>OZ024931.1:152350861-155042223 GCA_964017235.1 Sabellastarte sp. h YS-2021 | reverse complement strand
AAACTGAAACCCAAGTGCCAGACCCAAAAATATGGTTTTTCAGTTTTTCTCGTGAGTTTTTTTTCAACAGGAATTCCCTAACTGAAAACAAGTTATTAGTCTGCTGCAACCAAGCCATTGAGTCTGCAGACACAATAATGGTACAAAACTCTTGGCTAGCCTGCTGAAGATTCCCTCTTGCTGGAACAACTGACTGTTTATCCATACTGAACCCAATAATAGACGTTTTCGAAAAATTAACCCCAAACCCCTAATCCTGCTAGAAAGGTACTTTCTAGTCATGCTATGTACGTAAGCAAGGTATCCCTGGATTTGTTCTTGATGAGAACAGTATGAAGCTGATGTAATACTCAACCTTGGAACTGAAACCCAAGTGCCAGACCCAAAAATATGGTTTTCAGTTTCTCGTGATTTTTTTCAACAGGAATTCCCTACTGAAACCAAGTTTTAGTCTGCTGCAACCAAGCCATTGAGTCTGCAGACACAATAATGGTACAAAACTCTTGGCTAGCCTGCTGAAGATTCCCTCTTGCTGGAACAACTGACTGTTTATCCATACTGAACCCAATAATAGACGTTTTCGAAAAATTAACCCCAAACCCCTAATCCTGCTAGAAAGGTACTTTCTAGTCATGCTATGTACGTAAGCAAGGTATCCCTGGATTTGTCTTGATGAGAACAGTATGAAGCTGATGTAATACTCAACCTTGGAACTGAAACCCAAGTGCCAGACCCAAAAATATGGTTTTCAGTTTTTCTCGTGATTTTTTTCAACAGGAATTCCCTACTGAAACCAAGTTTTAGTCTGCTGCAACCAAGCCATTGAGTCTGCAGACACAATAATGGTACAAAACTCTTGGCTAGCCTGCTGAAGATTCCCTCTTGCTGGAACAACTGACTGTTTATCCATACTGAACCCAATAATAGACGTTTTCGAAAAATTAACCCCAAACCCCTAATCCTGCTAGAAAGGTACTTTCTAGTCATGCTATGTACGTAAGCAAGGTATCCCTGGATTTGTCTTGATGAGAACAGTATGAAGCTGATGTAATACTCAACCTTGGAACTGAAACCCAAGTGCCAGACCCAAAAATATGGTTTTCAGTTTTTCTCGTGATTTTTTTCAACAGGAATTCCCTACTGAAACCAAGTTTTAGTCTGCTGCAACCAAGCCATTGAGTCTGCAGACACAATAATGGTACAAAACTCTTGGCTAGCCTGCTGAAGATTCCCTCTTGCTGGAACAACTGACTGTTTATCCATACTGAACCCAATAATAGACGTTTTCGAAAAATTAACCCCAAACCCCTAATCCTGCTAGAAAGGTACTTTCTAGTCATGCTATGTACGTAAGCAAGGTATCCCTGGATTTGTCTTGATGAGAACAGTATGAAGCTGATGTAATACTCAACCTTGGAACTGAAACCCAAGTGCCAGACCCAAAAATATGGTTTTCAGTTTTTCTCGTGATTTTTTTCAACAGGAATTCCCTACTGAAACCAAGTTTTAGTCTGCTGCAACCAAGCCATTGAGTCTGCAGACACAATAATGGTACAAAACTCTTGGCTAGCCTGCTGAAGATTCCCTCTTGCTGGAACAACTGACTGTTTATCCATACTGAACCCAATAATAGACGTTTTCGAAAAATTAACCCCAAACCCCTAATCCTGCTAGAAAGGTACTTTCTAGTCATGCTATGTACGTAAGCAAGGTATCCCTGGATTTGTCTTGATGAGAACAGTATGAAGCTGATGTAATACTCAACCTTGGAACTGAAACCCAAGTGCCAGACCCAAAAATATGGTTTTCAGTTTTTCTCGTGATTTTTTTCAACAGGAATTCCCTACTGAAACCAAGTTTTAGTCTGCTGCAACCAAGCCATTGAGTCTGCAGACACAATAATGGTACAAAACTCTTGGCTAGCCTGCTGAAGATTCCCTCTTGCTGGAACAACTGACTGTTTATCCATACTGAACCCAATAATAGACGTTTTCGAAAAATTAACCCCAAACCCCTAATCCTGCTAGAAAGGTACTTTCTAGTCATGCTATGTACGTAAGCAAGGTATCCCTGGATTTGTCTTGATGAGAACAGTATGAAGCTGATGTAATACTCAACCTTGGAACTGAAACCCAAGTGCCAGACCCAAAAATATGGTTTTCAGTTTTTCTCGTGATTTTTTTCAACAGGAATTCCCTACTGAAACCAAGTTTTAGTCTGCTGCAACCAAGCCATTGAGTCTGCAGACACAATAATGGTACAAAACTCTTGGCTAGCCTGCTGAAGATTCCCTCTTGCTGGAACAACTGACTGTTTATCCATACTGAACCCAATAATAGACGTTTTCGAAAAATTAACCCCAAACCCCTAATCCTGCTAGAAAGGTACTTTCTAGTCATGCTATGTACGTAAGCAAGGTATCCCTGGATTTGTCTTGATGAGAACAGTATGAAGCTGATGTAATACTCAACCTTGGAACTGAAACCCAAGTGCCAGACCCAAAAATATGGTTTTCAGTTTTTCTCGTGATTTTTTTCAACAGGAATTCCCTACTGAAACCAAGTTTTAGTCTGCTGCAACCAAGCCATTGAGTCTGCAGACACAATAATGGTACAAAACTCTTGGCTAGCCTGCTGAAGATTCCCTCTTGCTGGAACAACTGACTGTTTATCCATACTGAACCCAATAATAGACGTTTTCGAAAAATTAACCCCAAACCCCTAATCCTGCTAGAAAGGTACTTTCTAGTCATGCTATGTACGTAAGCAAGGTATCCCTGGATTTGTCTTGATGAGAACAGTATGAAGCTGATGTAATACTCAACCTTGGAACTGAAACCCAAGTGCCAGACCCAAAAATATGGTTTTCAGTTTTTCTCGTGATTTTTTTCAACAGGAATTCCCTACTGAAACCAAGTTTTAGTCTGCTGCAACCAAGCCATTGAGTCTGCAGACACAATAATGGTACAAAACTCTTGGCTAGCCTGCTGAAGATTCCCTCTTGCTGGAACAACTGACTGTTTATCCATACTGAACCCAATAATAGACGTTTTCGAAAAATTAACCCCAAACCCCTAATCCTGCTAGAAAGGTACTTTCTAGTCATGCTATGTACGTAAGCAAGGTATCCCTGGATTTGTCTTGATGAGAACAGTATGAAGCTGATGTAATACTCAACCTTGGAACTGAAACCCAAGTGCCAGACCCAAAAATATGGTTTTCAGTTTTTCTCGTGATTTTTTTCAACAGGAATTCCCTACTGAAACCAAGTTTTAGTCTGCTGCAACCAAGCCATTGAGTCTGCAGACACAATAATGGTACAAAACTCTTGGCTAGCCTGCTGAAGATTCCCTCTTGCTGGAACAACTGACTGTTTATCCATACTGAACCCAATAATAGACGTTTTCGAAAAATTAACCCCAAACCCCTAATCCTGCTAGAAAGGTACTTTCTAGTCATGCTATGTACGTAAGCAAGGTATCCCTGGATTTGTCTTGATGAGAACAGTATGAAGCTGATGTAATACTCAACCTTGGAACTGAAACCCAAGTGCCAGACCCAAAAATATGGTTTTCAGTTTTTCTCGTGATTTTTTTCAACAGGAATTCCCTACTGAAACCAAGTTTTAGTCTGCTGCAACCAAGCCATTGAGTCTGCAGACACAATAATGGTACAAAACTCTTGGCTAGCCTGCTGAAGATTCCCTCTTGCTGGAACAACTGACTGTTTATCCATACTGAACCCAATAATAGACGTTTTCGAAAAATTAACCCCAAACCCCTAATCCTGCTAGAAAGGTACTTTCTAGTCATGCTATGTACGTAAGCAAGGTATCCCTGGATTTGTCTTGATGAGAACAGTATGAAGCTGATGTAATACTCAACCTTGGAACTGAAACCCAAGTGCCAGACCCAAAAATATGGTTTTCAGTTTTTCTCGTGATTTTTTTCAACAGGAATTCCCTACTGAAACCAAGTTTTAGTCTGCTGCAACCAAGCCATTGAGTCTGCAGACACAATAATGGTACAAAACTCTTGGCTAGCCTGCTGAAGATTCCCTCTTGCTGGAACAACTGACTGTTTATCCATACTGAACCCAATAATAGACGTTTTCGAAAAATTAACCCCAAACCCCTAATCCTGCTAGAAAGGTACTTTCTAGTCATGCTATGTACGTAAGCAAGGTATCCCTGGATTTGTCTTGATGAGAACAGTATGAAGCTGATGTAATACTCAACCTTGGAACTGAAACCCAAGTGCCAGACCCAAAAATATGGTTTTCAGTTTTTCTCGTGATTTTTTTCAACAGGAATTCCCTACTGAAACCAAGTTTTAGTCTGCTGCAACCAAGCCATTGAGTCTGCAGACACAATAATGGTACAAAACTCTTGGCTAGCCTGCTGAAGATTCCCTCTTGCTGGAACAACTGACTGTTTATCCATACTGAACCCAATAATAGACGTTTTCGAAAAATTAACCCCAAACCCCTAATCCTGCTAGAAAGGTACTTTCTAGTCATGCTATGTACGTAAGCAAGGTATCCCTGGATTTGTCTTGATGAGAACAGTATGAAGCTGATGTAATACTCAACCTTGGAACTGAAACCCAAGTGCCAGACCCAAAAATATGGTTTTCAGTTTTTCTCGTGATTTTTTTCAACAGGAATTCCCTACTGAAACCAAGTTTTAGTCTGCTGCAACCAAGCCATTGAGTCTGCAGACACAATAATGGTACAAAACTCTTGGCTAGCCTGCTGAAGATTCCCTCTTGCTGGAACAACTGACTGTTTATCCATACTGAACCCAATAATAGACGTTTTCGAAAAATTAACCCCAAACCCCTAATCCTGCTAGAAAGGTACTTTCTAGTCATGCTATGTACGTAAGCAAGGTATCCCTGGATTTGTCTTGATGAGAACAGTATGAAGCTGATGTAATACTCAACCTTGGAACTGAAACCCAAGTGCCAGACCCAAAAATATGGTTTTCAGTTTTTCTCGTGATTTTTTTCAACAGGAATTCCCTACTGAAACCAAGTTTTAGTCTGCTGCAACCAAGCCATTGAGTCTGCAGACACAATAATGGTACAAAACTCTTGGCTAGCCTGCTGAAGATTCCCTCTTGCTGGAACAACTGACTGTTTATCCATACTGAACCCAATAATAGACGTTTTCGAAAAATTAACCCCAAACCCCTAATCCTGCTAGAAAGGTACTTTCTAGTCATGCTATGTACGTAAGCAAGGTATCCCTGGATTTGTCTTGATGAGAACAGTATGAAGCTGATGTAATACTCAACCTTGGAACTGAAACCCAAGTGCCAGACCCAAAAATATGGTTTTCAGTTTTTCTCGTGATTTTTTTCAACAGGAATTCCCTACTGAAACCAAGTTTTAGTCTGCTGCAACCAAGCCATTGAGTCTGCAGACACAATAATGGTACAAAACTCTTGGCTAGCCTGCTGAAGATTCCCTCTTGCTGGAACAACTGACTGTTTATCCATACTGAACCCAATAATAGACGTTTTCGAAAAATTAACCCCAAACCCCTAATCCTGCTAGAAAGGTACTTTCTAGTCATGCTATGTACGTAAGCAAGGTATCCCTGGATTTGTCTTGATGAGAACAGTATGAAGCTGATGTAATACTCAACCTTGGAACTGAAACCCAAGTGCCAGACCCAAAAATATGGTTTTCAGTTTTTCTCGTGATTTTTTTCAACAGGAATTCCCTACTGAAACCAAGTTTTAGTCTGCTGCAACCAAGCCATTGAGTCTGCAGACACAATAATGGTACAAAACTCTTGGCTAGCCTGCTGAAGATTCCCTCTTGCTGGAACAACTGACTGTTTATCCATACTGAACCCAATAATAGACGTTTTCGAAAAATTAACCCCAAACCCCTAATCCTGCTAGAAAGGTACTTTCTAGTCATGCTATGTACGTAAGCAAGGTATCCCTGGATTTGTCTTGATGAGAACAGTATGAAGCTGATGTAATACTCAACCTTGGAACTGAAACCCAAGTGCCAGACCCAAAAATATGGTTTTCAGTTTTTCTCGTGATTTTTTTCAACAGGAATTCCCTACTGAAACCAAGTTTTAGTCTGCTGCAACCAAGCCATTGAGTCTGCAGACACAATAATGGTACAAAACTCTTGGCTAGCCTGCTGAAGATTCCCTCTTGCTGGAACAACTGACTGTTTATCCATACTGAACCCAATAATAGACGTTTTCGAAAAATTAACCCCAAACCCCTAATCCTGCTAGAAAGGTACTTTCTAGTCATGCTATGTACGTAAGCAAGGTATCCCTGGATTTGTCTTGATGAGAACAGTATGAAGCTGATGTAATACTCAACCTTGGAACTGAAACCCAAGTGCCAGACCCAAAAATATGGTTTTCAGTTTTTCTCGTGATTTTTTTCAACAGGAATTCCCTACTGAAACCAAGTTTTAGTCTGCTGCAACCAAGCCATTGAGTCTGCAGACACAATAATGGTACAAAACTCTTGGCTAGCCTGCTGAAGATTCCCTCTTGCTGGAACAACTGACTGTTTATCCATACTGAACCCAATAATAGACGTTTTCGAAAAATTAACCCCAAACCCCTAATCCTGCTAGAAAGGTACTTTCTAGTCATGCTATGTACGTAAGCAAGGTATCCCTGGATTTGTCTTGATGAGAACAGTATGAAGCTGATGTAATACTCAACCTTGGAACTGAAACCCAAGTGCCAGACCCAAAAATATGGTTTTCAGTTTTTCTCGTGATTTTTTTCAACAGGAATTCCCTACTGAAACCAAGTTTTAGTCTGCTGCAACCAAGCCATTGAGTCTGCAGACACAATAATGGTACAAAACTCTTGGCTAGCCTGCTGAAGATTCCCTCTTGCTGGAACAACTGACTGTTTATCCATACTGAACCCAATAATAGACGTTTTCGAAAAATTAACCCCAAACCCCTAATCCTGCTAGAAAGGTACTTTCTAGTCATGCTATGTACGTAAGCAAGGTATCCCTGGATTTGTCTTGATGAGAACAGTATGAAGCTGATGTAATACTCAACCTTGGAACTGAAACCCAAGTGCCAGACCCAAAAATATGGTTTTCAGTTTTTCTCGTGATTTTTTTCAACAGGAATTCCCTACTGAAACCAAGTTTTAGTCTGCTGCAACCAAGCCATTGAGTCTGCAGACACAATAATGGTACAAAACTCTTGGCTAGCCTGCTGAAGATTCCCTCTTGCTGGAACAACTGACTGTTTATCCATACTGAACCCAATAATAGACGTTTTCGAAAAATTAACCCCAAACCCCTAATCCTGCTAGAAAGGTACTTTCTAGTCATGCTATGTACGTAAGCAAGGTATCCCTGGATTTGTCTTGATGAGAACAGTATGAAGCTGATGTAATACTCAACCTTGGAACTGAAACCCAAGTGCCAGACCCAAAAATATGGTTTTCAGTTTTTCTCGTGATTTTTTTCAACAGGAATTCCCTACTGAAACCAAGTTTTAGTCTGCTGCAACCAAGCCATTGAGTCTGCAGACACAATAATGGTACAAAACTCTTGGCTAGCCTGCTGAAGATTCCCTCTTGCTGGAACAACTGACTGTTTATCCATACTGAACCCAATAATAGACGTTTTCGAAAAATTAACCCCAAACCCCTAATCCTGCTAGAAAGGTACTTTCTAGTCATGCTATGTACGTAAGCAAGGTATCCCTGGATTTGTCTTGATGAGAACAGTATGAAGCTGATGTAATACTCAACCTTGGAACTGAAACCCAAGTGCCAGACCCAAAAATATGGTTTTCAGTTTTTCTCGTGATTTTTTTCAACAGGAATTCCCTACTGAAACCAAGTTTTAGTCTGCTGCAACCAAGCCATTGAGTCTGCAGACACAATAATGGTACAAAACTCTTGGCTAGCCTGCTGAAGATTCCCTCTTGCTGGAACAACTGACTGTTTATCCATACTGAACCCAATAATAGACGTTTTCGAAAAATTAACCCCAAACCCCTAATCCTGCTAGAAAGGTACTTTCTAGTCATGCTATGTACGTAAGCAAGGTATCCCTGGATTTGTCTTGATGAGAACAGTATGAAGCTGATGTAATACTCAACCTTGGAACTGAAACCCAAGTGCCAGACCCAAAAATATGGTTTTCAGTTTTTCTCGTGATTTTTTTCAACAGGAATTCCCTACTGAAACCAAGTTTTAGTCTGCTGCAACCAAGCCATTGAGTCTGCAGACACAATAATGGTACAAAACTCTTGGCTAGCCTGCTGAAGATTCCCTCTTGCTGGAACAACTGACTGTTTATCCATACTGAACCCAATAATAGACGTTTTCGAAAAATTAACCCCAAACCCCTAATCCTGCTAGAAAGGTACTTTCTAGTCATGCTATGTACGTAAGCAAGGTATCCCTGGATTTGTCTTGATGAGAACAGTATGAAGCTGATGTAATACTCAACCTTGGAACTGAAACCCAAGTGCCAGACCCAAAAATATGGTTTTCAGTTTTTCTCGTGATTTTTTTCAACAGGAATTCCCTACTGAAACCAAGTTTTAGTCTGCTGCAACCAAGCCATTGAGTCTGCAGACACAATAATGGTACAAAACTCTTGGCTAGCCTGCTGAAGATTCCCTCTTGCTGGAACAACTGACTGTTTATCCATACTGAACCCAATAATAGACGTTTTCGAAAAATTAACCCCAAACCCCTAATCCTGCTAGAAAGGTACTTTCTAGTCATGCTATGTACGTAAGCAAGGTATCCCTGGATTTGTCTTGATGAGAACAGTATGAAGCTGATGTAATACTCAACCTTGGAACTGAAACCCAAGTGCCAGACCCAAAAATATGGTTTTCAGTTTTTCTCGTGATTTTTTTCAACAGGAATTCCCTACTGAAACCAAGTTTTAGTCTGCTGCAACCAAGCCATTGAGTCTGCAGACACAATAATGGTACAAAACTCTTGGCTAGCCTGCTGAAGATTCCCTCTTGCTGGAACAACTGACTGTTTATCCATACTGAACCCAATAATAGACGTTTTCGAAAAATTAACCCCAAACCCCTAATCCTGCTAGAAAGGTACTTTCTAGTCATGCTATGTACGTAAGCAAGGTATCCCTGGATTTGTCTTGATGAGAACAGTATGAAGCTGATGTAATACTCAACCTTGGAACTGAAACCCAAGTGCCAGACCCAAAAATATGGTTTTCAGTTTTTCTCGTGATTTTTTTCAACAGGAATTCCCTACTGAAACCAAGTTTTAGTCTGCTGCAACCAAGCCATTGAGTCTGCAGACACAATAATGGTACAAAACTCTTGGCTAGCCTGCTGAAGATTCCCTCTTGCTGGAACAACTGACTGTTTATCCATACTGAACCCAATAATAGACGTTTTCGAAAAATTAACCCCAAACCCCTAATCCTGCTAGAAAGGTACTTTCTAGTCATGCTATGTACGTAAGCAAGGTATCCCTGGATTTGTCTTGATGAGAACAGTATGAAGCTGATGTAATACTCAACCTTGGAACTGAAACCCAAGTGCCAGACCCAAAAATATGGTTTTCAGTTTTTCTCGTGATTTTTTTCAACAGGAATTCCCTACTGAAACCAAGTTTTAGTCTGCTGCAACCAAGCCATTGAGTCTGCAGACACAATAATGGTACAAAACTCTTGGCTAGCCTGCTGAAGATTCCCTCTTGCTGGAACAACTGACTGTTTATCCATACTGAACCCAATAATAGACGTTTTCGAAAAATTAACCCCAAACCCCTAATCCTGCTAGAAAGGTACTTTCTAGTCATGCTATGTACGTAAGCAAGGTATCCCTGGATTTGTCTTGATGAGAACAGTATGAAGCTGATGTAATACTCAACCTTGGAACTGAAACCCAAGTGCCAGACCCAAAAATATGGTTTTCAGTTTTTCTCGTGATTTTTTTCAACAGGAATTCCCTACTGAAACCAAGTTTTAGTCTGCTGCAACCAAGCCATTGAGTCTGCAGACACAATAATGGTACAAAACTCTTGGCTAGCCTGCTGAAGATTCCCTCTTGCTGGAACAACTGACTGTTTATCCATACTGAACCCAATAATAGACGTTTTCGAAAAATTAACCCCAAACCCCTAATCCTGCTAGAAAGGTACTTTCTAGTCATGCTATGTACGTAAGCAAGGTATCCCTGGATTTGTCTTGATGAGAACAGTATGAAGCTGATGTAATACTCAACCTTGGAACTGAAACCCAAGTGCCAGACCCAAAAATATGGTTTTCAGTTTTTCTCGTGATTTTTTTCAACAGGAATTCCCTACTGAAACCAAGTTTTAGTCTGCTGCAACCAAGCCATTGAGTCTGCAGACACAATAATGGTACAAAACTCTTGGCTAGCCTGCTGAAGATTCCCTCTTGCTGGAACAACTGACTGTTTATCCATACTGAACCCAATAATAGACGTTTTCGAAAAATTAACCCCAAACCCCTAATCCTGCTAGAAAGGTACTTTCTAGTCATGCTATGTACGTAAGCAAGGTATCCCTGGATTTGTCTTGATGAGAACAGTATGAAGCTGATGTAATACTCAACCTTGGAACTGAAACCCAAGTGCCAGACCCAAAAATATGGTTTTCAGTTTTTCTCGTGATTTTTTTCAACAGGAATTCCCTACTGAAACCAAGTTTTAGTCTGCTGCAACCAAGCCATTGAGTCTGCAGACACAATAATGGTACAAAACTCTTGGCTAGCCTGCTGAAGATTCCCTCTTGCTGGAACAACTGACTGTTTATCCATACTGAACCCAATAATAGACGTTTTCGAAAAATTAACCCCAAACCCCTAATCCTGCTAGAAAGGTACTTTCTAGTCATGCTATGTACGTAAGCAAGGTATCCCTGGATTTGTCTTGATGAGAACAGTATGAAGCTGATGTAATACTCAACCTTGGAACTGAAACCCAAGTGCCAGACCCAAAAATATGGTTTTCAGTTTTTCTCGTGATTTTTTTCAACAGGAATTCCCTACTGAAACCAAGTTTTAGTCTGCTGCAACCAAGCCATTGAGTCTGCAGACACAATAATGGTACAAAACTCTTGGCTAGCCTGCTGAAGATTCCCTCTTGCTGGAACAACTGACTGTTTATCCATACTGAACCCAATAATAGACGTTTTCGAAAAATTAACCCCAAACCCCTAATCCTGCTAGAAAGGTACTTTCTAGTCATGCTATGTACGTAAGCAAGGTATCCCTGGATTTGTCTTGATGAGAACAGTATGAAGCTGATGTAATACTCAACCTTGGAACTGAAACCCAAGTGCCAGACCCAAAAATATGGTTTTACTCTGTAACCATTCACTTTTCCTCATTGTGACCTGCATTTTTGCAAAAAATTTGATCTATTGCTTCACCTATGAATAAACTTGTCAATGATAGAGACTTGTTTTATATTTTACAATTTTCTCAAAGCTCAAATGTTAAAACTCATTTTAGCGTATTACTATTTTCACATGATTCTTTTTTGCACTCATAAGTTTTATTGCATGTGTTTGGACTTGATGGATGTATTTCTTCTCCATGTCCTTTTGCTATATGTATTATTGCAATTAACACAATTAGATACCTCTACCTACAATTAGAGTCTGTAATAAGTATGATTCCACAATCCATGACAAAACTGGAATGAATTTTTCTGCTCCCATACCTGCACAAAAATACAATTCTTGCCCCTGATCCTCAAATAAAGATAAGTCAAGTTTGCTGAAAGACAATTTAAGCTGAATAACCTAATGCTACACAGGAATTTGTAGTGCCATCAGTACTTTGAAAGGGCAACCTGAGGATTTTAGGGCCTATTAAAAAACTAAAGCCACATTAGGACTTAAAAAATAATTTTTGTTGATTTAATATTCACCACATGTTAACCCTTTTGCTACCATGTATGTTCACTAGCAGTCGACATCAATGTGTATTATGAGACACCACGTCTGTCAACGAAGGGTTGACGGCAATAATAATGATTTCTTCTTTCCCTTGAATATACTGTTTTACATTTTCTTTGGTGTATCAGTGTTAAATTGATCTTTTAAGTATCTAATTGGGAAGTTATGCTATATTTTATTTAAAAAATCACCATTTTCATCTATTTTAATTGGTTTTTGTATATATTGCCGTATTTATCGCACATAGCTGCATTTTGTTTACTTGTGGTTATATTCAGTTGGGAGATTTCCTGGAATTTCCTGATTCAACATTTTATCAATTCTTAATAAAATATACTGCAAAATACCACAAATGAAGTGTATAAGATAGTGAGTTACTATTTTACTTTATTGGCGTTTCTGACGTGATATGATGTCATATGGCTAGAGTCCCACGGAATAATGATGATTCAGTAGCGAAAAGGTTAAAAATATTTTTTTCCGGAACATGTTCAACCTGTACTGTATATTGTATTGACTTAGTCACTGAATTTTTAATAGGAGAAAAACTACTGAAAAAGGAAAGCCATAAAGAGTAAAAAGCCTGTTGTTAGTTTTAACTTCATCATATGACATCTACTTTTATGTGTGTAGTGTCGGTCTGAAATGTCTGGTAAGAATGCTCACTTGGATAAAGTTTACAAGTTGGTGTTCCTAAAGGGTCAGATTTTAAATATGTAAAAATTAACAGTGAGGGCTGGTACTTCCTTTTCTCTTTAGAATTAATCTGTTGCACATCACATATAGATGTGAAAAGTTGGAAACAAGTTATTATTTCAGATTGTAATTATGTACTGCATACAAAGGCATGTTAATTCTGATAGAACTTTGTAATTCCATCTAAAGACAGATTCTAGGTGCATAATACAGAAAAACAGAAACAAGACATAGCAGGAGTCATAACTAGAGAAATGCTAGGAAATAGCCAGAAATTTGGACAGGTATGATTTTGCAAAGAGAAAGGTTTTAAACTTCATATCACCCAGCAAATCATACCAAATCTTAGGAACATCTTATGTAATCATGGTTATTAGACATTTACTGATGAGACAAAGTGGACAAAGTGTGGGACCTCAAACATCACACCACCAGCTTAAGTGCTGCCTGTTTAGTGCACACCATGTCTAGGATTGGCCACATGGTTAAAATGTTTAAGATAATCACTTAGTAGTAACTTGTTAAGCAGTAAGGCAATCTTGCACACAGAGCAATGTTCAATAAGAAGCTCATTAACTCTTTGTGCCTACTTCCTGGTAGTGGTAGCAATTCTAGCAAGACTGTTCTGGATGCATGGCAGCTTGTAAAGATCAAGAGTAGAGAGATTCCTAAACAAAGAACTTTAATAATCGAGTTGACTAGAAACCAAAGCATTTGCGGCCATAAAAGAAGTAGAAGTATGAAGCATTTAAAAAGTACCAAATTGATGAAGACATCCTCTTAGGTGTTGATATCTGAGAACAGATAGTCCAATTTCCTGAAAAAAGTCCATGTCCATGTCAGCATCTGCTAGGGCATAAGGAAAATGGTCCTAGGTAGGGAAACCTGAAAAGGTAGGTCATCAAAGGCTGTCTGAATCCATCAATATTCTCCTGAGTTCTGTTTACCTGAGGCTACTGCTAATTCTACTCATCACCATGCTTTTGTTTGGTCTGGTTAAGGAAACTGAGAAATGGTTGCCCTGTGTAAAGTCACTATGCTTAATTGTAGAGGACATGTATGGGGGTCAGCTTAAAGTTACTGCCTTTAAGTAATAAGGTTGTATTTCGACAGTGTACAGTACTGAATATGGAGTCAGTGTAGTCTGTGTAAGAAAGGTGTCACATGGCTAAAGTTGTTAAGTTTGAACACAATGCAACATGATTGGTTTGAATTCTTTGAAGTGTACAAATATTTTTTTCTGTGTCATTGCATTTTCAGAATCAAGGATAACACTACGATTGTTTACTGATTTGGCTGGTTTGAGGATATTACCAAGGAAGACTAAGAGGCAATTTCTAGCTTGGTCATTGCCAATCAAAATAAATTCAGTTTTGTCAGGATTTAATTTGAGATTGTTATTGAAGGAAATTTACTAATTGAGTGATGTTTGAATTAAAAAGCCTTGAGTGAAGGTCTAAATAAATTTGCATATCATCTTTATATATGGTGTGTGATATTGAATTTACATTTGATTATGCTAAGAGGAGTTGTGTAGAGGATGAAGAGGAGTAGACCCAAAACTGAACATTGAGGAAACCCATGGTTGATTTGAAAAGCATCTGAGAAATGTCCATCCATTTTGGTCTTCTGTTTCCTTTAATTAAATATAACTTGACCCATTTGAGTACAACCCAATCAATGTCATATCAGGTTAAATGCAATCAAAAGGATAGAATGATCTCATAGGAAATGATGCTTAGAAGTCTTTGAGTAGTAGTCCAACAGCTGTACCCTTGTCCATCTAGAAGGCATTGCCATGGTGTGCTTTAAGCAGTTCCATTTCCATGGAGTGAAAACCTCTGTATGCTAACTGATTTGTATTAGATATACCCTCCCAAGCTATATGCTCATTACTTTGCTTGACCACAGCTTTCTCCATAAGTTTGGAGATGTAGTTGAGGTTGGATACTAGTCAAAACAAGGCCAAAATGTGCTTTGGTCCCCTAGCATGAGCACAAAGCCATAAGAGACACAATTAGTGCACTAGAATGTAAGAAAGTCTTATGACAGAAAGAAATTCCAACTCAGATACATCCCACATGTGGTCCCAAACTGAGACGGTCACCCATCCAACTACTAACATAGTCCATTGGCACTTAACTTCAGTGAGCAGGCAAATACACAGTTTTTGGTTTTGCAAACGTTTAGTAGGAACCGTTTGCCAAAAGTTAAAAATGATGGGTGTGAAACCAGAAATGTTAGAAAAACGTTACAAATGAACATGTTAATGTCAGAGTAATATTGGGGTCAGAGGTCAAATCAAATATCTTTTGAAGATTTCTCATGATTGAAAATATTATTTTTATATCTAAAATTGTAAGATAGTGGTTAAGAAATTGTGCCAACATTCAATTCTTACTTTTAATCTTCTAAAATCCCCCATTATTGCTCACTGCTATATTTGTTTGGACATGTTTGAAGGTGAAAGTTTAATAAGCATTCTAGAAATATGGGTTTGAAAACATTTTTGATAGAATGTTTTCAAACATTTGATCAACAATGTATTTTTAATATTTTATGCAAACTGTTTAGAAACCATTTCATAATGAACGTTTCAAGAACTTATCCAGCATATCCTTCATTCATTTAGCTATGTTATGAATGTTTAAAAATTATTTCCAGTCAAACCTAGGTTCTTGAGTTATTTTATAAACATTTAATGAATGTTTTTAGTAACAACATTTGTAAATAGAATGTTTATAAAACGTTTTTTAAACATCAAAGTAAAATTGTTTTCTTGGAAACATTTAGAAAACCATAGAATAATGTTTAAATGGAGTGTAAAAACATTTTGCACATGTTTAAACCATTTAAAAATAACTAAGCCAAATATTGGGATGTAATGCTGCAATTTGGGCCAAAGATTAAGTGGGTGGCACTAATAAATGTGCAACAGCTTTGGAACTTACATCTAGTAGTAAATCTACTGTAGGGAGGTTCCACGACTTGAGATGAACTATACTGGTTGCAGTATCTCATATATACAGGGGGTCATGTTCCCACCATAACTAAGCCAAATATTGAGATATTGTACTGCAATTTGGTCCACACACTAAGTAAAAATCACTAATAAATATGGATTAGCTTCGACACCGACGCAATGGGCTAATCCAGGCCCCATTGCTCTGTAACCTGCAATTGAGTGGTCTAGCTGCATAAAACCCATGTACCTGGTGCACCATTTTAGCAGCAGAGCTAAGCCAAATATTGGGATGTAATGCTGCAATTTGGGCCAAAGATTAAGTGGGTGGCACTAATAAATGTGCAACAGCTTTGGGACTTACATCTAGTAGTAAATCTACTGTAGGGAGGTTCCACGACTTGAGATGAACTATACTGGTTGCAGTATCTCATATATACAGGGGGTCATGTTCCCACCATAACTAAGCCAAATATTGAGATATTGTACTGCAATTTGGTCCACACACTAAGTAAAAATCACTAATAAATATGGATTAGCTTCGACACCGACGCAATGGGCTAATCCAGGCCCCATTGCTCTGTAACCTGCAATTGAGTGGTCTAGCTGCATAAAACCCATGTACCTGGTGCGCCATTTTGGCAGCAGAGCTAAGCCAAATATTGGGATGTAGTGCTGCAATTTGGGCCAAAGATTAAGTGGGTGGCACTAATAAATGTGCAACAGCCTTGGGACTTACATCTAGTAGTCAATCTACTGTAGGGAGGTTCCACGACTTGAGATGAACTATACTGGTTGCAGTATCTCATATATACAGGGGGTCATGTTCCCACCATAACTAAGCCAAATATTGAGATATTGTACTGCAATTTGGTCCACACACTAAGTAAAAATCACTAATAAATATGGAATAGCTTCGACACCTACGGAATGGGCTAATCCAGGCCCCATTGCTCTGTAACCTGCAATTGAGTGGTCTAGCTGCATAAAACCCATGTACCTGGTGCGCCATTTTGGCAGCAGAGCTAAGCGAAATATTGGGATGTAGTGCTGCAATTTGGGCCAAAGATTAAGTGGGTGGCACTAATAAATGTGCAACAGCTTTGGGACTTACATCTAGTAGTAAATCTACTGTAGGGAGGTTCCACGACTTGAGATGAACTATACTGGTTGCAGTATCTCATATATACAGGGGGTCATGTTCCCACCATAACTAAGCCAAATATTGAGATATTGTACTGCAATTTGGTCCACACACTAAGTAAAAATCACTAATAAATATGGATTACCTTTGACACCGACGCAATGGGCTAATCCAGGCCCCATTGCTCTGTAACCTGCAATTGAGTGGTCTAGCTGCATAAAACCCATGTACCTGGTGCGACATTTTAGCAGCAGAGCTAAGCGAAATATTGGGATGTAATGCTGCAATTTGGGCCAAAGATTAAGTGGGTGGCACTAATAAATGTGCAACAGCTTTGGGACTTACATCTAGTAGTAAATCTACTGTAGGGAGGTTCCACGACTTGAGATGAACTATACTGGTTGCAGTATCTCATATATACAGGGGGTCATGTTCCCACCATAACTAAGCCAAATATTGAGATATTGTACTGCAATTTGGTCCACACACTAAGTAAAAATCACTAATAAATATGGATTAGCTTCGACACCGACGCAATGGGCTAATCCAGGCCCCATTGCTCTGTAACCTGCAATTGAGTGGTCTAGCTGCATAAAACCCATGTACCTGGTGCGCCATTTTGGCAGCAGAGCTAAGCCAAATATTGGGATGTAGTGCTGCAATTTGGGCCAAAGATTAAGTGGGTGGCACTAATAAATGTGCAACAGCTTTGGGACTTACATCTAGTAGTCAATCTACTGTAGGGAGGTTCCACGACTTGAGATGAACTATACTGGTTGCAGTATCTCATATATACAGGGGGTCATGTTCCCACCATAACTAAGCCAAATATTGAGATATTGTACTGCAATTTGGTCCACACACTAAGTAAAAATCACTAATAAATATGGATTAGCTTCGACACCGACGCAATGGGCTAATCCAGGCCCCATTGCTCTGTAACCTGCAATTGAGTGGTCTAGCTGCATAAAACCCATGTACCTGGTGCGCCATTTTGGCAGCAGAGCTAAGCCAAATATTGGGATGTAGTGCTGCAATTTGGGCCAAAGATTAAGTGGGTGGCACTAATAAATGTGCAACAGCTTTGGGACTTACATCTAGTAGTCAATCTACTGTAGGGAGGTTCCACGACTTGAGATGAACTATACTGGTTGCAGTATCTCATATATACAGGGGGTCATGTTCCCACCATAACTAAGCCAAATATTGAGATATTGTACTGCAATTTGGTCCACACACTAAGTAAAAATCACTAATAAATATGGAATAGCTTCGACACCTACGGAATGGGCTAATCCAGGCCCCATTGCTCTGTAACCTGCAATTGAGTGGTCTAGCTGCATAAAACCCATGTACCTGGTGCGCCATTTTGGCAGCAGAGCTAAGCGAAATATTGGGATGTAGTGCTGCAATTTGGGCCAAAGATTAAGTGGGTGGCACTAATAAATGTGCAACAGCTTTGGGACTTACATCTAGTAGTAAATCTACTGTAGGGAGGTTCCACGACTTGAGATGAACTATACTGGTTGCAGTATCTCATATATACAGGGGGTCATGTTCCCACCATAACTAAGCCAAATATTGAGATATTGTACTGCAATTTGGTCCACACACTAAGTAAAAATCACTAATAAATATGGATTACCTTTGACACCGACGCAATGGGCTAATCCAGGCCCCATTGCTCTGTAACCTGCAATTGAGTGGTCTAGCTGCATAAAACCCATGTACCTGGTGCGACATTTTAGCAGCAGAGCTAAGCGAAATATTGGGATGTAATGCTGCAATTTGGGCCAAAGATTAAGTGGGTGGCACTAATAAATGTGCAACAGCTTTGGGACTTACATCTAGTAGTAAATCTACTGTAGGGAGGTTCCACGACTTGAGATGAACTATACTGGTTGCAGTATCTCATATATACAGGGGGTCATGTTCCCACCATAACTAAGCCAAATATTGAGATATTGTACTGCAATTTGGTCCACACACTAAGTAAAAATCACTAATAAATATGGATTAGCTTCGACACCGACGCAATGGGCTAATCCAGGCCCCATTGCTCTGTAACCTGCAATTGAGTGGTCTAGCTGCATAAAACCCATGTACCTGGTGCGCCATTTTGGCAGCAGAGCTAAGCCAAATATTGGGATGTAGTGCTGCAATTTGGGCCAAAGATTAAGTGGGTGGCACTAATAAATGTGCAACAGCTTTGGGACTTACATCTAGTAGTCAATCTACTGTAGGGAGGTTCCACGACTTGAGATGAACTATACTGGTTGCAGTATCTCATATATACAGGGGGTCATGTTCCCACCATAACTAAGCCAAATATTGAGATATTGTACTGCAATTTGGTCCACACACTAAGTAAAAATCACTAATAAATATGGAATAGCTTCGACACCTACGGAATGGGCTAATCCAGGCCCCATTGCTCTGTAACCTGCAATTGAGTGGTCTAGCTGCATAAATCCCATGTACCTGGTGCGCCATTTTAGCAGCAGAGCTAAGCGAAATATTGGGATGTAATGCTGCAATTTGGGCCAAAGATTAAGTGGGTGGCACTAATAAATGTGCAACAGCTTTGGGACTTACATCTACTAGTAAATCTACTGTAGGGAGGTTCCACGACTTGAGATGAACTATACTGGTTGCAGTATCTCATATATACAGGGGGTCATGTTCCCACCATAACTAAGCCAAATATTGAGATATTGTACTGCAATTTGGTCCACACACTAAGTAAAAATCACTCATAAATATGGATTAGCTTCGACACCGACGCAATGGGCTAATCCAGGCCCCATTGCTCTGTAACCTGCAATTGAGTGGTCTAGCTGCATAAAACCCATGTACCTGGTTCGCCATTTTGGCAGCAGAGCTAAGCCAAATATTGGGGTGTAGTGCTGCAATTTGGGCCAAAGATTAAGTGGGTGGCACTAATAAATGTGCAACAGCTTTGGGACTTACATCTAGTAGTCAATCTACTGTAGGGAGGTTCCACGACTTGAGATGAACTATACTGGTTGCAGTATCTCATATATACAGGGGGTCATGTTCCCACCATAACTAAGCCAAATATTGAGATATTGTACTGCAATTTGGTCCACACACTAAGTAAAAATCACTAATAAATATGGAATAGCTTCGACACCTACGGAATGGGCTAATCCAGGCCCCATTGCTCTGTAACCTGCAATTGAGTGGTCTAGCTGCATAAAACCCATGTACCTGGTGCGCCATTTTAGCAGCAGAGCTAAGCGAAATATTGGGATGTAGTGCTGCAATTTGGGCCAAAGATTAAGTGGGTGGCACTAATAAATGTGCAACAGCTTTGGGACTTACATCTAGTAGTAAATCTACTGTAGGGAGGTTCCACGACTTGAGATGAACTATACTGGTTGCAGTATCTCATATATACAGGGGGTCATGTTCCCACCATAACTAAGCCAAATATTGAGATATTGTACTGCAATTTGGTCCACACACTAAGTAAAAATCACTACTAAATATGGATTAGCTTCGACACCTACGGAATGGGCTAATCCAGGCCCCATTGCTCTGTAACCTGCAACTGAGTGGTCTAGCTGCATAAAACCCATGTACCTGGTGCGCCATTTTGGCAGCAGAGCTAAGCCAAATATTGGGATGTAATGCTGCAATTTGGGCCAAAGATTAAGTGGGTGGCACTAATAAATGTGCAACAGCTTTGGGACTTACATCTAGTAGTAAATCTACTGTAGGGAGGTTCCACGACTTGAGATGAACTATACTGGTTGCAGTATCTCATATATACAGGGGGTCATGTTCCCACCATAACTAAGCCAAATATTGAGATATTGTACTGCAATTTGGTCCACACACTAAGTAAAAATCACTAATAAATATGGATTAGCTTCGACACCGACGCAATGGGCTAATCCAGGCCCCATTGCTCTGTAACCTGCAATTGAGTGGTCTAGCTGCATAAAACCCATGTACCTGGTGCGCCATTTTGGCAGCAGAGCTAAGCCAAATATTGGGATGTAGTGCTGCAATTTGGGCCAAAGATTAAGTGGGTGGCACTAATAAATGTGCAACAGCTTTGGGACTTACATCTAGTAGTCAATCTACTGTAGGGAGGTTCCACGACTTGAGATGAACTATACTGGTTGCAGTATCTCATATATACAGGGGTTCATGTTCCCACCATAACTAAGCCAAATATTGAGATATTGTACTGCAATTTGGTCCACACACTAAGTAAAAATCACTAATAAATATGGATTAGCTTTGACACCGACGCAATGGGCTAATCCAGGCCCCATTGCTCTGTAACCTGCAATTGAGTGGTCTAGCTGCATAAAACCCATGTACCTGGTGCGACATTTTAGCAGCAGAGCTAAGCGAAATATTGGGATGTAATGCTGCAATTTGGGCCAAAGATTAAGTGGGTGGCACTAATAAATGTGCAACAGCTTTGGGACTTACATCTAGTAGTAAATCTACTGTAGGGAGGTTCCACGACTTGAGATGAACTATACTGGTTGCAGTATCTCATATATACAGGGGGTCATGTTCCCACCATAACTAAGCCAAATATTGAGATATTGTACTGCAATTTGGTCCACACACTAAGTAAAAATTACTAATAAATATGGATTAGCTTCGACACCGACGCAATGGGCTAATCCAGGCCCCATTGCTCTGTAACCTGCAATTGAGTGGTCTAGCTGCATAAAACCCATGTACCTGGTGCGCCATTTTGGCAGCAGAGCTAAGCCAAATATTGGGATGTAGTGCTGCAATTTGGGCCAAAGATTAAGTGGGTGGCACTAATAAATGTGCAACAGCTTTGGGACTTACATCTAGTAGTCAATCTACTGTAGGGAGGTTCCACGACTTGAGATGAACTATACTGGTTGCAGTATCTCATATATACAGGGGGTCATGTTCCCACCATAACTAAGCCAAATATTGAGATATTGTACTGCAATTTGGTCCACACACTAAGTAAAAATCACTAATAAATATGGATTAGCTTCGACACCTACGGAATGGGCTAATCCAGGCCCCATTGCTCTGTAACCTGCAATTGAGTGGTCTAGCTGCATAAAACCCATGTACCTGGTGCGCCATTTTGGCAGCAGAGCTAAGCCAAATATTGGGATGTAATGCTGCAATTTGGGCCAAAGATTAAGTGGGTGGCACTAATAAATGTGCAACAGCTTTGGGACTTACATCTAGTAGTAAATCTACTGTAGGGAGGTTCCACGACTTGAGATGAACTATACTGGTTGCAGTATCTCATATATACAGGGGGTCATGTTCCCACCATAACTAAGCCAAATATTGAGATATTGTACTGCAATTTGGTCCACACACTAAGTAAAAATCACTAATAAATATGGATTAGCTTCGACACCGACGCAATGGGCTAATCCAGGCCCCATTGCTCTGTAACCTGCAATTGAGTGGTCTAGCTGCATAAAACCCATGTACCTGGTGCGCCATTTTGGCAGCAGAGCTAAGCCAAATATTGGGATGTAGTGCTGCAATTTGGGCCAAAGATTAAGTGGGTGGCACTAATAAATGTGCAACAGCTTTGGGACTTACATCTAGTAGTCAATCTACTGTAGGGAGGTTCCACGACTTGAGATGAACTATACTGGTTGCAGTATCTCATATATACAGGGGGTCATGTTCCCACCATAACTAAGCCAAATATTGAGATATTGTACTGCAATTTGGTCCACACACTAAGTAAAAATCACTAATAAATATGGATTAGCTTCGACACCGACGCAATGGGCTAATCCAGGCCCCATTGCTCTGTAACCTGCAATTGAGTGGTCTAGCTGCATAAAACCCATGTACCTGGTGCGCCATTTTGGCAGCAGAGCTAAGCCAAATATTGGGATGTAGTGCTGCAATTTGGGCCAAAGATTAAGTGGGTGGCACTAATAAATGTGCAACAGCTTTGGGACTTACATCTAGTAGTCAATCTACTGTAGGGAGGTTCCACGACTTGAGATGAACTATACTGGTTGCAGTATCTCATATATACAGGGGGTCATGTTCCCACCATAACTAAGCCAAATATTGAGATATTGTACTGCAATTTGGTCCACACACTAAGTAAAAATCACTAATAAATATGGAATAGCTTCGACACCTACGGAATGGGCTAATCCAGGCCCCATTGCTCTGTAACCTGCAATTGAGTGGTCTAGCTGCATAAAACCCATGTACCTGGTGCGCCATTTTGGCAGCAGAGCTAAGCGAAATATTGGGATGTAGTGCTGCAATTTGGGCCAAAGATTAAGTGGGTGGCACTAATAAATGTGCAACAGCTTTGGGACTTACATCTAGTAGTCAATCTACTGTAGGGAGGTTCCACGACTTGAGATGAACTATACTGGTTGCAGTATCTCATATATACAGGGGGTCATGTTCCCACCATAACTAAGCCAAATATTGAGATATTGTACTGCAATTTGGTCCACACACTAAGTAAAAATCACTAATAAATATGGATTAGCTTCGACACCGACGCAATGGGCTAATCCAGGCCCCATTGCTCTGTAACCTGCAATTGAGTGGTCTAGCTGCATAAAACCCATGTACCTGGTGCGCCATTTTGGCAGCAGAGCTAAGCCAAATATTGGGATGTAGTGCTGCAATTTGGGCCAAAGATTAAGTGGGTGGCACTAATAAATGTGCAACAGCTTTGGGACTTACATCTAGTAGTCAATCTACTGTAGGGAGGTTCCACGACTTGAGATGAACTATACTGGTTGCAGTATCTCATATATACAGGGGGTCATGTTCCCACCATAACTAAGCCAAATATTGAGATATTGTACTGCAATTTGGTCCACACACTAAGTAAAAATCACTAATAAATATGGAATAGCTTCGACACCTACGGAATGGGCTAATCCAGGCCCCATTGCTCTGTAACCTGCAATTGAGTGGTCTAGCTGCATAAAACCCATGTACCTGGTGCGCCATTTTGGCAGCAGAGCTAAGCGAAATATTGGGATGTAGTGCTGCAATTTGGGCCAAAGATTAAGTGGGTGGCACTAATAAATGTGCAACAGCTTTGGGACTTACATCTAGTAGTAAATCTACTGTAGGGAGGTTCCACGACTTGAGATGAACTATACTGGTTGCAGTATCTCATATATACAGGGGGTCATGTTCCCACCATAACTAAGCCAAATATTGAGATATTGTACTGCAATTTGGTCCACACACTAAGTAAAAATCACTAATAAATATGGATTACCTTTGACACCGACGCAATGGGCTAATCCAGGCCCCATTGCTCTGTAACCTGCAATTGAGTGGTCTAGCTGCATAAAACCCATGTACCTGGTGCGCCATTTTGGCAGCAGAGCTAAGCGAAATATTGGGATGTAATGCTGCAATTTGGGCCAAAGATTAAGTGGGTGGCACTAATAAATGTGCAACAGCTTTGGGACTTACATCTAGTAGTAAATCTACTGTAGGGAGGTTCCACGACTTGAGATGAACTATACTGGTTGCAGTATCTCATATATACAGGGGGTCATGTTCCCACCATAACTAAGCCAAATATTGAGATATTGTACTGCAATTTGGTCCACACACTAAGTAAAAATCACTAATAAATATGGATTAGCTTCGACACCGACGCAATGGGCTAATCCAGGCCCCATTGCTCTGTAACCTGCAATTGAGTGGTCTAGCTGCATAAAACCCATGTACCTGGTGCGCCATTTTGGCAGCAGAGCTAAGCCAAATATTGGGATGTAGTGCTGCAATTTGGGCCAAAGATTAAGTGGGTGGCACTAATAAATGTGCAACAGCTTTGGGACTTACATCTAGTAGTCAATCTACTGTAGGGAGGTTCCACGACTTGAGATGAACTATACTGGTTGCAGTATCTCATATATACAGGGGGTCATGTTCCCACCATAACTAAGCCAAATATTGAGATATTGTACTGCAATTTGGTCCACACACTAAGTAAAAATCACTAATAAATATGGAATAGCTTCGACACCTACGGAATGGGCTAATCCAGGCCCCATTGCTCTGTAACCTGCAATTGAGTGGTCTAGCTGCATAAATCCCATGTACCTGGTGCGCCATTTTAGCAGCAGAGCTAAGCGAAATATTGGGATGTAATGCTGCAATTTGGGCCAAAGATTAAGTGGGTGGCACTAATAAATGTGCAACAGCTTTGGGACTTACATCTACTAGTAAATCTACTGTAGGGAGGTTCCACGACTTGAGATGAACTATACTGGTTGCAGTATCTCATATATACAGGGGGTCATGTTCCCACCATAACTAAGCCAAATATTGAGATATTGTACTGCAATTTGGTCCACACACTAAGTAAAAATCACTCATAAATATGGATTAGCTTCGACACCGACGCAATGGGCTAATCCAGGCCCCATTGCTCTGTAACCTGCAATTGAGTGGTCTAGCTGCATAAAACCCATGTACCTGGTGCGCCATTTTGGCAGCAGAGCTAAGCCAAATATTGGGGTGTAGTGCTGCAATTTGGGCCAAAGATTAAGTGGGTGGCACTAATAAATGTGCAACAGCTTTGGGACTTACATCTAGTAGTCAATCTACTGTAGGGAGGTTCCACGACTTGAGATGAACTATACTGGTTGCAGTATCTCATATATACAGGGGGTCATGTTCCCACCATAACTAAGCCAAATATTGAGATATTGTACTGCAATTTGGTCCACACACTAAGTAAAAATCACTAATAAATATGGAATAGCTTCGACACCTACGGAATGGGCTAATCCAGGCCCCATTGCTCTGTAACCTGCAATTGAGTGGTCTAGCTGCATAAAACCCATGTACCTGGTGCGCCATTTTAGCAGCAGAGCTAAGCGAAATATTGGGATGTAGTGCTGCAATTTGGGCCAAAGATTAAGTGGGTGGCACTAATAAATGTGCAACAGCTTTGGGACTTACATCTAGTAGTAAATCTACTGTAGGGAGGTTCCACGACTTGAGATGAACTATACTGGTTGCAGTATCTCATATATACAGGGGGTCATGTTCCCACCATAACTAAGCCAAATATTGAGATATTGTACTGCAATTTGGTCCACACACTAAGTAAAAATCACTACTAAATATGGATTAGCTTCGACACCTACGGAATGGGCTAATCCAGGCCCCATTGCTCTGTAACCTGCAACTGAGTGGTCTAGCTGCATAAAACCCATGTACCTGGTGCGCCATTTTGGCAGCAGAGCTAAGCCAAATATTGGGATGTAATGCTGCAATTTGGGCCAAAGATTAAGTGGGTGGCACTAATAAATGTGCAACAGCTTTGGGACTTACATCTAGTAGTAAATCTACTGTAGGGAGGTTCCACGACTTGAGATGAACTATACTGGTTGCAGTATCTCATATATACAGGGGGTCATGTTCCCACCATAACTAAGCCAAATATTGAGATATTGTACTGCAATTTGGTCCACACACTAAGTAAAAATCACTAATAAATATGGATTAGCTTCGACACCGACGCAATGGGCTAATCCAGGCCCCATTGCTCTGTAACCTGCAATTGAGTGGTCTAGCTGCATAAAACCCATGTACCTGGTGCGCCATTTTGGCAGCAGAGCTAAGCCAAATATTGGGATGTAGTGCTGCAATTTGGGCCAAAGATTAAGTGGGTGGCACTAATAAATGTGCAACAGCTTTGGGACTTACATCTAGTAGTCAATCTACTGTAGGGAGGTTCCACGACTTGAGATGAACTATACTGGTTGCAGTATCTCATATATACAGGGGTTCATGTTCCCACCATAACTAAGCCAAATATTGAGATATTGTACTGCAATTTGGTCCACACACTAAGTAAAAATCACTAATAAATATGGATTAGCTTTGACACCGACGCAATGGGCTAATCCAGGCCCCATTGCTCTGTAACCTGCAATTGAGTGGTCTAGCTGCATAAAACCCATGTACCTGGTGCGACATTTTAGCAGCAGAGCTAAGCGAAATATTGGGATGTAATGCTGCAATTTGGGCCAAAGATTAAGTGGGTGGCACTAATAAATGTGCAACAGCTTTGGGACTTACATCTAGTAGTAAATCTACTGTAGGGAGGTTCCACGACTTGAGATGAACTATACTGGTTGCAGTATCTCATATATACAGGGGGTCATGTTCCCACCATAACTAAGCCAAATATTGAGATATTGTACTGCAATTTGGTCCACACACTAAGTAAAAATTACTAATAAATATGGATTAGCTTCGACACCGACGCAATGGGCTAATCCAGGCCCCATTGCTCTGTAACCTGCAATTGAGTGGTCTAGCTGCATAAAACCCATGTACCTGGTGCGCCATTTTGGCAGCAGAGCTAAGCCAAATATTGGGATGTAGTGCTGCAATTTGGGCCAAAGATTAAGTGGGTGGCACTAATAAATGTGCAACAGCTTTGGGACTTACATCTAGTAGTCAATCTACTGTAGGGAGGTTCCACGACTTGAGATGAACTATACTGGTTGCAGTATCTCATATATACAGGGGGTCATGTTCCCACCATAACTAAGCCAAATATTGAGATATTGTACTGCAATTTGGTCCACACACTAAGTAAAAATCACTAATAAATATGGATTAGCTTCGACACCTACGGAATGGGCTAATCCAGGCCCCATTGCTCTGTAACCTGCAATTGAGTGGTCTAGCTGCATAAAACCCATGTACCTGGTGCGCCATTTTGGCAGCAGAGCTAAGCCAAATATTGGGATGTAATGCTGCAATTTGGGCCAAAGATTAAGTGGGTGGCACTAATAAATGTGCAACAGCTTTGGGACTTACATCTAGTAGTAAATCTACTGTAGGGAGGTTCCACGACTTGAGATGAACTATACTGGTTGCAGTATCTCATATATACAGGGGGTCATGTTCCCACCATAACTAAGCCAAATATTGAGATATTGTACTGCAATTTGGTCCACACACTAAGTAAAAATCACTAATAAATATGGATTACCTTTGACACCGACGCAATGGGCTAATCCAGGCCCCATTGCTCTGTAACCTGCAATTGAGTGGTCTAGCTGCATAAAACCCATGTACCTGGTGCGACATTTTAGCAGCAGAGCTAAGCGAAATATTGGGATGTAATGCTGCAATTTGGGCCAAAGATTAAGTGGGTGGCACTAATAAATGTGCAACAGCTTTGGGACTTACATCTAGTAGTAAATCTACTGTAGGGAGGTTCCACGACTTGAGATGAACTATACTGGTTGCAGTATCTCATATATACAGGGGGTCATGTTCCCACCATAACTAAGCCAAATATTGAGATATTGTACTGCAATTTGGTCCACACACTAAGTAAAAATCACTAATAAATATGGATTAGCTTCGACACCGACGCAATGGGCTAATCCAGGCCCCATTGCTCTGTAACCTGCAATTGAGTGGTCTAGCTGTATAAAACCCATGTACCTGGTGCGACATTTTAGCAGCAGAGCTAAGCGAAATATTGGGATGTAATGCTGCAATTTGGGCCAAAGATTAAGTGGGTGGCACTAATAAATGTGCAACAGCTTTGGGACTTACATCTAGTAGTCAATCTACTGTAGGGAGGTTCCACGACTTGAGATGAACTATACTGGTTGCAGTATCTCATATATACAGGGGGTCATGTTCCCACCATAACTAAGCCAAATATTGAGATATTGTACTGCAATTTGGTCCACACACTAAGTAAAAATCACTAATAAATATGGATTAGCTTCGACACCGACGCAATGGGCTAATCCAGGCCCCATTGCTCTGTAACCTGCAATTGAGTGGTCTAGCTGCATAAAACCCATGTACCTGGTGCGCCATTTTGGCAGCAGAGCTAAGCCAAATATTGGGATGTAGTGCTGCAATTTGGGCCAAAGATTAAGTGGGTGGCACTAATAAATGTGCAACAGCTTTGGGACTTACATCTAGTAGTCAATCTACTGTAGGGAGGTTCCACGACTTGAGATGAACTATACTGGTTGCAGTATCTCATATATACAGGGGGTCATGTTCCCACCATAACTAAGCCAAATATTGAGATATTGTACTGCAATTTGGTCCACACACTAAGTAAAAATCACTAATAAATATGGAATAGCTTCGACACCTACGGAATGGGCTAATCCAGGCCCCATTGCTCTGTAACCTGCAATTGAGTGGTCTAGCTGCATAAATCCCATGTACCTGGTGCGCCATTTTAGCAGCAGAGCTAAGCGAAATATTGGGATGTAATGCTGCAATTTGGGCCAAAGATTAAGTGGGTGGCACTAATAAATGTGCAACAGCTTTGGGACTTACATCTACTAGTAAATCTACTGTAGGGAGGTTCCACGACTTGAGATGAACTATACTGGTTGCAGTATCTCATATATACAGGGGGTCATGTTCCCACCATAACTAAGCCAAATATTGAGATATTGTACTGCAATTTGGTCCACACACTAAGTAAAAATCACTCATAAATATGGATTAGCTTCGACACCGACGCAATGGGCTAATCCAGGCCCCATTGCTCTGTAACCTGCAATTGAGTGGTCTAGCTGCATAAAACCCATGTACCTGGTTCGCCATTTTGGCAGCAGAGCTAAGCCAAATATTGGGGTGTAGTGCTGCAATTTGGGCCAAAGATTAAGTGGGTGGCACTAATAAATGTGCAACAGCTTTGGGACTTACATCTAGTAGTCAATCTACTGTAGGGAGGTTCCACGACTTGAGATGAACTATACTGGTTGCAGTATCTCATATATACAGGGGGTCATGTTCCCACCATAACTAAGCCAAATATTGAGATATTGTACTGCAATTTGGTCCACACACTAAGTAAAAATCACTAATAAATATGGAATAGCTTCGACACCTACGGAATGGGCTAATCCAGGCCCCATTGCTCTGTAACCTGCAATTGAGTGGTCTAGCTGCATAAAACCCATGTACCTGGTGCGCCATTTTAGCAGCAGAGCTAAGCGAAATATTGGGATGTAGTGCTGCAATTTGGGCCAAAGATTAAGTGGGTGGCACTAATAAATGTGCAACAGCTTTGGGACTTACATCTAGTAGTAAATCTACTGTAGGGAGGTTCCACGACTTGAGATGAACTATACTGGTTGCAGTATCTCATATATACAGGGGGTCATGTTCCCACCATAACTAAGCCAAATATTGAGATATTGTACTGCAATTTGGTCCACACACTAAGTAAAAATCACTACTAAATATGGATTAGCTTCGACACCTACGGAATGGGCTAATCCAGGCCCCATTGCTCTGTAACCTGCAACTGAGTGGTCTAGCTGCATAAAACCCATGTACCTGGTGCGCCATTTTGGCAGCAGAGCTAAGCCAAATATTGGGATGTAATGCTGCAATTTGGGCCAAAGATTAAGTGGGTGGCACTAATAAATGTGCAACAGCTTTGGGACTTACATCTAGTAGTAAATCTACTGTAGGGAGGTTCCACGACTTGAGATGAACTATACTGGTTGCAGTATCTCATATATACAGGGGGTCATGTTCCCACCATAACTAAGCCAAATATTGAGATATTGTACTGCAATTTGGTCCACACACTAAGTAAAAATCACTAATAAATATGGATTAGCTTCGACACCGACGCAATGGGCTAATCCAGGCCCCATTGCTCTGTAACCTGCAATTGAGTGGTCTAGCTGCATAAAACCCATGTACCTGGTGCGCCATTTTGGCAGCAGAGCTAAGCCAAATATTGGGATGTAGTGCTGCAATTTGGGCCAAAGATTAAGTGGGTGGCACTAATAAATGTGCAACAGCTTTGGGACTTACATCTAGTAGTCAATCTACTGTAGGGAGGTTCCACGACTTGAGATGAACTATACTGGTTGCAGTATCTCATATATACAGGGGTTCATGTTCCCACCATAACTAAGCCAAATATTGAGATATTGTACTGCAATTTGGTCCACACACTAAGTAAAAATCACTAATAAATATGGATTAGCTTTGACACCGACGCAATGGGCTAATCCAGGCCCCATTGCTCTGTAACCTGCAATTGAGTGGTCTAGCTGCATAAAACCCATGTACCTGGTGCGACATTTTAGCAGCAGAGCTAAGCGAAATATTGGGATGTAATGCTGCAATTTGGGCCAAAGATTAAGTGGGTGGCACTAATAAATGTGCAACAGCTTTGGGACTTACATCTAGTAGTAAATCTACTGTAGGGAGGTTCCACGACTTGAGATGAACTATACTGGTTGCAGTATCTCATATATACAGGGGGTCATGTTCCCACCATAACTAAGCCAAATATTGAGATATTGTACTGCAATTTGGTCCACACACTAAGTAAAAATTACTAATAAATATGGATTAGCTTCGACACCGACGCAATGGGCTAATCCAGGCCCCATTGCTCTGTAACCTGCAATTGAGTGGTCTAGCTGCATAAAACCCATGTACCTGGTGCGCCATTTTGGCAGCAGAGCTAAGCCAAATATTGGGATGTAGTGCTGCAATTTGGGCCAAAGATTAAGTGGGTGGCACTAATAAATGTGCAACAGCTTTGGGACTTACATCTAGTAGTCAATCTACTGTAGGGAGGTTCCACGACTTGAGATGAACTATACTGGTTGCAGTATCTCATATATACAGGGGGTCATGTTCCCACCATAACTAAGCCAAATATTGAGATATTGTACTGCAATTTGGTCCACACACTAAGTAAAAATCACTAATAAATATGGATTAGCTTCGACACCTACGGAATGGGCTAATCCAGGCCCCATTGCTCTGTAACCTGCAATTGAGTGGTCTAGCTGCATAAAACCCATGTACCTGGTGCGCCATTTTGGCAGCAGAGCTAAGCCAAATATTGGGATGTAATGCTGCAATTTGGGCCAAAGATTAAGTGGGTGGCACTAATAAATGTGCAACAGCTTTGGGACTTACATCTAGTAGTAAATCTACTGTAGGGAGGTTCCACGACTTGAGATGAACTATACTGGTTGCAGTATCTCATATATACAGGGGGTCATGTTCCCACCATAACTAAGCCAAATATTGAGATATTGTACTGCAATTTGGTCCACACACTAAGTAAAAATCACTAATAAATATGGATTAGCTTCGACACCGACGCAATGGGCTAATCCAGGCCCCATTGCTCTGTAACCTGCAATTGAGTGGTCTAGCTGCATAAAACCCATGTACCTGGTGCGCCATTTTGGCAGCAGAGCTAAGCCAAATATTGGGATGTAGTGCTGCAATTTGGGCCAAAGATTAAGTGGGTGGCACTAATAAATGTGCAACAGCTTTGGGACTTACATCTAGTAGTCAATCTACTGTAGGGAGGTTCCACGACTTGAGATGAACTATACTGGTTGCAGTATCTCATATATACAGGGGGTCATGTTCCCACCATAACTAAGCCAAATATTGAGATATTGTACTGCAATTTGGTCCACACACTAAGTAAAAATCACTAATAAATATGGATTACCTTTGACACCGACGCAATGGGCTAATCCAGGCCCCATTGCTCTGTAACCTGCAATTGAGTGGTCTAGCTGCATAAAACCCATGTACCTGGTGCGACATTTTAGCAGCAGAGCTAAGCGAAATATTGGGATGTAATGCTGCAATTTGGGCCAAAGATTAAGTGGGTGGCACTAATAAATGTGCAACAGCTTTGGGACTTACATCTAGTAGTAAATCTACTGTAGGGAGGTTCCACGACTTGAGATGAACTATACTGGTTGCAGTATCTCATATATACAGGGGGTCATGTTCCCACCATAACTAAGCCAAATATTGAGATATTGTACTGCAATTTGGTCCACACACTAAGTAAAAATCACTAATAAATATGGATTAGCTTCGACACCGACGCAATGGGCTAATCCAGGCCCCATTGCTCTGTAACCTGCAATTGAGTGGTCTAGCTGCATAAAACCCATGTACCTGGTGCGACATTTTAGCAGCAGAGCTAAGCGAAATATTGGGATGTAATGCTGCAATTTGGGCCAAAGATTAAGTGGGTGGCACTAATAAATGTGCAACAGCTTTGGGACTTACATCTAGTAGTCAATCTACTGTAGGGAGGTTCCACGACTTGAGATGAACTATACTGGTTGCAGTATCTCATATATACAGGGGGTCATGTTCCCACCATAACTAAGCCAAATATTGAGATATTGTACTGCAATTTGGTCCACACACTAAGTAAAAATCACTAATAAATATGGATTAGCTTCGACACCGACGCAATGGGCTAATCCAGGCCCCATTGCTCTGTAACCTGCAATTGAGTGGTCTAGCTGCATAAAACCCATGTACCTGGTGCGCCATTTTGGCAGCAGAGCTAAGCCAAATATTGGGATGTAGTGCTGCAATTTGGGCCAAAGATTAAGTGGGTGGCACTAATAAATGTGCAACAGCTTTGGGACTTACATCTAGTAGTCAATCTACTGTAGGGAGGTTCCACGACTTGAGATGAACTATACTGGTTGCAGTATCTCATATATACAGGGGGTCATGTTCCCACCATAACTAAGCCAAATATTGAGATATTGTACTGCAATTTGGTCCACACACTAAGTAAAAATCACTAATAAATATGGATTAGCTTCGACACCGACGCAATGGGCTAATCCAGGCCCCATTGCTCTGTAACCTGCAATTGAGTGGTCTAGCTGCATAAAACCCATGTACCTGGTGCGCCATTTTGGCAGCAGAGCTAAGCCAAATATTGGGATGTAGTGCTGCAATTTGGGCCAAAGATTAAGTGGGTGGCACTAATAAATGTGCAACAGCTTTGGGACTTACATCTAGTAGTCAATCTACTGTAGGGAGGTTCCACGACTTGAGATGAACTATACTGGTTGCAGTATCTCATATATACAGGGGGTCATGTTCCCACCATAACTAAGCCAAATATTGAGATATTGTACTGCAATTTGGTCCACACACTAAGTAAAAATCACTAATAAATATGGATTAGCTTCGACACCTACGGAATGGGCTAATCCAGGCCCCATTGCTCTGTAACCTGCAATTGAGTGGTCTAGCTGCATAAAACCCATGTACCTGGTGCGCCATTTTGGCAGCAGAGCTAAGCCAAATATTGGGATGTAATGCTGCAATTTGGGCCAAAGATTAAGTGGGTGGCACTAATAAATGTGCAACAGCTTTGGGACTTACATCTAGTAGTAAATCTACTGTAGGGAGGTTCCACGACTTGAGATGAACTATACTGGTTGCAGTATCTCATATATACAGGGGGTCATGTTCCCACCATAACTAAGCCAAATATTGAGATATTGTACTGCAATTTGGTCCACACACTAAGTAAAAATCACTAATAAATATGGATTAGCTTCGACACCGACGCAATGGGCTAATCCAGGCCCCATTGCTCTGTAACCTGCAATTGAGTGGTCTAGCTGCATAAAACCCATGTACCTGGTGCGCCATTTTGGCAGCAGAGCTAAGCCAAATATTGGGATGTAGTGCTGCAATTTGGGCCAAAGATTAAGTGGGTGGCACTAATAAATGTGCAACAGCTTTGGGACTTACATCTAGTAGTCAATCTACTGTAGGGAGGTTCCACGACTTGAGATGAACTATACTGGTTGCAGTATCTCATATATACAGGGGGTCATGTTCCCACCATAACTAAGCCAAATATTGAGATATTGTACTGCAATTTGGTCCACACACTAAGTAAAAATCACTAATAAATATGGATTAGCTTCGACACCTACGGAATGGGCTAATCCAGGCCCCATTGCTCTGTAACCTGCAATTGAGTGGTCTAGCTGCATAAAACCCATGTACCTGGTGCGCCATTTTGGCAGCAGAGCTAAGCCAAATATTGGGATGTAATGCTGCAATTTGGGCCAAAGATTAAGTGGGTGGCACTAATAAATGTGCAACAGCTTTGGGACTTACATCTAGTAGTAAATCTACTGTAGGGAGGTTCCACGACTTGAGATGAACTATACTGGTTGCAGTATCTCATATATACAGGGGGTCATGTTCCCACCATAACTAAGCCAAATATTGAGATATTGTACTGCAATTTGGTCCACACACTAAGTAAAAATCACTAATAAATATGGATTAGCTTCGACACCGACGCAATGGGCTAATCCAGGCCCCATTGCTCTGTAACCTGCAATTGAGTGGTCTAGCTGCATAAAACCCATGTACCTGGTGCGCCATTTTGGCAGCAGAGCTAAGCCAAATATTGGGATGTAATGCTGCAATTTGGGCCAAAGATTAAGTGGGTGGCACTAATAAATGTGCAACAGCTTTGGGACTTACATCTAGTAGTCAATCTACTGTAGCGAGGTTCCACGACTTGAGATGAACTATACTGGTTGCAGTATCTCATATATACAGGGGGTCATGTTCCCACCATAACTAAGCCAAATATTGAGATATTGTACTGCAATTTGGTCCACACACTAAGTAAAAATCACTAATAAATATGGATTAGCTTCGACACCGACGCAATGGGCTAATCCAGGCCCCATTGCTCTGTAACCTGCAATTGAGTGGTCTAGCTGCATAAAACCCATGTACCTGGTGCGCCATTTTGGCAGCAGAGCTAAGCCAAATATTGGGATGTAGTGCTGCAATTTGGGCCAAAGATTAAGTGGGTGGCACTAATAAATGTGCAACAGCTTTGGGACTTACATCTAGTAGTCAATCTACTGTAGGGAGGTTCCACGACTTGAGATGAACTATACTGGTTGCAGTATCTCATATATACAGGGGGTCATGTTCCCACCATAACTAAGCCAAATATTGAGATATTGTACTGCAATTTGGTCCACACACTAAGTAAAAATCACTAATAAATATGGATTAGCTTCGACACCTACGGAATGGGCTAATCCAGGCCCCATTGCTCTGTAACCTGCAATTGAGTGGTCTAGCTGCATAAAACCCATGTACCTGGTGCGCCATTTTGGCAGCAGAGCTAAGCCAAATATTGGGATGTAATGCTGCAATTTGGGCCAAAGATTAAGTGGGTGGCACTAATAAATGTGCAACAGCTTTGGGACTTACATCTAGTAGTAAATCTACTGTAGGGAGGTTCCACGACTTGAGATGAACTATACTGGTTGCAGTATCTCATATATACAGGGGGTCATGTTCCCACCATAACTAAGCCAAATATTGAGATATTGTACTGCAATTTGGTCCACACACTAAGTAAAAATCACTAATAAATATGGATTAGCTTCGACACCGACGCAATGGGCTAATCCAGGCCCCATTGCTCTGTAACCTGCAATTGAGTGGTCTAGCTGCATAAAACCCATGTACCTGGTGCGCCATTTTGGCAGCAGAGCTAAGCCAAATATTGGGATGTAATGCTGCAATTTGGGCCAAAGATTAAGTGGGTGGCACTAATAAATGTGCAACAGCTTTGGGACTTACATCTAGTAGTAAATCTACTGTAGGGAGGTTCCACGACTTGAGATGAACTATACTGGTTGCAGTATCTCATATATACAGGGGGTCATGTTCCCACCATAACTAAGCCAAATATTGAGATATTGTACTGCAATTTGGTCCACACACTAAGTAAAAATCACTAATAAATATGGATTAGCTTCGACACCGACGCAATGGGCTAATCCAGGCCCCATTGCTCTGTAACCTGCAATTGAGTGGTCTAGCTGCATAAAACCCATGTACCTGGTGCGCCATTTTGGCAGCAGAGCTAAGCCAAATATTGGGATGTAGTGCTGCAATTTGGGCCAAAGATTAAGTGGGTGGCACTAATAAATGTGCAACAGCTTTGGGACTTACATCTAGTAGTCAATCTACTGTAGGGAGGTTCCACGACTTGAGATGAACTATACTGGTTGCAGTATCTCATATATACAGGGGGTCATGTTCCCACCATAACTAAGCCAAATATTGAGATATTGTACTGCAATTTGGTCCACACACTAAGTAAAAATCACTAATAAATATGGATTAGCTTCGACACCGACGCAATGGGCTAATCCAGGCCCCATTGCTCTGTAACCTGCAATTGAGTGGTCTAGCTGCATAAAACCCATGTACCTGGTGCGCCATTTTGGCAGCAGAGCTAAGCCAAATATTGGGATGTAGTGCTGCAATTTGGGCCAAAGATTAAGTGGGTGGCACTAATAAATGTGCAACAGCTTTGGGACTTACATCTAGTAGTCAATCTACTGTAGGGAGGTTCCACGACTTGAGATGAACTATACTGGTTGCAGTATCTCATATATACAGGGGGTCATGTTCCCACCATAACTAAGCCAAATATTGAGATATTGTACTGCAATTTGGTCCACACACTAAGTAAAAATCACTAATAAATATGGATTACCTTTGACACCGACGCAATGGGCTAATCCAGGCCCCATTGCTCTGTAACCTGCAATTGAGTGGTCTAGCTGCATAAAACCCATGTACCTGGTGCGACATTTTAGCAGCAGAGCTAAGCGAAATATTGGGATGTAATGCTGCAATTTGGGCCAAAGATTAAGTGGGTGGCACTAATAAATGTGCAACAGCTTTGGGACTTACATCTAGTAGTAAATCTACTGTAGGGAGGTTCCACGACTTGAGATGAACTATACTGGTTGCAGTATCTCATATATACAGGGGGTCATGTTCCCACCATAACTAAGCCAAATATTGAGATATTGTACTGCAATTTGGTCCACACACTAAGTAAAAATCACTAATAAATATGGATTAGCTTCGACACCGACGCAATGGGCTAATCCAGGCCCCATTGCTCTGTAACCTGCAATTGAGTGGTCTAGCTGCATAAAACCCATGTACCTGGTGCGCCATTTTGGCAGCAGAGCTAAGCCAAATATTGGGATGTAGTGCTGCAATTTGGGCCAAAGATTAAGTGGGTGGCACTAATAAATGTGCAACAGCTTTGGGACTTACATCTAGTAGTCAATCTACTGTAGGGAGGTTCCACGACTTGAGATGAACTATACTGGTTGCAGTATCTCATATATACAGGGGGTCATGTTCCCACCATAACTAAGCCAAATATTGAGATATTGTACTGCAATTTGGTCCACACACTAAGTAAAAATCACTAATAAATATGGATTAGCTTCGACACCTACAGAATGGGCTAATCCAGGCCCCATTGCTCTGTAACCTGCAATTGAGTGGTCTAGCTGCATAAAACCCATGTACCTGGTGCGCCATTTTGGCAGCAGAGCTAAGCCAAATATTGGGATGTAATGCTGCAATTTGGGCCAAAGATTAAGTGGGTGGCACTAATAAATGTGCAACAGCTTTGGGACTTACATCTAGTAGTAAATCTACTGTAGGGAGGTTCCACGACTTGAGATGAACTATACTGGTTGCAGTATCTCATATATACAGGGGGTCATGTTCCCACCATAACTAAGCCAAATATTGAGATATTGTACTGCAATTTGGTCCACACACTAAGTAAAAATCACTAATAAATATGGATTAGCTTCGACACCGACGCAATGGGCTAATCCAGGCCCCATTGCTCTGTAACCTGCAATTGAGTGGTCTAGCTGCATAAAACCCATGTACCTGGTGCGCCATTTTGGCAGCAGAGCTAAGCCAAATATTGGGATGTAATGCTGCAATTTGGGCCAAAGATTAAGTGGGTGGCACTAATAAATGTGCAACAGCTTTGGGACTTACATCTAGTAGTCAATCTACTGTAGCGAGGTTCCACGACTTGAGATGAACTATACTGGTTGCAGTATCTCATATATACAGGGGGTCATGTTCCCACCATAACTAAGCCAAATATTGAGATATTGTACTGCAATTTGGTCCACACACTAAGTAAAAATCACTAATAAATATGGATTAGCTTCGACACCGACGCAATGGGCTAATCCAGGCCCCATTGCTCTGTAACCTGCAATTGAGTGGTCTAGCTGCATAAAACCCATGTACCTGGTGCGCCATTTTGGCAGCAGAGCTAAGCCAAATATTGGGATGTAGTGCTGCAATTTGGGCCAAAGATTAAGTGGGTGGCACTAATAAATGTGCAACAGCTTTGGGACTTACATCTAGTAGTCAATCTACTGTAGGGAGGTTCCACGACTTGAGATGAACTATACTGGTTGCAGTATCTCATATATACAGGGGGTCATGTTCCCACCATAACTAAGCCAAATATTGAGATATTGTACTGCAATTTGGTCCACACACTAAGTAAAAATCACTAATAAATATGGATTAGCTTCGACACCTACGGAATGGGCTAATCCAGGCCCCATTGCTCTGTAACCTGCAATTGAGTGGTCTAGCTGCATAAAACCCATGTACCTGGTGCGCCATTTTGGCAGCAGAGCTAAGCCAAATATTGGGATGTAATGCTGCAATTTGGGCCAAAGATTAAGTGGGTGGCACTAATAAATGTGCAACAGCTTTGGGACTTACATCTAGTAGTAAATCTACTGTAGGGAGGTTCCACGACTTGAGATGAACTATACTGGTTGCAGTATCTCATATATACAGGGGGTCATGTTCCCACCATAACTAAGCCAAATATTGAGATATTGTACTGCAATTTGGTCCACACACTAAGTAAAAATCACTAATAAATATGGATTAGCTTCGACACCGACGCAATGGGCTAATCCAGGCCCCATTGCTCTGTAACCTGCAATTGAGTGGTCTAGCTGCATAAAACCCATGTACCTGGTGCGCCATTTTGGCAGCAGAGCTAAGCCAAATATTGGGATGTAATGCTGCAATTTGGGCCAAAGATTAAGTGGGTGGCACTAATAAATGTGCAACAGCTTTGGGACTTACATCTAGTAGTCAATCTACTGTAGGGAGGTTCCACGACTTGAGATGAACTATACTGGTTGCAGTATCTCATATATACAGGGGGTCATGTTCCCACCATAACTAAGCCAAATATTGAGATATTGTACTGCAATTTGGTCCACACACTAAGTAAAAATCACTAATAAATATGGATTAGCTTCGACACCGACGCAATGGGCTAATCCAGGCCCCATTGCTCTGTAACCTGCAATTGAGTGGTCTAGCTGCATAAAACCCATGTACCTGGTGCGCCATTTTGGCAGCAGAGCTAAGCCAAATATTGGGATGTAGTGCTGCAATTTGGGCCAAAGATTAAGTGGGTGGCACTAATAAATGTGCAACAGCTTTGGGACTTACATCTAGTAGTCAATCTACTGTAGGGAGGTTCCACGACTTGAGATGAACTATACTGGTTGCAGTATCTCATATATACAGGGGGTCATGTTCCCACCATAACTAAGCCAAATATTGAGATATTGTACTGCAATTTGGTCCACACACTAAGTAAAAATCACTAATAAATATGGATTAGCTTCGACACCTACGGAATGGGCTAATCCAGGCCCCATTGCTCTGTAACCTGCAATTGAGTGGTCTAGCTGCATAAAACCCATGTACCTGGTGCGCCATTTTGGCAGCAGAGCTAAGCCAAATATTGGGATGTAATGCTGCAATTTGGGCCAAAGATTAAATGGGTGGCACTAATAAATGTGCAACAGCTTTGGGACTTACATCTAGTAGTAAATCTACTGTAGGGAGGTTCCATGACTTGAGATGAACTATACTGGTTGCAGTATCTCATATATACAGGGGGTCATGTTCCCACCATAACTAAGCCAAATATTGAGATATTGTACTGCAATTTGGTCCACACACTAAGTAAAAATCACTAATAAATATGGATTACCTTTGACACCGACGCAATGGGCTAATCCAGGCCCCATTGCTCTGTAACCTGCAATTGAGTGGTCTAGCTGCATAAAACCCATGTACCTGGTGCGACATTTTAGCAGCAGAGCTAAGCGAAATATTGGGATGTAATGCTGCAATTTGGGCCAAAGATTAAGTGGGTGGCACTAATAAATGTGCAACAGCTTTGGGACTTACATCTAGTAGTAAATCTACTGTAGGGAGGTTCCACGACTTGAGATGAACTATACTGGTTGCAGTATCTCATATATACAGGGGGTCATGTTCCCACCATAACTAAGCCAAATATTGAGATATTGTACTGCAATTTGGTCCACACACTAAGTAAAAATCACTAATAAATATGGATTAGCTTTGACACCGACGCAATGGGCTAATCCAGGCCCCATTGCTCTGTAACCTGCAATTGAGTGGTCTAGCTGCATAAAACCCATGTACCTGGTGCGACATTTTAGCAGCAGAGCTAAGCGAAATATTGGGATGTAATGCTGCAATTTGGGCCAAAGATTAAGTGGGTGGCACTAATAAATGTGCAACAGCTTTGGGACTTACATCTAGTAGTAAATCTACTGTAGGGAGGTTCCACGACTTGAGATGAACTATACTGGTTGCAGTATCTCATATATACAGGGGGTCATGTTCCCACCATAACTAAGCCAAATATTGAGATATTGTACTGCAATTTGGTCCACACACTAAGTAAAAATCACTAATAAATATGGATTAGCTTCGACACCGACGCAATGGGCTAATCCAGGCCCCATTGCTCTGTAACCTGCAATTGAGTGGTCTAGCTGCATAAAACCCATGTACCTGGTGCGCCATTTTGGCAGCAGAGCTAAGCCAAATATTGGGATGTAGTGCTGCAATTTGGGCCAAAGATTAAGTGGGTGGCACTAATAAATGTGCAACAGCTTTGGGACTTACATCTAGTAGTCAATCTACTGTAGGGAGGTTCCACGACTTGAGATGAACTATACTGGTTGCAGTATCTCATATATACAGGGGGTCATGTTCCCACCATAACTAAGCCAAATATTGAGATATTGTACTGCAATTTGGTCCACACACTAAGTAAAAATCACTAATAAATATGGATTAGCTTCGACACCTACGGAATGGGCTAATCCAGGCCCCATTGCTCTGTAACCTGCAATTGAGTGGTCTAGCTGCATAAAACCCATGTACCTGGTGCGCCATTTTGGCAGCAGAGCTAAGCCAAATATTGGGATGTAATGCTGCAATTTGGGCCAAAGATTAAGTGGGTGGCACTAATAAATGTGCAACAGCTTTGGGACTTACATCTAGTAGTAAATCTACTGTAGGGAGGTTCCACGACTTGAGATGAACTATACTGGTTGCAGTATCTCATATATACAGGGGGTCATGTTCCCACCATAACTAAGCCAAATATTGAGATATTGTACTGCAATTTGGTCCACACACTAAGTAAAAATCACTAATAAATATGGATTAGCTTCGACACCGACGCAATGGGCTAATCCAGGCCCCATTGCTCTGTAACCTGCAATTGAGTGGTCTAGCTGCATAAAACCCATGTACCTGGTGCGCCATTTTGGCAGCAGAGCTAAGCCAAATATTGGGATGTAGTGCTGCAATTTGGGCCAAAGATTAAGTGGGTGGCACTAATAAATGTGCAACAGCTTTGGGACTTACATCTAGTAGTCAATCTACTGTAGGGAGGTTCCACGACTTGAGATGAACTATACTGGTTGCAGTATCTCATATATACAGGGGGTCATGTTCCCACCATAACTAAGCCAAATATTGAGATATTGTACTGCAATTTGGTCCACACACTAAGTAAAAATCACTAATAAATATGGATTAGCTTCGACACCGACGCAATGGGCTAATCCAGGCCCCATTGCTCTGTAACCTGCAATTGAGTGGTCTAGCTGCATAAAACCCATGTACCTGGTGCGCCATTTTGGCAGCAGAGCTAAGCCAAATATTGGGATGTAGTGCTGCAATTTGGGCCAAAGATTAAGTGGGTGGCACTAATAAATGTGCAACAGCTTTGGGACTTACATCTAGTAGTCAATCTACTGTAGGGAGGTTCCACGACTTGAGATGAACTATACTGGTTGCAGTATCTCATATATACAGGGGGTCATGTTCCCACCATAACTAAGCCAAATATTGAGATATTGTACTGCAATTTGGTCCACACACTAAGTAAAAATCACTAATAAATATGGATTAGCTTCGACACCGACGCAATGGGCTAATCCAGGCCCCATTGCTCTGTAACCTGCAATTGAGTGGTCTAGCTGCATAAAACCCATGTACCTGGTGCGCCATTTTGGCAGCAGAGCTAAGCCAAATATTGGGATGTAGTGCTGCAATTTGGGCCAAAGATTAAGTGGGTGGCACTAATAAATGTGCAACAGCTTTGGGACTTACATCTAGTAGTCAATCTACTGTAGGGAGGTTCCACGACTTGAGATGAACTATACTGGTTGCAGTATCTCATATATACAGGGGGTCATGTTCCCACCATAACTAAGCCAAATATTGAGATATTGTACTGCAATTTGGTCCACACACTAAGTAAAAATCACTAATAAATATGGATTAGCTTCGACACCTACGGAATGGGCTAATCCAGGCCCCATTGCTCTGTAACCTGCAATTGAGTGGTCTAGCTGCATAAAACCCATGTACCTGGTGCGCCATTTTGGCAGCAGAGCTAAGCCAAATATTGGGATGTAATGCTGCAATTTGGGCCAAAGATTAAGTGGGTGGCACTAATAAATGTGCAACAGCTTTGGGACTTACATCTAGTAGTAAATCTACTGTAGGGAGGTTCCACGACTTGAGATGAACTATACTGGTTGCAGTATCTCATATATACAGGGGGTCATGTTCCCACCATAACTAAGCCAAATATTGAGATATTGTACTGCAATTTGGTCCACACACTAAGTAAAAATCACTAATAAATATGGATTAGCTTCGACACCGACGCAATGGGCTAATCCAGGCCCCATTGCTCTGTAACCTGCAATTGAGTGGTCTAGCTGCATAAAACCCATGTACCTGGTGCGCCATTTTGGCAGCAGAGCTAAGCCAAATATTGGGATGTAGTGCTGCAATTTGGGCCAAAGATTAAGTGGGTGGCACTAATAAATGTGCAACAGCTTTGGGACTTACATCTAGTAGTCAATCTACTGTAGGGAGGTTCCACGACTTGAGATGAACTATACTGGTTGCAGTATCTCATATATACAGGGGGTCATGTTCCCACCATAACTAAGCCAAATATTGAGATATTGTACTGCAATTTGGTCCACACACTAAGTAAAAATCACTAATAAATATGGATTACCTTTGACACCGACGCAATGGGCTAATCCAGGCCCCATTGCTCTGTAACCTGCAATTGAGTGGTCTAGCTGCATAAAACCCATGTACCTGGTGCGACATTTTAGCAGCAGAGCTAAGCGAAATATTGGGATGTAATGCTGCAATTTGGGCCAAAGATTAAGTGGGTGGCACTAATAAATGTGCAACAGCTTTGGGACTTACATCTAGTAGTAAATCTACTGTAGGGAGGTTCCACGACTTGAGATGAACTATACTGGTTGCAGTATCTCATATATACAGGGGGTCATGTTCCCACCATAACTAAGCCAAATATTGAGATATTGTACTGCAATTTGGTCCACACACTAAGTAAAAATCACTAATAAATATGGATTAGCTTCGACACCGACGCAATGGGCTAATCCAGGCCCCATTGCTCTGTAACCTGCAATTGAGTGGTCTAGCTGCATAAAACCCATGTACCTGGTGCGCCATTTTGGCAGCAGAGCTAAGCCAAATATTGGGATGTAGTGCTGCAATTTGGGCCAAAGATTAAGTGGGTGGCACTAATAAATGTGCAACAGCTTTGGGACTTACATCTAGTAGTCAATCTACTGTAGGGAGGTTCCACGACTTGAGATGAACTATACTGGTTGCAGTATCTCATATATACAGGGGGTCATGTTCCCACCATAACTAAGCCAAATATTGAGATATTGTACTGCAATTTGGTCCACACACTAAGTAAAAATCACTAATAAATATGGATTAGCTTCGACACCGACGCAATGGGCTAATCCAGGCCCCATTGCTCTGTAACCTGCAATTGAGTGGTCTAGCTGCATAAAACCCATGTACCTGGTGCGCCATTTTGGCAGCAGAGCTAAGCCAAATATTGGGATGTAGTGCTGCAATTTGGGCCAAAGATTAAGTGGGTGGCACTAATAAATGTGCAACAGCTTTGGGACTTACATCTAGTAGTCAATCTACTGTAGGGAGGTTCCACGACTTGAGATGAACTATACTGGTTGCAGTATCTCATATATACAGGGGGTCATGTTCCCACCATAACTAAGCCAAATATTGAGATATTGTACTGCAATTTGGTCCACACACTAAGTAAAAATCACTAATAAATATGGATTAGCTTCGACACCGACGCAATGGGCTAATCCAGGCCCCATTGCTCTGTAACCTGCAATTGAGTGGTCTAGCTGCATAAAACCCATGTACCTGGTGCGATATTTTGGCAGCAGAGCTAAGCGAAATATTGGGATGTAGTGCTGCAATTTGGGCCAAAGATTAAGTGGGTGGCACTAATAAATGTGCAACAGCTTTGGGACTTACATCTAGTAGTCAATCTACTGTAGGGAGGTTCCACGACTTGAGATGAACTATACTGGTTGCAGTATCTCATATATACAGGGGGTCATGTTCCCACCATAACTAAGCCAAATATTGAGATATTGTACTGCAATTTGGTCCACACACTAAGTAAAAATCACTAATAAATATGGATTAGCTTCGACACCGACGCAATGGGCTAATCCAGGCCCCATTGCTCTGTAACCTGCAATTGAGTGGTCTAGCTGCATAAAACCCATGTACCTGGTGCGCCATTTTGGCAGCAGAGCTAAGCCAAATATTGGGATGTAGTGCTGCAATTTGGGCCAAAGATTAAGTGGGTGGCACTAATAAATGTGCAACAGCTTTGGGACTTACATCTAGTAGTCAATCTACTGTAGGGAGGTTCCACGACTTGAGATGAACTATACTGGTTGCAGTATCTCATATATACAGGGGGTCATGTTCCCACCATAACTAAGCCAAATATTGAGATATTGTACTGCAATTTGGTCCACACACTAAGTAAAAATCACTAATAAATATGGATTAGCTTTGACACCGACGCAATGGGCTAATCCAGGCCCCATTGCTCTGTAACCTGCAATTGAGTGGTCTAGCTGCATAAAACCCATGTACCTGGTGCGACATTTTGGCAGCAGAGCTAAGCGAAATATTGGGATGTAGTGCTGCAATTTGGGCCAAAGATTAAGTGGGTGGCACTAATAAATGTGCAACAGCTTTGGGACTTACATCTAGTAGTAAATCTACTGTAGGGAGGTTCCACGACTTGAGATGAACTATACTGGTTGCAGTATCTCATATATACAGGGGGTCATGTTCCCACCATAACTAAGCCAAATATTGAGATATTGTACTGCAATTTGGTCCACACACTAAGTAAAAATCACTAATAAATATGGATTAGCTTCGACACCGACGCAATGGGCTAATCCAGGCCCCATTGCTCTGTAACCTGCAATTGAGTGGTCTAGCTGCATAAAACCCATGTACCTGGTGCGCCATTTTGGCAGCAGAGCTAAGCCAAATATTGGGATGTAGTGCTGCAATTTGGGCCAAAGATTAAGTGGGTGGCACTAATAAATGTGCAACAGCTTTGGGACTTACATCTAGTAGTCAATCTACTGTAGGGAGGTTCCACGACTTGAGATGAACTATACTGGTTGCAGTATCTCATATATACAGGGGGTCATGTTCCCACCATAACTAAGCCAAATATTGAGATATTGTACTGCAATTTGGTCCACACACTAAGTAAAAATCACTAATAAATATGGATTAGCTTCGACACCGACGCAATGGGCTAATCCAGGCCCCATTGCTCTGTAACCTGCAATTGAGTGGTCTAGCTGCATAAAACCCATGTACCTGGTGCGCCATTTTGGCAGCAGAGCTAAGCCAAATATTGGGATGTAGTGCTGCAATTTGGGCCAAAGATTAAGTGGGTGGCACTAATAAATGTGCAACAGCTTTGGGACTTACATCTAGTAGTCAATCTACTGTAGGGAGGTTCCACGACTTGAGATGAACTATACTGGTTGCAGTATCTCATATATACAGGGGGTCATGTTCCCACCATAACTAAGCCAAATATTGAGATATTGTACTGCAATTTGGTCCACACACTAAGTAAAAATCACTAATAAATATGGATTAGCTTCGACACCTACGGAATGGGCTAATCCAGGCCCCATTGCTCTGTAACCTGCAATTGAGTGGTCTAGCTGCATAAAACCCATGTACCTGGTGCGCCATTTTGGCAGCAGAGCTAAGCCAAATATTGGGATGTAGTGCTGCAATTTGGGCCAAAGATTAAGTGGGTGGCACTAATAAATGTGCAACAGCTTTGGGACTTACATCTAGTAGTCAATCTACTGTAGGGAGGTTCCACGACTTGAGATGAACTATACTGGTTGCAGTATCTCATATATACAGGGGGTCATGTTCCCACCATAACTAAGCCAAATATTGAGATATTGTACTGCAATTTGGTCCACACACTAAGTAAAAATCACTAATAAATATGGATTAGCTTCGACACCGACGCAATGGGCTAATCCAGGCCCCATTGCTCTGTAACCTGCAATTGAGTGGTCTAGCTGCATAAAACCCATGTACCTGGTGCGCCATTTTGGCAGCAGAGCTAAGCCAAATATTGGGATGTAGTGCTGCAATTTGGGCCAAAGATTAAGTGGGTGGCACTAATAAATGTGCAACAGCTTTGGGACTTACATCTAGTAGTCAATCTACTGTAGGGAGGTTCCACGACTTGAGATGAACTATACTGGTTGCAGTATCTCATATATACAGGGGGTCATGTTCCCACCATAACTAAGCCAAATATTGAGATATTGTACTGCAATTTGGTCCACACACTAAGTAAAAATCACTAATAAATATGGATTAGCTTCGACACCGACGCAATGGGCTAATCCAGGCCCCATTGCTCTGTAACCTGCAATTGAGTGGTCTAGCTGCATAAAACCCATGTACCTGGTGCGCCATTTTGGCAGCAGAGCTAAGCCAAATATTGGGATGTAGTGCTGCAATTTGGGCCAAAGATTAAGTGGGTGGCACTAATAAATGTGCAACAGCTTTGGGACTTACATCTAGTAGTAAATCTACTGTAGGGAGGTTCCACGACTTGAGATGAACTATACTGGTTGCAGTATCTCATATATACAGGGGGTCATGTTCCCACCATAACTAAGCCAAATATTGAGATATTGTACTGCAATTTGGTCCACACACTAAGTAAAAATCACTAATAAATATGGATTAGCTTCGACACCGACGCAATGGGCTAATCCAGGCCCCATTGCTCTGTAACCTGCAATTGAGTGGTCTAGCTGCATAAAACCCATGTACCTGGTGCGCCATTTTGGCAGCAGAGCTAAGCCAAATATTGGGATGTAGTGCTGCAATTTGGGCCAAAGATTAAGTGGGTGGCACTAATAAATGTGCAACAGCTTTGGGACTTACATCTAGTAGTCAATCTACTGTAGGGAGGTTCCACGACTTGAGATGAACTATACTGGTTGCAGTATCTCATATATACAGGGGGTCATGTTCCCACCATAACTAAGCCAAATATTGAGATATTGTACTGCAATTTGGTCCACACACTAAGTAAAAATCACTAATAAATATGGATTAGCTTCGACACCGACGCAATGGGCTAATCCAGGCCCCATTGCTCTGTAACCTGCAATTGAGTGGTCTAGCTGCATAAAACCCATGTACCTGGTGCGCCATTTTGGCAGCAGAGCTAAGCCAAATATTGGGATGTAGTGCTGCAATTTGGGCCAAAGATTAAGTGGGTGGCACTAATAAATGTGCAACAGCTTTGGGACTTACATCTAGTAGTCAATCTACTGTAGGGAGGTTCCACGACTTGAGATGAACTATACTGGTTGCAGTATCTCATATATACAGGGGGTCATGTTCCCACCATAACTAAGCCAAATATTGAGATATTGTACTGCAATTTGGTCCACACACTAAGTAAAAATCACTAATAAATATGGATTAGCTTCGACACCTACGGAATGGGCTAATCCAGGCCCCATTGCTCTGTAACCTGCAATTGAGTGGTCTAGCTGCATAAAACCCATGTACCTGGTGCGCCATTTTGGCAGCAGAGCTAAGCCAAATATTGGGATGTAGTGCTGCAATTTGGGCCAAAGATTAAGTGGGTGGCACTAATAAATGTGCAACAGCTTTGGGACTTACATCTAGTAGTCAATCTACTGTAGGGAGGTTCCACGACTTGAGATGAACTATACTGGTTGCAGTATCTCATATATACAGGGGGTCATGTTCCCACCATAACTAAGCCAAATATTGAGATATTGTACTGCAATTTGGTCCACACACTAAGTAAAAATCACTAATAAATATGGATTAGCTTCGACACCGACGCAATGGGCTAATCCAGGCCCCATTGCTCTGTAACCTGCAATTGAGTGGTCTAGCTGCATAAAACCCATGTACCTGGTGCGCCATTTTGGCAGCAGAGCTAAGCCAAATATTGGGATGTAGTGCTGCAATTTGGGCCAAAGATTAAGTGGGTGGCACTAATAAATGTGCAACAGCTTTGGGACTTACATCTAGTAGTCAATCTACTGTAGGGAGGTTCCACGACTTGAGATGAACTATACTGGTTGCAGTATCTCATATATACAGGGGGTCATGTTCCCACCATAACTAAGCCAAATATTGAGATATTGTACTGCAATTTGGTCCACACACTAAGTAAAAATCACTAATAAATATGGATTAGCTTCGACACCGACGCAATGGGCTAATCCAGGCCCCATTGCTCTGTAACCTGCAATTGAGTGGTCTAGCTGCATAAAACCCATGTACCTGGTGCGCCATTTTGGCAGCAGAGCTAAGCCAAATATTGGGATGTAGTGCTGCAATTTGGGCCAAAGATTAAGTGGGTGGCACTAATAAATGTGCAACAGCTTTGGGACTTACATCTAGTAGTAAATCTACTGTAGGGAGGTTCCACGACTTGAGATGAACTATACTGGTTGCAGTATCTCATATATACAGGGGGTCATGTTCCCACCATAACTAAGCCAAATATTGAGATATTGTACTGCAATTTGGTCCACACACTAAGTAAAAATCACTAATAAATATGGATTAGCTTCGACACCGACGCAATGGGCTAATCCAGGCCCCATTGCTCTGTAACCTGCAATTGAGTGGTCTAGCTGCATAAAACCCATGTACCTGGTGCGCCATTTTGGCAGCAGAGCTAAGCCAAATATTGGGATGTAGTGCTGCAATTTGGGCCAAAGATTAAGTGGGTGGCACTAATAAATGTGCAACAGCTTTGGGACTTACATCTAGTAGTCAATCTACTGTAGGGAGGTTCCACGACTTGAGATGAACTATACTGGTTGCAGTATCTCATATATACAGGGGGTCATGTTCCCACCATAACTAAGCCAAATATTGAGATATTGTACTGCAATTTGGTCCACACACTAAGTAAAAATCACTAATAAATATGCATTAGCTTCGACACCGACGCAATGGGCTAATCCAGGCCCCATTGCTCTGTAACCTGCAATTGAGTGGTCTAGCTGCATAAAACCCATGTACCTGGTGCGCCATTTTGGCAGCAGAGCTAAGCCAAATATTGGGATGTAGTGCTGCAATTTGGGCCAAAGATTAAGTGGGTGGCACTAATAAATGTGCAACAGCTTTGGGACTTACATCTAGTAGTCAATCTACTGTAGGGAGGTTCCACGACTTGAGATGAACTATACTGGTTGCAGTATCTCATATATACAGGGGGTCATGTTCCCACCATAACTAAGCCAAATATTGAGATATTGTACTGCAATTTGGTCCACACACTAAGTAAAAATCACTAATAAATATGGATTAGCTTTGACACCGACGCAATGGGCTAATCCAGGCCCCATTGCTCTGTAACCTGCAATTGAGTGGTCTAGCTGCATAAAACCCATGTACCTGGTGCGACATTTTGGCAGCAGAGCTAAGCGAAATATTGGGATGTAGTGCTGCAATTTGGGCCAAAGATTAAGTGGGTGGCACTAATAAATGTGCAACAGCTTTGGGACTTACATCTAGTAGTAAATCTACTGTAGGGAGGTTCCACGACTTGAGATGAACTATACTGGTTGCAGTATCTCATATATACAGGGGGTCATGTTCCCACCATAACTAAGCCAAATATTGAGATATTGTACTGCAATTTGGTCCACACACTAAGTAAAAATCACTAATAAATATGGATTAGCTTCGACACCGACGCAATGGGCTAATCCAGGCCCCATTGCTCTGTAACCTGCAATTGAGTGGTCTAGCTGCATAAAACCCATGTACCTGGTGCGCCATTTTGGCAGCAGAGCTAAGCCAAATATTGGGATGTAGTGCTGCAATTTGGGCCAAAGATTAAGTGGGTGGCACTAATAAATGTGCAACAGCTTTGGGACTTACATCTAGTAGTCAATCTACTGTAGGGAGGTTCCACGACTTGAGATGAACTATACTGGTTGCAGTATCTCATATATACAGGGGGTCATGTTCCCACCATAACTAAGCCAAATATTGAGATATTGTACTGCAATTTGGTCCACACACTAAGTAAAAATCACTAATAAATATGGATTAGCTTCGACACCGACGCAATGGGCTAATCCAGGCCCCATTGCTCTGTAACCTGCAATTGAGTGGTCTAGCTGCATAAAACCCATGTACCTGGTGCGCCATTTTGGCAGCAGAGCTAAGCCAAATATTGGGATGTAGTGCTGCAATTTGGGCCAAAGATTAAGTGGGTGGCACTAATAAATGTGCAACAGCTTTGGGACTTACATCTAGTAGTCAATCTACTGTAGGGAGGTTCCACGACTTGAGATGAACTATACTGGTTGCAGTATCTCATATATACAGGGGGTCATGTTCCCACCATAACTAAGCCAAATATTGAGATATTGTACTGCAATTTGGTCCACACACTAAGTAAAAATCACTAATAAATATGGATTAGCTTCGACACCTACGGAATGGGCTAATCCAGGCCCCATTGCTCTGTAACCTGCAATTGAGTGGTCTAGCTGCATAAAACCCATGTACCTGGTGCGCCATTTTGGCAGCAGAGCTAAGCCAAATATTGGGATGTAATGCTGCAATTTGGGCCAAAGATTAAGTGGGTGGCACTAATAAATGTGCAACAGCTTTGGGACTTACATCTAGTAGTAAATCTACTGTAGGGAGGTTCCACGACTTGAGATGAACTATACTGGTTGCAGTATCTCATATATACAGGGGGTCATGTTCCCACCATAACTAAGCCAAATATTGAGATATTGTACTGCAATTTGGTCCACACACTAAGTAAAAATCACTAATAAATATGGATTAGCTTCGACACCGACGCAATGGGCTAATCCAGGCCCCATTGCTCTGTAACCTGCAATTGAGTGGTCTAGCTGCATAAAACCCATGTACCTGGTGCGCCATTTTGGCAGCAGAGCTAAGCCAAATATTGGGATGTAGTGCTGCAATTTGGGCCAAAGATTAAGTGGGTGGCACTAATAAATGTGCAACAGCTTTGGGACTTACATCTAGTAGTCAATCTACTGTAGGGAGGTTCCACGACTTGAGATGAACTATACTGGTTGCAGTATCTCATATATACAGGGGGTCATGTTCCCACCATAACTAAGCCAAATATTGAGATATTGTACTGCAATTTGGTCCACACACTAAGTAAAAATCACTAATAAATATGGATTAGCTTCGACACCGACGCAATGGGCTAATCCAGGCCCCATTGCTCTGTAACCTGCAATTGAGTGGTCTAGCTGCATAAAACCCATGTACCTGGTGCGCCATTTTGGCAGCAGAGCTAAGCCAAATATTGGGATGTAGTGCTGCAATTTGGGCCAAAGATTAAGTGGGTGGCACTAATAAATGTGCAACAGCTTTGGGACTTACATCTAGTAGTCAATCTACTGTAGGGAGGTTCCACGACTTGAGATGAACTATACTGGTTGCAGTATCTCATATATACAGGGGGTCATGTTCCCACCATAACTAAGCCAAATATTGAGATATTGTACTGCAATTTGGTCCACACACTAAGTAAAAATCACTAATAAATATGGATTAGCTTCGACACCGACGCAATGGGCTAATCCAGGCCCCATTGCTCTGTAACCTGCAATTGAGTGGTCTAGCTGCATAAAACCCATGTACCTGGTGCGCCATTTTGGCAGCAGAGCTAAGCCAAATATTGGGATGTAGTGCTGCAATTTGGGCCAAAGATTAACTGGGTGGCACTAATAAATGTGCAACAGCTTTGGGACTTACATCTAGTAGTCAATCTACTGTAGGGAGGTTCCACGACTTGAGATGAACTATACTGGTTGCAGTATCTCATATATACAGGGGGTCATGTTCCCACCATAACTAAGCCAAATATTGAGATATTGTACTGCAATTTGGTCCACACACTAAGTAAAAATCACTAATAAATATGGATTAGCTTCGACACCTACGGAATGGGCTAATCCAGGCCCCATTGCTCTGTAACCTGCAATTGAGTGGTCTAGCTGCATAAAACCCATGTACCTGGTGCGCCATTTTGGCAGCAGAGCTAAGCCAAATATTGGGATGTAATGCTGCAATTTGGGCCAAAGATTAAGTGGGTGGCACTAATAAATGTGCAACAGCTTTGGGACTTACATCTAGTAGTAAATCTACTGTAGGGAGGTTCCACGACTTGAGATGAACTATACTGGTTGCAGTATCTCATATATACAGGGGGTCATGTTCCCACCATAACTAAGCCAAATATTGAGATATTGTACTGCAATTTGGTCCACACACTAAGTAAAAATCACTAATAAATATGGATTAGCTTCGACACCGACGCAATGGGCTAATCCAGGCCCCATTGCTCTGTAACCTGCAATTGAGTGGTCTAGCTGCATAAAACCCATGTACCTGGTGCGCCATTTTGGCAGCAGAGCTAAGCCAAATATTGGGATGTAGTGCTGCAATTTGGGCCAAAGATTAAGTGGGTGGCACTAATAAATGTGCAACAGCTTTGGGACTTACATCTAGTAGTCAATCTACTGTAGGGAGGTTCCACGACTTGAGATGAACTATACTGGTTGCAGTATCTCATATATACAGGGGGTCATGTTCCCACCATAACTAAGCCAAATATTGAGATATTGTACTGCAATTTGGTCCACACACTAAGTAAAAATCACTAATAAATATGGATTAGCTTCGACACCGACGCAATGGGCTAATCCAGGCCCCATTGCTCTGTAACCTGCAATTGAGTGGTCTAGCTGCATAAAACCCATGTACCTGGTGCGCCATTTTGGCAGCAGAGCTAAGCCAAATATTGGGATGTAGTGCTGCAATTTGGGCCAAAGATTAAGTGGGTGGCACTAATAAATGTGCAACAGCTTTGGGACTTACATCTAGTAGTCAATCTACTGTAGGGAGGTTCCACGACTTGAGATGAACTATACTGGTTGCAGTATCTCATATATACAGGGGGTCATGTTCCCACCATAACTAAGCCAAATATTGAGATATTGTACTGCAATTTGGTCCACACACTAAGTAAAAATCACTAATAAATATGGATTAGCTTCGACACCGACGCAATGGGCTAATCCAGGCCCCATTGCTCTGTAACCTGCAATTGAGTGGTCTAGCTGCATAAAACCCATGTACCTGGTGCGCCATTTTGGCAGCAGAGCTAAGCCAAATATTGGGATGTAGTGCTGCAATTTGGGCCAAAGATTAAGTGGGTGGCACTAATAAATGTGCAACAGCTTTGGGACTTACATCTAGTAGTCAATCTACTGTAGGGAGGTTCCACGACTTGAGATGAACTATACTGGTTGCAGTATCTCATATATACAGGGGGTCATGTTCCCACCATAACTAAGCCAAATATTGAGATATTGTACTGCAATTTGGTCCACACACTAAGTAAAAATCACTAATAAATATGGATTAGCTTCGACACCGACGCAATGGGCTAATCCAGGCCCCATTGCTCTGTAACCTGCAATTGAGTGGTCTAGCTGCATAAAACCCATGTACCTGGTGCGCCATTTTGGCAGCAGAGCTAAGCCAAATATTGGGATGTAGTGCTGCAATTTGGGCCAAAGATTAACTGGGTGGCACTAATAAATGTGCAACAGCTTTGGGACTTACATCTAGTAGTCAATCTACTGTAGGGAGGTTCCACGACTTGAGATGAACTATACTGGTTGCAGTATCTCATATATACAGGGGGTCATGTTCCCACCATAACTAAGCCAAATATTGAGATATTGTACTGCAATTTGGTCCACACACTAAGTAAAAATCACTAATAAATATGGATTAGCTTCGACACCTACGGAATGGGCTAATCCAGGCCCCATTGCTCTGTAACCTGCAATTGAGTGGTCTAGCTGCATAAAACCCATGTACCTGGTGCGCCATTTTGGCAGCAGAGCTAAGCCAAATATTGGGATGTAATGCTGCAATTTGGGCCAAAGATTAAGTGGGTGGCACTAATAAATGTGCAACAGCTTTGGGACTTACATCTAGTAGTAAATCTACTGTAGGGAGGTTCCACGACTTGAGATGAACTATACTGGTTGCAGTATCTCATATATACAGGGGGTCATGTTCCCACCATAACTAAGCCAAATATTGAGATATTGTACTGCAATTTGGTCCACACACTAAGTAAAAATCACTAATAAATATGGATTAGCTTCGACACCGACGCAATGGGCTAATCCAGGCCCCATTGCTCTGTAACCTGCAATTGAGTGGTCTAGCTGCATAAAACCCATGTACCTGGTGCGCCATTTTGGCAGCAGAGCTAAGCCAAATATTGGGATGTAGTGCTGCAATTTGGGCCAAAGATTAAGTGGGTGGCACTAATAAATGTGCAACAGCTTTGGGACTTACATCTAGTAGTCAATCTACTGTAGGGAGGTTCCACGACTTGAGATGAACTATACTGGTTGCAGTATCTCATATATACAGGGGGTCATGTTCCCACCATAACTAAGCCAAATATTGAGATATTGTACTGCAATTTGGTCCACACACTAAGTAAAAATCACTAATAAATATGGATTAGCTTCGACACCGACGCAATGGGCTAATCCAGGCCCCATTGCTCTGTAACCTGCAATTGAGTGGTCTAGCTGCATAAAACCCATGTACCTGGTGCGCCATTTTGGCAGCAGAGCTAAGCCAAATATTGGGATGTAGTGCTGCAATTTGGGCCAAAGATTAAGTGGGTGGCACTAATAAATGTGCAACAGCTTTGGGACTTACATCTAGTAGTCAATCTACTGTAGGGAGGTTCCACGACTTGAGATGAACTATACTGGTTGCAGTATCTCATATATACAGGGGGTCATGTTCCCACCATAACTAAGCCAAATATTGAGATATTGTACTGCAATTTGGTCCACACACTAAGTAAAAATCACTAATAAATATGGATTAGCTTCGACACCGACGCAATGGGCTAATCCAGGCCCCATTGCTCTGTAACCTGCAATTGAGTGGTCTAGCTGCATAAAACCCATGTACCTGGTGCGCCATTTTGGCAGCAGAGCTAAGCCAAATATTGGGATGTAGTGCTGCAATTTGGGCCAAAGATTAAGTGGGTGGCACTAATAAATGTGCAACAGCTTTGGGACTTACATCTAGTAGTCAATCTACTGTAGGGAGGTTCCACGACTTGAGATGAACTATACTGGTTGCAGTATCTCATATATACAGGGGGTCATGTTCCCACCATAACTAAGCCAAATATTGAGATATTGTACTGCAATTTGGTCCACACACTAAGTAAAAATCACTAATAAATATGGATTAGCTTCGACACCGACGCAATGGGCTAATCCAGGCCCCATTGCTCTGTAACCTGCAATTGAGTGGTCTAGCTGCATAAAACCCATGTACCTGGTGCGCCATTTTGGCAGCAGAGCTAAGCCAAATATTGGGATGTAGTGCTGCAATTTGGGCCAAAGATTAAGTGGGTGGCACTAATAAATGTGCAACAGCTTTGGGACTTACATCTAGTAGTCAATCTACTGTAGGGAGGTTCCACGACTTGAGATGAACTATACTGGTTGCAGTATCTCATATATACAGGGGGTCATGTTCCCACCATAACTAAGCCAAATATTGAGATATTGTACTGCAATTTGGTCCACACACTAAGTAAAAATCACTAATAAATATGGATTAGCTTCGACACCTACGGAATGGGCTAATCCAGGCCCCATTGCTCTGTAACCTGCAATTGAGTGGTCTAGCTGCATAAAACCCATGTACCTGGTGCGCCATTTTGGCAGCAGAGCTAAGCCAAATATTGGGATGTAATGCTGCAATTTGGGCCAAAGATTAAGTGGGTGGCACTAATAAATGTGCAACAGCTTTGGGACTTACATCTAGTAGTAAATCTACTGTAGGGAGGTTCCACGACTTGAGATGAACTATACTGGTTGCAGTATCTCATATATACAGGGGGTCATGTTCCCACCATAACTAAGCCAAATATTGAGATATTGTACTGCAATTTGGTCCACACACTAAGTAAAAATCACTAATAAATATGGATTAGCTTCGACACCGACGCAATGGGCTAATCCAGGCCCCATTGCTCTGTAACCTGCAATTGAGTGGTCTAGCTGCATAAAACCCATGTACCTGGTGCGCCATTTTGGCAGCAGAGCTAAGCCAAATATTGGGATGTAGTGCTGCAATTTGGGCCAAAGATTAAGTGGGTGGCACTAATAAATGTGCAACAGCTTTGGGACTTACATCTAGTAGTCAATCTACTGTAGGGAGGTTCCACGACTTGAGATGAACTATACTGGTTGCAGTATCTCATATATACAGGGGGTCATGTTCCCACCATAACTAAGCCAAATATTGAGATATTGTACTGCAATTTGGTCCACACACTAAGTAAAAATCACTAATAAATATGGATTAGCTTCGACACCTACGGAATGGGCTAATCCAGGCCCCATTGCTCTGTAACCTGCAATTGAGTGGTCTAGCTGCATAAAACCCATGTACCTGGTGCGCCATTTTGGCAGCAGAGCTAAGCCAAATATTGGGATGTAATGCTGCAATTTGGGCCAAAGATTAAGTGGGTGGCACTAATAAATGTGCAACAGCTTTGGGACTTACATCTAGTAGTAAATCTACTGTAGGGAGGTTCCACGACTTGAGATGAACTATACTGGTTGCAGTATCTCATATATACAGGGGGTCATGTTCCCACCATAACTAAGCCAAATATTGAGATATTGTACTGCAATTTGGTCCACACACTAAGTAAAAATCACTAATAAATATGGATTAGCTTCGACACCGACGCAATGGGCTAATCCAGGCCCCATTGCTCTGTAACCTGCAATTGAGTGGTCTAGCTGCATAAAACCCATGTACCTGGTGCGCCATTTTGGCAGCAGAGCTAAGCCAAATATTGGGATGTAGTGCTGCAATTTGGGCCAAAGATTAAGTGGGTGGCACTAATAAATGTGCAACAGCTTTGGGACTTACATCTAGTAGTCAATCTACTGTAGGGAGGTTCCACGACTTGAGATGAACTATACTGGTTGCAGTATCTCATATATACAGGGGGTCATGTTCCCACCATAACTAAGCCAAATATTGAGATATTGTACTGCAATTTGGTCCACACACTAAGTAAAAATCACTAATAAATATGGATTAGCTTCGACACCGACGCAATGGGCTAATCCAGGCCCCATTGCTCTGTAACCTGCAATTGAGTGGTCTAGCTGCATAAAACCCATGTACCTGGTGCGCCATTTTGGCAGCAGAGCTAAGCCAAATATTGGGATGTAGTGCTGCAATTTGGGCCAAAGATTAAGTGGGTGGCACTAATAAATGTGCAACAGCTTTGGGACTTACATCTAGTAGTCAATCTACTGTAGGGAGGTTCCACGACTTGAGATGAACTATACTGGTTGCAGTATCTCATATATACAGGGGGTCATGTTCCCACCATAACTAAGCCAAATATTGAGATATTGTACTGCAATTTGGTCCACACACTAAGTAAAAATCACTAATAAATATGGATTAGCTTCGACACCGACGCAATGGGCTAATCCAGGCCCCATTGCTCTGTAACCTGCAATTGAGTGGTCTAGCTGCATAAAACCCATGTACCTGGTGCGCCATTTTGGCAGCAGAGCTAAGCCAAATATTGGGATGTAGTGCTGCAATTTGGGCCAAAGATTAACTGGGTGGCACTAATAAATGTGCAACAGCTTTGGGACTTACATCTAGTAGTCAATCTACTGTAGGGAGGTTCCACGACTTGAGATGAACTATACTGGTTGCAGTATCTCATATATACAGGGGGTCATGTTCCCACCATAACTAAGCCAAATATTGAGATATTGTACTGCAATTTGGTCCACACACTAAGTAAAAATCACTAATAAATATGGATTAGCTTCGACACCTACGGAATGGGCTAATCCAGGCCCCATTGCTCTGTAACCTGCAATTGAGTGGTCTAGCTGCATAAAACCCATGTACCTGGTGCGCCATTTTGGCAGCAGAGCTAAGCCAAATATTGGGATGTAATGCTGCAATTTGGGCCAAAGATTAAGTGGGTGGCACTAATAAATGTGCAACAGCTTTGGGACTTACATCTAGTAGTAAATCTACTGTAGGGAGGTTCCACGACTTGAGATGAACTATACTGGTTGCAGTATCTCATATATACAGGGGGTCATGTTCCCACCATAACTAAGCCAAATATTGAGATATTGTACTGCAATTTGGTCCACACACTAAGTAAAAATCACTAATAAATATGGATTAGCTTCGACACCGACGCAATGGGCTAATCCAGGCCCCATTGCTCTGTAACCTGCAATTGAGTGGTCTAGCTGCATAAAACCCATGTACCTGGTGCGCCATTTTGGCAGCAGAGCTAAGCCAAATATTGGGATGTAGTGCTGCAATTTGGGCCAAAGATTAAGTGGGTGGCACTAATAAATGTGCAACAGCTTTGGGACTTACATCTAGTAGTCAATCTACTGTAGGGAGGTTCCACGACTTGAGATGAACTATACTGGTTGCAGTATCTCATATATACAGGGGGTCATGTTCCCACCATAACTAAGCCAAATATTGAGATATTGTACTGCAATTTGGTCCACACACTAAGTAAAAATCACTAATAAATATGGATTAGCTTCGACACCGACGCAATGGGCTAATCCAGGCCCCATTGCTCTGTAACCTGCAATTGAGTGGTCTAGCTGCATAAAACCCATGTACCTGGTGCGCCATTTTGGCAGCAGAGCTAAGCCAAATATTGGGATGTAGTGCTGCAATTTGGGCCAAAGATTAAGTGGGTGGCACTAATAAATGTGCAACAGCTTTGGGACTTACATCTAGTAGTCAATCTACTGTAGGGAGGTTCCACGACTTGAGATGAACTATACTGGTTGCAGTATCTCATATATACAGGGGGTCATGTTCCCACCATAACTAAGCCAAATATTGAGATATTGTACTGCAATTTGGTCCACACACTAAGTAAAAATCACTAATAAATATGGATTAGCTTCGACACCGACGCAATGGGCTAATCCAGGCCCCATTGCTCTGTAACCTGCAATTGAGTGGTCTAGCTGCATAAAACCCATGTACCTGGTGCGCCATTTTGGCAGCAGAGCTAAGCCAAATATTGGGATGTAGTGCTGCAATTTGGGCCAAAGATTAAGTGGGTGGCACTAATAAATGTGCAACAGCTTTGGGACTTACATCTAGTAGTCAATCTACTGTAGGGAGGTTCCACGACTTGAGATGAACTATACTGGTTGCAGTATCTCATATATACAGGGGGTCATGTTCCCACCATAACTAAGCCAAATATTGAGATATTGTACTGCAATTTGGTCCACACACTAAGTAAAAATCACTAATAAATATGGATTAGCTTCGACACCGACGCAATGGGCTAATCCAGGCCCCATTGCTCTGTAACCTGCAATTGAGTGGTCTAGCTGCATAAAACCCATGTACCTGGTGCGCCATTTTGGCAGCAGAGCTAAGCCAAATATTGGGATGTAGTGCTGCAATTTGGGCCAAAGATTAAGTGGGTGGCACTAATAAATGTGCAACAGCTTTGGGACTTACATCTAGTAGTCAATCTACTGTAGGGAGGTTCCACGACTTGAGATGAACTATACTGGTTGCAGTATCTCATATATACAGGGGGTCATGTTCCCACCATAACTAAGCCAAATATTGAGATATTGTACTGCAATTTGGTCCACACACTAAGTAAAAATCACTAATAAATATGGATTAGCTTCGACACCTACGGAATGGGCTAATCCAGGCCCCATTGCTCTGTAACCTGCAATTGAGTGGTCTAGCTGCATAAAACCCATGTACCTGGTGCGCCATTTTGGCAGCAGAGCTAAGCCAAATATTGGGATGTAATGCTGCAATTTGGGCCAAAGATTAAGTGGGTGGCACTAATAAATGTGCAACAGCTTTGGGACTTACATCTAGTAGTAAATCTACTGTAGGGAGGTTCCACGACTTGAGATGAACTATACTGGTTGCAGTATCTCATATATACAGGGGGTCATGTTCCCACCATAACTAAGCCAAATATTGAGATATTGTACTGCAATTTGGTCCACACACTAAGTAAAAATCACTAATAAATATGGATTAGCTTCGACACCGACGCAATGGGCTAATCCAGGCCCCATTGCTCTGTAACCTGCAATTGAGTGGTCTAGCTGCATAAAACCCATGTACCTGGTGCGCCATTTTGGCAGCAGAGCTAAGCCAAATATTGGGATGTAGTGCTGCAATTTGGGCCAAAGATTAAGTGGGTGGCACTAATAAATGTGCAACAGCTTTGGGACTTACATCTAGTAGTCAATCTACTGTAGGGAGGTTCCACGACTTGAGATGAACTATACTGGTTGCAGTATCTCATATATACAGGGGGTCATGTTCCCACCATAACTAAGCCAAATATTGAGATATTGTACTGCAATTTGGTCCACACACTAAGTAAAAATCACTAATAAATATGGATTAGCTTCGACACCTACGGAATGGGCTAATCCAGGCCCCATTGCTCTGTAACCTGCAATTGAGTGGTCTAGCTGCATAAAACCCATGTACCTGGTGCGCCATTTTGGCAGCAGAGCTAAGCCAAATATTGGGATGTAATGCTGCAATTTGGGCCAAAGATTAAGTGGGTGGCACTAATAAATGTGCAACAGCTTTGGGACTTACATCTAGTAGTAAATCTACTGTAGGGAGGTTCCACGACTTGAGATGAACTATACTGGTTGCAGTATCTCATATATACAGGGGGTCATGTTCCCACCATAACTAAGCCAAATATTGAGATATTGTACTGCAATTTGGTCCACACACTAAGTAAAAATCACTAATAAATATGGATTAGCTTCGACACCGACGCAATGGGCTAATCCAGGCCCCATTGCTCTGTAACCTGCAATTGAGTGGTCTAGCTGCATAAAACCCATGTACCTGGTGCGCCATTTTGGCAGCAGAGCTAAGCCAAATATTGGGATGTAGTGCTGCAATTTGGGCCAAAGATTAAGTGGGTGGCACTAATAAATGTGCAACAGCTTTGGGACTTACATCTAGTAGTCAATCTACTGTAGGGAGGTTCCACGACTTGAGATGAACTATACTGGTTGCAGTATCTCATATATACAGGGGGTCATGTTCCCACCATAACTAAGCCAAATATTGAGATATTGTACTGCAATTTGGTCCACACACTAAGTAAAAATCACTAATAAATATGGATTACCTTTGACACCGACGCAATGGGCTAATCCAGGCCCCATTGCTCTGTAACCTGCAATTGAGTGGTCTAGCTGCATAAAACCCATGTACCTGGTGCGACATTTTAGCAGCAGAGCTAAGCGAAATATTGGGATGTAATGCTGCAATTTGGGCCAAAGATTAAGTGGGTGGCACTAATAAATGTGCAACAGCTTTGGGACTTACATCTAGTAGTAAATCTACTGTAGGGAGGTTCCACGACTTGAGATGAACTATACTGGTTGCAGTATCTCATATATACAGGGGGTCATGTTCCCACCATAACTAAGCCAAATATTGAGATATTGTACTGCAATTTGGTCCACACACTAAGTAAAAATCACTAATAAATATGGATTAGCTTCGACACCGACGCAATGGGCTAATCCAGGCCCCATTGCTCTGTAACCTGCAATTGAGTGGTCTAGCTGCATAAAACCCATGTACCTGGTGCGCCATTTTGGCAGCAGAGCTAAGCCAAATATTGGGATGTAGTGCTGCAATTTGGGCCAAAGATTAAGTGGGTGGCACTAATAAATGTGCAACAGCTTTGGGACTTACATCTAGTAGTCAATCTACTGTAGGGAGGTTCCACGACTTGAGATGAACTATACTGGTTGCAGTATCTCATATATACAGGGGGTCATGTTCCCACCATAACTAAGCCAAATATTGAGATATTGTACTGCAATTTGGTCCACACACTAAGTAAAAATCACTAATAAATATGGATTAGCTTCGACACCGACGCAATGGGCTAATCCAGGCCCCATTGCTCTGTAACCTGCAATTGAGTGGTCTAGCTGCATAAAACCCATGTACCTGGTGCGCCATTTTGGCAGCAGAGCTAAGCCAAATATTGGGATGTAGTGCTGCAATTTGGGCCAAAGATTAAGTGGGTGGCACTAATAAATGTGCAACAGCTTTGGGACTTACATCTAGTAGTCAATCTACTGTAGGGAGGTTCCACGACTTGAGATGAACTATACTGGTTGCAGTATCTCATATATACAGGGGGTCATGTTCCCACCATAACTAAGCCAAATATTGAGATATTGTACTGCAATTTGGTCCACACACTAAGTAAAAATCACTAATAAATATGGATTAGCTTCGACACCGACGCAATGGGCTAATCCAGGCCCCATTGCTCTGTAACCTGCAATTGAGTGGTCTAGCTGCATAAAACCCATGTACCTGGTGCGCCATTTTGGCAGCAGAGCTAAGCCAAATATTGGGATGTAGTGCTGCAATTTGGGCCAAAGATTAAGTGGGTGGCACTAATAAATGTGCAACAGCTTTGGGACTTACATCTAGTAGTCAATCTACTGTAGGGAGGTTCCACGACTTGAGATGAACTATACTGGTTGCAGTATCTCATATATACAGGGGGTCATGTTCCCACCATAACTAAGCCAAATATTGAGATATTGTACTGCAATTTGGTCCACACACTAAGTAAAAATCACTAATAAATATGGATTAGCTTCGACACCTACGGAATGGGCTAATCCAGGCCCCATTGCTCTGTAACCTGCAATTGAGTGGTCTAGCTGCATAAAACCCATGTACCTGGTGCGCCATTTTGGCAGCAGAGCTAAGCCAAATATTGGGATGTAATGCTGCAATTTGGGCCAAAGATTAAGTGGGTGGCACTAATAAATGTGCAACAGCTTTGGGACTTACATCTAGTAGTAAATCTACTGTAGGGAGGTTCCACGACTTGAGATGAACTATACTGGTTGCAGTATCTCATATATACAGGGGGTCATGTTCCCACCATAACTAAGCCAAATATTGAGATATTGTACTGCAATTTGGTCCACACACTAAGTAAAAATCACTAATAAATATGGATTAGCTTCGACACCGACGCAATGGGCTAATCCAGGCCCCATTGCTCTGTAACCTGCAATTGAGTGGTCTAGCTGCATAAAACCCATGTACCTGGTGCGCCATTTTGGCAGCAGAGCTAAGCCAAATATTGGGATGTAGTGCTGCAATTTGGGCCAAAGATTAAGTGGGTGGCACTAATAAATGTGCAACAGCTTTGGGACTTACATCTAGTAGTCAATCTACTGTAGGGAGGTTCCACGACTTGAGATGAACTATACTGGTTGCAGTATCTCATATATACAGGGGGTCATGTTCCCACCATAACTAAGCCAAATATTGAGATATTGTACTGCAATTTGGTCCACACACTAAGTAAAAATCACTAATAAATATGGATTACCTTTGACACCGACGCAATGGGCTAATCCAGGCCCCATTGCTCTGTAACCTGCAATTGAGTGGTCTAGCTGCATAAAACCCATGTACCTGGTGCGACATTTTAGCAGCAGAGCTAAGCGAAATATTGGGATGTAATGCTGCAATTTGGGCCAAAGATTAAGTGGGTGGCACTAATAAATGTGCAACAGCTTTGGGACTTACATCTAGTAGTAAATCTACTGTAGGGAGGTTCCACGACTTGAGATGAACTATACTGGTTGCAGTATCTCATATATACAGGGGGTCATGTTCCCACCATAACTAAGCCAAATATTGAGATATTGTACTGCAATTTGGTCCACACACTAAGTAAAAATCACTAATAAATATGGATTAGCTTCGACACCGACGCAATGGGCTAATCCAGGCCCCATTGCTCTGTAACCTGCAATTGAGTGGTCTAGCTGCATAAAACCCATGTACCTGGTGCGCCATTTTGGCAGCAGAGCTAAGCCAAATATTGGGATGTAGTGCTGCAATTTGGGCCAAAGATTAAGTGGGTGGCACTAATAAATGTGCAACAGCTTTGGGACTTACATCTAGTAGTCAATCTACTGTAGGGAGGTTCCACGACTTGAGATGAACTATACTGGTTGCAGTATCTCATATATACAGGGGGTCATGTTCCCACCATAACTAAGCCAAATATGGAGATATTGTAATGCAATTTGGTCCACACACTAAGTAAAAATCACTAATAAATATGGATTAGCTTCGACACCGACGCAATGGGCTAATCCAGGCCCCATTGCTCTGTAACCTGCAATTGAGTGGTCTAGCTGCATAAAACCCATGTACCTGGTGCGCCATTTTGGCAGCAGAGCTAAGCCAAATATTGGGATGTAGTGCTGCAATTTGGGCCAAAGATTAAGTGGGTGGCACTAATAAATGTGCAACAGCTTTGGGACTTACATCTAGTAGTCAATCTACTGTAGGGAGGTTCCACGACTTGAGATGAACTATACTGGTTGCAGTATCTCATATATACAGGGGGTCATGTTCCCACCATAACTAAGCCAAATATTGAGATATTGTATTGCAATTTGGTCCACACACTAAGTAAAAATCACTAATAAATATGGATTAGCTTCGACACCTACGGAATGGGCTAATCCAGGCCCCATTGCTCTGTAACCTGCAATTGAGTGGTCTAGCTGCATAAAACCCATGTACCTGGTGCGCCATTTTGGCAGCAGAGCTAAGCCAAATATTGGGATGTAATGCTGCAATTTGGGCCAAAGATTAAGTGGGTGGCACTAATAAATGTGCAACAGCTTTGGGACTTACATCTAGTAGTAAATCTACTGTAGGGAGGTTCCACGACTTGAGATGAACTATACTAGTTGCAGTATCTCATATATACAGGGGGTCATGTTCCCACCATAACTAAGCCAAATATTGAGATATTGTACTGCAATTTGGTCCACACACTAAGTAAAAATCACTAATAAATATGGATTAGCTTCGACACCGACGCAATGGGCTAATCCAGGCCCCATTGCTCTGTAACCTGCAATTGAGTGGTCTAGCTGCATAAAACCCATGTACCTGGTGCGCCATTTTGGCAGCAGAGCTAAGCCAAATATTGGGATGTAGTGCTGCAATTTGGGCCAAAGATTAAGTGGGTGGCACTAATAAATGTGCAACAGCTTTGGGACTTACATCTAGTAGTCAATCTACTGTAGGGAGGTTCCACGACTTGAGATGAACTATACTGGTTGCAGTATCTCATATATACAGGGGGTCATGTTCCCACCATAACTAAGCCAAATATTGAGATATTGTACTGCAATTTGGTCCACACACTAAGTAAAAATCACTAATAAATATGGATTAGCTTTGACACCGACGCAATGGGCTAATCCAGGCCCCATTGCTCTGTAACCTGCAATTGAGTGGTCTAGCTGCATAAAACCCATGTACCTGGTGCGACATTTTAGCAGCAGAGCTAAGCGAAATATTGGGATGTAATGCTGCAATTTGGGCCAAAGATTAAGTGGGTGGCACTAATAAATGTGCAACAGCTTTGGGACTTACATCTAGTAGTAAATCTACTGTAGGGAGGTTCCACGACTTGAGATGAACTATACTGGTTGCAGTATCTCATATATACAGGGGGTCATGTTCCCACCATAACTAAGCCAAATATTGAGATATTGTACTGCAATTTAGTCCACACACTAAGTAAAAATCACTAATAAATATGGATTAGCTTCGACACCGACGCAATGGGCTAATCCAGGCCCCATTGCTCTGTAACCTGCAATTGAGTGGTCTAGCTGCATAAAACCCATGTACCTGGTGCGCCATTTTGGCAGCAGAGCTAAGCCAAATATTGGGATGTAGTGCTGCAATTTGGGCCAAAGATTAAGTGGGTGGCACTAATAAATGTGCAACAGCTTTGGGACTTACATCTAGTAGTCAATCTACTGTAGGGAGGTTCCACGACTTGAGATGAACTATACTGGTTGCAGTATCTCATATATACAGGGGGTCATGTTCCCACCATAACTAAGCCAAATATTGAGATATTGTACTGCAATTTGGTCCACACACTAAGTAAAAATCACTAATAAATATGGATTAGCTTCGACACCGACGCAATGGGCTAATCCAGGCCCCATTGCTCTGTAACCTGCAATTGAGTGGTCTAGCTGCATAAAACCCATGTACCTGGTGCGCCATTTTGGCAGCAGAGCTAAGCCAAATATTGGGATGTAGTGCTGCAATTTGGGCCAAAGATTAAGTGGGTGGCACTAATAAATGTGCAACAGCTTTGGGACTTACATCTAGTAGTCAATCTACTGTAGGGAGGTTCCACGACTTGAGATGAACTATACTGGTTGCAGTATCTCATATATACAGGGGGTCATGTTCCCACCATAACTAAGCCAAATATTGAGATATTGTACTGCAATTTGGTCCACACACTAAGTAAAAATCACTAATAAATATGGATTAGCTTCGACACCGACGCAATGGGCTAATCCAGGCCCCATTGCTCTGTAACCTGCAATTGAGTGGTCTAGCTGCATAAAACCCATGTACCTGGTGCGCCATTTTGGCAGCAGAGCTAAGCCAAATATTGGGATGTAGTGCTGCAATTTGGGCCAAAGATTAAGTGGGTGGCACTAATAAATGTGCAACAGCTTTGGGACTTACATCTAGTAGTCAATCTACTGTAGGGAGGTTCCACGACTTGAGATGAACTATACTGGTTGCAGTATCTCATATATACAGGGGGTCATGTTCCCACCATAACTAAGCCAAATATTGAGATATTGTACTGCAATTTGGTCCACACACTAAGTAAAAATCACTAATAAATATGGATTAGCTTCGACACCTACGGAATGGGCTAATCCAGGCCCCATTGCTCTGTAACCTGCAATTGAGTGGTCTAGCTGCATAAAACCCATGTACCTGGTGCGCCATTTTGGCAGCAGAGCTAAGCCAAATATTGGGATGTAATGCTGCAATTTGGGCCAAAGATTAAGTGGGTGGCACTAATAAATGTGCAACAGCTTTGGGACTTACATCTAGTAGTAAATCTACTGTAGGGAGGTTCCACGACTTGAGATGAACTATACTGGTTGCAGTATCTCATATATACAGGGGGTCATGTTCCCACCATAACTAAGCCAAATATTGAGATATTGTACTGCAATTTGGTCCACACACTAAGTAAAAATCACTAATAAATATGGATTAGCTTCGACACCGACGCAATGGGCTAATCCAGGCCCCATTGCTCTGTAACCTGCAATTGAGTGGTCTAGCTGCATAAAACCCATGTACCTGGTTCGCCATTTTGGCAGCAGAGCTAAGCCAAATATTGGGATGTAGTGCTGCAATTTGGGCCAAAGATTAAGTGGGTGGCACTAATAAATGTGCAACAGCTTTGGGACTTACATCTAGTAGTCAATCTACTGTAGGGAGGTTCCACGACTTGAGATGAACTATACTGGTTGCAGTATCTCATATATACAGGGGGTCATGTTCCCACCATAACTAAGCCAAATATTGAGATATTGTACTGCAATTTGGTCCACACACTAAGTAAAAATCACTAATAAATATGGATTAGCTTCGACACCTACGGAATGGGCTAATCCAGGCCCCATTGCTCTGTAACCTGCAATTGAGTGGTCTAGCTGCATAAAACCCATGTACCTGGTGCGCCATTTTGGCAGCAGAGCTAAGCCAAATATTGGGATGTAATGCTGCAATTTGGGCCAAAGATTAAGTGGGTGGCACTAATAAATGTGCAACAGCTTTGGGACTTACATCTAGTAGTAAATCTACTGTAGGGAGGTTCCACGACTTGAGATGAACTATACTGGTTGCAGTATCTCATATATACAGGGGGTCATGTTCCCACCATAACTAAGCCAAATATTGAGATATTGTACTGCAATTTGGTCCACACACTAAGTAAAAATCACTAATAAATATGGATTAGCTTCGACACCGACGCAATGGGCTAATCCAGGCCCCATTGCTCTGTAACCTGCAATTGAGTGGTCTAGCTGCATAAAACCCATGTACCTGGTTCGCCATTTTGGCAGCAGAGCTAAGCCAAATATTGGGATGTAGTGCTGCAATTTGGGCCAAAGATTAAGTGGGTGGCACTAATAAATGTGCAACAGCTTTGGGACTTACATCTAGTAGTCAATCTACTGTAGGGAGGTTCCACGACTTGAGATGAACTATACTGGTTGCAGTATCTCATATATACAGGGGGTCATGTTCCCACCATAACTAAGCCAAATATTGAGATATTGTACTGCAATTTGGTCCACACACTAAGTAAAAATCACTAATAAATATGGATTAGCTTTGACACCGACGCAATGGGCTAATCCAGGCCCCATTGCTCTGTAACCTGCAATTGAGTGGTCTAGCTGCATAAAACCCATGTACCTGGTGCGACATTTTAGCAGCAGAGCTAAGCGAAATATTGGGATGTAATGCTGCAATTTGGGCCAAAGATTAAGTGGGTGGCACTAATAAATGTGCAACAGCTTTGGGACTTACATCTAGTAGTAAATCTACTGTAGGGAGGTTCCACGACTTGAGATGAACTATACTGGTTGCAGTATCTCATATATACAGGGGGTCATGTTCCCACCATAACTAAGCCAAATATTGAGATATTGTACTGCAATTTGGTCCACACACTAAGTAAAAATCACTAATAAATATGGATTAGCTTCGACACCGACGCAATGGGCTAATCCAGGCCCCATTGCTCTGTAACCTGCAATTGAGTGGTCTAGCTGCATAAAACCCATGTACCTGGTGCGCCATTTTGGCAGCAGAGCTAAGCCAAATATTGGGATGTAGTGCTGCAATTTGGGCCAAAGATTAAGTGGGTGGCACTAATAAATGTGCAACAGCTTTGGGACTTACATCTAGTAGTCAATCTACTGTAGGGAGGTTCCACGACTTGAGATGAACTATACTGGTTGCAGTATCTCATATATACAGGGGGTCATGTTCCCACCATAACTAAGCCAAATATTGAGATATTGTACTGCAATTTGGTCCACACACTAAGTAAAAATCACTAATAAATATGGATTAGCTTCGACACCGACGCAATGGGCTAATCCAGGCCCCATTGCTCTGTAACCTGCAATTGAGTGGTCTAGCTGCATAAAACCCATGTACCTGGTGCGCCATTTTGGCAGCAGAGCTAAGCCAAATATTGGGATGTAGTGCTGCAATTTGGGCCAAAGATTAAGTGGGTGGCACTAATAAATGTGCAACAGCTTTGGGACTTACATCTAGTAGTCAATCTACTGTAGGGAGGTTCCACGACTTGAGATGAACTATACTGGTTGCAGTATCTCATATATACAGGGGGTCATGTTCCCACCATAACTAAGCCAAATATTGAGATATTGTACTGCAATTTGGTCCACACACTAAGTAAAAATCACTAATAAATATGGATTAGCTTCGACACCGACGCAATGGGCTAATCCAGGCCCCATTGCTCTGTAACCTGCAATTGAGTGGTCTAGCTGCATAAAACCCATGTACCTGGTGCGCCATTTTGGCAGCAGAGCTAAGCCAAATATTGGGATGTAGTGCTGCAATTTGGGCCAAAGATTAAGTGGGTGGCACTAATAAATGTGCAACAGCTTTGGGACTTACATCTAGTAGTCAATCTACTGTAGGGAGGTTCCACGACTTGAGATGAACTATACTGGTTGCAGTATCTTATATATACAGGGGGTCATGTTCCCACCATAACTAAGCCAAATATTGAGATATTGTACTGCAATTTGGTCCACACACTAAGTAAAAATCACTAATAAATATGGATTAGCTTCGACACCTACGGAATGGGCTAATCCAGGCCCCATTGCTCTGTAACCTGCAATTGAGTGGTCTAGCTGCATAAAACCCATGTACCTGGTGCGCCATTTTGGCAGCAGAGCTAAGCCAAATATTGGGATGTAGTGCTGCAATTTGGGCCAAAGATTAAGTGGGTGGCACTAATAAATGTGCAACAGCTTTGGGACTTACATCTAGTAGTAAATCTACTGTAGGGAGGTTCCACGACTTGAGATGAACTATACTGGTTGCAGTATCTCATATATACAGGGGGTCATGTTCCCACCATAACTAAGCCAAATATTGAGATATTGTACTGCAATTTGGTCCACACACTAAGTAAAAATCACTAATAAATATGGATTAGCTTCGACACCGACGCAATGGGCTAATCCAGGCCCCATTGCTCTGTAACCTGCAATTGAGTGGTCTAGCTGCATAAAACCCATGTACCTGGTGCGCCATTTTGGCAGCAGAGCTAAGCCAAATATTGGGATGTAGTGCTGCAATTTGGGCCAAAGATTAAGTGGGTGGCACTAATAAATGTGCAACAGCTTTGGGACTTACATCTAGTAGTCAATCTACTGTAGGGAGGTTCCACGACTTGAGATGAACTATACTGGTTGCAGTATCTCATATATACAGGGGGTCATGTTCCCACCACAACTAAGCCAAATATTGAGATATTGTACTGCAATTTGGTCCACACACTAAGTAAAAATCACTAATAAATATGGATTAGCTTTGACACCGACGCAATGGGCTAATCCAGGCCCCATTGCTCTGTAACCTGCAATTGAGTGGTCTAGCTGCATAAAACCCATGTACCTGGTGCGACATTTTAGCAGCAGAGCTAAGCGAAATATTGGGATGTAATGCTGCAATTTGGGCCAAAGATTAAGTGGGTGGCACTAATAAATGTGCAACAGCTTTGGGACTTACATCTAGTAGTAAATCTACTGTAGGGAGGTTCCACGACTTGAGATGAACTATACTGGTTGCAGTATCTCATATATACAGGGGGTCATGTTCCCACCATAACTAAGCCAAATATTGAGATATTGTACTGCAATTTGGTCCACACACTAAGTAAAAATCACTAATAAATATGGATTAGCTTCGACACCGACGCAATGGGCTAATCCAGGCCCCATTGCTCTGTAACCTGCAATTGAGTGGTCTAGCTGCATAAAACCCATGTACCTGGTGCGCCATTTTGGCAGCAGAGCTAAGCCAAATATTGGGATGTAGTGCTGCAATTTGGGCCAAAGATTAAGTGGGTGGCACTAATAAATGTGCAACAGCTTTGGGACTTACATCTAGTAGTCAATCTACTGTAGGGAGGTTCCACGACTTGAGATGAACTATACTGGTTGCAGTATCTCATATATACAGGGGGTCATGTTCCCACCATAACTAAGCCAAATATTGAGATATTGTACTGCAATTTGGTCCACACACTAAGTAAAAATCACTAATAAATATGCATTAGCTTCGACACCGACGCAATGGGCTAATCCAGGCCCCATTGCTCTGTAACCTGCAATTGAGTGGTCTAGCTGCATAAAACCCATGTACCTGGTGCGCCATTTTGGCAGCAGAGCTAAGCCAAATATTGGGATGTAGTGCTGCAATTTGGGCCAAAGATTAAGTGGGTGGCACTAATAAATGTGCAACAGCTTTGGGACTTACATCTAGTAGTCAATCTACTGTAGGGAGGTTCCACGACTTGAGATGAACTATACTGGTTGCAGTATCTCATATATACAGGGGGTCATGTTCCCACCATAACTAAGCCAAATATTGAGATATTGTACTGCAATTTGGTCCACACACTAAGTAAAAATCACTAATAAATATGGATTAGCTTCGACACCGACGCAATGGGCTAATCCAGGCCCCATTGCTCTGTAACCTGCAATTGAGTGGTCTAGCTGCATAAAACCCATGTACCTGGTGCGCCATTTTGGCAGCAGAGCTAAGCCAAATATTGGGATGTAGTGCTGCAATTTGGGCCAAAGATTAAGTGGGTGGCACTAATAAATGTGCAACAGCTTTGGGACTTACATCTAGTAGTCAATCTACTGTAGGGAGGTTCCACGACTTGAGATGAACTATACTGGTTGCAGTATCTCATATATACAGGGGGTCATGTTCCCACCATAACTAAGCCAAATATTGAGATATTGTACTGCAATTTGGTCCACACACTAAGTAAAAATCACTAATAAATATGGATTAGCTTCGACACCGACGCAATGGGCTAATCCAGGCCCCATTGCTCTGTAACCTGCAATTGAGTGGTCTAGCTGCATAAAACCCATGTACCTGGTGCGCCATTTTGGCAGCAGAGCTAAGCCAAATATTGGGATGTAGTGCTGCAATTTGGGCCAAAGATTAAGTGGGTGGCACTAATAAATGTGCAACAGCTTTGGGACTTACATCTAGTAGTCAATCTACTGTAGGGAGGTTCCACGACTTGAGATGAACTATACTGGTTGCAGTATCTCATATATACAGGGGGTCATGTTCCCACCATAACTAAGCCAAATATTGAGATATTGTACTGCAATTTGGTCCACACACTAAGTAAAAATCACTAATAAATATGGATTAGCTTCGACACCGACGCAATGGGCTAATCCAGGCCCCATTGCTCTGTAACCTGCAATTGAGTGGTCTAGCTGCATAAAACCCATGTACCTGGTGCGCCATTTTGGCAGCAGAGCTAAGCCAAATATTGGGATGTAGTGCTGCAATTTGGGCCAAAGATTAAGTGGGTGGCACTAATAAATGTGCAACAGCTTTGGGACTTACATCTAGTAGTCAATCTACTGTAGGGAGGTTCCACGACTTGAGATGAACTATACTGGTTGCAGTATCTTATATATACAGGGGGTCATGTTCCCACCATAACTAAGCCAAATATTGAGATATTGTACTGCAATTTGGTCCACACACTAAGTAAAAATCACTAATAAATATGGATTAGCTTCGACACCTACGGAATGGGCTAATCCAGGCCCCATTGCTCTGTAACCTGCAATTGAGTGGTCTAGCTGCATAAAACCCATGTACCTGGTGCGCCATTTTGGCAGCAGAGCTAAGCCAAATATTGGGATGTAGTGCTGCAATTTGGGCCAAAGATTAAGTGGGTGGCACTAATAAATGTGCAACAGCTTTGGGACTTACATCTAGTAGTAAATCTACTGTAGGGAGGTTCCACGACTTGAGATGAACTATACTGGTTGCAGTATCTCATATATACAGGGGGTCATGTTCCCACCATAACTAAGCCAAATATTGAGATATTGTACTGCAATTTGGTCCACACACTAAGTAAAAATCACTAATAAATATGGATTAGCTTCGACACCGACGCAATGGGCTAATCCAGGCCCCATTGCTCTGTAACCTGCAATTGAGTGGTCTAGCTGCATAAAACCCATGTACCTGGTGCGCCATTTTGGCAGCAGAGCTAAGCCAAATATTGGGATGTAGTGCTGCAATTTGGGCCAAAGATTAAGTGGGTGGCACTAATAAATGTGCAACAGCTTTGGGACTTACATCTAGTAGTCAATCTACTGTAGGGAGGTTCCACGACTTGAGATGAACTATACTGGTTGCAGTATCTCATATATACAGGGGGTCATGTTCCCACCACAACTAAGCCAAATATTGAGATATTGTACTGCAATTTGGTCCACACACTAAGTAAAAATCACTAATAAATATGGATTAGCTTTGACACCGACGCAATGGGCTAATCCAGGCCCCATTGCTCTGTAACCTGCAATTGAGTGGTCTAGCTGCATAAAACCCATGTACCTGGTGCGACATTTTAGCAGCAGAGCTAAGCGAAATATTGGGATGTAATGCTGCAATTTGGGCCAAAGATTAAGTGGGTGGCACTAATAAATGTGCAACAGCTTTGGGACTTACATCTAGTAGTAAATCTACTGTAGGGAGGTTCCACGACTTGAGATGAACTATACTGGTTGCAGTATCTCATATATACAGGGGGTCATGTTCCCACCATAACTAAGCCAAATATTGAGATATTGTACTGCAATTTGGTCCACACACTAAGTAAAAATCACTAATAAATATGGATTAGCTTCGACACCGACGCAATGGGCTAATCCAGGCCCCATTGCTCTGTAACCTGCAATTGAGTGGTCTAGCTGCATAAAACCCATGTACCTGGTGCGCCATTTTGGCAGCAGAGCTAAGCCAAATATTGGGATGTAGTGCTGCAATTTGGGCCAAAGATTAAGTGGGTGGCACTAATAAATGTGCAACAGCTTTGGGACTTACATCTAGTAGTCAATCTACTGTAGGGAGGTTCCACGACTTGAGATGAACTATACTGGTTGCAGTATCTCATATATACAGGGGGTCATGTTCCCACCATAACTAAGCCAAATATTGAGATATTGTACTGCAATTTGGTCCACACACTAAGTAAAAATCACTAATAAATATGCATTAGCTTCGACACCGACGCAATGGGCTAATCCAGGCCCCATTGCTCTGTAACCTGCAATTGAGTGGTCTAGCTGCATAAAACCCATGTACCTGGTGCGCCATTTTGGCAGCAGAGCTAAGCCAAATATTGGGATGTAGTGCTGCAATTTGGGCCAAAGATTAAGTGGGTGGCACTAATAAATGTGCAACAGCTTTGGGACTTACATCTAGTAGTCAATCTACTGTAGGGAGGTTCCACGACTTGAGATGAACTATACTGGTTGCAGTATCTCATATATACAGGGGGTCATGTTCCCACCATAACTAAGCCAAATATTGAGATATTGTACTGCAATTTGGTCCACACACTAAGTAAAAATCACTAATAAATATGGATTAGCTTCGACACCGACGCAATGGGCTAATCCAGGCCCCATTGCTCTGTAACCTGCAATTGAGTGGTCTAGCTGCATAAAACCCATGTACCTGGTGCGCCATTTTGGCAGCAGAGCTAAGCCAAATATTGGGATGTAGTGCTGCAATTTGGGCCAAAGATTAAGTGGGTGGCACTAATAAATGTGCAACAGCTTTGGGACTTACATCTAGTAGTCAATCTACTGTAGGGAGGTTCCACGACTTGAGATGAACTATACTGGTTGCAGTATCTCATATATACAGGGGGTCATGTTCCCACCATAACTAAGCCAAATATTGAGATATTGTACTGCAATTTGGTCCACACACTAAGTAAAAATCACTAATAAATATGGATTAGCTTCGACACCTACGGAATGGGCTAATCCAGGCCCCATTGCTCTGTAACCTGCAATTGAGTGGTCTAGCTGCATAAAACCCATGTACCTGGTGCGCCATTTTGGCAGCAGAGCTAAGCCAAATATTGGGATGTAATGCTGCAATTTGGGCCAAAGATTAAGTGGGTGGCACTAATAAATGTGCAACAGCTTTGGGACTTACATCTAGTAGTAAATCTACTGTAGGGAGGTTCCACGACTTGAGATGAACTATACTGGTTGCAGTATCTCATATATACAGGGGGTCATGTTCCCACCATAACTAAGCCAAATATTGAGATATTGTACTGCAATTTGGTCCACACACTAAGTAAAAATCACTAATAAATATGGATTAGCTTCGACACCGACGCAATGGGCTAATCCAGGCCCCATTGCTCTGTAACCTGCAATTGAGTGGTCTAGCTGCATAAAACCCATGTACCTGGTTCGCCATTTTGGCAGCAGAGCTAAGCCAAATATTGGGATGTAGTGCTGCAATTTGGGCCAAAGATTAAGTGGGTGGCACTAATAAATGTGCAACAGCTTTGGGACTTACATCTAGTAGTCAATCTACTGTAGGGAGGTTCCACGACTTGAGATGAACTATACTGGTTGCAGTATCTCATATATACAGGGGGTCATGTTCCCACCATAACTAAGCCAAATATTGAGATATTGTACTGCAATTTGGTCCACACACTAAGTAAAAATCACTAATAAATATGGATTAGCTTTGACACCGACGCAATGGGCTAATCCAGGCCCCATTGCTCTGTAACCTGCAATTGAGTGGTCTAGCTGCATAAAACCCATGTACCTGGTGCGACATTTTAGCAGCAGAGCTAAGCGAAATATTGGGATGTAATGCTGCAATTTGGGCCAAAGATTAAGTGGGTGGCACTAATAAATGTGCAACAGCTTTGGGACTTACATCTAGTAGTAAATCTACTGTAGGGAGGTTCCACGACTTGAGATGAACTATACTGGTTGCAGTATCTCATATATACAGGGGGTCATGTTCCCACCATAACTAAGCCAAATATTGAGATATTGTACTGCAATTTGGTCCACACACTAAGTAAAAATCACTAATAAATATGGATTAGCTTCGACACCGACGCAATGGGCTAATCCAGGCCCCATTGCTCTGTAACCTGCAATTGAGTGGTCTAGCTGCATAAAACCCATGTACCTGGTTCGCCATTTTGGCAGCAGAGCTAAGCCAAATATTGGGATGTAGTGCTGCAATTTGGGCCAAAGATTAAGTGGGTGGCACTAATAAATGTGCAACAGCTTTGGGACTTACATCTAGTAGTCAATCTACTGTAGGGAGGTTCCACGACTTGAGATGAACTATACTGGTTGCAGTATCTCATATATACAGGGGGTCATGTTCCCACCATAACTAAGCCAAATATTGAGATATTGTACTGCAATTTGGTCCACACACTAAGTAAAAATCACTAATAAATATGGATTAGCTTTGACACCGACGCAATGGGCTAATCCAGGCCCCATTGCTCTGTAACCTGCAATTGAGTGGTCTAGCTGCATAAAACCCATGTACCTGGTGCGACATTTTAGCAGCAGAGCTAAGCGAAATATTGGGATGTAATGCTGCAATTTGGGCCAAAGATTAAGTGGGTGGCACTAATAAATGTGCAACAGCTTTGGGACTTACATCTAGTAGTAAATCTACTGTAGGGAGGTTCCACGACTTGAGATGAACTATACTGGTTGCAGTATCTCATATATACAGGGGGTCATGTTCCCACCATAACTAAGCCAAATATTGAGATATTGTACTGCAATTTGGTCCACACACTAAGTAAAAATCACTAATAAATATGGATTAGCTTCGACACCGACGCAATGGGCTAATCCAGGCCCCATTGCTCTGTAACCTGCAATTGAGTGGTCTAGCTGCATAAAACCCATGTACCTGGTGCGCCATTTTGGCAGCAGAGCTAAGCCAAATATTGGGATGTAGTGCTGCAATTTGGGCCAAAGATTAAGTGGGTGGCACTAATAAATGTGCAACAGCTTTGGGACTTACATCTAGTAGTCAATCTACTGTAGGGAGGTTCCACGACTTGAGATGAACTATACTGGTTGCAGTATCTCATATATACAGGGGGTCATGTTCCCACCATAACTAAGCCAAATATTGAGATATTGTACTGCAATTTGGTCCACACACTAAGTAAAAATCACTAATAAATATGGATTAGCTTCGACACCGACGCAATGGGCTAATCCAGGCCCCATTGCTCTGTAACCTGCAATTGAGTGGTCTAGCTGCATAAAACCCATGTACCTGGTGCGCCATTTTGGCAGCAGAGCTAAGCCAAATATTGGGATGTAGTGCTGCAATTTGGGCCAAAGATTAAGTGGGTGGCACTAATAAATGTGCAACAGCTTTGGGACTTACATCTAGTAGTCAATCTACTGTAGGGAGGTTCCACGACTTGAGATGAACTATACTGGTTGCAGTATCTCATATATACAGGGGGTCATGTTCCCACCATAACTAAGCCAAATATTGAGATATTGTACTGCAATTTGGTCCACACACTAAGTAAAAATCACTAATAAATATGGATTAGCTTCGACACCGACGCAATGGGCTAATCCAGGCCCCATTGCTCTGTAACCTGCAATTGAGTGGTCTAGCTGCATAAAACCCATGTACCTGGTGCGCCATTTTGGCAGCAGAGCTAAGCCAAATATTGGGATGTAGTGCTGCAATTTGGGCCAAAGATTAAGTGGGTGGCACTAATAAATGTGCAACAGCTTTGGGACTTACATCTAGTAGTCAATCTACTGTAGGGAGGTTCCACGACTTGAGATGAACTATACTGGTTGCAGTATCTCATATATACAGGGGGTCATGTTCCCACCATAACTAAGCCAAATATTGAGATATTGTACTGCAATTTGGTCCACACACTAAGTAAAAATCACTAATAAATATGGATTAGCTTCGACACCGACGCAATGGGCTAATCCAGGCCCCATTGCTCTGTAACCTGCAATTGAGTGGTCTAGCTGCATAAAACCCATGTACCTGGTGCGCCATTTTGGCAGCAGAGCTAAGCCAAATATTGGGATGTAGTGCTGCAATTTGGGCCAAAGATTAAGTGGGTGGCACTAATAAATGTGCAACAGCTTTGGGACTTACATCTAGTAGTCAATCTACTGTAGGGAGGTTCCACGACTTGAGATGAACTATACTGGTTGCAGTATCTTATATATACAGGGGGTCATGTTCCCACCATAACTAAGCCAAATATTGAGATATTGTACTGCAATTTGGTCCACACACTAAGTAAAAATCACTAATAAATATGGATTAGCTTCGACACCTACGGAATGGGCTAATCCAGGCCCCATTGCTCTGTAACCTGCAATTGAGTGGTCTAGCTGCATAAAACCCATGTACCTGGTGCGCCATTTTGGCAGCAGAGCTAAGCCAAATATTGGGATGTAGTGCTGCAATTTGGGCCAAAGATTAAGTGGGTGGCACTAATAAATGTGCAACAGCTTTGGGACTTACATCTAGTAGTAAATCTACTGTAGGGAGGTTCCACGACTTGAGATGAACTATACTGGTTGCAGTATCTCATATATACAGGGGGTCATGTTCCCACCATAACTAAGCCAAATATTGAGATATTGTACTGCAATTTGGTCCACACACTAAGTAAAAATCACTAATAAATATGGATTAGCTTCGACACCGACGCAATGGGCTAATCCAGGCCCCATTGCTCTGTAACCTGCAATTGAGTGGTCTAGCTGCATAAAACCCATGTACCTGGTGCGCCATTTTGGCAGCAGAGCTAAGCCAAATATTGGGATGTAGTGCTGCAATTTGGGCCAAAGATTAAGTGGGTGGCACTAATAAATGTGCAACAGCTTTGGGACTTACATCTAGTAGTCAATCTACTGTAGGGAGGTTCCACGACTTGAGATGAACTATACTGGTTGCAGTATCTTATATATACAGGGGGTCATGTTCCCACCATAACTAAGCCAAATATTGAGATATTGTACTGCAATTTGGTCCACACACTAAGTAAAAATCACTAATAAATATGGATTAGCTTCGACACCTACGGAATGGGCTAATCCAGGCCCCATTGCTCTGTAACCTGCAATTGAGTGGTCTAGCTGCATAAAACCCATGTACCTGGTGCGCCATTTTGGCAGCAGAGCTAAGCCAAATATTGGGATGTAGTGCTGCAATTTGGGCCAAAGATTAAGTGGGTGGCACTAATAAATGTGCAACAGCTTTGGGACTTACATCTAGTAGTAAATCTACTGTAGGGAGGTTCCACGACTTGAGATGAACTATACTGGTTGCAGTATCTCATATATACAGGGGGTCATGTTCCCACCATAACTAAGCCAAATATTGAGATATTGTACTGCAATTTGGTCCACACACTAAGTAAAAATCACTAATAAATATGGATTAGCTTCGACACCGACGCAATGGGCTAATCCAGGCCCCATTGCTCTGTAACCTGCAATTGAGTGGTCTAGCTGCATAAAACCCATGTACCTGGTGCGCCATTTTGGCAGCAGAGCTAAGCCAAATATTGGGATGTAGTGCTGCAATTTGGGCCAAAGATTAAGTGGGTGGCACTAATAAATGTGCAACAGCTTTGGGACTTACATCTAGTAGTCAATCTACTGTAGGGAGGTTCCACGACTTGAGATGAACTATACTGGTTGCAGTATCTCATATATACAGGGGGTCATGTTCCCACCACAACTAAGCCAAATATTGAGATATTGTACTGCAATTTGGTCCACACACTAAGTAAAAATCACTAATAAATATGGATTAGCTTTGACACCGACGCAATGGGCTAATCCAGGCCCCATTGCTCTGTAACCTGCAATTGAGTGGTCTAGCTGCATAAAACCCATGTACCTGGTGCGACATTTTAGCAGCAGAGCTAAGCGAAATATTGGGATGTAATGCTGCAATTTGGGCCAAAGATTAAGTGGGTGGCACTAATAAATGTGCAACAGCTTTGGGACTTACATCTAGTAGTAAATCTACTGTAGGGAGGTTCCACGACTTGAGATGAACTATACTGGTTGCAGTATCTCATATATACAGGGGGTCATGTTCCCACCATAACTAAGCCAAATATTGAGATATTGTACTGCAATTTGGTCCACACACTAAGTAAAAATCACTAATAAATATGGATTAGCTTCGACACCGACGCAATGGGCTAATCCAGGCCCCATTGCTCTGTAACCTGCAATTGAGTGGTCTAGCTGCATAAAACCCATGTACCTGGTGCGCCATTTTGGCAGCAGAGCTAAGCCAAATATTGGGATGTAGTGCTGCAATTTGGGCCAAAGATTAAGTGGGTGGCACTAATAAATGTGCAACAGCTTTGGGACTTACATCTAGTAGTCAATCTACTGTAGGGAGGTTCCACGACTTGAGATGAACTATACTGGTTGCAGTATCTCATATATACAGGGGGTCATGTTCCCACCATAACTAAGCCAAATATTGAGATATTGTACTGCAATTTGGTCCACACACTAAGTAAAAATCACTAATAAATATGGATTAGCTTCGACACCGACGCAATGGGCTAATCCAGGCCCCATTGCTCTGTAACCTGCAATTGAGTGGTCTAGCTGCATAAAACCCATGTACCTGGTGCGCCATTTTGGCAGCAGAGCTAAGCCAAATATTGGGATGTAGTGCTGCAATTTGGGCCAAAGATTAAGTGGGTGGCACTAATAAATGTGCAACAGCTTTGGGACTTACATCTAGTAGTCAATCTACTGTAGGGAGGTTCCACGACTTGAGATGAACTATACTGGTTGCAGTATCTCATATATACAGGGGGTCATGTTCCCACCACAACTAAGCCAAATATTGAGATATTGTACTGCAATTTGGTCCACACACTAAGTAAAAATCACTAATAAATATGGATTAGCTTTGACACCGACGCAATGGGCTAATCCAGGCCCCATTGCTCTGTAACCTGCAATTGAGTGGTCTAGCTGCATAAAACCCATGTACCTGGTGCGACATTTTAGCAGCAGAGCTAAGCGAAATATTGGGATGTAATGCTGCAATTTGGGCCAAAGATTAAGTGGGTGGCACTAATAAATGTGCAACAGCTTTGGGACTTACATCTAGTAGTAAATCTACTGTAGGGAGGTTCCACGACTTGAGATGAACTATACTGGTTGCAGTATCTCATATATACAGGGGGTCATGTTCCCACCATAACTAAGCCAAATATTGAGATATTGTACTGCAATTTGGTCCACACACTAAGTAAAAATCACTAATAAATATGGATTAGCTTCGACACCGACGCAATGGGCTAATCCAGGCCCCATTGCTCTGTAACCTGCAATTGAGTGGTCTAGCTGCATAAAACCCATGTACCTGGTGCGCCATTTTGGCAGCAGAGCTAAGCCAAATATTGGGATGTAGTGCTGCAATTTGGGCCAAAGATTAAGTGGGTGGCACTAATAAATGTGCAACAGCTTTGGGACTTACATCTAGTAGTCAATCTACTGTAGGGAGGTTCCACGACTTGAGATGAACTATACTGGTTGCAGTATCTCATATATACAGGGGGTCATGTTCCCACCATAACTAAGCCAAATATTGAGATATTGTACTGCAATTTGGTCCACACACTAAGTAAAAATCACTAATAAATATGCATTAGCTTCGACACCGACGCAATGGGCTAATCCAGGCCCCATTGCTCTGTAACCTGCAATTGAGTGGTCTAGCTGCATAAAACCCATGTACCTGGTGCGCCATTTTGGCAGCAGAGCTAAGCCAAATATTGGGATGTAGTGCTGCAATTTGGGCCAAAGATTAAGTGGGTGGCACTAATAAATGTGCAACAGCTTTGGGACTTACATCTAGTAGTCAATCTACTGTAGGGAGGTTCCACGACTTGAGATGAACTATACTGGTTGCAGTATCTCATATATACAGGGGGTCATGTTCCCACCATAACTAAGCCAAATATTGAGATATTGTACTGCAATTTGGTCCACACACTAAGTAAAAATCACTAATAAATATGGATTAGCTTTGACACCGACGCAATGGGCTAATCCAGGCCCCATTGCTCTGTAACCTGCAATTGAGTGGTCTAGCTGCATAAAACCCATGTACCTGGTGCGACATTTTGGCAGCAGAGCTAAGCGAAATATTGGGATGTAGTGCTGCAATTTGGGCCAAAGATTAAGTGGGTGGCACTAATAAATGTGCAACAGCTTTGGGACTTACATCTAGTAGTAAATCTACTGTAGGGAGGTTCCACGACTTGAGATGAACTATACTGGTTGCAGTATCTCATATATACAGGGGGTCATGTTCCCACCATAACTAAGCCAAATATTGAGATATTGTACTGCAATTTGGTCCACACACTAAGTAAAAATCACTAATAAATATGGATTAGCTTCGACACCGACGCAATGGGCTAATCCAGGCCCCATTGCTCTGTAACCTGCAATTGAGTGGTCTAGCTGCATAAAACCCATGTACCTGGTGCGCCATTTTGGCAGCAGAGCTAAGCCAAATATTGGGATGTAGTGCTGCAATTTGGGCCAAAGATTAAGTGGGTGGCACTAATAAATGTGCAACAGCTTTGGGACTTACATCTAGTAGTCAATCTACTGTAGGGAGGTTCCACGACTTGAGATGAACTATACTGGTTGCAGTATCTCATATATACAGGGGGTCATGTTCCCACCACAACTAAGCCAAATATTGAGATATTGTACTGCAATTTGGTCCACACACTAAGTAAAAATCACTAATAAATATGGATTAGCTTTGACACCGACGCAATGGGCTAATCCAGGCCCCATTGCTCTGTAACCTGCAATTGAGTGGTCTAGCTGCATAAAACCCATGTACCTGGTGCGACATTTTAGCAGCAGAGCTAAGCGAAATATTGGGATGTAATGCTGCAATTTGGGCCAAAGATTAAGTGGGTGGCACTAATAAATGTGCAACAGCTTTGGGACTTACATCTAGTAGTAAATCTACTGTAGGGAGGTTCCACGACTTGAGATGAACTATACTGGTTGCAGTATCTCATATATACAGGGGGTCATGTTCCCACCATAACTAAGCCAAATATTGAGATATTGTACTGCAATTTGGTCCACACACTAAGTAAAAATCACTAATAAATATGGATTAGCTTCGACACCGACGCAATGGGCTAATCCAGGCCCCATTGCTCTGTAACCTGCAATTGAGTGGTCTAGCTGCATAAAACCCATGTACCTGGTGCGCCATTTTGGCAGCAGAGCTAAGCCAAATATTGGGATGTAGTGCTGCAATTTGGGCCAAAGATTAAGTGGGTGGCACTAATAAATGTGCAACAGCTTTGGGACTTACATCTAGTAGTCAATCTACTGTAGGGAGGTTCCACGACTTGAGATGAACTATACTGGTTGCAGTATCTCATATATACAGGGGGTCATGTTCCCACCATAACTAAGCCAAATATTGAGATATTGTACTGCAATTTGGTCCACACACTAAGTAAAAATCACTAATAAATATGCATTAGCTTCGACACCGACGCAATGGGCTAATCCAGGCCCCATTGCTCTGTAACCTGCAATTGAGTGGTCTAGCTGCATAAAACCCATGTACCTGGTGCGCCATTTTGGCAGCAGAGCTAAGCCAAATATTGGGATGTAGTGCTGCAATTTGGGCCAAAGATTAAGTGGGTGGCACTAATAAATGTGCAACAGCTTTGGGACTTACATCTAGTAGTCAATCTACTGTAGGGAGGTTCCACGACTTGAGATGAACTATACTGGTTGCAGTATCTCATATATACAGGGGGTCATGTTCCCACCATAACTAAGCCAAATATTGAGATATTGTACTGCAATTTGGTCCACACACTAAGTAAAAATCACTAATAAATATGGATTAGCTTTGACACCGACGCAATGGGCTAATCCAGGCCCCATTGCTCTGTAACCTGCAATTGAGTGGTCTAGCTGCATAAAACCCATGTACCTGGTGCGACATTTTGGCAGCAGAGCTAAGCGAAATATTGGGATGTAGTGCTGCAATTTGGGCCAAAGATTAAGTGGGTGGCACTAATAAATGTGCAACAGCTTTGGGACTTACATCTAGTAGTAAATCTACTGTAGGGAGGTTCCACGACTTGAGATGAACTATACTGGTTGCAGTATCTCATATATACAGGGGGTCATGTTCCCACCATAACTAAGCCAAATATTGAGATATTGTACTGCAATTTGGTCCACACACTAAGTAAAAATCACTAATAAATATGGATTAGCTTCGACACCGACGCAATGGGCTAATCCAGGCCCCATTGCTCTGTAACCTGCAATTGAGTGGTCTAGCTGCATAAAACCCATGTACCTGGTGCGCCATTTTGGCAGCAGAGCTAAGCCAAATATTGGGATGTAGTGCTGCAATTTGGGCCAAAGATTAAGTGGGTGGCACTAATAAATGTGCAACAGCTTTGGGACTTACATCTAGTAGTCAATCTACTGTAGGGAGGTTCCACGACTTGAGATGAACTATACTGGTTGCAGTATCTCATATATACAGGGGGTCATGTTCCAACCATAACTAAGCCAAATATTGAGATATTGTACTGCAATTTGGTCCACACACTAAGTAAAAATCACTAATAAATATGGATTAGCTTCGACACCGACGCAATGGGCTAATCCAGGCCCCATTGCTCTGTAACCTGCAATTGAGTGGTCTAGCTGCATAAAACCCATGTACCTGGTGCGCCATTTTGGCAGCAGAGCTAAGCCAAATATTGGGATGTAGTGCTGCAATTTGGGCCAAAGATTAAGTGGGTGGCACTAATAAATGTGCAACAGCTTTGGGACTTACATCTAGTAGTCAATCTACTGTAGGGAGGTTCCACGACTTGAGATGAACTATACTGGTTGCAGTATCTCATATATACAGGGGGTCATGTTCCCACCATAACTAAGCCAAATATTGAGATATTGTACTGCAATTTGGTCCACACACTAAGTAAAAATCACTAATAAATATGGATTAGCTTCGACACCTACGGAATGGGCTAATCCAGGCCCCATTGCTCTGTAACCTGCAATTGAGTGGTCTAGCTGCATAAAACCCATGTACCTGGTGCGCCATTTTGGCAGCAGAGCTAAGCCAAATATTGGGATGTAATGCTGCAATTTGGGCCAAAGATTAAGTGGGTGGCACTAATAAATGTGCAACAGCTTTGGGACTTACATCTAGTAGTAAATCTACTGTAGGGAGGTTCCACGACTTGAGATGAACTATACTGGTTGCAGTATCTCATATATACAGGGGGTCATGTTCCCACCATAACTAAGCCAAATATTGAGATATTGTACTGCAATTTGGTCCACACACTAAGTAAAAATCACTAATAAATATGGATTAGCTTCGACACCGACGCAATGGGCTAATCCAGGCCCCATTGCTCTGTAACCTGCAATTGAGTGGTCTAGCTGCATAAAACCCATGTACCTGGTGCGCCATTTTGGCAGCAGAGCTAAGCCAAATATTGGGATGTAGTGCTGCAATTTGGGCCAAAGATTAAGTGGGTGGCACTAATAAATGTGCAACAGCTTTGGGACTTACATCTAGTAGTAAATCTACTGTAGGGAGGTTCCACGACTTGAGATGAACTATACTGGTTGCAGTATCTCATATATACAGGGGGTCATGTTCCCACCACAACTAAGCCAAATATTGAGATATTGTACTGCAATTTGGTCCACACACTAAGTAAAAATCACTAATAAATATGGATTAGCTTTGACACCGACGCAATGGGCTAATCCAGGCCCCATTGCTCTGTAACCTGCAATTGAGTGGTCTAGCTGCATAAAACCCATGTACCTGGTGCGATATTTTAGCAGCAGAGCTAAGCGAAATATTGGGATGTAATGCTGCAATTTGGGCCAAAGATTAAGTGGGTGGCACTAATAAATGTGCAACAGCTTTGGGACTTACATCTAGTAGTCAATCTACTGTAGGGAGGTTCCACGACTTGAGATGAACTATACTGGTTGCAGTATCTCATATATACAGGGGGTCATGTTCCCACCATAACTAAGCCAAATATTGAGATATTGTACTGCAATTTGGTCCACACACTAAGTAAAAATCACTAATAAATATGGATTAGCTTCGACACCGACGCAATGGGCTAATCCAGGCCCCATTGCTCTGTAACCTGCAATTGAGTGGTCTAGCTGCATAAAACCCATGTACCTGGTGCGCCATTTTGGCAGCAGAGCTAAGCCAAATATTGGGATGTAGTGCTGCAATTTGGGCCAAAGATTAAGTGGGTGGCACTAATAAATGTGCAACAGCTTTGGGACTTACATCTAGTAGTCAATCTACTGTAGGGAGGTTCCACGACTTGAGATGAACTATACTGGTTGCAGTATCTCATATATACAGGGGGTCATGTTCCCACCATAACTAAGCCAAATATTGAGATATTGTACTGCAATTTGGTCCACACACTAAGTAAAAATCACTAATAAATATGGATTAGCTTTGACACCGACGCAATGGGCTAATCCAGGCCCCATTGCTCTGTAACCTGCAATTGAGTGGTCTAGCTGCATAAAACCCATGTACCTGGTGCGACATTTTGGCAGCAGAGCTAAGCGAAATATTGGGATGTAGTGCTGCAATTTGGGCCAAAGATTAAGTGGGTGGCACTAATAAATGTGCAACAGCTTTGGGACTTACATCTAGTAGTAAATCTACTGTAGGGAGGTTCCACGACTTGAGATGAACTATACTGGTTGCAGTATCTCATATATACAGGGGGTCATGTTCCCACCATAACTAAGCCAAATATTGAGATATTGTACTGCAATTTGGTCCACACACTAAGTAAAAATCACTAATAAATATGGATTAGCTTCGACACCGACGCAATGGGCTAATCCAGGCCCCATTGCTCTGTAACCTGCAATTGAGTGGTCTAGCTGCATAAAACCCATGTACCTGGTGCGCCATTTTGGCAGCAGAGCTAAGCCAAATATTGGGATGTAGTGCTGCAATTTGGGCCAAAGATTAAGTGGGTGGCACTAATAAATGTGCAACAGCTTTGGGACTTACATCTAGTAGTCAATCTACTGTAGGGAGGTTCCACGACTTGAGATGAACTATACTGGTTGCAGTATCTCATATATACAGGGGGTCATGTTCCCACCATAACTAAGCCAAATATTGAGATATTGTACTGCAATTTGGTCCACACACTAAGTAAAAATCACTAATAAATATGGATTAGCTTCGACACCGACGCAATGGGCTAATCCAGGCCCCATTGCTCTGTAACCTGCAATTGAGTGGTCTAGCTGCATAAAACCCATGTACCTGGTGCGCCATTTTGGCAGCAGAGCTAAGCCAAATATTGGGATGTAGTGCTGCAATTTGGGCCAAAGATTAAGTGGGTGGCACTAATAAATGTGCAACAGCTTTGGGACTTACATCTAGTAGTCAATCTACTGTAGGGAGGTTCCACGACTTGAGATGAACTATACTGGTTGCAGTATCTCATATATACAGGGGGTCATGTTCCCACCATAACTAAGCCAAATATTGAGATATTGTACTGCAATTTGGTCCACACACTAAGTAAAAATCACTAATAAATATGGATTAGCTTCGACACCTACGGAATGGGCTAATCCAGGCCCCATTGCTCTGTAACCTGCAATTGAGTGGTCTAGCTGCATAAAACCCATGTACCTGGTGCGCCATTTTGGCAGCAGAGCTAAGCCAAATATTGGGATGTAATGCTGCAATTTGGGCCAAAGATTAAGTGGGTGGCACTAATAAATGTGCAACAGCTTTGGGACTTACATCTAGTAGTCAATCTACTGTAGGGAGGTTCCACGACTTGAGATGAACTATACTGGTTGCAGTATCTCATATATACAGGGGGTCATGTTCCCACCATAACTAAGCCAAATATTGAGATATTGTACTGCAATTTGGTCCACACACTAAGTAAAAATCACTAATAAATATGGATTAGCTTCGACACCGACGCAATGGGCTAATCCAGGCCCCATTGCTCTGTAACCTGCAATTGAGTGGTCTAGCTGCATAAAACCCATGTACCTGGTGCGACATTTTGGCAGCAGAGCTAAGCGAAATATTGGGATGTAGTGCTGCAATTTGGGCCAAAGATTAAGTGGGTGGCACTAATAAATGTGCAACAGCTTTGGGACTTACATCTAGTAGTAAATCTACTGTAGGGAGGTTCCACGACTTGAGATGAACTATACTGGTTGCAGTATCTCATATATACAGGGGGTCATGTTCCCACCATAACTAAGCCAAATATTGAGATATTGTACTGCAATTTGGTCCACACACTAAGTAAAAATCACTAATAAATATGGATTAGCTTCGACACCGACGCAATGGGCTAATCCAGGCCCCATTGCTCTGTAACCTGCAATTGAGTGGTCTAGCTGCATAAAACCCATGTACCTGGTGCGCCATTTTGGCAGCAGAGCTAAGCCAAATATTGGGATGTAGTGCTGCAATTTGGGCCAAAGATTAAGTGGGTGGCACTAATAAATGTGCAACAGCTTTGGGACTTACATCTAGTAGTCAATCTACTGTAGGGAGGTTCCACGACTTGAGATGAACTATACTGGTTGCAGTATCTCATATATACAGGGGGTCATGTTCCCACCATAACTAAGCCAAATATTGAGATATTGTACTGCAATTTGGTCCACACACTAAGTAAAAATCACTAATAAATATGGATTAGCTTCGACACCGACGCAATGGGCTAATCCAGGCCCCATTGCTCTGTAACCTGCAATTGAGTGGTCTAGCTGCATAAAACCCATGTACCTGGTGCGCCATTTTGGCAGCAGAGCTAAGCCAAATATTGGGATGTAGTGCTGCAATTTGGGCCAAAGATTAAGTGGGTGGCACTAATAAATGTGCAACAGCTTTGGGACTTACATCTAGTAGTCAATCTACTGTAGGGAGGTTCCACGACTTGAGATGAACTATACTGGTTGCAGTATCTCATATATACAGGGGGTCATGTTCCCACCATAACTAAGCCAAATATTGAGATATTGTACTGCAATTTGGTCCACACACTAAGTAAAAATCACTAATAAATATGGATTAGCTTCGACACCTACGGAATGGGCTAATCCAGGCCCCATTGCTCTGTAACCTGCAATTGAGTGGTCTAGCTGCATAAAACCCATGTACCTGGTGCGCCATTTTGGCAGCAGAGCTAAGCCAAATATTGGGATGTAATGCTGCAATTTGGGCCAAAGATTAAGTGGGTGGCACTAATAAATGTGCAACAGCTTTGGGACTTACATCTAGTAGTCAATCTACTGTAGGGAGGTTCCACGACTTGAGATGAACTATACTGGTTGCAGTATCTCATATATACAGGGGGTCATGTTCCCACCATAACTAAGCCAAATATTGAGATATTGTACTGCAATTTGGTCCACACACTAAGTAAAAATCACTAATAAATATGGATTAGCTTCGACACCGACGCAATGGGCTAATCCAGGCCCCATTGCTCTGTAACCTGCAATTGAGTGGTCTAGCTGCATAAAACCCATGTACCTGGTGCGCCATTTTGGCAGCAGAGCTAAGCCAAATATTGGGATGTAGTGCTGCAATTTGGGCCAAAGATTAAGTGGGTGGCACTAATAAATGTGCAACAGCTTTGGGACTTACATCTAGTAGTAAATCTACTGTAGGGAGGTTCCACGACTTGAGATGAACTATACTGGTTGCAGTATCTCATATATACAGGGGGTCATGTTCCCACCATAACTAAGCCAAATATTGAGATATTGTACTGCAATTTGGTCCACACACTAAGTAAAAATCACTAATAAATATGGATTAGCTTCGACACCGACGCAATGGGCTAATCCAGGCCCCATTGCTCTGTAACCTGCAATTGAGTGGTCTAGCTGCATAAAACCCATGTACCTGGTGCGCCATTTTGGCAGCAGAGCTAAGCCAAATATTGGGATGTAGTGCTGCAATTTGGGCCAAAGATTAAGTGGGTGGCACTAATAAATGTGCAACAGCTTTGGGACTTACATCTAGTAGTAAATCTACTGTAGGGAGGTTCCACGACTTGAGATGAACTATACTGGTTGCAGTATCTCATATATACAGGGGGTCATGTTCCCACCATAACTAAGCCAAATATTGAGATATTGTACTGCAATTTGGTCCACACACTAAGTAAAAATCACTAATAAATATGGATTAGCTTCGACACCGACGCAATGGGCTAATCCAGGCCCCATTGCTCTGTAACCTGCAATTGAGTGGTCTAGCTGCATAAAACCCATGTACCTGGTGCGCCATTTTGGCAGCAGAGCTAAGCCAAATATTGGGATGTAGTGCTGCAATTTGGGCCAAAGATTAAGTGGGTGGCACTAATAAATGTGCAACAGCTTTGGGACTTACATCTAGTAGTCAATCTACTGTAGGGAGGTTCCACGACTTGAGATGAACTATACTGGTTGCAGTATCTCATATATACAGGGGGTCATGTTCCCACCATAACTAAGCCAAATATTGAGATATTGTACTGCAATTTGGTCCACACACTAAGTAAAAATCACTAATAAATATGCATTAGCTTCGACACCGACGCAATGGGCTAATCCAGGCCCCATTGCTCTGTAACCTGCAATTGAGTGGTCTAGCTGCATAAAACCCATGTACCTGGTGCGCCATTTTGGCAGCAGAGCTAAGCCAAATATTGGGATGTAGTGCTGCAATTTGGGCCAAAGATTAAGTGGGTGGCACTAATAAATGTGCAACAGCTTTGGGACTTACATCTAGTAGTCAATCTACTGTAGGGAGGTTCCACGACTTGAGATGAACTATACTGGTTGCAGTATCTCATATATACAGGGGGTCATGTTCCCACCATAACTAAGCCAAATATTGAGATATTGTACTGCAATTTGGTCCACACACTAAGTAAAAATCACTAATAAATATGGATTAGCTTTGACACCGACGCAATGGGCTAATCCAGGCCCCATTGCTCTGTAACCTGCAATTGAGTGGTCTAGCTGCATAAAACCCATGTACCTGGTGCGACATTTTGGCAGCAGAGCTAAGCGAAATATTGGGATGTAGTGCTGCAATTTGGGCCAAAGATTAAGTGGGTGGCACTAATAAATGTGCAACAGCTTTGGGACTTACATCTAGTAGTAAATCTACTGTAGGGAGGTTCCACGACTTGAGATGAACTATACTGGTTGCAGTATCTCATATATACAGGGGGTCATGTTCCCACCATAACTAAGCCAAATATTGAGATATTGTACTGCAATTTGGTCCACACACTAAGTAAAAATCACTAATAAATATGGATTAGCTTCGACACCGACGCAATGGGCTAATCCAGGCCCCATTGCTCTGTAACCTGCAATTGAGTGGTCTAGCTGCATAAAACCCATGTACCTGGTGCGCCATTTTGGCAGCAGAGCTAAGCCAAATATTGGGATGTAGTGCTGCAATTTGGGCCAAAGATTAAGTGGGTGGCACTAATAAATGTGCAACAGCTTTGGGACTTACATCTAGTAGTCAATCTACTGTAGGGAGGTTCCACGACTTGAGATGAACTATACTGGTTGCAGTATCTCATATATACAGGGGGTCATGTTCCCACCATAACTAAGCCAAATATTGAGATATTGTACTGCAATTTGGTCCACACACTAAGTAAAAATCACTAATAAATATGGATTAGCTTCGACACCGACGCAATGGGCTAATCCAGGCCCCATTGCTCTGTAACCTGCAATTGAGTGGTCTAGCTGCATAAAACCCATGTACCTGGTGCGCCATTTTGGCAGCAGAGCTAAGCCAAATATTGGGATGTAGTGCTGCAATTTGGGCCAAAGATTAAGTGGGTGGCACTAATAAATGTGCAACAGCTTTGGGACTTACATCTAGTAGTCAATCTACTGTAGGGAGGTTCCACGACTTGAGATGAACTATACTGGTTGCAGTATCTCATATATACAGGGGGTCATGTTCCCACCATAACTAAGCCAAATATTGAGATATTGTACTGCAATTTGGTCCACACACTAAGTAAAAATCACTAATAAATATGGATTAGCTTCGACACCTACGGAATGGGCTAATCCAGGCCCCATTGCTCTGTAACCTGCAATTGAGTGGTCTAGCTGCATAAAACCCATGTACCTGGTGCGCCATTTTGGCAGCAGAGCTAAGCCAAATATTGGGATGTAATGCTGCAATTTGGGCCAAAGATTAAGTGGGTGGCACTAATAAATGTGCAACAGCTTTGGGACTTACATCTAGTAGTAAATCTACTGTAGGGAGGTTCCACGACTTGAGATGAACTATACTGGTTGCAGTATCTCATATATACAGGGGGTCATGTTCCCACCATAACTAAGCCAAATATTGAGATATTGTACTGCAATTTGGTCCACACACTAAGTAAAAATCACTAATAAATATGGATTAGCTTCGACACCGACGCAATGGGCTAATCCAGGCCCCATTGCTCTGTAACCTGCAATTGAGTGGTCTAGCTGCATAAAACCCATGTACCTGGTGCGCCATTTTGGCAGCAGAGCTAAGCCAAATATTGGGATGTAGTGCTGCAATTTGGGCCAAAGATTAAGTGGGTGGCACTAATAAATGTGCAACAGCTTTGGGACTTACATCTAGTAGTAAATCTACTGTAGGGAGGTTCCACGACTTGAGATGAACTATACTGGTTGCAGTATCTCATATATACAGGGGGTCATGTTCCCACCACAACTAAGCCAAATATTGAGATATTGTACTGCAATTTGGTCCACACACTAAGTAAAAATCACTAATAAATATGGATTAGCTTTGACACCGACGCAATGGGCTAATCCAGGCCCCATTGCTCTGTAACCTGCAATTGAGTGGTCTAGCTGCATAAAACCCATGTACCTGGTGCGATATTTTAGCAGCAGAGCTAAGCGAAATATTGGGATGTAATGCTGCAATTTGGGCCAAAGATTAAGTGGGTGGCACTAATAAATGTGCAACAGCTTTGGGACTTACATCTAGTAGTAAATCTACTGTAGGGAGGTTCCACGACTTGAGATGAACTATACTGGTTGCAGTATCTCATATATACAGGGGGTCATGTTCCCACCATAACTAAGCCAAATATTGAGATATTGTACTGCAATTTGGTCCACACACTAAGTAAAAATCACTAATAAATATGGATTAGCTTCGACACCGACGCAATGGGCTAATCCAGGCCCCATTGCTCTGTAACCTGCAATTGAGTGGTCTAGCTGCATAAAACCCATGTACCTGGTGCGCCATTTTGGCAGCAGAGCTAAGCCAAATATTGGGATGTAGTGCTGCAATTTGGGCCAAAGATTAAGTGGGTGGCACTAATAAATGTGCAACAGCTTTGGGACTTACATCTAGTAGTCAATCTACTGTAGGGAGGTTCCACGACTTGAGATGAACTATACTGGTTGCAGTATCTCATATATACAGGGGGTCATGTTCCCACCATAACTAAGCCAAATATTGAGATATTGTACTGCAATTTGGTCCACACACTAAGTAAAAATCACTAATAAATATGGATTAGCTTCGACACCGACGCAATGGGCTAATCCAGGCCCCATTGCTCTGTAACCTGCAATTGAGTGGTCTAGCTGCATAAAACCCATGTACCTGGTGCGCCATTTTGGCAGCAGAGCTAAGCCAAATATTGGGATGTAGTGCTGCAATTTGGGCCAAAGATTAAGTGGGTGGCACTAATAAATGTGCAACAGCTTTGGGACTTACATCTAGTAGTCAATCTACTGTAGGGAGGTTCCACGACTTGAGATGAACTATACTGGTTGCAGTATCTCATATATACAGGGGGTCATGTTCCCACCATAACTAAGCCAAATATTGAGATATTGTACTGCAATTTGGTCCACACACTAAGTAAAAATCACTAATAAATATGGATTAGCTTTGACACCGACGCAATGGGCTAATCCAGGCCCCATTGCTCTGTAACCTGCAATTGAGTGGTCTAGCTGCATAAAACCCATGTACCTGGTGCGACATTTTGGCAGCAGAGCTAAGCGAAATATTGGGATGTAGTGCTGCAATTTGGGCCAAAGATTAAGTGGGTGGCACTAATAAATGTGCAACAGCTTTGGGACTTACATCTAGTAGTAAATCTACTGTAGGGAGGTTCCACGACTTGAGATGAACTATACTGGTTGCAGTATCTCATATATACAGGGGGTCATGTTCCCACCATAACTAAGCCAAATATTGAGATATTGTACTGCAATTTGGTCCACACACTAAGTAAAAATCACTAATAAATATGGATTAGCTTCGACACCGACGCAATGGGCTAATCCAGGCCCCATTGCTCTGTAACCTGCAATTGAGTGGTCTAGCTGCATAAAACCCATGTACCTGGTGCGCCATTTTGGCAGCAGAGCTAAGCCAAATATTGGGATGTAGTGCTGCAATTTGGGCCAAAGATTAAGTGGGTGGCACTAATAAATGTGCAACAGCTTTGGGACTTACATCTAGTAGTCAATCTACTGTAGGGAGGTTCCACGACTTGAGATGAACTATACTGGTTGCAGTATCTCATATATACAGGGGGTCATGTTCCCACCATAACTAAGCCAAATATTGAGATATTGTACTGCAATTTGGTCCACACACTAAGTAAAAATCACTAATAAATATGGATTAGCTTCGACACCGACGCAATGGGCTAATCCAGGCCCCATTGCTCTGTAACCTGCAATTGAGTGGTCTAGCTGCATAAAACCCATGTACCTGGTGCGCCATTTTGGCAGCAGAGCTAAGCCAAATATTGGGATGTAGTGCTGCAATTTGGGCCAAAGATTAAGTGGGTGGCACTAATAAATGTGCAACAGCTTTGGGACTTACATCTAGTAGTCAATCTACTGTAGGGAGGTTCCACGACTTGAGATGAACTATACTGGTTGCAGTATCTCATATATACAGGGGGTCATGTTCCCACCATAACTAAGCCAAATATTGAGATATTGTACTGCAATTTGGTCCACACACTAAGTAAAAATCACTAATAAATATGGATTAGCTTTGACACCGACGCAATGGGCTAATCCAGGCCCCATTGCTCTGTAACCTGCAATTGAGTGGTCTAGCTGCATAAAACCCATGTACCTGGTGCGACATTTTGGCAGCAGAGCTAAGCGAAATATTGGGATGTAGTGCTGCAATTTGGGCCAAAGATTAAGTGGGTGGCACTAATAAATGTGCAACAGCTTTGGGACTTACATCTAGTAGTAAATCTACTGTAGGGAGGTTCCACGACTTGAGATGAACTATACTGGTTGCAGTATCTCATATATACAGGGGGTCATGTTCCCACCATAACTAAGCCAAATATTGAGATATTGTACTGCAATTTGGTCCACACACTAAGTAAAAATCACTAATAAATATGGATTAGCTTCGACACCGACGCAATGGGCTAATCCAGGCCCCATTGCTCTGTAACCTGCAATTGAGTGGTCTAGCTGCATAAAACCCATGTACCTGGTGCGCCATTTTGGCAGCAGAGCTAAGCCAAATATTGGGATGTAGTGCTGCAATTTGGGCCAAAGATTAAGTGGGTGGCACTAATAAATGTGCAACAGCTTTGGGACTTACATCTAGTAGTCAATCTACTGTAGGGAGGTTCCACGACTTGAGATGAACTATACTGGTTGCAGTATCTCATATATACAGGGGGTCATGTTCCCACCATAACTAAGCCAAATATTGAGATATTGTACTGCAATTTGGTCCACACACTAAGTAAAAATCACTAATAAATATGGATTAGCTTCGACACCGACGCAATGGGCTAATCCAGGCCCCATTGCTCTGTAACCTGCAATTGAGTGGTCTAGCTGCATAAAACCCATGTACCTGGTGCGCCATTTTGGCAGCAGAGCTAAGCCAAATATTGGGATGTAGTGCTGCAATTTGGGCCAAAGATTAAGTGGGTGGCACTAATAAATGTGCAACAGCTTTGGGACTTACATCTAGTAGTCAATCTACTGTAGGGAGGTTCCACGACTTGAGATGAACTATACTGGTTGCAGTATCTCATATATACAGGGGGTCATGTTCCCACCATAACTAAGCCAAATATTGAGATATTGTACTGCAATTTGGTCCACACACTAAGTAAAAATCACTAATAAATATGGATTAGCTTCGACACCTACGGAATGGGCTAATCCAGGCCCCATTGCTCTGTAACCTGCAATTGAGTGGTCTAGCTGCATAAAACCCATGTACCTGGTGCGCCATTTTGGCAGCAGAGCTAAGCCAAATATTGGGATGTAATGCTGCAATTTGGGCCAAAGATTAAGTGGGTGGCACTAATAAATGTGCAACAGCTTTGGGACTTACATCTAGTAGTAAATCTACTGTAGGGAGGTTCCACGACTTGAGATGAACTATACTGGTTGCAGTATCTCATATATACAGGGGGTCATGTTCCCACCATAACTAAGCCAAATATTGAGATATTGTACTGCAATTTGGTCCACACACTAAGTAAAAATCACTAATAAATATGGATTAGCTTCGACACCGACGCAATGGGCTAATCCAGGCCCCATTGCTCTGTAACCTGCAATTGAGTGGTCTAGCTGCATAAAACCCATGTACCTGGTGCGCCATTTTGGCAGCAGAGCTAAGCCAAATATTGGGATGTAGTGCTGCAATTTGGGCCAAAGATTAAGTGGGTGGCACTAATAAATGTGCAACAGCTTTGGGACTTACATCTAGTAGTAAATCTACTGTAGGGAGGTTCCACGACTTGAGATGAACTATACTGGTTGCAGTATCTCATATATACAGGGGGTCATGTTCCCACCACAACTAAGCCAAATATTGAGATATTGTACTGCAATTTGGTCCACACACTAAGTAAAAATCACTAATAAATATGGATTAGCTTTGACACCGACGCAATGGGCTAATCCAGGCCCCATTGCTCTGTAACCTGCAATTGAGTGGTCTAGCTGCATAAAACCCATGTACCTGGTGCGATATTTTAGCAGCAGAGCTAAGCGAAATATTGGGATGTAATGCTGCAATTTGGGCCAAAGATTAAGTGGGTGGCACTAATAAATGTGCAACAGCTTTGGGACTTACATCTAGTAGTCAATCTACTGTAGGGAGGTTCCACGACTTGAGATGAACTATACTGGTTGCAGTATCTCATATATACAGGGGGTCATGTTCCCACCATAACTAAGCCAAATATTGAGATATTGTACTGCAATTTGGTCCACACACTAAGTAAAAATCACTAATAAATATGGATTAGCTTCGACACCGACGCAATGGGCTAATCCAGGCCCCATTGCTCTGTAACCTGCAATTGAGTGGTCTAGCTGCATAAAACCCATGTACCTGGTGCGCCATTTTGGCAGCAGAGCTAAGCCAAATATTGGGATGTAGTGCTGCAATTTGGGCCAAAGATTAAGTGGGTGGCACTAATAAATGTGCAACAGCTTTGGGACTTACATCTAGTAGTCAATCTACTGTAGGGAGGTTCCACGACTTGAGATGAACTATACTGGTTGCAGTATCTCATATATACAGGGGGTCATGTTCCCACCATAACTAAGCCAAATATTGAGATATTGTACTGCAATTTGGTCCACACACTAAGTAAAAATCACTAATAAATATGGATTAGCTTTGACACCGACGCAATGGGCTAATCCAGGCCCCATTGCTCTGTAACCTGCAATTGAGTGGTCTAGCTGCATAAAACCCATGTACCTGGTGCGACATTTTGGCAGCAGAGCTAAGCGAAATATTGGGATGTAGTGCTGCAATTTGGGCCAAAGATTAAGTGGGTGGCACTAATAAATGTGCAACAGCTTTGGGACTTACATCTAGTAGTAAATCTACTGTAGGGAGGTTCCACGACTTGAGATGAACTATACTGGTTGCAGTATCTCATATATACAGGGGGTCATGTTCCCACCATAACTAAGCCAAATATTGAGATATTGTACTGCAATTTGGTCCACACACTAAGTAAAAATCACTAATAAATATGGATTAGCTTCGACACCGACGCAATGGGCTAATCCAGGCCCCATTGCTCTGTAACCTGCAATTGAGTGGTCTAGCTGCATAAAACCCATGTACCTGGTGCGCCATTTTGGCAGCAGAGCTAAGCCAAATATTGGGATGTAGTGCTGCAATTTGGGCCAAAGATTAAGTGGGTGGCACTAATAAATGTGCAACAGCTTTGGGACTTACATCTAGTAGTCAATCTACTGTAGGGAGGTTCCACGACTTGAGATGAACTATACTGGTTGCAGTATCTCATATATACAGGGGGTCATGTTCCCACCATAACTAAGCCAAATATTGAGATATTGTACTGCAATTTGGTCCACACACTAAGTAAAAATCACTAATAAATATGGATTAGCTTCGACACCGACGCAATGGGCTAATCCAGGCCCCATTGCTCTGTAACCTGCAATTGAGTGGTCTAGCTGCATAAAACCCATGTACCTGGTGCGCCATTTTGGCAGCAGAGCTAAGCCAAATATTGGGATGTAGTGCTGCAATTTGGGCCAAAGATTAAGTGGGTGGCACTAATAAATGTGCAACAGCTTTGGGACTTACATCTAGTAGTCAATCTACTGTAGGGAGGTTCCACGACTTGAGATGAACTATACTGGTTGCAGTATCTCATATATACAGGGGGTCATGTTCCCACCATAACTAAGCCAAATATTGAGATATTGTACTGCAATTTGGTCCACACACTAAGTAAAAATCACTAATAAATATGGATTAGCTTCGACACCTACGGAATGGGCTAATCCAGGCCCCATTGCTCTGTAACCTGCAATTGAGTGGTCTAGCTGCATAAAACCCATGTACCTGGTGCGCCATTTTGGCAGCAGAGCTAAGCCAAATATTGGGATGTAATGCTGCAATTTGGGCCAAAGATTAAGTGGGTGGCACTAATAAATGTGCAACAGCTTTGGGACTTACATCTAGTAGTAAATCTACTGTAGGGAGGTTCCACGACTTGAGATGAACTATACTGGTTGCAGTATCTCATATATACAGGGGGTCATGTTCCCACCATAACTAAGCCAAATATTGAGATATTGTACTGCAATTTGGTCCACACACTAAGTTAAAATCACTAATAAATATGGAATAGCTTCGACACCTACGGAATGGGCTAATCCAGGCCCCATTGCTCTGTAACCTGCAATTGACTGGTCTAGCTGCATAAAACCCATGTACCTGGTGCGCCATTTTGGCAGCAGAGCTAAACGAAATATTGGGATGTAATGCTGCAATTTGGGCCAAAGATTAAGTGGGTGGCACTAATAAATGTGCAACAGCTTTGGGACTTACATCTAGTAGTAAATGTACTGTAGGGAGGTTCCACGACTTGAGATGAACTATACTGGTTGCAGTCTCTCATATATACAGGGGGTCATGTTCCCACTATAACTAAGCCAAATATTGAGATATTGTACTGCAATTTGGTCCACACACTAAGTTAAAATCACTAATAAATATGGAATAGCTTCGACACCTACGGAATGGGCTAATCCAGGCCCCATTGCTCTGTAACCTGCAATTGACTGGTCTAGCTGCATAAAAGCCATGTACCTGGTGCGCCATTTTAGCAGCAGAGCTAAACGAAATATTGGGATGTAATGCTGCAATTTGGGCCAAAGATTAAGTGGGTGGCACTAATAAATGTGCAACAGCTTTGGGACTTACATCTAGTAGTAAATGTACTGTAGGGAGGTTCCACGACTTGAGATGAACTATACTGGTTGCAGTCTCTCATATATACAGGGGGTCATGTTCCCACTATAACTAAGCCAAATATTAAGATATTGTACTGCAATTTGGTCCACACACTAAGTAAAAATCACTAATAAATATGGATTAGCTTCGACACCGACGCAATGGGCTAATCCAGGCCCCATTGCTCTGTAACCTGCAATTGAGTGGTCTAGCTGCATAAAACCCATGTACCTGGTGCGCCATTTTGGCAGCAGAGCTAAGCCAAATATTGGGATGTAATGCTGCAATTTGGGCCAAAGATTAAGTGGGTGGCACTAATAAATGTGCAACAGCTTTGGGACTTACATCTAGTAGTAAATCTACTGTAGGGAGGTTCCACGACTTGAGATGAACTATACTGGTTGCAGTATCTCATATATACAGGGGGTCATGTTCCCACCATAACTAAGCCAAATATTGAGATATTGTACTGCAATTTGGTCCACACACTAAGTTAAAATCACTAATAAATATGGAATAGCTTCGACACCTACGGAATGGGCTAATCCAGGCCCCATTGCTCTGTAACCTGCAATTGACTGGTCTAGCTGCATAAAACCCATGTACCTGGTGCGCCATTTTAGCAGCAGAGCTAAACGAAATATTGGGATGTAATGCTGCAATTTGGGCCAAAGATTAAGTGGGTGGCACTGATGAATGTGCAACAGCTTTGGGACTTACATCTAGTAGTAAATGTACTGTAGGGAGGTTCCACGACTTGAGATGAACTATACTGGTTGCAGTCTCTCATATATACAGGGGGTCATGTTCCCACTATAACTAAGCCAAATATTAAGATATTGTACTGCAATTTGGTCCACACACTAAGTAAAAATCACTAATAAATATGGATTAGCTTCGACACCGACGCAATGGGCTAATCCAGGCCCCATTGCTCTGTAACCTGCAATTGAGTGGTCTAGCTGCATAAAACCCATGTACCTGGTGCGCCATTTTGGCAGCAGAGCTAAGCCAAATATTGGGATGTAATGCTGCAATTTGGGCCAAAGATTAAGTGGGTGGCACTAATAAATGTGCAACAGCTTTGGGACTTACATCTAGTAGTAAATCTACTGTAGGGAGGTTCCACGACTTGAGATGAACTATACTGGTTGCAGTATCTCATATATACAGGGGGTCATGTTCCCACCATAACTAAGCCAAATATTGAGATATTGTACTGCAATTTGGTCCACACACTAAGTTAAAATCACTAATAAATATGGAATAGCTTCGACACCTACGGAATGGGCTAATCCAGGCCCCATTGCTCTGTAACCTGCAATTGACTGGTCTAGCTGCATAAAACCCATGTACCTGGTGCGCCATTTTAGCAGCAGAGCTAAACGAAATATTGGGATGTAATGCTGCAATTTGGGCCAAAGATTAAGTGGGTGGCACTAATAAATGTGCAACAGCTTTGGGACTTACATCTAGTAGTAAATGTACTGTAGGGAGGTTCCACGACTTGAGATGAACTATACTGGTTGCAGTCTCTCATATATACAGGGGGTCATGTTCCCACTATAACTAAGCCAAATATTGAGATATTGTACTGCAATTTGGTCCACACACTAAGTTAAAATCACTAATAAATATGGAATAGCTTCGACACCTACGGAATGGGCTAATCCAGGCCCCATTGCTCTGTAACCTGCAATTGACTGGTCTAGCTGCATAAAACCCATGTACCTGGTGCGCCATTTTGGCAGCAGAGCTAAACGAAATATTGGGATGTAATGCTGCAATTTGGGCCAAAGATTAAGTGGGTGGCACTAATAAATGTGCAACAGCTTTGGGACTTACATCTAGTAGTAAATGTACTGTAGGGAGGTTCCACGACTTGAGATGAACTATACTGGTTGCAGTCTCTCATATATACAGGGGGTCATGTTCCCACTATAACTAAGCCAAATATTGAGATATTGTACTGCAATTTGGTCCACACACTAAGTTAAAATCACTAATAAATATGGAATAGCTTCGACACCTACGGAATGGGCTAATCCAGGCCCCATTGCTCTGTAACCTGCAATTGACTGGTCTAGCTGCATAAAACCCATGTACCTGGTGCGCCATTTTAGCAGCAGAGCTAAACGAAATATTGGGATGTAATGCTGCAATTTGGGCCAAAGATTAAGTGGGTGGCACTAATAAATGTGCAACAGCTTTGGGACTTACATCTAGTAGTAAATGTACTGTAGGGAGGTTCCACGACTTGAGATGAACTATACTGGTTGCAGTCTCTCATATATACAGGGGGTCATGTTCCCACTATAACTAAGCCAAATATTAAGATATTGTACTGCAATTTGGTCCACACACTAAGTAAAAATCACTAATAAATATGGATTAGCTTCGACACCGACGCAATGGGCTAATCCAGGCCCCATTGCTCTGTAACCTGCAATTGAGTGGTCTAGCTGCATAAAACCCATGTACCTGGTGCGCCATTTTGGCAGCAGAGCTAAGCCAAATATTGGGATGTAATGCTGCAATTTGGGCCAAAGATTAAGTGGGTGGCACTAATAAATGTGCAACAGCTTTGGGACTTACATCTAGTAGTAAATCTACTGTAGGGAGGTTCCACGACTTGAGATGAACTATACTGGTTGCAGTATCTCATATATACAGGGGGTCATGTTCCCACCATAACTAAGCCAAATATTGAGATATTGTACTGCAATTTGGTCCACACACTAAGTTAAAATCACTAATAAATATGGAATAGCTTCGACACCTACGGAATGGGCTAATCCAGGCCCCATTGCTCTGTAACCTGCAATTGACTGGTCTAGCTGCATAAAACCCATGTACCTGGTGCGCCATTTTAGCAGCAGAGCTAAACGAAATATTGGGATGTAATGCTGCAATTTGGGCCAAAGATTAAGTGGGTGGCACTAATAAATGTGCAACAGCTTTGGGACTTACATCTAGTAGTAAATGTACTGTAGGGAGGTTCCACGACTTGAGATGAACTATACTGGTTGCAGTCTCTCATATATACAGGGGGTCATGTTCCCACTATAACTAAGCCAAATATTGAGATATTGTACTGCAATTTGGTCCACACACTAAGTTAAAATCACTAATAAATATGGAATAGCTTCGACACCTACGGAATGGGCTAATCCAGGCCCCATTGCTCTGTAACCTGCAATTGACTGGTCTAGCTGCATAAAACCCATGTACCTGGTGCGCCATTTTAGCAGCAGAGCTAAACGAAATATTGGGATGTAATGCTGCAATTTGGGCCAAAGATTAAGTGGGTGGCACTAATAAATGTGCAACAGCTTTGGGACTTACATCTAGTAGTAAATGTACTGTAGGGAGGTTCCACGACTTGAGATGAACTATACTGGTTGCAGTCTCTCATATATACAGGGGGTCATGTTCCCACTATAACTAAGCCAAATATTAAGATATTGTACTGCAATTTGGTCCACACACTAAGTAAAAATCACTAATAAATATGGATTAGCTTCGACACCGACGCAATGGGCTAATCCAGGCCCCATTGCTCTGTAACCTGCAATTGAGTGGTCTAGCTGCATAAAACCCATGTACCTGGTGCGCCATTTTGGCAGCAGAGCTAAGCCAAATATTGGGATGTAATGCTGCAATTTGGGCCAAAGATTAAGTGGGTGGCACTAATAAATGTGCAACAGCTTTGGGACTTACATCTAGTAGTAAATCTACTGTAGGGAGGTTCCACGACTTGAGATGAACTATACTGGTTGCAGTATCTCATATATACAGGGGGTCATGTTCCCACCATAACTAAGCCAAATATTGAGATATTGTACTGCAATTTGGTCCACACACTAAGTTAAAATCACTAATAAATATGGAATAGCTTCGACACCTACGGAATGGGCTAATCCAGGCCCCATTGCTCTGTAACCTGCAATTGACTGGTCTAGCTGCATAAAACCCATGTACCTGGTGCGCCATTTTAGCAGCAGAGCTAAACGAAATATTGGGATGTAATGCTGCAATTTGGGCCAAAGATTAAGTGGGTGGCACTAATAAATGTGCAACAGCTTTGGGACTTACATCTAGTAGTAAATGTACTGTAGGGAGGTTCCACGACTTGAGATGAACTATACTGGTTGCAGTCTCTCATATATACAGGGGGTCATGTTCCCACTATAACTAAGCCAAATATTGAGATATTGTACTGCAATTTGGTCCACACACTAAGTTAAAATCACTAATAAATATGGAATAGCTTCGACACCTACGGAATGGGCTAATCCAGGCCCCATTGCTCTGTAACCTGCAATTGACTGGTCTAGCTGCATAAAACCCATGTACCTGGTGCGCCATTTTGGCAGCAGAGCTAAACGAAATATTGGGATGTAATGCTGCAATTTGGGCCAAAGATTAAGTGGGTGGCACTAATAAATGTGCAACAGCTTTGGGACTTACATCTAGTAGTAAATGTACTGTAGGGAGGTTCCACGACTTGAGATGAACTATACTGGTTGCAGTCTCTCATATATACAGGGGGTCATGTTCCCACTATAACTAAGCCAAATATTGAGATATTGTACTGCAATTTGGTCCACACACTAAGTTAAAATCACTAATAAATATGGAATAGCTTCGACACCTACGGAATGGGCTAATCCAGGCCCCATTGCTCTGTAACCTGCAATTGACTGGTCTAGCTGCATAAAACCCATGTACCTGGTGCGCCATTTTAGCAGCAGAGCTAAACGAAATATTGGGATGTAATGCTGCAATTTGGGCCAAAGATTAAGTGGGTGGCACTAATAAATGTGCAACAGCTTTGGGACTTACATCTAGTAGTAAATGTACTGTAGGGAGGTTCCACGACTTGAGATGAACTATACTGGTTGCAGTCTCTCATATATACAGGGGGTCATGTTCCCACTATAACTAAGCCAAATATTAAGATATTGTACTGCAATTTGGTCCACACACTAAGTAAAAATCACTAATAAATATGGATTAGCTTCGACACCGACGCAATGGGCTAATCCAGGCCCCATTGCTCTGTAACCTGCAATTGAGTGGTCTAGCTGCATAAAACCCATGTACCTGGTGCGCCATTTTGGCAGCAGAGCTAAGCCAAATATTGGGATGTAATGCTGCAATTTGGGCCAAAGATTAAGTGGGTGGCACTAATAAATGTGCAACAGCTTTGGGACTTACATCTAGTAGTAAATCTACTGTAGGGAGGTTCCACGACTTGAGATGAACTATACTGGTTGCAGTATCTCATATATACAGGGGGTCATGTTCCCACCATAACTAAGCCAAATATTGAGATATTGTACTGCAATTTGGTCCACACACTAAGTTAAAATCACTAATAAATATGGAATAGCTTCGACACCTACGGAATGGGCTAATCCAGGCCCCATTGCTCTGTAACCTGCAATTGACTGGTCTAGCTGCATAAAACCCATGTACCTGGTGCGCCATTTTAGCAGCAGAGCTAAACGAAATATTGGGATGTAATGCTGCAATTTGGGCCAAAGATTAAGTGGGTGGCACTAATAAATGTGCAACAGCTTTGGGACTTACATCTAGTAGTAAATGTACTGTAGGGAGGTTCCACGACTTGAGATGAACTATACTGGTTGCAGTCTCTCATATATACAGGGGGTCATGTTCCCACTATAACTAAGCCAAATATTGAGATATTGTACTGCAATTTGGTCCACACACTAAGTTAAAATCACTAATAAATATGGAATAGCTTCGACACCTACGGAATGGGCTAATCCAGGCCCCATTGCTCTGTAACCTGCAATTGACTGGTCTAGCTGCATAAAACCCATGTACCTGGTGCGCCATTTTGGCAGCAGAGCTAAACGAAATATTGGGATGTAATGCTGCAATTTGGGCCAAAGATTAAGTGGGTGGCACTAATAAATGTGCAACAGCTTTGGGACTTACATCTAGTAGTAAATGTACTGTAGGGAGGTTCCACGACTTGAGATGAACTATACTGGTTGCAGTCTCTCATATATACAGGGGGTCATGTTCCCACTATAACTAAGCCAAATATTAAGATATTGTACTGCAATTTGGTCCACACACTAAGTAAAAATCACTAATAAATATGGATTAGCTTCGACACCGACGCAATGGGCTAATCCAGGCCCCATTGCTCTGTAACCTGCAATTGAGTGGTCTAGCTGCATAAAACCCATGTACCTGGTGCGCCATTTTGGCAGCAGAGCTAAGCCAAATATTGGGATGTAATGCTGCAATTTGGGCCAAAGATTAAGTGGGTGGCACTAATAAATGTGCAACAGCTTTGGGACTTACATCTAGTAGTAAATCTACTGTAGGGAGGTTCCACGACTTGAGATGAACTATACTGGTTGCAGTATCTCATATATACAGGGGGTCATGTTCCCACCATAACTAAGCCAAATATTGAGATATTGTACTGCAATTTGGTCCACACACTAAGTTAAAATCACTAATAAATATGGAATAGCTTCGACACCTACGGAATGGGCTAATCCAGGCCCCATTGCTCTGTAACCTGCAATTGACTGGTCTAGCTGCATAAAACCCATGTACCTGGTGCGCCATTTTAGCAGCAGAGCTAAACGAAATATTGGGATGTAATGCTGCAATTTGGGCCAAAGATTAAGTGGGTGGCACTAATAAATGTGCAACAGCTTTGGGACTTACATCTAGTAGTAAATGTACTGTAGGGAGGTTCCACGACTTGAGATGAACTATACTGGTTGCAGTCTCTCATATATACAGGGGGTCATGTTCCCACTATAACTAAGCCAAATATTAAGATATTGTACTGCAATTTGGTCCACACACTAAGTAAAAATCACTAATAAATATGGATTAGCTTCGACACCGACGCAATGGGCTAATCCAGGCCCCATTGCTCTGTAACCTGCAATTGAGTGGTCTAGCTGCATAAAACCCATGTACCTGGTGCGCCATTTTGGCAGCAGAGCTAAGCCAAATATTGGGATGTAATGCTGCAATTTGGGCCAAAGATTAAGTGGGTGGCACTAATAAATGTGCAACAGCTTTGGGACTTACATCTAGTAGTAAATCTACTGTAGGGAGGTTCCACGACTTGAGATGAACTATACTGGTTGCAGTATCTCATATATACAGGGGGTCATGTTCCCACCATAACTAAGCCAAATATTGAGATATTGTACTGCAATTTGGTCCACACACTAAGTTAAAATCACTAATAAATATGGAATAGCTTCGACACCTACGGAATGGGCTAATCCAGGCCCCATTGCTCTGTAACCTGCAATTGACTGGTCTAGCTGCATAAAACCCATGTACCTGGTGCGCCATTTTAGCAGCAGAGCTAAACGAAATATTGGGATGTAATGCTGCAATTTGGGCCAAAGATTAAGTGGGTGGCACTAATAAATGTGCAACAGCTTTGGGACTTACATCTAGTAGTAAATGTACTGTAGGGAGGTTCCACGACTTGAGATGAACTATACTGGTTGCAGTCTCTCATATATACAGGGGGTCATGTTCCCACTATAACTAAGCCAAATATTGAGATATTGTACTGCAATTTGGTCCACACACTAAGTTAAAATCACTAATAAATATGGAATAGCTTCGACACCTACGGAATGGGCTAATCCAGGCCCCATTGCTCTGTAACCTGCAATTGACTGGTCTAGCTGCATAAAACCCATGTACCTGGTGCGCCATTTTGGCAGCAGAGCTAAACGAAATATTGGGATGTAATGCTGCAATTTGGGCCAAAGATTAAGTGGGTGGCACTAATAAATGTGCAACAGCTTTGGGACTTACATCTAGTAGTAAATGTACTGTAGGGAGGTTCCACGACTTGAGATGAACTATACTGGTTGCAGTCTCTCATATATACAGGGGGTCATGTTCCCACTATAACTAAGCCAAATATTGAGATATTGTACTGCAATTTGGTCCACACACTAAGTTAAAATCACTAATAAATATGGAATAGCTTCGACACCTACGGAATGGGCTAATCCAGGCCCCATTGCTCTGTAACCTGCAATTGACTGGTCTAGCTGCATAAAACCCATGTACCTGGTGCGCCATTTTAGCAGCAGAGCTAAACGAAATATTGGGATGTAATGCTGCAATTTGGGCCAAAGATTAAGTGGGTGGCACTAATAAATGTGCAACAGCTTTGGGACTTACATCTAGTAGTAAATGTACTGTAGGGAGGTTCCACGACTTGAGATGAACTATACTGGTTGCAGTCTCTCATATATACAGGGGGTCATGTTCCCACTATAACTAAGCCAAATATTAAGATATTGTACTGCAATTTGGTCCACACACTAAGTAAAAATCACTAATAAATATGGATTAGCTTCGACACCGACGCAATGGGCTAATCCAGGCCCCATTGCTCTGTAACCTGCAATTGAGTGGTCTAGCTGCATAAAACCCATGTACCTGGTGCGCCATTTTGGCAGCAGAGCTAAGCCAAATATTGGGATGTAATGCTGCAATTTGGGCCAAAGATTAAGTGGGTGGCACTAATAAATGTGCAACAGCTTTGGGACTTACATCTAGTAGTAAATCTACTGTAGGGAGGTTCCACGACTTGAGATGAACTATACTGGTTGCAGTATCTCATATATACAGGGGGTCATGTTCCCACCATAACTAAGCCAAATATTGAGATATTGTACTGCAATTTGGTCCACACACTAAGTTAAAATCACTAATAAATATGGAATAGCTTCGACACCTACGGAATGGGCTAATCCAGGCCCCATTGCTCTGTAACCTGCAATTGACTGGTCTAGCTGCATAAAACCCATGTACCTGGTGCGCCATTTTAGCAGCAGAGCTAAACGAAATATTGGGATGTAATGCTGCAATTTGGGCCAAAGATTAAGTGGGTGGCACTAATAAATGTGCAACAGCTTTGGGACTTACATCTAGTAGTAAATGTACTGTAGGGAGGTTCCACGACTTGAGATGAACTATACTGGTTGCAGTCTCTCATATATACAGGGGGTCATGTTCCCACTATAACTAAGCCAAATATTGAGATATTGTACTGCAATTTGGTCCACACACTAAGTTAAAATCACTAATAAATATGGAATAGCTTCGACACCTACGGAATGGGCTAATCCAGGCCCCATTGCTCTGTAACCTGCAATTGACTGGTCTAGCTGCATAAAACCCATGTACCTGGTGCGCCATTTTGGCAGCAGAGCTAAACGAAATATTGGGATGTAATGCTGCAATTTGGGCCAAAGATTAAGTGGGTGGCACTAATAAATGTGCAACAGCTTTGGGACTTACATCTAGTAGTAAATGTACTGTAGGGAGGTTCCACGACTTGAGATGAACTATACTGGTTGCAGTCTCTCATATATACAGGGGGTCATGTTCCCACTATAACTAAGCCAAATATTAAGATATTGTACTGCAATTTGGTCCACACACTAAGTAAAAATCACTAATAAATATGGATTAGCTTCGACACCGACGCAATGGGCTAATCCAGGCCCCATTGCTCTGTAACCTGCAATTGAGTGGTCTAGCTGCATAAAACCCATGTACCTGGTGCGCCATTTTGGCAGCAGAGCTAAGCCAAATATTGGGATGTAATGCTGCAATTTGGGCCAAAGATTAAGTGGGTGGCACTAATAAATGTGCAACAGCTTTGGGACTTACATCTAGTAGTAAATCTACTGTAGGGAGGTTCCACGACTTGAGATGAACTATACTGGTTGCAGTATCTCATATATACAGGGGGTCATGTTCCCACCATAACTAAGCCAAATATTGAGATATTGTACTGCAATTTGGTCCACACACTAAGTTAAAATCACTAATAAATATGGAATAGCTTCGACACCTACGGAATGGGCTAATCCAGGCCCCATTGCTCTGTAACCTGCAATTGACTGGTCTAGCTGCATAAAACCCATGTACCTGGTGCGCCATTTTAGCAGCAGAGCTAAACGAAATATTGGGATGTAATGCTGCAATTTGGGCCAAAGATTAAGTGGGTGGCACTAATAAATGTGCAACAGCTTTGGGACTTACATCTAGTAGTAAATGTACTGTAGGGAGGTTCCACGACTTGAGATGAACTATACTGGTTGCAGTCTCTCATATATACAGGGGGTCATGTTCCCACTATAACTAAGCCAAATATTAAGATATTGTACTGCAATTTGGTCCACACACTAAGTAAAAATCACTAATAAATATGGATTAGCTTCGACACCGACGCAATGGGCTAATCCAGGCCCCATTGCTCTGTAACCTGCAATTGAGTGGTCTAGCTGCATAAAACCCATGTACCTGGTGCGCCATTTTGGCAGCAGAGCTAAGCCAAATATTGGGATGTAATGCTGCAATTTGGGCCAAAGATTAAGTGGGTGGCACTAATAAATGTGCAACAGCTTTGGGACTTACATCTAGTAGTAAATCTACTGTAGGGAGGTTCCACGACTTGAGATGAACTATACTGGTTGCAGTATCTCATATATACAGGGGGTCATGTTCCCACCATAACTAAGCCAAATATTGAGATATTGTACTGCAATTTGGTCCACACACTAAGTTAAAATCACTAATAAATATGGAATAGCTTCGACACCTACGGAATGGGCTAATCCAGGCCCCATTGCTCTGTAACCTGCAATTGACTGGTCTAGCTGCATAAAACCCATGTACCTGGTGCGCCATTTTAGCAGCAGAGCTAAACGAAATATTGGGATGTAATGCTGCAATTTGGGCCAAAGATTAAGTGGGTGGCACTAATAAATGTGCAACAGCTTTGGGACTTACATCTAGTAGTAAATGTACTGTAGGGAGGTTCCACGACTTGAGATGAACTATACTGGTTGCAGTCTCTCATATATACAGGGGGTCATGTTCCCACTATAACTAAGCCAAATATTGAGATATTGTACTGCAATTTGGTCCACACACTAAGTTAAAATCACTAATAAATATGGAATAGCTTCGACACCTACGGAATGGGCTAATCCAGGCCCCATTGCTCTGTAACCTGCAATTGACTGGTCTAGCTGCATAAAACCCATGTACCTGGTGCGCCATTTTGGCAGCAGAGCTAAACGAAATATTGGGATGTAATGCTGCAATTTGGGCCAAAGATTAAGTGGGTGGCACTAATAAATGTGCAACAGCTTTGGGACTTACATCTAGTAGTAAATGTACTGTAGGGAGGTTCCACGACTTGAGATGAACTATACTGGTTGCAGTCTCTCATATATACAGGGGGTCATGTTCCCACTATAACTAAGCCAAATATTGAGATATTGTACTGCAATTTGGTCCACACACTAAGTTAAAATCACTAATAAATATGGAATAGCTTCGACACCTACGGAATGGGCTAATCCAGGCCCCATTGCTCTGTAACCTGCAATTGACTGGTCTAGCTGCATAAAACCCATGTACCTGGTGCGCCATTTTAGCAGCAGAGCTAAACGATATATTGGGATGTAATGCTGCAATTTGGGCCAAAGATTAAGTGGGTGGCACTAATAAATGTGCAACAGCTTTGGGACTTACATCTAGTAGTAAATGTACTGTAGGGAGGTTCCACGACTTGAGATGAACTATACTGGTTGCAGTCTCTCATATATACAGGGGGTCATGTTCCCACTATAACTAAGCCAAATATTAAGATATTGTACTGCAATTTGGTCCACACACTAAGTAAAAATCACTAATAAATATGGATTAGCTTCGACACCGACGCAATGGGCTAATCCAGGCCCCATTGCTCTGTAACCTGCAATTGAGTGGTCTAGCTGCATAAAACCCATGTACCTGGTGCGCCATTTTGGCAGCAGAGCTAAGCCAAATATTGGGATGTAATGCTGCAATTTGGGCCAAAGATTAAGTGGGTGGCACTAATAAATGTGCAACAGCTTTGGGACTTACATCTAGTAGTAAATCTACTGTAGGGAGGTTCCACGACTTGAGATGAACTATACTGGTTGCAGTATCTCATATATACAGGGGGTCATGTTCCCACCATAACTAAGCCAAATATTGAGATATTGTACTGCAATTTGGTCCACACACTAAGTTAAAATCACTAATAAATATGGAATAGCTTCGACACCTACGGAATGGGCTAATCCAGGCCCCATTGCTCTGTAACCTGCAATTGACTGGTCTAGCTGCATAAAACCCATGTACCTGGTGCGCCATTTTAGCAGCAGAGCTAAACGAAATATTGGGATGTAATGCTGCAATTTGGGCCAAAGATTAAGTGGGTGGCACTGATGAATGTGCAACAGCTTTGGGACTTACATCTAGTAGTAAATGTACTGTAGGGAGGTTCCACGACTTGAGATGAACTATACTGGTTGCAGTCTCTCATATATACAGGGGGTCATGTTCCCACTATAACTAAGCCAAATATTAAGATATTGTACTGCAATTTGGTCCACACACTAAGTAAAAATCACTAATAAATATGGATTAGCTTCGACACCGACGCAATGGGCTAATCCAGGCCCCATTGCTCTGTAACCTGCAATTGAGTGGTCTAGCTGCATAAAACCCATGTACCTGGTGCGCCATTTTGGCAGCAGAGCTAAGCCAAATATTGGGATGTAATGCTGCAATTTGGGCCAAAGATTAAGTGGGTGGCACTAATAAATGTGCAACAGCTTTGGGACTTACATCTAGTAGTAAATCTACTGTAGGGAGGTTCCACGACTTGAGATGAACTATACTGGTTGCAGTATCTCATATATACAGGGGGTCATGTTCCCACCATAACTAAGCCAAATATTGAGATATTGTACTGCAATTTGGTCCACACACTAAGTTAAAATCACTAATAAATATGGAATAGCTTCGACACCTACGGAATGGGCTAATCCAGGCCCCATTGCTCTGTAACCTGCAATTGACTGGTCTAGCTGCATAAAACCCATGTACCTGGTGCGCCATTTTAGCAGCAGAGCTAAACGAAATATTGGGATGTAATGCTGCAATTTGGGCCAAAGATTAAGTGGGTGGCACTAATAAATGTGCAACAGCTTTGGGACTTACATCTAGTAGTAAATGTACTGTAGGGAGGTTCCACGACTTGAGATGAACTATACTGGTTGCAGTCTCTCATATATACAGGGGGTCATGTTCCCACTATAACTAAGCCAAATATTGAGATATTGTACTGCAATTTGGTCCACACACTAAGTTAAAATCACTAATAAATATGGAATAGCTTCGACACCTACGGAATGGGCTAATCCAGGCCCCATTGCTCTGTAACCTGCAATTGACTGGTCTAGCTGCATAAAACCCATGTACCTGGTGCGCCATTTTGGCAGCAGAGCTAAACGAAATATTGGGATGTAATGCTGCAATTTGGGCCAAAGATTAAGTGGGTGGCACTAATAAATGTGCAACAGCTTTGGGACTTACATCTAGTAGTAAATGTACTGTAGGGAGGTTCCACGACTTGAGATGAACTATACTGGTTGCAGTCTCTCATATATACAGGGGGTCATGTTCCCACTATAACTAAGCCAAATATTGAGATATTGTACTGCAATTTGGTCCACACACTAAGTTAAAATCACTAATAAATATGGAATAGCTTCGACACCTACGGAATGGGCTAATCCAGGCCCCATTGCTCTGTAACCTGCAATTGACTGGTCTAGCTGCATAAAACCCATGTACCTGGTGCGCCATTTTAGCAGCAGAGCTAAACGAAATATTGGGATGTAATGCTGCAATTTGGGCCAAAGATTAAGTGGGTGGCACTAATAAATGTGCAACAGCTTTGGGACTTACATCTAGTAGTAAATGTACTGTAGGGAGGTTCCACGACTTGAGATGAACTATACTGGTTGCAGTCTCTCATATATACAGGGGGTCATGTTCCCACTATAACTAAGCCAAATATTAAGATATTGTACTGCAATTTGGTCCACACACTAAGTAAAAATCACTAATAAATATGGATTAGCTTCGACACCGACGCAATGGGCTAATCCAGGCCCCATTGCTCTGTAACCTGCAATTGAGTGGTCTAGCTGCATAAAACCCATGTACCTGGTGCGCCATTTTGGCAGCAGAGCTAAGCCAAATATTGGGATGTAATGCTGCAATTTGGGCCAAAGATTAAGTGGGTGGCACTAATAAATGTGCAACAGCTTTGGGACTTACATCTAGTAGTAAATCTACTGTAGGGAGGTTCCACGACTTGAGATGAACTATACTGGTTGCAGTATCTCATATATACAGGGGGTCATGTTCCCACCATAACTAAGCCAAATATTGAGATATTGTACTGCAATTTGGTCCACACACTAAGTTAAAATCACTAATAAATATGGAATAGCTTCGACACCTACGGAATGGGCTAATCCAGGCCCCATTGCTCTGTAACCTGCAATTGACTGGTCTAGCTGCATAAAACCCATGTACCTGGTGCGCCATTTTAGCAGCAGAGCTAAACGAAATATTGGGATGTAATGCTGCAATTTGGGCCAAAGATTAAGTGGGTGGCACTGATAAATGTGCAACAGCTTTGGGACTTACATCTAGTAGTAAATGTACTGTAGGGAGGTTCCACGACTTGAGATGAACTATACTGGTTGCAGTCTCTCATATATACAGGGGGTCATGTTCCCACTATAACTAAGCCAAATATTAAGATATTGTACTGCAATTTGGTCCACACACTAAGTAAAAATCACTAATAAATATGGATTAGCTTCGACACCGACGCAATGGGCTAATCCAGGCCCCATTGCTCTGTAACCTGCAATTGAGTGGTCTAGCTGCATAAAACCCATGTACCTGGTGCGCCATTTTGGCAGCAGAGCTAAGCCAAATATTGGGATGTAATGCTGCAATTTGGGCCAAAGATTAAGTGGGTGGCACTAATAAATGTGCAACAGCTTTGGGACTTACATCTAGTAGTAAATCTACTGTAGGGAGGTTCCACGACTTGAGATGAACTATACTGGTTGCAGTATCTCATATATACAGGGGGTCATGTTCCCACCATAACTAAGCCAAATATTGAGATATTGTACTGCAATTTGGTCCACACACTAAGTTAAAATCACTAATAAATATGGAATAGCTTCGACACCTACGGAATGGGCTAATCCAGGCCCCATTGCTCTGTAACCTGCAATTGAGTGGTCTAGCTGCATAAAACCCATGTACCTGGTGCGCCATTTTGGCAGCAGAGCTAAGCCAAATATTGGGATGTAATGCTGCAATTTGGGCCAAAGATTAAGTGGGTGGCACTAATAAATGTGCAACAGCTTTGGGACTTACATCTAGTAGTAAATCTACTGTAGGGAGGTTCCACGACTTGAGATGAACTATACTGGTTGCAGTATCTCATATATACAGGGGGTCATGTTCCCACCATAACTAAGCCAAATATTGAGATATTGTACTGCAATTTGGTCCACACACTAAGTTAAAATCACTAATAAATATGGAATAGCTTCGACACCTACGGAATGGGCTAATCCAGGCCCCATTGCTCTGTAACCTGCAATTGACTGGTCTAGCTGCATAAAACCCATGTACCTGGTGCGCCATTTTGGCAGCAGAGCTAAACGAAATATTGGGATGTAATGCTGCAATTTGGGCCAAAGATTAAGTGGGTGGCACTAATAAATGTGCAACAGCTTTGGGACTTACATCTAGTAGTAAATGTACTGTAGGGAGGTTCCACGACTTGAGATGAACTATACTGGTTGCAGTCTCTCATATATACAGGGGGTCATGTTCCCACTATAACTAAGCCAAATATTGAGATATTGTACTGCAATTTGGTCCACACACTAAGTTAAAATCACTAATAAATATGGAATAGCTTCGACACCTACGGAATGGGCTAATCCAGGCCCCATTGCTCTGTAACCTGCAATTGACTGGTCTAGCTGCATAAAAGCCATGTACCTGGTGCGCCATTTTAGCAGCAGAGCTAAACGAAATATTGGGATGTAATGCTGCAATTTGGGCCAAAGATTAAGTGGGTGGCACTAATAAATGTGCAACAGCTTTGGGACTTACATCTAGTAGTAAATGTACTGTAGGGAGGTTCCACGACTTGAGATGAACTATACTGGTTGCAGTCTCTCATATATACAGGGGGTCATGTTCCCACTATAACTAAGCCAAATATTAAGATATTGTACTGCAATTTGGTCCACACACTAAGTAAAAATCACTAATAAATATGGATTAGCTTCGACACCGACGCAATGGGCTAATCCAGGCCCCATTGCTCTGTAACCTGCAATTGAGTGGTCTAGCTGCATAAAACCCATGTACCTGGTGCGCCATTTTGGCAGCAGAGCTAAGCCAAATATTGGGATGTAATGCTGCAATTTGGGCCAAAGATTAAGTGGGTGGCACTAATAAATGTGCAACAGCTTTGGGACTTACATCTAGTAGTAAATCTACTGTAGGGAGGTTCCACGACTTGAGATGAACTATACTGGTTGCAGTATCTCATATATACAGGGGGTCATGTTCCCACCATAACTAAGCCAAATATTGAGATATTGTACTGCAATTTGGTCCACACACTAAGTTAAAATCACTAATAAATATGGAATAGCTTCGACACCTACGGAATGGGCTAATCCAGGCCCCATTGCTCTGTAACCTGCAATTGACTGGTCTAGCTGCATAAAACCCATGTACCTGGTGCGCCATTTTAGCAGCAGAGCTAAACGAAATATTGGGATGTAATGCTGCAATTTGGGCCAAAGATTAAGTGGGTGGCACTGATGAATGTGCAACAGCTTTGGGACTTACATCTAGTAGTAAATGTACTGTAGGGAGGTTCCACGACTTGAGATGAACTATACTGGTTGCAGTCTCTCATATATACAGGGGGTCATGTTCCCACTATAACTAAGCCAAATATTAAGATATTGTACTGCAATTTGGTCCACACACTAAGTAAAAATCACTAATAAATATGGATTAGCTTCGACACCGACGCAATGGGCTAATCCAGGCCCCATTGCTCTGTAACCTGCAATTGAGTGGTCTAGCTGCATAAAACCCATGTACCTGGTGCGCCATTTTGGCAGCAGAGCTAAGCCAAATATTGGGATGTAATGCTGCAATTTGGGCCAAAGATTAAGTGGGTGGCACTAATAAATGTGCAACAGCTTTGGGACTTACATCTAGTAGTAAATCTACTGTAGGGAGGTTCCACGACTTGAGATGAACTATACTGGTTGCAGTATCTCATATATACAGGGGGTCATGTTCCCACCATAACTAAGCCAAATATTGAGATATTGTACTGCAATTTGGTCCACACACTAAGTTAAAATCACTAATAAATATGGAATAGCTTCGACACCTACGGAATGGGCTAATCCAGGCCCCATTGCTCTGTAACCTGCAATTGACTGGTCTAGCTGCATAAAACCCATGTACCTGGTGCGCCATTTTAGCAGCAGAGCTAAACGAAATATTGGGATGTAATGCTGCAATTTGGGCCAAAGATTAAGTGGGTGGCACTAATAAATGTGCAACAGCTTTGGGACTTACATCTAGTAGTAAATGTACTGTAGGGAGGTTCCACGACTTGAGATGAACTATACTGGTTGCAGTCTCTCATATATACAGGGGGTCATGTTCCCACTATAACTAAGCCAAATATTGAGATATTGTACTGCAATTTGGTCCACACACTAAGTTAAAATCACTAATAAATATGGAATAGCTTCGACACCTACGGAATGGGCTAATCCAGGCCCCATTGCTCTGTAACCTGCAATTGACTGGTCTAGCTGCATAAAACCCATGTACCTGGTGCGCCATTTTGGCAGCAGAGCTAAACGAAATATTGGGATGTAATGCTGCAATTTGGGCCAAAGATTAAGTGGGTGGCACTAATAAATGTGCAACAGCTTTGGGACTTACATCTAGTAGTAAATGTACTGTAGGGAGGTTCCACGACTTGAGATGAACTATACTGGTTGCAGTCTCTCATATATACAGGGGGTCATGTTCCCACTATAACTAAGCCAAATATTGAGATATTGTACTGCAATTTGGTCCACACACTAAGTTAAAATCACTAATAAATATGGAATAGCTTCGACACCTACGGAATGGGCTAATCCAGGCCCCATTGCTCTGTAACCTGCAATTGACTGGTCTAGCTGCATAAAACCCATGTACCTGGTGCGCCATTTTAGCAGCAGAGCTAAACGAAATATTGGGATGTAATGCTGCAATTTGGGCCAAAGATTAAGTGGGTGGCACTAATAAATGTGCAACAGCTTTGGGACTTACATCTAGTAGTAAATGTACTGTAGGGAGGTTCCACGACTTGAGATGAACTATACTGGTTGCAGTCTCTCATATATACAGGGGGTCATGTTCCCACTATAACTAAGCCAAATATTAAGATATTGTACTGCAATTTGGTCCACACACTAAGTAAAAATCACTAATAAATATGGATTAGCTTCGACACCGACGCAATGGGCTAATCCAGGCCCCATTGCTCTGTAACCTGCAATTGAGTGGTCTAGCTGCATAAAACCCATGTACCTGGTGCGCCATTTTGGCAGCAGAGCTAAGCCAAATATTGGGATGTAATGCTGCAATTTGGGCCAAAGATTAAGTGGGTGGCACTAATAAATGTGCAACAGCTTTGGGACTTACATCTAGTAGTAAATCTACTGTAGGGAGGTTCCACGACTTGAGATGAACTATACTGGTTGCAGTATCTCATATATACAGGGGGTCATGTTCCCACCATAACTAAGCCAAATATTGAGATATTGTACTGCAATTTGGTCCACACACTAAGTTAAAATCACTAATAAATATGGAATAGCTTCGACACCTACGGAATGGGCTAATCCAGGCCCCATTGCTCTGTAACCTGCAATTGACTGGTCTAGCTGCATAAAACCCATGTACCTGGTGCGCCATTTTAGCAGCAGAGCTAAACGAAATATTGGGATGTAATGCTGCAATTTGGGCCAAAGATTAAGTGGGTGGCACTAATAAATGTGCAACAGCTTTGGGACTTACATCTAGTAGTAAATGTACTGTAGGGAGGTTCCACGACTTGAGATGAACTATACTGGTTGCAGTCTCTCATATATACAGGGGGTCATGTTCCCACTATAACTAAGCCAAATATTGAGATATTGTACTGCAATTTGGTCCACACACTAAGTTAAAATCACTAATAAATATGGAATAGCTTCGACACCTACGGAATGGGCTAATCCAGGCCCCATTGCTCTGTAACCTGCAATTGACTGGTCTAGCTGCATAAAACCCATGTACCTGGTGCGCCATTTTAGCAGCAGAGCTAAACGAAATATTGGGATGTAATGCTGCAATTTGGGCCAAAGATTAAGTGGGTGGCACTAATAAATGTGCAACAGCTTTGGGACTTACATCTAGTAGTAAATGTACTGTAGGGAGGTTCCACGACTTGAGATGAACTATACTGGTTGCAGTCTCTCATATATACAGGGGGTCATGTTCCCACTATAACTAAGCCAAATATTAAGATATTGTACTGCAATTTGGTCCACACACTAAGTAAAAATCACTAATAAATATGGATTAGCTTCGACACCGACGCAATGGGCTAATCCAGGCCCCATTGCTCTGTAACCTGCAATTGAGTGGTCTAGCTGCATAAAACCCATGTACCTGGTGCGCCATTTTGGCAGCAGAGCTAAGCCAAATATTGGGATGTAATGCTGCAATTTGGGCCAAAGATTAAGTGGGTGGCACTAATAAATGTGCAACAGCTTTGGGACTTACATCTAGTAGTAAATCTACTGTAGGGAGGTTCCACGACTTGAGATGAACTATACTGGTTGCAGTATCTCATATATACAGGGGGTCATGTTCCCACCATAACTAAGCCAAATATTGAGATATTGTACTGCAATTTGGTCCACACACTAAGTTAAAATCACTAATAAATATGGAATAGCTTCGACACCTACGGAATGGGCTAATCCAGGCCCCATTGCTCTGTAACCTGCAATTGACTGGTCTAGCTGCATAAAACCCATGTACCTGGTGCGCCATTTTAGCAGCAGAGCTAAACGAAATATTGGGATGTAATGCTGCAATTTGGGCCAAAGATTAAGTGGGTGGCACTAATAAATGTGCAACAGCTTTGGGACTTACATCTAGTAGTAAATGTACTGTAGGGAGGTTCCACGACTTGAGATGAACTATACTGGTTGCAGTCTCTCATATATACAGGGGGTCATGTTCCCACTATAACTAAGCCAAATATTGAGATATTGTACTGCAATTTGGTCCACACACTAAGTTAAAATCACTAATAAATATGGAATAGCTTCGACACCTACGGAATGGGCTAATCCAGGCCCCATTGCTCTGTAACCTGCAATTGACTGGTCTAGCTGCATAAAACCCATGTACCTGGTGCGCCATTTTGGCAGCAGAGCTAAACGAAATATTGGGATGTAATGCTGCAATTTGGGCCAAAGATTAAGTGGGTGGCACTAATAAATGTGCAACAGCTTTGGGACTTACATCTAGTAGTAAATGTACTGTAGGGAGGTTCCACGACTTGAGATGAACTATACTGGTTGCAGTCTCTCATATATACAGGGGGTCATGTTCCCACTATAACTAAGCCAAATATTGAGATATTGTACTGCAATTTGGTCCACACACTAAGTTAAAATCACTAATAAATATGGAATAGCTTCGACACCTACGGAATGGGCTAATCCAGGCCCCATTGCTCTGTAACCTGCAATTGACTGGTCTAGCTGCATAAAACCCATGTACCTGGTGCGCCATTTTAGCAGCAGAGCTAAACGAAATATTGGGATGTAATGCTGCAATTTGGGCCAAAGATTAAGTGGGTGGCACTAATAAATGTGCAACAGCTTTGGGACTTACATCTAGTAGTAAATGTACTGTAGGGAGGTTCCACGACTTGAGATGAACTATACTGGTTGCAGTCTCTCATATATACAGGGGGTCATGTTCCCACTATAACTAAGCCAAATATTAAGATATTGTACTGCAATTTGGTCCACACACTAAGTAAAAATCACTAATAAATATGGATTAGCTTCGACACCGACGCAATGGGCTAATCCAGGCCCCATTGCTCTGTAACCTGCAATTGAGTGGTCTAGCTGCATAAAACCCATGTACCTGGTGCGCCATTTTGGCAGCAGAGCTAAGCCAAATATTGGGATGTAATGCTGCAATTTGGGCCAAAGATTAAGTGGGTGGCACTAATAAATGTGCAACAGCTTTGGGACTTACATCTAGTAGTAAATCTACTGTAGGGAGGTTCCACGACTTGAGATGAACTATACTGGTTGCAGTATCTCATATATACAGGGGGTCATGTTCCCACCATAACTAAGCCAAATATTGAGATATTGTACTGCAATTTGGTCCACACACTAAGTTAAAATCACTAATAAATATGGAATAGCTTCGACACCTACGGAATGGGCTAATCCAGGCCCCATTGCTCTGTAACCTGCAATTGACTGGTCTAGCTGCATAAAACCCATGTACCTGGTGCGCCATTTTAGCAGCAGAGCTAAACGAAATATTGGGATGTAATGCTGCAATTTGGGCCAAAGATTAAGTGGGTGGCACTAATAAATGTGCAACAGCTTTGGGACTTACATCTAGTAGTAAATGTACTGTAGGGAGGTTCCACGACTTGAGATGAACTATACTGGTTGCAGTCTCTCATATATACAGGGGGTCATGTTCCCACTATAACTAAGCCAAATATTGAGATATTGTACTGCAATTTGGTCCACACACTAAGTTAAAATCACTAATAAATATGGAATAGCTTCGACACCTACGGAATGGGCTAATCCAGGCCCCATTGCTCTGTAACCTGCAATTGACTGGTCTAGCTGCATAAAACCCATGTACCTGGTGCGCCATTTTGGCAGCAGAGCTAAACGAAATATTGGGATGTAATGCTGCAATTTGGGCCAAAGATTAAGTGGGTGGCACTAATAAATGTGCAACAGCTTTGGGACTTACATCTAGTAGTAAATGTACTGTAGGGAGGTTCCACGACTTGAGATGAACTATACTGGTTGCAGTCTCTCATATATACAGGGGGTCATGTTCCCACTATAACTAAGCCAAATATTAAGATATTGTACTGCAATTTGGTCCACACACTAAGTAAAAATCACTAATAAATATGGATTAGCTTCGACACCGACGCAATGGGCTAATCCAGGCCCCATTGCTCTGTAACCTGCAATTGAGTGGTCTAGCTGCATAAAACCCATGTACCTGGTGCGCCATTTTGGCAGCAGAGCTAAGCCAAATATTGGGATGTAATGCTGCAATTTGGGCCAAAGATTAAGTGGGTGGCACTAATAAATGTGCAACAGCTTTGGGACTTACATCTAGTAGTAAATCTACTGTAGGGAGGTTCCACGACTTGAGATGAACTATACTGGTTGCAGTATCTCATATATACAGGGGGTCATGTTCCCACCATAACTAAGCCAAATATTGAGATATTGTACTGCAATTTGGTCCACACACTAAGTTAAAATCACTAATAAATATGGAATAGCTTCGACACCTACGGAATGGGCTAATCCAGGCCCCATTGCTCTGTAACCTGCAATTGACTGGTCTAGCTGCATAAAACCCATGTACCTGGTGCGCCATTTTAGCAGCAGAGCTAAACGAAATATTGGGATGTAATGCTGCAATTTGGGCCAAAGATTAAGTGGGTGGCACTAATAAATGTGCAACAGCTTTGGGACTTACATCTAGTAGTAAATGTACTGTAGGGAGGTTCCACGACTTGAGATGAACTATACTGGTTGCAGTCTCTCATATATACAGGGGGTCATGTTCCCACTATAACTAAGCCAAATATTAAGATATTGTACTGCAATTTGGTCCACACACTAAGTAAAAATCACTAATAAATATGGATTAGCTTCGACACCGACGCAATGGGCTAATCCAGGCCCCATTGCTCTGTAACCTGCAATTGAGTGGTCTAGCTGCATAAAACCCATGTACCTGGTGCGCCATTTTGGCAGCAGAGCTAAGCCAAATATTGGGATGTAATGCTGCAATTTGGGCCAAAGATTAAGTGGGTGGCACTAATAAATGTGCAACAGCTTTGGGACTTACATCTAGTAGTAAATCTACTGTAGGGAGGTTCCACGACTTGAGATGAACTATACTGGTTGCAGTATCTCATATATACAGGGGGTCATGTTCCCACCATAACTAAGCCAAATATTGAGATATTGTACTGCAATTTGGTCCACACACTAAGTTAAAATCACTAATAAATATGGAATAGCTTCGACACCTACGGAATGGGCTAATCCAGGCCCCATTGCTCTGTAACCTGCAATTGACTGGTCTAGCTGCATAAAACCCATGTACCTGGTGCGCCATTTTAGCAGCAGAGCTAAACGAAATATTGGAATGTAATGCTGCAATTTGGGCCAAAGATTAAGTGGGTGGCACTAATAAATGTGCAACAGCTTTGGGACTTACATCTAGTAGTAAATGTACTGTAGGGAGGTTCCACGACTTGAGATGAACTATACTGGTTGCAGTCTCTCATATATACAGGGGGTCATGTTCCCACTATAACTAAGCCAAATATTGAGATATTGTACTGCAATTTGGTCCACACACTAAGTTAAAATCACTAATAAATATGGAATAGCTTCGACACCTACGGAATGGGCTAATCCAGGCCCCATTGCTCTGTAACCTGCAATTGACTGGTCTAGCTGCATAAAACCCATGTACCTGGTGCGCCATTTTGGCAGCAGAGCTAAACGAAATATTGGGATGTAATGCTGCAATTTGGGCCAAAGATTAAGTGGGTGGCACTAATAAATGTGCAACAGCTTTGGGACTTACATCTAGTAGTAAATGTACTGTAGGGAGGTTCCACGACTTGAGATGAACTATACTGGTTGCAGTCTCTCATATATACAGGGGGTCATGTTCCCACTATAACTAAGCCAAATATTGAGATATTGTACTGCAATTTGGTCCACACACTAAGTTAAAATCACTAATAAATATGGAATAGCTTCGACACCTACGGAATGGGCTAATCCAGGCCCCATTGCTCTGTAACCTGCAATTGACTGGTCTAGCTGCATAAAACCCATGTACCTGGTGCGCCATTTTAGCAGCAGAGCTAAACGAAATATTGGGATGTAATGCTGCAATTTGGGCCAAAGATTAAGTGGGTGGCACTAATAAATGTGCAACAGCTTTGGGACTTACATCTAGTAGTAAATGTACTGTAGGGAGGTTCCACGACTTGAGATGAACTATACTGGTTGCAGTCTCTCATATATACAGGGGGTCATGTTCCCACTATAACTAAGCCAAATATTAAGATATTGTACTGCAATTTGGTCCACACACTAAGTAAAAATCACTAATAAATATGGATTAGCTTCGACACCGACGCAATGGGCTAATCCAGGCCCCATTGCTCTGTAACCTGCAATTGAGTGGTCTAGCTGCATAAAACCCATGTACCTGGTGCGCCATTTTGGCAGCAGAGCTAAGCCAAATATTGGGATGTAATGCTGCAATTTGGGCCAAAGATTAAGTGGGTGGCACTAATAAATGTGCAACAGCTTTGGGACTTACATCTAGTAGTAAATCTACTGTAGGGAGGTTCCACGACTTGAGATGAACTATACTGGTTGCAGTATCTCATATATACAGGGGGTCATGTTCCCACCATAACTAAGCCAAATATTGAGATATTGTACTGCAATTTGGTCCACACACTAAGTTAAAATCACTAATAAATATGGAATAGCTTCGACACCTACGGAATGGGCTAATCCAGGCCCCATTGCTCTGTAACCTGCAATTGACTGGTCTAGCTGCATAAAACCCATGTACCTGGTGCGCCATTTTAGCAGCAGAGCTAAACGAAATATTGGGATGTAATGCTGCAATTTGGGCCAAAGATTAAGTGGGTGGCACTAATAAATGTGCAACAGCTTTGGGACTTACATCTAGTAGTAAATGTACTGTAGGGAGGTTCCACGACTTGAGATGAACTATACTGGTTGCAGTCTCTCATATATACAGGGGGTCATGTTCCCACTATAACTAAGCCAAATATTGAGATATTGTACTGCAATTTGGTCCACACACTAAGTTAAAATCACTAATAAATATGGAATAGCTTCGACACCTACGGAATGGGCTAATCCAGGCCCCATTGCTCTGTAACCTGCAATTGACTGGTCTAGCTGCATAAAACCCATGTACCTGGTGCGCCATTTTGGCAGCAGAGCTAAACGAAATATTGGGATGTAATGCTGCAATTTGGGCCAAAGATTAAGTGGGTGGCACTAATAAATGTGCAACAGCTTTGGGACTTACATCTAGTAGTAAATGTACTGTAGGGAGGTTCCACGACTTGAGATGAACTATACTGGTTGCAGTCTCTCATATATACAGGGGGTCATGTTCCCACTATAACTAAGCCAAATATTGAGATATTGTACTGCAATTTGGTCCACACACTAAGTTAAAATCACTAATAAATATGGAATAGCTTCGACACCTACGGAATGGGCTAATCCAGGCCCCATTGCTCTGTAACCTGCAATTGACTGGTCTAGCTGCATAAAACCCATGTACCTGGTGCGCCATTTTAGCAGCAGAGCTAAACGAAATATTGGGATGTAATGCTGCAATTTGGGCCAAAGATTAAGTGGGTGGCACTAATAAATGTGCAACAGCTTTGGGACTTACATCTAGTAGTAAATGTACTGTAGGGAGGTTCCACGACTTGAGATGAACTATACTGGTTGCAGTCTCTCATATATACAGGGGGTCATGTTCCCACTATAACTAAGCCAAATATTAAGATATTGTACTGCAATTTGGTCCACACACTAAGTAAAAATCACTAATAAATATGGATTAGCTTCGACACCGACGCAATGGGCTAATCCAGGCCCCATTGCTCTGTAACCTGCAATTGAGTGGTCTAGCTGCATAAAACCCATGTACCTGGTGCGCCATTTTGGCAGCAGAGCTAAGCCAAATATTGGGATGTAATGCTGCAATTTGGGCCAAAGATTAAGTGGGTGGCACTAATAAATGTGCAACAGCTTTGGGACTTACATCTAGTAGTAAATCTACTGTAGGGAGGTTCCACGACTTGAGATGAACTATACTGGTTGCAGTATCTCATATATACAGGGGGTCATGTTCCCACCATAACTAAGCCAAATATTGAGATATTGTACTGCAATTTGGTCCACACACTAAGTTAAAATCACTAATAAATATGGAATAGCTTCGACACCTACGGAATGGGCTAATCCAGGCCCCATTGCTCTGTAACCTGCAATTGACTGGTCTAGCTGCATAAAACCCATGTACCTGGTGCGCCATTTTAGCAGCAGAGCTAAACGAAATATTGGGATGTAATGCTGCAATTTGGGCCAAAGATTAAGTGGGTGGCACTGATAAATGTGCAACAGCTTTGGGACTTACATCTAGTAGTAAATGTACTGTAGGGAGGTTCCACGACTTGAGATGAACTATACTGGTTGCAGTCTCTCATATATACAGGGGGTCATGTTCCCACTATAACTAAGCCAAATATTAAGATATTGTACTGCAATTTGGTCCACACACTAAGTAAAAATCACTAATAAATATGGATTAGCTTCGACACCGACGCAATGGGCTAATCCAGGCCCCATTGCTCTGTAACCTGCAATTGAGTGGTCTAGCTGCATAAAACCCATGTACCTGGTGCGCCATTTTGGCAGCAGAGCTAAGCCAAATATTGGGATGTAATGCTGCAATTTGGGCCAAAGATTAAGTGGGTGGCACTAATAAATGTGCAACAGCTTTGGGACTTACATCTAGTAGTAAATCTACTGTAGGGAGGTTCCACGACTTGAGATGAACTATACTGGTTGCAGTATCTCATATATACAGGGGGTCATGTTCCCACCATAACTAAGCCAAATATTGAGATATTGTACTGCAATTTGGTCCACACACTAAGTTAAAATCACTAATAAATATGGAATAGCTTCGACACCTACGGAATGGGCTAATCCAGGCCCCATTGCTCTGTAACCTGCAATTGAGTGGTCTAGCTGCATAAAACCCATGTACCTGGTGCGCCATTTTGGCAGCAGAGCTAAGCCAAATATTGGGATGTAATGCTGCAATTTGGGCCAAAGATTAAGTGGGTGGCACTAATAAATGTGCAACAGCTTTGGGACTTACATCTAGTAGTAAATCTACTGTAGGGAGGTTCCACGACTTGAGATGAACTATACTGGTTGCAGTATCTCATATATACAGGGGGTCATGTTCCCACCATAACTAAGCCAAATATTGAGATATTGTACTGCAATTTGGTCCACACACTAAGTTAAAATCACTAATAAATATGGAATAGCTTCGACACCTACGGAATGGGCTAATCCAGGCCCCATTGCTCTGTAACCTGCAATTGACTGGTCTAGCTGCATAAAACCCATGTACCTGGTGCGCCATTTTGGCAGCAGAGCTAAACGAAATATTGGGATGTAATGCTGCAATTTGGGCCAAAGATTAAGTGGGTGGCACTAATAAATGTGCAACAGCTTTGGGACTTACATCTAGTAGTAAATGTACTGTAGGGAGGTTCCACGACTTGAGATGAACTATACTGGTTGCAGTCTCTCATATATACAGGGGGTCATGTTCCCACTATAACTAAGCCAAATATTGAGATATTGTACTGCAATTTGGTCCACACACTAAGTTAAAATCACTAATAAATATGGAATAGCTTCGACACCTACGGAATGGGCTAATCCAGGCCCCATTGCTCTGTAACCTGCAATTGACTGGTCTAGCTGCATAAAAGCCATGTACCTGGTGCGCCATTTTAGCAGCAGAGCTAAACGAAATATTGGGATGTAATGCTGCAATTTGGGCCAAAGATTAAGTGGGTGGCACTAATAAATGTGCAACAGCTTTGGGACTTACATCTAGTAGTAAATGTACTGTAGGGAGGTTCCACGACTTGAGATGAACTATACTGGTTGCAGTCTCTCATATATACAGGGGGTCATGTTCCCACTATAACTAAGCCAAATATTAAGATATTGTACTGCAATTTGGTCCACACACTAAGTAAAAATCACTAATAAATATGGATTAGCTTCGACACCGACGCAATGGGCTAATCCAGGCCCCATTGCTCTGTAACCTGCAATTGAGTGGTCTAGCTGCATAAAACCCATGTACCTGGTGCGCCATTTTGGCAGCAGAGCTAAGCCAAATATTGGGATGTAATGCTGCAATTTGGGCCAAAGATTAAGTGGGTGGCACTAATAAATGTGCAACAGCTTTGGGACTTACATCTAGTAGTAAATCTACTGTAGGGAGGTTCCACGACTTGAGATGAACTATACTGGTTGCAGTATCTCATATATACAGGGGGTCATGTTCCCACCATAACTAAGCCAAATATTGAGATATTTTACTGCAATTTGGTCCACACACTAAGTTAAAATCACTAATAAATATGGAATAGCTTCGACACCTACGGAATGGGCTAATCCAGGCCCCATTGCTCTGTAACCTGCAATTGACTGGTCTAGCTGCATAAAACCCATGTACCTGGTGCGCCATTTTGGCAGCAGAGCTAAACGAAATATTGGGATGTAATGCTGCAATTTGGGCCAAAGATTAAGTGGGTGGCACTAATAAATGTGCAACAGCTTTGGGACTTACATCTAGTAGTAAATGTACTGTAGGGAGGTTCCACGACTTGAGATGAACTATACTGGTTGCAGTCTCTCATATATACAGGGGGTCATGTTCCCACTATAACTAAGCCAAATATTAAGATATTGTACTGCAATTTGGTCCACACACTAAGTAAAAATCACTAATAAATATGGATTAGCTTCGACACCGACGCAATGGGCTAATCCAGGCCCCATTGCTCTGTAACCTGCAATTGAGTGGTCTAGCTGCATAAAACCCATGTACCTGGTGCGCCATTTTGGCAGCAGAGCTAAGCCAAATATTGGGATGTAATGCTGCAATTTGGGCCAAAGATTAAGTGGGTGGCACTAATAAATGTGCAACAGCTTTGGGACTTACATCTAGTAGTAAATCTACTGTAGGGAGGTTCCACGACTTGAGATGAACTATACTGGTTGCAGTATCTCATATATACAGGGGGTCATGTTCCCACCATAACTAAGCCAAATATTGAGATATTGTACTGCAATTTGGTCCACACACTAAGTTAAAATCACTAATAAATATGGAATAGCTTCGACACCTACGGAATGGGCTAATCCAGGCCCCATTGCTCTGTAACCTGCAATTGACTGGTCTAGCTGCATAAAACCCATGTACCTGGTGCGCCATTTTGGCAGCAGAGCTAAACGAAATATTGGGATGTAATGCTGCAATTTGGGCCAAAGATTAAGTGGGTGGCACTAATAAATGTGCAACAGCTTTGGGACTTACATCTAGTAGTAAATGTACTGTAGGGAGGTTCCACGACTTGAGATGAACTATACTGGTTGCAGTCTCTCATATATACAGGGGGTCATGTTCCCACTATAACTAAGCCAAATATTGAGATATTGTACTGCAATTTGGTCCACACACTAAGTTAAAATCACTAATAAATATGGAATAGCTTCGACACCTACGGAATGGGCTAATCCAGGCCCCATTGCTCTGTAACCTGCAATTGACTGGTCTAGCTGCATAAAACCCATGTACCTGGTGCGCCATTTTAGCAGCAGAGCTAAACAAAATATTGGGATGTAATGCTGCAATTTGGGCCAAAGATTAAGTGGGTGGCACTAATAAATGTGCAACAGCTTTGGGACTTACATCTAGTAGTAAATGTACTGTAGGGAGGTTCCACGACTTGAGATGAACTATACTGGTTGCAGTCTCTCATATATACAGGGGGTCATGTTCCCACTATAACTAAGCCAAATATTAAGATATTGTACTGCAATTTGGTCCACACACTAAGTAAAAATCACTAATAAATATGGATTAGCTTCGACACCGACGCAATGGGCTAATCCAGGCCCCATTGCTCTGTAACCTGCAATTGAGTGGTCTAGCTGCATAAAACCCATGTACCTGGTGCGCCATTTTGGCAGCAGAGCTAAGCCAAATATTGGGATGTAATGCTGCAATTTGGGCCAAAGATTAAGTGGGTGGCACTAATAAATGTGCAACAGCTTTGGGACTTACATCTAGTAGTAAATCTACTGTAGGGAGGTTCCACGACTTGAGATGAACTATACTGGTTGCAGTATCTCATATATACAGGGGGTCATGTTCCCACCATAACTAAGCCAAATATTGAGATATTGTACTGCAATTTGGTCCACACACTAAGTTAAAATCACTAATAAATATGGAATAGCTTCGACACCTACGGAATGGGCTAATCCAGGCCCCATTGCTCTGTAACCTGCAATTGACTGGTCTAGCTGCATAAAACCCATGTACCTGGTGCGCCATTTTGGCAGCAGAGCTAAACGAAATATTGGGATGTAATGCTGCAATTTGGGCCAAAGATTAAGTGGGTGGCACTAATAAATGTGCAACAGCTTTGGGACTTACATCTAGTAGTAAATGTACTGTAGGGAGGTTCCACGACTTGAGATGAACTATACTGGTTGCAGTCTCTCATATATACAGGGGGTCATGTTCCCACTATAACTAAGCCAAATATTAAGATATTGTACTGCAATTTGGTCCACACACTAAGTAAAAATCACTAATAAATATGGATTAGCTTCGACACCGACGCAATGGGCTAATCCAGGCCCCATTGCTCTGTAACCTGCAATTGAGTGGTCTAGCTGCATAAAACCCATGTACCTGGTGCGCCATTTTGGCAGCAGAGCTAAGCCAAATATTGGGATGTAATGCTGCAATTTGGGCCAAAGATTAAGTGGGTGGCACTAATAAATGTGCAACAGCTTTGGGACTTACATCTAGTAGTAAATCTACTGTAGGGAGGTTCCACGACTTGAGATGAACTATACTGGTTGCAGTATCTCATATATACAGGGGGTCATGTTCCCACCATAACTAAGCCAAATATTGAGATATTGTACTGCAATTTGGTCCACACACTAAGTTAAAATCACTAATAAATATGGAATAGCTTCGACACCTACGGAATGGGCTAATCCAGGCCCCATTGCTCTGTAACCTGCAATTGACTGGTCTAGCTGCATAAAACCCATGTACCTGGTGCGCCATTTTGGCAGCAGAGCTAAACGAAATATTGGGATGTAATGCTGCAATTTGGGCCAAAGATTAAGTGGGTGGCACTAATAAATGTGCAACAGCTTTGGGACTTACATCTAGTAGTAAATGTACTGTAGGGAGGTTCCACGACTTGAGATGAACTATACTGGTTGCAGTCTCTCATATATACAGGGGGTCATGTTCCCACTATAACTAAGCCAAATATTGAGATATTGTACTGCAATTTGGTCCACACACTAAGTTAAAATCACTAATAAATATGGAATAGCTTCGACACCTACGGAATGGGCTAATCCAGGCCCCATTGCTCTGTAACCTGCAATTGACTGGTCTAGCTGCATAAAACCCATGTACCTGGTGCGCCATTTTAGCAGCAGAGCTAAACGAAATATTGGGATGTAATGCTGCAATTTGGGCCAAAGATTAAGTGGGTGGCACTAATAAATGTGCAACAGCTTTGGGACTTACATCTAGTAGTAAATGTACTGTAGGGAGGTTCCACGACTTGAGATGAACTATACTGGTTGCAGTCTCTCATATATACAGGGGGTCATGTTCCCACTATAACTAAGCCAAATATTAAGATATTGTACTGCAATTTGGTCCACACACTAAGTAAAAATCACTAATAAATATGGATTAGCTTCGACACCGACGCAATGGGCTAATCCAGGCCCCATTGCTCTGTAACCTGCAATTGAGTGGTCTAGCTGCATAAAACCCATGTACCTGGTGCGCCATTTTGGCAGCAGAGCTAAGCCAAATATTGGGATGTAATGCTGCAATTTGGGCCAAAGATTAAGTGGGTGGCACTAATAAATGTGCAACAGCTTTGGGACTTACATCTAGTAGTAAATCTACTGTAGGGAGGTTCCACGACTTGAGATGAACTATACTGGTTGCAGTATCTCATATATACAGGGGGTCATGTTCCCACCATAACTAAGCCAAATATTGAGATATTGTACTGCAATTTGGTCCACACACTAAGTTAAAATCACTAATAAATATGGAATAGCTTCGACACCTACGGAATGGGCTAATCCAGGCCCCATTGCTCTGTAACCTGCAATTGACTGGTCTAGCTGCATAAAACCCATGTACCTGGTGCGCCATTTTGGCAGCAGAGCTAAACGAAATATTGGGATGTAATGCTGCAATTTGGGCCAAAGATTAAGTGGGTGGCACTAATAAATGTGCAACAGCTTTGGGACTTACATCTAGTAGTAAATGTACTGTAGGGAGGTTCCACGACTTGAGATGAACTATACTGGTTGCAGTCTCTCATATATACAGGGGGTCATGTTCCCACTATAACTAAGCCAAATATTAAGATATTGTACTGCAATTTGGTCCACACACTAAGTAAAAATCACTAATAAATATGGATTAGCTTCGACACCGACGCAATGGGCTAATCCAGGCCCCATTGCTCTGTAACCTGCAATTGAGTGGTCTAGCTGCATAAAACCCATGTACCTGGTGCGCCATTTTGGCAGCAGAGCTAAGCCAAATATTGGGATGTAATGCTGCAATTTGGGCCAAAGATTAAGTGGGTGGCACTAATAAATGTGCAACAGCTTTGGGACTTACATCTAGTAGTAAATCTACTGTAGGGAGGTTCCACGACTTGAGATGAACTATACTGGTTGCAGTCTCTCATATATACAGGGGGTCATGTTCCCACTATAACTAAGCCAAATATTGAGATATTGTACTGCAATTTGGTCCACACACTAAGTTAAAATCACTAATAAATATGGAATAGCTTCGACACCTACGGAATGGGCTAATCCAGGCCCCATTGCTCTGTAACCTGCAATTGACTGGTCTAGCTGCATAAAACCCATGTACCTGGTGCGCCATTTTAGCAGCAGAGCTAAACGAAATATTGGGATGTAATGCTGCAATTTGGGCCAAAGATTAAGTGGGTGGCACTAATAAATGTGCAACAGCTTTGGGACTTACATCTAGTAGTAAATGTACTGTAGGGAGGTTCCACGACTTGAGATGAACTATACTGGTTGCAGTCTCTCATATATACAGGGGGTCATGTTCCCACTATAACTAAGCCAAATATTAAGATATTGTACTGCAATTTGGTCCACACACTAAGTAAAAATCACTAATAAATATGGATTAGCTTCGACACCGACGCAATGGGCTAATCCAGGCCCCATTGCTCTGTAACCTGCAATTGAGTGGTCTAGCTGCATAAAACCCATGTACCTGGTGCGCCATTTTGGCAGCAGAGCTAAGCCAAATATTGGGATGTAATGCTGCAATTTGGGCCAAAGATTAAGTGGGTGGCACTAATAAATGTGCAACAGCTTTGGGACTTACATCTAGTAGTAAATCTACTGTAGGGAGGTTCCACGACTTGAGATGAACTATACTGGTTGCAGTCTCTCATATATACAGGGGGTCATGTTCCCACTATAACTAAGCCAAATATTGAGATATTGTACTGCAATTTGGTCCACACACTAAGTTAAAATCACTAATAAATATGGAATAGCTTCGACACCTACGGAATGGGCTAATCCAGGCCCCATTGCTCTGTAACCTGCAATTGACTGGTCTAGCTGCATAAAACCCATGTACCTGGTGCGCCATTTTAGCAGCAGAGCTAAACGAAATATTGGGATGTAATGCTGCAATTTGGGCCAAAGATTAAGTGGGTGGCACTAATAAATGTGCAACAGCTTTGGGACTTACATCTAGTAGTAAATGTACTGTAGGGAGGTTCCACGACTTGAGATGAACTATACTGGTTGCAGTCTCTCATATATACAGGGGGTCATGTTCCCACTATAACTAAGCCAAATATTAAGATATTGTACTGCAATTTGGTCCACACACTAAGTAAAAATCACTAATAAATATGGATTAGCTTCGACACCGACGCAATGGGCTAATCCAGGCCCCATTGCTCTGTAACCTGCAATTGAGTGGTCTAGCTGCATAAAACCCATGTACCTGGTGCGCCATTTTGGCAGCAGAGCTAAGCCAAATATTGGGATGTAATGCTGCAATTTGGGCCAAAGATTAAGTGGGTGGCACTAATAAATGTGCAACAGCTTTGGGACTTACATCTAGTAGTAAATCTACTGTAGGGAGGTTCCACGACTTGAGATGAACTATACTGGTTGCAGTATCTCATATATACAGGGGGTCATGTTCCCACCATAACTAAGCCAAATATTGAGATATTGTACTGCAATTTGGTCCACACACTAAGTTAAAATCACTAATAAATATGGAATAGCTTCGACACCTACGGAATGGGCTAATCCAGGCCCCATTGCTCTGTAACCTGCAATTGACTGGTCTAGCTGCATAAAACCCATGTACCTGGTGCGCCATTTTGGCAGCAGAGCTAAACGAAATATTGGGATGTAATGCTGCAATTTGGGCCAAAGATTAAGTGGGTGGCACTAATAAATGTGCAACAGCTTTGGGACTTACATCTAGTAGTAAATGTACTGTAGGGAGGTTCCACGACTTGAGATGAACTATACTGGTTGCAGTCTCTCATATATACAGGGGGTCATGTTCCCACTATAACTAAGCCAAATATTAAGATATTGTACTGCAATTTGGTCCACACACTAAGTAAAAATCACTAATAAATATGGATTAGCTTCGACACCGACGCAATGGGCTAATCCAGGCCCCATTGCTCTGTAACCTGCAATTGAGTGGTCTAGCTGCATAAAACCCATGTACCTGGTGCGCCATTTTGGCAGCAGAGCTAAGCCAAATATTGGGATGTAATGCTGCAATTTGGGCCAAAGATTAAGTGGGTGGCACTAATAAATGTGCAACAGCTTTGGGACTTACATCTAGTAGTAAATCTACTGTAGGGAGGTTCCACGACTTGAGATGAACTATACTGGTTGCAGTATCTCATATATACAGGGGGTCATGTTCCCACCATAACTAAGCCAAATATTGAGATATTGTACTGCAATTTGGTCCACACACTAAGTTAAAATCACTAATAAATATGGAATAGCTTCGACACCTATGGAATGGGCTAATCCAGGCCCCATTGCTCTGTAACCTGCAATTGACTGGTCTAGCTGCATAAAACCCATGTACCTGGTGCGCCATTTTGGCAGCAGAGCTAAATGAAATATTGGGATGTAATGCTGCAATTTGGGCCAAAGATTAAGTGGGTGGCACTAATAAATGTGCAACAGCTTTGGGACTTACATCTAGTAGTAAATGTACTGTAGGGAGGTTCCACGACTTGAGATGAACTATACTGGTTGCAGTCTCTCATATATACAGGGGGTCATGTTCCCACTATAACTAAGCCAAATATTAAGATATTGTACTGCAATTTGGTCCACACACTAAGTAAAAATCACTAATAAATATGGATTAGCTTCGACACCGACGCAATGGGCTAATCCAGGCCCCATTGCTCTGTAACCTGCAATTGAGTGGTCTAGCTGCATAAAACCCATGTACCTGGTGCGCCATTTTGGCAGCAGAGCTAAGCCAAATATTGGGATGTAATGCTGCAATTTGGGCCAAAGATTAAGTGGGTGGCACTAATAAATGTGCAACAGCTTTGGGACTTACATCTAGTAGTAAATCTACTGTAGGGAGGTTCCACGACTTGAGATGAACTATACTGGTTGCAGTATCTCATATATACAGGGGGTCATGTTCCCACCATAACTAAGCCAAATATTGAGATATTGTACTGCAATTTGGTCCACACACTAAGTTAAAATCACTAATAAATATGGAATAGCTTCGACACCTACGGAATGGGCTAATCCAGGCCCCATTGCTCTGTAACCTGCAATTGAGTGGTCTAGCTGCATAAAACCCATGTACCTGGTGCGCCATTTTGGCAGCAGAGCTAAGCCAAATATTGGGATGTAATGCTGCAATTTGGGCCAAAGATTAAGTGGGTGGCACTAATAAATGTGCAACAGCTTTGGGACTTACATCTAGTAGTAAATCTACTGTAGGGAGGTTCCACGACTTGAGATGAACTATACTGGTTGCAGTATCTCATATATACAGGGGGTCATGTTCCCACCATAACTAAGCCAAATATTGAGATATTGTACTGCAATTTGGTCCACACACTAAGTTAAAATCACTAATAAATATGGAATAGCTTCGACACCTACGGAATGGGCTAATCCAGGCCCCATTGCTCTGTAACCTGCAATTGACTGGTCTAGCTGCATAAAACCCATGTACCTGGTGCGCCATTTTGGCAGCAGAGCTAAACGAAATATTGGGATGTAATGCTGCAATTTGGGCCAAAGATTAAGTGGGTGGCACTAATAAATGTGCAACAGCTTTGGGACTTACATCTAGTAGTAAATGTACTGTAGGGAGGTTCCACGACTTGAGATGAACTATACTGGTTGCAGTCTCTCATATATACAGGGGGTCATGTTCCCACTATAACTAAGCCAAATATTGAGATATTGTACTGCAATTTGGTCCACACACTAAGTTAAAATCACTAATAAATATGGAATAGCTTCGACACCTACGGAATGGGCTAATCCAGGCCCCATTGCTCTGTAACCTGCAATTGACTGGTCTAGCTGCATAAAAGCCATGTACCTGGTGCGCCATTTTAGCAGCAGAGCTAAACGAAATATTGGGATGTAATGCTGCAATTTGGGCCAAAGATTAAGTGGGTGGCACTAATAAATGTGCAACAGCTTTGGGACTTACATCTAGTAGTAAATGTACTGTAGGGAGGTTCCACGACTTGAGATGAACTATACTGGTTGCAGTCTCTCATATATACAGGGGGTCATGTTCCCACTATAACTAAGCCAAATATTAAGATATTGTACTGCAATTTGGTCCACACACTAAGTAAAAATCACTAATAAATATGGATTAGCTTCGACACCGACGCAATGGGCTAATCCAGGCCCCATTGCTCTGTAACCTGCAATTGAGTGGTCTAGCTGCATAAAACCCATGTACCTGGTGCGCCATTTTGGCAGCAGAGCTAAGCCAAATATTGGGATGTAATGCTGCAATTTGGGCCAAAGATTAAGTGGGTGGCACTAATAAATGTGCAACAGCTTTGGGACTTACATCTAGTAGTAAATCTACTGTAGGGAGGTTCCACGACTTGAGATGAACTATACTGGTTGCAGTATCTCATATATACAGGGGGTCATGTTCCCACCATAACTAAGCCAAATATTGAGATATTGTACTGCAATTTGGTCCACACACTAAGTTAAAATCACTAATAAATATGGAATAGCTTCGACACCTACGGAATGGGCTAATCCAGGCCCCATTGCTCTGTAACCTGCAATTGACTGGTCTAGCTGCATAAAACCCATGTACCTGGTGCGCCATTTTGGCAGCAGAGCTAAACGAAATATTGGGATGTAATGCTGCAATTTGGGCCAAAGATTAAGTGGGTGGCACTAATAAATGTGCAACAGCTTTGGGACTTACATCTAGTAGTAAATGTACTGTAGGGAGGTTCCACGACTTGAGATGAACTATACTGGTTGCAGTCTCTCATATATACAGGGGGTCATGTTCCCACTATAACTAAGCCAAATATTAAGATATTGTACTGCAATTTGGTCCACACACTAAGTAAAAATCACTAATAAATATGGATTAGCTTCGACACCGACGCAATGGGCTAATCCAGGCCCCATTGCTCTGTAACCTGCAATTGAGTGGTCTAGCTGCATAAAACCCATGTACCTGGTGCGCCATTTTGGCAGCAGAGCTAAGCCAAATATTGGGATGTAATGCTGCAATTTGGGCCAAAGATTAAGTGGGTGGCACTAATAAATGTGCAACAGCTTTGGGACTTACATCTAGTAGTAAATCTACTGTAGGGAGGTTCCACGACTTGAGATGAACTATACTGGTTGCAGTATCTCATATATACAGGGGGTCATGTTCCCACCATAACTAAGCCAAATATTGAGATATTGTACTGCAATTTGGTCCACACACTAAGTTAAAATCACTAATAAATATGGAATAGCTTCGACACCTACGGAATGGGCTAATCCAGGCCCCATTGCTCTGTAACCTGCAATTGACTGGTCTAGCTGCATAAAACCCATGTACCTGGTGCGCCATTTTGGCAGCAGAGCTAAACGAAATATTGGGATGTAATGCTGCAATTTGGGCCAAAGATTAAGTGGGTGGCACTAATAAATGTGCAACAGCTTTGGGACTTACATCTAGTAGTAAATGTACTGTAGGGAGGTTCCACGACTTGAGATGAACTATACTGGTTGCAGTCTCTCATATATACAGGGGGTCATGTTCCCACTATAACTAAGCCAAATATTGAGATATTGTACTGCAATTTGGTCCACACACTAAGTTAAAATCACTAATAAATATGGAATAGCTTCGACACCTACGGAATGGGCTAATCCAGGCCCCATTGCTCTGTAACCTGCAATTGACTGGTCTAGCTGCATAAAACCCATGTACCTGGTGCGCCATTTTAGCAGCAGAGCTAAACGAAATATTGGGATGTAATGCTGCAATTTGGGCCAAAGATTAAGTGGGTGGCACTAATAAATGTGCAACAGCTTTGGGACTTACATCTAGTAGTAAATGTACTGTAGGGAGGTTCCACGACTTGAGATGAACTATACTGGTTGCAGTCTCTCATATATACAGGGGGTCATGTTCCCACTATAACTAAGCCAAATATTAAGATATTGTACTGCAATTTGGTCCACACACTAAGTAAAAATCACTAATAAATATGGATTAGCTTCGACACCGACGCAATGGGCTAATCCAGGCCCCATTGCTCTGTAACCTGCAATTGAGTGGTCTAGCTGCATAAAACCCATGTACCTGGTGCGCCATTTTGGCAGCAGAGCTAAGCCAAATATTGGGATGTAATGCTGCAATTTGGGCCAAAGATTAAGTGGGTGGCACTAATAAATGTGCAACAGCTTTGGGACTTACATCTAGTAGTAAATCTACTGTAGGGAGGTTCCACGACTTGAGATGAACTATACTGGTTGCAGTATCTCATATATACAGGGGGTCATGTTCCCACCATAACTAAGCCAAATATTGAGATATTGTACTGCAATTTGGTCCACACACTAAGTTAAAATCACTAATAAATATGGAATAGCTTCGACACCTACGGAATGGGCTAATCCAGGCCCCATTGCTCTGTAACCTGCAATTGACTGGTCTAGCTGCATAAAACCCATGTACCTGGTGCGCCATTTTGGCAGCAGAGCTAAACGAAATATTGGGATGTAATGCTGCAATTTGGGCCAAAGATTAAGTGGGTGGCACTAATAAATGTGCAACAGCTTTGGGACTTACATCTAGTAGTAAATGTACTGTAGGGAGGTTCCACGACTTGAGATGAACTATACTGGTTGCAGTCTCTCATATATACAGGGGGTCATGTTCCCACTATAACTAAGCCAAATATTAAGATATTGTACTGCAATTTGGTCCACACACTAAGTAAAAATCACTAATAAATATGGATTAGCTTCGACACCGACGCAATGGGCTAATCCAGGCCCCATTGCTCTGTAACCTGCAATTGAGTGGTCTAGCTGCATAAAACCCATGTACCTGGTGCGCCATTTTGGCAGCAGAGCTAAGCCAAATATTGGGATGTAATGCTGCAATTTGGGCCAAAGATTAAGTGGGTGGCACTAATAAATGTGCAACAGCTTTGGGACTTACATCTAGTAGTAAATCTACTGTAGGGAGGTTCCACGACTTGAGATGAACTATACTGGTTGCAGTATCTCATATATACAGGGGGTCATGTTCCCACCATAACTAAGCCAAATATTGAGATATTGTACTGCAATTTGGTCCACACACTAAGTTAAAATCACTAATAAATATGGAATAGCTTCGACACCTACGGAATGGGCTAATCCAGGCCCCATTGCTCTGTAACCTGCAATTGACTGGTCTAGCTGCATAAAACCCATGTACCTGGTGCGCCATTTTGGCAGCAGAGCTAAACGAAATATTGGGATGTAATGCTGCAATTTGGGCCAAAGATTAAGTGGGTGGCACTAATAAATGTGCAACAGCTTTGGGACTTACATCTAGTAGTAAATGTACTGTAGGGAGGTTCCACGACTTGAGATGAACTATACTGGTTGCAGTCTCTCATATATACAGGGGGTCATGTTCCCACTATAACTAAGCCAAATATTAAGATATTGTACTGCAATTTGGTCCACACACTAAGTAAAAATCACTAATAAATATGGATTAGCTTCGACACCGACGCAATGGGCTAATCCAGGCCCCATTGCTCTGTAACCTGCAATTGAGTGGTCTAGCTGCATAAAACCCATGTACCTGGTGCGCCATTTTGGCAGCAGAGCTAAGCCAAATATTGGGATGTAATGCTGCAATTTGGGCCAAAGATTAAGTGGGTGGCACTAATAAATGTGCAACAGCTTTGGGACTTACATCTAGTAGTAAATCTACTGTAGGGAGGTTCCACGACTTGAGATGAACTATACTGGTTGCAGTATCTCATATATACAGGGGGTCATGTTCCCACCATAACTAAGCCAAATATTGAGATATTGTACTGCAATTTGGTCCACACACTAAGTTAAAATCACTAATAAATATGGAATAGCTTCGACACCTACGGAATGGGCTAATCCAGGCCCCATTGCTCTGTAACCTGCAATTGACTGGTCTAGCTGCATAAAACCCATGTACCTGGTGCGCCATTTTGGCAGCAGAGCTAAACGAAATATTGGGATGTAATGCTGCAATTTGGGCCAAAGATTAAGTGGGTGGCACTAATAAATGTGCAACAGCTTTGGGACTTACATCTAGTAGTAAATGTACTGTAGGGAGGTTCCACGACTTGAGATGAACTATACTGGTTGCAGTCTCTCATATATACAGGGGGTCATGTTCCCACTATAACTAAGCCAAATATTGAGATATTGTACTGCAATTTGGTCCACACACTAAGTTAAAATCACTAATAAATATGGAATAGCTTCGACACCTACGGAATGGGCTAATCCAGGCCCCATTGCTCTGTAACCTGCAATTGACTGGTCTAGCTGCATAAAACCCATGTACCTGGTGCGCCATTTTAGCAGCAGAGCTAAACGAAATATTGGGATGTAATGCTGCAATTTGGGCCAAAGATTAAGTGGGTGGCACTAATAAATGTGCAACAGCTTTGGGACTTACATCTAGTAGTAAATGTACTGTAGGGAGGTTCCACGACTTGAGATGAACTATACTGGTTGCAGTCTCTCATATATACAGGGGGTCATGTTCCCACTATAACTAAGCCAAATATTAAGATATTGTACTGCAATTTGGTCCACACACTAAGTAAAAATCACTAATAAATATGGATTAGCTTCGACACCGACGCAATGGGCTAATCCAGGCCCCATTGCTCTGTAACCTGCAATTGAGTGGTCTAGCTGCATAAAACCCATGTACCTGGTGCGCCATTTTGGCAGCAGAGCTAAGCCAAATATTGGGATGTAATGCTGCAATTTGGGCCAAAGATTAAGTGGGTGGCACTAATAAATGTGCAACAGCTTTGGGACTTACATCTAGTAGTAAATCTACTGTAGGGAGGTTCCACGACTTGAGATGAACTATACTGGTTGCAGTATCTCATATATACAGGGGGTCATGTTCCCACCATAACTAAGCCAAATATTGAGATATTGTACTGCAATTTGGTCCACACACTAAGTTAAAATCACTAATAAATATGGAATAGCTTCGACACCTACGGAATGGGCTAATCCAGGCCCCATTGCTCTGTAACCTGCAATTGACTGGTCTAGCTGCATAAAACCCATGTACCTGGTGCGCCATTTTAGCAGCAGAGCTAAACGAAATATTGGGATGTAATGCTGCAATTTGGGCCAAAGATTAAGTGGGTGGCACTAATAAATGTGCAACAGCTTTGGGACTTACATCTAGTAGTAAATGTACTATAGGGAGGTTCCACGACTTGAGATGAACTATACTGGTTGCAGTCTCTCATATATACAGGGGGTCATGTTCCCACTATAACTAAGCCAAATATTAAGATATTGTACTGCAATTTGGTCCACACACTAAGTAAAAATCACTAATAAATATGGATTAGCTTCGACACCGACGCAATGGGCTAATCCAGGCCCCATTGCTCTGTAACCTGCAATTGAGTGGTCTAGCTGCATAAAACCCATGTACCTGGTGCGCCATTTTGGCAGCAGAGCTAAGCCAAATATTGGGATGTAATGCTGCAATTTGGGCCAAAGATTAAGTGGGTGGCACTAATAAATGTGCAACAGCTTTGGGACTTACATCTAGTAGTAAGTCTACTGTAGGGAGGTTCCACGACTTGAGATGAACTATACTGGTTGCAGTATCTCATATATACAGGGGGTCATGTTCCCACCATAACTAAGCCAAATATTGAGATATTGTACTGCAATTTGGTCCACACACTAAGTTAAAATCACTAATAAATATGGAATAGCTTCGACACCTACGGAATGGGCTAATCCAGGCCCCATTGCTCTGTAACCTGCAATTGACTGGTCTAGCTGCATAAAACCCATGTACCTGGTGCGCCATTTTGGCAGCAGAGCTAAACGAAATATTGGGATGTAATGCTGCAATTTGGGCCAAAGATTAAGTGGGTGGCACTAATAAATGTGCAACAGCTTTGGGACTTACATCTAGTAGTAAATGTACTGTAGGGAGGTTCCACGACTTGAGATGAACTATACTGGTTGCAGTCTCTCATATATACAGGGGGTCATGTTCCCACTATAACTAAGCCAAATATTAAGATATTGTACTGCAATTTGGTCCACACACTAAGTAAAAATCACTAATAAATATGGATTAGCTTCGACACCGACGCAATGGGCTAATCCAGGCCCCATTGCTCTGTAACCTGCAATTGAGTGGTCTAGCTGCATAAAACCCATGTACCTGGTGCGCCATTTTGGCAGCAGAGCTAAGCCAAATATTGGGATGTAATGCTGCAATTTGGGCCAAAGATTAAGTGGGTGGCACTAATAAATGTGCAACAGCTTTGGGACTTACATCTAGTAGTAAATCTACTGTAGGGAGGTTCCACGACTTGAGATGAACTATACTGGTTGCAGTATCTCATATATACAGGGGGTCATGTTCCCACCATAACTAAGCCAAATATTGAGATATTGTACTGCAATTTGGTCCACACACTAAGTTAAAATCACTAATAAATATGGAATAGCTTCGACACCTACGGAATGGGCTAATCCAGGCCCCATTGCTCTGTAACCTGCAATTGACTGGTCTAGCTGCATAAAACCCATGTACCTGGTGCGCCATTTTGGCAGCAGAGCTAAACGAAATATTGGGATGTAATGCTGCAATTTGGGCCAAAGATTAAGTGGGTGGCACTAATAAATGTGCAACAGCTTTGGGACTTACATCTAGTAGTAAATGTACTGTAGGGAGGTTCCACGACTTGAGATGAACTATACTGGTTGCAGTCTCTCATATATACAGGGGGTCATGTTCCCACTATAACTAAGCCAAATATTGAGATATTGTACTGCAATTTGGTCCACACACTAAGTTAAAATCACTAATAAATATGGAATAGCTTCGACACCTACGGAATGGGCTAATCCAGGCCCCATTGCTCTGTAACCTGCAATTGACTGGTCTAGCTGCATAAAACCCATGTACCTGGTGCGCCATTTTAGCAGCAGAGCTAAACGAAATATTGGGATGTAATGCTGCAATTTGGGCCAAAGATTAAGTGGGTGGCACTAATAAATGTGCAACAGCTTTGGGACTTACATCTAGTAGTAAATGTACTGTAGGGAGGTTCCACGACTTGAGATGAACTATACTGGTTGCAGTCTCTCATATATACAGGGGGTCATGTTCCCACTATAACTAAGCCAAATATTAAGATATTGTACTGCAATTTGGTCCACACACTAAGTAAAAATAACTAATAAATATGGATTAGCTTCGACACCGACGCAATGGGCTAATCCAGGCCCCATTGCTCTGTAACCTGCAATTGAGTGGTCTAGCTGCATAAAACCCATGTACCTGGTGCGCCATTTTGGCAGCAGAGCTAAGCCAAATATTGGGATGTAATGCTGCAATTTGGGCCAAAGATTAAGTGGGTGGCACTAATAAATGTGCAACAGCTTTGGGACTTACATCTAGTAGTAAATCTACTGTAGGGAGGTTCCACGACTTGAGATGAACTATACTGGTTGCAGTATCTCATATATACAGGGGGTCATGTTCCCACCATAACTAAGCCAAATATTGAGATATTGTACTGCAATTTGGTCCACACACTAAGTTAAAATCACTAATAAATATGGAATAGCTTCGACACCTACGGAATGGGCTAATCCAGGCCCCATTGCTCTGTAACCTGCAATTGACTGGTCTAGCTGCATAAAACCCATGTACCTGGTGCGCCATTTTAGCAGCAGAGCTAAACGAAATATTGGGATGTAATGCTGCAATTTGGGCCAAAGATTAAGTGGGTGGCACTAATAAATGTGCAACAGCTTTGGGACTTACATCTAGTAGTAAATGTACTGTAGGGAGGTTCCACGACTTGAGATGAACTATACTGGTTGCAGTCTCTCATATATACAGGGGGTCATGTTCCCACTATAACTAAGCCAAATATTAAGATATTGTACTGCAATTTGGTCCACACACTAAGTAAAAATCACTAATAAATATGGATTAGCTTCGACACCGACGCAATGGGCTAATCCAGGCCCCATTGCTCTGTAACCTGCAATTGAGTGGTCTAGCTGCATAAAACCCATGTACCTGGTGCGCCATTTTGGCAGCAGAGCTAAGCCAAATATTGGGATGTAATGCTGCAATTTGGGCCAAAGATTAAGTGGGTGGCACTAATAAATGTGCAACAGCTTTGGGACTTACATCTAGTAGTAAATCTACTGTAGGGAGGTTCCACGACTTGAGATGAACTATACTGGTTGCAGTATCTCATATATACAGGGGGTCATGTTCCCACCATAACTAAGCCAAATATTGAGATATTGTACTGCAATTTGGTCCACACACTAAGTTAAAATCACTAATAAATATGGAATAGCTTCGACACCTACGGAATGGGCTAATCCAGGGCCCATTGCTCTGTAACCTGCAATTGACTGGTCTAGCTGCATAAAACCCATGTACCTGGTGCGCCATTTTAGCAGCAGAGCTAAACGAAATATTGGGATGTAATGCTGCAATTTGGGCCAAAGATTAAGTGGGTGGCACTAATAAATGTGCAACAGCTTTGGGACTTACATCTAGTAGTAAATGTACTGTAGGGAGGTTCCACGACTTGAGATGAACTATACTGGTTGCAGTCTCTCATATATACAGGGGGTCATGTTCCCACTATAACTAAGCCAAATATTAAGATATTGTACTGCAATTTGGTCCACACACTAAGTAAAAATCACTAATAAATATGGATTAGCTTCGACACCGACGCAATGGGCTAATCCAGGCCCCATTGCTCTGTAACCTGCAATTGAGTGGTCTAGCTGCATAAAACCCATGTACCTGGTGCGCCATTTTGGCAGCAGAGCTAAGCCAAATATTGGGATGTAATGCTGCAATTTGGGCCAAAGATTAAGTGGGTGGCACTAATAAATGTGCAACAGCTTTGGGACTTACATCTAGTAGTAAATCTACTGTAGGGAGGTTCCACGACTTGAGATGAACTATACTGGTTGCAGTATCTCATATATACAGGGGGTCATGTTCCCACCATAACTAAGCCAAATATTGAGATATTGTACTGCAATTTGGTCCACACACTAAGTTAAAATCACTAATAAATATGGAATAGCTTCGACACCTACGGAATGGGCTAATCCAGGCCCCATTGCTCTGTAACCTGCAATTGACTGGTCTAGCTGCATCAAACCCATGTACCTGGTGCGCCATTTTAGCAGCAGAGCTAAACGAAATATTGGGATGTAATGCTGCAATTTGGGCCAAAGATTAAGTGGGTGGCACTAATAAATGTGCAACAGCTTTGGGACTTACATCTAGTAGTAAATGTACTGTAGGGAGGTTCCACGACTTGAGATGAACTATACTGGTTGCAGTCTCTCATATATACAGGGGGTCATGTTCCCACTATAACTAAGCCAAATATTAAGATATTGTACTGCAATTTGGTCCACACACTAAGTTAAAATCACTAATAAATATGGATTAGCTTCGACACCGACGCAATGGGCTAATCCAGGCCCCATTGCTCTGTAACCTGCAATTGAGTGGTCTAGCTGCATAAAACCCATGTACCTGGTGCGCCATTTTGGCAGCAGAGCTAAGCCAAATATTGGGATGTAATGCTGCAATTTGGGCCAAAGATTAAGTGGGTGGCACTAATAAATGTGCAACAGCTTTGGGACTTACATCTAGTAGTAAATGTACTGTAGGGAGGTTCCACGACTTGAGATGAACTATACTGGTTGCAGTCTCTCATATATACAGGGGGTCATGTTCCCACTATAACTAAGCCAAATATTAAGATATTGTACTGCAATTTGGTCCACACACTAAGTAAAAATCACTAATAAATATGGATTAGCTTCGACACCGACGCAATGGGCTAATCCAGGCCCCATTGCTCTGTAACCTGCAATTGAGTGGTCTAGCTGCATAAAACCCATGTACCTGGTGCGCCATTTTGGCAGCAGAGCTAAGCCAAATATTGGGATGTAATGCTGCAATTTGGGCCAAAGATTAAGTGGGTGGCACTAATAAATGTGCAACAGCTTTGGGACTTACATCTAGTAGTAAATCTACTGTAGGGAGGTTCCACGACTTGAGATGAACTATACTGGTTGCAGTATCTCATATATACAGGGGGTCATGTTCCCACCATAACTAAGCCAAATATTGAGATATTGTACTGCAATTTGGTCCACACACTAAGTTAAAATCACTAATAAATATGGAATAGCTTCGACACCTACGGAATGGGCTAATCCAGGCCCCATTGCTCTGTAACCTGCAATTGACTGGTCTAGCTGCATAAAACCCATGTACCTGGTGCGCCATTTTAGCAGCAGAGCTAAACGAAATATTGGGATGTAATGCTGCAATTTGGGCCAAAGATTAAGTGGGTGGCACTAATAAATGTGCAACAGCTTTGGGACTTACATCTAGTAGTAAATGTACTGTAGGGAGGTTCCACGACTTGAGATGAACTATACTGGTTGCAGTCTCTCATATATACAGGGGGTCATGTTCCCACTATAACTAAGCCAAATATTAAGATATTGTACTGCAATTTGGTCCACACACTAAGTAAAAATCACTAATAAATATGGATTAGCTTCGACACCGACGCAATGGGCTAATCCAGGCCCCATTGCTCTGTAACCTGCAATTGAGTGGTCTAGCTGCATAAAACCCATGTACCTGGTGCGCCATTTTGGCAGCAGAGCTAAGCCAAATATTGGGATGTAATGCTGCAATTTGGGCCAAAGATTAAGTGGGTGGCACTAATAAATGTGCAACAGCTTTGGGACTTACATCTAGTAGTAAATGTACTGTAGGGAGGTTCCACGACTTGAGATGAACTATACTGGTTGCAGTATCTCATATATACAGGGGGTCATGTTCCCACCATAACTAAGCCAAATATTGAGATATTGTACTGCAATTTGGTCCACACACTAAGTTAAAATCACTAATAAATATGGAATAGCTTCGACACCTACGGAATGGGCTAATCCAGGCCCCATTGCTCTGTAACCTGCAATTGACTGGTCTAGCTGCATAAAACCCATGTACCTGGTGCGCCATTTTAGCAGCAGAGCTAAACGAAATATTGGGATGTAATGCTGCAATTTGGGCCAAAGATTAAGTGGGTGGCACTGATAAATGTGCAACAGCTTTGGGACTTACATCTAGTAGTAAATGTACTGTAGGGAGGTTCCACGACTTGAGATGAACTATAGTGGTTGCAGTCTCTCATATATACAGGGGGTCATGTTCCCACTATAACTAAGCCAAATATTAAGATATTGTACTGCAATTTGGTCCACACACTAAGTAAAAATCACTAATAAATATGGATTAGCTTCGACACCGACGCAATGGGCTAATTCAGGCCCCATTGCTCTGTAACCTGCAATTGAGTGGTCTAGCTGCATAAAACCCATGTACCTGGTGCGCCATTTTGGCAGCAGAGCTAAGCCAAATATTGGGATGTAATGCTGCAATTTGGGCCAAAGATTAAGTGGGTGGCACTAATAAATGTGCAACAGCTTTGGGACTTACATCTAGTAGTAAATCTACTGTAGGGAGGTTCCACGACTTGAGATGAACTATACTGGTTGCAGTATCTCATATATACAGGGGGTCATGTTCCCACCATAACTAAGCCAAATATTGAGATATTGTACTGCAATTTGGTCCACACACTAAGTTAAAATCACTAATAAATATGGAATAGCTTCGACACCTACGGAATGGGCTAATCCAGGCCCCATTGCTCTGTAACCTGCAATTGACTGGTCTAGCTGCATAAAACCCATGTACCTGGTGCGCCATTTTGGCAGCAGAGCTAAACGAAATATTGGGATGTAATGCTGCAATTTGGGCCAAAGATTAAGTGGGTGGCACTAATAAATGTGCAACAGCTTTGGGACTTACATCTAGTAGTAAATGTACTGTAGGGAGGTTCCACGACTTGAGATGAACTATACTGGTTGCAGTCTCTCATATATACAGGGGGTCATGTTCCCACTATAACTAAGCCAAATATTGAGATATTGTACTGCAATTTGGTCCACACACTAAGTTAAAATCACTAATAAATATGGAATAGCTTCGACACCTACGGAATGGGCTAATCCAGGCCCCATTGCTCTGTAACCTGCAATTGACTGGTCTAGCTGCATAAAAGCCATGTACCTGGTGCGCCATTTTAGCAGCAGAGCTAAACGAAATATTGGGATGTAATGCTGCAATTTGGGCCAAAGATTAAGTGGGTGGCACTAATAAATGTGCAACAGCTTTGGGACTTACATCTAGTAGTAAATGTACTGTAGGGAGGTTCCACGACTTGAGATGAACTATACTGGTTGCAGTCTCTCATATATACAGGGGGTCATGTTCCCACTATAACTAAGCCAAATATTAAGATATTGTACTGCAATTTGGTCCACACACTAAGTAAAAATCACTAATAAATATGGATTAGCTTCGACACCGACGCAATGGGCTAATCCAGGCCCCATTGCTCTGTAACCTGCAATTGAGTGGTCTAGCTGCATAAAACCCATGTACTTGGTGCGCCATTTTGGCAGCAGAGCTAAGCCAAATATTGGGATGTAATGCTGCAATTTGGGCCAAAGATTAAGTGGGTGGCACTAATAAATGTGCAACAGCTTTGGGACTTACATCTAGTAGTAAATCTACTGTAGGGAGGTTCCACGACTTGAGATGAACTATACTGGTTGCAGTATCTCATATATACAGGGGGTCATGTTCCCACCATAACTAAGCCAAATATTGAGATATTGTACTGCAATTTGGTCCACACACTAAGTTAAAATCACTAATAAATATGGAATAGCTTCGACACCTACGGAATGGGCTAATCCAGGCCCCATTGCTCTGTAACCTGCAATTGACTGGTCTAGCTGCATAAAACCCATGTACCTGGTGCGCCATTTTAGCAGCAGAGCTAAACGAAATATTGGGATGTAATGCTGCAATTTGGGCCAAAGATTAAGTGGGTGGCACTAATAAATGTGCAACAGCTTTGGGACTTACATCTAGTAGTAAATGTACTGTAGGGAGGTTCCACGACTTGAGATGAACTATACTGGTTGCAGTCTCTCATATATACAGGGGGTCATGTTCCCACTATAACTAAGCCAAATATTAAGATATTGTACTGCAATTTGGTCCACACACTAAGTTAAAATCACTAATAAATATGGATTAGCTTCGACACCGACGCAATGGGCTAATCCAGGCCCCATTGCTCTGTAACCTGCAATTGAGTGGTCTAGCTGCATAAAACCCATGTACCTGGTGCGCCATTTTGGCAGCAGAGCTAAGCCAAATATTGGGATGTAATGCTGCAATTTGGGCCAAAGATTAAGTGGGTGGCACTAATAAATGTGCAACAGCTTTGGGACTTACATCTAGTAGTAAATGTACTGTAGGGAGGTTCCACGACTTGAGATGAACTATACTGGTTGCAGTCTCTCATATATACAGGGGGTCATGTTCCCACTATAACTAAGCCAAATATTAAGATATTGTACTGCAATTTGGTCCACACACTAAGTAAAAATCACTAATAAATATGGATTAGCTTCGACACCGACGCAATGGGCTAATCCAGGCCCCATTGCTCTGTAACCTGCAATTGAGTGGTCTAGCTGCATAAAACCCATGTACCTGGTGCGCCATTTTGGCAGCAGAGCTAAGCCAAATATTGGGATGTAATGCTGCAATTTGGGCCAAAGATTAAGTGGGTGGCACTAATAAATGTGCAACAGCTTTGGGACTTACATCTAGTAGTAAATCTACTGTAGGGAGGTTCCACGACTTGAGATGAACTATACTGGTTGCAGTATCTCATATATACAGGGGGTCATGTTCCCACCATAACTAAGCCAAATATTGAGATATTGTACTGCAATTTGGTCCACACACTAAGTTAAAATCACTAATAAATATGGAATAGCTTCGACACCTACGGAATGGGCTAATCCAGGCCCCATTGCTCTGTAACCTGCAATTGACTGGTCTAGCTGCATAAAACCCATGTACCTGGTGCGCCATTTTAGCAGCAGAGCTAAACGAAATATTGGGATGTAATGCTGCAATTTGGGCCAAAGATTAAGTGGGTGGCACTAATAAATGTGCAACAGCTTTGGGACTTACATCTAGTAGTAAATGTACTGTAGGGAGGTTCCACGACTTGAGATGAACTATACTGGTTGCAGTCTCTCATATATACAGGGGGTCATGTTCCCACTATAACTAAGCCAAATATTAAGATATTGTACTGCAATTTGGTCCACACACTAAGTTAAAATCACTAATAAATATGGATTAGCTTCGACACCGACGCAATGGGCTAATCCAGGCCCCATTGCTCTGTAACCTGCAATTGAGTGGTCTAGCTGCATAAAACCCATGTACCTGGTGCGCCATTTTGGCAGCAGAGCTAAGCCAAATATTGGGATGTAATGCTGCAATTTGGGCCAAAGATTAAGTGGGTGGCACTAATAAATGTGCAACAGCTTTGGGACTTACATCTAGTAGTAAATCTACTGTAGGGAGGTTCCACGACTTGAGATGAACTATACTGGTTGCAGTATCTCATATATACAGGGGGTCATGTTCCCACCATAACTAAGCCAAATATTGAGATATTGTACTGCAATTTGGTCCACACACTAAGTTAAAATCACTAATAAATATGGAATAGCTTCGACACCTACGGAATGGGCTAATCCAGGCCCCATTGCTCTGTAACCTGCAATTGACTGGTCTAGCTGCATAAAACCCATGTACCTGGTGCGCCATTTTGGCAGCAGAGCTAAACAAAATATTGGGATGTAATGCTGCAATTTGGGCCAAAGATTAAGTGGGTGGCACTAATAAATGTGCAACAGCTTTGGGACTTACATCTAGTAGTAAATGTACTGTAGGGAGGTTCCACGACTTGAGATGAACTATACTGGTTGCAGTCTCTCATATATACAGGGGGTCATGTTCCCACCATAACTAAGCCAAATATTGAGATATTGTACTGCAATTTGGTCCACACACTAAGTTAAAATCACTAATAAATATGGAATAGCTTCGACACCTACGGAATGGGCTAATCCAGGCCCCATTGCTCTGTAACCTGCAATTGACTGGTCTAGCTGCATAAAACCCATGTACCTGGTGCGCCATTTTGGCAGCAGAGCTAAACGAAATATTGGGATGTAATGCTGCAATTTGGGCCAAAGATTAAGTGGGTGGCACTAATAAATGTGCAACAGCTTTGGGACTTACATCTAGTAGTAAATGTACTGTAGGGAGGTTCCACGACTTGAGATGAACTATACTGGTTGCAGTCTCTCATATATACAGGGGGTCATGTTCCCACTATAACTAAGCCAAATATTGAGATATTGTACTGCAATTTGGTCCACACACTAAGTTAAAATCACTAATAAATCTGGAATAGCTTCGACACCTACGGAATGGGCTAATCCAGGCCCCATTGCTCTGTAACCTGCAATTGACTGGTCTAGCTGCATAAAAGCCATGTACCTGGTGCGCCATTTTAGCAGCAGAGCTAAACGAAATATTGGGATGTAATGCTGCAATTTGGGCCAAAGATTAAGTGGGTGGCACTAATAAATGTGCAACAGCTTTGGGACTTACATCTAGTAGTAAATGTACTGTAGGGAGGTTCCACGACTTGAGATGAACTATACTGGTTGCAGTCTCTCATATATACAGGGGGTCATGTTCCCACTATAACTAAGCCAAATATTAAGATATTGTACTGCAATTTGGTCCACACACTAAGTTAAAATCACTAATAAATATGGATTAGCTTCGACACCGACGCAATGGGCTAATCCAGGCCCCATTGCTCTGTAACCTGCAATTGAGTGGTCTAGCTGCATAAAACCCATGTACCTGGTGCGCCATTTTGGCAGCAGAGCTAAGCCAAATATTGGGATGTAATGCTGCAATTTGGGCCAAAGATTAAGTGGGTGGCACTAATAAATGTGCAACAGCTTTGGGACTTACATCTAGTAGTAAATCTACTGTAGGGAGGTTCCACGACTTGAGATGAACTATACTGGTTGCAGTCTCTCATATATACAGGGGGTCATGTTCCCACTATAACTAAGCCAAATATTGAGATATTGTACTGCAATTTGGTCCACACACTAAGTTAAAATCACTAATAAATATGGAATAGCTTCGACACCTACGGAATGGGCTAATCCAGGCCCCATTGCTCTGTAACCTGCAATTGACTGGTCTAGCTGCATAAAACCCATGTACCTGGTGCGCCATTTTAGCAGCAGAGCTAAACGAAATATTGGGATGTAATGCTGCAATTTGGGCCAAAGATTAAGTGGGTGGCACTAATAAATGTGCAACAGCTTTGGGACTTACATCTAGTAGTAAATGTACTGTAGGGAGGTTCCACGACTTGAGATGAACTATACTGGTTGCAGTCTCTCATATATACAGGGGGTCATGTTCCCACTATAACTAAGCCAAATATTAAGATATTGTACTGCAATTTGGTCCACACACTAAGTAAAAATCACTAATAAATATGGATTAGCTTCGACACCGACGCAATGGGCTAATCCAGGCCCCATTGCTCTGTAACCTGCAATTGAGTGGTCTAGCTGCATAAAACCCATGTACCTGGTGCGCCATTTTGGCAGCAGAGCTAAGCCAAATATTGGGATGTAATGCTGCAATTTGGGCCAAAGATTAAGTGGGTGGCACTAATAAATGTGCAACAGGTTTGGGACTTACATCTAGTAGTAAATCTACTGTAGGGAGGTTCCACGACTTGAGATGAACTATACTGGTTGCAGTATCTCATATATACAGGGGGTCATGTTCCCACCATAACTAAGCCAAATATTGAGATATTGTACTGCAATTTGGTCCACACACTAAGTTAAAATCACTAATAAATATGGAATAGCTTCGACACCTACGGAATGGGCTAATCCAGGCCCCATTGCTCTGTAACCTGCAATTGACTGGTCTAGCTGCATAAAACCCATGTAACTGGTGCGCCATTTTAGCAGCAGAGCTAAACGAAATATTGGGATGTAATGCTGCAATTTGGGCCAAAGATTAAGTGGGTGGCACTAATAAATGTGCAACAGCTTTGGGACTTACATCTAGTAGTAAATGTACTGTAGGGAGGTTCCACGACTTGAGATGAACTATACTGGTTGCAGTCTCTCATATATACAGGGGGTCATGTTCCCACTATAACTAAGCCAAATATTAAGATATTGTACTGCAATTTGGTCCACACACTAAGTAAAAATCACTAATAAATATGGATTAGCTTCGACACCGACGCAATGGGCTAATCCAGGCCCCATTGCTCTGTAACCTGCAATTGAGTGGTCTAGCTGCATAAAACCCATGTACCTGGTGCGCCATTTTGGCGGCAGAGCTAAGCCAAATATTGGGATGTAATGCTGCAATTTGGGCCAAAGATTAAGTGGGTGGCACTAATAAATGTGCAACAGCTTTGGGACTTACATCTAGTAGTAAATCTACTGTAGGGAGGTTCAACGACTTGAGATGAACTATACTGGTTGCAGTATCTCATATATACAGGGGGTCATGTTCCCACCATAACTAAGCCAAATATTGAGATATTGTACTGCAATTTGGTCCACACACTAAGTTAAAATCACTAATAAATATGGAATAGCTTCGACACCTACGGAATGGGCTAATCCAGGCCCCATTGCTCTGTAACCTGCAATTGACTGGTCTAGCTGCATAAAACCCATGTACCTGGTGCGCCATTTTAGCAGCAGAGCTAAACGAAATATTGGGATGTAATGCTGCAATTTGGGCCAAAGATTAAGTGGGTGGCACTAATAAATGTGCAACAGCTTTGGGACTTACATCTAGTAGTAAATGTACTGTAGGGAGGTTCCACGACTTGAGATGAACTATACTGGTTGCAGTATCTCATATATACAGGGGGTCATGTTCCCACCATAACTAAGCCAAATATTGAGATATTGTACTGCAATTTGGTCCACACACTAAGTTAAAATCACTAATAAATATGGAATAGCTTCGACACCTACGGAATGGGCTAATCCAGGCCCCATTGCTCTGTAACCTGCAATTGAGTGGTCTAGCTGCATAAAACCCATGTACCTGGTGCGCCATTTTGGCAGCAGAGCTAAGCCAAATATTGGGATATAATGCTGCAATTTGGGCCAAAGATTAAGTGGGTGGCACTAATAAATGTGCAACAGCTTTGGGACTTACATCTAGTAGTAAATCTACTGTAGGGAGGTTCCACGACTTGAGATGAACTATACTGGTTGCAGTATCTCATATATACAGGGGGTCATGTTCCCACCATAACTAAGCCAAATATTGAGATATTGTACTGCAATTTGGTCCACACACTAAGTTAAAATCACTAATAAATATGGAATAGCTTCGACACCTACGGAATGGGCTAATCCAGGCCCCATTGCTCTGTAACCTGCAATTGACTGGTCTAGCTGCATAAAACCCATGTACCTGGTGCGCCATTTTGGCAGCAGAGCTAAACGAAATATTGGGATGTAATGCTGCAATTTGGGCCAAAGATTAAGTGGGTGGCACTAATAAATGTGCAACAGCTTTGGGACTTACATCTAGTAGTAAATGTACTGTAGGGAGGTTCCACGACTTGAGATGAACTATACTGGTTGCAGTCTCTCATATATACAGGGGGTCATGTTCCCACCATAACTAAGCCAAATATTGAGATATTGTACTGCAATTTGGTCCACACACTAAGTTAAAATCACTAATAAATATGGAATAGCTTCGACACCTACGGAATGGGCTAATCCAGGCCCCATTGCTCTGTAACCTGCAATTGACTGGTCTAGCTGCATAAAACCCATGTACCTGGTGCGCCATTTTAGCAGCAGAGCTAAACGAAATATTGGGATGTAATGCTGCAATTTGGGCCAAAGATTAAGTGGGTGGCACTAATAAATGTGCAACAGCTTTGGGACTTACATCTAGTAGTAAATGTACTGTAGGGAGGTTCCACGACTTGAGATGAACTATACTGGTTGCAGTCTCTCATATATACAGGGGGTCATGTTCCCACCATAACTAAGCCAAATATTAAGATATTGTACTGCAATTTGGTCCACACACTAAGTAAAAATCACTAATAAATATGGATTAGCTTCGACACCGACGCAATGGGCTAATCCAGGCCCCATTGCTCTGTAACCTGCAATTGAGTGGTCTAGCTGCATAAAACCCATGTACCTGGTGCGCCATTTTGGCGGCAGAGCTAAGCCAAATATTGGGATGTAATGCTGCAATTTGGGCCAAAGATTAAGTGGGTGGCACTAATAAATGTGCAACAGCTTTGGGACTTACATCTAGTAGTAAATCTACTGTAGGGAGGTTCAACGACTTGAGATGAACTATACTGGTTGCAGTATCTCATATATACAGGGGGTCATGTTCCCACCATAACTAAGCCAAATATTGAGATATTGTACTGCAATTTGGTCCACACACTAAGTTAAAATCACTAATAAATATGGAATAGCTTCGACACCTACGGAATGGGCTAATCCAGGCCCCATTGCTCTGTAACCTGCAATTGACTGGTCTAGCTGCATAAAACCCATGTACCTGGTGCGCCATTTTAGCAGCAGAGCTAAACGAAATATTGGGATGTAATGCTGCAATTTGGGCCAAAGATTAAGTGGGTGGCACTAATAAATGTGCAACAGCTTTGGGACTTACATCTAGTAGTAAATCTACTGTAGGGAGGTTCCACGACTTGAGATGAACTATACTGGTTGCAGTATCTCATATATACAGGGGGTCATGTTCCCACCATAACTAAGCCAAATATTGAGATATTGTACTGCAATTTGGTCCACACACTAAGTTAAAATCACTAATAAATATGGAATAGCTTCGACACCTACGGAATGGGCTAATCCAGGCCCCATTGCTCTGTAACCTGCAATTGAGTGGTCTAGCTGCATAAAACCCATGTACCTGGTGCGCCATTTTGGCAGCAGAGCTAAGCCAAATATTGGGATATAATGCTGCAATTTGGGCCAAAGATTAAGTGGGTGGCACTAATAAATGTGCAACAGCTTTGGGACTTACATCTAGTAGTAAATCTACTGTAGGGAGGTTCCACGACTTGAGATGAACTATACTGGTTGCAGTATCTCATATATACAGGGGGTCATGTTCCCACCATAACTAAGCCAAATATTGAGATATTGTACTGCAATTTGGTCCACACACTAAGTTAAAATCACTAATAAATATGGAATAGCTTCGACACCTACGGAATGGGCTAATCCAGGCCCCATTGCTCTGTAACCTGCAATTGACTGGTCTAGCTGCATAAAACCCATGTACCTGGTGCGCCATTTTAGCAGCAGAGCTAAACGAAATATTGGGATGTAATGCTGCAATTTGGGCCAAAGATTAAGTGGGTGGCACTAATAAATGTGCAACAGCTTTGGGACTTACATCTAGTAGTAAATGTACTGTAGGGAGGTTCCACGACTTGAGATGAACTATACTGGTTGCAGTCTCTCATATATACAGGGGGTCATGTTCCCACTATAACTAAGCCAAATATTAAGATATTGTACTGCAATTTGGTCCACACACTAAGTAAAAATCACTAATAAATATGGATTAGCTTCGACACCGACGCAATGGTCTAATCCAGGCCCCATTGCTCTGTAACCTGCAATTGAGTGGTCTAGCTGCATAAAACCCATGTACCTGGTGCGCCATTTTGGCAGCAGAGCTAAGCCAAATATTGGGATGTAATGCTGCAATTTGGGCCAAAGATTAAGTGGGTGGCACTAATAAATGTGCAACAGCTTTGGGACTTACATCTAGTAGTAAATCTACTGTAGGGAGGTTCCACGACTTGAGATGAACTATACTGGTTGCAGTATCTCATATATACAGGGGGTCATGTTCCCACCATAACTAAGCCAAATATTGAGATATTGTACTGCAATTTGGTCCACACACTAAGTTAAAATTACTAATAAATATGGAATAGCTTCGACACCTACGGAATGGGCTAATCCAGGCCCCATTGCTCTGTAACCTGCAATTGACTGGTCTAGCTGCATAAAACCCATGTACCTGGTGCGCCATTTTAGCAGCAGAGCTAAACGAAATATTGGGATGTAATGCTGCAATTTGGGCCAAAGATTAAGTGGGTGGCACTAATAAATGTGCAACAGCTTTGGGACTTACATCTAGTAGTAAATGTACTGTAGGGAGGTTCCACGACTTGAGATGAACTATACTGGTTGCAGTCTCTCATATATACAGGGGGTCATGTTCCCACTATAACTAAGCCAAATATTAAGATATTGTACTGCAATTTGGTCCACACACTAAGTAAAAATCACTAATAAATATGGATTAGCTTCGACACCGACGCAATGGGCTAATCCAGGCCCCATTGCTCTGTAACCTGCAATTGAGTGGTCTAGCTGCATAAAACCCATGTACCTGGTGCGCCATTTTGGCAGCAGAGCTAAGCCAAATATTGGGATATAATGCTGCAATTTGGGCCAAAGATTAAGTGGGTGGCACTAATAAATGTGCAACAGCTTTGGGACTTACATCTAGTAGTAAATGTACTGTAGGGAGGTTCCACGACTTGAGATGAACTATACTGGTTGCAGTATCTCATATATACAGGGGGTCATGTTCCCACCATAACTAAGCCAAATATTGAGATATTGTACTGCAATTTGGTCCACACACTAAGTTAAAATCACTAATAAATATGGAATAGCTTCGACACCTACGGAATGGGCTAATCCAGGCCCCATTGCTCTGTAACCTGCAATTGACTGGTCTAGCTGCATAAAACCCATGTACCTGGTGCGCCATTTTAGCAGCAGAGCTAAACGAAATATTGGGATGTAATGCTGCAATTTGGGCCAAAGATTAAGTGGGTGGCACTGATAAATGTGCAACAGCTTTGGGACTTACATCTAGTAGTAAATGTACTGTAGGGAGGTTCCACGACTTGAGATGAACTATAGTGGTTGCAGTCTCTCATATATACAGGGGGTCATGTTCCCACTATAACTAAGCCAAATATTAAGATATTGTACTGCAATTTGGTCCACACACTAAGTAAAAATCACTAATAAATATGGATTAGCTTCGACACCGACGCAATGGGCTAATTCAGGCCCCATTGCTCTGTAACCTGCAATTGAGTGGTCTAGCTGCATAAAACCCATGTACCTGGTGCGCCATTTTGGCAGCAGAGCTAAGCCAAATATTGGGATGTAATGCTGCAATTTGGGCCAAAGATTAAGTGGGTGGCACTAATAAATGTGCAACAGCTTTGGGACTTACATCTAGTAGTAAATCTACTGTAGGGAGGTTCCACGACTTGAGATGAACTATACTGGTTGCAGTATCTCATATATACAGGGGGTCATGTTCCCACCATAACTAAGCCAAATATTGAGATATTGTACTGCAATTTGGTCCACACACTAAGTTAAAATCACTAATAAATATGGAATAGCTTCGACACCTACGGAATGGGCTAATCCAGGCCCCATTGCTCTGTAACCTGCAATTGACTGGTCTAGCTGCATAAAACCCATGTACCTGGTGCGCCATTTTAGCAGCAGAGCTAAACGAAATATTGGGATGTAATGCTGCAATTTGGGCCAAAGATTAAGTGGGTGGCACTAATAAATGTGCAACAGCTTTGGGACTTACATCTAGTAGTAAATGTACTGTAGGGAGGTTCCACGACTTGAGATGAACTATACTGGTTGCAGTCTCTCATATATACAGGGGGTCATGTTCCCACTATAACTAAGCCAAATATTAAGATATTGTACTGCAATTTGGTCCACACACTAAGTAAAAATCACTAATAAATATGGATTAGCTTCGACACCGACGCAATGGTCTAATCCAGGCCCCATTGCTCTGTAACCTGCAATTGAGTGGTCTAGCTGCATAAAACCCATGTACCTGGTGCGCCATTTTGGCAGCAGAGCTAAGCCAAATATTGGGATGTAATGCTGCAATTTGGGCCAAAGATTAAGTGGGTGGCACTAATAAATGTGCAACAGCTTTGGGACTTACATCTAGTAGTAAATCTACTGTAGGGAGGTTCCACGACTTGAGATGAACTATACTGGTTGCAGTATCTCATATATACAGGGGGTCATGTTCCCACCATAACTAAGCCAAATATTGAGATATTGTACTGCAATTTGGTCCACACACTAAGTTAAAATTACTAATAAATATGGAATAGCTTCGACACCTACGGAATGGGCTAATCCAGGCCCCATTGCTCTGTAACCTGCAATTGACTGGTCTAGCTGCATAAAACCCATGTACCTGGTGCGCCATTTTAGCAGCAGAGCTAAACGAAATATTGGGATGTAATGCTGCAATTTGGGCCAAAGATTAAGTGGGTGGCACTAATAAATGTGCAACAGCTTTGGGACTTACATCTAGTAGTAAATGTACTGTAGGGAGGTTCCACGACTTGAGATGAACTATACTGGTTGCAGTCTCTCATATATACAGGGGGTCATGTTCCCACTATAACTAAGCCAAATATTAAGATATTGTACTGCAATTTGGTCCACACACTAAGTAAAAATCACTAATAAATATGGATTAGCTTCGACACCGACGCAATGGGCTAATCCAGGCCCCATTGCTCTGTAACCTGCAATTGAGTGGTCTAGCTGCATAAAACCCATGTACCTGGTGCGCCATTTTGGCAGCAGAGCTAAGCCAAATATTGGGATATAATGCTGCAATTTGGGCCAAAGATTAAGTGGGTGGCACTAATAAATGTGCAACAGCTTTGGGACTTACATCTAGTAGTAAATGTACTGTAGGGAGGTTCCACGACTTGAGATGAACTATACTGGTTGCAGTATCTCATATATACAGGGGGTCATGTTCCCACCATAACTAAGCCAAATATTGAGATATTGTACTGCAATTTGGTCCACACACTAAGTTAAAATCACTAATAAATATGGAATAGCTTCGACACCTACGGAATGGGCTAATCCAGGCCCCATTGCTCTGTAACCTGCAATTGACTGGTCTAGCTGCATAAAACCCATGTACCTGGTGCGCCATTTTAGCAGCAGAGCTAAACGAAATATTGGGATGTAATGCTGCAATTTGGGCCAAAGATTAAGTGGGTGGCACTGATAAATGTGCAACAGCTTTGGGACTTACATCTAGTAGTAAATGTACTGTAGGGAGGTTCCACGACTTGAGATGAACTATAGTGGTTGCAGTCTCTCATATATACAGGGGGTCATGTTCCCACTATAACTAAGCCAAATATTAAGATATTGTACTGCAATTTGGTCCACACACTAAGTAAAAATCACTAATAAATATGGATTAGCTTCGACACCGACGCAATGGGCTAATTCAGGCCCCATTGCTCTGTAACCTGCAATTGAGTGGTCTAGCTGCATAAAACCCATGTACCTGGTGCGCCATTTTGGCAGCAGAGCTAAGCCAAATATTGGGATGTAATGCTGCAATTTGGGCCAAAGATTAAGTGGGTGGCACTAATAAATGTGCAACAGCTTTGGGACTTACATCTAGTAGTAAATCTACTGTAGGGAGGTTCCACGACTTGAGATGAACTATACTGGTTGCAGTATCTCATATATACAGGGGGTCATGTTCCCACCATAACTAAGCCAAATATTGAGATATTGTACTGCAATTTGGTCCACACACTAAGTTAAAATCACTAATAAATATGGAATAGCTTCGACACCTACGGAATGGGCTAATCCAGGCCCCATTGCTCTGTAACCTGCAATTGACTGGTCTAGCTGCATAAAACCCATGTACCTGGTGCGCCATTTTGGCAGCAGAGCTAAACGAAATATTGGGATGTAATGCTGCAATTTGGGCCAAAGATTAAGTGGGTGGCACTAATAAATGTGCAACAGCTTTGGGACTTACATCTAGTAGTAAATGTACTGTAGGGAGGTTCCACGACTTGAGATGAACTATACTGGTTGCAGTCTCTCATATATACAGGGGGTCATGTTCCCACTATAACTAAGCCAAATATTGAGATATTGTACTGCAATTTGGTCCACACACTAAGTTAAAATCACTAATAAATATGGAATAGCTTCGACACCTACGGAATGGGCTAATCCAGGCCCCATTGCTCTGTAACCTGCAATTGAGTGGTCTAGCTGCATAAAAGCCATGTACCTGGTGCGCCATTTTAGCAGCAGAGCTAAACGAAATATTGGGATGTAATGCTGCAATTTGGGCCAAAGATTAAGTGGGTGGCACTAATAAATGTGCAACAGCTTTGGGACTTACATCTAGTAGTAAATGTACTGTAGGGAGGTTCCACGACTTGAGATGAACTATACTGGTTGCAGTCTCTCATATATACAGGGGGTCATGTTCCCACTATAACTAAGCCAAATATTAAGATATTGTACTGCAATTTGGTCCACACACTAAGTAAAAATCACTAATAAATATGGATTAGCTTCGACACCGACGCAATGGGCTAATCCAGGCCCCATTGCTCTGTAACCTGCAATTGAGTGGTCTAGCTGCATAAAACCCATGTACCTGGTGCGCCATTTTGGCAGCAGAGCTAAGCCAAATATTGGGATGTAATGCTGCAATTTGGGCCAAAGATTAAGTGGGTGGCACTAATAAATGTGCAACAGCTTTGGGACTTACATCTAGTAGTAAATCTACTGTAGGGAGGTTCCACGACTTGAGATGAACTATACTGGTTGCAGTATCTCATATATACAGGGGGTCATGTTCCCACCATAACTAAGCCAAATATTGAGATATTGTACTGCAATTTGGTCCACACACTAAGTTAAAATCACTAATAAATATGGAATAGCTTCGACACCTACGGAATGGGCTAATCCAGGCCCCATTGCTCTGTAACCTGCAATTGACTGGTATAGCTGCATAAAACCCATGTACCTGGTGCGCCATTTTGGCAGCAGAGCTAAACGAAATATTGGGATGTAATGCTGCAATTTGGGCCAAAGATTAAGTGGGTGGCACTAATAAATGTGCAACAGCTTTGGGACTTACATCTAGTAGTAAATGTACTGTAGGGAGGTTCCACGACTTGAGATGAACTATACTGGTTGCAGTCTCTCATATATACAGGGGGTCATGTTCCCACTATAACTAAGCCAAATATTAAGATATTGTACTGCAATTTGGTCCACACACTAAGTAAAAATCACTAATAAATATGGATTAGCTTCGACACCGACGCAATGGGCTAATCCAGGCCCCATTGCTCTGTAACCTGCAATTGAGTGGTCTAGCTGCATAAAACCCATGTACCTGGTGCGCCATTTTGGCAGCAGAGCTAAGCCAAATATTGGGATGTAATGCTGCAATTTGGGCCAAAGATTAAGTGGGTGGCACTAATAAATGTGCAACAGCTTTGGGACTTACATCTAGTAGTAAATCTACTGTAGGGAGGTTCCACGACTTGAGATGAACTATACTGGTTGCAGTATCTCATATATACAGGGGGTCATGTTCCCACCATAACTAAGCCAAATATTGAGATATTGTACTGCAATTTGGTCCACACACTAAGTTAAAATCACTAATAAATATGGAATAGCTTCGACACCTACGGAATGGGCTAATCCAGGCCCCATTGCTCTGTAACCTGCAATTGACTGGTCTAGCTGCATAAAACCCATGTACCTGGTGCGCCATTTTGGCAGCAGAGCTAAACGAAATATTGGGATGTAATGCTGCAATTTGGGCCAAAGATTAAGTGGGTGGCACTAATAAATGTGCAACAGCTTTGGGACTTACATCTAGTAGTAAATGTACTGTAGGGAGGTTCCACGACTTGAGATGAACTATAGTGGTTGCAGTCTCTCATATATACAGGGGGTCATGTTCCCACTATAACTAAGCCAAATATTAAGATATTGTACTGCAATTTGGTCCACACACTAAGTAAAAATCACTAATAAATATGGATTAGCTTCGACACCGACGCAATGGGCTAATTCAGGCCCCATTGCTCTGTAACCTGCAATTGAGTGGTCTAGCTGCATAAAACCCATGTACCTGGTGCGCCATTTTGGCAGCAGAGCTAAGCCAAATATTGGGATGTAATGCTGCAATTTGGGCCAAAGATTAAGTGGGTGGCACTAATAAATGTGCAACAGCTTTGGGACTTACATCTAGTAGTAAATCTACTGTAGGGAGGTTCCACGACTTGAGATGAACTATACTGGTTGCAGTATCTCATATATACAGGGGGTCATGTTCCCACCATAACTAAGCCAAATATTGAGATATTGTACTGCAATTTGGTCCACACACTAAGTTAAAATCACTAATAAATATGGAATAGCTTCGACACCTACGGAATGGGCTAATCCAGGCCCCATTGCTCTGTAACCTGCAATTGAGTGGTCTAGCTGCATAAAACCCATGTACCTGGTGCGCCATTTTGGCAGCAGAGCTAAGCCAAATATTGGGATGTAATGCTGCAATTTGGGCCAAAGATTAAGTGGGTGGCACTAATAAATGTGCAACAGCTTTGGGACTTACATCTAGTAGTAAATCTACTGTAGGGAGGTTCCACGACTTGAGATGAACTATACTGGTTGCAGTATCTCATATATACAGGGGGTCATGTTCCCACCATAACTAAGCCAAATATTGAGATATTGTACTGCAATTTGGTCCACACACTAAGTTAAAATCACTAATAAATATGGAATAGCTTCGACACCTACGGAATGGGCTAATCCAGGCCCCATTGCTCTGTAACCTGCAATTGACTGGTCTAGCTGCATAAAACCCATGTACCTGGTGCGCCATTTTGGCAGCAGAGCTAAACGAAATATTGGGATGTAATGCTGCAATTTGGGCCAAAGATTAAGTGGGTGGCACTAATAAATGTGCAACAGCTTTGGGACTTACATCTAGTAGTAAATGTACTGTAGGGAGGTTCCACGACTTGAGATGAACTATACTGGTTGCAGTCTCTCATATATACAGGGGGTCATGTTCCCACTATAACTAAGCCAAATATTGAGATATTGTACTGCAATTTGGTCCACACACTAAGTTAAAATCACTAATAAATATGGAATAGCTTCGACACCTACGGAATGGGCTAATCCAGGCCCCATTGCTCTGTAACCTGCAATTGACTGGTCTAGCTGCATAAAAGCCATGTACCTGGTGCGCCATTTTAGCAGCAGAGCTAAACGAAATATTGGGATGTAATGCTGCAATTTGGGCCAAAGATTAAGTGGGTGGCACTAATAAATGTGCAACAGCTTTGGGACTTACATCTAGTAGTAAATGTACTGTAGGGAGGTTCCACGACTTGAGATGAACTATACTGGTTGCAGTCTCTCATATATACAGGGGGTCATGTTCCCACTATAACTAAGCCAAATATTAAGATATTGTACTGCAATTTGGTCCACACACTAAGTAAAAATCACTAATAAATATGGATTAGCTTCGACACCGACGCAATGGGCTAATCCAGGCCCCATTGCTCTGTAACCTGCAATTGAGTGGTCTAGCTGCATAAAACCCATGTACCTGGTGCGCCATTTTGGCAGCAGAGCTAAGCCAAATATTGGGATGTAATGCTGCAATTTGGGCCAAAGATTAAGTGGGTGGCACTAATAAATGTGCAACAGCTTTGGGACTTACATCTAGTAGTAAATCTACTGTAGGGAGGTTCCACGACTTGAGATGAACTATACTGGTTGCAGTATCTCATATATACAGGGGGTCATGTTCCCACCATAACTAAGCCAAATATTGAGATATTGTACTGCAATTTGGTCCACACACTAAGTTAAAATCACTAATAAATATGGAATAGCTTCGACACCTACGGAATGGGCTAATCCAGGCCCCATTGCTCTGTAACCTGCAATTGACTGGTCTAGCTGCATAAAACCCATGTACCTGGTGCGCCATTTTGGCAGCAGAGCTAAACGAAATATTGGGATGTAATGCTGCAATTTGGGCCAAAGATTAAGTGGGTGGCACTAATAAATGTGCAACAGCTTTGGGACTTACATCTAGTAGTAAATGTACTGTAGGGAGGTTCCACGACTTGAGATGAACTATACTGGTTGCAGTCTCTCATATATACAGGGGGTCATGTTCCCACTATAACTAAGCCAAATATTAAGATATTGTACTGCAATTTGGTCCACACACTAAGTAAAAATCACTAATAAATATGTATTAGCTTCGACACCGACGCAATGGGCTAATCCAGGCCCCATTGCTCTGTAACCTGCAATTGAGTGGTCTAGCTGCATAAAACCCATGTACCTGGTGCGCCATTTTGGCAGCAGAGCTAAGCCAAATATTGGGATGTAATGCTGCAATTTGGGCCAAAGATTAAGTGGGTGGCACTAATAAATGTGCAACAGCTTTGGGACTTACATCTAGTAGTAAATCTACTGTAGGGAGGTTCCACGACTTGAGATGAACTATACTGGTTGCAGTATCTCATATATACAGGGGGTCATGTTCCCACCATAACTAAGCCAAATATTGAGATATTGTACTGCAATTTGGTCCACACACTAAGTTAAAATCACTAATAAATATGGAATAGCTTCGACACCTACGGAATGGGCTAATCCAGGCCCCATTGCTCTGTAACCTGCAATTGACTGGTCTAGCTGCATAAAACCCATGTACCTGGTGCGCCATTTTAGCAGCAGAGCTAAACGAAATATTGGGATGTAATGCTGCAATTTGGGCCAAAGATTAAGTGGGTGGCACTAATAAATGTGCAACAGCTTTGGGACTTACATCTAGTAGTAAATGTACTGTAGGGAGGTTCCACGACTTGAGATGAACTATACTGGTTGCAGTCTCTCATATATACAGGGGGTCATGTTCCCACTATAACTAAGCCAAATATTAAGATATTGTACTGCAATTTGGTCCACACACTAAGTAAAAATCACTAATAAATATGGATTAGCTTCGACACCGACGCAATGGGCTAATCCAGGCCCCATTGCTCTGTAACCTGCAATTGAGTGGTCTAGCTGCATAAAACCCATGTACCTGGTGCGCCATTTTGGCAGCAGAGCTAAGCCAAATATTGGGATGTAATGCTGCAATTTGGGCCAAAGATTAAGTGGGTGGCACTAATAAATGTGCAACAGCTTTGGGACTTACATCTAGTAGTAAATCTACTGTAGGGAGGTTCCACGACTTGAGATGAACTATACTGGTTGCAGTATCTCATATATACAGGGGGTCATGTTCCCACCATAACTAAGCCAAATATTGAGATATTGTACTGCAATTTGGTCCACACACTAAGTTAAAATCACTAATAAATATGGAATAGCTTTGACACCTACGGAATGGGCTAATCCAGGCCCCATTGCTCTGTAACCTGCAATTGACTGGTCTAGCTGCATAAAACCCATGTACCTGGTGCGCCATTTTAGCAGCAGAGCTAAACGAAATATTGGGATGTAATGCTGCAATTTGGGCCAAAGATTAAGTGGGTGGCACTAATAAATGTGCAACAGCTTTGGGACTTACATCTAGTAGTAAATGTACTATAGGGAGGTTCCACGACTTGAGATGAACTATACTGGTTGCAGTCTCTCATATATACAGGGGGTCATGTTCCCACTATAACTAAGCCAAATATTAAGATATTGTACTGCAATTTGGTCCACACACTAAGTAAAAATCACTAATAAATATGGATTAGCTTCGACACCGACGCAATGGGCTAATCCAGGCCCCATTGCTCTGTAACCTGCAATTGAGTGGTCTAGCTGCATAAAACCCATGTACCTGGTGCGCCATTTTGGCAGCAGAGCTAAGCCAAATATTGGGATGTAATGCTGCAATTTGGGCCAAAGATTAAGTGGGTGGCACTAATAAATGTGCAACAGCTTTGGGACTTACATCTAATAGTAAATCTACTGTAGGGAGGTTCCACGACTTGAGATGAACTATACTGGTTGCAGTATCTCATATATACAGGGGGTCATGTTCCCACCATAACTAAGCCAAATATTGAGATATTGTACTGCAATTTGGTCCACACACTAAGTTAAAATCACTAATAAATATGGAATAGCTTCGACACCTACGGAATGGGCTAATCCAGGCCCCATTGCTCTGTAACCTGCAATTGACTGGTCTAGCTGCATAAAACCCATGTACCTGGTGCGCCATTTTGGCAGCAGAGCTAAACGAAATATTGGGATGTAATGCTGCAATTTGGGCCAAAGATTAAGTGGGTGGCACTAATAAATGTGCAACAGCTTTGGGACTTACATCTAGTAGTAAATGTACTGTAGGGAGGTTCCACGACTTGAGATGAACTATACTGGTTGCAGTCTCTCATATATACAGGGGGTCATGTTCCCACCATAACTAAGCCAAATATTGAGATATTGTACTGCAATTTGGTCCACACACTAAGTTAAAATCACTAATAAATATGGAATAGCTTCGACACCTACGGAATGGGCTAATCCAGGCCCCATTGCTCTGTAACCTGCAATTGACTGGTCTAGCTGCATAAAACCCATGTACCTGGTGCGCCATTTTGGCAGCAGAGCTAAACGAAATATTGGGATGTAATGCTGCAATTTGGGCCAAAGATTAAGTGGGTGGCACTAATAAATGTGCAACAGCTTTGGGACTTACATCTAGTAGTAAATGTACTGTAGGGAGGTTCCACGACTTGAGATGAACTATACTGGTTGCAGTCTCTCATATATACAGGGGGTCATGTTCCCACTATAACTAAGCCAAATATTGAGATATTGTACTGCAATTTGGTCCACACACTAAGTTAAAATCACTAATAAATATGGAATAGCTTCGACACCTACGGAATGGGCTAATCCAGGCCCCATTGCTCTGTAACCTGCAATTGACTGGTCTAGCTGCATAAAACCCATGTACCTGGTGCGCCATTTTAGCAGCAGAGCTAAACGAAATATTGGGATGTAATGCTGCAATTTGGGCCAAAGATTAAGTGGGTGGCACTAATAAATGTGCAACAGCTTTGGGACTTACATCTAGTAGTAAATGTACTGTAGGGAGGTTCCACGACTTGAGATGAACTATACTGGTTGCAGTCTCTCATATATACAGGGGGTCATGTTCCCACTATAACTAAGCCAAATATTAAGATATTGTACTGCAATTTGGTCCACACACTAAGTAAAAATCACTAATAAATATGGATTAGCTTCGACACCGACGCAATGGGCTAATCCAGGCCCCATTGCTCTGTAACCTGCAATTGAGTGGTCTAGCTGCATAAAACCCATGTACCTGGTGCGCCATTTTGGCAGCAGAGCTAAGCCAAATATTGGGATGTAATGCTGCAATTTGGGCCAAAGATTAAGTGGGTGGCACTAATAAATGTGCAACAGCTTTGGGACTTACATCTAGTAGTAAATGTACTGTAGGGAGGTTCCACGACTTGAGATGAACTATACTGGTTGCAGTCTCTCATATATACAGGGGGTCATGTTCCCACTATAACTAAGCCAAATATTAAGATATTGTACTGCAATTTGGTCCACACACTAAGTAAAAATCACTAATAAATATGGATTAGCTTCGACACCGACGCAATGGGCTAATCCAGGCCCCATTGCTCTGTAACCTGCAATTGAGTGGTCTAGCTGCATAAAACCCATGTACCTGGTGCGCCATTTTGGCAGCAGAGCTAAGCCAAATATTGGGATGTAATGCTGCAATTTGGGCCAAAGATTAAGTGGGTGGCACTAATAAATGTGCAACAGCTTTGGGACTTACATCTAGTAGTAAATCTACTGTAGGGAGGTTCCACGACTTGAGATGAACTATACTGGTTGCAGTATCTCATATATACAGGGGGTCATGTTCCCACCATAACTAAGCCAAATATTGAGATATTGTACTGCAATTTGGTCCACACACTAAGTTAAAATCACTAATAAATATGGAATAGCTTCGACACCTACGGAATGGGCTAATCCAGGCCCCATTGCTCTGTAACCTGCAATTGACTGGTCTAGCTGCATAAAACCCATGTACCTGGTGCGCCATTTTGGCAGCAGAGCTAAACGAAATATTGGGATGTAATGCTGCAATTTGGGCCAAAGATTAAGTGGGTGGCACTAATAAATGTGCAACAGCTTTGGGACTTACATCTAGTAGTAAATGTACTGTAGGGAGGTTCCACGACTTGAGATGAACTATAGTGGTTGCAGTCTCTCATATATACAGGGGGTCATGTTCCCACTATAACTAAGCCAAATATTAAGATATTGTACTGCAATTTGGTCCACACACTAAGTAAAAATCACTAATAAATATGGATTAGCTTCGACACCGACGCAATGGGCTAATCCAGGCCCCATTGCTCTGTAACCTGCAATTGAGTGGTCTAGCTGCATAAAACCCATGTACCTGGTGCGCCATTTTGGCAGCAGAGCTAAGCCAAATATTGGGATGTAATGCTGCAATTTGGGCCAAAGATTAAGTGGGTGGCACTAATAAATGTGCAACAGCTTTGGGACTTACATCTAGTAGTAAATGTACTGTAGGGAGGTTCCACGACTTGAGATGAACTATACTGGTTGCAGTCTCTCATATATACAGGGGGTCATGTTCCCACTATAACTAAGCCAAATATTAAGATATTGTACTGCAATTTGGTCCACACACTAAGTAAAAATCACTAATAAATATGGATTAGCTTCGACACCGACGCAATGGGCTAATCCAGGCCCCATTGCTCTGTAACCTGCAATTGAGTGGTCTAGCTGCATAAAACCCATGTACCTGGTGCGCCATTTTGGCAGCAGAGCTAAGCCAAATATTGGGATGTAATGCTGCAATTTGGGCCAAAGATTAAGTGGGTGGCACTAATAAATGTGCAACAGCTTTGGGACTTACATCTAGTAGTAAATCTACTGTAGGGAGGTTCCACGACTTGAGATGAACTATACTGGTTGCAGTATCTCATATATACAGGGGGTCATGTTCCCACCATAACTAAGCCAAATATTGAGATATTGTACTGCAATTTGGTCCACACACTAAGTTAAAATCACTAATAAATATGGAATAGCTTCGACACCTACGGAATGGGCTAATCCAGGCCCCATTGCTCTGTAACCTGCAATTGACTGGTCTAGCTGCATAAAACCCATGTACCTGGTGCGCCATTTTGGCAGCAGAGCTAAACGAAATATTGGGATGTAATGCTGCAATTTGGGCCAAAGATTAAGTGGGTGGCACTAATAAATGTGCAACAGCTTTGGGACTTACATCTAGTAGTAAATGTACTGTAGGGAGGTTCCACGACTTGAGATGAACTATAGTGGTTGCAGTCTCTCATATATACAGGGGGTCATGTTCCCACTATAACTAAGCCAAATATTAAGATATTGTACTGCAATTTGGTCCACACACTAAGTAAAAATCACTAATAAATATGGATTAGCTTCGACACCGACGCAATGGGCTAATCCAGGCCCCATTGCTCTGTAACCTGCAATTGAGTGGTCTAGCTGCATAAAACCCATGTACCTGGTGCGCCATTTTGGCAGCAGAGCTAAGCCAAATATTGGGATGTAATGCTGCAATTTGGGCCAAAGATTAAGTGGGTGGCACTAATAAATGTGCAACAGCTTTGGGACTTACATCTAGTAGTAAATGTACTGTAGGGAGGTTCCACGACTTGAGATGAACTATACTGGTTGCAGTCTCTCATATATACAGGGGGTCATGTTCCCACTATAACTAAGCCAAATATTAAGATATTGTACTGCAATTTGGTCCACACACTAAGTAAAAATCACTAATAAATATGGATTAGCTTCGACACCGACGCAATGGGCTAATCCAGGCCCCATTGCTCTGTAACCTGCAATTGAGTGGTCTAGCTGCATAAAACCCATGTACCTGGTGCGCCATTTTGGCAGCAGAGCTAAGCCAAATATTGGGATGTAATGCTGCAATTTGGGCCAAAGATTAAGTGGGTGGCACTAATAAATGTGCAACAGCTTTGGGACTTACATCTAGTAGTAAATCTACTGTAGGGAGGTTCCACGACTTGAGATGAACTATACTGGTTGCAGTATCTCATATATACAGGGGGTCATGTTCCCACCATAACTAAGCCAAATATTGAGATATTGTACTGCAATTTGGTCCACACACTAAGTTAAAATCACTAATAAATATGGAATAGCTTCGACACCTACGGAATGGGCTAATCCAGGCCCCATTGCTCTGTAACCTGCAATTGACTGGTCTAGCTGCATAAAACCCATGTACCTGGTGCGCCATTTTGGCAGCAGAGCTAAACGAAATATTGGGATGTAATGCTGCAATTTGGGCCAAAGATTAAGTGGGTGGCACTAATAAATGTGCAACAGCTTTGGGACTTACATCTAGTAGTAAATGTACTGTAGGGAGGTTCCACGACTTGAGATGAACTATAGTGGTTGCAGTCTCTCATATATACAGGGGGTCATGTTCCCACTATAACTAAGCCAAATATTAAGATATTGTACTGCAATTTGGTCCACACACTAAGTAAAAATCACTAATAAATATGGATTAGCTTCGACACCGACGCAATGGGCTAATTCAGGCCCCATTGCTCTGTAACCTGCAATTGAGTGGTCTAGCTGCATAAAACCCATGTACCTGGTGCGCCATTTTGGCAGCAGAGCTAAGCCAAATATTGGGATGTAATGCTGCAATTTGGGCCAAAGATTAAGTGGGTGGCACTAATAAATGTGCAACAGCTTTGGGACTTACATCTAGTAGTAAATCTACTGTAGGGAGGTTCCACGACTTGAGATGAACTATACTGGTTGCAGTATCTCATATATACAGGGGGTCATGTTCCCACCATAACTAAGCCAAATATTGAGATATTGTACTGCAATTTGGTCCACACACTAAGTTAAAATCACTAATAAATATGGAATAGCTTCGACACCTACGGAATGGGCTAATCCAGGCCCCATTGCTCTGTAACCTGCAATTGAGTGGTCTAGCTGCATAAAACCCATGTACCTGGTGCGCCATTTTGGCAGCAGAGCTAAGCCAAATATTGGGATGTAATGCTGCAATTTGGGCCAAAGATTAAGTGGGTGGCACTAATAAATGTGCAACAGCTTTGGGACTTACATCTAGTAGTAAATCTACTGTAGGGAGGTTCCACGACTTGAGATGAACTATACTGGTTGCAGTATCTCATATATACAGGGGGTCATGTTCCCACCATAACTAAGCCAAATATTGAGATATTGTACTGCAATTTGGTCCACACACTAAGTTAAAATCACTAATAAATATGGAATAGCTTCGACACCTACGGAATGGGCTAATCCAGGCCCCATTGCTCTGTAACCTGCAATTGACTGGTCTAGCTGCATAAAACCCATGTACCTGGTGCGCCATTTTGGCAGCAGAGCTAAACGAAATATTGGGATGTAATGCTGCAATTTGGGCCAAAGATTAAGTGGGTGGCACTAATAAATGTGCAACAGCTTTGGGACTTACATCTAGTAGTAAATGTACTGTAGGGAGGTTCCACGACTTGAGATGAACTATACTGGTTGCAGTCTCTCATATATACAGGGGGTCATGTTCCCACTATAACTAAGCCAAATATTGAGATATTGTACTGCAATTTGGTCCACACACTAAGTTAAAATCACTAATAAATATGGAATAGCTTCGACACCTACGGAATGGGCTAATCCAGGCCCCATTGCTCTGTAACCTGCAATTGACTGGTCTAGCTGCATAAAAGCCATGTACCTGGTGCGCCATTTTAGCAGCAGAGCTAAACGAAATATTGGGATGTAATGCTGCAATTTGGGCCAAAGATTAAGTGGGTGGCACTAATAAATGTGCAACAGCTTTGGGACTTACATCTAGTAGTAAATGTACTGTAGGGAGGTTCCACGACTTGAGATGAACTATACTGGTTGCAGTCTCTCATATATACAGGGGGTCATGTTCCCACTATAACTAAGCCAAATATTAAGATATTGTACTGCAATTTGGTCCACACACTAAGTAAAAATCACTAATAAATATGGATTAGCTTCGACACCGACGCAATGGGCTAATCCAGGCCCCATTGCTCTGTAACCTGCAATTGAGTGGTCTAGCTGCATAAAACCCATGTACCTGGTGCGCCATTTTGGCAGCAGAGCTAAGCCAAATATTGGGATGTAATGCTGCAATTTGGGCCAAAGATTAAGTGGGTGGCACTAATAAATGTGCAACAGCTTTGGGACTTACATCTAGTAGTAAATCTACTGTAGGGAGGTTCCACGACTTGAGATGAACTATACTGGTTGCAGTATCTCATATATACAGGGGGTCATGTTCCCACCATAACTAAGCCAAATATTGAGATATTGTACTGCAATTTGGTCCACACACTAAGTTAAAATCACTAATAAATATGGAATAGCTTCGACACCTACGGAATGGGCTAATCCAGGCCCCATTGCTCTGTAACCTGCAATTGACTGGTCTAGCTGCATAAAACCCATGTACCTGGTGCGCCATTTTGGCAGCAGAGCTAAACGAAATATTGGGATGTAATGCTGCAATTTGGGCCAAAGATTAAGTGGGTGGCACTAATAAATGTGCAACAGCTTTGGGACTTACATCTAGTAGTAAATGTACTGTAGGGAGGTTCCACGACTTGAGATGAACTATACTGGTTGCAGTCTCTCATATATACAGGGGGTCATGTTCCCACTATAACTAAGCCAAATATTGAGATATTGTACTGCAATTTGGTCCACACACTAAGTTAAAATCACTAATAAATATGGAATAGCTTCGACACCTACGGAATGGGCTAATCCAGGCCCCATTGCTCTGTAACCTGCAATTGACTGGTCTAGCTGCATAAAACCCATGTACCTGGTGCGCCATTTTAGCAGCAGAGCTAAACGAAATATTGGGATGTAATGCTGCAATTTGGGCCAAAGATTAAGTGGGTGGCACTAATAAATGTGCAACAGCTTTGGGACTTACATCTAGTAGTAAATGTACTATAGGGAGGTTCCACGACTTGAGATGAACTATACTGGTTGCAGTCTCTCATATATACAGGGGGTCATGTTCCCACTATAACTAAGCCAAATATTAAGATATTGTACTGCAATTTGGTCCACACACTAAGTAAAAATCACTAATAAATATGGATTAGCTTCGACACCGACGCAATGGGCTAATCCAGGCCCCATTGCTCTGTAACCTGCAATTGAGTGGTCTAGCTGCATAAAACCCATGTACCTGGTGCGCCATTTTGGCAGCAGAGCTAAGCCAAATATTGGGATGTAATGCTGCAATTTGGGCCAAAGATTAAGTGGGTGGCACTAATAAATGTGCAACAGCTTTGGGACTTACATCTAGTAGTAAATCTACTGTAGGGAGGTTCCACGACTTGAGATGAACTATACTGGTTGCAGTATCTCATATATACAGGGGGTCATGTTCCCACCATAACTAAGCCAAATATTGAGATATTGTACTGCAATTTGGTCCACACACTAAGTTAAAATCACTAATAAATATGGAATAGCTTCGACACCTACGGAATGGGCTAATCCAGGCCCCATTGCTCTGTAACCTGCAATTGACTGGTCTAGCTGCATAAAACCCATGTACCTGGTGCGCCATTTTGGCAGCAGAGCTAAACGAAATATTGGGATGTAATGCTGCAATTTGGGCCAAAGATTAAGTGGGTGGCACTAATAAATGTGCAACAGCTTTGGGACTTACATCTAGTAGTAAATGTACTGTAGGGAGGTTCCACGACTTGAGATGAACTATACTGGTTGCAGTCTCTCATATATACAGGGGGTCATGTTCCCACTATAACTAAGCCAAATATTGAGATATTGTACTGCAATTTGGTCCACACACTAAGTTAAAATCACTAATAAATATGGAATAGCTTCGACACCTACGGAATGGGCTAATCCAGGCCCCATTGCTCTGTAACCTGCAATTGACTGGTCTAGCTGCATAAAACCCATGTACCTGGTGCGCCATTTTAGCAGCAGAGCTAAACGAAATATTGGGATGTAATGCTGCAATTTGGGCCAAAGATTAAGTGGGTGGCACTAATAAATGTGCAACAGCTTTGGGACTTACATCTAGTAGTAAATGTACTATAGGGAGGTTCCACGACTTGAGATGAACTATACTGGTTGCAGTCTCTCATATATACAGGGGGTCATGTTCCCACTATAACTAAGCCAAATATTAAGATATTGTACTGCAATTTGGTCCACACACTAAGTAAAAATCACTAATAAATATGGATTAGCTTCGACACCGACGCAATGGGCTAATCCAGGCCCCATTGCTCTGTAACCTGCAATTGAGTGGTCTAGCTGCATAAAACCCATGTACCTGGTGCGCCATTTTGGCAGCAGAGCTAAGCCAAATATTGGGATGTAATGCTGCAATTTGGGCCAAAGATTAAGTGGGTGGCACTAATAAATGTGCAACAGCTTTGGGACTTACATCTAGTAGTAAATCTACTGTAGGGAGGTTCCACGACTTGAGATGAACTATACTGGTTGCAGTATCTCATATATACAGGGGGTCATGTTCCCACCATAACTAAGCCAAATATTGAGATATTGTACTGCAATTTGGTCCACACACTAAGTTAAAATCACTAATAAATATGGAATAGCTTCGACACCTACGGAATGGGCTAATCCAGGCCCCATTGCTCTGTAACCTGCAATTGACTGGTCTAGCTGCATAAAACCCATGTACCTGGTGCGCCATTTTGGCAGCAGAGCTAAACGAAATATTGGGATGTAATGCTGCAATTTGGGCCAAAGATTAAGTGGGTGGCACTAATAAATGTGCAACAGCTTTGGGACTTACATCTAGTAGTAAATGTACTATAGGGAGGTTCCACGACTTGAGATGAACTATACTGGTTGCAGTCTCTCATATATACAGGGGGTCATGTTCCCACTATAACTAAGCCAAATATTAAGATATTGTACTGCAATTTGGTCCACACACTAAGTAAAAATCACTAATAAATATGGATTAGCTTCGACACCGACGCAATGGGCTAATCCAGGCCCCATTGCTCTGTAACCTGCAATTGAGTGGTCTAGCTGCATAAAACCCATGTACCTGGTGCGCCATTTTGGCAGCAGAGCTAAGCCAAATATTGGGATGTAATGCTGCAATTTGGGCCAAAGATTAAGTGGGTGGCACTAATAAATGTGCAACAGCTTTGGGACTTACATCTAGTAGTAAATCTACTGTAGGGAGGTTCCACGACTTGAGATGAACTATACTGGTTGCAGTATCTCATATATACAGGGGGTCATGTTCCCACCATAACTAAGCCAAATATTGAGATATTGTACTGCAATTTGGTCCACACACTAAGTTAAAATCACTAATAAATATGGAATAGCTTCGACACCTACGGAATGGGCTAATCCAGGCCCCATTGCTCTGTAACCTGCAATTGACTGGTCTAGCTGCATAAAACCCATGTACCTGGTGCGCCATTTTGGCAGCAGAGCTAAACGAAATATTGGGATGTAATGCTGCAATTTGGGCCAAAGATTAAGTGGGTGGCACTAATAAATGTGCAACAGCTTTGGGACTTACATCTAGTAGTAAATGTACTGTAGGGAGGTTCCACGACTTGAGATGAACTATACTGGTTGCAGTCTCTCATATATACAGGGGGTCATGTTCCCACTATAACTAAGCCAAATATTGAGATATTGTACTGCAATTTGGTCCACACACTAAGTTAAAATCACTAATAAATATGGAATAGCTTCGACACCTACGGAATGGGCTAATCCAGGCCCCATTGCTCTGTAACCTGCAATTGACTGGTCTAGCTGCATAAAACCCATGTACCTGGTGCGCCATTTTAGCAGCAGAGCTAAACGAAATATTGGGATGTAATGCTGCAATTTGGGCCAAAGATTAAGTGGGTGGCACTAATAAATGTGCAACAGCTTTGGGACTTACATCTAGTAGTAAATGTACTATAGGGAGGTTCCACGACTTGAGATGAACTATACTGGTTGCAGTCTCTCATATATACAGGGGGTCATGTTCCCACTATAACTAAGCCAAATATTAAGATATTGTACTGCAATTTGGTCCACACACTAAGTAAAAATCACTAATAAATATGGATTAGCTTCGACACCGACGCAATGGGCTAATCCAGGCCCCATTGCTCTGTAACCTGCAATTGAGTGGTCTAGCTGCATAAAACCCATGTACCTGGTGCGCCATTTTGGCAGCAGAGCTAAGCCAAATATTGGGATGTAATGCTGCAATTTGGGCCAAAGATTAAGTGGGTGGCACTAATAAATGTGCAACAGCTTTGGGACTTACATCTAGTAGTAAATCTACTGTAGGGAGGTTCCACGACTTGAGATGAACTATACTGGTTGCAGTATCTCATATATACAGGGGGTCATGTTCCCACCATAACTAAGCCAAATATTGAGATATTGTACTGCAATTTGGTCCACACACTAAGTTAAAATCACTAATAAATATGGAATAGCTTCGACACCTACGGAATGGGCTAATCCAGGCCCCATTGCTCTGTAACCTGCAATTGACTGGTCTAGCTGCATAAAACCCATGTACCTGGTGCGCCATTTTGGCAGCAGAGCTAAACGAAATATTGGGATGTAATGCTGCAATTTGGGCCAAAGATTAAGTGGGTGGCACTAATAAATGTGCAACAGCTTTGGGACTTACATCTAGTAGTAAATGTACTGTAGGGAGGTTCCACGACTTGAGATGAACTATACTGGTTGCAGTCTCTCATATATACAGGGGGTCATGTTCCCACCATAACTAAGCCAAATATTGAGATATTGTACTGCAATTTGGTCCACACACTAAGTTAAAATCACTAATAAATATGGAATAGCTTCGACACCTACGGAATGGGCTAATCCAGGCCCCATTGCTCTGTAACCTGCAATTGACTGGTCTAGCTGCATAAAACCCATGTACCTGGTGCGCCATTTTGGCAGCAGAGCTAAACGAAATATTGGGATGTAATGCTGCAATTTGGGCCAAAGATTAAGTGGGTGGCACTAATAAATGTGCAACAGCTTTAGGACTTACATCTAGTAGTAAATGTACTGTAGGGAGGTTCCACGACTTGAGATGAACTATACTGGTTGCAGTCTCTCATATATACAGGGGGTCATGTTCCCACTATAACTAAGCCAAATATTGAGATATTGTACTGCAATTTGGTCCACACACTAAGTTAAAATCACTAATAAATATGGAATAGCTTCGACACCTACGGAATGGGCTAATCCAGGCCCCATTGCTCTGTAACCTGCAATTGACTGGTCTAGCTGCATAAAACCCATGTACCTGGTGCGCCATTTTAGCAGCAGAGCTAAACGAAATATTGGGATGTAATGCTGCAATTTGGGCCAAAGATTAAGTGGGTGGCACTAATAAATGTGCAACAGCTTTGGGACTTACATCTAGTAGTAAATGTACTGTAGGGAGGTTCCACGACTTGAGATGAACTATACTGGTTGCAGTCTCTCATATATACAGGGGGTCATGTTCCCACTATAACTAAGCCAAATATTAAGATATTGTACTGCAATTTGGTCCACACACTAAGTAAAAATCACTAATAAATATGGATTAGCTTCGACACCGACGCAATGGGCTAATCCAGGCCCCATTGCTCTGTAACCTGCAATTGAGTGGTCTAGCTGCATAAAACCCATGTACCTGGTGCGCCATTTTGGCAGCAGAGCTAAGCCAAATATTGGGATGTAATGCTGCAATTTGGGCCAAAGATTAAGTGGGTGGCACTAATAAATGTGCAACAGCTTTGGGACTTACATCTAGTAGTAAATGTACTGTAGGGAGGTTCCACGACTTGAGATGAACTATACTGGTTGCAGTCTCTCATATATACAGGGGGTCATGTTCCCACTATAACTAAGCCAAATATTAAGATATTGTACTGCAATTTGGTCCACACACTAAGTAAAAATCACTAATAAATATGGATTAGCTTCGACACCGACGCAATGGGCTAATCCAGGCCCCATTGCTCTGTAACCTGCAATTGAGTGGTCTAGCTGCATAAAACCCATGTACCTGGTGCGCCATTTTGGCAGCAGAGCTAAGCCAAATATTGGGATGTAATGCTGCAATTTGGGCCAAAGATTAAGTGGGTGGCACTAATAAATGTGCAACAGCTTTGGGACTTACATCTAGTAGTAAATCTACTGTAGGGAGGTTCCACGACTTGAGATGAACTATACTGGTTGCAGTATCTCATATATACAGGGGGTCATGTTCCCACCATAACTAAGCCAAATATTGAGATATTGTACTGCAATTTGGTCCACACACTAAGTTAAAATCACTAATAAATATGGAATAGCTTCGACACCTACGGAATGGGCTAATCCAGGCCCCATTGCTCTGTAACCTGCAATTGACTGGTCTAGCTGCATAAAACCCATGTACCTGGTGCGCCATTTTGGCAGCAGAGCTAAACGAAATATTGGGATGTAATGCTGCAATTTGGGCCAAAGATTAAGTGGGTGGCACTAATAAATGTGCAACAGCTTTGGGACTTACATCTAGTAGTAAATGTACTGTAGGGAGGTTCCACGACTTGAGATGAACTATACTGGTTGCAGTCTCTCATATATACAGGGGGTCCTGTTCCCACTATAACTAAGCCAAATATTAAGATATTGTACTGCAATTTGGTCCACACACTAAGTAAAAATCACTAATAAATATGGATTAGCTTCGACACCGACGCAATGGGCTAATCCAGGCCCCATTGCTCTGTAACCTGCAATTGAGTGGTCTAGCTGCATAAAACCCATGTACCTGGTGCGCCATTTTGGCAGCAGAGCTAAGCCAAATATTGGGATGTAATGCTGCAATTTGGGCCAAAGATTAAGTGGGTGGCACTAATAAATGTGCAACAGCTTTGGGACTTACATCTAGTAGTAAATCTACTGTAGGGAGGTTCCACGACTTGAGATGAACTATACTGGTTGCAGTATCTCATATATACAGGGGGTCATGTTCCCACCATAACTAAGCCAAATATTGAGATATTGTACTGCAATTTGGTCCACACACTAAGTTAAAATCACTAATAAATATGGAATAGCTTCGACACCTACGGAATGGGCTAATCCAGGCCCCATTGCTCTGTAACCTGCAATTGACTGGTCTAGCTGCATAAAACCCATGTACCTGGTGCGCCATTTTGGCAGCAGAGCTAAACGAAATATTGGGATGTAATGCTGCAATTTGGGCCAAAGATTAAGTGGGTGGCACTAATAAATGTGCAACAGCTTTGGGACTTACATCTAGTAGTAAATGTACTGTAGGGAGGTTCCACGACTTGAGATGAACTATAGTGGTTGCAGTCTCTCATATATACAGGGGGTCATGTTCCCACTATAACTAAGCCAAATATTAAGATATTGTACTGCAATTTGGTCCACACACTAAGTAAAAATCACTAATAAATATGGATTAGCTTCGACACCGACGCAATGGGCTAATTCAGGCCCCATTGCTCTGTAACCTGCAATTGAGTGGTCTAGCTGCATAAAACCCATGTACCTGGTGCGCCATTTTGGCAGCAGAGCTAAACGAAATATTGGGATGTAATGCTGCAATTTGGGCCAAAGATTAAGTGGGTGGCACTAATAAATGTGCAACAGCTTTGGGACTTACATCTAGTAGTAAATGTACTGTAGGGAGGTTCCACGACTTGAGATGAACTATACTGGTTGCAGTATCTCATATATACAGGGGGTCATGTTCCCACCATAACTAAGCCAAATATTGAGATATTGTACTGCAATTTGGTCCACACACTAAGTTAAAATCACTAATAAATATGGAATAGCTTCGACACCTACGGAATGGGCTAATCCAGGCCCCATTGCTCTGTAACCTGCAATTGAGTGGTCTAGCTGCATAAAACCCATGTACCTGGTGCGCCATTTTGGCAGCAGAGCTAAGCCAAATATTGGGATGTAATGCTGCAATTTGGGCCAAAGATTAAGTGGGTGGCACTAATAAATGTGCAACAGCTTTGGGACTTACATCTAGTAGTAAATCTACTGTAGGGAGGTTCCACGACTTGAGATGAACTATACTGGTTGCAGTATCTCATATATACAGGGGGTCATGTTCCCACCATAACTAAGCCAAATATTGAGATATTGTACTGCAATTTGGTCCACACACTAAGTTAAAATCACTAATAAATATGGAATAGCTTCGACACCTACGGAATGGGCTAATCCAGGCCCCATTGCTCTGTAACCTGCAATTGACTGGTCTAGCTGCATAAAACCCATGTACCTGGTGCGCCATTTTGGCAGCAGAGCTAAACGAAATATTGGGATGTAATGCTGCAATTTGGGCCAAAGATTAAGTGGGTGGCACTAATAAATGTGCAACAGCTTTGGGACTTACATCTAGTAGTAAATGTACTGTAGGGAGGTTCCACGACTTGAGATGAACTATACTGGTTGCAGTCTCTCATATATACAGGGGGTCATGTTCCCACTATAACTAAGCCAAATATTGAGATATTGTACTGCAATTTGGTCCACACACTAAGTTAAAATCACTAATAAATATGGAATAGCTTCGACACCTACGGAATGGGCTAATCCAGGCCCCATTGCTCTGTAACCTGCAATTGACTGGTCTAGCTGCATAAAAGCCATGTACCTGGTGCGCCATTTTAGCAGCAGAGCTAAACGAAATATTGGGATGTAATGCTGCAATTTGGGCCAAAGATTAAGTGGGTGGCACTAATAAATGTGCAACAGCTTTGGGACTTACATCTAGTAGTAAATGTACTGTAGGGAGGTTCCACGACTTGAGATGAACTATACTGGTTGCAGTCTCTCATATATACAGGGGGTCATGTTCCCACTATAACTAAGCCAAATATTAAGATATTGTACTGCAATTTGGTCCACACACTAAGTAAAAATCACTAATAAATATGGATTAGCTTCGACACCGACGCAATGGGCTAATCCAGGCCCCATTGCTCTGTAACCTGCAATTGAGTGGTCTAGCTGCATAAAACCCATGTACCTGGTGCGCCATTTTGGCAGCAGAGCTAAGCCAAATATTGGGATGTAATGCTGCAATTTGGGCCAAAGATTAAGTGGGTGGCACTAATAAATGTGCAACAGCTTTGGGACTTACATCTAGTAGTAAATCTACTGTAGGGAGGTTCCACGACTTGAGATGAACTATACTGGTTGCAGTATCTCATATATACAGGGGGTCATGTTCCCACCATAACTAAGCCAAATATTGAGATATTGTACTGCAATTTGGTCCACACACTAAGTTAAAATCACTAATAAATATGGAATAGCTTCGACACCTACGGAATGGGCTAATCCAGGCCCCATTGCTCTGTAACCTGCAATTGACTGGTCTAGCTGCATAAAACCCATGTACCTGGTGCGCCATTTTGGCAGCAGAGCTAAACGAAATATTGGGATGTAATGCTGCAATTTGGGCCAAAGATTAAGTGGGTGGCACTAATAAATGTGCAACAGCTTTGGGACTTACATCTAGTAGTAAATGTACTGTAGGGAGGTTCCACGACTTGAGATGAACTATACTGGTTGCAGTCTCTCATATATACAGGGGGTCATGTTCCCACTATAACTAAGCCAAATATTAAGATATTGTACTGCAATTTGGTCCACACACTAAGTAAAAATCACTAATAAATATGGATTAGCTTCGACACCGACGCAATGGGCTAATTCAGGCCCCATTGCTCTGTAACCTGCAATTGAGTGGTCTAGCTGCATAAAACCCATGTACCTGGTGCGCCATTTTGGCAGCAGAGCTAAGCCAAATATTGGGATGTAATGCTGCAATTTGGGCCAAAGATTAAGTGGGTGGCACTAATAAATGTGCAACAGCTTTGGGACTTACATCTAGTAGTAAATCTACTGTAGGGAGGTTCCACGACTTGAGATGAACTATACTGGTTGCAGTATCTCATATATACAGGGGGTCATGTTCCCACCATAACTAAGCCAAATATTGAGATATTGTACTGCAATTTGGTCCACACACTAAGTTAAAATCACTAATAAATATGGAATAGCTTCGACACCTACGGAATGGGCTAATCCAGGCCCCATTGCTCTGTAACCTGCAATTGAGTGGTCTAGCTGCATAAAACCCATGTACCTGGTGCGCCATTTTGGCAGCAGAGCTAAGCCAAATATTGGGATGTAATGCTGCAATTTGGGCCAAAGATTAAGTGGGTGGCACTAATAAATGTGCAACAGCTTTGGGACTTACATCTAGTAGTAAATCTACTGTAGGGAGGTTCCACGACTTGAGATGAACTATACTGGTTGCAGTATCTCATATATACAGGGGGTCATGTTCCCACCATAACTAAGCCAAATATTGAGATATTGTACTGCAATTTGGTCCACACACTAAGTTAAAATCACTAATAAATATGGAATAGCTTCGACACCTACGGAATGGGCTAATCCAGGCCCCATTGCTCTGTAACCTGCAATTGACTGGTCTAGCTGCATAAAACCCATGTACCTGGTGCGCCATTTTGGCAGCAGAGCTAAACGAAATATTGGGATGTAATGCTGCAATTTGGGCCAAAGATTAAGTGGGTGGCACTAATAAATGTGCAACAGCTTTGGGACTTACATCTAGTAGTAAATGTACTGTAGGGAGGTTCCACGACTTGAGATGAACTATACTGGTTGCAGTCTCTCATATATACAGGGGGTCATGTTCCCACTATAACTAAGCCAAATATTGAGATATTGTACTGCAATTTGGTCCACACACTAAGTTAAAATCACTAATAAATATGGAATAGCTTCGACACCTACGGAATGGGCTAATCCAGGCCCCATTGCTCTGTAACCTGCAATTGACTGGTCTAGCTGCATAAAACCCATGTACCTGGTGCGCCATTTTAGCAGCAGAGCTAAACGAAATATTGGGATGTAATGCTGCAATTTGGGCCAAAGATTAAGTGGGTGGCACTAATAAATGTGCAACAGCTTTGGGACTTACATCTAGTAGTAAATGTACTGTAGGGAGGTTCCACGACTTGAGATGAACTATACTGGTTGCAGTCTCTCATATATACAGGGGGTCATGTTCCCACTATAACTAAGCCAAATATTAAGATATTGTACTGCAATTTGGTCCACACACTAAGTAAAAATCACTAATAAATATGGATTAGCTTCGACACCGACGCAATGGGCTAATCCAGGCCCCATTGCTCTGTAACCTGCAATTGAGTGGTCTAGCTGCATAAAACCCATGTACCTGGTGCGCCATTTTGGCAGCAGAGCTAAGCCAAATATTGGGATGTAATGCTGCAATTTGGGCCAAAGATTAAGTGGGTGGCACTAATAAATGTGCAACAGCTTTGGGACTTACATCTAGTAGTAAATCTACTGTAGGGACGTTCCACGACTTGAGATGAACTATACTGGTTGCAGTATCTCATATATACAGGGGGTCATGTTCCCACCATAACTAAGCCAAATATTGAGATATTGTACTGCAATTTGGTCCACACACTAAGTTAAAATCACTAATAAATATGGAATAGCTTCGACACCTACGGAATGGGCTAATCCAGGCCCCATTGCTCTGTAACCTGCAATTGACTGGTCTAGCTGCATAAAACCCATGTACCTGGTGCGCCATTTTGGCAGCAGAGCTAAACGAAATATTGGGATGTAATGCTGCAATTTGGGCCAAAGATTAAGTGGGTGGCACTAATAAATGTGCAACAGCTTTGGGACTTACATCTAGTAGTAAATGTACTGTAGGGAGGTTCCACGACTTGAGATGAACTATACTGGTTGCAGTCTCTCATATATACAGGGGGTCATGTTCCCACTATAACTAAGCCAAATATTGAGATATTGTACTGCAATTTGGTCCACACACTAAGTTAAAATCACTAATAAATATGGAATAGCTTCGACACCTACGGAATGGGCTAATCCAGGCCCCATTGCTCTGTAACCTGCAATTGACTGGTCTAGCTGCATAAAACCCATGTACCTGGTGCGCCATTTTAGCAGCAGAGCTAAACGAAATATTGGGATGTAATGCTGCAATTTGGGCCAAAGATTAAGTGGGTGGCACTAATAAATGTGCAACAGCTTTGGGACTTACATCTAGTAGTAAATGTACTGTAGGGAGGTTCCACGACTTGAGATGAACTATACTGGTTGCAGTCTCTCATATATACAGGGGGTCATGTTCCCACTATAACTAAGCCAAATATTAAGATATTGTACTGCAATTTGGTCCACACACTAAGTAAAAATCACTAATAAATATGGATTAGCTTCGACACCGACGCAATGGGCTAATCCAGGCCCCATTGCTCTGTAACCTGCAATTGAGTGGTCTAGCTGCATAAAACCCATGTACCTGGTGCGCCATTTTGGCAGCAGAGCTAAGCCAAATATTGGGATGTAATGCTGCAATTTGGGCCAAAGATTAAGTGGGTGGCACTAATAAATGTGCAACAGCTTTGGGACTTACATCTAGTAGTAAATGTACTGTAGGGAGGTTCCACGACTTGAGATGAACTATACTGGTTGCAGTATCTCATATATACAGGGGGTCATGTTCCCACCATAACTAAGCCAAATATTGAGATATTGTACTGCAATTTGGTCCACACACTAAGTTAAAATCACTAATAAATATGGAATAGCTTCGACACCTACGGAATGGGCTAATCCAGGCCCCATTGCTCTGTAACCTGCAATTGACTGGTCTAGCTGCATAAAACCCATGTACCTGGTGCGCCATTTTAGCAGCAGAGCTAAACGAAATATTGGGATGTAATGCTGCAATTTGGGCCAAAGATTAAGTGGGTGGCACTAATAAATGTGCAACAGCTTTGGGACTTACATCTAGTAGTAAATGTACTATAGGGAGGTTCCACGACTTGAGATGAACTATACTGGTTGCAGTCTCTCATATATACAGGGGGTCATGTTCCCACTATAACTAAGCCAAATATTAAGATATTGTACTGCAATTTGGTCCACACACTAAGTAATAATCACTAATAAATATGGATTAGCTTCGACACCGACGCAATGGGCTAATCCAGGCCCCATTGCTCTGTAACCTGCAATTGAGTGGTCTAGCTGCATAAAACCCATGTACCTGGTGCGCCATTTTGGCAGCAGAGCTAAGCCAAATATTGGGATGTAATGCTGCAATTTGGGCCAAAGATTAAGTGGGTGGCACTAATAAATGTGCAACAGCTTTGGGACTTACATCTAGTAGTAAATCTACTGTAGGGAGGTTCCACGACTTGAGATGAACTATACTGGTTGCAGTATCTCATATATACAGGGGGTCATGTTCCCACCATAACTAAGCCAAATATTGAGATATTGTACTGCAATTTGGTCCACACACTAAGTTAAAATCACTAATAAATATGGAATAGCTTCGACACCTACGGAATGGGCTAATCCAGGCCCCATTGCTCTGTAACCTGCAATTGACTGGTCTAGCTGCATAAAACCCATGTACCTGGTGCACCATTTTGGCAGCAGAGCTAAACGAAATATTGGGATGTAATGCTGCAATTTGGGCCAAAGATTAAGTGGGTGGCACTAATAAATGTGCAACAGCTTTGGGACTTACATCTAGTAGTAAATGTACTGTAGGGAGGTTCCACGACTTGAGATGAACTATACTGGTTGCAGTCTCTCATATATACAGGGGGTCATGTTCCCACTATAACTAAGCCAAATATTGAGATATTGTACTGCAATTTGGTCCACACACTAAGTTAAAATCACTAATAAATATGGAATAGCTTCGACACCTACGGAATGGGCTAATCCAGGCCCCATTGCTCTGTAACCTGCAATTGACTGGTCTAGCTGCATAAAACCCATGTACCTGGTGCGCCATTTTAGCAGCAGAGCTAAACGAAATATTGGGATGTAATGCTGCAATTTGGGCCAAAGATTAAGTGGGTGGCACTAATAAATGTGCAACAGCTTTGGGACTTACATCTAGTAGTAAATGTACTGTAGGGAGGTTCCACGACTTGAGATGAACTATACTGGTTGCAGTCTCTCATATATACAGGGGGTCATGTTCCCACTATAACTAAGCCAAATATTAAGATATTGTACTGCAATTTGGTCCACACACTAAGTAAAAATCACTAATAAATATGGATTAGCTTCGACACCGACGCAATGGGCTAATCCAGGCCCCATTGCTCTGTAACCTGCAATTGAGTGGTCTAGCTGCATAAAACCCATGTACCTGGTGCGCCATTTTGGCAGCAGAGCTAAGCCAAATATTGGGATGTAATGCTGCAATTTGGGCCAAAGATTAAGTGGGTGGCACTAATAAATGTGCAACAGCTTTGGGACTTACATCTAGTAGTAAATCTACTGTAGGGAGGTTCCACGACTTGAGATGAACTATACTGGTTGCAGTATCTCATATATACAGGGGGTCATGTTCCCACCATAACTAAGCCAAATATTGAGATATTGTACTGCAATTTGGTCCACACACTAAGTTAAAATCACTAATAAATATGGAATAGCTTCGACACCTACGGAATGGGCTAATCCAGGCCCCATTGCTCTGTAACCTGCAATTGACTGGTCTAGCTGCATAAAACCCATGTACCTGGTGCGCCATTTTAGCAGCAGAGCTAAACGAAATATTGGGATGTAATGCTGCAATTTGGGCCAAAGATTAAGTGGGTGGCACTAATAAATGTGCAACAGCTTTGGGACTTACATCTAGTAGTAAATGTACTGTAGGGAGGTTCCACGACTTGAGATGAACTATACTGGTTGCAGTCTCTCATATATACAGGGGGTCATGTTCCCACTATAACTAAGCCAAATATTAAGATATTGTACTGCAATTTGGTCCACACACTAAGTAAAAATCACTAATAAATATGGATTAGCTTCGACACCGACGCAATGGGCTAATCCAGGCCCCATTGCTCTGTAACCTGCAATTGAGTGGTCTAGCTGCATAAAACCCATGTACCTGGTGCGCCATTTTGGCAGCAGAGCTAAGCCAAATATTGGGATGTAATGCTGCAATTTGGGCCAAAGATTAAGTGGGTGGCACTAATAAATGTGCAACAGCTTTGGGACTTACATCTAGTAGTAAATCTACTGTAGGGAGGTTCCACGACTTGAGATGAACTATACTGGTTGCAGTATCTCATATATACAGGGGGTCATGTTCCCACCATAACTAAGCCAAATATTGAGATATTGTACTGCAATTTGGTCCACACACTAAGTTAAAATCACTAATAAATATGGAATAGCTTCGACACCTACGGAATGGGCTAATCCAGGCCCCATTGCTCTGTAACCTGCAATTGACTGGTCTAGCTGCATAAAACCCATGTACCTGGTGCGCCATTTTGGCAGCAGAGCTAAACGAAATATTGGGATGTAATGCTGCAATTTGGGCCAAAGATTAAGTGGGTGGCACTAATAAATGTGCAACAGCTTTGGGACTTACATCTAGTAGTAAATGTACTGTAGGGAGGTTCCACGACTTGAGATGAACTATACTGGTTGCAGTCTCTCATATATACAGGGGGTCATGTTCCCACTATAACTAAGCCAAATATTAAGATATTGTACTGCAATTTGGTCCACACACTAAGTAAAAATCACTAATAAATATGGATTAGCTTCGACACCGACGCAATGGGCTAATCCAGGCCCCATTGCTCTGTAACCTGCAATTGAGTGGTCTAGCTGCATAAAACCCATGTACCTGGTGCGCCATTTTGGCAGCAGAGCTAAGCCAAATATTGGGATGTAATGCTGCAATTTGGGCCAAAGATTAAGTGGGTGGCACTAATAAATGTGCAACAGCTTTGGGACTTACATCTAGTAGTAAATCTACTGTAGGGAGGTTCCACGACTTGAGATGAACTATACTGGTTGCAGTATCTCATATATACAGGGGGTCATGTTCCCACCATAACTAAGCCAAATATTGAGATATTGTACTGCAATTTGGTCCACACACTAAGTTAAAATCACTAATAAATATGGAATAGCTTCGACACCTACGGAATGGGCTAATCCAGGCCCCATTGCTCTGTAACCTGCAATTGACTGGTCTAGCTGCATAAAACCCATGTACCTGGTGCGCCATTTTGGCAGCAGAGCTAAACGAAATATTGGGATGTAATGCTGCAATTTGGGCCAAAGATTAAGTGGGTGGCACTAATAAATGTGCAACAGCTTTGGGACTTACATCTAGTAGTAAATGTACTGTAGGGAGGTTCCACGACTTGAGATGAACTATACTGGTTGCAGTCTCTCATATATACAGGGGGTCATGTTCCCACTATAACTAAGCCAAATATTAAGATATTGTACTGCAATTTGGTCCACACACTAAGTAAAAATCACTAATAAATATGGATTAGCTTCGACACCGACGCAATGGGCTAATCCAGGCCCCATTGCTCTGTAACCTGCAATTGAGTGGTCTAGCTGCATAAAACCCATGTACCTGGTGCGCCATTTTGGCAGCAGAGCTAAGCCAAATATTGGGATGTAATGCTGCAATTTGGGCCAAAGATTAAGTGGGTGGCACTAATAAATGTGCAACAGCTTTGGGACTTACATCTAGTAGTAAATCTACTGTAGGGAGGTTCCACGACTTGAGATGAACTATACTGGTTGCAGTATCTCATATATACAGGGGGTCATGTTCCCACCATAACTAAGCCAAATATTGAGATATTGTACTGCAATTTGGTCCACACACTAAGTTAAAATCACTAATAAATATGGAATAGCTTCGACACCTACGGAATGGGCTAATCCAGGCCCCATTGCTCTGTAACCTGCAATTGACTGGTCTAGCTGCATAAAACCCATGTACCTGGTGCGCCATTTTAGCAGCAGAGCTAAACGAAATATTGGGATGTAATGCTGCAATTTGGGCCAAAGATTAAGTGGGTGGCACTAATAAATGTGCAACAGCTTTGGGACTTACATCTAGTAGTAAATGTACTGTAGGGAGGTTCCACGACTTGAGATGAACTATACTGGTTGCAGTCTCTCATATATACAGGGGGTCATGTTCCCACTATAACTAAGCCAAATATTAAGATATTGTACTGCAATTTGGTCCACACACTAAGTAAAAATCACTAATAAATATGGATTAGCTTCGACACCGACGCAATGGGCTAATCCAGGCCCCATTGCTCTGTAACCTGCAATTGAGTGGTCTAGCTGCATAAAACCCATGTACCTGGTGCGCCATTTTGGCAGCAGAGCTAAGCCAAATATTGGGATGTAATGCTGCAATTTGGGCCAAAGATTAAGTGGGTGGCACTAATAAATGTGCAACAGCTTTGGGACTTACATCTAGTAGTAAATCTACTGTAGGGAGGTTCCACGACTTGAGATGAACTATACTGGTTGCAGTATCTCATATATACAGGGGGTCATGTTCCCACCATAACTAAGCCAAATATTGAGATATTGTACTGCAATTTGGTCCACACACTAAGTTAAAATCACTAATAAATATGGAATAGCTTCGACACCTACGGAATGGGCTAATCCAGGCCCCATTGCTCTGTAACCTGCAATTGACTGGTCTAGCTGCATAAAACCCATGTACCTGGTGCGCCATTTTGGCAGCAGAGCTAAACGAAATATTGGGATGTAATGCTGCAATTTGGGCCAAAGATTAAGTGGGTGGCACTAATAAATGTGCAACAGCTTTGGGACTTACATCTAGTAGTAAATGTACTGTAGGGAGGTTCCACGACTTGAGATGAACTATACTGGTTGCAGTCTCTCATATATACAGGGGGTCATGTTCCCACTATAACTAAGCCAAATATTAAGATATTGTACTGCAATTTGGTCCACACACTAAGTAAAAATCACTAATAAATATGGATTAGCTTCGACACCGACGCAATGGGCTAATCCAGGCCCCATTGCTCTGTAACCTGCAATTGAGTGGTCTAGCTGCATAAAACCCATGTACCTGGTGCGCCATTTTGGCAGCAGAGCTAAGCCAAATATTGGGATGTAATGCTGCAATTTGGGCCAAAGATTAAGTGGGTGGCACTAATAAATGTGCAACAGCTTTGGGACTTACATCTAGTAGTAAATCTACTGTAGGGAGGTTCCACGACTTGAGATGAACTATACTGGTTGCAGTATCTCATATATACAGGGGGTCATGTTCCCACCATAACTAAGCCAAATATTGAGATATTGTACTGCAATTTGGTCCACACACTAAGTTAAAATCACTAATAAATATGGAATAGCTTCGACACCTACGGAATGGGCTAATCCAGGCCCCATTGCTCTGTAACCTGCAATTGACTGGTCTAGCTGCATAAAACCCATGTACCTGGTGCGCCATTTTGGCAGCAGAGCTAAACGAAATATTGGGATGTAATGCTGCAATTTGGGCCAAAGATTAAGTGGGTGGCACTAATAAATGTGCAACAGCTTTGGGACTTACATCTAGTAGTAAATGTACTGTAGGGAGGTTCCACGACTTGAGATGAACTATACTGGTTGCAGTCTCTCATATATACAGGGGGTCATGTTCCCACTATAACTAAGCCAAATATTGAGATATTGTACTGCAATTTGGTCCACACACTAAGTTAAAATCACTAATAAATATGGAATAGCTTCGACACCTACGGAATGGGCTAATCCAGGCCCCATTGCTCTGTAACCTGCAATTGACTGGTCTAGCTGCATAAAACCCATGTACCTGGTGCGCCATTTTAGCAGCAGAGCTAAACGAAATATTGGGATGTAATGCTGCAATTTGGGCCAAAGATTAAGTGGGTGGCACTAATAAATGTGCAACAGCTTTGGGACTTACATCTAGTAGTAAATGTACTGTAGGGAGGTTCCACGACTTGAGATGAACTATACTGGTTGCAGTCTCTCATATATACAGGGGGTCATGTTCCCACTATAACTAAGCCAAATATTAAGATATTGTACTGCAATTTGGTCCACACACTAAGTAAAAATCACTAATAAATATGGATTAGCTTCGACACCGACGCAATGGGCTAATCCAGGCCCCATTGCTCTGTAACCTGCAATTGAGTGGTCTAGCTGCATAAAACCCATGTACCTGGTGCGCCATTTTGGCAGCAGAGCTAAGCCAAATATTGGGATGTAATGCTGCAATTTGGGCCAAAGATTAAGTGGGTGGCACTAATAAATGTGCAACAGCTTTGGGACTTACATCTAGTAGTAAATCTACTGTAGGGAGGTTCCACGACTTGAGATGAACTATACTGGTTGCAGTATCTCATATATACAGGGGGTCATGTTCCCACCATAACTAAGCCAAATATTGAGATATTGTACTGCAATTTGGTCCACACACTAAGTTAAAATCACTAATAAATATGGAATAGCTTCGACACCTACGGAATGGGCTAATCCAGGCCCCATTGCTCTGTAACCTGCAATTGACTGGTCTAGCTGCATAAAACCCATGTACCTGGTGCGCCATTTTAGCAGCAGAGCTAAACGAAATATTGGGATGTAATGCTGCAATTTGGGCCAAAGATTAAGTGGGTGGCACTAATAAATGTGCAACAGCTTTGGGACTTACATCTAGTAGTAAATGTACTGTAGGGAGGTTCCACGACTTGAGATGAACTATACTGGTTGCAGTCTCTCATATATACAGTGGGTCATGTTCCCACTATAACTAAGCCAAATATTAAGATATTGTACTGCAATTTGGTCCACACACTAAGTAAAAATCACTAATAAATATGGATTAGCTTCGACACCGACGCAATGGGCTAATCCAGGCCCCATTGCTCTGTAACCTGCAATTGAGTGGTCTAGCTGCATAAAACCCATGTACCTGGTGCGCCATTTTGGCAGCAGAGCTAAGCCAAATATTGGGATGTAATGCTGCAATTTGGGCCAAAGATTAAGTGGGTGGCACTAATAAATGTGCAACAGCTTTGGGACTTACATCTAGTAGTAAATCTACTGTAGGGAGGTTCCACGACTTGAGATGAACTATACTGGTTGCAGTATCTCATATATACAGGGGGTCATGTTCCCACCATAACTAAGCCAAATATTGAGATATTGTACTGCAATTTGGTCCACACACTAAGTTAAAATCACTAATAAATATGGAATAGCTTCGACACCTACGGAATGGGCTAATCCAGGCCCCATTGCTCTGTAACCTGCAATTGACTGGTCTAGCTGCATAAAACCCATGTACCTGGTGCGCCATTTTGGCAGCAGAGCTAAACGAAATATTGGGATGTAATGCTGCAATTTGGGCCAAAGATTAAGTGGGTGGCACTAATAAATGTGCAACAGCTTTGGGACTTACATCTAGTAGTAAATGTACTGTAGGGAGGTTCCACGACTTGAGATGAACTATACTGGTTGCAGTCTCTCATATATACAGGGGGTCATGTTCCCACTATAACTAAGCCAAATATTAAGATATTGTACTGCAATTTGGTCCACACACTAAGTAAAAATCACTAATAAATATGGATTAGCTTCGACACCGACGCAATGGGCTAATCCAGGCCCCATTGCTCTGTAACCTGCAATTGAGTGGTCTAGCTGCATAAAACCCATGTACCTGGTGCGCCATTTTGGCAGCAGAGCTAAGCCAAATATTGGGATGTAATGCTGCAATTTGGGCCAAAGATTAAGTGGGTGGCACTAATAAATGTGCAACAGCTTTGGGACTTACATCTAGTAGTAAATCTACTGTAGGGAGGTTCCACGACTTGAGATGAACTATACTGGTTGCAGTATCTCATATATACAGGGGGTCATGTTCCCACCATAACTAAGCCAAATATTGAGATATTGTACTGCAATTTGGTCCACACACTAAGTTAAAATCACTAATAAATATGGAATAGCTTCGACACCTACGGAATGGGCTAATCCAGGCCCCATTGCTCTGTAACCTGCAATTGACTGGTCTAGCTGCATAAAACCCATGTACCTGGTGCGCCATTTTAGCAGCAGAGCTAAACGAAATATTGGGATGTAATGCTGCAATTTGGGCCAAAGATTAAGTGGGTGGCACTAATAAATGTGCAACAGCTTTGGGACTTACATCTAGTAGTAAATGTACTGTAGGGAGGTTCCACGACTTGAGATGAACTATACTGGTTGCAGTCTCTCATATATACAGGGGGTCATGTTCCCACTATAACTAAGCCAAATATTAAGATATTGTACTGCAATTTGGTCCACACACTAAGTAAAAATCACTAATAAATATGGATTAGCTTCGACACCGACGCAATGGGCTAATCCAGGCCCCATTGCTCTGTAACCTGCAATTGAGTGGTCTAGCTGCATAAAACCCATGTACCTGGTGCGCCATTTTGGCAGCAGAGCTAAGCCAAATATTGGGATGTAATGCTGCAATTTGGGCCAAAGATTAAGTGGGTGGCACTAATAAATGTGCAACAGCTTTGGGACTTACATCTAGTAGTAAATCTACTGTAGGGAGGTTCCACGACTTGAGATGAACTATACTGGTTGCAGTATCTCATATATACAGGGGGTCATGTTCCCACCATAACTAAGCCAAATATTGAGATATTGTACTGCAATTTGGTCCACACACTAAGTTAAAATCACTAATAAATATGGAATAGCTTCGACACCTACGGAATGGGCTAATCCAGGCCCCATTGCTCTGTAACCTGCAATTGACTGGTCTAGCTGGATAAAACCCATGTACCTGGTGCGCCATTTTGGCAGCAGAGCTAAACGAAATATTGGGATGTAATGCTGCAATTTGGGCCAAAGATTAAGTGGGTGGCACTAATAAATGTGCAACAGCTTTGGGACTTACATCTAGTAGTAAATGTACTGTAGGGAGGTTCCACGACTTGAGATGAACTATACTGGTTGCAGTCTCTCATATATACAGGGGGTCATGTTCCCACTATAACTAAGCCAAATATTGAGATATTGTACTGCAATTTGGTCCACACACTAAGTTAAAATCACTAATAAATATGGAATAGCTTCGACACCTACGGAATGGGCTAATCCAGGCCCCATTGCTCTGTAACCTGCAATTGACTGGTCTAGCTGGATAAAACCCATGTACCTGGTGCGCCATTTTGGCAGCAGAGCTAAACGAAATATTGGGATGTAATGCTGCAATTTGGGCCAAAGATTAAGTGGGTGGCACTAATAAATGTGCAACAGCTTTGGGACTTACATCTAGTAGTAAATGTACTGTAGGGAGGTTCCACGACTTGAGATGAACTATACTGGTTGCAGTCTCTCATATATACAGGGGGTCATGTTCCCACTATAACTAAGCCAAATATTGAGATATTGTACTGCAATTTGGTCCACACACTAAGTTAAAATCACTAATAAATATGGAATAGCTTCGACACCTACGGAATGGGCTAATCCAGGCCCCATTGCTCTGTAACCTGCAATTGACTGGTCTAGCTGCATAAAACCCATGTACCTGGTGCGCCATTTTAGCAGCAGAGCTAAACGAAATATTGGGATGTAATGCTGCAATTTGGGCCAAAGATTAAGTGGGTGGCACTAATAAATGTGCAACAGCTTTGGGACTTACATCTAGTAGTAAATGTACTGTAGGGAGGTTCCACGACTTGAGATGAACTATACTGGTTGCAGTCTCTCATATATACAGGGGGTCATGTTCCCACTATAACTAAGCCAAATATTAAGATATTGTACTGCAATTTGGTCCACACACTAAGTAAAAATCACTAATAAATATGGATTAGCTTCGACACCGACGCAATGGGCTAATCCAGGCCCCATTGCTCTGTAACCTGCAATTGAGTGGTCTAGCTGCATAAAACCCATGTACCTGGTGCGCCATTTTGGCAGCAGAGCTAAGCCAAATATTGGGATGTAATGCTGCAATTTGGGCCAAAGATTAAGTGGGTGGCACTAATAAATGTGCAACAGCTTTGGGACTTACATCTAGTAGTAAATCTACTGTAGGGAGGTTCCACGACTTGAGATGAACTATACTGGTTGCAGTATCTCATATATACAGGGGGTCATGTTCCCACCATAACTAAGCCAAATATTGAGATATTGTACTGCAATTTGGTCCACACACTAAGTTAAAATCACTAATAAATATGGAATAGCTTCGACACCTACGGAATGGGCTAATCCAGGCCCCATTGCTCTGTAACCTGCAATTGACTGGTCTAGCTGCATAAAACCCATGTACCTGGTGCGCCATTTTGGCAGCAGAGCTAAACGAAATATTGGGATGTAATGCTGCAATTTGGGCCAAAGATTAAGTGGGTGGCACTAATAAATGTGCAACAGCTTTGGGACTTACATCTAGTAGTAAATGTACTGTAGGGAGGTTCCACGACTTGAGAAGAACTATACTGGTTGCAGTCTCTCATATATACAGGGGGTCATGTTCCCACTATAACTAAGCCAAATATTGAGATATTGTACTGCAATTTGGTCCACACACTAAGTTAAAATCACTAATAAATATGGAATAGCTTCGACACCTACGGAATGGGCTAATCCAGGCCCCATTGCTCTGTAACCTGCAATTGACTGGTCTAGCTGCATAAAACCCATGTACCTGGTGCGCCATTTTAGCAGCAGAGCTAAACGAAATATTGGGATGTAATGCTGCAATTTGGGCCAAAGATTAAGTGGGTGGCACTAATAAATGTGCAACAGCTTTGGGACTTACATCTAGTAGTAAATGTACTGTAGGGAGGTTCCACGACTTGAGATGAACTATACTGGTTGCAGTCTCTCATATATACAGGGGGTCATGTTCCCACTATAACTAAGCCAAATATTAAGATATTGTACTGCAATTTGGTCCACACACTAAGTAAAAATCACTAATAAATATGGATTAGCTTCGACACCGACGCAATGGGCTAATCCAGGCCCCATTGCTCTGTAACCTGCAATTGAGTGGTCTAGCTGCATAAAACCCATGTACCTGGTGCGCCATTTTGGCAGCAGAGCTAAGCCAAATATTGGGATGTAATGCTGCAATTTGGGCCAAAGATTAAGTGGGTGGCACTAATAAATGTGCAACAGCTTTGGGACTTACATCTAGTAGTAAATCTACTGTAGGGAGGTTCCACGACTTGAGATGAACTATACTGGTTGCAGTATCTCATATATACAGGGGGTCATGTTCCCACCATAACTAAGCCAAATATTGAGATATTGTACTGCAATTTGGTCCACACACTAAGTTAAAATCACTAATAAATATGGAATAGCTTCGACACCTACGGAATGGGCTAATCCAGGCCCCATTGCTCTGTAACCTGCAATTGACTGGTCTAGCTGCATAAAACCCATGTACCTGGTGCGCCATTTTAGCAGCAGAGCTAAACGAAATATTGGGATGTAATGCTGCAATTTGGGCCAAAGATTAAGTGGGTGGCACTAATAAATGTGCAACAGCTTTGGGACTTACATCTAGTAGTAAATGTACTGTAGGGAGGTTCCACGACTTGAGATGAACTATACTGGTTGCAGTCTCTCATATATACAGGGGGTCATGTTCCCACTATAACTAAGCCAAATATTAAGATATTGTACTGCAATTTGGTCCACACACTAAGTAAAAATCACTAATAAATATGGATTAGCTTCGACACCGACGCAATGGGCTAATCCAGGCCCCATTGCTCTGTAACCTGCAATTGAGTGGTCTAGCTGCATAAAACCCATGTACCTGGTGCGCCATTTTGGCAGCAGAGCTAAGCCAAATATTGGGATGTAATGCTGCAATTTGGGCCAAAGATTAAGTGGGTGGCACTAATAAATGTGCAACAGCTTTGGGACTTACATCTAGTAGTAAATCTACTGTAGGGAGGTTCCACGACTTGAGATGAACTATACTGGTTGCAGTATCTCATATATACAGGGGGTCATGTTCCCACCATAACTAAGCCAAATATTGAGATATTGTACTGCAATTTGGTCCACACACTAAGTTAAAATCACTAATAAATATGGAATAGCTTCGACACCTACGGAATGGGCTAATCCAGGCCCCATTGCTCTGTAACCTGCAATTGACTGGTCTAGCTGCATAAAACCCATGTACCTGGTGCGCCATTTTAGCAGCAGAGCTAAACGAAATATTGGGATGTAATGCTGCAATTTGGGCCAAAGATTAAGTGGGTGGCACTAATAAATGTGCAACAGCTTTGGGACTTACATCTAGTAGTAAATGTACTGTAGGGAGGTTCCACGACTTGAGATGAACTATACTGGTTGCAGTCTCTCATATATACAGGGGGTCATGTTCCCACTATAACTAAGCCAAATATTAAGATATTGTACTGCAATTTGGTCCACACACTAAGTAAAAATCACTAATAAATATGGATTAGCTTCGACACCGACGCAATGGGCTAATCCAGGCCCCATTGCTCTGTAACCTGCAATTGAGTGGTCTAGCTGCATAAAACCCATGTACCTGGTGCGCCATTTTGGCAGCAGAGCTAAGCCAAATATTGGGATGTAATGCTGCAATTTGGGCCAAAGATTAAGTGGGTGGCACTAATAAATGTGCAACAGCTTTGGGACTTACATCTAGTAGTAAATCTACTGTAGGGAGGTTCCACGACTTGAGATGAACTATACTGGTTGCAGTATCTCATATATACAGGGGGTCATGTTCCCACCATAACTAAGCCAAATATTGAGATATTGTACTGCAATTTGGTCCACACACTAAGTTAAAATCACTAATAAATATGGAATAGCTTCGACACCTACGGAATGGGCTAATCCAGGCCCCATTGCTCTGTAACCTGCAATTGACTGGTCTAGCTGGATAAAACCCATGTACCTGGTGCGCCATTTTGGCAGCAGAGCTAAACGAAATATTGGGATGTAATGCTGCAATTTGGGCCAAAGATTAAGTGGGTGGCACTAATAAATGTGCAACAGCTTTGGGACTTACATCTAGTAGTAAATGTACTGTAGGGAGGTTCCACGACTTGAGATGAACTATACTGGTTGCAGTCTCTCATATATACAGGGGGTCATGTTCCCACTATAACTAAGCCAAATATTGAGATATTGTACTGCAATTTGGTCCACACACTAAGTTAAAATCACTAATAAATATGGAATAGCTTCGACACCTACGGAATGGGCTAATCCAGGCCCCATTGCTCTGTAACCTGCAATTGACTGGTCTAGCTGCATAAAACCCATGTACCTGGTGCGCCATTTTAGCAGCAGAGCTAAACGAAATATTGGGATGTAATGCTGCAATTTGGGCCAAAGATTAAGTGGGTGGCACTAATAAATGTGCAACAGCTTTGGGACTTACATCTAGTAGTAAATGTACTGTAGGGAGGTTCCACGACTTGAGATGAACTATACTGGTTGCAGTCTCTCATATATACAGGGGGTCATGTTCCCACTATAACTAAGCCAAATATTAAGATATTGTACTGCAATTTGGTCCACACACTAAGTAAAAATCACTAATAAATATGGATTAGCTTCGACACCGACGCAATGGGCTAATCCAGGCCCCATTGCTCTGTAACCTGCAATTGAGTGGTCTATCTGCATAAAACCCATGTACCTGGTGCGCCATTTTGGCAGCAGAGCTAAGCCAAATATTGGGATGTAATGCTGCAATTTGGGCCAAAGATTAAGTGGGTGGCACTAATAAATGTGCAACAGCTTTGGGACTTACATCTAGTAGTAAATCTACTGTAGGGAGGTTCCACGACTTGAGATGAACTATACTGGTTGCAGTATCTCATATATACAGGGGGTCATGTTCCCACCATAACTAAGCCAAATATTGAGATATTGTACTGCAATTTGGTCCACACACTAAGTTAAAATCACTAATAAATATGGAATAGCTTCGACACCTACGGAATGGGCTAATCCAGGCCCCATTGCTCTGTAACCTGCAATTGACTGGTCTAGCTGCATAAAACCCATGTACCTGGTGCGCCATTTTGGCAGCAGAGCTAAACGAAATATTGGGATGTAATGCTGCAATTTGGGCCAAAGATTAAGTGGGTGGCACTAATAAATGTGCAACAGCTTTGGGACTTACATCTAGTAGTAAATGTACTGTAGGGAGGTTCCACGACTTGAGAAGAACTATACTGGTTGCAGTCTCTCATATATACAGGGGGTCATGTTCCCACTATAACTAAGCCAAATATTGAGATATTGTACTGCAATTTGGTCCACACACTAAGTTAAAATCACTAATAAATATGGAATAGCTTCGACACCTACGGAATGGGCTAATCCAGGCCCCATTGCTCTGTAACCTGCAATTGACTGGTCTAGCTGCATAAAACCCATGTACCTGGTGCGCCATTTTAGCAGCAGAGCTAAACGAAATATTGGGATGTAATGCTGCAATTTGGGCCAAAGATTAAGTGGGTGGCACTAATAAATGTGCAACAGCTTTGGGACTTACATCTAGTAGTAAATGTACTGTAGGGAGGTTCCACGACTTGAGATGAACTATACTGGTTGCAGTCTCTCATATATACAGGGGGTCATGTTCCCACTATAACTAAGCCAAATATTAAGATATTGTACTGCAATTTGGTCCACACACTAAGTAAAAATCACTAATAAATATGGATTAGCTTCGACACCGACGCAATGGGCTAATCCAGGCCCCATTGCTCTGTAACCTGCAATTGAGTGGTCTAGCTGCATAAAACCCATGTACCTGGTGCGCCATTTTGGCAGCAGAGCTAAGCCAAATATTGGGATGTAATGCTGCAATTTGGGCCAAAGATTAAGTGGGTGGCACTAATAAATGTGCAACAGCTTTGGGACTTACATCTAGTAGTAAATCTACTGTAGGGAGGTTCCACGACTTGAGATGAACTATACTGGTTGCAGTATCTCATATATACAGGGGGTCATGTTCCCACCATAACTAAGCCAAATATTGAGATATTGTACTGCAATTTGGTCCACACACTAAGTTAAAATCACTAATAAATATGGAATAGCTTCGACACCTACGGAATGGGCTAATCCAGGCCCCATTGCTCTGTAACCTGCAATTGACTGGTCTAGCTGCATAAAACCCATGTACCTGGTGCGCCATTTTAGCAGCAGAGCTAAACGAAATATTGGGATGTAATGCTGCAATTTGGGCCAAAGATTAAGTGGGTGGCACTAATAAATGTGCAACAGCTTTGGGACTTACATCTAGTAGTAAATGTACTGTAGGGAGGTTCCACGACTTGAGATGAACTATACTGGTTGCAGTCTCTCATATATACAGGGGGTCATGTTCCCACTATAACTAAGCCAAATATTAAGATATTGTACTGCAATTTGGTCCACACACTAAGTAAAAATCACTAATAAATATGGATTAGCTTCGACACCGACGCAATGGGCTAATCCAGGCCCCATTGCTCTGTAACCTGCAATTGAGTGGTCTAGCTGCATAAAACCCATGTACCTGGTGCGCCATTTTGGCAGCAGAGCTAAGCCAAATATTGGGATGTAATGCTGCAATTTGGGCCAAAGATTAAGTGGGTGGCACTAATAAATGTGCAACAGCTTTGGGACTTACATCTAGTAGTAAATCTACTGTAGGGAGGTTCCACGACTTGAGATGAACTATACTGGTTGCAGTATCTCATATATACAGGGGGTCATGTTCCCACCATAACTAAGCCAAATATTGAGATATTGTACTGCAATTTGGTCCACACACTAAGTTAAAATCACTAATAAATATGGAATAGCTTCGACACCTACGGAATGGGCTAATCCAGGCCCCATTGCTCTGTAACCTGCAATTGACTGGTCTAGCTGCATAAAACCCATGTACCTGGTGCGCCATTTTAGCAGCAGAGCTAAACGAAATATTGGGATGTAATGCTGCAATTTGGGCCAAAGATTAAGTGGGTGGCACTAATAAATGTGCAACAGCTTTGGGACTTACATCTAGTAGTAAATGTACTGTAGGGAGGTTCCACGACTTGAGATGAACTATACTGGTTGCAGTCTCTCATATATACAGGGGGTCATGTTCCCACTATAACTAAGCCAAATATTAAGATATTGTACTGCAATTTGGTCCACACACTAAGTAAAAATCACTAATAAATATGGATTAGCTTCGACACCGACGCAATGGGCTAATCCAGGCCCCATTGCTCTGTAACCTGCAATTGAGTGGTCTAGCTGCATAAAACCCATGTACCTGGTGCGCCATTTTGGCAGCAGAGCTAAGCCAAATATTGGGATGTAATGCTGCAATTTGGGCCAAAGATTAAGTGGGTGGCACTAATAAATGTGCAACAGCTTTGGGACTTACATCTAGTAGTAAATCTACTGTAGGGAGGTTCCACGACTTGAGATGAACTATACTGGTTGCAGTATCTCATATATACAGGGGGTCATGTTCCCACCATAACTAAGCCAAATATTGAGATATTGTACTGCAATTTGGTCCACACACTAAGTTAAAATCACTAATAAATATGGAATAGCTTCGACACCTACGGAATGGGCTAATCCAGGCCCCATTGCTCTGTAACCTGCAATTGACTGGTCTAGCTGCATAAAACCCATGTACCTGGTGCGCCATTTTAGCAGCAGAGCTAAACGAAATATTGGGATGTAATGCTGCAATTTGGGCCAAAGATTAAGTGGGTGGCACTAATAAATGTGCAACAGCTTTGGGACTTACATCTAGTAGTAAATGTACTGTAGGGAGGTTCCACGACTTGAGATGAACTATACTGGTTGCAGTCTCTCATATATACAGGGGGTCATGTTCCCACTATAACTAAGCCAAATATTAAGATATTGTACTGCAATTTGGTCCACACACTAAGTAAAAATCACTAATAAATATGGATTAGCTTCGACACCGACGCAATGGGCTAATCCAGGCCCCATTGCTCTGTAACCTGCAATTGAGTGGTCTAGCTGCATAAAACCCATGTACCTGGTGCGCCATTTTGGCAGCAGAGCTAAGCCAAATATTGGGATGTAATGCTGCAATTTGGGCCAAAGATTAAGTGGGTGGCACTAATAAATGTGCAACAGCTTTGGGACTTACATCTAGTAGTAAATCTACTGTAGGGAGGTTCCACGACTTGAGATGAACTATACTGGTTGCAGTATCTCATATATACAGGGGGTCATGTTCCCACCATAACTAAGCCAAATATTGAGATATTGTACTGCAATTTGGTCCACACACTAAGTTAAAATCACTAATAAATATGGAATAGCTTCGACACCTACGGAATGGGCTAATCCAGGCCCCATTGCTCTGTAACCTGCAATTGACTGGTCTAGCTGCATAAAACCCATGTACCTGGTGCGCCATTTTAGCAGCAGAGCTAAACGAAATATTGGGATGTAATGCTGCAATTTGGGCCAAAGATTAAGTGGGTGGCACTAATAAATGTGCAACAGCTTTGGGACTTACATCTAGTAGTAAATGTACTGTAGGGAGGTTCCACGACTTGAGATGAACTATACTGGTTGCAGTCTCTCATATATACAGGGGGTCATGTTCCCACTATAACTAAGCCAAATATTAAGATATTGTACTGCAATTTGGTCCACACACTAAGTAAAAATCACTAATAAATATGGATTAGCTTCGACACCGACGCAATGGGCTAATCCAGGCCCCATTGCTCTGTAACCTGCAATTGAGTGGTCTAGCTGCATAAAACCCATGTACCTGGTGCGCCATTTTGGCAGCAGAGCTAAGCCAAATATTGGGATGTAATGCTGCAATTTGGGCCAAAGATTAAGTGGGTGGCACTAATAAATGTGCAACAGCTTTGGGACTTACATCTAGTAGTAAATCTACTGTAGGGAGGTTCCACGACTTGAGATGAACTATACTGGTTGCAGTATCTCATATATACAGGGGGTCATGTTCCCACCATAACTAAGCCAAATATTGAGATATTGTACTGCAATTTGGTCCACACACTAAGTTAAAATCACTAATAAATATGGAATAGCTTCGACACCTACGGAATGGGCTAATCCAGGCCCCATTGCTCTGTAACCTGCAATTGACTGGTCTAGCTGCATAAAACCCATGTACCTGGTGCGCCATTTTAGCAGCAGAGCTAAACGAAATATTGGGATGTAATGCTGCAATTTGGGCCAAAGATTAAGTGGGTGGCACTAATAAATGTGCAACAGCTTTGGGACTTACATCTAGTAGTAAATGTACTGTAGGGAGGTTCCACGACTTGAGATGAACTATACTGGTTGCAGTCTCTCATATATACAGGGGGTCATGTTCCCACTATAACTAAGCCAAATATTAAGATATTGTACTGCAATTTGGTCCACACACTAAGTAAAAATCACTAATAAATATGGATTAGCTTCGACACCGACGCAATGGGCTAATCCAGGCCCCATTGCTCTGTAACCTGCAATTGAGTGGTCTAGCTGCATAAAACCCATGTACCTGGTGCGCCATTTTGGCAGCAGAGCTAAGCCAAATATTGGGATGTAATGCTGCAATTTGGGCCAAAGATTAAGTGGGTGGCACTAATAAATGTGCAACAGCTTTGGGACTTACATCTAGTAGTAAATCTACTGTAGGGAGGTTCCACGACTTGAGATGAACTATACTGGTTGCAGTATCTCATATATACAGGGGGTCATGTTCCCACCATAACTAAGCCAAATATTGAGATATTGTACTGCAATTTGGTCCACACACTAAGTTAAAATCACTAATAAATATGGAATAGCTTCGACACCTACGGAATGGGCTAATCCAGGCCCCATTGCTCTGTAACCTGCAATTGACTGGTCTAGCTGGATAAAACCCATGTACCTGGTGCGCCATTTTGGCAGCAGAGCTAAACGAAATATTGGGATGTAATGCTGCAATTTGGGCCAAAGATTAAGTGGGTGGCACTAATAAATGTGCAACAGCTTTGGGACTTACATCTAGTAGTAAATGTACTGTAGGGAGGTTCCACGACTTGAGATGAACTATACTGGTTGCAGTCTCTCATATATACAGGGGGTCATGTTCCCACTATAACTAAGCCAAATATTGAGATATTGTACTGCAATTTGGTCCACACACTAAGTTAAAATCACTAATAAATATGGAATAGCTTCGACACCTACGGAATGGGCTAATCCAGGCCCCATTGCTCTGTAACCTGCAATTGACTGGTCTAGCTGCATAAAACCCATGTACCTGGTGCGCCATTTTAGCAGCAGAGCTAAACGAAATATTGGGATGTAATGCTGCAATTTGGGCCAAAGATTAAGTGGGTGGCACTAATAAATGTGCAACAGCTTTGGGACTTACATCTAGTAGTAAATGTACTGTAGGGAGGTTCCACGACTTGAGATGAACTATACTGGTTGCAGTCTCTCATATATACAGGGGGTCATGTTCCCACTATAACTAAGCCAAATATTAAGATATTGTACTGCAATTTGGTCCACACACTAAGTAAAAATCACTAATAAATATGGATTAGCTTCGACACCGACGCAATGGGCTAATCCAGGCCCCATTGCTCTGTAACCTGCAATTGAGTGGTCTATCTGCATAAAACCCATGTACCTGGTGCGCCATTTTGGCAGCAGAGCTAAGCCAAATATTGGGATGTAATGCTGCAATTTGGGCCAAAGATTAAGTGGGTGGCACTAATAAATGTGCAACAGCTTTGGGACTTACATCTAGTAGTAAATCTACTGTAGGGAGGTTCCACGACTTGAGATGAACTATACTGGTTGCAGTATCTCATATATACAGGGGGTCATGTTCCCACCATAACTAAGCCAAATATTGAGATATTGTACTGCAATTTGGTCCACACACTAAGTTAAAATCACTAATAAATATGGAATAGCTTCGACACCTACGGAATGGGCTAATCCAGGCCCCATTGCTCTGTAACCTGCAATTGACTGGTCTAGCTGCATAAAACCCATGTACCTGGTGCGCCATTTTGGCAGCAGAGCTAAACGAAATATTGGGATGTAATGCTGCAATTTGGGCCAAAGATTAAGTGGGTGGCACTAATAAATGTGCAACAGCTTTGGGACTTACATCTAGTAGTAAATGTACTGTAGGGAGGTTCCACGACTTGAGAAGAACTATACTGGTTGCAGTCTCTCATATATACAGGGGGTCATGTTCCCACTATAACTAAGCCAAATATTGAGATATTGTACTGCAATTTGGTCCACACACTAAGTTAAAATCACTAATAAATATGGAATAGCTTCGACACCTACGGAATGGGCTAATCCAGGCCCCATTGCTCTGTAACCTGCAATTGACTGGTCTAGCTGCATAAAACCCATGTACCTGGTGCGCCATTTTAGCAGCAGAGCTAAACGAAATATTGGGATGTAATGCTGCAATTTGGGCCAAAGATTAAGTGGGTGGCACTAATAAATGTGCAACAGCTTTGGGACTTACATCTAGTAGTAAATGTACTGTAGGGAGGTTCCACGACTTGAGATGAACTATACTGGTTGCAGTCTCTCATATATACAGGGGGTCATGTTCCCACTATAACTAAGCCAAATATTAAGATATTGTACTGCAATTTGGTCCACACACTAAGTAAAAATCACTAATAAATATGGATTAGCTTCGACACCGACGCAATGGGCTAATCCAGGCCCCATTGCTCTGTAACCTGCAATTGAGTGGTCTAGCTGCATAAAACCCATGTACCTGGTGCGCCATTTTGGCAGCAGAGCTAAGCCAAATATTGGGATGTAATGCTGCAATTTGGGCCAAAGATTAAGTGGGTGGCACTAATAAATGTGCAACAGCTTTGGGACTTACATCTAGTAGTAAATCTACTGTAGGGAGGTTCCACGACTTGAGATGAACTATACTGGTTGCAGTATCTCATATATACAGGGGGTCATGTTCCCACCATAACTAAGCCAAATATTGAGATATTGTACTGCAATTTGGTCCACACACTAAGTTAAAATCACTAATAAATATGGAATAGCTTCGACACCTACGGAATGGGCTAATCCAGGCCCCATTGCTCTGTAACCTGCAATTGACTGGTCTAGCTGCATAAAACCCATGTACCTGGTGCGCCATTTTAGCAGCAGAGCTAAACGAAATATTGGGATGTAATGCTGCAATTTGGGCCAAAGATTAAGTGGGTGGCACTAATAAATGTGCAACAGCTTTGGGACTTACATCTAGTAGTAAATGTACTGTAGGGAGGTTCCACGACTTGAGATGAACTATACTGGTTGCAGTCTCTCATATATACAGGGGGTCATGTTCCCACTATAACTAAGCCAAATATTAAGATATTGTACTGCAATTTGGTCCACACACTAAGTAAAAATCACTAATAAATATGGATTAGCTTCGACACCGACGCAATGGGCTAATCCAGGCCCCATTGCTCTGTAACCTGCAATTGAGTGGTCTAGCTGCATAAAACCCATGTACCTGGTGCGCCATTTTGGCAGCAGAGCTAAGCCAAATATTGGGATGTAATGCTGCAATTTGGGCCAAAGATTAAGTGGGTGGCACTAATAAATGTGCAACAGCTTTGGGACTTACATCTAGTAGTAAATCTACTGTAGGGAGGTTCCACGACTTGAGATGAACTATACTGGTTGCAGTATCTCATATATACAGGGGGTCATGTTCCCACCATAACTAAGCCAAATATTGAGATATTGTACTGCAATTTGGTCCACACACTAAGTTAAAATCACTAATAAATATGGAATAGCTTCGACACCTACGGAATGGGCTAATCCAGGCCCCATTGCTCTGTAACCTGCAATTGACTGGTCTAGCTGCATAAAACCCATGTACCTGGTGCGCCATTTTAGCAGCAGAGCTAAACGAAATATTGGGATGTAATGCTGCAATTTGGGCCAAAGATTAAGTGGGTGGCACTAATAAATGTGCAACAGCTTTGGGACTTACATCTAGTAGTAAATGTACTGTAGGGAGGTTCCACGACTTGAGATGAACTATACTGGTTGCAGTCTCTCATATATACAGGGGGTCATGTTCCCACTATAACTAAGCCAAATATTAAGATATTGTACTGCAATTTGGTCCACACACTAAGTAAAAATCACTAATAAATATGGATTAGCTTCGACACCGACGCAATGGGCTAATCCAGGCCCCATTGCTCTGTAACCTGCAATTGAGTGGTCTAGCTGCATAAAACCCATGTACCTGGTGCGCCATTTTGGCAGCAGAGCTAAGCCAAATATTGGGATGTAATGCTGCAATTTGGGCCAAAGATTAAGTGGGTGGCACTAATAAATGTGCAACAGCTTTGGGACTTACATCTAGTAGTAAATCTACTGTAGGGAGGTTCCACGACTTGAGATGAACTATACTGGTTGCAGTATCTCATATATACAGGGGGTCATGTTCCCACCATAACTAAGCCAAATATTGAGATATTGTACTGCAATTTGGTCCACACACTAAGTTAAAATCACTAATAAATATGGAATAGCTTCGACACCTACGGAATGGGCTAATCCAGGCCCCATTGCTCTGTAACCTGCAATTGACTGGTCTAGCTGCATAAAACCCATGTACCTGGTGCGCCATTTTAGCAGCAGAGCTAAACGAAATATTGGGATGTAATGCTGCAATTTGGGCCAAAGATTAAGTGGGTGGCACTAATAAATGTGCAACAGCTTTGGGACTTACATCTAGTAGTAAATGTACTGTAGGGAGGTTCCACGACTTGAGATGAACTATACTGGTTGCAGTCTCTCATATATACAGGGGGTCATGTTCCCACTATAACTAAGCCAAATATTAAGATATTGTACTGCAATTTGGTCCACACACTAAGTAAAAATCACTAATAAATATGGATTAGCTTCGACACCGACGCAATGGGCTAATCCAGGCCCCATTGCTCTGTAACCTGCAATTGAGTGGTCTAGCTGCATAAAACCCATGTACCTGGTGCGCCATTTTGGCAGCAGAGCTAAGCCAAATATTGGGATGTAATGCTGCAATTTGGGCCAAAGATTAAGTGGGTGGCACTAATAAATGTGCAACAGCTTTGGGACTTACATCTAGTAGTAAATCTACTGTAGGGAGGTTCCACGACTTGAGATGAACTATACTGGTTGCAGTATCTCATATATACAGGGGGTCATGTTCCCACCATAACTAAGCCAAATATTGAGATATTGTACTGCAATTTGGTCCACACACTAAGTTAAAATCACTAATAAATATGGAATAGCTTCGACACCTACGGAATGGGCTAATCCAGGCCCCATTGCTCTGTAACCTGCAATTGACTGGTCTAGCTGGATAAAACCCATGTACCTGGTGCGCCATTTTGGCAGCAGAGCTAAACGAAATATTGGGATGTAATGCTGCAATTTGGGCCAAAGATTAAGTGGGTGGCACTAATAAATGTGCAACAGCTTTGGGACTTACATCTAGTAGTAAATGTACTGTAGGGAGGTTCCACGACTTGAGATGAACTATACTGGTTGCAGTCTCTCATATATACAGGGGGTCATGTTCCCACTATAACTAAGCCAAATATTGAGATATTGTACTGCAATTTGGTCCACACACTAAGTTAAAATCACTAATAAATATGGAATAGCTTCGACACCTACGGAATGGGCTAATCCAGGCCCCATTGCTCTGTAACCTGCAATTGACTGGTCTAGCTGCATAAAACCCATGTACCTGGTGCGCCATTTTAGCAGCAGAGCTAAACGAAATATTGGGATGTAATGCTGCAATTTGGGCCAAAGATTAAGTGGGTGGCACTAATAAATGTGCAACAGCTTTGGGACTTACATCTAGTAGTAAATGTACTGTAGGGAGGTTCCACGACTTGAGATGAACTATACTGGTTGCAGTCTCTCATATATACAGGGGGTCATGTTCCCACTATAACTAAGCCAAATATTAAGATATTGTACTGCAATTTGGTCCACACACTAAGTAAAAATCACTAATAAATATGGATTAGCTTCGACACCGACGCAATGGGCTAATCCAGGCCCCATTGCTCTGTAACCTGCAATTGAGTGGTCTATCTGCATAAAACCCATGTACCTGGTGCGCCATTTTGGCAGCAGAGCTAAGCCAAATATTGGGATGTAATGCTGCAATTTGGGCCAAAGATTAAGTGGGTGGCACTAATAAATGTGCAACAGCTTTGGGACTTACATCTAGTAGTAAATCTACTGTAGGGAGGTTCCACGACTTGAGATGAACTATACTGGTTGCAGTATCTCATATATACAGGGGGTCATGTTCCCACCATAACTAAGCCAAATATTGAGATATTGTACTGCAATTTGGTCCACACACTAAGTTAAAATCACTAATAAATATGGAATAGCTTCGACACCTACGGAATGGGCTAATCCAGGCCCCATTGCTCTGTAACCTGCAATTGACTGGTCTAGCTGCATAAAACCCATGTACCTGGTGCGCCATTTTGGCAGCAGAGCTAAACGAAATATTGGGATGTAATGCTGCAATTTGGGCCAAAGATTAAGTGGGTGGCACTAATAAATGTGCAACAGCTTTGGGACTTACATCTAGTAGTAAATGTACTGTAGGGAGGTTCCACGACTTGAGAAGAACTATACTGGTTGCAGTCTCTCATATATACAGGGGGTCATGTTCCCACTATAACTAAGCCAAATATTGAGATATTGTACTGCAATTTGGTCCACACACTAAGTTAAAATCACTAATAAATATGGAATAGCTTCGACACCTACGGAATGGGCTAATCCAGGCCCCATTGCTCTGTAACCTGCAATTGACTGGTCTAGCTGCATAAAACCCATGTACCTGGTGCGCCATTTTAGCAGCAGAGCTAAACGAAATATTGGGATGTAATGCTGCAATTTGGGCCAAAGATTAAGTGGGTGGCACTAATAAATGTGCAACAGCTTTGGGACTTACATCTAGTAGTAAATGTACTGTAGGGAGGTTCCACGACTTGAGATGAACTATACTGGTTGCAGTCTCTCATATATACAGGGGGTCATGTTCCCACTATAACTAAGCCAAATATTAAGATATTGTACTGCAATTTGGTCCACACACTAAGTAAAAATCACTAATAAATATGGATTAGCTTCGACACCGACGCAATGGGCTAATCCAGGCCCCATTGCTCTGTAACCTGCAATTGAGTGGTCTAGCTGCATAAAACCCATGTACCTGGTGCGCCATTTTGGCAGCAGAGCTAAGCCAAATATTGGGATGTAATGCTGCAATTTGGGCCAAAGATTAAGTGGGTGGCACTAATAAATGTGCAACAGCTTTGGGACTTACATCTAGTAGTAAATCTACTGTAGGGAGGTTCCACGACTTGAGATGAACTATACTGGTTGCAGTATCTCATATATACAGGGGGTCATGTTCCCACCATAACTAAGCCAAATATTGAGATATTGTACTGCAATTTGGTCCACACACTAAGTTAAAATCACTAATAAATATGGAATAGCTTCGACACCTACGGAATGGGCTAATCCAGGCCCCATTGCTCTGTAACCTGCAATTGACTGGTCTAGCTGCATAAAACCCATGTACCTGGTGCGCCATTTTAGCAGCAGAGCTAAACGAAATATTGGGATGTAATGCTGCAATTTGGGCCAAAGATTAAGTGGGTGGCACTAATAAATGTGCAACAGCTTTGGGACTTACATCTAGTAGTAAATGTACTGTAGGGAGGTTCCACGACTTGAGATGAACTATACTGGTTGCAGTCTCTCATATATACAGGGGGTCATGTTCCCACTATAACTAAGCCAAATATTAAGATATTGTACTGCAATTTGGTCCACACACTAAGTAAAAATCACTAATAAATATGGATTAGCTTCGACACCGACGCAATGGGCTAATCCAGGCCCCATTGCTCTGTAACCTGCAATTGACTGGTCTAGCTGCATAAAACCCATGTACCTGGTGCGCCATTTTAGCAGCAGAGCTAAACGAAATATTGGGATGTAATGCTGCAATTTGGGCCAAAGATTAAGTGGGTGGCACTAATAAATGTGCAACAGCTTTGGGACTTACATCTAGTAGTAAATGTACTGTAGGGAGGTTCCACGACTTGAGATGAACTATACTGGTTGCAGTCTCTCATATATACAGGGGGTCATGTTCCCACTATAACTAAGCCAAATATTAAGATATTGTACTGCAATTTGGTCCACACACTAAGTAAAAATCACTAATAAATATGGATTAGCTTCGACACCGACGCAATGGGCTAATCCAGGCCCCATTGCTCTGTAACCTGCAATTGAGTGGTCTAGCTGCATAAAACCCATGTACCTGGTGCGCCATTTTGGCAGCAGAGCTAAGCCAAATATTGGGATGTAATGCTGCAATTTGGGCCAAAGATTAAGTGGGTGGCACTAATAAATGTGCAACAGCTTTGGGACTTACATCTAGTAGTAAATCTACTGTAGGGAGGTTCCACGACTTGAGATGAACTATACTGGTTGCAGTATCTCATATATACAGGGGGTCATGTTCCCACCATAACTAAGCCAAATATTGAGATATTGTACTGCAATTTGGTCCACACACTAAGTTAAAATCACTAATAAATATGGAATAGCTTCGACACCTACAGAATGGGCTAATCCAGGCCCCATTGCTCTGTAACCTGCAATTGACTGGTCTAGCTGCATAAAACCCATGTACCTGGTGCGCCATTTTAGCAGCAGAGCTAAACGAAATATTGGGATGTAATGCTGCAATTTGGGCCAAAGATTAAGTGGGTGGCACTAATAAATGTGCAACAGCTTTGGGACTTACATCTAGTAGTAAATGTACTGTAGGGAGGTTCCACGACTTGAGATGAACTATACTGGTTGCAGTCTCTCATATATACAGGGGGTCATGTTCCCACTATAACTAAGCCAAATATTAAGATATTGTACTGCAATTTGGTCCACACACTAAGTAAAAATCACTAATAAATATGGATTAGCTTCGACACCGACGCAATGGGCTAATCCAGGCCCCATTGCTCTGTAACCTGCAATTGAGTGGTCTAGCTGCATAAAACCCATGTACCTGGTGCGCCATTTTGGCAGCAGAGCTAAGCCAAATATTGGGATGTAATGCTGCAATTTGGGCCAAAGATTAAGTGGGTGGCACTAATAAATGTGCAACAGCTTTGGGACTTACATCTAGTAGTAAATCTACTGTAGGGAGGTTCCACGACTTGAGATGAACTATACTGGTTGCAGTATCTCATATATACAGGGGGTCATGTTCCCACCATAACTAAGCCAAATATTGAGATATTGTACTGCAATTTGGTCCACACACTAAGTTAAAATCACTAATAAATATGGAATAGCTTCGACACCTACGGAATGGGCTAATCCAGGCCCCATTGCTCTGTAACCTGCAATTGACTGGTCTAGCTGCATAAAACCCATGTACCTGGTGCGCCATTTTAGCAGCAGAGCTAAACGAAATATTGGGATGTAATGCTGCAATTTGGGCCAAAGATTAAGTGGGTGGCACTAATAAATGTGCAACAGCTTTGGGACTTACATCTAGTAGTAAATCTACTGTAGGGAGGTTCCACGACTTGAGATGAACTATACTGGTTGCAGTCTCTCATATATACAGGGGGTCATGTTCCCACTATAACTAAGCCAAATATTAAGATATTGTACTGCAATTTGGTCCACACACTAAGTAAAAATCACTAATAAATATGGATTAGCTTCGACACCGACGCAATGGGCTAATCCAGGCCCCATTGCTCTGTAACCTGCAATTGAGTGGTCTAGCTGCATAAAACCCATGTACCTGGTGCGCCATTTTGGCAGCAGAGCTAAGCCAAATATTGGGATGTAATGCTGCAATTTGGGCCAAAGATTAAGTGGGTGGCACTAATAAATGTGCAACAGCTTTGGGACTTACATCTAGTAGTAAATCTACTGTAGGGAGGTTCCACGACTTGAGATGAACTATACTGGTTGCAGTATCTCATATATACAGGGGGTCATGTTCCCACCATAACTAAGCCAAATATTGAGATATTGTACTGCAATTTGGTCCACACACTAAGTTAAAATCACTAATAAATATGGAATAGCTTCGACACCTACGGAATGGGCTAATCCAGGCCCCATTGCTCTGTAACCTGCAATTGACTGGTCTAGCTGCATAAAACCCATGTACCTGGTGCGCCATTTTGGCAGCAGAGCTAAACGAAATATTGGGATGTAATGCTGCAATTTGGGCCAAAGATTAAGTGGGTGGCACTAATAAATGTGCAACAGCTTTGGGACTTACATCTAGTAGTAAATGTACTGTAGGGAGGTTCCACGACTTGAGATGAACTATACTGGTTGCAGTCTCTCATATATACAGGGGGTCATGTTCCCACTATAACTAAGCCAAATATTGAGATATTGTACTGCAATTTGGTCCACACACTAAGTTAAAATCACTAATAAATATGGAATAGCTTCGACACCTACGGAATGGGCTAATCCAGGCCCCATTGCTCTGTAACCTGCAATTGACTGGTCTAGCTGCATAAAACCCATGTACCTGGTGCGCCATTTTAGCAGCAGAGCTAAACGAAATATTGGGATGTAATGCTGCAATTTGGGCCAAAGATTAAGTGGGTGGCACTAATAAATGTGCAACAGCTTTGGGACTTACATCTAGTAGTAAATGTACTGTAGGGAGGTTCCACGACTTGAGATGAACTATACTGGTTGCAGTCTCTCATATATACAGGGGGTCATGTTCCCACTATAACTAAGCCAAATATTAAGATATTGTACTGCAATTTGGTCCACACACTAAGTAAAAATCACTAATAAATATGGATTAGCTTCGACACCGACGCAATGGGCTAATCCAGGCCCCATTGCTCTGTAACCTGCAATTGAGTGGTCTAGCTGCATAAAACCCATGTACCTGGTGCGCCATTTTGGCAGCAGAGCTAAGCCAAATATTGGGATGTAATGCTGCAATTTGGGCCAAAGATTAAGTGGGTGGCACTAATAAATGTGCAACAGCTTTGGGACTTACATCTAGTAGTAAATCTACTGTAGGGAGGTTCCACGACTTGAGATGAACTATACTGGTTGCAGTATCTCATATATACAGGGGGTCATGTTCCCACCATAACTAAGCCAAATATTGAGATATTGTACTGCAATTTGGTCCACACACTAAGTTAAAATCACTAATAAATATGGAATAGCTTCGACACCTACGGAATGGGCTAATCCAGGCCCCATTGCTCTGTAACCTGCAATTGACTGGTCTAGCTGCATAAAACCCATGTACCTGGTGCGCCATTTTAGCAGCAGAGCTAAACGAAATATTGGGATGTAATGCTGCAATTTGGGCCAAAGATTAAGTGGGTGGCACTGATAAATGTGCAACAGCTTTGGGACTTACATCTAGTAGTAAATGTACTGTAGGGAGGTTCCACGACTTGAGATGAACTATACTGGTTGCAGTCTCTCATATATACAGGGGGTCATGTTCCCACTATAACTAAGCCAAATATTAAGATATTGTACTGCAATTTGGTCCACACACTAAGTAAAAATCACTAATAAATATGGATTAGCTTCGACACCGACGCAATGGGCTAATCCAGGCCCCATTGCTCTGTAACCTGCAATTGAGTGGTCTAGCTGCATAAAACCCATGTACCTGGTGCGCCATTTTGGCAGCAGAGCTAAGCCAAATATTGGGATGTAATGCTGCAATTTGGGCCAAAGATTAAGTGGGTGGCACTAATAAATGTGCAACAGCTTTGGGACTTACATCTAGTAGTAAATCTACTGTAGGGAGGTTCCACGACTTGAGATGAACTATACTGGTTGCAGTATCTCATATATACAGGGGGTCATGTTCCCACCATAACTAAGCCAAATATTGAGATATTGTACTGCAATTTGGTCCACACACTAAGTTAAAATCACTAATAAATATGGAATAGCTTCGACACCTACGGAATGGGCTAATCCAGGCCCCATTGCTCTGTAACCTGCAATTGACTGGTCTAGCTGCATAAAACCCATGTACCTGGTGCGCCATTTTAGCAGCAGAGCTAAACGAAATATTGGGATGTAATGCTGCAATTTGGGCCAAAGATTAAGTGGGTGGCACTAATAAATGTGCAACAGCTTTGGGACTTACATCTAGTAGTAAATGTACTGTAGGGAGGTTCCACGACTTGAGATGAACTATACTGGTTGCAGTCTCTCATATATACAGGGGGTCATGTTCCCACTATAACTAAGCCAAATATTAAGATATTGTACTGCAATTTGGTCCACACACTAAGTTAAAATCACTAATAAATATGGATTAGCTTCGACACCGACGCAATGGGCTAATCCAGGCCCCATTGCTCTGTAACCTGCAATTGAGTGGTCTAGCTGCATAAAACCCATGTACCTGGTGCGCCATTTTGGCAGCAGAGCTAAGTCAAATATTGGGATGTAATGCTGCAATTTGGGCCAAAGATTAAGTGGGTGGCACTAATAAATGTGCAACAGCTTTGGGACTTACATCTAGTAGTAAATGTACTGTAGGGAGGTTCCACGACTTGAGATGAACTATACTGGTTGCAGTCTCTCATATATACAGGGGGTCATGTTCCCACTATAACTAAGCCAAATATTAAGATATTGTACTGCAATTTGGTCCACACACTAAGTAAAAATCACTAATAAATATGGATTAGCTTCGACACCGACGCAATGGGCTAATCCAGGCCCCATTGCTCTGTAACCTGCAATTGAGTGGTCTAGCTGCATAAAACCCATGTACCTGGTGCGCCATTTTGGCAGCAGAGCTAAGCCAAATATTGGGATGTAATGCTGCAATTTGGGCCAAAGATTAAGTGGGTGGCACTAATAAATGTGCAACAGCTTTGGGACTTACATCTAGTAGTAAATCTACTGTAGGGAGGTTCCACGACTTGAGATGAACTATACTGGTTGCAGTATCTCATATATACAGGGGGTCATGTTCCCACCATAACTAAGCCAAATATTGAGATATTGTACTGCAATTTGGTCCACACACTAAGTTAAAATCACTAATAAATATGGAATAGCTTCGACACCTACGGAATGGGCTAATCCAGGCCCCATTGCTCTGTAACCTGCAATTGACTGGTCTAGCTGCATAAAACCCATGTACCTGGTGCGCCATTTGAGCAGCAGAGCTAAACGAAATATTGGGATGTAATGCTGCAATTTGGGCCAAAGATTAAGTGGGTGGCACTAATAAATGTGCAACAGCTTTGGGACTTACATCTAGTAGTAAATCTACTGTAGGGAGGTTCCACGACTTGAGATGAACTATACTGGTTGCAGTCTCTCATATATACAGGGGGTCATGTTCCCACTATAACTAAGCCAAATATTAAGATATTGTACTGCAATTTGGTCCACACACTAAGTAAAAATCACTAATAAATATGGATTAGCTTCGACACCGACGCAATGGGCTAATCCAGGCCCCATTGCTCTGTAACCTGCAATTGAGCGGTCTAGCTGCATAAAACCCATGTACCTGGTGCGCCATTTTGGCAGCAGAGCTAAGCCAAATATTGGGATGTAATGCTGCAATTTGGGCCAAAGATTAAGTGGGTGGCACTAATAAATGTGCAACAGCTTTGGGACTTACATCTAGTAGTAAATCTACTGTAGGGAGGTTCCACGACTTGAGATGAACTATACTGGTTGCAGTATCTCATATATACAGGGGGTCATGTTCCCACCATAACTAAGCCAAATATTGAGATATTGTACTGCAATTTGGTCCACACACTAAGTTAAAATCACTAATAAATATGGAATAGCTTCGACACCTACGGAATGGGCTAATCCAGGCCCCATTGCTCTGTAACCTGCAATTGACTGGTCTAGCTGCATAAAACCCATGTACCTGGTGCGCCATTTTGGCAGCAGAGCTAAACGAAATATTGGGATGTAATGCTGCAATTTGGGCCAAAGATTAAGTGGGTGGCACTAATAAATGTGCAACAGCTTTGGGACTTACATCTAGTAGTAAATGTACTGTAGGGAGGTTCCACGACTTGAGATGAACTATACTGGTTGCAGTCTCTCATATATACAGGGGGTCATGTTCCCACTATAACTAAGCCAAATATTGAGATATTGTACTGCAATTTGGTCCACACACTAAGTTAAAATCACTAATAAATATGGAATAGCTTCGACACCTACGGAATGGGCTAATCCAGGCCCCATTGCTCTGTAACCTGCAATTGACTGGTCTAGCTGCATAAAACCCATGTACCTGGTGCGCCATTTTAGCAGCAGAGCTAAACGAAATATTGGGATGTAATGCTGCAATTTGGGCCAAAGATTAAGTGGGTGGCACTAATAAATGTGCAACAGCTTTGGGACTTACATCTAGTAGTAAATGTACTGTAGGGAGGTTCCACGACTTGAGATGAACTATACTGGTTGCAGTCTCTCATATATACAGGGGGTCATGTTCCCACTATAACTAAGCCAAATATTAAGATATTGTACTGCAATTTGGTCCACACACTAAGTAAAAATCACTAATAAATATGGATTAGCTTCGACACCGACGCAATGGGCTAATCCAGGCCCCATTGCTCTGTAACCTGCAATTGAGTGGTCTAGCTGCATAAAACCCATGTACCTGGTGCGCCATTTTGGCAGCAGAGCTAAGCCAAATATTGGGATGTAATGCTGCAATTTGGGCCAAAGATTAAGTGGGTGGCACTAATAAATGTGCAACAGCTTTGGGACTTACATCTAGTAGTAAATCTACTGTAGGGAGGTTCCACGACTTGAGATGAACTATACTGGTTGCAGTATCTCATATATACAGGGGGTCATGTTCCCACCATAACTAAGCCAAATATTGAGATATTGTACTGCAATTTGGTCCACACACTAAGTTAAAATCACTAATAAATATGGAATAGCTTCGACACCTACGGAATGGGCTAATCCAGGCCCCATTGCTCTGTAACCTGCAATTGACTGGTCTAGCTGCATAAAACCCATGTACCTGGTGCGCCATTTTAGCAGCAGAGCTAAACGAAATATTGGGATGTAATGCTGCAATTTGGGCCAAAGATTAAGTGGGTGGCACTGATAAATGTGCAACAGCTTTGGGACTTACATCTAGTAGTAAATGTACTGTAGGGAGGTTCCACGACTTGAGATGAACTATACTGGTTGCAGTCTCTCATATATACAGGGGGTCATGTTCCCACTATAACTAAGCCAAATATTAAGATATTGTACTGCAATTTGGTCCACACACTAAGTAAAAATCACTAATAAATATGGATTAGCTTCGACACCGACGCAATGGGCTAATCCAGGCCCCATTGCTCTGTAACCTGCAATTGAGTGGTCTAGCTGCATAAAACCCATGTACCTGGTGCGCCATTTTGGCAGCAGAGCTAAGCCAAATATTGGGATGTAATGCTGCAATTTGGGCCAAAGATTAAGTGGGTGGCACTAATAAATGTGCAACAGCTTTGGGACTTACATCTAGTAGTAAATCTACTGTAGGGAGGTTCCACGACCTGAGATGAACTATACTGGTTGCAGTATCTCATATATACAGGGGGTCATGTTCCCACCATAACTAAGCCAAATATTGAGATATTGTACTGCAATTTGGTCCACACACTAAGTTAAAATCACTAATAAATATGGAATAGCTTCGACACCTACGGAATGGGCTAATCCAGGCCCCATTGCTCTGTAACCTGCAATTGACTGGTCTAGCTGCATAAAACCCATGTACCTGGTGCGCCATTTTAGCAGCAGAGCTAAACGAAATATTGGGATGTAATGCTGCAATTTGGGCCAAAGATTAAGTGGGTGGCACTAATAAATGTGCAACAGCTTTGGGACTTACATCTAGTAGTAAATGTACTGTAGGGAGGTTCCACGACTTGAGATGAACTATACTGGTTGCAGTCTCTCATATATACAGGGGGTCATGTTCCCACTATAACTAAGCCAAATATTAAGATATTGTACTGCAATTTGGTCCACACACTAAGTTAAAATCACTAATAAATATGGATTAGCTTCGACACCGACGCAATGGGCTAATCCAGGCCCCATTGCTCTGTAACCTGCAATTGAGTGGTCTAGCTGCATAAAACCCATGTACCTGGTGCGCCATTTTGGCAGCAGAGCTAAGTCAAATATTGGGATGTAATGCTGCAATTTGGGCCAAAGATTAAGTGGGTGGCACTAATAAATGTGCAACAGCTTTGGGACTTACATCTAGTAGTAAATGTACTGTAGGGAGGTTCCACGACTTGAGATGAACTATACTGGTTGCAGTCTCTCATATATACAGGGGGTCATGTTCCCACTATAACTAAGCCAAATATTAAAATATTGTACTGCAATTTGGTCCACACACTAAGTAAAAATCACTAATAAATATGGATTAGCTTCGACACCGACGCAATGGGCTAATCCAGGCCCCATTGCTCTGTAACCTGCAATTGAGTGGTCTAGCTGCATAAAACCCATGTACCTGGTGCGCCATTTTGGCAGCAGAGCTAAGCCAAATATTGGGATGTAATGCTGCAATTTGGGCCAAAGATTAAGTGGGTGGCACTAATAAATGTGCAACAGCTTTGGGACTTACATCTAGTAGTAAATCTACTGTAGGGAGGTTCCACGACTTGAGATGAACTATACTGGTTGCAGTATCTCATATATACAGGGGGTCATGTTCCCACCATAACTAAGCCAAATATTGAGATATTGTACTGCAATTTGGTCCACACACTAAGTTAAAATCACTAATAAATATGGAATAGCTTCGACACCTACGGAATGGGCTAATCCAGGCCCCATTGCTCTGTAACCTGCAATTGACTGGTCTAGCTGCATAAAACCCATGTACCTGGTGCGCCATTTTAGCAGCAGAGCTAAACGAAATATTGGGATGTAATGCTGCAATTTGGGCCAAAGATTAAGTGGGTGGCACTAATAAATGTGCAACAGCTTTGGGACTTACATCTAGTAGTAAATGTACTGTAGGGAGGTTCCACGACTTGAGATGAACTATACTGGTTGCAGTCTCTCATATATACAGGGGGTCATGTTCCCACTATAACTAAGCCAAATATTAAGATATTGTACTGCAATTTGGTCCACACACTAAGTTAAAATCACTAATAAATATGGATTAGCTTCGACACCGACGCAATGGGCTAATCCAGGCCCCATTGCTCTGTAACCTGCAATTGAGTGGTCTAGCTGCATAAAACCCATGTACCTGGTGCGCCATTTTGGCAGCAGAGCTAAGCCAAATATTGGGATGTAATGCTGCAATTTGGGCCAAAGATTAAGTGGGTGGCACTAATAAATGTGCAACAGCTTTGGGACTTACATCTAGTAGTAAATCTACTGTAGGGAGGTTCCACGACTTGAGATGAACTATACTGGTTGCAGTATCTCATATATACAGGGGGTCATGTTCCCACCATAACTAAGCCAAATATTGAGATATTGTACTGCAATTTGGTCCACACACTAAGTTAAAATCACTAATAAATATGGAATAGCTTCGACACCTACGGAATGGGCTAATCCAGGCCCCATTGCTCTGTAACCTGCAATTGACTGGTCTAGCTGCATAAAACCCATGTACCTGGTGCGCCATTTTAGCAGCAGAGCTAAACGAAATATTGGGATGTAATGCTGCAATTTGGGCCAAAGATTAAGTGGGTGGCACTGATAAATGTGCAACAGCTTTGGGACTTACATCTAGTAGTAAATGTACTGTAGGGAGGTTCCACGACTTGAGATGAACTATACTGGTTGCAGTCTCTCATATATACAGGGGGTCATGTTCCCACTATAACTAAGCCAAATATTAAGATATTGTACTGCAATTTGGTCCACACACTAAGTAAAAATCACTAATAAATATGGATTAGCTTCGACACCGACGCAATGGGCTAATCCAGGCCCCATTGCTCTGTAACCTGCAATTGAGTGGTCTAGCTGCATAAAACCCATGTACCTGGTGCGCCATTTTGGCAGCAGAGCTAAGCCAAATATTGGGATGTAATGCTGCAATTTGGGCCAAAGATTAAGTGGGTGGCACTAATAAATGTGCAACAGCTTTGGGACTTACATCTAGTAGTAAATCTACTGTAGGGAGGTTCCACGACCTGAGATGAACTATACTGGTTGCAGTATCTCATATATACAGGGGGTCATGTTCCCACCATAACTAAGCCAAATATTGAGATATTGTACTGCAATTTGGTCCACACACTAAGTTAAAATCACTAATAAATATGGAATAGCTTCGACACCTACGGAATGGGCTAATCCAGGCCCCATTGCTCTGTAACCTGCAATTGACTGGTCTAGCTGCATAAAACCCATGTACCTGGTGCGCCATTTTAGCAGCAGAGCTAAACGAAATATTGGGATGTAATGCTGCAATTTGGGCCAAAGATTAAGTGGGTGGCACTAATAAATGTGCAACAGCTTTGGGACTTACATCTAGTAGTAAATGTACTGTAGGGAGGTTCCACGACTTGAGATGAACTATACTGGTTGCAGTCTCTCATATATACAGGGGGTCATGTTCCCACTATAACTAAGCCAAATATTAAGATATTGTACTGCAATTTGGTCCACACACTAAGTTAAAATCACTAATAAATATGGATTAGCTTCGACACCGACGCAATGGGCTAATCCAGGCCCCATTGCTCTGTAACCTGCAATTGAGTGGTCTAGCTGCATAAAACCCATGTACCTGGTGCGCCATTTTGGCAGCAGAGCTAAGTCAAATATTGGGATGTAATGCTGCAATTTGGGCCAAAGATTAAGTGGGTGGCACTAATAAATGTGCAACAGCTTTGGGACTTACATCTAGTAGTAAATGTACTGTAGGGAGGTTCCACGACTTGAGATGAACTATACTGGTTGCAGTCTCTCATATATACAGGGGGTCATGTTCCCACTATAACTAAGCCAAATATTAAAATATTGTACTGCAATTTGGTCCACACACTAAGTAAAAATCACTAATAAATATGGATTAGCTTCGACACCGACGCAATGGGCTAATCCAGGCCCCATTGCTCTGTAACCTGCAATTGAGTGGTCTAGCTGCATAAAACCCATGTACCTGGTGCGCCATTTTGGCAGCAGAGCTAAGCCAAATATTGGGATGTAATGCTGCAATTTGGGCCAAAGATTAAGTGGGTGGCACTAATAAATGTGCAACAGCTTTGGGACTTACATCTAGTAGTAAATCTACTGTAGGGAGGTTCCACGACTTGAGATGAACTATACTGGTTGCAGTATCTCATATATACAGGGGGTCATGTTCCCACCATAACTAAGCCAAATATTGAGATATTGTACTGCAATTTGGTCCACACACTAAGTTAAAATCACTAATAAATATGGAATAGCTTCGACACCTACGGAATGGGCTAATCCAGGCCCCATTGCTCTGTAACCTGCAATTGACTGGTCTAGCTGCATAAAACCCATGTACCTGGTGCGCCATTTTAGCAGCAGAGCTAAACGAAATATTGGGATGTAATGCTGCAATTTGGGCCAAAGATTAAGTGGGTGGCACTAATAAATGTGCAACAGCTTTGGGACTTACATCTAGTAGTAAATGTACTGTAGGGAGGTTCCACGACTTGAGATGAACTATACTGGTTGCAGTCTCTCATATATACAGGGGGTCATGTTCCCACTATAACTAAGCCAAATATTAAGATATTGTACTGCAATTTGGTCCACACACTAAGTAAAAATCACTAATAAATATGGATTAGCTTCGACACCGACGCAATGGGCTAATCCAGGCCCCATTGCTCTGTAACCTGCAATTGAGTGGTCTAGCTGCATAAAACCCATGTACCTGGTGCGCCATTTTGGCAGCAGAGCTAAGCCAAATATTGGGATGTAATGCTGCAATTTGGGCCAAAGATTAAGTGGGTGGCACTAATAAATGTGCAACAGCTTTGGGACTTACATCTAGTAGTAAATCTACTGTAGGGAGGTTCCACGACTTGAGATGAACTATACTGGTTGCAGTATCTCATATATACAGGGGGTCATGTTCCCACCATAACTAAGCCAAATATTGAGATATTGTACTGCAATTTGGTCCACACACTAAGTTAAAATCACTAATAAATATGGAATAGCTTCGACACCTACGGAATGGGCTAATCCAGGCCCCATTGCTCTGTAACCTGCAATTGACTGGTCTAGCTGCATAAAACCCATGTACCTGGTGCGCCATTTTAGCAGCAGAGCTAAACGAAATATTGGGATGTAATGCTGCAATTTGGGCCAAAGATTAAGTGGGTGGCACTAATAAATGTGCAACAGCTTTGGGACTTACATCTAGTAGTAAATGTACTGTAGGGAGGTTCCACGACTTGAGATGAACTATACTGGTTGCAGTCTCTCATATATACAGGGGGTCATGTTCCCACTATAACTAAGCCAAATATTAAGATATTGTACTGCAATTTGGTCCACACACTAAGTTAAAATCACTAATAAATATGGATTAGCTTCGACACCGACGCAATGGGCTAATCCAGGCCCCATTGCTCTGTAACCTGCAATTGAGTGGTCTAGCTGCATAAAACCCATGTACCTGGTGCGCCATTTTGGCAGCAGAGCTAAGTCAAATATTGGGATGTAATGCTGCAATTTGGGCCAAAGATTAAGTGGGTGGCACTAATAAATGTGCAACAGCTTTGGGACTTACATCTAGTAGTAAATGTACTGTAGGGAGGTTCCACGACTTGAGATGAACTATACTGGTTGCAGTCTCTCATATATACAGGGGGTCATGTTCCCACTATAACTAAGCCAAATATTAAGATATTGTACTGCAATTTGGTCCACACACTAAGTAAAAATCACTAATAAATATGGATTAGCTTCGACACCGACGCAATGGGCTAATCCAGGCCCCATTGCTCTGTAACCTGCAATTGAGTGGTCTAGCTGCATAAAACCCATGTACCTGGTGCGCCATTTTGGCAGCAGAGCTAAGCCAAATATTGGGATGTAATGCTGCAATTTGGGCCAAAGATTAAGTGGGTGGCACTAATAAATGTGCAACAGCTTTGGGACTTACATCTAGTAGTAAATCTACTGTAGGGAGGTTCCACGACTTGAGATGAACTATACTGGTTGCAGTATCTCATATATACAGGGGGTCATGTTCCCACCATAACTAAGCCAAATATTGAGATATTGTACTGCAATTTGGTCCACACACTAAGTTAAAATCACTAATAAATATGGAATAGCTTCGACACCTACGGAATGGGCTAATCCAGGCCCCATTGCTCTGTAACCTGCAATTGACTGGTCTAGCTGCATAAAACCCATGTACCTGGTGCGCCATTTTAGCAGCAGAGCTAAACGAAATATTGGGATGTAATGCTGCAATTTGGGCCAAAGATTAAGTGGGTGGCACTAATAAATGTGCAACAGCTTTGGGACTTACATCTAGTAGTAAATGTACTGTAGGGAGGTTCCACGACTTGAGATGAACTATACTGGTTGCAGTCTCTCATATATACAGGGGGTCATGTTCCCACTATAACTAAGCCAAATATTAAGATATTGTACTGCAATTTGGTCCACACACTAAGTTAAAATCACTAATAAATATGGATTAGCTTCGACACCGACGCAATGGGCTAATCCAGGCCCCATTGCTCTGTAACCTGCAATTGAGTGGTCTAGCTGCATAAAACCCATGTACCTGGTGCGCCATTTTGGCAGCAGAGCTAAGCCAAATATTGGGATGTAATGCTGCAATTTGGGCCAAAGATTAAGTGGGTGGCACTAATAAATGTGCAACAGCTTTGGGACTTACATCTAGTAGTAAATCTACTGTAGGGAGGTTCCACGACTTGAGATGAACTATACTGGTTGCAGTATCTCATATATACAGGGGGTCATGTTCCCACCATAACTAAGCCAAATATTGAGATATTGTACTGCAATTTGGTCCACACACTAAGTTAAAATCACTAATAAATATGGAATAGCTTCGACACCTACGGAATGGGCTAATCCAGGCCCCATTGCTCTGTAACCTGCAATTGACTGGTCTAGCTGCATAAAACCCATGTACCTGGTGCGCCATTTTAGCAGCAGAGCTAAACGAAATATTGGGATGTAATGCTGCAATTTGGGCCAAAGATTAAGTGGGTGGCACTGATAAATGTGCAACAGCTTTGGGACTTACATCTAGTAGTAAATGTACTGTAGGGAGGTTCCACGACTTGAGATGAACTATACTGGTTGCAGTCTCTCATATATACAGGGGGTCATGTTCCCACTATAACTAAGCCAAATATTAAGATATTGTACTGCAATTTGGTCCACACACTAAGTAAAAATCACTAATAAATATGGATTAGCTTCGACACCGACGCAATGGGCTAATCCAGGCCCCATTGCTCTGTAACCTGCAATTGAGTGGTCTAGCTGCATAAAACCCATGTACCTGGTGCGCCATTTTGGCAGCAGAGCTAAGCCAAATATTGGGATGTAATGCTGCAATTTGGGCCAAAGATTAAGTGGGTGGCACTAATAAATGTGCAACAGCTTTGGGACTTACATCTAGTAGTAAATGTACTGTAGGGAGGTTCCACGACTTGAGATGAACTATACTGGTTGCAGTCTCTCATATATACAGGGGGTCATGTTCCCACTATAACTAAGCCAAATATTAAGATATTGTACTGCAATTTGGTCCACACACTAAGTAAAAATCACTAATAAATATGGATTAGCTTCGACACCGACGCAATGGGCTAATCCAGGCCCCATTGCTCTGTAACCTGCAATTGAGTGGTCTAGCTGCATAAAACCCATGTACCTGGTGCGCCATTTTGGCAGCAGAGCTAAGCCAAATATTGGGATGTAATGCTGCAATTTGGGCCAAAGATTAAGTGGGTGGCACTAATAAATGTGCAACAGCTTTGGGACTTACATCTAGTAGTAAATGTACTGTAGGGAGGTTCCACGACTTGAGATGAACTATACTGGTTGCAGTCTCTCATATATACAGGGGGTCATGTTCCCACTATAACTAAGCCAAATATTAAGATATTGTACTGCAATTTGGTCCACACACTAAGTAAAAATCACTAATAAATATGGATTAGCTTCGACACCGACGCAATGGGCTAATCCAGGCCCCATTGCTCTGTAACCTGCAATTGAGTGGTCTAGCTGCATAAAACCCATGTACCTGGTGCGCCATTTTGGCAGCAGAGCTAAGCCAAATATTGGGATGTAATGCTGCAATTTGGGCCAAAGATTAAGTGGGTGGCACTAATAAATGTGCAACAGCTTTGGGACTTACATCTAGTAGTAAATCTACTGTAGGGAGGTTCCACGACTTGAGATGAACTATACTGGTTGCAGTATCTCATATATACAGGGGGTCATGTTCCCACCATAACTAAGCCAAATATTGAGATATTGTACTGCAATTTGGTCCACACACTAAGTTAAAATCACTAATAAATATGGAATAGCTTCGACACCTACGGAATGGGCTAATCCAGGCCCCATTGCTCTGTAACCTGCAATTGACTGGTCTAGCTGCATAAAACCCATGTACCTGGTGCGCCATTTTAGCAGCAGAGCTAAACGAAATATTGGGATGTAATGCTGCAATTTGGGCCAAAGATTAAGTGGGTGGCACTAATAAATGTGCAACAGCTTTGGGACTTACATCTAGTAGTAAATGTACTGTAGGGAGGTTCCACGACTTGAGATGAACTATACTGGTTGCAGTCTCTCATATATACAGGGGGTCATGTTCCCACTATAACTAAGCCAAATATTAAGATATTGTACTGCAATTTGGTCCACACACTAAGTTAAAATCACTAATAAATATGGATTAGCTTCGACACCGACGCAATGGGCTAATCCAGGCCCCATTGCTCTGTAACCTGCAATTGAGTGGTCTAGCTGCATAAAACCCATGTACCTGGTGCGCCATTTTGGCAGCAGAGCTAAGCCAAATATTGGGATGTAATGCTGCAATTTGGGCCAAAGATTAAGTGGGTGGCACTAATAAATGTGCAACAGCTTTGGGACTTACATCTAGTAGTAAATCTACTGTAGGGAGGTTCCACGACTTGAGATGAACTATACTGGTTGCAGTATCTCATATATACAGGGGGTCATGTTCCCACCATAACTAAGCCAAATATTGAGATATTGTACTGCAATTTGGTCCACACACTAAGTTAAAATCACTAATAAATATGGAATAGCTTCGACACCTACGGAATGGGCTAATCCAGGCCCCATTGCTCTGTAACCTGCAATTGAGTGGTCTAGCTGCATAAAACCCATGTACCTGGTGCGCCATTTTGGCAGCAGAGCTAAGCCAAATATTGGGATGTAATGCTGCAATTTGGGCCAAAGATTAAGTGGGTGGCACTAATAAATGTGCAACAGCTTTGGGACTTACATCTAGTAGTAAATCTACTGTAGGGAGGTTCCACGACTTGAGATGAACTATACTGGTTGCAGTATCTCATATATACAGGGGGTCATGTTCCCACCATAACTAAGCCAAATATTGAGATATTGTACTGCAATTTGGTCCACACACTAAGTTAAAATCACTAATAAATATGGAATAGCTTCGACACCTACGGAATGGGCTAATCCAGGCCCCATTGCTCTGTAACCTGCAATTGACTGGTCTAGCTGCATAAAACCCATGTACCTGGTGCGCCATTTTGGCAGCAGAGCTAAACGAAATATTGGGATGTAATGCTGCAATTTGGGCCAAAGATTAAGTGGGTGGCACTAATAAATGTGCAACAGCTTTGGGACTTACATCTAGTAGTAAATGTACTGTAGGGAGGTTCCACGACTTGAGATGAACTATACTGGTTGCAGTCTCTCATATATACAGGGGGTCATGTTCCCACTATAACTAAGCCAAATATTGAGATATTGTACTGCAATTTGGTCCACACACTAAGTTAAAATCACTAATAAATATGGAATAGCTTCGACACCTACGGAATGGGCTAATCCAGGCCCCATTGCTCTGTAACCTGCAATTGACTGGTCTAGCTGCATAAAAGCCATGTACCTGGTGCGCCATTTTAGCAGCAGAGCTAAACGAAATATTGGGATGTAATGCTGCAATTTGGGCCAAAGATTAAGTGGGTGGCACTAATAAATGTGCAACAGCTTTGGGACTTACATCTAGTAGTAAATGTACTGTAGGGAGGTTCCACGACTTGAGATGAACTATACTGGTTGCAGTCTCTCATATATACAGGGGGTCATGTTCCCACTATAACTAAGCCAAATATTAAGATATTGTACTGCAATTTGGTCCACACACTAAGTAAAAATCACTAATAAATATGGATTAGCTTCGACACCGACGCAATGGGCTAATCCAGGCCCCATTGCTCTGTAACCTGCAATTGAGTGGTCTAGCTGCATAAAACCCATGTACCTGGTGCGCCATTTTGGCAGCAGAGCTAAGCCAAATATTGGGATGTAATGCTGCAATTTGGGCCAAAGATTAAGTGGGTGGCACTAATAAATGTGCAACAGCTTTGGGACTTACATCTAGTAGTAAATCTACTGTAGGGAGGTTCCACGACTTGAGATGAACTATACTGGTTGCAGTATCTCATATATACAGGGGGTCATGTTCCCACCATAACTAAGCCAAATATTGAGATATTGTACTGCAATTTGGTCCACACACTAAGTTAAAATCACTAATAAATATGGAATAGCTTCGACACCTACGGAATGGGCTAATCCAGGCCCCATTGCTCTGTAACCTGCAATTGACTGGTCTAGCTGCATAAAACCCATGTACCTGGTGCGCCATTTTAGCAGCAGAGCTAAACGAAATATTGGGATGTAATGCTGCAATTTGGGCCAAAGATTAAGTGGGTGGCACTAATAAATGTGCAACAGCTTTGGGACTTACATCTAGTAGTAAATGTACTGTAGGGAGGTTCCACGACTTGAGATGAACTATACTGGTTGCAGTCTCTCATATATACAGGGGGTCATGTTCCCACTATAACTAAGCCAAATATTAAGATATTGTACTGCAATTTGGTCCACACACTAAGTTAAAATCACTAATAAATATGGATTAGCTTCGACACCGACGCAATGGGCTAATCCAGGCCCCATTGCTCTGTAACCTGCAATTGAGTGGTCTAGCTGCATAAAACCCATGTACCTGGTGCGCCATTTTGGCAGCAGAGCTAAGCCAAATATTGGGATGTAATGCTGCAATTTGGGCCAAAGATTAAGTGGGTGGCACTAATAAATGTGCAACAGCTTTGGGACTTACATCTAGTAGTAAATCTACTGTAGGGAGGTTCCACGACTTGAGATGAACTATACTGGTTGCAGTATCTCATATATACAGGGGGTCATGTTCCCACCATAACTAAGCCAAATATTGAGATATTGTACTGCAATTTGGTCCACACACTAAGTTAAAATCACTAATAAATATGGAATAGCTTCGACACCTACGGAATGGGCTAATCCAGGCCCCATTGCTCTGTAACCTGCAATTGACTGGTCTAGCTGCATAAAACCCATGTACCTGGTGCGCCATTTTAGCAGCAGAGCTAAACGAAATATTGGGATGTAATGCTGCAATTTGGGCCAAAGATTAAGTGGGTGGCACTAATAAATGTGCAACAGCTTTGGGACTTACATCTAGTAGTAAATGTACTGTAGGGAGGTTCCACGACTTGAGATGAACTATACTGGTTGCAGTCTCTCATATATACAGGGGGTCATGTTCCCACTATAACTAAGCCAAATATTAAGATATTGTACTGCAATTTGGTCCACACACTAAGTTAAAATCACTAATAAATATGGATTAGCTTCGACACCGACGCAATGGGCTAATCCAGGCCCCATTGCTCTGTAACCTGCAATTGAGTGGTCTAGCTGCATAAAACCCATGTACCTGGTGCGCCATTTTGGCAGCAGAGCTAAGCCAAATATTGGGATGTAATGCTGCAATTTGGGCCAAAGATTAAGTGGGTGGCACTAATAAATGTGCAACAGCTTTGGGACTTACATCTAGTAGTAAATCTACTGTAGGGAGGTTCCACGACTTGAGATGAACTATACTGGTTGCAGTATCTCATATATACAGGGGGTCATGTTCCCACCATAACTAAGCCAAATATTGAGATATTGTACTGCAATTTGGTCCACACACTAAGTTAAAATCACTAATAAATATGGAATAGCTTCGACACCTACGGAATGGGCTAATCCAGGCCCCATTGCTCTGTAACCTGCAATTGAGTGGTCTAGCTGCATAAAACCCATGTACCTGGTGCGCCATTTTGGCAGCAGAGCTAAGCCAAATATTGGGATGTAATGCTGCAATTTGGGCCAAAGATTAAGTGGGTGGCACTAATAAATGTGCAACAGCTTTGGGACTTACATCTAGTAGTAAATCTACTGTAGGGAGGTTCCACGACTTGAGATGAACTATACTGGTTGCAGTATCTCATATATACAGGGGGTCATGTTCCCACCATAACTAAGCCAAATATTGAGATATTGTACTGCAATTTGGTCCACACACTAAGTTAAAATCACTAATAAATATGGAATAGCTTCGACACCTACGGAATGGGCTAATCCAGGCCCCATTGCTCTGTAACCTGCAATTGACTGGTCTAGCTGCATAAAACCCATGTACCTGGTGCGCCATTTTGGCAGCAGAGCTAAACGAAATATTGGGATGTAATGCTGCAATTTGGGCCAAAGATTAAGTGGGTGGCACTAATAAATGTGCAACAGCTTTGGGACTTACATCTAGTAGTAAATGTACTGTAGGGAGGTTCCACGACTTGAGATGAACTATACTGGTTGCAGTCTCTCATATATACAGGGGGTCATGTTCCCACTATAACTAAGCCAAATATTGAGATATTGTACTGCAATTTGGTCCACACACTAAGTTAAAATCACTAATAAATATGGAATAGCTTCGACACCTACGGAATGGGCTAATCCAGGCCCCATTGCTCTGTAACCTGCAATTGACTGGTCTAGCTGCATAAAAGCCATGTACCTGGTGCGCCATTTTAGCAGCAGAGCTAAACGAAATATTGGGATGTAATGCTGCAATTTGGGCCAAAGATTAAGTGGGTGGCACTAATAAATGTGCAACAGCTTTGGGACTTACATCTAGTAGTAAATGTACTGTAGGGAGGTTCCACGACTTGAGATGAACTATACTGGTTGCAGTCTCTCATATATACAGGGGGTCATGTTCCCACTATAACTAAGCCAAATATTAAGATATTGTACTGCAATTTGGTCCACACACTAAGTAAAAATCACTAATAAATATGGATTAGCTTCGACACCGACGCAATGGGCTAATCCAGGCCCCATTGCTCTGTAACCTGCAATTGAGTGGTCTAGCTGCATAAAACCCATGTACCTGGTGCGCCATTTTGGCAGCAGAGCTAAGCCAAATATTGGGATGTAATGCTGCAATTTGGGCCAAAGATTAAGTGGGTGGCACTAATAAATGTGCAACAGCTTTGGGACTTACATCTAGTAGTAAATCTACTGTAGGGAGGTTCCACGACTTGAGATGAACTATACTGGTTGCAGTATCTCATATATACAGGGGGTCATGTTCCCACCATAACTAAGCCAAATATTGAGATATTGTACTGCAATTTGGTCCACACACTAAGTTAAAATCACTAATAAATATGGAATAGCTTCGACACCTACGGAATGGGCTAATCCAGGCCCCATTGCTCTGTAACCTGCAATTGACTGGTCTAGCTGCATAAAACCCATGTACCTGGTGCGCCATTTTAGCAGCAGAGCTAAACGAAATATTGGGATGTAATGCTGCAATTTGGGCCAAAGATTAAGTGGGTGGCACTAATAAATGTGCAACAGCTTTGGGACTTACATCTAGTAGTAAATGTACTGTAGGGAGGTTCCACGACTTGAGATGAACTATACTGGTTGCAGTCTCTCATATATACAGGGGGTCATGTTCCCACTATAACTAAGCCAAATATTAAGATATTGTACTGCAATTTGGTCCACACACTAAGTTAAAATCACTAATAAATATGGATTAGCTTCGACACCGACGCAATGGGCTAATCCAGGCCCCATTGCTCTGTAACCTGCAATTGAGTGGTCTAGCTGCATAAAACCCATGTACCTGGTGCGCCATTTTGGCAGCAGAGCTAAGCCAAATATTGGGATGTAATGCTGCAATTTGGGCCAAAGATTAAGTGGGTGGCACTAATAAATGTGCAACAGCTTTGGGACTTACATCTAGTAGTAAATCTACTGTAGGGAGGTTCCACGACTTGAGATGAACTATACTGGTTGCAGTATCTCATATATACAGGGGGTCATGTTCCCACCATAACTAAGCCAAATATTGAGATATTGTACTGCAATTTGGTCCACACACTAAGTTAAAATCACTAATAAATATGGAATAGCTTCGACACCTACGGAATGGGCTAATCCAGGCCCCATTGCTCTGTAACCTGCAATTGAGTGGTCTAGCTGCATAAAACCCATGTACCTGGTGCGCCATTTTGGCAGCAGAGCTAAGCCAAATATTGGGATGTAATGCTGCAATTTGGGCCAAAGATTAAGTGGGTGGCACTAATAAATGTGCAACAGCTTTGGGACTTACATCTAGTAGTAAATCTACTGTAGGGAGGTTCCACGACTTGAGATGAACTATACTGGTTGCAGTATCTCATATATACAGGGGGTCATGTTCCCACCATAACTAAGCCAAATATTGAGATATTGTACTGCAATTTGGTCCACACACTAAGTTAAAATCACTAATAAATATGGAATAGCTTCGACACCTACGGAATGGGCTAATCCAGGCCCCATTGCTCTGTAACCTGCAATTGACTGGTCTAGCTGCATAAAACCCATGTACCTGGTGCGCCATTTTAGCAGCAGAGCTAAACGAAATATTGGGATGTAATGCTGCAATTTGGGCCAAAGATTAAGTGGGTGGCACTAATAAATGTGCAACAGCTTTGGGACTTACATCTAGTAGTAAATGTACTGTAGGGAGGTTCCACGACTTGAGATGAACTATACTGGTTGCAGTCTCTCATATATACAGGGGGTCATGTTCCCACTATAACTAAGCCAAATATTAAGATATTGTACTGCAATTTGGTCCACACACTAAGTTAAAATCACTAATAAATATGGATTAGCTTCGACACCGACGCAATGGGCTAATCCAGGCCCCATTGCTCTGTAACCTGCAATTGAGTGGTCTAGCTGCATAAAACCCATGTACCTGGTGCGCCATTTTGGCAGCAGAGCTAAGCCAAATATTGGGATGTAATGCTGCAATTTGGGCCAAAGATTAAGTGGGTGGCACTAATAAATGTGCAACAGCTTTGGGACTTACATCTAGTAGTAAATCTACTGTAGGGAGGTTCCACGACTTGAGATGAACTATACTGGTTGCAGTATCTCATATATACAGGGGGTCATGTTCCCACCATAACTAAGCCAAATATTGAGATATTGTACTGCAATTTGGTCCACACACTAAGTTAAAATCACTAATAAATATGGAATAGCTTCGACACCTACGGAATGGGCTAATCCAGGCCCCATTGCTCTGTAACCTGCAATTGAGTGGTCTAGCTGCATAAAACCCATGTACCTGGTGCGCCATTTTGGCAGCAGAGCTAAGCCAAATATTGGGATGTAATGCTGCAATTTGGGCCAAAGATTAAGTGGGTGGCACTAATAAATGTGCAACAGCTTTGGGACTTACATCTAGTAGTAAATCTACTGTAGGGAGGTTCCACGACTTGAGATGAACTATACTGGTTGCAGTATCTCATATATACAGGGGGTCATGTTCCCACCATAACTAAGCCAAATATTGAGATATTGTACTGCAATTTGGTCCACACACTAAGTTAAAATCACTAATAAATATGGAATAGCTTCGACACCTACGGAATGGGCTAATCCAGGCCCCATTGCTCTGTAACCTGCAATTGACTGGTCTAGCTGCATAAAACCCATGTACCTGGTGCGCCATTTTGGCAGCAGAGCTAAACGAAATATTGGGATGTAATGCTGCAATTTGGGCCAAAGATTAAGTGGGTGGCACTAATAAATGTGCAACAGCTTTGGGACTTACATCTAGTAGTAAATGTACTGTAGGGAGGTTCCACGACTTGAGATGAACTATACTGGTTGCAGTCTCTCATATATACAGGGGGTCATGTTCCCACTATAACTAAGCCAAATATTGAGATATTGTACTGCAATTTGGTCCACACACTAAGTTAAAATCACTAATAAATATGGAATAGCTTCGACACCTACGGAATGGGCTAATCCAGGCCCCATTGCTCTGTAACCTGCAATTGACTGGTCTAGCTGCATAAAAGCCATGTACCTGGTGCGCCATTTTAGCAGCAGAGCTAAACGAAATATTGGGATGTAATGCTGCAATTTGGGCCAAAGATTAAGTGGGTGGCACTAATAAATGTGCAACAGCTTTGGGACTTACATCTAGTAGTAAATGTACTGTAGGGAGGTTCCACGACTTGAGATGAACTATACTGGTTGCAGTCTCTCATATATACAGGGGGTCATGTTCCCACTATAACTAAGCCAAATATTAAGATATTGTACTGCAATTTGGTCCACACACTAAGTTAAAATCACTAATAAATATGGATTAGCTTCGACACCGACGCAATGGGCTAATCCAGGCCCCATTGCTCTGTAACCTGCAATTGAGTGGTCTAGCTGCATAAAACCCATGTACCTGGTGCGCCATTTTGGCAGCAGAGCTAAGCCAAATATTGGGATGTAATGCTGCAATTTGGGCCAAAGATTAAGTGGGTGGCACTAATAAATGTGCAACAGCTTTGGGACTTACATCTAGTAGTAAATCTACTGTAGGGAGGTTCCACGACTTGAGATGAACTATACTGGTTGCAGTCTCTCATATATACAGGGGGTCATGTTCCCACTATAACTAAGCCAAATATTGAGATATTGTACTGCAATTTGGTCCACACACTAAGTTAAAATCACTAATAAATATGGAATAGCTTCAACACCTACGGAATGGGCTAATCCAGGCCCCATTGCTCTGTAACCTGCAATTGACTGGTCTAGCTGCATAAAACCCATGTACCTGGTGCGCCATTTTAGCAGCAGAGCTAAACGAAATATTGGGATGTAATGCTGCAATTTGGGCCAAAGATTAAGTGGGTGGCACTAATAAATGTGCAACAGCTTTGGGACTTACATCTAGTAGTAACTGTACTGTAGGGAGGTTCCACGACTTGAGATGAACTATACTGGTTGCAGTCTCTCATATATACAGGGGGTCATGTTCCCACTATAACTAAGCCAAATATTAAGATATTGTACTGCAATTTGGTCCACACACTAAGTAAAAATCACTAATAAATATGGATTAGCTTCGACACCGACGCAATGGGCTAATCCAGGCCCCATTGCTCTGTAACCTGCAATTGAGTGGTCTAGCTGCATAAAACCCATGTACCTGGTGCGCCATTTTGGCAGCAGAGCTAAGCCAAATATTGGGATGTAATGCTGCAATTTGGGCCAAAGATTAAGTGGGTGGCACTAATAAATGTGCAACAGCTTTGGGACTTACATCTAGTAGTAAATCTACTGTAGGGAGGTTCCACGACTTGAGATGAACTATACTGGTTGCAGTATCTCATATATACAGGGGGTCATGTTCCCACCATAACTAAGCCAAATATTGAGATATTGTACTGCAATTTGGTCCACACACTAAGTTAAAATCACTAATAAATATGGAATAGCTTCGACACCTACGGAATGGGCTAATCCAGGCCCCATTGCTCTGTAACCTGCAATTGACTGGTCTAGCTGCATAAAACCCATGTACCTGGTGCGCCATTTTGGCAGCAGAGCTAAACGAAATATTGGGATGTAATGCTGCAATTTGGGCCAAAGATTAAGTGGGTGGCACTAATAAATGTGCAACAGCTTTGGGACTTACATCTAGTAGTAAATGTACTGTAGGGAGGTTCCACGACTTGAGATGAACTATACTGGTTGCAGTCTCTCATATATACAGGGGGTCATGTTCCCACTATAACTAAGCCAAATATTGAGATATTGTACTGCAATTTGGTCCACACACTAAGTTAAAATCACTAATAAATATGGAATAGCTTCGACACCTACGGAATGGGCTAATCCAGGCCCCATTGCTCTGTAACCTGCAATTGAGTGGTCTAGCTGCATAAAACCCATGTACCTGGTGCGCCATTTTGGCAGCAGAGCTAAGCCAAATATTGGGATGTAATGCTGCAATTTGGGCCAAAGATTAAGTGGGTGGCACTAATAAATGTGCAACAGCTTTGGGACTTACATCTAGTAGTAAATCTACTGTAGGGAGGTTCCACGACTTGAGATGAACTATACTGGTTGCAGTATCTCATATATACAGGGGGTCATGTTCCCACCATAACTAAGCCAAATATTGAGATATTGTACTGCAATTTGGTCCACACACTAAGTTAAAATCACTAATAAATATGGAATAGCTTCGACACCTACGGAATGGGCTAATCCAGGCCCCATTGCTCTGTAACCTGCAATTGAGTGGTCTAGCTGCATAAAACCCATGTACCTGGTGCGCCATTTTGGCAGCAGAGCTAAGCCAAATATTGGGATGTAATGCTGCAATTTGGGCCAAAGATTAAGTGGGTGGCACTAATAAATGTGCAACAGCTTTGGGACTTACATCTAGTAGTAAATCTACTGTAGGGAGGTTCCACGACTTGAGATGAACTATACTGGTTGCAGTATCTCATATATACAGGGGGTCATGTTCCCACCATAACTAAGCCAAATATTGAGATATTGTACTGCAATTTGGTCCACACACTAAGTTAAAATCACTAATAAATATGGAATAGCTTCGACACCTACGGAATGGGCTAATCCAGGCCCCATTGCTCTGTAACCTGCAATTGACTGGTCTAGCTGCATAAAACCCATGTACCTGGTGCGCCATTTTGGCAGCAGAGCTAAACGAAATATTGGGATGTAATGCTGCAATTTGGGCCAAAGATTAAGTGGGTGGCACTAATAAATGTGCAACAGCTTTGGGACTTACATCTAGTAGTAAATGTACTGTAGGGAGGTTCCACGACTTGAGATGAACTATACTGGTTGCAGTCTCTCATATATACAGGGGGTCATGTTCCCACTATAACTAAGCCAAATATTGAGATATTGTACTGCAATTTGGTCCACACACTAAGTTAAAATCACTAATAAATATGGAATAGCTTCGACACCTACGGAATGGGCTAATCCAGGCCCCATTGCTCTGTAACCTGCAATTGACTGGTCTAGCTGCATAAAAGCCATGTACCTGGTGCGCCATTTTAGCAGCAGAGCTAAACGAAATATTGGGATGTAATGCTGCAATTTGGGCCAAAGATTAAGTGGGTGGCACTAATAAATGTGCAACAGCTTTGGGACTTACATCTAGTAGTAAATGTACTGTAGGGAGGTTCCACGACTTGAGATGAACTATACTGGTTGCAGTCTCTCATATATACAGGGGGTCATGTTCCCACTATAACTAAGCCAAATATTAAGATATTGTACTGCAATTTGGTCCACACACTAAGTAAAAATCACTAATAAATATGGATTAGCTTCGACACCGACGCAATGGGCTAATCCAGGCCCCATTGCTCTGTAACCTGCAATTGAGTGGTCTAGCTGCATAAAACCCATGTACCTGGTGCGCCATTTTGGCAGCAGAGCTAAGCCAAATATTGGGATGTAATGCTGCAATTTGGGCCAAAGATTAAGTGGGTGGCACTAATAAATGTGCAACAGCTTTGGGACTTACATCTAGTAGTAAATCTACTGTAGGGAGGTTCCACGACTTGAGATGAACTATACTGGTTGCAGTATCTCATATATACAGGGGGTCATGTTCCCACCATAACTAAGCCAAATATTGAGATATTGTACTGCAATTTGGTCCACACACTAAGTTAAAATCACTAATAAATATGGAATAGCTTCGACACCTACGGAATGGGCTAATCCAGGCCCCATTGCTCTGTAACCTGCAATTGACTGGTCTAGCTGCATAAAACCCATGTACCTGGTGCGCCATTTTAGCAGCAGAGCTAAACGAAATATTGGGATGTAATGCTGCAATTTGGGCCAAAGATTAAGTGGGTGGCACTAATAAATGTGCAACAGCTTTGGGACTTACATCTAGTAGTAAATGTACTGTAGGGAGGTTCCACGACTTGAGATGAACTATACTGGTTGCAGTCTCTCATATATACAGGGGGTCATGTTCCCACTATAACTAAGCCAAATATTAAGATATTGTACTGCAATTTGGTCCACACACTAAGTTAAAATCACTAATAAATATGGATTAGCTTCGACACCGACGCAATGGGCTAATCCAGGCCCCATTGCTCTGTAACCTGCAATTGAGTGGTCTAGCTGCATAAAACCCATGTACCTGGTGCGCCATTTTGGCAGCAGAGCTAAGCCAAATATTGGGATGTAATGCTGCAATTTGGGCCAAAGATTAAGTGGGTGGCACTAATAAATGTGCAACAGCTTTGGGACTTACATCTAGTAGTAAATCTACTGTAGGGAGGTTCCACGACTTGAGATGAACTATACTGGTTGCAGTATCTCATATATACAGGGGGTCATGTTCCCACCATAACTAAGCCAAATATTGAGATATTGTACTGCAATTTGGTCCACACACTAAGTTAAAATCACTAATAAATATGGAATAGCTTCGACACCTACGGAATGGGCTAATCCAGGCCCCATTGCTCTGTAACCTGCAATTGAGTGGTCTAGCTGCATAAAACCCATGTACCTGGTGCGCCATTTTGGCAGCAGAGCTAAGCCAAATATTGGGATGTAATGCTGCAATTTGGGCCAAAGATTAAGTGGGTGGCACTAATAAATGTGCAACAGCTTTGGGACTTACATCTAGTAGTAAATCTACTGTAGGGAGGTTCCACGACTTGAGATGAACTATACTGGTTGCAGTATCTCATATATACAGGGGGTCATGTTCCCACCATAACTAAGCCAAATATTGAGATATTGTACTGCAATTTGGTCCACACACTAAGTTAAAATCACTAATAAATATGGAATAGCTTCGACACCTACGGAATGGGCTAATCCAGGCCCCATTGCTCTGTAACCTGCAATTGACTGGTCTAGCTGCATAAAACCCATGTACCTGGTGCGCCATTTTGGCAGCAGAGCTAAACGAAATATTGGGATGTAATGCTGCAATTTGGGCCAAAGATTAAGTGGGTGGCACTAATAAATGTGCAACAGCTTTGGGACTTACATCTAGTAGTAAATGTACTGTAGGGAGGTTCCACGACTTGAGATGAACTATACTGGTTGCAGTCTCTCATATATACAGGGGGTCATGTTCCCACTATAACTAAGCCAAATATTGAGATATTGTACTGCAATTTGGTCCACACACTAAGTTAAAATCACTAATAAATATGGAATAGCTTCGACACCTACGGAATGGGCTAATCCAGGCCCCATTGCTCTGTAACCTGCAATTGACTGGTCTAGCTGCATAAAAGCCATGTACCTGGTGCGCCATTTTAGCAGCAGAGCTAAACGAAATATTGGGATGTAATGCTGCAATTTGGGCCAAAGATTAAGTGGGTGGCACTAATAAATGTGCAACAGCTTTGGGACTTACATCTAGTAGTAAATGTACTGTAGGGAGGTTCCACGACTTGAGATGAACTATACTGGTTGCAGTCTCTCATATATACAGGGGGTCATGTTCCCACTATAACTAAGCCAAATATTAAGATATTGTACTGCAATTTGGTCCACACACTAAGTTAAAATCACTAATAAATATGGATTAGCTTCGACACCGACGCAATGGGCTAATCCAGGCCCCATTGCTCTGTAACCTGCAATTGAGTGGTCTAGCTGCATAAAACCCATGTACCTGGTGCGCCATTTTGGCAGCAGAGCTAAGCCAAATATTGGGATGTAATGCTGCAATTTGGGCCAAAGATTAAGTGGGTGGCACTAATAAATGTGCAACAGCTTTGGGACTTACATCTAGTAGTAAATCTACTGTAGGGAGGTTCCACGACTTGAGATGAACTATACTGGTTGCAGTCTCTCATATATACAGGGGGTCATGTTCCCACTATAACTAAGCCAAATATTGAGATATTGTACTGCAATTTGGTCCACACACTAAGTTAAAATCACTAATAAATATGGAATAGCTTCAACACCTACGGAATGGGCTAATCCAGGCCCCATTGCTCTGTAACCTGCAATTGACTGGTCTAGCTGCATAAAACCCATGTACCTGGTGCGCCATTTTAGCAGCAGAGCTAAACGAAATATTGGGATGTAATGCTGCAATTTGGGCCAAAGATTAAGTGGGTGGCACTAATAAATGTGCAACAGCTTTGGGACTTACATCTAGTAGTAACTGTACTGTAGGGAGGTTCCACGACTTGAGATGAACTATACTGGTTGCAGTCTCTCATATATACAGGGGGTCATGTTCCCACTATAACTAAGCCAAATATTAAGATATTGTACTGCAATTTGGTCCACACACTAAGTAAAAATCACTAATAAATATGGATTAGCTTCGACACCGACGCAATGGGCTAATCCAGGCCCCATTGCTCTGTAACCTGCAATTGAGTGGTCTAGCTGCATAAAACCCATGTACCTGGTGCGCCATTTTGGCAGCAGAGCTAAGCCAAATATTGGGATGTAATACTGCAATTTGGGCCAAAGATTAAGTGGGTGGCACTAATAAATGTGCAACAGCTTTGGGACTTACATCTAGTAGTAAATCTACTGTAGGGAGGTTCCACGACTTGAGATGAACTATACTGGTTGCAGTATCTCATATATACAGGGGGTCATGTTCCCACCATAACTAAGCCAAATATTGAGATATTGTACTGCAATTTGGTCCACACACTAAGTTAAAATCACTAATAAATATGGAATAGCTTCGACACCTACGGAATGGGCTAATCCAGGCCCCATTGCTCTGTAACCTGCAATTGACTGGTCTAGCTGCATAAAACCCATGTACCTGGTGCGCCATTTTGGCAGCAGAGCTAAACGAAATATTGGGATGTAATGCTGCAATTTGGGCCAAAGATTAAGTGGGTGGCACTAATAAATGTGCAACAGCTTTGGGACTTACATCTAGTAGTAAATGTACTGTAGGGAGGTTCCACGACTTGAGATGAACTATACTGGTTGCAGTCTCTCATATATACAGGGGGTCATGTTCCCACTATAACTAAGCCAAATATTGAGATATTGTACTGCAATTTGGTCCACACACTAAGTTAAAATCACTAATAAATATGGAATAGCTTCGACACCTACGGAATGGGCTAATCCAGGCCCCATTGCTCTGTAACCTGCAATTGACTGGTCTAGCTGCATAAAACCCATGTACCTGGTGCGCCATTTTAGCAGCAGAGCTAAACGAAATATTGGGATGTAATGCTGCAATTTGGGCCAAAGATTAAGTGGGTGGCACTAATAAATGTGCAACAGCTTTGGGACTTACATCTAGTAGTAACTGTACTGTAGGGAGGTTCCACGACTTGAGATGAACTATACTGGTTGCAGTCTCTCATATATACAGGGGGTCATGTTCCCACTATAACTAAGCCAAATATTAAGATATTGTACTGCAATTTGGTCCACACACTAAGTAAAAATCACTAATAAATATGGATTAGCTTCGACACCGACGCAATGGGCTAATCCAGGCCCCATTGCTCTGTAACCTGCAATTGAGTGGTCTAGCTGCATAAAACCCATGTACCTGGTGCGCCATTTTGGCAGCAGAGCTAAGCCAAATATTGGGATGTAATGCTGCAATTTGGGCCAAAGATTAAGTGGGTGGCACTAATAAATGTGCAACAGCTTTGGGACTTACATCTAGTAGTAAATCTACTGTAGGGAGGTTCCACGACTTGAGATGAACTATACTGGTTGCAGTATCTCATATATACAGGGGGTCATGTTCCCACCATAACTAAGCCAAATATTGAGATATTGTACTGCAATTTGGTCCACACACTAAGTTAAAATCACTAATAAATATGGAATAGCTTCGACACCTACGGAATGGGCTAATCCAGGCCCCATTGCTCTGTAACCTGCAATTGACTGGTCTAGCTGCATAAAACCCATGTACCTGGTGCGCCATTTTGGCAGCAGAGCTAAACGAAATATTGGGATGTAATGCTGCAATTTGGGCCAAAGATTAAGTGGGTGGCACTAATAAATGTGCAACAGCTTTGGGACTTACATCTAGTAGTAAATGTACTGTAGGGAGGTTCCACGACTTGAGATGAACTATACTGGTTGCAGTCTCTCATATATACAGGGGGTCATGTTCCCACTATAACTAAGCCAAATATTGAGATATTGTACTGCAATTTGGTCCACACACTAAGTTAAAATCACTAATAAATATGGAATAGCTTCGACACCTACGGAATGGGCTAATCCAGGCCCCATTGCTCTGTAACCTGCAATTGACTGGTCTAGCTGCATAAAACCCATGTACCTGGTGCGCCATTTTAGCAGCAGAGCTAAACGAAATATTGGGATGTAATGCTGCAATTTGGGCCAAAGATTAAGTGGGTGGCACTAATAAATGTGCAACAGCTTTGGGACTTACATCTAGTAGTAACTGTACTGTAGGGAGGTTCCACGACTTGAGATGAACTATACTGGTTGCAGTCTCTCATATATACAGGGGGTCATGTTCCCACTATAACTAAGCCAAATATTAAGATATTGTACTGCAATTTGGTCCACACACTAAGTAAAAATCACTAATAAATATGGATTAGCTTCGACACCGACGCAATGGGCTAATCCAGGCCCCATTGCTCTGTAACCTGCAATTGAGTGGTCTAGCTGCATAAAACCCATGTACCTGGTGCGCCATTTTGGCAGCAGAGCTAAGCCAAATATTGGGATGTAATGCTGCAATTTGGGCCAAAGATTAAGTGGGTGGCACTAATAAATGTGCAACAGCTTTGGGACTTACATCTAGTAGTAAATCTACTGTAGGGAGGTTCCACGACTTGAGATGAACTATACTGGTTGCAGTATCTCATATATACAGGGGGTCATGTTCCCACCATAACTAAGCCAAATATTGAGATATTGTACTGCAATTTGGTCCACACACTAAGTTAAAATCACTAATAAATATGGAATAGCTTCGACACCTACGGAATGGGCTAATCCAGGCCCCATTGCTCTGTAACCTGCAATTGACTGGTCTAGCTGCATAAAACCCATGTACCTGGTGCGCCATTTTGGCAGCAGAGCTAAACGAAATATTGGGATGTAATGCTGCAATTTGGGCCAAAGATTAAGTGGGTGGCACTAATAAATGTGCAACAGCTTTGGGACTTACATCTAGTAGTAAATGTACTGTAGGGAGGTTCCACGAATTGAGATGAACTATACTGGTTGCAGTCTCTCATATATACAGGGGGTCATGTTCCCACTATAACTAAGCCAAATATTGAGATATTGTACTGCAATTTGGTCCACACACTAAGTTAAAATCACTAATAAATATGGAATAGCTTCGACACCTACGGAATGGGCTAATCCAGGCCCCATTGCTCTGTAACCTGCAATTGACTGGTCTAGCTGCATAAAACCCATGTACCTGGTGCGCCATTTTAGCAGCAGAGCTAAACGAAATATTGGGATGTAATGCTGCAATTTGGGCCAAAGATTAAGTGGGTGGCACTAATAAATGTGCAACAGCTTTGGGACTTACATCTAGTAGTAACTGTACTGTAGGGAGGTTCCACGACTTGAGATGAACTATACTGGTTGCAGTCTCTCATATATACAGGGGGTCATGTTCCCACTATAACTAAGCCAAATATTAAGATATTGTACTGCAATTTGGTCCACACACTAAGTAAAAATCACTAATAAATATGGATTAGCTTCGACACCGACGCAATGGGCTAATCCAGGCCCCATTGCTCTGTAACCTGCAATTGAGTGGTCTAGCTGCATAAAACCCATGTACCTGGTGCGCCATTTTGGCAGCAGAGCTAAGCCAAATATTGGGATGTAATGCTGCAATTTGGGCCAAAGATTAAGTGGGTGGCACTAATAAATGTGCAACAGCTTTGGGACTTACATCTAGTAGTAAATCTACTGTAGGGAGGTTCCACGACTTGAGATGAACTATACTGGTTGCAGTATCTCATATATACAGGGGGTCATGTTCCCACCATAACTAAGCCAAATATTGAGATATTGTACTGCAATTTGGTCCACACACTAAGTTAAAATCACTAATAAATATGGAATAGCTTCGACACCTACGGAATGGGCTAATCCAGGCCCCATTGCTCTGTAACCTGCAATTGACTGGTCTAGCTGCATAAAACCCATGTACCTGGTGCGCCATTTTGGCAGCAGAGCTAAACGAAATATTGGGATGTAATGCTGCAATTTGGGCCAAAGATTAAGTGGGTGGCACTAATAAATGTGCAACAGCTTTGGGACTTACATCTAGTAGTAAATGTACTGTAGGGAGGTTCCACGACTTGAGATGAACTATACTGGTTGCAGTCTCTCATATATACAGGGGGTCATGTTCCCACTATAACTAAGCCAAATATTGAGATATTGTACTGCAATTTGGTCCACACACTAAGTTAAAATCACTAATAAATATGGAATAGCTTCGACACCTACGGAATGGGCTAATCCAGGCCCCATTGCTCTGTAACCTGCAATTGACTGGTCTAGCTGCATAAAAGCCATGTACCTGGTGCGCCATTTTAGCAGCAGAGCTAAACGAAATATTGGGATGTAATGCTGCAATTTGGGCCAAAGATTAAGTGGGTGGCACTAATAAATGTGCAACAGCTTTGGGACTTACATCTAGTAGTAAATGTACTGTAGGGAGGTTCCACGACTTGAGATGAACTATACTGGTTGCAGTCTCTCATATATACAGGGGGTCATGTTCCCACTATAACTAAGCCAAATATTAAGATATTGTACTGCAATTTGGTCCACACACTAAGTAAAAATCACTAATAAATATGGATTAGCTTCGACACCGACGCAATGGGCTAATCCAGGCCCCATTGCTCTGTAACCTGCAATTGAGTGGTCTAGCTGCATAAAACCCATGTACCTGGTGCGCCATTTTGGCAGCAGAGCTAAGCCAAATATTGGGATGTAATGCTGCAATTTGGGCCAAAGATTAAGTGGGTGGCACTAATAAATGTGCAACAGCTTTGGGACTTACATCTAGTAGTAAATCTACTGTAGGGAGGTTCCACGACTTGAGATGAACTATACTGGTTGCAGTATCTCATATATACAGGGGGTCATGTTCCCACCATAACTAAGCCAAATATTGAGATATTGTACTGCAATTTGGTCCACACACTAAGTTAAAATCACTAATAAATATGGAATAGCTTCGACACCTACGGAATGGGCTAATCCAGGCCCCATTGCTCTGTAACCTGCAATTGACTGGTCTAGCTGCATAAAACCCATGTACCTGGTGCGCCATTTTAGCAGCAGAGCTAAACGAAATATTGGGATGTAATGCTGCAATTTGGGCCAAAGATTAAGTGGGTGGCACTAATAAATGTGCAACAGCTTTGGGACTTACATCTAGTAGTAAATGTACTGTAGGGAGGTTCCACGACTTGAGATGAACTATACTGGTTGCAGTCTCTCATATATACAGGGGGTCATGTTCCCACTATAACTAAGCCAAATATTAAGATATTGTACTGCAATTTGGTCCACACACTAAGTTAAAATCACTAATAAATATGGATTAGCTTCGACACCGACGCAATGGGCTAATCCAGGCCCCATTGCTCTGTAACCTGCAATTGAGTGGTCTAGCTGCATAAAACCCATGTACCTGGTGCGCCATTTTGGCAGCAGAGCTAAGCCAAATATTGGGATGTAATGCTGCAATTTGGGCCAAAGATTAAGTGGGTGGCACTAATAAATGTGCAACAGCTTTGGGACTTACATCTAGTAGTAAATCTACTGTAGGGAGGTTCCACGACTTGAGATGAACTATACTGGTTGCAGTATCTCATATATACAGGGGGTCATGTTCCCACCATAACTAAGCCAAATATTGAGATATTGTACTGCAATTTGGTCCACACACTAAGTTAAAATCACTAATAAATATGGAATAGCTTCGACACCTACGGAATGGGCTAATCCAGGCCCCATTGCTCTGTAACCTGCAATTGAGTGGTCTAGCTGCATAAAACCCATGTACCTGGTGCGCCATTTTGGCAGCAGAGCTAAGCCAAATATTGGGATGTAATGCTGCAATTTGGGCCAAAGATTAAGTGGGTGGCACTAATAAATGTGCAACAGCTTTGGGACTTACATCTAGTAGTAAATCTACTGTAGGGAGGTTCCACGACTTGAGATGAACTATACTGGTTGCAGTATCTCATATATACAGGGGGTCATGTTCCCACCATAACTAAGCCAAATATTGAGATATTGTACTGCAATTTGGTCCACACACTAAGTTAAAATCACTAATAAATATGGAATAGCTTCGACACCTACGGAATGGGCTAATCCAGGCCCCATTGCTCTGTAACCTGCAATTGACTGGTCTAGCTGCATAAAACCCATGTACCTGGTGCGCCATTTTGGCAGCAGAGCTAAACGAAATATTGGGATGTAATGCTGCAATTTGGGCCAAAGATTAAGTGGGTGGCACTAATAAATGTGCAACAGCTTTGGGACTTACATCTAGTAGTAAATGTACTGTAGGGAGGTTCCACGACTTGAGATGAACTATACTGGTTGCAGTCTCTCATATATACAGGGGGTCATGTTCCCACTATAACTAAGCCAAATATTGAGATATTGTACTGCAATTTGGTCCACACACTAAGTTAAAATCACTAATAAATATGGAATAGCTTCGACACCTACGGAATGGGCTAATCCAGGCCCCATTGCTCTGTAACCTGCAATTGACTGGTCTAGCTGCATAAAAGCCATGTACCTGGTGCGCCATTTTAGCAGCAGAGCTAAACGAAATATTGGGATGTAATGCTGCAATTTGGGCCAAAGATTAAGTGGGTGGCACTAATAAATGTGCAACAGCTTTGGGACTTACATCTAGTAGTAAATGTACTGTAGGGAGGTTCCACGACTTGAGATGAACTATACTGGTTGCAGTCTCTCATATATACAGGGGGTCATGTTCCCACTATAACTAAGCCAAATATTAAGATATTGTACTGCAATTTGGTCCACACACTAAGTTAAAATCACTAATAAATATGGATTAGCTTCGACACCGACGCAATGGGCTAATCCAGGCCCCATTGCTCTGTAACCTGCAATTGAGTGGTCTAGCTGCATAAAACCCATGTACCTGGTGCGCCATTTTGGCAGCAGAGCTAAGCCAAATATTGGGATGTAATGCTGCAATTTGGGCCAAAGATTAAGTGGGTGGCACTAATAAATGTGCAACAGCTTTGGGACTTACATCTAGTAGTAAATCTACTGTAGGGAGGTTCCACGACTTGAGATGAACTATACTGGTTGCAGTCTCTCATATATACAGGGGGTCATGTTCCCACTATAACTAAGCCAAATATTGAGATATTGTACTGCAATTTGGTCCACACACTAAGTTAAAATCACTAATAAATATGGAATAGCTTCAACACCTACGGAATGGGCTAATCCAGGCCCCATTGCTCTGTAACCTGCAATTGACTGGTCTAGCTGCATAAAACCCATGTACCTGGTGCGCCATTTTAGCAGCAGAGCTAAACGAAATATTGGGATGTAATGCTGCAATTTGGGCCAAAGATTAAGTGGGTGGCACTAATAAATGTGCAACAGCTTTGGGACTTACATCTAGTAGTAACTGTACTGTAGGGAGGTTCCACGACTTGAGATGAACTATACTGGTTGCAGTCTCTCATATATACAGGGGGTCATGTTCCCACTATAACTAAGCCAAATATTAAGATATTGTACTGCAATTTGGTCCACACACTAAGTAAAAATCACTAATAAATATGGATTAGCTTCGACACCGACGCAATGGGCTAATCCAGGCCCCATTGCTCTGTAACCTGCAATTGAGTGGTCTAGCTGCATAAAACCCATGTACCTGGTGCGCCATTTTGGCAGCAGAGCTAAGCCAAATATTGGGATGTAATACTGCAATTTGGGCCAAAGATTAAGTGGGTGGCACTAATAAATGTGCAACAGCTTTGGGACTTACATCTAGTAGTAAATCTACTGTAGGGAGGTTCCACGACTTGAGATGAACTATACTGGTTGCAGTATCTCATATATACAGGGGGTCATGTTCCCACCATAACTAAGCCAAATATTGAGATATTGTACTGCAATTTGGTCCACACACTAAGTTAAAATCACTAATAAATATGGAATAGCTTCGACACCTACGGAATGGGCTAATCCAGGCCCCATTGCTCTGTAACCTGCAATTGACTGGTCTAGCTGCATAAAACCCATGTACCTGGTGCGCCATTTTGGCAGCAGAGCTAAACGAAATATTGGGATGTAATGCTGCAATTTGGGCCAAAGATTAAGTGGGTGGCACTAATAAATGTGCAACAGCTTTGGGACTTACATCTAGTAGTAAATGTACTGTAGGGAGGTTCCACGACTTGAGATGAACTATACTGGTTGCAGTCTCTCATATATACAGGGGGTCATGTTCCCACTATAACTAAGCCAAATATTGAGATATTGTACTGCAATTTGGTCCACACACTAAGTTAAAATCACTAATAAATATGGAATAGCTTCGACACCTACGGAATGGGCTAATCCAGGCCCCATTGCTCTGTAACCTGCAATTGACTGGTCTAGCTGCATAAAACCCATGTACCTGGTGCGCCATTTTAGCAGCAGAGCTAAACGAAATATTGGGATGTAATGCTGCAATTTGGGCCAAAGATTAAGTGGGTGGCACTAATAAATGTGCAACAGCTTTGGGACTTACATCTAGTAGTAACTGTACTGTAGGGAGGTTCCACGACTTGAGATGAACTATACTGGTTGCAGTCTCTCATATATACAGGGGGTCATGTTCCCACTATAACTAAGCCAAATATTAAGATATTGTACTGCAATTTGGTCCACACACTAAGTAAAAATCACTAATAAATATGGATTAGCTTCGACACCGACGCAATGGGCTAATCCAGGCCCCATTGCTCTGTAACCTGCAATTGAGTGGTCTAGCTGCATAAAACCCATGTACCTGGTGCGCCATTTTGGCAGCAGAGCTAAGCCAAATATTGGGATGTAATGCTGCAATTTGGGCCAAAGATTAAGTGGGTGGCACTAATAAATGTGCAACAGCTTTGGGACTTACATCTAGTAGTAAATCTACTGTAGGGAGGTTCCACGACTTGAGATGAACTATACTGGTTGCAGTATCTCATATATACAGGGGGTCATGTTCCCACCATAACTAAGCCAAATATTGAGATATTGTACTGCAATTTGGTCCACACACTAAGTTAAAATCACTAATAAATATGGAATAGCTTCGACACCTACGGAATGGGCTAATCCAGGCCCCATTGCTCTGTAACCTGCAATTGACTGGTCTAGCTGCATAAAACCCATGTACCTGGTGCGCCATTTTGGCAGCAGAGCTAAACGAAATATTGGGATGTAATGCTGCAATTTGGGCCAAAGATTAAGTGGGTGGCACTAATAAATGTGCAACAGCTTTGGGACTTACATCTAGTAGTAAATGTACTGTAGGGAGGTTCCACGACTTGAGATGAACTATACTGGTTGCAGTCTCTCATATATACAGGGGGTCATGTTCCCACTATAACTAAGCCAAATATTGAGATATTGTACTGCAATTTGGTCCACACACTAAGTTAAAATCACTAATAAATATGGAATAGCTTCGACACCTACGGAATGGGCTAATCCAGGCCCCATTGCTCTGTAACCTGCAATTGACTGGTCTAGCTGCATAAAACCCATGTACCTGGTGCGCCATTTTAGCAGCAGAGCTAAACGAAATATTGGGATGTAATGCTGCAATTTGGGCCAAAGATTAAGTGGGTGGCACTAATAAATGTGCAACAGCTTTGGGACTTACATCTAGTAGTAACTGTACTGTAGGGAGGTTCCACGACTTGAGATGAACTATACTGGTTGCAGTCTCTCATATATACAGGGGGTCATGTTCCCACTATAACTAAGCCAAATATTAAGATATTGTACTGCAATTTGGTCCACACACTAAGTAAAAATCACTAATAAATATGGATTAGCTTCGACACCGACGCAATGGGCTAATCCAGGCCCCATTGCTCTGTAACCTGCAATTGAGTGGTCTAGCTGCATAAAACCCATGTACCTGGTGCGCCATTTTGGCAGCAGAGCTAAGCCAAATATTGGGATGTAATGCTGCAATTTGGGCCAAAGATTAAGTGGGTGGCACTAATAAATGTGCAACAGCTTTGGGACTTACATCTAGTAGTAAATCTACTGTAGGGAGGTTCCACGACTTGAGATGAACTATACTGGTTGCAGTATCTCATATATACAGGGGGTCATGTTCCCACCATAACTAAGCCAAATATTGAGATATTGTACTGCAATTTGGTCCACACACTAAGTTAAAATCACTAATAAATATGGAATAGCTTCGACACCTACGGAATGGGCTAATCCAGGCCCCATTGCTCTGTAACCTGCAATTGACTGGTCTAGCTGCATAAAACCCATGTACCTGGTGCGCCATTTTGGCAGCAGAGCTAAACGAAATATTGGGATGTAATGCTGCAATTTGGGCCAAAGATTAAGTGGGTGGCACTAATAAATGTGCAACAGCTTTGGGACTTACATCTAGTAGTAAATGTACTGTAGGGAGGTTCCACGAATTGAGATGAACTATACTGGTTGCAGTCTCTCATATATACAGGGGGTCATGTTCCCACTATAACTAAGCCAAATATTGAGATATTGTACTGCAATTTGGTCCACACACTAAGTTAAAATCACTAATAAATATGGAATAGCTTCGACACCTACGGAATGGGCTAATCCAGGCCCCATTGCTCTGTAACCTGCAATTGACTGGTCTAGCTGCATAAAACCCATGTACCTGGTGCGCCATTTTAGCAGCAGAGCTAAACGAAATATTGGGATGTAATGCTGCAATTTGGGCCAAAGATTAAGTGGGTGGCACTAATAAATGTGCAACAGCTTTGGGACTTACATCTAGTAGTAACTGTACTGTAGGGAGGTTCCACGACTTGAGATGAACTATACTGGTTGCAGTCTCTCATATATACAGGGGGTCATGTTCCCACTATAACTAAGCCAAATATTAAGATATTGTACTGCAATTTGGTCCACACACTAAGTAAAAATCACTAATAAATATGGATTAGCTTCGACACCGACGCAATGGGCTAATCCAGGCCCCATTGCTCTGTAACCTGCAATTGAGTGGTCTAGCTGCATAAAACCCATGTACCTGGTGCGCCATTTTGGCAGCAGAGCTAAGCCAAATATTGGGATGTAATGCTGCAATTTGGGCCAAAGATTAAGTGGGTGGCACTAATAAATGTGCAACAGCTTTGGGACTTACATCTAGTAGTAAATCTACTGTAGGGAGGTTCCACGACTTGAGATGAACTATACTGGTTGCAGTATCTCATATATACAGGGGGTCATGTTCCCACCATAACTAAGCCAAATATTGAGATATTGTACTGCAATTTGGTCCACACACTAAGTTAAAATCACTAATAAATATGGAATAGCTTCGACACCTACGGAATGGGCTAATCCAGGCCCCATTGCTCTGTAACCTGCAATTGACTGGTCTAGCTGCATAAAACCCATGTACCTGGTGCGCCATTTTGGCAGCAGAGCTAAACGAAATATTGGGATGTAATGCTGCAATTTGGGCCAAAGATTAAGTGGGTGGCACTAATAAATGTGCAACAGCTTTGGGACTTACATCTAGTAGTAAATGTACTGTAGGGAGGTTCCACGACTTGAGATGAACTATACTGGTTGCAGTCTCTCATATATACAGGGGGTCATGTTCCCACTATAACTAAGCCAAATATTGAGATATTGTACTGCAATTTGGTCCACACACTAAGTTAAAATCACTAATAAATATGGAATAGCTTCGACACCTACGGAATGGGCTAATCCAGGCCCCATTGCTCTGTAACCTGCAATTGACTGGTCTAGCTGCATAAAACCCATGTACCTGGTGCGCCATTTTAGCAGCAGAGCTAAACGAAATATTGGGATGTAATGCTGCAATTTGGGCCAAAGATTAAGTGGGTGGCACTAATAAATGTGCAACAGCTTTGGGACTTACATCTAGTAGTAAATGTACTGTAGGGAGGTTCCACGACTTGAGATGAACTATACTGGTTGCAGTCTCTCATATATACAGGGGGTCATGTTCCCACTATAACTAAGCCAAATATTAAGATATTGTACTGCAATTTGGTCCACACACTAAGTAAAAATCACTAATAAATATGGATTAGCTTCGACACCGACGCAATGGGCTAATCCAGGCCCCATTGCTCTGTAACCTGCAATTGAGTGGTCTAGCTGCATAAAACCCATGTACCTGGTGCGCCATTTTGGCAGCAGAGCTAAGCCAAATATTGGGATGTAATGCTGCAATTTGGGCCAAAGATTAAGTGGGTGGCACTAATAAATGTGCAACAGGTTTGGGACTTACATCTAGTAGTAAATCTACTGTAGGGAGGTTCCACGACTTGAGATGAACTATACTGGTTGCAGTATCTCATATATACAGGGGGTCATGTTCCCACCATAACTAAGCCAAATATTGAGATATTGTACTGCAATTTGGTCCACACACTAAGTTAAAATCACTAATAAATATGGAATAGCTTCGACACCTACGGAATGGGCTAATCCAGGCCCCATTGCTCTGTAACCTGCAATTGACTGGTCTAGCTGCATAAAACCCATGTACCTGGTGCGCCATTTTAGCAGCAGAGCTAAACGAAATATTGGGATGTAATGCTGCAATTTGGGCCAAAGATTAAGTGGGTGGCACTAATAAATGTGCAACAGCTTTGGGACTTACATCTAGTAGTAAATGTACTGTAGGGAGGTTCCACGACTTGAGATGAACTATACTGGTTGCAGTCTCTCATATATACAGGGGGTCATGTTCCCACTATAACTAAGCCAAATATTAAGATATTGTACTGCAATTTGGTCCACACACTAAGTAAAAATCACTAATAAATATGGATTAGCTTCGACACCGACGCAATGGGCTAATCCAGGCCCCATTGCTCTGTAACCTGCAATTGAGTGGTCTAGCTGCATAAAACCCATGTACCTGGTGCGCCATTTTGGCGGCAGAGCTAAGCCAAATATTGGGATGTAATGCTGCAATTTGGGCCAAAGATTAAGTGGGTGGCACTAATAAATGTGCAACAGCTTTGGGATTTACATCTAGTAGTAAATCTACTGTAGGGAGGTTCAACGACTTGAGATGAACTATACTGGTTGCAGTATCTCATATATACAGGGGGTCATGTTCCCACCATAACTAAGCCAAATATTGAGATATTGTACTGCAATTTGGTCCACACACTAAGTTAAAATCACTAATAAATATGGAATAGCTTCGACACCTACGGAATGGGCTAATCCAGGCCCCATTGCTCTGTAACCTGCAATTGACTGGTCTAGCTGCATAAAACCCATGTACCTGGTGCGCCATTTTAGCAGCAGAGCTAAACGAAATATTGGGATGTAATGCTGCAATTTGGGCCAAAGATTAAGTGGGTGGCACTAATAAATGTGCAACAGCTTTGGGACTTACATCTAGTAGTAAATGTACTGTAGGGAGGTTCCACGACTTGAGATGAACTATACTGGTTGCAGTATCTCATATATACAGGGGGTCATGTTCCCACCATAACTAAGCCAAATATTGAGATATTGTACTGCAATTTGGTCCACACACTAAGTTAAAATCACTAATAAATATGGAATAGCTTCGACACCTACGGAATGGGCTAATCCAGGCCCCATTGCTCTGTAACCTGCAATTGAGTGGTCTAGCTGCATAAAACCCATGTACCTGGTGCGCCATTTTGGCAGCAGAGCTAAGCCAAATATTGGGATGTAATGCTGCAATTTGGGCCAAAGATTAAGTGGGTGGCACTAATAAATGTGCAACAGCTTTGGGACTTACATCTAGTAGTAAATCTACTGTAGCGAGGTTCCACGACTTGAGATGAACTATACTGGTTGCAGTATCTCATATATACAGGGGGTCATGTTCCCACCATAACTAAGCCAAATATTGAGATATTGTACTGCAATTTGGTCCACACACTAAGTTAAAATCACTAATAAATATGGAATAGCTTCGACACCTACGGAATGGGCTAATCCAGGCCCCATTGCTCTGTAACCTGCAATTGACTGGTCTAGCTGCATAAAACCCATGTACCTGGTGCGCCATTTTGGCAGCAGAGCTAAACGAAATATTGGGATGTAATGCTGCAATTTGGGCCAAAGATTAAGTGGGTGGCACTAATAAATGTGCAACAGCTTTGGGACTTACATCTAGTAGTAAATGTACTGTAGGGAGGTTCCACGACTTGAGATGAACTATACTGGTTGCAGTCTCTCATATATACAGGGGGTCATGTTCCCACCATAACTAAGCCAAATATTGAGATATTGTACTGCAATTTGGTCCACACACTAAGTTAAAATCACTAATAAATATGGAATAGCTTCGACACCTACGGAATGGGCTAATCCAGGCCCCATTGCTCTGTAACCTGCAATTGACTGGTCTAGCTGCATAAAACCCATGTACCTGGTGCGCCATTTTAGCAGCAGAGCTAAACGAAATATTGGGATGTAATGCTGCAATTTGGGCCAAAGATTAAGTGGGTGGCACTAATAAATGTGCAACAGCTTTGGGACTTACATCTAGTAGTAAATGTACTGTAGGGAGGTTCCACGACTTGAGATGAACTATACTGGTTGCAGTCTCTCATATATACAGGGGGTCATGTTCCCACTATAACTAAGCCAAATATTAAGATATTGTACTGCAATTTGGTCCACACACTAAGTAAAAATCACTAATAAATATGGATTAGCTTCGACACCGACGCAATGGGCTAATCCAGGCCCCATTGCTCTGTAACCTGCAATTGAGTGGTCTAGCTGCATAAAACCCATGTACCTGGTGCGCCATTTTGGCGGCAGAGCTAAGCCAAATATTGGGATGTAATGCTGCAATTTGGGCCAAAGATTAAGTGGGTGGCACTAATAAATGTGCAACAGCTTTGGGATTTACATCTAGTAGTAAATCTACTGTAGGGAGGTTCAACGACTTGAGATGAACTATACTGGTTGCAGTATCTCATATATACAGGGGGTCATGTTCCCACCATAACTAAGCCAAATATTGAGATATTGTACTGCAATTTGGTCCACACACTAAGTTAAAATCACTAATAAATATGGAATAGCTTCGACACCTACGGAATGGGCTAATCCAGGCCCCATTGCTCTGTAACCTGCAATTGACTGGTCTAGCTGCATAAAACCCATGTACCTGGTGCGCCATTTTAGCAGCAGAGCTAAACGAAATATTGGGATGTAATGCTGCAATTTGGGCCAAAGATTAAGTGGGTGGCACTAATAAATGTGCAACAGCTTTGGGACTTACATCTAGTAGTAAATGTACTGTAGGGAGGTTCCACGACTTGAGATGAACTATACTGGTTGCAGTATCTCATATATACAGGGGGTCATGTTCCCACCATAACTAAGCCAAATATTGAGATATTGTACTGCAATTTGGTCCACACACTAAGTTAAAATCACTAATAAATATGGAATAGCTTCGACACCTACGGAATGGGCTAATCCAGGCCCCATTGCTCTGTAACCTGCAATTGAGTGGTCTAGCTGCATAAAACCCATGTACCTGGTGCGCCATTTTGGCAGCAGAGCTAAGCCAAATATTGGGATGTAATGCTGCAATTTGGGCCAAAGATTAAGTGGGTGGCACTAATAAATGTGCAACAGCTTTGGGACTTACATCTAGTAGTAAATCTACTGTAGGGAGGTTCCACGACTTGAGATGAACTATACTGGTTGCAGTCTCTCATATATACAGGGGGTCATGTTCCCACTATAACTAAGCCAAATATTAAGATATTGTACTGCAATTTGGTCCACACACCAAGTAAAAATCACTAATAAATATGGATTAGCTTCGACACCGACGCAATGGGCTAATCCAGGCCCCATTGCTCTGTAACCTGCAATTGAGTGGTCTAGCTGCATAAAACCCATGTACCTGGTGCGCCATTTTGGCAGCAGAGCTAAGCCAAATATTGGGATGTAATGCTGCAATTTGGGCCAAAGATTAAGTGGGTGGCACTAATAAATGTGCAACAGCTTTGGGACTTACATCTAGTAGTAAATCTACTGTAGGGAGGTTCCACGACTTGAGATGAACTATACTGGTTGCAGTATCTCATATATACAGGGGGTCATGTTCCCACCATAACTAAGCCAAATATTGAGATATTGTACTGCAATTTGGTCCACACACTAAGTTAAAATCACTAATAAATATGGAATAGCTTCGACACCTACGGAATGGGCTAATCCAGGCCCCATTGCTCTGTAACCTGCAATTGACTGGTCTAGCTGCATAAAACCCATGTACCTGGTGCGCCATTTTAGCAGCAGAGCTAAACGAAATATTGGGATGTAATGCTGCAATTTGGGCCAAAGATTAAGTGGGTGGCACTAATAAATGTGCAACAGCTTTGGGACTTACATCTAGTAGTAAATCTACTGTAGGGAGGTTCAACGACTTGAGATGAACTATACTGGTTGCAGTATCTCATATATACAGGGGGTCATGTTCCCACCATAACTAAGCCAAATATTGAGATATTGTACTGCAATTTGGTCCACACACTAAGTTAAAATCACTAATAAATATGGAATAGCTTCGACACCTACGGAATGGGCTAATCCAGGCCCCATTGCTCTGTAACGTGCAATTGAGTGGTCTAGCTGCATAAAACCCATGTACCTGGTGCGCCATTTTAGCAGCAGAGCTAAACGAAATATTGGGATGTAATGCTGCAATTTGGGCCAAAGATTAAGTGGGTGGCACTAATAAATGTGCAACAGCTTTGGGACTTACATCTAGTAGTAAATCTACTGTAGGGAGGTTCCACGACTTGAGATGAACTATACTGGTTGCAGTATCTCATATATACAGGGGGTCATGTTCCCACCATAACTAAGACAAATATTGAGATATTGTACTGCAATTTGGTCCACACACTAAGTTAAAATCACTAATAAATATGGAATAGCTTCGACACCTACGGAATGGGCTAATCCAGGCCCCATTGCTCTGTAACCTGCAATTGAGTGGTCTAGCTGCATAAAACCCATGTACCTGGTGCGCCATTTTGGCAGCAGAGCTAAGCCAAATATTGGGATATAATGCTGCAATTTGGGCCAAAGATTAAGTGGGTGGCACTAATAAATGTGCAACAGCTTTGGGACTTACATCTAGTAGTAAATCTACTGTAGGGAGGTTCCACGACTTGAGATGAACTATACTGGTTGCAGTATCTCATATATACAGGGGGTCATGTTCCCACCATAACTAAGCCAAATATTGAGATATTGTACTGCAATTTGGTCCACACACTAAGTTAAAATCACTAATAAATATGGAATAGCTTCGACACCTACGGAATGGGCTAATCCAGGCCCCATTGCTCTGTAACCTGCAATTGAGTGGTCTAGCTGCATAAAACCCATGTACCTGGTGCGCCATTTTGGCAGCAGAGCTAAGCCAAATATTGGGATATAATGCTGCAATTTGGGCCAAAGATTAAGTGGGTGGCACTAATAAATGTGCAACAGCTTTGGGACTTACATCTAGTAGTAAATCTACTGTAGGGAGGTTCCACGACTTGAGATGAACTATACTGGTTGCAGTATCTCATATATACAGGGGGTCATGTTCCCACCATAACTAAGCCAAATATTGAGATATTGTACTGCAATTTGGTCCACACACTAAGTTAAAATCACTAATAAATATGGAATAGCTTCGACACCTACGGAATGGGCTAATCCAGGCCCCATTGCTCTGTAACCTGCAATTGACTGGTCTAGCTGCATAAAACCCATGTACCTGGTGCGCCATTTTGGCAGCAGAGCTAAACGAAATATTGGGATGTAATGCTGCAATTTGGGCCAAAGATTAAGTGGGTGGCACTAATAAATGTGCAACAGCTTTGGGACTTACATCTAGTAGTAAATGTACTGTAGGGAGGTTCCACGACTTGAGATGAACTATACTGGTTGCAGTCTCTCATATATACAGGGGGTCATGTTCCCACCATAACTAAGCCAAATATTGAGATATTGTACTGCAATTTGGTCCACACACTAAGTTAAAATCACTAATAAATATGGAATAGCTTCGACACCTACGGAATGGGCTAATCCAGGCCCCATTGCTCTGTAACCTGCAATTGACTGGTCTAGCTGCATAAAACCCATGTACCTGGTGCGCCATTTTAGCAGCAGAGCTAAACGAAATATTGGGATGTAATGCTGCAATTTGGGCCAAAGATTAAGTGGGTGGCACTAATAAATGTGCAACAGCTTTGGGACTTACATCTAGTAGTAAATGTACTGTAGGGAGGTTCCACGACTTGAGATGAACTATACTGGTTGCAGTCTCTCATATATACAGGGGGTCATGTTCCCACTATAACTAAGCCAAATATTAAGATATTGTACTGCAATTTGGTCCACACACTAAGTAAAAATCACTAATAAATATGGATTAGCTTCGACACCGACGCAATGGTCTAATCCAGGCCCCATTGCTCTGTAACCTGCAATTGAGTGGTCTAGCTGCATAAAACCCATGTACCTGGTGCGCCATTTTGGCAGCAGAGCTAAGCCAAATATTGGGATGTAATGCTGCAATTTGGGCCAAAGATTAAGTGGGTGGCACTAATAAATGTGCAACAGCTTTGGGACTTACATCTAGTAGTAAATCTACTGTAGGGAGGTTCCACGACTTGAGATGAACTATACTGGTTGCAGTATCTCATATATACAGGGGGTCATGTTCCCACCATAACTAAGCCAAATATTGAGATATTGTACTGCAATTTGGTCCACACACTAAGTTAAAATTACTAATAAATATGGAATAGCTTCGACACCTACGGAATGGGCTAATCCAGGCCCCATTGCTCTGTAACCTGCAATTGACTGGTCTAGCTGCATAAAACCCATGTACCTGGTGCGCCATTTTAGCAGCAGAGCTAAACGAAATATTGGGATGTAATGCTGCAATTTGGGCCAAAGATTAAGTGGGTGGCACTAATAAATGTGCAACAGCTTTGGGACTTACATCTAGTAGTAAATGTACTGTAGGGAGGTTCCACGACTTGAGATGAACTATACTGGTTGCAGTCTCTCATATATACAGGGGGTCATGTTCCCACTATAACTAAGCCAAATATTAAGATATTGTACTGCAATTTGGTCCACACACTAAGTAAAAATCACTAATAAATATGGATTAGCTTCGACACCGACGCAATGGGCTAATCCAGGCCCCATTGCTCTGTAACCTGCAATTGAGTGGTCTAGCTGCATAAAACCCATGTACCTGGTGCGCCATTTTGGCAGCAGAGCTAAGCCAAATATTGGGATGTAATGCTGCAATTTGGGCCAAAGATTAAGTGGGTGGCACTAATAAATGTGCAACAGCTTTGGGACTTACATCTAGTAGTAAATGTACTGTAGGGAGGTTCCACGACTTGAGATGAACTATACTGGTTGCAGTATCTCATATATACAGGGGGTCATGTTCCCACCATAACTAAGCCAAATATTGAGATATTGTACTGCAATTTGGTCCACACACTAAGTTAAAATCACTAATAAATATGGAATAGCTTCGACACCTACGGAATGGGCTAATCCAGGCCCCATTGCTCTGTAACCTGCAATTGACTGGTCTAGCTGCATAAAACCCATGTACCTGGTGCGCCATTTTGGCAGCAGAGCTAAACGAAATATTGCGATGTAATGCTGCAATTTGGGCCAAAGATTAAGTGGGTGGCACTAATAAATGTGCAACAGCTTTGGGACTTACATCTAGTAGTAAATGTACTGTAGGGAGGTTCCACGACTTGAGATGAACTATACTGGTTGCAGTATCTCATATATACAGGGGGTCATGTTCCCACCATAACTAAGCCAAATATTGAGATATTGTACTGCAATTTGGTCCACACACTAAGTTAAAATCACTAATAAATATGGAATAGCTTCGACACCTACGGAATGGGCTAATCCAGGCCCCATTGCTCTGTAACCTGCAATTGACTGGTCTAGCTGCATAAAACCCATGTACCTGGTGCGCCATTTTGGCAGCAGAGCTAAACGAAATATTGGGATGTAATGCTGCAATTTGGGCCAAAGATTAAGTGGGTGGCACTAATAAATGTGCAACAGCTTTGGGACTTACATCTAGTAGTAAATGTACTGTAGGGAGGTTCCACGACTTGAGATGAACTATACTGGTTGCAGTCTCTCATATATACAGGGGGTCATGTTCCCACCATAACTAAGCCAAATATTGAGATATTGTACTGCAATTTGGTCCACACACTAAGTTAAAATCACTAATAAATATGGAATAGCTTCGACACCTACGGAATGGGCTAATCCAGGCCCCATTGCTCTGTAACCTGCAATTGACTGGTCTAGCTGCATAAAACCCATGTACCTGGTGCGCCATTTTGGCAGCAGAGCTAAACGAAATATTGGGATGTAATGCTGCAATTTGGGCCAAAGATTAAGTGGGTGGCACTAATAAATGTGCAACAGCTTTGGGACTTACATCTAGTAGTAAATGTACTGTAGGGAGGTTCCACGACTTGAGATGAACTATACTGGTTGCAGTCTCTCATATATACAGGGGGTCATGTTCCCACCATAACTAAGCCAAATATTGAGATATTGTACTGCAATTTGGTCCACACACTAAGTTAAAATCACTAATAAATATGGAATAGCTTCGACACCTACGGAATGGGCTAATCCAGGCCCCATTGCTCTGTAACCTGCAATTGACTGGTCTAGCTGCATAAAACCCATGTACCTGGTGCGCCATTTTGGCAGCAGAGCTAAACGAAATATTGGGATGTAATGCTGCAATTTGGGCCAAAGATTAAGTGGGTGGCACTAATAAATGTGCAACAGCTTTGGGACTTACATCTAGTAGTAAATGTACTGTAGGGAGGTTCCACGACTTGAGATGAACTATACTGGTTGCAGTCTCTCATATATACAGGGGGTCATGTTCCCACCATAACTAAGCCAAATATTGAGATATTGTACTGCAATTTGGTCCACACACTAAGTTAAAATCACTAATAAATATGGAATAGCTTCGACACCTACGGAATGGGCTAATCCAGGCCCCATTGCTCTGTAACCTGCAATTGACTGGTCTAGCTGCATAAAACCCATGTACCTGGTGCGCCATTTTAGCAGCAGAGCTAAACGAAATATTGGGATGTAATGCTGCAATTTGGGCCAAAGATTAAGTGGGTGGCACTAATAAATGTGCAACAGCTTTGGGACTTACATCTAGTAGTAAATGTACTGTAGGGAGGTTCCACGACTTGAGATGAACTATACTGGTTGCAGTCTCTCATATATACAGGGGGTCATGTTCCCACTATAACTAAGCCAAATATTAAGATATTGTACTGCAATTTGGTCCACACACTAAGTAAAAATCACTAATAAATATGGATTAGCTTCGACACCGACGCAATGGTCTAATCCAGGCCCCATTGCTCTGTAACCTGCAATTGAGTGGTCTAGCTGCATAAAACCCATGTACCTGGTGCGCCATTTTGGCAGCAGAGCTAAGCCAAATATTGGGATGTAATGCTGCAATTTGGGCCAAAGATTAAGTGGGTGGCACTAATAAATGTGCAACAGCTTTGGGACTTACATCTAGTAGTAAATCTACTGTAGGGAGGTTCCACGACTTGAGATGAACTATACTGGTTGCAGTATCTCATATATACAGGGGGTCATGTTCCCACCATAACTAAGCCAAATATTGAGATATTGTACTGCAATTTGGTCCACACACTAAGTTAAAATTATTAATAAATATGGAATAGCTTCGACACCTACGGAATGGGCTAATCCAGGCCCCATTGCTCTGTAACCTGCAATTGACTGGTCTAGCTGCATAAAACCCATGTACCTGGTGCGCCATTTTAGCAGCAGAGCTAAACGAAATATTGGGATGTAATGCTGCAATTTGGGCCAAAGATTAAGTGGGTGGCACTAATAAATGTGCAACAGCTTTGGGACTTACATCTAGTAGTAAATGTACTGTAGGGAGGTTCCACGACTTGAGATGAACTATACTGGTTGCAGTCTCTCATATATACAGGGGGTCATGTTCCCACTATAACTAAGCCAAATATTAAGATATTGTACTGCAATTTGGTCCACACACTAAGTAAAAATCACTAATAAATATGGATTAGCTTCGACACCGACGCAATGGGCTAATCCAGGCCCCATTGCTCTGTAACCTGCAATTGAGTGGTCTAGCTGCATAAAACCCATGTACCTGGTGCGCCATTTTGGCAGCAGAGCTAAGCCAAATATTGGGATGTAATGCTGCAATTTGGGCCAAAGATTAAGTGGGTGGCACTAATAAATGTGCAACAGCTTTGGGACTTACATCTAGTAGTAAATGTACTGTAGGGAGGTTCCACGACTTGAGATGAACTATACTGGTTGCAGTATCTCATATATACAGGGGGTCATGTTCCCACCATAACTAAGCCAAATATTGAGATATTGTACTGCAATTTGGTCCACACACTAAGTTAAAATCACTAATAAATATGGAATAGCTTCGACACCTACGGAATGGGCTAATCCAGGCCCCATTGCTCTGTAACCTGCAATTGACTGGTCTAGCTGCATAAAACCCATGTACCTGGTGCGCCATTTTAGCAGCAGAGCTAAACGAAATATTGGGATGTAATGCTGCAATTTGGGCCAAAGATTAAGTGGGTGGCACTAATAAATGTGCAACAGCTTTGGGACTTACATCTAGTAGTAAATCTACTGTAGGGAGGTTCCACGACTTGAGATGAACTATACTGGTTGCAGTATCTCATATATACAGGGGGTCATGTTCCCACCATAACTAAGACAAATATTGAGATATTGTACTGCAATTTGGTCCACACACTAAGTTAAAATCACTAATAAATATGGAATAGCTTCGACACCTACGGAATGGGCTAATCCAGGCCCCATTGCTCTGTAACCTGCAATTGAGTGGTCTAGCTGCATAAAACCCATGTACCTGGTGCGCCATTTTGGCAGCAGAGCTAAGCCAAATATTGGGATATAATGCTGCAATTTGGGCCAAAGATTAAGTGGGTGGCACTAATAAATGTGCAACAGCTTTGGGACTTACATCTAGTAGTAAATCTACTGTAGGGAGGTTCCACGACTTGAGATGAACTATACTGGTTGCAGTATCTCATATATACAGGGGGTCATGTTCCCACCATAACTAAGCCAAATATTGAGATATTGTACTGCAATTTGGTCCACACACTAAGTTAAAATCACTAATAAATATGGAATAGCTTCGACACCTACGGAATGGGCTAATCCAGGCCCCATTGCTCTGTAACCTGCAATTGAGTGGTCTAGCTGCATAAAACCCATGTACCTGGTGCGCCATTTTGGCAGCAGAGCTAAGCCAAATATTGGGATATAATGCTGCAATTTGGGCCAAAGATTAAGTGGGTGGCACTAATAAATGTGCAACAGCTTTGGGACTTACATCTAGTAGTAAATCTACTGTAGGGAGGTTCCACGACTTGAGATGAACTATACTGGTTGCAGTATCTCATATATACAGGGGGTCATGTTCCCACCATAACTAAGCCAAATATTGAGATATTGTACTGCAATTTGGTCCACACACTAAGTTAAAATCACTAATAAATATGGAATAGCTTCGACACCTACGGAATGGGCTAATCCAGGCCCCATTGCTCTGTAACCTGCAATTGAGTGGTCTAGCTGCATAAAACCCATGTACCTGGTGCGCCATTTTGGCAGCAGAGCTAAACGAAATATTGGGATGTAATGCTGCAATTTGGGCCAAAGATTAAGTGGGTGGCACTAATAAATGTGCAACAGCTTTGGGACTTACATCTAGTAGTAAATGTACTGTAGGGAGGTTCCACGACTTGAGATGAACTATACTGGTTGCAGTCTCTCATATATACAGGGGGTCATGTTCCCACCATAACTAAGCCAAATATTGAGATATTGTACTGCAATTTGGTCCACACACTAAGTTAAAATCACTAATAAATATGGAATAGCTTCGACACCTACGGAATGGGCTAATCCAGGCCCCATTGCTCTGTAACCTGCAATTGACTGGTCTAGCTGCATAAAACCCATGTACCTGGTGCGCCATTTTGGCAGCAGAGCTAAACGAAATATTGGGATGTAATGCTGCAATTTGGGCCAAAGATTAAGTGGGTGGCACTAATAAATGTGCAACAGCTTTGGGACTTACATCTAGTAGTAAATGTACTGTAGGGAGGTTCCACGACTTGAGATGAACTATACTGGTTGCAGTCTCTCATATATACAGGGGGTCATGTTCCCACCATAACTAAGCCAAATATTGAGATATTGTACTGCAATTTGGTCCACACACTAAGTTAAAATCACTAATAAATATGGAATAGCTTCGACACCTACGGAATGGGCTAATCCAGGCCCCATTGCTCTGTAACCTGCAATTGACTGGTCTAGCTGCATAAAACCCATGTACCTGGTGCGCCATTTTGGCAGCAGAGCTAAACGAAATATTGGGATGTAATGCTGCAATTTGGGCCAAAGATTAAGTGGGTGGCACTAATAAATGTGCAACAGCTTTGGGACTTACATCTAGTAGTAAATGTACTGTAGGGAGGTTCCACGACTTGAGATGAACTATACTGGTTGCAGTCTCTCATATATACAGGGGGTCATGTTCCCACCATAACTAAGCCAAATATTGAGATATTGTACTGCAATTTGGTCCACACACTAAGTTAAAATCACTAATAAATATGGAATAGCTTCGACACCTACGGAATGGGCTAATCCAGGCCCCATTGCTCTGTAACCTGCAATTGACTGGTCTAGCTGCATAAAACCCATGTACCTGGTGCGCCATTTTAGCAGCAGAGCTAAACGAAATATTGGGATGTAATGCTGCAATTTGGGCCAAAGATTAAGTGGGTGGCACTAATAAATGTGCAACAGCTTTGGGACTTACATCTAGTAGTAAATGTACTGTAGGGAGGTTCCACGACTTGAGATGAACTATACTGGTTGCAGTCTCTCATATATACAGGGGGTCATGTTCCCACTATAACTAAGCCAAATATTAAGATATTGTACTGCAATTTGGTCCACACACTAAGTAAAAATCACTAATAAATATGGATTAGCTTCGACACCGACGCAATGGTCTAATCCAGGCCCCATTGCTCTGTAACCTGCAATTGAGTGGTCTAGCTGCATAAAACCCATGTACCTGGTGCGCCATTTTGGCAGCAGAGCTAAGCCAAATATTGGGATGTAATGCTGCAATTTGGGCCAAAGATTAAGTGGGTGGCACTAATAAATGTGCAACAGCTTTGGGACTTACATCTAGTAGTAAATCTACTGTAGGGAGGTTCCACGACTTGAGATGAACTATACTGGTTGCAGTATCTCATATATACAGGGGGTCATGTTCCCACCATAACTAAGCCAAATATTGAGATATTGTACTGCAATTTGGTCCACACACTAAGTTAAAATTATTAATAAATATGGAATAGCTTCGACACCTACGGAATGGGCTAATCCAGGCCCCATTGCTCTGTAACCTGCAATTGACTGGTCTAGCTGCATAAAACCCATGTACCTGGTGCGCCATTTTAGCAGCAGAGCTAAACGAAATATTGGGATGTAATGCTGCAATTTGGGCCAAAGATTAAGTGGGTGGCACTAATAAATGTGCAACAGCTTTGGGACTTACATCTAGTAGTAAATGTACTGTAGGGAGGTTCCACGACTTGAGATGAACTATACTGGTTGCAGTCTCTCATATATACAGGGGGTCATGTTCCCACTATAACTAAGCCAAATATTAAGATATTGTACTGCAATTTGGTCCACACACTAAGTAAAAATCACTAATAAATATGGATTAGCTTCGACACCGACGCAATGGGCTAATCCAGGCCCCATTGCTCTGTAACCTGCAATTGAGTGGTCTAGCTGCATAAAACCCATGTACCTGGTGCGCCATTTTGGCAGCAGAGCTAAGCCAAATATTGGGATGTAATGCTGCAATTTGGGCCAAAGATTAAGTGGGTGGCACTAATAAATGTGCAACAGCTTTGGGACTTACATCTAGTAGTAAATGTACTGTAGGGAGGTTCCACGACTTGAGATGAACTATACTGGTTGCAGTATCTCATATATACAGGGGGTCATGTTCCCACCATAACTAAGCCAAATATTGAGATATTGTACTGCAATTTGGTCCACACACTAAGTTAAAATCACTAATAAATATGGAATAGCTTCGACACCTACGGAATGGGCTAATCCAGGCCCCATTGCTCTGTAACCTGCAATTGACTGGTCTAGCTGCATAAAACCCATGTACCTGGTGCGCCATTTTAGCAGCAGAGCTAAACGAAATATTGGGATGTAATGCTGCAATTTGGGCCAAAGATTAAGTGGGTGGCACTAATAAATGTGCAACAGCTTTGGGACTTACATCTAGTAGTAAATCTACTGTAGGGAGGTTCCACGACTTGAGATGAACTATACTGGTTGCAGTATCTCATATATACAGGGGGTCATGTTCCCACCATAACTAAGACAAATATTGAGATATTGTACTGCAATTTGGTCCACACACTAAGTTAAAATCACTAATAAATATGGAATAGCTTCGACACCTACGGAATGGGCTAATCCAGGCCCCATTGCTCTGTAACCTGCAATTGAGTGGTCTAGCTGCATAAAACCCATGTACCTGGTGCGCCATTTTGGCAGCAGAGCTAAGCCAAATATTGGGATATAATGCTGCAATTTGGGCCAAAGATTAAGTGGGTGGCACTAATAAATGTGCAACAGCTTTGGGACTTACATCTAGTAGTAAATCTACTGTAGGGAGGTTCCACGACTTGAGATGAACTATACTGGTTGCAGTATCTCATATATACAGGGGGTCATGTTCCCACCATAACTAAGCCAAATATTGAGATATTGTACTGCAATTTGGTCCACACACTAAGTTAAAATCACTAATAAATATGGAATAGCTTCGACACCTACGGAATGGGCTAATCCAGGCCCCATTGCTCTGTAACCTGCAATTGAGTGGTCTAGCTGCATAAAACCCATGTACCTGGTGCGCCATTTTGGCAGCAGAGCTAAGCCAAATATTGGGATATAATGCTGCAATTTGGGCCAAAGATTAAGTGGGTGGCACTAATAAATGTGCAACAGCTTTGGGACTTACATCTAGTAGTAAATCTACTGTAGGGAGGTTCCACGACTTGAGATGAACTATACTGGTTGCAGTATCTCATATATACAGGGGGTCATGTTCCCACCATAACTAAGCCAAATATTGAGATATTGTACTGCAATTTGGTCCACACACTAAGTTAAAATCACTAATAAATATGGAATAGCTTCGACACCTACGGAATGGGCTAATCCAGGCCCCATTGCTCTGTAACCTGCAATTGACTGGTCTAGCTGCATAAAACCCATGTACCTGGTGCGCCATTTTGGCAGCAGAGCTAAACGAAATATTGGGATGTAATGCTGCAATTTGGGCCAAAGATTAAGTGGGTGGCACTAATAAATGTGCAACAGCTTTGGGACTTACATCTAGTAGTAAATGTACTGTAGGGAGGTTCCACGACTTGAGATGAACTATACTGGTTGCAGTCTCTCATATATACAGGGGGTCATGTTCCCACCATAACTAAGCCAAATATTGAGATATTGTACTGCAATTTGGTCCACACACTAAGTTAAAATCACTAATAAATATGGAATAGCTTCGACACCTACGGAATGGGCTAATCCAGGCCCCATTGCTCTGTAACCTGCAATTGACTGGTCTAGCTGCATAAAACCCATGTACCTGGTGCGCCATTTTGGCAGCAGAGCTAAACGAAATATTGGGATGTAATGCTGCAATTTGGGCCAAAGATTAAGTGGGTGGCACTAATAAATGTGCAACAGCTTTGGGACTTACATCTAGTAGTAAATGTACTGTAGGGAGGTTCCACGACTTGAGATGAACTATACTGGTTGCAGTCTCTCATATATACAGGGGGTCATGTTCCCACCATAACTAAGCCAAATATTGAGATATTGTACTGCAATTTGGTCCACACACTAAGTTAAAATCACTAATAAATATGGAATAGCTTCGACACCTACGGAATGGGCTAATCCAGGCCCCATTGCTCTGTAACCTGCAATTGACTGGTCTAGCTGCATAAAACCCATGTACCTGGTGCGCCATTTTGGCAGCAGAGCTAAACGAAATATTGGGATGTAATGCTGCAATTTGGGCCAAAGATTAAGTGGGTGGCACTAATAAATGTGCAACAGCTTTGGGACTTACATCTAGTAGTAAATGTACTGTAGGGAGGTTCCACGACTTGAGATGAACTATACTGGTTGCAGTCTCTCATATATACAGGGGGTCATGTTCCCACCATAACTAAGCCAAATATTGAGATATTGTACTGCAATTTGGTCCACACACTAAGTTAAAATCACTAATAAATATGGAATAGCTTCGACACCTACGGAATGGGCTAATCCAGGCCCCATTGCTCTGTAACCTGCAATTGACTGGTCTAGCTGCATAAAACCCATGTACCTGGTGCGCCATTTTGGCATCAGAGCTAAACGAAATATTGGGATGTAATGCTGCAATTTGGGCCAAAGATTAAGTGGGTGGCACTAATAAATGTGCAACAGCTTTGGGACTTACATCTAGTAGTAAATGTACTGTAGGGAGGTTCCACGACTTGAGATGAACTATACTGGTTGCAGTCTCTCATATATACAGGGGGTCATGTTCCCACCATAACTAAGCCAAATATTGAGATATTGTACTGCAATTTGGTCCACACACTAAGTTAAAATCACTAATAAATATGGAATAGCTTCGACACCTACGGAATGGGCTAATCCAGGCCCCATTGCTCTGTAACCTGCAATTGACTGGTCTAGCTGCATAAAACCCATGTACCTGGTGCGCCATTTTAGCAGCAGAGCTAAACGAAATATTGGGATGTAATGCTGCAATTTGGGCCAAAGATTAAGTGGGTGGCACTAATAAATGTGCAACAGCTTTGGGACTTACATCTAGTAGTAAATGTACTGTAGGGAGGTTCCACGACTTGAGATGAACTATACTGGTTGCAGTCTCTCATATATACAGGGGGTCATGTTCCCACTATAACTAAGCCAAATATTAAGATATTGTACTGCAATTTGGTCCACACACTAAGTAAAAATCACTAATAAATATGGATTAGCTTCGACACCGACGCAATGGTCTAATCCAGGCCCCATTGCTCTGTAACCTGCAATTGAGTGGTCTAGCTGCATAAAACCCATGTACCTGGTGCGCCATTTTGGCAGCAGAGCTAAGCCAAATATTGGGATGTAATGCTGCAATTTGGGCCAAAGATTAAGTGGGTGGCACTAATAAATGTGCAACAGCTTTGGGACTTACATCTAGTAGTAAATCTACTGTAGGGAGGTTCCACGACTTGAGATGAACTATACTGGTTGCAGTATCTCATATATACAGGGGGTCATGTTCCCACCATAACTAAGCCAAATATTGAGATATTGTACTGCAATTTGGTCCACACACTAAGTTAAAATTATTAATAAATATGGAATAGCTTCGACACCTACGGAATGGGCTAATCCAGGCCCCATTGCTCTGTAACCTGCAATTGACTGGTCTAGCTGCATAAAACCCATGTACCTGGTGCGCCATTTTAGCAGCAGAGCTAAACGAAATATTGGGATGTAATGCTGCAATTTGGGCCAAAGATTAAGTGGGTGGCACTAATAAATGTGCAACAGCTTTGGGACTTACATCTAGTAGTAAATGTACTGTAGGGAGGTTCCACGACTTGAGATGAACTATACTGGTTGCAGTCTCTCATATATACAGGGGGTCATGTTCCCACTATAACTAAGCCAAATATTAAGATATTGTACTGCAATTTGGTCCACACACTAAGTAAAAATCACTAATAAATATGGATTAGCTTCGACACCGACGCAATGGGCTAATCCAGGCCCCATTGCTCTGTAACCTGCAATTGAGTGGTCTAGCTGCATAAAACCCATGTACCTGGTGCGCCATTTTGGCAGCAGAGCTAAGCCAAATATTGGGATGTAATGCTGCAATTTGGGCCAAAGATTAAGTGGGTGGCACTAATAAATGTGCAACAGCTTTGGGACTTACATCTAGTAGTAAATGTACTGTAGGGAGGTTCCACGACTTGAGATGAACTATACTGGTTGCAGTATCTCATATATACAGGGGGTCATGTTCCCACCATAACTAAGCCAAATATTGAGATATTGTACTGCAATTTGGTCCACACACTAAGTTAAAATCACTAATAAATATGGAATAGCTTCGACACCTACGGAATGGGCTAATCCAGGCCCCATTGCTCTGTAACCTGCAATTGACTGGTCTAGCTGCATAAAACCCATGTACCTGGTGCGCCATTTTAGCAGCAGAGCTAAACGAAATATTGGGATGTAATGCTGCAATTTGGGCCAAAGATTAAGTGGGTGGCACTAATAAATGTGCAACAGCTTTGGGACTTACATCTAGTAGTAAATCTACTGTAGGGAGGTTCCACGACTTGAGATGAACTATACTGGTTGCAGTATCTCATATATACAGGGGGTCATGTTCCCACCATAACTAAGACAAATATTGAGATATTGTACTGCAATTTGGTCCACACACTAAGTTAAAATCACTAATAAATATGGAATAGCTTCGACACCTACGGAATGGGCTAATCCAGGCCCCATTGCTCTGTAACCTGCAATTGAGTGGTCTAGCTGCATAAAACCCATGTACCTGGTGCGCCATTTTGGCAGCAGAGCTAAGCCAAATATTGGGATATAATGCTGCAATTTGGGCCAAAGATTAAGTGGGTGGCACTAATAAATGTGCAACAGCTTTGGGACTTACATCTAGTAGTAAATGTACTGTAGGGAGGTTCCACGACTTGAGATGAACTATACTGGTTGCAGTCTCTCATATATACAGGGGGTCATGTTCCCACCATAACTAAGCCAAATATTGAGATATTGTACTGCAATTTGGTCCACACACTAAGTTAAAATCACTAATAAATATGGAATAGCTTCGACACCTACGGAATGGGCTAATCCAGGCCCCATTGCTCTGTAACCTGCAATTGACTGGTCTAGCTGCATAAAACCCATGTACCTGGTGCGCCATTTTGGCATCAGAGCTAAACGAAATATTGGGATGTAATGCTGCAATTTGGGCCAAAGATTAAGTGGGTGGCACTAATAAATGTGCAACAGCTTTGGGACTTACATCTAGTAGTAAATGTACTGTAGGGAGGTTCCACGACTTGAGATGAACTATACTGGTTGCAGTCTCTCATATATACAGGGGGTCATGTTCCCACTATAACTAAGCCAAATATTAAGATATTGTACTGCAATTTGGTCCACACACTAAGTAAAAATCACTAATAAATATGGATTAGCTTCGACACCGACGCAATGGTCTAATCCAGGCCCCATTGCTCTGTAACCTGCAATTGAGTGGTCTAGCTGCATAAAACCCATGTACCTGGTGCGCCATTTTGGCAGCAGAGCTAAGCCAAATATTGGGATGTAATGCTGCAATTTGGGCCAAAGATTAAGTGGGTGGCACTAATAAATGTGCAACAGCTTTGGGACTTACATCTAGTAGTAAATCTACTGTAGGGAGGTTCCACGACTTGAGATGAACTATACTGGTTGCAGTATCTCATATATACAGGGGGTCATGTTCCCACCATAACTAAGCCAAATATTGAGATATTGTACTGCAATTTGGTCCACACACTAAGTTAAAATTATTAATAAATATGGAATAGCTTCGACACCTACGGAATGGGCTAATCCAGGCCCCATTGCTCTGTAACCTGCAATTGACTGGTCTAGCTGCATAAAACCCATGTACCTGGTGCGCCATTTTAGCAGCAGAGCTAAACGAAATATTGGGATGTAATGCTGCAATTTGGGCCAAAGATTAAGTGGGTGGCACTAATAAATGTGCAACAGCTTTGGGACTTACATCTAGTAGTAAATGTACTGTAGGGAGGTTCCACGACTTGAGATGAACTATACTGGTTGCAGTCTCTCATATATACAGGGGGTCATGTTCCCACTATAACTAAGCCAAATATTAAGATATTGTACTGCAATTTGGTCCACACACTAAGTAAAAATCACTAATAAATATGGATTAGCTTCGACACCGACGCAATGGGCTAATCCAGGCCCCATTGCTCTGTAACCTGCAATTGAGTGGTCTAGCTGCATAAAACCCATGTACCTGGTGCGCCATTTTGGCAGCAGAGCTAAGCCAAATATTGGGATGTAATGCTGCAATTTGGGCCAAAGATTAAGTGGGTGGCACTAATAAATGTGCAACAGCTTTGGGACTTACATCTAGTAGTAAATGTACTGTAGGGAGGTTCCACGACTTGAGATGAACTATACTGGTTGCAGTATCTCATATATACAGGGGGTCATGTTCCCACCATAACTAAGCCAAATATTGAGATATTGTACTGCAATTTGGTCCACACACTAAGTTAAAATCACTAATAAATATGGAATAGCTTCGACACCTACGGAATGGGCTAATCCAGGCCCCATTGCTCTGTAACCTGCAATTGACTGGTCTAGCTGCATAAAACCCATGTACCTGGTGCGCCATTTTAGCAGCAGAGCTAAACGAAATATTGGGATGTAATGCTGCAATTTGGGCCAAAGATTAAGTGGGTGGCACTAATAAATGTGCAACAGCTTTGGGACTTACATCTAGTAGTAAATCTACTGTAGGGAGGTTCCACGACTTGAGATGAACTATACTGGTTGCAGTATCTCATATATACAGGGGGTCATGTTCCTACCATAACTAAGACAAATATTGAGATATTGTACTGCAATTTGGTCCACACACTAAGTTAAAATCACTAATAAATATGGAATAGCTTCGACACCTACGGAATGGGCTAATCCAGGCCCCATTGCTCTGTAACCTGCAATTGAGTGGTCTAGCTGCATAAAACCCATGTACCTGGTGCGCCATTTTGGCAGCAGAGCTAAGCCAAATATTGGGATATAATGCTGCAATTTGGGCCAAAGATTAAGTGGGTGGCACTAATAAATGTGCAACAGCTTTGGGACTTACATCTAGTAGTAAATCTACTGTAGGGAGGTTCCACGACTTGAGATGAACTATACTGGTTGCAGTATCTCATATATACAGGGGGTCATGTTCCCACCATAACTAAGCCAAATATTGAGATATTGTACTGCAATTTGGTCCACACACTAAGTTAAAATCACTAATAAATATGGAATAGCTTCGACACCTACGGAATGGGCTAATCCAGGCCCCATTGCTCTGTAACCTGCAATTGAGTGGTCTAGCTGCATAAAACCCATGTACCTGGTGCGCCATTTTGGCAGCAGAGCTAAGCCAAATATTGGGATATAATGCTGCAATTTGGGCCAAAGATTAAGTGGGTGGCACTAATAAATGTGCAACAGCTTTGGGACTTACATCTAGTAGTAAATCTACTGTAGGGAGGTTCCACGACTTGAGATGAACTATACTGGTTGCAGTATCTCATATATACAGGGGGTCATGTTCCCACCATAACTAAGCCAAATATTGAGATATTGTACTGCAATTTGGTCCACACACTAAGTTAAAATCACTAATAAATATGGAATAGCTTCGACACCTACGGAATGGGCTAATCCAGGCCCCATTGCTCTGTAACCTGCAATTGACTGGTCTAGCTGCATAAAACCCATGTACCTGGTGCGCCATTTTGGCAGCAGAGCTAAACGAAATATTGGGATGTAATGCTGCAATTTGGGCCAAAGATTAAGTGGGTGGCACTAATAAATGTGCAACAGCTTTGGGACTTACATCTAGTAGTAAATGTACTGTAGGGAGGTTCCACGACTTGAGATGAACTATACTGGTTGCAGTCTCTCATATATACAGGGGGTCATGTTCCCACCATAACTAAGCCAAATATTGAGATATTGTACTGCAATTTGGTCCACACACTAAGTTAAAATCACTAATAAATATGGAATAGCTTCGACACCTACGGAATGGGCTAATCCAGGCCCCATTGCTCTGTAACCTGCAATTGACTGGTCTAGCTGCATAAAACCCATGTACCTGGTGCGCCATTTTAGCAGCAGAGCTAAACGAAATATTGGGATGTAATGCTGCAATTTGGGCCAAAGATTAAGTGGGTGGCACTAATAAATGTGCAACAGCTTTGGGACTTACATCTAGTAGTAAATGTACTGTAGGGAGGTTCCACGACTTGAGATGAACTATACTGGTTGCAGTCTCTCATATATACAGGGGGTCATGTTCCCACTATAACTAAGCCAAATATTAAGATATTGTACTGCAATTTGGTCCACACACTAAGTAAAAATCACTAATAAATATGGATTAGCTTCGACACCGACGCAATGGTCTAATCCAGGCCCCATTGCTCTGTAACCTGCAATTGAGTGGTCTAGCTGCATAAAACCCATGTACCTGGTGCGCCATTTTGGCAGCAGAGCTAAGCCAAATATTGGGATGTAATGCTGCAATTTGGGCCAAAGATTAAGTGGGTGGCACTAATAAATGTGCAACAGCTTTGGGACTTACATCTAGTAGTAAATCTACTGTAGGGAGGTTCCACGACTTGAGATGAACTATACTGGTTGCAGTATCTCATATATACAGGGGGTCATGTTCCCACCATAACTAAGCCAAATATTGAGATATTGTACTGCAATTTGGTCCACACACTAAGTTAAAATTACTAATAAATATGGAATAGCTTCGACACCTACGGAATGGGCTAATCCAGGCCCCATTGCTCTGTAACCTGCAATTGACTGGTCTAGCTGCATAAAACCCATGTACCTGGTGCGCCATTTTAGCAGCAGAGCTAAACGAAATATTGGGATGTAATGCTGCAATTTGGGCCAAAGATTAAGTGGGTGGCACTAATAAATGTGCAACAGCTTTGGGACTTACATCTAGTAGTAAATGTACTGTAGGGAGGTTCCACGACTTGAGATGAACTATACTGGTTGCAGTCTCTCATATATACAGGGGGTCATGTTCCCACTATAACTAAGCCAAATATTAAGATATTGTACTGCAATTTGGTCCACACACTAAGTAAAAATCACTAATAAATATGGATTAGCTTCGACACCGACGCAATGGGCTAATCCAGGCCCCATTGCTCTGTAACCTGCAATTGAGTGGTCTAGCTGCATAAAACCCATGTACCTGGTGCGCCATTTTGGCAGCAGAGCTAAGCCAAATATTGGGATGTAATGCTGCAATTTGGGCCAAAGATTAAGTGGGTGGCACTAATAAATGTGCAACAGCTTTGGGACTTACATCTAGTAGTAAATGTACTGTAGGGAGGTTCCACGACTTGAGATGAACTATACTGGTTGCAGTATCTCATATATACAGGGGGTCATGTTCCCACCATAACTAAGCCAAATATTGAGATATTGTACTGCAATTTGGTCCACACACTAAGTTAAAATCACTAATAAATATGGAATAGCTTCGACACCTACGGAATGGGCTAATCCAGGCCCCATTGCTCTGTAACCTGCAATTGACTGGTCTAGCTGCATAAAACCCATGTACCTGGTGCGCCATTTTGGCAGCAGAGCTAAACGAAATATTGGGATGTAATGCTGCAATTTGGGCCAAAGATTAAGTGGGTGGCACTAATAAATGTGCAACAGCTTTGGGACTTACATCTAGTAGTAAATGTACTGTAGGGAGGTTCCACGACTTGAGATGAACTATACTGGTTGCAGTATCTCATATATACAGGGGGTCATGTTCCCACCATAACTAAGCCAAATATTGAGATATTGTACTGCAATTTGGTCCACACACTAAGTTAAAATCACTAATAAATATGGAATAGCTTCGACACCTACGGAATGGGCTAATCCAGGCCCCATTGCTCTGTAACCTGCAATTGACTGGTCTAGCTGCATAAAACCCATGTACCTGGTGCGCCATTTTGGCAGCAGAGCTAAACGAAATATTGGGATGTAATGCTGCAATTTGGGCCAAAGATTAAGTGGGTGGCACTAATAAATGTGCAACAGCTTTGGGACTTACATCTAGTAGTAAATGTACTGTAGGGAGGTTCCACGACTTGAGATGAACTATACTGGTTGCAGTCTCTCATATATACAGGGGGTCATGTTCCCACCATAACTAAGCCAAATATTGAGATATTGTACTGCAATTTGGTCCACACACTAAGTTAAAATCACTAATAAATATGGAATAGCTTCGACACCTACGGAATGGGCTAATCCAGGCCCCATTGCTCTGTAACCTGCAATTGACTGGTCTAGCTGCATAAAACCCATGTACCTGGTGCGCCATTTTGGCAGCAGAGCTAAACGAAATATTGGGATGTAATGCTGCAATTTGGGCCAAAGATTAAGTGGGTGGCACTAATAAATGTGCAACAGCTTTGGGACTTACATCTAGTAGTAAATGTACTGTAGGGAGGTTCCACGACTTGAGATGAACTATACTGGTTGCAGTCTCTCATATATACAGGGGGTCATGTTCCCACCATAACTAAGCCAAATATTGAGATATTGTACTGCAATTTGGTCCACACACTAAGTTAAAATCACTAATAAATATGGAATAGCTTCGACACCTACGGAATGGGCTAATCCAGGCCCCATTGCTCTGTAACCTGCAATTGACTGGTCTAGCTGCATAAAACCCATGTACCTGGTGCGCCATTTTGGCAGCAGAGCTAAACGAAATATTGGGATGTAATGCTGCAATTTGGGCCAAAGATTAAGTGGGTGGCACTAATAAATGTGCAACAGCTTTGGGACTTACATCTAGTAGTAAATGTACTGTAGGGAGGTTCCACGACTTGAGATGAACTATACTGGTTGCAGTCTCTCATATATACAGGGGGTCATGTTCCCACCATAACTAAGCCAAATATTGAGATATTGTACTGCAATTTGGTCCACACACTAAGTTAAAATCACTAATAAATATGGAATAGCTTCGACACCTACGGAATGGGCTAATCCAGGCCCCATTGCTCTGTAACCTGCAATTGACTGGTCTAGCTGCATAAAACCCATGTACCTGGTGCGCCATTTTAGCAGCAGAGCTAAACGAAATATTGGGATGTAATGCTGCAATTTGGGCCAAAGATTAAGTGGGTGGCACTAATAAATGTGCAACAGCTTTGGGACTTACATCTAGTAGTAAATGTACTGTAGGGAGGTTCCACGACTTGAGATGAACTATACTGGTTGCAGTCTCTCATATATACAGGGGGTCATGTTCCCACTATAACTAAGCCAAATATTAAGATATTGTACTGCAATTTGGTCCACACACTAAGTTAAAATCACTAATAAATATGGAATAGCTTCGACACCTACGGAATGGGCTAATCCAGGCCCCATTGCTCTGTAACCTGCAATTGACTGGTCTAGCTGCATAAAACCCATGTACCTGGTGCGCCATTTTGGCAGCAGAGCTAAACGAAATATTGGGATGTAATGCTGCAATTTGGGCCAAAGATTAAGTGGGTGGCACTAATAAATGTGCAACAGCTTTGGGACTTACATCTAGTAGTAAATGTACTGTAGGGAGGTTCCACGACTTGAGATGAACTATACTGGTTGCAGTCTCTCATATATACAGGGGGTCATGTTCCCACCATAACTAAGCCAAATATTGAGATATTGTACTGCAATTTGGTCCACACACTAAGTTAAAATCACTAATAAATATGGAATAGCTTCGACACCTACGGAATGGGCTAATCCAGGCCCCATTGCTCTGTAACCTGCAATTGACTGGTCTAGCTGCATAAAACCCATGTACCTGGTGCGCCATTTTGGCAGCAGAGCTAAACGAAATATTGGGATGTAATGCTGCAATTTGGGCCAAAGATTAAGTGGGTGGCACTAATAAATGTGCAACAGCTTTGGGACTTACATCTAGTAGTAAATGTACTGTAGGGAGGTTCCACGACTTGAGATGAACTATACTGGTTGCAGTCTCTCATATATACAGGGGGTCATGTTCCCACCATAACTAAGCCAAATATTGAGATATTGTACTGCAATTTGGTCCACACACTAAGTTAAAATCACTAATAAATATGGAATAGCTTCGACACCTACGGAATGGGCTAATCCAGGCCCCATTGCTCTGTAACCTGCAATTGACTGGTCTAGCTGCATAAAACCCATGTACCTGGTGCGCCATTTTGGCAGCAGAGCTAAACGAAATATTGGGATGTAATGCTGCAATTTGGGCCAAAGATTAAGTGGGTGGCACTAATAAATGTGCAACAGCTTTGGGACTTACATCTAGTAGTAAATGTACTGTAGGGAGGTTCCACGACTTGAGATGAACTATACTGGTTGCAGTCTCTCATATATACAGGGGGTCATGTTCCCACCATAACTAAGCCAAATATTGAGATATTGTACTGCAATTTGGTCCACACACTAAGTTAAAATCACTAATAAATATGGAATAGCTTCGACACCTACGGAATGGGCTAATCCAGGCCCCATTGCTCTGTAACCTGCAATTGACTGGTCTAGCTGCATAAAACCCATGTACCTGGTGCGCCATTTTAGCAGCAGAGCTAAACGAAATATTGGGATGTAATGCTGCAATTTGGGCCAAGGATTAAGTGGGTGGCACTAATAAATGTGCAACAGCTTTGGGACTTACATCTAGTAGTAAATGTACTGTAGGGAGGTTCCACGACTTGAGATGAACTATACTGGTTGCAGTCTCTCATATATACAGGGGGTCATGTTCCCACTATAACTAAGCCAAATATTAAGATATTGTACTGCAATTTGGTCCACACACTAAGTAAAAATCACTAATAAATATGGATTAGCTTCGACACCGACGCAATGGTCTAATCCAGGCCCCATTGCTCTGTAACCTGCAATTGAGTGGTCTAGCTGCATAAAACCCATGTACCTGGTGCGCCATTTTGGCAGCAGAGCTAAGCCAAATATTGGGATGTAATGCTGCAATTTGGGCCAAAGATTAAGTGGGTGGCACTAATAAATGTGCAACAGCTTTGGGACTTACATCTAGTAGTAAATCTACTGTAGGGAGGTTCCACGACTTGAGATGAACTATACTGGTTGCAGTATCTCATATATACAGGGGGTCATGTTCCCACCATAACTAAGCCAAATATTGAGATATTGTACTGCAATTTGGTCCACACACTAAGTTAAAATTATTAATAAATATGGAATAGCTTCGACACCTACGGAATGGGCTAATCCAGGCCCCATTGCTCTGTAACCTGCAATTGACTGGTCTAGCTGCATAAAACCCATGTACCTGGTGCGCCATTTTAGCAGCAGAGCTAAACGAAATATTGGGATGTAATGCTGCAATTTGGGCCAAAGATTAAGTGGGTGGCACTAATAAATGTGCAACAGCTTTGGGACTTACATCTAGTAGTAAATGTACTGTAGGGAGGTTCCACGACTTGAGATGAACTATACTGGTTGCAGTCTCTCATATATACAGGGGGTCATGTTCCCACTATAACTAAGCCAAATATTAAGATATTGTACTGCAATTTGGTCCACACACTAAGTAAAAATCACTAATAAATATGGATTAGCTTCGACACCGACGCAATGGGCTAATCCAGGCCCCATTGCTCTGTAACCTGCAATTGAGTGGTCTAGCTGCATAAAACCCATGTACCTGGTGCGCCATTTTGGCAGCAGAGCTAAGCCAAATATTGGGATGTAATGCTGCAATTTGGGCCAAAGATTAAGTGGGTGGCACTAATAAATGTGCAACAGCTTTGGGACTTACATCTAGTAGTAAATGTACTGTAGGGAGGTTCCACGACTTGAGATGAACTATACTGGTTGCAGTATCTCATATATACAGGGGGTCATGTTCCCACCATAACTAAGCCAAATATTGAGATATTGTACTGCAATTTGGTCCACACACTAAGTTAAAATCACTAATAAATATGGAATAGCTTCGACACCTACGGAATGGGCTAATCCAGGCCCCATTGCTCTGTAACCTGCAATTGACTGGTCTAGCTGCATAAAACCCATGTACCTGGTGCGCCATTTTGGCAGCAGAGCTAAACGAAATATTGGGATGTAATGCTGCAATTTGGGCCAAAGATTAAGTGGGTGGCACTAATAAATGTGCAACAGCTTTGGGACTTACATCTAGTAGTAAATGTACTGTAGGGAGGTTCCACGACTTGAGATGAACTATACTGGTTGCAGTCTCTCATATATACAGGGGGTCATGTTCCCACTATAACTAAGCCAAATATTAAGATATTGTACTGCAATTTGGTCCACACACTAAGTAAAAATCACTAATAAATATGGATTAGCTTCGACACCGACGCAATGGGCTAATCCAGGCCCCATTGCTCTGTAACCTGCAATTGAGTGGTCTAGCTGCATAAAACCCATGTACCTGGTGCGCCATTTTGGCAGCAGAGCTAAGCCAAATATTGGGATGTAATGCTGCAATTTGGGCCAAAGATTAAGTGGGTGGCACTAATAAATGTGCAACAGCTTTGGGACTTACATCTAGTAGTAAATCTACTGTAGGGAGGTTCCACGACTTGAGATGAACTATACTGGTTGCAGTATCTCATATATACAGGGGGTCATGTTCCCACCATAACTAAGCCAAATATTGAGATATTGTACTGCAATTTGGTCCACACACTAAGTTAAAATCACTAATAAATATGGAATAGCTTCGACACCTACGGAATGGGCTAATCCAGGCCCCATTGCTCTGTAACCTGCAATTGACTGGTCTAGCTGCATAAAACCCATGTACCTGGTGCGCCATTTTGGCAGCAGAGCTAAACGAAATATTGGGATGTAATGCTGCAATTTGGGCCAAAGATTAAGTGGGTGGCACTAATAAATGTGCAACAGCTTTGGGACTTACATCTAGTAGTAAATGTACTGTAGGGAGGTTCCACGACTTGAGATGAACTATACTGGTTGCAGTCTCTCATATATACAGGGGGTCATGTTCCCACTATAACTAAGCCAAATATTGAGATATTGTACTGCAATTTGGTCCACACACTAAGTTAAAATCACTAATAAATATGGAATAGCTTCGACACCTACGGAATGGGCTAATCCAGGCCCCATTGCTCTGTAACCTGCAATTGACTGGTCTAGCTGCATAAAACCCATGTACCTGGTGCGCCATTTTAGCAGCAGAGCTAAACGAAATATTGGGATGTAATGCTGCAATTTGGGCCAAAGATTAAGTGGGTGGCACTAATAAATGTGCAACAGCTTTGGGACTTACATCTAGTAGTAAATGTACTGTAGGGAGGTTCCACGACTTGAGATGAACTATACTGGTTGCAGTCTCTCATATATACAGGGGGTCATGTTCCCACTATAACTAAGCCAAATATTAAGATATTGTACTGCAATTTGGTCCACACACTAAGTAAAAATCACTAATAAATATGGATTAGCTTCGACACCGACGCAATGGGCTAATCCAGGCCCCATTGCTCTGTAACCTGCAATTGAGTGGTCTAGCTGCATAAAACCCATGTACCTGGTGCGCCATTTTGGCAGCAGAGCTAAGCCAAATATTGGGATGTAATGCTGCAATTTGGGCCAAAGATTAAGTGGGTGGCACTAATAAATGTGCAACAGCTTTGGGACTTACATCTAGTAGTAAATCTACTGTAGGGAGGTTCCACGACTTGAGATGAACTATACTGGTTGCAGTATCTCATATATACAGGGGGTCATGTTCCCACCATAACTAAGCCAAATATTGAGATATTGTACTGCAATTTGGTCCACACACTAAGTTAAAATCACTAATAAATATGGAATAGCTTCGACACCTACGGAATGGGCTAATCCAGGCCCCATTGCTCTGTAACCTGCAATTGACTGGTCTAGCTGCATAAAACCCATGTACCTGGTGCGCCATTTTGGCAGCAGAGCTAAACGAAATATTGGGATGTAATGCTGCAATTTGGGCCAAAGATTAAGTGGGTGGCACTAATAAATGTGCAACAGCTTTGGGACTTACATCTAGTAGTAAATGTACTGTAGGGAGGTTCCACGACTTGAGATGAACTATACTGGTTGCAGTCTCTCATATATACAGGGGGTCATGTTCCCACTATAACTAAGCCAAATATTAAGATATTGTACTGCAATTTGGTCCACACACTAAGTAAAAATCACTAATAAATATGGATTAGCTTCGACACCGACGCAATGGGCTAATCCAGGCCCCATTGCTCTGTAACCTGCAATTGAGTGGTCTAGCTGCATAAAACCCATGTACCTGGTGCGCCATTTTGGCAGCAGAGCTAAGCCAAATATTGGGATGTAATGCTGCAATTTGGGCCAAAGATTAAGTGGGTGGCACTAATAAATGTGCAACAGCTTTGGGACTTACATCTAGTAGTAAATCTACTGTAGGGAGGTTCCACGACTTGAGATGAACTATACTGGTTGCAGTATCTCATATATACAGGGGGTCATGTTCCCACCATAACTAAGCCAAATATTGAGATATTGTACTGCAATTTGGTCCACACACTAAGTTAAAATCACTAATAAATATGGAATAGCTTCGACACCTACGGAATGGGCTAATCCAGGGCCCATTGCTCTGTAACCTGCAATTGACTGGTCTAGCTGCATAAAACCCATGTACCTGGTGCGCCATTTTAGCAGCAGAGCTAAACGAAATATTGGGATGTAATGCTGCAATTTGGGCCAAAGATTAAGTGGGTGGCACTAATAAATGTGCAACAGCTTTGGGACTTACATCTAGTAGTAAATGTACTGTAGGGAGGTTCCACGACTTGAGATGAACTATACTGGTTGCAGTCTCTCATATATACAGGGGGTCATGTTCCCACTATAACTAAGCCAAATATTAAGATATTGTACTGCAATTTGGTCCACACACTAAGTAAAAATCACTAATAAATATGGATTAGCTTCGACACCGACGCAATGGGCTAATCCAGGCCCCATTGCTCTGTAACCTGCAATTGAGTGGTCTAGCTGCATAAAACCCATGTACCTGGTGCGCCATTTTGGCAGCAGAGCTAAGCCAAATATTGGGATGTAATGCTGCAATTTGGGCCAAAGATTAAGTGGGTGGCACTAATAAATGTGCAACAGCTTTGGGACTTACATCTAGTAGTAAATCTACTGTAGGGAGGTTCCACGACTTGAGATGAACTATACTGGTTGCAGTATCTCATATATACAGGGGGTCATGTTCCCACCATAACTAAGCCAAATATTGAGATATTGTACTGCAATTTGGTCCACACACTAAGTTAAAATCACTAATAAATATGGAATAGCTTCGACACCTACGGAATGGGCTAATCCAGGCCCCATTGCTCTGTAACCTGCAATTGACTGGTCTAGCTGCATAAAACCCATGTACCTGGTGCGCCATTTTGGCAGCAGAGCTAAACGAAATATTGGGATGTAATGCTGCAATTTGGGCCAAAGATTAAGTGGGTGGCACTAATAAATGTGCAACAGCTTTGGGACTTACATCTAGTAGTAAATGTACTGTAGGGAGGTTCCACGACTTGAGATGAACTATACTGGTTGCAGTCTCTCATATATACAGGGGGTCATGTTCCCACTATAACTAAGCCAAATATTGAGATATTGTACTGCAATTTGGTCCACACACTAAGTTAAAATCACTAATAAATATGGAATAGCTTCGACACCTACGGAATGGGCTAATCCAGGCCCCATTGCTCTGTAACCTGCAATTGACTGGTCTAGCTGCATAAAACCCATGTACCTGGTGCGCCATTTTAGCAGCAGAGCTAAACGAAATATTGGGATGTAATGCTGCAATTTGGGCCAAAGATTAAGTGGGTGGCACTAATAAATGTGCAACAGCTTTGGGACTTACATCTAGTAGTAAATGTACTGTAGGGAGGTTCCACGACTTGAGATGAACTATACTGGTTGCAGTCTCTCATATATACAGGGGGTCATGTTCCCACTATAACTAAGCCAAATATTAAGATATTGTACTGCAATTTGGTCCACACACTAAGTAAAAATCACTAATAAATATGGATTAGCTTCGACACCGACGCAATGGGCTAATCCAGGCCCCATTGCTCTGTAACCTGCAATTGAGTGGTCTAGCTGCATAAAACCCATGTACCTGGTGCGCCATTTTGGCAGCAGAGCTAAGCCAAATATTGGGATGTAATGCTGCAATTTGGGCCAAAGATTAAGTGGGTGGCACTAATAAATGTGCAACAGCTTTGGGACTTACATCTAGTAGTAAATCTACTGTAGGGAGGTTCCACGACTTGAGATGAACTATACTGGTTGCAGTATCTCATATATACAGCGGGTCATGTTCCCACCATAACTAAGCCAAATATTGAGATATTGTACTGCAATTTGGTCCACACACTAAGTTAAAATCACTAATAAATATGGAATAGCTTCGACACCTACGGAATGGGCTAATCCAGGCCCCATTGCTCTGTAACCTGCAATTGACTGGTCTAGCTGCATAAAACCCATGTACCTGGTGCGCCATTTTGGCAGCAGAGCTAAACGAAATATTGGGATGTAATGCTGCAATTTGGGCCAAAGATTAAGTGGGTGGCACTAATAAATGTGCAACAGCTTTGGGACTTACATCTAGTAGTAAATGTACTGTAGGGAGGTTCCACGACTTGAGATGAACTATACTGGTTGCAGTCTCTCATATATACAGGGGGTCATGTTCCCACTATAACTAAGCCAAATATTAAGATATTGTACTGCAATTTGGTCCACACACTAAGTAAAAATCACTAATAAATATGGATTAGCTTCGACACCGACGCAATGGGCTAATCCAGGCCCCATTGCTCTGTAACCTGCAATTGAGTGGTCTAGCTGCATAAAACCCATGTACCTGGTGCGCCATTTTGGCAGCAGAGCTAAGCCAAATATTGGGATGTAATGCTGCAATTTGGGCCAAAGATTAAGTGGGTGGCACTAATAAATGTGCAACAGCTTTGGGACTTACATCTAGTAGTAAATCTACTGTAGGGAGGTTCCACGACTTGAGATGAACTATACTGGTTGCAGTATCTCATATATACAGGGGGTCATGTTCCCACCATAACTAAGCCAAATATTGAGATATTGTACTGCAATTTGGTCCACACACTAAGTTAAAATCACTAATAAATATGGAATAGCTTCGACACCTACGGAATGGGCTAATCCAGGGCCCATTGCTCTGTAACCTGCAATTGACTGGTCTAGCTGCATAAAACCCATGTACCTGGTGCGCCATTTTAGCAGCAGAGCTAAACGAAATATTGGGATGTAATGCTGCAATTTGGGCCAAAGATTAAGTGGGTGGCACTAATAAATGTGCAACAGCTTTGGGACTTACATCTAGTAGTAAATGTACTGTAGGGAGGTTCCACGACTTGAGATGAACTATACTGGTTGCAGTCTCTCATATATACAGGGGGTCATGTTCCCACTATAACTAAGCCAAATATTAAGATATTGTACTGCAATTTGGTCCACACACTAAGTAAAAATCACTAATAAATATGGATTAGCTTCGACACCGACGCAATGGGCTAATCCAGGCCCCATTGCTCTGTAACCTGCAATTGAGTGGTCTAGCTGCATAAAACCCATGTACCTGGTGCGCCATTTTGGCAGCAGAGCTAAGCCAAATATTGGGATGTAATGCTGCAATTTGGGCCAAAGATTAAGTGGGTGGCACTAATAAATGTGCAACAGCTTTGGGACTTACATCTAGTAGTAAATCTACTGTAGGGAGGTTCCACGACTTGAGATGAACTATACTGGTTGCAGTATCTCATATATACAGGGGGTCATGTTCCCACCATAACTAAGCCAAATATTGAGATATTGTACTGCAATTTGGTCCACACACTAAGTTAAAATCACTAATAAATATGGAATAGCTTCGACACCTACGGAATGGGCTAATCCAGGCCCCATTGCTCTGTAACCTGCAATTGACTGGTCTAGCTGCATAAAACCCATGTACCTGGTGCGCCATTTTAGCAGCAGAGCTAAACGAAATATTGGGATGTAATGCTGCAATTTGGGCCAAAGATTAAGTGGGTGGCACTAATAAATGTGCAACAGCTTTGGGACTTACATCTAGTAGTAAATGTACTGTAGGGAGGTTCCACGACTTGAGATGAACTATACTGGTTGCAGTCTCTCATATATACAGGGGGTCATGTTCCCACTATAACTAAGCCAAATATTAAGATATTGTACTGCAATTTGGTCCACACACTAAGTAAAAATCACTAATAAATATGGATTAGCTTCGACACCGACGCAATGGGCTAATCCAGGCCCCATTGCTCTGTAACCTGCAATTGAGTGGTCTAGCTGCATAAAACCCATGTACCTGGTGCGCCATTTTGGCAGCAGAGCTAAGCCAAATATTGGGATGTAATGCTGCAATTTGGGCCAAAGATTAAGTGGGTGGCACTAATAAATGTGCAACAGCTTTGGGACTTACATCTAGTAGTAAATCTACTGTAGGGAGGTTCCACGACTTGAGATGAACTATACTGGTTGCAGTATCTCATATATACAGGGGGTCATGTTCCCACCATAACTAAGCCAAATATTGAGATATTGTACTGCAATTTGGTCCACACACTAAGTTAAAATCACTAATAAATATGGAATAGCTTCGACACCTACGGAATGGGCTAATCCAGGCCCCATTGCTCTGTAACCTGCAATTGACTGGTCTAGCTGCATAAAACCCATGTACCTGGTGCGCCATTTTGGCAGCAGAGCTAAACGAAATATTGGGATGTAATGCTGCAATTTGGGCCAAAGATTAAGTGGGTGGCACTAATAAATGTGCAACAGCTTTGGGACTTACATCTAGTAGTAAATGTACTGTAGGGAGGTTCCACGACTTGAGATGAACTATACTGGTTGCAGTCTCTCATATATACAGGGGGTCATGTTCCCACTATAACTAAGCCAAATATTGAGATATTGTACTGCAATTTGGTCCACACACTAAGTTAAAATCACTAATAAATATGGAATAGCTTCGACACCTACGGAATGGGCTAATCCAGGCCCCATTGCTCTGTAACCTGCAATTGACTGGTCTAGCTGCATAAAACCCATGTACCTGGTGCGCCATTTTAGCAGCAGAGCTAAACGAAATATTGGGATGTAATGCTGCAATTTGGGCCAAAGATTAAGTGGGTGGCACTAATAAATGTGCAACAGCTTTGGGACTTACATCTAGTAGTAAATGTACTGTAGGGAGGTTCCACGACTTGAGATGAACTATACTGGTTGCAGTCTCTCATATATACAGGGGGTCATGTTCCCACTATAACTAAGCCAAATATTAAGATATTGTACTGCAATTTGGTCCACACACCAAGTAAAAATCACTAATAAATATGGATTAGCTTCGACACCGACGCAATGGGCTAATCCAGGCCCCATTGCTCTGTAACCTGCAATTGAGTGGTCTAGCTGCATAAAACCCATGTACCTGGTGCGCCATTTTGGCAGCAGAGCTAAGCCAAATATTGGGATGTAATGCTGCAATTTGGGCCAAAGATTAAGTGGGTGGCACTAATAAATGTGCAACAGCTTTGGGACTTACATCTAGTAGTAAATCTACTGTAGGGAGGTTCCACGACTTGAGATGAACTATACTGGTTGCAGTATCTCATATATACAGGGGGTCATGTTCCCACCATAACTAAGCCAAATATTGAGATATTGTACTGCAATTTGGTCCACACACTAAGTTAAAATCACTAATAAATATGGAATAGCTTCGACACCTACGGAATGGGCTAATCCAGGCCCCATTGCTCTGTAACCTGCAATTGACTGGTCTAGCTGCATAAAACCCATGTACCTGGTGCGCCATTTTAGCAGCAGAGCTAAACGAAATATTGGGATGTAATGCTGCAATTTGGGCCAAAGATTAAGTGGGTGGCACTAATAAATGTGCAACAGCTTTGGGACTTACATCTAGTAGTAAATGTACTGTAGGGAGGTTCCACGACTTGAGATGAACTATACTGGTTGCAGTCTCTCATATATACAGGGGGTCATGTTCCCACTATAACTAAGCCAAATATTAAGATATTGTACTGCAATTTGGTCCACACACTAAGTAAAAATCACTAATAAATATGGATTAGCTTCGACACCGACGCAATGGGCTAATCCAGGCCCCATTGCTCTGTAACCTGCAATTGAGTGGTCTAGCTGCATAAAACCCATGTACCTGGTGCGCCATTTTGGCAGCAGAGCTAAGCCAAATATTGGGATGTAATGCTGCAATTTGGGCCAAAGATTAAGTGGGTGGCACTAATAAATGTGCAACAGCTTTGGGACTTACATCTAGTAGTAAATCTACTGTAGGGAGGTTCCACGACTTGAGATGAACTATACTGGTTGCAGTATCTCATATATACAGGGGGTCATGTTCCCACCATAACTAAGCCAAATATTGAGATATTGTACTGCAATTTGGTCCACACACTAAGTTAAAATCACTAATAAATATGGAATAGCTTCGACACCTACGGAATGGGCTAATCCAGGCCCCATTGCTCTGTAACCTGCAATTGACTGGTCTAGCTGCATAAAACCCATGTACCTGGTGCGCCATTTTGGCAGCAGAGCTAAACGAAATATTGGGATGTAATGCTGCAATTTGGGCCAAAGATTAAGTGGGTGGCACTAATAAATGTGCAACAGCTTTGGGACTTACATCTAGTAGTAAATGTACTGTAGGGAGGTTCCACGACTTGAGATGAACTATACTGGTTGCAGTCTCTCATATATACAGGGGGTCATGTTCCCACTATAACTAAGCCAAATATTGAGATATTGTACTGCAATTTGGTCCACACACTAAGTTAAAATCACTAATAAATATGGAATAGCTTCGACACCTACGGAATGGGCTAATCCAGGCCCCATTGCTCTGTAACCTGCAATTGACTGGTCTAGCTGCATAAAACCCATGTACCTGGTGCGCCATTTTAGCAGCAGAGCTAAACGAAATATTGGGATGTAATGCTGCAATTTGGGCCAAAGATTAAGTGGGTGGCACTAATAAATGTGCAACAGCTTTGGGACTTACATCTAGTAGTAAATGTACTGTAGGGAGGTTCCACGACTTGAGATGAACTATACTGGTTGCAGTCTCTCATATATACAGGGGGTCATGTTCCCACTATAACTAAGCCAAATATTAAGATATTGTACTGCAATTTGGTCCACACACCAAGTAAAAATCACTAATAAATATGGATTAGCTTCGACACCGACGCAATGGGCTAATCCAGGCCCCATTGCTCTGTAACCTGCAATTGAGTGGTCTAGCTGCATAAAACCCATGTACCTGGTGCGCCATTTTGGCAGCAGAGCTAAGCCAAATATTGGGATGTAATGCTGCAATTTGGGCCAAAGATTAAGTGGGTGGCACTAATAAATGTGCAACAGCTTTGGGACTTACATCTAGTAGTAAATCTACTGTAGGGAGGTTCCACGACTTGAGATGAACTATACTGGTTGCAGTATCTCATATATACAGGGGGTCATGTTCCCACCATAACTAAGCCAAATATTGAGATATTGTACTGCAATTTGGTCCACACACTAAGTTAAAATCACTAATAAATATGGAATAGCTTCGACACCTACGGAATGGGCTAATCCAGGCCCCATTGCTCTGTAACCTGCAATTGACTGGTCTAGCTGCATAAAACCCATGTACCTGGTGCGCCATTTTAGCAGCAGAGCTAAACGAAATATTGGGATGTAATGCTGCAATTTGGGCCAAAGATTAAGTGGTTGGCACTGATAAATGTGCAACAGCTTTGGGACTTACATCTAGTAGTAAATGTACTGTAGGGAGGTTCCACGACTTGAGATGAACTATACTGGTTGCAGTCTCTCATATATACAGGGGGTCATGTTCCCACTATAACTAAGCCAAATATTAAGATATTGTACTGCAATTTGGTCCACACACTAAGTAAAAATCACTAATAAATATGGATTAGCTTCGACACCGACGCAATGGGCTAATCCAGGCCCCATGGCTCTGTAACCTGCAATTGAGTGGTCTAGCTGCATAAAACCCATGTACCTGGTGCGCCATTTTGGCAGCAGAGCTAAGCCAAATATTGGGATGTAATGCTGCAATTTGGGCCAAAGATTAAGTGGGTGGCACTAATAAATGTGCAACAGCTTTGGGACTTACATCTAGTAGTAAATCTACTGTAGGCAGGTTCCACGACTTGAGATGAACTATACTGGTTGCAGTATCTCATATATACAGGGGGTCATGTTCCCACCATAACTAAGCCAAATATTGAGATATTGTACTGCAATTTGGTCCACACACTAAGTTAAAATCACTAATAAATATGGAATAGCTTCGACACCTACGGAATGGGCTAATCCAGGCCCCATTGCTCTGTAACCTGCAATTGACTGGTCTAGCTGCATAAAACCCATGTACCTGGTGCGCCATTTTAGCAGCAGAGCTAAACGAAATATTGGGATGTAATGCTGCAATTTGGGCCAAAGATTAAGTGGGTGGCACTAATAAATGTGCAACAGCTTTGGGACTTACATCTAGTAGTAAATGTACTGTAGGGAGGTTCCACGACTTGAGATGAACTATACTGGTTGCAGTCTCTCATATATACAGGGGGTCATGTTCCCACTATAACTAAGCCAAATATTAAGATATTGTACTGCAATTTGGTCCACACACTAAGTAAAAATCACTAATAAATATGGATTAGCTTCGACACCGACGCAATGGGCTAATCCAGGCCCCATTGCTCTGTAACCTGCAATTGAGTGGTCTAGCTGCATAAAACCCATGTACCTGGTGCGCCATTTTGGCAGCAGAGCTAAGCCAAATATTGGGATGTAATGCTGCAATTTGGGCCAAAGATTAAGTGGGTGGCACTAATAAATGTGCAACAGCTTTGGGACTTACATCTAGTAGTAAATCTACTGTAGGGAGGTTCCACGACTTGAGATGAACTATACTGGTTGCAGTATCTCATATATACAGGGGGTCATGTTCCCACCATAACTAAGCCAAATATTGAGATATTGTACTGCAATTTGGTCCACACACTAAGTTAAAATCACTAATAAATATGGAATAGCTTCGACACCTACGGAATGGGCTAATCCAGGCCCCATTGCTCTGTAACCTGCAATTGACTGGTCTAGCTGCATAAAACCCATGTACCTGGTGCACCATTTTAGCAGCAGAGCTAAACGAAATATTGGGATGTAATGCTGCAATTTGGGCCAAAGATTAAGTGGGTGGCACTGATAAATGTGCAACAGCTTTGGGACTTACATCTAGTAGTAAATGTACTGTAGGGAGGTTCCACGACTTGAGATGAACTATACTGGTTGCAGTCTCTCATATATACAGGGGGTCATGTTCCCACTATAACTAAGCCAAATATTAAGATATTGTACTGCAATTTGGTCCACACACTAAGTAAAAATCACTAATAAATATGGATTAGCTTCGACACCGACGCAATGGGCTAATCCAGGCCCCATTGCTCTGTAACCTGCAATTGAGTGGTCTAGCTGCATAAAACCCATGTACCTGGTGCGCCATTTTGGCAGCAGAGCTAAGCCAAATATTGGGATGTAATGCTGCAATTTGGGCCAAAGATTAAGTGGGTGGCACTAATAAATGTGCAACAGCTTTGGGACTTACATCTAGTAGTAAATCTACTGTAGGGAGGTTCCACGACTTGAGATGAACTATACTGGTTGCAGTATCTCATATATACAGGGGGTCATGTTCCCACCATAACTAAGCCAAATATTGAGATATTGTACTGCAATTTGGTCCACACACTAAGTTAAAATCACTAATAAATATGGAATAGCTTCGACACCTACGGAATGGGCTAATCCAGGCCCCATTGCTCTGTAACCTGCAATTGACTGGTCTAGCTGCATAAAACCCATGTACCTGGTGCGCCATTTTAGCAGCAGAGCTAAACGAAATATTGGGATGTAATGCTGCAATTTGGGCCAAAGATTAAGTGGGTGGCACTAATAAATGTGCAACAGCTTTGGGACTTACATCTAGTAGTAAATGTACTGTAGGGAGGTTCCACGACTTGAGATGAACTATACTGGTTGCAGTCTCTCATATATACAGGGGGTCATGTTCCCACTATAACTAAGCCAAATATTAAGATATTGTACTGCAATTTGGTCCACACACTAAGTTAAAATCACTAATAAATATGGATTAGCTTCGACACCGACGCAATGGGCTAATCCAGGCCCCATTGCTCTGTAACCTGCAATTGAGTGGTCTAGCTGCATAAAACCCATGTACCTGGTGCGCCATTTTGGCAGCAGAGCTAAGCCAAATATTGGGATGTAATGCTGCAATTTGGGCCAAAGATTAAGTGGGTGGCACTAATAAATGTGCAACAGCTTTGGGACTTACATCTAGTAGTAAATGTACTGTAGGGAGGTTCCACGACTTGAGATGAACTATACTGGTTGCAGTCTCTCATATATACAGGGGGTCATGTTCCCACTATAACTAAGCCAAATATTAAGATATTGTACTGCAATTTGGTCCACACACTAAGTAAAAATCACTAATAAATATGGATTAGCTTCGACACCGACGCAATGGGCTAATCCAGGCCCCATTGCTCTGTAACCTGCAATTGAGTGGTCTAGCTGCATAAAACCCATGTACCTGGTGCGCCATTTTGGCAGCAGAGTTAAGCCAAATATTGGGATGTAATGCTGCAATTTGGGCCAAAGATTAAGTGGGTGGCACTAATAAATGTGCAACAGCTTTGGGACTTACATCTAGTAGTAAATCTACTGTAGGGAGGTTCCACGACTTGAGATGAACTATACTGGTTGCAGTATCTCATATATACAGGGGGTCATGTTCCCACCATAACTAAGCCAAATATTGAGATATTGTACTGCAATTTGGTCCACACACTAAGTTAAAATCACTAATAAATATGGAATAGCTTCGACACCTACGGAATGGGCTAATCCAGGCCCCATTGCTCTGTAACCTGCAATTGACTGGTCTAGCTGCATAAAACCCATGTACCTGGTGCGCCATTTTAGCAGCAGAGCTAAACGAAATATTGGGATGTAATGCTGCAATTTGGGCCAAAGATTAAGTGGGTGGCACTGATAAATGTGCAACAGCTTTGGGACTTACATCTAGTAGTAAATGTACTGTAGGGAGGTTCCACGACTTGAGATGAACTATACTGGTTGCAGTCTCTCATATATACAGGGGGTCATGTTCCCACTATAACTAAGCCAAATATTAAGATATTGTACTGCAATTTGGTCCACACACTAAGTAAAAATCACTAATAAATATGGATTAGCTTCGACACCGACGCAATGGGCTAATCCAGGCCCCATTGCTCTGTAACCTGCAATTGAGTGGTCTAGCTGCATAAAACCCATGTACCTGGTGCGCCATTTTGGCAGCAGAGTTAAGCCAAATATTGGGATGTAATGCTGCAATTTGGGCCAAAGATTAAGTGGGTGGCACTAATAAATGTGCAACAGCTTTGGGACTTACATCTAGTAGTAAATCTACTGTAGGGAGGTTCCACGACTTGAGATGAACTATACTGGTTGCAGTATCTCATATATACAGGGGGTCATGTTCCCACCATAACTAAGCCAAATATTGAGATATTGTACTGCAATTTGGTCCACACACTAAGTTAAAATCACTAATAAATATGGAATAGCTTCGACACCTACGGAATGGGCTAATCCAGGCCCCATTGCTCTGTAACCTGCAATTGACTGGTCTAGCTGCATAAAACCCATGTACCTGGTGCGCCATTTTAGCAGCAGAGCTAAACGAAATATTGGGATGTAATGCTGCAATTTGGGCCAAAGATTAAGTGGGTGGCACTGATAAATGTGCAACAGCTTTGGGACTTACATCTAGTAGTAAATGTACTGTAGGGAGGTTCCACGACTTGAGATGAACTATACTGGTGGCAGTCTCTCATATATACAGGGGGTCATGTTCCCACTATAACTAAGCCAAATATTAAGATATTGTACTGCAATTTGGTCCACACACTAAGTAAAAATCACTAATAAATATGGATTAGCTTCGACACCGACGCAATGGGCTAATCCAGGCCCCATTGCTCTGTAACCTGCAATTGAGTGGTCTAGCTGCATAAAACCCATGTACCTGGTGCGCCATTTTGGCAGCAGAGCTAAGCCAAATATTGGGATGTAATGCTGCAATTTGGGCCAAAGATTAAGTGGGTGGCACTAATAAATATGCAACAGCTTTGGGACTTACATCTAGTAGTAAATCTACTGTAGGGAGGTTCCACGACTTGAGATGAACTATACTGGTTGCAGTATCTCATATATACAGGGGGTCATGTTCCCACCATAACTAAGCCAAATATTGAGATATTGTACTGCAATTTGGTCCACACACTAAGTTAAAATCACTAATAAATATGGAATAGCTTCGACACCTACGGAATGGGCTAATCCAGGCCCCATTGCTCTGTAACCTGCAATTGACTGGTCTAGCTGCATAAAACCCATGTACCTGGTGCGCCATTTTAGCAGCAGAGCTAAACGAAATATTGGGATGTAATGCTGCAATTTGGGCCAAAGATTAAGTGGGTGGCACTAATAAATGTGCAACAGCTTTGGGACTTACATCTAGTAGTAAATGTACTGTAGGGAGGTTCCACGACTTGAGATGAACTATACTGGTTGCAGTCTCTCATATATACAGGGGGTCATGTTCCCACTATAACTAAGCCAAATATTAAGATATTGTACTGCAATTTGGTCCACACACTAAGTAAAAATCACTAATAAATATGGATTAGCTTCGACACCGACGCAATGGGCTAATCCAGGCCCCATTGCTCTGTAACCTGCAATTGAGTGGTCTAGCTGCATAAAACCCATGTACCTGGTGCGCCATTTTGGCAGCAGAGTTAAGCCAAATATTGGGATGTAATGCTGCAATTTGGGCCAAAGATTAAGTGGGTGGCACTAATAAATGTGCAACAGCTTTGGGACTTACATCTAGTAGTAAATCTACTGTAGGGAGGTTCCACGACTTGAGATGAACTATACTGGTTGCAGTATCTCATATATACAGGGGGTCATGTTCCCACCATAACTAAGCCAAATATTGAGATATTGTACTGCAATTTGGTCCACACACTAAGTTAAAATCACTAATAAATATGGAATAGCTTCGACACCTACGGAATGGGCTAATCCAGGCCCCATTGCTCTGTAACCTGCAATTGACTGGTCTAGCTGCATAAAACCCATGTACCTGGTGCGCCATTTTAGCAGCAGAGCTAAACGAAATATTGGGATGTAATGCTGCAATTTGGGCCAAAGATTAAGTGGGTGGCACTGATAAATGTGCAACAGCTTTGGGACTTACATCTAGTAGTAAATGTACTGTAGGGAGGTTCCACGACTTGAGATGAACTATACTGGTTGCAGTCTCTCATATATACAGGGGGTCATGTTCCCACTATAACTAAGCCAAATATTAAGATATTGTACTGCAATTTGGTCCACACACTAAGTAAAAATCACTAATAAATATGGATTAGCTTCGACACCGACGCAATGGGCTAATCCAGGCCCCATTGCTCTGTAACCTGCAATTGAGTGGTCTAGCTGCATAAAACCCATGTACCTGGTGCGCCATTTTGGCAGCAGAGTTAAGCCAAATATTGGGATGTAATGCTGCAATTTGGGCCAAAGATTAAGTGGGTGGCACTAATAAATGTGCAACAGCTTTGGGACTTACATCTAGTAGTAAATCTACTGTAGGGAGGTTCCACGACTTGAGATGAACTATACTGGTTGCAGTATCTCATATATACAGGGGGTCATGTTCCCACCATAACTAAGCCAAATATTGAGATATTGTACTGCAATTTGGTCCACACACTAAGTTAAAATCACTAATAAATATGGAATAGCTTCGACACCTACGGAATGGGCTAATCCAGGCCCCATTGCTCTGTAACCTGCAATTGACTGGTCTAGCTGCATAAAACCCATGTACCTGGTGCGCCATTTTAGCAGCAGAGCTAAACGAAATATTGGGATGTAATGCTGCAATTTGGGCCAAAGATTAAGTGGGTGGCACTGATAAATGTGCAACAGCTTTGGGACTTACATCTAGTAGTAAATGTACTGTAGGGAGGTTCCACGACTTGAGATGAACTATACTGGTTGCAGTCTCTCATATATACAGGGGGTCATGTTCCCACTATAACTAAGCCAAATATTAAGATATTGTACTGCAATTTGGTCCACACACTAAGTAAAAATCACTAATAAATATGGATTAGCTTCGACACCGACGCAATGGGCTAATCCAGGCCCCATTGCTCTGTAACCTGCAATTGAGTGGTCTAGCTGCATAAAACCCATGTACCTGGTGCGCCATTTTGGCAGCAGAGCTAAGCCAAATATTGGGATGTAATGCTGCAATTTGGGCCAAAGATTAAGTGGGTGGCACTAATAAATATGCAACAGCTTTGGGACTTACATCTAGTAGTAAATCTACTGTAGGGAGGTTCCACGACTTGAGATGAACTATACTGGTTGCAGTATCTCATATATACAGGGGGTCATGTTCCCACCATAACTAAGCCAAATATTGAGATATTGTACTGCAATTTGGTCCACACACTAAGTTAAAATCACTAATAAATATGGAATAGCTTCGACACCTACGGAATGGGCTAATCCAGGCCCCATTGCTCTGTAACCTGCAATTGACTGGTCTAGCTGCATAAAACCCATGTACCTGGTGCGCCATTTTAGCAGCAGAGCTAAACGAAATATTGGGATGTAATGCTGCAATTTGGGCCAAAGATTAAGTGGGTGGCACTAATAAATGTGCAACAGCTTTGGGACTTACATCTAGTAGTAAATGTACTGTAGGGAGGTTCCACGACTTGAGATGAACTATACTGGTTGCAGTCTCTCATATATACAGGGGGTCATGTTCCCACTATAACTAAGCCAAATATTAAGATATTGTACTGCAATTTGGTCCACACACTAAGTTAAAATCACTAATAAATATGGATTAGCTTCGACACCGACGCAATGGGCTAATCCAGGCCCCATTGCTCTGTAACCTGCAATTGAGTGGTCTAGCTGCATAAAACCCATGTACCTGGTGCGCCATTTTGGCAGCAGAGCTAAGCCAAATATTGGGATGTAATGCTGCAATTTGGGCCAAAGATTAAGTGGGTGGCACTAATAAATGTGCAACAGCTTTGGGACTTACATCTAGTAGTAAATGTACTGTAGGGAGGTTCCACGACTTGAGATGAACTATACTGGTTGCAGTATCTCATATATACAGGGGGTCATGTTCCCACTATAACTAAGCCAAATATTAAGATATTGTACTGCAATTTGGTCCACACACTAAGTAAAAATCACTAATAAATATGGATTAGCTTCGACACCGACGCAATGGGCTAATCCAGGCCCCATTGCTCTGTAACCTGCAATTGAGTGGTCTAGCTGCATAAAACCCATGTACCTGGTGCGCCATTTTGGCAGCAGAGTTAAGCCAAATATTGGGATGTAATGCTGCAATTTGGGCCAAAGATTAAGTGGGTGGCACTAATAAATGTGCAACAGCTTTGGGACTTACATCTAGTAGTAAATCTACTGTAGGGAGGTTCCACGACTTGAGATGAACTATACTGGTTGCAGTATCTCATATATACAGGGGGTCATGTTCCCACCATAACTAAGCCAAATATTGAGATATTGTACTGCAATTTGGTCCACACACTAAGTTAAAATCACTAATAAATATGGAATAGCTTCGACACCTACGGAATGGGCTAATCCAGGCCCCATTGCTCTGTAACCTGCAATTGACTGGTCTAGCTGCATAAAACCCATGTACCTGGTGCGCCATTTTAGCAGCAGAGCTAAACGAAATATTGGGATGTAATGCTGCAATTTGGGCCAAAGATTAAGTGGGTGGCACTAATAAATGTGCAACAGCTTTGGGACTTACATCTAGTAGTAAATGTACTGTAGGGAGGTTCCACGACTTGAGATGAACTATACTGGTTGCAGTCTCTCATATATACAGGGGGTCATGTTCCCACTATAACTAAGCCAAATATTAAGATATTGTACTGCAATTTGGTCCACACACTAAGTTAAAATCACTAATAAATATGGATTAGCTTCGACACCGACGCAATGGGCTAATCCAGGCCCCATTGCTCTGTAACCTGCAATTGAGTGGTCTAGCTGCATAAAACCCATGTACCTGGTGCGCCATTTTGGCAGCAGAGCTAAGCCAAATATTGGGATGTAATGCTGCAATTTGGGCCAAAGATTAAGTGGGTGGCACTAATAAATGTGCAACAGCTTTGGGACTTACATCTAGTAGTAAATCTACTGTAGGGAGGTTCCACGACTTGAGATGAACTATACTGGTTGCAGTATCTCATATATACAGGGGGTCATGTTCCCACCATAACTAAGCCAAATATTGAGATATTGTACTGCAATTTGGTCCACACACTAAGTTAAAATCACTAATAAATATGGAATAGCTTCGACACCTACGGAATGGGCTAATCCAGGCCCCATTGCTCTGTAACCTGCAATTGACTGGTCTAGCTGCATAAAACCCATGTACCTGGTGCGCCATTTTAGCAGCAGAGCTAAACAAAATATTGGGATGTAATGCTGCAATTTGGGCCAAAGATTAAGTGGGTGGCACTAATAAATGTGCAACAGCTTTGGGACTTACATCTAGTAGTAAATGTACTGTAGGGAGGTTCCACGACTTGAGATGAACTATACTGGTTGCAGTCTCTCATATATACAGGGGGTCATGTTCCCACCATAACTAAGCCAAATATTGAGATATTGTACTGCAATTTGGTCCACACACTAAGTTAAAATCACTAATAAATATGGAATAGCTTCGACACCTACGGAATGGGCTAATCCAGGCCCCATTGCTCTGTAACCTGCAATTGACTGGTCTAGCTGCATAAAACCCATGTACCTGGTGCGCCATTTTGGCAGCAGAGCTAAACGAAATATTGGGATGTAATGCTGCAATTTGGGCCAAAGATTAAGTGGGTGGCACTAATAAATGTGCAACAGCTTTGGGACTTACATCTAGTAGTAAATGTACTGTAGGGAGGTTCCACGACTTGAGATGAACTATACTGGTTGCAGTCTCTCATATATACAGGGGGTCATGTTCCCACTATAACTAAGCCAAATATTGAGATATTGTACTGCAATTTGGTCCACACACTAAGTTAAAATCACTAATAAATCTGGAATAGCTTCGACACCTACGGAATGGGCTAATCCAGGCCCCATTGCTCTGTAACCTGCAATTGACTGGTCTAGCTGCATAAAAGCCATGTACCTGGTGCGCCATTTTAGCAGCAGAGCTAAACGAAATATTGGGATGTAATGCTGCAATTTGGGCCAAAGATTAAGTGGGTGGCACTAATAAATGTGCAACAGCTTTGGGACTTACATCTAGTAGTAAATGTACTGTAGGGAGGTTCCACGACTTGAGATGAACTATACTGGTTGCAGTCTCTCATATATACAGGGGGTCATGTTCCCACTATAACTAAGCCAAATATTAAGATATTGTACTGCAATTTGGTCCACACACTAAGTTAAAATCACTAATAAATATGGATTAGCTTCGACACCGACGCAATGGGCTAATCCAGGCCCCATTGCTCTGTAACCTGCAATTGAGTGGTCTAGCTGCATAAAACCCATGTACCTGGTGCGCCATTTTGGCAGCAGAGCTAAGCCAAATATTGGGATGTAATGCTGCAATTTGGGCCAAAGATTAAGTGGGTGGCACTAATAAATGTGCAACAGCTTTGGGACTTACATCTAGTAGTAAATCTACTGTAGGGAGGTTCCACGACTTGAGATGAACTATACTGGTTGCAGTCTCTCATATATACAGGGGGTCATGTTCCCACCATAACTAAGCCAAATATTGAGATATTGTACTGCAATTTGGTCCACACACTAAGTTAAAATCACTAATAAATATGGAATAGCTTCGACACCTACGGAATGGGCTAATCCAGGCCCCATTGCTCTGTAACCTGCAATTGACTGGTCTAGCTGCATAAAACCCATGTACCTGGTGCGCCATTTTAGCAGCAGAGCTAAACGAAATATTGGGATGTAATGCTGCAATTTGGGCCAAAGATTAAGTGGGTGGCACTAATAAATGTGCAACAGCTTTGGGACTTACATCTAGTAGTAAATGTACTGTAGGGAGGTTCCACGACTTGAGATGAACTATACTGGTTGCAGTCTCTCATATATACAGGGGGTCATGTTCCCACTATAACTAAGCCAAATATTAAGATATTGTACTGCAATTTGGTCCACACACTAAGTTAAAATCACTAATAAATATGGATTAGCTTCGACACCGACGCAATGGGCTAATCCAGGCCCCATTGCTCTGTAACCTGCAATTGAGTGGTCTAGCTGCATAAAACCCATGTACCTGGTGCGCCATTTTGGCAGCAGAGCTAAGCCAAATATTGGGATGTAATGCTGCAATTTGGGCCAAAGATTAAGTGGGTGGCACTAATAAATGTGCAACAGCTTTGGGACTTACATCTAGTAGTAAATCTACTGTAGGGAGGTTCCACGACTTGAGATGAACTATACTGGTTGCAGTATCTCATATATACAGGGGGTCATGTTCCCACCATAACTAAGCCAAATATTGAGATATTGTACTGCAATTTGGTCCACACACTAAGTTAAAATCACTAATAAATATGGAATAGCTTCGACACCTACGGAATGGGCTAATCCAGGCCCCATTGCTCTGTAACCTGCAATTGACTGGTCTAGCTGCATAAAACCCATGTACCTGGTGCGCCATTTTAGCAGCAGAGCTAAACAAAATATTGGGATGTAATGCTGCAATTTGGGCCAAAGATTAAGTGGGTGGCACTAATAAATGTGCAACAGCTTTGGGACTTACATCTAGTAGTAAATGTACTGTAGGGAGGTTCCACGACTTGAGATGAACTATACTGGTTGCAGTCTCTCATATATACAGGGGGTCATGTTCCCACCATAACTAAGCCAAATATTGAGATATTGTACTGCAATTTGGTCCACACACTAAGTTAAAATCACTAATAAATATGGAATAGCTTCGACACCTACGGAATGGGCTAATCCAGGCCCCATTGCTCTGTAACCTGCAATTGACTGGTCTAGCTGCATAAAACCCATGTACCTGGTGCGCCATTTTGGCAGCAGAGCTAAACGAAATATTGGGATGTAATGCTGCAATTTGGGCCAAAGATTAAGTGGGTGGCACTAATAAATGTGCAACAGCTTTGGGACTTACATCTAGTAGTAAATGTACTGTAGGGAGGTTCCACGACTTGAGATGAACTATACTGGTTGCAGTCTCTCATATATACAGGGGGTCATGTTCCCACTATAACTAAGCCAAATATTGAGATATTGTACTGCAATTTGGTCCACACACTAAGTTAAAATCACTAATAAATCTGGAATAGCTTCGACACCTACGGAATGGGCTAATCCAGGCCCCATTGCTCTGTAACCTGCAATTGACTGGTCTAGCTGCATAAAAGCCATGTACCTGGTGCGCCATTTTAGCAGCAGAGCTAAACGAAATATTGGGATGTAATGCTGCAATTTGGGCCAAAGATTAAGTGGGTGGCACTAATAAATGTGCAACAGCTTTGGGACTTACATCTAGTAGTAAATGTACTGTAGGGAGGTTCCACGACTTGAGATGAACTATACTGGTTGCAGTCTCTCATATATACAGGGGGTCATGTTCCCACTATAACTAAGCCAAATATTAAGATATTGTACTGCAATTTGGTCCACACACTAAGTTAAAATCACTAATAAATATGGATTAGCTTCGACACCGACGCAATGGGCTAATCCAGGCCCCATTGCTCTGTAACCTGCAATTGAGTGGTCTAGCTGCATAAAACCCATGTACCTGGTGCGCCATTTTGGCAGCAGAGCTAAGCCAAATATTGGGATGTAATGCTGCAATTTGGGCCAAAGATTAAGTGGGTGGCACTAATAAATGTGCAACAGCTTTGGGACTTACATCTAGTAGTAAATCTACTGTAGGGAGGTTCCACGACTTGAGATGAACTATACTGGTTGCAGTCTCTCATATATACAGGGGGTCATGTTCCCACTATAACTAAGCCAAATATTGAGATATTGTACTGCAATTTGGTCCACACACTAAGTTAAAATCACTAATAAATATGGAATAGCTTCGACACCTACGGAATGGGCTAATCCAGGCCCCATTGCTCTGTAACCTGCAATTGACTGGTCTAGCTGCATAAAACCCATGTACCTGGTGCGCCATTTTAGCAGCAGAGCTAAACGAAATATTGGGATGTAATGCTGCAATTTGGGCCAAAGATTAAGTGGGTGGCACTAATAAATGTGCAACAGCTTTGGGACTTACATCTAGTAGTAAATGTACTGTAGGGAGGTTCCACGACTTGAGATGAACTATACTGGTTGCAGTCTCTCATATATACAGGGGGTCATGTTCCCACTATAACTAAGCCAAATATTAAGATATTGTACTGCAATTTGGTCCACACACTAAGTAAAAATCACTAATAAATATGGATTAGCTTCGACACCGACGCAATGGGCTAATCCAGGCCCCATTGCTCTGTAACCTGCAATTGAGTGGTCTAGCTGCATAAAACCCATGTACCTGGTGCGCCATTTTGGCAGCAGAGCTAAGCCAAATATTGGGATGTAATGCTGCAATTTGGGCCAAAGATTAAGTGGGTGGCACTAATAAATGTGCAACAGGTTTGGGACTTACATCTAGTAGTAAATCTACTGTAGGGAGGTTCCACGACTTGAGATGAACTATACTGGTTGCAGTATCTCATATATACAGGGGGTCATGTTCCCACCATAACTAAGCCAAATATTGAGATATTGTACTGCAATTTGGTCCACACACTAAGTTAAAATCACTAATAAATATGGAATAGCTTCGACACCTACGGAATGGGCTAATCCAGGCCCCATTGCTCTGTAACCTGCAATTGACTGGTCTAGCTGCATAAAACCCATGTACCTGGTGCGCCATTTTAGCAGCAGAGCTAAACGAAATATTGGGATGTAATGCTGCAATTTGGGCCAAAGATTAAGTGGGTGGCACTAATAAATGTGCAACAGCTTTGGGACTTACATCTAGTAGTAAATGTACTGTAGGGAGGTTCCACGACTTGAGATGAACTATACTGGTTGCAGTCTCTCATATATACAGGGGGTCATGTTCCCACTATAACTAAGCCAAATATTAAGATATTGTACTGCAATTTGGTCCACACACTAAGTAAAAATCACTAATAAATATGGATTAGCTTCGACACCGACGCAATGGGCTAATCCAGGCCCCATTGCTCTGTAACCTGCAATTGAGTGGTCTAGCTGCATAAAACCCATGTACCTGGTGCGCCATTTTGGCGGCAGAGCTAAGCCAAATATTGGGATGTAATGCTGCAATTTGGGCCAAAGATTAAGTGGGTGGCACTAATAAATGTGCAACAGCTTTGGGACTTACATCTAGTAGTAAATCTACTGTAGGGAGGTTCAACGACTTGAGATGAACTATACTGGTTGCAGTATCTCATATATACAGGGGGTCATGTTCCCACCATAACTAAGCCAAATATTGAGATATTGTACTGCAATTTGGTCCACACACTAAGTTAAAATCACTAATAAATATGGAATAGCTTCGACACCTACGGAATGGGCTAATCCAGGCCCCATTGCTCTGTAACCTGCAATTGACTGGTCTAGCTGCATAAAACCCATGTACCTGGTGCGCCATTTTAGCAGCAGAGCTAAACGAAATATTGGGATGTAATGCTGCAATTTGGGCCAAAGATTAAGTGGGTGGCACTAATAAATGTGCAACAGCTTTGGGACTTACATCTAGTAGTAAATGTACTGTAGGGAGGTTCCACGACTTGAGATGAACTATACTGGTTGCAGTATCTCATATATACAGGGGGTCATGTTCCCACCATAACTAAGCCAAATATTGAGATATTGTACTGCAATTTGGTCCACACACTAAGTTAAAATCACTAATAAATATGGAATAGCTTCGACACCTACGGAATGGGCTAATCCAGGCCCCATTGCTCTGTAACCTGCAATTGAGTGGTCTAGCTGCATAAAACCCATGTACCTGGTGCGCCATTTTGGCAGCAGAGCTAAGCCAAATATTGGGATATAATGCTGCAATTTGGGCCAAAGATTAAGTGGGTGGCACTAATAAATGTGCAACAGCTTTGGGACTTACATCTAGTAGTAAATCTACTGTAGGGAGGTTCCACGACTTGAGATGAACTATACTGGTTGCAGTATCTCATATATACAGGGGGTCATGTTCCCACCATAACTAAGCCAAATATTGAGATATTGTACTGCAATTTGGTCCACACACTAAGTTAAAATCACTAATAAATATGGAATAGCTTCGACACCTACGGAATGGGCTAATCCAGGCCCCATTGCTCTGTAACCTGCAATTGACTGGTCTAGCTGCATAAAACCCATGTACCTGGTGCGCCATTTTGGCAGCAGAGCTAAACGAAATATTGGGATGTAATGCTGCAATTTGGGCCAAAGATTAAGTGGGTGGCACTAATAAATGTGCAACAGCTTTGGGACTTACATCTAGTAGTAAATGTACTGTAGGGAGGTTCCACGACTTGAGATGAACTATACTGGTTGCAGTCTCTCATATATACAGGGGGTCATGTTCCCACCATAACTAAGCCAAATATTGAGATATTGTACTGCAATTTGGTCCACACACTAAGTTAAAATCACTAATAAATATGGAATAGCTTCGACACCTACGGAATGGGCTAATCCAGGCCCCATTGCTCTGTAACCTGCAATTGACTGGTCTAGCTGCATAAAACCCATGTACCTGGTGCGCCATTTTAGCAGCAGAGCTAAACGAAATATTGGGATGTAATGCTGCAATTTGGGCCAAAGATTAAGTGGGTGGCACTAATAAATGTGCAACAGCTTTGGGACTTACATCTAGTAGTAAATGTACTGTAGGGAGGTTCCACGACTTGAGATGAACTATACTGGTTGCAGTCTCTCATATATACAGGGGGTCATGTTCCCACCATAACTAAGCCAAATATTAAGATATTGTACTGCAATTTGGTCCACACACTAAGTAAAAATCACTAATAAATATGGATTAGCTTCGACACCGACGCAATGGGCTAATCCAGGCCCCATTGCTCTGTAACCTGCAATTGAGTGGTCTAGCTGCATAAAACCCATGTACCTGGTGCGCCATTTTGGCGGCAGAGCTAAGCCAAATATTGGGATGTAATGCTGCAATTTGGGCCAAAGATTAAGTGGGTGGCACTAATAAATGTGCAACAGCTTTGGGACTTACATCTAGTAGTAAATCTACTGTAGGGAGGTTCCACGACTTGAGATGAACTATACTGGTTGCAGTATCTCATATATACAGGGGGTCATGTTCCCACCATAACTAAGCCAAATATTGAGATATTGTACTGCAATTTGGTCCACACACTAAGTTAAAATCACTAATAAATATGGAATAGCTTCGACACCTACGGAATGGGCTAATCCAGGCCCCATTGCTCTGTAACCTGCAATTGAGTGGTCTAGCTGCATAAAACCCATGTACCTGGTGCGCCATTTTGGCAGCAGAGCTAAGCCAAATATTGGGATATAATGCTGCAATTTGGGCCAAAGATTAAGTGGGTGGCACTAATAAATGTGCAACAGCTTTGGGACTTACATCTAGTAGTAAATCTTCTGTAGGGAGGTTCCACGACTTGAGATGAACTATACTGGTTGCAGTATCTCATATATACAGGGGGTCATGTTCCCACCATAACTAAGCCAAATATTGAGATATTGTACTGCAATTTGGTCCACACACTAAGTTAAAATCACTAATAAATATGGAATAGCTTCGACACCTACGGAATGGGCTAATCCAGGCCCCATTGCTCTGTAACCTGCAATTGACTGGTCTAGCTGCATAAAACCCATGTACCTGGTGCGCCATTTTGGCAGCAGAGCTAAACGAAATATTGGGATGTAATGCTGCAATTTGGGCCAAAGATTAAGTGGGTGGCACTAATAAATGTGCAACAGCTTTGGGACTTACATCTAGTAGTAAATGTACTGTAGGGAGGTTCCACGACTTGAGATGAACTATACTGGTTGCAGTCTCTCATATATACAGGGGGTCATGTTCCCACCATAACTAAGCCAAATATTGAGATATTGTACTGCAATTTGGTCCACACACTAAGTTAAAATCACTAATAAATATGGAATAGCTTCGACACCTACGGAATGGGCTAATCCAGGCCCCATTGCTCTGTAACCTGCAATTGACTGGTCTAGCTGCATAAAACCCATGTACCTGGTGCGCCATTTTAGCAGCAGAGCTAAACGAAATATTGGGATGTAATGCTGCAATTTGGGCCAAAGATTAAGTGGGTGGCACTAATAAATGTGCAACAGCTTTGGGACTTACATCTAGTAGTAAATGTACTGTAGGGAGGTTCCACGACTTGAGATGAACTATACTGGTTGCAGTCTCTCATATATACAGGGGGTCATGTTCCCACTATAACTAAGCCAAATATTAAGATATTGTACTGCAATTTGGTCCACACACTAAGTAAAAATCACTAATAAATATGGATTAGCTTCGACACCGACGCAATGGTCTAATCCAGGCCCCATTGCTCTGTAACCTGCAATTGAGTGGTCTAGCTGCATAAAACCCATGTACCTGGTGCGCCATTTTGGCAGCAGAGCTAAGCCAAATATTGGGATGTAATGCTGCAATTTGGGCCAAAGATTAAGTGGGTGGCACTAATAAATGTGCAACAGCTTTGGGACTTACATCTAGTAGTAAATCTACTGTAGGGAGGTTCCACGACTTGAGATGAACTATACTGGTTGCAGTATCTCATATATACAGGGGGTCATGTTCCCACCATAACTAAGCCAAATATTGAGATATTGTACTGCAATTTGGTCCACACACTAAGTTAAAATTACTAATAAATATGGAATAGCTTCGACACCTACGGAATGGGCTAATCCAGGCCCCATTGCTCTGTAACCTGCAATTGACTGGTCTAGCTGCATAAAACCCATGTACCTGGTGCGCCATTTTAGCAGCAGAGCTAAACGAAATATTGGGATGTAATGCTGCAATTTGGGCCAAAGATTAAGTGGGTGGCACTAATAAATGTGCAACAGCTTTGGGACTTACATCTAGTAGTAAATGTACTGTAGGGAGGTTCCACGACTTGAGATGAACTATACTGGTTGCAGTCTCTCATATATACAGGGGGTCATGTTCCCACTATAACTAAGCCAAATATTAAGATATTGTACTGCAATTTGGTCCACACACTAAGTAAAAATCACTAATAAATATGGATTAGCTTCGACACCGACGCAATGGGCTAATCCAGGCCCCATTGCTCTGTAACCTGCAATTGAGTGGTCTAGCTGCATAAAACCCATGTACCTGGTGCGCCATTTTGGCAGCAGAGCTAAGCCAAATATTGGGATGTAATGCTGCAATTTGGGCCAAAGATTAAGTGGGTGGCACTAATAAATGTGCAACAGCTTTGGGACTTACATCTAGTAGTAAATGTACTGTAGGGAGGTTCCACGACTTGAGATGAACTATACTGGTTGCAGTATCTCATATATACAGGGGGTCATGTTCCCACCATAACTAAGCCAAATATTGAGATATTGTACTGCAATTTGGTCCACACACTAAGTTAAAATCACTAATAAATATGGAATAGCTTCGACACCTACGGAATGGGCTAATCCAGGCCCCATTGCTCTGTAACCTGCAATTGAGTGGTCTAGCTGCATAAAACCCATGTACCTGGTGCGCCATTTTGGCAGCAGAGCTAAGCCAAATATTGGGATGTAATGCTGCAATTTGGGCCAAAGATTAAGTGGGTGGCACTAATAAATGTGCAACAGCTTTGGGACTTACATCTAGTAGTAAATGTACTGTAGGGAGGTTCCACGACTTGAGATGAACTATACTGGTTGCAGTATCTCATATATACAGGGGGTCATGTTCCCACCATAACTAAGCCAAATATTGAGATATTGTACTGCAATTTGGTCCACACACTAAGTTAAAATCACTAATAAATATGGAATAGCTTCGACACCTACGGAATGGGCTAATCCAGGCCCCATTGCTCTGTAACCTGCAATTGACTGGTCTAGCTGCATAAAACCCATGTACCTGGTGCGCCATTTTAGCAGCAGAGCTAAACGAAATATTGGGATGTAATGCTGCAATTTGGGCCAAAGATTAAGTGGGTGGCACTGATAAATGTGCAACAGCTTTGGGACTTACATCTAGTAGTAAATGTACTGTAGGGAGGTTCCACGACTTGAGATGAACTATAGTGGTTGCAGTCTCTCATATATACAGGGGGTCATGTTCCCACTATAACTAAGCCAAATATTAAGATATTGTACTGCAATTTGGTCCACACACTAAGTAAAAATCACTAATAAATATGGATTAGCTTCGACACCGACGCAATGGGCTAATTCAGGCCCCATTGCTCTGTAACCTGCAATTGAGTGGTCTAGCTGCATAAAACCCATGTACCTGGTGCGCCATTTTGGCAGCAGAGCTAAGCCAAATATTGGGATGTAATGCTGCAATTTGGGCCAAAGATTAAGTGGGTGGCACTAATAAATGTGCAACAGCTTTGGGACTTACATCTAGTAGTAAATCTACTGTAGGGAGGTTCCACGACTTGAGATGAACTATACTGGTTGCAGTATCTCATATATACAGGGGGTCATGTTCCCACCATAACTAAGCCAAATATTGAGATATTGTACTGCAATTTGGTCCACACACTAAGTTAAAATCACTAATAAATATGGAATAGCTTCGACACCTACGGAATGGGCTAATCCAGGCCCCATTGCTCTGTAACCTGCAATTGACTGGTCTAGCTGCATAAAACCCATGTACCTGGTGCGCCATTTTGGCAGCAGAGCTAAACGAAATATTGGGATGTAATGCTGCAATTTGGGCCAAAGATTAAGTGGGTGGCACTAATAAATGTGCAACAGCTTTGGGACTTACATCTAGTAGTAAATGTACTGTAGGGAGGTTCCACAACTTGAGATGAACTATACTGGTTGCAGTCTCTCATATATACAGGGGGTCATGTTCCCACTATAACTAAGCCAAATATTGAGATATTGTACTGCAATTTGGTCCACACACTAAGTTAAAATCACTAATAAATATGGAATAGCTTCGACACCTACGGAATGGGCTAATCCAGGCCCCATTGCTCTGTAACCTGCAATTGACTGGTCTAGCTGCATAAAAGCCATGTACCTGGTGCGCCATTTTAGCAGCAGAGCTAAACGAAATATTGGGATGTAATGCTGCAATTTGGGCCAAAGATTAAGTGGGTGGCACTAATAAATGTGCAACAGCTTTGGGACTTACATCTAGTAGTAAATGTACTGTAGGGAGGTTCCACGACTTGAGATGAACTATACTGGTTGCAGTCTCTCATATATACAGGGGGTCATGTTCCCACTATAACTAAGCCAAATATTAAGATATTGTACTGCAATTTGGTCCACACACTAAGTAAAAATCACTAATAAATATGGATTAGCTTCGACACCGACGCAATGGGCTAATCCAGGCCCCATTGCTCTGTAACCTGCAATTGAGTGGTCTAGCTGCATAAAACCCATGTACCTGGTGCGCCATTTTGGCAGCAGAGCTAAGCCAAATATTGGGATGTAATGCTGCAATTTGGGCCAAAGATTAAGTGGGTGGCACTAATAAATGTGCAACAGCTTTGGGACTTACATCTAGTAGTAAATCTACTGTAGGGAGGTTCCACGACTTGAGATGAACTATACTGGTTGCAGTATCTCATATATACAGGGGGTCATGTTCCCACCATAACTAAGCCAAATATTGAGATATTGTACTGCAATTTGGTCCACACACTAAGTTAAAATCACTAATAAATATGGAATAGCTTCGACACCTACGGAATGGGCTAATCCAGGCCCCATTGCTCTGTAACCTGCAATTGACTGGTCTAGCTGCATCAAACCCATGTACCTGGTGCGCCATTTTAGCAGCAGAGCTAAACGAAATATTGGGATGTAATGCTGCAATTTGGGCCAAAGATTAAGTGGGTGGCACTAATAAATGTGCAACAGCTTTGGGACTTACATCTAGTAGTAAATGTACTGTAGGGAGGTTCCACGACTTGAGATGAACTATACTGGTTGCAGTCTCTCATATATACAGGGGGTCATGTTCCCACTATAACTAAGCCAAATATTAAGATATTGTACTGCAATTTGGTCCACACACTAAGTTAAAATCACTAATAAATATGGATTAGCTTCGACACCGACGCAATGGGCTAATCCAGGCCCCATTGCTCTGTAACCTGCAATTGAGTGGTCTAGCTGCATAAAACCCATGTACCTGGTGCGCCATTTTGGCAGCAGAGCTAAGCCAAATATTGGGATGTAATGCTGCAATTTGGGCCAAAGATTAAGTGGGTGGCACTAATAAATGTGCAACAGCTTTGGGACTTACATCTAGTAGTAAATGTACTGTAGGGAGGTTCCACGACTTGAGATGAACTATACTGGTTGCAGTCTCTCATATATACAGGGGGTCATGTTCCCACAATAACTAAGCCAAATATTAAGATATTGTACTGCAATTTGGTCCACACACTAAGTAAAAATCACTAATAAATATGGATTAGCTTCGACACCGACGCAATGGGCTAATCCAGGCCCCATTGCTCTGTAACCTGCAATTGAGTGGTCTAGCTGCATAAAACCCATGTACCTGGTGCGCCATTTTGGCAGCAGAGCTAAGCCAAATATTGGGATGTAATGCTGCAATTTGGGCCAAAGATTAAGTGGGTGGCACTAATAAATGTGCAACAGCTTTGGGACTTACATCTAGTAGTAAATCTACTGTAGGGAGGTTCCACGACTTGAGATGAACTATACTGGTTGCAGTATCTCATATATACAGGGGGTCATGTTCCCACCATAACTAAGCCAAATATTGAGATATTGTACTGCAATTTGGTCCACACACTAAGTTAAAATCACTAATAAATATGGAATAGCTTCGACACCTACGGAATGGGCTAATCCAGGCCCCATTGCTCTGTAACCTGCAATTGACTGGTCTAGCTGCATAAAACCCATGTACCTGGTGCGCCATTTTAGCAGCAGAGCTAAACGAAATATTGGGATGTAATGCTGCAATTTGGGCCAAAGATTAAGTGGGTGGCACTAATAAATGTGCAACAGCTTTGGGACTTACATCTAGTAGTAAATGTACTGTAGGGAGGTTCCACGACTTGAGATGAACTATACTGGTTGCAGTCTCTCATATATACAGGGGGTCATGTTCCCACTATAACTAAGCCAAATATTAAGATATTGTACTGCAATTTGGTCCACACACTAAGTAAAAATCACTAATAAATATGGATTAGCTTCGACACCGACGCAATGGGCTAATCCAGGCCCCATTGCTCTGTAACCTGCAATTGAGTGGTCTAGCTGCATAAAACCCATGTACCTGGTGCGCCATTTTGGCAGCAGAGCTAAGCCAAATATTGGGATGTAATGCTGCAATTTGGGCCAAAGATTAAGTGGGTGGCACTAATAAATGTGCAACAGCTTTGGGACTTACATCTAGTAGTAAATCTACTGTAGGGAGGTTCCACGACTTGAGATGAACTATACTGGTTGCAGTATCTCATATATACAGGGGGTCATGTTCCCACCATAACTAAGCCAAATATTGAGATATTGTACTGCAATTTGGTCCACACACTAAGTTAAAATCACTAATAAATATGGAATAGCTTCGACACCTACGGAATGGGCTAATCCAGGCCCCATTGCTCTGTAACCTGCAATTGACTGGTCTAGCTGCATCAAACCCATGTACCTGGTGCGCCATTTTAGCAGCAGAGCTAAACGAAATATTGGGATGTAATGCTGCAATTTGGGCCAAAGATTAAGTGGGTGGCACTAATAAATGTGCAACAGCTTTGGGACTTACATCTAGTAGTAAATGTACTGTAGGGAGGTTCCACGACTTGAGATGAACTATACTGGTTGCAGTCTCTCATATATACAGGGGGTCATGTTCCCACTATAACTAAGCCAAATATTAAGATATTGTACTGCAATTTGGTCCACACACTAAGTTAAAATCACTAATAAATATGGATTAGCTTCGACACCGACGCAATGGGCTAATCCAGGCCCCATTGCTCTGTAACCTGCAATTGAGTGGTCTAGCTGCATAAAACCCATGTACCTGGTGCGCCATTTTGGCAGCAGAGCTAAGCCAAATATTGGGATGTAATGCTGCAATTTGGGCCAAAGATTAAGTGGGTGGCACTAATAAATGTGCAACAGCTTTGGGACTTACATCTAGTAGTAAATGTACTGTAGGGAGGTTCCACGACTTGAGATGAACTATACTGGTTGCAGTCTCTCATATATACAGGGGGTCATGTTCCCACTATAACTAAGCCAAATATTAAGATATTGTACTGCAATTTGGTCCACACACTAAGTAAAAATCACTAATAAATATGGATTAGCTTCGACACCGACGCAATGGGCTAATCCAGGCCCCATTGCTCTGTAACCTGCAATTGAGTGGTCTAGCTGCATAAAACCCATGTACCTGGTGCGCCATTTTGGCAGCAGAGCTAAGCCAAATATTGGGATGTAATGCTGCAATTTGGGCCAAAGATTAAGTGGGTGGCACTAATAAATGTGCAACAGCTTTGGGACTTACATCTAGTAGTAAATCTACTGTAGGGAGGTTCCACGACTTGAGATGAACTATACTGGTTGCAGTATCTCATATATACAGGGGGTCATGTTCCCACCATAACTAAGCCAAATATTGAGATATTGTACTGCAATTTGGTCCACACACTAAGTTAAAATCACTAATAAATATGGAATAGCTTCGACACCTACGGAATGGGCTAATCCAGGCCCCATTGCTCTGTAACCTGCAATTGACTGGTCTAGCTGCATAAAACCCATGTACCTGGTGCGCCATTTTAGCAGCAGAGCTAAACGAAATATTGGGATGTAATGCTGCAATTTGGGCCAAAGATTAAGTGGGTGGCACTAATAAATGTGCAACAGCTTTGGGACTTACATCTAGTAGTAAATGTACTGTAGGGAGGTTCCACGACTTGAGATGAACTATACTGGTTGCAGTCTCTCATATATACAGGGGGTCATGTTCCCACTATAACTAAGCCAAATATTAAGATATTGTACTGCAATTTGGTCCACACACTAAGTAAAAATCACTAATAAATATGGATTAGCTTCGACACCGACGCAATGGGCTAATCCAGGCCCCATTGCTCTGTAACCTGCAATTGAGTGGTCTAGCTGCATAAAACCCATGTACCTGGTGCGCCATTTTGGCAGCAGAGCTAAGCCAAATATTGGGATGTAATGCTGCAATTTGGGCCAAAGATTAAGTGGGTGGCACTAATAAATGTGCAACAGCTTTGGGACTTACATCTAGTAGTAAATGTACTGTAGGGAGGTTCCACGACTTGAGATGAACTATACTGGTTGCAGTATCTCATATATACAGGGGGTCATGTTCCCACCATAACTAAGCCAAATATTGAGATATTGTACTGCAATTTGGTCCACACACTAAGTTAAAATCACTAATAAATATGGAATAGCTTCGACACCTACGGAATGGGCTAATCCAGGCCCCATTGCTCTGTAACCTGCAATTGACTGGTCTAGCTGCATAAAACCCATGTACCTGGTGCGCCATTTTAGCAGCAGAGCTAAACGAAATATTGGGATGTAATGCTGCAATTTGGGCCAAAGATTAAGTGGGTGGCACTGATAAATGTGCAACAGCTTTGGGACTTACATCTAGTAGTAAATGTACTGTAGGGAGGTTCCACGACTTGAGATGAACTATAGTGGTTGCAGTCTCTCATATATACAGGGGGTCATGTTCCCACTATAACTAAGCCAAATATTAAGATATTGTACTGCAATTTGGTCCACACACTAAGTAAAAATCACTAATAAATATGGATTAGCTTCGACACCGACGCAATGGGCTAATCCAGGCCCCATTGCTCTGTAACCTGCAATTGAGTGGTCTAGCTGCATAAAACCCATGTACCTGGTGCGCCATTTTGGCAGCAGAGCTAAGCCAAATATTGGGATGTAATGCTGCAATTTGGGCCAAAGATTAAGTGGGTGGCACTAATAAATGTGCAACAGCTTTGGGACTTACATCTAGTAGTAAATGTACTGTAGGGAGGTTCCACGACTTGAGATGAACTATACTGGTTGCAGTATCTCATATATACAGGGGGTCATGTTCCCACCATAACTAAGCCAAATATTGAGATATTGTACTGCAATTTGGTCCACACACTAAGTTAAAATCACTAATAAATATGGAATAGCTTCGACACCTACGGAATGGGCTAATCCAGGCCCCATTGCTCTGTAACCTGCAATTGACTGGTCTAGCTGCATAAAACCCATGTACCTGGTGCGCCATTTTAGCAGCAGAGCTAAACGAAATATTGGGATGTAATGCTGCAATTTGGGCCAAAGATTAAGTGGGTGGCACTGATAAATGTGCAACAGCTTTGGGACTTACATCTAGTAGTAAATGTACTGTAGGGAGGTTCCACGACTTGAGATGAACTATAGTGGTTGCAGTCTCTCATATATACAGGGGGTCATGTTCCCACTATAACTAAGCCAAATATTAAGATATTGTACTGCAATTTGGTCCACACACTAAGTAAAAATCACTAATAAATATGGATTAGCTTCGACACCGACGCAATGGGCTAATTCAGGCCCCATTGCTCTGTAACCTGCAATTGAGTGGTCTAGCTGCATAAAACCCATGTACCTGGTGCGCCATTTTGGCAGCAGAGCTAAGCCAAATATTGGGATGTAATGCTGCAATTTGGGCCAAAGATTAAGTGGGTGGCACTAATAAATGTGCAACAGCTTTGGGACTTACATCTAGTAGTAAATCTACTGTAGGGAGGTTCCACGACTTGAGATGAACTATACTGGTTGCAGTATCTCATATATACAGGGGGTCATGTTCCCACCATAACTAAGCCAAATATTGAGATATTGTACTGCAATTTGGTCCACACACTAAGTTAAAATCACTAATAAATATGGAATAGCTTCGACACCTACGGAATGGGCTAATCCAGGCCCCATTGCTCTGTAACCTGCAATTGACTGGTCTAGCTGCATAAAACCCATGTACCTGGTGCGCCATTTTGGCAGCAGAGCTAAACGAAATATTGGGATGTAATGCTGCAATTTGGGCCAAAGATTAAGTGGGTGGCACTAATAAATGTGCAACAGCTTTGGGACTTACATCTAGTAGTAAATGTACTGTAGGGAGGTTCCACGACTTGAGATGAACTATACTGGTTGCAGTCTCTCATATATACAGGGGGTCATGTTCCCACTATAACTAAGCCAAATATTGAGATATTGTACTGCAATTTGGTCCACACACTAAGTTAAAATCACTAATAAATATGGAATAGCTTCGACACCTACGGAATGGGCTAATCCAGGCCCCATTGCTCTGTAACCTGCAATTGACTGGTCTAGCTGCATAAAAGCCATGTACCTGGTGCGCCATTTTAGCAGCAGAGCTAAACGAAATATTGGGATGTAATGCTGCAATTTGGGCCAAAGATTAAGTGGGTGGCACTAATAAATGTGCAACAGCTTTGGGACTTACATCTAGTAGTAAATGTACTGTAGGGAGGTTCCACGACTTGAGATGAACTATACTGGTTGCAGTCTCTCATATATACAGGGGGTCATGTTCCCACTATAACTAAGCCAAATATTAAGATATTGTACTGCAATTTGGTCCACACACTAAGTAAAAATCACTAATAAATATGGATTAGCTTCGACACCGACGCAATGGGCTAATCCAGGCCCCATTGCTCTGTAACCTGCAATTGAGTGGTCTAGCTGCATAAAACCCATGTACCTGGTGCGCCATTTTGGCAGCAGAGCTAAGCCAAATATTGGGATGTAATGCTGCAATTTGGGCCAAAGATTAAGTGGGTGGCACTAATAAATGTGCAACAGCTTTGGGACTTACATCTAGTAGTAAATCTACTGTAGGGAGGTTCCACGACTTGAGATGAACTATACTGGTTGCAGTATCTCATATATACAGGGGGTCATGTTCCCACCATAACTAAGCCAAATATTGAGATATTGTACTGCAATTTGGTCCACACACTAAGTTAAAATCACTAATAAATATGGAATAGCTTCGACACCTACGGAATGGGCTAATCCAGGCCCCATTGCTCTGTAACCTGCAATTGACTGGTCTAGCTGCATAAAACCCATGTACCTGGTGCGCCATTTTAGCAGCAGAGCTAAACGAAATATTGGGATGTAATGCTGCAATTTGGGCCAAAGATTAAGTGGGTGGCACTAATAAATGTGCAACAGCTTTGGGACTTACATCTAGTAGTAAATGTACTGTAGGGAGGTTCCACGACTTGAGATGAACTATACTGGTTGCAGTCTCTCATATATACAGGGGGTCATGTTCCCACTATAACTAAGCCAAATATTAAGATATTGTACTGCAATTTGGTCCACACACTAAGTTAAAATCACTAATAAATATGGATTAGCTTCGACACCGACGCAATGGGCTAATCCAGGCCCCATTGCTCTGTAACCTGCAATTGAGTGGTCTAGCTGCATAAAACCCATGTACCTGGTGCGCCATTTTGGCAGCAGAGCTAAGCCAAATATTGGGATGTAATGCTGCAATTTGGGCCAAAGATTAAGTGGGTGGCACTAATAAATGTGCAACAGCTTTGGGACTTACATCTAGTAGTAAATGTACTGTAGGGAGGTTCCACGACTTGAGATGAACTATACTGGTTGCAGTCTCTCATATATACAGGGGGTCATGTTCCCACTATAACTAAGCCAAATATTAAGATATTGTACTGCAATTTGGTCCACACACTAAGTAAAAATCACTAATAAATATGGATTAGCTTCGACACCGACGCAATGGGCTAATCCAGGCCCCATTGCTCTGTAACCTGCAATTGAGTGGTCTAGCTGCATAAAACCCATGTACCTGGTGCGCCATTTTGGCAGCAGAGCTAAGCCAAATATTGGGATGTAATGCTGCAATTTGGGCCAAAGATTAAGTGGGTGGCACTAATAAATGTGCAACAGCTTTGGGACTTACATCTAGTAGTAAATCTACTGTAGGGAGGTTCCACGACTTGAGATGAACTATACTGGTTGCAGTATCTCATATATACAGGGGGTCATGTTCCCACCATAACTAAGCCAAATATTGAGATATTGTACTGCAATTTGGTCCACACACTAAGTTAAAATCACTAATAAATATGGAATAGCTTCGACACCTACGGAATGGGCTAATCCAGGCCCCATTGCTCTGTAACCTGCAATTGACTGGTCTAGCTGCATAAAACCCATGTACCTGGTGCGCCATTTTAGCAGCAGAGCTAAACGAAATATTGGGATGTAATGCTGCAATTTGGGCCAAAGATTAAGTGGGTGGCACTAATAAATGTGCAACAGCTTTGGGACTTACATCTAGTAGTAAATGTACTGTAGGGAGGTTCCACGACTTGAGATGAACTATACTGGTTGCAGTCTCTCATATATACAGGGGGTCATGTTCCCACTATAACTAAGCCAAATATTAAGATATTGTACTGCAATTTGGTCCACACACTAAGTTAAAATCACTAATAAATATGGATTAGCTTCGACACCGACGCAATGGGCTAATCCAGGCCCCATTGCTCTGTAACCTGGAATTGAGTGGTCTAGCTGCATAAAACCCATGTACCTGGTGCGCCATTTTGGCAGCAGAGCTAAGCCAAATATTGGGATGTAATGCTGCAATTTGGGCCAAAGATTAAGTGGGTGGCACTAATAAATGTGCAACAGCTTTGGGACTTACATCTAGTAGTAAATCTACTGTAGGGAGGTTCCACGACTTGAGATGAACTATACTGGTTGCAGTATCTCATATATACAGGGGGTCATGTTCCCACCATAACTAAGCCAAATATTGAGATATTGTACTGCAATTTGGTCCACACACTAAGTTAAAATCACTAATAAATATGGAATAGCTTCGACACCTACGGAATGGGCTAATCCAGGCCCCATTGCTCTGTAACCTGCAATTGACTGGTCTAGCTGCATAAAACCCATGTACCTGGTGCGCCATTTTAGCAGCAGAGCTAAACGAAATATTGGGATGTAATGCTGCAATTTGGGCCAAAGATTAAGTGGGTGGCACTAATAAATGTGCAACAGCTTTGGGACTTACATCTAGTAGTAAATGTACTGTAGGGAGGTTCCACGACTTGAGATGAACTATACTGGTTGCAGTCTCTCATATATACAGGGGGTCATGTTCCCACTATAACTAAGCCAAATATTAAGATATTGTACTGCAATTTGGTCCACACACTAAGTTAAAATCACTAATAAATATGGATTAGCTTCGACACCGACGCAATGGGCTAATCCAGGCCCCATTGCTCTGTAACCTGGAATTGAGTGGTCTAGCTGCATAAAACCCATGTACCTGGTGCGCCATTTTGGCAGCAGAGCTAAGCCAAATATTGGGATGTAATGCTGCAATTTGGGCCAAAGATTAAGTGGGTGGCACTAATAAATGTGCAACAGCTTTGGGACTTACATCTAGTAGTAAATCTACTGTAGGGAGGTTCCACGACTTGAGATGAACTATACTGGTTGCAGTATCTCATATATACAGGGGGTCATGTTCCCACCATAACTAAGCCAAATATTGAGATATTGTACTGCAATTTGGTCCACACACTAAGTTAAAATCACTAATAAATATGGAATAGCTTCGACACCTACGGAATGGGCTAATCCAGGCCCCATTGCTCTGTAACCTGCAATTGACTGGTCTAGCTGCATAAAACCCATGTACCTGGTGCGCCATTTTAGCAGCAGAGCTAAACAAAATATTGGGATGTAATGCTGCAATTTGGGCCAAAGATTAAGTGGGTGGCACTAATAAATGTGCAACAGCTTTGGGACTTACATCTAGTAGTAAATGTACTGTAGGGAGGTTCCACGACTTGAGATGAACTATACTGGTTGCAGTCTCTCATATATACAGGGGGTCATGTTCCCACCATAACTAAGCCAAATATTGAGATATTGTACTGCAATTTGGTCCACACACTAAGTTAAAATCACTAATAAATATGGAATAGCTTCGACACCTACGGAATGGGCTAATCCAGGCCCCATTGCTCTGTAACCTGCAATTGACTGGTCTAGCTGCATAAAACCCATGTACCTGGTGCGCCATTTTGGCAGCAGAGCTAAACGAAATATTGGGATGTAATGCTGCAATTTGGGCCAAAGATTAAGTGGGTGGCACTAATAAATGTGCAACAGCTTTGGGACTTACATCTAGTAGTAAATGTACTGTAGGGAGGTTCCACGACTTGAGATGAACTATACTGGTTGCAGTCTCTCATATATACAGGGGGTCATGTTCCCACTATAACTAAGCCAAATATTGAGATATTGTACTGCAATTTGGTCCACACACTAAGTTAAAATCACTAATAAATCTGGAATAGCTTCGACACCTACGGAATGGGCTAATCCAGGCCCCATTGCTCTGTAACCTGCAATTGACTGGTCTAGCTGCATAAAAGCCATGTACCTGGTGCGCCATTTTAGCAGCAGAGCTAAACGAAATATTGGGATGTAATGCTGCAATTTGGGCCAAAGATTAAGTGGGTGGCACTAATAAATGTGCAACAGCTTTGGGACTTACATCTAGTAGTAAATGTACTGTAGGGAGGTTCCACGACTTGAGATGAACTATACTGGTTGCAGTCTCTCATATATACAGGGGGTCATGTTCCCACTATAACTAAGCCAAATATTAAGATATTGTACTGCAATTTGGTCCACACACTAAGTTAAAATCACTAATAAATATGGATTAGCTTCGACACCGACGCAATGGGCTAATCCAGGCCCCATTGCTCTGTAACCTGCAATTGAGTGGTCTAGCTGCATAAAACCCATGTACCTGGTGCGCCATTTTGGCAGCAGAGCTAAGCCAAATATTGGGATGTAATGCTGCAATTTGGGCCAAAGATTAAGTGGGTGGCACTAATAAATGTGCAACAGCTTTGGGACTTACATCTAGTAGTAAATCTACTGTAGGGAGGTTCCACGACTTGAGATGAACTATACTGGTTGCAGTCTCTCATATATACAGGGGGTCATGTTCCCACTATAACTAAGCCAAATATTGAGATATTGTACTGCAATTTGGTCCACACACTAAGTTAAAATCACTAATAAATATGGAATAGCTTCGACACCTACGGAATGGGCTAATCCAGGCCCCATTGCTCTGTAACCTGCAATTGACTGGTCTAGCTGCATAAAACCCATGTACCTGGTGCGCCATTTTAGCAGCAGAGCTAAACGAAATATTGGGATGTAATGCTGCAATTTGGGCCAAAGATTAAGTGGGTGGCACTAATAAATGTGCAACAGCTTTGGGACTTACATCTAGTAGTAAATGTACTGTAGGGAGGTTCCACGACTTGAGATGAACTATACTGGTTGCAGTCTCTCATATATACAGGGGGTCATGTTCCCACTATAACTAAGCCAAATATTAAGATATTGTACTGCAATTTGGTCCACACACTAAGTAAAAATCACTAATAAATATGGATTAGCTTCGACACCGACGCAATGGGCTAATCCAGGCCCCATTGCTCTGTAACCTGCAATTGAGTGGTCTAGCTGCATAAAACCCATGTACCTGGTGCGCCATTTTGGCAGCAGAGCTAAGCCAAATATTGGGATGTAATGCTGCAATTTGGGCCAAAGATTAAGTGGGTGGCACTAATAAATGTGCAACAGCTTTGGGACTTACATCTAGTAGTAAATCTACTGTAGGGAGGTTCCACGACTTGAGATGAACTATACTGGTTGCAGTATCTCATATATACAGGGGGTCATGTTCCCACCATAACTAAGCCAAATATTGAGATATTGTACTGCAATTTGGTCCACACACTAAGTTAAAATCACTAATAAATATGGAATAGCTTCGACACCTACGGAATGGGCTAATCCAGGCCCCATTGCTCTGTAACCTGCAATTGACTGGTCTAGCTGCATAAAAGCCATGTACCTGGTGCGCCATTTTAGCAGCAGAGCTAAACGAAATATTGGGATGTAATGCTGCAATTTGGGCCAAAGATTAAGTGGGTGGCACTAATAAATGTGCAACAGCTTTGGGACTTACATCTAGTAGTAAATGTACTGTAGGGAGGTTCCACGACTTGAGATGAACTATACTGGTTGCAGTCTCTCATATATACAGGGGGTCATGTTCCCACTATAACTAAGCCAAATATTAAGATATTGTACTGCAATTTGGTCCACACACTAAGTTAAAATCACTAATAAATATGGATTAGCTTCGACACCGACGCAATGGGCTAATCCAGGCCCCATTGCTCTGTAACCTGCAATTGAGTGGTCTAGCTGCATAAAACCCATGTACCTGGTGCGCCATTTTGGCAGCAGAGCTAAGCCAAATATTGGGATGTAATGCTGCAATTTGGGCCAAAGATTAAGTGGGTGGCACTAATAAATGTGCAACAGCTTTGGGACTTACATCTAGTAGTAAATCTACTGTAGGGAGGTTCCACGACTTGAGATGAACTATACTGGTTGCAGTATCTCATATATACAGGGGGTCATGTTCCCACCATAACTAAGCCAAATATTGAGATATTGTACTGCAATTTGGTCCACACACTAAGTTAAAATCACTAATAAATATGGAATAGCTTCGACACCTACGGAATGGGCTAATCCAGGCCCCATTGCTCTGTAACCTGCAATTGACTGGTCTAGCTGCATAAAACCCATGTACCTGGTGCGCCATTTTAGCAGCAGAGCTAAACAAAATATTGGGATGTAATGCTGCAATTTGGGCCAAAGATTAAGTGGGTGGCACTAATAAATGTGCAACAGCTTTGGGACTTACATCTAGTAGTAAATGTACTGTAGGGAGGTTCCACGACTTGAGATGAACTATACTGGTTGCAGTCTCTCATATATACAGGGGGTCATGTTCCCACCATAACTAAGCCAAATATTGAGATATTGTACTGCAATTTGGTCCACACACTAAGTTAAAATCACTAATAAATATGGAATAGCTTCGACACCTACGGAATGGGCTAATCCAGGCCCCATTGCTCTGTAACCTGCAATTGACTGGTCTAGCTGCATAAAACCCATGTACCTGGTGCGCCATTTTGGCAGCAGAGCTAAACGAAATATTGGGATGTAATGCTGCAATTTGGGCCAAAGATTAAGTGGGTGGCACTAATAAATGTGCAACAGCTTTGGGACTTACATCTAGTAGTAAATGTACTGTAGGGAGGTTCCACGACTTGAGATGAACTATACTGGTTGCAGTCTCTCATATATACAGGGGGTCATGTTCCCACTATAACTAAGCCAAATATTGAGATATTGTACTGCAATTTGGTCCACACACTAAGTTAAAATCACTAATAAATCTGGAATAGCTTCGACACCTACGGAATGGGCTAATCCAGGCCCCATTGCTCTGTAACCTGCAATTGACTGGTCTAGCTGCATAAAAGCCATGTACCTGGTGCGCCATTTTAGCAGCAGAGCTAAACGAAATATTGGGATGTAATGCTGCAATTTGGGCCAAAGATTAAGTGGGTGGCACTAATAAATGTGCAACAGCTTTGGGACTTACATCTAGTAGTAAATGTACTGTAGGGAGGTTCCACGACTTGAGATGAACTATACTGGTTGCAGTCTCTCATATATACAGGGGGTCATGTTCCCACTATAACTAAGCCAAATATTAAGATATTGTACTGCAATTTGGTCCACACACTAAGTTAAAATCACTAATAAATATGGATTAGCTTCGACACCGACGCAATGGGCTAATCCAGGCCCCATTGCTCTGTAACCTGCAATTGAGTGGTCTAGCTGCATAAAACCCATGTACCTGGTGCGCCATTTTGGCAGCAGAGCTAAGCCAAATATTGGGATGTAATGCTGCAATTTGGGCCAAAGATTAAGTGGGTGGCACTAATAAATGTGCAACAGCTTTGGGACTTACATCTAGTAGTAAATCTACTGTAGGGAGGTTCCACGACTTGAGATGAACTATACTGGTTGCAGTCTCTCATATATACAGGGGGTCATGTTCCCACTATAACTAAGCCAAATATTGAGATATTGTACTGCAATTTGGTCCACACACTAAGTTAAAATCACTAATAAATATGGAATAGCTTCGACACCTACGGAATGGGCTAATCCAGGCCCCATTGCTCTGTAACCTGCAATTGACTGGTCTAGCTGCATAAAACCCATGTACCTGGTGCGCCATTTTAGCAGCAGAGCTAAACGAAATATTGGGATGTAATGCTGCAATTTGGGCCAAAGATTAAGTGGGTGGCACTAATAAATGTGCAACAGCTTTGGGACTTACATCTAGTAGTAAATGTACTGTAGGGAGGTTCCACGACTTGAGATGAACTATACTGGTTGCAGTCTCTCATATATACAGGGGGTCATGTTCCCACTATAACTAAGCCAAATATTAAGATATTGTACTGCAATTTGGTCCACACACTAAGTAAAAATCACTAATAAATATGGATTAGCTTCGACACCGACGCAATGGGCTAATCCAGGCCCCATTGCTCTGTAACCTGCAATTGAGTGGTCTAGCTGCATAAAACCCATGTACCTGGTGCGCCATTTTGGCAGCAGAGCTAAGCCAAATATTGGGATGTAATGCTGCAATTTGGGCCAAAGATTAAGTGGGTGGCACTAATAAATGTGCAACAGGTTTGGGACTTACATCTAGTAGTAAATCTACTGTAGGGAGGTTCCACGACTTGAGATGAACTATACTGGTTGCAGTATCTCATATATACAGGGGGTCATGTTCCCACCATAACTAAGCCAAATATTGAGATATTGTACTGCAATTTGGTCCACACACTAAGTTAAAATCACTAATAAATATGGAATAGCTTCGACACCTACGGAATGGGCTAATCCAGGCCCCATTGCTCTGTAACCTGCAATTGACTGGTCTAGCTGCATAAAACCCATGTAACTGGTGCGCCATTTTAGCAGCAGAGCTAAACGAAATATTGGGATGTAATGCTGCAATTTGGGCCAAAGATTAAGTGGGTGGCACTAATAAATGTGCAACAGCTTTGGGACTTACATCTAGTAGTAAATGTACTGTAGGGAGGTTCCACGACTTGAGATGAACTATACTGGTTGCAGTCTCTCATATATACAGGGGGTCATGTTCCCACTATAACTAAGCCAAATATTAAGATATTGTACTGCAATTTGGTCCACACACTAAGTAAAAATCACTAATAAATATGGATTAGCTTCGACACCGACGCAATGGGCTAATCCAGGCCCCATTGCTCTGTAACCTGCAATTGAGTGGTCTAGCTGCATAAAACCCATGTACCTGGTGCGCCATTTTGGCGGCAGAGCTAAGCCAAATATTGGGATGTAATGCTGCAATTTGGGCCAAAGATTAAGTGGGTGGCACTAATAAATGTGCAACAGCTTTGGGACTTACATCTAGTAGTAAATCTACTGTAGGGAGGTTCAACGACTTGAGATGAACTATACTGGTTGCAGTATCTCATATATACAGGGGGTCATGTTCCCACCATAACTAAGCCAAATATTGAGATATTGTACTGCAATTTGGTCCACACACTAAGTTAAAATCACTAATAAATATGGAATAGCTTCGACACCTACGGAATGGGCTAATCCAGGCCCCATTGCTCTGTAACCTGCAATTGACTGGTCTAGCTGCATAAAACCCATGTACCTGGTGCGCCATTTTAGCAGCAGAGCTAAACGAAATATTGGGATGTAATGCTGCAATTTGGGCCAAAGATTAAGTGGGTGGCACTAATAAATGTGCAACAGCTTTGGGACTTACATCTAGTAGTAAATGTACTGTAGGGAGGTTCCACGACTTGAGATGAACTATACTGGTTGCAGTATCTCATATATACAGGGGGTCATGTTCCCACCATAACTAAGCCAAATATTGAGATATTGTACTGCAATTTGGTCCACACACTAAGTTAAAATCACTAATAAATATGGAATAGCTTCGACACCTACGGAATGGGCTAATCCAGGCCCCATTGCTCTGTAACCTGCAATTGAGTGGTCTAGCTGCATAAAACCCATGTACCTGGTGCGCCATTTTGGCAGCAGAGCTAAGCCAAATATTGGGATATAATGCTGCAATTTGGGCCAAAGATTAAGTGGGTGGCACTAATAAATGTGCAACAGCTTTGGGACTTACATCTAGTAGTAAATCTACTGTAGGGAGGTTCCACGACTTGAGATGAACTATACTGGTTGCAGTATCTCATATATACAGGGGGTCATGTTCCCACCATAACTAAGCCAAATATTGAGATATTGTACTGCAATTTGGTCCACACACTAAGTTAAAATCACTAATAAATATGGAATAGCTTCGACACCTACGGAATGGGCTAATCCAGGCCCCATTGCTCTGTAACCTGCAATTGACTGGTCTAGCTGCATAAAACCCATGTACCTGGTGCGCCATTTTGGCAGCAGAGCTAAACGAAATATTGGGATGTAATGCTGCAATTTGGGCCAAAGATTAAGTGGGTGGCACTAATAAATGTGCAACAGCTTTGGGACTTACATCTAGTAGTAAATGTACTGTAGGGAGGTTCCACGACTTGAGATGAACTATACTGGTTGCAGTCTCTCATATATACAGGGGGTCATGTTCCCACCATAACTAAGCCAAATATTGAGATATTGTACTGCAATTTGGTCCACACACTAAGTTAAAATCACTAATAAATATGGAATAGCTTCGACACCTACGGAATGGGCTAATCCAGGCCCCATTGCTCTGTAACCTGCAATTGACTGGTCTAGCTGCATAAAACCCATGTACCTGGTGCGCCATTTTAGCAGCAGAGCTAAACGAAATATTGGGATGTAATGCTGCAATTTGGGCCAAAGATTAAGTGGGTGGCACTAATAAATGTGCAACAGCTTTGGGACTTACATCTAGTAGTAAATGTACTGTAGGGAGGTTCCACGACTTGAGATGAACTATACTGGTTGCAGTCTCTCATATATACAGGGGGTCATGTTCCCACCATAACTAAGCCAAATATTAAGATATTGTACTGCAATTTGGTCCACACACTAAGTAAAAATCACTAATAAATATGGATTAGCTTCGACACCGACGCAATGGGCTAATCCAGGCCCCATTGCTCTGTAACCTGCAATTGAGTGGTCTAGCTGCATAAAACCCATGTACCTGGTGCGCCATTTTGGCGGCAGAGCTAAGCCAAATATTGGGATGTAATGCTGCAATTTGGGCCAAAGATTAAGTGGGTGGCACTAATAAATGTGCAACAGCTTTGGGACTTACATCTAGTAGTAAATCTACTGTAGGGAGGTTCAACGACTTGAGATGAACTATACTGGTTGCAGTATCTCATATATACAGGGGGTCATGTTCCCACCATAACTAAGCCAAATATTGAGATATTGTACTGCAATTTGGTCCACACACTAAGTTAAAATCACTAATAAATATGGAATAGCTTCGACACCTACGGAATGGGCTAATCCAGGCCCCATTGCTCTGTAACCTGCAATTGACTGGTCTAGCTGCATAAAACCCATGTACCTGGTGCGCCATTTTAGCAGCAGAGCTAAACGAAATATTGGGATGTAATGCTGCAATTTGGGCCAAAGATTAAGTGGGTGGCACTAATAAATGTGCAACAGCTTTGGGACTTACATCTAGTAGTAAATCTACTGTAGGGAGGTTCCACGACTTGAGATGAACTATACTGGTTGCAGTATCTCATATATACAGGGGGTCATGTTCCCACCATAACTAAGCCAAATATTGAGATATTGTACTGCAATTTGGTCCACACACTAAGTTAAAATCACTAATAAATATGGAATAGCTTCGACACCTACGGAATGGGCTAATCCAGGCCCCATTGCTCTGTAACCTGCAATTGAGTGGTCTAGCTGCATAAAACCCATGTACCTGGTGCGCCATTTTGGCAGCAGAGCTAAGCCAAATATTGGGATGTAATGCTGCAATTTGGGCCAAAGATTAAGTGGGTGGCACTAATAAATGTGCAACAGCTTTGGGACTTACATCTAGTAGTAAATCTACTGTAGGGAGGTTCCACGACTTGAGATGAACTATACTGGTTGCAGTATCTCATATATACAGGGGGTCATGTTCCCACCATAACTAAGCCAAATATTGAGATATTGTACTGCAATTTGGTCCACACACTAAGTTAAAATCACTAATAAATATGGAATAGCTTCGACACCTACGGAATGGGCTAATCCAGGCCCCATTGCTCTGTAACCTGCAATTGACTGGTCTAGCTGCATAAAACCCATGTACCTGGTGCGCCATTTTAGCAGCAGAGCTAAACAAAATATTGGGATGTAATGCTGCAATTTGGGCCAAAGATTAAGTGGGTGGCACTAATAAATGTGCAACAGCTTTGGGACTTACATCTAGTAGTAAATGTACTGTAGGGAGGTTCCACGACTTGAGATGAACTATACTGGTTGCAGTCTCTCATATATACAGGGGGTCATGTTCCCACCATAACTAAGCCAAATATTGAGATATTGTACTGCAATTTGGTCCACACACTAAGTTAAAATCACTAATAAATATGGAATAGCTTCGACACCTACGGAATGGGCTAATCCAGGCCCCATTGCTCTGTAACCTGCAATTGACTGGTCTAGCTGCATAAAACCCATGTACCTGGTGCGCCATTTTGGCAGCAGAGCTAAACGAAATATTGGGATGTAATGCTGCAATTTGGGCCAAAGATTAAGTGGGTGGCACTAATAAATGTGCAACAGCTTTGGGACTTACATCTAGTAGTAAATGTACTGTAGGGAGGTTCCACGACTTGAGATGAACTATACTGGTTGCAGTCTCTCATATATACAGGGGGTCATGTTCCCACTATAACTAAGCCAAATATTGAGATATTGTACTGCAATTTGGTCCACACACTAAGTTAAAATCACTAATAAATCTGGAATAGCTTCGACACCTACGGAATGGGCTAATCCAGGCCCCATTGCTCTGTAACCTGCAATTGACTGGTCTAGCTGCATAAAAGCCATGTACCTGGTGCGCCATTTTAGCAGCAGAGCTAAACGAAATATTGGGATGTAATGCTGCAATTTGGGCCAAAGATTAAGTGGGTGGCACTAATAAATGTGCAACAGCTTTGGGACTTACATCTAGTAGTAAATGTACTGTAGGGAGGTTCCACGACTTGAGATGAACTATACTGGTTGCAGTCTCTCATATATACAGGGGGTCATGTTCCCACTATAACTAAGCCAAATATTAAGATATTGTACTGCAATTTGGTCCACACACTAAGTTAAAATCACTAATAAATATGGATTAGCTTCGACACCGACGCAATGGGCTAATCCAGGCCCCATTGCTCTGTAACCTGCAATTGAGTGGTCTAGCTGCATAAAACCCATGTACCTGGTGCGCCATTTTGGCAGCAGAGCTAAGCCAAATATTGGGATGTAATGCTGCAATTTGGGCCAAAGATTAAGTGGGTGGCACTAATAAATGTGCAACAGCTTTGGGACTTACATCTAGTAGTAAATCTACTGTAGGGAGGTTCCACGACTTGAGATGAACTATACTGGTTGCAGTCTCTCATATATACAGGGGGTCATGTTCCCACTATAACTAAGCCAAATATTGAGATATTGTACTGCAATTTGGTCCACACACTAAGTTAAAATCACTAATAAATATGGAATAGCTTCGACACCTACGGAATGGGCTAATCCAGGCCCCATTGCTCTGTAACCTGCAATTGACTGGTCTAGCTGCATAAAACCCATGTACCTGGTGCGCCATTTTAGCAGCAGAGCTAAACGAAATATTGGGATGTAATGCTGCAATTTGGGCCAAAGATTAAGTGGGTGGCACTAATAAATGTGCAACAGCTTTGGGACTTACATCTAGTAGTAAATGTACTGTAGGGAGGTTCCACGACTTGAGATGAACTATACTGGTTGCAGTCTCTCATATATACAGGGGGTCATGTTCCCACTATAACTAAGCCAAATATTAAGATATTGTACTGCAATTTGGTCCACACACTAAGTAAAAATCACTAATAAATATGGATTAGCTTCGACACCGACGCAATGGGCTAATCCAGGCCCCATTGCTCTGTAACCTGCAATTGAGTGGTCTAGCTGCATAAAACCCATGTACCTGGTGCGCCATTTTGGCAGCAGAGCTAAGCCAAATATTGGGATGTAATGCTGCAATTTGGGCCAAAGATTAAGTGGGTGGCACTAATAAATGTGCAACAGCTTTGGGACTTACATCTAGTAGTAAATCTACTGTAGGGAGGTTCCACGACTTGAGATGAACTATACTGGTTGCAGTATCTCATATATACAGGGGGTCATGTTCCCACCATAACTAAGCCAAATATTGAGATATTGTACTGCAATTTGGTCCACACACTAAGTTAAAATCACTAATAAATATGGAATAGCTTCGACACCTACGGAATGGGCTAATCCAGGCCCCATTGCTCTGTAACCTGCAATTGACTGGTCTAGCTGCATAAAACCCATGTACCTGGTGCGCCATTTTAGCAGCAGAGCTAAACGAAATATTGGGATGTAATGCTGCAATTTGGGCCAAAGATTAAGTGGGTGGCACTAATAAATGTGCAACAGCTTTGGGACTTACATCTAGTAGTAAATGTACTGTAGGGAGGTTCCACGACTTGAGATGAACTATACTGGTTGCAGTCTCTCATATATACAGGGGGTCATGTTCCCACTATAACTAAGCCAAATATTAAGATATTGTACTGCAATTTGGTCCACACACTAAGTTAAAATCACTAATAAATATGGATTAGCTTCGACACCGACGCAATGGGCTAATCCAGGCCCCATTGCTCTGTAACCTGCAATTGAGTGGTCTAGCTGCATAAAACCCATGTACCTGGTGCGCCATTTTGGCAGCAGAGCTAAGCCAAATATTGGGATGTAATGCTGCAATTTGGGCCAAAGATTAAGTGGGTGGCACTAATAAATGTGCAACAGCTTTGGGACTTACATCTAGTAGTAAATCTACTGTAGGGAGGTTCCACGACTTGAGATGAACTATACTGGTTGCAGTATCTCATATATACAGGGGGTCATGTTCCCACCATAACTAAGCCAAATATTGAGATATTGTACTGCAATTTGGTCCACACACTAAGTTAAAATCACTAATAAATATGGAATAGCTTCGACACCTACGGAATGGGCTAATCCAGGCCCCATTGCTCTGTAACCTGCAATTGACTGGTCTAGCTGCATAAAACCCATGTACCTGGTGCGCCATTTTAGCAGCAGAGCTAAACAAAATATTGGGATGTAATGCTGCAATTTGGGCCAAAGATTAAGTGGGTGGCACTAATAAATGTGCAACAGCTTTGGGACTTACATCTAGTAGTAAATGTACTGTAGGGAGGTTCCACGACTTGAGATGAACTATACTGGTTGCAGTCTCTCATATATACAGGGGGTCATGTTCCCACCATAACTAAGCCAAATATTGAGATATTGTACTGCAATTTGGTCCACACACTAAGTTAAAATCACTAATAAATATGGAATAGCTTCGACACCTACGGAATGGGCTAATCCAGGCCCCATTGCTCTGTAACCTGCAATTGACTGGTCTAGCTGCATAAAACCCATGTACCTGGTGCGCCATTTTGGCAGCAGAGCTAAACGAAATATTGGGATGTAATGCTGCAATTTGGGCCAAAGATTAAGTGGGTGGCACTAATAAATGTGCAACAGCTTTGGGACTTACATCTAGTAGTAAATGTACTGTAGGGAGGTTCCACGACTTGAGATGAACTATACTGGTTGCAGTCTCTCATATATACAGGGGGTCATGTTCCCACTATAACTAAGCCAAATATTGAGATATTGTACTGCAATTTGGTCCACACACTAAGTTAAAATCACTAATAAATCTGGAATAGCTTCGACACCTACGGAATGGGCTAATCCAGGCCCCATTGCTCTGTAACCTGCAATTGACTGGTCTAGCTGCATAAAAGCCATGTACCTGGTGCGCCATTTTAGCAGCAGAGCTAAACGAAATATTGGGATGTAATGCTGCAATTTGGGCCAAAGATTAAGTGGGTGGCACTAATAAATGTGCAACAGCTTTGGGACTTACATCTAGTAGTAAATGTACTGTAGGGAGGTTCCACGACTTGAGATGAACTATACTGGTTGCAGTCTCTCATATATACAGGGGGTCATGTTCCCACTATAACTAAGCCAAATATTAAGATATTGTACTGCAATTTGGTCCACACACTAAGTTAAAATCACTAATAAATATGGATTAGCTTCGACACCGACGCAATGGGCTAATCCAGGCCCCATTGCTCTGTAACCTGCAATTGAGTGGTCTAGCTGCATAAAACCCATGTACCTGGTGCGCCATTTTGGCAGCAGAGCTAAGCCAAATATTGGGATGTAATGCTGCAATTTGGGCCAAAGATTAAGTGGGTGGCACTAATAAATGTGCAACAGCTTTGGGACTTACATCTAGTAGTAAATCTACTGTAGGGAGGTTCCACGACTTGAGATGAACTATACTGGTTGCAGTCTCTCATATATACAGGGGGTCATGTTCCCACTATAACTAAGCCAAATATTGAGATATTGTACTGCAATTTGGTCCACACACTAAGTTAAAATCACTAATAAATATGGAATAGCTTCGACACCTACGGAATGGGCTAATCCAGGCCCCATTGCTCTGTAACCTGCAATTGACTGGTCTAGCTGCATAAAACCCATGTACCTGGTGCGCCATTTTAGCAGCAGAGCTAAACGAAATATTGGGATGTAATGCTGCAATTTGGGCCAAAGATTAAGTGGGTGGCACTAATAAATGTGCAACAGCTTTGGGACTTACATCTAGTAGTAAATGTACTGTAGGGAGGTTCCACGACTTGAGATGAACTATACTGGTTGCAGTCTCTCATATATACAGGGGGTCATGTTCCCACTATAACTAAGCCAAATATTAAGATATTGTACTGCAATTTGGTCCACACACTAAGTAAAAATCACTAATAAATATGGATTAGCTTCGACACCGACGCAATGGGCTAATCCAGGCCCCATTGCTCTGTAACCTGCAATTGAGTGGTCTAGCTGCATAAAACCCATGTACCTGGTGCGCCATTTTGGCAGCAGAGCTAAGCCAAATATTGGGATGTAATGCTGCAATTTGGGCCAAAGATTAAGTGGGTGGCACTAATAAATGTGCAACAGGTTTGGGACTTACATCTAGTAGTAAATCTACTGTAGGGAGGTTCCACGACTTGAGATGAACTATACTGGTTGCAGTATCTCATATATACAGGGGGTCATGTTCCCACCATAACTAAGCCAAATATTGAGATATTGTACTGCAATTTGGTCCACACACTAAGTTAAAATCACTAATAAATATGGAATAGCTTCGACACCTACGGAATGGGCTAATCCAGGCCCCATTGCTCTGTAACCTGCAATTGACTGGTCTAGCTGCATAAAACCCATGTAACTGGTGCGCCATTTTAGCAGCAGAGCTAAACGAAATATTGGGATGTAATGCTGCAATTTGGGCCAAAGATTAAGTGGGTGGCACTAATAAATGTGCAACAGCTTTGGGACTTACATCTAGTAGTAAATGTACTGTAGGGAGGTTCCACGACTTGAGATGAACTATACTGGTTGCAGTCTCTCATATATACAGGGGGTCATGTTCCCACTATAACTAAGCCAAATATTAAGATATTGTACTGCAATTTGGTCCACACACTAAGTAAAAATCACTAATAAATATGGATTAGCTTCGACACCGACGCAATGGGCTAATCCAGGCCCCATTGCTCTGTAACCTGCAATTGAGTGGTCTAGCTGCATAAAACCCATGTACCTGGTGCGCCATTTTGGCGGCAGAGCTAAGCCAAATATTGGGATGTAATGCTGCAATTTGGGCCAAAGATTAAGTGGGTGGCACTAATAAATGTGCAACAGCTTTGGGACTTACATCTAGTAGTAAATCTACTGTAGGGAGGTTCAACGACTTGAGATGAACTATACTGGTTGCAGTATCTCATATATACAGGGGGTCATGTTCCCACCATAACTAAGCCAAATATTGAGATATTGTACTGCAATTTGGTCCACACACTAAGTTAAAATCACTAATAAATATGGAATAGCTTCGACACCTACGGAATGGGCTAATCCAGGCCCCATTGCTCTGTAACCTGCAATTGACTGGTCTAGCTGCATAAAACCCATGTACCTGGTGCGCCATTTTAGCAGCAGAGCTAAACGAAATATTGGGATGTAATGCTGCAATTTGGGCCAAAGATTAAGTGGGTGGCACTAATAAATGTGCAACAGCTTTGGGACTTACATCTAGTAGTAAATGTACTGTAGGGAGGTTCCACGACTTGAGATGAACTATACTGGTTGCAGTATCTCATATATACAGGGGGTCATGTTCCCACCATAACTAAGCCAAATATTGAGATATTGTACTGCAATTTGGTCCACACACTAAGTTAAAATCACTAATAAATATGGAATAGCTTCGACACCTACGGAATGGGCTAATCCAGGCCCCATTGCTCTGTAACCTGCAATTGAGTGGTCTAGCTGCATAAAACCCATGTACCTGGTGCGCCATTTTGGCAGCAGAGCTAAGCCAAATATTGGGATATAATGCTGCAATTTGGGCCAAAGATTAAGTGGGTGGCACTAATAAATGTGCAACAGCTTTGGGACTTACATCTAGTAGTAAATCTACTGTAGGGAGGTTCCACGACTTGAGATGAACTATACTGGTTGCAGTATCTCATATATACAGGGGGTCATGTTCCCACCATAACTAAGCCAAATATTGAGATATTGTACTGCAATTTGGTCCACACACTAAGTTAAAATCACTAATAAATATGGAATAGCTTCGACACCTACGGAATGGGCTAATCCAGGCCCCATTGCTCTGTAACCTGCAATTGACTGGTCTAGCTGCATAAAACCCATGTACCTGGTGCGCCATTTTGGCAGCAGAGCTAAACGAAATATTGGGATGTAATGCTGCAATTTGGGCCAAAGATTAAGTGGGTGGCACTAATAAATGTGCAACAGCTTTGGGACTTACATCTAGTAGTAAATGTACTGTAGGGAGGTTCCACGACTTGAGATGAACTATACTGGTTGCAGTCTCTCATATATACAGGGGGTCATGTTCCCACCATAACTAAGCCAAATATTGAGATATTGTACTGCAATTTGGTCCACACACTAAGTTAAAATCACTAATAAATATGGAATAGCTTCGACACCTACGGAATGGGCTAATCCAGGCCCCATTGCTCTGTAACCTGCAATTGACTGGTCTAGCTGCATAAAACCCATGTACCTGGTGCGCCATTTTAGCAGCAGAGCTAAACGAAATATTGGGATGTAATGCTGCAATTTGGGCCAAAGATTAAGTGGGTGGCACTAATAAATGTGCAACAGCTTTGGGACTTACATCTAGTAGTAAATGTACTGTAGGGAGGTTCCACGACTTGAGATGAACTATACTGGTTGCAGTCTCTCATATATACAGGGGGTCATGTTCCCACCATAACTAAGCCAAATATTAAGATATTGTACTGCAATTTGGTCCACACACTAAGTAAAAATCACTAATAAATATGGATTAGCTTCGACACCGACGCAATGGGCTAATCTAGGCCCCATTGCTCTGTAACCTGCAATTGAGTGGTCTAGCTGCATAAAACCCATGTACCTGGTGCGCCATTTTGGCGGCAGAGCTAAGCCAAATATTGGGATGTAATGCTGCAATTTGGGCCAAAGATTAAGTGGGTGGCACTAATAAATGTGCAACAGCTTTGGGACTTACATCTAGTAGTAAATCTACTGTAGGGAGGTTCAACGACTTGAGATGAACTATACTGGTTGCAGTATCTCATATATACAGGGGGTCATGTTCCCACCATAACTAAGCCAAATATTGAGATATTGTACTGCAATTTGGTCCACACACTAAGTTAAAATCACTAATAAATATGGAATAGCTTCGACACCTACGGAATGGGCTAATCCAGGCCCCATTGCTCTGTAACCTGCAATTGACTGGTCTAGCTGCATAAAACCCATGTACCTGGTGCGCCATTTTAGCAGCAGAGCTAAACGAAATATTGGGATGTAATGCTGCAATTTGGGCCAAAGATTAAGTGGGTGGCACTAATAAATGTGCAACAGCTTTGGGACTTACATCTAGTAGTAAATCTACTGTAGGGAGGTTCCACGACTTGAGATGAACTATACTGGTTGCAGTATCTCATATATACAGGGGGTCATGTTCCCACCATAACTAAGCCAAATATTGAGATATTGTACTGCAATTTGGTCCACACACTAAGTTAAAATCACTAATAAATATGGAATAGCTTCGACACCTACGGAATGGGCTAATCCAGGCCCCATTGCTCTGTAACCTGCAATTGAGTGGTCTAGCTGCATAAAACCCATGTACCTGGTGCGCCATTTTGGCAGCAGAGCTAAGCCAAATATTGGGATATAATGCTGCAATTTGGGCCAAAGATTAAGTGGGTGGCACTAATAAATGTGCAACAGCTTTGGGACTTACATCTAGTAGTAAATCTACTGTAGGGAGGTTCCTCGACTTGAGATGAACTATACTGGTTGCAGTATCTCATATATACAGGGGGTCATGTTCCCACCATAACTAAGCCAAATATTGAGATATTGTACTGCAATTTGGTCCACACACTAAGTTAAAATCACTAATAAATATGGAATAGCTTCGACACCTACGGAATGGGCTAATCCAGGCCCCATTGCTCTGTAACCTGCAATTGACTGGTCTAGCTGCATAAAACCCATGTACCTGGTGCGCCATTTTGGCAGCAGAGCTAAACGAAATATTGGGATGTAATGCTGCAATTTGGGCCAAAGATTAAGTGGGTGGCACTAATAAATGTGCAACAGCTTTGGGACTTACATCTAGTAGTAAATGTACTGTAGGGAGGTTCCACGACTTGAGATGAACTATACTGGTTGCAGTCTCTCATATATACAGGGGGTCATGTTCCCACCATAACTAAGCCAAATATTGAGATATTGTACTGCAATTTGGTCCACACACTAAGTTAAAATCACTAATAAATATGGAATAGCTTCGACACCTACGGAATGGGCTAATCCAGGCCCCATTGCTCTGTAACCTGCAATTGACTGGTCTAGCTGCATAAAACCCATGTACCTGGTGCGCCATTTTAGCAGCAGAGCTAAACGAAATATTGGGATGTAATGCTGCAATTTGGGCCAAAGATTAAGTGGGTGGCACTAATAAATGTGCAACAGCTTTGGGACTTACATCTAGTAGTAAATGTACTGTAGGGAGGTTCCACGACTTGAGATGAACTATACTGGTTGCAGTCTCTCATATATACAGGGGGTCATGTTCCCACTATAACTAAGCCAAATATTAAGATATTGTACTGCAATTTGGTCCACACACTAAGTAAAAATCACTAATAAATATGGATTAGCTTCGACACCGACGCAATGGTCTAATCCAGGCCCCATTGCTCTGTAACCTGCAATTGAGTGGTCTAGCTGCATAAAACCCATGTACCTGGTGCGCCATTTTGGCAGCAGAGCTAAGCCAAATATTGGGATGTAATGCTGCAATTTGGGCCAAAGATTAAGTGGGTGGCACTAATAAATGTGCAACAGCTTTGGGACTTACATCTAGTAGTAAATCTACTGTAGGGAGGTTCCACGACTTGAGATGAACTATACTGGTTGCAGTATCTCATATATACAGGGGGTCATGTTCCCACCATAACTAAGCCAAATATTGAGATATTGTACTGCAATTTGGTCCACACACTAAGTTAAAATTACTAATAAATATGGAATAGCTTCGACACCTACGGAATGGGCTAATCCAGGCCCCATTGCTCTGTAACCTGCAATTGACTGGTCTAGCTGCATAAAACCCATGTACCTGGTGCGCCATTTTAGCAGCAGAGCTAAACGAAATATTGGGATGTAATGCTGCAATTTGGGCCAAAGATTAAGTGGGTGGCACTAATAAATGTGCAACAGCTTTGGGACTTACATCTAGTAGTAAATGTACTGTAGGGAGGTTCCACGACTTGAGATGAACTATACTGGTTGCAGTCTCTCATATATACAGGGGGTCATGTTCCCACTATAACTAAGCCAAATATTAAGATATTGTACTGCAATTTGGTCCACACACTAAGTAAAAATCACTAATAAATATGGATTAGCTTCGACACCGACGCAATGGGCTAATCCAGGCCCCATTGCTCTGTAACCTGCAATTGAGTGGTCTAGCTGCATAAAACCCATGTACCTGGTGCGCCATTTTGGCAGCAGAGCTAAGCCAAATATTGGGATATAATGCTGCAATTTGGGCCAAAGATTAAGTGGGTGGCACTAATAAATGTGCAACAGCTTTGGGACTTACATCTAGTAGTAAATGTACTGTAGGGAGGTTCCACGACTTGAGATGAACTATACTGGTTGCAGTATCTCATATATACAGGGGGTCATGTTCCCACCATAACTAAGCCAAATATTGAGATATTGTACTGCAATTTGGTCCACACACTAAGTTAAAATCACTAATAAATATGGAATAGCTTCGACACCTACGGAATGGGCTAATCCAGGCCCCATTGCTCTGTAACCTGCAATTGACTGGTCTAGCTGCATAAAACCCATGTACCTGGTGCGCCATTTTAGCAGCAGAGCTAAACGAAATATTGGGATGTAATGCTGCAATTTGGGCCAAAGATTAAGTGGGTGGCACTGATAAATGTGCAACAGCTTTGGGACTTACATCTAGTAGTAAATGTACTGTAGGGAGGTTCCACGACTTGAGATGAACTATAGTGGTTGCAGTCTCTCATATATACAGGGGGTCATGTTCCCACTATAACTAAGCCAAATATTAAGATATTGTACTGCAATTTGGTCCACACACTAAGTAAAAATCACTAATAAATATGGATTAGCTTCGACACCGACGCAATGGGCTAATTCAGGCCCCATTGCTCTGTAACCTGCAATTGAGTGGTCTAGCTGCATAAAACCCATGTACCTGGTGCGCCATTTTGGCAGCAGAGCTAAGCCAAATATTGGGATGTAATGCTGCAATTTGGGCCAAAGATTAAGTGGGTGGCACTAATAAATGTGCAACAGCTTTGGGACTTACATCTAGTAGTAAATCTACTGTAGGGAGGTTCCACGACTTGAGATGAACTATACTGGTTGCAGTATCTCATATATACAGGGGGTCATGTTCCCACCATAACTAAGCCAAATATTGAGATATTGTACTGCAATTTGGTCCACACACTAAGTTAAAATCACTAATAAATATGGAATAGCTTCGACACCTACGGAATGGGCTAATCCAGGCCCCATTGCTCTGTAACCTGCAATTGACTGGTCTAGCTGCATAAAACCCATGTACCTGGTGCGCCATTTTGGCAGCAGAGCTAAACGAAATATTGGGATGTAATGCTGCAATTTGGGCCAAAGATTAAGTGGGTGGCACTAATAAATGTGCAACAGCTTTGGGACTTACATCTAGTAGTAAATGTACTGTAGGGAGGTTCCACGACTTGAGATGAACTATACTGGTTGCAGTCTCTCATATATACAGGGGGTCATGTTCCCACTATAACTAAGCCAAATATTGAGATATTGTACTGCAATTTGGTCCACACACTAAGTTAAAATCACTAATAAATATGGAATAGCTTCGACACCTACGGAATGGGCTAATCCAGGCCCCATTGCTCTGTAACCTGCAATTGAGTGGTCTAGCTGCATAAAAGCCATGTACCTGGTGCGCCATTTTAGCAGCAGAGCTAAACGAAATATTGGGATGTAATGCTGCAATTTGGGCCAAAGATTAAGTGGGTGGCACTAATAAATGTGCAACAGCTTTGGGACTTACATCTAGTAGTAAATGTACTGTAGGGAGGTTCCACGACTTGAGATGAACTATACTGGTTGCAGTCTCTCATATATACAGGGGGTCATGTTCCCACTATAACTAAGCCAAATATTAAGATATTGTACTGCAATTTGGTCCACACACTAAGTAAAAATCACTAATAAATATGGATTAGCTTCGACACCGACGCAATGGGCTAATCCAGGCCCCATTGCTCTGTAACCTGCAATTGAGTGGTCTAGCTGCATAAAACCCATGTACCTGGTGCGCCATTTTGGCAGCAGAGCTAAGCCAAATATTGGGATGTAATGCTGCAATTTGGGCCAAAGATTAAGTGGGTGGCACTAATAAATGTGCAACAGCTTTGGGACTTACATCTAGTAGTAAATCTACTGTAGGGAGGTTCCACGACTTGAGATGAACTATACTGGTTGCAGTATCTCATATATACAGGGGGTCATGTTCCCACCATAACTAAGCCAAATATTGAGATATTGTACTGCAATTTGGTCCACACACTAAGTTAAAATCACTAATAAATATGGAATAGCTTCGACACCTACGGAATGGGCTAATCCAGGCCCCATTGCTCTGTAACCTGCAATTGACTGGTCTAGCTGCATAAAACCCATGTACCTGGTGCGCCATTTTGGCAGCAGAGCTAAACGAAATATTGGGATGTAATGCTGCAATTTGGGCCAAAGATTAAGTGGGTGGCACTAATAAATGTGCAACAGCTTTGGGACTTACATCTAGTAGTAAATGTACTGTAGGGAGGTTCCACGACTTGAGATGAACTATACTGGTTGCAGTCTCTCATATATACAGGGGGTCATGTTCCCACTATAACTAAGCCAAATATTAAGATATTGTACTGCAATTTGGTCCACACACTAAGTAAAAATCACTAATAAATATGGATTAGCTTCGACACCGACGCAATGGGCTAATCCAGGCCCCATTGCTCTGTAACCTGCAATTGAGTGGTCTAGCTGCATAAAACCCATGTACCTGGTGCGCCATTTTGGCAGCAGAGCTAAGCCAAATATTGGGATGTAATGCTGCAATTTGGGCCAAAGATTAAGTGGGTGGCACTAATAAATGTGCAACAGCTTTGGGACTTACATCTAGTAGTAAATCTACTGTAGGGAGGTTCCACGACTTGAGATGAACTATACTGGTTGCAGTATCTCATATATACAGGGGGTCATGTTCCCACCATAACTAAGCCAAATATTGAGATATTGTACTGCAATTTGGTCCACACACTAAGTTAAAATCACTAATAAATATGGAATAGCTTCGACACCTACGGAATGGGCTAATCCAGGCCCCATTGCTCTGTAACCTGCAATTGACTGGTCTAGCTGCATAAAACCCATGTACCTGGTGCGCCATTTTGGCAGCAGAGCTAAACGAAATATTGGGATGTAATGCTGCAATTTGGGCCAAAGATTAAGTGGGTGGCACTAATAAATGTGCAACAGCTTTGGGACTTACATCTAGTAGTAAATGTACTGTAGGGAGGTTCCACGACTTGAGATGAACTATAGTGGTTGCAGTCTCTCATATATACAGGGGGTCATGTTCCCACTATAACTAAGCCAAATATTAAGATATTGTACTGCAATTTGGTCCACACACTAAGTAAAAATCACTAATAAATATGGATTAGCTTCGACACCGACGCAATGGGCTAATTCAGGCCCCATTGCTCTGTAACCTGCAATTGAGTGGTCTAGCTGCATAAAACCCATGTACCTGGTGCGCCATTTTGGCAGCAGAGCTAAGCCAAATATTGGGATGTAATGCTGCAATTTGGGCCAAAGATTAAGTGGGTGGCACTAATAAATGTGCAACAGCTTTGGGACTTACATCTAGTAGTAAATCTACTGTAGGGAGGTTCCACGACTTGAGATGAACTATACTGGTTGCAGTATCTCATATATACAGGGGGTCATGTTCCCACCATAACTAAGCCAAATATTGAGATATTGTACTGCAATTTGGTCCACACACTAAGTTAAAATCACTAATAAATATGGAATAGCTTCGACACCTACGGAATGGGCTAATCCAGGCCCCATTGCTCTGTAACCTGCAATTGAGTGGTCTAGCTGCATAAAACCCATGTACCTGGTGCGCCATTTTGGCAGCAGAGCTAAGCCAAATATTGGGATGTAATGCTGCAATTTGGGCCAAAGATTAAGTGGGTGGCACTAATAAATGTGCAACAGCTTTGGGAATTACATCTAGTAGTAAATCTACTGTAGGGAGGTTCCACGACTTGAGATGAACTATACTGGTTGCAGTATCTCATATATACAGGGGGTCATGTTCCCACCATAACTAAGCCAAATATTGAGATATTGTACTGCAATTTGGTCCACACACTAAGTTAAAATCACTAATAAATATGGAATAGCTTCGACACCTACGGAATGGGCTAATCCAGGCCCCATTGCTCTGTAACCTGCAATTGACTGGTCTAGCTGCATAAAACCCATGTACCTGGTGCGCCATTTTGGCAGCAGAGCTAAACGAAATATTGGGATGTAATGCTGCAATTTGGGCCAAAGATTAAGTGGGTGGCACTAATAAATGTGCAACAGCTTTGGGACTTACATCTAGTAGTAAATGTACTGTAGGGAGGTTCCACGACTTGAGATGAACTATACTGGTTGCAGTCTCTCATATATACAGGGGGTCATGTTCCCACTATAACTAAGCCAAATATTGAGATATTGTACTGCAATTTGGTCCACACACTAAGTTAAAATCACTAATAAATATGGAATAGCTTCGACACCTACGGAATGGGCTAATCCAGGCCCCATTGCTCTGTAACCTGCAATTGACTGGTCTAGCTGCATAAAAGCCATGTACCTGGTGCGCCATTTTAGCAGCAGAGCTAAACGAAATATTGGGATGTAATGCTGCAATTTGGGCCAAAGATTAAGTGGGTGGCACTAATAAATGTGCAACAGCTTTGGGACTTACATCTAGTAGTAAATGTACTGTAGGGAGGTTCCACGACTTGAGATGAACTATACTGGTTGCAGTCTCTCATATATACAGGGGGTCATGTTCCCACTATAACTAAGCCAAATATTAAGATATTGTACTGCAATTTGGTCCACACACTAAGTAAAAATCACTAATAAATATGGATTAGCTTCGACACCGACGCAATGGGCTAATCCAGGCCCCATTGCTCTGTAACCTGCAATTGAGTGGTCTAGCTGCATAAAACCCATGTACCTGGTGCGCCATTTTGGCAGCAGAGCTAAGCCAAATATTGGGATGTAATGCTGCAATTTGGGCCAAAGATTAAGTGGGTGGCACTAATAAATGTGCAACAGCTTTGGGACTTACATCTAGTAGTAAATCTACTGTAGGGAGGTTCCACGACTTGAGATGAACTATACTGGTTGCAGTATCTCATATATACAGGGGGTCATGTTCCCACCATAACTAAGCCAAATATTGAGATATTGTACTGCAATTTGGTCCACACACTAAGTTAAAATCACTAATAAATATGGAATAGCTTCGACACCTACGGAATGGGCTAATCCAGGCCCCATTGCTCTGTAACCTGCAATTGACTGGTCTAGCTGCATAAAACCCATGTACCTGGTGCGCCATTTTGGCAGCAGAGCTAAACGAAATATTGGGATGTAATGCTGCAATTTGGGCCAAAGATTAAGTGGGTGGCACTAATAAATGTGCAACAGCTTTGGGACTTACATCTAGTAGTAAATGTACTGTAGGGAGGTTCCACGACTTGAGATGAACTATACTGGTTGCAGTCTCTCATATATACAGGGGGTCATGTTCCCACTATAACTAAGCCAAATATTAAGATATTGTACTGCAATTTGGTCCACACACTAAGTAAAAATCACTAATAAATATGGATTAGCTTCGACACCGACGCAATGGGCTAATCCAGGCCCCATTGCTCTGTAACCTGCAATTGAGTGGTCTAGCTGCATAAAACCCATGTACCTGGTGCGCCATTTTGGCAGCAGAGCTAAGCCAAATATTGGGATGTAATGCTGCAATTTGGGCCAAAGATTAAGTGGGTGGCACTAATAAATGTGCAACAGCTTTGGGACTTACATCTAGTAGTAAATCTACTGTAGGGAGGTTCCACGACTTGAGATGAACTATACTGGTTGCAGTATCTCATATATACAGGGGGTCATGTTCCCACCATAACTAAGCCAAATATTGAGATATTGTACTGCAATTTGGTCCACACACTAAGTTAAAATCACTAATAAATATGGAATAGCTTCGACACCTACGGAATGGGCTAATCCAGGCCCCATTGCTCTGTAACCTGCAATTGACTGGTCTAGCTGCATAAAACCCATGTACCTGGTGCGCCATTTTGGCAGCAGAGCTAAACGAAATATTGGGATGTAATGCTGCAATTTGGGCCAAAGATTAAGTGGGTGGCACTAATAAATGTGCAACAGCTTTGGGACTTACATCTAGTAGTAAATGTACTGTAGGGAGGTTCCACGACTTGAGATGAACTATAGTGGTTGCAGTCTCTCATATATACAGGGGGTCATGTTCCCACCATAACTAAGCCAAATATTAAGATATTGTACTGCAATTTGGTCCACACACTAAGTAAAAATCACTAATAAATATGGATTAGCTTCGACACCGACGCAATGGGCTAATCCAGGCCCCATTGCTCTGTAACCTGCAATTGAGTGGTCTAGCTGCATAAAACCCATGTACCTGGTGCGCCATTTTGGCGGCAGAGCTAAGCCAAATATTGGGATGTAATGCTGCAATTTGGGCCAAAGATTAAGTGGGTGGCACTAATAAATGTGCAACAGCTTTGGGACTTACATCTAGTAGTAAATCTACTGTAGGGAGGTTCAACGACTTGAGATGAACTATACTGGTTGCAGTATCTCATATATACAGGGGGTCATGTTCCCACCATAACTAAGCCAAATATTGAGATATTGTACTGCAATTTGGTCCACACACTAAGTTAAAATCACTAATAAATATGGAATAGCTTCGACACCTACGGAATGGGCTAATCCAGGCCCCATTGCTCTGTAACCTGCAATTGACTGGTCTAGCTGCATAAAACCCATGTACCTGGTGCGCCATTTTAGCAGCAGAGCTAAACGAAATATTGGGATGTAATGCTGCAATTTGGGCCAAAGATTAAGTGGGTGGCACTAATAAATGTGCAACAGCTTTGGGACTTACATCTAGTAGTAAATCTACTGTAGGGAGGTTCCACGACTTGAGATGAACTATACTGGTTGCAGTATCTCATATATACAGGGGGTCATGTTCCCACCATAACTAAGCCAAATATTGAGATATTGTACTGCAATTTGGTCCACACACTAAGTTAAAATCACTAATAAATATGGAATAGCTTCGACACCTACGGAATGGGCTAATCCAGGCCCCATTGCTCTGTAACCTGCAATTGAGTGGTCTAGCTGCATAAAACCCATGTACCTGGTGCGCCATTTTGGCAGCAGAGCTAAGCCAAATATTGGGATATAATGCTGCAATTTGGGCCAAAGATTAAGTGGGTGGCACTAATAAATGTGCAACAGCTTTGGGACTTACATCTAGTAGTAAATCTACTGTAGGGAGGTTCCACGACTTGAGATGAACTATACTGGTTGCAGTATCTCATATATACAGGGGGTCATGTTCCCACCATAACTAAGCCAAATATTGAGATATTGTACTGCAATTTGGTCCACACACTAAGTTAAAATCACTAATAAATATGGAATAGCTTCGACACCTACGGAATGGGCTAATCCAGGCCCCATTGCTCTGTAACCTGCAATTGACTGGTCTAGCTGCATAAAACCCATGTACCTGGTGCGCCATTTTGGCAGCAGAGCTAAACGAAATATTGGGATGTAATGCTGCAATTTGGGCCAAAGATTAAGTGGGTGGCACTAATAAATGTGCAACAGCTTTGGGACTTACATCTAGTAGTAAATGTACTGTAGGGAGGTTCCACGACTTGAGATGAACTATACTGGTTGCAGTCTCTCATATATACAGGGGGTCATGTTCCCACCATAACTAAGCCAAATATTGAGATATTGTACTGCAATTTGGTCCACACACTAAGTTAAAATCACTAATAAATATGGAATAGCTTCGACACCTACGGAATGGGCTAATCCAGGCCCCATTGCTCTGTAACCTGCAATTGACTGGTCTAGCTGCATAAAACCCATGTACCTGGTGCGCCATTTTAGCAGCAGAGCTAAACGAAATATTGGGATGTAATGCTGCAATTTGGGCCAAAGATTAAGTGGGTGGCACTAATAAATGTGCAACAGCTTTGGGACTTACATCTAGTAGTAAATGTACTGTAGGGAGGTTCCACGACTTGAGATGAACTATACTGGTTGCAGTCTCTCATATATACAGGGGGTCATGTTCCCACTATAACTAAGCCAAATATTAAGATATTGTACTGCAATTTGGTCCACACACTAAGTAAAAATCACTAATAAATATGGATTAGCTTCGACACCGACGCAATGGTCTAATCCAGGCCCCATTGCTCTGTAACCTGCAATTGAGTGGTCTAGCTGCATAAAACCCATGTACCTGGTGCGCCATTTTGGCAGCAGAGCTAAGCCAAATATTGGGATGTAATGCTGCAATTTGGGCCAAAGATTAAGTGGGTGGCACTAATAAATGTGCAACAGCTTTGGGACTTACATCTAGTAGTAAATCTACTGTAGGGAGGTTCCACGACTTGAGATGAACTATACTGGTTGCAGTATCTCATATATACAGGGGGTCATGTTCCCACCATAACTAAGCCAAATATTGAGATATTGTACTGCAATTTGGTCCACACACTAAGTTAAAATTACTAATAAATATGGAATAGCTTCGACACCTACGGAATGGGCTAATCCAGGCCCCATTGCTCTGTAACCTGCAATTGACTGGTCTAGCTGCATAAAACCCATGTACCTGGTGCGCCATTTTAGCAGCAGAGCTAAACGAAATATTGGGATGTAATGCTGCAATTTGGGCCAAAGATTAAGTGGGTGGCACTAATAAATGTGCAACAGCTTTGGGACTTACATCTAGTAGTAAATGTACTGTAGGGAGGTTCCACGACTTGAGATGAACTATACTGGTTGCAGTCTCTCATATATACAGGGGGTCATGTTCCCACTATAACTAAGCCAAATATTAAGATATTGTACTGCAATTTGGTCCACACACTAAGTAAAAATCACTAATAAATATGGATTAGCTTCGACACCGACGCAATGGGCTAATCCAGGCCCCATTGCTCTGTAACCTGCAATTGAGTGGTCTAGCTGCATAAAACCCATGTACCTGGTGCGCCATTTTGGCAGCAGAGCTAAGCCAAATATTGGGATATAATGCTGCAATTTGGGCCAAAGATTAAGTGGGTGGCACTAATAAATGTGCAACAGCTTTGGGACTTACATCTAGTAGTAAATGTACTGTAGGGAGGTTCCACGACTTGAGATGAACTATACTGGTTGCAGTATCTCATATATACAGGGGGTCATGTTCCCACCATAACTAAGCCAAATATTGAGATATTGTACTGCAATTTGGTCCACACACTAAGTTAAAATCACTAATAAATATGGAATAGCTTCGACACCTACGGAATGGGCTAATCCAGGCCCCATTGCTCTGTAACCTGCAATTGACTGGTCTAGCTGCATAAAACCCATGTACCTGGTGCGCCATTTTAGCAGCAGAGCTAAACGAAATATTGGGATGTAATGCTGCAATTTGGGCCAAAGATTAAGTGGGTGGCACTGATAAATGTGCAACAGCTTTGGGACTTACATCTAGTAGTAAATGTACTGTAGGGAGGTTCCACGACTTGAGATGAACTATAGTGGTTGCAGTCTCTCATATATACAGGGGGTCATGTTCCCACTATAACTAAGCCAAATATTAAGATATTGTACTGCAATTTGGTCCACACACTAAGTAAAAATCACTAATAAATATGGATTAGCTTCGACACCGACGCAATGGGCTAATTCAGGCCCCATTGCTCTGTAACCTGCAATTGAGTGGTCTAGCTGCATAAAACCCATGTACCTGGTGCGCCATTTTGGCAGCAGAGCTAAGCCAAATATTGGGATGTAATGCTGCAATTTGGGCCAAAGATTAAGTGGGTGGCACTAATAAATGTGCAACAGCTTTGGGACTTACATCTAGTAGTAAATCTACTGTAGGGAGGTTCCACGACTTGAGATGAACTATACTGGTTGCAGTATCTCATATATACAGGGGGTCATGTTCCCACCATAACTAAGCCAAATATTGAGATATTGTACTGCAATTTGGTCCACACACTAAGTTAAAATCACTAATAAATATGGAATAGCTTCGACACCTACGGAATGGGCTAATCCAGGCCCCATTGCTCTGTAACCTGCAATTGACTGGTCTAGCTGCATAAAACCCATGTACCTGGTGCGCCATTTTGGCAGCAGAGCTAAACGAAATATTGGGATGTAATGCTGCAATTTGGGCCAAAGATTAAGTGGGTGGCACTAATAAATGTGCAACAGCTTTGGGACTTACATCTAGTAGTAAATGTACTGTAGGGAGGTTCCACGACTTGAGATGAACTATACTGGTTGCAGTCTCTCATATATACAGGGGGTCATGTTCCCACTATAACTAAGCCAAATATTGAGATATTGTACTGCAATTTGGTCCACACACTAAGTTAAAATCACTAATAAATATGGAATAGCTTCGACACCTACGGAATGGGCTAATCCAGGCCCCATTGCTCTGTAACCTGCAATTGAGTGGTCTAGCTGCATAAAAGCCATGTACCTGGTGCGCCATTTTAGCAGCAGAGCTAAACGAAATATTGGGATGTAATGCTGCAATTTGGGCCAAAGATTAAGTGGGTGGCACTAATAAATGTGCAACAGCTTTGGGACTTACATCTAGTAGTAAATGTACTGTAGGGAGGTTCCACGACTTGAGATGAACTATACTGGTTGCAGTCTCTCATATATACAGGGGGTCATGTTCCCACTATAACTAAGCCAAATATTAAGATATTGTACTGCAATTTGGTCCACACACTAAGTAAAAATCACTAATAAATATGGATTAGCTTCGACACCGACGCAATGGGCTAATCCAGGCCCCATTGCTCTGTAACCTGCAATTGAGTGGTCTAGCTGCATAAAACCCATGTACCTGGTGCGCCATTTTGGCAGCAGAGCTAAGCCAAATATTGGGATGTAATGCTGCAATTTGGGCCAAAGATTAAGTGGGTGGCACTAATAAATGTGCAACAGCTTTGGGACTTACATCTAGTAGTAAATCTACTGTAGGGAGGTTCCACGACTTGAGATGAACTATACTGGTTGCAGTATCTCATATATACAGGGGGTCATGTTCCCACCATAACTAAGCCAAATATTGAGATATTGTACTGCAATTTGGTCCACACACTAAGTTAAAATCACTAATAAATATGGAATAGCTTCGACACCTACGGAATGGGCTAATCCAGGCCCCATTGCTCTGTAACCTGCAATTGACTGGTCTAGCTGCATAAAACCCATGTACCTGGTGCGCCATTTTGGCAGCAGAGCTAAACGAAATATTGGGATGTAATGCTGCAATTTGGGCCAAAGATTAAGTGGGTGGCACTAATAAATGTGCAACAGCTTTGGGACTTACATCTAGTAGTAAATGTACTGTAGGGAGGTTCCACGACTTGAGATGAACTATACTGGTTGCAGTCTCTCATATATACAGGGGGTCATGTTCCCACTATAACTAAGCCAAATATTAAGATATTGTACTGCAATTTGGTCCACACACTAAGTAAAAATCACTAATAAATATGGATTAGCTTCGACACCGACGCAATGGGCTAATCCAGGCCCCATTGCTCTGTAACCTGCAATTGAGTGGTCTAGCTGCATAAAACCCATGTACCTGGTGCGCCATTTTGGCAGCAGAGCTAAGCCAAATATTGGGATGTAATGCTGCAATTTGGGCCAAAGATTAAGTGGGTGGCACTAATAAATGTGCAACAGCTTTGGGACTTACATCTAGTAGTAAATCTACTGTAGGGAGGTTCCACGACTTGAGATGAACTATACTGGTTGCAGTATCTCATATATACAGGGGGTCATGTTCCCACCATAACTAAGCCAAATATTGAGATATTGTACTGCAATTTGGTCCACACACTAAGTTAAAATCACTAATAAATATGGAATAGCTTCGACACCTACGGAATGGGCTAATCCAGGCCCCATTGCTCTGTAACCTGCAATTGACTGGTCTAGCTGCATAAAACCCATGTACCTGGTGCGCCATTTTGGCAGCAGAGCTAAACGAAATATTGGGATGTAATGCTGCAATTTGGGCCAAAGATTAAGTGGGTGGCACTAATAAATGTGCAACAGCTTTGGGACTTACATCTAGTAGTAAATGTACTGTAGGGAGGTTCCACGACTTGAGATGAACTATAGTGGTTGCAGTCTCTCATATATACAGGGGGTCATGTTCCCACTATAACTAAGCCAAATATTAAGATATTGTACTGCAATTTGGTCCACACACTAAGTAAAAATCACTAATAAATATGGATTAGCTTCGACACCGACGCAATGGGCTAATTCAGGCCCCATTGCTCTGTAACCTGCAATTGAGTGGTCTAGCTGCATAAAACCCATGTACCTGGTGCGCCATTTTGGCAGCAGAGCTAAGCCAAATATTGGGATGTAATGCTGCAATTTGGGCCAAAGATTAAGTGGGTGGCACTAATAAATGTGCAACAGCTTTGGGACTTACATCTAGTAGTAAATCTACTGTAGGGAGGTTCCACGACTTGAGATGAACTATACTGGTTGCAGTATCTCATATATACAGGGGGTCATGTTCCCACCATAACTAAGCCAAATATTGAGATATTGTACTGCAATTTGGTCCACACACTAAGTTAAAATCACTAATAAATATGGAATAGCTTCGACACCTACGGAATGGGCTAATCCAGGCCCCATTGCTCTGTAACCTGCAATTGAGTGGTCTAGCTGCATAAAACCCATGTACCTGGTGCGCCATTTTGGCAGCAGAGCTAAGCCAAATATTGGGATGTAATGCTGCAATTTGGGCCAAAGATTAAGTGGGTGGCACTAATAAATGTGCAACAGCTTTGGGAATTACATCTAGTAGTAAATCTACTGTAGGGAGGTTCCACGACTTGAGATGAACTATACTGGTTGCAGTATCTCATATATACAGGGGGTCATGTTCCCACCATAACTAAGCCAAATATTGAGATATTGTACTGCAATTTGGTCCACACACTAAGTTAAAATCACTAATAAATATGGAATAGCTTCGACACCTACGGAATGGGCTAATCCAGGCCCCATTGCTCTGTAACCTGCAATTGACTGGTCTAGCTGCATAAAACCCATGTACCTGGTGCGCCATTTTGGCAGCAGAGCTAAACGAAATATTGGGATGTAATGCTGCAATTTGGGCCAAAGATTAAGTGGGTGGCACTAATAAATGTGCAACAGCTTTGGGACTTACATCTAGTAGTAAATGTACTGTAGGGAGGTTCCACGACTTGAGATGAACTATACTGGTTGCAGTCTCTCATATATACAGGGGGTCATGTTCCCACTATAACTAAGCCAAATATTGAGATATTGTACTGCAATTTGGTCCACACACTAAGTTAAAATCACTAATAAATATGGAATAGCTTCGACACCTACGGAATGGGCTAATCCAGGCCCCATTGCTCTGTAACCTGCAATTGACTGGTCTAGCTGCATAAAAGCCATGTACCTGGTGCGCCATTTTAGCAGCAGAGCTAAACGAAATATTGGGATGTAATGCTGCAATTTGGGCCAAAGATTAAGTGGGTGGCACTAATAAATGTGCAACAGCTTTGGGACTTACATCTAGTAGTAAATGTACTGTAGGGAGGTTCCACGACTTGAGATGAACTATACTGGTTGCAGTCTCTCATATATACAGGGGGTCATGTTCCCACTATAACTAAGCCAAATATTAAGATATTGTACTGCAATTTGGTCCACACACTAAGTAAAAATCACTAATAAATATGGATTAGCTTCGACACCGACGCAATGGGCTAATCCAGGCCCCATTGCTCTGTAACCTGCAATTGAGTGGTCTAGCTGCATAAAACCCATGTACCTGGTGCGCCATTTTGGCAGCAGAGCTAAGCCAAATATTGGGATGTAATGCTGCAATTTGGGCCAAAGATTAAGTGGGTGGCACTAATAAATGTGCAACAGCTTTGGGACTTACATCTAGTAGTAAATCTACTGTAGGGAGGTTCCACGACTTGAGATGAACTATACTGGTTGCAGTATCTCATATATACAGGGGGTCATGTTCCCACCATAACTAAGCCAAACATTGAGATATTGTACTGCAATTTGGTCCACACACTAAGTTAAAATCACTAATAAATATGGAATAGCTTCGACACCTACGGAATGGGCTAATCCAGGCCCCATTGCTCTGTAACCTGCAATTGACTGGTCTAGCTGCATAAAACCCATGTACCTGGTGCGCCATTTTGGCAGCAGAGCTAAACGAAATATTGGGATGTAATGCTGCAATTTGGGCCAAAGATTAAGTGGGTGGCACTAATAAATGTGCAACAGCTTTGGGACTTACATCTAGTAGTAAATGTACTGTAGGGAGGTTCCACGACTTGAGATGAACTATACTGGTTGCAGTCTCTCATATATACAGGGGGTCATGTTCCCACTATAACTAAGCCAAATATTAAGATATTGTACTGCAATTTGGTCCACACACTAAGTAAAAATCACTAATAAATATGGATTAGCTTCGACACCGACGCAATGGGCTAATCCAGGCCCCATTGCTCTGTAACCTGCAATTGAGTGGTCTAGCTGCATAAAACCCATGTACCTGGTGCGCCATTTTGGCAGCAGAGCTAAGCCAAATATTGGGATGTAATGCTGCAATTTGGGCCAAAGATTAAGTGGGTGGCACTAATAAATGTGCAACAGCTTTGGGACTTACATCTAGTAGTAAATCTACTGTAGGGAGGTTCCACGACTTGAGATGAACTATACTGGTTGCAGTATCTCATATATACAGGGGGTCATGTTCCCACCATAACTAAGCCAAATATTGAGATATTGTACTGCAATTTGGTCCACACACTAAGTTAAAATCACTAATAAATATGGAATAGCTTCGACACCTACGGAATGGGCTAATCCAGGCCCCATTGCTCTGTAACCTGCAATTGACTGGTCTAGCTGCATAAAACCCATGTACCTGGTGCGCCATTTTGGCAGCAGAGCTAAACGAAATATTGGGATGTAATGCTGCAATTTGGGCCAAAGATTAAGTGGGTGGCACTAATAAATGTGCAACAGCTTTGGGACTTACATCTAGTAGTAAATGTACTGTAGGGAGGTTCCACGACTTGAGATGAACTATAGTGGTTGCAGTCTCTCATATATACAGGGGGTCATGTTCCCACTATAACTAAGCCAAATATTAAGATATTGTACTGCAATTTGGTCCACACACTAAGTAAAAATCACTAATAAATATGGATTAGCTTCGACACCGACGCAATGGGCTAATTCAGGCCCCATTGCTCTGTAACCTGCAATTGAGTGGTCTAGCTGCATAAAACCCATGTACCTGGTGCGCCATTTTGGCAGCAGAGCTAAGCCAAATATTGGGATGTAATGCTGCAATTTGGGCCAAAGATTAAGTGGGTGGCACTAATAAATGTGCAACAGCTTTGGGACTTACATCTAGTAGTAAATCTACTGTAGGGAGGTTCCACGACTTGAGATGAACTATACTGGTTGCAGTATCTCATATATACAGGGGGTCATGTTCCCACCATAACTAAGCCAAATATTGAGATATTGTACTGCAATTTGGTCCACACACTAAGTTAAAATCACTAATAAATATGGAATAGCTTCGACACCTACGGAATGGGCTAATCCAGGCCCCATTGCTCTGTAACCTGCAATTGAGTGGTCTAGCTGCATAAAACCCATGTACCTGGTGCGCCATTTTGGCAGCAGAGCTAAGCCAAATATTGGGATGTAATGCTGCAATTTGGGCCAAAGATTAAGTGGGTGGCACTAATAAATGTGCAACAGCTTTGGGACTTACATCTAGTAGTAAATCTACTGTAGGGAGGTTCCACGACTTGAGATGAACTATACTGGTTGCAGTATCTCATATATACAGGGGGTCATGTTCCCACCATAACTAAGCCAAATATTGAGATATTGTACTGCAATTTGGTCCACACACTAAGTTAAAATCACTAATAAATATGGAATAGCTTCGACACCTACGGAATGGGCTAATCCAGGCCCCATTGCTCTGTAACCTGCAATTGACTGGTCTAGCTGCATAAAACCCATGTACCTGGTGCGCCATTTTGGCAGCAGAGCTAAACGAAATATTGGGATGTAATGCTGCAATTTGGGCCAAAGATTAAGTGGGTGGCACTAATAAATGTGCAACAGCTTTGGGACTTACATCTAGTAGTAAATGTACTGTAGGGAGGTTCCACGACTTGAGATGAACTATACTGGTTGCAGTCTCTCATATATACAGGGGGTCATGTTCCCACTATAACTAAGCCAAATATTGAGATATTGTACTGCAATTTGGTCCACACACTAAGTTAAAATCACTAATAAATATGGAATAGCTTTGACACCTACGGAATGGGCTAATCCAGGCCCCATTGCTCTGTAACCTGCAATTGACTGGTCTAGCTGCATAAAAGCCATGTACCTGGTGCGCCATTTTAGCAGCAGAGCTAAACGAAATATTGGGATGTAATGCTGCAATTTGGGCCAAAGATTAAGTGGGTGGCACTAATAAATGTGCAACAGCTTTGGGACTTACATCTAGTAGTAAATGTACTGTAGGGAGGTTCCACGACTTGAGATGAACTATACTGGTTGCAGTCTCTCATATATACAGGGGGTCATGTTCCCACTATAACTAAGCCAAATATTAAGATATTGTACTGCAATTTGGTCCACACACTAAGTAAAAATCACTAATAAATATGGATTAGCTTCGACACCGACGCAATGGGCTAATCCAGGCCCCATTGCTCTGTAACCTGCAATTGAGTGGTCTAGCTGCATAAAACCCATGTACCTGGTGCGCCATTTTGGCAGCAGAGCTAAGCCAAATATTGGGATGTAATGCTGCAATTTGGGCCAAAGATTAAGTGGGTGGCACTAATAAATGTGCAACAGCTTTGGGACTTACATCTAGTAGTAAATCTACTGTAGGGAGGTTCCACGACTTGAGATGAACTATACTGGTTGCAGTATCTCATATATACAGGGGGTCATGTTCCCACCATAACTAAGCCAAATATTGAGATATTGTACTGCAATTTGGTCCACACACTAAGTTAAAATCACTAATAAATATGGAATAGCTTCGACACCTACGGAATGGGCTAATCCAGGCCCCATTGCTCTGTAACCTGCAATTGACTGGTCTAGCTGCATAAAACCCATGTACCTGGTGCGCCATTTTGGCAGCAGAGCTAAACGAAATATTGGGATGTAATGCTGCAATTTGGGCCAAAGATTAAGTGGGTGGCACTAATAAATGTGCAACAGCTTTGGGACTTACATCTAGTAGTAAATGTACTGTAGGGAGGTTCCACGACTTGAGATGAACTATACTGGTTGCAGTCTCTCATATATACAGGGGGTCATGTTCCCACTATAACTAAGCCAAATATTAAGATATTGTACTGCAATTTGGTCCACACACTAAGTAAAAATCACTAATAAATATGTATTAGCTTCGACACCGACGCAATGGGCTAATCCAGGCCCCATTGCTCTGTAACCTGCAATTGAGTGGTCTAGCTGCATAAAACCCATGTACCTGGTGCGCCATTTTGGCAGCAGAGCTAAGCCAAATATTGGGATGTAATGCTGCAATTTGGGCCAAAGATTAAGTGGGTGGCACTAATAAATGTGCAACAGCTTTGGGACTTACATCTAGTAGTAAATCTACTGTAGGGAGGTTCCACGACTTGAGATGAACTATACTGGTTGCAGTATCTCATATATACAGGGGGTCATGTTCCCACCATAACTAAGCCAAATATTGAGATATTGTACTGCAATTTGGTCCACACACTAAGTTAAAATCACTAATAAATATGGAATAGCTTCGACACCTACGGAATGGGCTAATCCAGGCCCCATTGCTCTGTAACCTGCAATTGACTGGTCTAGCTGCATAAAACCCATGTACCTGGTGCGCCATTTTAGCAGCAGAGCTAAACGAAATATTGGGATGTAATGCTGCAATTTGGGCCAAAGATTAAGTGGGTGGCACTAATAAATGTGCAACAGCTTTGGGACTTACATCTAGTAGTAAATGTACTGTAGGGAGGTTCCACGACTTGAGATGAACTATACTGGTTGCAGTCTCTCATATATACAGGGGGTCATGTTCCCACTATAACTAAGCCAAATATTAAGATATTGTACTGCAATTTGGTCCACACACTAAGTAAAAATCACTAATAAATATGGATTAGCTTCGACACCGACGCAATGGGCTAATCCAGGCCCCATTGCTCTGTAACCTGCAATTGAGTGGTCTAGCTGCATAAAACCCATGTACCTGGTGCGCCATTTTGGCAGCAGAGCTAAGCCAAATATTGGGATGTAATGCTGCAATTTGGGCCAAAGATTAAGTGGGTGGCACTAATAAATGTGCAACAGCTTTGGGACTTACATCTAGTAGTAAATCTACTGTAGGGAGGTTCCACGACTTGAGATGAACTATACTGGTTGCAGTATCTCATATATACAGGGGGTCATGTTCCCACCATAACTAAGCCAAATATTGAGATATTGTACTGCAATTTGGTCCACACACTAAGTTAAAATCACTAATAAATATGGAATAGCTTTGACACCTACGGAATGGGCTAATCCAGGCCCCATTGCTCTGTAACCTGCAATTGACTGGTCTAGCTGCATAAAACCCATGTACCTGGTGCGCCATTTTAGCAGCAGAGCTAAACGAAATATTGGGATGTAATGCTGCAATTTGGGCCAAAGATTAAGTGGGTGGCACTAATAAATGTGCAACAGCTTTGGGACTTACATCTAGTAGTAAATGTACTATAGGGAGGTTCCACGACTTGAGATGAACTATACTGGTTGCAGTCTCTCATATATACAGGGGGTCATGTTCCCACTATAACTAAGCCAAATATTAAGATATTGTACTGCAATTTGGTCCACACACTAAGTAAAAATCACTAATAAATATGGATTAGCTTCGACACCGACGCAATGGGCTAATCCAGGCCCCATTGCTCTGTAACCTGCAATTGAGTGGTCTAGCTGCATAAAACCCATGTACCTGGTGCGCCATTTTGGCAGCAGAGCTAAGCCAAATATTGGGATGTAATGCTGCAATTTGGGCCAAAGATTAAGTGGGTGGCACTAATAAATGTGCAACAGCTTTGGGACTTACATCTAATAGTAAATCTACTGTAGGGAGGTTCCACGACTTGAGATGAACTATACTGGTTGCAGTATCTCATATATACAGGGGGTCATGTTCCCACCATAACTAAGCCAAATATTGAGATATTGTACTGCAATTTGGTCCACACACTAAGTTAAAATCACTAATAAATATGGAATAGCTTCGACACCTACGGAATGGGCTAATCCAGGCCCCATTGCTCTGTAACCTGCAATTGACTGGTCTAGCTGCATAAAACCCATGTACCTGGTGCGCCATTTTGGCAGCAGAGCTAAACGAAATATTGGGATGTAATGCTGCAATTTGGGCCAAAGATTAAGTGGGTGGCACTAATAAATGTGCAACAGCTTTGGGACTTACATCTAGTAGTAAATGTACTGTAGGGAGGTTCCACGACTTGAGATGAACTATACTGGTTGCAGTCTCTCATATATACAGGGGGTCATGTTCCCACCATAACTAAGCCAAATATTGAGATATTGTACTGCAATTTGGTCCACACACTAAGTTAAAATCACTAATAAATATGGAATAGCTTCGACACCTACGGAATGGGCTAATCCAGGCCCCATTGCTCTGTAACCTGCAATTGACTGGTCTAGCTGCATAAAACCCATGTACCTGGTGCGCCATTTTGGCAGCAGAGCTAAACGAAATATTGGGATGTAATGCTGCAATTTGGGCCAAAGATTAAGTGGGTGGCACTAATAAATGTGCAACAGCTTTGGGACTTACATCTAGTAGTAAATGTACTGTAGGGAGGTTCCACGACTTGAGATGAACTATACTGGTTGCAGTCTCTCATATATACAGGGGGTCATGTTCCCACTATAACTAAGCCAAATATTGAGATATTGTACTGCAATTTGGTCCACACACTAAGTTAAAATCACTAATAAATATGGAATAGCTTCGACACCTACGGAATGGGCTAATCCAGGCCCCATTGCTCTGTAACCTGCAATTGACTGGTCTAGCTGCATAAAACCCATGTACCTGGTGCGCCATTTTAGCAGCAGAGCTAAACGAAATATTGGGATGTAATGCTGCAATTTGGGCCAAAGATTAAGTGGGTGGCACTAATAAATGTGCAACAGCTTTGGGACTTACATCTAGTAGTAAATGTACTGTAGGGAGGTTCCACGACTTGAGATGAACTATACTGGTTGCAGTCTCTCATATATACAGGGGGTCATGTTCCCACTATAACTAAGCCAAATATTAAGATATTGTACTGCAATTTGGTCCACACACTAAGTAAAAATCACTAATAAATATGGATTAGCTTCGACACCGACGCAATGGGCTAATCCAGGCCCCATTGCTCTGTAACCTGCAATTGAGTGGTCTAGCTGCATAAAACCCATGTACCTGGTGCGCCATTTTGGCAGCAGAGCTAAGCCAAATATTGGGATGTAATGCTGCAATTTGGGCCAAAGATTAAGTGGGTGGCACTAATAAATGTGCAACAGCTTTGGGACTTACATCTAGTAGTAAATGTACTGTAGGGAGGTTCCACGACTTGAGATGAACTATACTGGTTGCAGTCTCTCATATATACAGGGGGTCATGTTCCCACTATAACTAAGCCAAATATTAAGATATTGTACTGCAATTTGGTCCACACACTAAGTAAAAATCACTAATAAATATGGATTAGCTTCGACACCGACGCAATGGGCTAATCCAGGCCCCATTGCTCTGTAACCTGCAATTGAGTGGTCTAGCTGCATAAAACCCATGTACCTGGTGCGCCATTTTGGCAGCAGAGCTAAGCCAAATATTGGGATGTAATGCTGCAATTTGGGCCAAAGATTAAGTGGGTGGCACTAATAAATGTGCAACAGCTTTGGGACTTACATCTAGTAGTAAATCTACTGTAGGGAGGTTCCACGACTTGAGATGAACTATACTGGTTGCAGTATCTCATATATACAGGGGGTCATGTTCCCACCATAACTAAGCCAAATATTGAGATATTGTACTGCAATTTGGTCCACACACTAAGTTAAAATCACTAATAAATATGGAATAGCTTCGACACCTACGGAATGGGCTAATCCAGGCCCCATTGCTCTGTAACCTGCAATTGACTGGTCTAGCTGCATAAAACCCATGTACCTGGTGCGCCATTTTGGCAGCAGAGCTAAACGAAATATTGGGATGTAATGCTGCAATTTGGGCCAAAGATTAAGTGGGTGGCACTAATAAATGTGCAACAGCTTTGGGACTTACATCTAGTAGTAAATGTACTGTAGGGAGGTTCCACGACTTGAGATGAACTATAGTGGTTGCAGTCTCTCATATATACAGGGGGTCATGTTCCCACTATAACTAAGCCAAATATTAAGATATTGTACTGCAATTTGGTCCACACACTAAGTAAAAATCACTAATAAATATGGATTAGCTTCGACACCGACGCAATGGGCTAATTCAGGCCCCATTGCTCTGTAACCTGCAATTGAGTGGTCTAGCTGCATAAAACCCATGTACCTGGTGCGCCATTTTGGCAGCAGAGCTAAGCCAAATATTGGGATGTAATGCTGCAATTTGGGCCAAAGATTAAGTGGGTGGCACTAATAAATGTGCAACAGCTTTGGGACTTACATCTAGTAGTAAATCTACTGTAGGGAGGTTCCACGACTTGAGATGAACTATACTGGTTGCAGTATCTCATATATACAGGGGGTCATGTTCCCACCATAACTAAGCCAAATATTGAGATATTGTACTGCAATTTGGTCCACACACTAAGTTAAAATCACTAATAAATATGGAATAGCTTCGACACCTACGGAATGGGCTAATCCAGGCCCCATTGCTCTGTAACCTGCAATTGAGTGGTCTAGCTGCATAAAACCCATGTACCTGGTGCGCCATTTTGGCAGCAGAGCTAAGCCAAATATTGGGATGTAATGCTGCAATTTGGGCCAAAGATTAAGTGGGTGGCACTAATAAATGTGCAACAGCTTTGGGACTTACATCTAGTAGTAAATCTACTGTAGGGAGGTTCCACGACTTGAGATGAACTATACTGGTTGCAGTATCTCATATATACAGGGGGTCATGTTCCCACCATAACTAAGCCAAATATTGAGATATTGTACTGCAATTTGGTCCACACACTAAGTTAAAATCACTAATAAATATGGAATAGCTTCGACACCTACGGAATGGGCTAATCCAGGCCCCATTGCTCTGTAACCTGCAATTGACTGGTCTAGCTGCATAAAACCCATGTACCTGGTGCGCCATTTTGGCAGCAGAGCTAAACGAAATATTGGGATGTAATGCTGCAATTTGGGCCAAAGATTAAGTGGGTGGCACTAATAAATGTGCAACAGCTTTGGGACTTACATCTAGTAGTAAATGTACTGTAGGGAGGTTCCACGACTTGAGATGAACTATACTGGTTGCAGTCTCTCATATATACAGGGGGTCATGTTCCCACTATAACTAAGCCAAATATTGAGATATTGTACTGCAATTTGGTCCACACACTAAGTTAAAATCACTAATAAATATGGAATAGCTTCGACACCTACGGAATGGGCTAATCCAGGCCCCATTGCTCTGTAACCTGCAATTGACTGGTCTAGCTGCATAAAAGCCATGTACCTGGTGCGCCATTTTAGCAGCAGAGCTAAACGAAATATTGGGATGTAATGCTGCAATTTGGGCCAAAGATTAAGTGGGTGGCACTAATAAATGTGCAACAGCTTTGGGACTTACATCTAGTAGTAAATGTACTGTAGGGAGGTTCCACGACTTGAGATGAACTATACTGGTTGCAGTCTCTCATATATACAGGGGGTCATGTTCCCACTATAACTAAGCCAAATATTAAGATATTGTACTGCAATTTGGTCCACACACTAAGTAAAAATCACTAATAAATATGGATTAGCTTCGACACCGACGCAATGGGCTAATCCAGGCCCCATTGCTCTGTAACCTGCAATTGAGTGGTCTAGCTGCATAAAACCCATGTACCTGGTGCGCCATTTTGGCAGCAGAGCTAAGCCAAATATTGGGATGTAATGCTGCAATTTGGGCCAAAGATTAAGTGGGTGGCACTAATAAATGTGCAACAGCTTTGGGACTTACATCTAGTAGTAAATCTACTGTAGGGAGGTTCCACGACTTGAGATGAACTATACTGGTTGCAGTATCTCATATATACAGGGGGTCATGTTCCCACCATAACTAAGCCAAATATTGAGATATTGTACTGCAATTTGGTCCACACACTAAGTTAAAATCACTAATAAATATGGAATAGCTTCGACACCTACGGAATGGGCTAATCCAGGCCCCATTGCTCTGTAACCTGCAATTGACTGGTCTAGCTGCATAAAACCCATGTACCTGGTGCGCCATTTTGGCAGCAGAGCTAAACGAAATATTGGGATGTAATGCTGCAATTTGGGCCAAAGATTAAGTGGGTGGCACTAATAAATGTGCAACAGCTTTGGGACTTACATCTAGTAGTAAATGTACTGTAGGGAGGTTCCACGACTTGAGATGAACTATACTGGTTGCAGTCTCTCATATATACAGGGGGTCATGTTCCCACTATAACTAAGCCAAATATTGAGATATTGTACTGCAATTTGGTCCACACACTAAGTTAAAATCACTAATAAATATGGAATAGCTTCGACACCTACGGAATGGGCTAATCCAGGCCCCATTGCTCTGTAACCTGCAATTGACTGGTCTAGCTGCATAAAACCCATGTACCTGGTGCGCCATTTTAGCAGCAGAGCTAAACGAAATATTGGGATGTAATGCTGCAATTTGGGCCAAAGATTAAGTGGGTGGCACTAATAAATGTGCAACAGCTTTGGGACTTACATCTAGTAGTAAATGTACTATAGGGAGGTTCCACGACTTGAGATGAACTATACTGGTTGCAGTCTCTCATATATACAGGGGGTCATGTTCCCACTATAACTAAGCCAAATATTAAGATATTGTACTGCAATTTGGTCCACACACTAAGTAAAAATCACTAATAAATATGGATTAGCTTCGACACCGACGCAATGGGCTAATCCAGGCCCCATTGCTCTGTAACCTGCAATTGAGTGGTCTAGCTGCATAAAACCCATGTACCTGGTGCGCCATTTTGGCAGCAGAGCTAAGCCAAATATTGGGATGTAATGCTGCAATTTGGGCCAAAGATTAAGTGGGTGGCACTAATAAATGTGCAACAGCTTTGGGACTTACATCTAGTAGTAAATCTACTGTAGGGAGGTTCCACGACTTGAGATGAACTATACTGGTTGCAGTATCTCATATATACAGGGGGTCATGTTCCCACCATAACTAAGCCAAATATTGAGATATTGTACTGCAATTTGGTCCACACACTAAGTTAAAATCACTAATAAATATGGAATAGCTTCGACACCTACGGAATGGGCTAATCCAGGCCCCATTGCTCTGTAACCTGCAATTGACTGGTCTAGCTGCATAAAACCCATGTACCTGGTGCGCCATTTTGGCAGCAGAGCTAAACGAAATATTGGGATGTAATGCTGCAATTTGGGCCAAAGATTAAGTGGGTGGCACTAATAAATGTGCAACAGCTTTGGGACTTACATCTAGTAGTAAATGTACTGTAGGGAGGTTCCACGACTTGAGATGAACTATACTGGTTGCAGTCTCTCATATATACAGGGGGTCATGTTCCCACCATAACTAAGCCAAATATTGAGATATTGTACTGCAATTTGGTCCACACACTAAGTTAAAATCACTAATAAATATGGAATAGCTTCGACACCTACGGAATGGGCTAATCCAGGCCCCATTGCTCTGTAACCTGCAATTGACTGGTCTAGCTGCATAAAACCCATGTACCTGGTGCGCCATTTTGGCAGCAGAGCTAAACGAAATATTGGGATGTAATGCTGCAATTTGGGCCAAAGATTAAGTGGGTGGCACTAATAAATGTGCAACAGCTTTAGGACTTACATCTAGTAGTAAATGTACTGTAGGGAGGTTCCACGACTTGAGATGAACTATACTGGTTGCAGTCTCTCATATATACAGGGGGTCATGTTCCCACTATAACTAAGCCAAATATTGAGATATTGTACTGCAATTTGGTCCACACACTAAGTTAAAATCACTAATAAATATGGAATAGCTTCGACACCTACGGAATGGGCTAATCCAGGCCCCATTGCTCTGTAACCTGCAATTGACTGGTCTAGCTGCATAAAACCCATGTACCTGGTGCGCCATTTTAGCAGCAGAGCTAAACGAAATATTGGGATGTAATGCTGCAATTTGGGCCAAAGATTAAGTGGGTGGCACTAATAAATGTGCAACAGCTTTGGGACTTACATCTAGTAGTAAATGTACTGTAGGGAGGTTCCACGACTTGAGATGAACTATACTGGTTGCAGTCTCTCATATATACAGGGGGTCATGTTCCCACTATAACTAAGCCAAATATTAAGATATTGTACTGCAATTTGGTCCACACACTAAGTAAAAATCACTAATAAATATGGATTAGCTTCGACACCGACGCAATGGGCTAATCCAGGCCCCATTGCTCTGTAACCTGCAATTGAGTGGTCTAGCTGCATAAAACCCATGTACCTGGTGCGCCATTTTGGCAGCAGAGCTAAGCCAAATATTGGGATGTAATGCTGCAATTTGGGCCAAAGATTAAGTGGGTGGCACTAATAAATGTGCAACAGCTTTGGGACTTACATCTAGTAGTAAATGTACTGTAGGGAGGTTCCACGACTTGAGATGAACTATACTGGTTGCAGTCTCTCATATATACAGGGGGTCATGTTCCCACTATAACTAAGCCAAATATTAAGATATTGTACTGCAATTTGGTCCACACACTAAGTAAAAATCACTAATAAATATGGATTAGCTTCGACACCGACGCAATGGGCTAATCCAGGCCCCATTGCTCTGTAACCTGCAATTGAGTGGTCTAGCTGCATAAAACCCATGTACCTGGTGCGCCATTTTGGCAGCAGAGCTAAGCCAAATATTGGGATGTAATGCTGCAATTTGGGCCAAAGATTAAGTGGGTGGCACTAATAAATGTGCAACAGCTTTGGGACTTACATCTAGTAGTAAATCTACTGTAGGGAGGTTCCACGACTTGAGATGAACTATACTGGTTGCAGTATCTCATATATACAGGGGGTCATGTTCCCACCATAACTAAGCCAAATATTGAGATATTGTACTGCAATTTGGTCCACACACTAAGTTAAAATCACTAATAAATATGGAATAGCTTCGACACCTACGGAATGGGCTAATCCAGGCCCCATTGCTCTGTAACCTGCAATTGACTGGTCTAGCTGCATAAAACCCATGTACCTGGTGCGCCATTTTGGCAGCAGAGCTAAACGAAATATTGGGATGTAATGCTGCAATTTGGGCCAAAGATTAAGTGGGTGGCACTAATAAATGTGCAACAGCTTTGGGACTTACATCTAGTAGTAAATGTACTGTAGGGAGGTTCCACGACTTGAGATGAACTATACTGGTTGCAGTCTCTCATATATACAGGGGGTCCTGTTCCCACTATAACTAAGCCAAATATTAAGATATTGTACTGCAATTTGGTCCACACACTAAGTAAAAATCACTAATAAATATGGATTAGCTTCGACACCGACGCAATGGGCTAATCCAGGCCCCATTGCTCTGTAACCTGCAATTGAGTGGTCTAGCTGCATAAAACCCATGTACCTGGTGCGCCATTTTGGCAGCAGAGCTAAGCCAAATATTGGGATGTAATGCTGCAATTTGGGCCAAAGATTAAGTGGGTGGCACTAATAAATGTGCAACAGCTTTGGGACTTACATCTAGTAGTAAATCTACTGTAGGGAGGTTCCACGACTTGAGATGAACTATACTGGTTGCAGTATCTCATATATACAGGGGGTCATGTTCCCACCATAACTAAGCCAAATATTGAGATATTGTACTGCAATTTGGTCCACACACTAAGTTAAAATCACTAATAAATATGGAATAGCTTCGACACCTACGGAATGGGCTAATCCAGGCCCCATTGCTCTGTAACCTGCAATTGACTGGTCTAGCTGCATAAAACCCATGTACCTGGTGCGCCATTTTGGCAGCAGAGCTAAACGAAATATTGGGATGTAATGCTGCAATTTGGGCCAAAGATTAAGTGGGTGGCACTAATAAATGTGCAACAGCTTTGGGACTTACATCTAGTAGTAAATGTACTGTAGGGAGGTTCCACGACTTGAGATGAACTATAGTGGTTGCAGTCTCTCATATATACAGGGGGTCATGTTCCCACTATAACTAAGCCAAATATTAAGATATTGTACTGCAATTTGGTCCACACACTAAGTAAAAATCACTAATAAATATGGATTAGCTTCGACACCGACGCAATGGGCTAATTCAGGCCCCATTGCTCTGTAACCTGCAATTGAGTGGTCTAGCTGCATAAAACCCATGTACCTGGTGCGCCATTTTGGCAGCAGAGCTAAGCCAAATATTGGGATGTAATGCTGCAATTTGGGCCAAAGATTAAGTGGGTGGCACTAATAAATGTGCAACAGCTTTGGGACTTACATCTAGTAGTAAATCTACTGTAGGGAGGTTCCACGACTTGAGATGAACTATACTGGTTGCAGTATCTCATATATACAGGGGGTCATGTTCCCACCATAACTAAGCCAAATATTGAGATATTGTACTGCAATTTGGTCCACACACTAAGTTAAAATCACTAATAAATATGGAATAGCTTCGACACCTACGGAATGGGCTAATCCAGGCCCCATTGCTCTGTAACCTGCAATTGAGTGGTCTAGCTGCATAAAACCCATGTACCTGGTGCGCCATTTTGGCAGCAGAGCTAAGCCAAATATTGGGATGTAATGCTGCAATTTGGGCCAAAGATTAAGTGGGTGGCACTAATAAATGTGCAACAGCTTTGGGACTTACATCTAGTAGTAAATGTACTGTAGGGAGGTTCCACGACTTGAGATGAACTATACTGGTTGCAGTCTCTCATATATACAGGGGGTCATGTTCCCACTATAACTAAGCCAAATATTGAGATATTGTACTGCAATTTGGTCCACACACTAAGTTAAAATCACTAATAAATATGGAATAGCTTCGACACCTACGGAATGGGCTAATCCAGGCCCCATTGCTCTGTAACCTGCAATTGACTGGTCTAGCTGCATAAAAGCCATGTACCTGGTGCGCCATTTTAGCAGCAGAGCTAAACGAAATATTGGGATGTAATGCTGCAATTTGGGCCAAAGATTAAGTGGGTGGCACTAATAAATGTGCAACAGCTTTGGGACTTACATCTAGTAGTAAATGTACTGTAGGGAGGTTCCACGACTTGAGATGAACTATACTGGTTGCAGTCTCTCATATATACAGGGGGTCATGTTCCCACTATAACTAAGCCAAATATTAAGATATTGTACTGCAATTTGGTCCACACACTAAGTAAAAATCACTAATAAATATGGATTAGCTTCGACACCGACGCAATGGGCTAATCCAGGCCCCATTGCTCTGTAACCTGCAATTGAGTGGTCTAGCTGCATAAAACCCATGTACCTGGTGCGCCATTTTGGCAGCAGAGCTAAGCCAAATATTGGGATGTAATGCTGCAATTTGGGCCAAAGATTAAGTGGGTGGCACTAATAAATGTGCAACAGCTTTGGGACTTACATCTAGTAGTAAATCTACTGTAGGGAGGTTCCACGACTTGAGATGAACTATACTGGTTGCAGTATCTCATATATACAGGGGGTCATGTTCCCACCATAACTAAGCCAAATATTGAGATATTGTACTGCAATTTGGTCCACACACTAAGTTAAAATCACTAATAAATATGGAATAGCTTCGACACCTACGGAATGGGCTAATCCAGGCCCCATTGCTCTGTAACCTGCAATTGACTGGTCTAGCTGCATAAAACCCATGTACCTGGTGCGCCATTTTGGCAGCAGAGCTAAACGAAATATTGGGATGTAATGCTGCAATTTGGGCCAAAGATTAAGTGGGTGGCACTAATAAATGTGCAACAGCTTTGGGACTTACATCTAGTAGTAAATGTACTGTAGGGAGGTTCCACGACTTGAGATGAACTATACTGGTTGCAGTCTCTCATATATACAGGGGGTCATGTTCCCACTATAACTAAGCCAAATATTAAGATATTGTACTGCAATTTGGTCCACACACTAAGTAAAAATCACTAATAAATATGGATTAGCTTCGACACCGACGCAATGGGCTAATTCAGGCCCCATTGCTCTGTAACCTGCAATTGAGTGGTCTAGCTGCATAAAACCCATGTACCTGGTGCGCCATTTTGGCAGCAGAGCTAAGCCAAATATTGGGATGTAATGCTGCAATTTGGGCCAAAGATTAAGTGGGTGGCACTAATAAATGTGCAACAGCTTTGGGACTTACATCTAGTAGTAAATCTACTGTAGGGAGGTTCCACGACTTGAGATGAACTATACTGGTTGCAGTATCTCATATATACAGGGGGTCATGTTCCCACCATAACTAAGCCAAATATTGAGATATTGTACTGCAATTTGGTCCACACACTAAGTTAAAATCACTAATAAATATGGAATAGCTTCGACACCTACGGAATGGGCTAATCCAGGCCCCATTGCTCTGTAACCTGCAATTGAGTGGTCTAGCTGCATAAAACCCATGTACCTGGTGCGCCATTTTGGCAGCAGAGCTAAGCCAAATATTGGGATGTAATGCTGCAATTTGGGCCAAAGATTAAGTGGGTGGCACTAATAAATGTGCAACAGCTTTGGGACTTACATCTAGTAGTAAATCTACTGTAGGGAGGTTCCACGACTTGAGATGAACTATACTGGTTGCAGTATCTCATATATACAGGGGGTCATGTTCCCACCATAACTAAGCCAAATATTGAGATATTGTACTGCAATTTGGTCCACACACTAAGTTAAAATCACTAATAAATATGGAATAGCTTCGACACCTACGGAATGGGCTAATCCAGGCCCCATTGCTCTGTAACCTGCAATTGACTGGTCTAGCTGCATAAAACCCATGTACCTGGTGCGCCATTTTGGCAGCAGAGCTAAACGAAATATTGGGATGTAATGCTGCAATTTGGGCCAAAGATTAAGTGGGTGGCACTAATAAATGTGCAACAGCTTTGGGACTTACATCTAGTAGTAAATGTACTGTAGGGAGGTTCCACGACTTGAGATGAACTATACTGGTTGCAGTCTCTCATATATACAGGGGGTCATGTTCCCACTATAACTAAGCCAAATATTGAGATATTGTACTGCAATTTGGTCCACACACTAAGTTAAAATCACTAATAAATATGGAATAGCTTCGACACCTACGGAATGGGCTAATCCAGGCCCCATTGCTCTGTAACCTGCAATTGACTGGTCTAGCTGCATAAAACCCATGTACCTGGTGCGCCATTTTAGCAGCAGAGCTAAACGAAATATTGGGATGTAATGCTGCAATTTGGGCCAAAGATTAAGTGGGTGGCACTAATAAATGTGCAACAGCTTTGGGACTTACATCTAGTAGTAAATGTACTGTAGGGAGGTTCCACGACTTGAGATGAACTATACTGGTTGCAGTCTCTCATATATACAGGGGGTCATGTTCCCACTATAACTAAGCCAAATATTAAGATATTGTACTGCAATTTGGTCCACACACTAAGTAAAAATCACTAATAAATATGGATTAGCTTCGACACCGACGCAATGGGCTAATCCAGGCCCCATTGCTCTGTAACCTGCAATTGAGTGGTCTAGCTGCATAAAACCCATGTACCTGGTGCGCCATTTTGGCAGCAGAGCTAAGCCAAATATTGGGATGTAATGCTGCAATTTGGGCCAAAGATTAAGTGGGTGGCACTAATAAATGTGCAACAGCTTTGGGACTTACATCTAGTAGTAAATCTACTGTAGGGAGGTTCCACGACTTGAGATGAACTATACTGGTTGCAGTATCTCATATATACAGGGGGTCATGTTCCCACCATAACTAAGCCAAATATTGAGATATTGTACTGCAATCTGGTCCACACACTAAGTTAAAATCACTAATAAATATGGAATAGCTTCGACACCTACGGAATGGGCTAATCAAGGCCCCATTGCTCTGTAACCTGCAATTGACTGGTCTAGCTGCATAAAACCCATGTACCTGGTGCGCCATTTTGGCAGCAGAGCTAAACGAAATATTGGGATGTAATGCTGCAATTTGGGCCAAAGATTAAGTGGGTGGCACTAATAAATGTGCAACAGCTTTGGGACTTACATCTAGTAGTAAATGTACTGTAGGGAGGTTCCACGACTTGAGATGAACTATACTGGTTGCAGTCTCTCATATATACAGGGGGTCATGTTCCCACTATAACTAAGCCAAATATTAAGATATTGTACTGCAATTTGGTCCACACACTAAGTAAAAATCACTAATAAATATGGATTAGCTTCGACACCGACGCAATGGGCTAATCCAGGCCCCATTGCTCTGTAACCTGCAATTGAGTGGTCTAGCTGCATAAAACCCATGTACCTGGTGCGCCATTTTGGCAGCAGAGCTAAGCCAAATATTGGGATGTAATGCTGCAATTTGGGCCAAAGATTAAGTGGGTGGCACTAATAAATGTGCAACAGCTTTGGGACTTACATCTAGTAGTAAATCTACTGTAGGGAGGTTCCACGACTTGAGATGAACTATACTGGTTGCAGTATCTCATATATACAGGGGGTCATGTTCCCACCATAACTAAGCCAAATATTGAGATATTGTACTGCAATTTGGTCCACACACTAAGTTAAAATCACTAATAAATATGGAATAGCTTCGACACCTACGGAATGGGCTAATCCAGGCCCCATTGCTCTGTAACCTGCAATTGACTGGTCTAGCTGCATAAAACCCATGTACCTGGTGCGCCATTTTGGCAGCAGAGCTAAACGAAATATTGGGATGTAATGCTGCAATTTGGGCCAAAGATTAAGTGGGTGGCACTAATAAATGTGCAACAGCTTTGGGACTTACATCTAGTAGTAAATGTACTGTAGGGAGGTTCCACGACTTGAGATGAACTATACTGGTTGCAGTCTCTCATATATACAGGGGGTCATGTTCCCACTATAACTAAGCCAAATATTGAGATATTGTACTGCAATTTGGTCCACACACTAAGTTAAAATCACTAATAAATATGGAATAGCTTCGACACCTACGGAATGGGCTAATCCAGGCCCCATTGCTCTGTAACCTGCAATTGACTGGTCTAGCTGCATAAAACCCATGTACCTGGTGCGCCATTTTAGCAGCAGAGCTAAACGAAATATTGGGATGTAATGCTGCAATTTGGGCCAAAGATTAAGTGGGTGGCACTAATAAATGTGCAACAGCTTTGGGACTTACATCTAGTAGTAAATGTACTGTAGGGAGGTTCCACGACTTGAGATGAACTATACTGGTTGCAGTCTCTCATATATACAGGGGGTCATGTTCCCACTATAACTAAGCCAAATATTAAGATATTGTACTGCAATTTGGTCCACACACTAAGTAAAAATCACTAATAAATATGGATTAGCTTCGACACCGACGCAATGGGCTAATCCAGGCCCCATTGCTCTGTAACCTGCAATTGAGTGGTCTAGCTGCATAAAACCCATGTACCTGGTGCGCCATTTTGGCAGCAGAGCTAAGCCAAATATTGGGATGTAATGCTGCAATTTGGGCCAAAGATTAAGTGGGTGGCACTAATAAATGTGCAACAGCTTTGGGACTTACATCTAGTAGTAAATCTACTGTAGGGAGGTTCCACGACTTGAGATGAACTATACTGGTTGCAGTATCTCATATATACAGGGGGTCATGTTCCCACCATAACTAAGCCAAATATTGAGATATTGTACTGCAATTTGGTCCACACACTAAGTTAAAATCACTAATAAATATGGAATAGCTTCGACACCTACGGAATGGGCTAATCCAGGCCCCATTGCTCTGTAACCTGCAATTGACTGGTCTAGCTGCATAAAACCCATGTACCTGGTGCGCCATTTTAGCAGCAGAGCTAAACGAAATATTGGGATGTAATGCTGCAATTTGGGCCAAAGATTAAGTGGGTGGCACTAATAAATGTGCAACAGCTTTGGGACTTACATCTAGTAGTAAATGTACTATAGGGAGGTTCCACGACTTGAGATGAACTATACTGGTTGCAGTCTCTCATATATACAGGGGGTCATGTTCCCACTATAACTAAGCCAAATATTAAGATATTGTACTGCAATTTGGTCCACACACTAAGTAATAATCACTAATAAATATGGATTAGCTTCGACACCGACGCAATGGGCTAATCCAGGCCCCATTGCTCTGTAACCTGCAATTGAGTGGTCTAGCTGCATAAAACCCATGTACCTGGTGCGCCATTTTGGCAGCAGAGCTAAGCCAAATATTGGGATGTAATGCTGCAATTTGGGCCAAAGATTAAGTGGGTGGCACTAATAAATGTGCAACAGCTTTGGGACTTACATCTAGTAGTAAATCTACTGTAGGGAGGTTCCACGACTTGAGATGAACTATACTGGTTGCAGTATCTCATATATACAGGGGGTCATGTTCCCACCATAACTAAGCCAAATATTGAGATATTGTACTGCAATTTGGTCCACACACTAAGTTAAAATCACTAATAAATATGGAATAGCTTCGACACCTACGGAATGGGCTAATCCAGGCCCCATTGCTCTGTAACCTGCAATTGACTGGTCTAGCTGCATAAAACCCATGTACCTGGTGCGCCATTTTGGCAGCAGAGCTAAACGAAATATTGGGATGTAATGCTGCAATTTGGGCCAAAGATTAAGTGGGTGGCACTAATAAATGTGCAACAGCTTTGGGACTTACATCTAGTAGTAAATGTACTGTAGGGAGGTTCCACGACTTGAGATGAACTATACTGGTTGCAGTCTCTCATATATACAGGGGGTCATGTTCCCACTATAACTAAGCCAAATATTGAGATATTGTACTGCAATTTGGTCCACACACTAAGTTAAAATCACTAATAAATATGGAATAGCTTCGACACCTACGGAATGGGCTAATCCAGGCCCCATTGCTCTGTAACCTGCAATTGACTGGTCTAGCTGCATAAAACCCATGTACCTGGTGCGCCATTTTAGCAGCAGAGCTAAACGAAATATTGGGATGTAATGCTGCAATTTGGGCCAAAGATTAAGTGGGTGGCACTAATAAATGTGCAACAGCTTTGGGACTTACATCTAGTAGTAAATGTACTGTAGGGAGGTTCCACGACTTGAGATGAACTATACTGGTTGCAGTCTCTCATATATACAGGGGGTCATGTTCCCACTATAACTAAGCCAAATATTAAGATATTGTACTGCAATTTGGTCCACACACTAAGTAAAAATCACTAATAAATATGGATTAGCTTCGACACCGACGCAATGGGCTAATCCAGGCCCCATTGCTCTGTAACCTGCAATTGAGTGGTCTAGCTGCATAAAACCCATGTACCTGGTGCGCCATTTTGGCAGCAGAGCTAAGCCAAATATTGGGATGTAATGCTGCAATTTGGGCCAAAGATTAAGTGGGTGGCACTAATAAATGTGCAACAGCTTTGGGACTTACATCTAGTAGTAAATCTACTGTAGGGAGGTTCCACGACTTGAGATGAACTATACTGGTTGCAGTATCTCATATATACAGGGGGTCATGTTCCCACCATAACTAAGCCAAATATTGAGATATTGTACTGCAATTTGGTCCACACACTAAGTTAAAATCACTAATAAATATGGAATAGCTTCGACACCTACGGAATGGGCTAATCCAGGCCCCATTGCTCTGTAACCTGCAATTGACTGGTCTAGCTGCATAAAACCCATGTACCTGGTGCGCCATTTTAGCAGCAGAGCTAAACGAAATATTGGGATGTAATGCTGCAATTTGGGCCAAAGATTAAGTGGGTGGCACTAATAAATGTGCAACAGCTTTGGGACTTACATCTAGTAGTAAATGTACTATAGGGAGGTTCCACGACTTGAGATGAACTATACTGGTTGCAGTCTCTCATATATACAGGGGGTCATGTTCCCACTATAACTAAGCCAAATATTAAGATATTGTACTGCAATTTGGTCCACACACTAAGTAATAATCACTAATAAATATGGATTAGCTTCGACACCGACGCAATGGGCTAATCCAGGCCCCATTGCTCTGTAACCTGCAATTGAGTGGTCTAGCTGCATAAAACCCATGTACCTGGTGCGCCATTTTGGCAGCAGAGCTAAGCCAAATATTGGGATGTAATGCTGCAATTTGGGCCAAAGATTAAGTGGGTGGCACTAATAAATGTGCAACAGCTTTGGGACTTACATCTAGTAGTAAATCTACTGTAGGGAGGTTCCACGACTTGAGATGAACTATACTGGTTGCAGTATCTCATATATACAGGGGGTCATGTTCCCACCATAACTAAGCCAAATATTGAGATATTGTACTGCAATTTGGTCCACACACTAAGTTAAAATCACTAATAAATATGGAATAGCTTCGACACCTACGGAATGGGCTAATCCAGGCCCCATTGCTCTGTAACCTGCAATTGACTGGTCTAGCTGCATAAAACCCATGTACCTGGTGCACCATTTTGGCAGCAGAGCTAAACGAAATATTGGGATGTAATGCTGCAATTTGGGCCAAAGATTAAGTGGGTGGCACTAATAAATGTGCAACAGCTTTGGGACTTACATCTAGTAGTAAATGTACTGTAGGGAGGTTCCACGACTTGAGATGAACTATACTGGTTGCAGTCTCTCATATATACAGGGGGTCATGTTCCCACTATAACTAAGCCAAATATTGAGATATTGTACTGCAATTTGGTCCACACACTAAGTTAAAATCACTAATAAATATGGAATAGCTTCGACACCTACGGAATGGGCTAATCCAGGCCCCATTGCTCTGTAACCTGCAATTGACTGGTCTAGCTGCATAAAACCCATGTACCTGGTGCGCCATTTTAGCAGCAGAGCTAAACGAAATATTGGGATGTAATGCTGCAATTTGGGCCAAAGATTAAGTGGGTGGCACTAATAAATGTGCAACAGCTTTGGGACTTACATCTAGTAGTAAATGTACTGTAGGGAGGTTCCACGACTTGAGATGAACTATACTGGTTGCAGTCTCTCATATATACAGGGGGTCATGTTCCCACTATAACTAAGCCAAATATTAAGATATTGTACTGCAATTTGGTCCACACACTAAGTAAAAATCACTAATAAATATGGATTAGCTTCGACACCGACGCAATGGGCTAATCCAGGCCCCATTGCTCTGTAACCTGCAATTGAGTGGTCTAGCTGCATAAAACCCATGTACCTGGTGCGCCATTTTGGCAGCAGAGCTAAGCCAAATATTGGGATGTAATGCTGCAATTTGGGCCAAAGATTAAGTGGGTGGCACTAATAAATGTGCAACAGCTTTGGGACTTACATCTAGTAGTAAATCTACTGTAGGGAGGTTCCACGACTTGAGATGAACTATACTGGTTGCAGTATCTCATATATACAGGGGGTCATGTTCCCACCATAACTAAGCCAAATATTGAGATATTGTACTGCAATTTGGTCCACACACTAAGTTAAAATCACTAATAAATATGGAATAGCTTCGACACCTACGGAATGGGCTAATCCAGGCCCCATTGCTCTGTAACCTGCAATTGACTGGTCTAGCTGCATAAAACCCATGTACCTGGTGCGCCATTTTAGCAGCAGAGCTAAACGAAATATTGGGATGTAATGCTGCAATTTGGGCCAAAGATTAAGTGGGTGGCACTAATAAATGTGCAACAGCTTTGGGACTTACATCTAGTAGTAAATGTACTATAGGGAGGTTCCACGACTTGAGATGAACTATACTGGTTGCAGTCTCTCATATATACAGGGGGTCATGTTCCCACTATAACTAAGCCAAATATTAAGATATTGTACTGCAATTTGGTCCACACACTAAGTAATAATCACTAATAAATATGGATTAGCTTCGACACCGACGCAATGGGCTAATCCAGGCCCCATTGCTCTGTAACCTGCAATTGAGTGGTCTAGCTGCATAAAACCCATGTACCTGGTGCGCCATTTTGGCAGCAGAGCTAAGCCAAATATTGGGATGTAATGCTGCAATTTGGGCCAAAGATTAAGTGGGTGGCACTAATAAATGTGCAACAGCTTTGGGACTTACATCTAGTAGTAAATCTACTGTAGGGAGGTTCCACGACTTGAGATGAACTATACTGGTTGCAGTATCTCATATATACAGGGGGTCATGTTCCCACCATAACTAAGCCAAATATTGAGATATTGTACTGCAATTTGGTCCACACACTAAGTTAAAATCACTAATAAATATGGAATAGCTTCGACACCTACGGAATGGGCTAATCCAGGCCCCATTGCTCTGTAACCTGCAATTGACTGGTCTAGCTGCATAAAACCCATGTACCTGGTGCACCATTTTGGCAGCAGAGCTAAACGAAATATTGGGATGTAATGCTGCAATTTGGGCCAAAGATTAAGTGGGTGGCACTAATAAATGTGCAACAGCTTTGGGACTTACATCTAGTAGTAAATGTACTGTAGGGAGGTTCCACGACTTGAGATGAACTATACTGGTTGCAGTCTCTCATATATACAGGGGGTCATGTTCCCACTATAACTAAGCCAAATATTGAGATATTGTACTGCAATTTGGTCCACACACTAAGTTAAAATCACTAATAAATATGGAATAGCTTCGACACCTACGGAATGGGCTAATCCAGGCCCCATTGCTCTGTAACCTGCAATTGACTGGTCTAGCTGCATAAAACCCATGTACCTGGTGCGCCATTTTAGCAGCAGAGCTAAACGAAATATTGGGATGTAATGCTGCAATTTGGGCCAAAGATTAAGTGGGTGGCACTAATAAATGTGCAACAGCTTTGGGACTTACATCTAGTAGTAAATGTACTGTAGGGAGGTTCCACGACTTGAGATGAACTATACTGGTTGCAGTCTCTCATATATACAGGGGGTCATGTTCCCACTATAACTAAGCCAAATATTAAGATATTGTACTGCAATTTGGTCCACACACTAAGTAAAAATCACTAATAAATATGGATTAGCTTCGACACCGACGCAATGGGCTAATCCAGGCCCCATTGCTCTGTAACCTGCAATTGAGTGGTCTAGCTGCATAAAACCCATGTACCTGGTGCGCCATTTTGGCAGCAGAGCTAAGCCAAATATTGGGATGTAATGCTGCAATTTGGGCCAAAGATTAAGTGGGTGGCACTAATAAATGTGCAACAGCTTTGGGACTTACATCTAGTAGTAAATGTACTGTAGGGAGGTTCCACGACTTGAGATGAACTATACTGGTTGCAGTCTCTCATATATACAGGGGGTCATGTTCCCACTATAACTAAGCCAAATATTAAGATATTGTACTGCAATTTGGTCCACACACTAAGTAAAAATCACTAATAAATATGGATTAGCTTCGACACCGACGCAATGGGCTAATCCAGGCCCCATTGCTCTGTAACCTGCAATTGAGTGGTCTAGCTGCATAAAACCCATGTACCTGGTGCGCCATTTTGGCAGCAGAGCTAAGCCAAATATTGGGATGTAATGCTGCAATTTGGGCCAAAGATTAAGTGGGTGGCACTAATAAATGTGCAACAGCTTTGGGACTTACATCTAGTAGTAAATCTACTGTAGGGAGGTTCCACGACTTGAGATGAACTATACTGGTTGCAGTATCTCATATATACAGGGGGTCATGTTCCCACCATAACTAAGCCAAATATTGAGATATTGTACTGCAATTTGGTCCACACACTAAGTTAAAATCACTAATAAATATGGAATAGCTTCGACACCTACGGAATGGGCTAATCCAGGCCCCATTGCTCTGTAACCTGCAATTGACTGGTCTAGCTGCATAAAACCCATGTACCTGGTGCGCCATTTTGGCAGCAGAGCTAAACGAAATATTGGGATGTAATGCTGCAATTTGGGCCAAAGATTAAGTGGGTGGCACTAATAAATGTGCAACAGCTTTGGGACTTACATCTAGTAGTAAATGTACTGTAGGGAGGTTCCACGACTTGAGATGAACTATACTGGTTGCAGTCTCTCATATATACAGGGGGTCCTGTTCCCACTATAACTAAGCCAAATATTAAGATATTGTACTGCAATTTGGTCCACACACTAAGTAAAAATCACTAATAAATATGGATTAGCTTCGACACCGACGCAATGGGCTAATCCAGGCCCCATTGCTCTGTAACCTGCAATTGAGTGGTCTAGCTGCATAAAACCCATGTACCTGGTGCGCCATTTTGGCAGCAGAGCTAAGCCAAATATTGGGATGTAATGCTGCAATTTGGGCCAAAGATTAAGTGGGTGGCACTAATAAATGTGCAACAGCTTTGGGACTTACATCTAGTAGTAAATCTACTGTAGGGAGGTTCCACGACTTGAGATGAACTATACTGGTTGCAGTATCTCATATATACAGGGGGTCATGTTCCCACCATAACTAAGCCAAATATTGAGATATTGTACTGCAATTTGGTCCACACACTAAGTTAAAATCACTAATAAATATGGAATAGCTTCGACACCTACGGAATGGGCTAATCCAGGCCCCATTGCTCTGTAACCTGCAATTGACTGGTCTAGCTGCATAAAACCCATGTACCTGGTGCGCCATTTTGGCAGCAGAGCTAAACGAAATATTGGGATGTAATGCTGCAATTTGGGCCAAAGATTAAGTGGGTGGCACTAATAAATGTGCAACAGCTTTGGGACTTACATCTAGTAGTAAATGTACTGTAGGGAGGTTCCACGACTTGAGATGAACTATAGTGGTTGCAGTCTCTCATATATACAGGGGGTCATGTTCCCACTATAACTAAGCCAAATATTAAGATATTGTACTGCAATTTGGTCCACACACTAAGTAAAAATCACTAATAAATATGGATTAGCTTCGACACCGACGCAATGGGCTAATTCAGGCCCCATTGCTCTGTAACCTGCAATTGAGTGGTCTAGCTGCATAAAACCCATGTACCTGGTGCGCCATTTTGGCAGCAGAGCTAAGCCAAATATTGGGATGTAATGCTGCAATTTGGGCCAAAGATTAAGTGGGTGGCACTAATAAATGTGCAACAGCTTTGGGACTTACATCTAGTAGTAAATCTACTGTAGGGAGGTTCCACGACTTGAGATGAACTATACTGGTTGCAGTATCTCATATATACAGGGGGTCATGTTCCCACCATAACTAAGCCAAATATTGAGATATTGTACTGCAATTTGGTCCACACACTAAGTTAAAATCACTAATAAATATGGAATAGCTTCGACACCTACGGAATGGGCTAATCCAGGCCCCATTGCTCTGTAACCTGCAATTGAGTGGTCTAGCTGCATAAAACCCATGTACCTGGTGCGCCATTTTGGCAGCAGAGCTAAGCCAAATATTGGGATGTAATGCTGCAATTTGGGCCAAAGATTAAGTGGGTGGCACTAATAAATGTGCAACAGCTTTGGGACTTACATCTAGTAGTAAATCTACTGTAGGGAGGTTCCACGACTTGAGATGAACTATACTGGTTGCAGTATCTCATATATACAGGGGGTCATGTTCCCACCATAACTAAGCCAAATATTGAGATATTGTACTGCAATTTGGTCCACACACTAAGTTAAAATCACTAATAAATATGGAATAGCTTCGACACCTACGGAATGGGCTAATCCAGGCCCCATTGCTCTGTAACCTGCAATTGACTGGTCTAGCTGCATAAAACCCATGTACCTGGTGCGCCATTTTGGCAGCAGAGCTAAACGAAATATTGGGATGTAATGCTGCAATTTGGGCCAAAGATTAAGTGGGTGGCACTAATAAATGTGCAACAGCTTTGGGACTTACATCTAGTAGTAAATGTACTGTAGGGAGGTTCCACGACTTGAGATGAACTATACTGGTTGCAGTCTCTCATATATACAGGGGGTCATGTTCCCACTATAACTAAGCCAAATATTGAGATATTGTACTGCAATTTGGTCCACACACTAAGTTAAAATCACTAATAAATATGGAATAGCTTCGACACCTACGGAATGGGCTAATCCAGGCCCCATTGCTCTGTAACCTGCAATTGACTGGTCTAGCTGCATAAAAGCCATGTACCTGGTGCGCCATTTTAGCAGCAGAGCTAAACGAAATATTGGGATGTAATGCTGCAATTTGGGCCAAAGATTAAGTGGGTGGCACTAATAAATGTGCAACAGCTTTGGGACTTACATCTAGTAGTAAATGTACTGTAGGGAGGTTCCACGACTTGAGATGAACTATACTGGTTGCAGTCTCTCATATATACAGGGGGTCATGTTCCCACTATAACTAAGCCAAATATTAAGATATTGTACTGCAATTTGGTCCACACACTAAGTAAAAATCACTAATAAATATGGATTAGCTTCGACACCGACGCAATGGGCTAATCCAGGCCCCATTGCTCTGTAACCTGCAATTGAGTGGTCTAGCTGCATAAAACCCATGTACCTGGTGCGCCATTTTGGCAGCAGAGCTAAGCCAAATATTGGGATGTAATGCTGCAATTTGGGCCAAAGATTAAGTGGGTGGCACTAATAAATGTGCAACAGCTTTGGGACTTACATCTAGTAGTAAATCTACTGTAGGGAGGTTCCACGACTTGAGATGAACTATACTGGTTGCAGTATCTCATATATACAGGGGGTCATGTTCCCACCATAACTAAGCCAAATATTGAGATATTGTACTGCAATTTGGTCCACACACTAAGTTAAAATCACTAATAAATATGGAATAGCTTCGACACCTACGGAATGGGCTAATCCAGGCCCCATTGCTCTGTAACCTGCAATTGACTGGTCTAGCTGCATAAAACCCATGTACCTGGTGCGCCATTTTGGCAGCAGAGCTAAACGAAATATTGGGATGTAATGCTGCAATTTGGGCCAAAGATTAAGTGGGTGGCACTAATAAATGTGCAACAGCTTTGGGACTTACATCTAGTAGTAAATGTACTGTAGGGAGGTTCCACGACTTGAGATGAACTATACTGGTTGCAGTCTCTCATATATACAGGGGGTCATGTTCCCACTATAACTAAGCCAAATATTAAGATATTGTACTGCAATTTGGTCCACACACTAAGTAAAAATCACTAATAAATATGGATTAGCTTCGACACCGACGCAATGGGCTAATTCAGGCCCCATTGCTCTGTAACCTGCAATTGAGTGGTCTAGCTGCATAAAACCCATGTACCTGGTGCGCCATTTTGGCAGCAGAGCTAAGCCAAATATTGGGATGTAATGCTGCAATTTGGGCCAAAGATTAAGTGGGTGGCACTAATAAATGTGCAACAGCTTTGGGACTTACATCTAGTAGTAAATCTACTGTAGGGAGGTTCCACGACTTGAGATGAACTATACTGGTTGCAGTATCTCATATATACAGGGGGTCATGTTCCCACCATAACTAAGCCAAATATTGAGATATTGTACTGCAATTTGGTCCACACACTAAGTTAAAATCACTAATAAATATGGAATAGCTTCGACACCTACGGAATGGGCTAATCCAGGCCCCATTGCTCTGTAACCTGCAATTGAGTGGTCTAGCTGCATAAAACCCATGTACCTGGTGCGCCATTTTGGCAGCAGAGCTAAGCCAAATATTGGGATGTAATGCTGCAATTTGGGCCAAAGATTAAGTGGGTGGCACTAATAAATGTGCAACAGCTTTGGGACTTACATCTAGTAGTAAATCTACTGTAGGGAGGTTCCACGACTTGAGATGAACTATACTGGTTGCAGTATCTCATATATACAGGGGGTCATGTTCCCACCATAACTAAGCCAAATATTGAGATATTGTACTGCAATTTGGTCCACACACTAAGTTAAAATCACTAATAAATATGGAATAGCTTCGACACCTACGGAATGGGCTAATCCAGGCCCCATTGCTCTGTAACCTGCAATTGACTGGTCTAGCTGCATAAAACCCATGTACCTGGTGCGCCATTTTGGCAGCAGAGCTAAACGAAATATTGGGATGTAATGCTGCAATTTGGGCCAAAGATTAAGTGGGTGGCACTAATAAATGTGCAACAGCTTTGGGACTTACATCTAGTAGTAAATGTACTGTAGGGAGGTTCCACGACTTGAGATGAACTATACTGGTTGCAGTCTCTCATATATACAGGGGGTCATGTTCCCACTATAACTAAGCCAAATATTGAGATATTGTACTGCAATTTGGTCCACACACTAAGTTAAAATCACTAATAAATATGGAATAGCTTCGACACCTACGGAATGGGCTAATCCAGGCCCCATTGCTCTGTAACCTGCAATTGACTGGTCTAGCTGCATAAAACCCATGTACCTGGTGCGCCATTTTAGCAGCAGAGCTAAACGAAATATTGGGATGTAATGCTGCAATTTGGGCCAAAGATTAAGTGGGTGGCACTAATAAATGTGCAACAGCTTTGGGACTTACATCTAGTAGTAAATGTACTGTAGGGAGGTTCCACGACTTGAGATGAACTATACTGGTTGCAGTCTCTCATATATACAGGGGGTCATGTTCCCACTATAACTAAGCCAAATATTAAGATATTGTACTGCAATTTGGTCCACACACTAAGTAAAAATCACTAATAAATATGGATTAGCTTCGACACCGACGCAATGGGCTAATCCAGGCCCCATTGCTCTGTAACCTGCAATTGAGTGGTCTAGCTGCATAAAACCCATGTACCTGGTGCGCCATTTTGGCAGCAGAGCTAAGCCAAATATTGGGATGTAATGCTGCAATTTGGGCCAAAGATTAAGTGGGTGGCACTAATAAATGTGCAACAGCTTTGGGACTTACATCTAGTAGTAAATCTACTGTAGGGAGGTTCCACGACTTGAGATGAACTATACTGGTTGCAGTATCTCATATATACAGGGGGTCATGTTCCCACCATAACTAAGCCAAATATTGAGATATTGTACTGCAATCTGGTCCACACACTAAGTTAAAATCACTAATAAATATGGAATAGCTTCGACACCTACGGAATGGGCTAATCAAGGCCCCATTGCTCTGTAACCTGCAATTGACTGGTCTAGCTGCATAAAACCCATGTACCTGGTGCGCCATTTTGGCAGCAGAGCTAAACGAAATATTGGGATGTAATGCTGCAATTTGGGCCAAAGATTAAGTGGGTGGCACTAATAAATGTGCAACAGCTTTGGGACTTACATCTAGTAGTAAATGTACTGTAGGGAGGTTCCACGACTTGAGATGAACTATACTGGTTGCAGTCTCTCATATATACAGGGGGTCATGTTCCCACTATAACTAAGCCAAATATTAAGATATTGTACTGCAATTTGGTCCACACACTAAGTAAAAATCACTAATAAATATGGATTAGCTTCGACACCGACGCAATGGGCTAATCCAGGCCCCATTGCTCTGTAACCTGCAATTGAGTGGTCTAGCTGCATAAAACCCATGTACCTGGTGCGCCATTTTGGCAGCAGAGCTAAGCCAAATATTGGGATGTAATGCTGCAATTTGGGCCAAAGATTAAGTGGGTGGCACTAATAAATGTGCAACAGCTTTGGGACTTACATCTAGTAGTAAATCTACTGTAGGGAGGTTCCACGACTTGAGATGAACTATACTGGTTGCAGTATCTCATATATACAGGGGGTCATGTTCCCACCATAACTAAGCCAAATATTGAGATATTGTACTGCAATTTGGTCCACACACTAAGTTAAAATCACTAATAAATATGGAATAGCTTCGACACCTACGGAATGGGCTAATCCAGGCCCCATTGCTCTGTAACCTGCAATTGACTGGTCTAGCTGCATAAAACCCATGTACCTGGTGCGCCATTTTGGCAGCAGAGCTAAACGAAATATTGGGATGTAATGCTGCAATTTGGGCCAAAGATTAAGTGGGTGGCACTAATAAATGTGCAACAGCTTTGGGACTTACATCTAGTAGTAAATGTACTGTAGGGAGGTTCCACGACTTGAGATGAACTATACTGGTTGCAGTCTCTCATATATACAGGGGGTCATGTTCCCACTATAACTAAGCCAAATATTGAGATATTGTACTGCAATTTGGTCCACACACTAAGTTAAAATCACTAATAAATATGGAATAGCTTCGACACCTACGGAATGGGCTAATCCAGGCCCCATTGCTCTGTAACCTGCAATTGACTGGTCTAGCTGCATAAAACCCATGTACCTGGTGCGCCATTTTAGCAGCAGAGCTAAACGAAATATTGGGATGTAATGCTGCAATTTGGGCCAAAGATTAAGTGGGTGGCACTAATAAATGTGCAACAGCTTTGGGACTTACATCTAGTAGTAAATGTACTGTAGGGAGGTTCCACGACTTGAGATGAACTATACTGGTTGCAGTCTCTCATATATACAGGGGGTCATGTTCCCACTATAACTAAGCCAAATATTAAGATATTGTACTGCAATTTGGTCCACACACTAAGTAAAAATCACTAATAAATATGGATTAGCTTCGACACCGACGCAATGGGCTAATCCAGGCCCCATTGCTCTGTAACCTGCAATTGAGTGGTCTAGCTGCATAAAACCCATGTACCTGGTGCGCCATTTTGGCAGCAGAGCTAAGCCAAATATTGGGATGTAATGCTGCAATTTGGGCCAAAGATTAAGTGGGTGGCACTAATAAATGTGCAACAGCTTTGGGACTTACATCTAGTAGTAAATCTACTGTAGGGAGGTTCCACGACTTGAGATGAACTATACTGGTTGCAGTATCTCATATATACAGGGGGTCATGTTCCCACCATAACTAAGCCAAATATTGAGATATTGTACTGCAATTTGGTCCACACACTAAGTTAAAATCACTAATAAATATGGAATAGCTTCGACACCTACGGAATGGGCTAATCCAGGCCCCATTGCTCTGTAACCTGCAATTGACTGGTCTAGCTGCATAAAACCCATGTACCTGGTGCGCCATTTTAGCAGCAGAGCTAAACGAAATATTGGGATGTAATGCTGCAATTTGGGCCAAAGATTAAGTGGGTGGCACTAATAAATGTGCAACAGCTTTGGGACTTACATCTAGTAGTAAATGTACTATAGGGAGGTTCCACGACTTGAGATGAACTATACTGGTTGCAGTCTCTCATATATACAGGGGGTCATGTTCCCACTATAACTAAGCCAAATATTAAGATATTGTACTGCAATTTGGTCCACACACTAAGTAATAATCACTAATAAATATGGATTAGCTTCGACACCGACGCAATGGGCTAATCCAGGCCCCATTGCTCTGTAACCTGCAATTGAGTGGTCTAGCTGCATAAAACCCATGTACCTGGTGCGCCATTTTGGCAGCAGAGCTAAGCCAAATATTGGGATGTAATGCTGCAATTTGGGCCAAAGATTAAGTGGGTGGCACTAATAAATGTGCAACAGCTTTGGGACTTACATCTAGTAGTAAATCTACTGTAGGGAGGTTCCACGACTTGAGATGAACTATACTGGTTGCAGTATCTCATATATACAGGGGGTCATGTTCCCACCATAACTAAGCCAAATATTGAGATATTGTACTGCAATTTGGTCCACACACTAAGTTAAAATCACTAATAAATATGGAATAGCTTCGACACCTACGGAATGGGCTAATCCAGGCCCCATTGCTCTGTAACCTGCAATTGACTGGTCTAGCTGCATAAAACCCATGTACCTGGTGCACCATTTTGGCAGCAGAGCTAAACGAAATATTGGGATGTAATGCTGCAATTTGGGCCAAAGATTAAGTGGGTGGCACTAATAAATGTGCAACAGCTTTGGGACTTACATCTAGTAGTAAATGTACTGTAGGGAGGTTCCACGACTTGAGATGAACTATACTGGTTGCAGTCTCTCATATATACAGGGGGTCATGTTCCCACTATAACTAAGCCAAATATTGAGATATTGTACTGCAATTTGGTCCACACACTAAGTTAAAATCACTAATAAATATGGAATAGCTTCGACACCTACGGAATGGGCTAATCCAGGCCCCATTGCTCTGTAACCTGCAATTGACTGGTCTAGCTGCATAAAACCCATGTACCTGGTGCGCCATTTTAGCAGCAGAGCTAAACGAAATATTGGGATGTAATGCTGCAATTTGGGCCAAAGATTAAGTGGGTGGCACTAATAAATGTGCAACAGCTTTGGGACTTACATCTAGTAGTAAATGTACTGTAGGGAGGTTCCACGACTTGAGATGAACTATACTGGTTGCAGTCTCTCATATATACAGGGGGTCATGTTCCCACTATAACTAAGCCAAATATTAAGATATTGTACTGCAATTTGGTCCACACACTAAGTAAAAATCACTAATAAATATGGATTAGCTTCGACACCGACGCAATGGGCTAATCCAGGCCCCATTGCTCTGTAACCTGCAATTGAGTGGTCTAGCTGCATAAAACCCATGTACCTGGTGCGCCATTTTGGCAGCAGAGCTAAGCCAAATATTGGGATGTAATGCTGCAATTTGGGCCAAAGATTAAGTGGGTGGCACTAATAAATGTGCAACAGCTTTGGGACTTACATCTAGTAGTAAATCTACTGTAGGGAGGTTCCACGACTTGAGATGAACTATACTGGTTGCAGTATCTCATATATACAGGGGGTCATGTTCCCACCATAACTAAGCCAAATATTGAGATATTGTACTGCAATTTGGTCCACACACTAAGTTAAAATCACTAATAAATATGGAATAGCTTCGACACCTACGGAATGGGCTAATCCAGGCCCCATTGCTCTGTAACCTGCAATTGACTGGTCTAGCTGCATAAAACCCATGTACCTGGTGCGCCATTTTAGCAGCAGAGCTAAACGAAATATTGGGATGTAATGCTGCAATTTGGGCCAAAGATTAAGTGGGTGGCACTAATAAATGTGCAACAGCTTTGGGACTTACATCTAGTAGTAAATGTACTGTAGGGAGGTTCCACGACTTGAGATGAACTATACTGGTTGCAGTCTCTCATATATACAGGGGGTCATGTTCCCACTATAACTAAGCCAAATATTAAGATATTGTACTGCAATTTGGTCCACACACTAAGTAAAAATCACTAATAAATATGGATTAGCTTCGACACCGACGCAATGGGCTAATCCAGGCCCCATTGCTCTGTAACCTGCAATTGAGTGGTCTAGCTGCATAAAACCCATGTACCTGGTGCGCCATTTTGGCAGCAGAGCTAAGCCAAATATTGGGATGTAATGCTGCAATTTGGGCCAAAGATTAAGTGGGTGGCACTAATAAATGTGCAACAGCTTTGGGACTTACATCTAGTAGTAAATCTACTGTAGGGAGGTTCCACGACTTGAGATGAACTATACTGGTTGCAGTATCTCATATATACAGGGGGTCATGTTCCCACCATAACTAAGCCAAATATTGAGATATTGTACTGCAATTTGGTCCACACACTAAGTTAAAATCACTAATAAATATGGAATAGCTTCGACACCTACGGAATGGGCTAATCCAGGCCCCATTGCTCTGTAACCTGCAATTGACTGGTCTAGCTGCATAAAACCCATGTACCTGGTGCGCCATTTTAGCAGCAGAGCTAAACGAAATATTGGGATGTAATGCTGCAATTTGGGCCAAAGATTAAGTGGGTGGCACTAATAAATGTGCAACAGCTTTGGGACTTACATCTAGTAGTAAATGTACTGTAGGGAGGTTCCACGACTTGAGATGAACTATACTGGTTGCAGTCTCTCATATATACAGGGGGTCATGTTCCCACTATAACTAAGCCAAATATTAAGATATTGTACTGCAATTTGGTCCACACACTAAGTAAAAATCACTAATAAATATGGATTAGCTTCGACACCGACGCAATGGGCTAATCCAGGCCCCATTGCTCTGTAACCTGCAATTGAGTGGTCTAGCTGCATAAAACCCATGTACCTGGTGCGCCATTTTGGCAGCAGAGCTAAGCCAAATATTGGGATGTAATGCTGCAATTTGGGCCAAAGATTAAGTGGGTGGCACTAATAAATGTGCAACAGCTTTGGGACTTACATCTAGTAGTAAATCTACTGTAGGGAGGTTCCACGACTTGAGATGAACTATACTGGTTGCAGTATCTCATATATACAGGGGGTCATGTTCCCACCATAACTAAGCCAAATATTGAGATATTGTACTGCAATTTGGTCCACACACTAAGTTAAAATCACTAATAAATATGGAATAGCTTCGACACCTACGGAATGGGCTAATCCAGGCCCCATTGCTCTGTAACCTGCAATTGACTGGTCTAGCTGCATAAAACCCATGTACCTGGTGCGCCATTTTAGCAGCAGAGCTAAACGAAATATTGGGATGTAATGCTGCAATTTGGGCCAAAGATTAAGTGGGTGGCACTAATAAATGTGCAACAGCTTTGGGACTTACATCTAGTAGTAAATGTACTGTAGGGAGGTTCCACGACTTGAGATGAACTATACTGGTTGCAGTCTCTCATATATACAGGGGGTCATGTTCCCACTATAACTAAGCCAAATATTAAGATATTGTACTGCAATTTGGTCCACACACTAAGTAAAAATCACTAATAAATATGGATTAGCTTCGACACCGACGCAATGGGCTAATCCAGGCCCCATTGCTCTGTAACCTGCAATTGAGTGGTCTAGCTGCATAAAACCCATGTACCTGGTGCGCCATTTTGGCAGCAGAGCTAAGCCAAATATTGGGATGTAATGCTGCAATTTGGGCCAAAGATTAAGTGGGTGGCACTAATAAATGTGCAACAGCTTTGGGACTTACATCTAGTAGTAAATCTACTGTAGGGAGGTTCCACGACTTGAGATGAACTATACTGGTTGCAGTATCTCATATATACAGGGGGTCATGTTCCCACCATAACTAAGCCAAATATTGAGATATTGTACTGCAATTTGGTCCACACACTAAGTTAAAATCACTAATAAATATGGAATAGCTTCGACACCTACGGAATGGGCTAATCCAGGCCCCATTGCTCTGTAACCTGCAATTGACTGGTCTAGCTGCATAAAACCCATGTACCTGGTGCGCCATTTTGGCAGCAGAGCTAAACGAAATATTGGGATGTAATGCTGCAATTTGGGCCAAAGATTAAGTGGGTGGCACTAATAAATGTGCAACAGCTTTGGGACTTACATCTAGTAGTAAATGTACTGTAGGGAGGTTCCACGACTTGAGATGAACTATACTGGTTGCAGTCTCTCATATATACAGGGGGTCATGTTCCCACTATAACTAAGCCAAATATTAAGATATTGTACTGCAATTTGGTCCACACACTAAGTAAAAATCACTAATAAATATGGATTAGCTTCGACACCGACGCAATGGGCTAATCCAGGCCCCATTGCTCTGTAACCTGCAATTGAGTGGTCTAGCTGCATAAAACCCATGTACCTGGTGCGCCATTTTGGCAGCAGAGCTAAGCCAAATATTGGGATGTAATGCTGCAATTTGGGCCAAAGATTAAGTGGGTGGCACTAATAAATGTGCAACAGCTTTGGGACTTACATCTAGTAGTAAATCTACTGTAGGGAGGTTCCACGACTTGAGATGAACTATACTGGTTGCAGTATCTCATATATACAGGGGGTCATGTTCCCACCATAACTAAGCCAAATATTGAGATATTGTACTGCAATTTGGTCCACACACTAAGTTAAAATCACTAATAAATATGGAATAGCTTCGACACCTACGGAATGGGCTAATCCAGGCCCCATTGCTCTGTAACCTGCAATTGACTGGTCTAGCTGCATAAAACCCATGTACCTGGTGCGCCATTTTGGCAGCAGAGCTAAACGAAATATTGGGATGTAATGCTGCAATTTGGGCCAAAGATTAAGTGGGTGGCACTAATAAATGTGCAACAGCTTTGGGACTTACATCTAGTAGTAAATGTACTGTAGGGAGGTTCCACGACTTGAGATGAACTATACTGGTTGCAGTCTCTCATATATACAGGGGGTCATGTTCCCACTATAACTAAGCCAAATATTGAGATATTGTACTGCAATTTGGTCCACACACTAAGTTAAAATCACTAATAAATATGGAATAGCTTCGACACCTACGGAATGGGCTAATCCAGGCCCCATTGCTCTGTAACCTGCAATTGACTGGTCTAGCTGCATAAAACCCATGTACCTGGTGCGCCATTTTAGCAGCAGAGCTAAACGAAATATTGGGATGTAATGCTGCAATTTGGGCCAAAGATTAAGTGGGTGGCACTAATAAATGTGCAACAGCTTTGGGACTTACATCTAGTAGTAAATGTACTGTAGGGAGGTTCCACGACTTGAGATGAACTATACTGGTTGCAGTCTCTCATATATACAGGGGGTCATGTTCCCACTATAACTAAGCCAAATATTAAGATATTGTACTGCAATTTGGTCCACACACTAAGTAAAAATCACTAATAAATATGGATTAGCTTCGACACCGACGCAATGGGCTAATCCAGGCCCCATTGCTCTGTAACCTGCAATTGAGTGGTCTAGCTGCATAAAACCCATGTACCTGGTGCGCCATTTTGGCAGCAGAGCTAAGCCAAATATTGGGATGTAATGCTGCAATTTGGGCCAAAGATTAAGTGGGTGGCACTAATAAATGTGCAACAGCTTTGGGACTTACATCTAGTAGTAAATCTACTGTAGGGAGGTTCCACGACTTGAGATGAACTATACTGGTTGCAGTATCTCATATATACAGGGGGTCATGTTCCCACCATAACTAAGCCAAATATTGAGATATTGTACTGCAATTTGGTCCACACACTAAGTTAAAATCACTAATAAATATGGAATAGCTTCGACACCTACGGAATGGGCTAATCCAGGCCCCATTGCTCTGTAACCTGCAATTGACTGGTCTAGCTGCATAAAACCCATGTACCTGGTGCGCCATTTTAGCAGCAGAGCTAAACGAAATATTGGGATGTAATGCTGCAATTTGGGCCAAAGATTAAGTGGGTGGCACTAATAAATGTGCAACAGCTTTGGGACTTACATCTAGTAGTAAATGTACTGTAGGGAGGTTCCACGACTTGAGATGAACTATACTGGTTGCAGTCTCTCATATATACAGTGGGTCATGTTCCCACTATAACTAAGCCAAATATTAAGATATTGTACTGCAATTTGGTCCACACACTAAGTAAAAATCACTAATAAATATGGATTAGCTTCGACACCGACGCAATGGGCTAATCCAGGCCCCATTGCTCTGTAACCTGCAATTGAGTGGTCTAGCTGCATAAAACCCATGTACCTGGTGCGCCATTTTGGCAGCAGAGCTAAGCCAAATATTGGGATGTAATGCTGCAATTTGGGCCAAAGATTAAGTGGGTGGCACTAATAAATGTGCAACAGCTTTGGGACTTACATCTAGTAGTAAATCTACTGTAGGGAGGTTCCACGACTTGAGATGAACTATACTGGTTGCAGTATCTCATATATACAGGGGGTCATGTTCCCACCATAACTAAGCCAAATATTGAGATATTGTACTGCAATTTGGTCCACACACTAAGTTAAAATCACTAATAAATATGGAATAGCTTCGACACCTACGGAATGGGCTAATCCAGGCCCCATTGCTCTGTAACCTGCAATTGACTGGTCTAGCTGCATAAAACCCATGTACCTGGTGCGCCATTTTGGCAGCAGAGCTAAACGAAATATTGGGATGTAATGCTGCAATTTGGGCCAAAGATTAAGTGGGTGGCACTAATAAATGTGCAACAGCTTTGGGACTTACATCTAGTAGTAAATGTACTGTAGGGAGGTTCCACGACTTGAGATGAACTATACTGGTTGCAGTCTCTCATATATACAGGGGGTCATGTTCCCACTATAACTAAGCCAAATATTAAGATATTGTACTGCAATTTGGTCCACACACTAAGTAAAAATCACTAATAAATATGGATTAGCTTCGACACCGACGCAATGGGCTAATCCAGGCCCCATTGCTCTGTAACCTGCAATTGAGTGGTCTAGCTGCATAAAACCCATGTACCTGGTGCGCCATTTTGGCAGCAGAGCTAAGCCAAATATTGGGATGTAATGCTGCAATTTGGGCCAAAGATTAAGTGGGTGGCACTAATAAATGTGCAACAGCTTTGGGACTTACATCTAGTAGTAAATCTACTGTAGGGAGGTTCCACGACTTGAGATGAACTATACTGGTTGCAGTATCTCATATATACAGGGGGTCATGTTCCCACCATAACTAAGCCAAATATTGAGATATTGTACTGCAATTTGGTCCACACACTAAGTTAAAATCACTAATAAATATGGAATAGCTTCGACACCTACGGAATGGGCTAATCCAGGCCCCATTGCTCTGTAACCTGCAATTGACTGGTCTAGCTGCATAAAACCCATGTACCTGGTGCGCCATTTTAGCAGCAGAGCTAAACGAAATATTGGGATGTAATGCTGCAATTTGGGCCAAAGATTAAGTGGGTGGCACTAATAAATGTGCAACAGCTTTGGGACTTACATCTAGTAGTAAATGTACTGTAGGGAGGTTCCACGACTTGAGATGAACTATACTGGTTGCAGTCTCTCATATATACAGGGGGTCATGTTCCCACTATAACTAAGCCAAATATTAAGATATTGTACTGCAATTTGGTCCACACACTAAGTAAAAATCACTAATAAATATGGATTAGCTTCGACACCGACGCAATGGGCTAATCCAGGCCCCATTGCTCTGTAACCTGCAATTGAGTGGTCTAGCTGCATAAAACCCATGTACCTGGTGCGCCATTTTGGCAGCAGAGCTAAGCCAAATATTGGGATGTAATGCTGCAATTTGGGCCAAAGATTAAGTGGGTGGCACTAATAAATGTGCAACAGCTTTGGGACTTACATCTAGTAGTAAATCTACTGTAGGGAGGTTCCACGACTTGAGATGAACTATACTGGTTGCAGTATCTCATATATACAGGGGGTCATGTTCCCACCATAACTAAGCCAAATATTGAGATATTGTACTGCAATTTGGTCCACACACTAAGTTAAAATCACTAATAAATATGGAATAGCTTCGACACCTACGGAATGGGCTAATCCAGGCCCCATTGCTCTGTAACCTGCAATTGACTGGTCTAGCTGGATAAAACCCATGTACCTGGTGCGCCATTTTGGCAGCAGAGCTAAACGAAATATTGGGATGTAATGCTGCAATTTGGGCCAAAGATTAAGTGGGTGGCACTAATAAATGTGCAACAGCTTTGGGACTTACATCTAGTAGTAAATGTACTGTAGGGAGGTTCCACGACTTGAGATGAACTATACTGGTTGCAGTCTCTCATATATACAGGGGGTCATGTTCCCACTATAACTAAGCCAAATATTGAGATATTGTACTGCAATTTGGTCCACACACTAAGTTAAAATCACTAATAAATATGGAATAGCTTCGACACCTACGGAATGGGCTAATCCAGGCCCCATTGCTCTGTAACCTGCAATTGACTGGTCTAGCTGCATAAAACCCATGTACCTGGTGCGCCATTTTAGCAGCAGAGCTAAACGAAATATTGGGATGTAATGCTGCAATTTGGGCCAAAGATTAAGTGGGTGGCACTAATAAATGTGCAACAGCTTTGGGACTTACATCTAGTAGTAAATGTACTGTAGGGAGGTTCCACGACTTGAGATGAACTATACTGGTTGCAGTCTCTCATATATACAGGGGGTCATGTTCCCACTATAACTAAGCCAAATATTAAGATATTGTACTGCAATTTGGTCCACACACTAAGTAAAAATCACTAATAAATATGGATTAGCTTCGACACCGACGCAATGGGCTAATCCAGGCCCCATTGCTCTGTAACCTGCAATTGAGTGGTCTAGCTGCATAAAACCCATGTACCTGGTGCGCCATTTTGGCAGCAGAGCTAAGCCAAATATTGGGATGTAATGCTGCAATTTGGGCCAAAGATTAAGTGGGTGGCACTAATAAATGTGCAACAGCTTTGGGACTTACATCTAGTAGTAAATCTACTGTAGGGAGGTTCAACGACTTGAGATGAACTATACTGGTTGCAGTATCTCATATATACAGGGGGTCATGTTCCCACCATAACTAAGCCAAATATTGAGATATTGTACTGCAATTTGGTCCACACACTAAGTTAAAATCACTAATAAATATGGAATAGCTTCGACACCTACGGAATGGGCTAATCCAGGCCCCATTGCTCTGTAACCTGCAATTGACTGGTCTAGCTGCATAAAACCCATGTACCTGGTGCGCCATTTTGGCAGCAGAGCTAAACGAAATATTGGGATGTAATGCTGCAATTTGGGCCAAAGATTAAGTGGGTGGCACTAATAAATGTGCAACAGCTTTGGGACTTACATCTAGTAGTAAATGTACTGTAGGGAGGTTCCACGACTTGAGAAGAACTATACTGGTTGCAGTCTCTCATATATACAGGGGGTCATGTTCCCACTATAACTAAGCCAAATATTGAGATATTGTACTGCAATTTGGTCCACACACTAAGTTAAAATCACTAATAAATATGGAATAGCTTCGACACCTACGGAATGGGCTAATCCAGGCCCCATTGCTCTGTAACCTGCAATTGACTGGTCTAGCTGCATAAAACCCATGTACCTGGTGCGCCATTTTAGCAGCAGAGCTAAACGAAATATTGGGATGTAATGCTGCAATTTGGGCCAAAGATTAAGTGGGTGGCACTAATAAATGTGCAACAGCTTTGGGACTTACATCTAGTAGTAAATGTACTGTAGGGAGGTTCCACGACTTGAGATGAACTATACTGGTTGCAGTCTCTCATATATACAGGGGGTCATGTTCCCACTATAACTAAGCCAAATATTAAGATATTGTACTGCAATTTGGTCCACACACTAAGTAAAAATCACTAATAAATATGGATTAGCTTCGACACCGACGCAATGGGCTAATCCAGGCCCCATTGCTCTGTAACCTGCAATTGAGTGGTCTAGCTGCATAAAACCCATGTACCTGGTGCGCCATTTTGGCAGCAGAGCTAAGCCAAATATTGGGATGTAATGCTGCAATTTGGGCCAAAGATTAAGTGGGTGGCACTAATAAATGTGCAACAGCTTTGGGACTTACATCTAGTAGTAAATCTACTGTAGGGAGGTTCCACGACTTGAGATGAACTATACTGGTTGCAGTATCTCATATATACAGGGGGTCATGTTCCCACCATAACTAAGCCAAATATTGAGATATTGTACTGCAATTTGGTCCACACACTAAGTTAAAATCACTAATAAATATGGAATAGCTTCGACACCTACGGAATGGGCTAATCCAGGCCCCATTGCTCTGTAACCTGCAATTGACTGGTCTAGCTGCATAAAACCCATGTACCTGGTGCGCCATTTTAGCAGCAGAGCTAAACGAAATATTGGGATGTAATGCTGCAATTTGGGCCAAAGATTAAGTGGGTGGCACTAATAAATGTGCAACAGCTTTGGGACTTACATCTAGTAGTAAATGTACTGTAGGGAGGTTCCACGACTTGAGATGAACTATACTGGTTGCAGTCTCTCATATATACAGGGGGTCATGTTCCCACTATAACTAAGCCAAATATTAAGATATTGTACTGCAATTTGGTCCACACACTAAGTAAAAATCACTAATAAATATGGATTAGCTTCGACACCGACGCAATGGGCTAATCCAGGCCCCATTGCTCTGTAACCTGCAATTGAGTGGTCTAGCTGCATAAAACCCATGTACCTGGTGCGCCATTTTGGCAGCAGAGCTAAGCCAAATATTGGGATGTAATGCTGCAATTTGGGCCAAAGATTAAGTGGGTGGCACTAATAAATGTGCAACAGCTTTGGGACTTACATCTAGTAGTAAATCTACTGTAGGGAGGTTCCACGACTTGAGATGAACTATACTGGTTGCAGTATCTCATATATACAGGGGGTCATGTTCCCACCATAACTAAGCCAAATATTGAGATATTGTACTGCAATTTGGTCCACACACTAAGTTAAAATCACTAATAAATATGGAATAGCTTCGACACCTACGGAATGGGCTAATCCAGGCCCCATTGCTCTGTAACCTGCAATTGACTGGTCTAGCTGCATAAAACCCATGTACCTGGTGCGCCATTTTAGCAGCAGAGCTAAACGAAATATTGGGATGTAATGCTGCAATTTGGGCCAAAGATTAAGTGGGTGGCACTAATAAATGTGCAACAGCTTTGGGACTTACATCTAGTAGTAAATGTACTGTAGGGAGGTTCCACGACTTGAGATGAACTATACTGGTTGCAGTCTCTCATATATACAGGGGGTCATGTTCCCACTATAACTAAGCCAAATATTAAGATATTGTACTGCAATTTGGTCCACACACTAAGTAAAAATCACTAATAAATATGGATTAGCTTCGACACCGACGCAATGGGCTAATCCAGGCCCCATTGCTCTGTAACCTGCAATTGAGTGGTCTAGCTGCATAAAACCCATGTACCTGGTGCGCCATTTTGGCAGCAGAGCTAAGCCAAATATTGGGATGTAATGCTGCAATTTGGGCCAAAGATTAAGTGGGTGGCACTAATAAATGTGCAACAGCTTTGGGACTTACATCTAGTAGTAAATCTACTGTAGGGAGGTTCCACGACTTGAGATGAACTATACTGGTTGCAGTATCTCATATATACAGGGGGTCATGTTCCCACCATAACTAAGCCAAATATTGAGATATTGTACTGCAATTTGGTCCACACACTAAGTTAAAATCACTAATAAATATGGAATAGCTTCGACACCTACGGAATGGGCTAATCCAGGCCCCATTGCTCTGTAACCTGCAATTGACTGGTCTAGCTGGATAAAACCCATGTACCTGGTGCGCCATTTTGGCAGCAGAGCTAAACGAAATATTGGGATGTAATGCTGCAATTTGGGCCAAAGATTAAGTGGGTGGCACTAATAAATGTGCAACAGCTTTGGGACTTACATCTAGTAGTAAATGTACTGTAGGGAGGTTCCACGACTTGAGATGAACTATACTGGTTGCAGTCTCTCATATATACAGGGGGTCATGTTCCCACTATAACTAAGCCAAATATTGAGATATTGTACTGCAATTTGGTCCACACACTAAGTTAAAATCACTAATAAATATGGAATAGCTTCGACACCTACGGAATGGGCTAATCCAGGCCCCATTGCTCTGTAACCTGCAATTGACTGGTCTAGCTGCATAAAACCCATGTACCTGGTGCGCCATTTTAGCAGCAGAGCTAAACGAAATATTGGGATGTAATGCTGCAATTTGGGCCAAAGATTAAGTGGGTGGCACTAATAAATGTGCAACAGCTTTGGGACTTACATCTAGTAGTAAATGTACTGTAGGGAGGTTCCACGACTTGAGATGAACTATACTGGTTGCAGTCTCTCATATATACAGGGGGTCATGTTCCCACTATAACTAAGCCAAATATTAAGATATTGTACTGCAATTTGGTCCACACACTAAGTAAAAATCACTAATAAATATGGATTAGCTTCGACACCGACGCAATGGGCTAATCCAGGCCCCATTGCTCTGTAACCTGCAATTGAGTGGTCTAGCTGCATAAAACCCATGTACCTGGTGCGCCATTTTGGCAGCAGAGCTAAGCCAAATATTGGGATGTAATGCTGCAATTTGGGCCAAAGATTAAGTGGGTGGCACTAATAAATGTGCAACAGCTTTGGGACTTACATCTAGTAGTAAATCTACTGTAGGGAGGTTCCACGACTTGAGATGAACTATACTGGTTGCAGTATCTCATATATACAGGGGGTCATGTTCCCACCATAACTAAGCCAAATATTGAGATATTGTACTGCAATTTGGTCCACACACTAAGTTAAAATCACTAATAAATATGGAATAGCTTCGACACCTACGGAATGGGCTAATCCAGGCCCCATTGCTCTGTAACCTGCAATTGACTGGTCTAGCTGCATAAAACCCATGTACCTGGTGCGCCATTTTAGCAGCAGAGCTAAACGAAATATTGGGATGTAATGCTGCAATTTGGGCCAAAGATTAAGTGGGTGGCACTAATAAATGTGCAACAGCTTTGGGACTTACATCTAGTAGTAAATGTACTGTAGGGAGGTTCCACGACTTGAGATGAACTATACTGGTTGCAGTCTCTCATATATACAGGGGGTCATGTTCCCACTATAACTAAGCCAAATATTAAGATATTGTACTGCAATTTGGTCCACACACTAAGTAAAAATCACTAATAAATATGGATTAGCTTCGACACCGACGCAATGGGCTAATCCAGGCCCCATTGCTCTGTAACCTGCAATTGAGTGGTCTAGCTGCATAAAACCCATGTACCTGGTGCGCCATTTTGGCAGCAGAGCTAAGCCAAATATTGGGATGTAATGCTGCAATTTGGGCCAAAGATTAAGTGGGTGGCACTAATAAATGTGCAACAGCTTTGGGACTTACATCTAGTAGTAAATCTACTGTAGGGAGGTTCCACGACTTGAGATGAACTATACTGGTTGCAGTATCTCATATATACAGGGGGTCATGTTCCCACCATAACTAAGCCAAATATTGAGATATTGTACTGCAATTTGGTCCACACACTAAGTTAAAATCACTAATAAATATGGAATAGCTTCGACACCTACGGAATGGGCTAATCCAGGCCCCATTGCTCTGTAACCTGCAATTGACTGGTCTAGCTGGATAAAACCCATGTACCTGGTGCGCCATTTTGGCAGCAGAGCTAAACGAAATATTGGGATGTAATGCTGCAATTTGGGCCAAAGATTAAGTGGGTGGCACTAATAAATGTGCAACAGCTTTGGGACTTACATCTAGTAGTAAATGTACTGTAGGGAGGTTCCACGACTTGAGATGAACTATACTGGTTGCAGTCTCTCATATATACAGGGGGTCATGTTCCCACTATAACTAAGCCAAATATTGAGATATTGTACTGCAATTTGGTCCACACACTAAGTTAAAATCACTAATAAATATGGAATAGCTTCGACACCTACGGAATGGGCTAATCCAGGCCCCATTGCTCTGTAACCTGCAATTGACTGGTCTAGCTGCATAAAACCCATGTACCTGGTGCGCCATTTTAGCAGCAGAGCTAAACGAAATATTGGGATGTAATGCTGCAATTTGGGCCAAAGATTAAGTGGGTGGCACTAATAAATGTGCAACAGCTTTGGGACTTACATCTAGTAGTAAATGTACTGTAGGGAGGTTCCACGACTTGAGATGAACTATACTGGTTGCAGTCTCTCATATATACAGGGGGTCATGTTCCCACTATAACTAAGCCAAATATTAAGATATTGTACTGCAATTTGGTCCACACACTAAGTAAAAATCACTAATAAATATGGATTAGCTTCGACACCGACGCAATGGGCTAATCCAGGCCCCATTGCTCTGTAACCTGCAATTGAGTGGTCTAGCTGCATAAAACCCATGTACCTGGTGCGCCATTTTGGCAGCAGAGCTAAGCCAAATATTGGGATGTAATGCTGCAATTTGGGCCAAAGATTAAGTGGGTGGCACTAATAAATGTGCAACAGCTTTGGGACTTACATCTAGTAGTAAATCTACTGTAGGGAGGTTCCACGACTTGAGATGAACTATACTGGTTGCAGTATCTCATATATACAGGGGGTCATGTTCCCACCATAACTAAGCCAAATATTGAGATATTGTACTGCAATTTGGTCCACACACTAAGTTAAAATCACTAATAAATATGGAATAGCTTCGACACCTACGGAATGGGCTAATCCAGGCCCCATTGCTCTGTAACCTGCAATTGACTGGTCTAGCTGCATAAAACCCATGTACCTGGTGCGCCATTTTGGCAGCAGAGCTAAACGAAATATTGGGATGTAATGCTGCAATTTGGGCCAAAGATTAAGTGGGTGGCACTAATAAATGTGCAACAGCTTTGGGACTTACATCTAGTAGTAAATGTACTGTAGGGAGGTTCCACGACTTGAGAAGAACTATACTGGTTGCAGTCTCTCATATATACAGGGGGTCATGTTCCCACTATAACTAAGCCAAATATTGAGATATTGTACTGCAATTTGGTCCACACACTAAGTTAAAATCACTAATAAATATGGAATAGCTTCGACACCTACGGAATGGGCTAATCCAGGCCCCATTGCTCTGTAACCTGCAATTGACTGGTCTAGCTGCATAAAACCCATGTACCTGGTGCGCCATTTTAGCAGCAGAGCTAAACGAAATATTGGGATGTAATGCTGCAATTTGGGCCAAAGATTAAGTGGGTGGCACTAATAAATGTGCAACAGCTTTGGGACTTACATCTAGTAGTAAATGTACTGTAGGGAGGTTCCACGACTTGAGATGAACTATACTGGTTGCAGTCTCTCATATATACAGGGGGTCATGTTCCCACTATAACTAAGCCAAATATTAAGATATTGTACTGCAATTTGGTCCACACACTAAGTAAAAATCACTAATAAATATGGATTAGCTTCGACACCGACGCAATGGGCTAATCCAGGCCCCATTGCTCTGTAACCTGCAATTGAGTGGTCTAGCTGCATAAAACCCATGTACCTGGTGCGCCATTTTGGCAGCAGAGCTAAGCCAAATATTGGGATGTAATGCTGCAATTTGGGCCAAAGATTAAGTGGGTGGCACTAATAAATGTGCAACAGCTTTGGGACTTACATCTAGTAGTAAATCTACTGTAGGGAGGTTCCACGACTTGAGATGAACTATACTGGTTGCAGTATCTCATATATACAGGGGGTCATGTTCCCACCATAACTAAGCCAAATATTGAGATATTGTACTGCAATTTGGTCCACACACTAAGTTAAAATCACTAATAAATATGGAATAGCTTCGACACCTACGGAATGGGCTAATCCAGGCCCCATTGCTCTGTAACCTGCAATTGACTGGTCTAGCTGCATAAAACCCATGTACCTGGTGCGCCATTTTAGCAGCAGAGCTAAACGAAATATTGGGATGTAATGCTGCAATTTGGGCCAAAGATTAAGTGGGTGGCACTAATAAATGTGCAACAGCTTTGGGACTTACATCTAGTAGTAAATGTACTGTAGGGAGGTTCCACGACTTGAGATGAACTATACTGGTTGCAGTCTCTCATATATACAGGGGGTCATGTTCCCACTATAACTAAGCCAAATATTGAGATATTGTACTGCAATTTGGTCCACACACTAAGTTAAAATCACTAATAAATATGGAATAGCTTCGACACCTACGGAATGGGCTAATCCAGGCCCCATTGCTCTGTAACCTGCAATTGACTGGTCTAGCTGCATAAAACCCATGTACCTGGTGCGCCATTTTAGCAGCAGAGCTAAACGAAATATTGGGATGTAATGCTGCAATTTGGGCCAAAGATTAAGTGGGTGGCACTAATAAATGTGCAACAGCTTTGGGACTTACATCTAGTAGTAAATGTACTGTAGGGAGGTTCCACGACTTGAGATGAACTATACTGGTTGCAGTCTCTCATATATACAGGGGGTCATGTTCCCACTATAACTAAGCCAAATATTAAGATATTGTACTGCAATTTGGTCCACACACTAAGTAAAAATCACTAATAAATATGGATTAGCTTCGACACCGACGCAATGGGCTAATCCAGGCCCCATTGCTCTGTAACCTGCAATTGAGTGGTCTAGCTGCATAAAACCCATGTACCTGGTGCGCCATTTTGGCAGCAGAGCTAAGCCAAATATTGGGATGTAATGCTGCAATTTGGGCCAAAGATTAAGTGGGTGGCACTAATAAATGTGCAACAGCTTTGGGACTTACATCTAGTAGTAAATCTACTGTAGGGAGGTTCCACGACTTGAGATGAACTATACTGGTTGCAGTATCTCATATATACAGGGGGTCATGTTCCCACCATAACTAAGCCAAATATTGAGATATTGTACTGCAATTTGGTCCACACACTAAGTTAAAATCACTAATAAATATGGAATAGCTTCGACACCTACGGAATGGGCTAATCCAGGCCCCATTGCTCTGTAACCTGCAATTGACTGGTCTAGCTGCATAAAACCCATGTACCTGGTGCGCCATTTTAGCAGCAGAGCTAAACGAAATATTGGGATGTAATGCTGCAATTTGGGCCAAAGATTAAGTGGGTGGCACTAATAAATGTGCAACAGCTTTGGGACTTACATCTAGTAGTAAATGTACTGTAGGGAGGTTCCACGACTTGAGATGAACTATACTGGTTGCAGTCTCTCATATATACAGGGGGTCATGTTCCCACTATAACTAAGCCAAATATTAAGATATTGTACTGCAATTTGGTCCACACACTAAGTAAAAATCACTAATAAATATGGATTAGCTTCGACACCGACGCAATGGGCTAATCCAGGCCCCATTGCTCTGTAACCTGCAATTGAGTGGTCTAGCTGCATAAAACCCATGTACCTGGTGCGCCATTTTGGCAGCAGAGCTAAGCCAAATATTGGGATGTAATGCTGCAATTTGGGCCAAAGATTAAGTGGGTGGCACTAATAAATGTGCAACAGCTTTGGGACTTACATCTAGTAGTAAATCTACTGTAGGGAGGTTCCACGACTTGAGATGAACTATACTGGTTGCAGTATCTCATATATACAGGGGGTCATGTTCCCACCATAACTAAGCCAAATATTGAGATATTGTACTGCAATTTGGTCCACACACTAAGTTAAAATCACTAATAAATATGGAATAGCTTCGACACCTACGGAATGGGCTAATCCAGGCCCCATTGCTCTGTAACCTGCAATTGACTGGTCTAGCTGCATAAAACCCATGTACCTGGTGCGCCATTTTAGCAGCAGAGCTAAACGAAATATTGGGATGTAATGCTGCAATTTGGGCCAAAGATTAAGTGGGTGGCACTAATAAATGTGCAACAGCTTTGGGACTTACATCTAGTAGTAAATCTACTGTAGGGAGGTTCCACGACTTGAGATGAACTATACTGGTTGCAGTCTCTCATATATACAGGGGGTCATGTTCCCACTATAACTAAGCCAAATATTAAGATATTGTACTGCAATTTGGTCCACACACTAAGTAAAAATCACTAATAAATATGGATTAGCTTCGACACCGACGCAATGGGCTAATCCAGGCCCCATTGCTCTGTAACCTGCAATTGAGTGGTCTAGCTGCATAAAACCCATGTACCTGGTGCGCCATTTTGGCAGCAGAGCTAAGCCAAATATTGGGATGTAATGCTGCAATTTGGGCCAAAGATTAAGTGGGTGGCACTAATAAATGTGCAACAGCTTTGGGACTTACATCTAGTAGTAAATCTACTGTAGGGAGGTTCCACGACTTGAGATGAACTATACTGGTTGCAGTATCTCATATATACAGGGGGTCATGTTCCCACCATAACTAAGCCAAATATTGAGATATTGTACTGCAATTTGGTCCACACACTAAGTTAAAATCACTAATAAATATGGAATAGCTTCGACACCTACGGAATGGGCTAATCCAGGCCCCATTGCTCTGTAACCTGCAATTGACTGGTCTAGCTGCATAAAACCCATGTACCTGGTGCGCCATTTTGGCAGCAGAGCTAAACGAAATATTGGGATGTAATGCTGCAATTTGGGCCAAAGATTAAGTGGGTGGCACTAATAAATGTGCAACAGCTTTGGGACTTACATCTAGTAGTAAATGTACTGTAGGGAGGTTCCACGACTTGAGATGAACTATACTGGTTGCAGTCTCTCATATATACAGGGGGTCATGTTCCCACTATAACTAAGCCAAATATTGAGATATTGTACTGCAATTTGGTCCACACACTAAGTTAAAATCACTAATAAATATGGAATAGCTTCGACACCTACGGAATGGGCTAATCCAGGCCCCATTGCTCTGTAACCTGCAATTGACTGGTCTAGCTGCATAAAACCCATGTACCTGGTGCGCCATTTTAGCAGCAGAGCTAAACGAAATATTGGGATGTAATGCTGCAATTTGGGCCAAAGATTAAGTGGGTGGCACTAATAAATGTGCAACAGCTTTGGGACTTACATCTAGTAGTAAATGTACTGTAGGGAGGTTCCACGACTTGAGATGAACTATACTGGTTGCAGTCTCTCATATATACAGGGGGTCATGTTCCCACTATAACTAAGCCAAATATTAAGATATTGTACTGCAATTTGGTCCACACACTAAGTAAAAATCACTAATAAATATGGATTAGCTTCGACACCGACGCAATGGGCTAATCCAGGCCCCATTGCTCTGTAACCTGCAATTGAGTGGTCTAGCTGCATAAAACCCATGTACCTGGTGCGCCATTTTGGCAGCAGAGCTAAGCCAAATATTGGGATGTAATGCTGCAATTTGGGCCAAAGATTAAGTGGGTGGCACTAATAAATGTGCAACAGCTTTGGGACTTACATCTAGTAGTAAATCTACTGTAGGGAGGTTCCACGACTTGAGATGAACTATACTGGTTGCAGTATCTCATATATACAGGGGGTCATGTTCCCACCATAACTAAGCCAAATATTGAGATATTGTACTGCAATTTGGTCCACACACTAAGTTAAAATCACTAATAAATATGGAATAGCTTCGACACCTACGGAATGGGCTAATCCAGGCCCCATTGCTCTGTAACCTGCAATTGACTGGTCTAGCTGCATAAAACCCATGTACCTGGTGCGCCATTTTAGCAGCAGAGCTAAACGAAATATTGGGATGTAATGCTGCAATTTGGGCCAAAGATTAAGTGGGTGGCACTGATAAATGTGCAACAGCTTTGGGACTTACATCTAGTAGTAAATGTACTGTAGGGAGGTTCCACGACTTGAGATGAACTATACTGGTTGCAGTCTCTCATATATACAGGGGGTCATGTTCCCACTATAACTAAGCCAAATATTAAGATATTGTACTGCAATTTGGTCCACACACTAAGTAAAAATCACTAATAAATATGGATTAGCTTCGACACCGACGCAATGGGCTAATCCAGGCCCCATTGCTCTGTAACCTGCAATTGAGTGGTCTAGCTGCATAAAACCCATGTACCTGGTGCGCCATTTTGGCAGCAGAGCTAAGCCAAATATTGGGATGTAATGCTGCAATTTGGGCCAAAGATTAAGTGGGTGGCACTAATAAATGTGCAACAGCTTTGGGACTTACATCTAGTAGTAAATCTACTGTAGGGAGGTTCCACGACTTGAGATGAACTATACTGGTTGCAGTATCTCATATATACAGGGGGTCATGTTCCCACCATAACTAAGCCAAATATTGAGATATTGTACTGCAATTTGGTCCACACACTAAGTTAAAATCACTAATAAATATGGAATAGCTTCGACACCTACGGAATGGGCTAATCCAGGCCCCATTGCTCTGTAACCTGCAATTGACTGGTCTAGCTGCATAAAACCCATGTACCTGGTGCGCCATTTTAGCAGCAGAGCTAAACGAAATATTGGGATGTAATGCTGCAATTTGGGCCAAAGATTAAGTGGGTGGCACTAATAAATGTGCAACAGCTTTGGGACTTACATCTAGTAGTAAATGTACTGTAGGGAGGTTCCACGACTTGAGATGAACTATACTGGTTGCAGTCTCTCATATATACAGGGGGTCATGTTCCCACTATAACTAAGCCAAATATTAAGATATTGTACTGCAATTTGGTCCACACACTAAGTTAAAATCACTAATAAATATGGATTAGCTTCGACACCGACGCAATGGGCTAATCCAGGCCCCATTGCTCTGTAACCTGCAATTGAGTGGTCTAGCTGCATAAAACCCATGTACCTGGTGCGCCATTTTGGCAGCAGAGCTAAGTCAAATATTGGGATGTAATGCTGCAATTTGGGCCAAAGATTAAGTGGGTGGCACTAATAAATGTGCAACAGCTTTGGGACTTACATCTAGTAGTAAATGTACTGTAGGGAGGTTCCACGACTTGAGATGAACTATACTGGTTGCAGTCTCTCATATATACAGGGGGTCATGTTCCCACTATAACTAAGCCAAATATTAAGATATTGTACTGCAATTTGGTCCACACACTAAGTAAAAATCACTAATAAATATGGATTAGCTTCGACACCGACGCAATGGGCTAATCCAGGCCCCATTGCTCTGTAACCTGCAATTGAGTGGTCTAGCTGCATAAAACCCATGTACCTGGTGCGCCATTTTGGCAGCAGAGCTAAGCCAAATATTGGGATGTAATGCTGCAATTTGGGCCAAAGATTAAGTGGGTGGCACTAATAAATGTGCAACAGCTTTGGGACTTACATCTAGTAGTAAATCTACTGTAGGGAGGTTCCACGACTTGAGATGAACTATACTGGTTGCAGTATCTCATATATACAGGGGGTCATGTTCCCACCATAACTAAGCCAAATATTGAGATATTGTACTGCAATTTGGTCCACACACTAAGTTAAAATCACTAATAAATATGGAATAGCTTCGACACCTACGGAATGGGCTAATCCAGGCCCCATTGCTCTGTAACCTGCAATTGACTGGTCTAGCTGCATAAAACCCATGTACCTGGTGCGCCATTTGAGCAGCAGAGCTAAACGAAATATTGGGATGTAATGCTGCAATTTGGGCCAAAGATTAAGTGGGTGGCACTAATAAATGTGCAACAGCTTTGGGACTTACATCTAGTAGTAAATCTACTGTAGGGAGGTTCCACGACTTGAGATGAACTATACTGGTTGCAGTCTCTCATATATACAGGGGGTCATGTTCCCACTATAACTAAGCCAAATATTAAGATATTGTACTGCAATTTGGTCCACACACTAAGTAAAAATCACTAATAAATATGGATTAGCTTCGACACCGACGCAATGGGCTAATCCAGGCCCCATTGCTCTGTAACCTGCAATTGAGCGGTCTAGCTGCATAAAACCCATGTACCTGGTGCGCCATTTTGGCAGCAGAGCTAAGCCAAATATTGGGATGTAATGCTGCAATTTGGGCCAAAGATTAAGTGGGTGGCACTAATAAATGTGCAACAGCTTTGGGACTTACATCTAGTAGTAAATCTACTGTAGGGAGGTTCCACGACTTGAGATGAACTATACTGGTTGCAGTATCTCATATATACAGGGGGTCATGTTCCCACCATAACTAAGCCAAATATTGAGATATTGTACTGCAATTTGGTCCACACACTAAGTTAAAATCACTAATAAATATGGAATAGCTTCGACACCTACGGAATGGGCTAATCCAGGCCCCATTGCTCTGTAACCTGCAATTGACTGGTCTAGCTGCATAAAACCCATGTACCTGGTGCGCCATTTTGGCAGCAGAGCTAAACGAAATATTGGGATGTAATGCTGCAATTTGGGCCAAAGATTAAGTGGGTGGCACTAATAAATGTGCAACAGCTTTGGGACTTACATCTAGTAGTAAATGTACTGTAGGGAGGTTCCACGACTTGAGATGAACTATACTGGTTGCAGTCTCTCATATATACAGGGGGTCATGTTCCCACTATAACTAAGCCAAATATTGAGATATTGTACTGCAATTTGGTCCACACACTAAGTTAAAATCACTAATAAATATGGAATAGCTTCGACACCTACGGAATGGGCTAATCCAGGCCCCATTGCTCTGTAACCTGCAATTGACTGGTCTAGCTGCATAAAACCCATGTACCTGGTGCGCCATTTTAGCAGCAGAGCTAAACGAAATATTGGGATGTAATGCTGCAATTTGGGCCAAAGATTAAGTGGGTGGCACTAATAAATGTGCAACAGCTTTGGGACTTACATCTAGTAGTAAATGTACTGTAGGGAGGTTCCACGACTTGAGATGAACTATACTGGTTGCAGTCTCTCATATATACAGGGGGTCATGTTCCCACTATAACTAAGCCAAATATTAAGATATTGTACTGCAATTTGGTCCACACACTAAGTAAAAATCACTAATAAATATGGATTAGCTTCGACACCGACGCAATGGGCTAATCCAGGCCCCATTGCTCTGTAACCTGCAATTGAGTGGTCTAGCTGCATAAAACCCATGTACCTGGTGCGCCATTTTGGCAGCAGAGCTAAGCCAAATATTGGGATGTAATGCTGCAATTTGGGCCAAAGATTAAGTGGGTGGCACTAATAAATGTGCAACAGCTTTGGGACTTACATCTAGTAGTAAATCTACTGTAGGGAGGTTCCACGACTTGAGATGAACTATACTGGTTGCAGTATCTCATATATACAGGGGGTCATGTTCCCACCATAACTAAGCCAAATATTGAGATATTGTACTGCAATTTGGTCCACACACTAAGTTAAAATCACTAATAAATATGGAATAGCTTCGACACCTACGGAATGGGCTAATCCAGGCCCCATTGCTCTGTAACCTGCAATTGACTGGTCTAGCTGCATAAAACCCATGTACCTGGTGCGCCATTTGAGCAGCAGAGCTAAACGAAATATTGGGATGTAATGCTGCAATTTGGGCCAAAGATTAAGTGGGTGGCACTAATAAATGTGCAACAGCTTTGGGACTTACATCTAGTAGTAAATCTACTGTAGGGAGGTTCCACGACTTGAGATGAACTATACTGGTTGCAGTCTCTCATATATACAGGGGGTCATGTTCCCACTATAACTAAGCCAAATATTAAGATATTGTACTGCAATTTGGTCCACACACTAAGTAAAAATCACTAATAAATATGGATTAGCTTCGACACCGACGCAATGGGCTAATCCAGGCCCCATTGCTCTGTAACCTGCAATTGAGCGGTCTAGCTGCATAAAACCCATGTACCTGGTGCGCCATTTTGGCAGCAGAGCTAAGCCAAATATTGGGATGTAATGCTGCAATTTGGGCCAAAGATTAAGTGGGTGGCACTAATAAATGTGCAACAGCTTTGGGACTTACATCTAGTAGTAAATCTACTGTAGGGAGGTTCCACGACTTGAGATGAACTATACTGGTTGCAGTATCTCATATATACAGGGGGTCATGTTCCCACCATAACTAAGCCAAATATTGAGATATTGTACTGCAATTTGGTCCACACACTAAGTTAAAATCACTAATAAATATGGAATAGCTTCGACACCTACGGAATGGGCTAATCCAGGCCCCATTGCTCTGTAACCTGCAATTGACTGGTCTAGCTGCATAAAACCCATGTACCTGGTGCGCCATTTTGGCAGCAGAGCTAAACGAAATATTGGGATGTAATGCTGCAATTTGGGCCAAAGATTAAGTGGGTGGCACTAATAAATGTGCAACAGCTTTGGGACTTACATCTAGTAGTAAATGTACTGTAGGGAGGTTCCACGACTTGAGATGAACTATACTGGTTGCAGTCTCTCATATATACAGGGGGTCATGTTCCCACTATAACTAAGCCAAATATTGAGATATTGTACTGCAATTTGGTCCACACACTAAGTTAAAATCACTAATAAATATGGAATAGCTTCGACACCTACGGAATGGGCTAATCCAGGCCCCATTGCTCTGTAACCTGCAATTGACTGGTCTAGCTGCATAAAACCCATGTACCTGGTGCGCCATTTTAGCAGCAGAGCTAAACGAAATATTGGGATGTAATGCTGCAATTTGGGCCAAAGATTAAGTGGGTGGCACTAATAAATGTGCAACAGCTTTGGGACTTACATCTAGTAGTAAATGTACTGTAGGGAGGTTCCACGACTTGAGATGAACTATACTGGTTGCAGTCTCTCATATATACAGGGGGTCATGTTCCCACTATAACTAAGCCAAATATTAAGATATTGTACTGCAATTTGGTCCACACACTAAGTAAAAATCACTAATAAATATGGATTAGCTTCGACACCGACGCAATGGGCTAATCCAGGCCCCATTGCTCTGTAACCTGCAATTGAGTGGTCTAGCTGCATAAAACCCATGTACCTGGTGCGCCATTTTGGCAGCAGAGCTAAGCCAAATATTGGGATGTAATGCTGCAATTTGGGCCAAAGATTAAGTGGGTGGCACTAATAAATGTGCAACAGCTTTGGGACTTACATCTAGTAGTAAATCTACTGTAGGGAGGTTCCACGACTTGAGATGAACTATACTGGTTGCAGTATCTCATATATACAGGGGGTCATGTTCCCACCATAACTAAGCCAAATATTGAGATATTGTACTGCAATTTGGTCCACACACTAAGTTAAAATCACTAATAAATATGGAATAGCTTCGACACCTACGGAATGGGCTAATCCAGGCCCCATTGCTCTGTAACCTGCAATTGACTGGTCTAGCTGCATAAAACCCATGTACCTGGTGCGCCATTTTAGCAGCAGAGCTAAACGAAATATTGGGATGTAATGCTGCAATTTGGGCCAAAGATTAAGTGGGTGGCACTGATAAATGTGCAACAGCTTTGGGACTTACATCTAGTAGTAAATGTACTGTAGGGAGGTTCCACGACTTGAGATGAACTATACTGGTTGCAGTCTCTCATATATACAGGGGGTCATGTTCCCACTATAACTAAGCCAAATATTAAGATATTGTACTGCAATTTGGTCCACACACTAAGTAAAAATCACTAATAAATATGGATTAGCTTCGACACCGACGCAATGGGCTAATCCAGGCCCCATTGCTCTGTAACCTGCAATTGAGTGGTCTAGCTGCATAAAACCCATGTACCTGGTGCGCCATTTTGGCAGCAGAGCTAAGCCAAATATTGGGATGTAATGCTGCAATTTGGGCCAAAGATTAAGTGGGTGGCACTAATAAATGTGCAACAGCTTTGGGACTTACATCTAGTAGTAAATCTACTGTAGGGAGGTTCCACGACTTGAGATGAACTATACTGGTTGCAGTATCTCATATATACAGGGGGTCATGTTCCCACCATAACTAAGCCAAATATTGAGATATTGTACTGCAATTTGGTCCACACACTAAGTTAAAATCACTAATAAATATGGAATAGCTTCGACACCTACGGAATGGGCTAATCCAGGCCCCATTGCTCTGTAACCTGCAATTGACTGGTCTAGCTGCATAAAACCCATGTACCTGGTGCGCCATTTTAGCAGCAGAGCTAAACGAAATATTGGGATGTAATGCTGCAATTTGGGCCAAAGATTAAGTGGGTGGCACTAATAAATGTGCAACAGCTTTGGGACTTACATCTAGTAGTAAATGTACTGTAGGGAGGTTCCACGACTTGAGATGAACTATACTGGTTGCAGTCTCTCATATATACAGGGGGTCATGTTCCCACTATAACTAAGCCAAATATTAAGATATTGTACTGCAATTTGGTCCACACACTAAGTTAAAATCACTAATAAATATGGATTAGCTTCGACACCGACGCAATGGGCTAATCCAGGCCCCATTGCTCTGTAACCTGCAATTGAGTGGTCTAGCTGCATAAAACCCATGTACCTGGTGCGCCATTTTGGCAGCAGAGCTAAGTCAAATATTGGGATGTAATGCTGCAATTTGGGCCAAAGATTAAGTGGGTGGCACTAATAAATGTGCAACAGCTTTGGGACTTACATCTAGTAGTAAATGTACTGTAGGGAGGTTCCACGACTTGAGATGAACTATACTGGTTGCAGTCTCTCATATATACAGGGGGTCATGTTCCCACTATAACTAAGCCAAATATTAAAATATTGTACTGCAATTTGGTCCACACACTAAGTAAAAATCACTAATAAATATGGATTAGCTTCGACACCGACGCAATGGGCTAATCCAGGCCCCATTGCTCTGTAACCTGCAATTGAGTGGTCTAGCTGCATAAAACCCATGTACCTGGTGCGCCATTTTGGCAGCAGAGCTAAGCCAAATATTGGGATGTAATGCTGCAATTTGGGCCAAAGATTAAGTGGGTGGCACTAATAAATGTGCAACAGCTTTGGGACTTACATCTAGTAGTAAATCTACTGTAGGGAGGTTCCACGACTTGAGATGAACTATACTGGTTGCAGTATCTCATATATACAGGGGGTCATGTTCCCACCATAACTAAGCCAAATATTGAGATATTGTACTGCAATTTGGTCCACACACTAAGTTAAAATCACTAATAAATATGGAATAGCTTCGACACCTACGGAATGGGCTAATCCAGGCCCCATTGCTCTGTAACCTGCAATTGACTGGTCTAGCTGCATAAAACCCATGTACCTGGTGCGCCATTTTAGCAGCAGAGCTAAACGAAATATTGGGATGTAATGCTGCAATTTGGGCCAAAGATTAAGTGGGTGGCACTAATAAATGTGCAACAGCTTTGGGACTTACATCTAGTAGTAAATGTACTGTAGGGAGGTTCCACGACTTGAGATGAACTATACTGGTTGCAGTCTCTCATATATACAGGGGGTCATGTTCCCACTATAACTAAGCCAAATATTAAGATATTGTACTGCAATTTGGTCCACACACTAAGTTAAAATCACTAATAAATATGGATTAGCTTCGACACCGACGCAATGGGCTAATCTAGGCCCCATTGCTCTGTAACCTGCAATTGAGTGGTCTAGCTGCATAAAACCCATGTACCTGGTGCGCCATTTTGGCAGCAGAGCTAAGCCAAATATTGGGATGTAATGCTGCAATTTGGGCCAAAGATTAAGTGGGTGGCACTAATAAATGTGCAACAGCTTTGGGACTTACATCTAGTAGTAAATCTACTGTAGGGAGGTTCCACGACTTGAGATGAACTATACTGGTTGCAGTATCTCATATATACAGGGGGTCATGTTCCCACCATAACTAAGCCAAATATTGAGATATTGTACTGCAATTTGGTCCACACACTAAGTTAAAATCACTAATAAATATGGAATAGCTTCGACACCTACGGAATGGGCTAATCCAGGCCCCATTGCTCTGTAACCTGCAATTGACTGGTCTAGCTGCATAAAACCCATGTACCTGGTGCGCCATTTTAGCAGCAGAGCTAAACGAAATATTGGGATGTAATGCTGCAATTTGGGCCAAAGATTAAGTGGGTGGCACTGATAAATGTGCAACAGCTTTGGGACTTACATCTAGTAGTAAATGTACTGTAGGGAGGTTCCACGACTTGAGATGAACTATACTGGTTGCAGTCTCTCATATATACAGGGGGTCATGTTCCCACTATAACTAAGCCAAATATTAAGATATTGTACTGCAATTTGGTCCACACACTAAGTAAAAATCACTAATAAATATGGATTAGCTTCGACACCGACGCAATGGGCTAATCCAGGCCCCATTGCTCTGTAACCTGCAATTGAGTGGTCTAGCTGCATAAAACCCATGTACCTGGTGCGCCATTTTGGCAGCAGAGCTAAGCCAAATATTGGGATGTAATGCTGCAATTTGGGCCAAAGATTAAGTGGGTGGCACTAATAAATGTGCAACAGCTTTGGGACTTACATCTAGTAGTAAATCTACTGTAGGGAGGTTCCACGACTTGAGATGAACTATACTGGTTGCAGTATCTCATATATACAGGGGGTCATGTTCCCACCATAACTAAGCCAAATATTGAGATATTGTACTGCAATTTGGTCCACACACTAAGTTAAAATCACTAATAAATATGGAATAGCTTCGACACCTACGGAATGGGCTAATCCAGGCCCCATTGCTCTGTAACCTGCAATTGACTGGTCTAGCTGCATAAAACCCATGTACCTGGTGCGCCATTTTAGCAGCAGAGCTAAACGAAATATTGGGATGTAATGCTGCAATTTGGGCCAAAGATTAAGTGGGTGGCACTAATAAATGTGCAACAGCTTTGGGACTTACATCTAGTAGTAAATGTACTGTAGGGAGGTTCCACGACTTGAGATGAACTATACTGGTTGCAGTCTCTCATATATACAGGGGGTCATGTTCCCACTATAACTAAGCCAAATATTAAGATATTGTACTGCAATTTGGTCCACACACTAAGTTAAAATCACTAATAAATATGGATTAGCTTCGACACCGACGCAATGGGCTAATCCAGGCCCCATTGCTCTGTAACCTGCAATTGAGTGGTCTAGCTGCATAAAACCCATGTACCTGGTGCGCCATTTTGGCAGCAGAGCTAAGTCAAATATTGGGATGTAATGCTGCAATTTGGGCCAAAGATTAAGTGGGTGGCACTAATAAATGTGCAACAGCTTTGGGACTTACATCTAGTAGTAAATGTACTGTAGGGAGGTTCCACGACTTGAGATGAACTATACTGGTTGCAGTCTCTCATATATACAGGGGGTCATGTTCCCACTATAACTAAGCCAAATATTAAGATATTGTACTGCAATTTGGTCCACACACTAAGTAAAAATCACTAATAAATATGGATTAGCTTCGACACCGACGCAATGGGCTAATCCAGGCCCCATTGCTCTGTAACCTGCAATTGAGTGGTCTAGCTGCATAAAACCCATGTACCTGGTGCGCCATTTTGGCAGCAGAGCTAAGCCAAATATTGGGATGTAATGCTGCAATTTGGGCCAAAGATTAAGTGGGTGGCACTAATAAATGTGCAACAGCTTTGGGACTTACATCTAGTAGTAAATCTACTGTAGGGAGGTTCCACGACTTGAGATGAACTATACTGGTTGCAGTATCTCATATATACAGGGGGTCATGTTCCCACCATAACTAAGCCAAATATTGAGATATTGTACTGCAATTTGGTCCACACACTAAGTTAAAATCACTAATAAATATGGAATAGCTTCGACACCTACGGAATGGGCTAATCCAGGCCCCATTGCTCTGTAACCTGCAATTGACTGGTCTAGCTGCATAAAACCCATGTACCTGGTGCGCCATTTTAGCAGCAGAGCTAAACGAAATATTGGGATGTAATGCTGCAATTTGGGCCAAAGATTAAGTGGGTGGCACTAATAAATGTGCAACAGCTTTGGGACTTACATCTAGTAGTAAATGTACTGTAGGGAGGTTCCACGACTTGAGATGAACTATACTGGTTGCAGTCTCTCATATATACAGGGGGTCATGTTCCCACTATAACTAAGCCAAATATTAAGATATTGTACTGCAATTTGGTCCACACACTAAGTTAAAATCACTAATAAATATGGATTAGCTTCGACACCGACGCAATGGGCTAATCCAGGCCCCATTGCTCTGTAACCTGCAATTGAGTGGTCTAGCTGCATAAAACCCATGTACCTGGTGCGCCATTTTGGCAGCAGAGCTAAGTCAAATATTGGGATGTAATGCTGCAATTTGGGCCAAAGATTAAGTGGGTGGCACTAATAAATGTGCAACAGCTTTGGGACTTACATCTAGTAGTAAATGTACTGTAGGGAGGTTCCACGACTTGAGATGAACTATACTGGTTGCAGTCTCTCATATATACAGGGGGTCATGTTCCCACTATAACTAAGCCAAATATTAAGATATTGTACTGCAATTTGGTCCACACACTAAGTAAAAATCACTAATAAATATGGATTAGCTTCGACACCGACGCAATGGGCTAATCCAGGCCCCATTGCTCTGTAACCTGCAATTGAGTGGTCTAGCTGCATAAAACCCATGTACCTGGTGCGCCATTTTGGCAGCAGAGCTAAGCCAAATATTGGGATGTAATGCTGCAATTTGGGCCAAAGATTAAGTGGGTGGCACTAATAAATGTGCAACAGCTTTGGGACTTACATCTAGTAGTAAATCTACTGTAGGGAGGTTCCACGACTTGAGATGAACTATACTGGTTGCAGTATCTCATATATACAGGGGGTCATGTTCCCACCATAACTAAGCCAAATATTGAGATATTGTACTGCAATTTGGTCCACACACTAAGTTAAAATCACTAATAAATATGGAATAGCTTCGACACCTACGGAATGGGCTAATCCAGGCCCCATTGCTCTGTAACCTGCAATTGACTGGTCTAGCTGCATAAAACCCATGTACCTGGTGCGCCATTTTAGCAGCAGAGCTAAACGAAATATTGGGATGTAATGCTGCAATTTGGGCCAAAGATTAAGTGGGTGGCACTAATAAATGTGCAACAGCTTTGGGACTTACATCTAGTAGTAAATGTACTGTAGGGAGGTTCCACGACTTGAGATGAACTATACTGGTTGCAGTCTCTCATATATACAGGGGGTCATGTTCCCACTATAACTAAGCCAAATATTAAGATATTGTACTGCAATTTGGTCCACACACTAAGTTAAAATCACTAATAAATATGGATTAGCTTCGACACCGACGCAATGGGCTAATCCAGGCCCCATTGCTCTGTAACCTGCAATTGAGTGGTCTAGCTGCATAAAACCCATGTACCTGGTGCGCCATTTTGGCAGCAGAGCTAAGCCAAATATTGGGATGTAATGCTGCAATTTGGGCCAAAGATTAAGTGGGTGGCACTAATAAATGTGCAACAGCTTTGGGACTTACATCTAGTAGTAAATCTACTGTAGGGAGGTTCCACGACTTGAGATGAACTATACTGGTTGCAGTATCTCATATATACAGGGGGTCATGTTCCCACCATAACTAAGCCAAATATTGAGATATTGTACTGCAATTTGGTCCACACACTAAGTTAAAATCACTAATAAATATGGAATAGCTTCGACACCTACGGAATGGGCTAATCCAGGCCCCATTGCTCTGTAACCTGCAATTGACTGGTCTAGCTGCATAAAACCCATGTACCTGGTGCGCCATTTTAGCAGCAGAGCTAAACGAAATATTGGGATGTAATGCTGCAATTTGGGCCAAAGATTAAGTGGGTGGCACTGATAAATGTGCAACAGCTTTGGGACTTACATCTAGTAGTAAATGTACTGTAGGGAGGTTCCACGACTTGAGATGAACTATACTGGTTGCAGTCTCTCATATATACAGGGGGTCATGTTCCCACTATAACTAAGCCAAATATTAAGATATTGTACTGCAATTTGGTCCACACACTAAGTAAAAATCACTAATAAATATGGATTAGCTTCGACACCGACGCAATGGGCTAATCCAGGCCCCATTGCTCTGTAACCTGCAATTGAGTGGTCTAGCTGCATAAAACCCATGTACCTGGTGCGCCATTTTGGCAGCAGAGCTAAGCCAAATATTGGGATGTAATGCTGCAATTTGGGCCAAAGATTAAGTGGGTGGCACTAATAAATGTGCAACAGCTTTGGGACTTACATCTAGTAGTAAATGTACTGTAGGGAGGTTCCACGACTTGAGATGAACTATACTGGTTGCAGTCTCTCATATATACAGGGGGTCATGTTCCCACTATAACTAAGCCAAATATTAAGATATTGTACTGCAATTTGGTCCACACACTAAGTAAAAATCACTAATAAATATGGATTAGCTTCGACACCGACGCAATGGGCTAATCCAGGCCCCATTGCTCTGTAACCTGCAATTGAGTGGTCTAGCTGCATAAAACCCATGTACCTGGTGCGCCATTTTGGCAGCAGAGCTAAGCCAAATATTGGGATGTAATGCTGCAATTTGGGCCAAAGATTAAGTGGGTGGCACTAATAAATGTGCAACAGCTTTGGGACTTACATCTAGTAGTAAATGTACTGTAGGGAGGTTCCACGACTTGAGATGAACTATACTGGTTGCAGTCTCTCATATATACAGGGGGTCATGTTCCCACTATAACTAAGCCAAATATTAAGATATTGTACTGCAATTTGGTCCACACACTAAGTAAAAATCACTAATAAATATGGATTAGCTTCGACACCGACGCAATGGGCTAATCCAGGCCCCATTGCTCTGTAACCTGCAATTGAGTGGTCTAGCTGCATAAAACCCATGTACCTGGTGCGCCATTTTGGCAGCAGAGCTAAGCCAAATATTGGGATGTAATGCTGCAATTTGGGCCAAAGATTAAGTGGGTGGCACTAATAAATGTGCAACAGCTTTGGGACTTACATCTAGTAGTAAATCTACTGTAGGGAGGTTCCACGACTTGAGATGAACTATACTGGTTGCAGTATCTCATATATACAGGGGGTCATGTTCCCACCATAACTAAGCCAAATATTGAGATATTGTACTGCAATTTGGTCCACACACTAAGTTAAAATCACTAATAAATATGGAATAGCTTCGACACCTACGGAATGGGCTAATCCAGGCCCCATTGCTCTGTAACCTGCAATTGACTGGTCTAGCTGCATAAAACCCATGTACCTGGTGCGCCATTTTAGCAGCAGAGCTAAACGAAATATTGGGATGTAATGCTGCAATTTGGGCCAAAGATTAAGTGGGTGGCACTAATAAATGTGCAACAGCTTTGGGACTTACATCTAGTAGTAAATCTACTGTAGGGAGGTTCCACGACTTGAGATGAACTATACTGGTTGCAGTATCTCATATATACAGGGGGTCATGTTCCCACCATAACTAAGCCAAATATTGAGATATTGTACTGCAATTTGGTCCACACACTAAGTTAAAATCACTAATAAATATGGAATAGCTTCGACACCTACGGAATGGGCTAATCCAGGCCCCATTGCTCTGTAACCTGCAATTGAGTGGTCTAGCTGCATAAAACCCATGTACCTGGTGCGCCATTTTGGCAGCAGAGCTAAGCCAAATATTGGGATGTAATGCTGCAATTTGGGCCAAAGATTAAGTGGGTGGCACTAATAAATGTGCAACAGCTTTGGGACTTACATCTAGTAGTAAATCTACTGTAGGGAGGTTCCACGACTTGAGATGAACTATACTGGTTGCAGTATCTCATATATACAGGGGGTCATGTTCCCACCATAACTAAGCCAAATATTGAGATATTGTACTGCAATTTGGTCCACACACTAAGTTAAAATCACTAATAAATATGGAATAGCTTCGACACCTACGGAATGGGCTAATCCAGGCCCCATTGCTCTGTAACCTGCAATTGACTGGTCTAGCTGCATAAAACCCATGTACCTGGTGCGCCATTTTGGCAGCAGAGCTAAACGAAATATTGGGATGTAATGCTGCAATTTGGGCCAAAGATTAAGTGGGTGGCACTAATAAATGTGCAACAGCTTTGGGACTTACATCTAGTAGTAAATGTACTGTAGGGAGGTTCCACGACTTGAGATGAACTATACTGGTTGCAGTCTCTCATATATACAGGGGGTCATGTTCCCACTATAACTAAGCCAAATATTGAGATATTGTACTGCAATTTGGTCCACACACTAAGTTAAAATCACTAATAAATATGGAATAGCTTCGACACCTACGGAATGGGCTAATCCAGGCCCCATTGCTCTGTAACCTGCAATTGACTGGTCTAGCTGCATAAAAGCCATGTACCTGGTGCGCCATTTTAGCAGCAGAGCTAAACGAAATATTGGGATGTAATGCTGCAATTTGGGCCAAAGATTAAGTGGGTGGCACTAATAAATGTGCAACAGCTTTGGGACTTACATCTAGTAGTAAATGTACTGTAGGGAGGTTCCACGACTTGAGATGAACTATACTGGTTGCAGTCTCTCATATATACAGGGGGTCATGTTCCCACTATAACTAAGCCAAATATTAAGATATTGTACTGCAATTTGGTCCACACACTAAGTAAAAATCACTAATAAATATGGATTAGCTTCGACACCGACGCAATGGGCTAATCCAGGCCCCATTGCTCTGTAACCTGCAATTGAGTGGTCTAGCTGCATAAAACCCATGTACCTGGTGCGCCATTTTGGCAGCAGAGCTAAGCCAAATATTGGGATGTAATGCTGCAATTTGGGCCAAAGATTAAGTGGGTGGCACTAATATATGTGCAACAGCTTTGGGACTTACATCTAGTAGTAAATCTACTGTAGGGAGGTTCCACGACTTGAGATGAACTATACTGGTTGCAGTATCTCATATATACAGGGGGTCATGTTCCCACCATAACTAAGCCAAATATTGAGATATTGTACTGCAATTTGGTCCACACACTAAGTTAAAATCACTAATAAATATGGAATAGCTTCGACACCTACGGAATGGGCTAATCCAGGCCCCATTGCTCTGTAACCTGCAATTGACTGGTCTAGCTGCATAAAACCCATGTACCTGGTGCGCCATTTTAGCAGCAGAGCTAAACGAAATATTGGGATGTAATGCTGCAATTTGGGCCAAAGATTAAGTGGGTGGCACTAATAAATGTGCAACAGCTTTGGGACTTACATCTAGTAGTAAATGTACTGTAGGGAGGTTCCACGACTTGAGATGAACTATACTGGTTGCAGTCTCTCATATATACAGGGGGTCATGTTCCCACTATAACTAAGCCAAATATTAAGATATTGTACTGCAATTTGGTCCACACACTAAGTTAAAATCACTAATAAATATGGATTAGCTTCGACACCGACGCAATGGGCTAATCCAGGCCCCATTGCTCTGTAACCTGCAATTGAGTGGTCTAGCTGCATAAAACCCATGTACCTGGTGCGCCATTTTGGCAGCAGAGCTAAGCCAAATATTGGGATGTAATGCTGCAATTTGGGCCAAAGATTAAGTGGGTGGCACTAATAAATGTGCAACAGCTTTGGGACTTACATCTAGTAGTAAATCTACTGTAGGGAGGTTCCACGACTTGAGATGAACTATACTGGTTGCAGTATCTCATATATACAGGGGGTCATGTTCCCACCATAACTAAGCCAAATATTGAGATATTGTACTGCAATTTGGTCCACACACTAAGTTAAAATCACTAATAAATATGGAATAGCTTCGACACCTACGGAATGGGCTAATCCAGGCCCCATTGCTCTGTAACCTGCAATTGACTGGTCTAGCTGCATAAAACCCATGTACCTGGTGCGCCATTTTGGCAGCAGAGCTAAACGAAATATTGGGATGTAATGCTGCAATTTGGGCCAAAGATTAAGTGGGTGGCACTAATAAATGTGCAACAGCTTTGGGACTTACATCTAGTAGTAAATGTACTGTAGGGAGGTTCCACGACTTGAGATGAACTATACTGGTTGCAGTCTCTCATATATACAGGGGGTCATGTTCCCACTATAACTAAGCCAAATATTGAGATATTGTACTGCAATTTGGTCCACACACTAAGTTAAAATCACTAATAAATATGGAATAGCTTCGACACCTACGGAATGGGCTAATCCAGGCCCCATTGCTCTGTAACCTGCAATTGACTGGTCTAGCTGCATAAAAGCCATGTACCTGGTGCGCCATTTTAGCAGCAGAGCTAAACGAAATATTGGGATGTAATGCTGCAATTTGGGCCAAAGATTAAGTGGGTGGCACTAATAAATGTGCAACAGCTTTGGGACTTACATCTAGTAGTAAATGTACTGTAGGGAGGTTCCACGACTTGAGATGAACTATACTGGTTGCAGTCTCTCATATATACAGGGGGTCATGTTCCCACTATAACTAAGCCAAATATTAAGATATTGTACTGCAATTTGGTCCACACACTAAGTAAAAATCACTAATAAATATGGATTAGCTTCGACACCGACGCAATGGGCTAATCCAGGCCCCATTGCTCTGTAACCTGCAATTGAGTGGTCTAGCTGCATAAAACCCATGTACCTGGTGCGCCATTTTGGCAGCAGAGCTAAGCCAAATATTGGGATGTAATGCTGCAATTTGGGCCAAAGATTAAGTGGGTGGCACTAATAAATGTGCAACAGCTTTGGGACTTACATCTAGTAGTAAATCTACTGTAGGGAGGTTCCACGACTTGAGATGAACTATACTGGTTGCAGTATCTCATATATACAGGGGGTCATGTTCCCACCATAACTAAGCCAAATATTGAGATATTGTACTGCAATTTGGTCCACACACTAAGTTAAAATCACTAATAAATATGGAATAGCTTCGACACCTACGGAATGGGCTAATCCAGGCCCCATTGCTCTGTAACCTGCAATTGACTGGTCTAGCTGCATAAAACCCATGTACCTGGTGCGCCATTTTAGCAGCAGAGCTAAACGAAATATTGGGATGTAATGCTGCAATTTGGGCCAAAGATTAAGTGGGTGGCACTAATAAATGTGCAACAGCTTTGGGACTTACATCTAGTAGTAAATGTACTGTAGGGAGGTTCCACGACTTGAGATGAACTATACTGGTTGCAGTCTCTCATATATACAGGGGGTCATGTTCCCACTATAACTAAGCCAAATATTAAGATATTGTACTGCAATTTGGTCCACACACTAAGTTAAAATCACTAATAAATATGGATTAGCTTCGACACCGACGCAATGGGCTAATCCAGGCCCCATTGCTCTGTAACCTGCAATTGAGTGGTCTAGCTGCATAAAACCCATGTACCTGGTGCGCCATTTTGGCAGCAGAGCTAAGCCAAATATTGGGATGTAATGCTGCAATTTGGGCCAAAGATTAAGTGGGTGGCACTAATAAATGTGCAACAGCTTTGGGACTTACATCTAGTAGTAAATCTACTGTAGGGAGGTTCCACGACTTGAGATGAACTATACTGGTTGCAGTATCTCATATATACAGGGGGTCATGTTCCCACCATAACTAAGCCAAATATTGAGATATTGTACTGCAATTTGGTCCACACACTAAGTTAAAATCACTAATAAATATGGAATAGCTTCGACACCTACGGAATGGGCTAATCCAGGCCCCATTGCTCTGTAACCTGCAATTGACTGGTCTAGCTGCATAAAACCCATGTACCTGGTGCGCCATTTTAGCAGCAGAGCTAAACGAAATATTGGGATGTAATGCTGCAATTTGGGCCAAAGATTAAGTGGGTGGCACTAATAAATGTGCAACAGCTTTGGGACTTACATCTAGTAGTAAATGTACTGTAGGGAGGTTCCACGACTTGAGATGAACTATACTGGTTGCAGTCTCTCATATATACAGGGGGTCATGTTCCCACTATAACTAAGCCAAATATTAAGATATTGTACTGCAATTTGGTCCACACACTAAGTTAAAATCACTAATAAATATGGATTAGCTTCGACACCGACGCAATGGGCTAATCCAGGCCCCATTGCTCTGTAACCTGCAATTGAGTGGTCTAGCTGCATAAAACCCATGTACCTGGTGCGCCATTTTGGCAGCAGAGCTAAGCCAAATATTGGGATGTAATGCTGCAATTTGGGCCAAAGATTAAGTGGGTGGCACTAATAAATGTGCAACAGCTTTGGGACTTACATCTAGTAGTAAATCTACTGTAGGGAGGTTCCACGACTTGAGATGAACTATACTGGTTGCAGTATCTCATATATACAGGGGGTCATGTTCCCACCATAACTAAGCCAAATATTGAGATATTGTACTGCAATTTGGTCCACACACTAAGTTAAAATCACTAATAAATATGGAATAGCTTCGACACCTACGGAATGGGCTAATCCAGGCCCCATTGCTCTGTAACCTGCAATTGAGTGGTCTAGCTGCATAAAACCCATGTACCTGGTGCGCCATTTTGGCAGCAGAGCTAAGCCAAATATTGGGATGTAATGCTGCAATTTGGGCCAAAGATTAAGTGGGTGGCACTAATAAATGTGCAACAGCTTTGGGACTTACATCTAGTAGTAAATCTACTGTAGGGAGGTTCCACGACTTGAGATGAACTATACTGGTTGCAGTATCTCATATATACAGGGGGTCATGTTCCCACCATAACTAAGCCAAATATTGAGATATTGTACTGCAATTTGGTCCACACACTAAGTTAAAATCACTAATAAATATGGAATAGCTTCGACACCTACGGAATGGGCTAATCCAGGCCCCATTGCTCTGTAACCTGCAATTGACTGGTCTAGCTGCATAAAACCCATGTACCTGGTGCGCCATTTTGGCAGCAGAGCTAAACGAAATATTGGGATGTAATGCTGCAATTTGGGCCAAAGATTAAGTGGGTGGCACTAATAAATGTGCAACAGCTTTGGGACTTACATCTAGTAGTAAATGTACTGTAGGGAGGTTCCACGACTTGAGATGAACTATACTGGTTGCAGTCTCTCATATATACAGGGGGTCATGTTCCCACTATAACTAAGCCAAATATTGAGATATTGTACTGCAATTTGGTCCACACACTAAGTTAAAATCACTAATAAATATGGAATAGCTTCGACACCTACGGAATGGGCTAATCCAGGCCCCATTGCTCTGTAACCTGCAATTGACTGGTCTAGCTGCATAAAAGCCATGTACCTGGTGCGCCATTTTAGCAGCAGAGCTAAACGAAATATTGGGATGTAATGCTGCAATTTGGGCCAAAGATTAAGTGGGTGGCACTAATAAATGTGCAACAGCTTTGGGACTTACATCTAGTAGTAAATGTACTGTAGGGAGGTTCCACGACTTGAGATGAACTATACTGGTTGCAGTCTCTCATATATACAGGGGGTCATGTTCCCACTATAACTAAGCCAAATATTAAGATATTGTACTGCAATTTGGTCCACACACTAAGTAAAAATCACTAATAAATATGGATTAGCTTCGACACCGACGCAATGGGCTAATCCAGGCCCCATTGCTCTGTAACCTGCAATTGAGTGGTCTAGCTGCATAAAACCCATGTACCTGGTGCGCCATTTTGGCAGCAGAGCTAAGCCAAATATTGGGATGTAATGCTGCAATTTGGGCCAAAGATTAAGTGGGTGGCACTAATAAATGTGCAACAGCTTTGGGACTTACATCTAGTAGTAAATCTACTGTAGGGAGGTTCCACGACTTGAGATGAACTATACTGGTTGCAGTATCTCATATATACAGGGGGTCATGTTCCCACCATAACTAAGCCAAATATTGAGATATTGTACTGCAATTTGGTCCACACACTAAGTTAAAATCACTAATAAATATGGAATAGCTTCGACACCTACGGAATGGGCTAATCCAGGCCCCATTGCTCTGTAACCTGCAATTGACTGGTCTAGCTGCATAAAACCCATGTACCTGGTGCGCCATTTTAGCAGCAGAGCTAAACGAAATATTGGGATGTAATGCTGCAATTTGGGCCAAAGATTAAGTGGGTGGCACTAATAAATGTGCAACAGCTTTGGGACTTACATCTAGTAGTAAATGTACTGTAGGGAGGTTCCACGACTTGAGATGAACTATACTGGTTACAGTCTCTCATATATACAGGGGGTCATGTTCCCACTATAACTAAGCCAAATATTAAGATATTGTACTGCAATTTGGTCCACACACTAAGTTAAAATCACTAATAAATATGGATTAGCTTCGACACCGACGCAATGGGCTAATCCAGGCCCCATTGCTCTGTAACCTGCAATTGAGTGGTCTAGCTGCATAAAACCCATGTACCTGGTGCGCCATTTTGGCAGCAGAGCTAAGCCAAATATTGGGATGTAATGCTGCAATTTGGGCCAAAGATTAAGTGGGTGGCACTAATAAATGTGCAACAGCTTTGGGACTTACATCTAGTAGTAAATCTACTGTAGGGAGGTTCCACGACTTGAGATGAACTATACTGGTTGCAGTATCTCATATATACAGGGGGTCATGTTCCCACCATAACTAAGCCAAATATTGAGATATTGTACTGCAATTTGGTCCACACACTAAGTTAAAATCACTAATAAATATGGAATAGCTTCGACACCTACGGAATGGGCTAATCCAGGCCCCATTGCTCTGTAACCTGCAATTGAGTGGTCTAGCTGCATAAAACCCATGTACCTGGTGCGCCATTTTGGCAGCAGAGCTAAGCCAAATATTGGGATGTAATGCTGCAATTTGGGCCAAAGATTAAGTGGGTGGCACTAATAAATGTGCAACAGCTTTGGGACTTACATCTAGTAGTAAATCTACTGTAGGGAGGTTCCACGACTTGAGATGAACTATACTGGTTGCAGTATCTCATATATACAGGGGGTCATGTTCCCACCATAACTAAGCCAAATATTGAGATATTGTACTGCAATTTGGTCCACACACTAAGTTAAAATCACTAATAAATATGGAATAGCTTCGACACCTACGGAATGGGCTAATCCAGGCCCCATTGCTCTGTAACCTGCAATTGACTGGTCTAGCTGCATAAAACCCATGTACCTGGTGCGCCATTTTGGCAGCAGAGCTAAACGAAATATTGGGATGTAATGCTGCAATTTGGGCCAAAGATTAAGTGGGTGGCACTAATAAATGTGCAACAGCTTTGGGACTTACATCTAGTAGTAAATGTACTGTAGGGAGGTTCCACGACTTGAGATGAACTATACTGGTTGCAGTCTCTCATATATACAGGGGGTCATGTTCCCACTATAACTAAGCCAAATATTGAGATATTGTACTGCAATTTGGTCCACACACTAAGTTAAAATCACTAATAAATATGGAATAGCTTCGACACCTACGGAATGGGCTAATCCAGGCCCCATTGCTCTGTAACCTGCAATTGACTGGTCTAGCTGCATAAAAGCCATGTACCTGGTGCGCCATTTTAGCAGCAGAGCTAAACGAAATATTGGGATGTAATGCTGCAATTTGGGCCAAAGATTAAGTGGGTGGCACTAATAAATGTGCAACAGCTTTGGGACTTACATCTAGTAGTAAATGTACTGTAGGGAGGTTCCACGACTTGAGATGAACTATACTGGTTGCAGTCTCTCATATATACAGGGGGTCATGTTCCCACTATAACTAAGCCAAATATTAAGATATTGTACTGCAATTTGGTCCACACACTAAGTAAAAATCACTAATAAATATGGATTAGCTTCGACACCGACGCAATGGGCTAATCCAGGCCCCATTGCTCTGTAACCTGCAATTGAGTGGTCTAGCTGCATAAAACCCATGTACCTGGTGCGCCATTTTGGCAGCAGAGCTAAGCCAAATATTGGGATGTAATGCTGCAATTTGGGCCAAAGATTAAGTGGGTGGCACTAATAAATGTGCAACAGCTTTGGGACTTACATCTAGTAGTAAATCTACTGTAGGGAGGTTCCACGACTTGAGATGAACTATACTGGTTGCAGTATCTCATATATACAGGGGGTCATGTTCCCACCATAACTAAGCCAAATATTGAGATATTGTACTGCAATTTGGTCCACACACTAAGTTAAAATCACTAATAAATATGGAATAGCTTCGACACCTACGGAATGGGCTAATCCAGGCCCCATTGCTCTGTAACCTGCAATTGACTGGTCTAGCTGCATAAAACCCATGTACCTGGTGCGCCATTTTAGCAGCAGAGCTAAACGAAATATTGGGATGTAATGCTGCAATTTGGGCCAAAGATTAAGTGGGTGGCACTAATAAATGTGCAACAGCTTTGGGACTTACATCTAGTAGTAAATGTACTGTAGGGAGGTTCCACGACTTGAGATGAACTATACTGGTTACAGTCTCTCATATATACAGGGGGTCATGTTCCCACTATAACTAAGCCAAATATTAAGATATTGTACTGCAATTTGGTCCACACACTAAGTTAAAATCACTAATAAATATGGATTAGCTTCGACACCGACGCAATGGGCTAATCCAGGCCCCATTGCTCTGTAACCTGCAATTGAGTGGTCTAGCTGCATAAAACCCATGTACCTGGTGCGCCATTTTGGCAGCAGAGCTAAGCCAAATATTGGGATGTAATGCTGCAATTTGGGCCAAAGATTAAGTGGGTGGCACTAATAAATGTGCAACAGCTTTGGGACTTACATCTAGTAGTAAATCTACTGTAGGGAGGTTCCACGACTTGAGATGAACTATACTGGTTGCAGTATCTCATATATACAGGGGGTCATGTTCCCACCATAACTAAGCCAAATATTGAGATATTGTACTGCAATTTGGTCCACACACTAAGTTAAAATCACTAATAAATATGGAATAGCTTCGACACCTACGGAATGGGCTAATCCAGGCCCCATTGCTCTGTAACCTGCAATTGAGTGGTCTAGCTGCATAAAACCCATGTACCTGGTGCGCCATTTTGGCAGCAGAGCTAAGCCAAATATTGGGATGTAATGCTGCAATTTGGGCCAAAGATTAAGTGGGTGGCACTAATAAATGTGCAACAGCTTTGGGACTTACATCTAGTAGTAAATCTACTGTAGGGAGGTTCCACGACTTGAGATGAACTATACTGGTTGCAGTATCTCATATATACAGGGGGTCATGTTCCCACCATAACTAAGCCAAATATTGAGATATTGTACTGCAATTTGGTCCACACACTAAGTTAAAATCACTAATAAATATGGAATAGCTTCGACACCTACGGAATGGGCTAATCCAGGCCCCATTGCTCTGTAACCTGCAATTGACTGGTCTAGCTGCATAAAACCCATGTACCTGGTGCGCCATTTTGGCAGCAGAGCTAAACGAAATATTGGGATGTAATGCTGCAATTTGGGCCAAAGATTAAGTGGGTGGCACTAATAAATGTGCAACAGCTTTGGGACTTACATCTAGTAGTAAATGTACTGTAGGGAGGTTCCACGACTTGAGATGAACTATACTGGTTGCAGTCTCTCATATATACAGGGGGTCATGTTCCCACTATAACTAAGCCAAATATTGAGATATTGTACTGCAATTTGGTCCACACACTAAGTTAAAATCACTAATAAATATGGAATAGCTTCGACACCTACGGAATGGGCTAATCCAGGCCCCATTGCTCTGTAACCTGCAATTGACTGGTCTAGCTGCATAAAAGCCATGTACCTGGTGCGCCATTTTAGCAGCAGAGCTAAACGAAATATTGGGATGTAATGCTGCAATTTGGGCCAAAGATTAAGTGGGTGGCACTAATAAATGTGCAACAGCTTTGGGACTTACATCTAGTAGTAAATGTACTGTAGGGAGGTTCCACGACTTGAGATGAACTATACTGGTTGCAGTCTCTCATATATACAGGGGGTCATGTTCCCACTATAACTAAGCCAAATATTAAGATATTGTACTGCAATTTGGTCCACACACTAAGTTAAAATCACTAATAAATATGGATTAGCTTCGACACCGACGCAATGGGCTAATCCAGGCCCCATTGCTCTGTAACCTGCAATTGAGTGGTCTAGCTGCATAAAACCCATGTACCTGGTGCGCCATTTTGGCAGCAGAGCTAAGCCAAATATTGGGATGTAATGCTGCAATTTGGGCCAAAGATTAAGTGGGTGGCACTAATAAATGTGCAACAGCTTTGGGACTTACATCTAGTAGTAAATCTACTGTAGGGAGGTTCCACGACTTGAGATGAACTATACTGGTTGCAGTCTCTCATATATACAGGGGGTCATGTTCCCACTATAACTAAGCCAAATATTGAGATATTGTACTGCAATTTGGTCCACACACTAAGTTAAAATCACTAATAAATATGGAATAGCTTCAACACCTACGGAATGGGCTAATCCAGGCCCCATTGCTCTGTAACCTGCAATTGACTGGTCTAGCTGCATAAAACCCATGTACCTGGTGCGCCATTTTAGCAGCAGAGCTAAACGAAATATTGGGATGTAATGCTGCAATTTGGGCCAAAGATTAAGTGGGTGGCACTAATAAATGTGCAACAGCTTTGGGACTTACATCTAGTAGTAACTGTACTGTAGGGAGGTTCCACGACTTGAGATGAACTATACTGGTTGCAGTCTCTCATATATACAGGGGGTCATGTTCCCACTATAACTAAGCCAAATATTAAGATATTGTACTGCAATTTGGTCCACACACTAAGTAAAAATCACTAATAAATATGGATTAGCTTCGACACCGACGCAATGGGCTAATCCAGGCCCCATTGCTCTGTAACCTGCAATTGACTGGTCTAGCTGCATAAAACCCATGTACCTGGTGCGCCATTTTGGCAGCAGAGCTAAGCCAAATATTGGGATGTAATGCTGCAATTTGGGCCAAAGATTAAGTGGGTGGCACTAATAAATGTGCAACAGCTTTGGGACTTACATCTAGTAGTAAATCTACTGTAGGGAGGTTCCACGACTTGAGATGAACTATACTGGTTGCAGTATCTCATATATACAGGGGGTCATGTTCCCACCATAACTAAGCCAAATATTGAGATATTGTACTGCAATTTGGTCCACACACTAAGTTAAAATCACTAATAAATATGGAATAGCTTCGACACCTACGGAATGGGCTAATCCAGGCCCCATTGCTCTGTAACCTGCAATTGAGTGGTCTAGCTGCATAAAACCCATGTACCTGGTGCGCCATTTTGGCAGCAGAGCTAAGCCAAATATTGGGATGTAATGCTGCAATTTGGGCCAAAGATTAAGTGGGTGGCACTAATAAATGTGCAACAGCTTTGGGACTTACATCTAGTAGTAAATCTACTGTAGGGAGGTTCCACGACTTGAGATGAACTATACTGGTTGCAGTATCTCATATATACAGGGGGTCATGTTCCCACCATAACTAAGCCAAATATTGAGATATTGTACTGCAATTTGGTCCACACACTAAGTTAAAATCACTAATAAATATGGAATAGCTTCGACACCTACGGAATGGGCTAATCCAGGCCCCATTGCTCTGTAACCTGCAATTGACTGGTCTAGCTGCATAAAACCCATGTACCTGGTGCGCCATTTTGGCAGCAGAGCTAAACGAAATATTGGGATGTAATGCTGCAATTTGGGCCAAAGATTAAGTGGGTGGCACTAATAAATGTGCAACAGCTTTGGGACTTACATCTAGTAGTAAATGTACTGTAGGGAGGTTCCACGACTTGAGATGAACTATACTGGTTGCAGTCTCTCATATATACAGGGGGTCATGTTCCCACTATAACTAAGCCAAATATTGAGATATTGTACTGCAATTTGGTCCACACACTAAGTTAAAATCACTAATAAATATGGAATAGCTTCGACACCTACGGAATGGGCTAATCCAGGCCCCATTGCTCTGTAACCTGCAATTGACTGGTCTAGCTGCATAAAAGCCATGTACCTGGTGCGCCATTTTAGCAGCAGAGCTAAACGAAATATTGGGATGTAATGCTGCAATTTGGGCCAAAGATTAAGTGGGTGGCACTAATAAATGTGCAACAGCTTTGGGACTTACATCTAGTAGTAAATGTACTGTAGGGAGGTTCCACGACTTGAGATGAACTATACTGGTTGCAGTCTCTCATATATACAGGGGGTCATGTTCCCACTATAACTAAGCCAAATATTAAGATATTGTACTGCAATTTGGTCCACACACTAAGTTAAAATCACTAATAAATATGGATTAGCTTCGACACCGACGCAATGGGCTAATCCAGGCCCCATTGCTCTGTAACCTGCAATTGAGTGGTCTAGCTGCATAAAACCCATGTACCTGGTGCGCCATTTTGGCAGCAGAGCTAAGCCAAATATTGGGATGTAATGCTGCAATTTGGGCCAAAGATTAAGTGGGTGGCACTAATAAATGTGCAACAGCTTTGGGACTTACATCTAGTAGTAAATCTACTGTAGGGAGGTTCCACGACTTGAGATGAACTATACTGGTTGCAGTCTCTCATATATACAGGGGGTCATGTTCCCACTATAACTAAGCCAAATATTGAGATATTGTACTGCAATTTGGTCCACACACTAAGTTAAAATCACTAATAAATATGGAATAGCTTCAACACCTACGGAATGGGCTAATCCAGGCCCCATTGCTCTGTAACCTGCAATTGACTGGTCTAGCTGCATAAAACCCATGTACCTGGTGCGCCATTTTAGCAGCAGAGCTAAACGAAATATTGGGATGTAATGCTGCAATTTGGGCCAAAGATTAAGTGGGTGGCACTAATAAATGTGCAACAGCTTTGGGACTTACATCTAGTAGTAACTGTACTGTAGGGAGGTTCCACGACTTGAGATGAACTATACTGGTTGCAGTCTCTCATATATACAGGGGGTCATGTTCCCACTATAACTAAGCCAAATATTAAGATATTGTACTGCAATTTGGTCCACACACTAAGTAAAAATCACTAATAAATATGGATTAGCTTCGACACCGACGCAATGGGCTAATCCAGGCCCCATTGCTCTGTAACCTGCAATTGACTGGTCTAGCTGCATAAAACCCATGTACCTGGTGCGCCATTTTGGCAGCAGAGCTAAGCCAAATATTGGGATGTAATGCTGCAATTTGGGCCAAAGATTAAGTGGGTGGCACTAATAAATGTGCAACAGCTTTGGGACTTACATCTAGTAGTAAATCTACTGTAGGGAGGTTCCACGACTTGAGATGAACTATACTGGTTGCAGTATCTCATATATACAGGGGGTCATGTTCCCACCATAACTAAGCCAAATATTGAGATATTGTACTGCAATTTGGTCCACACACTAAGTTAAAATCACTAATAAATATGGAATAGCTTCGACACCTACGGAATGGGCTAATCCAGGCCCCATTGCTCTGTAACCTGCAATTGAGTGGTCTAGCTGCATAAAACCCATGTACCTGGTGCGCCATTTTGGCAGCAGAGCTAAGCCAAATATTGGGATGTAATGCTGCAATTTGGGCCAAAGATTAAGTGGGTGGCACTAATAAATGTGCAACAGCTTTGGGACTTACATCTAGTAGTAAATCTACTGTAGGGAGGTTCCACGACTTGAGATGAACTATACTGGTTGCAGTATCTCATATATACAGGGGGTCATGTTCCCACCATAACTAAGCCAAATATTGAGATATTGTACTGCAATTTGGTCCACACACTAAGTTAAAATCACTAATAAATATGGAATAGCTTCGACACCTACGGAATGGGCTAATCCAGGCCCCATTGCTCTGTAACCTGCAATTGACTGGTCTAGCTGCATAAAACCCATGTACCTGGTGCGCCATTTTGGCAGCAGAGCTAAACGAAATATTGGGATGTAATGCTGCAATTTGGGCCAAAGATTAAGTGGGTGGCACTAATAAATGTGCAACAGCTTTGGGACTTACATCTAGTAGTAAATGTACTGTAGGGAGGTTCCACGACTTGAGATGAACTATACTGGTTGCAGTCTCTCATATATACAGGGGGTCATGTTCCCACTATAACTAAGCCAAATATTGAGATATTGTACTGCAATTTGGTCCACACACTAAGTTAAAATCACTAATAAATATGGAATAGCTTCGACACCTACGGAATGGGCTAATCCAGGCCCCATTGCTCTGTAACCTGCAATTGACTGGTCTAGCTGCATAAAAGCCATGTACCTGGTGCGCCATTTTAGCAGCAGAGCTAAACGAAATATTGGGATGTAATGCTGCAATTTGGGCCAAAGATTAAGTGGGTGGCACTAATAAATGTGCAACAGCTTTGGGACTTACATCTAGTAGTAAATGTACTGTAGGGAGGTTCCACGACTTGAGATGAACTATACTGGTTGCAGTCTCTCATATATACAGGGGGTCATGTTCCCACTATAACTAAGCCAAATATTAAGATATTGTACTGCAATTTGGTCCACACACTAAGTTAAAATCACTAATAAATATGGATTAGCTTCGACACCGACGCAATGGGCTAATCCAGGCCCCATTGCTCTGTAACCTGCAATTGAGTGGTCTAGCTGCATAAAACCCATGTACCTGGTGCGCCATTTTGGCAGCAGAGCTAAGCCAAATATTGGGATGTAATGCTGCAATTTGGGCCAAAGATTAAGTGGGTGGCACTAATAAATGTGCAACAGCTTTGGGACTTACATCTAGTAGTAAATCTACTGTAGGGAGGTTCCACGACTTGAGATGAACTATACTGGTTGCAGTCTCTCATATATACAGGGGGTCATGTTCCCACTATAACTAAGCCAAATATTGAGATATTGTACTGCAATTTGGTCCACACACTAAGTTAAAATCACTAATAAATATGGAATAGCTTCAACACCTACGGAATGGGCTAATCCAGGCCCCATTGCTCTGTAACCTGCAATTGACTGGTCTAGCTGCATAAAACCCATGTACCTGGTGCGCCATTTTAGCAGCAGAGCTAAACGAAATATTGGGATGTAATGCTGCAATTTGGGCCAAAGATTAAGTGGGTGGCACTAATAAATGTGCAACAGCTTTGGGACTTACATCTAGTAGTAACTGTACTGTAGGGAGGTTCCACGACTTGAGATGAACTATACTGGTTGCAGTCTCTCATATATACAGGGGGTCATGTTCCCACTATAACTAAGCCAAATATTAAGATATTGTACTGCAATTTGGTCCACACACTAAGTAAAAATCACTAATAAATATGGATTAGCTTCGACACCGACGCAATGGGCTAATCCAGGCCCCATTGCTCTGTAACCTGCAATTGAGTGGTCTAGCTGCATAAAACCCATGTACCTGGTGCGCCATTTTGGCAGCAGAGCTAAGCCAAATATTGGGATGTAATGCTGCAATTTGGGCCAAAGATTAAGTGGGTGGCACTAATAAATGTGCAACAGCTTTGGGACTTACATCTAGTAGTAAATCTACTGTAGGGAGGTTCCACGACTTGAGATGAACTATACTGGTTGCAGTATCTCATATATACAGGGGGTCATGTTCCCACCATAACTAAGCCAAATATTGAGATATTGTACTGCAATTTGGTCCACACACTAAGTTAAAATCACTAATAAATATGGAATAGCTTCGACACCTACGGAATGGGCTAATCCAGGCCCCATTGCTCTGTAACCTGCAATTGACTGGTCTAGCTGCATAAAACCCATGTACCTGGTGCGCCATTTTGGCAGCAGAGCTAAACGAAATATTGGGATGTAATGCTGCAATTTGGGCCAAAGATTAAGTGGGTGGCACTAATAAATGTGCAACAGCTTTGGGACTTACATCTAGTAGTAAATGTACTGTAGGGAGGTTCCACGACTTGAGATGAACTATACTGGTTGCAGTCTCTCATATATACAGGGGGTCATGTTCCCACTATAACTAAGCCAAATATTGAGATATTGTACTGCAATTTGGTCCACACACTAAGTTAAAATCACTAATAAATATGGAATAGCTTCGACACCTACGGAATGGGCTAATCCAGGCCCCATTGCTCTGTAACCTGCAATTGACTGGTCTAGCTGCATAAAACCCATGTACCTGGTGCGCCATTTTAGCAGCAGAGCTAAACGAAATATTGGGATGTAATGCTGCAATTTGGGCCAAAGATTAAGTGGGTGGCACTAATAAATGTGCAACAGCTTTGGGACTTACATCTAGTAGTAACTGTACTGTAGGGAGGTTCCACGACTTGAGATGAACTATACTGGTTGCAGTCTCTCATATATACAGGGGGTCATGTTCCCACTATAACTAAGCCAAATATTAAGATATTGTACTGCAATTTGGTCCACACACTAAGTAAAAATCACTAATAAATATGGATTAGCTTCGACACCGACGCAATGGGCTAATCCAGGCCCCATTGCTCTGTAACCTGCAATTGAGTGGTCTAGCTGCATAAAACCCATGTACCTGGTGCGCCATTTTGGCAGCAGAGCTAAGCCAAATATTGGGATGTAATGCTGCAATTTGGGCCAAAGATTAAGTGGGTGGCACTAATAAATGTGCAACAGCTTTGGGACTTACATCTAGTAGTAAATCTACTGTAGGGAGGTTCCACGACTTGAGATGAACTATACTGGTTGCAGTATCTCATATATACAGGGGGTCATGTTCCCACCATAACTAAGCCAAATATTGAGATATTGTACTGCAATTTGGTCCACACACTAAGTTAAAATCACTAATAAATATGGAATAGCTTCGACACCTACGGAATGGGCTAATCCAGGCCCCATTGCTCTGTAACCTGCAATTGACTGGTCTAGCTGCATAAAACCCATGTACCTGGTGCGCCATTTTGGCAGCAGAGCTAAACGAAATATTGGGATGTAATGCTGCAATTTGGGCCAAAGATTAAGTGGGTGGCACTAATAAATGTGCAACAGCTTTGGGACTTACATCTAGTAGTAAATGTACTGTAGGGAGGTTCCACGACTTGAGATGAACTATACTGGTTGCAGTCTCTCATATATACAGGGGGTCATGTTCCCACTATAACTAAGCCAAATATTGAGATATTGTACTGCAATTTGGTCCACACACTAAGTTAAAATCACTAATAAATATGGAATAGCTTCGACACCTACGGAATGGGCTAATCCAGGCCCCATTGCTCTGTAACCTGCAATTGACTGGTCTAGCTGCATAAAACCCATGTACCTGGTGCGCCATTTTAGCAGCAGAGCTAAACGAAATATTGGGATGTAATGCTGCAATTTGGGCCAAAGATTAAGTGGGTGGCACTAATAAATGTGCAACAGCTTTGGGACTTACATCTAGTAGTAACTGTACTGTAGGGAGGTTCCACGACTTGAGATGAACTATACTGGTTGCAGTCTCTCATATATACAGGGGGTCATGTTCCCACTATAACTAAGCCAAATATTAAGATATTGTACTGCAATTTGGTCCACACACTAAGTAAAAATCACTAATAAATATGGATTAGCTTCGACACCGACGCAATGGGCTAATCCAGGCCCCATTGCTCTGTAACCTGCAATTGAGTGGTCTAGCTGCATAAAACCCATGTACCTGGTGCGCCATTTTGGCAGCAGAGCTAAGCCAAATATTGGGATGTAATGCTGCAATTTGGGCCAAAGATTAAGTGGGTGGCACTAATAAATGTGCAACAGCTTTGGGACTTACATCTAGTAGTAAATCTACTGTAGGGAGGTTCCACGACTTGAGATGAACTATACTGGTTGCAGTATCTCATATATACAGGGGGTCATGTTCCCACCATAACTAAGCCAAATATTGAGATATTGTACTGCAATTTGGTCCACACACTAAGTTAAAATCACTAATAAATATGGAATAGCTTCGACACCTACGGAATGGGCTAATCCAGGCCCCATTGCTCTGTAACCTGCAATTGACTGGTCTAGCTGCATAAAACCCATGTACCTGGTGCGCCATTTTGGCAGCAGAGCTAAACGAAATATTGGGATGTAATGCTGCAATTTGGGCCAAAGATTAAGTGGGTGGCACTAATAAATGTGCAACAGCTTTGGGACTTACATCTAGTAGTAAATGTACTGTAGGGAGGTTCCACGAATTGAGATGAACTATACTGGTTGCAGTCTCTCATATATACAGGGGGTCATGTTCCCACTATAACTAAGCCAAATATTGAGATATTGTACTGCAATTTGGTCCACACACTAAGTTAAAATCACTAATAAATATGGAATAGCTTCGACACCTACGGAATGGGCTAATCCAGGCCCCATTGCTCTGTAACCTGCAATTGACTGGTCTAGCTGCATAAAACCCATGTACCTGGTGCGCCATTTTAGCAGCAGAGCTAAACGAAATATTGGGATGTAATGCTGCAATTTGGGCCAAAGATTAAGTGGGTGGCACTAATAAATGTGCAACAGCTTTGGGACTTACATCTAGTAGTAACTGTACTGTAGGGAGGTTCCACGACTTGAGATGAACTATACTGGTTGCAGTCTCTCATATATACAGGGGGTCATGTTCCCACTATATCTAAGCCAAATATTAAGATATTGTACTGCAATTTGGTCCACACACTAAGTAAAAATCACTAATAAATATGGATTAGCTTCGACACCGACGCAATGGGCTAATCCAGGCCCCATTGCTCTGTAACCTGCAATTGAGTGGTCTAGCTGCATAAAACCCATGTACCTGGTGCGCCATTTTGGCAGCAGAGCTAAGCCAAATATTGGGATGTAATGCTGCAATTTGGGCCAAAGATTAAGTGGGTGGCACTAATAAATGTGCAACAGCTTTGGGACTTACATCTAGTAGTAAATCTACTGTAGGGAGGTTCCACGACTTGAGATGAACTATACTGGTTGCAGTATCTCATATATACAGGGGGTCATGTTCCCACCATAACTAAGCCAAATATTGAGATATTGTACTGCAATTTGGTCCACACACTAAGTTAAAATCACTAATAAATATGGAATAGCTTCGACACCTACGGAATGGGCTAATCCAGGCCCCATTGCTCTGTAACCTGCAATTGACTGGTCTAGCTGCATAAAACCCATGTACCTGGTGCGCCATTTTGGCAGCAGAGCTAAACGAAATATTGGGATGTAATGCTGCAATTTGGGCCAAAGATTAAGTGGGTGGCACTAATAAATGTGCAACAGCTTTGGGACTTACATCTAGTAGTAAATGTACTGTAGGGAGGTTCCACGACTTGAGATGAACTATACTGGTTGCAGTCTCTCATATATACAGGGGGTCATGTTCCCACTATAACTAAGCCAAATATTGAGATATTGTACTGCAATTTGGTCCACACACTAAGTTAAAATCACTAATAAATATGGAATAGCTTCGACACCTACGGAATGGGCTAATCCAGGCCCCATTGCTCTGTAACCTGCAATTGACTGGTCTAGCTGCATAAAACCCATGTACCTGGTGCGCCATTTTAGCAGCAGAGCTAAACGAAATATTGGGATGTAATGCTGCAATTTGGGCCAAAGATTAAGTGGGTGGCACTAATAAATGTGCAACAGCTTTGGGACTTACATCTAGTAGTAAATGTACTGTAGGGAGGTTCCACGACTTGAGATGAACTATACTGGTTGCAGTCTCTCATATATACAGGGGGTCATGTTCCCACTATAACTAAGCCAAATATTAAGATATTGTACTGCAATTTGGTCCACACACTAAGTAAAAATCACTAATAAATATGGATTAGCTTCGACACCGACGCAATGGGCTAATCCAGGCCCCATTGCTCTGTAACCTGCAATTGAGTGGTCTAGCTGCATAAAACCCATGTACCTGGTGCGCCATTTTGGCAGCAGAGCTAAGCCAAATATTGGGATGTAATGCTGCAATTTGGGCCAAAGATTAAGTGGGTGGCACTAATAAATGTGCAACAGGTTTGGGACTTACATCTAGTAGTAAATCTACTGTAGGGAGGTTCCACGACTTGAGATGAACTATACTGGTTGCAGTATCTCATATATACAGGGGGTCATGTTCCCACCATAACTAAGCCAAATATTGAGATATTGTACTGCAATTTGGTCCACACACTAAGTTAAAATCACTAATAAATATGGAATAGCTTCGACACCTACGGAATGGGCTAATCCAGGCCCCATTGCTCTGTAACCTGCAATTGACTGGTCTAGCTGCATAAAACCCATGTACCTGGTGCGCCATTTTAGCAGCAGAGCTAAACGAAATATTGGGATGTAATGCTGCAATTTGGGCCAAAGATTAAGTGGGTGGCACTAATAAATGTGCAACAGCTTTGGGACTTACATCTAGTAGTAAATGTACTGTAGGGAGGTTCCACGACTTGAGATGAACTATACTGGTTGCAGTCTCTCATATATACAGGGGGTCATGTTCCCACTATAACTAAGCCAAATATTAAGATATTGTACTGCAATTTGGTCCACACACTAAGTAAAAATCACTAATAAATATGGATTAGCTTCGACACCGACGCAATGGGCTAATCCAGGCCCCATTGCTCTGTAACCTGCAATTGAGTGGTCTAGCTGCATAAAACCCATGTACCTGGTGCGCCATTTTGGCGGCAGAGCTAAGCCAAATATTGGGATGTAATGCTGCAATTTGGGCCAAAGATTAAGTGGGTGGCACTAATAAATGTGCAACAGCTTTGGGATTTACATCTAGTAGTAAATCTACTGTAGGGAGGTTCAACGACTTGAGATGAACTATACTGGTTGCAGTATCTCATATATACAGGGGGTCATGTTCCCACCATAACTAAGCCAAATATTGAGATATTGTACTGCAATTTGGTCCACACACTAAGTTAAAATCACTAATAAATATGGAATAGCTTCGACACCTACGGAATGGGCTAATCCAGGCCCCATTGCTCTGTAACCTGCAATTGACTGGTCTAGCTGCATAAAACCCATGTACCTGGTGCGCCATTTTAGCAGCAGAGCTAAACGAAATATTGGGATGTAATGCTGCAATTTGGGCCAAAGATTAAGTGGGTGGCACTAATAAATGTGCAACAGCTTTGGGACTTACATCTAGTAGTAAATGTACTGTAGGGAGGTTCCACGACTTGAGATGAACTATACTGGTTGCAGTATCTCATATATACAGGGGGTCATGTTCCCACCATAACTAAGCCAAATATTGAGATATTGTACTGCAATTTGGTCCACACACTAAGTTAAAATCACTAATAAATATGGAATAGCTTCGACACCTACGGAATGGGCTAATCCAGGCCCCATTGCTCTGTAACCTGCAATTGAGTGGTCTAGCTGCATAAAACCCATGTACCTGGTGCGCCATTTTGGCAGCAGAGCTAAGCCAAATATTGGGATGTAATGCTGCAATTTGGGCCAAAGATTAAGTGGGTGGCACTAATAAATGTGCAACAGCTTTGGGACTTACATCTAGTAGTAAATCTACTGTAGGGAGGTTCCACGACTTGAGATGAACTATACTGGTTGCAGTATCTCATATATACAGGGGGTCATGTTCCCACCATAACTAAGCCAAATATTGAGATATTGTACTGCAATTTGGTCCACACACTAAGTTAAAATCACTAATAAATATGGAATAGCTTCGACACCTACGGAATGGGCTAATCCAGGCCCCATTGCTCTGTAACCTGCAATTGACTGGTCTAGCTGCATAAAACCCATGTACCTGGTGCGCCATTTTGGCAGCAGAGCTAAACGAAATATTGGGATGTAATGCTGCAATTTGGGCCAAAGATTAAGTGGGTGGCACTAATAAATGTGCAACAGCTTTGGGACTTACATCTAGTAGTAAATGTACTGTAGGGAGGTTCCACGACTTGAGATGAACTATACTGGTTGCAGTCTCTCATATATACAGGGGGTCATGTTCCCACCATAACTAAGCCAAATATTGAGATATTGTACTGCAATTTGGTCCACACACTAAGTTAAAATCACTAATAAATATGGAATAGCTTCGACACCTACGGAATGGGCTAATCCAGGCCCCATTGCTCTGTAACCTGCAATTGACTGGTCTAGCTGCATAAAACCCATGTACCTGGTGCGCCATTTTAGCAGCAGAGCTAAACGAAATATTGGGATGTAATGCTGCAATTTGGGCCAAAGATTAAGTGGGTGGCACTAATAAATGTGCAACAGCTTTGGGACTTACATCTAGTAGTAAATGTACTGTAGGGAGGTTCCACGACTTGAGATGAACTATACTGGTTGCAGTCTCTCATATATACAGGGGGTCATGTTCCCACTATAACTAAGCCAAATATTAAGATATTGTACTGCAATTTGGTCCACACACTAAGTAAAAATCACTAATAAATATGGATTAGCTTCGACACCGACGCAATGGGCTAATCCAGGCCCCATTGCTCTGTAACCTGCAATTGAGTGGTCTAGCTGCATAAAACCCATGTACCTGGTGCGCCATTTTGGCGGCAGAGCTAAGCCAAATATTGGGATGTAATGCTGCAATTTGGGCCAAAGATTAAGTGGGTGGCACTAATAAATGTGCAACAGCTTTGGGATTTACATCTAGTAGTAAATCTACTGTAGGGAGGTTCAACGACTTGAGATGAACTATACTGGTTGCAGTATCTCATATATACAGGGGGTCATGTTCCCACCATAACTAAGCCAAATATTGAGATATTGTACTGCAATTTGGTCCACACACTAAGTTAAAATCACTAATAAATATGGAATAGCTTCGACACCTACGGAATGGGCTAATCCAGGCCCCATTGCTCTGTAACCTGCAATTGACTGGTCTAGCTGCATAAAACCCATGTACCTGGTGCGCCATTTTAGCAGCAGAGCTAAACGAAATATTGGGATGTAATGCTGCAATTTGGGCCAAAGATTAAGTGGGTGGCACTAATAAATGTGCAACAGCTTTGGGACTTACATCTAGTAGTAAATGTACTGTAGGGAGGTTCCACGACTTGAGATGAACTATACTGGTTGCAGTATCTCATATATACAGGGGGTCATGTTCCCACCATAACTAAGCCAAATATTGAGATATTGTACTGCAATTTGGTCCACACACTAAGTTAAAATCACTAATAAATATGGAATAGCTTCGACACCTACGGAATGGGCTAATCCAGGCCCCATTGCTCTGTAACCTGCAATTGAGTGGTCTAGCTGCATAAAACCCATGTACCTGGTGCGCCATTTTGGCAGCAGAGCTAAGCCAAATATTGGGATGTAATGCTGCAATTTGGGCCAAAGATTAAGTGGGTGGCACTAATAAATGTGCAACAGCTTTGGGACTTACATCTAGTAGTAAATCTACTGTAGGGAGGTTCCACGACTTGAGATGAACTATACTGGTTGCAGTATCTCATATATACAGGGGGTCATGTTCCCACCATAACTAAGCCAAATATTGAGATATTGTACTGCAATTTGGTCCACACACTAAGTTAAAATCACTAATAAATATGGAATAGCTTCGACACCTACGGAATGGGCTAATCCAGGCCCCATTGCTCTGTAACCTGCAATTGACTGGTCTAGCTGCATAAAACCCATGTACCTGGTGCGCCATTTTGGCAGCAGAGCTAAACGAAATATTGGGATGTAATGCTGCAATTTGGGCCAAAGATTAAGTGGGTGGCACTAATAAATGTGCAACAGCTTTGGGACTTACATCTAGTAGTAAATGTACTGTAGGGAGGTTCCACGACTTGAGATGAACTATACTGGTTGCAGTCTCTCATATATACAGGGGGTCATGTTCCCACCATAACTAAGCCAAATATTGAGATATTGTACTGCAATTTGGTCCACACACTAAGTTAAAATCACTAATAAATATGGAATAGCTTCGACACCTACGGAATGGGCTAATCCAGGCCCCATTGCTCTGTAACCTGCAATTGACTGGTCTAGCTGCATAAAACCCATGTACCTGGTGCGCCATTTTAGCAGCAGAGCTAAACGAAATATTGGGATGTAATGCTGCAATTTGGGCCAAAGATTAAGTGGGTGGCACTAATAAATGTGCAACAGCTTTGGGACTTACATCTAGTAGTAAATGTACTGTAGGGAGGTTCCACGACTTGAGATGAACTATACTGGTTGCAGTCTCTCATATATACAGGGGGTCATGTTCCCACTATAACTAAGCCAAATATTAAGATATTGTACTGCAATTTGGTCCACACACTAAGTAAAAATCACTAATAAATATGGATTAGCTTCGACACCGACGCAATGGGCTAATCCAGGCCCCATTGCTCTGTAACCTGCAATTGAGTGGTCTAGCTGCATAAAACCCATGTACCTGGTGCGCCATTTTGGCGGCAGAGCTAAGCCAAATATTGGGATGTAATGCTGCAATTTGGGCCAAAGATTAAGTGGGTGGCACTAATAAATGTGCAACAGCTTTGGGACTTACATCTAGTAGTAAATCTACTGTAGGGAGGTTCAACGACTTGAGATGAACTATACTGGTTGCAGTATCTCATATATACAGGGGGTCATGTTCCCACCATAACTAAGCCAAATATTGAGATATTGTACTGCAATTTGGTCCACACACTAAGTTAAAATCACTAATAAATATGGAATAGCTTCGACACCTACGGAATGGGCTAATCCAGGCCCCATTGCTCTGTAACCTGCAATTGACTGGTCTAGCTGCATAAAACCCATGTACCTGGTGCGCCATTTTAGCAGCAGAGCTAAACGAAATATTGGGATGTAATGCTGCAATTTGGGTCAAAGATTAAGTGGGTGGCACTAATAAATGTGCAACAGCTTTGGGACTTACATCTAGTAGTAAATCTACTGTAGGGAGGTTCCACGACTTGAGATGAACTATACTGGTTGCAGTATCTCATATATACAGGGGGTCATGTTCCCACCATAACTAAGCCAAATATTGAGATATTGTACTGCAATTTGGTCCACACACTAAGTTAAAATCACTAATAAATATGGAATAGCTTCGACACCTACGGAATGGGCTAATCCAGGCCCCATTGCTCTGTAACCTGCAATTGAGTGGTCTAGCTGCATAAAACCCATGTACCTGGTGCGCCATTTTGGCAGCAGAGCTAAGCCAAATATTGGGATATAATGCTGCAATTTGGGCCAAAGATTAAGTGGGTGGCACTAATAAATGTGCAACAGCTTTGGGACTTACATCTAGTAGTAAATCTACTGTAGGGAGGTTCCACGACTTGAGATGAACTATACTGGTTGCAGTATCTCATATATACAGGGGGTCATGTTCCCACCATAACTAAGCCAAATATTGAGATATTGTACTGCAATTTGGTCCACACACTAAGTTAAAATCACTAATAAATATGGAATAGCTTCGACACCTACGGAATGGGCTAATCCAGGCCCCATTGCTCTGTAACCTGCAATTGAGTGGTCTAGCTGCATAAAACCCATGTACCTGGTGCGCCATTTTGGCAGCAGAGCTAAGCCAAATATTGGGATATAATGCTGCAATTTGGGCCAAAGATTAAGTGGGTGGCACTAATAAATGTGCAACAGCTTTGGGACTTACATCTAGTAGTAAATCTACTGTAGGGAGGTTCCACGACTTGAGATGAACTATACTGGTTGCAGTATCTCATATATACAGGGGGTCATGTTCCCACCATAACTAAGCCAAATATTGAGATATTGTACTGCAATTTGGTCCACACACTAAGTTAAAATCACTAATAAATATGGAATAGCTTCGACACCTACGGAATGGGCTAATCCAGGCCCCATTGCTCTGTAACCTGCAATTGACTGGTCTAGCTGCATAAAACCCATGTACCTGGTGCGCCATTTTAGCAGCAGAGCTAAACGAAATATTGGGATGTAATGCTGCAATTTGGGCCAAAGATTAAGTGGGTGGCACTAATAAATGTGCAACAGCTTTGGGACTTACATCTAGTAGTAAATGTACTGTAGGGAGGTTCCACGACTTGAGATGAACTATACTGGTTGCAGTATCTCATATATACAGGGGGTCATGTTCCCACCATAACTAAGCCAAATATTGAGATATTGTACTGCAATTTGGTCCACACACTAAGTTAAAATCACTAATAAATATGGAATAGCTTCGACACCTACGGAATGGGCTAATCCAGGCCCCATTGCTCTGTAACCTGCAATTGAGTGGTCTAGCTGCATAAAACCCATGTACCTGGTGCGCCATTTTGGCAGCAGAGCTAAGCCAAATATTGGGATATAATGCTGCAATTTGGGCCAAAGATTAAGTGGGTGGCACTAATAAATGTGCAACAGCTTTGGGACTTACATCTAGTAGTAAATGTACTGTAGGGAGGTTCCACGACTTGAGATGAACTATACTGGTTGCAGTATCTCATATATACAGGGGGTCATGTTCCCACCATAACTAAGCCAAATATTGAGATATTGTACTGCAATTTGGTCCACACACTAAGTTAAAATCACTAATAAATATGGAATAGCTTCGACACCTACGGAATGGGCTAATCCAGGCCCCATTGCTCTGTAACCTGCAATTGACTGGTCTAGCTGCATAAAACCCATGTACCTGGTGCGCCATTTTGGCAGCAGAGCTAAACGAAATATTGGGATGTAATGCTGCAATTTGGGCCAAAGATTAAGTGGGTGGCACTAATAAATGTGCAACAGCTTTGGGACTTACATCTAGTAGTAAATGTACTGTAGGGAGGTTCCACGACTTGAGATGAACTATACTGGTTGCAGTCTCTCATATATACAGGGGGTCATGTTCCCACCATAACTAAGCCAAATATTGAGATATTGTACTGCAATTTGGTCCACACACTAAGTTAAAATCACTAATAAATATGGAATAGCTTCGACACCTACGGAATGGGCTAATCCAGGCCCCATTGCTCTGTAACCTGCAATTGACTGGTCTAGCTGCATAAAACCCATGTACCTGGTGCGCCATTTTAGCAGCAGAGCTAAACGAAATATTGGGATGTAATGCTGCAATTTGGGCCAAAGATTAAGTGGGTGGCACTAATAAATGTGCAACAGCTTTGGGACTTACATCTAGTAGTAAATGTACTGTAGGGAGGTTCCACGACTTGAGATGAACTATACTGGTTGCAGTCTCTCATATATACAGGGGGTCATGTTCCCACTATAACTAAGCCAAATATTAAGATATTGTACTGCAATTTGGTCCACACACTAAGTAAAAATCACTAATAAATATGGATTAGCTTCGACACCGACGCAATGGGCTAATCCAGGCCCCATTGCTCTGTAACCTGCAATTGAGTGGTCTAGCTGCATAAAACCCATGTACCTGGTGCGCCATTTTGGCGGCAGAGCTAAGCCAAATATTGGGATGTAATGCTGCAATTTGGGCCAAAGATTAAGTGGGTGGCACTAATAAATGTGCAACAGCTTTGGGACTTACATCTAGTAGTAAATCTACTGTAGGGAGGTTCAACGACTTGAGATGAACTATACTGGTTGCAGTATCTCATATATACAGGGGGTCATGTTCCCACCATAACTAAGCCAAATATTGAGATATTGTACTGCAATTTGGTCCACACACTAAGTTAAAATCACTAATAAATATGGAATAGCTTCGACACCTACGGAATGGGCTAATCCAGGCCCCATTGCTCTGTAACGTGCAATTGACTGGTCTAGCTGCATAAAACCCATGTACCTGGTGCGCCATTTTAGCAGCAGAGCTAAACGAAATATTGGGATGTAATGCTGCAATTTGGGCCAAAGATTAAGTGGGTGGCACTAATAAATGTGCAACAGCTTTGGGACTTACATCTAGTAGTAAATCTACTGTAGGGAGGTTCCACGACTTGAGATGAACTATACTGGTTGCAGTATCTCATATATACAGGGGGTCATGTTCCCACCATAACTAAGACAAATATTGAGATATTGTACTGCAATTTGGTCCACACACTAAGTTAAAATCACTAATAAATATGGAATAGCTTCGACACCTACGGAATGGGCTAATCCAGGCCCCATTGCTCTGTAACCTGCAATTGAGTGGTCTAGCTGCATAAAACCCATGTACCTGGTGCGCCATTTTGGCAGCAGAGCTAAGCCAAATATTGGGATATAATGCTGCAATTTGGGCCAAAGATTAAGTGGGTGGCACTAATAAATGTGCAACAGCTTTGGGACTTACATCTAGTAGTAAATCTACTGTAGGGAGGTTCCACGACTTGAGATGAACTATACTGGTTGCAGTATCTCATATATACAGGGGGTCATGTTCCCACCATAACTAAGCCAAATATTGAGATATTGTACTGCAATTTGGTCCACACACTAAGTTAAAATCACTAATAAATATGGAATAGCTTCGACACCTACGGAATGGGCTAATCCAGGCCCCATTGCTCTGTAACCTGCAATTGAGTGGTCTAGCTGCATAAAACCCATGTACCTGGTGCGCCATTTTGGCAGCAGAGCTAAGCCAAATATTGGGATATAATGCTGCAATTTGGGCCAAAGATTAAGTGGGTGGCACTAATAAATGTGCAACAGCTTTGGGACTTACATCTAGTAGTAAATCTACTGTAGGGAGGTTCCACGACTTGAGATGAACTATACTGGTTGCAGTATCTCATATATACAGGGGGTCATGTTCCCACCATAACTAAGCCAAATATTGAGATATTGTACTGCAATTTGGTCCACACACTAAGTTAAAATCACTAATAAATATGGAATAGCTTCGACACCTACGGAATGGGCTAATCCAGGCCCCATTGCTCTGTAACCTGCAATTGACTGGTCTAGCTGCATAAAACCCATGTACCTGGTGCGCCATTTTAGCAGCAGAGCTAAACGAAATATTGGGATGTAATGCTGCAATTTGGGCCAAAGATTAAGTGGGTGGCACTAATAAATGTGCAACAGCTTTGGGACTTACATCTAGTAGTAAATGTACTGTAGGGAGGTTCCACGACTTGAGATGAACTATACTGGTTGCAGTCTCTCATATATACAGGGGGTCATGTTCCCACTATAACTAAGCCAAATATTAAGATATTGTACTGCAATTTGGTCCACACACTAAGTAAAAATCACTAATAAATATGGATTAGCTTCGACACCGACGCAATGGGCTAATCCAGGCCCCATTGCTCTGTAACCTGCAATTGAGTGGTCTAGCTGCATAAAACCCATGTACCTGGTGCGCCATTTTGGCAGCAGAGCTAAGCCAAATATTGGGATGTAATGCTGCAATTTGGGCCAAAGATTAAGTGGGTGGCACTAATAAATGTGCAACAGGTTTGGGACTTACATCTAGTAGTAAATCTACTGTAGGGAGGTTCCACGACTTGAGATGAACTATACTGGTTGCAGTATCTCATATATACAGGGGGTCATGTTCCCACCATAACTAAGCCAAATATTGAGATATTGTACTGCAATTTGGTCCACACACTAAGTTAAAATCACTAATAAATATGGAATAGCTTCGACACCTACGGAATGGGCTAATCCAGGCCCCATTGCTTTGTAACCTGCAATTGACTGGTCTAGCTGCATAAAACCCATGTACCTGGTGCGCCATTTTAGCAGCAGAGCTAAACGAAATATTGGGATGTAATGCTGCAATTTGGGCCAAAGATTAAGTGGGTGGCACTAATAAATGTGCAACAGCTTTGGGACTTACATCTAGTAGTAAATGTACTGTAGGGAGGTTCCACGACTTGAGATGAACTATACTGGTTGCAGTCTCTCATATATACAGGGGGTCATGTTCCCACTATAACTAAGCCAAATATTAAGATATTGTACTGCAATTTGGTCCACACACTAAGTAAAAATCACTAATAAATATGGATTAGCTTCGACACCGACGCAATGGGCTAATCCAGGCCCCATTGCTCTGTAACCTGCAATTGAGTGGTCTAGCTGCATAAAACCCATGTACCTGGTGCGCCATTTTGGCGGCAGAGCTAAGCCAAATATTGGGATGTAATGCTGCAATTTGGGCCAAAGATTAAGTGGGTGGCACTAATAAATGTGCAACAGCTTTGGGACTTACATCTAGTAGTAAATCTACTGTAGGGAGGTTCAACGACTTGAGATGAACTATACTGGTTGCAGTATCTCATATATACAGGGGGTCATGTTCCCACCATAACTAAGCCAAATATTGAGATATTGTACTGCAATTTGGTCCACACACTAAGTTAAAATCACTAATAAATATGGAATAGCTTCGACACCTACGGAATGGGCTAATCCAGGCCCCATTGCTCTGTAACCTGCAATTGACTGGTCTAGCTGCATAAAACCCATGTACCTGGTGCGCCATTTTAGCAGCAGAGCTAAACGAAATATTGGGATGTAATGCTGCAATTTGGGCCAAAGATTAAGTGGGTGGCACTAATAAATGTGCAACAGCTTTGGGACTTACATCTAGTAGTAAATGTACTGTAGGGAGGTTCCACGACTTGAGATGAACTATACTGGTTGCAGTATCTCATATATACAGGGGGTCATGTTCCCACCATAACTAAGCCAAATATTGAGATATTGTACTGCAATTTGGTCCACACACTAAGTTAAAATCACTAATAAATATGGAATAGCTTCGACACCTACGGAATGGGCTAATCCAGGCCCCATTGCTCTGTAACCTGCAATTGAGTGGTCTAGCTGCATAAAACCCATGTACCTGGTGCGCCATTTTGGCAGCAGAGCTAAGCCAAATATTGGGATGTAATGCTGCAATTTGGGCCAAAGATTAAGTGGGTGGCACTAATAAATGTGCAACAGCTTTGGGACTTACATCTAGTAGTAAATCTACTGTAGGGAGGTTCCACGACTTGAGATGAACTATACTGGTTGCAGTATCTCATATATACAGGGGGTCATGTTCCCACCATAACTAAGCCAAATATTGAGATATTGTACTGCAATTTGGTCCACACACTAAGTTAAAATCACTAATAAATATGGAATAGCTTCGACACCTACGGAATGGGCTAATCCAGGCCCCATTGCTCTGTAACCTGCAATTGACTGGTCTAGCTGCATAAAACCCATGTACCTGGTGCGCCATTTTAGCAGCAGAGCTAAACGAAATATTGGGATGTAATGCTGCAATTTGGGCCAAAGATTAAGTGGGTGGCACTAATAAATGTGCAACAGCTTTGGGACTTACATCTAGTAGTAAATGTACTGTAGGGAGGTTCCACGACTTGAGATGAACTATACTGGTTGCAGTCTCTCATATATACAGGGGGTCATGTTCCCACTATAACTAAGCCAAATATTAAGATATTGTACTGCAATTTGGTCCACACACTAAGTAAAAATCACTAATAAATATGGATTAGCTTCGACACCGACGCAATGGGCTAATCCAGGCCCCATTGCTCTGTAACCTGCAATTGAGTGGTCTAGCTGCATAAAACCCATGTACCTGGTGCGCCATTTTGGCGGCAGAGCTAAGCCAAATATTGGGATGTAATGCTGCAATTTGGGCCAAAGATTAAGTGGGTGGCACTAATAAATGTGCAACAGCTTTGGGACTTACATCTAGTAGTAAATCTACTGTAGGGAGGTTCAACGACTTGAGATGAACTATACTGGTTGCAGTATCTCATATATACAGGGGGTCATGTTCCCACCATAACTAAGCCAAATATTGAGATATTGTACTGCAATTTGGTCCACACACTAAGTTAAAATCACTAATAAATATGGAATAGCTTCGACACCTACGGAATGGGCTAATCCAGGCCCCATTGCTCTGTAACCTGCAATTGACTGGTCTAGCTGCATAAAACCCATGTACCTGGTGCGCCATTTTAGCAGCAGAGCTAAACGAAATATTGGGATGTAATGCTGCAATTTGGGCCAAAGATTAAGTGGGTGGCACTAATAAATGTGCAACAGCTTTGGGACTTACATCTAGTAGTAAATCTACTGTAGGGAGGTTCCACGACTTGAGATGAACTATACTGGTTGCAGTATCTCATATATACAGGGGGTCATGTTCCCACCATAACTAAGCCAAATATTGAGATATTGTACTGCAATTTGGTCCACACACTAAGTTAAAATCACTAATAAATATGGAATAGCTTCGACACCTACGGAATGGGCTAATCCAGGCCCCATTGCTCTGTAACCTGCAATTGAGTGGTCTAGCTGCATAAAACCCATGTACCTGGTGCGCCATTTTGGCAGCAGAGCTAAGCCAAATATTGGGATATAATGCTGCAATTTGGGCCAAAGATTAAGTGGGTGGCACTAATAAATGTGCAACAGCTTTGGGACTTACATCTAGTAGTAAATGTACTGTAGGGAGGTTCCACGACTTGAGATGAACTATACTGGTTGCAGTATCTCATATATACAGGGGGTCATGTTCCCACCATAACTAAGCCAAATATTGAGATATTGTACTGCAATTTGGTCCACACACTAAGTTAAAATCACTAATAAATATGGAATAGCTTCGACACCTACGGAATGGGCTAATCCAGGCCCCATTGCTCTGTAACCTGCAATTGAGTGGTCTAGCTGCATAAAACCCATGTACCTGGTGCGCCATTTTGGCAGCAGAGCTAAGCCAAATATTGGGATGTAATGCTGCAATTTGGGCCAAAGATTAAGTGGGTGGCACTAATAAATGTGCAACAGCTTTGGGACTTACATCTAGTAGTAAATCTACTGTAGGGAGGTTCCACGACTTGAGATGAACTATACTGGTTGCAGTATCTCATATATACAGGGGGTCATGTTCCCACCATAACTAAGCCAAATATTGAGATATTGTACTGCAATTTGGTCCACACACTAAGTTAAAATCACTAATAAATATGGAATAGCTTCGACACCTACGGAATGGGCTAATCCAGGCCCCATTGCTCTGTAATCTGCAATTGACTGGTCTAGCTGCATAAAACCCATGTACCTGGTGCGCCATTTTAGCAGCAGAGCTAAACGAAATATTGGGATGTAATGCTGCAATTTGGGCCAAAGATTAAGTGGGTGGCACTAATAAATGTGCAACAGCTTTGGGACTTACATCTAGTAGTAAATGTACTGTAGGGAGGTTCCACGACTTGAGATGAACTATACTGGTTGCAGTCTCTCATATATACAGGGGGTCATGTTCCCACTATAACTAAGCCAAATATTAAGATATTGTACTGCAATTTGGTCCACACACTAAGTAAAAATCACTAATAAATATGGATTAGCTTCGACACCGACGCAATGGGCTAATCCAGGCCCCATTGCTCTGTAACCTGCAATTGAGTGGTCTAGCTGCATAAAACCCATGTACCTGGTGCGCCATTTTGGCGGCAGAGCTAAGCCAAATATTGGGATGTAATGCTGCAATTTGGGCCAAAGATTAAGTGGGTGGCACTAATAAATGTGCAACAGCTTTGGGACTTACATCTAGTAGTAAATCTACTGTAGGGAGGTTCAACGACTTGAGATGAACTATACTGGTTGCAGTATCTCATATATACAGGGGGTCATGTTCCCACCATAACTAAGCCAAATATTGAGATATTGTACTGCAATTTGGTCCACACACTAAGTTAAAATCACTAATAAATATGGAATAGCTTCGACACCTACGGAATGGGCTAATCCAGGCCCCATTGCTCTGTAACCTGCAATTGACTGGTCTAGCTGCATAAAACCCATGTACCTGGTGCGCCATTTTAGCAGCAGAGCTAAACGAAATATTGGGATGTAATGCTGCAATTTGGGCCAAAGATTAAGTGGGTGGCACTAATAAATGTGCAACAGCTTTGGGACTTACATCTAGTAGTAAATCTACTGTAGGGAGGTTCCACGACTTGAGATGAACTATACTGGTTGCAGTATCTCATATATACAGGGGGTCATGTTCCCACCATAACTAAGCCAAATATTGAGATATTGTACTGCAATTTGGTCCACACACTAAGTTAAAATCACTAATAAATATGGAATAGCTTCGACACCTACGGAATGGGCTAATCCAGGCCCCATTGCTCTGTAACCTGCAATTGAGTGGTCTAGCTGCATAAAACCCATGTACCTGGTGCGCCATTTTGGCAGCAGAGCTAAGCCAAATATTGGGATATAATGCTGCAATTTGGGCCAAAGATTAAGTGGGTGGCACTAATAAATGTGCAACAGCTTTGGGACTTACATCTAGTAGTAAATCTACTGTAGGGAGGTTCCACGACTTGAGATGAACTATACTGGTTGCAGTATCTCATATATACAGGGGGTCATGTTCCCACCATAACTAAGCCAAATATTGAGATATTGTACTGCAATTTGGTCCACACACTAAGTTAAAATCACTAATAAATATGGAATAGCTTCGACACCTACGGAATGGGCTAATCCAGGCCCCATTGCTCTGTAACCTGCAATTGAGTGGTCTAGCTGCATAAAACCCATGTACCTGGTGCGCCATTTTGGCAGCAGAGCTAAGCCAAATATTGGGATATAATGCTGCAATTTGGGCCAAAGATTAAGTGGGTGGCACTAATAAATGTGCAACAGCTTTGGGACTTACATCTAGTAGTAAATCTACTGTAGGGAGGTTCCACGACTTGAGATGAACTATACTGGTTGCAGTATCTCATATATACAGGGGGTCATGTTCCCACCATAACTAAGCCAAATATTGAGATATTGTACTGCAATTTGGTCCACACACTAAGTTAAAATCACTAATAAATATGGAATAGCTTCGACACCTACGGAATGGGCTAATCCAGGCCCCATTGCTCTGTAACCTGCAATTGACTGGTCTAGCTGCATAAAACCCATGTACCTGGTGCGCCATTTTAGCAGCAGAGCTAAACGAAATATTGGGATGTAATGCTGCAATTTGGGCCAAAGATTAAGTGGGTGGCACTAATAAATGTGCAACAGCTTTGGGACTTACATCTAGTAGTAAATGTACTGTAGGGAGGTTCCACGACTTGAGATGAACTATACTGGTTGCAGTATCTCATATATACAGGGGGTCATGTTCCCACCATAACTAAGCCAAATATTGAGATATTGTACTGCAATTTGGTCCACACACTAAGTTAAAATCACTAATAAATATGGAATAGCTTCGACACCTACGGAATGGGCTAATCCAGGCCCCATTGCTCTGTAACCTGCAATTGAGTGGTCTAGCTGCATAAAACCCATGTACCTGGTGCGCCATTTTGGCAGCAGAGCTAAGCCAAATATTGGGATATAATGCTGCAATTTGGGCCAAAGATTAAGTGGGTGGCACTAATAAATGTGCAACAGCTTTGGGACTTACATCTAGTAGTAAATCTACTGTAGGGAGGTTCCACGACTTGAGATGAACTATACTGGTTGCACTATCTCATATATACAGGGGGTCATGTTCCCACCATAACTAAGCCAAATATTGAGATATTGTACTGCAATTTGGTCCACACACTAAGTTAAAATCACTAATAAATATGGAATAGCTTCGACACCTACGGAATGGGCTAATCCAGGCCCCATTGCTCTGTAACCTGCAATTGACTGGTCTAGCTGCATAAAACCCATGTACCTGGTGCGCCATTTTGGCAGCAGAGCTAAACGAAATATTGGGATGTAATGCTGCAATTTGGGCCAAAGATTAAGTGGGTGGCACTAATAAATGTGCAACAGCTTTGGGACTTACATCTAGTAGTAAATGTACTGTAGGGAGGTTCCACGACTTGAGATGAACTATACTGGTTGCAGTCTCTCATATATACAGGGGGTCATGTTCCCACCATAACTAAGCCAAATATTGAGATATTGTACTGCAATTTGGTCCACACACTAAGTTAAAATCACTAATAAATATGGAATAGCTTCGACACCTACGGAATGGGCTAATCCAGGCCCCATTGCTCTGTAACCTGCAATTGACTGGTCTAGCTGCATAAAACCCATGTACCTGGTGCGCCATTTTAGCAGCAGAGCTAAACGAAATATTGGGATGTAATGCTGCAATTTGGGCCAAAGATTAAGTGGGTGGCACTAATAAATGTGCAACAGCTTTGGGACTTACATCTAGTAGTAAATGTACTGTAGGGAGGTTCCACGACTTGAGATGAACTATACTGGTTGCAGTCTCTCATATATACAGGGGGTCATGTTCCCACTATAACTAAGCCAAATATTAAGATATTGTACTGCAATTTGGTCCACACACTAAGTAAAAATCACTAATAAATATGGATTAGCTTCGACACCGACGCAATGGGCTAATCCAGGCCCCATTGCTCTGTAACCTGCAATTGAGTGGTCTAGCTGCATAAAACCCATGTACCTGGTGCGCCATTTTGGCGGCAGAGCTAAGCCAAATATTGGGATGTAATGCTGCAATTTGGGCCAAAGATTAAGTGGGTGGCACTAATAAATGTGCAACAGCTTTGGGACTTACATCTAGTAGTAAATCTACTGTAGGGAGGTTCAACGACTTGAGATGAACTATACTGGTTGCAGTATCTCATATATACAGGGGGTCATGTTCCCACCATAACTAAGCCAAATATTGAGATATTGTACTGCAATTTGGTCCACACACTAAGTTAAAATCACTAATAAATATGGAATAGCTTCGACACCTACGGAATGGGCTAATCCAGGCCCCATTGCTCTGTAACGTGCAATTGAGTGGTCTAGCTGCATAAAACCCATGTACCTGGTGCGCCATTTTAGCAGCAGAGCTAAACGAAATATTGGGATGTAATGCTGCAATTTGGGCCAAAGATTAAGTGGGTGGCACTAATAAATGTGCAACAGCTTTGGGACTTACATCTAGTAGTAAATCTACTGTAGGGAGGTTCCACGACTTGAGATGAACTATACTGGTTGCAGTATCTCATATATACAGGGGGTCATGTTCCCACCATAACTAAGACAAATATTGAGATATTGTACTGCAATTTGGTCCACACACTAAGTTAAAATCACTAATAAATATGGAATAGCTTCGACACCTACGGAATGGGCTAATCCAGGCCCCATTGCTCTGTAACCTGCAATTGAGTGGTCTAGCTGCATAAAACCCATGTACCTGGTGCGCCATTTTGGCAGCAGAGCTAAGCCAAATATTGGGATATAATGCTGCAATTTGGGCCAAAGATTAAGTGGGTGGCACTAATAAATGTGCAACAGCTTTGGGACTTACATCTAGTAGTAAATCTACTGTAGGGAGGTTCCACGACTTGAGATGAACTATACTGGTTGCAGTATCTCATATATACAGGGGGTCATGTTCCCACCATAACTAAGCCAAATATTGAGATATTGTACTGCAATTTGGTCCACACACTAAGTTAAAATCACTAATAAATATGGAATAGCTTCGACACCTACGGAATGGGCTAATCCAGGCCCCATTGCTCTGTAACCTGCAATTGAGTGGTCTAGCTGCATAAAACCCATGTACCTGGTGCGCCATTTTGGCAGCAGAGCTAAGCCAAATATTGGGATATAATGCTGCAATTTGGGCCAAAGATTAAGTGGGTGGCACTAATAAATGTGCAACAGCTTTGGGACTTACATCTAGTAGTAAATCTACTGTAGGGAGGTTCCACGACTTGAGATGAACTATACTGGTTGCAGTATCTCATATATACAGGGGGTCATGTTCCCACCATAACTAAGCCAAATATTGAGATATTGTACTGCAATTTGGTCCACACACTAAGTTAAAATCACTAATAAATATGGAATAGCTTCGACACCTACGGAATGGGCTAATCCAGGCCCCATTGCTCTGTAACCTGCAATTGACTGGTCTAGCTGCATAAAACCCATGTACCTGGTGCGCCATTTTGGCAGCAGAGCTAAACGAAATATTGGGATGTAATGCTGCAATTTGGGCCAAAGATTAAGTGGGTGGCACTAATAAATGTGCAACAGCTTTGGGACTTACATCTAGTAGTAAATGTACTGTAGGGAGGTTCCACGACTTGAGATGAACTATACTGGTTGCAGTCTCTCATATATACAGGGGGTCATGTTCCCACCATAACTAAGCCAAATATTGAGATATTGTACTGCAATTTGGTCCACACACTAAGTTAAAATCACTAATAAATATGGAATAGCTTCGACACCTACGGAATGGGCTAATCCAGGCCCCATTGCTCTGTAACCTGCAATTGACTGGTCTAGCTGCATAAAACCCATGTACCTGGTGCGCCATTTTAGCAGCAGAGCTAAACGAAATATTGGGATGTAATGCTGCAATTTGGGCCAAAGATTAAGTGGGTGGCACTAATAAATGTGCAACAGCTTTGGGACTTACATCTAGTAGTAAATGTACTGTAGGGAGGTTCCACGACTTGAGATGAACTATACTGGTTGCAGTCTCTCATATATACAGGGGGTCATGTTCCCACTATAACTAAGCCAAATATTAAGATATTGTACTGCAATTTGGTCCACACACTAAGTAAAAATCACTAATAAATATGGATTAGCTTCGACACCGACGCAATGGGCTAATCCAGGCCCCATTGCTCTGTAACCTGCAATTGAGTGGTCTAGCTGCATAAAACCCATGTACCTGGTGCGCCATTTTGGCAGCAGAGCTAAGCCAAATATTGGGATGTAATGCTGCAATTTGGGCCAAAGATTAAGTGGGTGGCACTAATAAATGTGCAACAGCTTTGGGACTTACATCTAGTAGTAAATGTACTGTAGGGAGGTTCCACGACTTGAGATGAACTATACTGGTTGCAGTATCTCATATATACAGGGGGTCATGTTCCCACCATAACTAAGCCAAATATTGAGATATTGTACTGCAATTTGGTCCACACACTAAGTTAAAATCACTAATAAATATGGAATAGCTTCGACACCTACGGAATGGGCTAATCCAGGCCCCATTGCTCTGTAACCTGCAATTGACTGGTCTAGCTGCATAAAACCCATGTACCTGGTGCGCCATTTTGGCAGCAGAGCTAAACGAAATATTGCGATGTAATGCTGCAATTTGGGCCAAAGATTAAGTGGGTGGCACTAATAAATGTGCAACAGCTTTGGGACTTACATCTAGTAGTAAATGTACTGTAGGGAGGTTCCACGACTTGAGATGAACTATACTGGTTGCAGTATCTCATATATACAGGGGGTCATGTTCCCACCATAACTAAGCCAAATATTGAGATATTGTACTGCAATTTGGTCCACACACTAAGTTAAAATCACTAATAAATATGGAATAGCTTCGACACCTACGGAATGGGCTAATCCAGGCCCCATTGCTCTGTAACCTGCAATTGACTGGTCTAGCTGCATAAAACCCATGTACCTGGTGCGCCATTTTGGCAGCAGAGCTAAACGAAATATTGGGATGTAATGCTGCAATTTGGGCCAAAGATTAAGTGGGTGGCACTAATAAATGTGCAACAGCTTTGGGACTTACATCTAGTAGTAAATGTACTGTAGGGAGGTTCCACGACTTGAGATGAACTATACTGGTTGCAGTCTCTCATATATACAGGGGGTCATGTTCCCACCATAACTAAGCCAAATATTGAGATATTGTACTGCAATTTGGTCCACACACTAAGTTAAAATCACTAATAAATATGGAATAGCTTCGACACCTACGGAATGGGCTAATCCAGGCCCCATTGCTCTGTAACCTGCAATTGACTGGTCTAGCTGCATAAAACCCATGTACCTGGTGCGCCATTTTGGCAGCAGAGCTAAACGAAATATTGGGATGTAATGCTGCAATTTGGGCCAAAGATTAAGTGGGTGGCACTAATAAATGTGCAACAGCTTTGGGACTTACATCTAGTAGTAAATGTACTGTAGGGAGGTTCCACGACTTGAGATGAACTATACTGGTTGCAGTCTCTCATATATACAGGGGGTCATGTTCCCACCATAACTAAGCCAAATATTGAGATATTGTACTGCAATTTGGTCCACACACTAAGTTAAAATCACTAATAAATATGGAATAGCTTCGACACCTACGGAATGGGCTAATCCAGGCCCCATTGCTCTGTAACCTGCAATTGACTGGTCTAGCTGCATAAAACCCATGTACCTGGTGCGCCATTTTGGCAGCAGAGCTAAACGAAATATTGGGATGTAATGCTGCAATTTGGGCCAAAGATTAAGTGGGTGGCACTAATAAATGTGCAACAGCTTTGGGACTTACATCTAGTAGTAAATGTACTGTAGGGAGGTTCCACGACTTGAGATGAACTATACTGGTTGCAGTCTCTCATATATACAGGGGGTCATGTTCCCACCATAACTAAGCCAAATATTGAGATATTGTACTGCAATTTGGTCCACACACTAAGTTAAAATCACTAATAAATATGGAATAGCTTCGACACCTACGGAATGGGCTAATCCAGGCCCCATTGCTCTGTAACCTGCAATTGACTGGTCTAGCTGCATAAAACCCATGTACCTGGTGCGCCATTTTAGCAGCAGAGCTAAACGAAATATTGGGATGTAATGCTGCAATTTGGGCCAAAGATTAAGTGGGTGGCACTAATAAATGTGCAACAGCTTTGGGACTTACATCTAGTAGTAAATGTACTGTAGGGAGGTTCCACGACTTGAGATGAACTATACTGGTTGCAGTCTCTCATATATACAGGGGGTCATGTTCCCACTATAACTAAGCCAAATATTAAGATATTGTACTGCAATTTGGTCCACACACTAAGTAAAAATCACTAATAAATATGGATTAGCTTCGACACCGACGCAATGGTCTAATCCAGGCCCCATTGCTCTGTAACCTGCAATTGAGTGGTCTAGCTGCATAAAACCCATGTACCTGGTGCGCCATTTTGGCAGCAGAGCTAAGCCAAATATTGGGATGTAATGCTGCAATTTGGGCCAAAGATTAAGTGGGTGGCACTAATAAATGTGCAACAGCTTTGGGACTTACATCTAGTAGTAAATCTACTGTAGGGAGGTTCCACGACTTGAGATGAACTATACTGGTTGCAGTATCTCATATATACAGGGGGTCATGTTCCCACCATAACTAAGCCAAATATTGAGATATTGTACTGCAATTTGGTCCACACACTAAGTTAAAATTATTAATAAATATGGAATAGCTTCGACACCTACGGAATGGGCTAATCCAGGCCCCATTGCTCTGTAACCTGCAATTGACTGGTCTAGCTGCATAAAACCCATGTACCTGGTGCGCCATTTTAGCAGCAGAGCTAAACGAAATATTGGGATGTAATGCTGCAATTTGGGCCAAAGATTAAGTGGGTGGCACTAATAAATGTGCAACAGCTTTGGGACTTACATCTAGTAGTAAATGTACTGTAGGGAGGTTCCACGACTTGAGATGAACTATACTGGTTGCAGTCTCTCATATATACAGGGGGTCATGTTCCCACTATAACTAAGCCAAATATTAAGATATTGTACTGCAATTTGGTCCACACACTAAGTAAAAATCACTAATAAATATGGATTAGCTTCGACACCGACGCAATGGGCTAATCCAGGCCCCATTGCTCTGTAACCTGCAATTGAGTGGTCTAGCTGCATAAAACCCATGTACCTGGTGCGCCATTTTGGCAGCAGAGCTAAGCCAAATATTGGGATGTAATGCTGCAATTTGGGCCAAAGATTAAGTGGGTGGCACTAATAAATGTGCAACAGCTTTGGGACTTACATCTAGTAGTAAATGTACTGTAGGGAGGTTCCACGACTTGAGATGAACTATACTGGTTGCAGTATCTCATATATACAGGGGGTCATGTTCCCACCATAACTAAGCCAAATATTGAGATATTGTACTGCAATTTGGTCCACACACTAAGTTAAAATCACTAATAAATATGGAATAGCTTCGACACCTACGGAATGGGCTAATCCAGGCCCCATTGCTCTGTAACCTGCAATTGACTGGTCTAGCTGCATAAAACCCATGTACCTGGTGCGCCATTTTAGCAGCAGAGCTAAACGAAATATTGGGATGTAATGCTGCAATTTGGGCCAAAGATTAAGTGGGTGGCACTAATAAATGTGCAACAGCTTTGGGACTTACATCTAGTAGTAAATCTACTGTAGGGAGGTTCCACGACTTGAGATGAACTATACTGGTTGCAGTATCTCATATATACAGGGGGTCATGTTCCCACCATAACTAAGACAAATATTGAGATATTGTACTGCAATTTGGTCCACACACTAAGTTAAAATCACTAATAAATATGGAATAGCTTCGACACCTACGGAATGGGCTAATCCAGGCCCCATTGCTCTGTAACCTGCAATTGAGTGGTCTAGCTGCATAAAACCCATGTACCTGGTGCGCCATTTTGGCAGCAGAGCTAAGCCAAATATTGGGATATAATGCTGCAATTTGGGCCAAAGATTAAGTGGGTGGCACTAATAAATGTGCAACAGCTTTGGGACTTACATCTAGTAGTAAATCTACTGTAGGGAGGTTCCACGACTTGAGATGAACTATACTGGTTGCAGTATCTCATATATACAGGGGGTCATGTTCCCACCATAACTAAGCCAAATATTGAGATATTGTACTGCAATTTGGTCCACACACTAAGTTAAAATCACTAATAAATATGGAATAGCTTCGACACCTACGGAATGGGCTAATCCAGGCCCCATTGCTCTGTAACCTGCAATTGAGTGGTCTAGCTGCATAAAACCCATGTACCTGGTGCGCCATTTTGGCAGCAGAGCTAAGCCAAATATTGGGATGTAATGCTGCAATTTGGGCCAAAGATTAAGTGGGTGGCACTAATAAATGTGCAACAGCTTTGGGACTTACATCTAGTAGTAAATGTACTGTAGGGAGGTTCCACGACTTGAGATGAACTATACTGGTTGCAGTATCTCATATATACAGGGGGTCATGTTCCCACCATAACTAAGCCAAATATTGAGATATTGTACTGCAATTTGGTCCACACACTAAGTTAAAATCACTAATAAATATGGAATAGCTTCGACACCTACGGAATGGGCTAATCCAGGCCCCATTGCTCTGTAACCTGCAATTGAGTGGTCTAGCTGCATAAAACCCATGTACCTGGTGCGCCATTTTGGCAGCAGAGCTAAGCCAAATATTGGGATATAATGCTGCAATTTGGGCCAAAGATTAAGTGGGTGGCACTAATAAATGTGCAACAGCTTTGGGACTTACATCTAGTAGTAAATCTACTGTAGGGAGGTTCCACGACTTGAGATGAACTATACTGGTTGCAGTATCTCATATATACAGGGGGTCATGTTCCCACCATAACTAAGCCAAATATTGAGATATTGTACTGCAATTTGGTCCACACACTAAGTTAAAATCACTAATAAATATGGAATAGCTTCGACACCTACGGAATGGGCTAATCCAGGCCCCATTGCTCTGTAACCTGCAATTGAGTGGTCTAGCTGCATAAAACCCATGTACCTGGTGCGCCATTTTGGCAGCAGAGCTAAGCCAAATATTGGGATGTAATGCTGCAATTTGGGCCAAAGATTAAGTGGGTGGCACTAATAAATGTGCAACAGCTTTGGGACTTACATCTAGTAGTAAATGTACTGTAGGGAGGTTCCACGACTTGAGATGAACTATACTGGTTGCAGTATCTCATATATACAGGGGGTCATGTTCCCACCATAACTAAGCCAAATATTGAGATATTGTACTGCAATTTGGTCCACACACTAAGTTAAAATCACTAATAAATATGGAATAGCTTCGACACCTACGGAATGGGCTAATCCAGGCCCCATTGCTCTGTAACCTGCAATTGACTGGTCTAGCTGCATAAAACCCATGTACCTGGTGCGCCATTTTAGCAGCAGAGCTAAACGAAATATTGGGATGTAATGCTGCAATTTGGGCCAAAGATTAAGTGGGTGGCACTAATAAATGTGCAACAGCTTTGGGACTTACATCTAGTAGTAAATCTACTGTAGGGAGGTTCCACGACTTGAGATGAACTATACTGGTTGCAGTATCTCATATATACAGGGGGTCATGTTCCCACCATAACTAAGACAAATATTGAGATATTGTACTGCAATTTGGTCCACACACTAAGTTAAAATCACTAATAAATATGGAATAGCTTCGACACCTACGGAATGGGCTAATCCAGGCCCCATTGCTCTGTAACCTGCAATTGAGTGGTCTAGCTGCATAAAACCCATGTACCTGGTGCGCCATTTTGGCAGCAGAGCTAAGCCAAATATTGGGATATAATGCTGCAATTTGGGCCAAAGATTAAGTGGGTGGCACTAATAAATGTGCAACAGCTTTGGGACTTACATCTAGTAGTAAATCTACTGTAGGGAGGTTCCACGACTTGAGATGAACTATACTGGTTGCAGTATCTCATATATACAGGGGGTCATGTTCCCACCATAACTAAGCCAAATATTGAGATATTGTACTGCAATTTGGTCCACACACTAAGTTAAAATCACTAATAAATATGGAATAGCTTCGACACCTACGGAATGGGCTAATCCAGGCCCCATTGCTCTGTAACCTGCAATTGAGTGGTCTAGCTGCATAAAACCCATGTACCTGGTGCGCCATTTTGGCAGCAGAGCTAAGCCAAATATTGGGATATAATGCTGCAATTTGGGCCAAAGATTAAGTGGGTGGCACTAATAAATGTGCAACAGCTTTGGGACTTACATCTAGTAGTAAATCTACTGTAGGGAGGTTCCACGACTTGAGATGAACTATACTGGTTGCAGTATCTCATATATACAGGGGGTCATGTTCCCACCATAACTAAGCCAAATATTGAGATATTGTACTGCAATTTGGTCCACACACTAAGTTAAAATCACTAATAAATATGGAATAGCTTCGACACCTACGGAATGGGCTAATCCAGGCCCCATTGCTCTGTAACCTGCAATTGACTGGTCTAGCTGCATAAAACCCATGTACCTGGTGCGCCATTTTGGCAGCAGAGCTAAACGAAATATTGGGATGTAATGCTGCAATTTGGGCCAAAGATTAAGTGGGTGGCACTAATAAATGTGCAACAGCTTTGGGACTTACATCTAGTAGTAAATGTACTGTAGGGAGGTTCCACGACTTGAGATGAACTATACTGGTTGCAGTCTCTCATATATACAGGGGGTCATGTTCCCACCATAACTAAGCCAAATATTGAGATATTGTACTGCAATTTGGTCCACACACTAAGTTAAAATCACTAATAAATATGGAATAGCTTCGACACCTACGGAATGGGCTAATCCAGGCCCCATTGCTCTGTAACCTGCAATTGACTGGTCTAGCTGCATAAAACCCATGTACCTGGTGCGCCATTTTGGCAGCAGAGCTAAACGAAATATTGGGATGTAATGCTGCAATTTGGGCCAAAGATTAAGTGGGTGGCACTAATAAATGTGCAACAGCTTTGGGACTTACATCTAGTAGTAAATGTACTGTAGGGAGGTTCCACGACTTGAGATGAACTATACTGGTTGCAGTCTCTCATATATACAGGGGGTCATGTTCCCACCATAACTAAGCCAAATATTGAGATATTGTACTGCAATTTGGTCCACACACTAAGTTAAAATCACTAATAAATATGGAATAGCTTCGACACCTACGGAATGGGCTAATCCAGGCCCCATTGCTCTGTAACCTGCAATTGACTGGTCTAGCTGCATAAAACCCATGTACCTGGTGCGCCATTTTGGCAGCAGAGCTAAACGAAATATTGGGATGTAATGCTGCAATTTGGGCCAAAGATTAAGTGGGTGGCACTAATAAATGTGCAACAGCTTTGGGACTTACATCTAGTAGTAAATGTACTGTAGGGAGGTTCCACGACTTGAGATGAACTATACTGGTTGCAGTCTCTCATATATACAGGGGGTCATGTTCCCACCATAACTAAGCCAAATATTGAGATATTGTACTGCAATTTGGTCCACACACTAAGTTAAAATCACTAATAAATATGGAATAGCTTCGACACCTACGGAATGGGCTAATCCAGGCCCCATTGCTCTGTAACCTGCAATTGAGTGGTCTAGCTGCATAAAACCCATGTACCTGGTGCGCCATTTTGGCAGCAGAGCTAAGCCAAATATTGGGATATAATGCTGCAATTTGGGCCAAAGATTAAGTGGGTGGCACTAATAAATGTGCAACAGCTTTGGGACTTACATCTAGTAGTAAATCTACTGTAGGGAGGTTCCACGACTTGAGATGAACTATACTGGTTGCAGTATCTCATATATACAGGGGGTCATGTTCCCACCATAACTAAGCCAAATATTGAGATATTGTACTGCAATTTGGTCCACACACTAAGTTAAAATCACTAATAAATATGGAATAGCTTCGACACCTACGGAATGGGCTAATCCAGGCCCCATTGCTCTGTAACCTGCAATTGAGTGGTCTAGCTGCATAAAACCCATGTACCTGGTGCGCCATTTTGGCAGCAGAGCTAAGCCAAATATTGGGATATAATGCTGCAATTTGGGCCAAAGATTAAGTGGGTGGCACTAATAAATGTGCAACAGCTTTGGGACTTACATCTAGTAGTAAATGTACTGTAGGGAGGTTCCACGACTTGAGATGAACTATACTGGTTGCAGTATCTCATATATACAGGGGGTCATGTTCCCACCATAACTAAGCCAAATATTGAGATATTGTACTGCAATTTGGTCCACACACTAAGTTAAAATCACTAATAAATATGGAATAGCTTCGACACCTACGGAATGGGCTAATCCAGGCCCCATTGCTCTGTAACCTGCAATTGACTGGTCTAGCTGCATAAAACCCATGTACCTGGTGCGCCATTTTGGCAGCAGAGCTAAACGAAATATTGGGATGTAATGCTGCAATTTGGGCCAAAGATTAAGTGGGTGGCACTAATAAATGTGCAACAGCTTTGGGACTTACATCTAGTAGTAAATGTACTGTAGGGAGGTTCCACGACTTGAGATGAACTATACTGGTTGCAGTCTCTCATATATACAGGGGGTCATGTTCCCACCATAACTAAGCCAAATATTGAGATATTGTACTGCAATTTGGTCCACACACTAAGTTAAAATCACTAATAAATATGGAATAGCTTCGACACCTACGGAATGGGCTAATCCAGGCCCCATTGCTCTGTAACCTGCAATTGACTGGTCTAGCTGCATAAAACCCATGTACCTGGTGCGCCATTTTGGCAGCAGAGCTAAACGAAATATTGGGATGTAATGCTGCAATTTGGGCCAAAGATTAAGTGGGTGGCACTAATAAATGTGCAACAGCTTTGGGACTTACATCTAGTAGTAAATGTACTGTAGGGAGGTTCCACGACTTGAGATGAACTATACTGGTTGCAGTCTCTCATATATACAGGGGGTCATGTTCCCACCATAACTAAGCCAAATATTGAGATATTGTACTGCAATTTGGTCCACACACTAAGTTAAAATCACTAATAAATATGGAATAGCTTCGACACCTACGGAATGGGCTAATCCAGGCCCCATTGCTCTGTAACCTGCAATTGACTGGTCTAGCTGCATAAAACCCATGTACCTGGTGCGCCATTTTGGCAGCAGAGCTAAACGAAATATTGGGATGTAATGCTGCAATTTGGGCCAAAGATTAAGTGGGTGGCACTAATAAATGTGCAACAGCTTTGGGACTTACATCTAGTAGTAAATGTACTGTAGGGAGGTTCCACGACTTGAGATGAACTATACTGGTTGCAGTCTCTCATATATACAGGGGGTCATGTTCCCACCATAACTAAGCCAAATATTGAGATATTGTACTGCAATTTGGTCCACACACTAAGTTAAAATCACTAATAAATATGGAATAGCTTCGACACCTACGGAATGGGCTAATCCAGGCCCCATTGCTCTGTAACCTGCAATTGACTGGTCTAGCTGCATAAAACCCATGTACCTGGTGCGCCATTTTGGCAGCAGAGCTAAACGAAATATTGGGATGTAATGCTGCAATTTGGGCCAAAGATTAAGTGGGTGGCACTAATAAATGTGCAACAGCTTTGGGACTTACATCTAGTAGTAAATGTACTGTAGGGAGGTTCCACGACTTGAGATGAACTATACTGGTTGCAGTCTCTCATATATACAGGGGGTCATGTTCCCACCATAACTAAGCCAAATATTGAGATATTGTACTGCAATTTGGTCCACACACTAAGTTAAAATCACTAATAAATATGGAATAGCTTCGACACCTACGGAATGGGCTAATCCAGGCCCCATTGCTCTGTAACCTGCAATTGACTGGTCTAGCTGCATAAAACCCATGTACCTGGTGCGCCATTTTGGCAGCAGAGCTAAACGAAATATTGGGATGTAATGCTGCAATTTGGGCCAAAGATTAAGTGGGTGGCACTAATAAATGTGCAACAGCTTTGGGACTTACATCTAGTAGTAAATGTACTGTAGGGAGGTTCCACGACTTGAGATGAACTATACTGGTTGCAGTCTCTCATATATACAGGGGGTCATGTTCCCACCATAACTAAGCCAAATATTGAGATATTGTACTGCAATTTGGTCCACACACTAAGTTAAAATCACTAATAAATATGGAATAGCTTCGACACCTACGGAATGGGCTAATCCAGGCCCCATTGCTCTGTAACCTGCAATTGACTGGTCTAGCTGCATAAAACCCATGTACCTGGTGCGCCATTTTGGCAGCAGAGCTAAACGAAATATTGGGATGTAATGCTGCAATTTGGGCCAAAGATTAAGTGGGTGGCACTAATAAATGTGCAACAGCTTTGGGACTTACATCTAGTAGTAAATGTACTGTAGGGAGGTTCCACGACTTGAGATGAACTATACTGGTTGCAGTCTCTCATATATACAGGGGGTCATGTTCCCACCATAACTAAGCCAAATATTGAGATATTGTACTGCAATTTGGTCCACACACTAAGTTAAAATCACTAATAAATATGGAATAGCTTCGACACCTACGGAATGGGCTAATCCAGGCCCCATTGCTCTGTAACCTGCAATTGACTGGTCTAGCTGCATAAAACCCATGTACCTGGTGCGCCATTTTAGCAGCAGAGCTAAACGAAATATTGGGATGTAATGCTGCAATTTGGGCCAAAGATTAAGTGGGTGGCACTAATAAATGTGCAACAGCTTTGGGACTTACATCTAGTAGTAAATCTACTGTAGGGAGGTTCCACGACTTGAGATGAACTATACTGGTTGCAGTATCTCATATATACAGGGGGTCATGTTCCCACCATAACTAAGACAAATATTGAGATATTGTACTGCAATTTGGTCCACACACTAAGTTAAAATCACTAATAAATATGGAATAGCTTCGACACCTACGGAATGGGCTAATCCAGGCCCCATTGCTCTGTAACCTGCAATTGAGTGGTCTAGCTGCATAAAACCCATGTACCTGGTGCGCCATTTTGGCAGCAGAGCTAAGCCAAATATTGGGATATAATGCTGCAATTTGGGCCAAAGATTAAGTGGGTGGCACTAATAAATGTGCAACAGCTTTGGGACTTACATCTAGTAGTAAATCTACTGTAGGGAGGTTCCACGACTTGAGATGAACTATACTGGTTGCAGTATCTCATATATACAGGGGGTCATGTTCCCACCATAACTAAGCCAAATATTGAGATATTGTACTGCAATTTGGTCCACACACTAAGTTAAAATCACTAATAAATATGGAATAGCTTCGACACCTACGGAATGGGCTAATCCAGGCCCCATTGCTCTGTAACCTGCAATTGAGTGGTCTAGCTGCATAAAACCCATGTACCTGGTGCGCCATTTTGGCAGCAGAGCTAAGCCAAATATTGGGATATAATGCTGCAATTTGGGCCAAAGATTAAGTGGGTGGCACTAATAAATGTGCAACAGCTTTGGGACTTACATCTAGTAGTAAATCTACTGTAGGGAGGTTCCACGACTTGAGATGAACTATACTGGTTGCAGTATCTCATATATACAGGGGGTCATGTTCCCACCATAACTAAGCCAAATATTGAGATATTGTACTGCAATTTGGTCCACACACTAAGTTAAAATCACTAATAAATATGGAATAGCTTCGACACCTACGGAATGGGCTAATCCAGGCCCCATTGCTCTGTAACCTGCAATTGACTGGTCTAGCTGCATAAAACCCATGTACCTGGTGCGCCATTTTGGCAGCAGAGCTAAACGAAATATTGGGATGTAATGCTGCAATTTGGGCCAAAGATTAAGTGGGTGGCACTAATAAATGTGCAACAGCTTTGGGACTTACATCTAGTAGTAAATGTACTGTAGGGAGGTTCCACGACTTGAGATGAACTATACTGGTTGCAGTCTCTCATATATACAGGGGGTCATGTTCCCACCATAACTAAGCCAAATATTGAGATATTGTACTGCAATTTGGTCCACACACTAAGTTAAAATCACTAATAAATATGGAATAGCTTCGACACCTACGGAATGGGCTAATCCAGGCCCCATTGCTCTGTAACCTGCAATTGACTGGTCTAGCTGCATAAAACCCATGTACCTGGTGCGCCATTTTGGCAGCAGAGCTAAACGAAATATTGGGATGTAATGCTGCAATTTGGGCCAAAGATTAAGTGGGTGGCACTAATAAATGTGCAACAGCTTTGGGACTTACATCTAGTAGTAAATGTACTGTAGGGAGGTTCCACGACTTGAGATGAACTATACTGGTTGCAGTCTCTCATATATACAGGGGGTCATGTTCCCACCATAACTAAGCCAAATATTGAGATATTGTACTGCAATTTGGTCCACACACTAAGTTAAAATCACTAATAAATATGGAATAGCTTCGACACCTACGGAATGGGCTAATCCAGGCCCCATTGCTCTGTAACCTGCAATTGACTGGTCTAGCTGCATAAAACCCATGTACCTGGTGCGCCATTTTGGCAGCAGAGCTAAACGAAATATTGGGATGTAATGCTGCAATTTGGGCCAAAGATTAAGTGGGTGGCACTAATAAATGTGCAACAGCTTTGGGACTTACATCTAGTAGTAAATGTACTGTAGGGAGGTTCCACGACTTGAGATGAACTATACTGGTTGCAGTCTCTCATATATACAGGGGGTCATGTTCCCACCATAACTAAGCCAAATATTGAGATATTGTACTGCAATTTGGTCCACACACTAAGTTAAAATCACTAATAAATATGGAATAGCTTCGACACCTACGGAATGGGCTAATCCAGGCCCCATTGCTCTGTAACCTGCAATTGACTGGTCTAGCTGCATAAAACCCATGTACCTGGTGCGCCATTTTGGCAGCAGAGCTAAGCCAAATATTGGGATATAATGCTGCAATTTGGGCCAAAGATTAAGTGGGTGGCACTAATAAATGTGCAACAGCTTTGGGACTTACATCTAGTAGTAAATCTACTGTAGGGAGGTTCCACGACTTGAGATGAACTATACTGGTTGCAGTATCTCATATATACAGGGGGTCATGTTCCCACCATAACTAAGCCAAATATTGAGATATTGTACTGCAATTTGGTCCACACACTAAGTTAAAATCACTAATAAATATGGAATAGCTTCGACACCTACGGAATGGGCTAATCCAGGCCCCATTGCTCTGTAACCTGCAATTGAGTGGTCTAGCTGCATAAAACCCATGTACCTGGTGCGCCATTTTGGCAGCAGAGCTAAGCCAAATATTGGGATATAATGCTGCAATTTGGGCCAAAGATTAAGTGGGTGGCACTAATAAATGTGCAACAGCTTTGGGACTTACATCTAGTAGTAAATCTACTGTAGGGAGGTTCCACGACTTGAGATGAACTATACTGGTTGCAGTATCTCATATATACAGGGGGTCATGTTCCCACCATAACTAAGCCAAATATTGAGATATTGTACTGCAATTTGGTCCACACACTAAGTTAAAATCACTAATAAATATGGAATAGCTTCGACACCTACGGAATGGGCTAATCCAGGCCCCATTGCTCTGTAACCTGCAATTGACTGGTCTAGCTGCATAAAACCCATGTACCTGGTGCGCCATTTTGGCAGCAGAGCTAAACGAAATATTGGGATGTAATGCTGCAATTTGGGCCAAAGATTAAGTGGGTGGCACTAATAAATGTGCAACAGCTTTGGGACTTACATCTAGTAGTAAATGTACTGTAGGGAGGTTCCACGACTTGAGATGAACTATACTGGTTGCAGTCTCTCATATATACAGGGGGTCATGTTCCCACCATAACTAAGCCAAATATTGAGATATTGTACTGCAATTTGGTCCACACACTAAGTTAAAATCACTAATAAATATGGAATAGCTTCGACACCTACGGAATGGGCTAATCCAGGCCCCATTGCTCTGTAACCTGCAATTGACTGGTCTAGCTGCATAAAACCCATGTACCTGGTGCGCCATTTTGGCAGCAGAGCTAAACGAAATATTGGGATGTAATGCTGCAATTTGGGCCAAAGATTAAGTGGGTGGCACTAATAAATGTGCAACAGCTTTGGGACTTACATCTAGTAGTAAATGTACTGTAGGGAGGTTCCACGACTTGAGATGAACTATACTGGTTGCAGTCTCTCATATATACAGGGGGTCATGTTCCCACCATAACTAAGCCAAATATTGAGATATTGTACTGCAATTTGGTCCACACACTAAGTTAAAATCACTAATAAATATGGAATAGCTTCGACACCTACGGAATGGGCTAATCCAGGCCCCATTGCTCTGTAACCTGCAATTGACTGGTCTAGCTGCATAAAACCCATGTACCTGGTGCGCCATTTTGGCAGCAGAGCTAAACGAAATATTGGGATGTAATGCTGCAATTTGGGCCAAAGATTAAGTGGGTGGCACTAATAAATGTGCAACAGCTTTGGGACTTACATCTAGTAGTAAATGTACTGTAGGGAGGTTCCACGACTTGAGATGAACTATACTGGTTGCAGTCTCTCATATATACAGGGGGTCATGTTCCCACCATAACTAAGCCAAATATTGAGATATTGTACTGCAATTTGGTCCACACACTAAGTTAAAATCACTAATAAATATGGAATAGCTTCGACACCTACGGAATGGGCTAATCCAGGCCCCATTGCTCTGTAACCTGCAATTGACTGGTCTAGCTGCATAAAACCCATGTACCTGGTGCGCCATTTTGGCAGCAGAGCTAAACGAAATATTGGGATGTAATGCTGCAATTTGGGCCAAAGATTAAGTGGGTGGCACTAATAAATGTGCAACAGCTTTGGGACTTACATCTAGTAGTAAATGTACTGTAGGGAGGTTCCACGACTTGAGATGAACTATACTGGTTGCAGTCTCTCATATATACAGGGGGTCATGTTCCCACCATAACTAAGCCAAATATTGAGATATTGTACTGCAATTTGGTCCACACACTAAGTTAAAATCACTAATAAATATGGAATAGCTTCGACACCTACGGAATGGGCTAATCCAGGCCCCATTGCTCTGTAACCTGCAATTGACTGGTCTAGCTGCATAAAACCCATGTACCTGGTGCGCCATTTTAGCAGCAGAGCTAAACGAAATATTGGGATGTAATGCTGCAATTTGGGCCAAAGATTAAGTGGGTGGCACTAATAAATGTGCAACAGCTTTGGGACTTACATCTAGTAGTAAATGTACTGTAGGGAGGTTCCACGACTTGAGATGAACTATACTGGTTGCAGTCTCTCATATATACAGGGGGTCATGTTCCCACTATAACTAAGCCAAATATTAAGATATTGTACTGCAATTTGGTCCACACACTAAGTAAAAATCACTAATAAATATGGATTAGCTTCGACACCGACGCAATGGTCTAATCCAGGCCCCATTGCTCTGTAACCTGCAATTGAGTGGTCTAGCTGCATAAAACCCATGTACCTGGTGCGCCATTTTGGCAGCAGAGCTAAGCCAAATATTGGGATGTAATGCTGCAATTTGGGCCAAAGATTAAGTGGGTGGCACTAATAAATGTGCAACAGCTTTGGGACTTACATCTAGTAGTAAATCTACTGTAGGGAGGTTCCACGACTTGAGATGAACTATACTGGTTGCAGTATCTCATATATACAGGGGGTCATGTTCCCACCATAACTAAGCCAAATATTGAGATATTGTACTGCAATTTGGTCCACACACTAAGTTAAAATTATTAATAAATATGGAATAGCTTCGACACCTACGGAATGGGCTAATCCAGGCCCATTGCTCTGTAACCTGCAATTGACTGGTCTAGCTGCATAAAACCCATGTACCTGGTGCGCCATTTTAGCAGCAGAGCTAAACGAAATATTGGGATGTAATGCTGCAATTTGGGCCAAAGATTAAGTGGGTGGCACTAATAAATGTGCAACAGCTTTGGGACTTACATCTAGTAGTAAATGTACTGTAGGGAGGTTCCACGACTTGAGATGAACTATACTGGTTGCAGTCTCTCATATATACAGGGGGTCATGTTCCCACTATAACTAAGCCAAATATTAAGATATTGTACTGCAATTTGGTCCACACACTAAGTAAAAATCACTAATAAATATGGATTAGCTTCGACACCGACGCAATGGGCTAATCCAGGCCCCATTGCTCTGTAACCTGCAATTGAGTGGTCTAGCTGCATAAAACCCATGTACCTGGTGCGCCATTTTGGCAGCAGAGCTAAGCCAAATATTGGGATGTAATGCTGCAATTTGGGCCAAAGATTAAGTGGGTGGCACTAATAAATGTGCAACAGCTTTGGGACTTACATCTAGTAGTAAATGTACTGTAGGGAGGTTCCACGACTTGAGATGAACTATACTGGTTGCAGTATCTTATATATACAGGGGGTCATGTTCCCACCATAACTAAGCCAAATATTGAGATATTGTACTGCAATTTGGTCCACACACTAAGTTAAAATCACTAATAAATATGGAATAGCTTCGACACCTACGGAATGGGCTAATCCAGGCCCCATTGCTCTGTAACCTGCAATTGACTGGTCTAGCTGCATAAAACCCATGTACCTGGTGCGCCATTTTAGCAGCAGAGCTAAACGAAATATTGGGATGTAATGCTGCAATTTGGGCCAAAGATTAAGTGGGTGGCACTAATAAATGTGCAACAGCTTTGGGACTTACATCTAGTAGTAAATCTACTGTAGGGAGGTTCCACGACTTGAGATGAACTATACTGGTTGCAGTATCTCATATATACAGGGGGTCATGTTCCCACCATAACTAAGACAAATATTGAGATATTGTACTGCAATTTGGTCCACACACTAAGTTAAAATCACTAATAAATATGGAATAGCTTCGACACCTACGGAATGGGCTAATCCAGGCCCCATTGCTCTGTAACCTGCAATTGAGTGGTCTAGCTGCATAAAACCCATGTACCTGGTGCGCCATTTTGGCAGCAGAGCTAAGCCAAATATTGGGATATAATGCTGCAATTTGGGCCAAAGATTAAGTGGGTGGCACTAATAAATGTGCAACAGCTTTGGGACTTACATCTAGTAGTAAATCTACTGTAGGGAGGTTCCACGACTTGAGATGAACTATACTGGTTGCAGTATCTCATATATACAGGGGGTCATGTTCCCACCATAACTAAGCCAAATATTGAGATATTGTACTGCAATTTGGTCCACACACTAAGTTAAAATCACTAATAAATATGGAATAGCTTCGACACCTACGGAATGGGCTAATCCAGGCCCCATTGCTCTGTAACCTGCAATTGAGTGGTCTAGCTGCATAAAACCCATGTACCTGGTGCGCCATTTTGGCAGCAGAGCTAAGCCAAATATTGGGATATAATGCTGCAATTTGGGCCAAAGATTAAGTGGGTGGCACTAATAAATGTGCAACAGCTTTGGGACTTACATCTAGTAGTAAATCTACTGTAGGGAGGTTCCACGACTTGAGATGAACTATACTGGTTGCAGTATCTCATATATACAGGGGGTCATGTTCCCACCATAACTAAGCCAAATATTGAGATATTGTACTGCAATTTGGTCCACACACTAAGTTAAAATCACTAATAAATATGGAATAGCTTCGACACCTACGGAATGGGCTAATCCAGGCCCCATTGCTCTGTAACCTGCAATTGACTGGTCTAGCTGCATAAAACCCATGTACCTGGTGCGCCATTTTGGCAGCAGAGCTAAACGAAATATTGGGATGTAATGCTGCAATTTGGGCCAAAGATTAAGTGGGTGGCACTAATAAATGTGCAACAGCTTTGGGACTTACATCTAGTAGTAAATGTACTGTAGGGAGGTTCCACGACTTGAGATGAACTATACTGGTTGCAGTCTCTCATATATACAGGGGGTCATGTTCCCACCATAACTAAGCCAAATATTGAGATATTGTACTGCAATTTGGTCCACACACTAAGTTAAAATCACTAATAAATATGGAATAGCTTCGACACCTACGGAATGGGCTAATCCAGGCCCCATTGCTCTGTAACCTGCAATTGACTGGTCTAGCTGCATAAAACCCATGTACCTGGTGCGCCATTTTAGCAGCAGAGCTAAACGAAATATTGGGATGTAATGCTGCAATTTGGGCCAAAGATTAAGTGGGTGGCACTAATAAATGTGCAACAGCTTTGGGACTTACATCTAGTAGTAAATGTACTGTAGGGAGGTTCCACGACTTGAGATGAACTATACTGGTTGCAGTCTCTCATATATACAGGGGGTCATGTTCCCACTATAACTAAGCCAAATATTAAGATATTGTACTGCAATTTGGTCCACACACTAAGTAAAAATCACTAATAAATATGGATTAGCTTCGACACCGACGCAATGGTCTAATCCAGGCCCCATTGCTCTGTAACCTGCAATTGAGTGGTCTAGCTGCATAAAACCCATGTACCTGGTGCGCCATTTTGGCAGCAGAGCTAAGCCAAATATTGGGATGTAATGCTGCAATTTGGGCCAAAGATTAAGTGGGTGGCACTAATAAATGTGCAACAGCTTTGGGACTTACATCTAGTAGTAAATCTACTGTAGGGAGGTTCCACGACTTGAGATGAACTATACTGGTTGCAGTATCTCATATATACAGGGGGTCATGTTCCCACCATAACTAAGCCAAATATTGAGATATTGTACTGCAATTTGGTCCACACACTAAGTTAAAATTACTAATAAATATGGAATAGCTTCGACACCTACGGAATGGGCTAATCCAGGCCCCATTGCTCTGTAACCTGCAATTGACTGGTCTAGCTGCATAAAACCCATGTACCTGGTGCGCCATTTTAGCAGCAGAGCTAAACGAAATATTGGGATGTAATGCTGCAATTTGGGCCAAAGATTAAGTGGGTGGCACTAATAAATGTGCAACAGCTTTGGGACTTACATCTAGTAGTAAATGTACTGTAGGGAGGTTCCACGACTTGAGATGAACTATACTGGTTGCAGTCTCTCATATATACAGGGGGTCATGTTCCCACTATAACTAAGCCAAATATTAAGATATTGTACTGCAATTTGGTCCACACACTAAGTAAAAATCACTAATAAATATGGATTAGCTTCGACACCGACGCAATGGGCTAATCCAGGCCCCATTGCTCTGTAACCTGCAATTGAGTGGTCTAGCTGCATAAAACCCATGTACCTGGTGCGCCATTTTGGCAGCAGAGCTAAGCCAAATATTGGGATGTAATGCTGCAATTTGGGCCAAAGATTAAGTGGGTGGCACTAATAAATGTGCAACAGCTTTGGGACTTACATCTAGTAGTAAATGTACTGTAGGGAGGTTCCACGACTTGAGATGAACTATACTGGTTGCAGTATCTCATATATACAGGGGGTCATGTTCCCACCATAACTAAGCCAAATATTGAGATATTGTACTGCAATTTGGTCCACACACTAAGTTAAAATCACTAATAAATATGGAATAGCTTCGACACCTACGGAATGGGCTAATCCAGGCCCCATTGCTCTGTAACCTGCAATTGACTGGTCTAGCTGCATAAAACCCATGTACCTGGTGCGCCATTTTGGCAGCAGAGCTAAACGAAATATTGGGATGTAATGCTGCAATTTGGGCCAAAGATTAAGTGGGTGGCACTAATAAATGTGCAACAGCTTTGGGACTTACATCTAGTAGTAAATGTACTGTAGGGAGGTTCCACGACTTGAGATGAACTATACTGGTTGCAGTATCTCATATATACAGGGGGTCATGTTCCCACCATAACTAAGCCAAATATTGAGATATTGTACTGCAATTTGGTCCACACACTAAGTTAAAATCACTAATAAATATGGAATAGCTTCGACACCTACGGAATGGGCTAATCCAGGCCCCATTGCTCTGTAACCTGCAATTGACTGGTCTAGCTGCATAAAACCCATGTACCTGGTGCGCCATTTTGGCAGCAGAGCTAAACGAAATATTGGGATGTAATGCTGCAATTTGGGCCAAAGATTAAGTGGGTGGCACTAATAAATGTGCAACAGCTTTGGGACTTACATCTAGTAGTAAATGTACTGTAGGGAGGTTCCACGACTTGAGATGAACTATACTGGTTGCAGTCTCTCATATATACAGGGGGTCATGTTCCCACCATAACTAAGCCAAATATTGAGATATTGTACTGCAATTTGGTCCACACACTAAGTTAAAATCACTAATAAATATGGAATAGCTTCGACACCTACGGAATGGGCTAATCCAGGCCCCATTGCTCTGTAACCTGCAATTGACTGGTCTAGCTGCATAAAACCCATGTACCTGGTGCGCCATTTTGGCAGCAGAGCTAAACGAAATATTGGGATGTAATGCTGCAATTTGGGCCAAAGATTAAGTGGGTGGCACTAATAAATGTGCAACAGCTTTGGGACTTACATCTAGTAGTAAATGTACTGTAGGGAGGTTCCACGACTTGAGATGAACTATACTGGTTGCAGTCTCTCATATATACAGGGGGTCATGTTCCCACCATAACTAAGCCAAATATTGAGATATTGTACTGCAATTTGGTCCACACACTAAGTTAAAATCACTAATAAATATGGAATAGCTTCGACACCTACGGAATGGGCTAATCCAGGCCCCATTGCTCTGTAACCTGCAATTGACTGGTCTAGCTGCATAAAACCCATGTACCTGGTGCGCCATTTTGGCAGCAGAGCTAAACGAAATATTGGGATGTAATGCTGCAATTTGGGCCAAAGATTAAGTGGGTGGCACTAATAAATGTGCAACAGCTTTGGGACTTACATCTAGTAGTAAATGTACTGTAGGGAGGTTCCACGACTTGAGATGAACTATACTGGTTGCAGTCTCTCATATATACAGGGGGTCATGTTCCCACCATAACTAAGCTAAATATTGAGATATTGTACTGCAATTTGGTCCACACACTAAGTTAAAATCACTAATAAATATGGAATAGCTTCGACACCTACGGAATGGGCTAATCCAGGCCCCATTGCTCTGTAACCTGCAATTGACTGGTCTAGCTGCATAAAACCCATGTACCTGGTGCGCCATTTTAGCAGCAGAGCTAAACGAAATATTGGGATGTAATGCTGCAATTTGGGCCAAAGATTAAGTGGGTGGCACTAATAAATGTGCAACAGCTTTGGGACTTACATCTAGTAGTAAATGTACTGTAGGGAGGTTCCACGACTTGAGATGAACTATACTGGTTGCAGTCTCTCATATATACAGGGGGTCATGTTCCCACTATAACTAAGCCAAATATTAAGATATTGTACTGCAATTTGGTCCACACACTAAGTAAAAATCACTAATAAATATGGATTAGCTTCGACACCGACGCAATGGTCTAATCCAGGCCCCATTGCTCTGTAACCTGCAATTGAGTGGTCTAGCTGCATAAAACCCATGTACCTGGTGCGCCATTTTGGCAGCAGAGCTAAGCCAAATATTGGGATGTAATGCTGCAATTTGGGCCAAAGATTAAGTGGGTGGCACTAATAAATGTGCAACAGCTTTGGGACTTACATCTAGTAGTAAATCTACTGTAGGGAGGTTCCACGACTTGAGATGAACTATACTGGTTGCAGTATCTCATATATACAGGGGGTCATGTTCCCACCATAACTAAGCCAAATATTGAGATATTGTACTGCAATTTGGTCCACACACTAAGTTAAAATTATTAATAAATATGGAATAGCTTCGACACCTACGGAATGGGCTAATCCAGGCCCCATTGCTCTGTAACCTGCAATTGACTGGTCTAGCTGCATAAAACCCATGTACCTGGTGCGCCATTTTAGCAGCAGAGCTAAACGAAATATTGGGATGTAATGCTGCAATTTGGGCCAAAGATTAAGTGGGTGGCACTAATAAATGTGCAACAGCTTTGGGACTTACATCTAGTAGTAAATGTACTGTAGGGAGGTTCCACGACTTGAGATGAACTATACTGGTTGCAGTCTCTCATATATACAGGGGGTCATGTTCCCACTATAACTAAGCCAAATATTAAGATATTGTACTGCAATTTGGTCCACACACTAAGTAAAAATCACTAATAAATATGGATTAGCTTCGACACCGACGCAATGGGCTAATCCAGGCCCCATTGCTCTGTAACCTGCAATTGAGTGGTCTAGCTGCATAAAACCCATGTACCTGGTGCGCCATTTTGGCAGCAGAGCTAAGCCAAATATTGGGATGTAATGCTGCAATTTGGGCCAAAGATTAAGTGGGTGGCACTAATAAATGTGCAACAGCTTTGGGACTTACATCTAGTAGTAAATGTACTGTAGGGAGGTTCCACGACTTGAGATGAACTATACTGGTTGCAGTATCTCATATATACAGGGGGTCATGTTCCCACCATAACTAAGCCAAATATTGAGATATTGTACTGCAATTTGGTCCACACACTAAGTTAAAATCACTAATAAATATGGAATAGCTTCGACACCTACGGAATGGGCTAATCCAGGCCCCATTGCTCTGTAACCTGCAATTGACTGGTCTAGCTGCATAAAACCCATGTACCTGGTGCGCCATTTTGGCAGCAGAGCTAAACGAAATATTGGGATGTAATGCTGCAATTTGGGCCAAAGATTAAGTGGGTGGCACTGATAAATGTGCAACAGCTTTGGGACTTACATCTAGTAGTAAATGTACTGTAGGGAGGTTCCACGACTTGAGATGAACTATACTGGTTGCAGTCTCTCATATATACAGGGGGTCATGTTCCCACTATAACTAAGCCAAATATTGAGATATTGTACTGCAATTTGGTCCACACACTAAGTTAAAATCACTAATAAATATGGAATAGCTTCGACACCTACGGAATGGGATAATCCAGGCCCCATTGCTCTGTAACCTGCAATTGACTGGTCTAGCTGCATAAAACCCATGTACCTGGTGCGCCATTTTAGCAGCAGAGCTAAACGAAATATTGGGATGTAATGCTGCAATTTGGGCCAAAGATTAAGTGGGTGGCACTAATAAATGTGCAACAGCTTTGGGACTTACATCTAGTAGTAAATCTACTGTAGGGAGGTTCCACGACTTGAGATGAACTATACTGGTTGCAGTATCTCATATATACAGGGGGTCATGTTCCCACCATAACTAAGCCAAATATTGAGATATTGTACTGCAATTTGGTCCACACACTAAGTTAAAATCACTAATAAATATGGAATAGCTTCGACACCTACGGAATGGGCTAATCCAGGCCCCATTGCTCTGTAACCTGCAATTGACTGGTCTAGCTGCATAAAACCCATGTACCTGGTGCGCCATTTTAGCAGCAGAGCTAAACGAAATATTGGGATGTAATGCTGCAATTTGGGCCAAAGATTAAGTGGGTGGCACTAATAAATGTGCAACAGCTTTGGGACTTACATCTAGTAGTAAATCTACTGTACGGAGGTTCCACGACTTGAGATGAACTATACTGGTTGCAGTATCTCATATATACAGGGGGTCATGTTCCCACCATAACTAAGCCAAATATTGAGATATTGTACTGCAATTTGGTCCACACACTAAGTAAAAATCACTAATAAATATGGATTAGCTTCGACACCGACGCAATGGGCTAATCCAGGCCCCATTGCTCTGTAACGTGCAATTGAGTGGTCTAGCTGCATAAAACCCATGTACCTGGTGCGCCATTTTGGCTGCAGAGCTAAGCCAAATATTGGGATGTAGTGCTGCAATTTGGGCCAAAGATTAAGTGGGTGGCACTAATAAATGTGCAACAGCTTTGGGACATACATCTAGTAGTAAATCTACTGTAGGGAGGTTCCACGACTTGAGATGAACTATACTGGTTGCAGTATCTCATATATACAGGGGGTCATGTTCCCACCATAACTAAGCCAAATATTGAGATATTGTACTGCAATTTGGTCCACACACTAAGTAAAAATCACTAATAAATATCGATTAGCTTCGACACCGACGCAATGGGCTAATCCGGGCCCCATTGCTCTGTAACCTGCAATTGAGTGGTCTAGCTGCATTAAACCCATGTACCTGGTGTGCCATTTTGGCAGCAGAGCTAAGCCAAATATTGGGATGTAGTGCTGCAATTTGGGCCAAAGATTAATTGGTGGCACTAATAAATGTGCAACAGCTTTGGGACTTACATCTAGTAGTAAATCTACTGTAGGGAGGTTCCACGACTTGAGATGAACTATACTGGTTGCAGTATCTCATATATACAGGGGGTCATGTTCCCACCATAACTAAGCCAAATATTGAGATATTGTACCGCAATTTGGTCCACACACTAAGTAAAAATCACTAATAAATATGGAATAGCTTTGACACCTACGGAATGGGCTAATCCAGGCCCCATTGCTCTGTAACCTGCAATTGAGTGGTCTAGCTGCATAAAACCCATGTACCTGGTGCGCCATTTTAGCAGCAGAGCTAAGCGAAATATTGGGATGTAATGCTGCAATTTGGGCCAAAGATTAAGTGGGTGGCACTAATAAATGTGCAACAGCTTTGGGACTTACATCTAGTAGTAAATCTACTGTAGGGAGGTTCCACGACTTGAGATGAACTATACTGGTTGCAGTATCTCATATATACAGGGGGTCATGTTCCCACCATAACTAAGCCAAATATTGAGATATTGTACTGCAATTTGGTCCACACACTAAGTAAAAATCACTAATAAATATGGATTAGCTTCGACACCGACGCAATGGGCTAATTCAGGCCCCATTGCTCTGTAACGTGCAATTGAGTGGTCTAGCTGCATAAAACCCATGTACCTGGTGCGCCATTTTGGCAGCAGAGCTAAGCCAAATATTGGGATGTAGTGCTGCAATTTGGGCCAAAGATTAAGTGGGTGGCACTAATAAATGTGTAACAGCTTTGGGACTTACATCTAGTAGTAAATCTACTGTAGGGAGGTTCCACGACTTGAGATGAACTATACTGGTTGCAGTATCTCATATATACAGGGGGTCATGTTCCCACCATAACTAAGCCAAATATTGAGATATTGTACTGCAATTTGGTCCACACACTAAGTAAAAAAATCACTAATAAATATGGAATAGTTTCGACACCGACGGAATGGGCTAATCCAGGCCCCATTGCTCTGTAACGTGCAATTGAGTGGTCTAGCTGCATAAAACCCATGTACCTGGTGCGCCATTTTGGCAGCAGAGCTAAGCCAAATATTGGGATGTAGTGCTGCAATTTGGGCCAAAGATTAAGTGGGTGGCACTAATAAATGTGCAACAGCTTTGGGACTTACATCTAGTAGTAAATCTACTGTAGGGAGGTTCCACGACTTGAGATGAACTATACTGGTTGCAGTATCTCATATATACAGGGGGTCATGTTCCCACCATAACTAAGCCAAATATTGAGATATTGTACTGCAATTTGGTCCACACACTAAGTAAAAATCACTAATAAATATGGATTAGCTTCGACACCGACGCAATGGGCTAATCCAGGCCCCATTGCTCTGTAACGTGCAATTGAGTGGTCTAGCTGCATAAAACCCATGTACCTGGTGCGCCATTTTGGCAGCAGAGCTAAGCCAAATATTGGGATGTAGTGCTGCAATTTGGGCCAAAGATTAAGTGGGTGGCACTAATAAATGTGCAACAGCTTTGGGACTTACATCTAGTAGTAAATCTACTGTAGGGAGGTTCCACGACTTGAGATGAACTATACTGGTTGCAGTATCTCATATATACAGGGGGTCATGTTCCCACCATAACTAAGCCAAATATTGAGATATTGTACTGCAATTTGGTCCACACACTAAGTAAAAATCACTAATAAATATGGATTAGCTTCGACACCGACGCAATGGGCTAATCCAGGCCCCATTGCTCTGTAACCTGCAATTGAGTGGTCTAGCTACATTAAACCCATGTACCTGGTGCGCCATTTTGGCAGCAGAGCTAAGCCAAATATTGGGATGTAGTGCTGCAATTTGGGCCAAAGATTAAGTGGGTGGCACTAATAAATGTGCAACAGCTTTGGGACTTACATCTAGTAGTAAATCTACTGTAGGGAGGTTCCACGACTTGAGATGAACTATACTGGTTGCAGTATCTCATATATACAGGGGGTCATGTTCCCACCATAACTAAGCCAAATATTGAGATATTGTACTGCAATTTGGTCCACACACTAAGTAAAAATCACTAATAAATATGGATTAGCTTCGACACCGACGCAATGGGCTAATCCAGGCCCCATTGCTCTGTAACGTGCAATTGAGTGGTCTAGCTGCATAAAACCCATGTACCTGGTGCGCCATTTTGGCAGCAGAGCTAAGCCAAATATTGGGATGTAGTGCTGCAATTTGGGCCAAAGATTAAGTGGGTGGCACTAATAAATGTGTAACAGCTTTGGGACTTACATCTAGTAGTAAATCTACTGTAGGGAGGTTCCACGACTTGAGATGAACTATACTGGTTGCAGTATCTCATATATACAGGGGGTCATGTTCCCACCATAACTAAGCCAAATATTGAGATATTGTACTGCAATTTGGTCCACACACTAGTAAAAATCACTAATAAATATGGAATAGCTTCGACACCGACGGAATGGGCTAATCCAGGCCCCATTGCTCTGTAACGTGCAATTGAGTGGTCTAGCTGCATAAAACCCATGTACCTGGTGTGCCATTTTGGCAGCAGAGCTAAGCCAAATACTGGGATGTAATGATGCAATTTGGGCCAAGGATTAAGTGGGTGGCACTAATATATGTGCAACAGCTTTGGGACTTACATCTAGTAGTAAATCTACTGTAGGGAGGTTCCACGACTTGAGATGAACTATACTGGTTGCAGTATCTCATATATACAGGGGGTCATGTTCCCACCATAACTAAGCCAAATATTGAGATATTGTACTGCAATTTGGTCCACACACTAAGTAAAAATCACTAATAAATATGGATTAGCTTCGACACCGACGCAATGGGCTAATCCAGGCCCCATTGCTCTGTAACCTGCAATTGAGTGGTCTAGCTGCATTAAACCCATGTACCTGGTGCGCCATTTTGGCAGCAGAGCTAAGCCAAATATTGGGATGTAGTGCTGCAATTTGGGCCAAAGATTAAGTGGGTGGCACTAATAAATGTGCAACAGCTTTGGGACTTACATCTAGTAGTAAATCTACTGTAGGGAGGTTCCACGACTTGAGATGAACTATACTGGTTGCAGTATCTCATATATACAGGGGGTCATGTTCCCACCATAACTAAGCCAAATATTGAGATATTGTACTGCAATTTGGTCCACACACTAAGTAAAAATCACTAATAAATATGGATTAGCTTCGACACCGACGCAATGGGCTAATCCAGGCCCCATTGCTCTGTAACGTGCAATTGAGTGGTCTAGCTGCATAAAACCCATGTACCTGGTGCGCCATTTTGGCAGCAGAGCTAAGCCAAATATTGGGATGTAGTGCTGCAATTTGGGCCAAAGATTAAGTGGGTGGCACTAATAAATGTGTAACAGCTTTGGGACTTACATCTAGTAGTAAATCTACTGTAGGGAGGTTCCACGACTTGAGATGAACTATACTGGTTGCAGTATCTCATATATACAGGGGGTCATGTTCCCACCATAACTAAGCCAAATATTGAGATATTGTACTGCAATTTGGTCCACACACTAGTAAAAATCACTAATAAATATGGAATAGCTTCGACACCGACGGAATGGGCTAATCCAGGCCCCATTGCTCTGTAACGTGCAATTGAGTGGTCTAGCTGCATAAAACCCATGTACCTGGTGTGCCATTTTGGCAGCAGAGCTAAGCCAAATACTGGGATGTAATGATGCAATTTGGGCCAAGGATTAAGTGGGTGGCACTAATATATGTGCAACAGCTTTGGGACTTACATCTAGTAGTAAATCTACTGTAGGGAGGTTCCACGACTTGAGATGAACTATACTGGTTGCAGTATCTCATATATACAGGGGGTCATGTTCCCACCATAACTAAGCCAAATATTGAGATATTGTACTGCAATTTGGTCCACACACTAAGTAAAAATCACTAATAAATATGGAATAGCTTTGACACCTACGGAATGGGCTAATCCAGGCCCCATTGCTCTGTAACCTGCAATTGAGTGGTCTAGCTGCATAAAACCCATGTACCTGGTGCGCCATTTTAGCAGCAGAGCTAAGCGAAATATTGGGATGTAATGCTGCAATTTGGGCCAAAGATTAAGTGGGTGGCACTAATAAATGTGCAACAGCTTTGGGACTTACATCTAGTAGTAAATCTACTGTAGGGAGGTTCCACGACTTGAGATGAACTATACTGGTTGCAGTATCTCATATATACAGGGGGTCATGTTCCCACCATAACTAAGCGAAATATTGGGATGTAATGCTGCAATTTGGGCCAAAGATTAAGTGGGTGGCACTAATAAATGTGCAACAGCTTTGGGACTTACATCTAGTAGTAAATCTACTGTAGGGAGGTTCCACGACTTGAGATGAACTATACTGGTTGCAGTATCTCATATATACAGGGGGTCATGTTCCCACCATAACTAAGCCAAATATTGAGATATTGTACTGCAATTTGGTCCACACACTAAGTAAAAATCACTAATAAATATGGATTAGCTTCGACACCGACGCAATGGGCTAATCCAGGCCCCATTGCTCTGTAACGTGCAATTGAGTGGTCTAGCTGCATAAAACCCATGTACCTGGTGCGCCATTTTGGCAGCAGAGCTAAGCCAAATATTGGGATGTAGTGCTGCAATTTGGGCCAAAGATTAAGTGGGTGGCACTAATAAATGTGTAACAGCTTTGGGACTTACATCTAGTAGTAAATCTACTGTAGGGAGGTTCCACGACTTGAGATGAACTATACTGGTTGCAGTATCTCATATATACAGGGGGTCATGTTCCCACCATAACTAAGCCAAATATTGAGATATTGTACTGCAATTTGGTCCACACACTAAGTAAAAATCACTAATAAATATGGAATAGTTTCGACACCGACGGAATGGGCTAATCCAGGCCCCATTGCTCTGTAACGTGCAATTGAGTGGTCTAGCTGCATAAAACCCATGTACCTGGTGCGCCATTTTGGCAGCAGAGCTAAGCCAAATATTGGGATGTAGTGCTGCAATTTGGGCCAAAGATTAAGTGGGTGGCACTAATAAATGTGCAACAGCTTTGGGACTTACATCTAGTAGTAAATCTACTGTAGGGAGGTTCCACGACTTGAGATGAACTATACTGGTTGCAGTATCTCATATATACAGGGGGTCATGTTCCCACCATAACTAAGCCAAATATTGAGATATTGTACTGCAATTTGGTCCACACACTAAGTAAAAATCACTAATAAATATGGATTAGCTTCGACACTGACGCAATGGGCTAATCCAGGCCCCATTGCTCTGTAACGTGCAATTGAGTGGTCTAGCTGCATAAAACCCATGTACCTGGTGCGCCATTTTGGCAGCAGAGCTAAGCCAAATATTGGGATGTAGTGCTGCAATTTGGGCCAAAGATTAAGTGGGTGGCACTAATAAATGTGCAACAGCTTTGGGACTTACATCTAGTAGTAAATCTACTGTAGGGAGGTTCCACGACTTGAGATGAACTATACTGGTTGCAGTATCTCATATATACAGGGGGTCATGTTCCCACCATAACTAAGCCAAATATTGAGATATTGTACTGCAATTTGGTCCACACACTAAGTAAAAATCACTAATAAATATGGATTAGCTTCGACACCGACGCAATGGGCTAATCCAGGCCCCATTGCTCTGTAACCTGCAATTGAGTGGTCTAGCTGCATTAAACCCATGTACCTGGTGCGCCATTTTGGCAGCAGAGCTAAGCCAAATATTGGGATGTAGTGCTGCAATTTGGGCCGAAGATTAAGTGGGTGGCACTAATAAATGTGCAACAGCTTTGGGACTTACATCTAGTAGTAAATCTACTGTAGGGAGGTTCCACGACTTGAGATGAACTATACTGGTTGCAGTATCTCATATATACAGGGGGTCATGTTCCCACCATAACTAAGCCAAATATTGAGATATTGTACTGCAATTTGGTCCACACACTAAGTAAAAATCACTAATAAATATGGATTAGCTTCGACACCGACGCAATGGGCTAATCCAGGCCCCATTGCTCTGTAACGTGCAATTGAGTGGTCTAGCTGCATAAAACCCATGTACCTGGTGCGCCATTTTGGCAGCAGAGCTAAGCCAAATATTGGGATGTAGTGCTGCAATTTGGGCCAAAGATTAAGTGGGTGGCACTAATAAATGTGTAACAGCTTTGGGACTTACATCTAGTAGTAAATCTACTGTAGGGAGGTTCCACGACTTGAGATGAACTATACTGGTTGCAGTATCTCATATATACAGGGGGTCATGTTCCCACCATAACTAAGCCAAATATTGAGATATTGTACTGCAATTTGGTCCACACACTAGTAAAAATCACTAATAAATATGGAATAGCTTCGACACCGACGGAATGGGCTAATCCAGGCCCCATTGCTCTGTAACGTGCAATTGAGTGGTCTAGCTGCATAAAACCCATGTACCTGGTGTGCCATTTTGGCAGCAGAGCTAAGCCAAATACTGGGATGTAATGATGCAATTTGGGCCAAGGATTAAGTGGGTGGCACTAATATATGTGCAACAGCTTTGGGACTTACATCTAGTAGTAAATCTACTGTAGGGAGGTTCCACGACTTGAGATGAACTATACTGGTTGCAGTATCTCATATATACAGGGGGTCATGTTCCCACCATAACTAAGCCAAATATTGAGATATTGTACTGCAATTTGGTCCACACACTAAGTAAAAATCACTCATAAATATGGATTAGCTTCGACACCGACGCAATGGGCTAATCCAGGCCCCATTGCTCTGTAACGTGCAATTGAGTGGTCTAGCTGCATAAAACCCATGTACCTGGTGCGCCATTTTGGCAGCAGAGCTAAGCCAAATATTGGGATGTAGTGCTGCAATTTGGGCCAAAGATTAAGTGGGTGGCACTAATAAATGTGTAACAGCTTTGGGACTTACATCTAGTAGTAAATCTACTGTAGGGAGGTTCCACGACTTGAGATGAACTATACTGGTTGCAGTATCTCATATATACAGGGGGTCATGTTCCCACCATAACTAAGCCAAATATTGAGATATTGTACTGCAATTTGGTCCACACACTAGTAAAAATCACTAATAAATATGGAATAGCTTCGACACCGACGGAATGGGCTAATCCAGGCCCCATTGCTCTGTAACGTGCAATTGAGTGGTCTAGCTGCATAAAACCCATGTACCTGGTGTGCCATTTTGGCAGCAGAGCTAAGCCAAATACTGGGATGTAATGATGCAATTTGGGCCAAGGATTAAGTGGGTGGCACTAATATATGTGCAACAGCTTTGGGACTTACATCTAGTAGTAAATCTACTGTAGGGAGGTTCCACGACTTGAGATGAACTATACTGGTTGCAGTATCTCATATATACAGGGGGTCATGTTCCCACCATAACTAAGCCAAATATTGAGATATTGTACTGCAATTTGGTCCACACACTAAGTAAAAATCACTAATAAATATGGAATAGCTTTGACACCTACGGAATGGGCTAATCCAGGCCCCATTGCTCTGTAACCTGCAATTGAGTGGTCTAGCTGCATAAAACCCATGTACCTGGTGCGCCATTTTAGCAGCAGAGCTAAGCGAAATATTGGGATGTAATGCTGCAATTTGGGCCAAAGATTAAGTGGGTGGCACTAATAAATGTGCAACAGCTTTGGGACTTACATCTAGTAGTAAATCTACTGTAGGGAGGTTCCACGACTTGAGATGAACTATACTGGTTGCAGTATCTCATATATACAGGGGGTCATGTTCCCACCATAACTAAGCGAAATATTGGGATGTAATGCTGCAATTTGGGCCAAAGATTAAGTGGGTGGCACTAATAAATGTGCAACAGCTTTGGGACTTACATCTAGTAGTAAATCTACTGTAGGGAGGTTCCACGACTTGAGATGAACTATACTGGTTGCAGTATCTCATATATACAGGGGGTCATGTTCCCACCATAACTAAGCCAAATATTGAGATATTGTACTGCAATTTGGTCCACACACTAAGTAAAAATCACTAATAAATATGGATTAGCTTCGACACCGACGCAATGGGCTAATCCAGGCCCCATTGCTCTGTAACGTGCAATTGAGTGGTCTAGCTGCATAAAACCCATGTACCTGGTGCGCCATTTTGGCAGCAGAGCTAAGCCAAATATTGGGATGTAGTGCTGCAATTTGGGCCAAAGATTAAGTGGGTGGCACTAATAAATGTGTAACAGCTTTGGGACTTACATCTAGTAGTAAATCTACTGTAGGGAGGTTCCACGACTTGAGATGAACTATACTGGTTGCAGTATCTCATATATACAGGGGGTCATGTTCCCACCATAACTAAGCCAAATATTGAGATATTGTACTGCAATTTGGTCCACACACTAAGTAAAAATCACTAATAAATATGGAATAGTTTCGACACCGACGGAATGGGCTAATCCAGGCCCCATTGCTCTGTAACGTGCAATTGAGTGGTCTAGCTGCATAAAACCCATGTACCTGGTGCGCCATTTTGGCAGCAGAGCTAAGCCAAATATTGGGATGTAGTGCTGCAATTTGGGCCAAAGATTAAGTGGGTGGCACTAATAAATGTGCAACAGCTTTGGGACTTACATCTAGTAGTAAATCTACTGTAGGGAGGTTCCACGACTTGAGATGAACTATACTGGTTGCAGTATCTCATATATACAGGGGGTCATGTTCCCACCATAACTAAGCCAAATATTGAGATATTGTACTGCAATTTGGTCCACACACTAAGTAAAAATCACTAATAAATATGGATTAGCTTCGACACTGACGCAATGGGCTAATCCAGGCCCCATTGCTCTGTAACGTGCAATTGAGTGGTCTAGCTGCATAAAACCCATGTACCTGGTGCGCCATTTTGGCAGCAGAGCTAAGCCAAATATTGGGATGTAGTGCTGCAATTTGGGCCAAAGATTAAGTGGGTGGCACTAATAAATGTGCAACAGCTTTGGGACTTACATCTAGTAGTAAATCTACTGTAGGGAGGTTCCACGACTTGAGATGAACTATACTGGTTGCAGTATCTCATATATACAGGGGGTCATGTTCCCACCATAACTAAGCCAAATATTGAGATATTGTACTGCAATTTGGTCCACACACTAAGTAAAAATCACTAATAAATATGGATTAGCTTCGACACCGACGCAATGGGCTAATCCAGGCCCCATTGCTCTGTAACCTGCAATTGAGTGGTCTAGCTGCATTAAACCCATGTACCTGGTGCGCCATTTTGGCAGCAGAGCTAAGCCAAATATTGGGATGTAGTGCTGCAATTTGGGCCGAAGATTAAGTGGGTGGCACTAATAAATGTGCAACAGCTTTGGGACTTACATCTAGTAGTAAATCTACTGTAGGGAGGTTCCACGACTTGAGATGAACTATACTGGTTGCAGTATCTCATATATACAGGGGGTCATGTTCCCACCATAACTAAGCCAAATATTGAGATATTGTACTGCAATTTGGTCCACACACTAAGTAAAAATCACTAATAAATATGGATTAGCTTCGACACCGACGCAATGGGCTAATCCAGGCCCCATTGCTCTGTAACGTGCAATTGAGTGGTCTAGCTGCATAAAACCCATGTACCTGGTGCGCCATTTTGGCAGCAGAGCTAAGCCAAATATTGGGATGTAGTGCTGCAATTTGGGCCAAAGATTAAGTGGGTGGCACTAATAAATGTGTAACAGCTTTGGGACTTACATCTAGTAGTAAATCTACTGTAGGGAGGTTCCACGACTTGAGATGAACTATACTGGTTGCAGTATCTCATATATACAGGGGGTCATGTTCCCACCATAACTAAGCCAAATATTGAGATATTGTACTGCAATTTGGTCCACACACTAGTAAAAATCACTAATAAATATGGAATAGCTTCGACACCGACGGAATGGGCTAATCCAGGCCCCATTGCTCTGTAACGTGCAATTGAGTGGTCTAGCTGCATAAAACCCATGTACCTGGTGTGCCATTTTGGCAGCAGAGCTAAGCCAAATACTGGGATGTAATGATGCAATTTGGGCCAAGGATTAAGTGGGTGGCACTAATATATGTGCAACAGCTTTGGGACTTACATCTAGTAGTAAATCTACTGTAGGGAGGTTCCACGACTTGAGATGAACTATACTGGTTGCAGTATCTCATATATACAGGGGGTCATGTTCCCACCATAACTAAGCCAAATATTGAGATATTGTACTGCAATTTGGTCCACACACTAAGTAAAAATCACTCATAAATATGGATTAGCTTCGACACCGACGCAATGGGCTAATCCAGGCCCCATTGCTCTGTAACCTGCAATTGAGTGGTCTAGCTGCATTAAACCCATGTACCTGGTGCGCCATTTTGGCAGCAGAGCTAAGCCAAATATTGGGATGTAGTGCTGCAATTTGGGTCAAAGATTAAGTGGGTGGCACTAATAAATGTGCAACAGCTTTGGGATTTACATCTAGTAGTAAATCTACTGTAGGGAGGTTCCAAGACTTGAGATGAACTATACTGGTTGCAGTATCTCATATATACAGGGGGTCATGTTCCCACCATAACTAAGCCAAATATTGAGATATTGTACTGCAATTTGGTCCACACACTAAGTAAAAATCACTAATAAATATCGATTAGCTTCGACACCGACGCAATGGGCTAATCCAGGCCCCATTGCTCTGTAACCTGCAATTGAGTGGTCTAGCTGCATTAAACCCATGTACCTGGTGTGCCATTTTGGCAGCAGAGCTAAGCCAAATATTGGGATGTAGTGCTGCAATTTGGGCCAAAGATTAAGTGGGTGGCACTAATAAATGTGCAACAGCTTTGGGACTTACATCTAGTAGTAAATCTACTGTAGGGAGGTTCCACGACTTGAGATGAACTATACTGGTTGCAGTATCTCATATATACAGGGGGTCATGTTCCCACCATAACTAAGCCAAATATTGAGATATTGTACTGCAATTTGGTCCACACACTAAGTAAAAATCACTAATAAATATGGATTAGCTTCGACACCGACGCAATGGGCTAATCCAGGCCCCATTGCTCTGTAACGTGCAATTGAGTGGTCTAGCTGCATAAAACCCATGTACCTGGTGCGCCATTTTGGCAGCAGAGCTAAGCCAAATATTGGGATGTAGTGCTGCAATTTGGGCCAAAGATTAAGTGGGTGGCACTAATAAATGTGTAACAGCTTTGGGACTTACATCTAGTAGTAAATCTACTGTAGGGAGGTTCCACGACTTGAGATGAACTATACTGGTTGCAGTATCTCATATATACAGGGGGTCATGTTCCCACCATAACTAAGCCAAATATTGAGATATTGTACTGCAATTTGGTCCACACACTAGTAAAAATCACTAATAAATATGGAATAGCTTCGACACCGACGGAATGGGCTAATCCAGGCCCCATTGCTCTGTAACGTGCAATTGAGTGGTCTAGCTGCATAAAACCCATGTACCTGGTGTGCCATTTTGGCAGCAGAGCTAAGCCAAATACTGGGATGTAATGATGCAATTTGGGCCAAGGATTAAGTGGGTGGCACTAATATATGTGCAACAGCTTTGGGACTTACATCTAGTAGTAAATCTACTGTAGGGAGGTTCCACGACTTGAGATGAACTATACTGGTTGCAGTATCTCATATATACAGGGGGTCATGTTCCCACCATAACTAAGCCAAATATTGAGATATTGTACTGCAATTTGGTCCACACACTAAGTAAAAATCACTCATAAATATGGATTAGCTTCGACACCGACGCAATGGGCTAATCCAGGCCCCATTGCTCTGTAACCTGCAATTGAGTGGTCTAGCTGCATTAAACCCATGTACCTGGTGCGCCATTTTGGCAGCAGAGCTAAGCCAAATATTGGGATGTAGTGCTGCAATTTGGGTCAAAGATTAAGTGGGTGGCACTAATAAATGTGCAACAGCTTTGGGATTTACATCTAGTAGTAAATCTACTGTAGGGAGGTTCCAAGACTTGAGATGAACTATACTGGTTGCAGTATCTCATATATACAGGGGGTCATGTTCCCACCATAACTAAGCCAAATATTGAGATATTGTACTGCAATTTGGTCCACACACTAAGTAAAAATCACTAATAAATATCGATTAGCTTCGACACCGACGCAATGGGCTAATCCAGGCCCCATTGCTCTGTAACCTGCAATTGAGTGGTCTAGCTGCATTAAACCCATGTACCTGGTGTGCCATTTTGGCAGCAGAGCTAAGCCAAATATTGGGATGTAGTGCTGCAATTTGGGCCAAAGATTAAGTGGGTGGCACTAATAAATGTGCAACAGCTTTGGGACTTACATCTAGTAGTAAATCTACTGTAGGGAGGTTCCACGACTTGAGATGAACTATACTGGTTGCAGTATCTCATATATACAGGGGGTCATGTTCCCACCATAACTAAGCCAAATATTGAGATATTGTACTGCAATTTGGTCCACACACTAGTAAAAATCACTAATAAATATGGAATAGCTTCGACACCTACGGAATGGGCTAATCCAGGCCCCATTGCTCTGTAACCTGCAATTGAGTGGTCTAGCTGCATAAAACCCATGTACCTGGTGCGCCATTTTGGCAGCAGAGCTAAGCCAAATACTGGGATGTAATGATGCAATTTGGGCCAAGGATTAAGTGGGTGGCACTAATATATGTGCAACAGCTTTGGGACTTACATCTAGTAGTAAATCTACTGTAGGGAGGTTCCACGACTTGAGATGAACTATACTGGTTGCAGTATCTCATATATACAGGGGGTCATGTTCCCACCATAACTAAGCCAAATATTGAGATATTGTACTGCAATTTGGTCCACACACTAAGTAAAAATCACTAATAAATATGGAATAGTTTCGACACCGACGGAATGGGCTAATCCAGGCCCCATTGCTCTGTAACGTGCAATTGAGTGGTCTAGCTGCATAAAACCCATGTACCTGGTGCGCCATTTTGGCAGCAGAGCTAAGCCAAATATTGGGATGTAGTGCTGCAATTTGGGCCAAAGATTAAGTGGGTGGCACTAATAAATGTGCAACAGCTTTGGGACTTACATCTAGTAGTAAATCTACTGTAGGGAGGTTCCACGACTTGAGATGAACTATACTGGTTGCAGTATCTCATATATACAGGGGGTCATGTTCCCACCATAACTAAGCCAAATATTGAGATATTGTACTGCAATTTGGTCCACACACTAAGTAAAAATCACTAATAAATATGGATTAGCTTCGACACCGACGCAATGGGCTAATCCAGGCCCCATTGCTCTGTAACCTGCAATTGAGTGGTCTAGCTGCATTAATGTAGTGCTGCAATTTGGGCCAAAGATTAAGTGGGTGGCACTAATAAATGTGCAACAGCTTTGGGACTTACATCTAGTAGTAAATCTACTGTAGGGAGGTTCCACGACTTGAGATGAACTATACTGGTTGCAGTATCTCATATATACAGGGGGTCATGTTCCCACCATAACTAAGCCAAATATTGAGATATTGTACTGCAATTTGGTCCACACACTAAGTAAAAATCACTAATAAATATGGATTAGCTTCGACACCGACGCAATGGGCTAATCCAGGCCCCATTGCTCTGTAACGTGCAATTGAGTGGTCTAGCTGCATAAAACCCATGTACCTGGTGCGCCATTTTGGCAGCAGAGCTAAGCCAAATATTGGGATGTAGTGCTGCAATTTGGGCCAAAGATTAAGTGGGTGGCACTAATAAATGTGTAACAGCTTTGGGACTTACATCTAGTAGTAAATCTACTGTAGGGAGGTTCCACAACTTGAGATGAACTATACTGGTTGCAGTATCTCATATATACAGGGGGTCATGTTCCCACCATAACTAAGCCAAATATTGAGATATTGTACTGCAATTTGGTCCACACACTAGTAAAAATCACTAATAAATATGGAATAGCTTCGACACCGACGGAATGGGCTAATCCAGGCCCCATTGCTCTGTAACGTGCAATTGAGTGGTCTAGCTGCACAAAACCCATGTACCTGGTGTGCCATTTTGGCAGCAGAGCTAAGCCAAATACTGGGATGTAATGATGCAATTTGGGCCAAGGATTAAGTGGGTGGCACTAATATATGTGCAACAGCTTTGGGACTTACATCTAGTAGTAAATCTACTGTAGGGAGGTTCCACGACTTGAGATGAACTATACTGGTTGCAGTATCTCATATATACAGGGGGTCATGTTCCCACCATAACTAAGCCAAATATTGAGATATTGTACTGCAATTTGGTCCACACACTAAGTAAAAATCACTCATAAATATGGATTAGCTTCGACACCGACGCAATGGGCTAATCCAGGCCCCATTGCTCTGTAACCTGCAATTGAGTGGTCTAGCTGCATTAAACCCATGTACCTGGTGCGCCATTTTGGCAGCAGAGCTAAGCCAAATATTGGGATGTAGTGCTGCAATTTGGGCCAAAGATTAAGTGGGTGGCACTAATAAATGTGCAACAGCTTTGGGATTTACATCTAGTAGTAAATCTACTGTAGGGAGGTTCCAAGACTTGAGATGAACTATACTGGTTGCAGTATCTCATATATACAGGGGGTCATGTTCCCACCATAACTAAGCCAAATATTGAGATATTGTACTGCAATTTGGTCCACACACTAGTAAAAATCACTAATAAATATGGAATAGCTTCGACACCGACGGAATGGGCTAATCCAGGCCCCATTGCTCTGTAACCTGCAATTGAGTGGTCTAGCTGCATAAAACCCATGTACCTGGTGCGCCATTTTGGCAGCAGAGCTAAGCCAAATACTGGGATGTAATGATGCAATTTGGGCCAAGGATTAAGTGGGTGGCACTAATATATGTGCAACAGCTTTGGGACTTACATCTAGTAGTAAATCTACTGTAGGGAGGTTCCACGACTTGAGATGAACTATACTGGTTGCAGTATCTCATATATACAGGGGGTCATGTTCCCACCATAACTAAGCCAAATATTGAGATATTGTACTGCAATTTGGTCCACACACTAAGTAAAAATCACTAATAAATATGGAATAGTTTCGACACCGACGGAATGGGCTAATCCAGGCCCCATTGCTCTGTAACGTGCAATTGAGTGGTCTAGCTGCATAAAACCCATGTACCTGGTGCGCCATTTTGGCAGCAGAGCTAAGCCAAATATTGGGATGTAGTGCTGCAATTTGGGCCAAAGATTAAGTGGGTGGCACTAATAAATGTGCAACAGCTTTGGGACTTACATCTAGTAGTAAATCTACTGTAGGGAGGTTCCACGACTTGAGATGAACTATACTGGTTGCAGTATCTCATATATACAGGGGGTCATGTTCCCACCATAACTAAGCCAAATATTGAGATATTGTACTGCAATTTGGTCCACACACTAAGTAAAAATCACTAATAAATATGGATTAGCTTCGACACCGACGCAATGGGCTAATCCAGGCCCCATTGCTCTGTAACCTGCAATTGAGTGGTCTAGCTGCCTGTAACGGACTTGAAAATGTCAGTCAATCAGCCTATAAGCAAGGTCACTCGACCGAAACTGCACTACTGTCTATTAAAAATGAAGTCCACCTTGCTCTTGCTAGAGGTGAAGCTACTGCTGTTGTTCTCTTGGACCAATCAGCAGCATTTGACACCATTGATCATGGAACGCTTATTGAGTGTTTGAGTTCCTGGTTTGGTGTTGGAGGTGTGGTTCTGAACTGGTTCAAGTCGTACCTCTGTGACCGCTATCAGTGCATCAAGATTGGTTCTGTTTTATCCGATGCTAAAAGGCTATTGTACGGTGTGCCCCAGGGCTCTGTCCTGGGGCCGATCTTGTTCTCATTATACACTACCCCCCTCAGTAAAGTTATTCAAAATCATCCTGGCATATGTTTCCACTTTTATGCAGACGACACACAGTTATATGTTCATCTCACACATAACCATGCCACTCAGGCCTTTGATAGACTTAAAAACTGCTTGGATGATGTCAGAAAGTGGCTTTCTGCAAATAAGCTTAAACTAAATCCAGACAAGACAGAATTTATTCTGTTTGGCTCAAGAAATGTCCGCACAAAACTCAGGAAATTTTTCCCAGTTAATATACTTGGCAACCTCCTTTCACCTGTTGATGCAATTAAGAACTTAGGTGTCTGGTTTGACTCCGATTTTTCCTTCTCTTGCCATGTCAGGAATACCTGTAAGGCTAGTTTTGTTCATATCAGGGATTTAAAGCGACTCAGAGGATATCTTACACGTGAAGCTGCTCTTTTAGCTGCAAATGCCTTGGTGGGAAGTCGTCTTGACTACTGCAATTCCTTGTTCAGAGGTCTCTCTGCTCTAGACATTCGGAGGCTCCAATGTGTTCAGAACAGTCTTGCAAGAATTGTGGCTAATACCACCAAATACTCACATATCACTCCTGTAAGAAAGAGTCTTCATTGGCTGCCTGTCTTGCATCGCTCTGTTTTCAAGACAGCCCTGTTGGTGTACAAGTTTCTACATAGTGGCCATCCAAAATACTTTGAACCTTTCCTTAAACCCAGGCATAGTGTGTATAGAACACGCAGAAGTCAATCTGATGGTGTGCTGCTTGAGGTCCCACATTGTGCTTCAATATATAAGTCTAAAAAGCATTTTGGCCTTAGCTTTGCATACGATGCCCCAAGAATTTGGAATGATCTTCCTGATGATGTACGCTCAGCTAAATCTCTCTCCTCATTCAGAAAAAAGTTGAAGACTTACCTCTTTGAAAAAGCTTACCCACCCTAGATCACCCCTAGTTTTTCATTTTGTCTCTCCGTGGTGTCGACCCCTGCAATGTCCCTGATTTAACGATTACGATCTCTGATTTTGGCTTTCTGCGTCTTAGAGTCTATCATTAGATAGAGATTAAGCGCTATAAAAGTACTATTAGAATTAGAATTAGAATTAGCTGCATTAATGTAGTGCTGCAATTTGGGCCAAAGATTAAGTGGGTGGCACTAATAAATGTGCAACAGCTTTGGGACTTACATCTAGTAGTAAATCTACTGTAGGGAGGTTCCACGACTTGAGATGAACTATACTGGTTGCAGTATCTCATATATACAGGGGGTCATGTTCCCACCATAACTAAGCCAAATATTGAGATATTGTACTGCAATTTGGTCCACACACTAAGTAAAAATCACTCATAAATATGGATTAGCTTCGACACCGACGCAATGGGCTAATCCAGGCCCCATTGCTCTGTAACCTGCAATTGAGTGGTCTAGCTGCATTAAACCCATGTACCTGGTGCGCCATTTTGGCAGCAGAGCTAAGCCAAATATTGGGATGTAGTGCTGCAATTTGGGCCAAAGATTAAGTGGGTGGCACTAATAAATGTGCAACAGCTTTGGGATTTACATCTAGTAGTAAATCTACTGTAGGGAGGTTCCAAGACTTGAGATGAACTATACTGGTTGCAGTATCTCATATATACAGGGGGTCATGTTCCCACCATAACTAAGCCAAATATTGAGATATTGTACTGCAATTTGGTCCACACACTAGTAAAAATCACTAATAAATATGGAATAGCTTCGACACCGACGGAATGGGCTAATCCAGGCCCCATTGCTCTGTAACCTGCAATTGAGTGGTCTAGCTGCATAAAACCCATGTACCTGGTGCGCCATTTTGGCAGCAGAGCTAAGCCAAATACTGGGATGTAATGATGCAATTTGGGCCAAGGATTAAGTGGGTGGCACTAATATATGTGCAACAGCTTTGGGACTTACATCTAGTAGTAAATCTACTGTAGGGAGGTTCCACGACTTGAGATGAACTATACTGGTTGCAGTATCTCATATATACAGGGGGTCATGTTCCCACCATAACTAAGCCAAATATTGAGATATTGTACTGCAATTTGGTCCACACACTAAGTAAAAATCACTAATAAATATGGAATAGTTTCGACACCGACGGAATGGGCTAATCCAGGCCCCATTGCTCTGTAACGTGCAATTGAGTGGTCTAGCTGCATAAAACCCATGTACCTGGTGCGCCATTTTGGCAGCAGAGCTAAGCCAAATATTGGGATGTAGTGCTGCAATTTGGGCCAAAGATTAAGTGGGTGGCACTAATAAATGTGCAACAGCTTTGGGACTTACATCTAGTAGTAAATCTACTGTAGGGAGGTTCCACGACTTGAGATGAACTATACTGGTTGCAGTATCTCATATATACAGGGGGTCATGTTCCCACCATAACTAAGCCAAATATTGAGATATTGTACTGCAATTTGGTCCACACACTAAGTAAAAATCACTAATAAATATGGATTAGCTTCGACACCGACGCAATGGGCTAATCCAGGCCCCATTGCTCTGTAACCTGCAATTGAGTGGTCTAGCTGCATTAATGTAGTGCTGCAATTTGGGCCAAAGATTAAGTGGGTGGCACTGATAAATGTGCAACAGCTTTGGGACTTACATCTAGTAGTAAATCTACTGTAGGGAGGTTCCACGACTTGAGATGAACTATACTGGTTGCAGTATCTCATATATACAGGGGGTCATGTTCCCACCATAACTAAGCCAAATATTGAGATATTGTACTGCAATTTGGTCCACACACTAAGTAAAAATCACTAATAAATATGGATTAGCTTCGACACCGACGCAATGGGCTAATCCAGGCCCCATTGCTCTGTAACGTGCAATTGAGTGGTCTAGCTGCATAAAACCCATGTACCTGGTGTGCCATTTTGGCAGCAGAGCTAAGCCAAATATTGGGATGTAGTGCTGCAATTTGGGCCAAAGATTAAGTGGGTGGCACTAATAAATGTGTAACAGCTTTGGGACTTACATCTAGTAGTAAATCTACTGTAGGGAGGTTCCACAACTTGAGATGAACTATACTGGTTGCAGTATCTCATATATACAGGGGGTCATGTTCCCACCATAACTAAGCCAAATATTGAGATATTGTACTGCAATTTGGTCCACACACTAGTAAAAATCACTAATAAATATGGAATAGCTTCGACACCGACGGAATGGGCTAATCCAGGCCCCATTGCTCTGTAACGTGCAATTGAGTGGTCTAGCTGCATAAAACCCATGTACCTGGTGTGCCATTTTGGCAGCAGAGCTAAGCCAAATACTGGGATGTAATGATGCAATTTGGGCCAAGGATTAAGTGGGTGGCACTAATATATGTGCAACAGCTTTGGGACTTACATCTAGTAGTAAATCTACTGTAGGGAGGTTCCACGACTTGAGATGAACTATACTGGTTGCAGTATCTCATATATACAGGGGGTCATGTTCCCACCATAACTAAGCCAAATATTGAGATATTGTACTGCAATTTGGTCCACACACTAAGTAAAAATCACTCATAAATATGGATTAGCTTCGACACCGACGCAATGGGCTAATCCAGGCCCCATTGCTCTGTAACCTGCAATTGAGTGGTCTAGCTGCATTAAACCCATGTACCTGGTGCGCCATTTTGGCAGCAGAGCTAAGCCAAATATTGGGATGTAGTGCTGCAATTTGGGCCAAAGATTAAGTGGGTGGCACTAATAAATGTGCAACAGCTTTGGGATTTACATCTAGTAGTAAATCTACTGTAGGGAGGTTCCAAGACTTGAGATGAACTATACTGGTTGCAGTATCTCATATATACAGGGGGTCATGTTCCCACCATAACTAAGCCAAATATTGAGATATTGTACTGCAATTTGGTCCACACACTAGTAAAAATCACTAATAAATATGGAATAGCTTCGACACCGACGGAATGGGCTAATCCAGGCCCCATTGCTCTGTAACCTGCAATTGAGTGGTCTAGCTGCATAAAACCCATGTACCTGGTGCGCCATTTTGGCAGCAGAGCTAAGCCAAATACTGGGATGTAATGATGCAATTTGGGCCAAGGATTAAGTGGGTGGCACTAATATATGTGCAACAGCTTTGGGACTTACATCTAGTAGTAAATCTACTGTAGGGAGGTTCCACGACTTGAGATGAACTATACTGGTTGCAGTATCTCATATATACAGGGGGTCATGTTCCCACCATAACTAAGCCAAATATTGAGATATTGTACTGCAATTTGGTCCACACACTAAGTAAAAATCACTAATAAATATGGAATAGTTTCGACACCGACGGAATGGGCTAATCCAGGCCCCATTGCTCTGTAACGTGCAATTGAGTGGTCTAGCTGCATAAAACCCATGTACCTGGTGCGCCATTTTGGCAGCAGAGCTAAGCCAAATATTGGGATCTAGTGCTGCAATTTGGGCCAAAGATTAAGTGGGTGGCACTAATAAATGTGCAACAGCTTTGGGACTTACATCTAGTAGTAAATCTACTGTAGGGAGGTTCCACGACTTGAGATGAACTATACTGGTTGCAGTATCTCATATATACAGGGGGTCATGTTCCCACCATAACTAAGCCAAATATTGAGATATTGTACTGCAATTTGGTCCACACACTAAGTAAAAATCACTAATAAATATGGATTAGCTTCGACACCGACGCAATGGGCTAATCCAGGCCCCATTGCTCTGTAACCTGCAATTGAGTGGTCTAGCTGCATTAAACCCATGTACCTGGTGCGCCATTTTGGCAGCAGAGCTAAGCCAAATATTGGGATGTAGTGCTGCAATTTGGGCCAAAGATTAAGTGGGTGGCACTAATAAATGTGCAACAGCTTTGGGACTTACATCTAGTAGTAAATCTACTGTAGGGAGGTTCCACGACTTGAGATGAACTATACTGGTTGCAGTATCTCATATATACAGGGGGTCATGTTCCCACCATAACTAAGCCAAATATTGAGATATTGTACTGCAATTTGGTCCACACACTAAGTAAAAATCACTAATAAATATGGATTAGCTTCGACACCGACGCAATGGGCTAATCCAGGCCCCATTGCTCTGTAACGTGCAATTGAGTGGTCTAGCTGCATAAAACCCATGTACCTGGTGCGCCATTTTGGCAGCAGAGCTAAGCCAAATATTGGGATGTAGTGCTGCAATTTGGGCCAAAGATTAAGTGGGTGGCACTAATAAATGTGTAACAGCTTTGGGACTTACATCTAGTAGTAAATCTACTGTAGGGAGGTTCCACGACTTGAGATGAACTATACTGGTTGCAGTATCTCATATATACAGGGGGTCATGTTCCCACCATAACTAAGCCAAATATTGAGATATTGTACTGCAATTTGGTCCACACACTAGTAAAAATCACTAATAAATATGGAATAGCTTCGACACCGACGGAATGGGCTAATCCAGGCCCCATTGCTCTGTAACGTGCAATTGAGTGGTCTAGCTGCATAAAACCCATGTACCTGGTGTGCCATTTTGGCAGCAGAGCTAAGCCAAATACTGGGATGTAATGATGCAATTTGGACCAAGGATTAAGTGGGTGGCACTAATATATGTGCAACAGCTTTGGGACTTACATCTAGTAGTAAATCTACTGTAGGGAGGTTCCACGACTTGAGATGAACTATACTGGTTGCAGTATCTCATATATACAGGGGGTCATGTTCCCACCATAACTAAGCCAAATATTGAGATATTGTACTGCAATTTGGTCCACACACTAAGTAAAAATCACTCATAAATATGGATTAGCTTCGACACCGACGCAATGGGCTAATCCAGGCCCCATTGCTCTGTAACCTGCAATTGAGTGGTCTAGCTGCATTAAACCCATGTACCTGGTGCGCCATTTTGGCAGCAGAGCTAAGCCAAATATTGGGATGTAGTGCTGCAATTTGGGCCAAAGATTAAGTGGGTGGCACTAATAAATGTGCAACAGCTTTGGGATTTACATCTAGTAGTAAATCTACTGTAGGGAGGTTCCAAGACTTGAGATGAACTATACTGGTTGCAGTATCTCATATATACAGGGGGTCATGTTCCCACCATAACTAAGCCAAATATTGAGATATTGTACTGCAATTTGGTCCACACACTAAGTAAAAATCACTAATAAATATCGATTAGCTTCGACACCGACGCAATGGGCTAATCCAGGCCCCATTGCTCTGTAACCTGCAATTGAGTGGTCTAGCTGCATTAAACCCATGTACCTGGTGTGCCATTTTGGCAGCAGAGCTAAGCCAAATATTGGGATGTAGTGCTGCAATTTGGGCCAAAGATTAAGTGGGTGGCACTAATAAATGTGCAACAGCTTTGGGACTTACATCTAGTAGTAAATCTACTGTAGGGAGGTTCCACGACTTGAGATGAACTATACTGGTTGCAGTATCTCATATATACAGGGGGTCATGTTCCCACCATAACTAAGCCAAATATTGAGATATTGTACTGCAATTTGGTCCACACACTAGTAAAAATCACTAATAAATATGGAATAGCTTCGACACCGACGGAATGGGCTAATCCAGGCCCCATTGCTCTGTAACCTGCAATTGAGTGGTCTAGCTGCATAAAACCCATGTACCTGGTGCGCCATTTTGGCAGCAGAGCTAAGCCAAATACTGGGATGTAATGATGCAATTTGGGCCAAGGATTAAGTGGGTGGCACTAATATATGTGCAACAGCTTTGGGACTTACATCTAGTAGTAAATCTACTGTAGGGAGGTTCCACGACTTGAGATGAACTATACTGGTTGCAGTATCTCATATATACAGGGGGTCATGTTCCCACCATAACTAAGCCAAATATTGAGATATTGTACTGCAATTTGGTCCACACACTAAGTAAAAATCACTAATAAATATGGAATAGTTTCGACACCGACGGAATGGGCTAATCCAGGCCCCATTGCTCTGTAACGTGCAATTGAGTGGTCTAGCTGCATAAAACCCATGTACCTGGTGCGCCATTTTGGCAGCAGAGCTAAGCCAAATATTGGGATGTAGTGCTGCAATTTGGGCCAAAGATTAAGTGGGTGGCACTAATAAATGTGCAACAGCTTTGGGACTTACATCTAGTAGTAAATCTACTGTAGGGAGGTTCCACGACTTGAGATGAACTATACTGGTTGCAGTATCTCATATATACAGGGGGTCATGTTCCCACCATAACTAAGCCAAATATTGAGATATTGTACTGCAATTTGGTCCACACACTAAGTAAAAATCACTAATAAATATGGATTAGCTTCGACACCGACGCAATGGGCTAATCCAGGCCCCATTGCTCTGTAACCTGCAATTGAGTGGTCTAGCTGCATTAATGTAGTGCTGCAATTTGGGCCAAAGATTAAGTGGGTGGCACTAATAAATGTGCAACAGCTTTGGGACTTACATCTAGTAGTAAATCTACTGTAGGGAGGTTCCACGACTTGAGATGAACTATACTGGTTGCAGTATCTCATATATACAGGGGGTCATGTTCCCACTATAACTAAGCCAAATATTGAGATATTGTACTGCAATTTGGTCCACACACTAAGTAAAAATCACTAATAAATATGGATTAGCTTCGACACCGACGCAATGGGCTAATCCAGGCCCCATTACTCTGTAACGTGCAATTGAGTGGTCTAGCTGCATAAAACCCATGTACCTGGTGCGCCATTTTGGCAGCAGAGCTAAGCCAAATATTGGGATGTAGTGCTGCAATTTGGGCCAAAGATTAAGTGGGTGGCACTAATAAATGTGTAACAGCTTTGGGACTTACATCTAGTAGTAAATCTACTGTAGGGAGGTTCCACAACTTGAGATGAACTATACTGGTTGCAGTATCTCATATATACAGGGGGTCATTTTCCCACCATAACTAAGCCAAATATTGAGATATTGTACTGCAATTTGGTCCACACACTAGTAAAAATCACTAATAAATATGGAATAGCTTCGACACCGACGGAATGGGCTAATCCAGGCCCCATTGCTCTGTAACGTGCAATTGAGTGGTCTAGCTGCATAAAACCCATGTACCTGGTGTGCCATTTTGGCAGCAGAGCTAAGCCAAATACTGGGATGTAATGATGCAATTTGGGCCAAGGATTAAGTGGGTGGCACTAATATATGTGCAACAGCTTTGGGACTTACATCTAGTAGTAAATCTACTGTAGGGAGGTTCCACGACTTGAGATGAACTATACTGGTTGCAGTATCTCATATATACAGGGGGTCATGTTCCCACCATAACTAAGCCAAATATTGAGATATTGTACTGCAATTTGGTCCACACACTAAGTAAAAATCACTCATAAATATGGATTAGCTTCGACACCGACGCAATGGGCTAATCCAGGCCCCATTGCTCTGTAACCTGCAATTGAGTGGTCTAGCTGCATTAAACCCATGTACCTGGTGCGCCATTTTGGCAGCAGAGCTAAGCCAAATATTGGGATGTAGTGCTGCAATTTGGGCCAAAGATTAAGTGGGTGGCACTAATAAATGTGCAACAGCTTTGGGATTTACATCTAGTAGTAAATCTACTGTAGGGAGGTTCCAAGACTTGAGATGAACTATACTGGTTGCAGTATCTCATATATACAGGGGGTCATGTTCCCACCATAACTAAGCCAAATATTGAGATATTGTACTGCAATTTGGTCCACACACTAGTAAAAATCACTAATAAATATGGAATAGCTTCGACACCGACGGAATGGGCTAATCCAGGCCCCATTGCTCTGTAACCTGCAATTGAGTGGTCTAGCTGCATAAAACCCATGTACCTGGTGCGCCATTTTGGCAGCAGAGCTAAGCCAAATACTGGGATGTAATGATGCAATTTGGGCCAAGGATTAAGTGGGTGGCACTAATATATGTGCAACAGCTTTGGGACTTACATCTAGTAGTAAATCTACTGTAGGGAGGTTCCACGACTTGAGATGAACTATACTGGTTGCAGTATCTCATATATACAGGGGGTCATGTTCCCACCATAACTAAGCCAAATATTGAGATATTGTACTGCAATTTGGTCCACACACTAAGTAAAAATCACTAATAAATATGGAATAGTTTCGACACCGACGGAATGGGCTAATCCAGGCCCCATTGCTCTGTAACGTGCAATTGAGTGGTCTAGCTGCATAAAACCCATGTACCTGGTGCGCCATTTTGGCAGCAGAGCTAAGCCAAATATTGGGATCTAGTGCTGCAATTTGGGCCAAAGATTAAGTGGGTGGCACTAATAAATGTGCAACAGCTTTGGGACTTACATCTAGTAGTAAATCTACTGTAGGGAGGTTCCACGACTTGAGATGAACTATACTGGTTGCAGTATCTCATATATACAGGGGGTCATGTTCCCACCATAACTAAGCCAAATATTGAGATATTGTACTGCAATTTGGTCCACACACTAAGTAAAAATCACTAATAAATATGGATTAGCTTCGACACCGACGCAATGGGCTAATCCAGGCCCCATTGCTCTGTAACCTGCAATTGAGTGGTCTAGCTGCATTAAACCCATGTACCTGGTGCGCCATTTTGGCAGCAGAGCTAAGCCAAATATTGGGATGTAGTGCTGCAATTTGGGCCAAAGATTAAGTGGGTGGCACTAATAAATGTGCAACAGCTTTGGGACTTACATCTAGTAGTAAATCTACTGTAGGGAGGTTCCACGACTTGAGATGAACTATACTGGTTGCAGTATCTCATATATACAGGGGGTCATGTTCCCACCATAACTAAGCCAAATATTGAGATATTGTACTGCAATTTGGTCCACACACTAAGTAAAAATCACTAATAAATATGGATTAGCTTCGACACCGACGCAATGGGCTAATCCAGGCCCCATTGCTCTGTAACGTGCAATTGAGTGGTCTAGCTGCATAAAACCCATGTACCTGGTGCGCCATTTTGGCAGCAGAGCTAAGCCAAATATTGGGATGTAGTGCTGCAATTTGGGCCAAAGATTAAGTGGGTGGCACTAATAAATGTGTAACAGCTTTGGGACTTACATCTAGTAGTAAATCTACTGTAGGGAGGTTCCACGACTTGAGATGAACTATACTGGTTGCAGTATCTCATATATACAGGGGGTCATGTTCCCACCATAACTAAGCCAAATATTGAGATATTGTACTGCAATTTGGTCCACACACTAGTAAAAATCACTAATAAATATGGAATAGCTTCGACACCGACGGAATGGGCTAATCCAGGCCCCATTGCTCTGTAACGTGCAATTGAGTGGTCTAGCTGCATAAAACCCATGTACCTGGTGTGCCATTTTGGCAGCAGAGCTAAGCCAAATACTGGGATGTAATGATGCAATTTGGACCAAGGATTAAGTGGGTGGCACTAATATATGTGCAACAGCTTTGGGACTTACATCTAGTAGTAAATCTACTGTAGGGAGGTTCCACGACTTGAGATGAACTATACTGGTTGCAGTATCTCATATATACAGGGGGTCATGTTCCCACCATAACTAAGCCAAATATTGAGATATTGTACTGCAATTTGGTCCACACACTAAGTAAAAATCACTCATAAATATGGATTAGCTTCGACACCGACGCAATGGGCTAATCCAGGCCCCATTGCTCTGTAACCTGCAATTGAGTGGTCTAGCTGCATTAAACCCATGTACCTGGTGCGCCATTTTGGCAGCAGAGCTAAGCCAAATATTGGGATGTAGTGCTGCAATTTGGGCCAAAGATTAAGTGGGTGGCACTAATAAATGTGCAACAGCTTTGGGATTTACATCTAGTAGTAAATCTACTGTAGGGAGGTTCCACGACTTGAGATGAACTATACTGGTTGCAGTATCTCATATATACAGGGGGTCATGTTCCCACCATAACTAAGCCAAATATTGAGATATTGTACTGCAATTTGGTCCACACACTAAGTAAAAATCACTAATAAATATGGATTAGCTTCGACACCGACGCAATGGGCTAATCCAGGCCCCATTGCTCTGTAACCTGCAATTGAGTGGTCTAGCTGCATTAAACCCATGTACCTGGTGCGCCATTTTGGCAGCAGAGCTAAGCCAAATATTGGGATGTAGTGCTGCAATTTGGGCCAAAGATTAAGTGGGTGGCACTAATAAATGTGCAACAGCTTTGGGACTTACATCTAGTAGTAAATCTACTGTAGGGAGGTTCCACGACTTGAGATGAACTATACTGGTTGCAGTATCTCATATATACAGGGGGTCATGTTCCCACCATAACTAAGCCAAATATTGAGATATTGTACTGCAATTTGGTCCACACACTAAGTAAAAATCACTAATAAATATGGATTAGCTTCGACACCGACGCAATGGGCTAATCCAGGCCCCATTGCTCTGTAACGTGCAATTGAGTGGTCTAGCTGCATAAAACCCATGTACCTGGTGCGCCATTTTGGCAGCAGAGCTAAGCCAAATATTGGGATGTAGTGCTGCAATTTGGGCCAAAGATTAAGTGGGTGGCACTAATAAATGTGTAACAGCTTTGGGACTTACATCTAGTAGTAAATCTACTGTAGGGAGGTTCCACGACTTGAGATGAACTATACTGGTTGCAGTATCTCATATATACAGGGGGTCATGTTCCCACCATAACTAAGCCAAATATTGAGATATTGTACTGCAATTTGGTCCACACACTAGTAAAAATCACTAATAAATATGGAATAGCTTCGACACCGACGGAATGGGCTAATCCAGGCCCCATTGCTCTGTAACGTGCAATTGAGTGGTCTAGCTGCATAAAACCCATGTACCTGGTGTGCCATTTTGGCAGCAGAGCTAAGCCAAATACTGGGATGTAATGATGCAATTTGGACCAAGGATTAAGTGGGTGGCACTAATATATGTGCAACAGCTTTGGGACTTACATCTAGTAGTAAATCTACTGTAGGGAGGTTCCACGACTTGAGATGAACTATACTGGTTGCAGTATCTCATATATACAGGGGGTCATGTTCCCACCATAACTAAGCCAAATATTGAGATATTGTACTGCAATTTGGTCCACACACTAAGTAAAAATCACTCATAAATATGGATTAGCTTCGACACCGACGCAATGGGCTAATCCAGGCCCCATTGCTCTGTAACCTGCAATTGAGTGGTCTAGCTGCATTAAACCCATGTACCTGGTGCGCCATTTTGGCAGCAGAGCTAAGCCAAATATTGGGATGTAGTGCTGCAATTTGGGCCAAAGATTAAGTGGGTGGCACTAATAAATGTGCAACAGCTTTGGGATTTACATCTAGTAGTAAATCTACTGTAGGGAGGTTCCAAGACTTGAGATGAACTATACTGGTTGCAGTATCTCATATATACAGGGGGTCATGTTCCCACCATAACTAAGCCAAATATTGAGATATTGTACTGCAATTTGGTCCACACACTAAGTAAAAATCACTAATAAATATCGATTAGCTTCGACACCGACGCAATGGGCTAATCCAGGCCCCATTGCTCTGTAACCTGCAATTGAGTGGTCTAGCTGCATTAAACCCATGTACCTGGTGTGCCATTTTGGCAGCAGAGCTAAGCCAAATATTGGGATGTAGTGCTGCAATTTGGGCCAAAGATTAAGTGGCTGGCACTAATAAATGTGCAACAGCTTTGGGACTTACATCTAGTAGTAAATCTACTGTAGGGAGGTTCCACGACTTGAGATGAACTATACTGGTTGCAGTATCTCATATATACAGGGGGTCATGTTCCCACCATAACTAAGCCAAATATTGAGATATTGTACTGCAATTTGGTCCACACACTAGTAAAAATCACTAATAAATATGGAATAGCTTCGACACCGACGGAATGGGCTAATCCAGGCCCCATTGCTCTGTAACCTGCAATTGAGTGGTCTAGCTGCATAAAACCCATGTACCTGGTGCGCCATTTTGGCAGCAGAGCTAAGCCAAATACTGGGATGTAATGATGCAATTTGGGCCAAGGATTAAGTGGGTGGCACTAATATATGTGCAACAGCTTTGGGACTTACATCTAGTAGTAAATCTACTGTAGGGAGGTTCCACGACTTGAGATGAACTATACTGGTTGCAGTATCTCATATATACAGGGGGTCATGTTCCCACCATAACTAAGCCAAATATTGAGATATTGTACTGCAATTTGGTCCACACACTAAGTAAAAATCACTCATAAATATGGATTAGCTTCGACACCGACGCAATGGGCTAATCCAGGCCCCATTGCTCTGTAACCTGCAATTGAGTGGTCTAGCTGCATTAAACCCATGTACCTGGTGCGCCATTTTGGCAGCAGAGCTAAGCCAAATATTGGGATGTAGTGCTGCAATTTGGGCCAAAGATTAAGTGGGTGGCACTAATAAATGTGCAACAGCTTTGGGATTTACATCTAGTAGTAAATCTACTGTAGGGAGGTTCCACGACTTGAGATGAACTATACTGGTTGCAGTATCTCAGATATACAGGGGGTCATGTTCCCACCATAACTAAGCCAAATATTGAGATATTGTACTGCAATTTGGTCCACACACTAAGTAAAAATCACTAATAAATATCGATTAGCTTCGACACCGACGCAATGGGCTAATCCAGGCCCCATTGCTCTGTAACCTGCAATTGAGTGGTCTAGCTGCATTAAACCCATGTACCTGGTGTGCCATTTTGGCAGCAGAGCTAAGCCAAATATTGGGATGTAGTGCTGCAATTTGGGCCAAAGATTAAGTGGGTGGCACTAATAAATGTGCAACAGCTTTGGGACTTACATCTAGTAGTAAATCTACTGTAGGGAGGTTCCACGACTTGAGATGAACTATACTGGTTGCAGTATCTCATATATACAGGGGGTCATGTTCCCACCATAACTAAGCCAAATATTGAGATATTGTACTGCAATTTGGTCCACACACTAGTAAAAATCACTAATAAATATGGAATAGCTTCGACACCGACGGAATGGGCTAATCCAGGCCCCATTGCTCTGTAACCTGCAATTGAGTGGTCTAGCTGCATAAAACCCATGTACCTGGTGCGCCATTTTGGCAGCAGAGCTAAGCCAAATACTGGGATGTAATGATGCAATTTGGGCCAAGGATTAAGTGGGTGGCACTAATATATGTGCAACAGCTTTGGGACTTACATCTAGTAGTAAATCTACTGTAGGGAGGTTCCACGACTTGAGATGAACTATACTGGTTGCAGTATCTCATATATACAGGGGGTCATGTTCCCACCATAACTAAGCCAAATATTGAGATATTGTACTGCAATTTGGTCCACACACTAAGTAAAAATCACTCATAAATATGGATTAGCTTCGACACCGACGCAATGGGCTAATCCAGGCCCCATTGCTCTGTAACCTGCAATTGAGTGGTCTAGCTGCATTAAACCCATGTACCTGGTGCGCCATTTTGGCAGCAGAGCTAAGCCAAATATTGGGATGTAGTGCTGCAATTTGGGCCAAAGATTAAGTGGGTGGCACTAATAAATGTGCAACAGCTTTGGGATTTACATCTAGTAGTAAATCTACTGTAGGGAGGTTCCACGACTTGAGATGAACTATACTGGTTGCAGTATCTCAGATATACAGGGGGTCATGTTCCCACCATAACTAAGCCAAATATTGAGATATTGTACTGCAATTTGGTCCACACACTAAGTAAAAATCACTAATAAATATCGATTAGCTTCGACACCGACGCAATGGGCTAATCCAGGCCCCATTGCTCTGTAACCTGCAATTGAGTGGTCTAGCTGCATTAAACCCATGTACCTGGTGTGCCATTTTGGCAGCAGAGCTAAGCCAAATATTGGGATGTAGTGCTGCAATTTGGGCCAAAGATTAAGTGGGTGGCACTAATAAATGTGCAACAGCTTTGGGACTTACATCTAGTAGTAAATCTACTGTAGGGAGGTTCCACGACTTGAGATGAACTATACTGGTTGCAGTATCTCATATATACAGGGGGTCATGTTCCCACCATAACTAAGCCAAATATTGAGATATTGTACTGCAATTTGGTCCACACACTAGTAAAAATCACTAATAAATATGGAATAGCTTCGACACCGACGGAATGGGCTAATCCAGGCCCCATTGCTCTGTAACCTGCAATTGAGTGGTCTAGCTGCATAAAACCCATGTACCTGGTGCGCCATTTTGGCAGCAGAGCTAAGCCAAATACTGGGATGTAATGATGCAATTTGGGCCAAGGATTAAGTGGGTGGCACTAATATATGTGCAACAGCTTTGGGACTTACATCTAGTAGTAAATCTACTGTAGGGAGGTTCCACGACTTGAGATGAACTATACTGGTTGCAGTATCTCATATATACAGGGGGTCATGTTCCCACCATAACTAAGCCAAATATTGAGATATTGTACTGCAATTTGGTCCACACACTAAGTAAAAATCACTCATAAATATGGATTAGCTTCGACACCGACGCAATGGGCTAATCCAGGCCCCATTGCTCTGTAACCTGCAATTGAGTGGTCTAGCTGCATTAAACCCATGTACCTGGTGCGCCATTTTGGCAGCAGAGCTAAGCCAAATATTGGGATGTAGTGCTGCAATTTGGGCCAAAGATTAAGTGGGTGGCACTAATAAATGTGCAACAGCTTTGGGATTTACATCTAGTAGTAAATCTACTGTAGGGAGGTTCCACGACTTGAGATGAACTATACTGGTTGCAGTATCTCAGATATACAGGGGGTCATGTTCCCACCATAACTAAGCCAAATATTGAGATATTGTACTGCAATTTGGTCCACACACTAAGTAAAAATCACTAATAAATATCGATTAGCTTCGACACCGACGCAATGGGCTAATCCAGGCCCCATTGCTCTGTAACCTGCAATTGAGTGGTCTAGCTGCATTAAACCCATGTACCTGGTGTGCCATTTTGGCAGCAGAGCTAAGCCAAATATTGGGATGTAGTGCTGCAATTTGGGCCAAAGATTAAGTGGGTGGCACTAATAAATGTGCAACAGCTTTGGGACTTACATCTAGTAGTAAATCTACTGTAGGGAGGTTCCACGACTTGAGATGAACTATACTGGTTGCAGTATCTCATATATACAGGGGGTCATGTTCCCACCATAACTAAGCCAAATATTGAGATATTGTACTGCAATTTGGTCCACACACTAAGTTAAAATCACTAATAAATATGGAATAGCTTTGACACCTACGGAATGGGCTAATCCAGGCCCCATTGCTCTGTAACGTGCAATTGAGTGGTCTAGCTGCATAAAACCCATGTACCTGGTGCGCCATTTTGGCAGCAGAGCTAAGCCAAATATTGGGATGTAGTGCTGCAATTTGGGCCAAAGATTAAGTGGGTGGCACTAATAAATGTGCAACAGCTTTGGGACTTACATCTAGTAGTAAATCTACTGTAGGGAGGTTCCACGACTTGAGATGAACTATACTGGTTGCAGTATCTCATATATACAGGGGGTCATGTTCCCACCATAACTAAGCCAAATATTGAGATATTGTACTGCAATTTGGTCCACACACTAAGTAAAAATCACTAATAAATATGGATTAGCTTCGACACCGACGCAATGGGCTAATCCAGGCCCCATTGCTCTGTAACCTGCAATTGAGTGGTCTAGCTGCATTAAACCCATGTACCTGGTGCGCCATTTTGGCAGCAGAGCTAAGCCAAATATTGGGATGTAGTGCTGCAATTTGGGCCAAAGATTAAGTGGGTGGCACTAATAAATGTGCAACAGCTTTGGGACTTACATCTAGTAGTCAATCTACTGTAGGGAGGTTCCACGACTTGAGATGAACTATACTGGTTGCAGTATCTCATATATACAGGGGGTCATGTTCCCACCATAACTAAGCCAAATATTGAGATATTGTACTGCAATTTGGTCCACACACTAAGTAAAAATCACTAATAAATATGGATTAGCTTCGACACCGACGCAATGGGCTAATCCAGGCCCCATTGCTCTGTAACGTGCAATTGAGTGGTCTAGCTGCATAAAACCCATGTACCTGGTGCGCCATTTTGGCAGCAGAGCTAAGCCAAATACTGGGATGTAATGATGCAATTTGGGCCAAGGATTAAGTGGGTGGCACTAATATATGTGCAACAGCTTTGGGACTTACATCTAGTAGTAAATCTACTGTAGGGAGGTTCCACGACTTGAGATGAACTATACTGGTTGCAGTATCTCATATATACAGGGGGTCATGTTCCCACCATAACTAAGCCAAATATTGAGATATTGTACTGCAATTTGGTCCACACACTAAGTAAAAATCACTCATAAATATGGATTAGCTTCGACACCGACGCAATGGGCTAATCCAGGCCCCATTGCTCTGTAACCTGCAATTGAGTGGTCTAGCTGCATTAAACCCATGTACCTGGTGCGCCATTTTGGCAGCAGAGCTAAGCCAAATATTGGGATGTAGTGCTGCAATTTGGGCCAAAGATTAAGTGGGTGGCACTAATAAATGTGCAACAGCTTTGGGATTTACATCTAGTAGTAAATCTACTGTAGGGAGGTTCCACGACTTGAGATGAACTATACTGGTTGCAGTATCTCAGATATACAGGGGGTCATGTTCCCACCATAACTAAGCCAAATATTGAGATATTGTACTGCAATTTGGTCCACACACTAAGTAAAAATCACTAATAAATATCGATTAGCTTCGACACCGACGCAATGGGCTAATCCAGGCCCCATTGCTCTGTAACCTGCAATTGAGTGGTCTAGCTGCATTAAACCCATGTACCTGGTGTGCCATTTTGGCAGCAGAGCTAAGCCAAATATTGGGATGTAGTGCTGCAATTTGGGCCAAAGATTAAGTGGGTGGCACTAATAAATGTGCAACAGCTTTGGGACTTACATCTAGTAGTAAATCTACTGTAGGGAGGTTCCACGACTTGAGATGAACTATACTGGTTGCAGTATCTCATATATACAGGGGGTCATGTTCCCACCATAACTAAGCCAAATATTGAGATATTGTACTGCAATTTGGTCCACACACTAAGTTAAAATCACTAATAAATATGGAATAGCTTTGACACCTACGGAATGGGCTAATCCAGGCCCCATTGCTCTGTAACGTGCAATTGAGTGGTCTAGCTGCATAAAACCCATGTACCTGGTGTGCCATTTTGGCAGCAGAGCTAAGCCAAATATTGGGATGTAGTGCTGCAATTTGGGCCAAAGATTAAGTGGGTGGCACTAATAAATGTGCAACAGCTTTGGGACTTACATCTAGTAGTAAATCTACTGTAGGGAGGTTCCACGACTTGAGATGAACTATACTGGTTGCAGTATCTCATATATACAGGGGGTCATGTTCCCACCATAACTAAGCCAAATATTGAGATATTGTACTGCAATTTGGTCCACACACTAAGTAAAAATCACTAATAAATATGGATTAGCTTCGACACCGACGCAATGGGCTAATCCAGGCCCCATTGCTCTGTAACCTGCAATTGAGTGGTCTAGCTGCATTAAACCCATGTACCTGGTGCGCCATTTTGGCAGCAGAGCTAAGCCAAATATTGGGATGTAGTGCTGCAATTTGGGCCAAAGATTAAGTGGGTGGCACTAATAAATGTGCAACAGCTTTGGGACTTACATCTAGTAGTCAATCTACTGTAGGGAGGTTCCACGACTTGAGATGAACTATACTGGTTGCAGTATCTCATATATACAGGGGGTCATGTTCCCACCATAACTAAGCCAAATATTGAGATATTGTACTGCAATTTGGTCCACACACTAAGTAAAAATCACTAATAAATATGGATTAGCTTCGACACCGACGCAATGGGCTAATCCAGGCCCCATTGCTCTGTAACGTGCAATTGAGTGGTCTAGCTGCATAAAACCCATGTACCTGGTGCGCCATTTTGGCAGCAGAGCTAAGCCAAATATTGGGATGTAGTGCTGCAATTTGGGCCAAAGATTAAGTGGATGGCACTAATAAATCTGTAACAGCTTTGGGACTTACATCTAGTAGTAAATCTACTGTAGGGAGGTTCCACGACTTGAGATGAACTATACTGGTTGCAGTATCTCATATATACAGGGGGTCATGTTCCCACCATAACTAAGCCAAATATTGAGATATTGTACTGCAATTTGGTCCACACACTAGTAAAAATCACTAATAAATATGGAATAGCTTCGACACCGACGGAATGGGCTAATCCAGGCCCCATTGCTCTGTAACGTGCAATTGAGTGGTCTAGCTGCATAAAACCCATGTACCTGGTGCGCCATTTTGGCAGCAGAGCTAAGCCAAATACTGGGATGTAATGATGCAATTTGGGCCAAGGATTAAGTGGGTGGCACTAATATATGTGCAACAGCTTTGGGACTTACATCTAGTAGTAAATCTACTGTAGGGAGGTTCCACGACTTGAGATGAACTATACTGGTTGCAGTATCTCATATATACAGGGGGTCATGTTCCCACCATAACTAAGCCAAATATTGAGATATTGTACTGCAATTTGGTCCACACACTAGTAAAAATCACTAATAAATATGGAATAGCTTCGACACCGACGGAATGGGCTAATCCAGGCCCCATTGCTCTGTAACGTGCAATTGAGTGGTCTAGCTGCATAAAACCCATGTACCTGGTGCGCCATTTTGGCAGCAGAGCTAAGCCAAATACTGGGATGAAATGATGCAATTTGGGCCAAGGATTAAGTGGGTGGCACTAATATATGTGCAACAGCTTTGGGACTTACATCTAGTAGTAAATCTACTGTAGGGAGGTTCCACGACTTGAGATGAACTATACTGGTTGCAGTATCTCATATATACAGGGGGTCATGTTCCCACCATAACTAAGCCAAATATTGAGATATTGTACTGCAATTTGGTCCACACACTAAGTAAAAATCACTAATAAATATGGATTAGCTTCGACACCGACGCAATGGGCTAATCCAGGCCCCATTGCTCTGTAACGTGCAATTGAGTGGTCTAGCTGCATAAAACCCATGTACCTGGTGCGCCATTTTGGCAGCAGAGCTAAGCCAAATATTGGGATGTAGTGCTGCAATTTGGGCCAAAGATTAAGTGGGTGGCACTAATAAATGTGTAACAGCTTTGGGACTTACATCTAGTAGTAAATCTACTGTAGGGAGGTTCCACGACTTGAGATGAACTATACTGGTTGCAGTATCTCATATATACAGGGGGTCATGTTCCCACCATAACTAAGCCAAATATTGAGATATTGTACTGCAATTTGGTCCACACACTAGTAAAAATCACTAATAAATATGGAATAGCTTCGACACCGACGGAATGGGCTAATCCAGGCCCCATTGCTCTGTAACGTGCAATTGAGTGGTCTAGCTGCATAAAACCCATGTACCTGGTGTGCCATTTTGGCAGCAGAGCTAAGCCAAATACTGGGATGTAATGATTCAATTTGGACCAAGGATTAAGTGGGTGGCACTAATATATGTGCAACAGCTTTGGGACTTACATCTAGTAGTAAATCTACTGTAGGGAGGTTCCACGACTTGAGATGAACTATACTGGTTGCAGTATCTCATATATACAGGGGGTCATGTTCCCACCATAACTAAGCCAAATATTGAGATATTGTACTGCAATTTGGTCCACACACTAAGTAAAAATCACTCATAAATATGGATTAGCTTCGACACCGACGCAATGGGCTAATCCAGGCCCCATTGCTCTGTAACCTGCAATTGAGTGGTCTAGCTGCATTAAACCCATGTACCTGGTGCGCCATTTTGGCAGCAGAGCTAAGCCAAATATTGGGATGTAGTGCTGCAATTTGGGCCAAAGATTAAGTGGGTGGCACTAATAAATGTGCAACAGCTTTGGGATTTACATCTAGTAGTAAATCTACTGTAGGGAGGTTCCAAGACTTGAGATGAACTATACTGGTTGCAGTATCTCATATATACAGGGGGTCATGTTCCCACCATAACTAAGCCAAATATTGAGATATTGTACTGCAATTTGGTCCACACACTAAGTAAAAATCACTAATAAATATTGATTAGCTTCGACACCGACGCAATGGGCTAATCCAGGCCCCATTGCTCTGTAACCTGCAATTGAGTGGTCTAGCTGCATTAAACCCATGTACCTGGTGTGCCATTTTGGCAGCAGAGCTAAGCCAAATATTGGGATGTAGTGCTGCAATTTGGGCCAAAGATTAAGTGGGTGGCACTAATAAATGTGCAACAGCTTTGGGACTTACATCTAGTAGTAAATCTACTGTAGGGAGGTTCCACGACTTGAGATGAACTATACTGGTTGCAGTATCTCATATATACAGGGGGTCATGTTCCCACCATAACTAAGCCAAATATTGAGATATTGTACTGCAATTTGGTCCACACACTAGTAAAAATCACTAATAAATATGGAATAGCTTCGACACCGACGGAATGGGCTAATCCAGGCCCCATTGCTCTGTAACCTGCAATTGAGTGGTCTAGCTGCATAAAACCCATGTACCTGGTGCGCCATTTTGGCAGCAGAGCTAAGCCAAATACTGGGATGTAATGATGCAATTTGGGCCAAGGATTAAGTGGGTGGCACTAATATATGTGCAACAGCTTTGGGACTTACATCTAGTAGTAAATCTACTGTAGGGAGGTTCCACGACTTGAGATGAACTATACTGGTTGCAGTATCTCATATATACAGGGGGTCATGTTCCCACCATAACTAAGCCAAATATTGAGATATTGTACTGCAATTTGGTCCACACACTAAGTAAAAATCACTAATAAATATGGAATAGTTTCGACACCGACGGAATGGGCTAATCCAGGCCCCATTGCTCTGTAACGTGCAATTGAGTGGTCTAGCTGCATAAAACCCATGTACCTGGTGCGCCATTTTGGCAGCAGAGCTAAGCCAAATATTGGGATGTAGTGCTGCAATTTGGGCCAAAGATTAAGTGGGTGGCACTAATAAATGTGCAACAGCTTTGGGACTTACATCTAGTAGTAAATCTACTGTAGGGAGGTTCCACGACTTGAGATGAACTATACTGGTTGCAGTATCTCATATATACAGGGGGTCATGTTCCCACCATAACTAAGCCAAATATTGAGATATTGTACTGCAATTTGGTCCACACACTAAGTAAAAATCACTAATAAATATGGATTAGCTTCGACACCGACGCAATGGGCTAATCCAGGCCCCATTGCTCTGTAACCTGCAATTGAGTGGTCTAGCTGCATTAATGTAGTGCTGCAATTTGGGCCAAAGATTAAGTGGGTGGCACTAATAAATGTGCAACAGCTTTGGGACTTACATCTAGTAGTAAATCTACTGTAGGGAGGTTCCACGACTTGAGATGAACTATACTGGTTGCAGTATCTCATATATACAGGGGGTCATGTTCCCACTATAACTAAGCCAAATATTGAGATATTGTACTGCAATTTGGTCCACACACTAAGTAAAAATCACTAATAAATATGGATTAGCTTCGACACCGACGCAATGGGCTAATCCAGGCCCCATTGCTCTGTAACGTGCAATTGAGTGGTCTAGCTGCATAAAACCCATGTACCTGGTGCGCCATTTTGGCAGCAGAGCTAAGCCAAATATTGGGATGTAGTGCTGCAATTTGGGCCAAAGATTAAGTGGGTGGCACTAATAAATGTGTAACAGCTTTGGGACTTACATCTAGTAGTAAATCTACTGTAGGGAGGTTCCACAACTTGAGATGAACTATACTGGTTGCAGTATCTCATATATACAGGGGGTCATGTTCCCACCATAACTAAGCCAAATATTGAGATATTGTACTGCAATTTGGTCCACACACTAGTAAAAATCACTAATAAATATGGAATAGCTTCGACACCGACGGAATGGGCTAATCCAGGCCCCATTGCTCTGTAACGTGCAATTGAGTGGTCTAGCTGCATAAAACCCATGTACCTGGTGTGCCATTTTGGCAGCAGAGCTAAGCCAAATACTGGGATGTAATGATGCAATTTGGGCCAAGGATTAAGTGGGTGGCACTAATATATGTGCAACAGCTTTGGGACTTACATCTAGTAGTAAATCTACTGTAGGGAGGTTCCACGACTTGAGATGAACTATACTGGTTGCAGTATCTCATATATACAGGGGGTCATGTTCCCACCATAACTAAGCCAAATATTGAGATATTGTACTGCAATTTGGTCCACACACTAAGTAAAAATCACTCATAAATATGGATTAGCTTCGACACCGACGCAATGGGCTAATCCAGGCCCCATTGCTCTGTAACCTGCAATTGAGTGGTCTAGCTGCATTAAACCCATGTACCTGGTGCGCCATTTTGGCAGCAGAGCTAAGCCAAATATTGGGATGTAGTGCTGCAATTTGGGCCAAAGATTAAGTGGGTGGCACTAATAAATGTGCAACAGCTTTGGGATTTACATCTAGTAGTAAATCTACTGTAGGGAGGTTCCAAGACTTGAGATGAACTATACTGGTTGCAGTATCTCATATATACAGGGGGTCATGTTCCCACCATAACTAAGCCAAATATTGAGATATTGTACTGCAATTTGGTCCACACACTAAGTAAAAATCACTAATAAATATTGATTAGCTTCGACACCGACGCAATGGGCTAATCCAGGCCCCATTGCTCTGTAACCTGCAATTGAGTGGTCTAGCTGCATTAAACCCATGTACCTGGTGTGCCATTTTGGCAGCAGAGCTAAGCCAAATATTGGGATGTAGTGCTGCAATTTGGGCCAAAGATTAAGTGGGTGGCACTAATAAATGTGCAACAGCTTTGGGACTTACATCTAGTAGTAAATCTACTGTAGGGAGGTTCCACGACTTGAGATGAACTATACTGGTTGCAGTATCTCATATATACAGGGGGTCATGTTCCCACCATAACTAAGCCAAATATTGAGATATTGTACTGCAATTTGGTCCACACACTAGTAAAAATCACTAATAAATATGGAATAGCTTCGACACCGACGGAATGGGCTAATCCAGGCCCCATTGCTCTGTAACCTGCAATTGAGTGGTCTAGCTGCATAAAACCCATGTACCTGGTGCGCCATTTTGGCAGCAGAGCTAAGCCAAATACTGGGATGTAATGATGCAATTTGGGCCAAGGATTAAGTGGGTGGCACTAATATATGTGCAACAGCTTTGGGACTTACATCTAGTAGTAAATCTACTGTAGGGAGGTTCCACGACTTGAGATGAACTATACTGGTTGCAGTATCTCATATATACAGGGGGTCATGTTCCCACCATAACTAAGCCAAATATTGAGATATTGTACTGCAATTTGGTCCACACACTAAGTAAAAATCACTAATAAATATGGAATAGTTTCGACACCGACGGAATGGGCTAATCCAGGCCCCATTGCTCTGTAACGTGCAATTGAGTGGTCTAGCTGCATAAAACCCATGTACCTGGTGCGCCATTTTGGCAGCAGAGCTAAGCCAAATATTGGGATGTAGTGCTGCAATTTGGGCCAAAGATTAAGTGGGTGGCACTAATAAATGTGCAACAGCTTTGGGACTTACATCTAGTAGTAAATCTACTGTAGGGAGGTTCCACGACTTGAGATGAACTATACTGGTTGCAGTATCTCATATATACAGGGGGTCATGTTCCCACCATAACTAAGCCAAATATTGAGATATTGTACTGCAATTTGGTCCACACACTAAGTAAAAATCACTAATAAATATGGATTAGCTTCGACACCGACGCAATGGGCTAATCCAGGCCCCATTGCTCTGTAACCTGCAATTGAGTGGTCTAGCTGCATTAATGTAGTGCTGCAATTTGGGCCAAAGATTAAGTGGGTGGCACTAATAAATGTGCAACAGCTTTGGGACTTACATCTAGTAGTAAATCTACTGTAGGGAGGTTCCACGACTTGAGATGAACTATACTGGTTGCAGTATCTCATATATACAGGGGGTCATGTTCCCACTATAACTAAGCCAAATATTGAGATATTGTACTGCAATTTGGTCCACACACTAAGTAAAAATCACTAATAAATATGGATTAGCTTCGACACCGACGCAATGGGCTAATCCAGGCCCCATTGCTCTGTAACGTGCAATTGAGTGGTCTAGCTGCATAAAACCCATGTACCTGGTGCGCCATTTTGGCAGCAGAGCTAAGCCAAATATTGGGATGTAGTGCTGCAATTTGGGCCAAAGATTAAGTGGGTGGCACTAATAAATGTGTAACAGCTTTGGGACTTACATCTAGTAGTAAATCTACTGTAGGGAGGTTCCACAACTTGAGATGAACTATACTGGTTGCAGTATCTCATATATACAGGGGGTCATGTTCCCACCATAACTAAGCCAAATATTGAGATATTGTACTGCAATTTGGTCCACACACTAGTAAAAATCACTAATAAATATGGAATAGCTTCGACACCGACGGAATGGGCTAATCCAGGCCCCATTGCTCTGTAACGTGCAATTGAGTGGTCTAGCTGCATAAAACCCATGTACCTGGTGTGCCATTTTGGCAGCAGAGCTAAGCCAAATACTGGGATGTAATGATGCAATTTGGGCCAAGGATTAAGTGGGTGGCACTAATATATGTGCAACAGCTTTGGGACTTACATCTAGTAGTAAATCTACTGTAGGGAGGTTCCACGACTTGAGATGAACTATACTGGTTGCAGTATCTCATATATACAGGGGGTCATGTTCCCACCATAACTAAGCCAAATATTGAGATATTGTACTGCAATTTGGTCCACACACTAAGTAAAAATCACTCATAAATATGGATTAGCTTCGACACCGACGCAATGGGCTAATCCAGGCCCCATTGCTCTGTAACCTGCAATTGAGTGGTCTAGCTGCATTAAACCCATGTACCTGGTGCGCCATTTTGGCAGCAGAGCTAAGCCAAATATTGGGATGTAGTGCTGCAATTTGGGCCAAAGATTAAGTGGGTGGCACTAATAAATGTGCAACAGCTTTGGGACTTACATCTAGTAGTAAATCTACTGTAGGGAGGTTCCACGACTTGAGATGAACTATACTGGTTGCAGTATCTCATATATACAGGGGGTCATGTTCCCACCATAACTAAGCCAAATATTGAGATATTGTACTGCAATTTGGTCCACACACTAAGTAAAAATCACTAATAAATATGGATTAGCTTCGACACCGACGCAATGGGCTAATCCAGGCCCCATTGCTCTGTAACGTGCAATTGAGTGGTCTAGCTGCATAAAACCCATGTACCTGGTGCGCCATTTTGGCAGCAGAGCTAAGCCAAATATTGGGATGTAGTGCTGCAATTTGGGCCAAAGATTAAGTGGGTGGCACTAATAAATGTGTAACAGCTTTGGGACTTACATCTAGTAGTAAATCTACTGTAGGGAGGTTCCACGACTTGAGATGAACTATACTGGTTGCAGTATCTCATATATACAGGGGGTCATGTTCCCACCATAACTAAGCCAAATATTGAGATATTGTACTGCAATTTGGTCCACACACTAGTAAAAATCACTAATAAATATGGAATAGCTTCGACACCGACGGAATGGGCTAATCCAGGCCCCATTGCTCTGTAACGTGCAATTGAGTGGTCTAGCTGCATAAAACCCATGTACCTGGTGTGCCATTTTGGCAGCAGAGCTAAGCCAAATACTGGGATGTAATGATGCAATTTGGACCAAGGATTAAGTGGGTGGCACTAATATATGTGCAACAGCTTTGGGACTTACATCTAGTAGTAAATCTACTGTAGGGAGGTTCCACGACTTGAGATGAACTATACTGGTTGCAGTATCTCATATATACAGGGGGTCATGTTCCCACCATAACTAAGCCAAATATTGAGATATTGTACTGCAATTTGGTCCACACACTAAGTAAAAATCACTCATAAATATGGATTAGCTTCGACACCGACGCAATGGGCTAATCCAGGCCCCATTGCTCTGTAACCTGCAATTGAGTGGTCTAGCTGCATTAAACCCATGTACCTGGTGCGCCATTTTGGCAGCAGAGCTAAGCCAAATATTGGGATGTAGTGCTGCAATTTGGGCCAAAGATTAAGTGGGTGGCACTAATAAATGTGCAACAGCTTTGGGATTTACATCTAGTAGTAAATCTACTGTAGGGAGGTTCCAAGACTTGAGATGAACTATACTGGTTGCAGTATCTCATATATACAGGGGGTCATGTTCCCACCATAACTAAGCCAAATATTGAGATATTGTACTGCAATTTGGTCCACACACTAAGTAAAAATCACTAATAAATATCGATTAGCTTCGACACCGACGCAATGGGCTAATCCAGGCCCCATTGCTCTGTAACCTGCAATTGAGTGGTCTAGCTGCATTAAACCCATGTACCTGGTGTGCCATTTTGGCAGCAGAGCTAAGCCAAATATTGGGATGTAGTGCTGCAATTTGGGCCAAAGATTAAGTGGGTGGCACTAATAAATGTGCAACAGCTTTGGGACTTACATCTAGTAGTAAATCTACTGTAGGGAGGTTCCACGACTTGAGATGAACTATACTGGTTGCAGTATCTCATATATACAGGGGGTCATGTTCCCACCATAACTAAGCCAAATATTGAGATATTGTACTGCAATTTGGTCCACACACTAGTAAAAATCACTAATAAATATGGAATAGCTTCGACACCGACGGAATGGGCTAATCCAGGCCCCATTGCTCTGTAACCTGCAATTGAGTGGTCTAGCTGCATAAAACCCATGTACCTGGTGCGCCATTTTGGCAGCAGAGCTAAGCCAAATACTGGGATGTAATGATGCAATTTGGGCCAAGGATTAAGTGGGTGGCACTAATATATGTGCAACAGCTTTGGGACTTACATCTAGTAGTAAATCTACTGTAGGGAGGTTCCACGACTTGAGATGAACTATACTGGTTGCAGTATCTCATATATACAGGGGGTCATGTTCCCACCATAACTAAGCCAAATATTGAGATATTGTACTGCAATTTGGTCCACACACTAAGTAAAAATCACTCATAAATATGGATTAGCTTCGACACCGACGCAATGGGCTAATCCAGGCCCCATTGCTCTGTAACCTGCAATTGAGTGGTCTAGCTGCATTAAACCCATGTACCTGGTGCGCCATTTTGGCAGCAGAGCTAAGCCAAATATTGGGATGTAGTGCTGCAATTTGGGCCAAAGATTAAGTGGGTGGCACTAATAAATGTGCAACAGCTTTGGGATTTACATCTAGTAGTAAATCTACTGTAGGGAGGTTCCACGACTTGAGATGAACTATACTGGTTGCAGTATCTCAGATATACAGGGGGTCATGTTCCCACCATAACTAAGCCAAATATTGAGATATTGTACTGCAATTTGGTCCACACACTAAGTAAAAATCACTAATAAATATCGATTAGCTTCGACACCGACGCAATGGGCTAATCCAGGCCCCATTGCTCTGTAACCTGCAATTGAGTGGTCTAGCTGCATTAAACCCATGTACCTGGTGTGCCATTTTGGCAGCAGAGCTAAGCCAAATATTGGGATGTAGTGCTGCAATTTGGGCCAAAGATTAAGTGGGTGGCACTAATAAATGTGCAACAGCTTTGGGACTTACATCTAGTAGTAAATCTACTGTAGGGAGGTTCCACGACTTGAGATGAACTATACTGGTTGCAGTATCTCATATATACAGGGGGTCATGTTCCCACCATAACTAAGCCAAATATTGAGATATTGTACTGCAATTTGGTCCACACACTAGTAAAAATCACTAATAAATATGGAATAGCTTCGACACCGACGGAATGGGCTAATCCAGGCCCCATTGCTCTGTAACCTGCAATTGAGTGGTCTAGCTGCATAAAACCCATGTACCTGGTGCGCCATTTTGGCAGCAGAGCTAAGCCAAATACTGGGATGTAATGATGCAATTTGGGCCAAGGATTAAGTGGGTGGCACTAATATATGTGCAACAGCTTTGGGACTTACATCTAGTAGTAAATCTACTGTAGGGAGGTTCCACGACTTGAGATGAACTATACTGGTTGCAGTATCTCATATATACAGGGGGTCATGTTCCCACCATAACTAAGCCAAATATTGAGATATTGTACTGCAATTTGGTCCACACACTAAGTAAAAATCACTCATAAATATGGATTAGCTTCGACACCGACGCAATGGGCTAATCCAGGCCCCATTGCTCTGTAACCTGCAATTGAGTGGTCTAGCTGCATTAAACCCATGTACCTGGTGCGCCATTTTGGCAGCAGAGCTAAGCCAAATATTGGGATGTAGTGCTGCAATTTGGGCCAAAGATTAAGTGGGTGGCACTAATAAATGTGCAACAGCTTTGGGATTTACATCTAGTAGTAAATCTACTGTAGGGAGGTTCCACGACTTGAGATGAACTATACTGGTTGCAGTATCTCAGATATACAGGGGGTCATGTTCCCACCATAACTAAGCCAAATATTGAGATATTGTACTGCAATTTGGTCCACACACTAAGTAAAAATCACTAATAAATATCGATTAGCTTCGACACCGACGCAATGGGCTAATCCAGGCCCCATTGCTCTGTAACCTGCAATTGAGTGGTCTAGCTGCATTAAACCCATGTACCTGGTGTGCCATTTTGGCAGCAGAGCTAAGCCAAATATTGGGATGTAGTGCTGCAATTTGGGCCAAAGATTAAGTGGGTGGCACTAATAAATGTGCAACAGCTTTGGGATTTACATCTAGTAGTAAATCTACTGTAGGGAGGTTCCACGACTTGAGATGAACTATACTGGTTGCAGTATCTCAGATATACAGGGGGTCATGTTCCCACCATAACTAAGCCAAATATTGAGATATTGTACTGCAATTTGGTCCACACACTAAGTAAAAATCACTAATAAATATCGATTAGCTTCGACACCGACGCAATGGGCTAATCCAGGCCCCATTGCTCTGTAACCTGCAATTGAGTGGTCTAGCTGCATTAAACCCATGTACCTGGTGTGCCATTTTGGCAGCAGAGCTAAGCCAAATATTGGGATGTAGTGCTGCAATTTGGGCCAAAGATTAAGTGGGTGGCACTAATAAATGTGCAACAGCTTTGGGACTTACATCTAGTAGTAAATCTACTGTAGGGAGGTTCCACGACTTGAGATGAACTATACTGGTTGCAGTATCTCATATATACAGGGGGTCATGTTCCCACCATAACTAAGCCAAATATTGAGATATTGTACTGCAATTTGGTCCACACACTAGTAAAAATCACTAATAAATATGGAATAGCTTCGACACCGACGGAATGGGCTAATCCAGGCCCCATTGCTCTGTAACCTGCAATTGAGTGGTCTAGCTGCATAAAACCCATGTACCTGGTGCGCCATTTTGGCAGCAGAGCTAAGCCAAATACTGGGATGTAATGATGCAATTTGGGCCAAGGATTAAGTGGGTGGCACTAATATATGTGCAACAGCTTTGGGACTTACATCTAGTAGTAAATCTACTGTAGGGAGGTTCCACGACTTGAGATGAACTATACTGGTTGCAGTATCTCATATATACAGGGGGTCATGTTCCCACCATAACTAAGCCAAATATTGAGATATTGTACTGCAATTTGGTCCACACACTAAGTAAAAATCACTCATAAATATGGATTAGCTTCGACACCGACGCAATGGGCTAATCCAGGCCCCATTGCTCTGTAACCTGCAATTGAGTGGTCTAGCTGCATTAAACCCATGTACCTGGTGCGCCATTTTGGCAGCAGAGCTAAGCCAAATATTGGGATGTAGTGCTGCAATTTGGGCCAAAGATTAAGTGGGTGGCACTAATAAATGTGCAACAGCTTTGGGATTTACATCTAGTAGTAAATCTACTGTAGGGAGGTTCCACGACTTGAGATGAACTATACTGGTTGCAGTATCTCAGATATACAGGGGGTCATGTTCCCACCATAACTAAGCCAAATATTGAGATATTGTACTGCAATTTGGTCCACACACTAAGTAAAAATCACTAATAAATATCGATTAGCTTCGACACCGACGCAATGGGCTAATCCAGGCCCCATTGCTCTGTAACCTGCAATTGAGTGGTCTAGCTGCATTAAACCCATGTACCTGGTGTGCCATTTTGGCAGCAGAGCTAAGCCAAATATTGGGATGTAGTGCTGCAATTTGGGCCAAAGATTAAGTGGGTGGCACTAATAAATGTGCAACAGCTTTGGGACTTACATCTAGTAGTAAATCTACTGTAGGGAGGTTCCACGACTTGAGATGAACTATACTGGTTGCAGTATCTCATATATACAGGGGGTCATGTTCCCACCATAACTAAGCCAAATATTGAGATATTGTACTGCAATTTGGTCCACACACTAAGTTAAAATCACTAATAAATATGGAATAGCTTTGACACCTACGGAATGGGCTAATCCAGGCCCCATTGCTCTGTAACGTGCAATTGAGTGGTCTAGCTGCATAAAACCCATGTACCTGGTGCGCCATTTTGGCAGCAGAGCTAAGCCAAATATTGGGATGTAGTGCTGCAATTTGGGCCAAAGATTAAGTGGGTGGCACTAATAAATGTGCAACAGCTTTGGGACTTACATCTAGTAGTAAATCTACTGTAGGGAGGTTCCACGACTTGAGATGAACTATACTGGTTGCAGTATCTCATATATACAGGGGGTCATGTTCCCACCATAACTAAGCCAAATATTGAGATATTGTACTGCAATTTGGTCCACACACTAAGTAAAAATCACTAATAAATATGGATTAGCTTCGACACCGACGCAATGGGCTAATCCAGGCCCCATTGCTCTGTAACCTGCAATTGAGTGGTCTAGCTGCATTAAACCCATGTACCTGGTGCGCCATTTTGGCAGCAGAGCTAAGCCAAATATTGGGATGTAGTGCTGCAATTTGGGCCAAAGATTAAGTGGGTGGCACTAATAAATGTGCAACAGCTTTGGGACTTACATCTAGTAGTCAATCTACTGTAGGGAGGTTCCACGACTTGAGATGAACTATACTGGTTGCAGTATCTCATATATACAGGGGGTCATGTTCCCACCATAACTAAGCCAAATATTGAGATATTGTACTGCAATTTGGTCCACACACTAAGTAAAAATCACTAATAAATATGGATTAGCTTCGACACCGACGCAATGGGCTAATCCAGGCCCCATTGCTCTGTAACGTGCAATTGAGTGGTCTAGCTGCATAAAACCCATGTACCTGGTGCGCCATTTTGGCAGCAGAGCTAAGCCAAATACTGGGATGTAATGATGCAATTTGGGCCAAGGATTAAGTGGGTGGCACTAATATATGTGCAACAGCTTTGGGACTTACATCTAGTAGTAAATCTACTGTAGGGAGGTTCCACGACTTGAGATGAACTATACTGGTTGCAGTATCTCATATATACAGGGGGTCATGTTCCCACCATAACTAAGCCAAATATTGAGATATTGTACTGCAATTTGGTCCACACACTAAGTAAAAATCACTCATAAATATGGATTAGCTTCGACACCGACGCAATGGGCTAATCCAGGCCCCATTGCTCTGTAACCTGCAATTGAGTGGTCTAGCTGCATTAAACCCATGTACCTGGTGCGCCATTTTGGCAGCAGAGCTAAGCCAAATATTGGGATGTAGTGCTGCAATTTGGGCCAAAGATTAAGTGGGTGGCACTAATAAATGTGCAACAGCTTTGGGATTTACATCTAGTAGTAAATCTACTGTAGGGAGGTTCCACGACTTGAGATGAACTATACTGGTTGCAGTATCTCAGATATACAGGGGGTCATGTTCCCACCATAACTAAGCCAAATATTGAGATATTGTACTGCAATTTGGTCCACACACTAAGTAAAAATCACTAATAAATATCGATTAGCTTCGACACCGACGCAATGGGCTAATCCAGGCCCCATTGCTCTGTAACCTGCAATTGAGTGGTCTAGCTGCATTAAACCCATGTACCTGGTGTGCCATTTTGGCAGCAGAGCTAAGCCAAATATTGGGATGTAGTGCTGCAATTTGGGCCAAAGATTAAGTGGGTGGCACTAATAAATGTGCAACAGCTTTGGGACTTACATCTAGTAGTAAATCTACTGTAGGGAGGTTCCACGACTTGAGATGAACTATACTGGTTGCAGTATCTCATATATACAGGGGGTCATGTTCCCACCATAACTAAGCCAAATATTGAGATATTGTACTGCAATTTGGTCCACACACTAAGTTAAAATCACTAATAAATATGGAATAGCTTCGACACCGACGCAATGGGCTAATCCAGGCCCCATTGCTCTGTAACGTGCAATTGAGTGGTCTAGCTGCATTAAACCCATGTACCTGGTGTGCCATTTTGGCAGCAGAGCTAAGCCAAATATTGGGATGTAGTGCTGCAATTTGGGCCAAAGATTAAGTGGGTGGCACTAATAAATGTGCAACAGCTTTGGGACTTACATCTAGTAGTAAATCTACTGTAGGGAGGTTCCACGACTTGAGATGAACTATACTGGTTGCAGTATCTCATATATACAGGGGGTCATGTTCCCACCATAACTAAGCCAAATATTGAGATATTGTACTGCAATTTGGTCCACACACTAAGTTAAAATCACTAATAAATATGGAATAGCTTCGACACCGACGCAATGGGCTAATCCAGGCCCCATTGCTCTGTAACGTGCAATTGAGTGGTCTAGCTGCATAAAACCCATGTACCTGGTGTGCCATTTTGGCAGCAGAGCTAAGCCAAATATTGGGATGTAGTGCTGCAATTTGGGCCAAAGATTAAGTGGGTGGCACTAATAAATGTGCAACAGCTTTGGGACTTACATCTAGTAGTAAATCTACTGTAGGGAGGTTCCACGACTTGAGATGAACTATACTGGTTGCAGTATCTCATATATACAGGGGGTCATGTTCCCACCATAACTAAGCCAAATATTGAGATATTGTACTGCAATTTGGTCCACACACTAAGTTAAAATCACTAATAAATATGGAATAGCTTTGACACCTACGGAATGGGCTAATCCAGGCCCCATTGCTCTGTAATGTGCAATTGAGTGGTCTAGCTGCATAAAACCCATGTACCTGGTGTGCCATTTTGGCAGCAGAGCTAAGCCAAATATTGGGATGTAGTGCTGCAATTTGGGCCAAAGATTAAGTGGGTGGCACTAATAAATGTGCAACAGCTTTGGGACTTACATCTAGTAGTAAATCTACTGTAGGGAGGTTCCACGACTTGAGATGAACTATACTGGTTGCAGTATCTCATATATACAGGGGGTCATGTTCCCACCATAACTAAGCCAAATATTGAGATATTGTACTGCAATTTGGTCCACACACTAAGTAAAAATCACTAATAAATATGGATTAGCTTCGACACCGACGCAATGGGCTAATCCAGGCCCCATTGCTCTGTAACCTGCAATTGAGTGGTCTAGCTGCATTAAACCCATGTACCTGGTGCGCCATTTTGGCAGCAGAGCTAAGCCAAATATTGGGATGTAGTGCTGCAATTTGGGCCAAAGATTAAGTGGGTGGCACTAATAAATGTGCAACAGCTTTGGGACTTACATCTAGTAGTCAATCTACTGTAGGGAGGTTCCACGACTTGAGATGAACTATACTGGTTGCAGTATCTCATATATACAGGGGGTCATGTTCCCACCATAACTAAGCCAAATATTGAGATATTGTACTGCAATTTGGTCCACACACTAAGTAAAAATCACTAATAAATATGGATTAGCTTCGACACCGACGCAATGGGCTAATCCAGGCCCCATTGCTCTGTAACGTGCAATTGAGTGGTCTAGCTGCATAAAACCCATGTACCTGGTGCGCCATTTTGGCAGCAGAGCTAAGCCAAATATTGGGATGTAGTGCTGCAATTTGGGCCAAAGATTAAGTGGATGGCACTAATAAATCTGTAACAGCTTTGGGACTTACATCTAGTAGTAAATCTACTGTAGGGAGGTTCCACGACTTGAGATGAACTATACTGGTTGCAGTATCTCATATATACAGGGGGTCATGTTCCCACCATAACTAAGCCAAATATTGAGATATTGTACTGCAATTTGGTCCACACACTAGTAAAAATCACTAATAAATATGGAATAGCTTCGACACCGACGGAATGGGCTAATCCAGGCCCCATTGCTCTGTAACGTGCAATTGAGTGGTCTAGCTGCATAAAACCCATGTACCTGGTGCGCCATTTTGGCAGCAGAGCTAAGCCAAATACTGGGATGTAATGATGCAATTTGGGCCAAGGATTAAGTGGGTGGCACTAATATATGTGCAACAGCTTTGGGACTTACATCTAGTAGTAAATCTACTGTAGGGAGGTTCCACGACTTGAGATGAACTATACTGGTTGCAGTATCTCATATATACAGGGGGTCATGTTCCCACCATAACTAAGCCAAATATTGAGATATTGTACTGCAATTTGGTCCACACACTAGTAAAAATCACTAATAAATATGGAATAGCTTCGACACCGACGGAATGGGCTAATCCAGGCCCCATTGCTCTGTAACGTGCAATTGAGTGGTCTAGCTGCATAAAACCCATGTACCTGGTGCGCCATTTTGGCAGCAGAGCTAAGCCAAATACTGGGATGTAATGATGCAATTTGGGCCAAGGATTAAGTGGGTGGCACTAATATATGTGCAACAGCTTTGGGACTTACATCTAGTAGTAAATCTACTGTAGGGAGGTTCCACGACTTGAGATGAACTATACTGGTTGCAGTATCTCATATATACAGGGGGTCATGTTCCCACCATAACTAAGCCAAATATTGAGATATTGTACTGCAATTTGGTCCACACACTAAGTAAAAATCACTCATAAATATGGATTAGCTTCGACACCGACGCAATGGGCTAATCCAGGCCCCATTGCTCTGTAACCTGCAATTGAGTGGTCTAGCTGCATTAAACCCATGTACCTGGTGCGCCATTTTGGCAGCAGAGCTAAGCCAAATATTGGGATGTAGTGCTGCAATTTGGGCCAAAGATTAAGTGGGTGGCACTAATAAATGTGCAACAGCTTTGGGATTTACATCTAGTAGTAAATCTACTGTAGGGAGGTTCCACGACTTGAGATGAACTATACTGGTTGCAGTATCTCATATATACAGGGGGTCATGTTCCCACCATAACTAAGCCAAATATTGAGATATTGTACTGCAATTTGGTCCACACACTAAGTAAAAATCACTAATAAATATCGATTAGCTTCGACACCGACGCAATGGGCTAATCCAGACCCCATTGCTCTGTAACCTGCAATTAAGTGGTCTAGCTGCATTAAACCCATGTACCTGGTGTGCCATTTTGGCAGCAGAGCTAAGCCAAATATTGGGATGTAGTGCTGCAATTTGGGCCAAAGATTAAGTGGGTGGCACTAATAAATGTGCAACAGCTTTGGGACTTACATCTAGTAGTAAATCTACTGTTGGGAGGTTCCACGACTTGAGATGAACTATACTGGTTGCAGTATCTCATATATACAGGGGGTCATGTTCCCACCATAACTAAGCCAAATATTGAGATATTGTACTGCAATTTGGTCCACACACTAAGTAAAAATCACTAATAAATATGGATTAGCTTCGACACCGACGCAATGGGCTAATCCAGGCCCCATTGCTCTGTAACCTGCAATTGAGTGGTCTAGCTGCATTAAACCCATGTACCTGGTGCGCCATTTTGGCAGCAGAGCTAAGCCAAATATTGGGATGTAGTGCTGCAATTTGGGCCAAAGATTAAGTGGGTGGCACTAATAAATGTGCAACAGCTTTGGGACTTACATCTAGTAGTCAATCTACTGTAGGGAGGTTCCACGACTTGAGATGAACTATACTGGTTGCAGTATCTCATATATACAGGGGGTCATGTTCCCACCATAACTAAGCCAAATATTGAGATATTGTACTGCAATTTGGTCCACACACTAAGTAAAAATCACTAATAAATATGGATTAGCTTCGACACCGACGCAATGGGCTAATCCAGGCCCCATTGCTCTGTAACGTGCAATTGAGTGGTCTAGCTGCATAAAACCCATGTACCTGGTGCGCCATTTTGGCAGCAGAGCTAAGCCAAATATTGGGATGTAGTGCTGCAATTTGGGCCAAAGATTAAGTGGGTGGCACTAATAAATGTGTAACAGCTTTGGGACTTACATCTAGTAGTAAATCTACTGTAGGGAGGTTCCACGACTTGAGATGAACTATACTGGTTGCAGTATCTCATATATACAGGGGGTCATGTTCCCACCATAACTAAGCCAAATATTGAGATATTGTACTGCAATTTGGTCCACACACTAGTAAAAATCACTAATAAATATGGAATAGCTTCGACACCGACGGAATGGGCTAATCCAGGCCCCATTGCTCTGTAACGTGCAATTGAGTGGTCTAGCTGCATAAAACCCATGTACCTGGTGCGCCATTTTGGCAGCAGAGCTAAGCCAAATACTGGGATGTAATGATGCAATTTGGGCCAAGGATTAAGTGGGTGGCACTAATATATGTGCAACAGCTTTGGGACTTACATCTAGTAGTAAATCTACTGTAGGGAGGTTCCACGACTTGAGATGAACTATACTGGTTGCAGTATCTCATATATACAGGGGGTCATGTTCCCACCATAACTAAGCCAAATATTGAGATATTGTACTGCAATTTGGTCCACACACTAGTAAAAATCACTAATAAATATGGAATAGCTTCGACACCGACGGAATGGGCTAATCCAGGCCCCATTGCTCTGTAACGTGCAATTGAGTGGTCTAGCTGCATAAAACCCATGTACCTGGTGCGCCATTTTGGCAGCAGAGCTAAGCCAAATACTGGGATGTAGTGCTGCAATTTGGGCCAAAGATTAAGTGGGTGGCACTAATAAATGTGCAACAGCTTTGGGATTTACATCTAGTAGTAAATCTACTGTAGGGAGGTTCCACGACTTGAGATGAACTATACTGGTTGCAGTATCTCATATATACAGGGGGTCATGTTCCCACCATAACTAAGCCAAATATTGAGATATTGTACTGCAATTTGGTCCACACACTAAGTAAAAATCACTAATAAATATGGATTAGCTTCGACACCGACGCAATGGGCTAATCCAGGCCCCATTGCTCTGTAACGTGCAATTGAGTGGTCTAGCTGCATAAAACCCATGTACCTGGTGCGCCATTTTGGCAGCAGAGCTAAGCCAAATATTGGGATGTAGTGCTGCAATTTGGGCCAAAGATTAAGTGGATGGCACTAATAAATCTGTAACAGCTTTGGGACTTACATCTAGTAGTAAATCTACTGTAGGGAGGTTCCACGACTTGAGATGAACTATACTGGTTGCAGTATCTCATATATACAGGGGGTCATGTTCCCACCATAACTAAGCCAAATATTGAGATATTGTACTGCAATTTGGTCCACACACTAGTAAAAATCACTAATAAATATGGAATAGCTTCGACACTGACGGAATGGGCTAATCCAGGCCCCATTGCTCTGTAACGTGCAATTGAGTGGTCTAGCTGCATAAAACCCATGTACCTGGTGCGCCATTTTGGCAGCAGAGCTAAGCCAAATACTGGGATGTAATGATGCAATTTGGGCCAAGGATTAAGTGGGTGGCACTAATATATGTGCAACAGCTTTGGGACTTACATCTAGTAGTAAATCTACTGTAGGGAGGTTCCACGACTTGAGATGAACTATACTGGTTGCAGTATCTCATATATACAGGGGGTCATGTTCCCACCATAACTAAGCCAAATATTGAGATATTGTACTGCAATTTGGTCCACACACTAGTAAAAATCACTAATAAATATGGAATAGCTTCGACACCGACGGAATGGGCTAATCCAGGCCCCATTGCTCTGTAACGTGCAATTGAGTGGTCTAGCTGCATAAAACCCATGTACCTGGTGCGCCATTTTGGCAGCAGAGCTAAGCCAAATACTGGGATGTAATGATGCAATTTGGGCCAAGGATTAAGTGGGTGGCACTAATATATGTGCAACAGCTTTGGGACTTACATCTAGTAGTAAATCTACTGTAGGGAGGTTCCACGACTTGAGATGAACTATACTGGTTGCAGTATCTCATATATACAGGGGGTCATGTTCCCACCATAACTAAGCCAAATATTGAGATATTGTACTGCAATTTGGTCCACACACTAAGTAAAAATCACTCATAAATATGGATTAGCTTCGACACCGACGCAATGGGCTAATCCAGGCCCCATTGCTCTGTAACCTGCAATTGAGTGGTCTAGCTGCATTAAACCCATGTACCTGGTGCGCCATTTTGGCAGCAGAGCTAAGCCAAATATTGGGATGTAGTGCTGCAATTTGGGCCAAAGATTAAGTGGGTGGCACTAATAAATGTGCAACAGCTTTGGGATTTACATCTAGTAGTAAATCTACTGTAGGGAGGTTCCACGACTTGAGATGAACTATACTGGTTGCAGTATCTCATATATACAGGGGGTCATGTTCCCACCATAACTAAGCCAAATATTGAGATATTGTACTGCAATTTGGTCCACACACTAAGTAAAAATCACTAATAAATATCGATTAGCTTCGACACCGACGCAATGGGCTAATCCAGACCCCATTGCTCTGTAACCTGCAATTAAGTGGTCTAGCTGCATTAAACCCATGTACCTGGTGTGCCATTTTGGTAGCAGAGCTAAGCCAAATATTGGGATGTAGTGCTGCAATTTGGGCCAAAGATTAAGTGGGTGGCACTAATAAATGTGCAACAGCTTTGGGACTTACATCTAGTAGTAAATCTACTGTTGGGAGGTTCCACGACTTGAGATGAACTATACTGGTTGCAGTATCTCATATATACAGGGGGTCATGTTCCCACCATAACTAAGCCAAATATTGAGATATTGTACTGCAATTTGGTCCACACACTAAGTAAAAATCACTAATAAATATGGATTAGCTTCGACACCGACGCAATGGGCTAATCCAGGCCCCATTGCTCTGTAACGTGCAATTGAGTGGTCTAGCTGCATAAAACCCATGTACCTGGTGCGCCATTTTGGCAGCAGAGCTAAGCCAAATATTGGGATGTAGTGCTGCAATTTGGGCCAAAGATTAAGTGGGTGGCACTAATAAATGTGTAACAGCTTTGGGACTTACATCTAGTAGTAAATCTACTGTAGGGAGGTTCCACGACTTGAGATGAACTATACTGGTTGCAGTATCTCATATATACAGGGGGTCATGTTCCCACCATAACTAAGCCAAATATTGAGATATTGTACTGCAATTTGGTCCACACACTAGTAAAAATCACTAATAAATATGGAATAGCTTCGACACCGACGGAATGGGCTAATCCAGGCCCCATTGCTCTGTAACGTGCAATTGAGTGGTCTAGCTGCATAAAACCCATGTACCTGGTGCGCCATTTTGGCAGCAGAGCTAAGCCAAATACTGGGATGTAATGATGCAATTTGGGCCAAGGATTAAGTGGGTGGCACTAATATATGTGCAACAGCTTTGGGACTTACATCTAGTAGTAAATCTACTGTAGGGAGGTTCCACGACTTGAGATGAACTATACTGGTTGCAGTATCTCATATATACAGGGGGTCATGTTCCCACCATAACTAAGCCAAATATTGAGATATTGTACTGCAATTTGGTCCACACACTAGTAAAAATCACTAATAAATATGGAATAGCTTCGACACCGACGGAATGGGCTAATCCAGGCCCCATTGCTCTGTAACGTGCAATTGAGTGGTCTAGCTGCATAAAACCCATGTACCTGGTGCGCCATTTTGGCAGCAGAGCTAAGCCAAATACTGGGATGTAGTGCTGCAATTTGGGCCAAAGATTAAGTGGGTGGCACTAATAAATGTGCAACAGCTTTGGGATTTACATCTAGTAGTAAATCTACTGTAGGGAGGTTCCACGACTTGAGATGAACTATACTGGTTGCAGTATCTCATATATACAGGGGGTCATGTTCCCACCATAACTAAGCCAAATATTGAGATATTGTACTGCAATTTGGTCCACACACTAAGTAAAAATCACTAATAAATATCGATTAGCTTCGACACCGACGCAATGGGCTAATCCAGACCCCATTGCTCTGTAACCTGCAATTAAGTGGTCTAGCTGCATTAAACCCATGTACCTGGTGTGCCATTTTGGCAGCAGAGCTAAGCCAAATATTGGGATGTAGTGCTGCAATTTGGGCCAAAGATTAAGTGGGTGGCACTAATAAATGTGCAACAGCTTTGGGACTTACATCTAGTAGTAAATCTACTGTTGGGAGGTTCCACGACTTGAGATGAACTATACTGGTTGCAGTATCTCATATATACAGGGGGTCATGTTCCCACCATAACTAAGCCAAATATTGAGATATTGTACTGCAATTTGGTCCACACACTAAGTAAAAATCACTAATAAATATGGATTAGCTTCGACACCGACGCAATGGGCTAATCCAGGCCCCATTGCTCTGTAACCTGCAATTGAGTGGTCTAGCTGCATTAAACCCATGTACCTGGTGCGCCATTTTGGCAGCAGAGCTAAGCCAAATATTGGGATGTAGTGCTGCAATTTGGGCCAAAGATTAAGTGGGTGGCACTAATAAATGTGCAACAGCTTTGGGACTTACATCTAGTAGTCAATCTACTGTAGGGAGGTTCCACGACTTGAGATGAACTATACTGGTTGCAGTATCTCATATATACAGGGGGTCATGTTCCCACCATAACTAAGCCAAATATTGAGATATTGTACTGCAATTTGGTCCACACACTAAGTAAAAATCACTAATAAATATGGATTAGCTTCGACACCGACGCAATGGGCTAATCCAGGCCCCATTGCTCTGTAACGTGCAATTGAGTGGTCTAGCTGCATAAAACCCATGTACCTGGTGCGCCATTTTGGCAGCAGAGCTAAGCCAAATATTGGGATGTAGTGCTGCAATTTGGGCCAAAGATTAAGTGGGTGGCACTAATAAATGTGTAACAGCTTTGGGACTTACATCTAGTAGTAAATCTACTGTAGGGAGGTTCCACGACTTGAGATGAACTATACTGGTTGCAGTATCTCATATATACAGGGGGTCATGTTCCCACCATAACTAAGCCAAATATTGAGATATTGTACTGCAATTTGGTCCACACACTAGTAAAAATCACTAATAAATATGGAATAGCTTCGACACCGACGGAATGGGCTAATCCAGGCCCCATTGCTCTGTAACGTGCAATTGAGTGGTCTAGCTGCATAAAACCCATGTACCTGGTGCGCCATTTTGGCAGCAGAGCTAAGCCAAATACTGGGATGTAATGATGCAATTTGGGCCAAGGATTAAGTGGGTGGCACTAATATATGTGCAACAGCTTTGGGACTTACATCTAGTAGTAAATCTACTGTAGGGAGGTTCCACGACTTGAGATGAACTATACTGGTTGCAGTATCTCATATATACAGGGGGTCATGTTCCCACCATAACTAAGCCAAATATTGAGATATTGTACTGCAATTTGGTCCACACACTAGTAAAAATCACTAATAAATATGGAATAGCTTCGACACCGACGGAATGGGCTAATCCAGGCCCCATTGCTCTGTAACGTGCAATTGAGTGGTCTAGCTGCATAAAACCCATGTACCTGGTGCGCCATTTTGGCAGCAGAGCTAAGCCAAATACTGGGATGTAATGATGCAATTTGGGCCAAGGATTAAGTGGGTGGCACTAATATATGTGCAACAGCTTTGGGACTTACATCTAGTAGTAAATCTACTGTAGGGAGGTTCCACGACTTGAGATGAACTATACTGGTTGCAGTATCTCATATATACAGGGGGTCATGTTCCCACCATAACTAAGCCAAATATTGAGATATTGTACTGCAATTTGGTCCACACACTAAGTAAAAATCACTCATAAATATGGATTAGCTTCGACACCGACGCAATGGGCTAATCCAGGCCCCATTGCTCTGTAACCTGCAATTGAGTGGTCTAGCTGCATTAAACCCATGTACCTGGTGCGCCATTTTGGCAGCAGAGCTAAGCCAAATATTGGGATGTAGTGCTGCAATTTGGGCCAAAGATTAAGTGGGTGGCACTAATAAATGTGCAACAGCTTTGGGATTTACATCTAGTAGTAAATCTACTGTAGGGAGGTTCCACGACTTGAGATGAACTATACTGGTTGCAGTATCTCATATATACAGGGGGTCATGTTCCCACCATAACTAAGCCAAATATTGAGATATTATACTGCAATTTGGTCCACACACTAAGTAAAAATCACTAATAAATATCGATTAGCTTCGACACCGACGCAATGGGCTAATCCAGACCCCATTGCTCTGTAACCTGCAATTAAGTGGTCTAGCTGCATTAAACCCATGTACCTGGTGTGCCATTTTGGCAGCAGAGCTAAGCCAAATATTGGGATGTAGTGCTGCAATTTGGGCCAAAGATTAAGTGGGTGGCACTAATAAATGTGCAACAGCTTTGGGACTTACATCTAGTAGTAAATCTACTGTTGGGAGGTTCCACGACTTGAGATGAACTATACTGGTTGCAGTATCTCATATATACAGGGGGTCATGTTCCCACCATAACTAAGCCAAATATTGAGATATTGTACTGCAATTTGGTCCACACACTAAGTAAAAATCACTAATAAATATGGATTAGCTTCGACACCGACGCAATGGGCTAATCCAGGCCCCATTGCTCTGTAACCTGCAATTGAGTGGTCTAGCTGCATTAAACCCATGTACCTGGTGCACCATTTTGGCAGCAGAGCTAAGCCAAATATTGGGATGTAGTGCTGCAATTTGGGCCAAAGATTAAGTGGGTGGCACTAATAAATGTGCAACAGCTTTGGGACTTACATCTAGTAGTCAATCTACTGTAGGGAGGTTCCACGACTTGAGATGAACTATACTGGTTGCAGTATCTCATATATACAGGGGGTCATGTTCCCACCATAACTAAGCCAAATATTGAGATATTGTACTGCAATTTGGTCCACACACTAAGTAAAAATCACTAATAAATATGGATTAGCTTCGACACCGACGCAATGGGCTAATCCAGGCCCCATTGCTCTGTAACGTGCAATTGAGTGGTCTAGCTGCATAAAACCCATGTGCCTGGTGCGCCATTTTGGCAGCAGAGCTAAGCCAAATATTGGGATGTAGTGCTGCAATTTGGGCCAAAGATTAAGTGGGTGGCACTAATAAATGTGTAACAGCTTTGGGACTTACATCTAGTAGTAAATCTACTGTAGGGAGGTTCCACGACTTGAGATGAACTATACTGGTTGCAGTATCTCATATATACAGGGGGTCATGTTCCCACCATAACTAAGCCAAATATTGAGATATTGTACTGCAATTTGGTCTACACACTAGTAAAAATCACTAATAAATATGGAATAGCTTCGACACCGACGGAATGGGCTAATCCAGGCCCCATTGCTCTGTAACGTGCAATTGAGTGGTCTAGCTGCATAAAACCCATGTACCTGGTGCGCCATTTTGGCAGCAGAGCTAAGCCAAATACTGGGATGTAATGATGCAATTTGGGCCAAGGATTAAGTGGGTGGCACTAATATATGTGCAACAGCTTTGGGACTTACATCTAGTAGTAAATCTACTGTAGGGAGGTTCCACGACTTGAGATGAACTATACTGGTTGCAGTATCTCATATATACAGGGGGTCATGTTCCCACCATAACTAAGCCAAATATTGAGATATTGTACTGCAATTTGGTCCACACACTAGTAAAAATCACTAATAAATATGGAATAGCTTCGACACCGACGGAATGGGCTAATCCAGGCCCCATTGCTCTGTAACGTGCAATTGAGTGGTCTAGCTGCATAAAACCCATGTACCTGGTGCGCCATTTTGGCAGCAGAGCTAAGCCAAATACTGGGATGTAATGATGCAATTTGGGCCAAGGATTAAGTGGGTGGCACTAATATATGTGCAACAGCTTTGGGACTTACATCTAGTAGTAAATCTACTGTAGGGAGGTTCCACGACTTGAGATGAACTATACTGGTTGCAGTATCTCATATATACAGGGGGTCATGTTCCCACCATAACTAAGCCAAATATTGAGATATTGTACTGCAATTTGGTCCACACACTAAGTAAAAATCACTCATAAATATGGATTAGCTTCGACACCGACGCAATGGGCTAATCCAGGCCCCATTGCTCTGTAACCTGCAATTGAGTGGTCTAGCTGCATTAAACCCATGTACCTGGTGCGCCATTTTGGCAGCAGAGCTAAGCCAAATATTGGGATGTAGTGCTGCAATTTGGGCCAAAGATTAAGTGGGTGGCACTAATAAATGTGCAACAGCTTTGGGATTTACATCTAGTAGTAAATCTACTGTAGGGAGGTTCCACGACTTGAGATGAACTATACTGGTTGCAGTATCTCATATATACAGGGGGTCATGTTCCCACCATAACTAAGCCAAATATTGAGATATTGTACTGCAATTTGGTCCACACACTAAGTAAAATTCACTAATAAATATGGATTAGCTTCGACACCGACGCAATGGGCTAATCCAGGCCCCATTGCTCTGTAACCTGCAATTAAGTGGTCTAGCTGCATTAAACCCATGTACCTGGTGTGCCATTTTGGCAGCAGAGCTAAGCCAAATATTGGGATGTAGTGCTGCAATTTGGGCCAAAGATTAAGTGGGTGGCACTAATAAATGTGCAACAGCTTTGGGACTTACATCTAGTAGTAAATCTACTGTAGGGAGGTTCCACGACTTGAGATGAACTATACTGGTTGCAGTATCTCATATATACAGGGGGTCATGTTCCCACCATAACTAAGCCAAATATTGAGATATTGTACTGCAATTTGGTCCACACACTAAGTTAAAATCACTAATAAATATGGAATAGCTTTGACACCTACGGAATGGGCTAATCCAGGCCCCATTGCTCTGTAACCTGCAATTGAGTGGTCTAGCTGCATAAAACCTATGTACCTGGTGCGCCATTTTAGCAGCAGAGCTAAGCGAAATATTGGGATGTAATGCTGCAATTTGGGCCAAAGATTAAGTGGGTGGCACTAATAAATGTGCAACAGCTTTGGGACTTACATCTAGTAGTAAATCTACTGTAGGGAGGTTCCACGACTTGAGATGAACTATACTGGTTGCAGTATCTCATATATACAGGGGGTCATGTTCCCACCATAACTAAGCCAAATATTGAGATATTGTACTGCAATTTGGTCCACACACTAAGTAAAAATCACTAATAAATATGGATTAGCTTCGACACCGACGCAATGGGCTAATCCAGGCCCCATTGCTCTGTAACGTGCAATTGAGTGGTCTAGCTGCATAAAACCCATGTACCTGGTGCGCCATTTTGGCAGCAGAGCTAAGCCAAATATTGGGATGTAGTGCTGCAATTTGGGCCAAAGATTAAGTGGGTGGCACTAATAAATGTGTAACAGCTTTGGGACTTACATCTAGTAGTAAATCTACTGTAGGGAGGTTCCACGACTTGAGATGAACTATACTGGTTGCAGTATCTCATATATACAGGGGGTCATGTTCCCACCATAACTAAGCCAAATATTGAGATATTGTACTGCAATTTGGTCCACACACTAAGTAAAAATCACTAATAAATATGGAATAGTTTCGACACCGACGGAATGGGCTAATCCAGGCCCCATTGCTCTGTAACGTGCAATTGAGTGGTCTAGCTGCATAAAACCCATGTACCTGGTGCGCCATTTTGGCAGCAGAGCTAAGCCAAATATTGGGATGTAGTGCTGCAATTTGGGCCAAAGATTAAGTGGGTGGCACTAATAAATGTGCAACAGCTTTGGGACTTACATCTAGTAGTAAATCTACTGTAGGGAGGTTCCACGACTTGAGATGAACTATACTGGTTGCAGTATCTCATATATACAGGGGGTCATGTTCCCACCATAACTAAGCCAAATATTGAGATATTGTACTGCAATTTCGTCCACACACTAAGTAAAAATCACTAATAAATATGGATTAGCTTCGACACCGACGCAATGGGCTAATCCAGGCCCCATTGCTCTGTAACCTGCAATTGAGTGGTCTAGCTGCATTAAACCCATGTACCTGGTGCGCCATTTTGGCAGCAGAGCTAAGCCAAATATTGGGATGTAGTGCTGCAATTTGGGCCAAAGATTAAGTGGGTGGCACTAATAAATGTGCAACAGCTTTGGGACTTACATCTAGTAGTCAATCTACTGTAGGGAGGTTCCACGACTTGAGATGAACTATACTGGTTGCAGTATCTCATATATACAGGGGGTCATGTTCCCACCATAACTAAGCCAAATATTGAGATATTGTACTGCAATTTGGTCCACACACTAAGTAAAAATCACTAATAAATATGGATTAGCTTCGACACCGACGCAATGGGCTAATCCAGGCCCCATTGCTCTGTAACGTGCAATTGAGTGGTCTAGCTGCATAAAACCCATGTACCTGGTGCGCCATTTTGGCAGCAGAGCTAAGCCAAATATTGGGATGTAGTGCTGCAATTTGGGCCAAAGATTAAGTGGGTGGCACTAATAAATGTGTAACAGCTTTGGGACTTACATCTAGTAGTAAATCTACTGTAGGGAGGTTCCACGACTTGAGATGAACTATACTGGTTGCAGTATCTCATATATACAGGGGGTCATGTTCCCACCATAACTAAGCCAAATATTGAGATATTGTACTGCAATTTGGTCCACACACTAGTAAAAATCACTAATAAATATGGAATAGCTTCGACACCGACGGAATGGGCTAATCCAGGCCCCATTGCTCTGTAACGTGCAATTGAGTGGTCTAGCTGCATAAAACCCATGTACCTGGTGTGCCATTTTGGCAGCAGAGCTAAGCCAAATATTGGGATGTAGTGCTGCAATTTGGGCCAAAGATTAAGTGGGTGGCACTAATAAATGTGCAACAGCTTTGGGACTTACATCTAGTAGTAAATCTACTGTTGGGAGGTTCCACGACTTGAGATGAACTATACTGGTTGCAGTATCTCATATATACAGGGGGTCATGTTCCCACCATAACTAAGCCAAATATTGAGATATTGTACTGCAATTTGGTCCACACACTAAGTAAAAATCACTAATAAATATGGATTAGCTTCGACACCGACGCAATGGGCTAATCCAGGCCCCATTGCTCTGTAACCTGCAATTGAGTGGTCTAGCTGCATTAAACCCATGTACCTGGTGCGCCATTTTGGCAGCAGAGCTAAGCCAAATATTGGGATGTAGTGCTGCAATTTGGGCCAAAGATTAAGTGGGTGGCACTAATAAATGTGCAACAGCTTTGGGACTTACATCTAGTAGTCAATCTACTGTAGGGAGGTTCCACGACTTGAGATGAACTATACTGGTTGCAGTATCTCATATATACAGGGGGTCATGTTCCCACCATAACTAAGCCAAATATTGAGATATTGTACTGCAATTTGGTCCACACACTAAGTAAAAATCACTAATAAATATGGATTAGCTTCGACACCGACGCAATGGGCTAATCCAGGCCCCATTGCTCTGTAACGTGCAATTGAGTGGTCTAGCTGCATAAAACCCATGTACCTGGTGCGCCATTTTGGCAGCAGAGCTAAGCCAAATATTGGGATGTAGTGCTGCAATTTGGGCCAAAGATTAAGTGGGTGGCACTAATAAATGTGTAACAGCTTTGGGACTTACATCTAGTAGTAAATCTACTGTAGGGAGGTTCCACGACTTGAGATGAACTATACTGGTTGCAGTATCTCATATATACAGGGGGTCATGTTCCCACCATAACTAAGCCAAATATTGAGATATTGTACTGCAATTTGGTCCACACACTAGTAAAAATCACTAATAAATATGGAATAGCTTCGACACCGACGGAATGGGCTAATCCAGGCCCCATTGCTCTGTAACGTGCAATTGAGTGGTCTAGCTGCATAAAACCCATGTACCTGGTGCGCCATTTTGGCAGCAGAGCTAAGCCAAATACTGGGATGTAATGATGCAATTTGGGCCAAGGATTAAGTGGGTGGCACTAATATATGTGCAACAGCTTTGGGACTTACATCTAGTAGTAAATCTACTGTAGGGAGGTTCCACGACTTGAGATGAACTATACTGGTTGCAGTATCTCATATATACAGGGGGTCATGTTCCCACCATAACTAAGCCAAATATTGAGATATTGTACTGCAATTTGGTCCACACACTAGTAAAAATCACTAATAAATATGGAATAGCTTCGACACCGACGGAATGGGCTAATCCAGGCCCCATTGCTCTGTAACGTGCAATTGAGTGGTCTAGCTGCATAAAACCCATGTACCTGGTGCGCCATTTTGGCAGCAGAGCTAAGCCAAATACTGGGATGTAATGATGCAATTTGGGCCAAGGATTAAGTGGGTGGCACTAATATATGTGCAACAGCTTTGGGACTTACATCTAGTAGTAAATCTACTGTAGGGAGGTTCCACGACTTGAGATGAACTATACTGGTTGCAGTATCTCATATATACAGGGGGTCATGTTCCCACCATAACTAAGCCAAATATTGAGATATTGTACTGCAATTTGGTCCACACACTAAGTAAAAATCACTCATAAATATGGATTAGCTTCGACACCGACGCAATGGGCTAATCCAGGCCCCATTGCTCTGTAACCTGCAATTGAGTGGTCTAGCTGCATTAAACCCATGTACCTGGTGCGCCATTTTGGCAGCAGAGCTAAGCCAAATATTGGGATGTAGTGCTGCAATTTGGGCCAAAGATTAAGTGGGTGGCACTAATAAATGTGCAACAGCTTTGGGATTTACATCTAGTAGTAAATCTACTGTAGGGAGGTTCCACGACTTGAGATGAACTATACTGGTTGCAGTATCTCATATATACAGGGGGTCATGTTCCCACCATAACTAAGCCAAATATTGAGATATTGTACTGCAATTTGGTCCACACACTAAGTAAAAATCACTAATAAATATCGATTAGCTTCGACACCGACGCAATGGGCTAATCCAGGCCCCATTGCTCTGTAACCTGCAATTAAGTGGTCTAGCTGCATTAAACCCATGTACCTGGTGTGCCATTTTGGCAGCAGAGCTAAGCCAAATATTGGGATGTAGTGCTGCAATTTGGGCCAAAGATTAAGTGGGTGGCACTAATAAATGTGCAACAGCTTTGGGACTTACATCTAGTAGTAAATCTACTGTTGGGAGGTTCCACGACTTGAGATGAACTATACTGGTTGCAGTATCTCATATATACAGGGGGTCATGTTCCCACCATAACTAAGCCAAATATTGAGATATTGTACTGCAATTTGGTCCACACACTAAGTAAAAATCACTAATAAATATGGATTAGCTTCGACACCGACGCAATGGGCTAATCCAGGCCCCATTGCTCTGTAACGTGCAATTGAGTGGTCTAGCTGCATAAAACCCATGTACCTGGTGCGCCATTTTGGCAGCAGAGCTAAGCCAAATATTGGGATGTAGTGCTGCAATTTGGGCCAAAGATTAAGTGGGTGGCACTAATAAATGTGTAACAGCTTTGGGACTTACATCTAGTAGTAAATCTACTGTAGGGAGGTTCCACGACTTGAGATGAACTATACTGGTTGCAGTATCTCATATATACAGGGGGTCATGTTCCCACCATAACTAAGCCAAATATTGAGATATTGTACTGCAATTTGGTCCACACACTAAGTAAAAATCACTAATAAATATGGAATAGTTTCGACACCGACGGAATGGGCTAATCCAGGCCCCATTGCTCTGTAACGTGCAATTGAGTGGTCTAGCTGCATAAAACCCATGTACCTGGTGCGCCATTTTGGCAGCAGAGCTAAGCCAAATATTGGGATGTAGTGCTGCAATTTGGGCCAAAGATTAAGTGGGTGGCACTAATAAATGTGCAACAGCTTTGGGACTTACATCTAGTAGTAAATCTACTGTAGGGAGGTTCCACGACTTGAGATGAACTATACTGGTTGCAGTATCTCATATATACAGGGGGTCATGTTCCCACCATAACTAAGCCAAATATTGAGATATTGTACTGCAATTTGGTCCACACACTAAGTAAAAATCACTAATAAATATGGATTAGCTTCGACACCGACGCAATGGGCTAATCCAGGCCCCATTGCTCTGTAACGTGCAATTGAGTGGTCTAGCTGCATAAAACCCATGTACCTGGTGCGCCATTTTGGCAGCAGAGCTAAGCCAAATATTGGGATGTAGTGCTGCAATTTGGGCCAAAGATTAAGTGGGTGGCACTAATAAATGTGCAACAGCTTTGGGACTTACATCTAGTAGTAAATCTACTGTAGGGAGGTTCCACGACTTGAGATGAACTATACTGGTTGCAGTATCTCATATATACAGGGGGTCATGTTCCCACCATAACTAAGCCAAATATTGAGATATTGTACTGCAATTTGGTCCACACACTAAGTAAAAATCACTCATAAATATGGATTAGCTTCGACACCGACGCAATGAGCTAATCCAGGCCCCATTGCTCTGTAACCTGCAATTGAGTGGTCTAGCTGCATTAAACCCATGTACCTGGTGCGCCATTTTGGCAGCAGAGCTAAGCCAAATATTGGGATGTAGTGCTGCAATTTGGGCCAAAGATTAAGTGGGTGGCACTAATAAATGTGCAACAGCTTTGGGATTTACATCTAGTAGTAAATCTACTGTAGGGAGGTTCCACGACTTGAGATGAACTATACTGGTTGCAGTATCTCATATATACAGGGGGTCATGTTCCCACCATAACTAAGCCAAATATTGAGATATTGTACTGCAATTTGGTCCACACACTAAGTAAAAATCACTAATAAATATCGATTAGCTTCGACACCGACGCAATGGGCTAATCCAGGCCCCATTGCTCTGTAACCTGCAATTAAGTGGTCTAGCTGCATTAAACCCATGTACCTGGTGTGCCATTTTGGCAGCAGAGCTAAGCCAAATATTGGGATGTAGTGCTGCAATTTGGGCCAAAGATTAAGTGGGTGGCACTAATAAATGTGCAACAGCTTTGGGACTTACATCTAGTAGTAAATCTACTGTTGGGAGGTTCCACGACTTGAGATGAACTATACTGGTTGCAGTATCTCATATATACAGGGGGTCATGTTCCCACCATAACTAAGCCAAATATTGAGATATTGTACTGCAATTTGGTCCACACACTAAGTAAAAATCACTAATAAATATGGATTAGCTTCGACACCGACGCAATGGGCTAATCCAGGCCCCATTGCTCTGTAACGTGCAATTGAGTGGTCTAGCTGCATAAAACCCATGTACCTGGTGCGCCATTTTGGCAGCAGAGCTAAGCCAAATATTGGGATGTAGTGCTGCAATTTGGGCCAAAGATTAAGTGGGTGGCACTAATAAATGTGTAACAGCTTTGGGACTTACATCTAGTAGTAAATCTACTGTAGGGAGGTTCCACGACTTGAGATGAACTATACTGGTTGCAGTATCTCATATATACAGGGGGTCATGTTCCCACCATAACTAAGCCAAATATTGAGATATTGTACTGCAATTTGGTCCACACACTAAGTAAAAATCACTAATAAATATGGAATAGTTTCGACACCGACGGAATGGGCTAATCCAGGCCCCATTGCTCTGTAACGTGCAATTGAGTGGTCTAGCTGCATAAAACCCATGTACCTGGTGCGCCATTTTGGCAGCAGAGCTAAGCCAAATATTGGGATGTAGTGCTGCAATTTGGGCCAAAGATTAAGTGGGTGGCACTAATAAATGTGCAACAGCTTTGGGACTTACATCTAGTAGTAAATCTACTGTAGGGAGGTTCCACGACTTGAGATGAACTATACTGGTTGCAGTATCTCATATATACAGGGGGTCATGTTCCCACCATAACTAAGCCAAATATTGAGATATTGTACTGCAATTTGGTCCACACACTAAGTAAAAATCACTAATAAATATGGATTAGCTTCGACACCGACGCAATGGGCTAATCCAGGCCCCATTGCTCTGTAACGTGCAATTGAGTGGTCTAGCTGCATAAAACCCATGTACCTGGTGCGCCATTTTGGCAGCAGAGCTAAGCCAAATATTGGGATGTAGTGCTGCAATTTGGGCCAAAGATTAAGTGGGTGGCACTAATAAATGTGCAACAGCTTTGGGACTTACATCTAGTAGTAAATCTACTGTAGGGAGGTTCCACGACTTGAGATGAACTATACTGGTTGCAGTATCTCATATATACAGGGGGTCATGTTCCCACCATAACTAAGCCAAATATTGAGATATTGTACTGCAATTTGGTCCACACACTAAGTAAAAATCACTAATAAATATGGATTAGCTTCGACACCGACGCAATGGGCTAATCCAGGCCCCATTGCTCTGTAACCTGCAATTGAGTGGTCTAGCTGCATTAAACCCATGTACCTGGTGCGCCATTTTGGCAGCAGAGCTAAGCCAAATATTGGGATGTAGTGCTGCAATTTGGGCCAAAGATTAAGTGGGTGGCACTAATAAATGTGCAACAGCTTTGGGACTTACATCTAGTAGTAAATCTACTGTAGGGAGGTTCCACGACTTGAGATGAACTATACTGGTTGCAGTATCTCATATATACAGGGGGTCATGTTCCCACCATAACTAAGCCAAATATTGAGATATTGTACTGCAATTTGGTCCACACACTAAGTAAAAATCACTAATAAATATGGATTAGCTTCGACACCGACGCAATGGGCTAATCCAGGCCCCATTGCTCTGTAACGTGCAATTGAGTGGTCTAGCTGCATAAAACCCATGTACCTGGTGCGCCATTTTGGCAGCAGAGCTAAGCCAAATATTGGGATGTAGTGCTGCAATTTGGGCCAAAGATTAAGTGGGTGGCACTAATAAATGTGTAACAGCTTTGGGACTTACATCTAGTAGTAAATCTACTGTAGGGAGGTTCCACGACTTGAGATGAACTATACTGGTTGCAGTATCTCATATATACAGGGGGTCATGTTCCCACCATAACTAAGCCAAATATTGAGATATTGTACTGCAATTTGGTCCACACACTAAGTTAAAATCACTAATAAATATGGAATAGTTTCGACACCGACGGAATGGGCTAATCCAGGCCCCATTGCTCTGTAACCTGCAATTGAGTGGTCTAGCTGCATAAAACCCATGTACCTGGTGCGCCATTTTGGCAGCAGAGCTAAGCCAAATATTGGGATGTAGTGCTGCAATTTGGGCCAAAGATTAAGTGGGTGGCACTAATAAATGTGCAACAGCTTTGGGACTTACATCTAGTAGTAAATCTACTGTAGGGAGGTTCCACGACTTGAGATGAACTATACTGGTTGCAGTATCTCATATATACAGGGGGTCATGTTCCCACCATAACTAAGCCAAATATTGAGATATTGTACCGCAATTTGGTCCACACACTAAGTAAAAATCACTAATAAATATGGAATAGCTTTGACACCTACGGAATGGGCTAATCCAGGCCCCATTGCTCTGTAACCTGCAATTGAGTGGTCTAGCTGCATAAAACCCATGTACCTGGTGCGCCATTTTAGCAGCAGAGCTAAGCGAAATATTGGGATGTAATGCTGCAATTTGGGCCAAAGATTAAGTGGGTGGCACTAATAAATGTGCAACAGCTTTGGGACTTACATCTAGTAGTAAATCTACTGTAGGGAGGTTCCACGACTTGAGATGAACTATACTGGTTGCAGTATCTCATATATACAGGGGGTCATGTTCCCACCATAACTAAGCCAAATATTGAGATATTGTACTGCAATTTGGTCCACACACTAAGTAAAAATCACTAATAAATATGGATTAGCTTCGACACCGACGCAATGGGCTAATCCAGGCCCCATTGCTCTGTAACGTGCAATTGAGTGGTCTAGCTGCATAAAACCCATGTACCTGGTGCGCCATTTTGGCAGCAGAGCTAAGCCAAATATTGGGATGTAGTGCTGCAATTTGGGCCAAAGATTAAGTGGGTGGCACTAATAAATGTGTAACAGCTTTGGGACTTACATCTAGTAGTAAATCTACTGTAGGGAGGTTCCACGACTTGAGATGAACTATACTGGTTGCAGTATCTCATATATACAGGGGGTCATGTTCCCACCATAACTAAGCCAAATATTGAGATATTGTACTGCAATTTGGTCCACACACTAAGTAAAAATCACTAATAAATATGGAATAGTTTCGACACCGACGGAATGGGCTAATCCAGGCCCCATTGCTCTGTAACGTGCAATTGAGTGGTCTAGCTGCATAAAACCCATGTACCTGGTGCGCCATTTTGGCAGCAGAGCTAAGCCAAATATTGGGATGTAGTGCTGCAATTTGGGCCAAAGATTAAGTGGGTGGCACTAATAAATGTGCAACAGCTTTGGGACTTACATCTAGTAGTAAATCTACTGTAGGGAGGTTCCACGACTTGAGATGAACTATACTGGTTGCAGTATCTCATATATACAGGGGGTCATGTTCCCACCATAACTAAGCCAAATATTGAGATATTGTACTGCAATTTGGTCCACACAGTAAGTAAAAATCACTAATGATTATGGAATAGCTTCGACACCTACGGAATGGGCTAATCCAGGCCCCATTGCTCTGTAACCTGCAATTGACTGGTCTAGCTGCATAAAACCCATGTACCTGGTGCGCCATTTTGGCAGCAGAGCTAAACGAAATATTGGGATGTAATGCTGCAATTTGGGCCAAAGATTAAGTGGGTGGCACTAATAAATGTGCAACAGCTTTGGGACTTACATCTAGTAGTAAATGTACTGTAGGGAGGTTCCACGACTTGAGATGAACTATACTGGTTGCAGTCTCTCATATATACAGGGGGTCATGTTCCCACTATAACTAAGCCAAATATTGAGATATTGTACTGCAATTTGGTCCACACACTAAGTTAAAATCACTAATAAATATGGAATAGCTTCGACACCTACGGAATGGGCTAATCCAGGCCCCATTGCTCTGTAACCTGCAATTGACTGGTCTAGCTGCATAAAAGCCATGTACCTGGTGCGCCATTTTAGCAGCAGAGCTAAACGAAATATTGGGATGTAATGCTGCAATTTGGGCCAAAGATTAAGTGGGTGGCACTAATAAATGTGCAACAGCTTTGGGACTTACATCTAGTAGTAAATGTACTGTAGGGAGGTTCCACGACTTGAGATGAACTATACTGGTTGCAGTCTCTCATATATACAGGGGGTCATGTTCCCACTATAACTAAGCCAAATATTAAGATATTGTACTGCAATTTGGTCCACACACTAAGTAAAAATCACTAATAAATATGGATTAGCTTCGACACCGACGCAATGGGCTAATCCAGGCCCCATTGCTCTGTAACCTGCAATTGAGTGGTCTAGCTGCATAAAACCCATGTACCTGGTGCGCCATTTTGGCAGCAGAGCTAAGCCAAATACTGGGATGTAATGCTGCAATTTGGGCCAAAGATTAAGTGGGTGGCACTAATAAATGTGCAACAGCTTTGGGACTTACATCTAGTAGTAAATCTACTGTAGGGAGGTTCCACGACTTGAGATGAACTATACTGGTTGCAGTATCTCATATATACAGGGGGTCATGTTCCCACCATAACTAAGCCAAATATTGAGATATTGTACTGCAATTTGGTCCACACACTAAGTAAAAATCACTAATAAATATGGAATAGTTTCGACACCGACGGAATGGGCTAATCCAGGCCCCATTGCTCTGTAACGTGCAATTGAGTGGTCTAGCTGCATAAAACCCATGTACCTGGTGCGCCATTTTGGCAGCAGAGCTAAGCCAAATATTGGGATGTAGTGCTGCAATTTGGGCCAAAGATTAAGTGGGTGGCACTAATAAATGTGCAACAGCTTTGGGACTTACATCTAGTAGTAAATCTACTGTAGGGAGGTTCCACGACTTGAGATGAACTATACTGGTTGCAGTATCTCATATATACAGGGGGTCATGTTCCCACCATAACTAAGCCAAATATTGAGATATTGTACTGCAATTTGGTCCACACACTAAGTAAAAATCACTAATAAATATGGAATAGCTTCGACACCTACGGAATGGGCTAATCCAGGCCCCATTGCTCTGTAACCTGCAATTGACTGGTCTAGCTGCATAAAACCCATGTACCTGGTGCGCCATTTTGGCAGCAGAGCTAAACGAAATATTGGGATGTAATGCTGCAATTTGGGCCAAAGATTAAGTGGGTGGCACTAATAAATGTGCAACAGCTTTGGGACTTACATCTAGTAGTAAATGTACTGTAGGGAGGTTCCACGACTTGAGATGAACTATACTGGTTGCAGTCTCTCATATATACAGGGGGTCATGTTCCCACTATAACTAAGCCAAATATTGAGATATTGTACTGCAATTTGGTCCACACACTAAGTTAAAATCACTAATAAATATGGAATAGCTTCGACACCTACGGAATGGGCTAATCCAGGCCCCATTGCTCTGTAACCTGCAATTGACTGGTCTAGCTTTGGGATTTACATCTAGTAGTAAATCTACTGTAGGGAGGTTCCACGACTTGAGATGAACTATACTGGTTGCAGTATCTCATATATACAGGGGGTCATGTTCCCACCATAACTAAGCCAAATATTGAGATATTGTACTGCAATTTGGTCCACACACTAAGTAAAAATCACTCATAAATATGGATTAGCTTCGACACCGACGCAATGAGCTAATCCAGGCCCCATTGCTCTGTAACCTGCAATTGAGTGGTCTAGCTGCATTAAACCCATGTACCTGGTGCGCCATTTTGGCAGCAGAGCTAAGCCAAATATTGGGATGTAGTGCTGCAATTTGGGCCAAAGATTAAGTGGGTGGCACTAATAAATGTGCAACAGCTTTGGGATTTACATCTAGTAGTAAATCTACTGTAGGGAGGTTCCACGACTTGAGATGAACTATACTGGTTGCAGTATCTCATATATACAGGGGGTCATGTTCCCACCATAACTAAGCCAAATATTGAGATATTGTACTGCAATTTGGTCCACACACTAAGTAAAAATCACTAATAAATATCGATTAGCTTCGACACCGACGCAATGGGCTAATCCAGGCCCCATTGCTCTGTAACCTGCAATTAAGTGGTCTAGCTGCATTAAACCCATGTACCTGGTGTGCCATTTTGGCAGCAGAGCTAAGCCAAATATTGGGATGTAGTGCTGCAATTTGGGCCAAAGATTAAGTGGGTGGCACTAATAAATGTGCAACAGCTTTGGGACTTACATCTAGTAGTAAATCTACTGTTGGGAGGTTCCACGACTTGAGATGAACTATACTGGTTGCAGTATCTCATATATACAGGGGGTCATGTTCCCACCATAACTAAGCCAAATATTGAGATATTGTACTGCAATTTGGTCCACACACTAAGTAAAAATCACTAATAAATATGGATTAGCTTCGACACCGACGCAATGGGCTAATCCAGGCCCCATTGCTCTGTAACGTGCAATTGAGTGGTCTAGCTGCATAAAACCCATGTACCTGGTGCGCCATTTTGGCAGCAGAGCTAAGCCAAATATTGGGATGTAGTGCTGCAATTTGGGCCAAAGATTAAGTGGGTGGCACTAATAAATGTGTAACAGCTTTGGGACTTACATCTAGTAGTAAATCTACTGTAGGGAGGTTCCACGACTTGAGATGAACTATACTGGTTGCAGTATCTCATATATACAGGGGGTCATGTTCCCACCATAACTAAGCCAAATATTGAGATATTGTACTGCAATTTGGTCCACACACTAAGTAAAAATCACTAATAAATATGGAATAGTTTCGACACCGACGGAATGGGCTAATCCAGGCCCCATTGCTCTGTAACGTGCAATTGAGTGGTCTAGCTGCATAAAACCCATGTACCTGGTGCGCCATTTTGGCAGCAGAGCTAAGCCAAATATTGGGATGTAGTGCTGCAATTTGGGCCAAAGATTAAGTGGGTGGCACTAATAAATGTGCAACAGCTTTGGGACTTACATCTAGTAGTAAATCTACTGTAGGGAGGTTCCACGACTTGAGATGAACTATACTGGTTGCAGTATCTCATATATACAGGGGGTCATGTTCCCACCATAACTAAGCCAAATATTGAGATATTGTACTGCAATTTGGTCCACACACTAAGTAAAAATCACTAATAAATATGGATTAGCTTCGACACCGACGCAATGGGCTAATCCAGGCCCCATTGCTCTGTAACGTGCAATTGAGTGGTCTAGCTGCATAAAACCCATGTACCTGGTGCGCCATTTTGGCAGCAGAGCTAAGCCAAATATTGGGATGTAGTGCTGCAATTTGGGCCAAAGATTAAGTGGGTGGCACTAATAAATGTGCAACAGCTTTGGGACTTACATCTAGTAGTAAATCTACTGTAGGGAGGTTCCACGACTTGAGATGAACTATACTGGTTGCAGTATCTCATATATACAGGGGGTCATGTTCCCACCATAACTAAGCCAAATATTGAGATATTGTACTGCAATTTGGTCCACACACTAAGTAAAAATCACTAATAAATATGGATTAGCTTCGACACCGACGCAATGGGCTAATCCAGGCCCCATTGCTCTGTAACCTGCAATTGAGTGGTCTAGCTGCATTAAACCCATGTACCTGGTGCGCCATTTTGGCAGCAGAGCTAAGCCAAATATTGGGATGTAGTGCTGCAATTTGGGCCAAAGATTAAGTGGGTGGCACTAATAAATGTGCAACAGCTTTGGGACTTACATCTAGTAGTAAATCTACTGTAGGGAGGTTCCACGACTTGAGATGAACTATACTGGTTGCAGTATCTCATATATACAGGGGGTCATGTTCCCACCATAACTAAGCCAAATATTGAGATATTGTACTGCAATTTGGTCCACACACTAAGTAAAAATCACTAATAAATATGGATTAGCTTCGACACCGACGCAATGGGCTAATCCAGGCCCCATTGCTCTGTAACGTGCAATTGAGTGGTCTAGCTGCATAAAACCCATGTACCTGGTGCGCCATTTTGGCAGCAGAGCTAAGCCAAATATTGGGATGTAGTGCTGCAATTTGGGCCAAAGATTAAGTGGGTGGCACTAATAAATGTGTAACAGCTTTGGGACTTACATCTAGTAGTAAATCTACTGTAGGGAGGTTCCACGACTTGAGATGAACTATACTGGTTGCAGTATCTCATATATACAGGGGGTCATGTTCCCACCATAACTAAGCCAAATATTGAGATATTGTACTGCAATTTGGTCCACACACTAAGTTAAAATCACTAATAAATATGGAATAGTTTCGACACCGACGGAATGGGCTAATCCAGGCCCCATTGCTCTGTAACCTGCAATTGAGTGGTCTAGCTGCATAAAACCCATGTACCTGGTGCGCCATTTTGGCAGCAGAGCTAAGCCAAATATTGGGATGTAGTGCTGCAATTTGGGCCAAAGATTAAGTGGGTGGCACTAATAAATGTGCAACAGCTTTGGGACTTACATCTAGTAGTAAATCTACTGTAGGGAGGTTCCACGACTTGAGATGAACTATACTGGTTGCAGTATCTCATATATACAGGGGGTCATGTTCCCACCATAACTAAGCCAAATATTGAGATATTGTACCGCAATTTGGTCCACACACTAAGTAAAAATCACTAATAAATATGGAATAGCTTTGACACCTACGGAATGGGCTAATCCAGGCCCCATTGCTCTGTAACCTGCAATTGAGTGGTCTAGCTGCATAAAACCCATGTACCTGGTGCGCCATTTTAGCAGCAGAGCTAAGCGAAATATTGGGATGTAATGCTGCAATTTGGGCCAAAGATTAAGTGGGTGGCACTAATAAATGTGCAACAGCTTTGGGACTTACATCTAGTAGTAAATCTACTGTAGGGAGGTTCCACGACTTGAGATGAACTATACTGGTTGCAGTATCTCATATATACAGGGGGTCATGTTCCCACCATAACTAAGCCAAATATTGAGATATTGTACTGCAATTTGGTCCACACACTAAGTAAAAATCACTAATAAATATGGATTAGCTTCGACACCGACGCAATGGGCTAATCCAGGCCCCATTGCTCTGTAACGTGCAATTGAGTGGTCTAGCTGCATAAAACCCATGTACCTGGTGCGCCATTTTGGCAGCAGAGCTAAGCCAAATATTGGGATGTAGTGCTGCAATTTGGGCCAAAGATTAAGTGGGTGGCACTAATAAATGTGTAACAGCTTTGGGACTTACATCTAGTAGTAAATCTACTGTAGGGAGGTTCCACGACTTGAGATGAACTATACTGGTTGCAGTATCTCATATATACAGGGGGTCATGTTCCCACCATAACTAAGCCAAATATTGAGATATTGTACTGCAATTTGGTCCACACACTAAGTAAAAATCACTAATAAATATGGAATAGTTTCGACACCGACGGAATGGGCTAATCCAGGCCCCATTGCTCTGTAACGTGCAATTGAGTGGTCTAGCTGCATAAAACCCATGTACCTGGTGCGCCATTTTGGCAGCAGAGCTAAGCCAAATATTGGGATGTAGTGCTGCAATTTGGGCCAAAGATTAAGTGGGTGGCACTAATAAATGTGCAACAGCTTTGGGACTTACATCTAGTAGTAAATCTACTGTAGGGAGGTTCCACGACTTGAGATGAACTATACTGGTTGCAGTATCTCATATATACAGGGGGTCATGTTCCCACCATAACTAAGCCAAATATTGAGATATTGTACTGCAATTTGGTCCACACAGTAAGTAAAAATCACTAATGATTATGGAATAGCTTCGACACCTACGGAATGGGCTAATCCAGGCCCCATTGCTCTGTAACCTGCAATTGACTGGTCTAGCTGCATAAAACCCATGTACCTGGTGCGCCATTTTGGCAGCAGAGCTAAACGAAATATTGGGATGTAATGCTGCAATTTGGGCCAAAGATTAAGTGGGTGGCACTAATAAATGTGCAACAGCTTTGGGACTTACATCTAGTAGTAAATGTACTGTAGGGAGGTTCCACGACTTGAGATGAACTATACTGGTTGCAGTCTCTCATATATACAGGGGGTCATGTTCCCACTATAACTAAGCCAAATATTGAGATATTGTACTGCAATTTGGTCCACACACTAAGTTAAAATCACTAATAAATATGGAATAGCTTCGACACCTACGGAATGGGCTAATCCAGGCCCCATTGCTCTGTAACCTGCAATTGACTGGTCTAGCTGCATAAAAGCCATGTACCTGGTGCGCCATTTTAGCAGCAGAGCTAAACGAAATATTGGGATGTAATGCTGCAATTTGGGCCAAAGATTAAGTGGGTGGCACTAATAAATGTGCAACAGCTTTGGGACTTACATCTAGTAGTAAATGTACTGTAGGGAGGTTCCACGACTTGAGATGAACTATACTGGTTGCAGTCTCTCATATATACAGGGGGTCATGTTCCCACTATAACTAAGCCAAATATTAAGATATTGTACTGCAATTTGGTCCACACACTAAGTAAAAATCACTAATAAATATGGATTAGCTTCGACACCGACGCAATGGGCTAATCCAGGCCCCATTGCTCTGTAACCTGCAATTGAGTGGTCTAGCTGCATAAAACCCATGTACCTGGTGCGCCATTTTGGCAGCAGAGCTAAGCCAAATACTGGGATGTAATGCTGCAATTTGGGCCAAAGATTAAGTGGGTGGCACTAATAAATGTGCAACAGCTTTGGGACTTACATCTAGTAGTAAATCTACTGTAGGGAGGTTCCACGACTTGAGATGAACTATACTGGTTGCAGTATCTCATATATACAGGGGGTCATGTTCCCACCATAACTAAGCCAAATATTGAGATATTGTACTGCAATTTGGTCCACACACTAAGTAAAAATCACTAATAAATATGGAATAGTTTCGACACCGACGGAATGGGCTAATCCAGGCCCCATTGCTCTGTAACGTGCAATTGAGTGGTCTAGCTGCATAAAACCCATGTACCTGGTGCGCCATTTTGGCAGCAGAGCTAAGCCAAATATTGGGATGTAGTGCTGCAATTTGGGCCAAAGATTAAGTGGGTGGCACTAATAAATGTGCAACAGCTTTGGGACTTACATCTAGTAGTAAATCTACTGTAGGGAGGTTCCACGACTTGAGATGAACTATACTGGTTGCAGTATCTCATATATACAGGGGGTCATGTTCCCACCATAACTAAGCCAAATATTGAGATATTGTACTGCAATTTGGTCCACACACTAAGTAAAAATCACTAATAAATATGGAATAGCTTCGACACCTACGGAATGGGCTAATCCAGGCCCCATTGCTCTGTAACCTGCAATTGACTGGTCTAGCTGCATAAAACCCATGTACCTGGTGCGCCATTTTGGCAGCAGAGCTAAACGAAATATTGGGATGTAATGCTGCAATTTGGGCCAAAGATTAAGTGGGTGGCACTAATAAATGTGCAACAGCTTTGGGACTTACATCTAGTAGTAAATGTACTGTAGGGAGGTTCCACGACTTGAGATGAACTATACTGGTTGCAGTCTCTCATATATACAGGGGGTCATGTTCCCACTATAACTAAGCCAAATATTGAGATATTGTACTGCAATTTGGTCCACACACTAAGTTAAAATCACTAATAAATATGGAATAGCTTCGACACCTACGGAATGGGCTAATCCAGGCCCCATTGCTCTGTAACCTGCAATTGACTGGTCTAGCTGCATAAAAGCCATGTACCTGGTGCGCCATTTTAGCAGCAGAGCTAAACGAAATATTGGGATGTAATGCTGCAATTTGGGCCAAAGATTAAGTGGGTGGCACTAATAAATGTGCAACAGCTTTGGGACTTACATCTAGTAGTAAATGTACTGTAGGGAGGTTCCACGACTTGAGATGAACTATACTGGTTGCAGTCTCTCATATATACAGGGGGTCATGTTCCCACTATAACTAAGCCAAATATTAAGATATTGTACTGCAATTTGGTCCACACACTAAGTAAAAATCACTAATAAATATGGATTAGCTTCGACACCGACGCAATGGGCTAATCCAGGCCCCATTGCTCTGTAACCTGCAATTGAGTGGTCTAGCTGCATAAAACCCATGTACCTGGTGCGCCATTTTGGCAGCAGAGCTAAGCCAAATACTGGGATGTAATGCTGCAATTTGGGCCAAAGATTAAGTGGGTGGCACTAATAAATGTGCAACAGCTTTGGGACTTACATCTAGTAGTAAATCTACTGTAGGGAGGTTCCACGACTTGAGATGAACTATACTGGTTGCAGTATCTCATATATACAGGGGGTCATGTTCCCACCATAACTAAGCCAAATATTGAGATATTGTACTGCAATTTGGTCCACACACTAAGTTAAAATCACTAATAAATATGGAATAGCTTCGACACCTACGGAATGGGCTAATCCAGGCCCCATTGCTCTGTAACCTGCAATTGACTGGTCTAGCTGCATAAAACCCATGTACCTGGTGCGCCATTTTGGCAGCAGAGCTAAACGAAATATTGGGATGTAATGCTGCAATTTGGGCCAAAGATTAAGTGGGTGGCACTAATAAATGTGCAACAGCTTTGGGACTTACATCTAGTAGTAAATCTACTGTAGGGAGGTTCCACGACTTGAGATGAACTATACTGGTTGCAGTATCTCATATATACAGGGGGTCATGTTTCCACCATAACTAAGCCAAATATTGAGATATTGTACTGCAATTTGGTCCACACACTAAGTTAAAATCACTAATAAATATGGAATAGCTTCGACACCTACGGAATGGGCTAATCCAGGCCCCATTGCTCTGTAACCTGCAATTGACTGGTCTAGCTGCATAAAACCCATGTACCTGGTGCGCCATTTTGGCAGCAGAGCTAAACGAAATATTGGGATGTAATGCTGCAATTTGGGCCAAAGATTAAGTGGGTGGCACTAATAAATGTGCAACAGCTTTGGGACTTACATCTAGTAGTAAATGTACTGTAGGGAGGTTCCACGACTTGAGATGAACTATACTGGTTGCAGTCTCTCATATATACAGGGGGTCATGTTCCCACTATAACTAAGCCAAATATTGAGATATTGTACTGCAATTTGGTCCACACACTAAGTTAAAATCACTAATAAATATGGAATAGCTTCGACACCTACGGAATGGGCTAATCCAGGCCCCATTGCTCTGTAACCTGCAATTGACTGGTCTAGCTGCATAAAAGCCATGTACCTGGTGCGCCATTTTAGCAGCAGAGCTAAACGAAATATTGGGATGTAATGCTGCAATTTGGGCCAAAGATTAAGTGGGTGGCACTAATAAATGTGCAACAGCTTTGGGCCTTACATCTAGTAGTAAATGTACTGTAGGGAGGTTCCACGACTTGAGATGAACTATACTGGTTGCAGTCTCTCATATATACAGGGGGTCATGTTCCCACCATAACTAAGCCAAATATTAAGATATTGTACTGCAATTTGGTCCACACACTAAGTAAAAATCACTAATAAATATGGATTAGCTTCGACACCGACGCAATGGGCTAATCCAGGCCCCATTGCTCTGTAACCTGCAATTGAGTGGTCTAGCTGCATAAAACCCATGTACCTGGTGCGCCATTTTGGCAGCAGAGCTAAGCCAAATATTGGGATGTAATGCTGCAATTTGGGCCAAAGATTAAGTGGGTGGCACTAATAAATGTGCAACAGCTTTGGGACTTACATCTAGTAGTAAATCTACTGTAGGGAGGTTCCACGACTTGAGATGAACTATACTGGTTGCAGTATCTCATATATACAGGGGGTCATGTTCCCACCATAACTAAGCCAAATATTGAGATATTGTACTGCAATTTGGTCCACACACTAAGTTAAAATCACTAATAAATATGGAATAGCTTCGACACCTACGGAATGGGCTAATCCAGGCCCCATTGCTCTGTAACCTGCAATTGACTGGTCTAGCTGCATAAAACCCATGTACCTGGTGCGCCATTTTGGCAGCAGAGCTAAACGAAATATTGGGATGTAATGCTGCAATTTGGGCCAAAGATTAAGTGGGTGGCACTAATAAATGTGCAACAGCTTTGGGACTTACATCTAGTAGTAAATCTACTGTAGGGAGGTTCCACGACTTGAGATGAACTATACTGGTTGCAGTATCTCATATATACAGGGGGTCATGTTCCCACCATAACTAAGCCAAATATTGAGATATTGTACTGCAATTTGGTCCACACACTAAGTTAAAATCACTAATGAATATGGAATAGCTTTGACACCTACGGAATGGGCTAATCCAGGCCCCATTGCTCTGTAACCTGCAATTGAGTGGTCTAGCTGCATAAAACCTATGTACCTGGTGCGCCATTTTAGCAGCAGAGCTAAGCGAAATATTGGGATGTAATGCTGCAATTTGGGCCAAAGATTAAGTGGGTGGCACTAATAAATGTGCAACAGCTTTGGGACTTACATCTAGTAGTAAATCTACTGTAGGGAGGTTCCACGACTTGAGATGAACTATACTGGTTGCAGTATCTCATATATACAGGGGGTCATGTTCCCACCACAACTAAGCCAAATATTGAGATATTGTACTGCAATTTGGTCCACACACTAAGTAAAAATCACTAATAAATATGGATTAGCTTCGACACCGACGCAATGGGCTAATCCAGGCCCCATTGCTCTGTAACGTGCAATTGAGTGGTCTAGCTGCATAAAACCCATGTACCTGGTGCGCCATTTTGGCAGCAGAGCTAAGCCAAATATTGGGATGTAGTGCTGCAATTTGGGCCAAAGATTAAGTGGGTGGCACTGATAAATGTGTAACAGCTTTGGGACTTACATCTAGTAGTAAATCTACTGTAGGGAGGTTCCACGACTTGAGATTAACTATACTGGTTGCAGTATCTCATATATACAGGGGGTCATGTTCCCACCATAACTAAGCCAAATATTGAGATATTGTACTGCAATTTGGTCCACACACTAAGTAAAAATCACTAATAAATATGGAATAGTTTCGACACCGACGGAATGGGCTAATCCAGGCCCCATTGCTCTGTAACGTGCAATTGAGTGGTCTAGCTGCATAAAACCCATGTACCTGGTGCGCCATTTTGGCAGCAGAGCTAAGCCAAATATTGGGATGTAGTGCTGCAATTTGGGCCAAAGATTAAGTGGGTGGCACTAATAAATGTGCAACAGCTTTGGGACTTACATCTAGTAGTAAATCTACTGTAGGGAGGTTCCACGACTTGAGATGAACTATACTGGTTGCAGTATCTCATATATACAGGGGGTCATGTTCCCACCATAACTAAGCCAAATATTGAGATATTGTACTGCAATTTGGTCCACACACTAAGTAAAAATCACTAATAAATATGGATTAGCTTCGACACCGACGCAATGGGCTAATCCAGGCCCCATTGCTCTGTAACCTGCAATTGAGTGGTCTAGCTGCATAAAACCCATGTACCTGGTGCGCCATTTTGGCAGCAGAGCTAAGCCAAATACTGGGATGTAATGATGCAATTTGGGCCAAGGATTAAGTGGGTGGCACTAATATATGTGCAACAGCTTTGGGACTTACATCTAGTAGTAAATCTACTGTAGGGAGGTTCCACGACTTGAGATGAACTATACTGGTTGCAGTATCTCATATATACAGGGGGTCATGTTCCCACCATAACTAAGCCAAATATTGAGATATTGTACTGCAATTTGGTCCACACACTAGTAAAAATCACTAATAAATATGGAATAGCTTCGACACCGACGGAATGGGCTAATCCAGGCCCCATTGCTCTGTAACGTGCAATTGAGTGGTCTAGCTGCATAAAACCCATGTACCTGGTGCGCCATTTTGGCAGCAGAGCTAAGCCAAATACTGGGATGTAATGATGCAATTTGGGCCAAGGATTAAGTGGGTGGCACTAATATATGTGCAACAGCTTTGGGACTTACATCTAGTAGTAAATCTACTGTAGGGAGGTTCCACGACTTGAGATGAACTATACTGGTTGCAGTATCTCATATATACAGGGGGTCATGTTCCCACCATAACTAAGCCAAATATTGAGATATTGTACTGCAATTTGGTCCACACACTAGTAAAAATCACTAATAAATATGGAATAGCTTCGACACCGACGGAATGGGCTAATCCAGGCCCCATTGCTCTGTAACGTGCAATTGAGTGGTCTAGCTGCATAAAACCCATGTACCTGGTGCGCCATTTTGGCAGCAGAGCTAAGCCAAATACTGGGATGTAATGATGCAATTTGGGCCAAGGATTAAGTGGGTGGCACTAATATATGTGCAACAGCTTTGGGACTTACATCTAGTAGTAAATCTACTGTAGGGAGGTTCCACGACTTGAGATGAACTATACTGGTTGCAGTATCTCATATATACAGGGGGTCATGTTCCCACCATAACTAAGCCAAATATTGAGATATTGTACTGCAATTTGGTCCACACACTAAGTAAAAATCACTCATAAATATGGATTAGCTTCGACACCGACGCAATGGGCTAATCCAGGCCCCATTGCTCTGTAACCTGCAATTGAGTGGTCTAGCTGCATTAAACCCATGTACCTGGTGCGCCATTTTGGCAGCAGAGCTAAGCCAAATATTGGGATGTAGTGCTGCAATTTGGGCCAAAGATTAAGTGGGTGGCACTAATAAATGTGCAACAGCTTTGGGATTTACATCTAGTAGTAAATCTACTGTAGGGAGGTTCCACGACTTGAGATGAACTATACTGGTTGCAGTATCTCATATATACAGGGGGTCATGTTCCCACCATAACTAAGCCAAATATTGAGATATTGTACTGCAATTTGGTCCACACACTAAGTAAAAATCACTAATAAATATCGATTAGCTTCGACACCGACGCAATGGGCTAATCCAGGCCCCATTGCTCTGTAACCTGCAATTAAGTGGTCTAGCTGCATTAAACCCATGTACCTGGTGTGCCATTTTGGCAGCAGAGCTAAGCCAAATATTGGGATGTAGTGCTGCAATTTGGGCCAAAGATTAAGTGGGTGGCACTAATAAATGTGCAACAGCTTTGGGACTTACATCTAGTAGTAAATCTACTGTTGGGAGGTTCCACGACTTGAGATGAACTATACTGGTGGCAGTATCTCATATATACAGGGGGTCATGTTCCCACCATAACTAAGCCAAATATTGAGATATTGTACTGCAATTTGGTCCACACACTAAGTAAAAATCACTAATAAATATGGATTAGCTTCGACACCGACGCAATGGGCTAATCCAGGCCCCATTGCTCTGTAACCTGCAATTGAGTGGTCTAGCTGCATTAAACCCATGTACCTGGTGCGCCATTTTGGCAGCAGAGCTAAGCCAAATATTGGGATGTAGTGCTGCAATTTGGGCCAAAGATTAAGTGGGTGGCACTAATAAATGTGCAACAGCTTTGGGACTTACATCTAGTAGTCAATCTACTGTAGGGAGGTTCCACGACTTGAGATGAACTATACTGGTTGCAGTATCTCATATATACAGGGGGTCATGTTCCCACCATAGCTAAGCCAAATATTGAGATATTGTACTGCAATTTGGTCCACACACTAAGTAAAAATCACTAATAAATATGGATTAGCTTCGACACCGACGCAATGGGCTAATCCAGGCCCCATTGCTCTGTAACGTGCAATTGAGTGGTCTAGCTGCATAAAACCCATGTACCTGGTGCGCCATTTTGGCAGCAGAGCTAAGCCAAATATTGGGATGTAGTGCTGCAATTTGGGCCAAAGATTAAGTGGGTGGCACTAATAAATGTGTAACAGCTTTGGGACTTACATCTAGTAGTAAATCTACTGTAGGGAGGTTCCACGACTTGAGATGAACTATACTGGTTGCAGTATCTCATATATACAGGGGGTCATGTTCCCACCATAACTAAGCCAAATATTGAGATATTGTACTGCAATTTGGTCCACACACTAGTAAAAATCACTAATAAATATGGAATAGCTTCGACACCGACGGAATGGGCTAATCCAGGCCCCATTGCTCTGTAACGTGCAATTGAGTGGTCTAGCTGCATAAAACCCATGTACCTGGTGCGCCATTTTGGCAGCAGAGCTAAGCCAAATACTGGGATGTAATGATGCAATTTGGGCCAAGGATTAAGTGGGTGGCACTAATATATGTGCAACAGCTTTGGGACTTACATCTAGTAGTAAATCTACTGTAGGGAGGTTCCACGACTTGAGATGAACTATACTGGTTGCAGTATCTCATATATACAGGGGGTCATGTTCCCACCATAACTAAGCCAAATATTGAGATATTGTACTGCAATTTGGTCCACACACTAGTAAAAATCACTAATAAATATGGAATAGCTTCGACACCGACGGAATGGGCTAATCCAGGCCCCATTGCTCTGTAACGTGCAATTGAGTGGTCTAGCTGCATAAAACCCATGTACCTGGTACGCCATTTTGGCAGCAGAGCTAAGCCAAATACTGGGATGTAATGATGCAATTTGGGCCAAGGATTAAGTGGGTGGCACTAATATATGTGCAACAGCTTTGGGACTTACATCTAGTAGTAAATCTACTGTAGGGAGGTTCCACGACTTGAGATGAACTATACTGGTTGCAGTATCTCATATATACAGGGGGTCATGTTCCCACCATAACTAAGCCAAATATTGAGATATTGTACTGCAATTTGGTCCACACACTAAGTAAAAATCACTCATAAATATGGATTAGCTTCGACACCGACGCAATGGGCTAATCCAGGCCCCATTGCTCTGTAACCTGCAATTGAGTGGTCTAGCTGCATTAAACCCATGTACCTGGTGCGCCATTTTGGCAGCAGAGCTAAGCCAAATATTGGGATGTAGTGCTGCAATTTGGGCCAAAGATTAAGTGGGTGGCACTAATAAATGTGCAACAGCTTTGGGATTTACATCTAGTAGTAAATCTACTGTAGGGAGGTTCCACGACTTGAGATGAACTATACTGGTTGCAGTATCTCATATATACAGGGGGTCATGTTCCCACCATAACTAAGCCAAATATTGAGATATTGTACTGCAATTTGGTCCACACACTAAGTAAAAATCACTAATAAATATGGAATAGCTTTGACACCTACGGAATGGGCTAATCCAGGCCCCATTGCTCTGTAACGTGCAATTGAGTGGTCTAGCTGCATAAAACCTATGTACCTGGTGCGCCATTTTAGCAGCAGAGCTAAGCGAAATATTGGGATGTAATGCTGCAATTTGGGCCAAAGATTAAGTGGGTGGCACTAATAAATGTGCAACAGCTTTGGGACTTACATCTAGTAGTAAATCTACTGTAGGGAGGTTCCACGACTTGAGATGAACTATACTGGTTGCAGTATCTCATATATACAGGGGGTCATGTTCCCACCATAACTAAGCCAAATATTGAGATATTGTACTGCAATTTGGTCCACACACTAAGTAAAAATCACTAATAAATATGGATTAGCTTCGACACCGACGCAATGGGCTAATCCAGGCCCCATTGCTCTGTAACGTGCAATTGAGTGGTCTAGCTGCATAAAACCCATGTACCTGGTGCGCCATTTTGGCAGCAGAGCTAAGCCAAATATTGGGATGTAGTGCTGCAATTTGGGCCAAAGATTAAGTGGGTGGCACTAATAAATGTGTAACAGCTTTGGGACTTACATCTAGTAGTAAATCTACTGTAGGGAGGTTCCACGACTTGAGATGAACTATACTGGTTGCAGTATCTCATATATACAGGGGGTCATGTTCCCACCATAACTAAGCCAAATATTGAGATATTGTACTGCAATTTGGTCCACACACTAGTAAAAATCACTAATAAATATGGAATAGCTTCGACACCGACGGAATGGGCTAATCCAGGCCCCATTGCTCTGTAACGTGCAATTGAGTGGTCTAGCTGCATAAAACCCATGTACCTGGTGCGCCATTTTGGCAGCAGAGCTAAGCCAAATACTGGGATGTAATGATGCAATTTGGGCCAAGGATTAAGTGGGTGGCACTAATATATGTGCAACAGCTTTGGGACTTACATCTAGTAGTAAATCTACTGTAGGGAGGTTCCACGACTTGAGATGAACTATACTGGTTGCAGTATCTCATATATACAGGGGGTCATGTTCCCACCATAACTAAGCCAAATATTGAGATATTGTACTGCAATTTGGTCCACACACTAGTAAAAATCACTAATAAATATGGAATAGCTTCGACACCGACGGAATGGGCTAATCCAGGCCCCATTGCTCTGTAACGTGCAATTGAGTGGTCTAGCTGCATAAAACCCATGTACCTGGTGCGCCATTTTGGCAGCAGAGCTAAGCCAAATACTGGGATGTAATGATGCAATTTGGGCCAAGGATTAAGTGGGTGGCACTAATATATGTGCAACAGCTTTGGGACTTACATCTAGTAGTAAATCTACTGTAGGGAGGTTCCACGACTTGAGATGAACTATACTGGTTGCAGTATCTCATATATACAGGGGGTCATGTTCCCACCATAACTAAGCCAAATATTGAGATATTGTACTGCAATTTGGTCCACACACTAAGTAAAAATCACTCATAAATATGGATTAGCTTCGACACCGACGCAATCGGCTAATCCAGGCCCCATTGCTCTGTAACCTGCAATTGAGTGGTCTAGCTGCATTAAACCCATGTACCTGGTGCGCCATTTTGGCAGCAGAGCTAAGCCAAATATTGGGATGTAGTGCTGCAATTTGGGCCAAAGATTAAGTGGGTGGCACTAATAAATGTGCAACAGCTTTGGGATTTACATCTAGTAGTAAATCTACTGTAGGGAGGTTCCACGACTTGAGATGAACTATACTGGTTGCAGTATCTCATATATACAGGGGGTCATGTTCCCACCATAACTAAGCCAAATATTGAGATATTGTACTGCAATTTGGTCCACACACTAAGTAAAAATCACTAATAAATATGGATTAGCTTCGACACCGACGCAATGGGCTAATCCAGGCCCCATTGCTCTGTAACGTGCAATTGAGTGGTCTAGCTGCATAAAACCCATGTACCTGGTGCGCCATTTTGGCAGCAGAGCTAAGCCAAATATTGGGATGTAGTGCTGCAATTTGGGCCAAAGATTAAGTGGGTGGCACTAATAAATGTGTAACAGCTTTGGGACTTACATCTAGTAGTAAATCTACTGTAGGGAGGTTCCACGACTTGAGATGAACTATACTGGTTGCAGTATCTCATATATACAGGGGGTCATGTTCCCACCATAACTAAGCCAAATATTGAGATATTGTACTGCAATTTGGTCCACACACTAGTAAAAATCACTAATAAATATGGAATAGCTTCGACACCGACGGAATGGGCTAATCCAGGCCCCATTGCTCTGTAACGTGCAATTGAGTGGTCTAGCTGCATAAAACCCATGTACCTGGTGCGCCATTTTGGCAGCAGAGCTAAGCCAAATACTGGGATGTAATGATGCAATTTGGGCCAAGGATTAAGTGGGTGGCACTAATATATGTGCAACAGCTTTGGGACTTACATCTAGTAGTAAATCTACTGTAGGGAGGTTCCACGACTTGAGATGAACTATACTGGTTGCAGTATCTCATATATACAGGGGGTCATGTTCCCACCATAACTAAGCCAAATATTGAGATATTGTACTGCAATTTGGTCCACACACTAGTAAAAATCACTAATAAATATGGAATAGCTTCGACACCGACGGAATGGGCTAATCCAGGCCCCATTGCTCTGTAACGTGCAATTGAGTGGTCTAGCTGCATAAAACCCATGTACCTGGTGCGCCATTTTGGCAGCAGAGCTAAGCCAAATACTGGGATGTAATGATGCAATTTGGGCCAAGGATTAAGTGGGTGGCACTAATATATGTGCAACAGCTTTGGGACTTACATCTAGTAGTAAATCTACTGTAGGGAGGTTCCACGACTTGAGATGAACTATACTGGTTGCAGTATCTCATATATACAGGGGGTCATGTTCCCACCATAACTAAGCCAAATATTGAGATATTGTACTGCAATTTGGTCCACACACTAAGTAAAAATCACTCATAAATATGGATTAGCTTCGACACCGACGCAATCGGCTAATCCAGGCCCCATTGCTCTGTAACCTGCAATTGAGTGGTCTAGCTGCATTAAACCCATGTACCTGGTGCGCCATTTTGGCAGCAGAGCTAAGCCAAATATTGGGATGTAGTGCTGCAATTTGGGCCAAAGATTAAGTGGGTGGCACTAATAAATGTGCAACAGCTTTGGGATTTACATCTAGTAGTAAATCTACTGTAGGGAGGTTCCACGACTTGAGATGAACTATACTGGTTGCAGTATCTCATATATACAGGGGGTCATGTTCCCACCATAACTAAGCCAAATATTGAGATATTGTACTGCAATTTGGTCCACACACTAAGTAAAAATCACTAATAAATATCGATTAGCTTCGACACCGACGCAATGGGCTAATCCAGGCCCCATTGCTCTGTAACCTGCAATTAAGTGGTCTAGCTGCATTAAACCCATGTACCTGGTGTGCCATTTTGGCAGCAGAGCTAAGCCAAATATTGGGATGTAGTGCTGCAATTTGGGCCAAAGATTAAGTGGGTGGCACTAATAAATGTGCAACAGCTTTGGGACTTACATCTAGTAGTAAATCTACTGTTGGGAGGTTCCACGACTTGAGATGAACTATACTGGTTGCAGTATCTCATATATACAGGGGGTCATGTTCCCACCATAACTAAGCCAAATATTGAGATATTGTACTGCAATTTGGTCCACACACTAAGTTAAAATCACTAATAAATATGGAATAGCTTTGACACCTACGGAATGGGCTAATCCAGGCCCCATTGCTCTGTAACCTGCAATTGAGTGGTCTAGCTGCATAAAACCTATGTACCTGGTGCGCCATTTTAGCAGCAGAGCTAAGCGAAATATTGGGATGTAATGCTGCAATTTGGGCCAAAGATTAAGTGGGTGGCACTAATAAATGTGCAACAGCTTTGGGACTTACATCTAGTAGTAAATCTACTGTAGGGAGGTTCCACGACTTGAGATGAACTATACTGGTTGCAGTATCTCATATATACAGGGGGTCATGTTCCCACCATAACTAAGCCAAATATTGAGATATTGTACTGCAATTTGGTCCACACACTAAGTAAAAATCACTAATAAATATGGATTAGCTTCGACACCGACGCAATGGGCTAATCCAGGCCCCATTGCTCTGTAACGTGCAATTGAGTGGTCTAGCTGCATAAAACCCATGTACCTGGTGCGCCATTTTGGCAGCAGAGCTAAGCCAAATATTGGGATGTAGTGCTGCAATTTGGGCCAAAGATTAAGTGGGTGGCACTAATAAATGTGTAACAGCTTTGGGACTTACATCTAGTAGTAAATCTACTGTAGGGAGGTTCCACGACTTGAGATGAACTATACTGGTTGCAGTATCTCATATATACAGGGGGTCATGTTCCCACCATAACTAAGCCAAATATTGAGATATTGTACTGCAATTTGGTCCACACACTAAGTAAAAATCACTAATAAATATGGAATAGTTTCGACACCGACGGAATGGGCTAATCCAGGCCCCATTGCTCTGTAACGTGCAATTGAGTGGTCTAGCTGCATAAAACCCATGTACCTGGTGCGCCATTTTGGCAGCAGAGCTAAGCCAAATATTGGGATGTAGTGCTGCAATTTGGGCCAAAGATTAAGTGGGTGGCACTAATAAATGTGCAACAGCTTTGGGACTTACATCTAGTAGTAAATCTACTGTAGGGAGGTTCCACGACTTGAGATGAACTATACTGGTTGCAGTATCTCATATATACAGGGGGTCATGTTCCCACCATAACTAAGCCAAATATTGAGATATTGTACTGCAATTTGGTCCACACACTAAGTAAAAATCACTAATAAATATGGATTAGCTTCGACACCGACGCAATGGGCTAATCCAGGCCCCATTGCTCTGTAACGTGCAATTGAGTGGTCTAGCTGCATAAAACCCATGTACCTGGTGCGCCATTTTGGCAGCAGAGCTAAGCCAAATATTGGGATGTAGTGCTGCAATTTGGGCCAAAGATTAAGTGGGTGGCACTAATAAATGTGTAACAGCTTTGGGACTTACATCTAGTAGTAAATCTACTGTAGGGAGGTTCCACGACTTGAGATGAACTATACTGGTTGCAGTATCTCATATATACAGGGGGTCATGTTCCCACCATAACTAAGCCAAATATTGAGATATTGTACTGCAATTTGGTCCACACACTAAGTAAAAATCACTAATAAATATGGAATAGTTTCGACACCGACGGAATGGGCTAATCCAGGCCCCATTGCTCTGTAACGTGCAATTGAGTGGTCTAGCTGCATAAAACCCATGTACCTGGTGCGCCATTTTGGCAGCAGAGCTAAGCCAAATATTGGGATGTAGTGCTGCAATTTGGGCCAAAGATTAAGTGGGTGGCACTAATAAATGTGCAACAGCTTTGGGACTTACATCTAGTAGTAAATCTACTGTAGGGAGGTTCCACGACTTGAGATGAACTATACTGGTTGCAGTATCTCATATATACAGGGGGTCATGTTCCCACCATAACTAAGCCAAATATTGAGATATTGTACTGCAATTTGGTCCACACACTAAGTAAAAATCACTAATAAATATGGATTAGCTTCGACACCGACGCAATGGGCTAATCCAGGCCCCATTGCTCTGTAACGTGCAATTGAGTGGTCTAGCTGCATAAAACCCATGTACCTGGTGCGCCATTTTGGAAGCAGAGCTAAGCCAAATATTGGGATGTAGTGCTGCAATTTGGGCCAAAGATTAAGTGGGTGGCACTAATAAATGTGCAACAGCTTTGGGACTTACATCTAGTAGTAAATCTACTGTAGGGAGGTTCCACGACTTGAGATGAACTATACTGGTTGCAGTATCTCATATATACAGGGGGTCATGTTCCCACCATAACTAAGCCAAATATTGAGATATTGTACTGCAATTTGGTCCACACACTAAGTAAAAATCACTAATAAATATGGATTAGCTTCGACACCGACGCAATGGGCTAATCCAGGCCCCATTGCTCTGTAACCTGCAATTGAGTGGTCTAGCTGCATTAAACCCATGTACCTGGTGCGCCATTTTGGCAGCAGAGCTAAGCCAAATATTGGGATGTAGTGCTGCAATTTGGGCCAAAGATTAAGTGGGTGGCACTAATAAATGTGCAACAGCTTTGGGACTTACATCTAGTAGTCAATCTACTGTAGGGAGGTTCCACGACTTGAGATGAACTATACTGGTTGCAGTATCTCATATATACAGGGGGTCATGTTCCCACCATAACTAAGCCAAATATTGAGATATTGTACTGCAATTTGGTCCACACACTAAGTAAAAATCACTAATAAATATGGATTAGCTTCGACACCGACGCAATGGGCTAATCCAGGCCACATTGCTCTGTAACGTGCAATTGAGTGGTCTAGCTGCATAAAACCCATGTACCTGGTGCGCCATTTTGGCAGCAGAGCTAAGCCAAATATTGGGATGTAGTGCTGCAATTTGGGCCAAAGATTAAGTGGGTGGCACTAATAAATGTGTAACAGCTTTGGGACTTACATCTAGTAGTAAATCTACTGTAGGGAGGTTCCACGACTTGAGATGAACTATACTGGTTGCAGTATCTCATATATACAGGGGGTCATGTTCCCACCATAACTAAGCCAAATATTGAGATATTGTACTGCAATTTGGTCCACACACTAGTAAAAATCACTAATAAATATGGAATAGCTTCGACACCGACGGAATGGGCTAATCCAGGCCCCATTGCTCTGTAACGTGCAATTGAGTGGTCTAGCTGCATAAAACCCATGTACCTGGTGCGCCATTTTGGCAGCAGAGCTAAGCCAAATACTGGGATGTAATGATGCAATTTGGGCCAAGGATTAAGTGGGTGGCACTAATATATGTGCAACAGCTTTGGGACTTACATCTAGTAGTAAATCTACTGTAGGGAGGTTCCACGACTTGAGATGAACTATACTGGTTGCAGTATCTCATATATACAGGGGGTCATGTTCCCACCATAACTAAGCCAAATATTGAGATATTGTACTGCAATTTGGTCCACACACTAAGTAAAAATCACTCATAAATATGGATTAGCTTCGACACCGACGCAATGGGCTAATCCAGGCCCCATTGCTCTGTAACCTGCAATTGAGTGGTCTAGCTGCATTAAACCCATGTACCTGGTGCGCCATTTTGGCAGCAGAGCTAAGCCAAATATTGGGATGTAGTGCTGCAATTTGGGCCAAAGATTAAGTGGGTGGCACTAATAAATGTGCAACAGCTTTGGGATTTACATCTAGTAGTAAATCTACTGTAGGGAGGTTCCACGACTTGAGATGAACTATACTGGTTGCAGTATCTCATATATACAGGGGGTCATGTTCCCACCATAACTAAGCCAAATATTGAGATATTGTACTGCAATTTGGTCCACACACTAAGTAAAAATCACTAATAAATATGGATTAGCTTCGACACCGACGCAATGGGCTAATCCAGGCCCCATTGCTCTGTAACGTGCAATTGAGTGGTCTAGCTGCATAAAACCCATGTACCTGGTGCGCCATTTTGGCAGCAGAGCTAAGCCAAATATTGGGATGTAGTGCTGCAATTTGGGCCAAAGATTAAGTGGGTGGCACTAATAAATGTGTAACAGCTTTGGGACTTACATCTAGTAGTAAATCTACTGTAGGGAGGTTCCACGACTTGAGATGAACTATACTGGTTGCAGTATCTCATATATACAGGGGGTCATGTTCCCACCATAACTAAGCCAAATATTGAGATATTGTACTGCAATTTGGTCCACACACTAAGTAAAAATCACTAATAAATATGGAATAGTTTCGACACCGACGGAATGGGCTAATCCAGGCCCCATTGCTCTGTAACGTGCAATTGAGTGGTCTAGCTGCATAAAACCCATGTACCTGGTGCGCCATTTTGGCAGCAGAGCTAAGCCAAATATTGGGATGTAGTGCTGCAATTTGGGCCAAAGATTAAGTGGGTGGCACTAATAAATGTGCAACAGCTTTGGGACTTACATCTAGTAGTAAATCTACTGTAGGGAGGTTCCACGACTTGAGATGAACTATACTGGTTGCAGTATCTCATATATACAGGGGGTCATGTTCCCACCATAACTAAGCCAAATATTGAGATATTGTACTGCAATTTGGTCCACACACTAAGTAAAAATCACTAATAAATATGGATTAGCTTCGACACCGACGCAATGGGCTAATCCAGGCCCCATTGCTCTGTAACGTGCAATTGAGTGGTCTAGCTGCATAAAACCCATGTACCTGGTGCGCCATTTTGGAAGCAGAGCTAAGCCAAATATTGGGATGTAGTGCTGCAATTTGGGCCAAAGATTAAGTGGGTGGCACTAATAAATGTGCAACAGCTTTGGGACTTACATCTAGTAGTAAATCTACTGTAGGGAGGTTCCACGACTTGAGATGAACTATACTGGTTGCAGTATCTCATATATACAGGGGGTCATGTTCCCACCATAACTAAGCCAAATATTGAGATATTGTACTGCAATTTGGTCCACACACTAAGTAAAAATCACTAATAAATATGGATTAGCTTCGACACCGACGCAATGGGCTAATCCAGGCCCCATTGCTCTGTAACCTGCAATTGAGTGGTCTAGCTGCATTAAACCCATGTACCTGGTGCGCCATTTTGGCAGCAGAGCTAAGCCAAATATTGGGATGTAGTGCTGCAATTTGGGCCAAAGATTAAGTGGGTGGCACTAATAAATGTGCAACAGCTTTGGGACTTACATCTAGTAGTCAATCTACTGTAGGGAGGTTCCACGACTTGAGATGAACTATACTGGTTGCAGTATCTCATATATACAGGGGGTCATGTTCCCACCATAACTAAGCCAAATATTGAGATATTGTACTGCAATTTGGTCCACACACTAAGTAAAAATCACTAATAAATATGGATTAGCTTCGACACCGACGCAATGGGCTAATCCAGGCCACATTGCTCTGTAACGTGCAATTGAGTGGTCTAGCTGCATAAAACCCATGTACCTGGTGCGCCATTTTGGCAGCAGAGCTAAGCCAAATATTGGGATGTAGTGCTGCAATTTGGGCCAAAGATTAAGTGGGTGGCACTAATAAATGTGTAACAGCTTTGGGACTTACATCTAGTAGTAAATCTACTGTAGGGAGGTTCCACGACTTGAGATGAACTATACTGGTTGCAGTATCTCATATATACAGGGGGTCATGTTCCCACCATAACTAAGCCAAATATTGAGATATTGTACTGCAATTTGGTCCACACACTAGTAAAAATCACTAATAAATATGGAATAGCTTCGACACCGACGGAATGGGCTAATCCAGGCCCCATTGCTCTGTAACGTGCAATTGAGTGGTCTAGCTGCATAAAACCCATGTACCTGGTGCGCCATTTTGGCAGCAGAGCTAAGCCAAATACTGGGATGTAATGATGCAATTTGGGCCAAGGATTAAGTGGGTGGCACTAATATATGTGCAACAGCTTTGGGACTTACATCTAGTAGTAAATCTACTGTAGGGAGGTTCCACGACTTGAGATGAACTATACTGGTTGCAGTATCTCATATATACAGGGGGTCATGTTCCCACCATAACTAAGCCAAATATTGAGATATTGTACTGCAATTTGGTCCACACACTAAGTAAAAATCACTCATAAATATGGATTAGCTTCGACACCGACGCAATGGGCTAATCCAGGCCCCATTGCTCTGTAACCTGCAATTGAGTGGTCTAGCTGCATTAAACCCATGTACCTGGTGCGCCATTTTGGCAGCAGAGCTAAGCCAAATATTGGGATGTAGTGCTGCAATTTGGGCCAAAGATTAAGTGGGTGGCACTAATAAATGTGCAACAGCTTTGGGATTTACATCTAGTAGTAAATCTACTGTAGGGAGGTTCCACGACTTGAGATGAACTATACTGGTTGCAGTATCTCATATATACAGGGGGTCATGTTCCCACCATAACTAAGCCAAATATTGAGATATTGTACTGCAATTTGGTCCACACACTAAGTAAAAATCACTAATAAATATCGATTAGCTTCGACACCGACGCAATGGGCTAATCCAGGCCCCATTGCTCTGTAACCTGCAATTGAGTGGTCTAGCTGCATTAAACCCATGTACCTGGTGTGCCATTTTGGCAGCAGAGCTAAGCCAAATATTGGGATGTAGTGCTGCAATTTGGGCCAAAGATTAAGTGGGTGGCACTAATAAATGTGCAACAGCTTTGGGACTTACATCTAGTAGTAAATCTACTGTAGGGAGGTTCCACGACTTGAGATGAACTATACTGGTTGCAGTATCTCATATATACAGGGGGTCATGTTCCCACCATAACTAAGCCAAATATTGAGATATTGTACTGCAATTTGGTCCACACACTAAGTAAAAATCACTAATAAATATGGAATAGTTTCGACACCGACGGAATGGGCTAATCCAGGCCCCATTGCTCTGTAACGTGCAATTGAGTGGTCTAGCTGCATAAAACCCATGTACCTGGTGCGCCATTTTGGCAGCAGAGCTAAGCCAAATATTGGGATGTAGTGCTGCAATTTGGGCCAAAGATTAAGTGGGTGGCACTAATAAATGTGCAACAGCTTTGGGACTTACATCTAGTAGTAAATCTACTGTAGGGAGGTTCCACGACTTGAGATGAACTATACTGGTTGCAGTATCTCATATATACAGGGGGTCATGTTCCCACCATAACTAAGCCAAATATTGAGATATTGTACTGCAATTTGGTCCACACACTAAGTAAAAATCACTAATAAATATGGATTAGCTTCGACACCGACGCAATGGGCTAATCCAGGCCCCATTGCTCTGTAACGTGCAATTGAGTGGTCTAGCTGCATAAAACCCATGTACCTGGTGCGCCATTTTGGCAGCAGAGCTAAGCCAAATATTGGGATGTAGTGCTGCAATTTGGGCCAAAGATTAAGTGGGTGGCACTAATAAATGTGCAACAGCTTTGGGACTTACATCTAGTAGTAAATCTACTGTAGGGAGGTTCCACGACTTGAGATGAACTATACTGGTTGCAGTATCTCATATATACAGGGGGTCATGTTCCCACCATAACTAAGCCAAATATTGAGATATTGTACTGCAATTTGGTCCACACACTAAGTAAAAATCACTAATAAATATGGATTAGCTTCGACACCGACGCAATGGGCTAATCCAGGCCCCATTGCTCTGTAACCTGCAATTGAGTGGTCTAGCTGCATTAAACCCATGTACCTGGTGCGCCATTTTGGCAGCAGAGCTAAGCCAAATATTGGGATGTAGTGCTGCAATTTGGGCCAAAGATTAAGTGGGTGGCACTAATAAATGTGCAACAGCTTTGGGACTTACATCTAGTAGTCAATCTACTGTAGGGAGGTTCCACGACTTGAGATGAACTATACTGGTTGCAGTATCTCATATATACAGGGGGTCATGTTCCCACCATAACTAAGCCAAATATTGAGATATTGTACTGCAATTTGGTCCACACACTAAGTAAAAATCACTAATAAATATGGATTAGCTTCGACACCGACGCAATGGGCTAATCCAGGCCACATTGCTCTGTAACGTGCAATTGAGTGGTCTAGCTGCATAAAACCCATGTACCTGGTGCGCCATTTTGGCAGCAGAGCTAAGCCAAATATTGGGATGTAGTGCTGCAATTTGGGCCAAAGATTAAGTGGGTGGCACTAATAAATGTGTAACAGCTTTGGGACTTACATCTAGTAGTAAATCTACTGTAGGGAGGTTCCACGACTTGAGATGAACTATACTGGTTGCAGTATCTCATATATACAGGGGGTCATGTTCCCACCATAACTAAGCCAAATATTGAGATATTGTACTGCAATTTGGTCCACACACTAGTAAAAATCACTAATAAATATGGAATAGCTTCGACACCGACGGAATGGGCTAATCCAGGCCCCATTGCTCTGTAACGTGCAATTGAGTGGTCTAGCTGCATAAAACCCATGTACCTGGTGCGCCATTTTGGCAGCAGAGCTAAGCCAAATACTGGGATGTAATGATGCAATTTGGGCCAAGGATTAAGTGGGTGGCACTAATATATGTGCAACAGCTTTGGGACTTACATCTAGTAGTAAATCTACTGTAGGGAGGTTCCACGACTTGAGATGAACTATACTGGTTGCAGTATCTCATATATACAGGGGGTCATGTTCCCACCATAACTAAGCCAAATATTGAGATATTGTACTGCAATTTGGTCCACACACTAAGTAAAAATCACTCATAAATATGGATTAGCTTCGACACCGACGCAATGGGCTAATCCAGGCCCCATTGCTCTGTAACCTGCAATTGAGTGGTCTAGCTGCATTAAACCCATGTACCTGGTGCGCCATTTTGGCAGCAGAGCTAAGCCAAATATTGGGATGTAGTGCTGCAATTTGGGCCAAAGATTAAGTGGGTGGCACTAATAAATGTGCAACAGCTTTGGGATTTACATCTAGTAGTAAATCTACTGTAGGGAGGTTCCACGACTTGAGATGAACTATACTGGTTGCAGTATCTCATATATACAGGGGGTCATGTTCCCACCATAACTAAGCCAAATATTGAGATATTGTACTGCAATTTGGTCCACACACTAAGTAAAAATCACTAATAAATATCGATTAGCTTCGACACCGACGCAATGGGCTAATCCAGGCCCCATTGCTCTGTAACCTGCAATTGAGTGGTCTAGCTGCATTAAACCCATGTACCTGGTGTGCCATTTTGGCAGCAGAGCTAAGCCAAATATTGGGATGTAGTGCTGCAATTTGGGCCAAAGATTAAGTGGGTGGCACTAATAAATGTGCAACAGCTTTGGGACTTACATCTAGTAGTAAATCTACTGTAGGGAGGTTCCACGACTTGAGATGAACTATACTGGTTGCAGTATCTCATATATACAGGGGGTCATGTTCCCACCATAACTAAGCCAAATATTGAGATATTGTACTGCAATTTGGTCCACACACTAAGTTAAAATCACTAATAAATATGGAATAGCTTTGACACCTACGGAATGGGCTAATCCAGGCCCCATTGCTCTGTAACCTGCAATTGAGTGGTCTAGCTGCATAAAACCTATGTACCTGGTGCGCCATTTTAGCAGCAGAGCTAAGCGAAATATTGGGATGTAATGCTGCAATTTGGGCCAAAGATTAAGTGGGTGGCACTAATAAATGTGCAACAGCTTTGGGACTTACATCTAGTAGTAAATCTACTGTAGGGAGGTTCCACGACTTGAGATGAACTATACTGGTTGCAGTATCTCATATATACAGGGGGTCATGTTCCCACCATAACTAAGCCAAATATTGAGATATTGTACTGCAATTTGGTCCACACACTAAGTAAAAATCACTAATAAATATGGATTAGCTTCGACACCGACGCAATGGGCTAATCCAGGCCCCATTGCTCTGTAACGTGCAATTGAGTGGTCTAGCTGCATAAAACCCATGTACCTGGTGCGCCATTTTGGCAGCAGAGCTAAGCCAAATATTGGGATGTAGTGCTGCAATTTGGGCCAAAGATTAAGTGGGTGGCACTAATAAATGTGTAACAGCTTTGGGACTTACATCTAGTAGTAAATCTACTGTAGGGAGGTTCCACGACTTGAGATGAACTATACTGGTTGCAGTATCTCATATATACAGGGGGTCATGTTCCCACCATAACTAAGCCAAATATTGAGATATTGTACTGCAATTTGGTCCACACACTAAGTAAAAATCACTAATAAATATGGAATAGTTTCGACACCGACGGAATGGGCTAATCCAGGCCCCATTGCTCTGTAACGTGCAATTGAGTGGTCTAGCTGCATAAAACCCATGTACCTGGTGCGCCATTTTGGCAGCAGAGCTAAGCCAAATATTGGGATGTAGTGCTGCAATTTGGGCCAAAGATTAAGTGGGTGGCACTAATAAATGTGCAACAGCTTCGGGATTTACATCTAGTAGTAAATCTACTGTAGGGAGGTTCCACGACTTGAGATGAACTATACTGGTTGCAGTATCTCATATATACAGGGGGTCATGTTCCCACCATAACTAAGCCAAATATTGAGATATTGTACTGCAATTTGGTCCACACACTAAGTAAAAATCACTAATAAATATCGATTAGCTTCGACACCGACGCAATGGGCTAATCCAGGCCCCATTGCTCTGTAACCTGCAATTGAGTGGTCTAGCTGCATTAAACCCATGTACCTGGTGTGCCATTTTGGCAGCAGAGCTAAGCCAAATATTGGGATGTAGTGCTGCAATTTGGGCCAAAGATTAAGTGGGTGGCACTAATAAATGTGCAACAGCTTTGGGACTTACATCTAGTAGTAAATCTACTGTAGGGAGGTTCCACGACTTGAGATGAACTATACTGGTTGCAGTATCTCATATATACAGGGGGTCATGTTCCCACCATAACTAAGCCAAATATTGAGATATTGTACTGCAATTTGGTCCACACACTAAGTAAAAATCACTAATAAATATGGAATAGTTTCGACACCGACGGAATGGGCTAATCCAGGCCCCATTGCTCTGTAACGTGCAATTGAGTGGTCTAGCTGCATAAAACCCATGTACCTGGTGCGCCATTTTGGCAGCAGAGCTAAGCCAAATATTGGGATGTAGTGCTGCAATTTGGGCCAAAGATTAAGTGGGTGGCACTAATAAATGTGCAACAGCTTTGGGACTTACATCTAGTAGTAAATCTACTGTAGGGAGGTTCCACGACTTGAGATGAACTATACTGGTTGCAGTATCTCATATATACAGGGGGTCATGTTCCCACCATAACTAAGCCAAATATTGAGATATTGTACTGCAATTTGGTCCACACACTAAGTAAAAATCACTAATAAATATGGATTAGCTTCGACACCGACGCAATGGGCTAATCCAGGCCCCATTGCTCTGTAACGTGCAATTGAGTGGTCTAGCTGCATAAAACCCATGTACCTGGTGCGCCATTTTGGCAGCAGAGCTAAGCCAAATATTGGGATGTAGTGCTGCAATTTGGGCCAAAGATTAAGTGGGTGGCACTAATAAATGTGCAACAGCTTTGGGACTTACATCTAGTAGTAAATCTACTGTAGGGAGGTTCCACGACTTGAGATGAACTATACTGGTTGCAGTATCTCATATATACAGGGGGTCATGTTCCCACCATAACTAAGCCAAATATTGAGATATTGTACTGCAATTTGGTCCACACACTAAGTAAAAATCACTAATAAATATGGATTAGCTTCGACACCGACGCAATGGGCTAATCCAGGCCCCATTGCTCTGTAACCTGCAATTGAGTGGTCTAGCTGCATTAAACCCATGTACCTGGTGCGCCATTTTGGCAGCAGAGCTAAGCCAAATATTGGGATGTAGTGCTGCAATTTGGGCCAAAGATTAAGTGGGTGGCACTAATAAATGTGCAACAGCTTTGGGACTTACATCTAGTAGTCAATCTACTGTAGGGAGGTTCCACGACTTGAGATGAACTATACTGGTTGCAGTATCTCATATATACAGGGGGTCATGTTCCCACCATAACTAAGCCAAATATTGAGATATTGTACTGCAATTTGGTCCACACACTAAGTAAAAATCACTAATAAATATGGATTAGCTTCGACACCGACGCAATGGGCTAATCCAGGCCACATTGCTCTGTAACGTGCAATTGAGTGGTCTAGCTGCATAAAACCCATGTACCTGGTGCGCCATTTTGGCAGCAGAGCTAAGCCAAATATTGGGATGTAGTGCTGCAATTTGGGCCAAAGATTAAGTGGGTGGCACTAATAAATGTGTAACAGCTTTGGGACTTACATCTAGTAGTAAATCTACTGTAGGGAGGTTCCACGACTTGAGATGAACTATACTGGTTGCAGTATCTCATATATACAGGGGGTCATGTTCCCACCATAACTAAGCCAAATATTGAGATATTGTACTGCAATTTGGTCCACACACTAAGTAAAAATCACTAATAAATATGGATTAGCTTCGACACCGACGCAATGGGCTAATCCAGGCCCCATTGCTCTGTAACGTGCAATTGAGTGGTCTAGCTGCATAAAACCCATGTACCTGGTGCGCCATTTTGGCAGCAGAGCTAAGCCAAATATTGGGATGTAGTGCTGCAATTTGGGCCAAAGATTAAGTGGGTGGCACTAATAAATGTGTAACAGCTTTGGGACTTACATCTAGTAGTAAATCTACTGTAGGGAGGTTCCACGACTTGAGATGAACTATACTGGTTGCAGTATCTCATATATACAGGGGGTCATGTTCCCACCATAACTAAGCCAAATATTGAGATATTGTACTGCAATTTGGTCCACACACTAAGTAAAAATCACTAATAAATATGGAATAGTTTCGACACCGACGGAATGGGCTAATCCAGGCCCCATTGCTCTGTAACGTGCAATTGAGTGGTCTAGCTGCATAAAACCCATGTACCTGGTGCGCCATTTTGGCAGCAGAGCTAAGCCAAATATTGGGATGTAGTGCTGCAATTTGGGCCAAAGATTAAGTGGGTGGCACTAATAAATGTGCAACAGCTTCGGGATTTACATCTAGTAGTAAATCTACTGTAGGGAGGTTCCACGACTTGAGATGAACTATACTGGTTGCAGTATCTCATATATACAGGGGGTCATGTTCCCACCATAACTAAGCCAAATATTGAGATATTGTACTGCAATTTGGTCCACACACTAAGTAAAAATCACTAATAAATATCGATTAGCTTCGACACCGACGCAATGGGCTAATCCAGGCCCCATTGCTCTGTAACCTGCAATTGAGTGGTCTAGCTGCATTAAACCCATGTACCTGGTGTGCCATTTTGGCAGCAGAGCTAAGCCAAATATTGGGATGTAGTGCTGCAATTTGGGCCAAAGATTAAGTGGGTGGCACTAATAAATGTGCAACAGCTTTGGGACTTACATCTAGTAGTAAATCTACTGTAGGGAGGTTCCACGACTTGAGATGAACTATACTGGTTGCAGTATCTCATATATACAGGGGGTCATGTTCCCACCATAACTAAGCCAAATATTGAGATATTGTACTGCAATTTGGTCCACACACTAAGTAAAAATCACTAATAAATATGGAATAGTTTCGACACCGACGGAATGGGCTAATCCAGGCCCCATTGCTCTGTAACGTGCAATTGAGTGGTCTAGCTGCATAAAACCCATGTACCTGGTGCGCCATTTTGGCAGCAGAGCTAAGCCAAATATTGGGATGTAGTGCTGCAATTTGGGCCAAAGATTAAGTGGGTGGCACTAATAAATGTGCAACAGCTTTGGGACTTACATCTAGTAGTAAATCTACTGTAGGGAGGTTCCACGACTTGAGATGAACTATACTGGTTGCAGTATCTCATATATACAGGGGGTCATGTTCCCACCATAACTAAGCCAAATATTGAGATATTGTACTGCAATTTGGTCCACACACTAAGTAAAAATCACTAATAAATATGGATTAGCTTCGACACCGACGCAATGGGCTAATCCAGGCCCCATTGCTCTGTAACGTGCAATTGAGTGGTCTAGCTGCATAAAACCCATGTACCTGGTGCGCCATTTTGGCAGCAGAGCTAAGCCAAATATTGGGATGTAGTGCTGCAATTTGGGCCAAAGATTAAGTGGGTGGCACTAATAAATGTGCAACAGCTTTGGGACTTACATCTAGTAGTAAATCTACTGTAGGGAGGTTCCACGACTTGAGATGAACTATACTGGTTGCAGTATCTCATATATACAGGGGGTCATGTTCCCACCATAACTAAGCCAAATATTGAGATATTGTACTGCAATTTGGTCCACACACTAAGTAAAAATCACTAATAAATATGGATTAGCTTCGACACCGACGCAATGGGCTAATCCAGGCCCCATTGCTCTGTAACCTGCAATTGAGTGGTCTAGCTGCATTAAACCCATGTACCTGGTGCGCCATTTTGGCAGCAGAGCTAAGCCAAATATTGGGATGTAGTGCTGCAATTTGGGCCAAAGATTAAGTGGGTGGCACTAATAAATGTGCAACAGCTTTGGGACTTACATCTAGTAGTCAATCTACTGTAGGGAGGTTCCACGACTTGAGATGAACTATACTGGTTGCAGTATCTCATATATACAGGGGGTCATGTTCCCACCATAACTAAGCCAAATATTGAGATATTGTACTGCAATTTGGTCCACACACTAAGTAAAAATCACTAATAAATATGGATTAGCTTCGACACCGACGCAATGGGCTAATCCAGGCCACATTGCTCTGTAACGTGCAATTGAGTGGTCTAGCTGCATAAAACCCATGTACCTGGTGCGCCATTTTGGCAGCAGAGCTAAGCCAAATATTGGGATGTAGTGCTGCAATTTGGGCCAAAGATTAAGTGGGTGGCACTAATAAATGTGTAACAGCTTTGGGACTTACATCTAGTAGTAAATCTACTGTAGGGAGGTTCCACGACTTGAGATGAACTATACTGGTTGCAGTATCTCATATATACAGGGGGTCATGTTCCCACCATAACTAAGCCAAATATTGAGATATTGTACTGCAATTTGGTCCACACACTAGTAAAAATCACTAATAAATATGGAATAGCTTCGACACCGACGGAATGGGCTAATCCAGGCCCCATTGCTCTGTAACGTGCAATTGAGTGGTCTAGCTGCATAAAACCCATGTACCTGGTGCGCCATTTTGGCAGCAGAGCTAAGCCAAATACTGGGATGTAATGATGCAATTTGGGCCAAGGATTAAGTGGGTGGCACTAATATATGTGCAACAGCTTTGGGACTTACATCTAGTAGTAAATCTACTGTAGGGAGGTTCCACGACTTGAGATGAACTATACTGGTTGCAGTATCTCATATATACAGGGGGTCATGTTCCCACCATAACTAAGCCAAATATTGAGATATTGTACTGCAATTTGGTCCACACACTAAGTAAAAATCACTCATAAATATGGATTAGCTTCGACACCGACGCAATGGGCTAATCCAAGCCCCATTGCTCTGTAACCTGCAATTGAGTGGTCTAGCTGCATTAAACCCATGTACCTGGTGCGCCATTTTGGCAGCAGAGCTAAGCCAAATATTGGGATGTAGTGCTGCAATTTGGGCCAAAGATTAAGTGGGTGGCACTAATAAATGTGCAACAGCTTTGGGATTTACATCTAGTAGTAAATCTACTGTAGGGAGGTTCCACGACTTGAGATGAACTATACTGGTTGCAGTATCTCATATATACAGGGGGTCATGTTCCCACCATAACTAAGCCAAATATTGAGATATTGTACTGCAATTTGGTCCACACACTAAGTAAAAATCACTAATAAATATCGATTAGCTTCGACACCGACGCAATGGGCTAATCCAGGCCCCATTGCTCTGTAACCTGCAATTGAGTGGTCTAGCTGCATTAAACCCATGTACCTGGTGTGCCATTTTGGCAGCAGAGCTAAGCCAAATATTGGGATGTAGTGCTGCAATTTGGACCAAAGATTAAGTGGGTGGCACTAATAAATGTGCAACAGCTTTGGGACTTACATCTAGTAGTAAATCTACTGTAGGGAGGTTCCACGACTTGAGATGAACTATACTGGTTGCAGTATCTCATATATACAGGGGGTCATGTTCCCACCATAACTAAGCCAAATATTGAGATATTGTACTGCAATTTGGTCCACACACTAAGTTAAAATCACTAATAAATATGGAATAGCTTTGACACCTACGGAATGGGCTAATCCAGGCCCCATTGCTCTGTAACCTGCAATTGAGTGGTCTAGCTGCATAAAACCTATGTACCTGGTGCGCCATTTTAGCAGCAGAGCTAAGCGAAATATTGGGATGTAATGCTGCAATTTGGGCCAAAGATTAAGTGGGTGGCACTAATAAATGTGCAACAGCTTTGGGACTTACATCTAGTAGTAAATCTACTGTAGGGAGGTTCCACGACTTGAGATGAACTATACTGGTTGCAGTATCTCATATATACAGGGGGTCATGTTCCCACCATAACTAAGCCAAATATTGAGATATTGTACTGCAATTTGGTCCACACACTAAGTAAAAATCACTAATAAATATGGATTAGCTTCGACACCGACGCAATGGGCTAATCCAGGCCCCATTGCTCTGTAACGTGCAATTGAGTGGTCTAGCTGCATAAAACCCATGTACCTGGTGCGCCATTTTGGCAGCAGAGCTAAGCCAAATATTGGGATGTAGTGCCGCAATTTGGGCCAAAGATTAAGTGGGTGGCACTAATAAATGTGTAACAGCTTTGGGACTTACATCTAGTAGTAAATCTACTGTAGGGAGGTTCCACGACTTGAGATGAACTATACTGGTTGCAGTATCTCATATATACAGGGGGTCATGTTCCCACCATAACTAAGCCAAATATTGAGATATTGTACTGCAATTTGGTCCACACACTAAGTAAAAATCACTAATAAATATGGAATAGTTTCGACACCGACGGAATGGGCTAATCCAGGCCCCATTGCTCTGTAACGTGCAATTGAGTGGTCTAGCTGCATAAAACCCATGTACCTGGTGCGCCATTTTGGCAGCAGAGCTAAGCCAAATATTGGGATGTAGTGCTGCAATTTGGGCCAAAGATTAAGTGGGTGGCACTAATAAATGTGCAACAGCTTTGGGACTTACATCTAGTAGTAAATCTACTGTAGGGAGGTTCCACGACTTGAGATGAACTATACTGGTTGCAGTATCTCATATATACAGGGGGTCATGTTCCCACCATAACTAAGCCAAATATTGAGATATTGTACTGCAATTTGGTCCACACACTAAGTAAAAATCACTAATAAATATGGATTAGCTTCGACACCGACGCAATGGGCTAATCCAGGCCCCATTGCTCTGTAACCTGCAATTGAGTGGTCTAGCTGCATTAAACCCATGTACCTGGTGCGCCATTTTGGCAGCAGAGCTAAGCCAAATATTGGGATGTAGTGCTGCAATTTGGGCCAAAGATTAAGTGGGTGGCACTAATAAATGTGCAACAGCTTTGGGACTTACATCTAGTAGTCAATCTACTGTAGGGAGGTTCCACGACTTGAGATGAACTATACTGGTTGCAGTATCTCATATATACAGGGGGTCATGTTCCCACCATAACTAAGCCAAATATTGAGATATTGTACTGCAATTTGGTCCACACACTAAGTAAAAATCACTAATAAATATGGATTAGCTTCAACACCGACGCAATGGGCTAATCCAGGCCCCATTGCTCTGTAACCTGCAATTGACTGGTCTAGCTGCATAAAACCCATGTACCTGGTGCGCCATTTTGGCAGCAGAGCTAAGCCAAATATTGGGATGTAGTGCTGCAATTTGGGCCAAAGATTAAGTGGGTGGCACTAATAAATGTGTAACAGCTTTGGGACTTACATCTAGTAGTAAATCTACTGTAGGGAGGTTCCACGACTTGAGATGAACTATACTGGTTGCAGTATCTCATATATACAGGGGGTCATGTTCCCACCATAACTAAGCCAAATATTGAGATATTGTACTGCAATTTGGTCCACACACTAGTAAAAATCACTAATAAATATGGAATAGCTTCGACACCGACGGAATGGGCTAATCCAGGCCCCATTGCTCTGTAACGTGCAATTGAGTGGTCTAGCTGCATAAAACCTATGTACCTGGTGCGCCATTTTGGCAGCAGAGCTAAGCCAAATACTGGGATGTAATGATGCAATTTGGGCCAAGGATTAAGTGGGTGGCACTAATATATGTGCAACAGCTTTGGGACTTACATCTAGTAGTAAATCTACTGTAGGGAGGTTCCACGACTTGAGATGAACTATACTGGTTGCAGTATCTCATATATACAGGGGGTCATGTTCCCACCATAACTAAGCCAAATATTGAGATATTGTACTGCAATTTGGTCCACACACTAAGTAAAAATCACTCATAAATATGGATTAGCTTCGACACCGACGCAATGGGCTAATCCAGGCCCCATTGCTCTGTAACCTGCAATTGAGTGGTCTAGCTGCATTAAACCCATGTACCTGGTGCGCCATTTTGGCAGCAGAGCTAAGCCAAATATTGGGATGTAGTGCTGCAATTTGGGCCAAAGATTAAGTGGGTGGCACTAATAAATGTGCAACAGCTTTGGGATTTACATCTAGTAGTAAATCTACTGTAGGGAGGTTCCACGACTTGAGATGAACTATACTGGTTGCAGTATCTCATATATACAGGGGGTCATGTTCCCACCATAACTAAGCCAAATATTGAGATATTGTACTGCAATTTGGTCCACACACTAAGTAAAAATCACTAATAAATATCGATTAGCTTCGACACCGACGCAATGGGCTAATCCAGGCCCCATTGCTCTGTAACCTGCAATTGAGTGGTCTAGCTGCATTAAACCCATGTACCTGGTGTGCCATTTTGGCAGCAGAGCTAAGCCAAATATTGGGATGTAGTGCTGCAATTTGGGCCAAAGATTAAGTGGGTGGCACTAATAAATGTGCAACAGCTTTGGGACTTACATCTAGTAGTAAATCTACTGTAGGGAGGTTCCACGACTTGAGATGAACTATACTGGTTGCAGTATCTCATATATACAGGGGGTCATGTTCCCACCATAACTAAGCCAAATATTGAGATATTGTACTGCAATTTGGTCCACACACTAAGTTAAAATCACTAATAAATATGGAATAGCTTTGACACCTACGGAATGGGCTAATCCAGGCCCCATTGCTCTGTAACCTGCAATTGAGTGGTCTAGCTGCATAAAACCTATGTACCTGGTGCGCCATTTTAGCAGCAGAGCTAAGCGAAATATTGGGATGTAATGCTGCAATTTGGGCCAAAGATTAAGTGGGTGGCACTAATAAATGTGCAACAGCTTTGGGACTTACATCTAGTAGTAAATCTACTGTAGGGAGGTTCCACGACTTGAGATGAACTATACTGGTTGCAGTATCTCATATATACAGGGGGTCATGTTCCCACCATAACTAAGCCAAATATTGAGATATTGTACTGCAATTTGGTCCACACACTAAGTAAAAATCACTAATAAATATGGATTAGCTTCGACACCGACGCAATGGGCTAATCCAGGCCCCATTGCTCTGTAACGTGCAATTGAGTGGTCTAGCTGCATAAAACCCATGTACCTGGTGCGCCATTTTGGCAGCAGAGCTAAGCCAAATATTGGGATGTAGTGCTGCAATTTGGGCCAAAGATTAAGTGGGTGGCACTAATAAATGTGCAACAGCTTTGGGACTTACATCTAGTAGTAAATCTACTGTAGGGAGGTTCCACGACTTGAGATGAACTATACTGGTTGCAGTATCTCATATATACAGGGGGTCATGTTCCCACCATAACTAAGCCAAATATTGAGATATTGTACTGCAATTTGGTCCACACACTAAGTAAAAATCACTAATAAATATGGATTAGCTTCGACACCGACGCAATGGGCTAATCCAGGCCCCATTGCTCTGTAACCTGCAATTGAGTGGTCTAGCTGCATTAAACCCATGTACCTGGTGCGCCATTTTGGCAGCAGAGCTAAGCCAAATATTGGGATGTAGTGCTGCAATTTGGGCCAAAGATTAAGTGGGTGGCACTAATAAATGTGCAACAGCTTTGGGACTTACATCTAGTAGTCAATCTACTGTAGGGAGGTTCCACGACTTGAGATGAACTATACTGGTTGCAGTATCTCATATATACAGGGGGTCATGTTCCCACCATAACTAAGCCAAATATTGAGATATTGTACTGCAATTTGGTCCACACACTAAGTAAAAATCACTAATAAATATGGATTAGCTTCAACACCGACACAATGGGCTAATCCAGGCCCCATTGCTCTGTAACGTGCAATTGAGTGGTCTAGCTGCATAAAACCCATGTACCTGGTGCGCCATTTTGGCAGCAGAGCTAAGCCAAATATTGGGATGTAGTGCTGCAATTTGGGCCAAAGATTAAGTGGGTGGCACTAATAAATGTGTAACAGCTTTGGGACTTACATCTAGTAGTAAATCTACTGTAGGGAGGTTCCACGACTTGAGATGAACTATACTGGTTGCAGTATCTCATATATACAGGGGGTCATGTTCCCACCATAACTAAGCCAAATATTGAGATATTGTACTGCAATTTGGTCCACACACTAGTAAAAATCACTAATAAATATGGAATAGCTTCGACACCGACGGAATGGGCTAATCCAGGCCCCATTGCTCTGTAACGTGCAATTGAGTGGTCTAGCTGCATAAAACCCATGTACCTGGTGCGCCATTTTGGCAGCAGAGCTAAGCCAAATACTGGGATGTAATGATGCAATTTGGGCCAAGGATTAAGTGGGTGGCACTAATATATGTGCAACAGCTTTGGGACTTACATCTAGTAGTAAATCTACTGTAGGGAGGTTCCACGACTTGAGATGAACTATACTGGTTGCAGTATCTCATATATACAGGGGGTCATGTTCCCACCATAACTAAGCCAAATATTGAGATATTGTACTGCAATTTGGTCCACACACTAAGTAAAAATCACTCATAAATATGGATTAGCTTCGACACCGACGCAATAGGCTAATCCAGTCCCCATTGCTCTGTAACCTGCAATTGAGTGGTCTAGCTGCATTAAACCCATGTACCTGGTGCGCCATTTTGGCAGCAGAGCTAAGCCAAATATTGGGATGTAGTGCTGCAATTTGGGCCAAAGATTAAGTGGGTGGCACTAATAAATGTGCAACAGCTTTGGGATTTACATCTAGTAGTAAATCTACTGTAGGGAGGTTCCACGACTTGAGATGAACTATACTGGTTGCAGTATCTCATATATACAGGGGGTCATGTTCCCACCATAACTAAGCCAAATATTGAGATATTGTACTGCAATTTGGTCCACACACTAAGTAAAAATCACTAATAAATATCGATTAGCTTCGACACCGACGCAATGGGCTAATCCAGGCCCCATTGCTCTGTAACCTGCAATTGAGTGGTCTAGCTGCATTAAACCCATGTACCTGGTGTGCCATTTTGGCAGCAGAGCTAAGCCAAATATTGGGATGTAGTGCTGCAATTTGGGCCAAAGATTAAGTGGGTGGCACTAATAAATGTGCAACAGCTTTGGACTTACATCTAGTAGTAAATCTACTGTAGGGAGGTTCCACGACTTGAGATGAACTATACTGGTTGCAGTATCTCATATATACAGGGGGTCATGTTCCCACCATAACTAAGCCAAATATTGAGATATTGTACTGCAATTTGGTCCACACACTAAGTTAAAATCACTAATAAATATGGAATAGCTTTGACACCTACGGAATGGGCTAATCCAGGCCCCATTGCTCTGTAACGTGCAATTGAGTGGTCTAGCTGCATAAAACCCATGTACCTGGTGCGCCATTTTGGCAGCAGAGCTAAGCCAAATATTGGGATGTAGTGCTGCAATTTGGGCCAAAGATTAAGTGGGTGGCACTAATAAATGTGTAACAGCTTTGGGACTTACATCTAGTAGTAAATCTACTGTAGGGAGGTTCCACGACTTGAGATGAACTATACTGGTTGCAGTATCTCATATATACAGGGGGTCATGTTCCCACAATAACTAAGCCAAATATTGAGATATTGTACTGCAATTTGGTCCACACACTAAGCAAAAATCACTAATAAATATGGAATAGTTTCGACACCGACGGAATGGGCTAATCCAGGCCCCATTGCTCTGTAACGTGCAATTGAGTGGTCTGGCTGCATAAAACCCATGTACCTGGTGCGCCATTTTGGCAGCAGAGCTAAGCCAAATATTGGGATGTAGTGCTGCAATTTGGGCCAAAGATTAAGTGGGTGGCACTAATAAATGTGCAACAGCTTTGGGACTTACATCTAGTAGTAAATCTACTGTAGGGAGGTTCCACGACTTGAGATGAACTATACTGGTTGCAGTATCTCATATATACAGGGGGTCATGTTCCCACCATAACTAAGCCAAATATTGAGATATTGTACTGCAATTTGGTCCACACACTAAGTAAAAATCACTAATAAATATCGATTAGCTTCGACACCGACGCAATGGGCTAATCCAGGCCCCATTGCTCTGTAACCTGCAATTGAGTGGTCTAGCTGCATTAAACCCATGTACCTGGTGTGCCATTTTGGGAGCAGAGCTAAGCCAAATATTGGGATGTAGTGCTGCAATTTGGGCCAAAGATTAAGTGGGTGGCACTAATAAATGTGCAACAGCTTTGGGACTTACATCTAGTAGTAAATCTACTGTAGGGAGGTTCCACGACTTGAGATGAACTATACTGGTTGCAGTATCTCATATATACAGGGGGTCATGTTCCCACCATAACTAAGCCAAATATTGAGATATTGTACTGCAATTTGGTCCACACACTAAGTAAAAATCACTAATAAATATCGATTAGCTTCGACACCGACGCAATGGGCTAATCCAGGCCCCATTGCTCTGTAACCTGCAATTGAGTGGTCTAGCTGCATTAAACCCATGTACCTGGTGTGCCATTTTGGCAGCAGAGCTAAGCCAAATATTGGGATGTAGTGCTGCAATTTGGGCCAAAGATTAAGTGGGTGGCACTAATAAATGTGCAACAGCTTTGGACTTACATCTAGTAGTAAATCTACTGTAGGGAGGTTCCACGACTTGAGATGAACTATACTGGTTGCAGTATCTCATATATACAGGGGGTCATGTTCCCACCATAACTAAGCCAAATATTGAGATATTGTACTGCAATTTGGTCCACACACTAAGTTAAAATCACTAATAAATATGGAATAGCTTTGACACCTACGGAATGGGCTAATCCAGGCCCCATTGCTCTGTAACGTGCAATTGAGTGGTCTAGCTGCATAAAACCCATGTACCTGGTGCGCCATTTTGGCAGCAGAGCTAAGCCAAATATTGGGATGTAGTGCTGCAATTTGGGCCAAAGATTAAGTGGGTGGCACTAATAAATGTGTAACAGCTTTGGGACTTACATCTAGTAGTAAATCTACTGTAGGGAGGTTCCACGACTTGAGATGAACTATACTGGTTGCAGTATCTCATATATACAGGGGGTCATGTTCCCACCATAACTAAGCCAAATATTGAGATATTGTACTGCAATTTGGTCCACACACTAAGCAAAAATCACTAATAAATATGGAATAGTTTCGACACCGACGGAATGGGCTAATCCAGGCCCCATTGCTCTGTAACGTGCAATTGAGTGGTCTAGCTGCATAAAACCCATGTACCTGGTGCGCCATTTTGGCAGCAGAGCTAAGCCAAATATTGGGATGTAGTGCTGCAATTTGGGCCAAAGATTAAGTGGGTGGCACTAATAAATGTGCAACAGCTTTGGGACTTACATCTAGTAGTAAATCTACTGTAGGGAGGTTCCACGACTTGAGATGAACTATACTGGTTGCAGTATCTCATATATACAGGGGGTCATGTTCCCACCATAACTAAGCCAAATATTGAGATATTGTACTGCAATTTGGTCCACACACTAAGTAAAAATCACTAATAAATATCGATTAGCTTCGACACCGACGCAATGGGCTAATCCAGGCCCCATTGCTCTGTAACCTGCAATTGAGTGGTCTAGCTGCATTAAACCCATGTACCTGGTGTGCCATTTTGGGAGCAGAGCTAAGCCAAATATTGGGATGTAGTGCTGCAATTTGGGCCAAAGATTAAGTGGGTGGCACTAATAAATGTGCAACAGCTTTGGGACTTACATCTAGTAGTAAATCTACTGTAGGGAGGTTCCACGACTTGAGATGAACTATACTGGTTGCAGTATCTCATATATACAGGGGGTCATGTTCCCACCATAACTAAGCCAAATATTGAGATATTGTACTGCAATTTGGTCCACACACTAAGTAAAAATCACTAATAAATATCGATTAGCTTCGACACCGACGCAATGGGCTAATCCAGGCCCCATTGCTCTGTAACCTGCAATTGAGTGGTCTAGCTGCATTAAACCCATGTACCTGGTGTGCCATTTTGGCAGCAGAGCTAAGCCAAATATTGGGATGTAGTGCTGCAATTTGGGCCAAAGATTAAGTGGGTGGCACTAATAAATGTGCAACAGCTTTGGGACTTACATCTAGTAGTAAATCTACTGTAGGGAGGTTCCACGACTTGAGATGAACTATACTGGTTGCAGTATCTCATATATACAGGGGGTCATGTTCCCACCATAACTAAGCCAAATATTGAGATATTGTACTGCAATTTGGTCCACACACTAAGTTAAAATCACTAATAAATATGGAATAGCTTTGACACCTACGGAATGGGCTAATCCAGGCCCCATTGCTCTGTAACGTGCAATTGAGTGGTCTAGCTGCATAAAACCCATGTACCTGGTGCGCCATTTTGGCAGCAGAGCTAAGCCAAATATTGGGATGTAGTGCTGCAATTTGGGCCAAAGATTAAGTGGGTGGCACTAATAAATGTGCAACAGCTTTGGGACTTACATCTAGTAGTAAATCTACTGTAGGGAGGTTCCACGACTTGAGATGAACTATACTGGTTGCAGTATCTCATATATACAGGGGGTCATGTTCCCACCATAACTAAGCCAAATATTGAGATATTGTACTGCAATTTGGTCCACACACTAAGTAAAAATCACTAATAAATATGGATTAGCTTCGACACCGACGCAATGGGCTAATCCAGGCCCCATTGCTCTGTAACGTGCAATTGAGTGGTCTAGCTGCATAAAACCCATGTACCTGGTGCGCCATTTTGGCAGCAGAGCTAAGCCAAATATTGGGATGTAGTGCTGCAATTTGGGCCAAAGATTAAGTGGGTGGCACTAATAAATGTGCAACAGCTTTGGGATTTACATCTAGTAGTAAATCTACTGTAGGGAGGTTCCACGACTTGAGATGAACTATACTGGTTGCAGTATCTCATATATACAGGGGGTCATGTTCCCACCATAACTAAGCCAAATATTGAGATATTGTACTGCAATTTGGTCCACACACTAAGTAAAAATCACTAATAAATATCGATTAGCTTCGACACCGACGCAATGGGCTAATCCAGGCCCCATTGCTCTGTAACCTGCAATTGAGTGGTCTAGCTGCATTAAACCCATGTACCTGGTGTGCCATTTTGGCAGCAGAGCTAAGCCAAATATTGGGATGTAGTGCTGCAATTTGGGCCAAAGATTAAGTGGGTGGCACTAATAAATGTGCAACAGCTTTGGGACTTACATCTAGTAGTAAATCTACTGTAGGGAGGTTCCACGACTTGAGATGAACTATACTGGTTGCAGTATCTCATATATACAGGGGGTCATGTTCCCACCATAACTAAGCCAAATATTGAGATATTGTACTGCAATTTGGTCCACACACTAAGTAAAAATCACTAATAAATATCGATTAGCTTCGACACCGACGCAATGGGCTAATCCAGGCCCCATTGCTCTGTAACCTGCAATTGAGTGGTCTAGCTGCATTAAACCCATGTACCTGGTGTGCCATTTTGGCAGCAGAGCTAAGCCAAATATTGGGATGTAGTGCTGCAATTTGGGCCAAAGATTAAGTGGGTGGCACTAATAAATGTGCAACAGCTTTGGGACTTACATCTAGTAGTAAATCTACTGTAGGGAGGTTCCACGACTTGAGATGAACTATACTGGTTGCAGTATCTCATATATACAGGGGGTCATGTTCCCACCATAACTAAGCCAAATATTGAGATATTGTACTGCAATTTGGTCCACACACTAAGTTAAAATCACTAATAAATATGGAATAGCTTTGACACCTACGGAATGGGCTAATCCAGGCCCCATTGCTCTGTAACGTGCAATTGAGTGGTCTAGCTGCATAAAACCCATGTACCTGGTGCGCCATTTTGGCAGCAGAGCTAAGCCAAATATTGGGATGTAGTGCTGCAATTTGGGCCAAAGATTAAGTGGGTGGCACTAATAAATGTGCAACAGCTTTGGGACTTACATCTAGTAGTAAATCTACTGTAGGGAGGTTCCACGACTTGAGATGAACTATACTGGTTGCAGTATCTCATATATACAGGGGGTCATGTTCCCACCATAACTAAGCCAAATATTGAGATATTGTACTGCAATTTGGTCCACACACTAAGTAAAAATCACTAATAAATATGGATTAGCTTCGACACCGACGCAATGGGCTAATCCAGGCCCCATTGCTCTGTAACGTGCAATTGAGTGGTCTAGCTGCATAAAACCCATGTACCTGGTGCGCCATTTTGGCAGCAGAGCTAAGCCAAATATTGGGATGTAGTGCTGCAATTTGGGCCAAAGATTAAGTGGGTGGCACTAATAAATGTGCAACAGCTTTGGGACTTACATCTAGTAGTAAATCTACTGTAGGGAGGTTCCACGACTTGAGATGAACTATACTGGTTGCAGTATCTCATATATACAGGGGGTCATGTTCCCACCATAACTAAGCCAAATATTGAGATATTGTACTGCAATTTGGTCCACACACTAAGTAAAAATCACTAATAAATATGGATTAGCTTCGACACCGACGCAATGGGCTAATCCAGGCCCCATTGCTCTGTAACCTGCAATTGAGTGGTCTAGCTGCATTAAACCCATGTACCTGGTGCGCCATTTTGGCAGCAGAGCTAAGCCAAATATTGGGATGTAGTGCTGCAATTTGGGCCAAAGATTAAGTGGGTGGCACTAATAAATGTGCAACAGCTTTGGCACTTACATCTAGTAGTCAATCTACTGTAGGGAGGTTCCACGACTTGAGATGAACTATACTGGTTGCAGTATCTCATATATACAGGGGGTCATGTTCCCACCATAACTAAGCCAAATATTGAGATATTGTACTGCAATTTGGTCCACACACTAAGTAAAAATCACTAATAAATATGGATTAGCTTCGACACCGACGCAATGGGCTAATCCAGGCCACATTGCTCTGTAACGTGCAATTGAGTGGTCTAGCTGCATAAAACCCATGTACCTGGTGCGCCATTTTGGCAGCAGAGCTAAGCCAAATATTGGGATGTAGTGCTGCAATTTGGGCCAAAGATTAAGTGGGTGGCACTAATAAATGTGTAACAGCTTTGGGACTTACATCTAGTAGTAAATCTACTGTAGGGAGGTTCCACGACTTGAGATGAACTATACTGGTTGCAGTATCTCATATATACAGGGGGTCATGTTCCCACCATAACTAAGCCAAATATTGAGATATTGTACTGCAATTTGGTCCACACACTAGTAAAAATCACTAATAAATATGGAATAGCTTCGACACCGACGGAATGGGCTAATCCAGGCCCCATTGCTCTGTAACGTGCAATTGAGTGGTCTAGCTGCATAAAACCCATGTACCTGGTGCGCCATTTTGGCAGCAGAGCTAAGCCAAATACTGGGATGTAATGATGCAATTTGGGCCAAGGATTAAGTGGGTGGCACTAATATATGTGCAACAGCTTTGGGACTTACATCTAGTAGTAAATCTACTGTAGGGAGGTTCCACGACTTGAGATGAACTATACTGGTTGCAGTATCTCATATATACAGGGGGTCATGTTCCCACCATAACTAAGCCAAATATTGAGATATTGTACTGCAATTTGGTCCACACACTAAGTAAAAATCACTCATAAATATGGATTAGCTTCGACACCGACGCAATGGGCTAATCCAGGCCCCATTGCTCTGTAACCTGCAATTGAGTGGTCTAGCTGCATTAAACCCATGTACCTGGTGCGCCATTTTGGCAGCAGAGCTAAGCCAAATATTGGGATGTAGTGCTGCAATTTGGGCCAAAGATTAAGTGGGTGGCACTAATAAATGTGCAACAGCTTTGGGATTTACATCTAGTAGTAAATCTACTGTAGGGAGGTTCCACGACTTGAGATGAACTATACTGGTTGCAGTATCTCATATATACAGGGGGTCATGTTCCCACCATAACTAAGCCAAATATTGAGATATTGTACTGCAATTTGGTCCACACACTAAGTAAAAATCACTAATAAATATCGATTAGCTTCGACACCGACGCAATGGGCTAATCCAGGCCCCATTGCTCTGTAACCTGCAATTGAGTGGTCTAGCTGCATTAAACCCATGTACCTGGTGTGCCATTTTGGCAGCAGAGCTAAGCCAAATATTGGGATGTAGTGCTGCAATTTGGGCCAAAGATTAAGTGGGTGGCACTAATAAATGTGCAACAGCTTTGGGACTTACATCTAGTAGTAAATCTACTGTAGGGAGGTTCCACGACTTGAGATGAACTATACTGGTTGCAGTATCTCATATATACAGGGGGTCATGTTCCCACCATAACTAAGCCAAATATTGAGATATTGTACTGCAATTTGGTCCACACACTAAGTTAAAATCACTAATAAATATGGAATAGCTTTGACACCTACGGAATGGGCTAATCCAGGCCCCATTGCTCTGTAACCTGCAATTGAGTGGTCTAGCTGCATAAAACCTATGTACCTGGTGCGCCATTTTAGCAGCAGAGCTAAGCGAAATATTGGGATGTAATGCTGCAATTTGGGCCAAAGATTAAGTGGGTGGCACTAATAAATGTGCAACAGCTTTGGGACTTACATCTAGTAGTAAATCTACTGTAGGGAGGTTCCACGACTTGAGATGAACTATACTGGTTGCAGTATCTCATATATACAGGGGGTCATGTTCCCACCATAACTAAGCCAAATATTGAGATATTGTACTGCAATTTGGTCCACACACTAAGTAAAAATCACTAATAAATATGGATTAGCTTCGACACCGACGCAATGGGCTAATCCAGGCCCCATTGCTCTGTAACGTGCAATTGAGTGGTCTAGCTGCATAAAACCCATGTACCTGGTGCGCCATTTTGGCAGCAGAGCTAAGCCAAATATTGGGATGTAGTGCTGCAATTTGGGCCAAAGATTAAGTGGGTGGCACTAATAAATGTGTAACAGCTTTGGGACTTACATCTAGTAGTAAATCTACTGTAGGGAGGTTCCACGACTTGAGATGAACTATACTGGTTGCAGTATCTCATATATACAGGGGGTCATGTTCCCACCATAACTAAGCCAAATATTGAGATATTGTACTGCAATTTGGTCCACACACTAAGTAAAAATCACTAATAAATATGGAATAGTTTCGACACCGACGGAATGGGCTAATCCAGGCCCCATTGCTCTGTAACGTGCAATTGAGTGGTCTAGCTGCATAAAACCCATGTACCTGGTGCGCCATTTTGGCAGCAGAGCTAAGCCAAATATTGGGATGTAGTGCTGCAATTTGGGCCAAAGATTAAGTGGGTGGCACTAATAAATGTGCAACAGCTTCGGGATTTACATCTAGTAGTAAATCTACTGTAGGGAGGTTCCACGACTTGAGATGAACTATACTGGTTGCAGTATCTCATATATACAGGGGGTCATGTTCCCACCATAACTAAGCCAAATATTGAGATATTGTACTGCAATTTGGTCCACACACTAAGTAAAAATCACTAATAAATATCGATTAGCTTCGACACCGACGCAATGGGCTAATCCAGGCCCCATTGCTCTGTAACCTGCAATTGAGTGGTCTAGCTGCATTAAACCCATGTACCTGGTGTGCCATTTTGGCAGCAGAGCTAAGCCAAATATTGGGATGTAGTGCTGCAATTTGGGCCAAAGATTAAGTGGGTGGCACTAATAAATGTGCAACAGCTTTGGGACTTACATCTAGTAGTAAATCTACTGTAGGGAGGTTCCACGACTTGAGATGAACTATACTGGTTGCAGTATCTCATATATACAGGGGGTCATGTTCCCACCATAACTAAGCCAAATATTGAGATATTGTACTGCAATTTGGTCCACACACTAAGTTAAAATCACTAATAAATATGGAATAGCTTTGACACCTACGGAATGGGCTAATCCAGGCCCCATTGCTCTGTAACCTGCAATTGAGTGGTCTAGCTGCATAAAACCTATGTACCTGGTGCGCCATTTTAGCAGCAGAGCTAAGCGAAATATTGGGATGTAATGCTGCAATTTGGGCCAAAGATTAAGTGGGTGGCACTAATAAATGTGCAACAGCTTTGGGACTTACATCTAGTAGTAAATCTACTGTAGGGAGGTTCCACGACTTGAGATGAACTATACTGGTTGCAGTATCTCATATATACAGGGGGTCATGTTCCCACCATAACTAAGCCAAATATTGAGATATTGTACTGCAATTTGGTCCACACACTAAGTAAAAATCACTAATAAATATGGATTAGCTTCGACACCGACGCAATGGGCTAATCCAGGCCCCATTGCTCTGTAACGTGCAATTGAGTGGTCTAGCTGCATAAAACCCATGTACCTGGTGCGCCATTTTGGCAGCAGAGCTAAGCCAAATATTGGGATGTAGTGCTGCAATTTGGGCCAAAGATTAAGTGGGTGGCACTAATAAATGTGTAACAGCTTTGGGACTTACATCTAGTAGTAAATCTACTGTAGGGAGGTTCCACGACTTGAGATGAACTATACTGGTTGCAGTATCTCATATATACAGGGGGTCATGTTCCCACCATAACTAAGCCAAATATTGAGATATTGTACTGCAATTTGGTCCACACACTAAGTAAAAATCACTAATAAATATGGAATAGTTTCGACACCGACGGAATGGGCTAATCCAGGCCCCATTGCTCTGTAACGTGCAATTGAGTGGTCTAGCTGCATAAAACCCATGTACCTGGTGCGCCATTTTGGCAGCAGAGCTAAGCCAAATATTGGGATGTAGTGCTGCAATTTGGGCCAAAGATTAAGTGGGTGGCACTAATAAATGTGCAACAGCTTCGGGATTTACATCTAGTAGTAAATCTACTGTAGGGAGGTTCCACGACTTGAGATGAACTATACTGGTTGCAGTATCTCATATATACAGGGGGTCATGTTCCCACCATAACTAAGCCAAATATTGAGATATTGTACTGCAATTTGGTCCACACACTAAGTAAAAATCACTAATAAATATCGATTAGCTTCGACACCGACGCAATGGGCTAATCCAGGCCCCATTGCTCTGTAACCTGCAATTGAGTGGTCTAGCTGCATTAAACCCATGTACCTGGTGTGCCATTTTGGCAGCAGAGCTAAGCCAAATATTGGGATGTAGTGCTGCAATTTGGGCCAAAGATTAAGTGGGTGGCACTAATAAATGTGCAACAGCTTTGGGACTTACATCTAGTAGTAAATCTACTGTAGGGAGGTTCCACGACTTGAGATGAACTATACTGGTTGCAGTATCTCATATATACAGGGGGTCATGTTCCCACCATAACTAAGCCAAATATTGAGATATTGTACTGCAATTTGGTCCACACACTAAGTTAAAATCACTAATAAATATGGAATAGCTTTGACACCTACGGAATGGGCTAATCCAGGCCCCATTGCTCTGTAACCTGCAATTGAGTGGTCTAGCTGCATAAAACCTATGTACCTGGTGCGCCATTTTAGCAGCAGAGCTAAGCGAAATATTGGGATGTAATGCTGCAATTTGGGCCAAAGATTAAGTGGGTGGCACTAATAAATGTGCAACAGCTTTGGGACTTACATCTAGTAGTAAATCTACTGTAGGGAGGTTCCACGACTTGAGATGAACTATACTGGTTGCAGTATCTCATATATACAGGGGGTCATGTTCCCACCATAACTAAGCCAAATATTGAGATATTGTACTGCAATTTGGTCCACACACTAAGTAAAAATCACTAATAAATATGGATTAGCTTCGACACCGACGCAATGGGCTAATCCAGGCCCCATTGCTCTGTAACGTGCAATTGAGTGGTCTAGCTGCATAAAACCCATGTACCTGGTGCGCCATTTTGGCAGCAGAGCTAAGCCAAATATTGGGATGTAGTGCTGCAATTTGGGCCAAAGATTAAGTGGGTGGCACTAATAAATGTGTAACAGCTTTGGGACTTACATCTAGTAGTAAATCTACTGTAGGGAGGTTCCACGACTTGAGATGAACTATACTGGTTGCAGTATCTCATATATACAGGGGGTCATGTTCCCACCATAACTAAGCCAAATATTGAGATATTGTACTGCAATTTGGTCCACACACTAAGTAAAAATCACTAATAAATATGGAATAGTTTCGACACCGACGGAATGGGCTAATCCAGGCCCCATTGCTCTGTAACGTGCAATTGAGTGGTCTAGCTGCATAAAACCCATGTACCTGGTGCGCCATTTTGGCAGCAGAGCTAAGCCAAATATTGGGATGTAGTGCTGCAATTTGGGCCAAAGATTAAGTGGGTGGCACTAATAAATGTGCAACAGCTTCGGGATTTACATCTAGTAGTAAATCTACTGTAGGGAGGTTCCACGACTTGAGATGAACTATACTGGTTGCAGTATCTCATATATACAGGGGGTCATGTTCCCACCATAACTAAGCCAAATATTGAGATATTGTACTGCAATTTGGTCCACACACTAAGTAAAAATCACTAATAAATATCGATTAGCTTCGACACCGACGCAATGGGCTAATCCAGGCCCCATTGCTCTGTAACCTGCAATTGAGTGGTCTAGCTGCATTAAACCCATGTACCTGGTGTGCCATTTTGGCAGCAGAGCTAAGCCAAATATTGGGATGTAGTGCTGCAATTTGGGCCAAAGATTAAGTGGGTGGCACTAATAAATGTGCAACAGCTTTGGGACTTACATCTAGTAGTAAATCTACTGTAGGGAGGTTCCACGACTTGAGATGAACTATACTGGTTGCAGTATCTCATATATACAGGGGGTCATGTTCCCACCATAACTAAGCCAAATATTGAGATATTGTACTGCAATTTGGTCCACACACTAAGTAAAAATCACTAATAAATATGGAATAGTTTCGACACCGACGGAATGGGCTAATCCAGGCCCCATTGCTCTGTAACGTGCAATTGAGTGGTCTAGCTGCATAAAACCCATGTACCTGGTGCGCCATTTTGGCAGCAGAGCTAAGCCAAATATTGGGATGTAGTGCTGCAATTTGGGCCAAAGATTAAGTGGGTGGCACTAATAAATGTGCAACAGCTTTGGGACTTACATCTAGTAGTAAATCTACTGTAGGGAGGTTCCACGACTTGAGATGAACTATACTGGTTGCAGTATCTCATATATACAGGGGGTCATGTTCCCACCATAACTAAGCCAAATATTGAGATATTGTACTGCAATTTGGTCCACACACTAAGTAAAAATCACTAATAAATATGGATTAGCTTCGACACCGACGCAATGGGCTAATCCAGGCCCCATTGCTCTGTAACGTGCAATTGAGTGGTCTAGCTGCATAAAACCCATGTACCTGGTGCGCCATTTTGGCAGCAGAGCTAAGCCAAATATTGGGATGTAGTGCTGCAATTTGGGCCAAAGATTAAGTGGGTGGCACTAATAAATGTGCAACAGCTTTGGGACTTACATCTAGTAGTAAATCTACTGTAGGGAGGTTCCACGACTTGAGATGAACTATACTGGTTGCAGTATCTCATATATACAGGGGGTCATGTTCCCACCATAACTAAGCCAAATATTGAGATATTGTACTGCAATTTGGTCCACACACTAAGTAAAAATCACTAATAAATATGGATTAGCTTCGACACCGACGCAATGGGCTAATCCAGGCCCCATTGCTCTGTAACCTGCAATTGAGTGGTCTAGCTGCATTAAACCCATGTACCTGGTGCGCCATTTTGGCAGCAGAGCTAAGCCAAATATTGGGATGTAGTGCTGCAATTTGGGCCAAAGATTAAGTGGGTGGCACTAATAAATGTGCAACAGCTTTGGGACTTACATCTAGTAGTCAATCTACTGTAGGGAGGTTCCACGACTTGAGATGAACTATACTGGTTGCAGTATCTCATATATACAGGGGGTCATGTTCCCACCATAACTAAGCCAAATATTGAGATATTGTACTGCAATTTGGTCCACACACTAAGTAAAAATCACTAATAAATATGGATTAGCTTCGACACCGACGCAATGGGCTAATCCAGGCCACATTGCTCTGTAACGTGCAATTGAGTGGTCTAGCTGCATAAAACCCATGTACCTGGTGCGCCATTTTGGCAGCAGAGCTAAGCCAAATATTGGGATGTAGTGCTGCAATTTGGGCCAAAGATTAAGTGGGTGGCACTAATAAATGTGTAACAGCTTTGGGACTTACATCTAGTAGTAAATCTACTGTAGGGAGGTTCCACGACTTGAGATGAACTATACTGGTTGCAGTATCTCATATATACAGGGGGTCATGTTCCCACCATAACTAAGCCAAATATTGAGATATTGTACTGCAATTTGGTCCACACACTAGTAAAAATCACTAATAAATATGGAATAGCTTCGACACCGACGGAATGGGCTAATCCAGGCCCCATTGCTCTGTAACGTGCAATTGAGTGGTCTAGCTGCATAAAACCCATGTACCTGGTGCGCCATTTTGGCAGCAGAGCTAAGCCAAATACTGGGATGTAATGATGCAATTTGGGCCAAGGATTAAGTGGGTGGCACTAATATATGTGCAACAGCTTTGGGACTTACATCTAGTAGTAAATCTACTGTAGGGAGGTTCCACGACTTGAGATGAACTATACTGGTTGCAGTATCTCATATATACAGGGGGTCATGTTCCCACCATAACTAAGCCAAATATTGAGATATTGTACTGCAATTTGGTCCACACACTAAGTAAAAATCACTCATAAATATGGATTAGCTTCGACACCGACGCAATGGGCTAATCCAAGCCCCATTGCTCTGTAACCTGCAATTGAGTGGTCTAGCTGCATTAAACCCATGTACCTGGTGCGCCATTTTGGCAGCAGAGCTAAGCCAAATATTGGGATGTAGTGCTGCAATTTGGGCCAAAGATTAAGTGGGTGGCACTAATAAATGTGCAACAGCTTTGGGATTTACATCTAGTAGTAAATCTACTGTAGGGAGGTTCCACGACTTGAGATGAACTATACTGGTTGCAGTATCTCATATATACAGGGGGTCATGTTCCCACCATAACTAAGCCAAATATTGAGATATTGTACTGCAATTTGGTCCACACACTAAGTAAAAATCACTAATAAATATGGATTAGCTTCGACACCGACGCAATGGGCTAATCCAGGCCCCATTGCTCTGTAACGTGCAATTGAGTGGTCTAGCTGCATTAAACCCATGTACCTGGTGCGCCATTTTGGCAGCAGAGCTAAGCCAAATATTGGGATGTAGTGCTGCAATTTGGGCCAAAGATTAAGTGGGTGGCACTAATAAATGTGCAACAGCTTTGGGACTTACATCTAGTAGTAAATCTACTGTAGGGAGGTTCCACGACTTGAGATGAACTATACTGGTTGCAGTATCTCATATATACAGGGGGTCATGTTCCCACCATAACTAAGCCAAATATTGAGATATTGTACTGCAATTTGGTCCACACACTAAGTAAAAATCACTAATAAATATGGAATAGTTTCGACACCGACGGAATGGGCTAATCCAGGCCCCATTGCTCTGTAACGTGCAATTGAGTGGTCTAGCTGCATAAAACCCATGTACCTGGTGCGCCATTTTGGCAGCAGAGCTAAGCCAAATATTGGGATGTAGTGCTGCAATTTGGGCCAAAGATTAAGTGGGTGGCACTAATAAATGTGCAACAGCTTCGGGATTTACATCTAGTAGTAAATCTACTGTAGGGAGGTTCCACGACTTGAGATGAACTATACTGGTTGCAGTATCTCATATATACAGGGGGTCATGTTCCCACCATAACTAAGCCAAATATTGAGATATTGTACTGCAATTTGGTCCACACACTAAGTAAAAATCACTAATAAATATCGATTAGCTTCGACACCGACGCAATGGGCTAATCCAGGCCCCATTGCTCTGTAACCTGCAATTGAGTGGTCTAGCTGCATTAAACCCATGTACCTGGTGTGCCATTTTGGCAGCAGAGCTAAGCCAAATATTGGGATGTAGTGCTGCAATTTGGGCCAAAGATTAAGTGGGTGGCACTAATAAATGTGCAACAGCTTTGGGACTTACATCTAGTAGTAAATCTACTGTAGGGAGGTTCCACGACTTGAGATGAACTATACTGGTTGCAGTATCTCATATATACAGGGGGTCATGTTCCCACCATAACTAAGCCAAATATTGAGATATTGTACTGCAATTTGGTCCACACACTAAGTAAAAATCACTAATAAATATGGAATAGTTTCGACACCGACGGAATGGGCTAATCCAGGCCCCATTGCTCTGTAACGTGCAATTGAGTGGTCTAGCTGCATAAAACCCATGTACCTGGTGCGCCATTTTGGCAGCAGAGCTAAGCCAAATATTGGGATGTAGTGCTGCAATTTGGGCCAAAGATTAAGTGGGTGGCACTAATAAATGTGCAACAGCTTTGGGACTTACATCTAGTAGTAAATCTACTGTAGGGAGGTTCCACGACTTGAGATGAACTATACTGGTTGCAGTATCTCATATATACAGGGGGTCATGTTCCCACCATAACTAAGCCAAATATTGAGATATTGTACTGCAATTTGGTCCACACACTAAGTAAAAATCACTAATAAATATGGATTAGCTTCGACACCGACGCAATGGGCTAATCCAGGCCCCATTGCTCTGTAACGTGCAATTGAGTGGTCTAGCTGCATAAAACCCATGTACCTGGTGCGCCATTTTGGCAGCAGAGCTAAGCCAAATATTGGGATGTAGTGCTGCAATTTGGGCCAAAGATTAAGTGGGTGGCACTAATAAATGTGCAACAGCTTTGGGACTTACATCTAGTAGTAAATCTACTGTAGGGAGGTTCCACGACTTGAGATGAACTATACTGGTTGCAGTATCTCATATATACAGGGGGTCATGTTCCCACCATAACTAAGCCAAATATTGAGATATTGTACTGCAATTTGGTCCACACACTAAGTAAAAATCACTAATAAATATGGATTAGCTTCGACACCGACGCAATGGGCTAATCCAGGCCCCATTGCTCTGTAACCTGCAATTGAGTGGTCTAGCTGCATTAAACCCATGTACCTGGTGCGCCATTTTGGCAGCAGAGCTAAGCCAAATATTGGGATGTAGTGCTGCAATTTGGGCCAAAGATTAAGTGGGTGGCACTAATAAATGTGCAACAGCTTTGGGACTTACATCTAGTAGTCAATCTACTGTAGGGAGGTTCCACGACTTGAGATGAACTATACTGGTTGCAGTATCTCATATATACAGGGGGTCATGTTCCCACCATAACTAAGCCAAATATTGAGATATTGTACTGCAATTTGGTCCACACACTAAGTAAAAATCACTAATAAATATGGATTAGCTTCGACACCGACGCAATGGGCTAATCCAGGCCACATTGCTCTGTAACGTGCAATTGAGTGGTCTAGCTGCATAAAACCCATGTACCTGGTGCGCCATTTTGGCAGCAGAGCTAAGCCAAATATTGGGATGTAGTGCTGCAATTTGGGCCAAAGATTAAGTGGGTGGCACTAATAAATGTGTAACAGCTTTGGGACTTACATCTAGTAGTAAATCTACTGTAGGGAGGTTCCACGACTTGAGATGAACTATACTGGTTGCAGTATCTCATATATACAGGGGGTCATGTTCCCACCATAACTAAGCCAAATATTGAGATATTGTACTGCAATTTGGTCCACACACTAGTAAAAATCACTAATAAATATGGAATAGCTTCGACACCGACGGAATGGGCTAATCCAGGCCCCATTGCTCTGTAACGTGCAATTGAGTGGTCTAGCTGCATAAAACCCATGTACCTGGTGCGCCATTTTGGCAGCAGAGCTAAGCCAAATACTGGGATGTAATGATGCAATTTGGGCCAAGGATTAAGTGGGTGGCACTAATATATGTGCAACAGCTTTGGGACTTACATCTAGTAGTAAATCTACTGTAGGGAGGTTCCACGACTTGAGATGAACTATACTGGTTGCAGTATCTCATATATACAGGGGGTCATGTTCCCACCATAACTAAGCCAAATATTGAGATATTGTACTGCAATTTGGTCCACACACTAAGTAAAAATCACTCATAAATATGGATTAGCTTCGACACCGACGCAATGGGCTAATCCAAGCCCCATTGCTCTGTAACCTGCAATTGAGTGGTCTAGCTGCATTAAACCCATGTACCTGGTGCGCCATTTTGGCAGCAGAGCTAAGCCAAATATTGGGATGTAGTGCTGCAATTTGGGCCAAAGATTAAGTGGGTGGCACTAATAAATGTGCAACAGCTTTGGGATTTACATCTAGTAGTAAATCTACTGTAGGGAGGTTCCACGACTTGAGATGAACTATACTGGTTGCAGTATCTCATATATACAGGGGGTCATGTTCCCACCATAACTAAGCCAAATATTGAGATATTGTACTGCAATTTGGTCCACACACTAAGTAAAAATCACTAATAAATATCGATTAGCTTCGACACCGACGCAATGGGCTAATCCAGGCCCCATTGCTCTGTAACCTGCAATTGAGTGGTCTAGCTGCATTAAACCCATGTACCTGGTGTGCCATTTTGGCAGCAGAGCTAAGCCAAATATTGGGATGTAGTGCTGCAATTTGGGCCAAAGATTAAGTGGGTGGCACTAATAAATGTGCAACAGCTTTGGGACTTACATCTAGTAGTAAATCTACTGTAGGGAGGTTCCACGACTTGAGATGAACTATACTGGTTGCAGTATCTCATATATACAGGGGGTCATGTTCCCACCATAACTAAGCCAAATATTGAGATATTGTACTGCAATTTGGTCCACACACTAAGTTAAAATCACTAATAAATATGGAATAGCTTTGACACCTACGGAATGGGCTAATCCAGGCCCCATTGCTCTGTAACCTGCAATTGAGTGGTCTAGCTGCATAAAACCTATGTACCTGGTGCGCCATTTTAGCAGCAGAGCTAAGCGAAATATTGGGATGTAATGCTGCAATTTGGGCCAAAGATTAAGTGGGTGGCACTAATAAATGTGCAACAGCTTTGGGACTTACATCTAGTAGTAAATCTACTGTAGGGAGGTTCCACGACTTGAGATGAACTATACTGGTTGCAGTATCTCATATATACAGGGGGTCATGTTCCCACCATAACTAAGCCAAATATTGAGATATTGTACTGCAATTTGGTCCACACACTAAGTAAAAATCACTAATAAATATGGATTAGCTTCGACACCGACGCAATGGGCTAATCCAGGCCCCATTGCTCTGTAACGTGCAATTGAGTGGTCTAGCTGCATAAAACCCATGTACCTGGTGCGCCATTTTGGCAGCAGAGCTAAGCCAAATATTGGGATGTAGTGCTGCAATTTGGGCCAAAGATTAAGTGGGTGGCACTAATAAATGTGTAACAGCTTTGGGACTTACATCTAGTAGTAAATCTACTGTAGGGAGGTTCCACGACTTGAGATGAACTATACTGGTTGCAGTATCTCATATATACAGGGGGTCATGTTCCCACCATAACTAAGCCAAATATTGAGATATTGTACTGCAATTTGGTCCACACACTAAGTAAAAATCACTAATAAATATGGAATAGTTTCGACACCGACGGAATGGGCTAATCCAGGCCCCATTGCTCTGTAACGTGCAATTGAGTGGTCTAGCTGCATAAAACCCATGTACCTGGTGCGCCATTTTGGCAGCAGAGCTAAGCCAAATATTGGGATGTAGTGCTGCAATTTGGGCCAAAGATTAAGTGGGTGGCACTAATAAATGTGCAACAGCTTTGGGACTTACATCTAGTAGTAAATCTACTGTAGGGAGGTTCCACGACTTGAGATGAACTATACTGGTTGCAGTATCTCATATATACAGGGGGTCATGTTCCCACCATAACTAAGCCAAATATTGAGATATTGTACTGCAATTTGGTCCACACACTAAGTAAAAATCACTAATAAATATGGATTAGCTTCGACACCGACGCAATGGGCTAATCCAGGCCCCATTGCTCTGTAACCTGCAATTGAGTGGTCTAGCTGCATTAAACCCATGTACCTGGTGCGCCATTTTGGCAGCAGAGCTAAGCCAAATATTGGGATGTAGTGCTGCAATTTGGGCCAAAGATTAAGTGGGTGGCACTAATAAATGTGCAACAGCTTTGGGACTTACATCTAGTAGTCAATCTACTGTAGGGAGGTTCCACGACTTGAGATGAACTATACTGGTTGCAGTATCTCATATATACAGGGGGTCATGTTCCCACCATAACTAAGCCAAATATTGAGATATTGTACTGCAATTTGGTCCACACACTAAGTAAAAATCACTAATAAATATGGATTAGCTTCAACACCGACGCAATGGGCTAATCCAGGCCCCATTGCTCTGTAACCTGCAATTGACTGGTCTAGCTGCATAAAACCCATGTACCTGGTGCGCCATTTTGGCAGCAGAGCTAAGCCAAATATTGGGATGTAGTGCTGCAATTTGGGCCAAAGATTAAGTGGGTGGCACTAATAAATGTGTAACAGCTTTGGGACTTACATCTAGTAGTAAATCTACTGTAGGGAGGTTCCACGACTTGAGATGAACTATACTGGTTGCAGTATCTCATATATACAGGGGGTCATGTTCCCACCATAACTAAGCCAAATATTGAGATATTGTACTGCAATTTGGTCCACACACTAGTAAAAATCACTAATAAATATGGAATAGCTTCGACACCGACGGAATGGGCTAATCCAGGCCCCATTGCTCTGTAACGTGCAATTGAGTGGTCTAGCTGCATAAAACCCATGTACCTGGTGCGCCATTTTGGCAGCAGAGCTAAGCCAAATACTGGGATGTAATGATGCAATTTGGGCCAAGGATTAAGTGGGTGGCACTAATATATGTGCAACAGCTTTGGGACTTACATCTAGTAGTAAATCTACTGTAGGGAGGTTCCACGACTTGAGATGAACTATACTGGTTGCAGTATCTCATATATACAGGGGGTCATGTTCCCACCATAACTAAGCCAAATATTGAGATATTGTACTGCAATTTGGTCCACACACTAAGTAAAAATCACTCATAAATATGGATTAGCTTCGACACCGACGCAATGGGCTAATCCAGGCCCCATTGCTCTGTAACCTGCAATTGAGTGGTCTAGCTGCATTAAACCCATGTACCTGGTGCGCCATTTTGGCATCAGAGCTAAGCCAAATATTGGGATGTAGTGCTGCAATTTGGGCCAAAGATTAAGTGGGTGGCACTAATAAATGTGCAACAGCTTTGGGATTTACATCTAGTAGTAAATCTACTGTAGGGAGGTTCCACGACTTGAGATGAACTATACTGGTTGCAGTATCTCATATATACAGGGGGTCATGTTCCCACCATAACTAAGCCAAATATTGAGATATTGTACTGCAATTTGGTCCACACACTAAGTAAAAATCACTAATAAATATCGATTAGCTTCGACACCGACGCAATGGGCTAATCCAGGCCCCATTGCTCTGTAACCTGCAATTGAGTGGTCTAGCTGCATTAAACCCATGTACCTGGTGTGCCATTTTGGCAGCAGAGCTAAGCCAAATATTGGGATGTAGTGCTGCAATTTGGGCCAAAGATTAAGTGGGTGGCACTAATAAATGTGCAACAGCTTTGGGACTTACATCTAGTAGTAAATCTACTGTAGGGAGGTTCCACGACTTGAGATGAACTATACTGGTTGCAGTATCTCATATATACAGGGGGTCATGTTCCCACCATAACTAAGCCAAATATTGAGATATTGTACTGCAATTTGGTCCACACACTAAGTTAAAATCACTAATAAATATGGAATAGCTTTGACACCTACGGAATGGGCTAATCCAGGCCCCATTGCTCTGTAACCTGCAATTGAGTGGTCTAGCTGCATAAAACCTATGTACCTGGTGCGCCATTTTAGCAGCAGAGCTAAGCGAAATATTGGGATGTAATGCTGCAATTTGGGCCAAAGATTAAGTGGGTGGCACTAATAAATGTGCAACAGCTTTGGGACTTACATCTAGTAGTAAATCTACTGTAGGGAGGTTCCACGACTTGAGATGAACTATACTGGTTGCAGTATCTCATATATACAGGGGGTCATGTTCCCACCATAACTAAGCCAAATATTGAGATATTGTACTGCAATTTGGTCCACACACTAAGTAAAAATCACTAATAAATATGGATTAGCTTCGACACCGACGCAATGGGCTAATCCAGGCCCCATTGCTCTGTAACGTGCAATTGAGTGGTCTAGCTGCATAAAACCCATGTACCTGGTGCGCCATTTTGGCAGCAGAGCTAAGCCAAATATTGGGATGTAGTGCTGCAATTTGGGCCAAAGATTAAGTGGGTGGCACTAATAAATGTGTAACAGCTTTGGGACTTACATCTAGTAGTAAATCTACTGTAGGGAGGTTCCACGACTTGAGATGAACTATACTGGTTGCAGTATCTCATATATACAGGGGGTCATGTTCCCACCATAACTAAGCCAAATATTGAGATATTGTACTGCAATTTGGTCCACACACTAAGTAAAAATCACTAATAAATATGCAATAGTTTCGACACCGACGGAATGGGCTAATCCAGGCCCCATTGCTCTGTAACGTGCAATTGAGTGGTCTAGCTGCATAAAACCCATGTACCTGGTGCGCCATTTTGGCAGCAGAGCTAAGCCAAATATTGGGATGTAGTGCTGCAATTTGGGCCAAAGATTAAGTGGGTGGCACTAATAAATGTGCAACAGCTTTGGGACTTACATCTAGTAGTAAATCTACTGTAGGGAGGTTCCACGACTTGAGATGAACTATACTGGTTGCAGTATCTCATATATACAGGGGGTCATGTTCCCACCATAACTAAGCCAAATATTGAGATATTGTACTGCAATTTGGTCCACACACTAAGTAAAAATCACTAATAAATATGGATTAGCTTCGACACCGACGCAATGGGCTAATCCAGGCCCCATTGCTCTGTAACCTGCAATTGAGTGGTCTAGCTGCATTAAACCCATGTACCTGGTGCGCCATTTTGGCAGCAGAGCTAAGCCAAATATTGGGATGTAGTGCTGCAATTTGGGCCAAAGATTAAGTGGGTGGCACTAATAAATGTGCAACAGCTTTGGGACTTACATCTAGTAGTCAATCTACTGTAGGGAGGTTCCACGACTTGAGATGAACTATACTGGTTGCAGTATCTCATATATACAGGGGGTCATGTTCCCACCATAACTAAGCCAAATATTGAGATATTGTACTGCAATTTGGTCCACACACTAAGTAAAAATCACTAATAAATATGGATTAGCTTCAACACCGACACAATGGGCTAATCCAGGCCCCATTGCTCTGTAACGTGCAATTGAGTGGTCTAGCTGCATAAAACCCATGTACCTGGTGCGCCATTTTGGCAGCAGAGCTAAGCCAAATATTGGGATGTAGTGCTGCAATTTGGGCCAAAGATTAAGTGGGTGGCACTAATAAATGTGTAACAGCTTTGGGACTTACATCTAGTAGTAAATCTACTGTAGGGAGGTTCCACGACTTGAGATGAACTATACTGGTTGCAGTATCTCATATATACAGGGGGTCATGTTCCCACCATAACTAAGCCAAATATTGAGATATTGTACTGCAATTTGGTCCACACACTAGTAAAAATCACTAATAAATATGGAATAGCTTCGACACCGACGGAATGGGCTAATCCAGGCCCCATTGCTCTGTAACGTGCAATTGAGTGGTCTAGCTGCATAAAACCCATGTACCTGGTGCGCCATTTTGGCAGCAGAGCTAAGCCAAATACTGGGATGTAATGATGCAATTTGGGCCAAGGATTAAGTGGGTGGCACTAATATATGTGCAACAGCTTTGGGACTTACATCTAGTAGTAAATCTACTGTAGGGAGGTTCCACGACTTGAGATGAACTATACTGGTTGCAGTATCTCATATATACAGGGGGTCATGTTCCCACCATAACTAAGCCAAATATTGAGATATTGTACTGCAATTTGGTCCACACACTAAGTAAAAATCACTCATAAATATGGATTAGCTTCGACACCGACGCAATGGGCTAATCCAGTCCCCATTGCTCTGTAACCTGCAATTGAGTGGTCTAGCTGCATTAAACCCATGTACCTGGTGCGCCATTTTGGCAGCAGAGCTAAGCCAAATATTGGGATGTAGTGCTGCAATTTGGGCCAAAGATTAAGTGGGTGGCACTAATAAATGTGCAACAGCTTTGGGATTTACATCTAGTAGTAAATCTACTGTAGGGAGGTTCCACGACTTGAGATGAACTATACTGGTTGCAGTATCTCATATATACAGGGGGTCATGTTCCCACCATAACTAAGCCAAATATTGAGATATTGTACTGCAATTTGGTCCACACACTAAGTAAAAATCACTAATAAATATCGATTAGCTTCGACACCGACGCAATGGGCTAATCCAGGCCCCATTGCTCTGTAACCTGCAATTGAGTGGTCTAGCTGCATTAAACCCATGTACCTGGTGTGCCATTTTGGCAGCAGAGCTAAGCCAAATATTGGGATGTAGTGCTGCAATTTGGGCCAAAGATTAAGTGGGTGGCACTAATAAATGTGCAACAGCTTTGGACTTACATCTAGTAGTAAATCTACTGTAGGGAGGTTCCACGACTTGAGATGAACTATACTGGTTGCAGTATCTCATATATACAGGGGGTCATGTTCCCACCATAACTAAGCCAAATATTGAGATATTGTACTGCAATTTGGTCCACACACTAAGTTAAAATCACTAATAAATATGGAATAGCTTTGACACCTACGGAATGGGCTAATCCAGGCCCCATTGCTCTGTAACGTGCAATTGAGTGGTCTAGCTGTATAAAACCCATGTACCTGGTGCGCCATTTTGGCAGCAGAGCTAAGCCAAATATTGGGATGTAGTGCTGCAATTTGGGCCAAAGATTAAGTGGGTGGCACTAATAAATGTGTAACAGCTTTGGGACTTACATCTAGTAGTAAATCTACTGTAGGGAGGTTCCACGACTTGAGATGAACTATACTGGTTGCAGTATCTCATATATACAGGGGGTCATGTTCCCACCATAACTAAGCCAAATATTGAGATATTGTACTGCAATTTGGTCCACACACTAAGCAAAAATCACTAATAAATATGGAATAGTTTCGACACCGACGGAATGGGCTAATCCAGGCCCCATTGCTCTGTAACGTGCAATTGAGTGGTCTAGCTGCATAAAACCCATGTACCTGGTGCGCCATTTTGGCAGCAGAGCTAAGCCAAATATTGGGATGTAGTGCTGCAATTTGGGCCAAAGATTAAGTGGGTGGCACTAATAAATGTGCAACAGCTTTGGGACTTACATCTAGTAGTAAATCTACTGTAGGGAGGTTCCACGACTTGAGATGAACTATACTGGTTGCAGTATCTCATATATACAGGGGGTCATGTTCCCACCATAACTAAGCCAAATATTGAGATATTGTACTGCAATTTGGTCCACACACTAAGTAAAAATCACTAATAAATATGGATTAGCTTCGACACCGACGCAATGGGCTAATCCAGGCCCCATTGCTCTGTAACGTGCAATTGAGTGGTCTAGCTGCATAAAACCCATGTACCTGGTGCGCCATTTTGGCAGCAGAGCTAAGCCAAATATTGGGATGTAGTGCTGCAATTTGGGCCAAAGATTAAGTGGGTGGCACTAATAAATGTGCAACAGCTTTGGGATTTACATCTAGTAGTAAATCTACTGTAGGGAGGTTCCACGACTTGAGATGAACTATACTGGTTGCAGTATCTCATATATACAGGGGGTCATGTTCCCACCATAACTAAGCCAAATATTGAGATATTGTACTGCAATTTGGTCCACACACTAAGTAAAAATCACTAATAAATATCGATTAGCTTCGACACCGACGCAATGGGCTAATCCAGGCCCCATTGCTCTGTAACCTGCAATTGAGTGGTCTAGCTGCATTAAACCCATGTACCTGGTGTGCCATTTTGGCAGCAGAGCTAAGCCAAATATTGGGATGTAGTGCTGCAATTTGGGCCAAAGATTAAGTGGGTGGCACTAATAAATGTGCAACAGCTTTGGGACTTACATCTAGTAGTAAATCTACTGTAGGGAGGTTCCACGACTTGAGATGAACTATACTGGTTGCAGTATCTCATATATACAGGGGGTCATGTTCCCACCATAACTAAGCCAAATATTGAGATATTGTACTGCAATTTGGTCCACACACTAAGTAAAAATCACTAATAAATATCGATTAGCTTCGACACCGACGCAATGGGCTAATCCAGGCCCCATTGCTCTGTAACCTGCAATTGAGTGGTCTAGCTGCATTAAACCCATGTACCTGGTGTGCCATTTTGGCAGCAGAGCTAAGCCAAATATTGGGATGTAGTGCTGCAATTTGGGCCAAAGATTAAGTGGGTGGCACTAATAAATGTGCAACAGCTTTGGGACTTACATCTAGTAGTAAATCTACTGTAGGGAGGTTCCACGACTTGAGATGAACTATACTGGTTGCAGTATCTCATATATACAGGGGGTCATGTTCCCACCATAACTAAGCCAAATATTGAGATATTGTACTGCAATTTGGTCCACACACTAAGTTAAAATCACTAATAAATATGGAATAGCTTTGACACCTACGGAATGGGCTAATCCAGGCCCCATTGCTCTGTAACGTGCAATTGAGTGGTCTAGCTGCATAAAACCCATGTACCTGGTGCGCCATTTTGGCAGCAGAGCTAAGCCAAATATTGGGATGTAGTGCTGCAATTTGGGCCAAAGATTAAGTGGGTGGCACTAATAAATGTGCAACAGCTTTGGGACTTACATCTAGTAGTAAATCTACTGTAGGGAGGTTCCACGACTTGAGATGAACTATACTGGTTGCAGTATCTCATATATACAGGGGGTCATGTTCCCACCATAACTAAGCCAAATATTGAGATATTGTACTGCAATTTGGTCCACACACTAAGTAAAAATCACTAATAAATATGGATTAGCTTCGACACCGACGCAATGGGCTAATCCAGGCCCCATTGCTCTGTAACGTGCAATTGAGTGGTCTAGCTGCATAAAACCCATGTACCTGGTGCGCCATTTTGGCAGCAGAGCTAAGCCAAATATTGGGATGTAGTGCTGCAATTTGGGCCAAAGATTAAGTGGGTGGCACTAATAAATGTGCAACAGCTTTGGGATTTACATCTAGTAGTAAATCTACTGTAGGGAGGTTCCACGACTTGAGATGAACTATACTGGTTGCAGTATCTCATATATACAGGGGGTCATGTTCCCACCATAACTAAGCCAAATATTGAGATATTGTACTGCAATTTGGTCCACACACTAAGTAAAAATCACTAATAAATATCGATTAGCTTCGACACCGACGCAATGGGCTAATCCAGGCCCCATTGCTCTGTAACCTGCAATTGAGTGGTCTAGCTGCATTAAACCCATGTACCTGGTGTGCCATTTTGGCAGCAGAGCTAAGCCAAATATTGGGATGTAGTGCTGCAATTTGGGCCAAAGATTAAGTGGGTGGCACTAATAAATGTGCAACAGCTTTGGGACTTACATCTAGTAGTAAATCTACTGTAGGGAGGTTCCACGACTTGAGATGAACTATACTGGTTGCAGTATCTCATATATACAGGGGGTCATGTTCCCACCATAACTAAGCCAAATATTGAGATATTGTACTGCAATTTGGTCCACACACTAAGTAAAAATCACTAATAAATATCGATTAGCTTCGACACCGACGCAATGGGCTAATCCAGGCCCCATTGCTCTGTAACCTGCAATTGAGTGGTCTAGCTGCATTAAACCCATGTACCTGGTGTGCCATTTTGGCAGCAGAGCTAAGCCAAATATTGGGATGTAGTGCTGCAATTTGGGCCAAAGATTAAGTGGGTGGCACTAATAAATGTGCAACAGCTTTGGGACTTACATCTAGTAGTAAATCTACTGTAGGGAGGTTCCACGACTTGAGATGAACTATACTGGTTGCAGTATCTCATATATACAGGGGGTCATGTTCCCACCATAACTAAGCCAAATATTGAGATATTGTACTGCAATTTGGTCCACACACTAAGTTAAAATCACTAATAAATATGGAATAGCTTTGACACCTACGGAATGGGCTAATCCAGGCCCCATTGCTCTGTAACGTGCAATTGAGTGGTCTAGCTGCATAAAACCCATGTACCTGGTGCGCCATTTTGGCAGCAGAGCTAAGCCAAATATTGGGATGTAGTGCTGCAATTTGGGCCAAAGATTAAGTGGGTGGCACTAATAAATGTGCAACAGCTTTGGGACTTACATCTAGTAGTAAATCTACTGTAGGGAGGTTCCACGACTTGAGATGAACTATACTGGTTGCAGTATCTCATATATACAGGGGGTCATGTTCCCACCATAACTAAGCCAAATATTGAGATATTGTACTGCAATTTGGTCCACACACTAAGTAAAAATCACTAATAAATATGGATTAGCTTCGACACCGACGCAATGGGCTAATCCAGGCCCCATTGCTCTGTAACGTGCAATTGAGTGGTCTAGCTGCATAAAACCCATGTACCTGGTGCGCCATTTTGGCAGCAGAGCTAAGCCAAATATTGGGATGTAGTGCTGCAATTTGGGCCAAAGATTAAGTGGGTGGCACTAATAAATGTGCAACAGCTTTGGGACTTACATCTAGTAGTAAATCTACTGTAGGGAGGTTCCACGACTTGAGATGAACTATACTGGTTGCAGTATCTCATATATACAGGGGGTCATGTTCCCACCATAACTAAGCCAAATATTGAGATATTGTACTGCAATTTGGTCCACACACTAAGTTAAAATCACTAATAAATATGGAATAGCTTTGACACCTACGGAATGGGCTAATCCAGGCCCCATTGCTCTGTAACGTGCAATTGAGTGGTCTAGCTGCATAAAACCCATGTACCTGGTGCGCCATTTTGGCAGCAGAGCTAAGCCAAATATTGGGATGTAGTGCTGCAATTTGGGCCAAAGATTAAGTGGGTGGCACTAATAAATGTGCAACAGCTTTGGGACTTACATCTAGTAGTAAATCTACTGTAGGGAGGTTCCACGACTTGAGATGAACTATACTGGTTGCAGTATCTCATATATACAGGGGGTCATGTTCCCACCATAACTAAGCCAAATATTGAGATATTGTACTGCAATTTGGTCCACACACTAAGTAAAAATCACTAATAAATATGGATTAGCTTCGACACCGACGCAATGGGCTAATCCAGGCCCCATTGCTCTGTAACGTGCAATTGAGTGGTCTAGCTGCATAAAACCCATGTACCTGGTGCGCCATTTTGGCAGCAGAGCTAAGCCAAATATTGGGATGTAGTGCTGCAATTTGGGCCAAAGATTAAGTGGGTGGCACTAATAAATGTGCAACAGCTTTGGGATTTACATCTAGTAGTAAATCTACTGTAGGGAGGTTCCACGACTTGAGATGAACTATACTGGTTGCAGTATCTCATATATACAGGGGGTCATGTTCCCACCATAACTAAGCCAAATATTGAGATATTGTACTGCAATTTGGTCCACACACTAAGTAAAAATCACTAATAAATATCGATTAGCTTCGACACCGACGCAATGGGCTAATCCAGGCCCCATTGCTCTGTAACCTGCAATTGAGTGGTCTAGCTGCATTAAACCCATGTACCTGGTGTGTCATTTTGGCAGCAGAGCTAAGCCAAATATTGGGATGTAGTGCTGCAATTTGGGCCAAAGATTAAGTGGGTGGCACTAATAAATGTGCAACAGCTTTGGGACTTACATCTAGTAGTAAATCTACTGTAGGGAGGTTCCACGACTTGAGATGAACTATACTGGTTGCAGTATCTCATATATACAGGGGGTCATGTTCCCACCATAACTAAGCCAAATATTGAGATATTGTACTGCAATTTGGTCCACACACTAAGTAAAAATCACTAATAAATATCGATTAGCTTCGACACCGACGCAATGGGCTAATCCAGGCCCCATTGCTCTGTAACCTGCAATTGAGTGGTCTAGCTGCATTAAACCCATGTACCTGGTGTGCCATTTTGGCAGCAGAGCTAAGCCAAATATTGGGATGTAGTGCTGCAATTTGGGCCAAAGATTAAGTGGGTGGCACTAATAAATGTGCAACAGCTTTGGGACTTACATCTAGTAGTAAATCTACTGTAGGGAGGTTCCACGACTTGAGATGAACTATACTGGTTGCAGTATCTCATATATACAGGGGGTCATGTTCCCACCATAACTAAGCCAAATATTGAGATATTGTACTGCAATTTGGTCCACACACTAAGTTAAAATCACTAATAAATATGGAATAGCTTTGACACCTACGGAATGGGCTAATCCAGGCCCCATTGCTCTGTAACGTGCAATTGAGTGGTCTAGCTGCATAAAACCCATGTACCTGGTGCGCCATTTTGGCAGCAGAGCTAAGCCAAATATTGGGATGTAGTGCTGCAATTTGGGCCAAAGATTAAGTGGGTGGCACTAATAAATGTGCAACAGCTTTGGGACTTACATCTAGTAGTAAATCTACTGTAGGGAGGTTCCACGACTTGAGATGAACTATACTGGTTGCAGTATCTCATATATACAGGGGGTCATGTTCCCACCATAACTAAGCCAAATATTGAGATATTGTACTGCAATTTGGTCCACACACTAAGTAAAAATCACTAATAAATATGGATTAGCTTCGACACCGACGCAATGGGCTAATCCAGGCCCCATTGCTCTGTAACGTGCAATTGAGTGGTCTAGCTGCATAAAACCCATGTACCTGGTGCGCCATTTTGGCAGCAGAGCTAAGCCAAATATTGGGATGTAGTGCTGCAATTTGGGCCAAAGATTAAGTGGGTGGCACTAATAAATGTGCAACAGCTTTGGGACTTACATCTAGTAGTAAATCTACTGTAGGGAGGTTCCACGACTTGAGATGAACTATACTGGTTGCAGTATCTCATATATACAGGGGGTCATGTTCCCACCATAACTAAGCCAAATATTGAGATATTGTACTGCAATTTGGTCCACACACTAAGTAAAAATCACTAATAAATATGGATTAGCTTCGACACCGACGCAATGGGCTAATCCAGGCCCCATTGCTCTGTAACCTGCAATTGAGTGGTCTAGCTGCATTAAACCCATGTACCTGGTGCGCCATTTTGGCAGCAGAGCTAAGCCAAATATTGGGATGTAGTGCTGCAATTTGGGCCAAAGATTAAGTGGGTGGCACTAATAAATGTGCAACAGCTTTGGGACTTACATCTAGTAGTCAATCTACTGTAGGGAGGTTCCACGACTTGAGATGAACTATACTGGTTGCAGTATCTCATATATACAGGGGGTCATGTTCCCACCATAACTAAGCCAAATATTGAGATATTGTACTGCAATTTGGTCCACACACTAAGTTAAAATCACTAATAAATATGGAATAGCTTCGACACCTACGGAATGGGCTAATCCAGGCCCCATTGCTCTGTAACCTGCAATTGACTGGTCTAGCTGCATAAAACCCATGTACCTGGTGCGCCATTTTGGCAGCAGAGCTAAACGAAATATTGGGATGTAATGCTGCAATTTGGGCCAAAGATTAAGTGGGTGGCACTAATAAATGTGCAACAGCTTTGGGACTTACATCTAGTAGTAAATGTACTGTAGGGAGGTTCCACGACTTGAGATGAACTATACTGGTTGCAGTCTCTCATATATACAGGGGGTCATGTTCCCACTATAACTAAGCCAAATATTGAGATATTGTACTGCAATTTGGTCCACACACTAAGTTAAAATCACTAATAAATATGGAATAGCTTCGACACCTACGGAATGGGCTAATCCAGGCCCCATTGCTCTGTAACCTGCAATTGACTGGTCTAGCTGCATAAAAGCCATGTACCTGGTGCGCCATTTTAGCAGCAGAGCTAAACGAAATATTGGGATGTAATGCTGCAATTTGGGCCAAAGATTAAGTGGGTGGCACTAATAAATGTGCAACAGCTTTGGGACTTACATCTAGTAGTAAATGTACTGTAGGGAGGTTCCACGACTTGAGATGAACTATACTGGTTGCAGTCTCTCATATATACAGGGGGTCATGTTCCCACTATAACTAAGCCAAATATTAAGATATTGTACTGCAATTTGGTCCACACACTAAGTTAAAATCACTAATAAATATGGATTAGCTTCGACACCGACGCAATGGGCTAATCCAGGCCCCATTGCTCTGTAACCTGCAATTGAGTGGTCTAGCTGCATAAAACCCATGTACCTGGTGCGCCATTTTGGCAGCAGAGCTAAGCCAAATATTGGGATGTAATGCTGCAATTTGGGCCAAAGATTAAGTGGGTGGCACTAATAAATGTGCAACAGCTTTGGGACTTACATCTAGTAGTAAATCTACTGTAGGGAGGTTCCACGACTTGAGATGAACTATACTGGTTGCAGTCTCTCATATATACAGGGGGTCATGTTCCCACTATAACTAAGCCAAATACTGAGATATTGTACTGCAATTTGGTCCACACACTAAGTTAAAATCACTAATAAATATGGAATAGCTTCAACACCTACGGAATGGGCTAATCCAGGGCCCATTGCTCTGTAACCTGCAATTGACTGGTCTAGCTGCATAAAACCCATGTACCTGGTGCGCCATTTTAGCAGCAGAGTTAAACGAAATATTGGGATGTAATGCTGCAATTTGGGCCAAAGATTAAGTGGGTGGCACTAATAAATGTGCAACAGCTTTGGGACTTACATCTAGTAGTAAATGTACTGTAGGGAGGTTCCACGACTTGAGATGAACTATACTGGTTGCAGTCTCTCATATATACAGGGGGTCATGTTCCCACTATAACTAAGCCAAATATTAAGATATTGTACTGCAATTTGGTCCACACACTAAGTAAAAATCACTAATAAATATGGATTAGCTTCGACACCGACGCAATGGGCTAATCCAGGCCCCATTGCTCTGTAACCTGCAATTGAGTGGTCTAGCTGCATAAAACCCATGTACCTGGTGCGCCATTTTGGCAGCAGAGCTAAGCCAAATATTGGGATGTAATGCTGCAATTTGGGCCAAAGATTAAGTGGGTGGCACTAATAAATGTGCAACAGCTTTGGGACTTACATCTAGTAGTAAATCTACTGTAGGGAGGTTCCACGACTTGAGATGAACTATACTGGTTGCAGTATCTCATATATACAGGGGGTCATGTTCCCACCATAACTAAGCCAAATATTGAGATATTGTACTGCAATTTGGTCCACACACTAAGTAAAAATCACTAATAAATATGGATTAGCTTCGACACCGACGCAATGGGCTAATCCAGGCCCCATTGCTCTGTAACCTGCAATTGAGTGGTCTAGCTGCATAAAACCCATGTACCTGGTGCGCCATTTTGGCAGCAGAGCTAAGCCAAATATTGGGATGTAATGCTGCAATTTGGGCCAAAGATTAAGTGGGTGGCACTAATAAATGTGCAACAGCTTTGGGACTTACATCTAGTAGTAAATGTACTGTAGGGAGGTTCCACGACTTGAGATGAACTATACTGGTTGCAGTATCTCATATATACAGGGGGTCATGTTCCCACCATAACTAAGCCAAATATTGAGATATTGTACTGCAATTTGGTCCACACACTAAGTTAAAATCACTAATAAATATGGAATAGCTTCGACACCTACGGAATGGGCTAATCCAGGCCCCATTGCTCTGTAACCTGCAATTGACTGGTCTAGCTGCATAAAACCCATGTACCTGGTGCGCCATTTTGGCAGCAGAGCTAAACGAAATATTGGGATGTAATGCTGCAATTTGGGCCAAAGATTAAGTGGGTGGCACTAATAAATGTGCAACAGCTTTGGGACTTACATCTAGTAGTAATTGTACTGTAGGGAGGTTCCACGACTTGAGATGAACTATACTGGTTGCAGTCTCTCATATATACAGGGGGTCATGTTCCCACTATAACTAAGCCAAATATTGAGATATTGTACTGCAATTTGGTCCACACACTAAGTTAAAATCACTAATAAATATGGAATAGCTTCGACACCTACGGAATGGGCTAATCCAGGCCCCATTGCTCTGTAACCTGCAATTGACTGGTCTAGCTGCATAAAACCCATGTACCTGGTGCGCCATTTTAGCAGCAGAGCTAAACGAAATATTGGGATGTAATGCTGCAATTTGGGCCAAAGATTAAGTGGGTGGCACTAATAAATGTGCAACAGCTTTGGGACTTACATCTAGTAGTAAATGTACTGTAGGGAGGTTCCACGACTTGAGATGAACTATACTGGTTGCAGTCTCTCATATATACAGGGGGTCATGTTCCCACTATAACTAAGCCAAATATTAAGATATTGTACTGCAATTTGGTCCACACACTAAGTAAAAATCACTAATAAATATGGATTAGCTTCGACACCGACGCAATGGGCTAATCCAGGCCCCATTGCTCTGTAACCTGCAATTGAGTGGTCTAGCTGCATAAAACCCATGTACCTGGTGCGCCATTTTGGCAGCAGAGCTAAGCCAAATATTGGGATGTAATGCTGCAATTTGGGCCAAAGATTAAGTGGGTGGCACTAATAAATGTGCAACAGCTTTGGGACTTACATCTAGTAGTAAATCTACTGTAGGGAGGTTCCACGACTTGAGATGAACTATACTGGTTGCAGTATCTCATATATACAGGGGGTCATGTTCCCACCATAACTAAGCCAAATATTGAGATATTGTACTGCAATTTGGTCCACACACTAAGTTAAAATCACTAATAAATATGGAATAGCTTCGACACCTACGGAATGGGCTAATCCAGGCCCCATTGCTCTGTAACCTGCAATTGACTGGTCTAGCTGCATAAAACCCATGTACCTGGTGCGCCATTTTAGCAGCAGAGCTAAACGAAATATTGGGATGTAATGCTGCAATTTGGGCCAAAGATTAAGTGGGTGGCACTAATAAATGTGCAACAGCTTTGGGACTTACATCTAGTAGTAAATGTACTGTAGGGAGGTTCCACGACTTGAGATGAACTATACTGGTTGCAGTCTCTCATATATACAGGGGGTCATGTTCCCACTATAACTAAGCCAAATATTAAGATATTGTACTGCAATTTGGTCCACACACTAAGTAAAAATCACTAATAAATATGGATTAGCTTCGACACCGACGCAATGGGCTAATCCAGGCCCAATTGCTCTGTAACCTGCAATTGAGTGGTCTAGCTGCATAAAACCCATGTACCTGGTGCGCCATTTTGGCAGCAGAGCTAAGCCAAATATTGGGATGTAATGCTGCAATTTGGGCCAAAGATTAAGCGGGTGGCACTAATAAATGTGCAACAGCTTTGGGACTTACATCTAGTAGTAAATGTACTGTAGGGAGGTTCCACGACTTGAGATGAACTATACTGGTTGCAGTATCTCATATATACAGGGGGTCATGTTCCCACCATAACTAAGCCAAATATTGAGATATTGTACTGCAATTTGGTCCACACACTAAGTTAAAATCACTAATAAATATGGAATAGCTTCGACACCTACGGAATGGGCTAATCCAGGCCCCATTGCTCTGTAACCTGCAATTGACTGGTCTAGCTGCATAAAACCCATGTACCTGGTGCGCCATTTTGGCAGCAGAGCTAAACGAAATATTGGGATGTAATGCTGCAATTTGGGCCAAAGATTAAGTGGGTGGCACTAATAAATGTGCAACAGCTTTGGGACTTACATCTAGTAGTAATTGTACTGTAGGGAGGTTCCACGACTTGAGATGAACTATACTGGTTGCAGTCTCTCATATATACAGGGGGTCATGTTCCCACTATAACTAAGCCAAATATTGAGATATTGTACTGCAATTTGGTCCACACACTAAGTTAAAATCACTAATAAATATGGAATAGCTTCGACACCTACGGAATGGGCTAATCCAGGCCCCATTGCTCTGTAACCTGCAATTGACTGGTCTAGCTGCATAAAACCCATGTACCTGGTGCGCCATTTTAGCAGCAGAGCTAAACGAAATATTGGGATGTAATGCTGCAATTTGGGCCAAAGATTAAGTGGGTGGCACTAATAAATGTGCAACAGCTTTGGGACTTACATCTAGTAGTAAATGTACTGTAGGGAGGTTCCACGACTTGAGATGAACTATACTGGTTGCAGTCTCTCATATATACAGGGGGTCATGTTCCCACTATAACTAAGCCAAATATTAAGATATTGTACTGCAATTTGGTCCACACACTAAGTAAAAATCACTAATAAATATGGATTAGCTTCGACACCGACGCCATGGGCTAATCCAGGCCCCATTGCTCTGTAACCTGCAATTGAGTGGTCTAGCTGCATAAAACCCATGTACCTGGTGCGCCATTTTGGCAGCAGAGCTAAGCCAAATATTGGGATGTAATGCTGCAATTTGGGCCAAAGATTAAGTGGGTGGCACTAATAAATGTGCAACAGCTTTGGGACTTACATCTAGTAGTAAATCTACTGTAGGGAGGTTCCACGACTTGAGATGAACTATACTGGTTGCAGTATCTCATATATACAGGGGGTCATGTTCCCACCATAACTAAGCCAAATATTGAGATATTGTACTGCAATTTGGTCCACACACTAAGTTAAAATCACTAATAAATATGGAATAGCTTCGACACCTACGGAATGGGCTAATCCAGGCCCCATTGCTCTGTAACCTGCAATTGACTGGTCTAGCTGCATAAAACCCATGTACCTGGTGCGCCATTTTAGCAGCAGAGCTAAACGAAATATTGGGATGTAATGCTGCAATTTGGGCCAAAGATTAAGTGGGTGGCACTAATAAATGTGCAACAGCTTTGGGACTTACATCTAGTAGTAAATGTACTGTAGGGAGGTTCCACGACTTGAGATGAACTATACTGGTTGCAGTCTCTCATATATACAGGGGGTCATGTTCCCACTATAACTAAGCCAAATATTAAGATATTGTACTGCAATTTGGTCCACACACTAAGTAAAAATCACTAATAAATATGGATTAGCTTCGACACCAACGCAATGGTCTAATCCAGGCCCCATTGCTCTGTAACCTGCAATTGAGTGGTCTAGCTGCATAAAACCCATGTACCTGGTGCGCCATTTTGGCAGCAGAGCTAAGCCAAATATTGGGATGTAATGCTGCAATTTGGGCCAAAGATTAAGTGGGTGGCACTAATAAATGTGCAACAGCTTTGGGACTTACATCTAGTAGTAAATCTACTGTAGGGAGGTTCCACGACTTGAGATGAACTATACTGGTTGCAGTATCTCATATATACAGGGGGTCATGTTCCCACCATAACTAAGCCAAATATTGAGATATTGTACTGCAATTTGGTCCACACACTAAGTTAAAATTACTAATAAATATGGAATAGCTTCGACACCTACGGAATGGGCTAATCCAGGCCCCATTGCTCTGTAACCTGCAATTGACTGGTCTAGCTGCATAAAACCCATGTACCTGGTGCGCCATTTTAGCAGCAGAGCTAAACGAAATATTGGGATGTAATGCTGCAATTTGGGCCAAAGATTAAGTGGGTGGCACTAATAAATGTGCAACAGCTTTGGGACTTACATCTAGTAGTAAATGTACTGTAGGGAGGTTCCACGACTTGAGATGAACTATACTGGTTGCAGTCTCTCATATATACAGGGGGTCATGTTCCCACTATAACTAAGCCAAATATTAAGATATTGTACTGCAATTTGGTCCACACACTAAGTAAAAATCACTAATAAATATGGATTAGCTTCGACACCGACGCAATGGGCTAATCCAGGCCCAATTGCTCTGTAACCTGCAATTGAGTGGTCTAGCTGCATAAAACCCATGTACCTGGTGCGCCATTTTGGCAGCAGAGCTAAGCCAAATATTGGGATGTAATGCTGCAATTTGGGCCAAAGATTAAGCGGGTGGCACTAATAAATGTGCAACAGCTTTGGGACTTACATCTAGTAGTAAATGTACTGTAGGGAGGTTCCACGACTTGAGATGAACTATACTGGTTGCAGTATCTCATATATACAGGGGGTCATGTTCCCACCATAACTAAGCCAAATATTGAGATATTGTACTGCAATTTGGTCCACACACTAAGTTAAAATCACTAATAAATATGGAATAGCTTCGACACCTACGGAATGGGCTAATCCAGGCCCCATTGCTCTGTAACCTGCAATTGACTGGTCTAGCTGCATAAAACCCATGTACCTGGTGCGCCATTTTGGCAGCAGAGCTAAACGAAATATTGGGATGTAATGCTGCAATTTGGGCCAAAGATTAAGTGGGTGGCACTAATAAATGTGCAACAGCTTTGGGACTTACATCTAGTAGTAATTGTACTGTAGGGAGGTTCCACGACTTGAGATGAACTATACTGGTTGCAGTCTCTCATATATACAGGGGGTCATGTTCCCACTATAACTAAGCCAAATATTGAGATATTGTACTGCAATTTGGTCCACACACTAAGTTAAAATCACTAATAAATATGGAATAGCTTCGACACCTACGGAATGGGCTAATCCAGGCCCCATTGCTCTGTAACCTGCAATTGACTGGTCTAGCTGCATAAAACCCATGTACCTGGTGCGCCATTTTAGCAGCAGAGCTAAACGAAATATTGGGATGTAATGCTGCAATTTGGGCCAAAGATTAAGTGGGTGGCACTAATAAATGTGCAACAGCTTTGGGACTTACATCTAGTAGTAAATGTACTGTAGGGAGGTTCCACGACTTGAGATGAACTATACTGGTTGCAGTCTCTCATATATACAGGGGGTCATGTTCCCACTATAACTAAGCCAAATATTAAGATATTGTACTGCAATTTGGTCCACACACTAAGTTAAAATCACTAATAAATATGGAATAGCTTTGACACCTACGGAATGGGCTAATCCAGGCCCCATTGCTCTGTAACCTGCAATTGACTGGTCTAGCTGCATAAAACCCATGTACCTGGTGCGCCATTTTAGCAGCAGAGCTAAACGAAATATTGGGATGTAATGCTGCAATTTGGGCCAAAGATTAAGTGGGTGGCACTAATAAATGTGCAACAGCTTTGGGACTTACATCTAGTAGTAAATCTACTGTAGGGAGGTTCCACGACTTGAGATGAACTATACTGGTTGCAGTATCTCATATATACAGGGGGTCATGTTCCCACCATAACTAAGCCAAATATTGAGATATTGTACTGCAATTTGGTCCACACACTAAGTAAAAATCACTAATAAATATGGATTAGCTTCGACACCGACGCAATGTGCTAATCCAGGCCCCATTGCTCTGTAACGTGCAATTGAGTGGTCTAGCTGCATAAAACCCATGTACCTGGTGCGCCATTTTGGCTGCAGAGCTAAGCCAAATATTGGGATGTAGTGCTGCAATTTGGGCCAAAGATTAAGTGGGTGGCACTAATAAATGTGCAACAGCTTTGGGACTTACATCTAGTAGTAAATCTACTGTAGGGAGGTTCCACGACTTGAGATGAACTATACTGGTTGCAGTATCTCATATATACAGGGGGTCATGTTCCCACCATAACTAAGCCAAATATTGAGATATTGTACTGCAATTTGGTCCACACACTAAGTAAAAATCACTAATAAATATGGAATAGCTTCGACACCTACGGAATGGGCTAATCCAGGCCCCATTGCTCTGTAACCTGCAATTGACTGGTCTAGCTGCATAAAACCCATGTACCTGGTGCGCCATTTTAGCAGCAGAGCTAAACGAAATATTGGGATGTAATGCTGCAATTTGGGCCAAAGATTAAGTGGGTGGCACTAATAAATGTGCAACAGCTTTGGGACTTACATCTAGTAGTAAATCTACTGTAGGGAGGTTCCACGACTTGAGATGAACTATACTGGTTGCAGTATCTCATATATACAGGGGGTCATGTTCCCACCATAACTAAGCCAAATATTGAGATATTGTACTGCAATTTGGTCCACACACTAAGTTAAAATCACTAATAAATATGGAATAGCTTCGACACCTACGGAATGGGCTAATCCAGGCCCCATTGCTCTGTAACCTGCAATTGACTGGTCTAGCTGCATAAAACCCATGTACCTGGTGCGCCATTTTAGCAGCAGAGCTAAACGAAATATTGGGATGTAATGCTGCAATTTGGGCCAAAGATTAAGTGGGTGGCACTAATAAATGTGCAACAGCTTTGGGACTTACATCTAGTAGTAAATGTACTGTAGGGAGGTTCCACGACTTGAGATGAACTATACTGGTTGCAGTCTCTCATATATACAGGGGGTCATGTTCCCACTATAACTAAGCCAAATATTAAGATATTGTACTGCAATTTGGTCCACACACTAAGTTAAAATCACTAATAAATATGGAATAGCTTTGACACCTACGGAATGGGCTAATCCAGGCCCCATTGCTCTGTAACCTGCAATTGACTGGTCTAGCTGCATAAAACCCATGTACCTGGTGCGCCATTTTAGCAGCAGAGCTAAACGAAATATTGGGATGTAATGCTGCAATTTGGGCCAAAGATTAAGTGGGTGGCACTAATAAATGTGCAACAGCTTTGGGACTTACATCTAGTAGTAAATCTACTGTAGGGAGGTTCCACGACTTGAGATGAACTATACTGGTTGCAGTATCTCATATATACAGGGGGTCATGTTCCCACCATAACTAAGCCAAATATTGAGATATTGTACTGCAATTTGGTCCACACACTAAGTAAAAATCACTAATAAATATGGATTAGCTTCGACACCGACGCAATGGGCTAATCCAGGCCCCATTGCTCTGTAACGTGCAATTGAGTGGTCTAGCTGCATAAAACCCATGTACCTGGTGCGCCATTTTGGCTGCAGAGCTAAGCCAAATATTGGGATGTAGTGCTGCAATTTGGGCCAAAGATTAAGTGGGTGGCACTAATAAATGTGCAACAGCTTTGGGACTTACATCTAGTAGTAAATCTACTGTAGGGAGGTTCCACGACTTGAGATGAACTATACTGGTTGCAGTATCTCATATATACAGGGGGTCATGTTCCCACCATAACTAAGCCAAATATTGAGATATTGTACTGCAATTTGGTCCACACACTAAGTAAAAATCACTAATAAATATGGAATAGCTTCGACACCGACGGAATGGGCTAATCCAGGCCCCATTGCTCTGTAACGTGCAATTGAGTGGTCTAGCTGCATAAAACCCATGTACCTGGTGCGCCATTTTGGCAGCAGAGCTAAGCCAAATATTGGGATGTAGTGCTGCAATTTGGGCCAAAGATTAAGTGGGTGGCACTAATAAATGTGCAACAGCTTTGGGACTTACATCTAGTAGTAAATCTACTGTAGGGAGGTTCCACGACTTGAGATGAACTATACTGGTTGCAGTATCTCATATATACAGGGGGTCATGTTCCCACCATAACTAAGCCAAATATTGAGATATTGTACTGCAATTTGGTCCACACACTAAGTAAAAGTCACTAATAAATATGGATTAGCTTCGACACCGACGCAATGGGCTAATCCAGGCCCCATTGCTCTGTAACCTACAATTGAGTGGTCTAGCTGCATAAAACCCATGTACCTGGTGCGCCATTTTGGCAGCAGCGCTAAGCCAAATATTGGGATGTAATGCTGCAATTTGGGCCAAAGATTAAGTGGGTGGCACTAATAAATGTGCAACAGCTTTGGGACTTACATCTAGTAGTAAATCTACTGTAGGGAGGTTCCACGACTTGAGATGAACTATACTGGTTGCAGTATCTCATATATACAGGGGGTCATGTTCCCACCATAACTAAGCCAAATATTGAGATATTGTACTGCAATTTGGTCCACACACTAAGTAAAAATCACTAATAAATATCGATTAGCTTCGACACCGACGCAATGGGCTAATCCGGGCCCCATTGCTCTGTAACCTGCAATTGAGTGGTCTAGCTGCATTAAACCCATGTACCTGGTGTGCCATTTTGGCAGCAGAGCTAAGCCAAATATTGGGATGTAGTGCTGCAATTTGGGCCAAAGATTAAGTGGGTGGCACTAATAAATGTGCAACAGCTTTGGGACTTACATCTAGTAGTAAATCTACTGTAGGGAGGTTCCACGACTTGAGATGAACTATACTGGTTGCAGTATCTCATATATACAGGGGGTCATGTTCCCACCATAACTAAGCCAAATATTGAGATATTGTACCGCAATTTGGTCCACACACTAAGTAAAAATCACTAATAAATATGGAATAGCTTTGACACCTACGGAATGGGCTAATCCAGGCCCCATTGCTCTGTAACCTGCAATTGAGTGGTCTAGCTGCATAAAACCCATGTACCTGGTGCGCCATTTTAGCAGCAGAGCTAAGCGAAATATTGGGATGTAATGCTGCAATTTGGGCCAAAGATTAAGTGGGTGGCACTAATAAATGTGCAACAGCTTTGGGACTTACATCTAGTAGTAAATCTACTGTAGGGAGGTTCCATGACTTGAGATGAACTATACTGGTTGCAGTATCTCATATATACAGGGGGTCATGTTCCCACCATAACTAAGCCAAATATTGAGATATTGTACTGCAATTTGGTCCACACACTAAGTAAAAATCACTAATAAATATGGATTAGCTTCGACACCGACGCAATGGGCTAATCCAGGCCCCATTGCTCTGTAACGTGCAATTGAGTGGTCTAGCTGCATAAAACCCATGTACCTGGTGCGCCATTTTGGCAGCAGAGCTAAGCCAAATATTGGGATGTAGTGCTGCAATTTGGGCCAAAGATTAAGTGGGTGGCACTAATAAATGTGCAACAGCTTTGGGACTTACATCTAGTAGTAAATCTACTGTAGGGAGGTTCCACGACTTGAGATGAACTATACTGGTTGCAGTATCTCATATATACAGGGGGTCATGTTCCCACCATAACTAAGCCAAATATTGAGATATTGTACTGCAATTTGGTCCACACACTAAGTAAAAATCACTAATAAATATCGATTAGCTTCGACACCGACGCAATGGGCTAATCCGGGCCCCATTGCTCTGTAACCTGCAATTGAGTGGTCTAGCTGCATTAAACCCATGTACCTGGTGTGCCATTTTGGCAGCAGAGCTAAGCCAAATATTGGGATGTAGTGCTGCAATTTGGGCCAAAGATTAAGTGGGTGGCACTAATAAATGTGCAACAGCTTTGGGACTTACATCTAGTAGTAAATCTACTGTAGGGAGGTTCCACGACTTGAGATGAACTATACTGGTTGCAGTATCTCATATATACAGGGGGTCATGTTCCCACCATAACTAAGCCAAATATTGAGATATTGTACCGCAATTTGGTCCACACACTAAGTAAAAATCACTAATAAATATGGAATAGCTTTGACACCTACGGAATGGGCTAATCCAGGCCCCATTGCTCTGTAACCTGCAATTGAGTGGTCTAGCTGCATAAAACCCATGTACCTGGTGCGCCATTTTAGCAGCAGAGCTAAGCGAAATATTGGGATGTAATGCTGCAATTTGGGCCAAAGATTAAGTGGGTGGCACTAATAAATGTGCAACAGCTTTGGGACTTACATCTAGTAGTAAATCTACTGTAGGGAGGTTCCATGACTTGAGATGAACTATACTGGTTGCAGTATCTCATATATACAGGGGGTCATGTTCCCACCATAACTAAGCCAAATATTGAGATATTGTACTGCAATTTGGTCCACACACTAAGTAAAAATCACTAATAAATATGGATTAGCTTCGACACCGACGCAATGGGCTAATCCAGGCCCCATTGCTCTGTAACGTGCAATTGAGTGGTCTAGCTGCATAAAACCCATGTACCTGGTGCGCCATTTTGGCAGCAGAGCTAAGCCAAATATTGGGATGTAGTGCTGCAATTTGGGCCAAAGATTAAGTGGGTGGCACTAATAAATGTGTAACAGCTTTGGGACTTACATCTAGTAGTAAATCTACTGTAGGGAGGTTCCACGACTTGAGATGAACTATACTGGTTGCAGTATCTCATATATACAGGGGGTCATGTTCCCACCATAACTAAGCCAAATATTGAGATATTGTACTGCAATTTGGTCCACACACTAAGTAAAAATCACTAATAAATATGGAATAGTTTCGACACCGACGGAATGGGCTAATCCAGGCCCCATTGCTCTGTAACGTGCAATTGAGTGGTCTAGCTGCATAAAACCCATGTACCTGGTGCGCCATTTTGGCAGCAGAGCTAAGCCAAATATTGGGATGTAGTGCTGCAATTTGGGCCAAAGATTAAGTGGGTGGCACTAATAAATGTGCAACAGCTTTGGGACTTACATCTAGTAGTAAATCTACTGTAGGGAGGTTCCACGACTTGAGATGAACTATACTGGTTGCAGTATCTCATATATACAGGGGGTCATGTTCCCACCATAACTAAGCCAAATATTGAGATATTGTACTGCAATTTGGTCCACACACTAAGTAAAAATCACTAATAAATATGGATTAGCTTCGACACCGACGCAATGGGCTAATCCAGGCCCCATTGCTCTGTAACGTGCAATTGAGTGGTCTAGCTGCATAAAACCCATGTACCTGGTGCGCCATTTTGGCAGCAGAGCTAAGCCAAATATTGGGATGTAGTGCTGCAATTTGGGCCAAAGATTAAGTGGGTGGCACTAATAAATGTGCAACAGCTTTGGGACTTACATCTAGTAGTAAATCTACTGTAGGGAGGTTCCACGACTTGAGATGAACTATACTGGTTGCAGTATCTCATATATACAGGGGGTCATGTTCCCACCATAACTAAGCCAAATATTGAGATATTGTACTGCAATTTGGTCCACACACTAAGTAAAAGTCACTAATAAATATGGATTAGCTTCGACACCGACGCAATGGGCTAATCCAGGCCCCATTGCTCTGTAACCTGCAATTGAGTGGTCTAGCTGCATAAAACCCATGTACCTGGTGCGCCATTTTGGCAGCAGCGCTAAGCCAAATATTGGGATGTAGTGCTGCAATTTGGGCCAAAGATTAAGTGGGTGGCACTAATAAATGTGCAACAGCTTTGGGACTTACATCTAGTAGTAAATCTACTGTAGGGAGGTTCCACGACTTGAGATGAACTATACTGGTTGCAGTATCTCATATATACAGGGGGTCATGTTCCCACCATAACTAAGCCAAATATTGAGATATTGTACTGCAATTTGGTCCACACACTAAGTAAAAATCACTAATAAATATCGATTAGCTTCGACACCGACGCAATGGGCTAATCCGGGCCCCATTGCTCTGTAACCTGCAATTGAGTGGTCTAGCTGCATTAAACCCATGTACCTGGTGTGCCATTTTGGCAGCAGAGCTAAGCCAAATATTGGGATGTAGTGCTGCAATTTGGGCCAAAGATTAAGTGGGTGGCACTAATAAATGTGCAACAGCTTTGGGACTTACATCTAGTAGTAAATCTACTGTAGGGAGGTTCCACGACTTGAGATGAACTATACTGGTTGCAGTATCTCATATATACAGGGGGTCATGTTCCCACCATAACTAAGCCAAATATTGAGATATTGTACCGCAATTTGGTCCACACACTAAGTAAAAATCACTAATAAATATGGAATAGCTTTGACACCTACGGAATGGGCTAATCCAGGCCCCATTGCTCTGTAACCTGCAATTGAGTGGTCTAGCTGCATAAAACCCATGTACCTGGTGCGCCATTTTAGCAGCAGAGCTAAGCGAAATATTGGGATGTAATGCTGCAATTTGGGCCAAAGATTAAGTGGGTGGCACTAATAAATGTGCAACAGCTTTGGGACTTACATCTAGTAGTAAATCTACTGTAGGGAGGTTCCATGACTTGAGATGAACTATACTGGTTGCAGTATCTCATATATACAGGGGGTCATGTTCCCACCATAACTAAGCCAAATATTGAGATATTGTACTGCAATTTGGTCCACACACTAAGTAAAAATCACTAATAAATATGGATTAGCTTCGACACCGACGCAATGGGCTAATCCAGGCCCCATTGCTCTGTAACGTGCAATTGAGTGGTCTAGCTGCATAAAACCCATGTACCTGGTGCGCCATTTTGGCAGCAGAGCTAAGCCAAATATTGGGATGTAGTGCTGCAATTTGGGCCAAAGATTAAGTGGGTGGCACTAATAAATGTGTAACAGCTTTGGGACTTACATCTAGTAGTAAATCTACTGTAGGGAGGTTCCACGACTTGAGATGAACTATACTGGTTGCAGTATCTCATATATACAGGGGGTCATGTTCCCACCATAACTAAGCCAAATATTGAGATATTGTACTGCAATTTGGTCCACACACTAAGTAAAAATCACTAATAAATATGGAATAGTTTCGACACCGACGGAATGGGCTAATCCAGGCCCCATTGCTCTGTAACGTGCAATTGAGTGGTCTAGCTGCATAAAACCCATGTACCTGGTGCGCCATTTTGGCAGCAGAGCTAAGCCAAATATTGGGATGTAGTGCTGCAATTTGGGCCAAAGATTAAGTGGGTGGCACTAATAAATGTGCAACAGCTTTGGGACTTACATCTAGTAGTAAATCTACTGTAGGGAGGTTCCACGACTTGAGATGAACTATACTGGTTGCAGTATCTCATATATACAGGGGGTCATGTTCCCACCATAACTAAGACAAATATTGAGATATTGTACTGCAATTTGGTCCACACACTAAGTAAAAATCACTAATAAATATGGATTAGCTTCGACACCGACGCAATGGGCTAATCCAGGCCCCATTGCTCTGTAACGTGCAATTGAGTGGTCTAGCTGCATAAAACCCATGTACCTGGTGCGCCATTTTGGCAGCAGAGCTAAGCCAAATATTGGGATGTAGTGCTGCAATTTGGGCCAAAGATTAAGTGGGTGGCACTAATAAATGTGCAACAGCTTTGGGACTTACATCTAGTAGTAAATCTACTGTAGGGAGGTTCCACGACTTGAGATGAACTATACTGGTTGCAGTATCTCATATATACAGGGGGTCATGTTCCCACCATAACTAAGCCAAATATTGAGATATTGTACTGCAATTTGGTCCACACACTAAGTAAAAGTCACTAATAAATATGGATTAGCTTCGACACCGACGCAATGGGCTAATCCAGGCCCCATTGCTCTGTAACGTGCAATTGAGTGGTCTAGCTGCATAAAACCCATGTACCTGGTGCGCCATTTTGGCAGCTGCGCTAAGCCAAATATTGGGATGTAGTGCTGCAATTTGGGCCAAAGATTAAGTGGGTGGCACTAATAAATGTGCAACAGCTTTGGGACTTACATCTAGTAGTAAATCTACTGTAGGGAGGTTCCACGACTTGAGATGAACTATACTGGTTGCAGTATCTCATATATACAGGGGGTCATGTTCCCACCATAACTAAGCCAAATATTGAGATATTGTACTGCAATTTGGTCCACACACTAAGTAAAAATCACTAATAAATATCGATTAGCTTCGACACCGACGCAATGGGCTAATCCGGGCCCCATTGCTCTGTAACCTGCAATTGAGTGGTCTAGCTGCATTAAACCCATGTACCTGGTGTGCCATTTTGGCAGCAGAGCTAAGCCAAATATTGGGATGTAGTGCTGCAATTTGGGCCAAAGATTAAGTGGGTGGCACTAATAAATGTGCAACAGCTTTGGGACTTACATCTAGTAGTAAATCTACTGTAGGGAGGTTCCACGACTTGAGATGAACTATACTGGTTGCAGTATCTCATATATACAGGGGGTCATGTTCCCACCATAACTAAGCCAAATATTGAGATATTGTACTGCAATTTGGTCCACACACTAAGTAAAAGTCACTAATAAATATGGATTAGCTTCGACACCGACGCAATGGGCTAATCCAGGCCCCATTGCTCTGTAACCTGCAATTGAGTGGTCTAGCTGCATAAAACCCATGTACCTGGTGCGCCATTTTGGCAGCAGCGCTAAGCCAAATATTGGGATGTAGTGCTGCAATTTGGGCCAAAGATTAAGTGGGTGGCACTAATAAATGTGCAACAGCTTTGGGACTTACATCTAGTAGTAAATCTACTGTAGGGAGGTTCCACGACTTGAGATGAACTATACTGGTTGCAGTATCTCATATATACAGGGGGTCATGTTCCCACCATAACTAAGCCAAATATTGAGATATTGTACTGCAATTTGGTCCACACACTAAGTAAAAATCACTAATAAATATCGATTAGCTTCGACACCGACGCAATGGGCTAATCCGGGCCCCATTGCTCTGTAACCTGCAATTGAGTGGTCTAGCTGCATTAAACCCATGTACCTGGTGTGCCATTTTGGCAGCAGAGCTAAGCCAAATATTGGGATGTAGTGCTGCAATTTGGGCCAAAGATTAAGTGGGTGGCACTAATAAATGTGCAACAGCTTTGGGACTTACATCTAGTAGTAAATCTACTGTAGGGAGGTTCCACGACTTGAGATGAACTATACTGGTTGCAGTATCTCATATATACAGGGGGTCATGTTCCCACCATAACTAAGCCAAATATTGAGATATTGTACCGCAATTTGGTCCACACACTAAGTAAAAATCACTAATAAATATGGAATAGCTTTGACACCTACGGAATGGGCTAATCCAGGCCCCATTGCTCTGTAACCTGCAATTGAGTGGTCTAGCTGCATAAAACCCATGTACCTGGTGCGCCATTTTAGCAGCAGAGCTAAGCGAAATATTGGGATGTAATGCTGCAATTTGGGCCAAAGATTAAGTGGGTGGCACTAATAAATGTGCAACAGCTTTGGGACTTACATCTAGTAGTAAATCTACTGTAGGGAGGTTCCATGACTTGAGATGAACTATACTGGTTGCAGTATCTCATATATACAGGGGGTCATGTTCCCACCATAACTAAGCCAAATATTGAGATATTGTACTGCAATTTGGTCCACACACTAAGTAAAAATCACTAATAAATATGGATTAGCTTCGACACCGACGCAATGGGCTAATCCAGGCCCCATTGCTCTGTAACGTGCAATTGAGTGGTCTAGCTGCATAAAACCCATGTACCTGGTGCGCCATTTTGGCAGCAGAGCTAAGCCAAATATTGGGATGTAGTGCTGCAATTTGGGCCAAAGATTAAGTGGGTGGCACTAATAAATGTGTAACAGCTTTGGGACTTACATCTAGTAGTAAATCTACTGTAGGGAGGTTCCACGACTTGAGATGAACTATACTGGTTGCAGTATCTCATATATACAGGGGGTCATGTTCCCACCATAACTAAGCCAAATATTGAGATATTGTACTGCAATTTGGTCCACACACTAAGTAAAAATCACTAATAAATATGGAATAGTTTCGACACCGACGGAATGGGCTAATCCAGGCCCCATTGCTCTGTAACGTGCAATTGAGTGGTCTAGCTGCATAAAACCCATGTACCTGGTGCGCCATTTTGGCAGCAGAGCTAAGCCAAATATTGGGATGTAGTGCTGCAATTTGGGCCAAAGATTAAGTGGGTGGCACTAATAAATGTGCAACAGCTTTGGGACTTACATCTAGTAGTAAATCTACTGTAGGGAGGTTCCACGACTTGAGATGAACTATACTGGTTGCAGTATCTCATATATACAGGGCGTCATGTTCCCACCATAACTAAGCCAAATATTGAGATATTGTACTGCAATTTGGTCCACACACTAAGTAAAAATCACTAATAAATATGGATTAGCTTCGACACCGACGCAATGGGCTAATCCAGGCCCCATTGCTCTGTAACGTGCAATTGAGTGGTCTAGCTGCATAAAACCCATGTACCTGGTGCGCCATTTTGGCAGCAGAGCTAAGCCAAATATTGGGATGTAGTGCTGCAATTTGGGCCAAAGATTAAGTGGGTGGCACTAATAAATGTGCAACAGCTTTGGGACTTACATCTAGTAGTAAATCTACTGTAGGGAGGTTCCACGACTTGAGATGAACTATACTGGTTGCAGTATCTCATATATACAGGGGGTCATGTTCCCACCATAACTAAGCCAAATATTGAGATATTGTACTGCAATTTGGTCCACACACTAAGTAAAAGTCACTAATAAATATGGATTAGCTTCGACACCGACGCAATGGGCTAATCCAGGCCCCATTGCTCTGTAACGTGCAATTGAGTGGTCTAGCTGCATAAAACCCATGTACCTGGTGCGCCATTTTGGCAGCAGCGCTAAGCCAAATATTGGGATGTAGTGCTGCAATTTGGGCCAAAGATTAAGTGGGTGGCACTAATAAATGTGCAACAGCTTTGGGACTTACATCTAGTAGTAAATCTACTGTAGGGAGGTTCCACGACTTGAGATGAACTATACTGGTTGCAGTATCTCATATATACAGGGGGTCATGTTCCCACCATAACTAAGCCAAATATTGAGATATTGTACTGCAATTTGGTCCACACACTAAGTAAAAATCACTAATAAATATCGATTAGCTTCGACACCGACGCAATGGGCTAATCCGGGCCCCATTGCTCTGTAACCTGCAATTGAGTGGTCTAGCTGCATTAAACCCATGTACCTGGTGTGCCATTTTGGCAGCAGAGCTAAGCCAAATATTGGGATGTAGTGCTGCAATTTGGGCCAAAGATTAAGTGGGTGGCACTAATAAATGTGCAACAGCTTTGGGACTTACATCTAGTAGTAAATCTACTGTAGGGAGGTTCCACGACTTGAGATGAACTATACTGGTTGCAGTATCTCATATATACAGGGGGTCATGTTCCCACCATAACTAAGCCAAATATTGAGATATTGTACCGCAATTTGGTCCACACACTAAGTAAAAATCACTAATAAATATGGAATAGCTTTGACACCTACGGAATGGGCTAATCCAGGCCCCATTGCTCTGTAACCTGCAATTGAGTGGTCTAGCTGCATAAAACCCATGTACCTGGTGCGCCATTTTAGCAGCAGAGCTAAGCGAAATATTGGGATGTAATGCTGCAATTTGGGCCAAAGATTAAGTGGGTGGCACTAATAAATGTGCAACAGCTTTGGGACTTACATCTAGTAGTAAATCTACTGTAGGGAGGTTCCACGACTTGAGATGAACTATACTGGTTGCAGTATCTCATATATACAGGGGGTCATGTTCCCACCATAACTAAGCCAAATATTGAGATATTGTACTGCAATTTGGTCCACACACTAAGTAAAAATCACTAATAAATATGGATTAGCTTCGACACCGACGCAATGGGCTAATCCAGGCCCCATTGCTCTGTAACGTGCAATTGAGTGGTCTAGCTGCATAAAACCCATGTACCTGGTGCGCCATTTTGGCAGCAGAGCTAAGCCAAATATTGGGATGTAGTGCTGCAATTTGGGCCAAAGATTAAGTGGGTGGCACTAATAAATGTGTAACAGCTTTGGGACTTACATCTAGTAGTAAATCTACTGTAGGGAGGTTCCACGACTTGAGATGAACTATACTGGTTGCAGTATCTCATATATACAGGGGGTCATGTTCCCACCATAACTAAGCCAAATATTGAGATATTGTACTGCAATTTGGTCCACACACTAAGTAAAAATCACTAATAAATATGGAATAGTTTCGACACCGACGGAATGGGCTAATCCAGGCCCCATTGCTCTGTAACGTGCAATTGAGTGGTCTAGCTGCATAAAACCCATGTACCTGGTGCGCCATTTTGGCAGCAGAGCTAAGCCAAATATTGGGATGTAGTGCTGCAATTTGGGCCAAAGATTAAGTGGGTGGCACTAATAAATGTGCAACAGCTTTGGGACTTACATCTAGTAGTAAATCTACTGTAGGGAGGTTCCACGACTTGAGATGAACTATACTGGTTGCAGTATCTCATATATACAGGGGGTCATGTTCCCACCATAACTAAGCCAAATATTGAGATATTGTACTGCAATTTGGTCCACACACTAAGTAAAAATCACTAATAAATATGGATTAGCTTCGACACCGACGCAATGGGCTAATCCAGGCCCCATTGCTCTGTAACGTGCAATTGAGTGGTCTAGCTGCATAAAACCCATGTACCTGGTGCGCCATTTTGGCAGCAGAGCTAAGCCAAATATTGGGATGTAGTGCTGCAATTTGGGCCAAAGATTAAGTGGGTGGCACTAATAAATGTGCAACAGCTTTGGGACTTACATCTAGTAGTAAATCTACTGTAGGGAGGTTCCACGACTTGAGATGAACTATACTGGTTGCAGTATCTCATATATACAGGGGGTCATGTTCCCACCATAACTAAGCCAAATATTGAGATATTGTACTGCAATTTGGTCCACACACTAAGTAAAAATCACTAATCAATATGGATTAGCTTCGACACCGACGCAATGGGCTAATCCAGGCCCCATTGCTCTGTAACCTGCAATTGAGTGGTCTAGCTGCATTAAACCCATGTACCTGGTGCGCCATTTTGGCAGCAGAGCTAAGCCAAATATTGGGATGTAGTGCTGCAATTTGGGCCAAAGATTAAGTGGGTGGCACTAATAAATGTGCAACAGCTTTGGGACTTACATCTAGTAGTAAATCTACTGTAGGGAGGTTCCACGACTTGAGATGAACTATACTGGTTGCAGTATCTCATATATACAGGGGGTCATGTTCCCACCATAACTAAGCCAAATATTGAGATATTGTACTGCAATTTGGTCCACACACTAGTAAAAATCACTAATAAATATGGAATAGCTTCGACACCGACGGAATGGGCTAATCCAGGCCCCATTGCTCTGTAACGTGCAATTGAGTGGTCTAGCTGCATAAAACCCATGTACCTGGTGTGCCATTTTGGCAGCAGAGCTAAGCCAAATACTGGGATGTAATGATGCAATTTGGGCCAAGGATTAAGTGGGTGGCACTAATATATGTGCAACAGCTTTGGGACTTACATCTAGTAGTAAATCTACTGTAGGGAGGTTCCACGACTTGAGATGAACTATACTGGTTGCAGTATCTCATATATACAGGGGGTCATGTTCCCACCATAACTAAGCCAAATATTGAGATATTGTACTGCAATTTGGTCCACACACTAAGTAAAAATCACTAATAAATATGGAATAGTTTCGACACCGACGGAATGGGCTAATCCAGGCCCCATTGCTCTGTAACGTGCAATTGAGTGGTCTAGCTGCATAAAACCCATGTACCTGGTGCGCCATTTTGGCAGCAGAGCTAAGCCAAATATTGGGATGTAGTGCTGCAATTTGGGCCAAAGATTAAGTGGGTGGCACTAATAAATGTGCAACAGCTTTGGGACTTACATCTAGTAGTAAATCTACTGTAGGGAGGTTCCACGACTTGAGATGAACTATACTGGTTGCAGTATCTCATATATACAGGGGGTCATGTTCCCACCATAACTAAGCCAAATATTGAGATATTGTACTGCAATTTGGTCCACACACTAAGTAAAAATCACTAATAAATATGGATTAGCTTCGACACCGACGCAATGGGCTAATCCAGGCCCCATTGCTCTGTAACGTGCAATTGAGTGGTCTAGCTGCATAAAACCCATGTACCTGGTGCGCCATTTTGGCAGCAGAGCTAAGCCAAATATTGGGATGTAGTGCTGCAATTTGGGCCAAAGATTAAGTGGATGGCACTAATAAATGTGCAACAGCTTTGGGACTTACATCTAGTAGTAAATCTACTGTAGGGAGGTTCCACGACTTGAGATGAACTATACTGGTTGCAGTATCTCATATATACAGGGGGTCATGTTCCCACCATAACTAAGCCAAATATTGAGATATTGTACTGCAATTTGGTCCACACACTAAGTAAAAATCACTAATAAATATGGATTAGCTTCGACACCGACGCAATGGGCTAATCCAGGCCCCATTGCTCTGTAACGTGCAATTGAGTGGTCTAGCTGCATAAAACCCATGTACCTGGTGCGCCATTTTGGCAGCAGCGCTAAGCCAAATATTGGGATGTAGTGCTGCAATTTGGGCCAAAGATTAAGTGGGTGGCACTAATAAATGTGCAACAGCTTTGGGACTTACATCTAGTAGTAAATCTACTGTAGGGAGGTTCCACGACTTGAGATGAACTATACTGGTTGCAGTATCTCATATATACAGGGGGTCATGTTCCCACCATAACTAAGCCAAATATTGAGATATTGTACTGCAATTTGGTCCACACACTAAGTAAAAATCACTAATAAATATCGATTAGCTTCGACACCGACGCAATGGGCTAATCCGGGCCCCATTGCTCTGTAACCTGCAATTGAGTGGTCTAGCTGCATTAAACCCATGTACCTGGTGTGCCATTTTGGCAGCAGAGCTAAGCCAAATATTGGGATGTAGTGCTGCAATTTGGGCCAAAGATTAAGTGGGTGGCACTAATAAATGTGCAACAGCTTTGGGACTTACATCTAGTAGTAAATCTACTGTAGGGAGGTTCCACGACTTGAGATGAACTATACTGGTTGCAGTATCTCATATATACAGGGGGTCATGTTCCCACCATAACTAAGCCAAATATTGAGATATTGTACCGCAATTTGGTCCACACACTAAGTAAAAATCACTAATAAATATGGAATAGCTTTGACACCTACGGAATGGGCTAATCCAGGCCCCATTGCTCTGTAACCTGCAATTGAGTGGTCTAGCTGCATAAAACCCATGTACCTGGTGCGCCATTTTAGCAGCAGAGCTAAGCGAAATATTGGGATGTAATGCTGCAATTTGGGCCAAAGATTAAGTGGGTGGCACTAATAAATGTGCAACAGCTTTGGGACTTACATCTAGTAGTAAATCTACTGTAGGGAGGTTCCACGACTTGAGATGAACTATACTGGTTGCAGTATCTCATATATACAGGGGGTCATGTTCCCACCATAACTAAGCCAAATATTGAGATATTGTACTGCAATTTGGTCCACACACTAAGTAAAAATCACTAATAAATATGGATTAGCTTCGACACCGACGCAATGGGCTAATCCAGGCCCCATTGCTCTGTAACGTGCAATTGAGTGGTCTAGCTGCATAAAACCCATGTACCTGGTGCGCCATTTTGGCAGCAGAGCTAAGCCAAATATTGGGATGTAGTGCTGCAATTTGGGCCAAAGATTAAGTGGGTGGCACTAATAAATGTGTAACAGCTTTGGGACTTACATCTAGTAGTAAATCTACTGTAGGGAGGTTCCACGACTTGAGATGAACTATACTGGTTGCAGTATCTCATATATACAGGGGGTCATGTTCCCACCATAACTAAGCCAAATATTGAGATATTGTACTGCAATTTGGTCCACACACTAAGTAAAAATCACTAATAAATATGGAATAGTTTCGACACCGACGGAATGGGCTAATCCAGGCCCCATTGCTCTGTAACGTGCAATTGAGTGGTCTAGCTGCATAAAACCCATGTACCTGGTGCGCCATTTTGGCAGCAGAGCTAAGCCAAATATTGGGATGTAGTGCTGCAATTTGGGCCAAAGATTAAGTGGGTGGCACTAATAAATGTGCAACAGCTTTGGGACTTACATCTAGTAGTAAATCTACTGTAGGGAGGTTCCACGACTTGAGATGAACTATACTGGTTGCAGTATCTCATATATACAGGGGGTCATGTTCCCACCATAACTAAGCCAAATATTGAGATATTGTACTGCAATTTGGTCCACACACTAAGTAAAAATCACTAATAAATATGGATTAGCTTCGACACCGACGCAATGGGCTAATCCAGGCCCCATTGCTCTGTAACGTGCAATTGAGTGGTCTAGCTGCATAAAACCCATGTACCTGGTGCGCCATTTTGGCAGCAGAGCTAAGCCAAATATTGGGATGTAGTGCTGCAATTTGGGCCAAAGATTAAGTGGGTGGCACTAATAAATGTGCAACAGCTTTGGGACTTACATCTAGTAGTAAATCTACTGTAGGGAGGTTCCACGACTTGAGATGAACTATACTGGTTGCAGTATCTCATATATACAGGGGGTCATGTTCCCACCATAACTAAGCCAAATATTGAGATATTGTACTGCAATTTGGTCCACACACTAAGTAAAAATCACTAATCAATATGGATTAGCTTCGACACCGACGCAATGGGCTAATCCAGGCCCCATTGCTCTGTAACCTGCAATTGAGTGGTCTAGCTGCATTAAACCCATGTACCTGGTGCGCCATTTTGGCAGCAGAGCTAAGCCAAATATTGGGATGTAGTGCTGCAATTTGGGCCAAAGATTAAGTGGGTGGCACTAATAAATGTGCAACAGCTTTGGGACTTACATCTAGTAGTAAATCTACTGTAGGGAGGTTCCACGACTTGAGATGAACTATACTGGTTGCAGTATCTCATATATACAGGGGGTCATGTTCCCACCATAACTAAGCCAAATATTGAGATATTGTACTGCAATTTGGTCCACACACTAGTAAAAATCACTAATAAATATGGAATAGCTTCGACACCGACGGAATGGGCTAATCCAGGCCCCATTGCTCTGTAACGTGCAATTGAGTGGTCTAGCTGCATTAAACCCATGTACCTGGTGCGCCATTTTGGCAGCAGAGCTAAGCCAAATATTGGGATGTAGTGCTGCAATTTGGGCCAAAGATTAAGTGGGTGGCACTAATAAATGTGCAACAGCTTTGGGACTTACATCTAGTAGTAAATCTACTGTAGGGAGGTTCCACGACTTGAGATGAACTATACTGGTTGCAGTATCTCATATATACAGGGGGTCATGTTCCCACCATAACTAAGCCAAATATTGAGATATTGTACTGCAATTTGGTCCACACACTAGTAAAAATCACTAATAAATATGGAATAGCTTCGACACCGACGGAATGGGCTAATCCAGGCCCCATTGCTCTGTAACGTGCAATTGAGTGGTCTAGCTGCATAAAACCCATGTACCTGGTGTGCCATTTTGGCAGCAGAGCTAAGCCAAATACTGGGATGTAATGATGCAATTTGGGCCAAGGATTAAGTGGGTGGCACTAATATATGTGCAACAGCTTTGGGACTTACATCTAGTAGTAAATCTACTGTAGGGAGGTTCCACGACTTGAGATGAACTATACTGGTTGCAGTATCTCATATATACAGGGGGTCATGTTCCCACCATAACTAAGCCAAATATTGAGATATTGTACTGCAATTTGGTCCACACACTAAGTAAAAATCACTCAAAAATATGGATTAGCTTCGACACCGACGCAATGGGCTAATCCAGGCCCCATTGCTCTGTAACCTGCAATTGAGTGGTCTAGCTGCATTAAACCCATGTACCTGGTGCGCCATTTTGGCAGCAGAGCTAAGCCAAATATTGGGATGTAGTGCTGCAATTTGGGCCAAAGATTAAGTGGGTGGCACTAATAAATGTGCAACAGCTTTGGGATTTACATCTAGTAGTAAATCTACTGTAGGGAGGTTCCAAGACTTGAGATGAACTATACTGGTTGCAGTATCTCATATATACAGGGGGTCATGTTCCCACCATAACTAAGCCAAATATTGAGATATTGTACTGCAATTTGGTCCACACACTAAGTAAAAATCACTAATAAATATCGATTAGCTTCGACACCGACGCAATGGGCTAATCCAGGCCCCATTGCTCTGTAACCTGCAATTGAGTGGTCTAGCTGCATTAAACCCATGTACCTGGTGTGCCATTTTGGCAGCAGAGCTAAGCCAAATATTGGGATGTAGTGCTGCAATTTGGGCCAAAGATTAAGTGGGTGGCACTAATAAATGTGCAACAGCTTTGGGACTTACATCTAGTAGTAAATCTACTGTAGGGAGGTTCCACGACTTGAGATGAACTATACTGGTTGCAGTATCTCATATATACAGGGGGTCATGTTCCCACCATAACTAAGCCAAATATTGAGATATTGTACTGCAATTTGGTCCACACACTAGTAAAAATCACTAATAAATATGGAATAGCTTCGACACCGACGGAATGGGCTAATCCAGGCCCCATTGCTCTGTAACCTGCAATTGAGTGGTCTAGCTGCATAAAACCCATGTACCTGGTGCGCCATTTTGGCAGCAGAGCTAAGCCAAATACTGGGATGTAATGATGCAATTTGGGCCAAGGATTAAGTGGGTGGCACTAATATATGTGCAACAGCTTTGGGACTTACATCTAGTAGTAAATCTACTGTAGGGAGGTTCCACGACTTGAGATGAACTATACTGGTTGCAGTATCTCATATATACAGGGGGTCATGTTCCCACCATAACTAAGCCAAATATTGAGATATTGTACTGCAATTTGGTCCACACACTAAGTAAAAATCACTCATAAATATGGATTAGCTTCGACACCGACGCAATGGGCTAATCCAGGCCCCATTGCTCTGTAACCTGCAATTGAGTGGTCTAGCTGCATTAAACCCATGTACCTGGTGCGCCATTTTGGCAGCAGAGCTAAGCCAAATATTGGGATGTAGTGCTGCAATTTGGGCCAAAGATTAAGTGGGTGGCACTAATAAATGTGCAACAGCTTTGGGATTTACATCTAGTAGTAAATCTACTGTAGGGAGGTTCCACGACTTGAGATGAACTATACTGGTTGCAGTATCTCATATATACAGGGGGTCATGTTCCCACCATAACTAAACCAAATATTGAGATATTGTACTGCAATTTGGTCCACACACTAAGTAAAAATCACTAATAAATATCGATTAGCTTCGACACCGACGCAATGGGCTAATCCAGGCCCCATTGCTCTGTAACCTGCAATTGAGTGGTCTAGCTGCATTAAACCCATGTACCTGGTGTGCCATTTTGGCAGCAGAGCTAAGCCAAATATTGGGATGTAGTGCTGCAATTTGGGCCAAAGATTAAGTGGGTGGCACTAATAAATGTGCAACAGCTTTGGGACTTACATCTAGTAGTAAATCTACTGTAGGGAGGTTCCACGACTTGAGATGAACTATACTGGTTGCAGTATCTCATATATACAGGGGGTCATGTTCCCACCATAACTAAGCCAAATATTGAGATATTGTACTGCAATTTGGTCCACACACTAAGTTAAAATCACTAATAAATATGGAATAGCTTTGACACCTACGGAATGGGCTAATCCAGGCCCCATTGCTCTGTAACCTGCAATTGACTGGTCTAGCTGCATAAAACCTATGTACCTGGTGCGCCATTTTAGCAGCAGAGCTAAGCGAAATATTGGGATGTAATGCTGCAATTTGGGCCAAAGATTAAGTGGGTGGCACTAATAAATGTGCAACAGCTTTGGGACTTACATCTAGTAGTAAATCTACTGTAGGGAGGTTCCACGACTTGAGATGAACTATACTGGTTGCAGTATCTCATATATACAGGGGGTCATGTTCCCACCATAACTAAGCCAAATATTGAGATATTGTACTGCAATTTGGTCCACACACTAAGTAAAAATCACTAATAAATATGGATTAGCTTCGACACCGACGCAATGGGCTAATCCAGGCCCCATTGCTCTGTAACGTGCAATTGAGTGGTCTAGCTGCATAAAACCCATGTACCTGGTGCGCCATTTTGGCAGCAGAGCTAAGCCAAATATTGGGATGTAGTGCTGCAATTTGGGCCAAAGATTAAGTGGGTGGCACTAATAAATGTGTAACAGCTTTGGGACTTACATCTAGTAGTAAATCTACTGTAGGGAGGTTCCACGACTTGAGATGAACTATACTGGTTGCAGTATCTCATATATACAGGGGGTCATGTTCCCACCATAACTAAGCCAAATATTGAGATATTGTACTGCAATTTGGTCCACACACTAAGTAAAAATCACTAATAAATATCGATTAGCTTCGACACCGACGGAATGGGCTAATCCAGGCCCCATTGCTCTGTAACGTGCAATTGAGTGGTCTAGCTGCATAAAACCCATGTACCTGGTGCGCCATTTTGGCAGCAGAGCTAAGCCAAATATTGGGATGTAGTGCTGCAATTTGGGCCAAAGATTAAGTGGGTGGCACTAATAAATGTGCAACAGCTTTGGGACTTACATCTAGTAGTAAATCTACTGTAGGGAGGTTCCACGACTTGAGATGAACTATACTGGTTGCAGTATCTCATATATACAGGGGGTCATGTTCCCACCATAACTAAGCCAAATATTGAGATATTGTACTGCAATTTGGTCCACACACTAAGTTAAAATCACTAATAAATATGGAATAGCTTTGACACCTACGGAATGGGCTAATCCAGTCCCCATTGCTCTGTAACCTGCAATTGAGTGGTCTAGCTGCATAAAACCTATGTACCTGGTGCGCCATTTTAGCAGCAGAGCTAAGCGAAATATTGGGATGTAATGCTGCAATTTGGGCCAAAGATTAAGTGGGTGGCACTAATAAATGTGCAACAGCTTTGGGACTTACATCTAGTAGTAAATCTACTGTAGGGAGGTTCCACGACTTGAGATGAACTATACTGGTTGCAGTATCTCATATATACAGGGGGTCATGTTCCCACCATAACTAAGCCAAATATTGAGATATTGTACTGCAATTTGGTCCACACACTAAGTAAAAATCACTAATAAATATGGATTAGCTTCGACACCGACGCAATGGGCTAATCCAGGCCCCATTGCTCTGTAACGTGCAATTGAGTGGTCTAGCTGCATAAAACCCATGTACCTGGTGCGCCATTTTGGCAGCAGAGCTAAGCCAAATATTGGGATGTAGTGCTGCAATTTGGGCCAAAGATTAAGTGGGTGGCACTAATAAATGTGTAACAGCTTTGGGACTTACATCTAGTAGTAAATCTACGGTAGGGAGGTTCCACGACTTGAGATGAACTATACTGGTTGCAGTATCTCATATATACAGGGGGTCATGTTCCCACCATAACTAAGCCAAATATTGAGATATTGTACTGCAATTTGGTCCACACACTAAGTAAAAATCACTAATAAATATGGAATAGTTTCGACACCGACGGAATGGGCTAATCCAGGCCCCATTGCTCTGTAACGTGCAATTGAGTGGTCTAGCTGCATAAAACCCATGTACCTGGTGCGCCATTTTGGCAGCAGAGCTAAGCCAAATATTGGGATGTAGTGCTGCAATTTGGGCCAAAGATTAAGTGGGTGGCACTAATAAATGTGCAACAGCTTTGGGACTTACATCTAGTAGTAAATCTACTGTAGGGAGGTTCCACGACTTGAGATGAACTATACTGGTTGCAGTATCTCATATATACAGGGGGTCATGTTCCCACCATAACTAAGCCAAATATTGAGATATTGTACTGCAATTTGGTCCACACACTAAGTTAAAATCACTAATAAATATGGAATAGCTTTGACACCTACGGAATGGGCTAATCCAGTCCCCATTGCTCTGTAACCTGCAATTGAGTGGTCTAGCTGCATAAAACCTATGTACCTGGTGCGCCATTTTAGCAGTAGAGCTAAGCGAAATATTGGGATGTAATGCTGCAATTTGGGCCAAAGATTAAGTGGGTGGCACTAATAAATGTGCAACAGCTTTGGGACTTACATCTAGTAGTAAATCTACTGTAGGGAGGTTCCACGACTTGAGATGAACTATACTGGTTGCAGTATCTCATATATACAGGGGGTCATGTTCCCACCATAACTAAGCCAAATATTGAGATATTGTACTGCAATTTGGTCCACACACTAAGTAAAAATCACTAATAAATATGGATTAGCTTCGACACCGACGCAATGGGCTAATCCAGGCCCCATTGCTCTGTAACGTGCAATTGAGTGGTCTAGCTGCATAAAACCCATGTACCTGGTGCGCCATTTTGGCAGCAGAGCTAAGCCAAATATTGGGATGTAGTGCTGCAATTTGGGCCAAAGATTAAGTGGGTGGCACTAATAAATGTGTAACAGCTTTGGGACTTACATCTAGTAGTAAATCTACTGTAGGGAGGTTCCACGACTTGAGATGAACTATACTGGTTGCAGTATCTCATATATACAGGGGGTCATGTTCCCACCATAACTAAGCCAAATATTGAGATATTGTACTGCAATTTGGTCCACACACTAAGTAAAAATCACTAATAAATATGGAATAGTTTCGACACCGACGGAATGGGCTAATCCAGGCCCCATTGCTCTGTAACGTGCAATTGAGTGGTCTAGCTGCATAAAACCCATGTACCTGGTGCGCCATTTTGGCAGCAGAGCTAAGCCAAATATTGGGATGTAGTGCTGCAATTTGGGCCAAAGATTAAGTGGGTGGCACTAATAAATGTGCAACAGCTTTGGGACTTACATCTAGTAGTAAATCTACTGTAGGGAGGTTCCACGACTTGAGATGAACTATACTGGTTGCAGTATCTCATATATACAGGGGGTCATGTTCCCACCATAACTAAGCCAAATATTGAGATATTGTACTGCAATTTGGTCCACACACTAAGTTAAAATCACTAATAAATATGGAATAGCTTCGACACCTACGGAATGGGCTAATCCAGGCCCCATTGCTCTGTAACCTGCAATTGACTGGTCTAGCTGCATAAAACCCATGTACCTGGTGCGCCATTTTGGCAGCAGAGCTAAACGAAATATTGGGATGTAATGCTGCAATTTGGGCCAAAGATTAAGTGGGTGGCACTAATAAATGTGCAACAGCTTTGGGACTTACATCTAGTAGTAAATGTACTGTAGGGAGGTTCCACGACTTGAGATGAACTATACTGGTTGCAGTCTCTCATATATACAGGGGGTCATGTTCCCACTATAACTAAGCCAAATATTGAGATATTGTACTGCAATTTGGTCCACACACTAAGTTAAAATCACTAATAAATATGGAATAGCTTCGACACCTACGGAATGGGCTAATCCAGGCCCCATTGCTCTGTAACCTGCAATTGACTGGTCTAGCTGCATAAAACCCATGTACCTGGTGCGCCATTTTAGCAGCAGAGCTAAACGAAATATTGGGATGTAATGCTGCAATTTGGGCCAAAGATTAAGTGGGTGGCACTAATAAATGTGCAACAGCTTTGGGACTTACATCTAGTAGTAAATGTACTGTAGGGAGGTTCCACGACTTGAGAAGAACTATACTGGTTGCAGTCTCTCATATATACAGGGGGTCATGTTCCCACTATAACTAAGCCAAATATTAAGATATTGTACTGCAATTTGGTCCACACACTAAGTTAAAATCACTAATAAATATGGAATAGCTTTGACACCTACGGAATGGGCTAATCCAGGCCCCATTGCTCTGTAACCTGCAATTGACTGGTCTAGCTGCATAAAACCCATGTACCTGGTGCGCCATTTTAGCAGCAGAGCTAAACGAAATATTGGGATGTAATGCTGCAATTTGGGCCAAAGATTAAGTGGGTGGCACTAATAAATGTGCAACAGCTTTGGGACTTACATCTAGTAGTAAATCTACTGTAGGGAGGTTCCACAACTTGAGATGAACTATACTGGTTGCAGTATCTCATATATACAGGGGGTCATGTTCCCACCATAACTAAGCCAAATATTGAGATATTGTACTGCAATTTGGTCCACACACTAAGTAAAAATCACTAATAAATATGGATTAGCTTCGACACCGACGCAATGGGCTAATCCAGGCCCCATTGCTCTGTAACGTGCAATTGAGTGGTCTAGCTGCATAAAACCCATGTACCTGGTGCGCCATTTTGGCAGCAGAGCTAAGCCAAATATTGGGATGTAGTGCTGCAATTTGGGCCAAAGATTAAGTGGGTGGCACTAATAAATGTGTAACAGCTTTGGGACTTACATCTAGTAGTAAATCTACTGTAGGGAGGTTCCACGACTTGAGATGAACTATACTGGTTGCAGTATCTCATATATACAGGGGGTCATGTTCCCACCATAACTAAGCCAAATATTGAGATATTGTACTGCAATTTGGTCCACACACTAAGTAAAAATCACTAATAAATATGGAATAGTTTCGACACCGACGGAATGGGCTAATCCAGGCCCCATTGCTCTGTAACGTGCAATTGAGTGGTCTAGCTGCATAAAACCCATGTACCTGGTGCGCCATTTTGGCAGCAGAGCTAAGCCAAATATTGGGATGTAGTGCTGCAATTTGGGCCAAAGATTAAGTGGGTGGCACTAATAAATGTGCAACAGCTTTGGGACTTACATCTAGTAGTAAATGTACTGTAGGGAGGTTCCACGACTTGAGATGAACTATACTGGTTGCAGTATCTCATATATACAGGGGGTCATGTTCCCACCATAACTAAGCCAAATATTGAGATATTGTACTGCAATTTGGTCCACACACTAAGTAAAAATCACTAATAAATATGGAATAGTTTCGACACCGACGGAATGGGCTAATCCAGGCCCCATTGCTCTGTAACGTGCAATTGAGTGGTCTAGCTGCATAAAACCCATGTACCTGGTGCGCCATTTTGGCAGCAGAGCTAAGCCAAATATTGGGATGTAGTGCTGCAATTTGGGCCAAAGATTAAGTGGGTGGCACTAATAAATGTGCAACAGCTTTGGGACTTACATCTAGTAGTAAATGTACTGTAGGGAGGTTCCACGACTTGAGATGAACTATACTGGTTGCAGTATCTCATATATACAGGGGGTCATGTTCCCACCATAACTAAGCCAAATATTGAGATATTGTACTGCAATTTGGTCCACACACTAAGTTAAAATCACTAATAAATATGGAATAGCTTCGACACCTACGGAATGGGCTAATCCAGGCCCCATTGCTCTGTAACCTGCAATTGACTGGTCTAGCTGCATAAAACCCATGTACCTGGTGCGCCATTTTGGCAGCAGAGCTAAACGAAATATTGGGATGTAATGCTGCAATTTGGGCCAAAGATTAAGTGGGTGGCACTAATAAATGTGCAACAGCTTTGGGACTTACATCTAGTAGTAAATGTACTGTAGGGAGGTTCCACGACTTGAGATGAACTATACTGGTTGCAGTCTCTCATATATACAGGGGGTCATGTTCCCACTATAACTAAGCCAAATATTGAGATATTGTACTGCAATTTGGTCCACACACTAAGTTAAAATCACTAATAAATATGGAATAGCTTCGACACCTACGGAATGGGCTAATCCAGGCCCCATTGCTCTGTAACCTGCAATTGACTGGTCTAGCTGCATAAAACCCATGTACCTGGTGCGCCATTTTAGCAGCAGAGCTAAACGAAATATTGGGATGTAATGCTGCAATTTGGGCCAAAGATTAAGTGGGTGGCACTAATAAATGTGCAACAGCTTTGGGACTTACATCTAGTAGTAAATGTACTGTAGGGAGGTTCCACGACTTGAGAAGAACTATACTGGTTGCAGTCTCTCATATATACAGGGGGTCATGTTCCCACTATAACTAAGCCAAATATTAAGATATTGTACTGCAATTTGGTCCACACACTAAGTTAAAATCACTAATAAATATGGAATAGCTTTGACACCTACGGAATGGGCTAATCCAGGCCCCATTGCTCTGTAACCTGCAATTGACTGGTCTAGCTGCATAAAACCCATGTACCTGGTGCGCCATTTTAGCAGCAGAGCTAAACGAAATATTGGGATGTAATGCTGCAATTTGGGCCAAAGATTAAGTGGGTGGCACTAATAAATGTGCAACAGCTTTGGGACTTACATCTAGTAGTAAATCTACTGTAGGGAGGTTCCACGACTTGAGATGAACTATACTGGTTGCAGTATCTCATATATACAGGGGGTCATGTTCCCACCATAACTAAGCCAAATATTGAGATATTGTACTGCAATTTGGTCCACACACTAAGTTAAAATCACTAATAAATATGGAATAGCTTCGACACCTACGGAATGGGCTAATCCAGGCCCCATTGCTCTGTAACCTGCAATTGACTGGTCTAGCTGCATAAAACCCATGTACCTGGTGCGCCATTTTAGCAGCAGAGCTAAACGAAATATTGGGATGTAATGCTGCAATTTGGGCCAAAGATTAAGTGGGTGGCACTAATAAATGTGCAACAGCTTTGGGACTTACATCTAGTAGTAAATGTACTGTAGGGAGGTTCCACGACTTGAGATGAACTATACTGGTTGCAGTCTCTCATATATACAGGGGGTCATGTTCCCACTATAACTAAGCCAAATATTAAGATATTGTACTGCAATTTGGTCCACACACTAAGTTAAAATCACTAATAAATATGGAATAGCTTTGACACCTACGGAATGGGCTAATCCAGGCCCCATTGCTCTGTAACCTGCAATTGACTGGTCTAGCTGCATAAAACCCATGTACCTGGTGCGCCATTTTAGCAGCAGAGCTAAACGAAATATTGGGATGTAATGCTGCAATTTGGGCCAAAGATTAAGTGGGTGGCACTAATAAATGTGCAACAGCTTTGGGACTTACATCTAGTAGTAAATCTACTGTAGGGAGGTTCCACGACTTGAGATGAACTATACTGGTTGCAGTATCTCATATATACAGGGGGTCATGTTCCCACCATAACTAAGCCAAATATTGAGATATTGTACTGCAATTTGGTCCACACACTAAGTAAAAATCACTAATAAATATGGATTAGCTTCGACACCGACGCAATGGGCTAATCCAGGCCCCATTGCTCTGTAACGTGCAATTGAGTGGTCTAGCTGCATAAAACCCATGTACCTGGTGCGCCATTTTGGCTGCAGAGCTAAGCCAAATATTGGGATGTAGTGCTGCAATTTGGGCCAAAGATTAAGTGGGTGGCACTAATAAATGTGCAACAGCTTTGGGACTTACATCTAGTAGTAAATCTACTGTAGGGAGGTTCCACGACTTGAGATGAACTATACTGGTTGCAGTATTTCATATATACAGGGGGTCATGTTCCCACCATAACTAAGCCAAATATTGAGATATTGTACTGCAATTTGGTCCACACACTAAGTAAAAATCACTAATAAATATGGAATAGCTTCGACACCGACGGAATGGGCTAATCCAGGCCCCATTGCTCTGTAACGTGCAATTGAGTGGTCTAGCTGCATAAAACCCATGTACCTGGTGCGCCATTTTGGCAGCAGAGCTAAGCCAAATATTGGGATGTAGTGCTGCAATTTGGGCCAAAGATTAAGTGGGTGGCACTAATAAATGTGCAACAGCTTTGGGACTTACATCTAGTAGTAAATCTACTGTAGGGAGGTTCCACGACTTGAGATGAACTATACTGGTTGCAGTATCTCATATATACAGGGGGTCATGTTCCCACCATAACTAAGCCAAATATTGAGATATTGTACTGCAATTTGGTCCACACACTAAGTAAAAGTCACTAATAAATATGGATTAGCTTCGACACCGACGCAATGGGCTAATCCAGGCCCCATTGCTCTGTAACGTGCAATTGAGTGGTCTAGCTGCTTAAAACCCATGTACCTGGTGCGCCATTTTGGCAGCAGCGCTAAGCCAAATATTGGGATGTAGTGCTGCAATTTGGGCCAAAGATTAAGTGGGTGGCACTAATAAATGTGCAACAGCTTTGGGACTTACATCTAGTAGTAAATCTACTGTAGGGAGGTTCCACGACTTGAGATGAACTATACTGGTTGCAGTATCTCATATATACAGGGGGTCATGTTCCCACCATAACTAAGCCAAATATTGAGATATTGTACTGCAATTTGGTCCACACACTAAGTAAAAATCACTAATAAATATCGATTAGCTTCGACACCGACGCAATGGGCTAATCCGGGCCCCATTGCTCTGTAACCTGCAATTGAGTGGTCTAGCTGCATTAAACCCATGTACCTGGTGTGCCATTTTGGCAGCAGAGCTAAGCCAAATATTGGGATGTAGTGCTGCAATTTGGGCCAAAGATTAAGTGGGTGGCACTAATAAATGTGCAACAGCTTTGGGACTTACATCTAGTAGTAAATCTACTGTAGGGAGGTTCCACGACTTGAGATGAACTATACTGGTTGCAGTATCTCATATATACAGGGGGTCATGTTCCCACCATAACTAAGCCAAATATTGAGATATTGTACCGCAATTTGGTCCACACACTAAGTAAAAATCACTAATAAATATGGAATAGCTTTGACACCTACGGAATGGGCTAATCCAGGCCCCATTGCTCTGTAACCTGCAATTGAGTGGTCTAGCTGCATAAAACCCATGTACCTGGTGCGCCATTTTAGCAGCAGAGCTAAGCGAAATATTGGGATGTAATGCTGCAATTTGGGCCAAAGATTAAGTGGGTGGCACTAATAAATGTGCAACAGCTTTGGGACTTACATCTAGTAGTAAATCTACTGTAGGGAGGTTCCACGACTTGAGATGAACTATACTGGTTGCAGTATCTCATATATACAGGGGGTCATGTTCCCACCATAACTAAGCCAAATATTGAGATATTGTACTGCAATTTGGTCCACACACTAAGTAAAAATCACTAATAAATATGGATTAGCTTCGACACCGACGCAATGGGCTAATCCAGGCCCCATTGCTCTGTAACGTGCAATTGAGTGGTCTAGCTGCATAAAACCCATGTACCTGGTGCGCCATTTTGGCAGCAGAGCTAAGCCAAATATTGGGATGTAGTGCTGCAATTTGGGCCAAAGATTAAGTGGGTGGCACTAATAAATGTGTAACAGCTTTGGGACTTACATCTAGTAGTAAATCTACTGTAGGGAGGTTCCACGACTTGAGATGAACTATACTGGTTGCAGTATCTCATATATACAGGGGGTCATGTTCCCACCATAACTAAGCCAAATATTGAGATATTGTACTGCAATTTGGTCCACACACTAAGTAAAAATCACTAATAAATATGGAATAGTTTCGACACCGACGGAATGGGCTAATCCAGGCCCCATTGCTCTGTAACGTGCAATTGAGTGGTCTAGCTGCATAAAACCCATGTACCTGGTGCGCCATTTTGGCAGCAGAGCTAAGCCAAATATTGGGATGTAGTGCTGCAATTTGGGCCAAAGATTAAGTGGGTGGCACTAATAAATGTGCAACAGCTTTGGGACTTACATCTAGTAGTAAATCTACTGTAGGGAGGTTCCACGACTTGAGATGAACTATACTGGTTGCAGTATCTCATATATACAGGGGGTCATGTTCCCACCATAACTAAGCCAAATATTGAGATATTGTACTGCAATTTGGTCCACACACTAAGTAAAAATCACTAATAAATATGGATTAGCTTCGACACCGACGCAATGGGCTAATCCAGGCCCCATTGCTCTGTAACGTGCAATTGAGTGGTCTAGCTGCATTAAACCCATGTACCTGGTGCGCCATTTTGGCAGCAGAGCTAAGCCAAATATTGGGATGTAGTGCTGCAATTTGGGCCAAAGATTAAGTTGGTGGCACTAATAAATGTGCAACAGCTTTGGGACTTACATCTAGTAGTAAATCTACTGTAGGAAAGGTTCCACGACTTGAGATGAACTATACTGGTTGCAGTATCTCATATATACAGGGGGTCATGTTCCCACCATAACTAAGCCAAATATTGAGATATTGTACTGCAATTTGGTCCACACACTAAGTAAAAATCACTAATAAATATGGATTAGCTTCGACACCGACGCAATGGGCTAATCCAGGCCCCATTGCTCTGTAACGTGCAATTGAGTGGTCTAGCTGCATAAAACCCATGTACCTGGTGTGCCATTTTGGCAGCAGAGCTAAGCCAAATACTGGGATGTAATGATGCAATTTGGGCCAAGGATTAAGTGGGTGGCACTAATATATGTGCAACAGCTTTGGGACTTACATCTAGTAGTAAATCTACTGTAGGGAGGTTCCACGACTTGAGATGAACTATACTGGTTGCAGTATCTCATATATACAGGGGGTCATGTTCCCACCATAACTAAGCCAAATATTGAGATATTGTACTGCAATTTGGTCCACACACTAAGTAAAAATCACTCATAAATATGGATTAGCTTCGACACCGACGCAATGGGCTAATCCAGGCCCCATTGCTCTGTAACCTGCAATTGAGTGGTCTAGCTGCATTAAACCCATGTACCTGGTGCGCCATTTTGGCAGCAGAGCTAAGCCAAATATTGGGATGTAGTGCTGCAATTTGGGCCAAAGATTAAGTGGGTGGCACTAATAAATGTGCAACAGCTTTGGGATTTACATCTAGTAGTAAATCTACTGTAGGGAGGTTCCAAGACTTGAGATGAACTATACTGGTTGCAGTATCTCATATATACAGGGGGTCATGTTCCCACCATAACTAAGCCAAATATTGAGATATTGTACTGCAATTTGGTCCACACACTAAGTAAAAATCACTAATAAATATCGATAGTAGTATATACCGAGTGTATATCGAGTCGAGTTTCCCATCAATCATGTCACTTTTTGACAGCTGTGCAGCTGTTGCTGCAGATGGTAGATGGATGGCTAGGTAGGGTAGGGTCGATACTAGCTCTATACAGGTGATTGGGCTCTATACAGGTTCTTGAGACTGGCTCAATGGGGACTTTTGTTTTACTTTGATAGTTTATAGCTATTACTCAGCTGAATCATCACACAGCTGTGCTTTTTTAATGGGTGCAGTTCTTTGGCTGATTTTTTTTTTAATGGGTTAGCACAGCTGTGTTTAATGGGGCTTTGTCTGCTAGCTCCAAGCTTTGTTTTAATGTGGCTTTGTCTGCTAGATCTCGTGGCATTGTCAAATCAGCTGTGTTTTAATGGGGGTTATGTCTGCTTAATGGCAGTGTGTGCTTTTTAATGGGCAAGCTCTTTGTCTGATTTTAATGGGGGAATAGCACAGCTGTGTTTAATGGGGCTTTGTCTGCTAGCCCCAGCTTTGTTTTAATGGGGGCTTTGTCTGCTAGATCTCGTGGCAGGGTTAGAACTGTTTTAAAGGAACCTTTATCTGCTACAAATGTTTAATGGGGCTTTGTCTGCTAGCCAAATTTTTAATGGGGCTTTGTCTGCTGGCCATGCTTTGTTTAATGGCTAGCACAGCTGTGTTTAATGGGGCTTTGTCTGCTAGCCAATCTTTGTAAATGGGGCTTTGTCTGCTACCCATACTAGTTCACAGCTGTGGTTTTTTGAATGGAACTTTAATGGGGCTTTGTCTGCTGGCCATGCTTTGTTGTTTAATGGCTAGCACAGCTGTTTTTAATGGGGCTTTGTCTGCTAGGCCAAGCTTTGTTTTAATGGGGATTTGCTAGCCAAATTTTTTAATGGGGCTTTATCTTCTAGCCTACTGCATGATATTACTACTGAAAACTGAATCATCTAATAGCCCTTTTTTCTGCTGATGGGGGCTTTGTCTGCTAGCCCAAGCCTGTTTTAATGGGGGGGCTTTGTCTGCCTAATGGGACTTGTTTTAATGGGCTAGAACTGTTGAACTGTTTTAATGAGACCTTTGTCTGCTGCAAATGGTTAATGGGGCTTTGTCTGCTACCCATTTTTTAATGGGGCTTTGTCTTCTAGCCTACTGCATCATATTTCTACTGAAAACTGAATCATCGCACAGCTGTGTTGTTTAATGGGTCTTTTTCTGCTAGAACTCTTGTAATGGGGCTCTCTCTGCTAACCATTTAATGGGGGTTTTGTATGCTACCCTACTGGAACAATATCACTTGTGAAAAAATGAATTATCGAAGCTATATTTGATTTATCACACAATGTATGCTAGTTACATTAGAGCTCTGTTGAAAATCCCATTCCCAATTAAAATTAACGGGAAATTTCGAACCTCAGAGTAAGCACACGAACGCAATATCTCGCCTCATATACAGTCGCAGTTTAATCTCATACTTTCATATACACTTTTGATTAGGGTTAGGGCTTTGGGGTTAACTAATAATTAGTGAATCCTGTCTTTTTCTTTGGAAAACTGCTGAATACTAGAATTTTAACAGTCTATATAAACGCAAAAATTCAACTTATAAACTTAATTGGTTTTCCAACTATCAAGCTAACAGCATCTTCTAGCAACATGTTTTCTAATACTGCATCCAACATAACTGATAGGGATAGTGAGATAGTTCATCCAGCAAGTAAACCAGTGGAAGACCAGACTGATGCTAGGTCATCTTATCTACAGTCTGCCTCTACTCAATCTGCAGCCTCGGTTGGAGGCTTTTCATTGAATTCTTCAGCTAGATATAACTCCAATCCAAGAATTCAACCACCCTGTGGTAACTCTGCTGGGTTACATTTATGTCATAAACCCACACCCTATGTGGGAAGATGGATATTTAAGGTTCCTGATTATTCTGGATATGATGAGAGATATGCTACATTTAGAACATGGCCAAAGTCTCACCCCATTCGCCCAGATGCCCTAACTCGTGCTGGTTTCCTCTATACAGGGGAGGGGGATAAGGTTACCTGCCCCTGGTGTAAAATATCTCTTATTGAATGGGAGACATATGATGTACCAATGGACGAACATAAGAGGCATGCACCCACCTGTGAATTTGTGAAAATGATAATGCCCAAAAATAGTTTTTTCTCTCCTACCTCCTGAAGATAAAGAGACATTAAAATTATTGAATGAATTGAATAGTTACGAGATGCTACCTTACACAGATGGAAGAAAGACACCTGTGAATTTTAGAAGAATACTCTACCTAAGACAGATGGAAGACAGTCAGCTGTGAATTTTACAAAAATACTCTACCTAAGACAGATGGAAGACAGACACCTGTGACTTTAGAACAGTACTCTACCAATGATAAATCTTCATTATGTTCTAAAATCCAAGTAGATGAAAACTTATTTATAAATTCTAGTTAGACACAGATGTAAAGGACGGGCAGATGTCTGTCTGATATACTAACCTTTTTGTCACTTTAACTTTACAATTATTAAGTAATAAACTTGTCTGTTTTATCTGCATTTAATTATCAATAAAATCTGTTTTTAATTACTATTGTAGTTTCTGTGTTCCCTTTAATGATCAGTTATACTAGTCTGTTTTAAGTCTCCTCACACAAAACCTTTGCTGAGTAAGTAATTTTTCCTACACAAAGCTTTTGCTGAGTAAGTGATCCTATATGCTGAATCTTGATATATTCTCCCCCTCACCTCAAAGTCTATAAAAAGCCACCCTCTCGCTCTAACCCTTACACATCATCTGAAGCTGTAATCTAGGAATTAAAAAATAGGACGAAATCATTCACTGAATATGGCAGAGGCTCAAGTTTTAGGGAAACCTGCTCTGAAGAAGAATAAGAAAGATCTATCTCTACAGATTAAAAATAAGAAGAAAGATCATCTTATAGAACCTCAAAGCCATGGGGCGATGTCCGCAATGAACTATTCAGAGGCATCTCTATCTGTCACCTATAGAAGAACCTTTCATCTAGGCTCCAAGAAGTATGTGGTGTTTCATGGTGAAACTGGTCAAGTGCAGACTATTCATTTAAAGGAATGGGATGGTCAGAATGTCACCAACCCAGGGATCAAGATCAATATCTCAAAATTGGTTGTATTAGTTCATTTTTCTGAACTAATTAACCATGCACTGCAGGCTATTCTTAAAGGAGACAAAGGAATAGAGAAGAAAGTACATATAGGTGGCTCCTACTATGTAGCCTGTAATAGTCCCTATAAATCTGTAGGTATCAGGAAATGGAAGACCAATGCCAAGGGAGACTTGTTTCCCACCACTGAAGGGCTATCCTGCAAACCCAAAGAATGGGAAGAATTTTTGAAAGTATGTAACCAGATGTATAGCGAACGTATGGAAATATATACATATGTTCCATGTTTAATTCAACCTGATCAACCTAACCATGCAAAATTGACATGTGAGGAATGTTCGCATTTAGATGAATCAGCCAAAGGGGAGGTAGACGTGGAAATACCCCTTTAATTATTCAGGGACAAATTGACATTAAATCACTTTTTTATTTTTAATTATCAGATAATGGCAACAGCTTTCAACCCAAAATTTCACTATAAAACCCCGCATCAAACCCATTCTGGGCCCCAGAATTTTACTGAATCAAAATAGGCTGTTCAATTAATCTCAAAATGGATAACTTTGTACAAATTGGCAGAAGAATTGATCTCTTTCGACCCAATCATCTGATTTCCAATATGATAACCATTTGTGAACTACTGATGCTGATTGACAATGGACACTACCAGCAGGCGATGGTTTGTTACATCCTGCTCAACGACATTCTACCAGCCTTTATTGTGTAAGTACCAAATATTTATTTGTTTTAATTTTTTACATAAAATTTTAGAGAGGACTTATTCCAATGTAACGAGGTGGAGCTGTGAGGCTATTGTAGAACTAGCTTTGTATAGACCCCCTCCTGAGCGTAACACCATTCATTCAAGTAAGAATTTTAATGAAATGTTAATAAATGTCAATAAATTATCTTCTCTCATGACAGCTATAATTAAAAAACCAACTGGGTGAAATTTAGGGTCTAGTTAGATAAATCTCCTAAATTTGATGTATTTCCTTATTCTTTAAACTATCTCAATTAATTTTTATTTTTTATATTAATGAGGCTTTTTGGTTAAAACATCTGTAATTTTTCATTGAGAGATAATATACGAAAAGGGTTTCTCTACCCTCAATATGCAAATTGTCAATGTTAATTTTAATTGAGAATGGAGATTTTCAACATTATTCCTCTGATATACTTGCTCTCACAGCATCCACAGAGATTGAGAAGGCATAAGCTCATTAATATGTATGTCAAGCTGCTTACCTTCGGGTTCGAAATTTCCCGTTAATTTTAATTGGGAATGGAGATTTTCAACAGTATTCCTCATACTTGAGTATACTTGCTCACAACATCCAGAGAGGTTGAGAAGACTTAAGCTCATTAATATGTATGTCAGGGTGCTTACCTTCGGGTTCGAAATTTCCTGTTAATTCTAATTGGGAATGGACATTTTCAACAGAGAATCATAGCTCTGCAATACTGCAGTATTCTGACAAACAATCGGAGGCATTTCCCTAGGGTGAGGACTGTTGATAATCTCCAATCACAATAAGCAATAACGTGAAATTCGAACTCCCAGGTATGCACAGGAACACAATTTCTTTTTCTCAACCCAATTTTGTATTGACTAATCTCTGCTATTTAGTCAAATAACTAAAATTTCTCTAATTTTTATATTTTTCAGCCGGAAATATCCAGATTTCGTTCAATTTGTGAGCCAATTCCTAGAAAAAGCTGAATGTGCTATCTGTAAAGACGCCTTAGATCAGGCAGACATCATACTGACCAACCCATGTGGACACTTGCTCTGTGTGGAGTGTTCTTGTCAGTTATCAAGGATGTGGCAGGATGGGGCTGAGGCTGAACTGAGGTGTCCCATATGTAGGACCATACTTTTAGAACACAAATTTACAAAGGCCTACTCTATCCGCAGTTCAAAAATGAGCACTACCTCACTATTTACATGGGTCCCCACTTCCATGTACATGAATACCAGTTATGACCAATTGCTGATCGAGGCTCTAACTAATAGAGACCTCGAGATGGCTTTTGGGTGCGCCTTTTTTCTAGGCAAAAGCCCAGAAGATGTGGAAACTATGATAGCTCCTCAGTGGGCTACATATTACCAGCAACGAGCCAACAACTTAACATGCGCCTGCTGCAAAATAGACCTACCATTAACAAGGGCTTTTATGAGCTCTTGTTATCACTTTTATTGTACAACATGCTCAGCACTAATATCCGGTAATTTAGCACATCATCCGAGTAGGTGTTTAGAGTGTAACACCCAATGGCATGTTGACCCTAGTGGTTGCAGCATGTTGCGTCCTACAAACACCTAGTGGTCTACAATCTCAAAATTTTTTGTTTAAAAAAAATTTTTTTATTTCTAAATTTGGTCTGAATGAATGGGGTGCCTCCTCAGTCTTCATCCTTTTTCTCCTGTCATATCCCTAAAAATTGACTAGGTTACATTCTGCACAGAGCCAATCAAGCCATATGTCATCAATAACAGAAGGATACCCAGAATAAATCTGAGCAACTGTCATCATCAACAGCATGAAACCATTGGGATAATTAATAAGACAAGGAGCTCGGCATATATCAAAATGATAGAGGGACTGAGATATCACTTAGACAATCTTATAGAATTTTTATAAAACCAGCTGAATGTGTAATAGAGGGAATAAAAAACTTTGAAAAAAGGTAAATGTCAAAAAAAAATCTCTGTAATTATAATTTGCAAGAGTTTGAATAATCTGAAGTTTTTTTAAATCATTTAATATTTGGAAGCTAATGTAAATATTTTTCACTTAGTATATGATTATTCCTGTAGATCCTTAGTAATTTATATTATTTTGTCATATGTCTTTAATCTACTAAAAAACAATGATCTTGTTAAGAAATGATTTTATTATAATAACTGAATACATGAAGGTTTCAGATGCTTTTTTGACTAAGGTAGCACTTCCTCATAATTTATATGCATCCTTAAGTCAATATTTAAACAAGTCTGCATGACACGCCTTTTGTGTGGTGACTGTACAATCAAGCTGATTTATGGTTTTTACTCTGTATGAGATCTTCTGTGTAATCAGAAGAACGCTCTGTACAGTCATCTCTCAAAAGAATTGTTCAGCGTGCAAGGTCATAATTTATCTTGTTAAAGGAGGTGTCTTAACCTATTTTTATTTTAATAAAATAAACCATTTCAAAAGAATTTCGACAATATGAGCTCATCATATGTCTCCATTTACAAAGTACTGGTATTTATTTAGCTTTTTCTTTGCAATCAATCAGCGACACCAGTCATTGCAATGGAGAAGTCTGCTCTGCTTTTTTGTAAATGTTAACATAATAAATTGGATGTATGACCAGTCTATTTTTCTCAAAAGATTTTTAAAAAAATATTTTTCTGTTACACCTTCAATTCCATTCAATGTGACTGGTTTTTTACTTTTCACTGTGTGACGCTGAATTTTTAAATTTTTTTAAAGTCATTCTATGTAGATTCCTCTGTTAAAGATATCATTAATATGCTCTACGCCATGATACCTGTATAGGATTTTTTATTGAAATTCTTATGTATATATTGTTTGAAAGGGTTATATGGTTATTTGACAATAAAAGATGGAAAATTATCACATATATTATTCTTTATGAACTATTCTCACAAGAAAATTACATATATGTATATATCAGAGAGACATAATAATAATCAAAGGAGCAAAATTAGTACAATTCAAATCATTTAAATATATGATATTATTCCAAAGAAGTCTCTGATGAAGAAGTGTCTGTCTAAATTGTCAGAGATGATATGAAATTACAAGATAAAATAGAATAAATTAAAAAAAACACCTCTCTCTCTATCTATACCTCTTTCATTTACTCAGTCATATCAATTTACACTGTAACAAGACTTTGACCATTCACATGTCATTTAAATAATATAAAATCACTCTAAAAGAAATGTTCAAGTAAAAATATCTGACTATAAATGATATGAAATTACATAATATATAATATTTCTCTACAAACATCTCTCTGACTTACAGATCAAGACATCATCTCAAATTAAAACTGAACAACCCCTTAAACTATGAATTACAATAAAATACAAAATGTCTGTCTCTACTTTTTCAATATAAAGACCTTCTTATATCTTCCACCAGATCTAGTCTCCATGAAACTGGTTTCTTGAAGATCAGAAACCTGGTCAGATTCACTTGGTACATCTACAGATCTCAGGAATGATAGATCATCCATTTCTATCTCAAAGTCTGTAGACTTAGAGTCAGATACCTGAGTAGCCTTATCAAGAAACTCAATGAGACTTGAAGATACATCTGTAGCAATTTTCCTCTCCTCCCTCATATTAACAAATATTTTCCGAGCATCAGTCTGTGTCCTATCGTTCCAGGTATCACCAGATATTGAGGTCTCAGGATAGGTAGAACTTAAATATTCTGATGAAAATTTCAGATTCACAGCTCTTTCTTTAGGACAGGTAGATTCAACACTTGTACTAACAGTATCATCCATGTGAGAATTATTTCCCTCATCACTCCCTAGACAGTCAAATATTCTATCCAATAGTATCATTAATATCCTATCCTTGAAGCGACGAATGATGTAGGCTGCAATCCCACCTATAAATCCCAGAATAGGAATGACTAGAAGGGCATAGAAATCATCGTTATCATCATCATCATCAGCATCATCGTCCTGGTCATAGTCCTCATCAGTTTCTTTATGGTCTGAGCTGGGTGGAATCTCTGGTGTCTGACCTAAAAAAGAAAAACCAGGAAATATTATATGAACTGGCTATTACACCCTGTGCTTCATACATTATGATTATATTTGATGAATTTTCATCTCTAACCCCAAAGCCCTAACCCTAATATGCATATCACTAGAGAGATACCATAGAGAGCATTGATCACTCGAATTGCTTTCATAAAATGTGACTGAAAATCTTCAGAGATATTGCCTTCGTGTGCTTACTCTGACGTTCGAAATTTCCCGTTAATTTTAATTGGGAATGGAGATTTTCAACAGGGCTGCGCATTGCTAATAAAATAACTGGCTGAAAAGTGTAATTCCTCTCCAAAATAACTAGTGCATAATATGAAAGGCCTAAGGTGATATATAATTATATATCCATATTTACATATACCTGGAGACATTAACCCTCCCAAAACTTCCAAAAATAAGACTAAATATATCGTATCACTTACCCGAGTTACATCCAATGACAGTGACTATGCTATCTGAGTATTCACATTCCCCCTCACAGTTCCAGTATAGGATTCTGAGCTTAGCATAATTCTTAAGAATAGTTCTAAGGGGTAAGATGATCTTTCCAATGTAACATTTCTCATATATCAAAACGTCTAGGTCATAATCACCACATTTTTCACCGTAATTTTCAAAGTCCTGCATCGACCTCAACCCCACAATATGCAATGTGCCTGTCTCCTCGTGGAAATTACACTCCACATGATAACAGTTTGTACTTGTTATAAGAACACAAACAAAAATCAAAATAAAACTGAAATACGCCATCCTTCCGTAAAATATAAACAGAAATATATGATTTCAAGGCGTCAAATACGTCATAGGGTTTAAAAATTACGTCACAAGCTATGGAGGTATGTTTCCGTGTAATGTGACGTCACAATTCGTTCTCTCGCAGGAAAAATATTATTTGAACAATATTAATTTATATTTCTTACCTTTATGGGTTGATTTCAGTGTCCTCATCAGTCCTAACTCCTACATCTCTCATTTCTATCCCATTGTCCTCGTTTTCCAAATCTCTGTTAAACCTAGAGCAGAGTAATTTTTTCTTTAGGATCCATGCGATTAGAAATGCAGACAAAATGCATGAGATGCTGGTTGAGAACATAAGCCAGTAGCATCTTAGGATGTGTGAGCTATTGTTTGCTGTAATTTTTGTCATATTATAGAAAGATCCTTTGGATGAATACTGGGCAGTGCTAGTGGAATTCCAGAGATCTGTTGATGAGACTGAGGAATGGTTAAGATTCCATATCTCTCTCGCTGTTGTAGCTAATTAAGAAAAAATAGCAAAAAATTACACTTTGTTATAATTCACCATTGACATTAAATACTAACAGGAAATAGCTAAAAGCTGAACCAATGAAGGTTAGCTCTGACATTACAGACCTACGAGGACTGTTGAAAATCTGCAATCCCAATTAAAAATAACAGGAAATTTCGAACCCGAAGGTAAGCTTGATAAAACATATTAATGAGGTATTGCTGCTAGTGCGTCGCTTTGGACGCAATGACAGTAAGCTCTGGATGTACAGAATGTGGAGGTCTGTTGAAAATCTCCAGTCCCAATTAAAATTAACAGGAAATTTCGAACCCGAAGGTAAGCACCTCATAAACATATTAATGAGGTATTGCTGTTATTGCGCCTCTTTGGACGCAATGAGAGTAAGCTGTGAATGTACAGACTGTGGAGGTCTGTTGAAAATCTCCATACACAATTAAAAATAACAGGAAATTTCGAACCCGATCCTAAGAACCCCAAAGCCATTTTTTCTCTGACTAGTACATTATAATTTTAACTACATAGGATAATATACTCACCTTTCTGAACATTGTCTGTGCACATATTAGTGACTACTATAATTTCCACTGGAATTTCTTTAATCCAAGTGCAGTTGAAGTACATTATATCCAATATTGTCCAATATTTTAAAGAGGGAAAATTTTCCAAGACTAGATAGATATCTAGAATTTCCAACTTTTTTAAATATAAAATACGGATCTTTGGATTATAGGTAAATTTCACCCATAGAACATCTATACATACAGCCATATCTTCCTCACAGTTACACATTCCCTGGAAACAACCTTTAGATTTTATTAATCCGGGTAAAAGGGCTAAGAGGATAAATATTTGTGTCTGCATTTTGACATTTGTATGTACTCTATGCGACAACAATACATGAGAACAATACACACAAAACTCTTTGTGTAGGATATCTGGCAGGTATTGGGGTATCTGGCAAGCAGGCGAATTTAATCTTGGCAGGTGAAATAATATAAATAGAGAGGAGACTAAACAGCTTTCTGATTGTTTACTGTGTGACTCAGGAGATAAGATAGTGATAACAATGTTCAAATTTTTTTCACCCACTACTGCAATGATTACAGGTCCCACAGGCTCTGGAAAGACAAAGTTTGTGTTTAAGCTATTGGAGAATTTAAATACTATGTTTGATGTTCCAGTGGAGAAGGTGTACTATTTTTATGGGGTATGGCAGGATTCTTTTGACAACAAAGTAATTGAAAATTTAGAATTTATTCAGGGACTTCCTGACGAGACTCAAATTAAGCAAATTGCTGACTCTAAGCATAATCTGATTATTATTGATGATTTACAAATGTCAGCAGTGAATAGTCCCTCCATTACCAATTTATTTAGTAGGGATTCACATCATAGGAATCTCAGCGTCTTTTTAATACTACAAAATCTCTACCATTCTGGGAAGTACAGTAGAGACATTACCCTGAATACTCATTATTTTATTTTGTTTAAAAATCCTAGGGATATAAATCAAATAAAAATTTTAGGAAATCAGTTAGGAATGTGTGATAAGGTCTGTCTGGCCTATGAAGACGCCACTACAGAATCTTACAGTTACTTGCTGATAGATCTGTCTCCTACCAGGGATAAGAGCTCATGGTTACGCACCCATATTTTTCCTGATGAATACCTAACTATATATAAATAGCTATAAATACTTGTTAGATCAAAGACTACTGATCAGTATGTCTTCTAATCTCCTGAGATCAAAGCATTTTCTAAAGGTCATATTGGATAACAATAAGAATTTAAATAAGTATATGTTCTCAGAGGCTAATCAGTCACAAATAAAAGCCATTGCAGAGATTTTCTTCAATATTTTTCGTCTGCCACTAAGTAAAAAGACCAAGGCGAAATTTGAAAAGTATTCTGCCTTGATAAAACGATTTCTAAGAAGGGTTAGAGGGCGGCTTCAATTACTGAAGAGGCATCACAGAATTTTTACAGATTTATTATATACCATAAGGAATTATATCAAACAAATTTTACAATGAATAAATTTGTAATGATACCTCATGAGCAATTTTTAAAATTTAAAAAATATCTCGACAGTGAAAAGCAGAACGCTTATAAAGACAATACCACTGAGCAGGAATCAGAGCAATCTGAAAATGCTGTAACATCATCCAAGGCTGAGACTGGAAGCAATGAGAGTGTATATATGTCACCACCACCAGGAATACCTGAGATCAGTGTAGACAAACGATTCAGTGATGATGAAAAATCCCCAACTAATTCAACTGGAGGAAGGGTTAAACAGCAAGGAGGAACGGCTACAAAACAGAGGGGAGGCAGCAGGGAGTCTATCAGAGAGCGCAAACCAAAATGGATTAAATTCTGGAATAAAAATCTCTCCTGATGTGGAGGTACTCCTTAAAGATGCATATTATAACCCCAGTAGTCCTGCCTCCTTCAGCGGGGTTGAAAAATTGTACAATTTCGTGAAAAAAAATGATCAATATAAGATTTCAAGGAGATCTATTAAACAGTGGCTAGCTAAACAGGAGACCTATACTTCACATCATCCTGTCAGGAGACGTTTCAAGAGACCCAAGGTCCTTTCCTTCTCCAAAAATTATCAATGGGATACAGATACTGCTAATATGGTGAAATACAGAAAATCGAATGATAATTATGGCTATTTTGTGGTTTTTATCGATATATTTACTCGTTATCTCTATACCAAACCAATGTATACTCTCACAGGAAAGGAAATGAAGCAAGTCATGTCTAATATTTTTGAGGAATCAGGGGTGAAACCACAGAAAATAAGAAGTGATCAAGGTAGTGAATATAAAAATTCAGAGGTGACCAAATTTTTGAGAACCTCAAAGGTGGATCAGATATTTACTTATTATGAAACTAAAGCTAATTACGCAGAGAGAGTAATAAAAACAATTAAACTCAAGATATTCAAATATTTAACAGCTAGAGAATCCTTCAGATGGGTAGATAATTTACAAAACTTTACGGCTAGTTACAACAATGCCAGCCATAGATCTATTAAGATGACCCCCACAAAGGCTCAGAGTTCAAACCAGTATGATATATGGTCTTATCAATACGGCCTCAAAACTAAGGGTATTAAGAAAGACAAAAGCATGAAGAAGACCAGACCTAACCCTAAAAGGGTGAAATTTAAGTATAAGGTTGGTGATAGGGTTAAAATAAGTTATCTAAAGAACAGTTTCGATCGAGAATATGCTGAAAAATGGTCTGGTGAGATTTTTACAATCATTGATAGAAAACTAAATCAAGATATCCCAATGTATCAACTAAAAGATTATCAAAATGAGGTCATAACATCATATTTTTATGAGCCTGAATTACAACTAGCATTTTTGGATGAAAATATGGTCTACAAAATAGAAAAAATTCTTAAAAAAAGGAAAAGAAAGGGGATATCAGAGATGCTGGTAAAATGGAAAGGATGGCCAAGCAAATTTAATTCCTGGATACCAGAGACAGCTATGGAAGAACTATAAATAGCCAATGCTGCCCTGTGTTTGTGTTAAAGCTTTCATAATTGAATGAAAAAGAGGGAGAATGACAGAGGGAGACTTTTACATTTTCTTAAGTTCGAAGGATTCCTTAAGGTTTCATCCTGGTAACAAGGGTTATAACTTCACTGTGGAACTTCCTGAGAGAGTGGAATTGAGGGGAAATTGGAAAGTGGCGCTCTGCGATATTTTTTTAAATGAAAAAATATCAGAGACCCTCATGGTTTTTTCAGATATCTGCGATTTTAGTTTTGTTAGAGATTCCTTAGAACCAATTTTAAGAATGGTAATGCCAAACAATAAAAGAAGCCAATTATTTCCAGACAGGTTTTATTTGGGGGTGAGGCAGTCGAATTTAGGTCGAATCAAAATCTATATAAAAGATAGCTCCTTTAACAATGCTCTAGCATTAAAGGGGGAGATACAGCTCACATTACACCTTAAAAAAGAAAATGGATAAATATTTAAACTTTTGCAAGAAATGTATTGAGGGAAGAGTCGCATATAACCCAAATTTTTATGAATTAAATCCTAAAAATTCAGAAACAGATAGGGTTAATGACAAACCGGTGGAGGTTACATTAGTTACACCTACAGAGGCAGCAGTGGAGCAGGCCAAGAGTGAGATAAAATTGAAAAAGGGTATAAATAGCATGGTTGGAACCCACAAAGGTCAAATTGGTGGGAAGACTAGAAAGAGTAAGATTACAAAGAAATCCTCAAGAAAAATTTCTTCCAAGAATAAAAATAAAACTAGGAAAGGTAGCAGCACTAAGAGATCATCAACATCTGTCCAGAAGGGGGTGAAAGTAAAGAGTAAGAAGAAAAAATTCAATTCTCACTCATTATGGATATAATTCAAACACCTTTAACCATCTTCCAGCCACCACCCATAGATAAGACGATTCAGAAAGAATATTGGGTGGAGTTTAATCCAATTGCCGCTATCACAGATAGCAGTGTAATAGAATTTAATATCCCAGGGACCTCAGTAGATTATATCAATTTAGCTAAAACCAGGTTACATGTAAAATACATCATTACAGATGAGAAGGGGGTTCCTATTCATAATAAGCCACCATCAGCTGGTCAACCTGCAACCCCTAGTCACCAGGTGGCGCCTATAAACTTGACCCTCCATTCAATTTTTAGACAGGTTGATATTGCATTAAATCAAAAAGTAGTATCCTCAGATGTGGGTGCTAATTATCCGTATAAGGCAATGATTGATTTTCTTCTATCAACCAACAACAACATGGTTCAATCAGAGGGTGAGGCAGCATTGTTTCATAAAGATCAACCAGGGGCCATGGAGGCTATCACCTACACAGGGGGTAATCCAGGCTTTACAGAGAGAGGCAGACCAACTAGAAGTGGAGGAACGGCTAGTGTGGAGGGTTTACTTTATACAGACTTTGGAATAGATCAACCCAGGGCTATAATAAATGGGGTGGCGGTTACCTTAAAGTTTTTTCAATCCTTCAATGAGTTCAGATTAATGAGAGATGGGAAAGAAAAGTTGAGGTTAAAAATCACAGAGGCTATTTTAAAAGTTTGTTATATCTCTTTGAATCCAGATATGTTAGTCGCTCATAATGAGGCTTTGAAAACAAGTCCTGCACTCTACCCCTTCTGGAGAAGTGATATTAAAAGCTTCAGTATTGCTAAAGGATCTCACACATTTATGACTGATAATATCTTCCATGGTAAGGTTCCCAGCAAGATTGTGGTTGGTTTAGTTTCAAATGCTGCCTATTCTGGAGATTACACTAAAAATCCGTTTAACTTTCAAAATATGGATCTCAATTATATGGAATTGAGTGTGGATGGACAGCCTGTACCAAATAGACCCTTTAAACCCAATTTCAATGAAAAAGATTATGTAGCCTCTTATCTAAGTCTGGTACCAAACGATTCTGATCGGAAAAATGGTTTGATTATTCAACTTTCAGATTATCCCAAGGGATATGCATTGTACCAATTCGACATACAGAGTTTCCTATCTGGTCAGGTGATGACAACTTCCGGAAGTGGACATGTGAGATTAAGTCTAAGATTTGGGACTGCCCTTCCAGAAACTATAAATATTATTGTCTACGCAAAATTCCCTGAAATATTAAAGATAGATCAAGCTAGAATGGTAAATGTTGGGTGATGGATAGCTACGAAATTGCAAAGTATATGAGGTTGGATGAAAAAATTCGAGATCAATTCTATGGCGTATATTCCCTAGACCTTATCCCTAAAAAACTACCCATTCCCTCCCTAGTTATTGTTAATCTGGATTACTCCACTGACAAGGGAAGCCATTGGGTGGTATTGCATCGGGTGAATAATGAGGTTGTGGAACAATTCGATTCAGCAGGAAAACAACCAAAGAGAGACATAGTTAATAATTTATTCAGTAATGCATTATCATACAAATACAATAATAAGAGAGTGCAAAATTATCAGACAGATACATGTGGATTATTTTGTTTGTATTATAGCTATCACAGTAGCAGAGGAAGAACCATGCAAAGTATTTTATCAGATTTTTCAGTAAACCTAAAAAGTAACGAGGAGATGATCATTAGATTTTTTAATAATAACTTTGTAAAGTAACGATTCTCTATAAGAAATAAATGGTATTACATTAAAATATATTTTCTCTGTTATTTCTTCAAAAAAAACATTTACATACTTGAATCATCTGTGTCCTGCTCAACAGAGTTCCTCAGTCAGTACTATCACAAAACGCTGACAAGTATTCAGAGCAAATGCGTTCGGGTGCTTACCTTCGGGTTCGAAATTTCCTGTTATTTTTAATTGGGAATGGAGATTTTCAACAGAGTTCCTCAGTCTGTACTGTCGCAGCAAAAAGTGACAGGAATTCAGAGGCAATGCGTTGGGGTGCTTACCTTCTGGTTCAAAATTTCCTGTTAATTCTAATTGGGAATGGAGATTTCAGTAGAAAATTTTCGACAGCAATCCATAATTAGCTCACCCATGATGTTATTTCCGGCTAGAGAATTAGGGGGAAGCACAGAAATGAGTTTAGTGGGGTTACTGACACCCCAATAGGCCTCATCCTCTCTACTATAATTAGGCTGCTTATAATAAATAGCCTTATCATTAACAGATACTAGTCGATCTCGAAAATTTTGACACTGCCTAAATTTTTCAGAGACACATAGGTGCATAATATCCTTCTTAATTTCTTCATTTCTACTTTTTGAGATAAATGTTTTGTCAAGATGATTGTATACATTAAGGGGATCTGTTTCCAGCAAAATCTTATGACAAAGTGTAATATTTTTGTAATGTTTGGCTAAAAGGTGATAAAACATTTGTTCAATTGAATGATAAGATAAGGCGTCTACTCTCATCTGAGAATAGTACAGATTAGATAGGGGATCCTGTACCTCTGATACAACCAGGGATTCTCTTTCCCATGGTGAGAGGGTTATATTTAAAGGTCTGGTTGTGATCCCATCATCTTGCACCTCTCTCTTACAATAAAAATAATTGAATCCTATTTTAGTTTGTGAATAGGTAAACATATTAGCATCCCTCATTCTAAATCCTAAATTGGTGGAGAAACTTGTCTCTCCAGTGCTTAGAGTGTGAGTAAATTTAGCCATAGCATCAGTTAAATTTTTTTTAGAAATACCTTTAGAAGATATTTTCTGTTTACCATCCTGATCCTCTATGATATAGGATTTTGAACAGAGTGATAACATTCGAAATCCAGAGAATTCTTTCTTAAAAATCCCTGGGATTTTCTTATCTATGGTGATATGGTGGGAGCAGCAGCGTCTTGGAAACCAGAGTGCATTCAACTCATCAGAACAGGACCCAAAAATTTCCTTATGATATTTCTGTCGGTATCTTCCCCTAACACAAAGATCTAGATCAGATTGATTTATAGCCATATACAGACTATCGGTGTCAGTTTCCGTTAATTCAAATGACTGGGGTCTAAGGTATTTCAGTAAGCAGTCATAATAAAATTCCAACATTCTTAACTTTGCATATTGTAAAATAAAAAAACCAATTTGTATAGGGTTATCCATCACAATTCTAGACTTATAGGTCTCTACCTCAAAAACTCCATTAATATCCTGCATATCTTTAAAAATGCAAGAGTTTATTATTTTTCGGACTTTATTCTTATCCACTAGATATCTCACATTAGAATGTTTAGTTTTATTCATGAGAAAGGAACCATAACTGGAATTACTTATCAATTTGAAGGTGTCCCCTATAATTGCTTTATCCGCTTCTAATTCACCCTGAATCCTGTGATGGGTCACCTTATCTATGAATGAAGTGAATGAGGGTTTGGGTTGAAATTCGATTATCTGATAGATTTTTGAGACTTGACATTTATTTTTCAGATACCACTGCAAAAGGGGGGTGGCAAGTAAAATTTTGCGAGCCTTAAGCCCACTAATCAGAAGTCTTTTACTTTTAAATTGAATGTCATTGGCGTTACAATAGGAGAGCATATGTGAACCTATTACCTCCATTGGTACCTCACAAGTAGCAAAAAAGGGGGGATATTCTTGAAAGAAATCTTCATGCCCCTCCTCCACCTGGATATCTACCTCTAATGCACCAAACAATCTTCCATTTTTAACATCTGTTAAGATCTTTGAGTGTGTTAAATCCCCCTTATTTTTCCTGTAGTAAGAAGGGAGGTAATGTTCATAAAATCGGAGGCATTTGGGTTTTATTTTGGAGATAAATTGACATTGCTGAATAGCCACAAATTTATAACCCTGTGAAATTATGTAGTTCTTTCTAGCTTTATCCCTCTGTTGCACTTTTTTCAGTCTTTCTGACCAGGTTTTGTTTTTTAAATTTTTAACTATAAAGCAGTTAAATTTACAACCGTGGTAATAACATCCGTTAAATTCATAAACTGTTTTATTTTGATAACAAAAACCATCTACCCTAAAGTTCCCTATTCTCACTTCTTTTTGATTATTTAATTTATGTCGAATTTTTATTCCCTCTTTACAGCTGAGATAATCTAACCAAACGTATGAATCTATGTACCTTTCGCTAACCTCTGGTCTAAAATGGTTTTCAGGGAATCTTCTTACATACACACCGGCTGGCATTAGTTGCTTGATAGCATAGGAATAGAGGCCATTACAGTCATAACCCACCACGCTCTCACATAAGTTATTTTCGACATTTTTAATTTTTGTTACCCCTTTTTCTTGATATCTGCTAAAAATTATGCTAGGACCTCCCACAATATTTTGTTTAAATGTATAGTATAGGTCTGCGTTATCTGAATTGAAGAGTGCAAAATTACTCTCTGAGGAGGTATAGATCATTTTTCTGGCTACACCAGGCAAGGTGATGTAATCTTTAAAAATATCTATCCCTTCCGATACATAAAGATCTATGAAAGTAGTGAGGGCTTCACAGAAGGGTCCAGTATCTAGATTATTGTAATGTATTAAATAATCCCTAAAAGTCCTCATACCATTCTTATTCCAAAGATTTCTAAGCTCTTCATACTCAGACTCAGATTCTAATGGGTTAGACATCTTCATTTTAGAATAGAAATCTTTCATTTCCGGTAAGCAGGTGCAGTCTAATTTTTCAAGAGAATCAAACCATTCATAAGGAAATACACCTTTTGGAATGTCACAACCATAGGCTTTAAGAAACTTCTCATAGGAACATCCAGCTGCTAAATAATTAGAAATATCTAAAAATTTCATATGTGGAGTACCTATGGTGAGATAGCTGTTTTCTTTTTTGATGGTGAAGATTTCATTTTCTGTGTAATTTAAACTTATATACTTGAGAATATCAGTCTTAATTAAATTCAGATCGTATCTACCTGAATTAAATCCAATAACAGGTAGTTGGGTAATGTAAGTAAGAAACTCTTTCTTAACTTGTTGAATATTGGATATGAAATGTGACAGAATCTTTTTACTTGGAGTAAAGACAATATTGGATTCTGAATCAGATTCGTCCGACTCGAGTTCCTCTTCCCAGTCCTCTGATTCGAAATCCGAATCCGCCTGCTCCCCATCCTCTTTATATTTCTGAATGAGCTCATCCAGTTCATATAAAACATGAAAATATTTGCAGGAGATTTGTTTACGAGCGGCTATACTAATCAGTCTGAGATATTCCATCATATTTTGAATCAAAATTGTCGGATCCGGATTGATAAAACATCTCGGTGTTTCAAAATTGGTTATGTTAGAAGCTACACTCACACTAATGGGAACATGTTTGGATATCCAGTTCAATTTACTCGTGGTGCTGTGGTTCGTTTTTTGAAGCATGGCCTCCATATCCCACACTGCAAAGAGTTTATAATATCTAGATTGCTCAGAGGTATGTATTCCTAGAGATTCGAGTTTTTCGAATATGGTTAAGGGTGACTTATGGAAGCCACCTGGAAAATGGTAGATAGTTCTATCATAGCATACTTTGTAGTGTCTTTGCATGTTCCACTCTCTTGTGAACAACTTAAGACACTTCTCACATTGAAATTTTTTAGCGAATTTATTTATATCTACAATATAACTAAGGTGGTTTTCATGTACATTAAGATACATCTTACTATCATAATTATTTACAGATTTATACAGATTACAGACAACTCCATCTGGTGACAGAGAATATATCAAAATTTTTACATTAAAACATCTTTCTAGATCCATCATCTCATCCATAGTCACACCAGTAAATTGTCCAGTAGAATTTCCTAATTTTTCTGATTTTTTAAAATTCATCCATACACGAAAATATTCGAGGAAATCTTTGTTACCATTAAAATGTTGTCGAAGACATCTGAAGAAACATAAATTGTCTGTATATGGTTTGCCCGTCCATTTGTCTATATACATTGTCTTCAGATTCCTATTCTGTTTGATGTAATCTGGCAGGTCTTCAGCATTTCCCAATGGAAACTCTGTTTTAAAAACTACATACTGCACATTAGTTATGAAGGCGAGGCTCCAGGCAGTAGAGGGTCTATCTGATCTTGCTTGTGTAATTATATCGATTCCAGCTAACTTATTCATCAAAAAACGAATACTATTCATATTCGAAATTCGAAAAGGATATTGAAGAATCTTACTGTTGTAATGTGGAACAAAATATCTGTATTCCCTTGTTTCATTGTTAAATAAAATGGTTCCAAAGGCGAGATTAATCCTGAAGGCATTGTGTAGGTTCTGATAGATTTCCCTCACCTGGGATCGAATCTCCCTGTAACCCCCATGCAGATTATTGGTTGGAAAATTGTAGATATTCTTTAGTTCAGTCTCTTGATGGTTAGCCTGTATGTGATCTATGTTTGTAACGTAAATCTCACGTAAATTTTCGTCATCATTATCTACAATAAAGGCTGGTAGGACAGGGTCATCATTGTTGCCTCCATGTTGTCTCATTCTATGCGTGTACAGGGCCCTCCTACCCTCAAAATTGCATTTACAAATGCCACATCTGTAAGATTTAGCAGCTGTAGATTTCTTATGAAATGTCTCCACATGAAAGTTGAGGGCCTCTGTTGTAAGAAATGGAAGATCACAGCTCCTACAGATATATTTTCCACATTTTTGAAGATGTAAACACAAGGCCTGGTTATCATGGAATTGTCGATCACATATCCTGCATTTCTCTTGTATCTTATCTGTTACTTGGTGACAATACTTCTGGTGATGAAGTAGATTTTTCTGATTCAGTAGGTTAGAACCACATAAATAACATCTACACTCCATGGTACAGGGTATTCAGATATGAAAAATAAGGAGATATTATAATATGTTGAAGATTTTCCAGTTTATATAGGGGAGTGTCTTGCAATTATTATTGATTTTGTTGAAGATTTCAGATGATTAATGAGTTCTAGACAGAGTGAATGCCTTCGTCTTCAGAGTCTGAATCATTGATTTCCATACCCATCTGTCTCATAACCTGTCTACGCATTCTCTGACCTGAAACCATTCTATTAAGCATAATTCTTCGCATTTGCTGAGCCTGAGTCGAATATGTTTTCATCCTCTTTCTCCATCCTAAATAGGATTTAATAAGTTTGTTCTTGTAGGCTCTAAAGGCTGTAAGAAGAATCCTGTGAGTATAGGATGGATAATGCCAGATGAAGCATGAGACATAAAACAATGACACCCCTAGGCATGTACAATTTTTAATATGAAAGGTATTGAGTGCCATCTCTAAAAAATAATCTGGGTGCTGAAGGTTCATATCTCCCACCTGTAGAAATAGATCCCTAAGAGTTAATCCTGATTGAGACATTTCTAACAATTCTTTTTTATATCAAAATAATTTTTGCAGAATTCCGCAAGAGTGATAAGCATTTAATATTTCACAAAAACAGATTTCCCAGGGGTTTATATAGCGACTGGGGAGTTTATAATTACTATAGAAAAGATTTAGTCTTATCAGCATTTTTAGTAAATGTGTTGAAAAGAGTGTCAGGATCCTTATGTCAGAGAAAAAATTTTATAAAAAAAAGCAAGCTCAGCATTTCATTACCAGTATAAATAGCCCGTGTTACATAAAACAAGAGTTATTAGACAGATGTGAGTGAAAGGAGAAAGTTTAAATATAGGAAAATAAAGTTAAGGCAGTCTTTGTGCTAGACAGGTATTTGTCAGTTAACGTATGAGCTCCCAATGACAGTCACATAATGAGATAGAGGTGAGAAATACGAAAGGGTGGGTTTGAGGGGGGTTGGGGAGGTCTTTGTGAGGGCTATAATATTTATGTAAAAATTATGATAAAAATAAGTGACACATTTTTAATAATAGAACAATGGGCCTTCTGTCAAAGATGCAGATGTGGGAAATATAAAAGGGAACAGGTGAGAGGGTAACAGATTGGCTAGAAACCATACAAAGGAAATAAAGTAACAAAGGAGAGTAGATTCAGATTTGATATTAAATTTTTTTTATCTAGTGCATTATCTGATTTAATGGTCTTTGTGATGTAAAGAAAATTAGGATTTGCATGCAAATGAGATTTACTTTATCTAGGAGTTTGTTCAATTAAGATTTTTCATCTCTAAACCCAAAGCCCTAACCCTAATAGCCATAACATTAAAGATTCAGTATAATAAGTGAGAGATACGATAGAGAGCAATTGTTTTGTTTTCATAAAGCCATATCACTAAACAAGTGATACTGAGAATGTATATGAGGAATTGCGTTCGAGTGCTTACCCTGGGGTTCGAAATTTCACGTTAATTTTAATTGGGAATGGAGATTTTCAATAGACCTCCAATGTGGTTAGCTGTGTTTAGCATGATGGTTGGGAGAGCAGTTTTCAGTAGTAATATGATGCAGTAGGCTAGAAGATAAAGCCCCATTAAAAAATTTGGCTAGCAAAGCCCCATTAAAACAAAGCTTGGCCTAGCAGACAAAGCCCCATTAAAAACAGCTGTGCTAGCCATTAAACAATAAAGCATGGCCAGCAGACAAAGCCCCATTAATGTTCCATTAAAAAAAACCACAGCTGTGAACTAGTATGGGCTAGCAGACAAAGCCCCCATCAGCAGAAAAAAGGGCTATTAGATGATTCAGTTTTCAGTAGTAATATCATGCAGTAGGCTAGAAGATAAAGCCCCATTAAAAAATTTGGCTAGCAAATCCCCATTAAAACAAAGCTTGGCCTAGCAGACAAAGCCCCATTAAAAACAGCTGTGCTAGCCATTAAACAACAAAGCATGGCCAGCAGACAAAGCCCCATTAAAGTTCCATTCAAAAAACCACAGCTGTGAACTAGTATGGGTAGCAGACAAAGCCCCATTTACAAAGATTGGCTAGCAGACAAAGCCCCATTAAACACAGCTGTGCTAGCCATTAAACAAAGCATGGCCAGCAGACAAAGCCCCATTAAAAATTTGGCTAGCAGACAAAGCCCCATTAAACATTTGTAGCAGATAAAGGTTCCTTTAAAACAGTTCTAACCCTGCCACGAGATCTAGCAGACAAAGCCCCCATTAAAACAAAGCTGGGGCTAGCAGACAAAGCCCCATTAAACACAGCTGTGCTATTCCCCCATTAAAATCAGACAAAGAGCTTGCCCATTAAAAAGCACACACTGCCATTAAGCAGACATAACCCCCATTAAAACACAGCTGATTTGACAATGCCACGAGATCTAGCAGACAAAGCCACATTAAAACAAAGCTTGGAGCTAGCAGACAAAGCCCCATTAAACACAGCTGTGCTAACCCATTAAAAAAAAAATCAGCCAAAGAACTGCACCCATTAAAAAAGCACAGCTGTGTGATGATTCAGCTGAGTAATAGCTATAAACTATCAAAGTAAAACAAAAGTCCCCATTGAGCCAGTCTCAAGAACCTGTATAGAGCCCAATCACCTGTATAGAGCTAGTATCGACCCTACCCTACCTAGCCATCCATCTACCATCTGCAGCAACAGCTGCACAGCTGTCAAAAAGTGACATGATTGATGGGAAACTCGACTCGATATACACTCGGTATATACTACTATCGATTAGCTTCGACACCGACGCAATGGGCTAATCCAGGCCCCATTGCTCTGTAACCTGCAATTGAGTGGTCTAGCTGCATTAAACCCATGTACCTGGTGTGCCATTTTGGCAGCAGAGCTAAGCCAAATATTGGGATGTAGTGCTGCAATTTGGGCCAAAGATTAAGTGGGTGGCACTAATAAATGTGCAACAGCTTTGGGACTTACATCTAGTAGTAAATCTACTGTAGGGAGGTTCCACGACTTGAGATGAACTATACTGGTTGCAGTATCTCATATATACAGGGGGTCATGTTCCCACCATAACTAAGCCAAATATTGAGATATTGTACTGCAATTTGGTCCACACACTAGTAAAAATCACTAATAAATATGGAATAGCTTCGACACCGACGGAATGGGCTAATCCAGGCCCCATTGCTCTGTAACCTGCAATTGAGTGGTCTAGCTGCATAAAACCCATGTACCTGGTGCGCCATTTTGGCAGCAGAGCTAAGCCAAATACTGGGATGTAATGATGCAATTTGGGCCAAGGATTAAGTGGGTGGCACTAATATATGTGCAACAGCTTTGGGACTTACATCTAGTAGTAAATCTACTGTAGGGAGGTTCCACGACTTGAGATGAACTATACTGGTTGCAGTATCTCATATATACAGGGGGTCATGTTCCCACCATAACTAAGCCAAATATTGAGATATTGTACTGCAATTTGGTCCACACACTAAGTAAAAATCACTCATAAATATGGATTAGCTTCGACACCGACGCAATGGGCTAATCCAGGCCCCATTGCTCTGTAACCTGCAATTGAGTGGTCTAGCTGCATTAAACCCATGTACCTGGTGCGCCATTTTGGCAGCAGAGCTAAGCCAAATATTGGGATGTAGTGCTGCAATTTGGGCCAAAGATTAAGTGGGTGGCACTAATAAATGTGCAACAGCTTTGGGATTTACATCTAGTAGTAAATCTACTGTAGGGAGGTTCCACGACTTGAGATGAACTATACTGGTTGCAGTATCTCATATATACAGGGGGTCATGTTCCCACCATAACTAAGCCAAATATTGAGATATTGTACTGCAATTTGGTCCACACACTAAGTAAAAATCACTAATAAATATCGATTAGCTTCGACACCGACGCAATGGGCTAATCCAGGCCCCATTGCTCTGTAACCTGCAATTGAGTGGTCTAGCTGCATTAAACCCATGTACCTGGTGTGCCATTTTGGCAGCAGAGCTAAGCCAAATATTGGGATGTAGTGCTGCAATTTGGGCCAAAGATTAAGTGGGTGGCACTAATAAATGTGCAACAGCTTTGGGACTTACATCTAGTAGTAAATCTACTGTAGGGAGGTTCCACGACTTGAGATGAACTATACTGGTTGCAGTATCTCATATATACAGGGGGTCATGTTCCCACCATAACTAAGCCAAATATTGAGATATTGTACTGCAATTTGGTCCACACACTAGTAAAAATCACTAATAAATATGGAATAGCTTCGACACCGACGGAATGGGCTAATCCAGGCCCCATTGCTCTGTAACCTGCAATTGAGTGGTCTAGCTGCATAAAACCCATGTACCTGGTGCGCCATTTTGGCAGCAGAGCTAAGCCAAATACTGGGATGTAATGATGCAATTTGGGCCAAGGATTAAGTGGGTGGCACTAATATATGTGCAACAGCTTTGGGACTTACATCTAGTAGTAAATCTACTGTAGGGAGGTTCCACGACTTGAGATGAACTATACTGGTTGCAGTATCTCATATATACAGGGGGTCATGTTCCCACCATAACTAAGCCAAATATTGAGATATTGTACTGCAATTTGGTCCACACACTAAGTAAAAATCACTCATAAATATGGATTAGCTTCGACACCGACGCAATGGGCTAATCCAGGCCCCATTGCTCTGTAACCTGCAATTGAGTGGTCTAGCTGCATTAAACCCATGTACCTGGTGTGCCATTTTGGCAGCAGAGCTAAGCCAAATATTGGGATGTAGTGCTGCAATTTGGGCCAAAGATTAAGTGGGTGGCACTAATAAATGTGCAACAGCTTTGGGACTTACATCTAGTAGTAAATCTACTGTAGGGAGGTTCCACGACTTGAGATGAACTATACTGGTTGCAGTATCTCATATATACAGGGGGTCATGTTCCCACCATAACTAAGCCAAATATTGAGATATTGTACTGCAATTTGGTCCACACACTAAGTTAAAATCACTAATAAATATGGAATAGCTTTGACACCTACGGAATGGGCTAATCCAGGCCCCATTGCTCTGTAACCTGCAATTGAGTGGTCTAGCTGCATAAAACCCATGTACCTGGTGCGCCATTTTAGCAGCAGAGCTAAGCGAAATATTGGGATGTAATGCTGCAATTTGGGCCAAAGATTAAGTGGGTGGCACTAATAAATGTGCAACAGCTTTGGGACTTACATCTAGTAGTAAATCTACTGTAGGGAGGTTCCACGACTTGAGATGAACTATACTGGTTGCAGTATCTCATATATACAGGGGGTCATGTTCCCACCATAACTAAGCCAAATATTGAGATATTGTACTGCAATTTGGTCCACACACTAAGTAAAAATCACTAATAAATATGGATTAGCTTCGACACCGACGCAATGGGCTAATCCAGGCCCCATTGCTCTGTAACGTGCAATTGAGTGGTCTAGCTGCATAAAACCGATGTACCTGGTGTGCCATTTTGGCAGCAGAGCTAAGCCAAATACTGGGATGTAATGATGCAATTTGGGCCAAGGATTAAGTGGGTGGCACTAATATATGTGCAACAGCTTTGGGACTTACATCTAGTAGTAAATCTACTGTAGGGAGGTTCCACGACTTGAGATGAACTATACTGGTTGCAGTATCTCATATATACAGGGGGTCATGTTCCCACCATAACTAAGCCAAATATTGAGATATTGTACTGCAATTTGGTCCACACACTAAGTAAAAATCACTCATAAATATGGATTAGCTTCGACACCGACGCAATGGGCTAATCCAGGCCCCATTGCTCTGTAACCTGCAATTGAGTGGTCTAGCTGCATTAAACCCATGTACCTGGTGCGCCATTTTGGCAGCAGAGCTAAGCCAAATATTGGGATGTAGTGCTGCAATTTGGGCCAAAGATTAAGTGGGTGCCACTAATAAATGTGCAACAGCTTTGGGATTTACATCTAGTAGTAAATCTACTGTAGGGAGGTTCCAAGACTTGAGATGAACTATACTGGTTGCAGTATCTCATATATACAGGGGGTCATGTTCCCACCATAACTAAGCCAAATATTGAGATATTGTACTGCAATTTGGTCCACACACTAAGTAAAAATCACTAATAAATATCGATTAGCTTCGACACCGACGCAATGGGCTAATCCAGGCCCCATTGCTCTGTAACCTGCAATTGAGTGGTCTAGCTGCATTAAACCCATGTACCTGGTGTGCCATTTTGGCAGCAGAGCTAAGCCAAATATTGGGATGTAGTGCTGCAATTTGGGCCAAAGATTAAGTGGGTGGCACTAATAAATGTGCAACAGCTTTGGGACTTACATCTAGTAGTAAATCTACTGTAGGGAGGTTCCACGACTTGAGATGAACTATACTGGTTGCAGTATCTCATATATACAGGGGGTCATGTTCCCACCATAACTAAGCCAAATATTGAGATATTGTACTGCAATTTGGTCCACACACTAGTAAAAATCACTAATAAATATGGAATAGCTTCGACACCGACGGAATGGGCTAATCCAGGCCCCATTGCTCTGTAACCTGCAATTGAGTGGTCTAGCTGCATAAAACCCATGTACCTGGTTCGCCATTTTGGCAGCAGAGCTAAGCCAAATACTGGGATGTAATGATGCAATTTGGGCCAAGGATTAAGTGGGTGGCACTAATATATGTGCAACAGCTTTGGGACTTACATCTAGTAGTAAATCTACTGTAGGGAGGTTCCACGACTTGAGATGAACTATACTGGTTGCAGTATCTCATATATACAGGGGGTCATGTTCCCACCATAACTAAGCCAAATATTGAGATATTGTACTGCAATTTGGTCCACACACTAAGTAAAAATCACTCATAAATATGGATTAGCTTCGACACCGACGCAATGGGCTAATCCAGGCCCCATTGCTCTGTAACCTGCAATTGAGTGGTCTAGCTGCATTAAACCCATGTACCTGGTGCGCCATTTTGGCAGCAGAGCTAAGCCAAATATTGGGATGTAGTGCTGCAATTTGGGCCAAAGATTAAGTGGGTGGCACTAATAAATGTGCAACAGCTTTGGGATTTACATCTAGTAGTAAATCTACTGTAGGGAGGTTCCACGACTTGAGATGAACTATACTGGTTGCAGTATCTCATATATACAGGGGGTCATGTTCCCACCATAACTAAGCCAAATATTGAGATATTGTACTGCAATTTGGTCCACACACTAAGTAAAAATCACTAATAAATATCGATTAGCTTCGACACCGACGCAATGGGCTAATCCAGGCCCCATTGCTCTGTAACCTGCAATTGAGTGGTCTAGCTGCATTAAACCCATGTACCTGGTGTGCCATTTTGGCAGCAGAGCTAAGCCAAATATTGGGATGTAGTGCTGCAATTTGGGCCAAAGATTAAGTGGGTGGCACTAATAAATGTGCAACAGCTTTGGGACTTACATCTAGTAGTAAATCTACTGTAGGGAGGTTCCACGACTTGAGATGAACTATACTGGTTGCAGTATCTCATATATACAGGGGGTCATGTTCCCACCATAACTAAGCCAAATATTGAGATATTGTACTGCAATTTGGTCCACACACTAAGTTAAAATCACTAATAAATATGGAATAGCTTTGACACCTACGGAATGGGCTAATCCAGGCCCCATTGCTCTGTAACCTGCAATTGAGTGGTCTAGCTGCATAAAACCTATGTACCTGGTGCGCCATTTTAGCAGCAGAGCTAAGCGAAATATTGGGATGTAATGCTGCAATTTGGGCCAAAGATTAAGTGGGTGGCACTAATAAATGTGCAACAGCTTTGGGACTTACATCTAGTAGTAAATCTACTGTAGGGAGGTTCCACGACTTGAGATGAACTATACTGGTTGCAGTATCTCATATATACAGGGGGTCATGTTCCCACCATAACTAAGCCAAATATTGAGATATTGTACTGCAATTTGGTCCACACACTAAGTAAAAATCACTAATAAATATGGATTAGCTTCGACACCGACGCAATGGGCTAATCCAGGCCCCATTGCTCTGTAACGTGCAATTGAGTGGTCTAGCTGCATAAAACCCATGTACCTGGTGCGCCATTTTGGCAGCAGAGCTAAGCCAAATATTGGGATGTAGTGCTGCAATTTGGGCCAAAGATTAAGTGGGTGGCACTAATAAATGTGTAACAGCTTTGGGACTTACATCTAGTAGTAAATCTACTGTAGGGAGGTTCCACGACTTGAGATGAACTATACTGGTTGCAGTATCTCATATATACAGGGGGTCATGTTCCCACCATAACTAAGCCAAATATTGAGATATTGTACTGCAATTTGGTCCACACACTAAGTAAAAATCACTAATAAATATGGAATAGTTTCGACACCGACGGAATGGGCTAATCCAGGCCCCATTGCTCTGTAACGTGCAATTGAGTGGTCTAGCTGCATAAAACCCATGTACCTGGTGCGCCATTTTGGCAGCAGAGCTAAGCCAAATATTGGGATGTAGTGCTGCAATTTGGGCCAAAGATTAAGTGGGTGGCACTAATAAATGTGCAACAGCTTTGGGACTTACATCTAGTAGTAAATCTACTGTAGGGAGGTTCCACGACTTGAGATGAACTATACTGGTTGCAGTATCTCATATATACAGGGGGTCATGTTCCCACCATAACTAAGCCAAATATTGAGATATTGTACTGCAATTTGGTCCACACACTAAGTAAAAATCACTAATAAATATGGATTAGCTTCGACACCGACGCAATGGGCTAATCCAGGCCCCATTGCTCTGTAACCTGCAATTGAGTGGTCTAGCTGCATTAAACCCATGTACCTGGTGCGCCATTTTGGCAGCAGAGCTAAGCCAAATATTGGGATGTAGTGCTGCAATTTGGGCCAAAGATTAAGTGGGTGGCACTAATAAATGTGCAACAGCTTTGGGACTTACATCTAGTAGTCAATCCACTGTAGGGAGGTTCCACGACTTGAGATGAACTATACTGGTTGCAGTATCTCATATATACAGGGGGTCATGTTCCCACCATAACTAAGCCAAATATTGAGATATTGTACTGCAATTTGGTCCACACACTAAGTAAAAATCACTAATGAATATGGATTAGCTTCGACACCGACGCAATGGGCTAATCCAGGCCCCATTGCTCTGTAACGTGCAATTGAGTGGTCTAGCTGCATAAAACCCATGTACCTGGTGCGCCATTTTGGCAGCAGAGCTAAGCCAAATATTGGGATGTAGTGCTGCAATTTGGGCCAAAGATTAAGTGGGTGGCACTAATAAATGTGTAACAGCTTTGGTACTTACATCTAGTAGTAAATCTACTGTAGGGAGGTTCCACGACTTGAGATGAACTATACTGGTTGCAGTATCTCATATATACAGGGGGTCATGTTCCCACCATAACTAAGCCAAATATTAAGATATTGTACTGCAATTTGGTCCACACACTAGTAAAAATCACTAATAAATATGGAATAGCTTCGACACCGACGGAATGGGCTAATCCAGGCCCCATTGCTCTGTAACGTGCAATTGAGTGGTCTAGCTGCATAAAACCCATGTACCTGTTGCGCCATTTTGGCAGCAGAGCTAAGCCAAATACTGGGATGTAATGATGCAATTTGGGCCAAGGATTAAGTGGGTGGCACTAATATATGTGCAACAGCTTTGGGACTTACATCTAGTAGTAAATCTACTGTAGGGAGGTTCCACGACTTGAGATGAACTATACTGGTTGCAGTATCTCATATATACAGGGGGTCATGTTCCCACCATAACTAAGCCAAATATTGAGATATTGTACTGCAATTTGGTCCACACACTAGTAAAAATCACTAATAAATATGGAATAGCTTCGACACCGACGGAATGGGCTAATCCAGGCCCCATTGCTCTGTAACGTGTAATTGAGTGGTCTAGCTGCATAAAACCCATGTACCTGGTGCGCCATTTTGGCAGCAGAGCTAAGCCAAATACTGGGATGTAATGATGCAATTTGGGCCAAGGATTAAGTGGGTGGCACTAATATATGTGCAACAGCTTTGGGACTTACATCTAGTAGTAAATCTACTGTAGGGAGGTTCCACGACTTGAGATGAACTATACTGGTTGCAGTATCTCATATATACAGGGGGTCATGTTCCCACCATAACTAAGCCAAATATTGAGATATTGTACTGCAATTTGGTCCACACACTAAGTAAAAATCACTAATAAATATGGAATAGTTTCGACACCGACGGAATGGGCTAATCCAGGCCCCATTGCTCTGTAACGTGCAATTGAGTGGTCTAGCTGCATAAAACCCATGTACCTGGTGCGCCATTTTGGCAGCAGAGCTAAGCCAAATATTGGGATGTAGTGCTGCAATTTGGGCCAAAGATTAAGTGGGTGGCACTAATAAATGTGCAACAGCTTTGGGACTTACATCTAGTAGTAAATCTACTGTAGGGAGGTTCCACGACTTGAGATGAACTATACTGGTTGCAGTATCTCATATATACAGGGGGTCATGTTCCCACCATAACTAAGCCAAATATTGAGATATTGTACTGCAATTTGGTCCACACACTAAGTAAAAATCACTAATAAATATGGATTAGCTTCGACACCGACGCAATGGGCTAATCCAGGCCCCATTGCTCTGTAACGTGCAATTGAGTGGTCTAGCTGCATAAAACCCATGTACCTGGTGCGCCATTTTGGCAGCAGAGCTAAGCCAAATATTGGGATGTAGTGCTGCAATTTGGGCCAAAGATTAAGTGGGTGGCACTAATAAATGTGCAACAGCTTTGGGACTTACATCTAGTAGTAAATCTATTGTAGGGAGGTTCCACGACTTGAGATGAACTATACTGGTTGCAGTATCTCATATATACAGGGGGTCATGTTCCCACCATAACTAAGCCAAATATTGAGATATTGTACTGCAATTTGGTCCACACACTAGTAAAAATCACTAATAAATATGGAATAGCTTCGACACCGACGGAATGGGCTAATCCAGGCCCCATTGCTCTGTAACGTGCAATTGAGTGGTCTAGCTGCATAAGACCCATGTACCTGGTGCGCCATTTTGGCAGCAGAGCTAAGCCAAATACTGGGATGTAATGATGCAATTTGGGCCAAGGATTAAGTGGGTGGCACTAATATATGTGCAACAGCTTTGGGACTTACATCTAGTAGTAAATCTACTGTAGGGAGGTTCCACGACTTGAGATGAACTATACTGGTTGCAGTATCTCATATATACAGGGGGTCATGTTCCCACCATAACTAAGCCAAATATTGAGATATTGTACTGCAATTTGGTCCACACACTAAGTAAAAATCACTAATAAATATGGAATAGTTTCGACACCGACGGAATGGGCTAATCCAGGCCCCATTGCTCTGTAACGTGCAATTGAGTGGTCTAGCTGCATAAAACCCATGTACCTGGTGCGCCATTTTGGCAGCAGAGCTAAGCCAAATATTGGGATGTAGTGCTGCAATTTGGGCCAAAGATTAAGTGGGTGGCACTAATAAATGTGCAACAGCTTTGGGACTTACATCTAGTAGTAAATCTACTGTAGGGAGGTTCCACGACTTGAGATGAACTATACTGGTTGCAGTATCTCATATATACAGGGGGTCATGTTCCCACCATAACTAAGCCAAATATTGAGATATTGTACTGCAATTTGGTCCACACACTAAGTAAAAATCACTAATAAATATGGATTAGCTTCGACACCGACGCAATGGGCTAATCCAGGCCCCATTGCTCTGTAACGTGCAATTGAGTGGTCTAGCTGCATAAAACCCATGTACCTGGTGCGCCATTTTGGCAGCAGAGCTAAGCCAAATATTGGGATGTAGTGCTGCAATTTGGGCCAAAGATTAAGTGGGTGGCACTAATAAATGTGCAACAGCTTTGGGACTTACATCTAGTAGTAAATCTACTGTAGGGAGGTTCCACGACTTGAGATGAACTATACTGGTTGCAGTATCTCATATATACAGGGGGTCATGTTCCCACCATAACTAAGCCAAATATTGAGATATTGTACTGCAATTTGGTCCACACACTAAGTAAAAATCACTAATAAATATGGATTAGCTTCGACACCGACGCAATGGGCTAATCCAGGCCCCATTGCTCTGTAACCTGCAATTGAGTGGTCTAGCTGCATTAAACCCATGTACCTGGTGCGCCATTTTGGCAGCAGAGCTAAGCCAAATATTGGGATGTAGTGCTGCAATTTGGGCCAAAGATTAAGTGGGTGGCACTAATAAATGTGCAACAGCTTTGGGACTTACATCTAGTAGTAAATCTACTGTAGGGAGGTTCCACGACTTGAGATGAACTATACTGGTTGCAGTATCTCATATATACAGGGGGTCATGTTCCCACCATAACTAAGCCAAATATTGAGATATTGTACTGCAATTTGGTCCACACACTAAGTAAAAATCACTAATAAATATGGATTAGCTTCGACACCGACGCAATGGGCTAATCCAGGCCCCATTGCTCTGTAACGTGCAATTGAGTGGTCTAGCTGCATAAAACCCATGTACCTGGTGCGCCATTTTGGCAGCAGAGCTAAGCCAAATATTGGGATGTAGTGCTGCAATTTGGGCCAAAGATTAAGTGGGTGGCACTAATAAATGTGTAACAGCTTTGGGACTTACATCTAGTAGTAAATCTACTGTAGGGAGGTTCCACGACTTGAGATGAACTATACTGGTTGCAGTATCTCATATATACAGGGGGTCATGTTCCCACCATAACTAAGCCAAATATTGAGATATTGTACTGCAATTTGGTCCACACACTAGTAAAAATCACTAATAAATATGGAATAGCTTCGACACCGACGGAATGGGCTAATCCAGGCCCCATTGCTCTGTAACGTGCAATTGAGTGGTCTAGCTGCATAAAACCCATGTACCTGGTGCGCCATTTTGGCAGCAGAGCTAAGCCAAATACTGGGATGTAATGATGCAATTTGGGCCAAGGATTAAGTGGGTGGCACTAATATATGTGCAACAGCTTTGGGACTTACATCTAGTAGTAAATCTACTGTAGGGAGGTTCCACGACTTGAGATGAACTATACTGGTTGCAGTATCTCATATATACAGGGGGTCATGTTCCCACCATAACTAAGCCAAATATTGAGATATTGTACTGCAATTTGGTCCACACACTAAGTAAAAATCACTCATAAATATGGATTAGCTTCGACACCGACGCAATGGGCTAATCCAGGCCCCATTGCTCTGTAACCTGCAATTGAGTGGTCTAGCTGCATTAAACCCATGTACCTGGTGCGCCATTTTGGCAGCAGAGCTAAGCCAAATATTGGGATGTAGTGCTGCAATTTGGGCCAAAGATTAAGTGGGTGGCACTAATAAATGTGCAACAGCTTTGGGATTTACATCTAGTAGTAAATCTACTGTAGGGAGGTTCCACGACTTGAGATGAACTATACTGGTTGCAGTATCTCATATATACAGGGGGTCATGTTCCCACCATAACTAAGCCAAATATTGAGATATTGTACTGCAATTTGGTCCACACACTAAGTAAAAATCACTAATAAATATCGATTAGCTTCGACACCGACGCAATGGGCTAATCCAGGCCCCATTGCTCTGTAACCTGCAATTGAGTGGTCTAGCTGCATTAAACCCATGTACCTGGTGTGCCATTTTGGCAGCAGAGCTAAGCCAAATATTGGGATGTAGTGCTGCAATTTGGGCCAAAGATTAAGTGGGTGGCACTAATAAATGTGCAACAGCTTTGGGACTTACATCTAGTAGTAAATCTACTGTAGGGAGGTTCCACGACTTGAGATGAACTATACTGGTTGCAGTATCTCATATATACAGGGGGTCATGTTCCCACCATAACTAAGCCAAATATTGAGATATTGTACTGCAATTTGGTCCACACACTAGTAAAAATCACTAATAAATATGGAATAGCTTCGACACCGACGGAATGGGCTAATCCAGGCCCCATTGCTCTGTAACGTGCAATTGAGTGGTCTAGCTGCATAAGACCCATGTACCTGGTGCGCCATTTTGGCAGCAGAGCTAAGCCAAATACTGGGATGTAATGATGCAATTTGGGCCAAGGATTAAGTGGGTGGCACTAATATATGTGCAACAGCTTTGGGACTTACATCTAGTAGTAAATCTACTGTAGGGAGGTTCCACGACTTGAGATGAACTATACTGGTTGCAGTATCTCATATATACAGGGGGTCATGTTCCCACCATAACTAAGCCAAATATTGAGATATTGTACTGCAATTTGGTCCACACACTAAGTAAAAATCACTAATAAATATGGAATAGTTTCGACACCGACGGAATGGGCTAATCCAGGCCCCATTGCTCTGTAACGTGCAATTGAGTGGTCTAGCTGCATAAAACCCATGTACCTGGTGCGCCATTTTGGCAGCAGAGCTAAGCCAAATATTGGGATGTAGTGCTGCAATTTGGGCCAAAGATTAAGTGGGTGGCACTAATAAATGTGCAACAGCTTTGGGACTTACATCTAGTAGTAAATCTACTGTAGGGAGGTTCCACGACTTGAGATGAACTATACTGGTTGCAGTATCTCATATATACAGGGGGTCATGTTCCCACCATAACTAAGCCAAATATTGAGATATTGTACTGCAATTTGGTCCACACACTAAGTAAAAATCACTAATAAATATGGATTAGCTTCGACACCGACGCAATGGGCTAATCCAGGCCCCATTGCTCTGTAACGTGCAATTGAGTGGTCTAGCTGCATAAAACCCATGTACCTGGTGCGCCATTTTGGCAGCAGAGCTAAGCCAAATATTGGGATGTAGTGCTGCAATTTGGGCCAAAGATTAAGTGGGTGGCACTAATAAATGTGCAACAGCTTTGGGACTTACATCTAGTAGTAAATCTACTGTAGGGAGGTTCCACGACTTGAGATGAACTATACTGGTTGCAGTATCTCATATATACAGGGGGTCATGTTCCCACCATAACTAAGCCAAATATTGAGATATTGTACTGCAATTTGGTCCACACACTAAGTAAAAATCACTAATAAATATGGATTAGCTTCGACACCGACGCAATGGGCTAATCCAGGCCCCATTGCTCTGTAACCTGCAATTGAGTGGTCTAGCTGCATTAAACCCATGTACCTGGTGCGCCATTTTGGCAGCAGAGCTAAGCCAAATATTGGGATGTAGTGCTGCAATTTGGGCCAAAGATTAAGTGGGTGGCACTAATAAATGTGCAACAGCTTTGGGACTTACATCTAGTAGTAAATCTACTGTAGGGAGGTTCCACGACTTGAGATGAACTATACTGGTTGCAGTATCTCATATATACAGGGGGTCATGTTCCCACCATAACTAAGCCAAATATTGAGATATTGTACTGCAATTTGGTCCACACACTAAGTAAAAATCACTAATAAATATGGATTAGCTTCGACACCGACGCAATGGGCTAATCCAGGCCCCATTGCTCTGTAACGTGCAATTGAGTGGTCTAGCTGCATAAAACCCATGTACCTGGTGCGCCATTTTGGCAGCAGAGCTAAGCCAAATATTGGGATGTAGTGCTGCAATTTGGGCCAAAGATTAAGTGGGTGGCACTAATAAATGTGTAACAGCTTTGGGACTTACATCTAGTAGTAAATCTACTGTAGGGAGGTTCCACGACTTGAGATGAACTATACTGGTTGCAGTATCTCATATATACAGGGGGTCATGTTCCCACCATAACTAAGCCAAATATTGAGATATTGTACTGCAATTTGGTCCACACACTAGTAAAAATCACTAATAAATATGGAATAGCTTCGACACCGACGGAATGGGCTAATCCAGGCCCCATTGCTCTGTAACGTGCAATTGAGTGGTCTAGCTGCATAAAACCCATGTACCTGGTGCGCCATTTTGGCAGCAGAGCTAAGCCAAATACTGGGATGTAATGATGCAATTTGGGCCAAGGATTAAGTGGGTGGCACTAATATATGTGCAACAGCTTTGGGACTTACATCTAGTAGTAAATCTACTGTAGGGAGGTTCCACGACTTGAGATGAACTATACTGGTTGCAGTATCTCATATATACAGGGGGTCATGTTCCCACCATAACTAAGCCAAATATTGAGATATTGTACTGCAATTTGGTCCACACACTAAGTAAAAATCACTCATAAATATGGATTAGCTTCGACACCGACGCAATGGGCTAATCCAGGCCCCATTGCTCTGTAACCTGCAATTGAGTGGTCTAGCTGCATTAAACCCATGTACCTGGTGCGCCATTTTGGCAGCAGAGCTAAGCCAAATATTGGGATGTAGTGCTGCAATTTGGGCCAAAGATTAAGTGGGTGGCACTAATAAATGTGCAACAGCTTTGGGATTTACATCTAGTAGTAAATCTACTGTAGGGAGGTTCCACGACTTGAGATGAACTATACTGGTTGCAGTATCTCATATATACAGGGGGTCATGTTCCCACCATAACTAAGCCAAATATTGAGATATTGTACTGCAATTTGGTCCACACACTAAGTAAAAATCACTAATAAATATCGATTAGCTTCGACACCGACGCAATGGGCTAATCCAGGCCCCATTGCTCTGTAACCTGCAATTGAGTGGTCTAGCTGCATTAAACCCATGTACCTGGTGTGCCATTTTGGCAGCAGAGCTAAGCCAAATATTGGGATGTAGTGCTGCAATTTGGGCCAAAGATTAAGTGGGTGGCACTAATAAATGTGCAACAGCTTTGGGACTTACATCTAGTAGTAAATCTACTGTAGGGAGGTTCCACGACTTGAGATGAACTATACTGGTTGCAGTATCTCATATATACAGGGGGTCATGTTCCCACCATAACTAAGCCAAATATTGAGATATTGTACTGCAATTTGGTCCACACACTAAGTTAAAATCACTAATAAATATGGAATAGCTTTGACACCTACGGAATGGGCTAATCCAGGCCCCATTGCTCTGTAACCTGCAATTGAGTGGTCTAGCTGCATAAAACCTATGTACCTGGTGCGCCATTTTAGCAGCAGAGCTAAGCGAAATATTGGGATGTAATGCTGCAATTTGGGCCAAAGATTAAGTGGGTGGCACTAATAAATGTGCAACAGCTTTGGGACTTACATCTAGTAGTAAATCTACTGTAGGGAGGTTCCACGACTTGAGATGAACTATACTGGTTGCAGTATCTCATATATACAGGGGGTCATGTTCCCACCATAACTAAGCCAAATATTGAGATATTGTACTGCAATTTGGTCCACACACTAAGTAAAAATCACTAATAAATATGGATTAGCTTCGACACCGACGCAATGGGCTAATCCAGGCCCCATTGCTCTGTAACGTGCAATTGAGTGGTCTAGCTGCATAAAACCCATGTACCTGGTGCGCCATTTTGGCAGCAGAGCTAAGCCAAATATTGGGATGTAGTGCTGCAATTTGGGCCAAAGATTAAGTGGGTGGCACTAATAAATGTGTAACAGCTTTGGGACTTACATCTAGTAGTAAATCTACTGTAGGGAGGTTCCACGACTTGAGATGAACTATACTGGTTGCAGTATCTCATATATACAGGGGGTCATGTTCCCACCATAACTAAGCCAAATATTGAGATATTGTACTGCAATTTGGTCCACACACTAAGTAAAAATCACTAATAAATATGGAATAGTTTCGACACCGACGGAATGGGCTAATCCAGGCCCCATTGCTCTGTAACGTGCAATTGAGTGGTCTAGCTGCATAAAACCCATGTACCTGGTGCGTCATTTTGGCAGCAGAGCTAAGCCAAATATTGGGATGTAGTGCTGCAATTTGGGCCAAAGATTAAGTGGGTGGCACTAATAAATGTGCAACAGCTTTGGGACTTACATCTAGTAGTAAATCTACTGTAGGGAGGTTCCACGACTTGAGATGAACTATACTGGTTGCAGTATCTCATATATACAGGGGGTCATGTTCCCACCATAACTAAGCCAAATATTGAGATATTGTACTGCAATTTGGTCCACACACTAAGTAAAAATCACTAATAAATATGGATTAGCTTCGACACCGACGCAATGGGCTAATCCAGGCCCCATTGCTCTGTAACCTGCAATTGAGTGGTCTAGCTGCATTAAACCCATGTACCTGGTGCGCCATTTTGGCAGCAGAGCTAAGCCAAATATTGGGATGTAGTGCTGCAATTTGGGCCAAAGATTAAGTGGGTGGCACTAATAAATGTGCAACAGCTTTGGGACTTACATCTAGTAGTCAATCAACTGTAGGGAGGTTCCACGACTTGAGATGAACTATACTGGTTGCAGTATCTCATATATACAGGGGGTCATGTTCCCACCATAACTAAGCCAAATATTGAGATATTGTACTGCAATTTGGTCCACACACTAAGTAAAAATCACTAATAAATATGGATTAGCTTTGACACCGACGCAATGGGCGAATCCAGGCCCCATTGCTCTGTAACGTGCAATTGAGTGGTCTAGCTGCATAAAACCCATGTACCTGGTGCGCCATTTTGGCAGCAGAGCTAAGCCAAATACTGGGATGTAATGATGCAATTTGGGCCAAGGATTAAGTGGGTGGCACTAATATATGTGCAACAGCTTTGGGACTTACATCTAGTAGTAAATCTACTGTAGGGAGGTTCCACGACTTGAGATGAACTATACTGGTTGCAGTATCTCATATATACAGGGGGTCATGTTCCCACCATAACTAAGCCAAATATTGAGATATTGTACTGCAATTTGGTCCACACACTAAGTAAAAATCACTCATAAATATGGATTAGCTTCGACACCGACGCAATGGGCTAATCCAGGCCCCATTGCTCTGTAACCTGCAATTGAGTGGTCTAGCTGCATTAAACCCATGTACCTGGTGCGCCATTTTGGCAGCAGAGCTAAGCCAAATATTGGGATGTAGTGCTGCAATTTGGGCCAAAGATTAAGTGGGTGGCACTAATAAATGTGCAACAGCTTTGGGATTTACATCTAGTAGTAAATCTACTGTAGGGAGGTTCCACGACTTGAGATGAACTATACTGGTTGCAGTATCTCATATATACAGGGGGTCATGTTCCCACCATAACTAAGCCAAATATTGAGATATTGTACTGCAATTTGGTCCACACACTAAGTAAAAATCACTAATAAATATCGATTAGCTTCGACACCGACGCAATGGGCTAATCCAGGCCCCATTGCTCTGTAACCTGCAATTGAGTGGTCTAGCTGCATTAAACCCATGTACCTGGTGTGCCATTTTGGCAGCAGAGCTAAGCCAAATATTGGGATGTAGTGCTGCAATTTGGGCCAAAGATTAAGTGGGTGGCACTAATAAATGTGCAACAGCTTTGGGACTTACATCTAGTAGTAAATCTACTGTAGGGAGGTTCCACGACTTGAGATGAACTATACTGGTTGCAGTATCTCATATATACAGGGGGTCATGTTCCCACCATAACTAAGCCAAATATTGAGATATTGTACTGCAATTTGGTCCACACACTAAGTAAAAATCACTAATAAATATGGAATAGTTTCGACACCGACGGAATGGGCTAATCCAGGCCCCATTGCTCTGTAACGTGCAATTGAGTGGTCTAGCTGCATAAAACCCATGTACCTGGTGCGTCATTTTGGCAGCAGAGCTAAGCCAAATATTGGGATGTAGTGCTGCAATTTGGGCCAAAGATTAAGTGGGTGGCACTAATAAATGTGCAACAGCTTTGGGACTTACATCTAGTAGTCAATCAACTGTAGGGAGGTTCCACGACTTGAGATGAACTATACTGGTTGCAGTATCTCATATATACAGGGGGTCATGTTCCCACCATAACTAAGCCAAATATTGAGATATTGTACTGCAATTTGGTCCACACACTAAGTAAAAATCACTAATAAATATGGATTAGCTTCGACACCGACGCAATGGGCGAATCCAGGCCCCATTGCTCTGTAACGTGCAATTGAGTGGTCTAGCTGCATAAAACCCATGTACCTGGTGCGCCATTTTGGCAGCAGAGCTAAGCCAAATATTGGGATGTAGTGCTGCAATTTGGGCCAAAGATTAAGTGGGTGGCACTAATAAATGTGTAACAGCTTTGGGACTTACATCTAGTAGTAAATCTACTGTAGGGAGGTTCCACGACTTGAGATGAACTATACTGGTTGCAGTATCTCATATATACAGGGGGTCATGTTCCCACCATAACTAAGCCAAATATTGAGATATTGTACTGCAATTTGGTCCACACACTAGTAAAAATCACTAATAAATATGGAATAGCTTCGACACCGACGGAATGGGCTAATCCAGGCCCCATTGCTCTGTAACGTGCAATTGAGTGGTCTAGCTGCATAAAACCCATGTACCTGGTGCGCCATTTTGGCAGCAGAGCTAAGCCAAATACTGGGATGTAATGATGCAATTTGGGCCAAGGATTAAGTGGGTGGCACTAATATATGTGCAACAGCTTTGGGACTTACATCTAGTAGTAAATCTACTGTAGGGAGGTTCCACGACTTGAGATGAACTATACTGGTTGCAGTATCTCATATATACAGGGGGTCATGTTCCCACCATAACTAAGCCAAATATTGAGATATTGTACTGCAATTTGGTCCACACACTAACTAAAAATCACTCATAAATATGGATTAGCTTCGACACCGACGCAATGGGCTAATCCAGTCCCCATTGCTCTGTAACCTGCAATTGAGTGGTCTAGCTGCATTAAACCCATGTACCTGGTGCGCCATTTTGGCAGCAGAGCTAAGCCAAATATTGGGATGTAGTGCTGCAATTTGGGCCAAAGATTAAGTGGGTGGCACTAATAAATGTGCAACAGCTTTGGGATTTACATCTAGTAGTAAATCTACTGTAGGGAGGTTCCACGACTTGAGATGAACTATACTGGTTGCAGTATCTCATATATACAGGGGGTCATGTTCCCACCATAACTAAGCCAAATATTGAGATATTGTACTGCAATTTGGTCCACACACTAAGTAAAAATCACTAATAAATATCGATTAGCTTCGACACCGACGCAATGGGCTAATCCAGGCCCCATTGCTCTGTAACCTGCAATTGAGTGGTCTAGCTGCATTAAACCCATGTACCTGGTGTGCCATTTTGGCAGCAGAGCTAAGCCAAATATTGGGATGTAGTGCTGCAATTTGGGCCAAAGATTAAGTGGGTGGCACTAATAAATGTGCAACAGCTTTGGGACTTACATCTAGTAGTAAATCTACTGTAGGGAGGTTCCACGACTTGAGATGAACTATACTGGTTGCAGTATCTCATATATACAGGGGGTCATGTTCCCACCATAACTAAGCCAAATATTGAGATATTGTACGGCAATTTGGTCCACACCTAAGTTAAAATCACTAATAAATATGGAATAGCTTTGACACCTACGGAATGGGCTAATCCAGGCCCCATTGCTCTGTAACGTGCAATTGAGTGGTCTAGCTGCATAAAACCCATGTACCTGGTGCGCCATTTTGGCAGCAGAGCTAAGCCAAATATTGGGATGTAGTGCTGCAATTTGGGCCAAAGATTAAGTGGGTGGCACTAATAAATGTGTAGCAGCTTTGGGACTTACATCTAGTAGTAAATCTACTGTAGGGAGGTTCCACGACTTGAGATGAACTATACTGGTTGCAGTATCTCATATATACAGGGGGTCATGTTCCCACCATAACTAAGCCAAATATTGAGATATTGTACTGCAATTTGGTCCACACACTAAGTAAAAATCACTAATAAATATGGAATAGTTTCGACATCGACGGAATGGGCTAATCCAGGCCCCATTGCTCTGTAACGTGCAATTGAGTGGTCTAGCTGCATAAAACCCATGTACCTGGTGCGTCATTTTGGCAGCAGAGCTAAGCCAAATATTGGGATGTAGTGCTGCAATTTGGGCCAAAGATTAAGTGGGTGGCACTAATAAATGTGCAACAGCTTTGGGACTTACATCTAGTAGTAAATCTACTGTAGGGAGGTTCCACGACTTGAGATGAACTATACTGGTTGCAGTATCTCATATATACAGGGGGTCATGTTCCCACCATAACTAAGCCAAATATTGAGATATTGTACTGCAATTTGGTCCACACACTAAGTAAAAATCACTAATAAATATGGATTAGCTTCGACACCGACGCAATGGGCTAATCCAGGCCCCATTGCTCTGTAACGTGCAATTGAGTGGTCTAGCTGCATAAAACCCATGTACCTGGTGCGCCATTTTGGCAGCAGAGCTAAGCCAAATATTGGGATGTAGTGCTGCAATTTGGGCCAAAGATTAAGTGGGTGGCACTAATAAATGTGCAACAGCTTTGGGACTTACATCTAGTAGTAAATCTACTGTAGGGAGGTTCCACGACTTGAGATGAACTATACTGGTTGCAGTATCTCATATATACAGGGGGTCATGTTCCCACCATAACTAAGCCAAATATTGAGATATTGTACTGCAATTTGGTCCACACACTAAGTAAAAATCACTAATAAATATGGATTAGCTTCGACACCGACGCAATGGGCTAATCCAGGCCCCATTGCTCTGTAACCTGCAATTGAGTGGTCTAGCTGCATTAAACCCATGTACCTGGTGCGCCATTTTGGCAGCAGAGCTAAGCCAAATATTGGGATGTAGTGCTGCAATTTGGGCCAAAGATTAAGTGGGTGGCACTAATAAATGTGCAACAGCTTTGGGACTTACATCTAGTAGTCAATCTACTGTAGGGAGGTTCCACGACTTGAGATGAACTATACTGGTTGCAGTATCTCATATATACAGGGGGTTATGTTCCCACCATAACTAAGCCAAATATTGAGATATTGTACTGCAATTTGGTCCACACACTAAGTAAAAATCACTAATAAATATGCATTAGCTTCGACACCGACGCAATGGGCTAATCCAGGCCCCATTGCTCTGTAACCTGCAATTGAGTGGTCTAGCTGCATTAAACCCATGTACCTGGTGCGCCATTTTGGCAGCAGAGCTAAGCCAAATATTGGGATGTAGTGCTGCAATTTGGGCCAAAGATTAAGTGGGTGGCACTAATAAATGTGTAACAGCTTTGGGACTTACATCTAGTAGTAAATCTACTGTAGGGAGGTTCCACGACTTGAGATGAACTATACTGGTTGCAGTATCTCATATATACAGGGGGTCATGTTCCCACCATAACTAAGCCAAATATTGAGATATTGTACTGCAATTTGGTCCACACACTAGTAAAAATCACTAATAAATATGGAATAGCTTCGACACCGACGGAATGGGCTAATCCAGGCCCCATTGCTCTGTAACGTGCAATTGAGTGGTCTAGCTGCATTAAACCCATGTACCTGGTGCGCCATTTTGGCAGCAGAGCTAAGCCAAATATTGGGATGTAGTGCTGCAATTTGGGCCAAAGATTAAGTGGGTGGCACTAATAAATGTGCAACAGCTTTGGGACTTACATCTAGTAGTAAATCTACTGTAGGGAGGTTCCACGACTTGAGATGAACTATACTGGTTGCAGTATCTCATATATACAGGGGGTCATGTTCCCACCATAACTAAGCCAAATATTGAGATATTGTACTGCAATTTGGTCCACACACTAAGTAAAAATCACTAATAAATATCGATTAGCTTCGACACCGACGCAATGGGCTAATCCAGGCCCCATTGCTCTGTAACCTGCAATTGAGTGGTCTAGCTGCATTAAACCCATGTACCTGGTGTGCCATTTTGGCAGCAGAGCTAAGCCAAATATTGGGATGTAGTGCTGCAATTTGGGCCAAAGATTAAGTGGGTGGCACTAATAAATGTGCAACAGCTTTGGGACTTACATCTAGTAGTAAATCTACTGTAGGGAGGTTCCACGACTTGAGATGAACTATACTGGTTGCAGTATCTCATATATACAGGGGGTCATGTTCCCACCATAACTAAGCCAAATATTGAGATATTGTACTGCAATTTGGTCCACACACTAAGTTAAAATCACTAATAAATATGGAATAGCTTTGACACCTACGGAATGGGCTAATCCAGTCCCCATTGCTCTGTAACCTGCAATTGAGTGGTCTAGCTGCATAAAACCTATGTACCTGGTGTGCCATTTTAGCAGCAGAGCTAAGGGAAATATTGGGATGTAATGCTGCAATTTGGGCCAAAGATTAAGTGGGTGGCACTAATAAATGTGCAACAGCTTTGGGACTTACATCTAGTAGTAAATCTACTGTAGGGAGGTTCCACGACTTGAGATGAACTATACTGGTTGCAGTATCTCATATATACAGGGGGTCATGTTCCCACCATAACTAAGCCAAATATTGAGATATTGTACTGCAATTTGGTCCACACACTTAGTAAAAATCACTAATAAATATGGATTAGCTTCGACACCGACGCAATGGGCTAATCCAGGCCCCATTGCTCTGTAACGTGCAATTGAGTGGTCTAGCTGCATAAAACCCATGTACCTGGTGCGCCATTTTGGCAGCAGAGCTAAGCCAAATATTGGGATGTAGTGCTGCAATTTGGGCCAAAGATTAAGTGGGTGGCACTAATAAATGTGTAACAGCTTTGGGACTTACATCTAGTAGTAAATCTACTGTAGGGAGGTTCCACGACTTGAGATGAACTATACTGGTTGCAGTATCTCATATATACAGGGGGTCATGTTCCCACCATAACTAAGCCAAATATTGAGATATTGTACTGCAATTTGGTCCACACACTAAGTAAAAATCACTAATAAATATGGAATAGTTTCGACACCGACGGAATGGGCTAATCCAGGCCCCATTGCTCTGTAACGTGCAATTGAGTGGTCTAGCTGCATAAAACCCATGTACCTGGTGCGCCATTTTGGCAGCAGAGCTAAGCCAAATATTGGGATGTAGTGCTGCAATTTGGGCCAAAGATTAAGTGGGTGGCACTAATAAATGTGCAACAGCTTTGGGACTTACATCTAGTAGTAAATCTACTGTAGGGAGGTTCCACGACTTGAGATGAACTATACTGGTTGCAGTATCTCATATATACAGGGGGTCATGTTCCCACCATAACTAAGCCAAATATTGAGATATTGTACTGCAATTTGGTCCACACACTTAGTAAAAATCACTAATAAATATGGATTAGCTTCGACACCGACGCAATGGGCCAATCCAGGCCCCATTGCTCTGTAACGTGCAATTGAGTGGTCTAGCTGCATAAAACCCATGTACCTGGTGCGCCATTTTGGCAGCAGAGCTAAGCCAAATATTGGGATGTAGTGCTGCAATTTGGGCCAAAGATTAAGTGGGTGGCACTAATAAATGTGCAACAGCTTTGGGACTTACATCTAGTAGTAAATCTACTGTAGGGAGGTTCCACGACTTGAGATGAACTATACTGGTTGCAGTATCTCATATATACAGGGGGTCATGTTCCCACCATAACTAAGCCAAATATTGAGATATTGTACTGCAATTTGGTCCACACACTAAGTAAAAATCACTAATAAATATGGATTAGCTTCGACACCGACGCAATGGGCTAATCCAGGCCCCATTGCTCTGTAACCTGCAATTGAGTGGTCTAGCTGCATTAAACCCATGTACCTGGTGCGCCATTTTGGCAGCAGAGCTAAGCCAAATATTGGGATGTAGTGCTGCAATTTGGGCCAAAGATTAAGTGGGTGGCACTAATAAATGTGCAACAGCTTTGGGACTTACATCTAGTAGTCAATCTACTGTAGGGAGGTTCCACGACTTGAGATGAACTATACTGGTTGCAGTATCTCATATATACAGGGGGTCATGTTCCCACCATAACTAAGCCAAATATTGAGATATTGTACTGCAATTTGGTCCACACACTAAGTAAAAATCACTAATAAATATGCATTAGCTTCGACACCGACGCAATGGGCTAATCCAGGCCCCATTGCTCTGTAACGTGCAATTGAGTGGTCTAGCTGCATAAAACCCATGTACCTGGTGCGCCATTTTGGCAGCAGAGCTAAGCCAAATATTGGGATGTAGTGCTGCAATTTGGGCCAAAGATTAAGTGGGTGGCACTAATAAATGTGTAACAGCTTTGGGACTTACATCTAGTAGTAAATCTACTGTAGGGAGGTTCCACGACTTGAGATGAACTATACTGGTTGCAGTATCTCATATATACAGGGGGTCATGTTCCCACCATAACTAAGCCAAATATTGAGATATTGTACTGCAATTTGGTCCACACACTAGTAAAAATCACTAATAAATATGGAATAGCTTCGACACCGACGGAATGGGCTAATCCAGGCCCCATTGCTCTGTAACGTGCAATTGAGTGGTCTAGCTGCATTAAACCCATGTACCTGGTGCGCCATTTTGGCAGCAGAGCTAAGCCAAATATTGGGATGTAGTGCTGCAATTTGGGCCAAAGATTAAGTGGGTGGCACTAATAAATGTGCAACAGCTTTGGGACTTACATCTAGTAGTAAATCTACTGTAGGGAGGTTCCACGACTTGAGATGAACTATACTGGTTGCAGTATCTCATATATACAGGGGGTCATGTTCCCACCATAACTAAGCCAAATATTGAGATATTGTACTGCAATTTGGTCCACACACTAAGTAAAAATCACTAATAAATATCGATTAGCTTCGACACCGACGCAATGGGCTAATCCAGGCCCCATTGCTCTGTAACCTGCAATTGAGTGGTCTAGCTGCATTAAACCCATGTACCTGGTGTGCCATTTTGGCAGCAGAGCTAAGCCAAATATTGGGATGTAGTGCTGCAATTTGGGCCAAAGATTAAGTGGGTGGCACTAATAAATGTGCAACAGCTTTGGGACTTACATCTAGTAGTAAATCTACTGTAGGGAGGTTCCACGACTTGAGATGAACTATACTGGTTGCAGTATCTCATATATACAGGGGGTCATGTTCCCACCATAACTAAGCCAAATATTGAGATATTGTACTGCAATTTGGTCCACACACTAAGTTAAAATCACTAATAAATATGGAATAGCTTTGACACCTACGGAATGGGCTAATCCAGTCCCCATTGCTCTGTAACCTGCAATTGAGTGGTCTAGCTGCATAAAACCTATGTACCTGGTGTGCCATTTTAGCAGCAGAGCTAAGGGAAATATTGGGATGTAATGCTGCAATTTGGGCCAAAGATTAAGTGGGTGGCACTAATAAATGTGCAACAGCTTTGGGACTTACATCTAGTAGTAAATCTACTGTAGGGAGGTTCCACGACTTGAGATGAACTATACTGGTTGCAGTATCTCATATATACAGGGGGTCATGTTCCCACCATAACTAAGCCAAATATTGAGATATTGTACTGCAATTTGGTCCACACACTTAGTAAAAATCACTAATAAATATGGATTAGCTTCGACACCGACGCAATGGGCTAATCCAGGCCCCATTGCTCTGTAACGTGCAATTGAGTGGTCTAGCTGCATAAAACCCATGTACCTGGTGCGCCATTTTGGCAGCAGAGCTAAGCCAAATATTGGGATGTAGTGCTGCAATTTGGGCCAAAGATTAAGTGGGTGGCACTAATAAATGTGTAACAGCTTTGGGACTTACATCTAGTAGTAAATCTACTGTAGGGAGGTTCCACGACTTGAGATGAACTATACTGGTTGCAGTATCTCATATATACAGGGGGTCATGTTCCCACCATAACTAAGCCAAATATTGAGATATTGTACTGCAATTTGGTCCACACACTAAGTAAAAATCACTAATAAATATGGAATAGTTTCGACACCGACGGAATGGGCTAATCCAGGCCCCATTGCTCTGTAACGTGCAATTGAGTGGTCTAGCTGCATAAAACCCATGTACCTGGTGCGCCATTTTGGCAGCAGAGCTAAGCCAAATATTGGGATGTAGTGCTGCAATTTGGGCCAAAGATTAAGTGGGTGGCACTAATAAATGTGCAACAGCTTTGGGACTTACATCTAGTAGTCAATCTACTGTAGGGAGGTTCCACGACTTGAGATGAACTATACTGGTTGCAGTATCTCATATATACAGGGGGTCATGTTCCCACCATAACTAAGCCAAATATTGAGATATTGTACTGCAATTTGGTCCACACACTAAGTAAAAATCACTAATAAATATGCATTAGCTTCGACACCGACGCAATGGGCTAATCCAGGCCCCATTGCTCTGTAACGTGCAATTGAGTGGTCTAGCTGCATAAAACCCATGTACCTGGTGCGCCATTTTGGCAGCAGAGCTAAGCCAAATATTGGGATGTAGTGCTGCAATTTGGGCCAAAGATTAAGTGGGTGGCACTAATAAATGTGTAACAGCTTTGGGACTTACATCTAGTAGTAAATCTACTGTAGGGAGGTTCCACGACTTGAGATGAACTATACTGGTTGCAGTATCTCATATATACAGGGGGTCATGTTCCCACCATAACTAAGCCAAATATTGAGATATTGTACTGCAATTTGGTCCACACACTAGTAAAAATCACTAATAAATATGGAATAGCTTCGACACCGACGGAATGGGCTAATCCAGGCCCCATTGCTCTGTAACGTGCAATTGAGTGGTCTAGCTGCATTAAACCCATGTACCTGGTGCGCCATTTTGGCAGCAGAGCTAAGCCAAATATTGGGATGTAGTGCTGCAATTTGGGCCAAAGATTAAGTGGGTGGCACTAATAAATGTGCAACAGCTTTGGGACTTACATCTAGTAGTAAATCTACTGTAGGGAGGTTCCACGACTTGAGATGAACTATACTGGTTGCAGTATCTCATATATACAGGGGGTCATGTTCCCACCATAACTAAGCCAAATATTGAGATATTGTACTGCAATTTGGTCCACACACTAAGTAAAAATCACTAATAAATATCGATTAGCTTCGACACCGACGCAATGGGCTAATCCAGGCCCCATTGCTCTGTAACCTGCAATTGAGTGGTCTAGCTGCATTAAACCCATGTACCTGGTGTGCCATTTTGGCAGCAGAGCTAAGCCAAATATTGGGATGTAGTGCTGCAATTTGGGCCAAAGATTAAGTGGGTGGCACTAATAAATGTGCAACAGCTTTGGGACTTACATCTAGTAGTAAATCTACTGTAGGGAGGTTCCACGACTTGAGATGAACTATACTGGTTGCAGTATCTCATATATACAGGGGGTCATGTTCCCACCATAACTAAGCCAAATATTGAGATATTGTACTGCAATTTGGTCCACACACTAAGTTAAAATCACTAATAAATATGGAATAGCTTTGACACCTACGGAATGGGCTAATCCAGTCCCCATTGCTCTGTAACCTGCAATTGAGTGGTCTAGCTGCATAAAACCTATGTACCTGGTGTGCCATTTTAGCAGCAGAGCTAAGGGAAATATTGGGATGTAATGCTGCAATTTGGGCCAAAGATTAAGTGGGTGGCACTAATAAATGTGCAACAGCTTTGGGACTTACATCTAGTAGTAAATCTACTGTAGGGAGGTTCCACGACTTGAGATGAACTATACTGGTTGCAGTATCTCATATATACAGGGGGTCATGTTCCCACCATAACTAAGCCAAATATTGAGATATTGTACTGCAATTTGGTCCACACACTTAGTAAAAATCACTAATAAATATGGATTAGCTTCGACACCGACGCAATGGGCTAATCCAGGCCCCATTGCTCTGTAACGTGCAATTGAGTGGTCTAGCTGCATAAAACCCATGTACCTGGTGCGCCATTTTGGCAGCAGAGCTAAGCCAAATATTGGGATGTAGTGCTGCAATTTGGGCCAAAGATTAAGTGGGTGGCACTAATAAATGTGTAACAGCTTTGGGACTTACATCTAGTAGTAAATCTACTGTAGGGAGGTTCCACGACTTGAGATGAACTATACTGGTTGCAGTATCTCATATATACAGGGGGTCATGTTCCCACCATAACTAAGCCAAATATTGAGATATTGTACTGCAATTTGGTCCACACACTAAGTAAAAATCACTAATAAATATGGAATAGTTTCGACACCGACGGAATGGGCTAATCCAGGCCCCATTGCTCTGTAACGTGCAATTGAGTGGTCTAGCTGCATAAAACCCATGTACCTGGTGCGCCATTTTGGCAGCAGAGCTAAGCCAAATATTGGGATGTAGTGCTGCAATTTGGGCCAAAGATTAAGTGGGTGGCACTAATAAATGTGCAACAGCTTTGGGACTTACATCTAGTAGTAAATCTACTGTAGGGAGGTTCCACGACTTGAGATGAACTATACTGGTTGCAGTATCTCATATATACAGGGGGTCATGTTCCCACCATAACTAAGCCAAATATTGAGATATTGTACTGCAATTTGGTCCACACACTTAGTAAAAATCACTAATAAATATGGATTAGCTTCGACACCGACGCAATGGGCCAATCCAGGCCCCATTGCTCTGTAACGTGCAATTGAGTGGTCTAGCTGCATAAAACCCATGTACCTGGTGCGCCATTTTGGCAGCAGAGCTAAGCCAAATATTGGGATGTAGTGCTGCAATTTGGGCCAAAGATTAAGTGGGTGGCACTAATAAATGTGCAACAGCTTTGGGACTTACATCTAGTAGTAAATCTACTGTAGGGAGGTTCCACGACTTGAGATGAACTATACTGGTTGCAGTATCTCATATATACAGGGGGTCATGTTCCCACCATAACTAAGCCAAATATTGAGATATTGTACTGCAATTTGGTCCACACACTAAGTAAAAATCACTAATAAATATGGATTAGCTTCGACACCGACACAATGGGCTAATCCAGGCCCCATTGCTCTGTAACCTGCAATTGAGTGGTCTAGCTGCATTAAACCCAAGTACCTGGTGCGCCATTTTGGCAGCAGAGCTAAGCCAAATATTGGGATGTAGTGCTGCAATTTGGGCCAAAGATTAAGTGGGTGGCACTAATAAATGTGCAACAGCTTTGGGACTTACATCTAGTAGTAAATCTACTGTAGGGAGGTTCCACGACTTGAGATGAACTATACTGGTTGCAGTATCTCATATATACAGGGGGTCATGTTCCCACCATAACTAAGCCAAATATTGAGATATTGTACTGCAATTTGGTCCACACACTAAGTAAAAATCACTAATAAATATGGATTAGCTTCGACACCGACGCAATGGGCTAATCCAGGCCCCATTGCTCTGTAACGTGCAATTGAGTGGTCTAGCTGCATAAAACCCATGTACCTGGTCCGCCATTTTGGCAGCAGAGCTAAGCCAAATATTGGGATGTAGTGCTGCAATTTGGGCCAAAGATTAAGTGGGTGGCACTAATAAATGTGCAACAGCTTTGGGACTTACATCTAGTAGTAAATCTACTGTAGGGAGGTTCCACGACTTGAGATGAACTATACTGGTTGCAGTATCTCATATATACAGGGGGTCATGTTCCCACCATAACTAAGCCAAATATTGAGATATTGTACTGCAATTTGGTCCACACACTAAGTAAAAATCACTAATAAATATGGATTAGCTTCGACACCGACGCAATGGGCTAATCCAGGCCCCATTGCTCTGTAACCTGCAATTGAGTGGTCTAGCTGCATTAAACCCATGTACCTGGTGCGCCATTTTGGCAGCAGAGCTAAGCCAAATATTGGGATGTAGTGCTGCAATTTGGGCCAAAGATTAAGTGGGTGGCACTAATAAATGTGCAACAGCTTTGGGATTTACATCTAGTAGTAAATCTACTGTAGGGAGGTTCCACGACTTGAGATGAACTATACTGGTTGCAGTATCTCATATATACAGGGGGTCATGTTCCCACCATAACTAAGCCAAATATTGAGATATTGTACTGCAATTTGGTCCACACACTAAGTAAAAATCACTAATAAATATCGATTAGCTTCGACACCGACGCAATGGGCTAATCCAGGCCCCATTGCTCTGTAACCTGCAATTGAGTGGTCTAGCTGCATTAAACCCATGTACCTGGTGTGCCATTTTGGCAGCAGAGCTAAGCCAAATATTGGGATGTAGTGCTGCAATTTGGGCCAAAGATTAAGTGGGTGGCACTAATAAATGTGCAACAGCTTTGGGACTTACATCTAGTAGTAAATCTACTGTAGGGAGGTTCCACGACTTGAGATGAACTATACTGGTTGCAGTATCTCATATATACAGGGGGTCATGTTCCCACCATAACTAAGCCAAATATTGAGATATTGTACTGCAATTTGGTCCACACACTAAGTTAAAATCACTAATAAATATGGAATAGCTTTGACACCTACGGAATGGGCTAATCCAGGCCCCATTGCTCTGTAACCTGCAATTGAGTGGTCTAGCTGCATAAAACCTATGTACCTGGTGTGCCATTTTAGCAGCAGAGCTAAGGGAAATATTGGGATGTAATGCTGCAATTTGGGCCAAAGATTAAGTGGGTGGCACTAATAAATGTGCAACAGCTTTGGGACTTACATCTAGTAGTAAATCTACTGTAGGGAGGTTCCACGACTTGAGATGAACTATACTGGTTGCAGTATCTCATATATACAGGGGGTCATGTTCCCACCATAACTAAGCCAAATATTGAGATATTGTACTGCAATTTGGTCCACACACTTAGTAAAAATCACTAATAAATATGGATTAGCTTCGACACCGACGCAATGGGCTAATCCAGGCCCCATTGCTCTGTAACGTGCAATTGAGTGGTCTAGCTGCATAAAACCCATGTACCTGGTGCGCCATTTTGGCAGCAGAGCTAAGCCAAATATTGGGATGTAGTGCTGCAATTTGGGCCAAAGATTAAGTGGGTGGCACTAATAAATGTGTAACAGCTTTGGGACTTACATCTAGTAGTAAATCTACTGTAGGGAGGTTCCACGACTTGAGATGAACTATACTGGTTGCAGTATCTCATATATACAGGGGGTCATGTTCCCACCATAACTAAGCCAAATATTGAGATATTGTACTGCAATTTGGTCCACACACTAAGTAAAAATCACTAATAAATATGGAATAGTTTCGACACCGACGGAATGGGCTAATCCAGGCCCCATTGCTCTGTAACGTGCAATTGAGTGGTCTAGCTGCATAAAACCCATGTACCTGGTGCGCCATTTTGGCAGCAGAGCTAAGCCAAATATTGGGATGTAGTGCTGCAATTTGGGCCAAAGATTAAGTGGGTGGCACTAATAAATGTGCAACAGCTTTGGGACTTACATCTAGTAGTAAATCTACTGTAGGGAGGTTCCACGACTTGAGATGAACTATACTGGTTGCAGTATCTCATATATACAGGGGGTCATGTTCCCACCATAACTAAGCCAAATATTGAGATATTGTACTGCAATTTGGTCCACACACTTAGTAAAAATCACTAATAAATATGGATTAGCTTCGACACCGACGCAATGGGCCAATCCAGGCCCCATTGCTCTGTAACGTGCAATTGAGTGGTCTAGCTGCATAAAACCCATGTACCTGGTGCGCCATTTTGGCAGCAGAGCTAAGCCAAATATTGGGATGTAGTGCTGCAATTTGGGCCAAAGATTAAGTGGGTGGCACTAATAAATGTGCAACAGCTTTGGGACTTACATCTAGTAGTAAATCTACTGTAGGGAGGTTCCACGACTTGAGATGAACTATACTGGTTGCAGTATCTCATATATACAGGGGGTCATGTTCCCACCATAACTAAGCCAAATATTGAGATATTGTACTGCAATTTGGTCCACACACTAAGTAAAAATCACTAATAAATATGGATTAGCTTCGACACCGACACAATGGGCTAATCCAGGCCCCATTGCTCTGTAACCTGCAATTGAGTGGTCTAGCTGCATTAAACCCAAGTACCTGGTGCGCCATTTTTGCAGCAGAGCTAAGCCAAATATTGGGATGTAGTGCTGCAATTTGGGCCAAAGATTAAGTGGGTGGCACTAATAAATGTGCAACAGCTTTGGGACTTACATCTAGTAGTAAATCTACTGTAGGGAGGTTCCACGACTTGAGATGAACTATACTGGTTGCAGTATCTCATATATACAGGGGGTCATGTTCCCACCATAACTAAGCCAAATATTGAGATATTGTACTGCAATTTGGTCCACACACTAAGTAAAAATCACTAATAAATATGGATTAGCTTCGACACCGACGCAATGGGCTAATCCAGGCCCCATTGCTCTGTAACCTGCAATTGAGTGGTCTAGCTGCATAAAACCCATGTACCTGTTGCGCCATTTTGGCAGCAGAGCTAAGCCAAATATTGGGATGTAGTGCTGCAATTTGGGCCAAAGATTAAGTGGGTGGCACTAATAAATGTGCAACAGCTTTGGGACTTACATCTAGTAGTAAATCTACTGTAGGGAGGTTCCACGACTTGAGATGAACTATACTGGTTGCAGTATCTCATATATACAGGGGGTCATGTTCCCACCATAACTAAGCCAAATATTGAGATATTGTACTGCAATTTGGTCCACACACTAAGTAAAAATCACTAATAAATATGGATTAGCTTCGACACCGACGCAATGGGCTAATCCAGGCCCCATTGCTCTGTAACCTGCAATTGAGTGGTCTAGCTGCATTAAACCCATGTACCTGGTGCGCCATTTTGGCAGCAGAGCTAAGCCAAATATTGGGATGTAGTGCTGCAATTTGGGCCAAAGATTAAGTGGGTGGCACTAATAAATGTGCAACAGCTTTGGGACTTACATCTAGTAGTCAATCTACTGTAGGGAGGTTCCACGACTTGAGATGAACTATACTGGTTGCAGTATCTCATATATACAGGGGGTCATGTTCCCACCATAACTAAGCCAAATATTGAGATATTGTACTGCAATTTGGTCCACACACTAAGTAAAAATCACTAATAAATATGGATTAGCTTCGACACCGACGCAATGGGCTAATCCAGGCCCCATTGCTCTGTAACCTGCAATTGAGTGGTCTAGCTGCATTAAACCCATGTACCTGGTGCGCCATTTTGGCAGCAGAGCTAAGCCAAATATTGGGATGTAGTGCTGCAATTTGGGCCAAAGATTAAGTGGGTGGCACTAATAAATGTGCAACAGCTTTGGGACTTACATCTAGTAGTCAATCTACTGTAGGGAGGTTCCACGACTTGAGATGAACTATACTGGTTGCAGTATCTCATATATACAGGGGGTCATGTTCCCACCATAACTAAGCCAAATATTGAGATATTGTACTGCAATTTGGTCCACACACTAAGTAAAAATCACTAATAAATATGGATTAGCTTCGACACCGACGCAATGGGCGAATCCAGGCCCCATTGCTCTGTAACGTGTAATTGAGTGGTCTAGCTGCATAAAACCCATGTACCTGGTGCGCCATTTTGGCAGCAGAGCTAAGCCAAATATTGGGATGTAGTGCTGCAATTTGGGCCAAAGATTAAGTGGGTGGCACTAATAAATGTGTAACAGCTTTGGGACTTACATCTAGTAGTAAATCTACTGTAGGGAGGTTCCACGACTTGAGATGAACTATACTGGTTGCAGTATCTCATATATACAGGGGGTCATGTTCCCACCATAACTAAGCCAAATATTGAGATATTGTACTGCAATTTGGTCCACACACTAGTAAAAATCACTAATAAATATGGAATAGCTTCGACACCGACGGAATGGGCTAATCCAGGCCCCATTGCTCTGTAACGTGCAATTGAGTGGTCTAGCTGCATAAAACCCATGTACCTGGTGCGCCATTTTGGCAGCAGAGCTAAGCCAAATACTGGGATGTAATGATGCAATTTGGGCCAAGGATTAAGTGGGTGGCACTAATATATGTGCAACAGCTTTGGGACTTACATCTAGTAGTAAATCTACTGTAGGGAGGTTCCACGACTTGAGATGAACTATACTGGTTGCAGTATCTCATATATACAGGGGGTCATGTTCCCACCATAACTAAGCCAAATATTGAGATATTGTACTGCAATTTGGTCCACACACTAAGTAAAAATCACTCATAAATATGGATTAGCTTCGACACCGACGCAATGGGCTAATCCAGTCCCCATTGCTCTGTAACCTGCAATTGAGTGGTCTAGCTGCATTAAACCCATGTACCTGGTGCGCCATTTTGGCAGCAGAGCTAAGCCAAATATTGGGATGTAGTGCTGCAATTTGGGCCAAAGATTAAGTGGGTGGCACTAATAAATGTGTAACAGCTTTGGGACTTACATCTAGTAGTAAATCTACTGTAGGGAGGTTCCACGACTTGAGATGAACTATACTGGTTGCAGTATCTCATATATACAGGGGGTCATGTTCCCACCATAACTAAGCCAAATATTGAGATATTGTACTGCAATTTGGTCCACACACTAGTAAAAATCACTAATAAATATGGAATAGCTTCGACACCGACGGAATGGGCTAATCCAGGCCCCATTGCTCTGTAACGTGCAATTGAGTGGTCTAGCTGCATAAAACCCATGTACCTGGTGCGCCATTTTGGCAGCAGAGCTAAGCCAAATACTGGGATGTAATGATGCAATTTGGGCCAAGGATTAAGTGGGTGGCACTAATATATGTGCAACAGCTTTGGGACTTACATCTAGTAGTAAATCTACTGTAGGGAGGTTCCACGACTTGAGATGAACTATACTGGTTGCAGTATCTCATATATACAGGGGGTCATGTTCCCACCATAACTAAGCCAAATATTGAGATATTGTACTGCAATTTGGTCCACACACTAAGTAAAAATCACTCATAAATATGGATTAGCTTCGACACCGACGCAATGGGCTAATCCAGTCCCCATTGCTCTGTAACCTGCAATTGAGTGGTCTAGCTGCATTAAACCCATGTACCTGGTGCGCCATTTTGGCAGCAGAGCTAAGCCAAATATTGGGATGTAGTGCTGCAATTTGGGCCAAAGATTAAGTGGGTGGCACTAATAAATGTGCAACAGCTTTGGGATTTACATCTAGTAGTAAATCTACTGTAGGGAGGTTCCACGACTTGAGATGAACTATACTGGTTGCAGTATCTCATATATACAGGGGGTCATGTTCCCACCATAACTAAGCCAAATATTGAGATATTGTACTGCAATTTGGTCCACACACTAAGTAAAAATCACTAATAAATATCGATTAGCTTCGACACCGACGCAATGGGCTAATCCAGGCCCCATTGCTCTGTAACCTGCAATTGAGTGGTCTAGCTGCATTAAACCCATGTACCTGGTGTGCCATTTTGGCAGCAGAGCTAAGCCAAATATTGGGATGTAGTGCTGCAATTTGGGCCAAAGATTAAGTGGGTGGCACTAATAAATGTGCAACAGCTTTGGGACTTACATCTAGTAGTAAATCTACTGTAGGGAGGTTCCACGACTTGAGATGAACTATACTGGTTGCAGTATCTCATATATACAGGGGGTCATGTTCCCACCATAACTAAGCCAAATATTGAGATATTGTACTGCAATTTGGTCCACATACTAAGTTAAAATCACTAATAAATATGGAATAGCTTTGACACCTACGGAATGGGCTAATCCAGGCCCCATTGCTCTGTAACGTGCAATTGAGTGGTCTAGCTGCATAAAACCCATGTACCTGGTGCGCCATTTTGGCAGCAGAGCTAAGCCAAATATTGGGATGTAGTGCTGCAATTTGGGCCAAAGATTAAGTGGGTGGCACTAATAAATGTGTAACAGCTTTGGGACTTACATCTAGTAGTAAATCTACTGTAGGGAGGTTCCACGACTTGAGATGAACTATACTGGTTGCAGTATCTCATATATACAGGGGGTCATGTTCCCACCATAACTAAGCCAAATATTGAGATATTGTACTGCAATTTGGTCCACACACTAAGTAAAAATCACTAATAAATATGGAATAGTTTCGACACCGACGGAATGGGCTAATCCAGGCCCCATTGCTCTGTAACGTGCAATTGAGTGGTCTAGCTGCATAAAACCCATGTACCTGGTGCGCCATTTTGGCAGCAGAGCTAAGCCAAATATTGGGATGTAGTGCTGCAATTTGGGCCAAAGATTAAGTGGGTGGCACTAATAAATGTGTAACAGCTTTGGGACTTACATCTAGTAGTAAATCTACTGTAGGGAGGTTCCACGACTTGAGATGAACTATACTGGTTGCAGTATCTCATATATACAGGGGGTCATGTTCCCACCATAACTAAGCCAAATATTGAGATATTGTACTGCAATTTGGTCCACACACTAGTAAAAATCACTAATAAATATGGAATAGCTTCGACACCGACGGAATGGGCTAATCCAGGCCCCATTGCTCTGTAACGTGCAATTGAGTGGTCTAGCTGCATAAAACCCATGTACCTGGTGCGCCATTTTGGCAGCAGAGCTAAGCCAAATACTGGGATGTAATGATGCAATTTGGGCCAAGGATTAAGTGGGTGGCACTAATATATGTGCAACAGCTTTGGGACTTACATCTAGTAGTAAATCTACTGTAGGGAGGTTCCACGACTTGAGATGAACTATACTGGTTGCAGTATCTCATATATACAGGGGGTCATGTTCCCACCATAACTAAGCCAAATATTGAGATATTGTACTGCAATTTGGTCCACACACTAAGTAAAAATCACTCATAAATATGGATTAGCTTCGACACCGACGCAATGGGCTAATCCAGTCCCCATTGCTCTGTAACCTGCAATTGAGTGGTCTAGCTGCATTAAACCCATGTACCTGGTGCGCCATTTTGGCAGCAGAGCTAAGCCAAATATTGGGATGTAGTGCTGCAATTTGGGCCAAAGATTAAGTGGGTGGCACTAATAAATGTGCAACAGCTTTGGGATTTACATCTAGTAGTAAATCTACTGTAGGGAGGTTCCACGACTTGAGATGAACTATACTGGTTGCAGTATCTCATATATACAGGGGGTCATGTTCCCACCATAACTAAGCCAAATATTGAGATATTGTACTGCAATTTGGTCCACACACTAAGTAAAAATCACTAATAAATATCGATTAGCTTCGACACCGACGCAATGGGCTAATCCAGGCCCCATTGCTCTGTAACCTGCAATTGAGTGGTCTAGCTGCATTAAACCAATGTACCTGGTGTGCCATTTTGGCAGCAGAGCTAAGCCAAATATTGGGATGTAGTGCTGCAATTTGGGCCAAAGATTAAGTGGGTGGCACTAATAAATGTGCAACAGCTTTGGGACTTACATCTAGTAGTAAATCTACTGTAGGGAGGTTCCACGACTTGAGATGAACTATACTGGTTGCAGTATCTCATATATACAGGGGGTCATGTTCCCACCATAACTAAGCCAAATATTGAGATATTGTACTGCAATTTGGTCCACATACTAAGTTAAAATCACTAATAAATATGGAATAGCTTTGACACCTACGGAATGGGCTAATCCAGGCCCCATTGCTCTGTAACGTGCAATTGAGTGGTCTAGCTGCATAAAACCCATGTACCTGGTGCGCCATTTTGGCAGCAGAGCTAAGCCAAATATTGGGATGTAGTGCTGCAATTTGGGCCAAAGATTAAGTGGGTGGCACTAATAAATGTGTAACAGCTTTGGGACTTACATCTAGTAGTAAATCTACTGTAGGGAGGTTCCACGACTTGAGATGAACTATACTGGTTGCAGTATCTCATATATACAGGGGGTCATGTTCCCACCATAACTAAGCCAAATATTGAGATATTGTACTGCAATTTGGTCCACACACTAAGTAAAAATCACTAATAAATATGGAATAGTTTCGACACCGACGGAATGGGCTAATCCAGGCCCCATTGCTCTGTAACGTGCAATTGAGTGGTCTAGCTGCATAAAACCCATGTACCTGGTGCGCCATTTTGGCAGCAGAGCTAAGCCAAATATTGGGATGTAGTGCTGCAATTTGGGCCAAAGATTAAGTGGGTGGCACTAATAAATGTGCAACAGCTTTGGGACTTACATCTAGTAGTAAATCTACTGTAGGGAGGTTCCACGACTTGAGATGAACTATACTGGTTGCAGTATCTCATATATACAGGGGGTCATGTTCCCACCATAACTAAGCCAAATATTGAGATATTGTACTGCAATTTGGTCCACACACTAAGTAAAAATCACTAATAAATATGGATTAGCTTCGACACCGACGCAATGGGCTAATCCAGGCCCCATTGCTCTGTAACGTGCAATTGAGTGGTCTAGCTGCATAAAACCCATGTACCTGGTGCGCCATTTTGGCAGCAGAGCTAAGCCAAATATTGGGATGTAGTGCTGCAATTTGGGCCAAAGATTAAGTGGGTGGCACTAATAAATGTGCAACAGCTTTGGGACTTACATCTAGTAGTAAATCTACTGTAGGGAGGTTCCACGACTTGAGATGAACTATACTGGTTGCAGTATCTCATATATACAGGGGGTCATGTTCCCACCATAACTAAGCCAAATATTGAGATATTGTACTGCAATTTGGTCCACACACTAAGTAAAAATCACTAATAAATATGCATTAGCTTCGACACCGACGCAATGGGCTAATCCAGGCCCCATTGCTCTGTAACGTGCAATTGAGTGGTCTAGCTGCATAAAACCCATGTACCTGGTGCGCCATTTTGGCAGCAGAGCTAAGCCAAATATTGGGATGTAGTGCTGCAATTTGGGCCAAAGATTAAGTGGGTGGCACTAATAAATGTGTAACAGCTTTGGGACTTACATCTAGTAGTAAATCTACTGTAGGGAGGTTCCACGACTTGAGATGAACTATACTGGTTGCAGTATCTCATATATACAGGGGGTCATGTTCCCACCATAACTAAGCCAAATATTGAGATATTGTACTGCAATTTGGTCCACACACTAGTAAAAATCACTAATAAATATGGAATAGCTTCGACACCGACGGAATGGGCTAATCCAGGCCCCATTGCTCTGTAACGTGCAATTGAGTGGTCTAGCTGCATTAAACCCATGTACCTGGTGCGCCATTTTGGCAGCAGAGCTAAGCCAAATATTGGGATGTAGTGCTGCAATTTGGGCCAAAGATTAAGTGGGTGGCACTAATAAATGTGCAACAGCTTTGGGATTTACATCTAGTAGTAAATCTACTGTAGGGAGGTTCCACGACTTGAGATGAACTATACTGGTTGCAGTATCTCATATATACAGGGGGTCATGTTCCCACCATAACTAAGCCAAATATTGAGATATTGTACTGCAATTTGGTCCACACACTAAGTAAAAATCACTAATAAATATCGATTAGCTTCGACACCGACGCAATGGGCTAATCCAGGCCCCATTGCTCTGTAACCTGCAATTGAGTGGTCTAGCTGCATTAAACCCATGTACCTGGTGTGCCATTTTGGCAGCAGAGCTAAGCCAAATATTGGGATGTAGTGCTGCAATTTGGGCCAAAGATTAAGTGGGTGGCACTAATAAATGTGCAACAGCTTTGGGACTTACATCTAGTAGTAAATCTACTGTAGGGAGGTTCCACGACTTGAGATGAACTATACTGGTTGCAGTATCTCATATATACAGGGGGTCATGTTCCCACCATAACTAAGCCAAATATTGAGATATTGTACTGCAATTTGGTCCACACACTAAGTTAAAATCACTAATAAATATGGAATAGCTTTGACACCTACGGAATGGGCTAATCCAGGCCCCATTGCTCTGTAACCTGCAATTGAGTGGTCTAGCTGCATAAAACCTATGTACCTGGTGTGCCATTTTAGCAGCAGAGCTAAGGGAAATATTGGGATGTAATGCTGCAATTTGGGCCAAAGATTAAGTGGGTGGCACTAATAAATGTGCAACAGCTTTGGGACTTACATCTAGTAGTAAATCTACTGTAGGGAGGTTCCACGACTTGAGATGAACTATACTGGTTGCAGTATCTCATATATACAGGGGGTCATGTTCCCACCATAACTAAGCCAAATATTGAGATATTGTACTGCAATTTGGTCCACACACTTAGTAAAAATCACTAATAAATATGGATTAGCTTCGACACCGACGCAATGGGCTAATCCAGGCCCCATTGCTCTGTAACGTGCAATTGAGTGGTCTAGCTGCATAAAACCCATGTACCTGGTGCGCCATTTTGGCAGCAGAGCTAAGCCAAATATTGGGATGTAGTGCTGCAATTTGGGCCAAAGATTAAGTGGGTGGCACTAATAAATGTGTAACAGCTTTGGGACTTACATCTAGTAGTAAATCTACTGTAGGGAGGTTCCACGACTTGAGATGAACTATACTGGTTGCAGTATCTCATATATACAGGGGGTCATGTTCCCACCATAACTAAGCCAAATATTGAGATATTGTACTGCAATTTGGTCCACACACTAAGTAAAAATCACTAATAAATATGGAATAGTTTCGACACCGACGGAATGGGCTAATCCAGGCCCCATTGCTCTGTAACGTGCAATTGAGTGGTCTAGCTGCATAAAACCCATGTACCTGGTGCGCCATTTTGGCAGCAGAGCTAAGCCAAATATTGGGATGTAGTGCTGCAATTTGGGCCAAAGATTAAGTGGGTGGCACTAATAAATGTGCAACAGCTTTGGGACTTACATCTAGTAGTAAATCTACTGTAGGGAGGTTCCACGACTTGAGATGAACTATACTGGTTGCAGTATCTCATATATACAGGGGGTCATGTTCCCACCATAACTAAGCCAAATATTGAGATATTGTACTGCAATTTGGTCCACACACTTAGTAAAAATCACTAATAAATATGGATTAGCTTCGACACCGACGCAATGGGCCAATCCAGGCCCCATTGCTCTGTAACGTGCAATTGAGTGGTCTAGCTGCATAAAACCCATGTACCTGGTGCGCCATTTTGGCAGCAGAGCTAAGCCAAATATTGGGATGTAGTGCTGCAATTTGGGCCAAAGATTAAGTGGGTGGCACTAATAAATGTGCAACAGCTTTGGGACTTACATCTAGTAGTAAATCTACTGTAGGGAGGTTCCACGACTTGAGATGAACTATACTGGTTGCAGTATCTCATATATACAGGGGGTCATGTTCCCACCATAACTAAGCCAAATATTGAGATATTGTACTGCAATTTGGTCCACACACTAAGTAAAAATCACTAATAAATATGGATTAGCTTCGACACCGACACAATGGGCTAATCCAGGCCCCATTGCTCTGTAACCTGCAATTGAGTGGTCTAGCTGCATTAAACCCAAGTACCTGGTGCGCCATTTTGGCAGCAGAGCTAAGCCAAATATTGGGATGTAGTGCTGCAATTTGGGCCAAAGATTAAGTGGGTGGCACTAATAAATGTGCAACAGCTTTGGGACTTACATCTAGTAGTCAATCTACTGTAGGGAGGTTCCACGACTTGAGATGAACTATACTGGTTGCAGTATCTCATATATACAGGGGGTCATGTTCCCACCATAACTAAGCCAAATATTGAGATATTGTACTGCAATTTGGTCCACACACTAAGTAAAAATCACTAATAAATATGGATTAGCTTCGACACCGACGCAATGGGCTAATCCAGGCCCCATTGCTCTGTAACGTGCAATTGAGTGGTCTAGCTGCATAAAACCCATGTACCTGGTGCGCCATTTTGGCAGCAGAGCTAAGCCAAATATTGGGATGTAGTGCTGCAATTTGGGCCAAAGATTAAGTGGGTGGCACTAATAAATGTGTAACAGCTTTGGGACTTACATCTAGTAGTAAATCTACTGTAGGGAGGTTCCACGACTTGAGATGAACTATACTGGTTGCAGTATCTCATATATACAGGGGGTCATGTTCCCACCATAACTAAGCCAAATATTGAGATATTGTACTGCAATTTGGTCCACACACTAGTAAAAATCACTAATAAATATGGAATAGCTTCGACACCGACGGAATGGGCTAATCCAGGCCCCATTGCTCTGTAACGTGCAATTGAGTGGTCTAGCTGCATAAAACCCATGTACCTGGTGCGCCATTTTGGCAGCAGAGCTAAGCCAAATACTGGGATGTAATGATGCAATTTGGGCCAAGGATTAAGTGGGTGGCACTAATATATGTGCAACAGCTTTGGGACTTACATCTAGTAGTAAATCTACTGTAGGGAGGTTCCACGACTTGAGATGAACTATACTGGTTGCAGTATCTCATATATACAGGGGGTCATGTTCCCACCATAACTAAGCCAAATATTGAGATATTGTACTGCAATTTGGTCCACACACTAAGTAAAAATCACTCATAAATATGGATTAGCTTCGACACCGACGCAATGGGCTAATCCAGGCCCCATTGCTCTGTAACCTGCAATTGAGTGGTCTAGCTGCATTAAACCCATGTACCTGGTGCGCCATTTTGGCAGCAGAGCTAAGCCAAATATTGGGATGTAGTGCTGCAATTTGGGCCAAAGATTAAGTGGGTGGCACTAATAAATGTGTAACAGCTTTGGGACTTACATCTAGTAGTAAATCTACTGTAGGGAGGTTCCACGACTTGAGATGAACTATACTGGTTGCAGTATCTCATATATACAGGGGGTCATGTTCCCACCATAACTAAGCCAAATATTGAGATATTGTACTGCAATTTGGTCCACACACTAAGTAAAAATCACTAATAAATATGGAATAGTTTCGACACCGACGGAATGGGCTAATCCAGGCCCCATTGCTCTGTAACGTGCAATTGAGTGGTCTAGCTGCATAAAACCCATGTACCTGGTGCGCCATTTTGGCAGCAGAGCTAAGCCAAATATTGGGATGTAGTGCTGCAATTTGGGCCAAAGATTAAGTGGGTGGCACTAATAAATGTGCAACAGCTTTGGGACTTACATCTAGTAGTAAATCTACTGTAGGGAGGTTCCACGACTTGAGATGAACTATACTGGTTGCAGTATCTCATATATACAGGGGGTCATGTTCCCACCATAACTAAGCCAAATATTGAGATATTGTACTGCAATTTGGTCCACACACTTAGTAAAAATCACTAATAAATATGGATTAGCTTCGACACCGACGCAATGGGCCAATCCAGGCCCCATTGCTCTGTAACGTGCAATTGAGTGGTCTAGCTGCATAAAACCCATGTACCTGGTGCGCCATTTTGGCAGCAGAGCTAAGCCAAATATTGGGATGTAGTGCTGCAATTTGGGCCAAAGATTAAGTGGGTGGCACTAATAAATGTGCAACAGCTTTGGGACTTACATCTAGTAGTAAATCTACTGTAGGGAGGTTCCACGACTTGAGATGAACTATACTGGTTGCAGTATCTCATATATACAGGGGGTCATGTTCCCACCATAACTAAGCCAAATATTGAGATATTGTACTGCAATTTGGTCCACACACTAAGTAAAAATCACTAATAAATATGGATTAGCTTCGACACCGACACAATGGGCTAATCCAGGCCCCATTGCTCTGTAACCTGCAATTGAGTGGTCTAGCTGCATTAAACCCAAGTACCTGGTGCGCCATTTTGGCAGCAGAGCTAAGCCAAATATTGGGATGTAGTGCTGCAATTTGGGCCAAAGATTAAGTGGGTGGCACTAATAAATGTGCAACAGCTTTGGGACTTACATCTAGTAGTAAATCTACTGTAGGGAGGTTCCACGACTTGAGATGAACTATACTGGTTGCAGTATCTCATATATACAGGGGGTCATGTTCCCACCATAACTAAGCCAAATATTGAGATATTGTACTGCAATTTGGTCCACACACTAAGTAAAAATCACTAATAAATATGGATTAGCTTCGACACCGACGCAATGGGCTAATCCAGGCCCCATTGCTCTGTAACGTGCAATTGAGTGGTCTAGCTGCATAAAACCCATGTACCTGGTGCGCCATTTTGGCAGCAGAGCTAAGCCAAATATTGGGATGTAGTGCTGCAATTTGGGCCAAAGATTAAGTGGGTGGCACTAATAAATGTGTAACAGCTTTGGGACTTACATCTAGTAGTAAATCTACTGTAGGGAGGTTCCACGACTTGAGATGAACTATACTGGTTGCAGTATCTCATATATACAGGGGGTCATGTTCCCACCATAACTAAGCCAAATATTGAGATATTGTACTGCAATTTGGTCCACACACTAGTAAAAATCACTAATAAATATGGAATAGCTTCGACACCGACGCAATGGGCTAATCCAGGCCCCATTGCTCTGTAACGTGCAATTGAGTGGTCTAGCTGCATAAAACCCATGTACCTGGTGCGCCATTTTGGCAGCAGAGCTAAGCCAAATACTGGGATGTAATGATGCAATTTGGGCCAAGGATTAAGTGGGTGGCACTAATATATGTGCAACAGCTTTGGGACTTACATCTAGTAGTAAATCTACTGTAGGGAGGTTCCACGACTTGAGATGAACTATACTGGTTGCAGTATCTCATATATACAGGGGGTCATGTTCCCACCATAACTAAGCCAAATATTGAGATATTGTACTGCAATTTGGTCCACACACTAAGTAAAAATCACTCATAAATATGGATTAGCTTCGACACCGACGCAATGGGCTAATCCAGGCCCCATTGCTCTGTAACCTGCAATTGAGTGGTCTAGCTGCATTAAACCCATGTACCTGGTGCGCCATTTTGGCAGCAGAGCTAAGCCAAATATTGGGATGTAGTGCTGCAATTTGGGCCAAAGATTAAGTGGGTGGCACTAATAAATGTGCAACAGCTTTGGGATTTACATCTAGTAGTAAATCTACTGTAGGGAGGTTCCACGACTTGAGATGAACTATACTGGTTGCAGTATCTCATATATACAGGGGGTCATGTTCCCACCATAACTAAGCCAAATATTGAGATATTGTACTGCAATTTGGTCCACACACTAAGTAAAAATCACTAATAAATAACGATTAGCTTCGACACCGACGCAATGGGCTAATCCAGGCCCCATTGCTCTGTAACCTGCAATTGAGTGGTCTAGCTGCATTAAACCCATGTACCTGGTGTGCCATTTTGGCAGCAGAGCTAAGCCAAATATTGGGATGTAGTGCTGCAATTTGGGCCAAAGATTAAGTGGGTGGCACTAATAAATGTGCAACAGCTTTGGGACTTACATCTAGTAGTAAATCTACTGTAGGGAGGTTCCACGACTTGAGATGAACTATACTGGTTGCAGTATCTCATATATACAGGGGGTCATGTTCCCACCATAACTAAGCCAAATATTGAGATATTGTACTGCAATTTGGTCCACACACTAAGTTAAAATCACTAATAAATATGGAATAGCTTTGACACCTACGGAATGGGCTAATCCAGGCCCCATTGCTCTGTAACCTGCAATTGAGTGGTCTAGCTGCATAAAACCTATGTACCTGGTGCGCCATTTTAGCAGCAGAGCTAAGCCAAATATTGGGATGTAATGCTGCAATTTGGGCCAAAGATTAAGTGGGTGGCACTAATAAATGTGCAACAGCTTTGGGACTTACATCTAGTAGTAAATCTACTGTAGGGAGGTTCCACGACTTGAGATGAACTATACTGGTTGCAGTATCTCATATATACAGGGGGTCATGTTCCCACCATAACTAAGCCAAATATTGAGATATTGTACTGCAATTTGGTCCACACACTAAGTAAAAATCACTAATAAATATGGATTAGCTTCGACACCGACGCAATTGGCTAATCCAGGCCCCATTGCTCTGTAACGTGCAATTGAGTGGTCTAGCTGCATAAAACCCATGTACCTGGTGCGCCATTTTGACAGCAGAGCTAAGCCAAATATTGGGATGTAGTGCTGCAATTTGGGCCAAAGATTAAGTGGGTGGCACTAATAAATGTGTAACAGCTTTGGGACTTACATCTAGTAGTAAATCTACTGTAGGGAGGTTCCACGACTTGAGATGAACTATACTGGTTGCAGTATCTCATATATACAGGGGGTCATGTTCCCACCATAACTAAGCCAAATATTGAGATATTGTACTGCAATTTGGTCCACACACTAAGTAAAAATCACTAATAAATATGGAATAGCTTCGACACCGACGGAATGGGCTAATCCAGGCCCCATTGCTCTGTAACCTGCAATTGAGTGGTCTAGCTGCATTAAACCCATGTACCTGGTGCGCCATTTTGGCAGCAGAGCTAAGCCAAATATTGGGATGTAGTGCTGCAATTTGGGCCAAAGATTAAGTGGGTGGCACTAATAAATGTGCAACAGCTTTGGGACTTACATCTAGTAGTAAATCTACTGTAGGGAGGTTCCACGACTTGAGATGAACTATACTGGTTGCAGTATCTCATATATACAGGGGGTCATGTTCCCACCATAACTAAGCCAAATATTGAGATATTGTACTGCAATTTGGTCCACACACTAAGTAAAAATCACTAATAAATATGGATTAGCTTCGACACCGACGCAATGGGCTAATTCAGGCCCCATTGCTCTGTAACGTGCAATTGAGTGGTCTAGCTGCATAAAACCCATGTACCTGGTGCGCCATTTTGGCAGCAGAGCTAAGCCAAATATTGGGATGTAGTGCTGCAATTTGGGCCAAAGATTAAGTGGGTGGCACTAATAAATGTGCAACAGCTTTGGGACTTACATCTAGTAGTAAATCTACTGTAGGGAGGTTCCACGACTTGAGATGAACTATACTGGTTGCAGTATCTCATATATACAGGGGTCATGTTCCCACCATAACTAAGCCAAATATTGAGATATTGTACTGCAATTTGGTCCACACACTAAGTAAAAATCACTAATAAATATGGAATAGTTTCGACACCGACGGAATGGGCTAATCCAGGCCCCATTGCTCTGTAATGTGCAATTGAGTGGTCTAGCTGCATAAAACCCATGTACCTGGTGCGCCATTTTGGCAGCAGAGCTAAGCCAAATATTGGGATGTAGTGCTGCAATTTGGGCCAAAGATTAAGTGGGTGGCACTAATAAATGTGCAACAGCTTTGGGACTTACATCTAGTAGTAAATCTACTGTAGGGAGGTTCCACGACTTGAGATGAACTATACTGGTTGCAGTATCTCATATATACAGGGGGTCATGTTCCCACCATAACTAAGCCAAATATTGAGATATTGTACTGCAATTTGGTCCACACACTAAGTAAAAATCACTAATAAATATGGATTAGCTTCGACACCGACGCAATGGGCTAATCCAGGCCCCATTGCTCTGTAACGTGCAATTGAGTGGTCTAGCTGCATAAAACCCATGTACCTGGTGCGCCATTTTGGCAGCAGAGCTAAGCCAAATATTGGGATGTAGTGCTGCAATTTGGGCCAAAGATTAAGTGGGTGGCACTAATAAATGTGCAACAGCTTTGGGACTTACATCTAGTAGTAAATCTACTGTAGGGAGGTTCCACGACTTGAGATGAACTATACTGGTTGCAGTATCTCATATATACAGGGGGTCATGTTCCCACCATAACTAAGCCAAATATTGAGATATTGTACTGCAATTTGGTCCACACACTAAGTAAAAATCACTAATAAATATGCATTAGCTTCGACACCGACGCAATGGGCTAATCCAGGCCCCATTGCTCTGTAACGTGCAATTGAGTGGTCTAGCTGCATAAAACCCATGTACCTGGTGCGCCATTTTGGCAGCAGAGCTAAGCCAAATATTGGGATGTAGTGCTGCAATTTGGGCCAAAGATTAAGTGGGTGGCACTAATAAATGTGTAACAGCTTTGGGACTTACATCTAGTAGTAAATCTACTGTAGGGAGGTTCCACGACTTGAGATGAACTATACTGGTTGCAGTATCTCATATATACAGGGGGTCATGTTCCCACCATAACTAAGCCAAATATTGAGATATTGTACTGCAATTTGGTCCACACACTAGTAAAAATCACTAATAAATATGGAATAGCTTCGACACCGACGGAATGGGCTAATCCAGGCCCCATTGCTCTGTAACGTGCAATTGAGTGGTCTAGCTGCATTAAACCCATGTACCTGGTGCGCCATTTTGGCAGCAGAGCTAAGCCAAATATTGGGATGTAGTGCTGCAATTTGGGCCAAAGATTAAGTGGGTGGCACTAATAAATGTGCAACAGCTTTGGGATTTACATCTAGTAGTAAATCTACTGTAGGGAGGTTCCACGACTTGAGATGAACTATACTGGTTGCAGTATCTCATATATACAGGGGGTCATGTTCCCACCATAACTAAGCCAAATATTGAGATATTGTACTGCAATTTGGTCCACACACTAAGTAAAAATCACTAATAAATATCGATTAGCTTCGACACCGACGCAATGGGCTAATCCAGGCCCCATTGCTCTGTAACCTGCAATTGAGTGGTCTAGCTGCATTAAACCCATGTACCTGGTGTGCCATTTTGGCAGCAGAGCTAAGCCAAATACTGGGATGTAGTGCTGCAATTTGGGCCAAAGATTAAGTGGGTGGCACTAATAAATGTGCAACAGCTTTGGGACTTACATCTAGTAGTAAATCTACTGTAGGGAGGTTCCACGACTTGAGATGAACTATACTGGTTGCAGTATCTCATATATACAGGGGGTCATGTTCCCACCATAACTAAGCCAAATATTGAGATATTGTACTGCAATTTGGTCCACACACTAAGTTAAAATCACTAATAAATATGGAATAGCTTTGACACCTACGGAATGGGCTAATCCAGGCCCCATTGCTCTGTAACCTGCAATTGAGTGGTCTAGCTGCATAAAACCTATGTACCTGGTGTGCCATTTTAGCAGCAGAGCTAAGGGAAATATTGGGATGTAATGCTGCAATTTGGGCCAAAGATTAAGTGGGTGGCACTAATAAATGTGCAACAGCTTTGGGACTTACATCTAGTAGTAAATCTACTGTAGGGAGGTTCCACGACTTGAGATGAACTATACTGGTTGCAGTATCTCATATATACAGGGGGTCATGTTCCCACCATAACTAAGCCAAATATTGAGATATTGTACTGCAATTTGGTCCACACACTTAGTAAAAATCACTAATAAATATGGATTAGCTTCGACACCGACGCAATGGGCTAATCCAGGCCCCATTGCTCTGTAACGTGCAATTGAGTGGTCTAGCTGCATAAAACCCATGTACCTGGTGCGCCATTTTGGCAGCAGAGCTAAGCCAAATATTGGGATGTAGTGCTGCAATTTGGGCCAAAGATTAAGTGGGTGGCACTAATAAATGTGTAACAGCTTTGGGACTTACATCTAGTAGTAAATCTACTGTAGGGAGGTTCCACGACTTGAGATGAACTATACTGGTTGCAGTATCTCATATATACAGGGGGTCATGTTCCCACCATAACTAAGCCAAATATTGAGATATTGTACTGCAATTTGGTCCACACACTAAGTAAAAATCACTAATAAATATGGATTAGCTTCGACACCGACGGAATGGGCTAATCCAGGCCCCATTGCTCTGTAACGTGCAATTGAGTGGTCTAGCTGCATAAAACCCATGTACCTGGTGCGCCATTTTGGCAGCAGAGCTAAGCCAAATATTGGGATGTAGTGCTGCAATTTGGGCCAAAGATTAAGTGGGTGGCACTAATAAATGTGCAACAGCTTTGGGACTTACATCTAGTAGTAAATCTACTGTAGGGAGGTTCCACGACTTGAGATGAACTATACTGGTTGCAGTATCTCATATATACAGGGGGTCATGTTCCCACCATAACTAAGCCAAATATTGAGATATTGTACTGCAATTTGGTCCACACACTTAGTAAAAATCACTAATAAATATGGATTAGCTTCGACACCGACGCAATGGGCCAATCCAGGCCCCATTGCTCTGTAACGTGCAATTGAGTGGTCTAGCTGCATAAAACCCATGTACCTGGTGCGCCATTTTGGCAGCAGAGCTAAGCCAAATATTGGGATGTAGTGCTGCAATTTGGGCCAAAGATTAAGTGGGTGGCACTAATAAATGTGCAACAGCTTTGGGACTTACATCTAGTAGTAAATCTACTGTAGGGAGGTTCCACGACTTGAGATGAACTATACTGGTTGCAGTATCTCATATATACAGGGGGTCATGTTCCCACCATAACTAAGCCAAATATTGAGATATTGTACTGCAATTTGGTCCACACACTAAGTAAAAATCACTAATAAATATGGATTAGCTTCGACACCGACACAATGGGCTAATCCAGGCCCCATTGCTCTGTAACCTGCAATTGAGTGGTCTAGCTGCATTAAACCCAAGTACCTGGTGCGCCATTTTGGCAGCAGAGCTAAGCCAAATATTGGGATGTAGTGCTGCAATTTGGGCCAAAGATTAAGTGGGTGGCACTAATAAATGTGCAACAGCTTTGGGACTTACATCTAGTAGTAAATCTACTGTAGGGAGGTTCCACGACTTGAGATGAACTATACTGGTTGCAGTATCTCATATATACAGGGGGTCATGTTCCCACCATAACTAAGCCAAATATTGAGATATTGTACTGCAATTTGGTCCACACACTAAGTAAAAATCACTAATAAATATGGATTAGCTTCGACACCGACGCAATGGGCTAATCCAGGCCCCATTGCTCTGTAACGTGCAATTGAGTGGTCTAGCTGCATAAAACCCATGTACCTGGTGCGCCATTTTGGCAGCAGAGCTAAGCCAAATATTGGGATGTAGTGCTGCAATTTGGGCCAAAGATTAAGTGGGTGGCACTAATAAATGTGTAACAGCTTTGGGACTTACATCTAGTAGTAAATCTACTGTAGGGAGGTTCCACGACTTGAGATGAACTATACTGGTTGCAGTATCTCATATATACAGGGGGTCATGTTCCCACCATAACTAAGCCAAATATTGAGATATTGTACTGCAATTTGGTCCACACACTAGTAAAAATCACTAATAAATATGGAATAGCTTCGACACCGACGGAATGGGCTAATCCAGGCCCCATTGCTCTGTAACGTGCAATTGAGTGGTCTAGCTGCATAAAACCCATGTACCTGGTGCGCCATTTTGGCAGCAGAGCTAAGCCAAATACTGGGATGTAATGATGCAATTTGGGCCAAGGATTAAGTGGGTGGCACTAATATATGTGCAACAGCTTTGGGACTTACATCTAGTAGTAAATCTACTGTAGGGAGGTTCCACGACTTGAGATGAACTATACTGGTTGCAGTATCTCATATATACAGGGGGTCATGTTCCCACCATAACTAAGCCAAATATTGAGATATTGTACTGCAATTTGGTCCACACACTAAGTAAAAATCACTCATAAATATGGATTAGCTTCGACACCGACGCAATGGGCTAATCCAGGCCCCATTGCTCTGTAACCTGCAATTGAGTGGTCTAGCTGCATTAAACCCATGTACCTGGTGCGCCATTTTGGCAGCAGAGCTAAGCCAAATATTGGGATGTAGTGCTGCAATTTGGGCCAAAGATTAAGTGGGTGGCACTAATAAATGTGCAACAGCTTTGGGATTTACATCTAGTAGTAAATCTACTGTAGGGAGGTTCCACGACTTGAGATGAACTATACTGGTTGCAGTATCTCATATATACAGGGGGTCATGTTCCCACCATAACTAAGCCAAATATTGAGATATTGTACTGCAATTTGGTCCACACACTAAGTAAAAATCACTAATAAATAACGATTAGCTTCGACACCGACGCAATGGGCTAATCCAGGCCCCATTGCTCTGTAACCTGCAATTGAGTGGTCTAGCTGCATTAAACCCATGTACCTGGTGTGCCATTTTGGCAGCAGAGCTAAGCCAAATATTGGGATGTAGTGCTGCAATTTGGGCCAAAGATTAAGTGGGTGGCACTAATAAATGTGCAACAGCTTTGGGACTTACATCTAGTAGTAAATCTACTGTAGGGAGGTTCCACGACTTGAGATGAACTATACTGGTTGCAGTATCTCATATATACAGGGGGTCATGTTCCCACCATAACTAAGCCAAATATTGAGATATTGTACTGCAATTTGGTCCACACACTAAGTTAAAATCACTAATAAATATGGAATAGCTTTGACACCTACGGAATGGGCTAATCCAGGCCCCATTGCTCTGTAACCTGCAATTGAGTGGTCTAGCTGCATAAAACCTATGTGCCTGGTGCGCCATTTTAGCAGCAGAGCTAAGCCAAATATTGGGATGTAATGCTGCAATTTGGGCCAAAGATTAAGTGGGTGGCACTAATAAATGTGCAACAGCTTTGGGACTTACATCTAGTAGTAAATCTACTGTAGGGAGGTTCCACGACTTGAGATGAACTATACTGGTTGCAGTATCTCATATATACAGGGGGTCATGTTCCCACCATAACTAAGCCAAATATTGAGATATTGTACTGCAATTTGGTCCACACACTAAGTAAAAATCACTAATAAATATGGATTAGCTTCGACACCGACGCAATTGGCTAATCCAGGCCCCATTGCTCTGTAACGTGCAATTGAGTGGTCTAGCTGCATAAAACCCATGTACCTGGTGCGCCATTTTGACAGCAGAGCTAAGCCAAATATTGGGATGTAGTGCTGCAATTTGGGCCAAAGATTAAGTGGGTGGCACTAATAAATGTGCAACAGCTTTGGGACTTACATCTAGTAGTAAATCTACTGTAGGGAGGTTCCACGACTTGAGATGAACTATACTGGTTGCAGTATCTCATATATACAGGGGGTCATGTTCCCACCATAACTAAGCCAAATATTGAGATATTGTACTGCAATTTGGTCCACACACTAAGTAAAAATCACTAATAAATATGGAATAGTTTCGACACCGACGGAATGGGCTAATCCAGGCCCCATTGCTCTGTAACGTGCAATTGAGTGGTCTAGCTGCATAAAACCCATGTACCTGGTGCGCCATTTTGGCAGCAGAGCTAAGCCAAATATTGGGATGTAGTGCTGCAATTTGGGCCAAAGATTAAGTGGGTGGCACTAATAAATGTGCAACAGCTTTGGGACTTACATCTAGTAGTAAATCTACTGTAGGGAGGTTCCACGACTTGAGATGAACTATACTGGTTGCAGTATCTCATATATACAGGGGGTCATGTTCCCACCATAACTAAGCCAAATATTGAGATATTGTACTGCAATTTGGTCCACACACTTAGTAAAAATCACTAATAAATATGGATTAGCTTCGACACCGACGCAATGGGCCAATCCAGGCCCCATTGCTCTGTAACGTGCAATTGAGTGGTCTAGCTGCATAAAACCCATGTACCTGGTGCGCCATTTTGGCAGCAGAGCTAAGCCAAATATTGGGATGTAGTGCTGCAATTTGGGCCAAAGATTAAGTGGGTGGCACTAATAAATGTGCAACAGCTTTGGGACTTACATCTAGTAGTAAATCTACTGTAGGGAGGTTCCACGACTTGAGATGAACTATACTGGTTGCAGTATCTCATATATACAGGGGGTCATGTTCCCACCATAACTAAGCCAAATATTGAGATATTGTACTGCAATTTGGTCCACACACTAAGTAAAAATCACTAATAAATATGGATTAGCTTCGACACCGACACAATGGGCTAATCCAGGCCCCATTGCTCTGTAACCTGCAATTGAGTGGTCTAGCTGCATTAAACCCAAGTACCTGGTGCGCCATTTTGGCAGCAGAGCTAAGCCAAATATTGGGATGTAGTGCTGCAATTTGGGCCAAAGATTAAGTGGGTGGCACTAATAAATGTGCAACAGCTTTGGGACTTACATCTAGTAGTAAATCTACTGTAGGGAGGTTCCACGACTTGAGATGAACTATACTGGTTGCAGTATCTCATATATACAGGGGGTCATGTTCCCACCATAACTAAGCCAAATATTGAGATATTGTACTGCAATTTGGTCCACACACTAAGTAAAAATCACTAATAAATATGGATTAGCTTCGACACCGACGCAATGGGCTAATCCAGGCCCCATTGCTCTGTAACGTGCAATTGAGTGGTCTAGCTGCATAAAACCCATGTACCTGGTGCGCCATTTTGGCAGCAGAGCTAAGCCAAATATTGGGATGTAGTGCTGCAATTTGGGCCAAAGATTAAGTGGGTGGCACTAATAAATGTGTAACAGCTTTGGGACTTACATCTAGTAGTAAATCTACTGTAGGGAGGTTCCACGACTTGAGATGAACTATACTGGTTGCAGTATCTCATATATACAGGGGGTCATGTTCCCACCATAACTAAGCCAAATATTGAGATATTGTACTGCAATTTGGTCCACACACTAAGTAAAAATCACTAATAAATATGGAATAGTTTCGACACCGACGGAATGGGCTAATCCAGGCCCCATTGCTCTGTAACGTGCAATTGAGTGGTCTAGCTGCATAAAACCCATGTACCTGGTGCGCCATTTTGGCAGCAGAGCTAAGCCAAATATTGGGATGTAGTGCTGCAATTTGGGCCAAAGATTAAGTGGGTGGCACTAATAAATGTGCAACAGCTTTGGGACTTACATCTAGTAGTAAATCTACTGTAGGGAGGTTCCACGACTTGAGATGAACTATACTGGTTGCAGTATCTCATATATACAGGGGGTCATGTTCCCACCATAACTAAGCCAAATATTGAGATATTGTACTGCAATTTGGTCCACACACTTAGTAAAAATCACTAATAAATATGGATTAGCTTCGACACCGACGCAATGGGCCAATCCAGGCCCCATTGCTCTGTAACGTGCAATTGAGTGGTCTAGCTGCATAAAACCCATGTACCTGGTGCGCCATTTTGGCAGCAGAGCTAAGCCAAATATTGGGATGTAGTGCTGCAATTTGGGCCAAAGATTAAGTGGGTGGCACTAATAAATGTGCAACAGCTTTGGGACTTACATCTAGTAGTAAATCTACTGTAGGGAGGTTCCACAACTTGAGATGAACTATACTGGTTGCAGTATCTCATATATACAGGGGGTCATGTTCCCACCATAACTAAGCCAAATATTGAGATATTGTACTGCAATTTGGTCCACACACTAAGTAAAAATCACTAATAAATATGGATTAGCTTCGACACCGACACAATGGGCTAATCCAGGCCCCATTGCTCTGTAACCTGCAATTGAGTGGTCTAGCTGCATTAAACCCAAGTACCTGGTGCGCCATTTTGGCAGCAGAGCTAAGCCAAATATTGGGATGTAGTGCTGCAATTTGGGCCAAAGATTAAGTGGGTGGCACTAATAAATGTGCAACAGCTTTGGGACTTACATCTAGTAGTAAATCTACTGTAGGGAGGTTCCACGACTTGAGATGAACTATACTGGTTGCAGTATCTCATATATACAGGGGGTCATGTTCCCACCATAACTAAGCCAAATATTGAGATATTGTACTGCAATTTGGTCCACACACTAAGTAAAAATCACTAATAAATATGGATTAGCTTCGACACCGACGCAATGGGCTAATCCAGGCCCCATTGCTCTGTAACGTGCAATTGAGTGGTCTAGCTGCATAAAACCCATGTACCTGGTGCGCCATTTTGGCAGCAGAGCTAAGCCAAATATTGGGATGTAGTGCTGCAATTTGGGCCAAAGATTAAGTGGGTGGCACTAATAAATGTGTAACAGCTTTGGGACTTACATCTAGTAGTAAATCTACTGTAGGGAGGTTCCACGACTTGAGATGAACTATTCTGGTTGCAGTATCTCATATATACAGGGGGTCATGTTCCCACCATAACTAAGCCAAATATTGAGATATTGTACTGCAATTTGGTCCACACACTAGTAAAAATCACTAATAAATATGGAATAGCTTCGACACCGACGGAATGGGCTAATCCAGGCCCCATTGCTCTGTAACGTGCAATTGAGTGGTCTAGCTGCATAAAACCCATGTACCTGGTGCGCCATTTTGGCAGCAGAGCTAAGCCAAATACTGGGATGTAATGATGCAATTTGGGCCAAGGATTAAGTGGGTGGCACTAATATATGTGCAACAGCTTTGGGACTTACATCTAGTAGTAAATCTACTGTAGGGAGGTTCCACGACTTGAGATGAACTATACTGGTTGCAGTATCTCATATATACAGGGGGTCATGTTCCCACCATAACTAAGCCAAATATTGAGATATTGTACTGCAATTTGGTCCACACACTAAGTAAAAATCACTCATAAATATGGATTAGCTTCGACACCGACGCAATGGGCTAATCCAGGCCCCATTGCTCTGTAACCTGCAATTGAGTGGTCTAGCTGCATTAAACCCATGTACCTGGTGCGCCATTTTGGCAGCAGAGCTAAGCCAAATATTGGGATGTAGTGCTGCAATTTGGGCCAAAGATTAAGTGGGTGGCACTAATAAATGTGCAACAGCTTTGGGATTTACATCTAGTAGTAAATCTACTGTAGGGAGGTTCCACGACTTGAGATGAACTATACTGGTTGCAGTATCTCATATATACAGGGGGTCATGTTCCCACCATAACTAAGCCAAATATTGAGATATTGTACTGCAATTTGGTCCACACACTAAGTTAAAATCACTAATAAATATGGAATAGCTTTGACACCTACGGAATGGGCTAATCCAGGCCCCATTGCTCTGTAACCTGCAATTGAGTGGTCTAGCTGCATAAAACCTATGTACCTGGTGCGCCATTTTAGCAGCAGAGCTAAGCCAAATATTGGGATGTAATGCTGCAATTTGGGCCAAAGATTAAGTGGGTGGCACTAATAAATGTGCAACAGCTTTGGGACTTACATCTAGTAGTAAATCTACTGTAGGGAGGTTCCACGACTTGAGATGAACTATACTGGTTGCAGTATCTCATATATACAGGGGGTCATGTTCCCACCATAACTAAGCCAAATATTGAGATATTGTACTGCAATTTGGTCCACACACTAAGTAAAAATCACTAATAAATATGGATTAGCTTCGACACCGACACAATGGGCTAATCCAGGCCCCATTGCTCTGTAACCTGCAATTGAGTGGTCTAGCTGCATTAAACCCAAGTACCTGGTGCGCCATTTTGGCAGCAGAGCTAAGCCAAATATTGGGATGTAGTGCTGCAATTTGGGCCAAAGATTAAGTGGGTGGCACTAATAAATGTGCAACAGCTTTGGGACTTACATCTAGTAGTAAATCTACTGTAGGGAGGTTCCACGACTTGAGATGAACTATACTGGTTGCAGTATCTCATATATACAGGGGGTCATGTTCCCACCATAACTAAGCCAAATATTGAGATATTGTACTGCAATTTGGTCCACACACTAAGTAAAAATCACTAATAAATATGGATTAGCTTCGACACCGACGCAATGGGCTAATCCAGGCCCCATTGCTCTGTAACGTGCAATTGAGTGGTCTAGCTGCATAAAACCCATGTACCTGGTGCGCCATTTTGGCAGCAGAGCTAAGCCAAATATTGGGATGTAGTGCTGCAATTTGGGCCAAAGATTAAGTGGGTGGCACTAATAAATGTGTAACAGCTTTGGGACTTACATCTAGTAGTAAATCTACTGTAGGGAGGTTCCACGACTTGAGATGAACTATACTGGTTGCAGTATCTCATATATACAGGGGGTCATGTTCCCACCATAACTAAGCCAAATATTGAGATATTGTACTGCAATTTGGTCCACACACTAGTAAAAATCACTAATAAATATGGAATAGCTTCGACACCGACGGAATGGGCTAATCCAGGCCCCATTGCTCTGTAACGTGCAATTGAGTGGTCTAGCTGCATAAAACCCATGTACCTGGTGCGCCATTTTGGCAGCAGAGCTAAGCCAAATACTGGGATGTAATGATGCAATTTGGGCCAAGGATTAAGTGGGTGGCACTAATATATGTGCAACAGCTTTGGGACTTACATCTAGTAGTAAATCTACTGTAGGGAGGTTCCACGACTTGAGATGAACTATACTGGTTGCAGTATCTCATATATACAGGGGGTCATGTTCCCACCATAACTAAGCCAAATATTGAGATATTGTACTGCAATTTGGTCCACACACTAAGTAAAAATCACTCATAAATATGGATTAGCTTCGACACCGACGCAATGGGCTAATCCAGGCCCCATTGCTCTGTAACCTGCAATTGAGTGGTCTAGCTGCATTAAACCCATGTACCTGGTGCGCCATTTTGGCAGCAGAGCTAAGCCAAATATTGGGATGTAGTGCTGCAATTTGGGCCAAAGATTAAGTGGGTGGCACTAATAAATGTGCAACAGCTTTGGGATTTACATCTAGTAGTAAATCTACTGTAGGGAGGTTCCACGACTTGAGATGAACTATACTGGTTGCAGTATCTCATATATACAGGGGGTCATGTTCCCACCATAACTAAGCCAAATATTGAGATATTGTACTGCAATTTGGTCCACACACTAAGTAAAAATCACTAATAAATAACGATTAGCTTCGACACCGACGCAATGGGCTAATCCAGGCCCCATTGCTCTGTAACCTGCAATTGAGTGGTCTAGCTGCATTAAACCCATGTACCTGGTGTGCCATTTTGGCAGCAGAGCTAAGCCAAATATTGGGATGTAGTGCTGCAATTTGGGCCAAAGATTAAGTGGGTGGCACTAATAAATGTGCAACAGCTTTGGGACTTACATCTAGTAGTAAATCTACTGTAGGGAGGTTCCACGACTTGAGATGAACTATACTGGTTGCAGTATCTCATATATACAGGGGGTCATGTTCCCACCATAACTAAGCCAAATATTGAGATATTGTACTGCAATTTGGTCCACACACTAAGTTAAAATCACTAATAAATATGGAATAGCTTTGACACCTACGGAATGGGCTAATCCAGGCCCCATTGCTCTGTAACCTGCAATTGAGTGGTCTAGCTGCATAAAACCTATGTACCTGGTGCGCCATTTTAGCAGCAGAGCTAAGCCAAATATTGGGATGTAATGCTGCAATTTGGGCCAAAGATTAAGTGGGTGGCACTAATAAATGTGCAACAGCTTTGGGACTTACATCTAGTAGTAAATCTACTGTAGGGAGGTTCCACGACTTGAGATGAACTATACTGGTTGCAGTATCTCATATATACAGGGGGTCATGTTCCCACCATAACTAAGCCAAATATTGAGATATTGTACTGCAATTTGGTCCACACACTAAGTAAAAATCACTAATAAATATGGATTAGCTTCGACACCGACACAATGGGCTAATCCAGGCCCCATTGCTCTGTAACCTGCAATTGAGTGGTCTAGCTGCATTAAACCCAAGTACCTGGTGCGCCATTTTGGCAGCAGAGCTAAGCCAAATATTGGGATGTAGTGCTGCAATTTGGGCCAAAGATTAAGTGGGTGGCACTAATAAATGTGCAACAGCTTTGGGACTTACATCTAGTAGTAAATCTACTGTAGGGAGGTTCCACGACTTGAGATGAACTATACTGGTTGCAGTATCTCATATATACAGGGGGTCATGTTCCCACCATAACTAAGCCAAATATTGAGATATTGTACTGCAATTTGGTCCACACACTAAGTAAAAATCACTAATAAATATGGATTAGCTTCGACACCGACGCAATGGGCTAATCCAGGCCCCATTGCTCTGTAACGTGCAATTGAGTGGTCTAGCTGCATAAAACCCATGTACCTGGTGCGCCATTTTGGCAGCAGAGCTAAGCCAAATATTGGGATGTAGTGCTGCAATTTGGGCCAAAGATTAAGTGGGTGGCACTAATAAATGTGTAACAGCTTTGGGACTTACATCTAGTAGTAAATCTACTGTAGGGAGGTTCCACGACTTGAGATGAACTATACTGGTTGCAGTATCTCATATATACAGGGGGTCATGTTCCCACCATAACTAAGCCAAATATTGAGATATTGTACTGCAATTTGGTCCACACACTAGTAAAAATCACTAATAAATATGGAATAGCTTCGACACCGACGGAATGGGCTAATCCAGGCCCCATTGCTCTGTAACGTGCAATTGAGTGGTCTAGCTGCATAAAACCCATGTACCTGGTGCGCCATTTTGGCAGCAGAGCTAAGCCAAATACTGGGATGTAATGATGCAATTTGGGCCAAGGATTAAGTGGGTGGCACTAATATATGTGCAACAGCTTTGGGACTTACATCTAGTAGTAAATCTACTGTAGGGAGGTTCCACGACTTGAGATGAACTATACTGGTTGCAGTATCTCATATATACAGGGGGTCATGTTCCCACCATAACTAAGCCAAATATTGAGATATTGTACTGCAATTTGGTCCACACACTAAGTAAAAATCACTCATAAATATGGATTAGCTTCGACACCGACGCAATGGGCTAATCCAGGCCCCATTGCTCTGTAACCTGCAATTGAGTGGTCTAGCTGCATTAAACCCATGTACCTGGTGCGCCATTTTGGCAGCAGAGCTAAGCCAAATATTGGGATGTAGTGCTGCAATTTGGGCCAAAGATTAAGTGGGTGGCACTAATAAATGTGCAACAGCTTTGGGATTTACATCTAGTAGTAAATCTACTGTAGGGAGGTTCCACGACTTGAGATGAACTATACTGGTTGCAGTATCTCATATATACAGGGGGTCATGTTCCCACCATAACTAAGCCAAATATTGAGATATTGTACTGCAATTTGGTCCACACACTAAGTAAAAATCACTAATAAATAACGATTAGCTTCGACACCGACGCAATGGGCTAATCCAGGCCCCATTGCTCTGTAACCTGCAATTGAGTGGTCTAGCTGCATAAAACCTATGTACCTGGTGCGCCATTTTAGCAGCAGAGCTAAGCCAAATATTGGGATGTAATGCTGCAATTTGGGCCAAAGATTAAGTGGGTGGCACTAATAAATGTGCAACAGCTTTGGGACTTACATCTAGTAGTAAATCTACTGTAGGGAGGTTCCACGACTTGAGATGAACTATACTGGTTGCAGTATCTCATATATACAGGGGGTCATGTTCCCACCATAACTAAGCCAAATATTGAGATATTGTACTGCAATTTGGTCCACACACTAAGTAAAAATCACTAATAAATATGGATTAGCTTCGACACCGACGCAATTGGCTAATCCAGGCCCCATTGCTCTGTAACGTGCAATTGAGTGGTCTAGCTGCATAAAACCCATGTACCTGGTGCGCCATTTTGACAGCAGAGCTAAGCCAAATATTGGGATGTAGTGCTGCAATTTGGGCCAAAGATTAAGTGGGTGGCACTAATAAATGTGCAACAGCTTTGGGACTTACATCTAGTAGTAAATCTACTGTAGGGAGGTTCCACGACTTGAGATGAACTATACTGGTTGCAGTATCTCATATATACAGGGGGTCATGTTCCCACCATAACTAAGCCAAATATTGAGATATTGTACTGCAATTTGGTCCACACACTAAGTAAAAATCACTAATAAATATGGAATAGTTTCGACACCGACGGAATGGGCTAATCCAGGCCCCATTGCTCTGTAACGTGCAATTGAGTGGTCTAGCTGCATAAAACCCATGTACCTGGTGCGCCATTTTGGCAGCAGAGCTAAGCCAAATATTGGGATGTAGTGCTGCAATTTGGGCCAAAGATTAAGTGGGTGGCACTAATAAATGTGCAACAGCTTTGGGACTTACATCTAGTAGTAAATCTACTGTAGGGAGGTTCCACGACTTGAGATGAACTATACTGGTTGCAGTATCTCATATATACAGGGGGTCATGTTCCCACCATAACTAAGCCAAATATTGAGATATTGTACTGCAATTTGGTCCACACACTTAGTAAAAATCACTAATAAATATGGATTAGCTTCGACACCGACGCAATGGGCCAATCCAGGCCCCATTGCTCTGTAACGTGCAATTGAGTGGTCTAGCTGCATAAAACCCATGTACCTGGTGCGCCATTTTGGCAGCAGAGCTAAGCCAAATATTGGGATGTAGTGCTGCAATTTGGGCCAAAGATTAAGTGGGTGGCACTAATAAATGTGCAACAGCTTTGGGACTTACATCTAGTAGTAAATCTACTGTAGGGAGGTTCCATGACTTGAGATGAACTATACTGGTTGCAGTATCTCATATATACAGGGGGTCATGTTCCCACCATAACTAAGCCAAATATTGAGATATTGTACTGCAATTTGGTCCACACACTAAGTAAAAATCACTAATAAATATGGATTAGCTTCGACACCGACACAATGGGCTAATCCAGGCCCCATTGCTCTGTAACCTGCAATTGAGTGGTCTAGCTGCATTAAACCCAAGTACCTGGTGCGCCATTTTGGCAGCAGAGCTAAGCCAAATATTGGGATGTAGTGCTGCAATTTGGGCCAAAGATTAAGTGGGTGGCACTAATAAATGTGCAACAGCTTTGGGACTTACATCTAGTAGTAAATCTACTGTAGGGAGGTTCCACGACTTGAGATGAACTATACTGGTTGCAGTATCTCATATATACAGGGGGTCATGTTCCCACCATAACTAAGCCAAATATTGAGATATTGTACTGCAATTTGGTCCACACACTAAGTAAAAATCACTAATAAATATGGATTAGCTTCGACACCGACGCAATGGGCTAATCCAGGCCCCATTGCTCTGTAACGTGCAATTGAGTGGTCTAGCTGCATAAAACCCATGTACCTGGTGCGCCATTTTGGCAGCAGAGCTAAGCCAAATATTGGGATGTAGTGCTGCAATTTGGGCCAAAGATTAAGTGGGTGGCACTAATAAATGTGTAACAGCTTTGGGACTTACATCTAGTAGTAAATCTACTGTAGGGAGGTTCCACGACTTGAGATGAACTATACTGGTTGCAGTATCTCATATATACAGGGGGTCATGTTCCCACCATAACTAAGCCAAATATTGAGATATTGTACTGCAATTTGGTCCACACACTAAGTAAAAATCACTAATAAATATGGAATAGTTTCGACACCGACGGAATGGGCTAATCCAGGCCCCATTGCTCTGTAACGTGCAATTGAGTGGTCTAGCTGCATAAAACCCATGTACCTGGTGCGCCATTTTGGCAGCAGAGCTAAGCCAAATATTGGGATGTAGTGCTGCAATTTGGGCCAAAGATTAAGTGGGTGGCACTAATAAATGTGCAACAGCTTTGGGACTTACATCTAGTAGTAAATCTACTGTAGGGAGGTTCCACGACTTGAGATGAACTATACTGGTTGCAGTATCTCATATATACAGGGGGTCATGTTCCCACCATAACTAAGCCAAATATTGAGATATTGTACTGCAATTTGGTCCACACACTTAGTAAAAATCACTAATAAATATGGATTAGCTTCGACACCGACGCAATGGGCCAATCCAGGCCCCATTGCTCTGTAACGTGCAATTGAGTGGTCTAGCTGCATAAAACCCATGTACCTGGTGCGCCATTTTGGCAGCAGAGCTAAGCCAAATATTGGGATGTAGTGCTGCAATTTGGGCCAAAGATTAAGTGGGTGGCACTAATAAATGTGCAACAGCTTTGGGACTTACATCTAGTAGTAAATCTACTGTAGGGAGGTTCCACGACTTGAGATGAACTATACTGGTTGCAGTATCTCATATATACAGGGGGTCATGTTCCCACCATAACTAAGCCAAATATTGAGATATTGTACTGCAATTTGGTCCACACACTAAGTAAAAATCACTAATAAATATGGATTAGCTTCGACACCGACACAATGGGCTAATCCAGGCCCCATTGCTCTGTAACCTGCAATTGAGTGGTCTAGCTGCATTAAACCCAAGTACCTGGTGCGCCATTTTGGCAGCAGAGCTAAGCCAAATATTGGGATGTAGTGCTGCAATTTGGGCCAAAGATTAAGTGGGTGGCACTAATAAATGTGCAACAGCTTTGAGACTTACATCTAGTAGTAAATCTACTGTAGGGAGGTTCCACGACTTGAGATGAACTATACTGGTTGCAGTATCTCATATATACAGGGGGTCATGTTCCCACCATAACTAAGCCAAATATTGAGATATTGTACTGCAATTTGGTCCACACACTAAGTAAAAATCACTAATAAATATGGATTAGCTTCGACACCGACGCAATGGGCTAATCCAGGCCCCATTGCTCTGTAACGTGCAATTGAGTGGTCTAGCTGCATAAAACCCATGTACCTGGTGCGCCATTTTGGCAGCAGAGCTAAGCCAAATATTGGGATGTAGTGCTGCAATTTGGGCCAAAGATTAAGTGGGTGGCACTAATAAATGTGTAACAGCTTTGGGACTTACATCTAGTAGTAAATCTACTGTAGGGAGGTTCCACGACTTGAGATGAACTATACTGGTTGCAGTATCTCATATATACAGGGGGTCATGTTCCCACCATAACTAAGCCAAATATTGAGATATTGTACTGCAATTTGGTCCACACACTAGTAAAAATCACTAATAAATATGGAATAGCTTCGACACCGACGGAATGGGCTAATCCAGGCCCCATTGCTCTGTAACGTGCAATTGAGTGGTCTAGCTGCATAAAACCCATGTACCTGGTGCGCCATTTTGGCAGCAGAGCTAAGCCAAATACTGGGATGTAATAATGCAATTTGGGCCAAGGATTAAGTGGGTGGCACTAATATATGTGCAACAGCTTTGGGACTTACATCTAGTAGTAAATCTACTGTAGGGAGGTTCCACGACTTGAGATGAACTATACTGGTTGCAGTATCTCATATATACAGGGGGTCATGTTCCCACCATAACTAAGCCAAATATTGAGATATTGTACTGCAATTTGGTCCACACACTAAGTAAAAATCACTCATAAATATGGATTAGCTTCGACACCGACGCAATGGGCTAATCCAGGCCCCATTGCTCTGTAACCTGCAATTGAGTGGTCTAGCTGCATTAAACCCATGTACCTGGTGCGCCATTTTGGCAGCAGAGCTAAGCCAAATATTGGGATGTAGTGCTGCAATTTGGGCCAAAGATTAAGTGGGTGGCACTAATAAATGTGCAACAGCTTTGGGATTTACATCTAGTAGTAAATCTACTGTAGGGAGGTTCCACGACTTGAGATGAACTATACTGGTTGCAGTATCTCATATATACAGGGGGTCATGTTCCCACCATAACTAAGCCAAATATTGAGATATTGTACTGCAATTTGGTCCACACACTAAGTAAAAATCACTAATAAATAACGATTAGCTTCGACACCGACGCAATGGGCTAATCCAGGCCCCATTGCTCTGTAACCTGCAATTGAGTGGTCTAGCTGCATTAAACCCATGTACCTGGTGTGCCATTTTGGCAGCAGAGCTAAGCCAAATATTGGGATGTAGTGCTGCAATTTGGGCCAAAGATTAAGTGGGTGGCACTAATAAATGTGCAACAGCTTTGGGACTTACATCTAGTAGTAAATCTACTGTAGGGAGGTTCCACGACTTGAGATGAACTATACTGGTTGCAGTATCTCATATATACAGGGGGTCATGTTCCCACCATAACTAAGCCAAATATTGAGATATTGTACTGCAATTTGGTCCACACACTAAGTTAAAATCACTAATAAATATGGAATAGCTTTGACACCTACGGAATGGGCTAATCCAGGCCCCATTGCTCTGTAACCTGCAATTGAGTGGTCTAGCTGCATAAAACCTATGTACCTGGTGCGCCATTTTAGCAGCAGAGCTAAGCCAAATATTGGGATGTAATGCTGCAATTTGGGCCAAAGATTAAGTGGGTGGCACTAATAAATGTGCAACAGCTTTGGGACTTACATCTAGTAGTAAATCTACTGTAGGGAGGTTCCACGACTTGAGATGAACTATACTGGTTGCAGTATCTCATATATACAGGGGGTCATGTTCCCACCATAACTAAGCCAAATATTGAGATATTGTACTGCAATTTGGTCCACACACTAAGTAAAAATCACTAATAAATATGGATTAGCTTCGACACCGACACAATGGGCTAATCCAGGCCCCATTGCTCTGTAACCTGCAATTGAGTGGTCTAGCTGCATTAAACCCAAGTACCTGGTGCGCCATTTTGGCAGCAGAGCTAAGCCAAATATTGGGATGTAGTGCTGCAATTTGGGCCAAAGATTAAGTGGGTGGCACTAATAAATGTGCAACAGCTTTGGGACTTACATCTAGTAGTAAATCTACTGTAGGGAGGTTCCACGACTTGAGATGAACTATACTGGTTGCAGTATCTCATATATACAGGGGGTCATGTTCCCACCATAACTAAGCCAAATATTGAGATATTGTACTGCAATTTGGTCCACACACTAAGTAAAAATCACTAATAAATATGGATTAGCTTCGACACCGACGCAATGGGCTAATCCAGGCCCCATTGCTCTGTAACGTGCAATTGAGTGGTCTAGCTGCATAAAACCCATGTACCTGGTGCGCCATTTTGGCAGCAGAGCTAAGCCAAATATTGGGATGTAGTGCTGCAATTTGGGCCAAAGATTAAGTGGGTGGCACTAATAAATGTGTAACAGCTTTGGGACTTACATCTAGTAGTAAATCTACTGTAGGGAGGTTCCACGACTTGAGATGAACTATACTGGTTGCAGTATCTCATATATACAGGGGGTCATGTTCCCACCATAACTAAGCCAAATATTGAGATATTGTACTGCAATTTGGTCCACACACTAGTAAAAATCACTAATAAATATGGAATAGCTTCGACACCGACGGAATGGGCTAATCCAGGCCCCATTGCTCTGTAACGTGCAATTGAGTGGTCTAGCTGCATAAAACCCATGTACCTGGTGCGCCATTTTGGCAGCAGAGCTAAGCCAAATACTGGGATGTAATGATGCAATTTGGGCCAAGGATTAAGTGGGTGGCACTAATATATGTGCAACAGCTTTGGGACTTACATCTAGTAGTAAATCTACTGTAGGGAGGTTCCACGACTTGAGATGAACTATACTGGTTGCAGTATCTCATATATACAGGGGGTCATGTTCCCACCATAACTAAGCCAAATATTGAGATATTGTACTGCAATTTGGTCCACACACTAAGTAAAAATCACTCATAAATATGGATTAGCTTCGACACCGACGCAATGGGCTAATCCAGGCCCCATTGCTCTGTAACCTGCAATTGAGTGGTCTAGCTGCATTAAACCCATGTACCTGGTGCGCCATTTTGGCAGCAGAGCTAAGCCAAATATTGGGATGTAGTGCTGCAATTTGGGCCAAAGATTAAGTGGGTGGCACTAATAAATGTGCAACAGCTTTGGGATTTACATCTAGTAGTAAATCTACTGTAGGGAGGTTCCACGACTTGAGATGAACTATACTGGTTGCAGTATCTCATATATACAGGGGGTCATGTTCCCACCATAACTAAGCCAAATATTGAGATATTGTACTGCAATTTGGTCCACACACTAAGTAAAAATCACTAATAAATAAGGATTAGCTTCGACACCGACGCAATGGGCTAATCCAGGCCCCATTGCTCTGTAACCTGCAATTGAGTGGTCTAGCTGCATTAAACCCATGTACCTGGTGTGCCATTTTGGCAGCAGAGCTAAGCCAAATATTGGGATGTAGTGCTGCAATTTGGGCCAAAGATTAAGTGGGTGGCACTAATAAATGTGCAACAGCTTTGGGACTTACATCTAGTAGTAAATCTACTGTAGGGAGGTTCCACGACTTGAGATGAACTATACTGGTTGCAGTATCTCATATATACAGGGGGTCATGTTCCCACCATAACTAAGCCAAATATTGAGATATTGTACTGCAATTTGGTCCACACACTAAGTTAAAATCACTAATAAATATGGAATAGCTTTGACACCTACGGAATGGGCTAATCCAGGCCCCATTGCTCTGTAACCTGCAATTGAGTGGTCTAGCTGCATAAAACCTATGTACCTGGTGCGCCATTTTAGCAGCAGAGCTAAGCCAAATATTGGGATGTAATGCTGCAATTTGGGCCAAAGATTAAGTGGGTGGCACTAATAAATGTGCAACAGCTTTGGGACTTACATCTAGTAGTAAATCTACTGTAGGGAGGTTCCACGACTTGAGATGAACTATACTGGTTGCAGTATCTCATATATACAGGGGGTCATGTTCCCACCATAACTAAGCCAAATATTGAGATATTGTACTGCAATTTGGTCCACACACTAAGTAAAAATCACTAATAAATATGGATTAGCTTCGACACCGACGCAATTGGCTAATCCAGGCCCCATTGCTCTGTAACGTGCAATTGAGTGGTCTAGCTGCATAAAACCCATGTACCTGGTGCGCCATTTTGACAGCAGAGCTAAGCCAAATATTGGGATGTAGTGCTGCAATTTGGGCCAAAGATTAAGTGGGTGGCACTAATAAATGTGTAACAGCTTTGGGACTTACATCTAGTAGTAAATCTACTGTAGGGAGGTTCCACGACTTGAGATGAACTATACTGGTTGCAGTATCTCATATATACAGGGGGTCATGTTCCCACCATAACTAAGCCAAATATTGAGATATTGTACTGCAATTTGGTCCACACACTAAGTAAAAATCACTAATAAATATGGAATAGCTTCGACACCGACGGAATGGGCTAATCCAGGCCCCATTGCTCTGTAACCTGCAATTGAGTGGTCTAGCTGCATTAAACCCATGTACCTGGTGCGCCATTTTGGCAGCAGAGCTAAGCCAAATATTGGGATGTAGTGCTGCAATTTGGGCCAAAGATTAAGTGGGTGGCACTAATAAATGTGCAACAGCTTTGGGACTTACATCTAGTAGTAAATCTACTGTAGGGAGGTTCCACGACTTGAGATGAACTATACTGGTTGCAGTATCTCATATATACAGGGGGTCATGTTCCCACCATAACTAAGCCAAATATTGAGATATTGTACTGCAATTTGGTCCACACACTAAGTAAAAATCACTAATAAATATGGATTAGCTTCGACACCGACGCAATGGGCTAATCCAGGCCCCATTGCTCTGTAACGTGCAATTGAGTGGTCTAGCTGCATAAAACCCATGTACCTGGTGCGCCATTTTGGCAGCAGAGCTAAGCCAAATATTGGGATGTAGTGCTGCAATTTGGGCCAAAGATTAAGTGGGTGGCACTAATAAATGTGCAACAGCTTTGGGACTTACATCTAGTAGTAAATCTACTGTAGGGAGGTTCCACGACTTGAGATGAACTATACTGGTTGCAGTATCTCATATATACAGGGGTCATGTTCCCACCATAACTAAGCCAAATATTGAGATATTGTACTGCAATTTGGTCCACACACTAAGTAAAAATCACTAATAAATATGGAATAGCTTCGACACCTACGCAATGGGCTAATCTAGGCCCCATTGCTCTGTAACCTGCAATTGAGTGGTCTAGCTGCATAAAACCCATGTACCTGGTGCGCCATTTTGGCTGTATACTGCAGTCTATAACTATAACTTATACTGCAGTCTATAACATAGATACAGCCATACATAGATACAGACTGCAGTATACAGACATACATAGATACCTGGTATTTTGGCAGTATCAAGAAAGACTAGGTCGACTATTATCTAGGTCGACCACTTGGTAACTTGTTGAATGAAATGTGTTATATGGTGTGTCCTACAAGAAGGCTACTTTGTTTATTTGGAAAGTCCAGTATATGTGACACATTAGTGTGTGGGTCAAGTACTGACTTTGTTTGTGTATTTTATTTTTTTTTGGAGGGAAATTAGAATGATGCATTTGTGTTGAAAGTTTTGAAGAAAAAAGTTTGGATTATTTGGACAATGGAAATGGATGTTTTTGGTAAGTAAATGTGTATTGTAAAATTATCATAAATTTAATATTGCATTATGTACATATTGGATTAGTTTTAAATGAGTATTACATATATTCATGCATTTCAAAGTGTAATTGAAATTTGGTTGTAAATGTCATGCAGTGGATTAGCTGGGTTAAGCTGTAATCTATGCAGTGGTAGTTTGAATTGTTTTTTGTTTTGAAGTGTAAGTTTCAATACTGCTTCAGTACAAATAAGATATGTAATGTAATACTTTATTTGCTTTATTGCATATTTATTGTGTGTTTGTTCATTGGGGTAAATATGAATGTTTAGTGTAAATTGAATATTAACTTGGTTTTATTTAGTGTGTAGATAGTAGATCTGTTATATACTGCTCAGCCAGTGAATTTCGTCACCCCAGTGAAGTTTGTCACTCGTATTTTATGACAGTATTAAAACTTCTTTACAGTGACCTTCCTGCAAACAATTATACCTTGCTCCCCAAGGCAACTATTCCACTTTTTAAAATATGGATATTGCTGGTCCTTGAACGCTTTTATAGCAGCTGACGAACTTCACTGGGGTGACGAAATTCACTGGCTGAGCAGTACAGAGGTGATTCATATTGGTAAATTTCAGAATTTAGTAAATTGGAATTTGGTGACATATACTATTGAACAGCATACTGTTATATAGTTATATTAGTAAGTCATTGAGTGGACTAATGATAATGAGTCAGTATGTATGTCTGATTGATACTGATACATATAAATGTGATTTTAATGATAATGATGTATAGCTATTGTTATTGTCTTTTTGTTAGGGTTTACCTTATGCTACAATAAAGATGTAACTGATGATGACACTGTTTTGCTGAACCCCTTCCTCGGTCACAAATGGCGCAGTCAGCAGTTGCAGGATAGCACGCTCTTCAGCTCAAGACTTGGTACAGTTACAGAGGGTGATGCAAGAACATTGATAGCAGAGAGGACACAGAAGGTTTGGTGAATGGCAACACACGCTGAGGGAGGTCTCTGTGTATGTGTGATTAAAGAACTGTCACGGTAAGACATTAAACTGACATTTTCATCAACTGGACGGCAAGCAAGGGTGATAGCTGTAAACTGCTGATAAGCGACAACAGTTCAATGTGGTGAACCAGAAGATAAATTTAGTGTGAACTGATTGGACTGGTTATTAGTTGAATACTTGCAGTTGTAGGGCTAGTTATATATTGCCTTTAATTTGCCGGTTGTAATGCTTTATCAAGTAATAGGGTAAAGTTAATGTGTATGGTGATTTCTTGTAAGTTGAAGTGATAGAGAGTGGTCATTTATATTGTATTGTGTACCTCTGTTGTTCAATGAGCATTATGTGATTCAGCCAATGCAGTTAATGAGATTTAATAAATAAATATAGTTAGAACCCCCATATTTAAGCATCATAAATTGTTGTTCAAAATGGCGACAGCAGATGAGCCAAAAGGTCAAATGGAGGCAATGCAACAGCAGTTGAAGGACTTGAGTGTAAAGAAAATGGTATATGCCAAAGATAGGAAGTTTGGGAAGCTGAATAAGGACACTGATGTTTCTGAGTGGATAGAACATATGGGTGACTTTGTGAAGAATTTGTTCAGTGTTAAATGTGAGAAGGTGAGGTACATTTTAATTCAAGATGCCAGGATGCCAGGATGGAGGTAAGGTTCCGTGCACAAATAGATGGTGGTGAAGGATTTAAAGAGTGGGCATAGAGAAAGTAGCAGTAAAAAGGACATGTCAGTATGGAAAAAGGTAGTGTCTTGTTTTTATTGCAAGAAGCCAGGACATATAAAAGCAAATTGTTATGCATTGAAGGGTCGCAAGGGCAATTTAAACTTGAACAACCCAGTGGCCAAGTGAGCGAGCCATTGGGAGGACACACATGCTCACATCCACAGATTGAGGACATTTCAAATTCCAGTATATGTGAGTTAAGGAAGAAGTTAGTTGGGAAATGCCCACTGACATTGGAGAAGATGGCTGGAGTTGAAGCCTGGTGTCTGGTAGATTCTGGGTCTGAGGTAACAACCGTGACTGAATCTTTCTACAACAAGTGTTTACGTGACTCAAAGTTGCAGAACACATTTGGCTGGGTTCTACTTAAGGCTGCAAATTGAGTGGGAATTCCTTGTGTTGAGCTGCTTGAGATAGACATGGAGGTAGCTGCAAAAGTTTTCAAGAAGGTATGTGTGATTGTAGTGAAGGATCCTATTGATAGCTCGACCAGTGAAAGGAAGAAGATGGTTCCAGGTGTTATAGGATACAATCTTTTACAGAAGATGATTGCTGGTCAGAACCTGGAAAAAGACTTTAGTTTTCTGACAATCCTTAGTCAAGAGTCTCAAGCATGGGCAAACCAGATTAAGATGTTCCAGAACAAGGTAACTTGGACAGAGAAGGTGGAGGCACAGGTATCGCAGGGACTTACAAGCCGTGTGGGTTTTGTGAGAGTGCATTGTAGGAGGAATAGTCCAGTGACGGTACCAGCAAAGACAGCGGTGACATTAATTGGGACCACACCTCATCTTCCAGATGGCTATGATGTAGTAGTAGAGATAACCAATTTGCCATCCGTTCCTGAGGGATTAATAGTATACCCCACATTCGGAAAGACTAGGAACAACAGAGTGTCATTGCGGGTTATGAATCTGTCGCAACAAGCTAATACTTTTCATCATACCCAAAAGATCGCTGAAGTCTCATTGGGAGAGGTTGAACTACCTGATATTGACATCAAGCTAAATCAAATGAGTGACTTAGGGTCTGTGGTAGAAGGTCAAGTGACAGTTTTGTCAAGTTCTGAAAGGTCAAGGGTTTTGTCATTGATTCGGGACTTTCATGATGTATTCAGCAAGAGTGATAGAGACTTGGGACATTGCACCATAGGGAAGCATTCAATAACTACAGAGGATAATGTTCCAGTAAAGCTACCTGATAGGAGGATTGCTCCACAAATGGTTCCTGAGGTGAAGAAGATACTACAGAATTGGTTGCAAGATGGCATAATAAAGGAAAGCAACAGTCCTTATGCTTCACAACTGGTTTTGGTCAGGAAGAAATGTGGAAAGATCAGAGCTTGCCTTGATTTTAGACTTTTGAACAATAAAACAATCAAAGATACATTTCCTTTACCGTCTATTGACATGGCTTTAGACTCTGTAAGGAGCAAGGTTTTTCAGTGCACTTGATCTGACACAAGGATACCTGCATGTTCCTATGGATGAAAGAGATCAGCACAAGACTGCGTTCAGGGCTTTAGGAGGATTGTATGAATTCTGTAGAATGCCTTTTGGGTTATGCAATGCAGGATCAACCTTTTCAAGAGTGATGAACAAGATGATGAGTGATTATGTCTTAGACTTACTGATTTTGTTTCTGGATGATGTGCTGGTGTATCCAGAATCCTCTGAGGATATGATGCTCAACTTGGCCAAGGTGTTTCAAAGATTAAGGGAGCATAACATGAAGCTACAGCCATCCAAGTGTTACTTGTTCAAGTGTATCATCAGATATTTGGGACATGAAGTGTCTGAGAATGGAGTACACACAGATCCTGAAAAGATTCGTGCAATCAGAGAGTATCCCGTACCTGAAACCGTAGCTGATGTTCGTAGCTTTCTGGGGCTCTGCTCTTATTACCGGAGATATATAAAGAACTTTGCAACAATAGCAGCACCTCTTCATGTTGTGATTGTACAAGTGGGTGCATCAACTTCGAAGAAGAAGAAGGTCTTAGTTCTGAAGGAGTGGAATTCTCGTTGTCAGTCTGCCTTTGAGAACTTAAAGGAGAAGTTGGGTTCAGCTCCGGTTTTGTCTTTTCCAGACTTTACTTTGCCGTTCATAGTGGAGATTGACGCAAGCATAGAAGGCTTGGGTGCTGTGTTGTCACAGAAACAGGAAAGCAGGACATTGGTGATTGCGTATGCAAGTAGGCATCTGAAGAAGCATGAAAGGTGTATGAAGAACTTTAGCTCAATGAAAATGGAGTTAATGGCTATGACATGGGCCATAGTAAAGAAATTTAAGGACTACTTGTATGGATCAAAATTCACTGTTCTGACAAACAACAACACTTTCACACATGTAATGAGTGCCAAAAGATGGGTTGGTTAGCTGAGCTAGCCGATTTTGACTTTGACATCAAGTACCGGACTGGGAAGAGCAATGTCAGTGCTGATCTTTTAAGCAGACACCCTGTAGATGATGTAACAGAGTTTCCATCAGTTGAGATTTCAGTGATACTGGATGTTGAAAGACAATGTTGTTCCATACCCGATGAGTGGTTGGTAGTTAGATCTTGTGCATCAGCTAATGAAGTTTTACTGGCTGGTCCGACTATGGTGAATGAAATGTCTTCTTCATATTTACCATCCTACATGCCAGATGACATCCGTCAGTTGCAAGAAAGTGATGTTCACTCATTTCGTGAAAGAAGGTAGGAAACCTGGATATGCTGAAGTTTTAAATGAGTATTAGTAGTAGTAGTGATGAGGATAATTCTGATTCCAATCCGGATGAGATTTATGAAGATTCTGTATCAGAATCAGATAGTGTAGATAAATGTGTATTGTAAACTTATTATAAATTTAATATTGCATTATATACATATTGGATTAGTTTTAAATGAGTATTACATATAATCATGTATTTCAAAGTGCAGTTGAAATTTGGTTGTAAATGTCATGCAGTGGATTAACTGGGTTAAGCTGTAATCTATGCAGTGGTAGTTTGAATTGTTTTTTGTTTTGAAGTGTAAGTTTCAATACTGCTTCAGTACAAATAAGATATGTAATGTAATACTTTATTTGCTTTATTGCATTGGGTATTTCCATGTATTATTTCAGTGAGATAGAGATACCTTAGTTGGGTCTTCATCTGGATAGCTGGATGCTGTTGGGTTACCTGTAGCAAGATTACGGTGGATTGGCTGTTTGCTGTGTGTTTGTTCGTTGGGGTAAATATGAATGTTTAGTGTAAATTGAATATTAATTTGGTTTTATTTAGTGTGTAGATAGTAGATCTGTTATATACAGAGGTGATTCATATTGGTAAATTTCAGAATTTAGTAAATTGGAATTTGGTTACATATACTATTGAACAGCATATTGCTATATAGTTATATTAGTAAGTCATTGAGTGGACTAATGATAATGAGTCTGTCTGTATGTCTGATTGATACTGATACTTATAAATGTGATTTTAATGATAATTATGTATAGCTATTGTTATTGTATTTTTGTTAGGGTTTTTCCTTATGCTACAATAAAGATGTAACTGAAGATAGCACTGTTTCGCTGAACCCCTTCCTCGGTCACAGGCATTATGAATATATTTAAGGGTTTATTAGTTAAATGCCTTTCAAGTAAAATTTTTTCTACCAAACTTTAAGATGGCTATCCCTTATGTGTCTAAAACTTTCTTGAAATTGCTCTAGCTGTAATGGTTTTTGAGATATTGGCGAATTATTCAGGCTACACTGTATCTGTTGAAAACTGAGTGAGCCTGTGACTATTAATTAGCATAATGGTTTAAAGCGAAATGAGATAAAAAAGGTGGGATAGTGGTGAGTGTAAAATAGCAAAAAAAATAAATAAAAAACAAGAGCATTCAGGGAGCTTATACCTCAGCCAAGCCCAGCACTTCCACTATCAAGATAAACAAGCATCTCTCACTTATGCATGAAAGGCTGATATACCTAATAAGTAGCTGTATTTTAACAATATGCCCCAGTAATGAGTCCTCATACTACCATATGTATAAAAACAAATTACTAAAGTATGACTTTAGAAGTTGTCAGCCTTACAAAATCTAATCATAAAGAAATATCTTCCATAATTTGTCATGAAGAGAAACCAGGTTACAACAAGGGGATGCTCACCTGATACATACTTACATTATATACACTTCATAAATAAATATCTTGCAGCCTTAGGGTGGGTGGAGATTAAGTGCCACAAAGGTACTCCTAATAGATTACATTTATTGTTTGTTTTGTTTGTGGCAAGTTATAAGAGGCCGATTTTCTGAGGGACTAATTATAGGGGTCAATTTGTTAATGGGGTACTTTTTCAAGCTCCATATTCATGACTGTCGTCAAACCATATCTGAATCTACACTGGTAATCCTAATCAGGATCTGCATCAAAAATCTAAAATTTTACTCAGTACTATTTATATGCAAGACTTTGTATAATCCCAGGCACTGCATGTATGATATCATATTTGTGATTTTTACCAATGGCTATATTATCACCCAAAGAGAACAACAGTACAATATTTTGTCCACCAGTGCTATGCTTTTGATTCAAGTTTCATAGTTACATTGTGGATGCTATTTGATTATTAAATTTTAAGATTTTCATAATTTAAACATATTTGTGATCTGTTAAAAACATAAATATGTATCTATGAACCAAAAGTAATAAGACTTGAATGTAATAATCTGTATAAAGTAACCCATATATTATAAAATATGAAATGTCATTAGATAAAGCAAATTAAATTTAGACCTAATATTTACTACAATGTAACATTATTTCAAAGAAATAATCAAGTTGAACACATGAATAGCACTGTTGAAATTTTAATTTATAAAATATATAAAACACTCTGCATTGTGACGTCATCACCATGTTTAATGTCACAGGCCTTTGAACTTTTAGTACAGGTGTCAATGATCATGTACACATGGGTGACCTGTCTACTTGTCAGTAACTAGGTATTTTTTGAGTGTCAGGAGCAATGTTTACAGAGTACGCTAGGATCATTTGTAGTTTCCCAGTTTGTCACACTGGATTGGCAAAATATCAAACATATTTGATAATTCCCCACGGAACACTACTAATTGCCAAGAAAACATGCAATTGGGATTAAATATATATTTATTAATCTCCTAAAACATTGTTATCTAGTTGACTAGAAACATGATTATAAAACATAGCAATTACTAAAGCACTTCAAATTACTAACTGATAAGAACATTACTGTCCAAGTTCTAAAATGTTATTTTAATCCGCTGAGAGGTTTGCAATATCTATCATTGACATCACTATAAATTACTAGAATTTGTTTATTTGTTTATTTGGGGTTTTACGTCGCTTTCAACACTGTACAGGTCATATCACGATGGGTAGTTGGAAGGGCAGAGGAAACCAGTACATACAGTTCGTTAGGGTTCTGTACTGTAAACTGCCGACCAACGGCAAGCAACTACCAGCTTTCCCACTTGAGGCCGTGCCGGGAATCGAACCCCGGCCTCAGAGGTGGGAGGCAAGAGTGTTACCACTCTGCCACCGTGGCCCCTATATAGATTACTAGAAGCATTGGCAGTGAAATGACTACAGTTTACTAAACCAATGTGGGTAAGAAAATGAAGATCATTGTAATGGTTTACTCCAAGCATTGGCAAACAAATGATTACATTTTACAGAGACAATGCTGATTAAAGTAAAATGGGCAACATTACTGCAAGTTATATTTGCAAACTACAATCTTGTATTAAAGCAAGGGAAGCCCAATGTGAAACCAAGTGTGTGATATTTATATTATAATTAAATGTAGTAAAGCATGTGACCTCCAGCAAGGTTGCCCAAACTGCTGAGAAAGCCAGAGAACTACCAAATTTAGACAGGTTGTCTAATTACAGTGTAATGCATATATAGAAGAGTTTGAGAATGAAGAGACTGTAGATTACAGTATGAAGAGGTGCCCTATAGCAGATGGTTCAGATGTGCATAGAAAGCAATAAGGATTATCAAGCAGATTTCAGATCACATGCAAACACATATATACCCAATGAACGTGTGCCACCAGGGCACAGCAAACCTGTGTTTTGCTGTGTCCAGTCAATGAGAATCTGATGGACAGCCTGCAAATTATGCTGTGCTCAAAAGCATTTAATCCAATATCCCATAGTAAAACAGCTTAGGCAGAACAAAGGAAGTGCCATTAAACCGGCATTCCTGTTCACATGATATTAACATTTATAAACTGATAAAAGATCCAATCAACACCAGCCAGAAAGTTAAAATCAAAATATAAAGAGTAGATTAAGGGTCAAAATCTGACCTGTGAGGTCAACCCATTGGATTGTGAAAAATGTAATTCTTTCATATTAAATGTGCTAAAGCACAGAAGCCTCCACAGTTTTTCAATTTATAGTCAAATCAACCTTATCAAGTTCAGAGAATATCTATAGACCACACAACTAATATAATAAAGCAAAATAAAGAAATAGTTCTAATCTGGTCCTTCCTCTACCACTGGTTCAGGTGGCAGAAGCCCTAATGTGCCATCCTCGATCTTCTCCCTCAAGTTGCTTCTGTTAGAAATCTGTGCATCTAATGAAGATCCACTTGACCTAACATCTACCCAGCGGAATTTGTATTCTGCATCAACCATGGCTAGCAGCAAAAGGGAATAGAATCCCTTGTAGTTGTAATATTCATCGCCACTACATCAGGGCATTCCATCTGGTAATGAACTTGTCCTCCAAATTTTCCAGTCTCCAGGGCAGGTCAGATACTCAGCATATTCAGCATGGATGGCCTGACAGACCTGGGGAATGAATTTACAAATGGTGGTTTGGCCAAGCAACCATTGATACTGCAAAGATGTGTAGGTCTCTCCAGTTGCCAGTTTTCTCAGTGTTATTGGCAGTTTCAATCCAACTTCTAAGGGATTCATTAAATTGGTGTCTGACTTCTTGATGCGGTGGTGTATGCTTTTTCCAATGAGGTAAAAAAGGCAGGTGACATCCTGACAAAATTCTGATCACCCAGGATATCAGTCTGTATTAAGTCATCCAGGAGGGTTCTATAGCCTCAACTTTCTTTTCTTTTAACTATCCAGTTCATAACCCAGGGATTTGGTAGCTTTCATCTTTTCCTGGGGGCTGACTGTGGCTATGGCGCTGTCTATAGGGTATGGCTCATGAAAAAATAAAAGTACCCTAACCTTCTACAGAAAGTGTCTCGGATGTGTAGCAGTGACAAATAATGATTTATGGCAACCAGAAGGGGTTTACATCATGAGGCTTTGTTCCTGACTCTCAATCCCGACTCTAGAAATTAATCAGTCCAGTCAGGAAATGCTTTAGTCCTGTCAGTTTGTCAGTATGGCTTGTCGGGACTTGATAAGACTTGTCTGTTAGGGGTTTATGGCTTGTCCTTTTAGTGTCCTATCTAGTTGTGGAGAAAGGCATCCTGTCCCCAAGTCAAGTCGAGACCTTTATCTATATAAACTGGGATGAGGTAGTCCTGTCAGGGAGAAGTAACTGACCCAAAATTTTTGGGCACTTTTTTATGGATTTTCGTCTCCGATCCCTGACTTTTGCACACAACCCTACAGTCAGTTATAGGATTGGCTCCATTGGCAGACTCCCATCAGTCTGTAATATGTTGGAAAATAAGTGCTATACAAGTACTCTTATTGGACCACATTATAGTTCCGTGTTGCAGCCAATTTTTGGCAAAATATGATTTGTGAAGGGCTGATTTTGCAAGGGACTGGTTTTACAAGCTTCCTATTAATAATTTGCTCCCCTCAAAAAATATCTGGATCAAGATTATTGATCCTCAACAGGATCTGAATAAGAACAAATTAAATACTATTCATGTGGATGGGTTTACATAATCTCTTCACTGCTTGTTATGATACTTGTGGCTTTACCAATGGTTATGCTATCATACAAAGAGACCACTAGTTTTATGTCCTGTATTCAAGGTTCATAGTGACACTGTGGATGCACTTGGGATATTAAATATTAAGATTTTCATAAAAGTATTTATGATCTGATAAAATACAATGACATAAAATAATAAATGGATTTTATATCTTTTAACGAAAAAAAAGTAATAGGATTTACTGTAATATCTGTATGCAACAAATCGCATATTAAAAATATGAAGTGTCATAACTAAAGCTATTCACTAGAATGTAACAGTTATCTTATTACCTCATATTTGCTAATGTAATAAAAGTCTACAATCTGACAAAAATGATGCATATGTGCAACACGTTTTGTGTATTTTTTTGTTCTAAAATGCTATACATTTTGGATGCAAATGTTGCAAACTCGGGCTTTTTAAAAGATACTGTTGTTAGGGAACTACTAACCGCCGAAAAATAGTACACAATCTGTGGGACACAAATTGTTGACAAAACATGTTTGTTCGTGATTGTGTAGAAATATGCTGAGTTAAGTCCAGTTTAACAATTAGTACAATACAGTACTACAGTACAATTAGTACACACAGCTAGGAAGACAGTGGCATTTCATAAATTTTCATTTCTTTCCCCTTCCAAATTTCGCTTTTTTATAGTGACAAATTAGGGAGACCTTGACTGTTCAACTTCCATGTATCCATTTTGTTTAATTGTTTGACTTCTTTTTTCAGCCTATAAATTAAACATTCAGAGACAAACATGTAAAACTGTGGTACAATATATTAATTTACTTAGAACATCACTATATTCTAAAGGGGCCACGGTGGTGTAGTGCACAACACACTCACATCCCATCTCTGAGGTCTGGGGTTCAAACACCAGACCCGATGTGGAAAATTTTGTACTTGGTTATGTTGTGTTGGCTCGACCACCTGTATGTAATGGTTTAATCTGAACATCAAACTACCCCTAGTGATATGACCTTACTGTGTTTAAAGCAATGCTAGAACCCAAATATAAAAATATGCTGAGTCAGTTTAGTTAGCTCAATGCAATTGATTGTACTCCCTTTCCCTATAAAAATAACTTTCAAGCTAAGTACTGTATGGAAAGTCTAAACAAACTAAAAAGTGATATTTCTTTCGAAAAAGTAATACCTTCAACTCAAGAAACATGTGAATAGCAAATATATATAAGAGTTATTTACATAAAGCGTCTCTTACACTCCGTCGTCTGTACATGTATGTCCTGGGTACAAAAATATCGGCTAATTTGCAAGGGACACTTAAGCTACATGTGCGATTTTATAACAAAATGTTGAGGTTGCACAGACCTAGAAAATTGGCATGTACATTATTCTCTGTGTGTACGCAGTATGGCTACAAACGTATTCATGTCTCAAGGGTAATGTACGAGAGGTTTGGACAGGTTAGTTTTCCTTGCTAGTGTTGTAGGGTCTCCCCATGTACTGACAGGGTTTGCATGTGCCAAATAATAAACTCACATTGCATGTATATGTTACAGTGAATGTGTGTAATCAGGGAATTCGCAAATTTCCTGAATGCTTTTAGGGAATTCACGAAATCCCTAAATGGACCAGGGAATTCGCGAATTCCCTAAAATTTCTAGGGAATTCACGAAGTCCCTGAAATTTTAGTAAGGGATTTCATGAAATCCCTGAATATATTTTAATTTGCTAACATTTATTAAATAGAAAAAATTAATGCACATAATTCGTAATTATATTTCTGTAGGAACATAGTTATAACACCATAAATAATATGATAAGGGTAAGATAGTTTACAGATAAAAACATAGATTAATAATGAAGATTAGAAGATTACCTAAGAATGCTAACATTTATTGAATGGCTATTACTCATTGTCTCTTCAAAGGTCTGAACAAAACCTTTTTAAACAGAAACAGTTAATGCACATAATTCGTTATTATGCTTCTGTAAGACCATAGTTATAACACCATAAAATACTAAGATCTGAACAAAACCTTTAATCTGTCTAAACCTTAAACTACTTGGGATTACATGCCCTTCCACTGGTCCCTTTGATCTCCAATACCAGCTACCTCCTCAAATAAATAAACTTAGTACTTTTTAGTTTCCATTGATCAGTCTGATCTGAACTGACATGGAGTGCACCATTTTGAAGGAATCTATTCTCTGTACAGTTACTGCTAATTGTAATTGAGATTGATTCACTTTTAACCCATAAATCAAAGACATACATTATTCTTCCTCTCTCTATTGTGGATAAATGAAGACATGGAAGAACAGAAATTGCAATTAGTGTTTGCAAGTATTGATAAATTGAGTGTTGTTCTATTTATATGTTTTGATACATTAATTCAAAGTGTAAAAAAGTAACTATATTAGTATAGAACTTAAGTGAGATAGAAATACTTGTTTCTTCAAGCAAGATAAATAACTATTAAAAATACTTTTAATTACAGTTACATTTTAAACACAAACAATTGAATAGATTTCAATTTAAACTTGAATAAAAATCAATTATTTTGTGGTATGAATTCATTTGTATACCATTTATATTTTGTATAAAAGGATCAGTCAGAAAATCATATTAGTCTATAGTCCATACGAAACCTAAACTAATTAAAACAAATGAAATGCTTTCAAAAACATCACTTCATAAGTTTCCTAAAATTAATTAGTTAAGAAGACAATCAGAATTACCTTGCATAGCACACAAAATCATTTTAAAACTAAGAATTTTGTTATAAAATCCCATTAGTTTATACAAAACCTTAACTGAAATGCAATTTCACAAATTCCCTAAAATAACATTCAGTGAATTTGTGAAAAAATTTACTAAAGTTTTAGGGATTTCGCGAATTCCCAAGACATTTTAGTGAATTCACGAATTCCCTGGTCCATTTAGGGATTTCGCGAATTCCCTAAAAACATTCAGGGAATTCACGAATTCCCTGATTACACAAATTCACTGTAACATATATAAATCCACTGTATGGCCTGTAACTGGTCATAGTCTGTTCTTGGATATTCTAGTAGTGATATTCTTTTTGGGAAAATTCAGCTTGTTTGCACGTGCTGCTACTCAACTACCAATATATGCCTGTATTTCTCAACAACATTAGTAGAACACATATGTGTATATGCATGTATAATGGGATGTAAAGGAGGCTTAAAATGCAATAGTATTTGTACTAATGTCTGTAATAGAAACCCCTGTACTTATACTCGGCTATAGCAATGTATATTTGTAGAGAGAATTCAGTATTTTAGTAGTTTGTTTTTCTCCAATCCCTTTGACTGATGTATTTTATGAGGTCCCTGTCTTCAATTGATCAATACATGCCTTTGGTGACCAAATAATAAGCTAATCTCACTTCTGAGCATTGGCTTTATATATCTTCATTAAGCTTTAGCCTAACAATAAACAGTAATAGCCTAGTTGAGACAAAAAGGTATGTTTTGCATGTTAGCTGTTAAGGGAATTATTTTGAATTATAATTTACTTAATATAAATAACACATAAATCGACTATAGTCCCTTTACAGACGTAACATGCTGTTTGGAAACCATTATCTCTTTTAAACCAGCTATGGCCTATTCAGAAAGTCCTCTTTCGTGAACGGACCTAATTAAGGATATTAACTTCACAAATTGTCTACTCAGATATTATTAAAGACAAAATGGTCCAATTAAAGACAAAGTCTAATTGCAGTCATTAAACTTCTTTCCTACTGAGGAGATATCTTCAAGTCTTACTCAGATTTTTGTGTTTTCACCAGTTAGGTTTTGGAATGACCAGACAGTTTCAACACCAATTGACATTTTGAAATGATTCAATCATTTATTTATGAAAAGTCAGGGAAAACAACAATGCAATTGCATCTTCTGACACTAACACTTAATGGTGTCTGTTCTATCAAATGTAATAAATTTCAATTTGGTAAGAGAGAATATCTCAACAAATACCATGATTATAACACAATGTTACATACTTAATGCATGGGTCTGTTAAAAGTGTAGAAAGACCCTGACCAACACAAAGATTTTTATTTCTTTCATGAAGATTAAATATTAAAGAAGTACACAAATTTATTTGTGTTAAGAGTCAGGTATTTCAGATTTCAGATATACTATATATTGTATCAGAACTTTAACTGGAGCCAGAGTCACACTCTGTTAAATTTCTCCTGCTACTTAGAATAACCAGCTAGGTTTGATAAACTTTACTTCTGTTGTAGTTTGTTGATAATTCGGTAATTGGACACTTACACAAGGTAAGTTATGAACACATGAGTGAACAAGCAACATTTTATTCACCATTTTTCACCAGTCACCCTGGGGCTGAGTTATCACGCATATAATTGTAAATGCTAAGCACAGCTTCAGTACCTCATGTAATATCAACAGAGTAACATCACTTCTCAATACGCTGAAACCTAAGGAGGAAATAAAATGGCTGAACTGAACAGTGAATTTATCAGATCCCCCAGCAGGGTCACTTGAACTAGAGATAAATACTACTCGTAAATCATTATAAAATTCAAATTTCATCCAGTCTGGGTTGAGTAAAAAGAAATAAATAATATTACCTTCAAAGTATACTAAATTATCCCTGAAAATCTATAAATTACATAAAACCAAACATCAAAAGTGTAAATTCAAATGCATTTATTTCCTAGATACGGGAGTTTACTGAACTATGTCTCAAGAGGAAACTGTGGAGAAAAACCAAATTAATGTAACATCAGCAGATTACAGACTCAAACTAACTTCCATGAACTAACCTCATCATGTGTTACAATAAAACATGTTTTTCAAATTTCATAAGTTAATTTACAATACATATAAAATTTTAAAAATACTTGATTACAAGCATATTATCAAACAGCTGAATAACAAAATCAAACAAATTAGATTATTTATTATTTTCTACAGTTGCTTATGTTGAGAAGAAAAACGGCAAGGCCCGTATTCACGAAAGGTCTTGGCCACAGCTTAGGCTTAAAGTTGAGACTTTTGTCTCAAGTTTATGCCCAAACACTGCTAAGACTTTTGTCTTAGGCTTAGTGGTGTTCACAAAGAATTTAAGACCAGTCTTAGGCTTAGCCAACTCTAAGACTGGTTGGTAGTGGGCTTAAGTTTTGTAAAGAGGACTTAAATATGGCCGCCATAAACTTTTTTCCACTTGAAATTTGAAATGGCTGTAAATAAAGTATAATTATACAGAACTTCTCACTAAAGCAGTCTTTGGGAGTTTATGTGTGGTAACAAGGTTTTCCATTTCAGAACAACACTTTTCCTTTGATAAAATGCATTAAAAGAATGATATATATCACCAATAGTTTAGTTTGAAATAGAAAAGAAGGGTCACATGACACATAAAACCACTGTGGTTATTTGATAATCTTGGACTTAGCTAAGCCCCTTTTTGTGAATACGGATTTAAGACAAAACTTAGCTGAGACAAAAGACTCAACCTTAAGATCACTTTTAAGCCTAAAACCTGGCTAAGTCTAAGACCCTTCGTGAATACCGGCCCAGGTGTTTCTTGTCTCCGCCAAAGTCATAAATTTAAAAAAAAGCAAGAATAAACAGAACATAACGTCCAAGCAAAAAAATAAACAATACAAAATGTTTAAAATATAAATTAAAATCATGATTGAGTGACTTGGATATAAACATGTTTGATGTTGGGAAATCCCTTTGAAGATCCTTGGGGATAGTCTCAGAATGTCAATAGGAAACATCTTTCATGCTGATCCTGTCCTCCCGAATCCCCGGATAATTGCTATGTCATCAAAAAGTTACACACCCCACACTCTGTTTACTGTTGCCAATCTGAAAGAAACCCCTCATGATCTAATAAAGTCAAATTCACAAACACATAATGAATTGAAAGAGTCTAATACTGGAAACCTACATGGTGTCTCCTCTAGCGAACAGTTAGGTTTTAATTTAACATCATTCAATCTCCTCTTCTCAGGCTCAGTAACCTTTATCACATCTGGAATAGGATGCCTCAACTCCAGTTTGTAGTATATCTCAACAAGTTGCAGTAGTTGTCTACTAACCAGAGGAATGGGCTTACCGTCTTTGAACAAAGGATATTCACTTTTACAATGTTTATCAAAATTATACTATTTATTCAACGACAAAAGTGACAGTCCAATTTTGGACAATACTTGATTTCATGATATTCTGTTTCATCCCTGCTCTCCGACTTAAATCCACACTTTGTAAACTTTTGTAACCTGAAAAAAACACACTTGTCTAAACAGTTTATCTATAGGTTTTATCCTTCTGTAAAATAATATATCTTTCCACATGTAATCTGTCAACTGAAAGGAAAAACTCAAATCAATATAGCCATGTCAGGTTTTTATCTTTGAGCAAAATCTGGTATACAAACCTTTCTTATAATCCTGGCAATTCTTGTCATGAAAATTGGTTAGATTTGCAATCAGACCTTTTAAATGGTATGGAAATGCGTTTAGTGTCCTGAACTATCTAAAATGAAAGTGGTTTGTTTTATAAATTGTTTTATAAATTGTAACTTAATTTATTTTGATTTTTTTGTAATTTGTGTACATTTTTGGTGATATTTATTTTGCAGTTTTTGTACTTTATTTTCTTTATAGTAATTATTATGTTGTGGTCCATTATATATTTTTGTTGTTAGTTTTCTATTTAAATATTGATTTATTATCATATGTTTTTGTATACATGTAGTGGGATGGAAACACACAGTAAATGTCCAGTCTCAGTAATCTTCTTTATTCTTACAAAGTAAGAAAACCCTTAACAAAAGATACAACACTGACATTAGTGTAGTGTATTGGTATTGTATTATTATTATAAATATTGTATCGCATAAAATATTATGACAATAATAAAAGCAATCCATATTTATATTATATAACCACATACTCCATATGATTATTTACATGTTCATATCATACTTCCTTATTATCGATATAATATAATCATTGAACAATCCTTTGTAATTACATACATTCTAAATTCACTAACTAATAATATCTGACTCAAGCATTTGAAATTATAATATTGTAGACAATCAATGTTCAAATTACCCCATTCAAACACCGACTAGGAATCCTTCAAATACATTTGTAGTGTATGTGGTCTCAATGGATGAAACTGCACTGAACCAAACAATCATCTGTAATAACCACAGAACAACCAATTAAGAATTGCTCAAAGAATTACTACTTGCACACCTGGAAACAACTTACTGCAATTAAGCACATAAGATATACCAGATTTAAATACATTTGATACTGAAGATAGTATTAAAACTCAACTCCAGACAAATACCATGTATTACAAAGTACAGCAAATATGTACCTTCCACATAACACCTACATGTATACAGTGTCTATTAATATTCATAAAATGCTTGCTTTTATCATTAGAATTAACTTTACTCTGCTTACAGCATCAACAACTATAAAACTAGAGAGGGGGCCACGGTGGCAGAGTGGTAACACTCTCACCTCCCACCTCTGCGGCCGGGGTTTGATCCCCGTCATGGCCGTAAGTGGGAAAGCTGGTAGTTGCTTGCCGTTGGTCGGCAGTTTACAGTACACAACCCTAGCGAACTATATGTACTGGTTTCCTCTGCCCTTCCAACTACCCGTCGTGATATGACCTGTACAGTGTTGAAAGCGACGTAAAACCCCAAATAAACAAATAAATATAAAACTAGAGTACATATATTTACATTAAAATTCAGTTGAATATAACACACACAATAGTTGAAATTCACTTACCAAACACAGTTTCCAAATCCAGGTATTAAACAGCTTAATTCCACATCCAAACACTTCTAACACTAAGCACCCACTCCCCATTCAAACTTCCAAATTCCCTCCAAATCCACAAATATAACCAAAGTTTACAAGACAAAATATTCCAGTACTAAACAAACATCACCTAAATTGACACATTTGACCATTACCTATTCAGTACAAAATTAGCCTTCCTATTGACTCTTAGCAAATATACACAACAATTAATACAACCTAGCCTTCCAAGAGGCAAACAACTTCATCACTAAAAATCAACAAACTACAATGTTACATATATGTATTTTATTGGTGCTTTTTTAGTTTTTATATACATTTCCAGTAAATTTCTATGAAGTTGCGTCTTGGCTTTTTTTGCCAATCATTATGTATTTGTAAATGATTGTTTCTGCTTGTAAACAATAGTTTAATTACTATTCTATCATTTTAGTATAGGACATTTTAACTATCTATTTTTAAATGTAAGTCACATAATCATAGTAGACAGAGATAAATAGTTTTAACTTTAAGAATTCCCTGGACCTGTGATGGCTAAAATGCAAGATTGTCTTGGGCTTTAAGGTTGAAAAGAATTTAAAACCCAAGTGATAAGGAAGGGGGTAAATATTATAACCAGTGATCATCAAGGGCCCAGTTTCGGGGTTGAAAGTTGACCTTATATACACCCTTTGGGCAGGTCACACCCAAAGAGGGTAAAACCTTGTCAGTTCAGTAGACTCATTCCAGGGGGGACCATAGTCAGAGTGGGCTGCACATTTCAGGTCACAAACAGCTCTACAAAAGCAGGTATCTTAAGTGGGTCAAGTTCAAGGTCAAGCTCCAAAAGACCTCCAATGAAAGTATTATGCTCAGAGGGATAAGCTCCAGGTTCAAATGACACCCCAAAAATACTCCCTTTGGAAGGGTGAGCCAAATAGGCAAAAATGTAACATAAACTGAAGCAAATAATAACCTTAACTTACCTTAAGCCTGCAACTTACAGTTCAGTTCAACTGTATCAAATCTGTTGATTGGCACGTAAAACCTCAACTTTGACCTTTGCCCCTGTATCAGAGGGGGGTGCTGGGTTCAAGAATCATTTTCATATGTTTTTCTTTCAGAAACGTTTTGTAGATGATTTATGAACGTGGATTCAATCCTGCTTGACCAATCAGTGTTTGACCATACAAATCAAACAATCTTATAACGACCTAGTAACTAGGGAGATCGACCCAAGATATGAAAAGGTCATAGTTAAATTGCCCCTGACTTCAATAATTATTAATATAGGTTGTAGGTTCCAATATAAACGTTCAGTTTTTAAATGAACTGGTTTCAAATTAAATTTTCCTCAAGAAAACTGTACAAAAAGAAATTTTAGCAAGAAGATAATTTCGGTAATTATTCATGTTTAAGAAATTCCCTGAAATTAATTTTTTACTAATCTTTAGTTTCTACTTGAGACATTGATACAAGTTTGGTATTTCACTAGGAAATAATTTTACTATCAAAACTCATTAGTTAAAATAGCTAACATTAATGCTGAGTAAAATTTTCAAATCACACAATATCCTGAGCAAATACATTTCAGGCAGATGCCTGGAGTTTGAATACTTACCATCCACTCATTGCTTAGAATCTGTGCTAACTGACCTGTCCTGAGGAGGAGAAATGTGTTTTTGTCTTCTTCAGGACTTAAATTTTATTTTTTTCATAATAAGCTGTTTACATTTACAATTCACCACCATGTTTGGTTAACAAAACTAAGTAAACAGTCAGTCAATAATTATGAAAGAATTAGGCATGAAACATATCAATAGTTGTATATGCCATTCAAGGTAAGAACTTTATAATTATTTTATCATTTCTGCATGGATGTTAATACCACAAACATTTAGCAGACACTCTGTACAGATACCATGCTTATAATAATATAACATGTTCTATGGTCAACCATGCAAATAACAATTGTATTATTAACCACCTGAAAAGTGTAAACTTAGCTTTATAGAAGTTTACCACAAAGCGCCTTCTTCCTTTTTTATCTGTTTTGCAGCCATTTTGTTGGCTTTTGTTGCTGGTTTATTGATATATTTGCGCATTGTAGGCTGATCTAAAAATAGCTTTTTGGAAAAGTTCAAAGTTTGTAAATTTTTGTGTAAGCGAAGAGAAGTCTTTTCTCTTATTTTATTTTCTGGTTGAAGATCAGAGCTAAGTTAAGTAAAAGTATCTTTTATGCAAGTGTCGTGAGATAAAAACTAAATGTTTAGTTTAATAATGAAAGATGTCACCTCATATATATAAATGAAACAAACCTGTTGTGTTTTTCCTATTTTTATTGTATTTTAAAGTTACTTCTGTACAATTTGGGGTACATTGTAAATACTGACAGCTGGGTATTCAATACAAACATACTAGAGAGCCGTCTGTGTAACACTTGACATACTTAGAATGTGTATATATAACTGCATTTAATGTATATGTTAAGCCCAATCCATGAAATTGCCCGTTTCATGAAATGGGCTAGAATTTTGCCCTCTTATAATTAACCAAATGAAGCAGTGATTTTTTTTCAATTTCGAACAAATTTTAAAAATTCATCACTCCAGAAGACACAACACACAGTCCTCATTCAGACACATAACGTATTCAGACTTAGAGTGTATTTATTGATTTCCTTTCCCTTATAATGCTATTTAAAAAAAACACTCAGGCTTTTTTCTAATTGGATGCAAACAAATTGTAAGCCTTTTGTCTACTTTACTAAAAGCTATTTTTCACCAAATTCAAATATCCCTGTTGACAATGAAGCAGTAACAGCTGAACAGAACACATATATTCCACTAGACATCAAACACCCAACTGTCAATAAATGGCCTGGATTGATGCCTTGGTAAATATTTACTACATTTGTTAATTAAACCCCTTAGCACAATTCCAGATTGTCTTACATAAATCCATATCTTCATATCAACAGAGACAACTGTTAATTCTTGTAAGGCTGTGTCTTGCGAGATTTAATTGCAAATTTTACTTCTGATTAATGTGTGAACCATGAAACATTCGCAATTATTGAGTAATTTCAACCGTGTTGATGAATTATTGCAATGCACTATGTGTATGTTTATTTGAAGTGTTTAAATAAATAAGAGAGTAAATGAAATAGTTTTGAATGCTTAGAGGAAACATTTGCTTTTGAAAGTTAAACTTTGAACTGTATTTAGTCATTATGACCCAGCGGGAGATATGTGTGCTGGCTTGGTGGATCTTACTGCACTCTCTAGGTAATAAAGTAATGTCACATTATTGTGATAATTTTAACAGATAATAATTATAATGTATTTAAGGACATTGTAGAATTAACTGCGGGTGTGTTGACCATATCAGGTATATAATTACAAAAGAGCCTAAAGGTTAAAGGCTAAACAATGATGTCCAAACAAAAATATGTCAATTATAAATTTTGTTTAGTGTTGAATGTTTTTAATGTTATATTGTTTGTTTTAAAATTTGGCTGGTAGAAACATGTACTGAAAATATAATGGCCTATGTGGTATCTTGTTTTGTGAACTCCACATCTCTCCATTTTACATCAAACCCAACATGAGATCTTACAACTCAACTGTGTACTTCTTATGCTGTTATCATAATGTTTAAAATAACAATATTTTGACTTATTACAATGTGACTCAAAATAAAACTTACAAATAATAATAACATTGCAGTAATAATTGATAAAACTTTCATGTCATTAAGGCATTTTTTTCATTCAACCTCATTCATTTTGTGAAATAAAACACCAAACATCAACATTAGGAAAGTCCTCAGTGGGCTAGTGGGTTAGGTTTGATCACAGGGTTATACCTATGTGTGGGCTTGACTCCCACAAGCAATATTTCTGAGGGCCAGTCCTCAGCATGACCCTGCCTATTGAATGGGGCGTAAAACACCTACTTTGACCTTTTTGTAGGGTAAGATCAGATACAAGCTCTTTTCACACTAAACAAACTGGTAGAATTATCTCTATAATCCAAACAAAGTCGGAGATAGTGTTTCACTTCCCATTCAGTAGCCAGGGTCAACAGTGTCACTTGTGTGAGTCAGCCCACATAGAACTGACAGCCTGTTGTTTGGTGCCAGACCTGCTAACTACTGGGCCACTCTGGACCTCTCATCATCCCATCAGGGCTACTGTAAAGTCTTGTGTGCTTACCGATGATATCTATTGACCTGGTTATTTAAATACAAATTGTTGTGGCAGTTAGATCTATTTCTTCAGTGAAGGTGATATAAAGAGACGCTCACAGTGAAATTAACATATTGTCATGAACAGAGCTTTTAACAAGGCCACAACCTGAGCTGCAAAGGCACCAGAGACAAGAGAAGTTCCCTAGAATTAATGAAAGTCTGGTGATAAAACCAAATTCTGAGACAGATGCATCCCATACATAGCCTACAGCTCAGGTCATCCATCCATGCACTAACCTAGGCCAATGCTGCTTAACTTCACTGATGAGTCGAGTACTGAGAATGCTATGCCACAATTCATGATGGTCCGGCAACATGAATAAAGCAGAAAATGGGAAAAAGTTGAATCAATACCTTGTAACAGCACAGTAGAAAGTTATGATAGTCTGGCATAATTAATCAGCTGGTAGTGTGGAGCCCCTGTTTTGCTTACCAGGTATATTCCACTATTGTTTGATGTCTCCCTCAAGTGACAGATGCTGAGGAATTCTTCCCATATGACTGCGGCTGTTGAACAGCACGTAAAAACCCAACTGTGATTTTAAAGGACTGGAACTTTACCTGAAAAGTTATTTTGATCTTGCATAGATTTGTTCATGTCCAACTTTCTCAAGAATAATATGAAAACATTGAAGGTCACACTAGGTGAAATCAATACAACAATAAGTATGGGTGGTTACATGATAACTAGAACCCTAGGGTAGTACATAACACTGCAAGGGTTGTAGAAAAAACTGCTGTTTGAAGGGAGAACAAGGCCCCCATAAAATCAATGTACTTAAAAATGAAGTAAAGATCAAGTGGACCAATGATACTTAAGAGTTAAAAATAAATAACTGGTGACAGAGCCCGACCCCGAGAGGGAAGGGAATGTGAACATATTAAGATACTGCAGGTGAGGACTCACCAATCAAAGAGTTAAGAGTACGTATATATGATAAATAGCATGAATTATTTGAGATGGCACAAAGGTCACCCGAAGGTCAAAGCGACCATTAAATATTCAAGAGTCATAGTAAAATGAAAATTAAGAATAATTAAACTAAAAGCCAAAAGAATAATAGACTAGTGAAAAAATAATGTAAACATGTACACCAGCAACAGTTATACTAAAGCACATAATGATAAGGCAACATGTTATCACAACAACACAATGTACACATGTAATATCACAAATTAACATAGTTCCTAGGAGTGCAGTTCCTTGACAGTCCCGACATTCGCCCAGATGTCCAGGAATACTGTAGCTCTCAGAGAGCGCAAAGCACACAACAACAGTGAAGCACATGACAAATAAAGATGGCTGAGCTCAAACTCTACCGGTCCATATACTGTTTCTTATACACCAATCAAAGGAAAACAAAAGCAGGCGCTCGCCTAAGGTGTGGCTCCCTGCTACCACATCCACAGGCACCAAACTTCAAACATGGCTTCCTAATGCGAGATAGCGATGAACACTGGTGGCAGTGATAAGTGCAATAAGAAAGTTCCTCCTCAGGCCAGTTGCCTTCCAATAACAATGACTAGTCACTGGCAAAGGCAGTGCAATGGAACCCCAACAATTCTTCACAGGTAGAAGGCATGAGGTAAGGTTAACAGTCTCCAGTCTCAGCAACAAGCATCACAATGACATCCCAGGGGTACCACACTTGACAAGGTACCACCCAGCTGCAAGACCAACCAGACTAGCTGGCGAGTCAAGGGCCAACCACACAAGCCCAACATCTCACCAGTGGAGACCGCAGCAGACCAACCAGACAAGCTGGCGAGTCAGGGATGCTAGAGCTAAAGATAAGATGTAGACAAGGCAGATAAGTAAATCCATCATCTTCACACCTCAACAGGCAACACAGGAAGCCAGACATCTTGGCCATACATCACCCAGGATGCCACCATGCGACAACCCAGCAACACACCAAGGGTAACCCTCACAGCCAGGAGCAGCAGGAGCCCTACAGACTAAGGCAGCATCTACAACTGAATAGACAGGGAGTACGACATTGACACAATGGGGAGGGGGTCCCCAGGGTGAGAAAATTTTTGATGTGCACTGGTCAATTTTCAAAGTCAAAGTTTTCATCTGCCACTGTGGCCTAGCGGGTAACACACTTGTCTAGGAACTCAGAGGACATGGGTTCAAACCCAGGTACAGGCAGATACATAGTGGCTCGGATCACCACTTAAAATGGCGGTCCTCTGTCATTGGGTCCTATCGCCAGTGGCAGGCTAAAGAACCTCAAGGACGTTGATAAATGGTCATCCTTGAGCCTCTATCTTCCAGTTAGGGGAATGTCAGTTACTTGTGAGTTGGGGCTGTACTTGTGCAGTCGATTGGTTAAATAGCGCTTTGAGTCCTGTAGTATATGGAGATATTGCGCTGAGTATAAATACACAATACAATACAATACAAAAGTGACCTGCAAACTGGTGGTGACAAGGAAAGCGAAACCTAAACCAATAGAAAACAAGATAACAAACAGCATGGCAGCAACTGAAATTATCTTAAGGTGGGACATAAAGGAATCAGCCCCGAGACACCTAGATGTCTCCTAGCACATTCCTCCAGTCTCCCCCAACACAAAAAAATGCATTATGGGATTATTATATTTATTATAATAACAATAATAGATAAATGTGACTACTAAAAGACTTGTAAGATAATATATAGCACATCCATTATAAACAACATACTCTGACTTTGATATAATACATAAGGTCAAATGAATGTCAAGCTGACCTAGATTGGTTATGATATAAACAATGCACACAAAGGTTAATTAAAGGTCAAATCGACCAATAACACTTAGCAATTAAGAATACCTAGTAACAGAGCCCTGCCCCAAGGGGGGAGGGAATGTGAAACATGTTAAGATGTTAAAGGTGAAAGGTCACCAATAAAAGAATTAAAAGTACATATATATAGCAACCAGGATAAATTATGTCAGATGGCACAAAGGTCACCCAAAGGTCAAAGTGACCATTAATATTTTAGACTCATAGTTAAATGAGATTAAGAATAATATGAAAAAAATTGAAGGTCACACTAGGTGAACTCAATACAACAATAAGTATGGGCGGTTACATGATAACTAGAACCCTAGGGTAGTACATAACACTGCAAGGGTTGTAGAAAAAACTGCTTTTTAAAAATAAATAACTGGTGACAGAGCCCGACCCCGAGAGGGAAGGGAATATGAACATAAAACTAAAAACTAAAAGCCAAAAGAATAATAGACTAGTGAAAAAATAATGTAAACATGTACACCAGCAACAGTTATACTAAAGCACATAATGATAAGGCAACATATTATCACAACAACACAATGTACACATGTAATATCACAAATTAACATAAAATAAGATGTACAATTCCTAGGAGTGCAGTTCCTTCACAGTCCCGACATTCGCCCAGATGTCCAGGAATACTGTAGCTCTCAGAGAGCACAAAGCACACAACTACAGTGAAGCACATGACAAATGAAGATGGCTGAGCTCAAACTCTACCGGTCCATATGCTGTTTCTTATACACCAATCAAAGGAAAACAAAAGCAGGCGCTCGCCTAAGGTGTGGCTCCCTGCTACCACAGCCACAGGCACCAAACTTCAAACATGGCTTCCTAATGCGAGATAGCGATGAACACTGGTGGCAGTGATAAGTGCAATAAGAAAGTTCCTCCTCAGGCCAGTTGCCTTCCAATAACAATGACTAGTCACTGGCAAAGGCAGTGCAATGGAACCCCAACAATTCTTCACAGGTAGACGGCATGAGGTAAGGTTAACAGTCTCCAGTCTCAGCAACAAGCATCACAATGACATCCAAGGGGTACCACACTTGACAAGGTACCACCCAGCTGCAAGACCAACCAGACTAGCTGGCGAGTCAAGGGCCAACCACACAAGCCCAACATCTCACCAGTGGAGACCACAGCAGACCAGCCAGACAAGCTGGCGAGTCAGGGACGCTAGAGCTGAAGATAAGATGTAGATAAGGCAGATAAGTAAATCCATCATCTTCACGCCTCAACAGGCGACACAGGAAGCCAGACATCTTGGCCATACATCACCCAGGACGCCACGATGCGGCAACCCAGCAACACACCAAGGGTGACCCTCACAGCCGGGAGCAGCAGGAGCCCCACAGACCAAGGCAGCATCTACAACTGAACAGACAGGGAGTACGACATTGACACAATGGGGAAGGGGTCCCCAGGGTGGGAACATTTTTGATGTGCACTGGTCAACTTTCAAAGTCAAAGTGACCTGCAAACTGGTGGTGACAAGGAAAGCGAAACCTAGACCAAAAAAAGAAAACAAGATAACAAACAGCATGGCAGCAACTGAAATTATCTTAAGGTGGGACATAAAGGAATGAGCCCTGAGACACCTAGATGTCTCCTAGCACATTCCTCCAGCCCCCCCACCAACACAAGAAAATGCATTATGGGATTATTATATTTATTATAATAACAATAATAGATAAATGTGACTACTGAAAGACTTGTAAGATAATATATAGCACATCCATTATAAACAACATACTCTGACTTTGATATAATACATAAGGTCAAATGAATGTCAAGCTGACCTAGATTGGTTATGATATAAACAATGTACACAAAGGTTAATTAAAGGTCAAATCGACCAATAGCACTTAGCAATTAAGAATACCTAGTAATAGAGCCCTGCCCCAAGGGGGGAGGGAATGTGAAACATGTTAAGATGTTAAAGGTGAAAGGTCACCAATAAAAGAATTAAAAGTACAGATATATAGTAACCAGGATAAATTATGTCAGATGGCACAAAGGTCACCCAAAGGTCAAAGCGACCATTGATATTGTAGACTCATAGTTAAATGAGATTAAGAATAATATGAAAAAATCACACTAGGTAACTCAATACAACAATAAGTATGGGTGTTACATGATAACTAGGACCCTAGGGTAGTACATAACACTGCAAAGGTTGTAAAAAAACTGCTGTTTGAAGGGAGAACAAGGCCCCAAACACCCAGTATAAGTAGGCTAAGCAGTAAGATGTAGTTGAAAAGTAGAGGCAACCTGGGAAGCAGCAGAGGGGGGCAATGAAATGTACCTCCATACACATGAGGAGGACCAGGTACCCTGAATCTGGATATGCTCGATGGGCACCCCTCTTGAAAACGCCCAGGTGGCACCTCCTCTCATGAAAAGTAAGGCTCCTTGGGAGGTCCAAGATCTTGGAAGCTTCCTTAAGGTGCTTCCTAGCTCTTGAATCTGTAAGGGTGAGCCACTGCGAGGCTACTGGCAGCCAAAATAAAGGTTCATCAGGATGAACCTGCCTAGATGCCAACATGGATCTGAGGGGTATGATGGGACACAAGGCAGAAGCACCTAAAGAAGGAATATTAACAGTGGTGGAGAAGACTCGATCTTGAATGGTCTTAAACCATTTGATAATGACTCTGGCCCCAGCATCTGAAAAAATAACATCCCAAACACAAAGGTGCCTGGTAGCATCAAAACCATAGACAGCATGTGGTAATATGTTTGACAACCTTATAAATGAGAAAAAACAAAACAAATGAAAGAATGAAGGTATGAAAACTTGAGAATTTGGGAGATGGTGAGCAACAGTGACAATCCTCAGAATTAGATCCTCATCCACCAATAGTTTAATCTTGGGTTGAAAGACTCTATTAATTTTCAACGATTTTATAAAGATGGGGATTCTATGATCCCTAAAAGCGGAAGTATCACAAGCATAGATTATTGACAATGATCTAACAGCAGTGAGATGATTAACAATATTGTCAGGAGACATACCCGATTCATATAAATACTGCATGAAGGCCAAAATATCCATGGTGGAGATCTGATGCATTGACAGGTCCAGGACCACCAAGAAGGCCAATAACAATCGAAATATACATCTGTAGGGGGCCAATGTAGCCGGTCTGAAACCAAACCAAAGTCTTTGAAAGGCCCTGGCAGCCAAGGGGCCTGTCTCTGCATCAGAATCTAAAACACAAGACATAGGCTAAATATCATAGTTCAATAATGTAATATCAATATGTGTATCAATCCAGATAGGGGACTGGACTAACTGGGAAAATTTGATAGCATTATCTGCGGTCATATGCCATCTGGATAAGAGGTCAGCCACTCTGTTGTCCGCCCCCTTGATATATGAAACCACTAGGTCAAGGTTAAACATGGCAGTAAGAAGCCAAACCTTCCTGGCTGCCATGGCCAGCATTTGATCCCTAGTATTTCTATAAGTTAACACATCTACAACTGCATGATTGTCACAATAAATGTGTATACACTTGTTGGCCCAAGAGGCAGCCCATACCTTGAGGGTGACAACCACATTTAACATCTCCAATTGTACAATGTTATAACCTTTAAAGCCCTTGGGGATGGGAATGGTATAAACAAGGTTGTCATAGCAACCTCCCAGGCCCTGAAAACAAGCATCAAGATATATGCGAGTATTAAGTGGTTTAACGTCAAAAATGGTAATTCCATTATAAGACTTGAGAAAGTTTCAGACTAAATCTTGAAAAAATTCATGAGTAAGGACAATATGATTATTCACAAAATTGTCTCTCAAGAGGTGTAGCATGCGATTCAAAAAATACCAAGCAAAAATTACTAAAGAAAAAAGAACCCAAGCGAAATCCAAATGGTCCTGATAGATCGAGAAAAAGCTGATCTTCATGTTGCAAACCTAAAAGGTCAATGTCACCTGGATCAATTTTAAACTGCCTAAAAGCTCAGCTGATATCAACTTTAAATATCCTAGCCGAAGGACCCAGAGTCTTTAGAGTTCGGATAATCGAATCTACCGATGGGTAGTGCATCTGGAATTCTGTACCTAGATAGTAAATTTTTGCCACCCCATCATTGACAGAAAAAAATCTTAGGAAAACTAAGATCTATGATAGCACAAAGAGAGTCAGATCCGGATTTTTCCCTGGTCATAAAAGGGGAAATATGCATTTTGATAGGTGGATGATCAAAAGGTCCCAGTATGGCTTGGAACTGCAATTCCTCTCGAAGGTATTTATCAATATGCTCAGAAAAATTCCTAGCTGAGGCATGATTAACCAAAGTACTTTCCAAGAGTCTAGATCTATCAAAATCGAGTGGAAATCCAAATTCAATCAGGTCACACAGTTGTTTGTCAAAATAATCACAGAGATGAGCCCTCCAACTAGCAATTTTGAGATTGGTCTTTACAGGAATGCGTAGTCCTAAAAAATTAGGAAGGCCACTATCTCGAATCAGCCTATGGGCTTGGAGAACTTCAGGCACATTTTTTCCATATTTTCTGAGTGCCTTGGTATAATAATATAGGGGTAAGTGGAATACAGCCAAAGCTCGAACCCAGCTGCTGTGTGCTGTTGAGAAAATCAGTACAGGCAGTAAGTGTAGATTGCTGACCATTAAGCAGATTCAAACCCTCCCTGTTATCACAAACATCCACCATCTGATTATTTGAAGTGGTGGCTGATGTGTTAGCCATGGGAGTAACCTTACTAACCGGTAATTGATCATCAAGATCAAGATCCAAAACGAGATTGGACTCAAACCCTAGACCATTGTGAGTATCAGCACCACTAGATTCCATACTGGCCAATAGCTGAAAACGATTGGCACATGGTATTTTGAAAACTTGGTCATTTGTGACTGGCCTTTGTACAATGGTAGGATGGCAATGATGTACCTTAACTGCCTCACCTGTAGGGATACTATCCTGTAACTGAATACCAGCAGCTCCACCATCAACATTTGTATGTGCTTTGAATGAATTATTGTTGTGTACTCGTTTACCAAGGGCACATGGTAATGCATTGGTATTAAATACCTTTGACCTACCTGCACTCTCTTTATGGGTACTTGTGTGAAAGCCCCTGTCACCCTTACCTGCTACAACAGAAGCAAATGACTTGGTAGTTGTAACATTACAAAAAGCAAGGGCCCTATCAGCCATGAGCTTAGCCTGCAAAACATTCAACCTCAACAATTTGTCAACTTCCAAAGCATTAACAGATGAGTTTGTGAAAAACCTAGTAACTTGGGTACATCCAGCAGGGGTCGTACCCCCACTTACTCATTTTTTTGAACATCATTCTTAACATTGCCTTGGAATTTCCTACATTCCACCTGTGGGTGACTGAACATTTTACCTTCCTTGTTCCAACAATCAGAATAAATGTGCCTATATGTGACACCTTTATTCTCATGAGTTTGTTCTGCAAACAAGTACCTCTATTAAAATAGACACAGGGAAACACTCTGCTCCCATTCGAACCCTTGTCTTGTGCTTTCTGAGCATTGCCTTGACCAACAATGTGCCTGTGTGCATGGGCCCTCCGGACCCTGTCAATTTTCTCAGTCTCCTACCATCCAGCAATCTCCCCTTGCTCCATGCGACACAGCAGAACCACATGGCTGGCCTTTGCAGAAGCCCAGGAGAAGTCAGTGGCGTCATCCAGACGATTAATTACATAATCTAGCATATGTTCTTTTGTAACCATATCTGACTCCTTCCAGATGGTCCTGCAAAACCCAGCCATCAACTGTATAGGGGACTATTGATTATATGTGACCCTGTCCTTATTTTGACCAGCAAGAATGAATTCGTGGGGCCATTTGACCCTATGTGGAACAAACACCTCCACGGACCCACCCCTCTGAGACTTAATCTTTGGCTTACCTGGGATACCATTTTCAGCTAGTTGCCTAAGCCTTTCCTGAACTTGTTCTTGAATGTTTAATTCATGCCTCAATCTATCAGGGGAGGGACATAGCCCCTACGCTGGGACACTGGGACTTCAATAAGATCCGAACTGCCCTGTGGCAGTTGGACATGTGTTTTAGCCTTGTTTTGACTTTTAACTTTTTTCACCTGAGCTCTGACTTTAGGTTTAGCACCAGTATTGGAAAGGGTATTCTTTTCAATACTGTCCAACCGTTGACCCAATGCATTTAATTGCTGCAAGATCTTTTGATTAATAACTGTCTGGTCTGAGGTGGAGGAGTTCGAACCCGAGGTACCAGGGGCACTGTCCCTGCCACCACCAGTCAAAGCACTCTGCTTATCCCAAAAAATGGGGGAAAAATTTTGATCTGAACTACGAATAAAGTCTGATATGTGAATGTCCGACTCACTATCTAAAAGTTCAGAAAACACTGACTCCATGAGACTCCATGACGCAGTCATGAAATCATCATCAGTGGCCGACTGTAACTGGACAGGAATACTGCACTCTCTTCTTTTTGACCTGAGGTTATATCTAGTCACCTCCATCAGAACAATCACATCAATTCAAAATAAAAAACTAAAAATTTTTGATGTGCACTGGTCAACTTTCAAAGTCAAAGTGACCTGCAAACTGGCGGTGACAAGGACAGCGAAACCTAGACCAATAGAAAACGAGATAACAAACAGCATGGCAGCAACTGAAATTATCTTAAGGTGGGACATAAAGGAATGAGCCCCGAGACACCTAGATGTCTTCTAGCATTTATTCCTACTCCAGTGACAAATGTCACAATTTTGGTTACAATCAATTCAACTACAGAAGAGCATGAAATTTGTCATCAATGTGGACAAAAAGACTCTCAGTAGTCCAACGTAACTTAGTACATTGTTGGTCAAGCAAACAATGGGGCAAGTGATATAGTATCAAAATGAACCAAGAAACAAGATACACAGAGAACACAAAAACTAAGATGGATTTTGCAAATTGAAGCAAGAAACAAGTGCATATTATTTAATTCAGTGAAAGCAATATATGTCCAAGTAGCTTCAACAACAAAACGCCAGCCACTTACACAAATTCTTAAAATTACTTGACAAAAAAGATTTCAACAGCAATCGAAAAAATGACAAAAAGCATGTTAAAAAACAGACAACTAGGATTGGCTTTGACTTCAGAATGGGTAGCAAATGATATACATTCAAAACTGCAATGTCCTCTTTAATCATTTGGAGTTTTTACATCGCTTGCAACACTGTACAGGTCATATCACGACGGGTAGTTTTGTGGGCAGAAGAAACCAGTACATTCATTTGGTAAACTTACGTACTGTAAACTGCTGACCATTTTTAAGTAACTACCAGCTTTCACAAATAAGGGATAGGGTTTGAACCTACGACCTGAGAGTTGGAAGGTGAGTATGGTACCACTGTGCCGCTGTGGGCCCCCCTATCAGCTTTATGAAAAAGACTGACATCTGATTCTCTCTTGTTGGAAAACCTGTTGTGCCTTGGAGTCTCCCTGTTGCTCGAGATTAAATGTTGTGATAAACAGATTAAAACTATTTAAACCCGGATTTGACCAATTGATAGGGATATTTCAATTGACCAGAACACAATTCGCTGTGTATCACCAGTTACCTGAAATTTCACACAGAAGTTCCAAACCATTAAAATGTAGCTTTATTTTAAGACATGACTCGCCCAGAAATTAAAGGTTAAAATGTGCAAAATATGCATTAAAGAAATTATAGTGAATGTTAAAATTAAGAATATATGTAAACTTCCTAAATTTTCAAAGACTTCTTTCTATTTAAGAAAATCCAGTTAGTCACACTTGTTTTGGGATGTGTATTAAATACCAAAACAAAGGAAGGCTCTGCATATTGAAACTAATATTAATTTTAAGACTGTCTTTGAACAAAGCACTTTTATTGAACATTGGTTTTGTCTTTTTGCCGTACAGCTCCCATGTCATGTGACACCTGTGATGGAGTCACGTGTCACAATGGAGGGACATGTGAGGCCGGACCCGCTGACTTCTGGTGTGAGTGCAGTAAAGGATGGACTGGCAGAAACTGTCAGCTTAATGGTAAGAACAGTTCCCATATAATGGTTTGAAATGTATCTGAGAAGACATCTATTAACTAATCATGATATAAGACTAATAATTAGTATGGATCATTATAAGTTTGTAAAGCAGCAGAATTGCATTTATGTAAACTTCTTTGAAATTGTACATTTAAGAGAGCAAAAACTGACTTGAACAATTTGAATTTTGCCTAATTATTATTATTATTATAGTCGCTATTTTATTTATTTTAAGATTTTTTTTTATTTTGCTAAATTGGTTAATCAGTTTACTGATATATAAAATGAAAAGACGTTATTACTGGCTGAAAAAAACTTTGTGGACATATTGGTTCAGTGAGAATAGGTTTATGGTACTGTATGCAATAAGAACATTTTAATCAGGAAAAATATGTATGTCACATAATGCTGATCTTCAGTTTGGTTTGTCCCAAGGTTCTTTTCTTGGCCAAATACTGTTCTCTCTCTATACATATCCAATCACCTCAATCATTCTGTCACATTGTAGCATCAAATATCATTTCTATATCAGTCATACCCAGCTATATATAACACTCACTGACTAATTTCAATCGATCTATGCAAACACTCGGGAATTGTCTCAGCAACATTCAGAATTTCATGTTCACAAATAAATTAAAACTAACCCCTAACAAAACTGAATTTATTTTGATAGGTTTCAAGAACAATTGTAAACAACTCCTTCCACACTTTCCAATCAATATTCTTGGCAAGCTGGTCTCAACTGGCATAAAATGTCAAGAACCTTAGAATGGTGTTTGATTCTAGTTTATCTCTTTCCGATCATGTACATAAGTCATGAAGTCCAACAGAGCCCATATAAAAGAAATTCACAGAATTTGTCCCGTCTTGAACCTTAAAACATCAGTTTTTCTCTGGCAAATACTTTGGCGAGCAGCAGAATGGACTACTGCATTTCACTACATGTATCACTCCCTGATTTTGAACTAAAAAGACTGCAGGGCATCCAAAATTTACTCTGTAGGGTCATCAGTCATTTTTCCATATCACTCCCCAGCTGAAAAAAACTTTATTGGCTCCCAGTCAAATATAGGGTAAAATTCAAAATAGGCCTGAACGCATACAAAATTCTTAATCATGCCCAACCAGTCTACCTATGTGAACAAATTCACCACTACACCTCTTCCAGGTATACCAGACACAGCAGCCCTAAACTTAAAGGTTATAGGAAGCATTTTTCATGAAAAGTGTGAATTTACCTTTGTTCAATGGATAAAAGGCTTAATGAAATGGAAACTGTGGTTGTTTTTAAGAAATATATGGTAGAAGAGTCACAACTGACAATCTAAAAGGTAAAAATCCTGAGTGCTGTGAAAAGCCGACATGTTGTTTTTCTTGTAGATGATGATTGATGATGTGACAGGTTCATAGCAAGTTTGGTTAGGTTTTGAGATAAACATATAAATACACAGTGAGGGAATTAAGTTGGTGATATTTTTTTTCTTTTTTTAAAGTTTTAGTTTACATAGAAGCAAAAACAGCCCATCAGTCTTATTTTGCTGCATTTTTATCAGCTGTCACCTCATCAGTTATACAACCATTTCAGTTAATATAAACACTTGATGAACACAAAATGAAAGTCAGCCAGTGTAAGGAATATGTAAGCACTTGTCTAACTTGGAATATAATACTTCCATTCTCACTTTCTTCTCTGCTAAATAAATTTTTGGAACTTTCTCCCTTTCCACATAAGAAGTGTCTCTCTGTCAATTCCCTGTAGCTATAGTTTCCCTACTTAGTCCCCTTCCCTTTGGTCAAACCTATAACCCTGGACTACCGACCTGCACCACTACTTGATTATCCAAATGATTATTATTAGGTTAATTTAGAGGAAGACATTGCGCCTGCAAAGCAGTAGATTACATTAGATTTAATGAGATAAAGTTGAAAACTGAATTTATCTAGTAACTGGTGCCCTTTACTAGGATATATTTCAACATTTTTGTCACATATTTTAGGCGAATATGTACTCATATTTATTTATTATTAAAACAAACTTTTGTATAAAAAATAAAACACACCACATGTAAAGTGTTGATTTTTTCTTAAATTTTAGCTGTCGAGATGACAAAATACACCATCCTTGACTGGGGACCTCTTTGTTAATATTTCTCTGACCTCAGTGTAAAATTCAAGACCTATGTCACTCATATAATTTTGTTATTATCTGACGCATTAAAATTGCAGATAAATTCATACATTCAATACAATACATCCAACACAATATCTTATCGAGTGGCTTCCTTGGTCTCAGAAAATGTAACTGAATTGATATACTCCTAGCATAGTTTCTCTTAATAAGGGCCACGCTACTAAAAAAAAACATCAATATTTAACGATTTCATTTCTTTCACTACATGTCTGTGTTGCTTTAAAAGTTACATAGTTTTTTTCTACCCCACAGCCTTCAAAAGTTCTGTGGGTAGGCTTTTCCTTCAATGGGTGATGGTGGGCCGGAAAAAACATTGCTGAGGCTATATCTCAAAAACCCTAAGGTGTAACTTTTGATTTAACAGTTGACCTTACTACCAGAGACTTTAAAATCTTGCCTTTGCTATGTCTCAGACACTATAAGGTGTAGGAAGCTTATACTTAGTGAGGACATTGATTGGTAAGTGCATGTCTGCAATGTCATGGCTTGACCATGACTGAACCTTATAAATCTTGATTGACCTTGTAAGAGTGACATTGATCGTTAAAATCTTATCCAGGCAATATCTTAGAAACTGTGACGTGTAGGAAGCAGATATTTCGTAGGGATATTGGTTCGGTACACAGGTGTAAAACATCATGGTCTCACCTTGATCTTTCACCTTGTCACTGCAAGAATGTTTTCCATATGGATTGCTGCCATTGATTATTATATGTACTTTTATTGCATTGTGCTATTTGTGTCTCGATCTCTATTCTAGACTTTAATTGCGCTTAATCTCTGTCAAACATATACTGTAAGGCAAAATATCAGGAGCTGATTTCGTAGTTTTTCATCCATAGACATAGCCAAGTAGATACCAAAGAGTTGCTGGGTAATTTATAAGCTAAGGGAAAACCTCTCAAAGACATAAGATTTTAGCTTTTTCCTGAAACAGGCAAGTGTGTGGACGGAATGAATATCACCAGGTAAGTCTTTCCGAGCAGTGAGAGCATCAAATACATTACTGTGACCAAAGTGTTTTGGGGTGTATTTACAGATGGTTAAGATTATGAAATTGCCAAGAACTTATTTGATAAATTGTTTGCACAGCATGCACAGAGTCAAAGTATTTGAGGTTCATCAGAAAATCAATACCTAGAAACAATGCATTGATACTGGATAACAGTGACCCCTACACCTGTATGGATGATTGTGATGCTGACAACAGTTGTAAAAGCATTGACTATGAAGCAGCTGTAAGTATGCAGCAAGATTGATTGACTGATTAGTTGATTATTATTTTGTTGCTTATTTATTTATTTATTCGTACATTAGTATAAAGAACAAAAGAGAAAAAAAATGTGATACAACAGGATATTAAGAAATAGTAATTCACACTTATTTACAAAATGTAATGTGGGTGTTCCATCACACGACTAAGGCTCCCGATTAAGGGTTTTTGAGGGTCGGTTTCAAAATTTTGCTTAGTCCCAGGCTTCCTGTAAGGGTCGGTTGTGGTCGGTTGGGGCCGTGAGAAATATCAAACATGTTTGATATTTCTCCCGACCCCAACCGATTATTTTTTCCCGCCATAAACAAAATGTCCAGTCCCAGGCTTTCTCAGGCCTCCTCAGACCAAATTTACACAGTCCTATGCTGTCCCAGGCCGCCTGCGACCCTTAGTCCCAGACCCTTAGTCCCAGACCCTCTATTCTTAGTCCCAGGCTTCCTGCGACCCTTAGTCCCATTGCAAAACAAAAATCGGCTATCTCGGTCTGGGGACGCCTGGGGACGCCTCAGGACACCTTGTGGGGTCGGGACTTAATCCTGGGTTAGTCGGGGCTTAGTCCCAGGAGGCCTGGGGCGTCCTGGGACCCAGTCGGTTTGTGTACGACAGGATCATGGTTCAAACCGACCAGACAAATGGCTTAGTCTGTTCTTAGTCCCAGACCAGTTAGGGACTGTCTGGGGCCGCCTGAGGCGTCCTGAGGCTTCCTGAGGACGATCTGTACTTAATCCCAGACCTTCTTATCGATTCTGTTTTGCAGTCCATTGGTCAATTTTTTTCCAAGACTGTCCACGATTAAGGGTCCCAGACCCAATTGGGGCTTAATCCTTTGGTGGAACAGGGGCATTACTCTTTGAACTATTTAACAGAGACAAATTCTAACATTTGATTGAAATCACTTCTACTAAAAATGTCCAATTGGGGTTAGTATCTGCTAAATCTCGCATTTCAAGAATACATTTACAATTATCAATATTAAGCCAATCTTCATTATCAAACTCGTGTGTTGAAGTCCTATTTACATGTCTCAAAAAGTTTATGGTTTATCTAAATCACCACACAAACCAGATTTCTTATTTATAAAGTTAAAACTTCTGCTTACGAGTTTTAAACACAGCTTTGTGACACTATTTTCTGATTTATGCAAATTATTCATAAACTTTATGAATCCTTTATGAAGTTGCCCTTCTACAGGTATGCCATTTACCAACATTGGCAGATATGCACCATGACTTTGTCTATTTAAATCTAATATTCTTCTTATGGCAATTCTCCAGGCAGTAAAAAATTTATTAATTGAATTACATGAAAAATCCCATAAAACACACCCATACAAACTGCATTGCATATACTATATAAGTCATATTACGATAGGTATTTGAAGGAATGCAGGAAGGCAGTGTATTTTATTTTGTCAAGATTCTTTTTCTGTAAATGTATCATGCTTGAATCTTTGAAATTGTGGATTTTTGCATGACATCCCTGGAAACACCAGTATAGCCTATTGTTGCAGTCATGTAGCAAGCATGGTAGCAATTACCAATGCTTTTAAGTTGCAACAGAAAAAGACAAGTTTTCCTCAACATATCTATTTAACAATTTAAATAGTTGGTAGTCAACTGAGATGCTCTAAATAGTCATACAATAATACAATAATGGAACTAATCTGATCTGACCGCATCACTATCCACATAACAGTTAAGTTTATGTGCTGTATCAAGCAATCTGTCCTGTCATCCCTTCAGGATCCACTAACCCATAATGTCTCTATCTTGAGATTTCTTCAGCATCCACAACCACAAAATGTCTGTATCCTCAGGTCTCTTCAGCTTTTAAAAACATAAACAACATCAAATCCACTCTCTGGTAAATTTACACATTATATCCAGTTTATTCCAACAAGAGTTCAACACAAATTGTACATATCAAGTAGTCTTTATCCACTTGAAATTGAAACAAAATTGTTGCAGTTTATAGGCTACTTTGCCATAGCAGGTTTAAGACACAAGTAATTTTCCTTAGGCTCACAGTACTGATGTACAGCTGGGGAAATGATCAGAAGGTTAATAGAAATAACTTGATGGTAAATATTGTTACAAGAACTACAGAGGAGGTTCTAGAAGCTTCACGATACTGCCAGATCTTAAATAGACTATAAAATACATAATATAGTGTACTCAATATCATTATGGTAACACACACAACACTTTCCTCAAATTAATGCATTGGCACATTGCCCATATGTGTAACTGAACTTTGAGTTATAAGGGTACTGATTTCTTAAAGACAGACTGTGTGAAAAAGTGTAACACACTAACTGTCCAGGCTTACTGCATGCTACAAAAACTGTGGTACAAACCTCCCTTATCTGTTTCCACTTCTTTCAGAATTTACTTGTCTTTCAACTCATGCACCAAAAGTATGGAGTTGAATTATCCATAAGTTTAATTATGTTCGGTTTTCTTGTGTTATTTTAGAATGATAAATACTTTTAATAATCAGTAGACTGTTCTATATGACTCTCACAGTGAAGTCCACTAAAACAATAAAATCACTCTACTGATTGAGAACAACAATTTGTTTTAATAAAAAAAGTATTTTAGAGGTTGTCGGCATGTGACAAAAAGAGGGCTTAAATTTCACCTCGTCTAATATCTACCAAGTTCTGAGAAAAATGATGGTTCACACTGGTCATTACCAAAACATGAAATATTATTTACTAAAATCATCTAAAAGGTCATTTTCTGATCGTCTGGTGTTGATATTACAAATCCATTTAAAATTTAATAGTGAGTGCCCCTCACCAATAATACATGTCTTTGGGTTACTTTATTTGCTACTAAACTAAAGCAGTGAATACCATAAGGAAAAAAAAATAAGCACTATCTGGCTTAGATTGGCCCGATTTTTTTCTTTTTAATGTTAAAAATGCACCACTTGTTTAGTTTATTTTCCTGTTTTATCTTCAGACACAAACATGCTTCATTCAACACGTGAACCAGTATTCAGTGAGTTTGGAATCAGACACACGATACGACCACTACGAACTCTGTGGTAAGACAAAGCAAGAATATGTCATCAAGTTTCATCTTCTGGTGCAGCATGTCCAGTGTATGACCTTAAGGTTCTTCCATATAGTCACTGACCCAGGGGTGAACACAGGATTATTAATAATTTTTTTTTGCATATTTATTTCTCTTTTTATATTCTCGTTGAAATTAAGCAAATAATGAAATTCTGTACCTTTTTAAAATGGATTAATATGTTCACTACTATAATAGACTTGACATCTGATTTCCTACAGCAATGTTCCCTCACCTTCTGATTGATGTTTGTCCAATTTGTGGCACCCATTGTCCGATTTACAGCATCAAGTTTTCACTCTGGGTAAGACAAAAATTTGATGAAATGTAAAATGTATTTAGAAATTACTTTTTAAACCGAACTTTAAACCGTTAGTTCTCTACAGGTCAACTTATTGCACAATTGTGGGGTCTGTAAACTTCTTAAATTGGAAATTATTCCTTAAATATTTTCAAATCTCAGTGTTGTCACCCATTTCTGTGTAACTACGGGACATGTAACTGGTTTCTGCATACTGACTCGGGCTATTTTTCCAAGTGTTTCCCATCCAATCAAGAAATCGCGAACTGGATGTTACTTATTGTGAGCAGCATCTATGTGAACATGGACTGTAACATAATCAGCGAGTGATAGTATATTACTCAATATAAATGCAGATATGATTATGCTAATGTGATTGTTTAACAAATGAAATAAGTGTGCTTATGATACTGTAAATATCTTATAAAAACAAACCAAATAAACCTAATCTAACTGTAAATATAATATTATGACAGTGCGTTTGTATTAGTGATAAATTCATTCTTAGTGCAAAACAAGTTCTTAGATATACTAAATAAAGCTGTGCATTAAGATTACTAAAAATAAAAATATTTCATGTAATATGCATATGTTATGCCTTTTAAGTCAGGTTTTTTGGGGCAGTGTGAAAGCATCAACAGTTTTAAACCATTTACAAATTTATATTTTATTTGCAATCCTGTTTCAGTGAAAGTGTGAAACTTGATTGTTACTCTATCAAATCATGACCTTTTTGTATAAGTCTGATTATTTTTATTACTCATTCAGGTTTCAATTATTTGGTAGATAAATTCGCCAAATTACTTACTCTTTAAGAATGCTAGCATGTAGTAAATAACTGTACCTGACTGATTTACACCTTCATCTTTCAGGCTGTAATGACCACAGTGATGGCATTCCCTCCTATATCTCTGATGCCTCACTGTCTCCAACATGTTACATGACAAGTACCTCATCTGTGCTAGAGCTGACCTGTCCTGCAGGATATACATTTGAAGGAACCAACTCCACAACACTTCAGACAGAGTGTGTCTGCAGTAGTGATACAGGGTATCCTGCTGTCAATACCAACTGTCTGTGTAAGTATATACTAATGAATAATATGTGAAGTGATAAGTAGTAAATAGTACTGATATTAAATTAACAGCAAGAGTAGATAACATTTTGGGCAGTAAGGTCAGCACATTCATTCTCAAATGAGCAATCGTTTCTATGGACAGGATTGCTCAACTCCATTTAATTAGAAAAAAGGCTAAGAACACTTGGTAGTCTAAATAAAGGTTTTTAACTGCTTTGTGTCATAGCTTGCCATAGGTCTCAATTTGACATGTAACAGAATAATAACAGTGATAGACAGTTGGTTCCCATCAATATCACTTCAACATTTCAAGAAATGTACAGTACTATATAAGGTGGGGCCAACTTCAAGTAGAAATGGTATTATTGCACTTTAAAACTACAAAAAAATGTTGATTGACTTGACTTATGAGATTTATAGTCTGTTTATTGGTTGTAGTTGTCTCAATTAAAAGTTTAATCCAAAGAAAGCTACATTAGTACACATGAAAAACAAGCATAACTTTTAAGGTCAATTAGTACAGAGTTATGGCCTGAGAGGTATCTCATTTGGTATTGGAACCAGACTCAATATGTAGTTGTAGGAAAGTACAAGTACGTCGGTGAACAATCCTGTAATGAGCCATTGGAAGTTCTCACCAGCCAACCTGTATCAGCGTCCAGTTGTTCAGACCTGTGTGATGACAACCCAGCCTGCTTATATTTCTCCCATACACATAGCAGACAACAGTGTGCTTTGTATGAATCTTGTCCTGTCACATACAACTCATCAGCAGAAAATCTCTATCAAAAAATGGGTATGTGAACTGATATAAACTTACACCTGCTATAAAACTTATAGATGCTTGTCTGTTAGTATAATTTAGGGCTTTCGCCATGAAATAAACTGTGTTATCTGTGTCATCATGTACATATGTGCCTCACAAGGTTTGTACCATTCTTTTTTAATAACTCTGACTCCATGACCTACCATAGGAACTGATTTCAAACTCGGGGTTCTGTTCTGCCTGATCCTGTTGAACTGTCTGGTGGGAAGACTGTGACAAAATTTGTGATTTGTCATATGAGAAACTATCTGTCATACAACTTTAAACATTGACCTTACAACCGGCTACCAATTGTCAAAATTAATAAAGATGACTGTAAAATTTGGATAACTCCTGTAAAGTTAATTGATGGACTAGTACAACCAATATTTGTACAGTAAAACCCTGTTTATGTAAACCACTTGAGAGACATACCACCATCACAGATCTCCGGGAAGTTTCAACACATGAACAAGGCAGGATAAATGGTTGAGTGGGTGAGATCGAAAACAAATTTACTTACAGGCATGTTGAATCTATACAGAAATGCTGGATTATGAAAATTGGGTTCTTTTTTGTACTGAAGACATGCTAAACTGGGATGTTTTAAGCATTTTTTTCTCAAATTGCCACATTTAGTGTGTTCTTTTTGTTTCCTGTAGTTTGAACATCAGGAAAGAATCTGTGGTAAGACCCGGATAGGTGCAACAGAATAGACATTTTATATGTGACATATATGATTTACAAAAACATAGAAAAACTATAAAACATTACTAATTGCAAAATACAGAATGTTAATTTTTTAAAAAATCTTTGGTGGCATTAATATTCATACAGAATGCAGCAGCTGTAATCACCCAGCAATAACACAGAGAACGCAGCTCATGTAATCATAACAAGTGCAATAAAAAGACTTGATAAAATATAATATCATGCAGCCCTAAGACCCCCACATACTGAAGCAAAAGATAAAAGATCAAACAACATGGCGTTTTTAAAGTTTTGTTGTTATGAAGCATTCTGTGTTGTGTATAATGATTTTTTTACATAATCACCAATTATCACTCAACGCGTTTGCTAGTATGTGCTTCAAATATTTTAGGGTCATGGCTAAGGGTCGATAAACCCAGGGATTTAGATGAGAAGAGGTCAGATAAACGGGGTTCTACTGTATTATACAGATAGATTGTCACACCCAAAAGATTGATTGTAGCCTATGTATGACCAAAGGATCAATTGTGAATATTCCTGATTGATAAGTTACATATTGGCCCAGACTGCATAATCAGGGTTTGAAGTGTTCACTTATAAGCATGCAATAAAAGTATAAACTTTTTTGCTTTATAGATAAACATAAGCATGACTAGTTTTATTTTGGTTCTAATAATAAATAAAATTTTTAACTTGTTATTATGTTTTTATTGACAAACACAGGACTTATCTTCTCATTATATTACCAACAGGTAGTTGGTTGGAATGGGGAGGCTGGTCTGGTGTGAATACACCTGGACTCTTTAGCAGATCCAGGAATTGGAAATATCCTCAAAATTCCAGGAGTCTTGAGACAGAAAGCAAGATTTGCATCCGTAAGTTTTTGACAGTTAAATAGCGAGCTTTGGTGTCACATTTGGTGTCACATGTTAGGTAACTTTAGCATTTCTTGTATATAAGTAGATATATTGTTTTGCTGGTCAAAAATGTACTCCTACAGTGCATCTCATACTAGTTCACAGATCTTCAACAAGAGCACTCAGAGGGCACAGAACTCCACAAAGGGAGCTCAAGTCCTGGACTATCATCAAAATCCCCCTAAAATTATCTGGTTATAATTTCCTTTAAAAAAGCCTGGATACAGATGATCCGGACAGTGATGCAGATCACTCCCAAAATCGAATCACTTGTTCCTTGTCCCATTTAAGACATTTCTGGAAAATTTCATCAAAATCCATCCATAACTTTTTTGAGTTATCTGTCCTTAAAAATTACATTTCATGGATCCAAAAGATCCAGATAGTGATCCGGATCACTCCCCTAAATTTAAGAATTTCTTCCTTTTACCTTTTTCAGACATATTCTGAAAATTTCATCGTAATCCATCTATAAGTTTTTGAGTTATCTTGTTCACAAACACACAAACGCTTAAACAAACTCACAAACAAACCCAGCCAAAACCAAAACCTCCTTGGCGGAGGTAATAATGCACACTCAAGGGAAAACAGTGCCATTATCTTGACAGTTAAATTTTTAGATGCCGTGGATCCCATGATACAAGGATGATCTCTTTACTAAAGGCAAATCATACGCGGTTTCCCTTCTGGCCGTTTTGTTTTCAAAAGGATCAATCATAGCAACTGGGTTTTTCAGTTATGACGACCGTTTGCTACTTAAATGAGTATCTTTTGCCAACTACAACACAGTTTGTGTATTTTTTTTTCTGATTCAAAACAAAATCACATCAATCAAAATATGCATTGACACAATCATGCCATATGAACTTACTTCATTTGTACATAATCCCCACCATTTTTCCTTTCTGAGTAAGTTTGATACAAGGCTTTTTAAGTGCCCATGGGCTTATGATATCTCCTTTACCCTTTATGTTATATTTGCCTTAGAATTAGATACACATCAATATTATTTACTTTAAAAGTTTGTAAATAATAATATTAGGCACAAATCAACACACAGCCAACCAGAATATATGTTTTTGTATTCCATTGGTAATTCTTTATATTATCTCAGATATGTCTTTTTATCCAGAGAGGGTTTTATATGGACCTGTGCCCTTTACAATAAATACATTATTGAACTTAAAATCCATGTTCAACTTTAATGCAGTGTATTAACCAAACCTATGAATGAGATCTAAAATTTTAATAACATATGATGATATATTTTACTCAAACCTTTATCTGTATCTTTACATGAGAAAAGATATATTTCTTTCAAACTGCATGATATATTTCAAGCTACTTTATGGATATTAAATTAGAATTCCAATTTCACCATCACATTAGCAGTTTTATTTTATTGAGTTAATTGTATATTACAGATTTCTCTTACAAACTTACCAGAAACACTAGACTACTGAACCATGTGAGTCATGTGACTGCAGTGAGTGCACCAATAGAATGTCTACATGTCTGTATTCACACTGTGGGTTGTGTGACTGTCAACGTTGTGCCCGATGTGTCTAGAGGGTTCCAATGTGAACTTAATGATGCTGCTATCTCCACAGTTACACAGCACAGTGTGTCTAATACTGAAGGAAATATGTATTACGAGTTCGATATCACTCACTGTAATCAATAAGTACTTTGCATTTAAGTTATCTGGATCACAACATATTCGGCAACATTTGTTCTATTCTGTCCACAAAGTTATGCTATGATGATACAGACAAATCACAAACTGATCTTGAGTTCCTGCTAAAGTTATCAAGTGATATTACAGACCAGTCAAAAATCACTCATTATTATATTCAGGCATATCAGCCCCAGACATGCGTATCATAATTTACAAGAAAATCTGAGAAGCATCTTACAATGAGAAATATCAGAAACGGATCAGCTCACAAACTTTAACAAACTTTGCCAATTTTCCTTAACAAATAGGAACCTCAAAAGAACTGCAGTTTTTAGAAATCTAACAGAAAATCTAATCTAAATCTAATCTAAATCTACATGTGACCAACAATTTTTGTGGAAATTGACATACAGCTGAAATACTTATGGAATCTGTCCACCCCCCAATCCTGATTACTCATAACTCCACAACCAGTCATGACTTGGCACATGTAGACCAGAAGACAGGGGCGTAGGAAGCAATTTTTGGTTGGGGGGCGAGGAACTAGATCGCACCGACGCGACCCGACACCTACAACTTTGGTTAATTTTATAGCAGTATTCCCTGTAGGTAATATACAAATTCAAATTTTCCAATTAAAATATTTTAAAGTTAGTTTATCAAAGGAAATCTTTGTGATGACATCATCCTAAGTTTCCCCAACCTTGTATGGGTATAGAAATACATTATAGTCATTTGAAAGGTATTTCTAATATCTTGACTACATGTTTCCAGAACCTGTGATCTTTCCTTCAAGTACCGAGCTGATACAAGATCTATTTTTAGCAAGGTTAATCCCCAAATTGAGGTGGATGTACAATCATTGGACTGGCTAGGTCCAATAAACACGCAGTAAAGAAAGAAGAGTTTTCTGGGAAAAATCTTATCAGCCGACAAATTGCTGTGCTAAACCATTGCTCTGTGTGAATTTCAAACTACATGTCTAAGTTTTAAATAATTAGCAACACGGTAAATTAAATGTAGAAGATCACTATATGTATGATTTTGATCTGCATAAGTGAAACATTTTACAGAATTTTACAAATCCCATGACAGGTTAACTGAAAATGTTCCTTTTATAAATCATAAAAAATAAATATTTTATAGTTCTAATGGTACATGTGAGCAGTGAACAAGGTAAAAGTGTAATTTGATCACATATTATTCAGTTACTTGTAAAAGTTTACATAATTTTCAAAATTGGAATTTAGTTCTATTACAAAAAGTTGGGGGGCGAAAGGATATCCCCGCCCCCCCAACTTTATGGTTGAGGGGGGGGCGCCCCCGCTGCCCCCTCAAGTTCCTACGCTTGCTAGCTTGAATTCTGTAGATTAAAACTTCATTGACACCGTCCCAATCAGTTAATACAGGGCTCTTTTGTTGGGGCTCATGTGCTTCAGAAAATTACAAGGCTTTTAGGAGTAATAACATAAGTTCTGCAATTATAGGTCCTCCATGGGGAAACTAGCTCAGAATTTTTCCTACAAAATTTCTGAAAACTATGTATATGTCAGCACTTTTGCTAGCATCACCTTCACTTGATATGCTATGAACACATCTGCCTAGTGACCTAGGTAACACACTTGTCTAGGAACACATAGGATACTGGTTTGGATCTATGTACAGGCACATACATAGTGGCTCGGATGACCACTTAACATGGCTGTCCTTTCCAATTGGATCTTTTCCCCAGTGGCAGGCTAAAGAACCTCAGGGACATTGATAAATGGTCATTACTGAGATTCTTTCTTTCAGTTTGAGTAATGTCAGTCACTTTACAGCTCGACCTGTACCTGTGCAGTTAAGATGTGGCAAGTGATGTGTCAATGTGTCAAATGGCCCTCAGAGTCCTTTAGTGCAAGAATATATTTCACTCAGTATAAATATACAATAAAAATAATATTCTCCAAAATAATGTGTGGGTATGTCCAATGACAACCAACATTAAATAGCTGTTTTATATTTTAATGTGCGGCCAGTTAAGACGTCTAGCACTACTTCAAAAGTTTGCACCAAAGTTCAAAACTCTGCTGTCACCTGTTTCCTAGTTTACTGAAAATCCTGCACTGGAATAAGTGGTTTAAAATCTGACAGTATCAATTGCTTTAAAATGTGATTTATAAATTGTAATTGTATGATTGGTTGATCTTGTTTAAACATTCACGTCAATCATGTCATTTTCAACATATCATGCATGTCTCACAAATAAGTGTGTACACATTGGCCTATTGTACACTATGGCATGTGTACATAAAACACAACCTTAAGCTATAGTTTTAAGTGATTTACTCTCATCGTGCAGATTAAAAGCTGAAATGTTATTTTGGGGGATTTACGACGACTCTGACATATTCTAAAGAGAGATATTGAGAGGGGTAGATGGAAAAATGTAGACTCCTCCAGCCAATTAAAATCACTGATACAAAAACATGTTTGTCAGCTCAGTATTTGTTACATTGATAAGGCAATTTTGGGCATCTAGTGTCACATAGATAATTACATTATCAAACATCAAAAAGTTATGCAAGACGGTAAAGTAACTGTTTCTTAAGTAAAGTCTACCAATTATTTGCACTTTTGGGAATGCGCTTTTTGCATTTAACCAACACTTGTTTTTTGCAATAAATCTCAAATACCATAAATTATACATTGTTATAAATTTTGTATTTTTGACTGAGCCATGCTAAAAGCAAAATGGATAATGTACTCATTCATGATTATGATAACAAATGTTAATAATGTTCCCTCTTGTAATTATTGTTGTCACTGCATGTCAACAATGTACTCATGTGAATAAATATGTTTTATCTAATTAAAGGCAGTCGCCTCTGTGTGGGTTCGACTCGCACTAATGGCATTGCTGTGGACCTGTCCTAATGTGATCCTCTCTATTGATTATTATAAATATTTTAACACCCGCCTTCTCATTTATGATAATTTATGACAATAGATCTCAGTTATGAACTCCCTGATGATTATTTATGATTAACCTTGACACACGTTTGCATTGTACACAGGTAAATGCTTTTTCTAATTTATTTTATGTCATTTCATTTTAAGCAACACTAGCAGCTCAAGTGGTGTTACATAATTTAGCATGTGACTGTTTTAATAGAAATACAGACATTGTAAAATGACTTCTTTTAGATACTGAAATATTGACTCCCATGATGTTGGGTTCAAATCTTTGTTAGGGCTTTCAAATTGACAGCAAAATACAGTAATGTATTTCATAACAAAACTGGAGAAAATTTTAATCATTTTTTTAACACAATATATTTTAAATGATAAGTAAACACTAAAGGTAGCCCTACAGTAGTCACAAACACTTAAGTGGATAAATATCTCATCAGAAATATAAGGGTATTTTATGGCTGTCAACAGTTGTCAAGATTCAAACCCAAGGCCAAGACCTTATGAAGACAGTAAAATGCATGGTTTGAGGAATTTTGTTTTACATGTTAGTACTAATCATATATACAAAATCTCAGAGCATTTTAAAATTTGTTAATATTTAACAGGTTTTAAAAACACCTTACCTCAAAAGAGATCATTACAGAATAGGGTTAAAACATAAAATGTACGTAGTATCACAAAAAAAGCAAATATATTATGACATATGTCTACAAAGTGTTAGTTGTTAGTGGTTTATATTCTTCATGAAGTTGCTATATCGTAAAGGTCAAAGGTAAAAAGAAGGTCGCAGAATTTATTTGTGAATGCTGACTGTTTGATCTGGTTGAAGTGTCAAATTGGTAGGAGTCCTTAATTAAGACATTGGCCCAGCAGTGGTACTGTTTACTTAACCACTGGAGTGTTAAATTCGATAGTGGGTGCCCAGGTCAGCTGGTTCCTGCTAAATCCCTATAAAAGAATATTCACATCGATCCTAAATAGGAGACCTCCCAAGAGCCTGGATTACTATACGGGGTCAATATGTTACCTAAATCCTTACCTAAGCCAAACTCTAGTCACTGCTGACCTACATCAATCTGTAGAGACCTCCCCTTGACTGGATCAAGTTCATGGGGTCCAGGTAAGAAGATCAAAGCAAAAGGGGTGTTTATAAAGCAAGCTTGTCAAAATCTAGAGGGGGAATCCCAGGTCTGCTGGGTCCTACCTTCCGATTGCTTTAATTCACAACCTTCATATTAATCCTATGATATAAGCAAAAGGGGTGTTTATAAAGCAAGCTTGTCAAAATCTAGAGGGGGAATCCCAGGTCTTGCTTTAATTCACAACCTTCATATTAATCCTATGATATAGGAGAACTCTTTAGAGTCGGGCTATCTACAAGTGGTCAAGATGTTGTGAGTTATAGACCCTGATTACTCAGGTACTGTGGCCACACCAGAGACCATCCATTAGTGGGGTCAAATTCAGAGAGGTCAGTGTCATATGATTCAGCCACAAGTTTGACTTGAAAAAGATGTCTGATCAAATAAGTCAGTGTAACAGAGGAGGGTGAAGAATGTAAATTTCTTCATTTCTGACAGGTCTTTACAGTATGACTGCCAAATTCAAGGTGACGCCAGTTTTAGGGGCCAGGCTAATTCTATGTGACCTTTTAAGGTGATTGGCTGAAGCCCTAAAGTTGAAAAATAGGTTTATTACTAATGCCTAATTTTTTGAGGGAGAAGACAACTGCCAAAGCAGGTTCTTAACAGAGCCGTGCTATTAATACCCCAAGTTATTACACACATATCAGATATTTATGGAACATATTTTGTAAATCCAAATGTGCTGATGTTTGAAAATATGTTGGAAATCTGTTTACTAACTATTGGACACTAAATATTAAAGAATTATATAGAGAAATTTACTATACTTTCAGATTTTGTTATTTTGACGTTGTGAGCAAAATTTCACCTTGACCTGAATCTATAACCTGAATCCAACAGAAATAATAAGAGACATAATTTATAGGTAAATCAATTTGCACTTATGTACATTACTAGTTCATACTTGACATTATTTTCTGGCTGATTTTGTACCCTGTGGGTACACCAGTGCAAATGTCCCGCTGTATAACAGCCTCAGACTTGTGTTGACTTCTTGGAGGTCCCTAGTGATCAGCAAATTTGGCATGTAGTCACAATATGGCTATTAATAGAAGATCTTATGGTTTTTTTATCATTTCGAACAGAAAAATTAGTGGTATTTCTGTCAATGTATTTAGGTATTTAATGCAACACAAATATCTGTAACTTAAGTATTTTACATGTTATTGAATTTTTATTCATATTTATGTTTGACACCCCTGTGTAGTATTGATGTAACATCTCTCATCTAACACCAAAAGTTTATCTTACATGATAAAGATTCAGTATTTACAATTTTTTACATGTTAAGTAGGAAAATTTCTCGAATGATGTATACAGAAAAAATATATCACGAATGAAGATGACAATGTTATACAAGTGTGCAGCATGAGTACTCTATTGTTAATCTTCATGATATATTTTTTCTGTATATGTCTGATGAGGGGTGTTTTACTTTTATTATTCACCATTTTATCCGATTTATTGTTTAAATAATATGAGTATTTAATGACAGAATATGAAAAAGGCTGTTAAAAAGCATGGGCACCAGTGAATATAACAACCGCAATCTTTAACCTGCAATATCTCAGTCATTTCTGCATGGATTTTTATGTAACCGACATAAACAGAAGCGCTACATGAAGACTTTTTTAATGATACATATATTTGCAGGTAACATATTTTTCGAGATATTTGTGAAAAACCAGAAGTTATTGAAACTTATTATTTATGGTACCAGGGCGCCGGTGTATACAAAAAAATACATCCCGGTCTGTATTTCCCTGTATTTAGGGCTAATACGTCACAGAAAATAAATATATCTACTCATTGTTGTATGTAATGAACACTTCTGTAGAGTTTAATTTCTATCATTTCACACTCAAAGGTTCTACAACCATAAAGGGAGAAGGGGCTGGATTCACAAAAGGGATCAAATTGAGCCAAAAATCAGCTCGAGTTTGATATAAACACCTGTAAACTTGAGCTGATTTTTGGCTCAACTTGAGCTTCATCCCGTTTGTGAATATGGTCCCAGGTGGATATATACAAAATTGTAGCTAGTGTTTTTGTGATACATGTATTGTATTGTGTATTGTATTTTGATATGTCCATTTCATAGGTACATTGTATTTGTGTCAGCGACATATAAAAGCAGTTAAGATCTGCTCATCTTCATGTTGGTCTGACTTATTTCTACAGTATTATGCCGAATTATGCTCGTTCCAAAAATATAACCACGTGATCTTTTAATAATGATAAGGATTTATATAAATCAGCTGATGCTACACTGAGTGATACAGTCTTATCCTCCCAATCAGGACAAAGAGTGCTTCTTTTGACTAGTGCTGCTATTTTTCAATGAGATAATTTATAGCATTATGTTATATCCTGGATATCTTGTGTTATAAAATACCGAGATGTTTTGAAAAGTCCCAAAAGTAAAAGTGTCAATTCACAAAAAATCCAGGAAAATGCAGATAATGCAGATGTGACCCTCTCGGGTTCAAAAACTGCGGATTTTTTTCTATCTGTGAGAAATGTCTTATTCAATTTCACTTTTGCACGATTTAAAGGCATGCAAGCATCCATAAAGTTCAATTGTTGCAGATTTACATGTTATCTTTGTAACAGTGAAATTTTCTGTAAACCTTTATTAACAGCAGTGTTACTGCTTTGATATTTATATTAATTATCTGGCATTTGCCTCTGTTAAGGCATTAACTACTGCATAACAGTTGACCCACATATAAGTAATTCAAGTGTCTATCAGACCCTCGGCTTTGGGCTTTAAATACTCAAAAACTGGGTATCTTGCAACAGAATCAGCAAGTGAATTAAATTTTGTGACCCAATAAATAATTTTGTGAATAAATAAAATGCGGGCAGACATTGGGTGGTCTGCTGGCTCATTCCTGGAGGGACCTTAATACTGGTATTTGCCATCAACCATGGTGTCAAGTTGTTACACTGCCTCTGATTGGCTAGTCCTTGCCCTTATGTAATTTGAATGTGGAAAGGGTCACTTTCAAATTGGCTGTCGACAGGCACACATCAAAAATTTGAATTTTTCTTTTTTAATGTCATTTTAGTTATATTTTATATAGTTAAGGGTTTTTAATCCCACTGTGCCGTGATGTCTGCAAAGAAGAAACAATATGACTTGTGGTCCAGCAGAAGAACAGCGGTGCAGATTCCAGTGCAGTTGCAGTTTCAGCCTCATGGGACACAATCTCCAGAAGCCACGACTTCCAAGGAAGCTATGGATCAATGTCAGGTTTCTTTTTCTGAGTCAGATGAAAGTAGTGTTAACCTTGATGAATTGGTAAATACTGTAGAATCTGATGTAGAAAGTGATGTGTCTGATAGAATGTTCCATAAATTCGAAAATAGTAGGACCTGTAATACTGATACAAAGGGGCAGTCTAGTCAAGAAGCCATTAATCAAGCCATATTGATGCAATTGGCTAGTATTGGTAAATGCCTAGGTGGCATTGAACAAAGAAACGTGTGCAAAAAAATCTGTCGATAGCAGTAAATTAAAGGCAAATCCAAAAGTTTGCGAATGTCAGATGCTAGGCGTTGTAATGTTGATGCTATGTCAACAGATAGAACACAATCTGCCAAGGTTGAAGGAACTTTCAAATATTGCACAAGGTACGGATAAAAAATTAAGTCCCAAAGAGGTGGCTCTATAGATATTTTCGTAAAAAATAGGCTCAAATGGCCCCATGAATTTGTCTTATCTGGCCCATCCAAAGAAAGGGTTTCCTACAATAACCTTACAGTTATGCAATGGGTGGCTGGTTTTTGCCGAAGATTGAAGGAGGAGAGGGACCTGGGCATCAGGGAACATATGTTAGATTACACGATTACTTTGTTGGATGATGCTCAGGACTTCTCCTGGAAGGTGGCAAAGGCCAGCCACACTGTCCTCCTTTGTCGTATGGAGCAGGGGGAAATTTCAGATTGGGGACAGGTGGACAAAATAGATTGGAGAGCAAATGCCCAGAAGCAGAAACCAACTGTTTCCAATAATCAACATAGTAAGATAGGTAACTGTAGATTTTTAAACAAAGCTCAGAAAAACAATGCCATGCGTTTACTATAACCAGGGTGTATGTTCTCAGTCCAAAAGTCATGAAACTAAAGGCATATTTTACAAGCATATATACTCAGCCTGTTTTACAAATGACAGCAAATCTTTTCCACATCCAGAACAGGACTGTAGAAATAAGCTTAAGGGCTAAAAAAATGAGTTATGAGGGGCATGGAGAGTAAGGTTCGATCCCATGTCCACACATTGAACCGAGTACACAATAGTAGATATTTTTATAATGCTAATGTGGATGTTCAATCGTTGTTTGTTTCAAAAGAAGACTGGTTTACTTGGTTTAAACAAGCTAATGCTTGGACAAAGGTGTCACAGGGCATGTCTTATGCTGAAGTTGTTAATAAAAATGTACATAATAACAGACAAAAGGTGCAAAGTTTACACTGTGTTCAAAATAAGAATAAGGTTAACCAGGTAGAACCTAAACCAAGTACACCAGTACATGTTGTCAGAAAATGTGTTCCTAAAAACACTGTCGTTCAACACACGGTTAATAGAGGTTCCTCAAGAAACCAACACAAACCCCAACTACCACCTATTATAACAACAAATAGGTTCCAAGTCCTTCAAGATACCCTTGAAAATGGTTCGGATCAGAGAAATGCTTCGGATCTCTCAGTACTGTCGGATGATGGGGGTTGTAATGAACAAACTAATGCACGCTCAGCCAACTGTGGCACAAAAGTTCTTGATACAGATAATATCGAGTATAATATTGTTTTCAACACATGTGTGGATAACATTAAAGAGTGTTGATCAGCATGCATACGTTGATGAAAATACTGTAGTTCACAGTACAGAAACAGGTATTCCTCAACACATACTTACACAGAAACAAAGTTGTGCAGATTATGTTGCATGTTTGCAAGATAATAAAGAAGGATATGGATTTATTCCCATAAGTCCCTTACACCTGTATACTGGTGAGCCGACATATTATCAGAACATTCCGGATAGTATCTGTTTGCATAGAATTGTTTCTCAAAGTGGTAAACCTAATTATTTAGATTGTAGGATTCCGGTTAACTCTCAATTAAATATTGCAGCATGGCGTAAACATTTGCACACCTATTGGGACCAACAAATTGTAGATTTACACGAATTTGGATTTCCACTGGATTTTGATCACAATATCCAACTACAATCAACAGAATCAAATCACAAATCTGCCATACAGTTTAAAGATCAAGTTGACAAATATATTCAGGAAAAGCTCTTATTTAAAGCCATTTGTGGTCCTTTTGATAACAAACCTAGTAATTGTCATATATCTCCCATGATGACAAGGGAAAAGCAAGATTCAAACAACAGAAGAACTATCATTGATCTCAGTTGGCCACAAAATACCTCTGTGAATTCAGGAGTATCCAAGTTTTCTTATTTAAATACTTATTTCAATTTAACTTATCACTCCATAGATACAATCGTGGAAAAAATTAAACAGCTAGGCCCTGCAGCAAAAATATGTAAAGTAGACATATCCAGACTATTCAGGCAGTTGCGGGTAGACCCTAGGGATATTGATTTGTTAGGTTTAAAGTCTGATAGCTATTATCTGGATCTATCAGTTCCCTTCGGATTCAGAAGTGGTTCCGGATTTTTTCAGAGATCCAGCGATGCCATTAGGTACATTATGGCTAAAATGGTTATCCTGGACTCATAAATTATATAGATGATCTTATTCTGACTGATTTACCGTCAAAAATAAACACTGGTTATCCATTCCTGCTCATGTTACTCCAGGAACTAGGTTTACCTATCAGTAGTAGTAAGTTGGTTCCCTCAACTACTTCCACAGTATGTTTAGGTATCAGAATTGATACTGTAAGCCGTACCATATCTATACCTGTCGAGAAAATGCAATTAATTGAACAAATGTGCCAAAAATGGAAACATAAGAAATTTTGTACAAAGCAACAACTTCAATCATTGCTTGGCACTTTATTATATATCACTAAATGTGTTAAACCAGCTCGTTATTTTCTTAAATAGGATGTTACGCCTTCTCAGAGATTCTCACAATCAGAAAACAATTTTTCTTAATGCTGACTTTATGGCAGACTTAAATTGGTTTGATACATTTTTGTGTGACTTTAATGGAGTTACTTTCTATGACAACAAACCTGTATTTGATACAATAGAATTGGATGCATGTATGACTGGCTGTGGTGGGGTTTTCGATAATATGGTTTACCATCTCCCCATTCCAAAGAATTTCAAAAATTATAACATTGCTCAGTTAGAACTTTTAAATATACTAGTAGCAATAAAAATTTGGGCTGTCCAGTGGGCCAATAAAAAGATATAAATAAAATGTAATAATATAGCTTCTGTTGAGGTCCTGAAGATGGGCAAGGCATGTGACTCTGTAATGGCCACAGCTAAGTTTAACATACATTTTTCATGTAACCATATTGCAGGTGTGGAGAACAAAACTGCTGATTTGCTTTCCAGGTGGTCATACGATCATTCAGATTATATGAAGTTATATGATTTAGTGTAGGATCCAGTGTGAATGCCATGCCACATAGATTTAACACTACTTAATGAAAATGTTTAGAAATTTATGTTTCTCTTTGTTCTAATGTATTATTAGATACAGTTACTGCATGTTTGGCCACACAAGCATCTCGCAGACTGCTGGATGCCTTTAGACCCAATACTAGGAAGACCTACCACAGAATGTTTAGAGATTTCCTGTCATTTTTGGTCTTCATTGGACTCCAGTTGCACCAGGTGAATTCTAGTACAATGTTAAGTTACATGGAATATATGGTTCAGATTGGGTACTCACATATGAATGTGGCAAATAATGTGGCCGCAATTAAGAGTATGTCCCTTGTTTATGGCCAAGATGTGTCAAAATTCTTAGATAATAGGATATCTTTGTTTATCAAGTCAATAAAAAAACAATGTAAAATTTTCACCGGTTGTCAAATCCTTGATAGATGTTGAAGTCCTGTCTGACATATTGTAAGCAACGCAATCCTTTCCACACTCTGCAGTCTATCAATCCCTCTACTTGTTTTTTTCCCTTTCTTAGGATTTCTAACATCCTCCCACATACAATTGCTTCCTTCGATTTGTCCAGACATTTGGCTAGGAGAGATGTAATTTTTGGTCCCCAACAAGCTACAATCATTATTAAATGGTCAAAGACCTTACAGGACAGAAGAAATATTAAAACTATTTATATTTCGGTATTAGGTGCTTCTCCTCTGTGTCCAGTAGCTAACCTTAAAGCAATGTTTAACACATTTCCTGCAGATAGAAACCAACCTCTGTTTTTGATTCCAAGAGCCAATGGAAAACTAGTACCCTTAACTGATTCGGTGGCCCGCAAGCACCTCAAACAAATCTCTAATAGATTGCAGATTCGACACCCCTTTACATTTCATGCCTTCAGAAAAGCTGGATGCACCTGGGCTTTCCACCATGGGGTGCCCATACAGCACCTTATGGCACAAGGCACTTGGTCCTGAGATTGCATATGGAGGTACATTGCCAGTAACCCTTCCCTTCCTGCTATAATTACCCAAACATTTCGCCAATTTCTACACTCCTAGCTACTTTCCTACTTGGGTGTCTGGGTACACCCAACAAATGTAAAGTCTTCTCTTTAACTGCCACAAAAACAATTTCAACACCCTATTAACTGCTTTATGTATTCTCTAGAAAATTACCGAATAATTTTCTTAATTAATATTCCAAACATCTAAGTTTCATTTCTCAAATGTATCAACAAGTTCCACCACCAGCTCGGTTAGTAATTATAATTGATTTCTTTTATTCCTTATATCTTAAAGTTTGGTTAACAGAATGTTTCTACATTGGATTATAACTAATTGTGCCAGATCTTATACCAGTAATTAGTTCTAAATAGACTTTTGGTAATTCTTTAGTAAAGTTACGCGAGTAAAGATTAAATTTACTGTAATGTTTGTGGACTTTAAAATGTTTTATGCTTACTTTTACTAAATTTGACATCTATAAGTTATTATGTGTACAGTAATGCCCTTAGGCATGTTTTGTTGTAATGTACTATTACAAGATATGTATGTTATTGTCATGTTGTTGTGAATTATATACAAAAAAGGAGTAGTAGAAAATAATAAATGTTAAAGCCCAAGCAGTATTTCATTTATCCATATGCCTGGGGGGCTCTTGGGGAATGTGAACTTCACTTGTCAATACAACCACAAATACAGGTGATTAATGGTTAATTGCCATTTGTTTGCTAACTTCCGTTAGAAGACCTGCTTTTTATGTACATTAGTAAGAATTTTATTGGATTTTCCAGGTAAATTGAATTCCAAGTTACACAGGACTGTGACAAATCTTTTAGCCCATTTAGTGGTTCAAATACACATTTATTTCATGCATTAGTATTTAGGGAAGCACCCTCATGTTTATATAGTTACTGTACATGTTCATGTACACGGATTTGGCTTCAAGACACCTTGGGATAGTTTCCTTGTGCACAGTTTGTGGATATCAGTTGCAGTTTGGATGAATGTCAGAAGACTGCCTCCTTCGACGAGCAAGATTGAATATATAATTGAACATATATTAAAGGTTCTCAGAATTTGCACCTAATTTAACTGAACAAGATGAAGTCATGATATTTCACAGAAATTACATTATCTTTGCTGATTTATTCCCTGCAAACTTAAACAAAGTTTGCAAGTAAGTCACACCAATGTACAAAATATAAATACAAACTGTATTTGCAGCAGAAACGTCCTTTATTTTAAGTATAGACGATTTCTAAATTATTATTGCATTTATGGAAATTTCGATATTATGAAATATCTTAAAGAGAAGTTTGAAGTTTCTGTGTCCCTGACTGACCTGGTAAAATTAGTATGCACTTTCAATATGTCCAAAATATTACGAGTAGGGTCAGTAAGAGAATTCAAATACTCATCCATGCAATACAATATCATATTGAAGTTACAGGCTGTCAGAGTTAAAATTGATGATTACTTCCTCCAAGGAGGTAGTACTTTCATGATATTTGTCTGTCTGTTTACTTCTTACTGGGGTTACCCAAATACTTTTGTTTGGTTCTACATGAGGAAATGAGAAGATTGATCTTACTTCAATTTAGATCCCATTAAATTTTAAACTGGTCTGAATCACCGTCTTTATAAAAAAATATCAAAGATCCGGAGTTTCCAATTTACTTGTTATAATGTGGCTTGATGGAGGATTGTGCTGGCTGAGTGATCTTGTTAGATTTAAAATTAATTAAAATCATGGTAATACAGCAATATTATATGGGACCATTTCTAAAGACCTTTACATAGACGTGCAACAATTGACAATTAGACATTTCCAACAGTATCGAAATGTCCATGAAAACACAAAATAAGTTTACATTTTTAAGAAGGTCAATACACTTATGTCATTCTGGTTGGGCTGTGTTAGTGTGGATGTGTGAAATGTATCTAGAGCTGGGGCACAACTGAATAAAACATACTTACAGATTCTGTACCAGCATGGATATTAATGCACCCAAAACTATCAGACAATCCACAAAGATACTTATTTCATAATTATAACATTTATTATTATTTTCAGGATTTCATTTCTTACAAAAGCTTCTTTATTTTAAGGTTCATTCATTAAAGGAAGGTGAAAAATCGAATTAGGTAAGGTGGCCGCTAAAAAGCTATTCACTCAACCTCCTTTATTAAAGGAGTATGTTCAGTCATTCGATTGGTTAGGCGGCTTTAAACACCCTATGCACCAAGGTACCTTTATCTTTCCCTAACTTGACGAATATTTTGTATTTCCTTTTTGCCATATGAAGTATAAGATTTGTGCTATGTTTTGTATTGCTGTCCAATGTGTTATATTTTATATTTGAACACATTAGTGTGTTACTTTTAAAGAGATTTAAATACCACTTTGTGGCAGTAGCCACTTTACACGTAGCTATCGTGACGTGCATATCAAATACAATTTTTGGGTGGTTAGATGACATATCAACTTAATATCTCATAAATTTCACTTGTAGTATGGAGAAAGAAGGACAATTGAAGACAATTTTTTGCAAAAAAATCTTAACATTTCGTCAGTAAACTTTATTTGAATTAAACATCAAATGACCAAAACTTTCTCATAAAGGTAGTCACACATGTCCCCGGAAAAGTATGCAAAAATTTCAAGGATTCCTCAATCAAGACAAATGAATATGATATATCAGTGAATATGATATATCAGTGAATATGATATATCAGTGAATATCTAAAATTAAAGATTTCCTCGAAAGTCAATTAAGCCGGTTTTGCCTTAGAAAAGAGAAATAAGGTTCTTATATAAACTATGCATAAACTATACTGATAAACAAAACATAGCTTGGTGGAGATATGCATTCTCTGAGTCCTCCTGTTTCATCAGTTAAGTGCACATCTAAAAGTACCGACATATTTACTAATTAATGAACAAACAAAATTGAATTGATCGTTGATTGCTTGCAATTAAGTTTTCCAATTACTTTAGGAGCATAACCTTGGATTTTCATACAGTTTACTTGTAGTCTTTGGAAAAACTCTCTTAATAATGGTAGTTGTGCACCTAAAATTATTAATAAAATTTCGACTTATTTTTTATGATTCCAAATTATATGTCACAATAACTAAAGGTTCAAAAATTTCATGTTAAAGTGTCACATTAGTAACATTATTCGTTGAAATCCTCTGGCAATTTCATTGGTTCATTCACATGTCCGGTGGATCTGAAAATATCCAGAACTCAGAAGAAAGCCACATTGGAAAAATGACAGATGGAAACAATACATTATCTCTTGTCTGTTTACTTTTATACTTATTTGCGATTTGTCTTGTGTTGCTTGTGTTTTACTTTTGTATTAAGGTTGAGCCTTAAGATTTAGCAATACTCTTTTTAACTGATGCTATTTTTCCCAAAGCAGTTCCTTCCAACCAAATAACTACAGTAATAAGACTGATTGTTTCATTTTTTTCTACATTCCACAATCACGTAATCTGTCATTTGTTTTTCAAAATGGAAAAATGATCATATTTTCGGATCTGTGTTTTGCTTGATAACTATGAAAAGGTTTTCGAAGTTAGTGTGCCTATAATCTAATCAAATATGTTAAAACTTTTATCGTATTTTGTCATTCTTACAATTTGTTCTGATAGATTCTTAAGTATAAAACATTGTTTTAATAATTATGCAAGTATTAGACGTTTTAGAGGTGGTTAAAGCATCCAAAATTTTAAGGTATTTGCATTCGCTATCAACAAGTACATATAACTTTAAGATGATTTGTGTTTCAATTTTGGAGAAAAACCATTCATCTGGTAGTGTTTGCGGAGTTGTGTAAAATAAGAGGTGGTAAAAAAGTAAATTTCAAAGCTCAACATCACGGAAGTTACACATGGAAGATAAGGCAGTACAAATATTTTGTCAGTATGAGTCTGTGGGATGAAGCTTGTGTGTTTTGTCATCTGGTGTAATTATCCTAGTGTACATAAATTGTATTTTGTCCGATATAATTTAAAACCAGAGCCTTTTTCCGTTAAACTTATTTTCCACAGATGTAAGTGTCCTTGGCTTGGAACTAAAGCAATAATTTGTTCAAAGAAGACTTAGAGTCAGTCAGACATGAAAAGACCAGCCGCCAATATTGTGTGTGTTGTACTGTCAGAGTAAGACCCTAGATCTGTAAATTAAAATTTGTAACATAATTTCAATGTGTTTGGAAGTCAAAAATGATTTCACATTATTTAACAAACCTTTTATTTTTTATGGCTCAATAAATATTATTGAAGATTACTAAAATAAAAAAATCTGCAATTTTGAGTAATTTCGGTTAATTGTTGAAATATAGCAATGCAGTTTATGTTTATTGCAAAGATTGAAATAAGATAAAAAAAGTTTTTTTGCATACTAAGAGGAAATATTTCATTGCATTTTAAGTTAAAATCAGAATTCTGTGCAGACAGCATGACGTCTTGGCGGATATCACTGCTGGTTTGTTGGATATCAGTACACTTACAAGGTAATAAAATAGTTTTCAAATACTTCAAAATGACAATTATAACAGAGAATAATTATTGTTTAATATATGCTAAAGTATGTAAAAATACAGAACTCCAAATATGTGTGTAAAACCATTGGTATCTTAATATTCTTATAACCTCGAATGGGATTTTCTGTCATTAAAACTTGTTTTGGGTAGCCTTACCGATTTTTTGTGAAATGAAGTTTTGTCATAACACACCCATTAGAAATGACAGAATCACATACATGCTGTACTGACAACAGCTTCAATTTTATGATGTCACGGGTAACAATTGGTGAATTTTTACCTATGTAAAGTTAATGTCGTACTTAAGAGGTCTAATCTTAACTCAGTGAATTTAACCCACTAGCCTGATTAGGCTTCGAACCCAAGGCCAGAAGAGACTTTCGGGTCCTTCACTAAAATAACACCAAAATCCAATCACAAATCCAAAGCCACAAAAGCTTTTTTTTGTTGTTAAAGGAGGTACACACCTAAGGCGGAAGAGTGATGAATTAAGGCTGCCCATTAAAAGGAGGGCAGTGAATTTTAAAATTCATGATTTCCTATATTTTAAGGACTCTTTAATCCTTTGTTTGGAGGAGCTTATTGAAGGGAGAGGGGGAATTTCATTTATTTAAGTGATACCTGCACACAGTTAACGCAAAAATATACAGTATCAAGTTGACATACAGCAGCCAACCCTAAACATTAAGGCTTATGAGGCACTGTTAATACAGAAATGGCATTGCAACATAAGATATTAGATGTCTTAAAATATATTTAAATTAACGAAAAATACCATTGTGAAAAATAGGATATACGTTTAGCTAAACAGTTTGACAGGAAATTTGTAAAAAATCAGAATATTAAATGCTGGAACAAAGGAAGGAGCAATAAAGGAAAAAAATATTTAGAATTTCTTTGAACAGAGGAAGTTCAATAAATACTGACACTAATATGTTTTGCCTTACAGTACCCATGTCATGTGACACTTGTACTGGAGTTACATGTCACAACGGAGGGACGTGTGAGGCTGGATCCGCAGACTTCTGGTGTGAGTGCAGTAAAGGATGGACTGGAAGGAACTGTGAACTTAATGGTAGGAACAATTCATAAGAATGTACATAGAAGTATATATATGTTGTGTACAATAGGACAACTTTCCATATGACATGTACAAAAGAAATATGTCACAAATTAAGATGGCAAAATTATATGAGACCTTCAACCAGAGACTTACTGTCAGATCTCATAAGTATCTGCTGGTAGTGCTAAAATTTTATAAAAATTCTCAAAGCCATTAAAATGTTTGTCACCTCAAGCTACACAACTGACAAGTTCAGGTAGCTTTCTTCAATATGGGGATAACACATAATTTTGAGATGTCCCATCAAAACCAACTGCATCTTGTTCTAAAACCTATTCTACTGGTTTGTGATCAAAGTCTGAGGTACTGTTGCATTTTACCAGAAGTATGTGGCATCATCTCAGATCCCTCACAAAGTCTGAAGTCAAAGTTATGTTTTTGAATGAATATTGTCTCTCAGAAGGCCAGGCATTCTGTTCCAAATTGCTAGGGTAGGACACACACACATGTATGGACATATAGCAAGTTTCCATGAAGGGAATGTAGCTACAGCGTGAACTAAAAATGTTTCCGATCCAATTAAGTTTTTAAAATATCTGTGCAAAAATACAAACTTACAAAAAATAAGTTGTTTTGACAATATTCATTACCAACTTTGATCTTAATCACAATTACAACAGCTAAGGTTTTATGGAAACTGACATTCTTCTTTGATTAGTTGGATTTGAACCCATGAAGTCAAACTCCAAAAATGCGCAATTAAGAGTGAAACCTTTCATATGAGAAAGTTGAGTATTACTGATACTAATTTAGTATTAAAGTTTAGTAACTGATCTCTCCATATTTGTCTGCTCACAGAAAGCAATGATCATAATAGGAAAGTTACCACATTTGGTAAATATGTTACGATTTTATCATAAAAGCAGACAAATCCATACAACCCAAGTCTTAAGGACGAGAACTGTGTTTGTCTTCACTCAGTGATCAAATTTGAAACTATATGTATATGTCACTTGGATTCTTTTACAACCATCATTATTTATTAGTAATAAATGTAAAAAATAATAGAAAACGGTTTTGAAGAAAAATCTGCTATTGTTTGTCTTATTCATCGAAGTTCTTAGCAAAGACTTCAGGTTAGATATTTGATGAATAATGTGTTAGTATTATGTGATATACTATTATTATTATTATTATTATTGATATACTTATTAAACAGAAGCATGATGTCAATGACGACTTTTCAAATTTTAATGAAAAATTAAGCCATTTTATTGTGTAAATCTCAGTGTTGATGATCAAGTTGCAGTGTGTAATATTCAAGACTTATTATACATGAGAGAAAATTCAGATTCTCTTTTGTCTAGTGCAGATTTGCAAGTATTGCTGCAATATTTTTGTAACAGATCATGATATATAACTTGCACTCAACCTCTCATTATTTGCACATAATATTTGTACGTTTCTTATAATTTATCTTGTATTATAATCTTGTACTTTGAGTATGAATAAAATATATATATATATTATTGGTGTTTTTTTAAAATAACCTTAAAGGCTTAAAAATTATGGGTATGAAACCCATTTATTAGAGAAGGTTATCAAAATATTTTTATCTATGTTATTTATTAAATGTTTATTGAAAAATGTTAGAAATACATTACAAATGAACATTACAATGTCTCAGAACTATTACTTCAGCATTGCTTACCAATATTAACCTTAAATGGGGTCAGAAGTCTGTCTTTAGGCTACTAAACAATGAAAATGTTATTTTAATATTTCAAATTGTATGATAGTGGCTTAAACATTCTGCCCCCATTCAATTCTTACTTTTAGGCATTACATGTGGGGTTATTTTGACAAAGTTCTCTAACATCCCCTGTGTTTGCTCACCACCATCTTTGCAAATGTTTGAAAGTAAATGTTTAATACACATTCTGAAAGTATGTGTACAAAATAATGTTTGTGATAAAATGTATCGTCAACATTTTATAGAAAACGAAAACATTTTAATAATGTTTTAAAATGATGGACATGAAAACCAGTTGCTACAGAATGCTAGTAAAACATTTTCAGATTAAACATTTACAAAACATTGTCAACAAACGTTGTTGAAACGTTTTATGTGTACTGTTTATCACACATTTAATGATGAATGTTAGAAAAACACTTCCAGTATAACCTTCATTTTCTTAGCTATTTTATAAATATTTTAAAAACTTTCCAGTCAAACTTCATTTTTTTTTTGAGTTATATTATAAACGTTTTTGTAACATTCTGATGTGTACAAATCCTTGGAAATGTTAAGTAACCCACAAATAATGTTTAAAAACGTTTTGACCTTTTTAAAAGGTTTCTAATATTTACTGTGAAGATGTACATGTTTTGTGTGGATTAATACTTATTTTGCTGAATTCTAGGATCTTGTATAACTAAGTGTCCTATATCTAAGCCAAATTTTGTTTTTTTGCTTAGACTTAAATGGATTTTACGAAGGGTTACTTAGGCAAAACTAAGCCTTGAGATATTGTTGAAAAACAACAGTGGTTTTCTGTGTCATGTGACCCTTTATTTCTGCTGTAACTAAATTCCTGTTGACTTATATTTACTGTCTTTGACACATTTAATATTAGGTAAGATGTTGTTTTGCAATAGAAAACCCTGTAACGTCTAAACTAAAACTTCTAAAAACACCCAGGAACTTGTCCTATGTGTGTATACAATGTTTTCAGCCATTTCAAATTTTGAATTTGAGAAAACTATATGACGACCATATTTAAGTCACTTCGACAACATTTAAACCTAAGTGGATTGAAAAAGGCAGGAAAGTCCAAGTTCTTTTGTGAAAGTGATCCCTGTGTAAACCAGTTTGCAAACTCTGTGTTGATTGGACATGTGCCTAATTTGGGTGCTGATTTCAAATTTCTACTATATTATCGCCAATTTAAAACCTTATGAATGATTAATTGAGTTAACATGTAACATGTCATGTGAAACACTTATTTGGTATTTTTGTTTGTATTTGTATGTACTTCATGTAGAATTATTGAAAACAAGTGAAAACAAGAAAGCAGTCTGGAAGCAGTATTTCCAGTTTCATAAAGAAATGTGATAACATCAATTAATCTGATTGAAAAAATGTAATTTACAGCTTGCACAGAGACAAAATATTTGAGGCTCATTGATAGATCAATATATGGATACAACGCCATGACACTCAATGACCAGGATCCCTACAGCTGTATGGGTGTGTGTGATGACAACAGCTGTAAAAGTATTGACTATGATCCAAACGTGAGTTTTCAATCTCATACTTTGATGGCTTGGTTGATTGGTTGGCTGACTGGTATGCTGCCCGAATGACTGATTAAGTGGTTAATTAAAAATTAGTTGATAGATTGATTGAGTGATTCATTGACTGGCAGACTGACTGACAGACTGACCGAATGACTGTTTGGTTGATTGAACAATTACTTATTGAAATGATTGATGAATTGATTGATTGATTTGGGTTTTAATTCTTTTTTACCAACTTGTATCAATCTTACCATGAGAGTTAACTGGGGTGAGGAATACAGTGCAGATTAATTGGTGTCCTGATTCCACCCTGAAAACCATTGAACACCAGCCGGAAACTAGGAAAGCGTCACTTTATATTTTTAGCTTTTTATTCAACACAAGACCTGAAAATTGAGATTTACTGTGCATAATCAGCTTTATAAATGTAGTAACAAGGAATAACCTTTCATTTGCATTTCTTTAATATATGGAATCTCCAGTTAAGTTATATATGCCATTAGAAAGTATTTTACGCAGGTTCTGTTCCTTTATTGTCATTAAACCTATACAAAAGATGCCACAAAAATCGCAGGTTGAAAATGAAATCTTTTACCCACAGTTTTTAAAGACTGATTATATGATATCAGCCATTGCACCTGATCGCAGACATACAGGAAATATTCTTGTCTGGACTGTATTTCAGAAACCCTGAGGTATGGAAGTTTATACTTGTGGCTAACATTAGCTGGGGGATGTTTGTTTGCAACGCCATGACATCTCCTGGGTATCATCTGACTATGATTATTGAATTGATTTCCAGTGTTGTGCCTTAGAGTCTGCTTTCAACAGAGATTAGGCATTATAAAAGGCTAAAATAGCATAGATTTATGTGACCTTGATTTGATCTTTGACCTAATTACAGTGTCCCTGCCGTTTATGTCTCAAAAACTATAAGGTGCAGGTAAGTTAATACTTTTAAAGGAATATTGGTTGAGCAGTGTAGGTGTGCAATCCCTTTTTGAGACCTTCAGTTGACCTTTGACCTTACCGTAGTGGTCTTGCCTTTAAAATCTTGTTCAGACTAGATCTAAGAAACCATAAGGTGTAGGAAATTGATTATTGCCAGCAATATGGGCTTACGGAATAGGTGTGAAATATCAAGTTGTTACCAGAGTACATCTCCCAGGTGGGTGCTAATTTGGATCTCGACCTGATATGTCCCTGAACTTTCCCTTTTTGATCTCGAGCGCATAAGAGGGTGTTGTATGAATTTTACATTATATAAATGTATCAATTCTATTCTTAATTTGAATTTGTTAGAAACTTAAGTTGCAGGTTTCATTCCCAATGCAGTGTTCCTATAGTTTTCTCTTTATATTTTTTTATTAAATGATACACTTCTGAAGCCATTTTCTACTGTATATTCAGACTAGAGCGTGCTTCATTCAACAGGTCAACCAGCAGTCAGTGTCCTTGCAATCTGGTACAGGGTTTCACCACTATGAATTCTGTGGTAAGTAAAAACATAAAACAACATCTATATCTTCCTACATACCAGTTTGGACAAGACAAGTCCATTTGGACAAGGCCTCTATGAATATATACACTAAAACTGGTTGATCTACTTTTACAGATGGATGTATATATATTTTTCATCCATTTTAACATGTTTCAGGCACTTAGCACATTACTCAGGATGCTTTTGAACAGATTTTTTACCCATTTTTAAGTCTATTAACAATACAGGCACATTTTAATGTTTAGTGTACACAACTATATAGAATTTTCAATGAGTTGTTAGAGGTAATCATTTCTGTTACTTAACATACTTTGCATAAAATGTGTCCACTGTACATATTGTACTCGTACTTTATGCATTTTTCAAACTATGGTTCAATTATGGAATACGACATTTCTCACCCATCAGAAAAATCCATCACAATGCAATCATTTTCACTATCAAATGTTTTACAATATAATTATATCTTATCAGCTTTATAAAACCTTCAATACTTGCTAACTGTTCCATACATTTTGTTTTATGCACACATTTTTATTGCTGGACATATATTTTAAACTGCCTTATGATCTCCTGCACCCATAAAAGTACACTTATATCAATCACTTTGTCTCTGATATCTACACTTGCATTTATTATTCTCGTGCCTACTCTGTAAGAGCAGTGGTAAGAGTATATTATTTTCACTACAGGTTATTTATTTTCACTGATGTCTAACATTGGGAGTTCCCCCCCCCCCCCCCTCCACTGAATAATTCATTTTTGACTAACAGCTATTATTGGGCTTTCGCGAAAGCTTTAATTTTCTTTATTTCTACTTTAGAATGCTTGAGCATTTCCTTGACCTATGCAGCAATTCAAATGACTTCTGTTTATTGTTTCTAGAATACCCACTAGACATTTCTCAGCTTTGGAGGTTCCCCCACCTTGGTAGTTAGTTTTGCCTCATTTGCATACACTGTTTATGATATAAAGTGGAGAATCTCCTGGTCTCTTTTGTAAACACCCAGTTACAAATTATGCTAATTGACTAGACCATGTACAAGCAACATTAAAGTGACATTTTCTGTTTGTACACAAGGGACATACAAGCTCTGTCTGCATCCCAATTATATTGCTTGAGTTTACTTGTTACAATCTTATCTATATAAAAAATAAACAAGCCAAAAGGCAACCCTCATCATCATAAATTTTTATGTGCTTTCTTGTTTTATGATAAAATAAAGGTATTTCCTTATTGTCTATGCATTGTTATTATTATTAACATAATTACTTTTGTAACATTAAGTTGATAGTTTGAACAAAAGGTCATCATTTTTAAAATAAAGTTGCTAGTGAAAACACTCTCTTTGATACATTTGTTTTCCCCGCAAAATCACTGAGTACAAACCCATAAAATCTAATGTTGATAGTGTTGCTAGTATTGTTTGTAAATAAACAAATCAAACAGAAATTTAACTTTTCATGTAGACAGAGAAAGTTAAAACAATACTTAGGCTTTAAATACCATAAAATTTACATACATGGAGCACTTATGCTTAAAATATTGGACTATATGGTGTAGATAATGTATGGAAAACATATATATCGCCATGTGTTAATAATATCAATGTAAGGCTAATATATGTCATGGAGTTCACCCAGCCAACATAATTGCAAATGCAGAGAAACAATTTGGAAAAAAAGGATTTGAATACTAAAGAGATTATTGTAAAATAATATCAAATGAAATTACACAATGGTATTGGTCTTTACTAAGATTATCCTGTTGTTGTAAAAATAACACCCCTGTTCCACTGTAGCAAGTTTTCTTCCTCACTGCCCTGATCATGTTGGCTATGATCACTGGGTGAGTGAAGTACATTAAGGATGTTTCAGTGAGCATTTATTTTCCAAGTTGTTGTAATTGATATTTTTGGTGTTAGGGCTGGGAACTGGAAAAAACAGATCCTTGCCAAACTTATTTATTAGGACCAATCTGTTCTGTGATAAAGCCTGTGTTGTCCACATTTCCCATTATGCAACAAATCTTTCCCAAGATTGACTGCAACTCAGTGTTATTGGAGTTATTTTTATCAATTATGGTAGTCATAGAGCAGGTTATCATTTCAATATTTGGCTGGTGAAGCCAATCTTTATATTATAGGAAAAGTAATTAAATTATTTTTTTAGAAAATTAATATAGATAATTATCAGTTTTACCAGTTTTTTCTCAATTTTAACGTTTATTGTGTCTTAAGGTCAATCATAAAAGTGGAACAGGCATATTCCTAATGTTTATCAGAACATAGATAAATACTTACAAATTGAGTTCACATGTTACAAGAAGTGTCACTTAAATCTGCCTATAGTCTCACTTTTTTGTATTCTTAATCAATACATAACAATATTAGGATGTTCTGTAGGATTTACATCTTTATTTTTATGCTTAGCAAGCATGCAGTCATCTTTCCCACCCGGAACCACAGAAAGGCTACTGATCCTACAATGCATACCATGAAATCTAATCTAATCTATTGTGAACTTTTATAGCACTTAATCTCCATCACTGATGGATTCTAAGGCGCATCTAAACATAAAGCAAAGCAGTTAGCGTTAATCAAGGGACATAGCCAGGTCGTACCAAGGAGACACAGATGTGACGGGGGAGGCTATGGTGGGTAGGCTTTTGCAAACAGGTATGTTTTAAGCTTCTTTCTGAAGGAGGCAACTGATGTTGCACTGCGAACATCTTGAGGGAGGTCATTCCAGATCTTGGGAGGAACAAAGGCAAAACTATAGCCAAAATGTTTGGCTGACTTAAAGGCTGATGAATGGAAAGGAGGAACTGTAAGGTATTGACGATCTGGGTGACTATGCCTAGTACTATAGGGACAACTACTAAAAGACAAGAACGGTTCGAAATAAGAAGGAGAACCACTATGCAAAAATTTATACACAAGTGTTGCGGTTTTGAAAATACATCGGTACTTAACAGGCAACCAGTGGAGTTTCTGTAGAATGGGTGTAACATGAGCATACTTTCTGTGATTTGTAACAATATGAGCAAGGGTGTTCTGAATACTTTGCAATTTGTGCTGATTGAAACCGGACAAACCTCTGAACAGAGAGTTACAATAGTCCAGACGACTACTAACCAAGGCAATGAAAGAATCCAAAGTCAGTGTAATGTTAACAGTTTCAATTTTTTCCGGGGATTATAAACTGTACAGTAGATACTTACACTCATACTACTACTTGGAAAGTTTGAGGGAAACAGTAATTTGGAGAATTTGGAAAGTTGGTGGAAAACAGTATTTGCAGAGTTGTAGACAATTAGGTCATGGATGCAATCTATTTCCTTTTTTTTGTACCAGTCGAATACTGCAGAGTTTTACATTTGAAAAAGTAAAAATCTTATAACTCATATGGTACTTGGTACGACCTGGCTATGTCCCTTGAAACCACCGCCTTGGTATTGCTTGACCTGTCTGCCGCCTTCGACACCATAGATCATTCCACCCTTCTTAGTTGCCCCGAAACTGGTTTGGTGTCGGCGGTTGTGTTCTGAAATGGTTTACATCCTACCTAACAGATCGTTACCAATCAATAAAAATTGGATCTACTTTGTCAGATGTTTGTAAACTCCTATTTGGCGTTCCCCAAGGTTCTGTCCTGGGCCCTTTGCTGTTCTCATTGTACACCACCCCCCTTAGTTCGATTATCAGTAGACATAAGGGAATAAAGTTTCATTTCTATGCAGATGATAGCCAAGTTTATATACATTTATCCCAGAAGAATGCATCTGCTGCCTTTGAAAAGCTAAATAGGTGCCTAGACGATGTTAAAGAGTGGATGTCCACTAGTAAGCTCAAATTGAATCTAGACAAGACCGAGTTTATCATCTTTGGTTCGAAGAGACAGCGGGACAAGTTGAAAGCATGTTTTCCAATTAATATCTTGGGCAACTCACTCTGCCCTGCTGATTCAGTAAAAAATCTGGGAGTGTGGTTTGATTCAGACTTTTCTTTGTCCAAGCATGTTCAGAATGTCTGCAAAAGTTGTTTTGTTAAACTGCGTGATTTCAGACATGTCAGGCGGTTTCTCACTCATGATGATTCTGTGCTTGTGGCTAATGCTCTGGTTAGTAGTCGGCTGGATTACTGCAACTCACTTTACAGGAGCCTCTTCAAGTTCAATCTACGCAAATTATAATGCATCCAAAATAGTACAGCTAGAATTGTATCAAACACCAGTTGATACACCAATATAACTCCTGTGCTAAAGAAACTGCATTGGCTTCCTGTTGAACAGCGTACAGTGTTCAAGACGGCAACACTTGTTTATAAGTATCTTCACACAGGCTTTCCCAGGTATTTTGCTCCTTATCTTTCCTCCTACAGCAGTTCATATAGCACCAGGCGCAGTCAAAGTGGTGGAAATTTCCTTGTCATTCCAAAGTTCTGCCCCTCTGTTCACAAATCTGTCAAACAATTTGGTAATAGTTTTGCGTTTGATGCTCCCACTGTGTGGAATGCTCTCCCTGATGAGATTCGTGCCTCTCCCTCGCTGGCCTCCTTCAGAAGGCACCTCAAAACCCACCTGTACACCAAAGCATACCCACCTTAGCCTGGATCATTCTCCTGGCATTCTCCGTGGTGCTTGACCCCTGCTATGCCCCTGGATACTAAAATTTTGATGTCTGTTTTTTGCTTAGTTGCGCCTTAGAGTCCTCTTATCTGGGGAGATTAAGCGCTATAAAAGTCCAATTAGAATTAGAATTAGAATGGTGTTAGTATATATTATCATTTGATAACAAGGCTCTCTAATTACATTTTAAATTAAGAACCAAAAAGTTTTTTTATTGTAGGGAAAACCAGAAAAGATGTCCTTTTAAGTATTTATTAGACTACTGTACTCAATAACATTTTCAGAGTGTTTCAGAGTGTTCACCATGTCAGACTGAAATAATTTGTTGGGGAATTGAAGCCAACTGTTTCTTTTTTAGTAGGGGCTCCCACGGAGTGGAACAAGCTTCTTCAAGCCATTAGAACCATAGAAAGCATTTCTGGTTTCAGAAAACAGTTGAAAACATATCTTTTCAGATTAGCTTATCCTCCACCATAGCCTATCTCCCCTATCGGATGCTAATATGGTAACGGACCTTGTTTTGGAACTGGACTATCCCTTTTTGCACATCAGTGCCTTAGAGTATGTTTACATCAATTCGGCGCTTTATAAGTGTTTCTTACTTACTTACCTACTTACTTTTTTCAGGTTTAAGTATTTCTGTAGATTACTGTATCTGATTATTTGTGAATTTATGTTGTAAGCATGTGCTTGGTAAATCTACCAGATTTATAATTCTTTCAGGAGAAAAATTGGATTGATAGCCATGCCCACTTGTTATTGGTTCAGACTAGAATGCATTCACAAACAGTCACATTTATCACATTTTCAATATAGCAATCATTTGGCAGATGAAGGACTATTACTTGCTGCTTGTTATTTTTTCAGGCTGAAATGATTCCATAATTTTTCTTGATTATAAATCCTATAAGCTATTACTTTTGCATAGCTACCTGAATGTGATTTATTATCCTTTCCAGGTGCTTTCCAGTTCACAGACAGTTGTACCTGCTTTGTTATCACGTGTAATCACTGTCTCATATCACTTTGTGACCATTCAGAACATAACTATATTTGTTCATTCTTTTAGGTTTAAACAACTGGATACATAACTGTATAATGTATCTGACTTATGATAGCTGCGGACTCTAACCATTTCATGGACAATTTCATTTGACTGTTTTATCATTTTGCCTGTTAGGCTGTACCCACGTGATAGTCAAGAGCATTTGGAGAGTGCATACTTCTGCCAAAGCCCAACACCTTCATTATTGCATATGAGAGCAATGATCAAAATCCCTCTACAAACTTCCTGGATCCAGATGGTGATCTGGATCACCACCTAAATTCCATTGTCGACATACCCAGAAAATATCATCAAACCGCATCCATTACTTTAGAGTTATTCAGCAGAGAAGCAGATAAACACACAGCTATTTACATGACCGTCTTGGTAAATTGATTGGTTCAGTTTCTGGGCTGTAACTGTTCACTAGATATCTCTCTCTCCTTTTCAAAAAGATTCACATTGTAACCATTTTGTAACTCATTTCTCCACCCTGTCATTCTTAGGCTGTAACGACCACAGCGATGACATTGCCTCCTATATATCTGATACCTCACTGTCTCCAACATGTTATGTGACAAGTACCTCCTCTGTGTTGGAGCTGACCTGTCCGGCAGGATACACATTTGAAGGAACCAACTCCACAACACTTCAGACCGAGTGTGTCTGCAGTAGTGATACAGGGTATCCAGCTGTCAATACGAACTGTCTGTGTAGGTATATACTGATGAATAATATAACAAGAAGTACTGGTGAATGTTTATTCCTTATATGAACAATTGTTTTAATGACTATGTGATACTTGCTATATCATGAGATTTCATTGAGGGATTACATTCACAATAAATGACATCATTTGGGTTACTTGCAGCAAAATAATAACATTCCATATATGCATCTATTTCTACATAATTTTAATATTAATCATTAACCTGCTAATCTTCTTTGCAATCATGTTAGCTGAGTTTCATCACAAATACATCTGCTGACAGATAATAGTAGTATTAAATGGTGTATATTACACTTTACAAAATTTACTGGTTGTATGATACATGTATTAACACTAAATATGGAGCTATCTCTAAACAATGTTTTATTATTTTTCTTACACATCATCAAACATCTAAGTGTGCCTGACAGTGTTTTAAAAATCTTAAACATAAGGCTAGTTTGTTTCTACAGACAAAAATTATCAAAAATATGGCAATTGTCACTTGAGCTGTGTTTTTTTCTAAAAATGATACAGGAATTAGATTTGATCTTTAGTTGCAGGAAAGTATAGCAACCTTGGAGAGAAGTCCTGTGATGGATCAGTCGGAATCCGCATTGGCCAGATTATGTTAGAGTCCAGTTGTTCAGACATGTGTGATGACATTTCAACCTGTTTTTACTTCTCCTATACACCTGGCACCCAAGATTGTGTCCTGCATAAAGCTTGTCCTGTGACAATCGCTTCATCAGCAGAACATCTCTATCAAAAAATGGGTATGTATAGGCATGGCTGTTACTTTAATGTCTTGTAAATAAATCAATATATATTTTTAATTCTGGTTCATAGCAATTACAAGAAGAAGACTTACTGAGCCATTGTGTAAAATTGTGTCTTGAAAGGTTAAATGGTGCACTAATGCAGTGATAATACCCTTGTGGACACAAATGGTCATACCTTTACTTTCAACTTCAACTTTTACTTTTGAATTAAACCATTATCTTACAGCTATGAAAATAAATCTGATGATCAGAAGAGAAATCTTAGCATGCAAAATATAAGCCTTAAACCTGCATGGTGACTTAACTGAAGAAAGATTATCCCAACATTAAGTCTCAAACAGTAGTCATGGAAGCTCATACCCATTAACACTTACCTTCTGGATTACAAAAAAAATATTATTAGTTATTAGTCATATCATGAAATGATAGTATAAACTGCTGATTACAAAAAATGAGTTCGATGATGGACATGGTAAGTAATGCCATTTCAACTGACAGGTGCAAAGGCTTTAAACATGTTTTAAAATGTTATGGAAATAGCTGCTGTATTGGTACACCTAACTGACCCAACTGATAAGTTGTGCAATGCCCCTGTTTCCATAATCTGGATTGTTAAGTGTTTACTAGTCTGAGCACAATAAAAGTATTGAGTTGCTTTGGTTTTATTGACAAGTATAAAATAACTTGATTTAGTTTTGTTAAAGTAACATAATTTTAACTGATGTTATATGTTATTGAGAAACACAGGTATGCACTTGTCTTTTTTAATTTTTTGTTTATTGACAAACAAGTATTTAATTGTTTTTATTTGTTTTATTGACAAATACAGGGATTAACTTTTTATTGCATTACCAATAGGTAACTGGCTCGAATGGGGAGGCTGGTCTGGTGTGAATACACCTGGATTCTTCACCAGATCAAGATATTGGAAATATCCTCAAAATTCCAGGAGTCTGGATACAGAAAGCAAGATTTGCATCCGTAAGGTTTTACAAGTTCAGTTGTCTGTTTTACTATTGCATTTATTCCATATATAGTTTGGTATAAAACAGAAAATTTAGGTCGGCCACATAAATATGTTTCTTAAATTTTATTATTTTAAAATAACAAATGTATACAATCTCTGAAAGACTTGTCTTACAGACGGAAGTAGCTTCCCCAAGAGGTTATATTTTTGGTAAATCTCTCAGTTATGTTGTCTGTAAGCAATTACACCAAAAGTGATCAACCTTCTTTGTGAATTTTTTATCCAGATGATTTCTAGTTTTACATTTGATTTCCCAAGTTTATTTGAGCAATACATAATGTGAATCAGTGCTTGCCTAAAAGTTGTGAAAGATTGGTCGGGGAAAACCTGTTCATTATAAAAGGCAGTCCATATAAAATCTCCGATATTTAACTTGAGATATACCAACCATCTCTCTGAGAATTTTAATTCTACCAAAACAAGCAGAGAATGTGCATGAATACCTTTGTACTGATATGACATACTGCGTGATATATTTGCTGGTTATTGACACAGTAGCATAAAGTCATCTGACATATTAATAACAGTAATTATCAATAGTGAGTGTATTGGGGGATAAAATCAATATCCATTCCCAGCAATTAGGTCAAATACTTCATATGATCTATAATAAAGGCTTGAGTGTAAATCTCATCAAGTAGGTGCACATTAGATGAAATATGTTAGTCTCTGTCGGATCTGTTTGGTTGTCCTGTCTCCATGAGCATAGTAGAAATACGTACTGGATATGTAATGGATCTTACTTATAATTGCTGGCTAACCATAACCCTATCCTTTACAAAGATGGCGTGCATCTTAATTGTGAAGTCAGAATTGATTTTGTATGTTTTGTCACCATTACCTCTGTGAGAATGTTTGTGCAATCTTAGGCACTTTCTTATTTCTAATGAATGGCACATAATTAACATTTTAGGGTATATTTAATACAGGTCTTTTATCAGAGGTCAACAGTGTAACGTCCACTTGAAATCTGAGCGCAAAGAATGGTACCTAGCGAACCAACATATGGCTTACAAAGCCATATCTCTATATCACATCTGTCACTCTGGCCTAATGGGTAATACACTCACCTAGGAACACAGAGGACGTGGGTTCAATCCCAGGTACAGGCAGATGCATAATGGCTCGGATGATCACTTAAAATGGTGGTCCTCTATCATTGGGTCCCATCCCCAGTGGCAGGTTAAAGAACCTCCGGGATGTTGATAAATGGTCATCTATGAGCCTGTCTTTTAGTAAGGGGAATGTCAGTAGTTTGAGAGTTGGGCTGTAATTATACAGTCAGATTGGTCATATAGCCTTTTGAGAATAAATACAAAAATACAAAACTACATGTTAGTAATCCTTACTTGTTATCAATCAAATTTATTGGCGTTATTGGAGACGTCTACCAAATTCCAAAGCACAGCAGTATCTACATATGGAGTGTCAGTGTAATAGAATCATGTGACATGATTTAATTGATGACAAGTATAAAGATGCAGGGATACATTACAAATGAAGAAACAAAATCCGTTTAATATAATATGCGTCTGGATATGATAGCAAAGTTATCTATGTTTATTATTTATTTCTTATCTATTGCTTATTTAGTAACAGACACATTTGACCGTACAATGGGGCATAGGAAACGCTTCATATTTTCAAAGAAGCTCTGGCCGGTACAATGTGTATGTTTTTCAGTATTTCTGGTAAATCAGTACCTTCTTTATTATGCAAATAATTAGAATAGGTTTTGTTAGAGCTTCTGTAGGTTTTCATTGTATAACAATCCATGCAGAAAAGACAGAAAATCAAAAGTTAAAAATCTTGAGATTATATATATTCATTAAAATGTTATCTTGTAAAAGAAGTTCAAGATTAAACTAAGAAGTTGTGATTCCTTCATACAATAACCTGTGATATGTTTTTAATAATAAAACAGAAGTATAAATTTACACCATTTTGCCAAAAATTATATTTTATGTAGTTAATTGTATATTACAGATTTCTCTTACAAACTTACCAGAAACACCAGGTTGCTGAACCATGTGTGTCAGGTGACTGCAGTGAGTGCACCAATAGAATGTCTTCACGTATGTATTCACACTGTGGGTTGTGTGACTGTCAACGTTGTACAGGATATGTCTGGAGGGTTCCAATGTGAACTCAATGATGCCGCTATCTCCACAGTTACACAGAACAGTGTCTCTAATACTGAGGGAAACGTGTATTATGAGTTAGATATCATTCACTGTGGTCAATAAATATTTTGCACATAAGTTATCCGACAAATTTAGATTATTTCATTTGTTTGCTTTTTATTTCATCATTTTGCAGTTACACAAGTTAATTTAAGGTGCATAAAGAGAAAGTTTACAAATATGAACATACATCGATATAGATATAAAAATCTGTTTATATCATACATAAGATACAGATTTTGTTGATATGTCAGGATTACTTGTGCTAGTTCTAGGCAACTATGTTCTCAGTTGCCCTGAGGTTAACAGCGTAGCCTTTTGATTATACGCTATTACCTCTGTGTGGGTTTGACTCCCATAAAGTAAAATAATTACCTTGGCTGTTGAACAGGATATAAAAAACACCATTGAATTTGAATTTGTGCTAGTTAATTTGCATAAAGTAAATAATTAATGTTTCAATATTTCAAAATTAACATTAACAATATTTCAAATTAATGAATAGATGAAAGCAAAGAATACCAGTTGGTCAGTTGGTTTTGCACTGAAAACCATTGGAGACTAGTATTGTAAACAGTTCAGGGGCAATATGACAGAAGTACTTAGCCAAGTTTTAGGATTTTTACTTTGAATGAAAATATAGCACAGTTAAGCCTTCTGGCAAAGACTTCTGAGGAATATGGCATAACAGCAGGGTCAGACTGTAGCCCATACTCTTTGTAAAATATGGCATGTAAACTGTATATTCATTCCTCATAGGCAAATTTTGGGATGCTGATGTCCTGTATGGTTTCACAATGATTATTTTTATTACAATAGATGCCGATACTGTACTCTATTATAATTATGATAATACATCTGCCCAAATGACTCTGTTATGATTATGACAATAGATAGCCATAATGTACTTTCTTGTTATTCATGACAATAGATGAACATAATGTGCTATGTTATGATTATAAAATAGATGTCCATTGTAAAACTCCATTATTATTTAACATAAACTTGTTTTAAATATGACTACTTATAACAGTTTCCCAATATGTACAAGGCAAGTTGGCACTGGTATTGGTACTAACGTGAGAGGACTTTGAACATTACCGTAACATTTCAACTATAGTGCAAGATTTGATTAGAGTGTTACAAAAAATCTTAATGCATCAGGTATTCATGTGCTTTATCCATTAACAAGTGGATTCTAAGGTGGCTGTTCCACCTCAGCAAATAATGCTTTGCGATAAGTTCATGATCCTGTAATTGTCAGATCGAGAGGTAGATCTTTTCCATCGCACTGATCTTGAGCCATCATAAACCCATTATATACGGAAGTTATGGAATTTACGATAAATTTCCAATTGGAAGGGATTACAAGTCCATTGCAAACAGCTTTTAACAATATTAAACTGTTTGAAAATATCACAACCTGCTAGCAATCCTTATCAGATTTCTTTCATTTAAATCGGTTGCAAACCTTCTTTTTTATTTTACAGCAATGTTAATCATATCTTCACACTCGCAAAGCAATCTTTTGCATCTTGCAGTGATGTTAAACCTATTTTACACTTATATTTTCTATCTTACGTCGATCTTTAAGGTTTATAAACCTATAATAAACTTTTCGGGAACCTTTTTATACTTGTCTTAAACCAAACTCAAACTACACCAATAGATCATGAAATATTTTATTTCTACCATTCATAAAGTAGGTTTAGTATCGACTGGCCAAAATAGAACAGCCCCATTCCCACAAACCAAAAGTCGTGAATTATGATAAAGGTTGTAACTAGGGAGACCATCAGTGTGGCAGGCAAAATTAGGGAGGTAAACTTCTAAAACAGGGTTTAAGTCGCCTTTTGAAACAGGAAAGAGTAGCAGCAGTTTAAATTACCAGTGGAATGCATTTTATGACAATAACACTATTGATTATAACACCCAGAATGACATTTGGACAGACAAAAATTTCTGTATAACACATTTCATTGCATTGTGCTTTTAAAGGACTTGCACACCTGACTCATTAGTATAATTAGTATGGCAAAGTGTCATCTCACTGTATTAATTTCGTGTTTTCTAACTATATTTTTACAATCAAAATGCTGCTTGTAGATAAACATATGCAAAAAAGAGTGTAATATTACCAGGGTGAGGTGAATTAGATAGGGTCAGCGAATGCGACTTCCTCTTCTCATAGGCCGCCGTCCTGCCTGGAAGCAGAGGTTTCATCAGTAACGATTTTGTTTCTTTACTAGTGAATATATGTATTGTTGAGTGTTAAAATTCTAGCATTTCCTTTATTTATATCATAGTTTTCAAAATTTGTATATTTTATGTGAAAAGGAAAAGTATTCTTTCTAATTTTTGATTGGTTTGTCATCTCAGATCTAGCTAGTATGTCCTTTTTTGAGAGACTTAACAGTAATAAATCAGGTTCTTTGAAGTGTCGTCTCTTCTGTGACAACTTAGATTTACACAACTATTGCCTCGCCTACAGAAAGGTAGGTAGGCAACACAATGCCTGTGTTACTGGCGGCAGGCAATGTCCTATGTGCAGTTCCTTCTTGAAGGAACAGCTCTTCAAGATTGCAAATCATAAGAGGTATGTCAAAAAAGCAAGAAGTCAGACGAATCTTAACTCTTAGGTGACCGGGATATGGAGGAGAGTTTCTTAGGCTTTCAGGAAGTACTGGAGGAATCAGCTCAGCTGTTTTATAATTCACCTCTAAATCCATCTATGGCCATTCATTCAGGAACTCCTAAACCGCAACAGTTAGGTTTGGAGGCTTTATCTCCAACTCTGGATACTGCCCTACAAATGAAGATTGAAAAGTCGTTAGGCACTCAAATCCAATTACAACGAGATTTTTCAAATTTCTATTTTAGAAGTATTCAATAAACTGTCATAGCAGCAGAAGTCCCTTAAGTATCAAATTAAAGCTATGACTGCCACAATTTCATAATCTCCCTCAGATTCAGTTATGGATCAGATCACTGAATTAGTCCCAAAGTGTAGTACAAGTCAGAAATGACCTTCTCCAACCCAGTCTGGGAGAGACAAGACGTCAACATCTTAGGAGCTCCCCTCTATGATTCCAGTCCCAGACCAACATTCATTGGAGATAGATGTTGTGGACATAAATTGGTCAGGTCACATGGACTATGATTACACTCCTACAGCTCTCCTTCACAGGGTGATCCAATATATGGCAATATAATTGCAGCATCATACTAATAGCCCCATGCTGCCCATAGATGCTCTGGTTTTAGAACCCAGTGCAGCTCTCAATGGAGATCCCACTTCAAATACCAGTGTCAACAACACTTCTTAAGTAGTCAAACAATCAAGTGTTCCATAAAAATCTACAGCAACTGAGCATCCATGCCTGGTTGTCTAGGAGCTGACAACTCCAAGATCAAGGCGTCTTTGTCTACAAGTCAAAGTGGGCCCTATTTGAAAAGTGGTGGAGAGAAAATTTGTAAAACAAGTCACAAACTTTTTCATGTACCTGTACCAAGACTTAAGCAGGCGCCCATCAACAATAGATGGTTTAAGGGCTACCATTGTTCACTCCTTAGGCCAAGTGGGGGTTCCATATCTCTCAATGCTCAGATCTTAACAGGTTACATTCCAGCTTTTACAGGGATAGACCAAAGTGTTCCAGAAACTTACAAAATTTGAACCTTTCCTTTGTTCTTAATGAGCTCACAGAAGCACCCTTTGAGTCTATGAAAGACACAGACCTCAAGCATCTGTGTCTAACAAGGCTGAAAGGGTTTCAATCGACTAGTGTAAGATGCAAATCCATCAGAGACACAAGTAGTGCACTGAAGCAGTCACCCATTCTAGTAATAACTTAGCCCATTGCCCCTTAACTTCCGTAAAAGACAGACACTCATCACACACTGAAAGTACGGAGACAAAATAAATGAAAAAGTGATCCCTAGAAGTGCAAGCCTTGCTAGAGCTCATGCTTAAAACTACTTTCTTGCTAGCATTGGCCTCCGACAAGCACCACAGTGAAATCCATGCCTGGGTTGCAAAGTGCCCAATTTAGGCGAATGGGAAAAGGTAGCTCTTTTCTCCTCTTTATATTTCATAGCCAAAAAACAACTAGTAAGAGAAGGCTCCCAAACCGTGTCTCCGGTGATTATTCCTGCTTTGACTACCATTGTGGATAGATAATTCAAAGAAGACAGGACCCTGTGTTTGGTGCAGGCTCTGAGGTACTACCTGGATCTCACCAAGGATCTAAGAGGTTCTTGATCCCTAAAAAGATAAAAGCTCATGATATTAGGGCCTATGTGGCCTCTGACCTTTTATGGTGGATGAAATAGTGCAAGCTTGTCACTGGAAGGCGCACAAAACATTTACCTAAAAGACCTGACTTGGCAAGACAATAGCAACAATATGTACCTGGGTTCACTAGTAGCGACTTAACAAGTTCTATATTCTTCCCCTCCAACTGGTCATCCTCTGGAGAAGAGAAAGGTGAGGGTGCAAAGCCTGTACAACCAAGTCTCCCTGGAGCATCAGCTGAAGTGGTTACCTTCTCAGGATATTTGGTAAGATCTCACTTTCCCTTCGTTTTAAAATGCAGAATTACTATTATTATTTTTCTGTGGAGGCAGCCCACATGATCCCATTATTACTTTATAGTTACCTCCGCCAAGGAGGTTATGTTTTTGCCTGGGTTTGTCTGTCCATTTGTCTGTCCGTCTGTTTGTTTGGCTGTTTGTTAACAAGATAACTCAAAAACCTAAAGACGGATTTTAACAAAATTTTCAGGATATGTCCGAAATGGTAAAAGGAAGAAGTGACCAGATTTTGGGAGTGATTCGGATCACTGTCTGGATCTTCTGGATCCATGAAATTTAATTTTTAAAGAAAGATAGCTCAAAAACTTATAGAGGGATTTTGAAGAAATTTTCAGGATATGTCAGAAATTGGTACAGAAAGAAGTGATTAGATTTTGGGAGTGATCTGGAGCACCATCTGGATCTTCTGGATCCCTGAATTCTTTAAAGGAAGATAATTCGAAAAGTTATGAACGGATTCCGATGAAATTTTTAGGACATGTCCAAAAAGGGACAAGGAAGAAGTGATTGAATTTTGGGTGTGATCCGGATCATTGTCTGCATCTTCTGGATCCAGGTATTTTTAAAGGAAGATTAAAAGAACAGTATATTGTTTTAGTTAATACTTCGAGTGACTAAGTATATTGGATGCTTATGGAAAATATTTTGTAAATGAATATTCATTGACGTAAAAAAGCTGCTCAAAATTGTGATTGACATTTATGGAATGCTAAATATTAAAATTTCTAAAAGAATTTCACTTTACTGAGAAGGCTACTAGATGTTCTTCCTTTGACTGAGCACACAAAATTTCATATTTCATTAGTCATCTAAATTCAATAGAAATAATGAATGACTAAATTCGTTCACCAAAAAAAAATATAGGATATTTACCAGACTGGTTGATGCTTAATATGGATTTTGAAGTTTCTGGGAACACTGAAGGAAATCACCCATTTATCCCAACAAAGAGTCACCTTGGACTAATGCCACTGCTTTGGAGTTCAAATGTTGTTATCACAGGCTCTCATCTCAGTGTAGGCCCAACTGAAGAGGGCCTGTATCAATATATTTCCCCTGACTACTGAATGGACCATAAGGACAAAACTTTGACTTTATTGATTTAACAGCATAATATATAAATCCTATTGTATAAAAAGGACTTAAGTTAAAGTCTGAAACTCAATTCCTTGTTATCTGACAATGTGGGTTATTTGGTGACAAACTTCCCTAGAAACACAGGACCTTGGGTTTAGTTCACGGTACACACTGATACTAAGTGGCATTGGATGACATCTAAAAGTGCTGGTTATTTGTCAGTAGTTCCTGTCATCTGCAGGTTAAAATACCTCAGCGGACTGATAAATGGTGATCTCTGAGAAACTGTTTTTGAGTTACTTATTATGTACAATTGGGAGGAGTTAAACAAGGCTTGGAGAGCAGCTTTGAGAAACCATTTTGATGTCTATGAATACAAACTAGCCAAAACACCATCCAAAAAGTATTTCTTGCAGAACTTCTGTTTGTCATCTCAGATAATTTGGTTATGTCTTTCTTGGCACCTGTTTTCGTAACATTTTGTAAAGCATCTAAAAAGTTACTGATGCATTTTGAAGATATTTTAAATGTCAAAAATAACACAAGGAAAAGATTATTTATTTTGGTGTGATTGAGTATGACCCTCTGGGTCCTGGAATTTTTAAAGTATCTTTGCCATAAGCAATATTAGTAGTGTTAAGTTTTGGAGGAGGTTTGTGATGTATGAACACTCTTGCTTTTGTTGCAGGGGAAATCTTACAGCTTTTTTATTTACTGCTGTCCCTGTATATCCATATATTTGCCATTGTTTTTGTTTAGCCTGTCAAAAGAATAATAAAAAAAAAAGACTAAGTGTAACGACCCTTAAGCCCAAAGTGTATTTTTCAATACAGTTCTCGCATTGTATTCAAAGGTGGCAGGTCGCCAGATATCAGGTTCGGATTGGAAAATCACCAACAGAGTTGTAATCATTGACGCCTGTGCCATTATACTCAGCTGATGATAATTTATCAGTTAAAAGTTGTAAATAACAAGCAATAATATATTCTTAAATGTATATTTATTTTAAATAATTATGGATTTATCTATATGGTGAAACAAAAAATGTACAGAAAAATATACAGAAATGTGACCAAAAATGGTATAAATAATACAAGATTTAATGAACCATAATGGTATTAATACTGCAGCATCTGACTAAGTCAAAATAACCACACTGTAGTATTCAGTCAAATATGTAACATAACTATCACAAAATGCTGCAGTTCAGTCAAAATGTAACTTATCAGAAACCTAAGATATAATACATAAACTGCAGTTGAGATAATATTTATTATCATTATCATTATTACATGACCACAACTAGAAATAACCCATTACAAGTTAAGATATACTCTCAGTTTACTGAGAGTTTCTGTCAACTTGTAATAATATAAAAGCAGTTATTCAATGTAACCGGATCCAAAAATAAATAAATCAATAGACCCCAAAGCAATCCATTTTCCGCGCCTTATGTAGAGGATTCGTAACTAATTTGCATACACCGAACTCCGTATCGGTGGCAGTTCAGCACCGCTTATGAGGATTTGTAGCTTATTTGCATACACCGAACTCCGCATCGGTGGCAGTTCATCACTGGATCGCTTACAGCAAATAGAAATATATATTGTTGTTGAACTCGAAGAGTGATGACGTCATCACACAAAGATGGACGGCACAGATAACAGCAATATTTGACAAAAAGCAAGTAAAATACCGCGAATATCTGCCTGAATACAAGCTTAAGTGTAATATTTAAAATGATCTACACATAAAATGCTACAGAATGAGACCCTCCACAACTCTGTAGAATATGTAATAAAAAAATCTCACGGACTCGTCGATCCGCAGCAATACTGAAGCACTTTTGTAAACTACGAGATGACAGGGTCATCTCACTCCCCCCTACTTAAAATGTGTTATGCCCTCATAACACGCAAACACAGTTTAGATATAACAGCTTATAGTGTGACCAATTGGGGTTAGAGCAATTAACAAGTAAAAACAGTGTAAAGTACCCAATATACAAGTTCTGTATCACAGGTAACTGCTCTAAATGAACACATAAAAAGGACTACCTGAGTAGTTGGACATGTAAAATTCTAAGTGCATTTTATAACTAACCCAGTGTACTGTGGATTAAACAATAATAAACTAAACATGCAGTTAACACATTGAACAATACTAATATCAACAACACAAAAAGGTGAAAGACATTTAATACTAACTCACTCTACAATGAGCACCAGAACCACAGATTCTGACTTTATGAACACAAAATGGAATAGTTTCAGTTATCACAGAGGAGTGGTTTCCAACTCTAAACTTGAATATTCACCTTATAAAATGTAACCCAGTCACTGTACTGTGACAAACATGAACATGTAACTAATAAAACAAGCCACTGTAATGTGACAAACATGAATATTCCACTAATAAAAGTACAAGCAAGCCACTGTACTGTGACACACATGAATATTCAACTAATGGAAGTAAAACAAACCACTGTACTGTGACAAACATGAATATTCAAATGATGAAAGTAAAACAAGGCACTGAACTGTGACGCATGTGAATATTCAACTGATAAAAGTAAAACATGCCACTGTAATGTGACACACATGAATATTCAACTGATAAAAGTAAAACATGCCACTGTACTGTGACACATGAAAATTCAACTGATAAAAGTAAAACATGCCACAGTACTGTGACACACATGGATATTCAACTGATAAAAGTAAAACATGCCACTGTACTGTGATGCACATGAATATTCAACTAATGAAAGTACAAACAAGCCACTGTACTGTGACAAACATGAATATTCAACTGATGAAAGTAAAACAAGCCACTGTACTGTGACACACATGAATATTCAACTGATAAAAGTAAAACATGCCACTGTAATGTGACACATGAAAAATGACACATTAATTTATTCCTCAACATTAAATCCATCCCCAAAACTGACGTCTTCCAAATTTAAAAAGTTCTCAAAGTCCCCAATGTCTACAGAATCTAACACATTTTGGGGTTTGGCATCCAATTTTGCTTGCAACTTCCTAATCTCAATTTCTAGCGACTTCCTTTTTGAACGTTCAATTGCTAATTCTTTATCCATGGCATGTTCTTTAATTCTCTGTTCCTTCAGTTCTAGTTGTTTTAACTCTTTCTTAGCTTTCCTTTCCTTATCAGTCCAAAACTTAATTTTGTCCTGGGATGTTAAAATATCAGAAATAAGTTCCTTTTGAACAGACATTGAAGTGGTTGAGGAATTTTCTGGAGATTCCAGAGTGCAATGTTCATTTATTGTTGCAAGGAGCATGGCAGTCTCATCTGTGGAATCCTGTGAAACGGGCACAGGTGAGATATCCGTGACTGTAGATACAGGCGTGGAAGGCATAACAGCAACAGTGGATTCAGACAAACATGCTATGTCTGTCACTGTGGGTACAGAGGTGCATGGCAATGATGGCATATTTGCAATAGCTGATTCAGGCAAAGATGGTGTATCAATACCCAAAGATACAGATGTGGATGGCATATCTGCAACAGCTGGTATAGGTAAAGGTGGTGCATCGGTAACCACGGAGACAGATGTGGACTGAGTGGTACCATCAGGAACGGCTGGCTCCTCTGAGCCTTCCGAAGGTTTGCCAGAAAGTACCACCTCCACCTCAGAACAGTCAATCTCATTCTGGAAGTTGACCTTCAGCCTCTTAAGCTCTGGATAGGCAGGGACGGTTAACCCAGGTACTGTCTCCGAAAACGGGTTTCCAGTACCTGGAACCGATGCCTTCCGCTGAGGAGGTTGTAGCCTACCAGGGTCCATATAATTCAGATTCTGGACAGTTTTTGTTTTCACCACACCACTGGTGGAATGGGCCTTGGTTTCCTCACTGTCCATGTTGTGCATTTTCACCAAATGTCTTTCCAGATCATATGGCCGTTTGAATGTCCGGCAGGTTGATTGTCTGGAACAGTTAAATAAAGTGATTTCTTGGCGGTGAATTTCCTCCCAATGTCTTAATAGTCCGTACCTCTGACCAAAACTCAACTTCTTCTTCCGACATCCGTCAAACAAGCAAAAGAACTGCCCTTTCTCTTTCATACAGCCCGGTTTTCCTTCCTTCTCACTTGAAGACAACATCAGTTCAGACGGCTCTTGAAAGAATTCACTTCAGTCCAGTACAAATTCGTCACACGCCATTTTGAGACCTAAAAAAAGAACAATGACAAAACCTTAGGTTATGTGTATACCACCTCAAACCTAAGATTCACTTATTTCAACTTGCACCCCCACATCCACTCTGTCACATATTGATATCCAGAGGTCTGGAATATCACCGTGTTCATAGATTTTCATATGGTCAACATGAACAGTCACACGATGAGCACTTTCACTCTTTTGCATTCTATAATTCACATCTCCTAACTTATTTATCACTAAGTATGGCCCTTTCCACTCTCTACCAAACTTTTCTTTTGCCTCAGGAGGATAGAATACCCATACCCAGTCACCATGCTTAAAGCTTCGTGTTTGAGCATTGGTATCATACAACCGTTTTTGTCTTTCAGCACTTTTCCCTAAAAGTTTCCTCACCAAAGAATAAGCTTCACTCATAACATCCCTCACCCATTCAACATATTCTACTAGACAATAGTAATCTTCTGAGCTAGGACAAGCCTCATACATTAAGTCAACTGGTAGCCTAACTTCTCTACCAAACATGAGTAAATTTGGAGGACACTTAGTACTTTCCTGAATTGAAGACCTATAGGCTAACAAAATATAGGGTAAATGTTCATCCCAGTCATTGCCATGTTCATTCACAGTAGCCCTAAGCAACTGCCTAAGCATTCTATTCATACGTTCTACAAGACCATCAGACTGTGGACGATATCGAGAAGTCCTAGTTTTGCTCATATCTAGCAACTTACAGAGTTCTTTAAACAGCACCGACTCATAATTCCGACCCTGATCGGTATGAATCACAAGTGGTATTCCGTAACAGCAGAACCACTGTGTGACCAAACAATCAGCTACAGTTTGAGCCGTCTGATCTGGAATTCCATATACCTCAACAAACTTGGAAAAGTAATCTTGAACAACTAGAATGTAATTATTGCCATTTTTGATATGTACTACAGGACCCATTATATCACAAGCTATCCTTTCCAAGGGAGCACCTGATAACTGCTGCTTCAATGGAGCCTTCTTTGGATTGTGACCTGACTTAAAACTCTCACAAATTTTGCACCTCTGACACCACCTAACAATATCACGCTTATATCCTGGCCAATAGAACCTAGTTCTAAGCTTACACAAAGTCCTTCTGACACCAAAATGACCTCCAATCCTATCACTATGCAAATGATGAAATATTTCTTTTCTCATGGCTAATCGAATGACATACTGATTCGCAGAACTATTGCTAGAATTCTCAGTTACCCATTCTCAAACCAACAGACCTCCATCAATCTTAAGAACTGACCACTGAGCACACAGACACTTGAACAACTCACTCTGACCATTCAGCTCAGCCTTCTGTGGCTTCTCACCACCAGCAGACTTCAACTTTAACACTTCACTTTTGTGTTTATCTTGGCACTGAAAATTTTTCAGCTCATCAAGAGACCATCTATCAACCCAGTTGCTATCTGGAAACCTGGGACCAACTGAGAACCCTCTAGATGCAATACTAGAGCCAGGGTTATCGGACCGATCAACCCTGCCGCCTGATGCGGAGTTAGAACCACCATTCACATCACCTTTTGTAGACTCACAAGGTACACTAGAGCTATCAGAAACATCCAACTCGGTGTCATCATCTCCAGGCCCCTTACACTCCTGAGCAACACTTTGTTTCCTTGCCTGACCCCTAGTTACCACACACAGTCTGATTGTTTCAAGGCACATTCCTCACAATCATCACGTTTACACCTACGTGAAGGAATCCTTGACAATCCATCAGCATTGCTGTGCAAAGCCCCACGCCTATGTTGGACTTCAAAATCAGACAACCACCTAGCCAACATACCCTCTGGCTCACAAAAATTCACTAACCACTTAAGTGAAGCATGATCTGTCCTTAGCAAAAATCGTCTACCCCACAAGTAATGATGAAACTGCTTCACAAAAACAACACAAGCCAACAACTCCCTCATAGTTGTACAATGATTTCTCTGTGTCTTACTCAAACTTTTGCTACCATAAGCAATATATATATATATCTTTATTCGTACCCAGGGTACAATTATAAAAGTACAATTATAATAAAGAATAATTGGTTAATACCATACACTTATTACAATGACAAGAAAAGAAACATCAGATCTATTTACAAAAGTATATGATCATCTCGTTAATTTCATCCAATGAAAATAGAGAATGTTTGTAATCTCTCATCTTTATAAGATCAATGACATTTGATACAACTACATAATCATCCGTGTTTAATGGACTAAAAGTGGACTTAATGAGTTTATTTACCTTAATATAACTTGCTGGTTCATATTTTGAATATTTAACACTGTATCTATACCATATGTAGTTTATATTTTTTGCATATTGTGGAATCACTTCCATTTAGTGCTAATTCACCGCATACTTTTACAATAGTATTACTACTCAAGATAACAGATTGAAAGAACTTTACAAAACGTAAATGAATTTGACTCTCAACTGAAATATCATTAACAAGCAAATGTAAATAACGACTATGTGTTGTGGGAGGTACACTGAGCAGTCTGCGTATGCATTTTCTCCATGTTACATAGAATCTTTCCACGTAAATATCTGACATATTCCACATAACACATCCATATAGGGACATACAAAAAGATTTAAACAGTCTATACTTTATATCAGTATCACAATATCTAAATGAAGCCATTAGATAATTAAACATTTGAATAAAATAACATACAGTATTATCCACCATAATTTGGTCTGAATTTGTGCTGAGACTATTTCCCAAGTGAGTAACACAATTTTCATTAAGAAGTTTAGTTTCCTGGAAGAGTACATTATGAATCTTATCATTACTTCCACATATAACCAACTTGGTTTTGGAAGGATTGAATTTTATTTTGAAGTCTTTTCCATACTGATTCACTGTCTTTAACATTAAATTTAAACCAGTAATACTAGGAGCCATTAATAAGATATCATCTGCATATACAAGCACTCCTGCAAATACATCCCCAATATAGCAGCCAATTCTTAGACTCTGTAGCTTGTGAAAAAGAACATCAACATAAATTGCAAACAGTATTGGGGATAAAATTCCACCTTGTTTTACTCCATTTGTTACGATAAATGGTTCAGTTGTTACATAGGAATATCTAACTCTTAGTTTCTGGTGAGTATACATATTTACCAATAATCTAGCCACTAAAGGGCAAATATTTCTGTTTAACAGCACTTCAAACAGTTTCACATATTCCACTCGATCAAAAGCTTGACTTGCCACAAAAGTACAGTGGGTTGTGGAATGTTTTGCCTTAAACCCAAACTGCAAATAGGAACTAATAAATATGTTCATATTGGTAGAGAGTAATATATTGTCAAGTATTTTTCCCATAATACTGCTTAGGGTTATACCCCTATAATTACTGGAATCGTTCATAGATTTTCGTCTGTTTTTAGGAATTGGTATAATTGTACCAAGTAACATTGACTCTGGAATAACACCATGATTCATGATAGTTTTAAACAATAAAGACAGATAAACATTGGCCTTTGGTGTGCCATTTATGAAATGATCTGACATCTGGAGTGTACTCCCATCACTTTTTCCATGTCTCAATTTACTGACTGCTTTAGCTACTAGACCACAATGTGTATCATGATTATTATAACACTTATTACGATGACAGCAATTACTGATCCTGTGTTTAATCTCAGTTTTAAGATTTTCCATTTATTTTTTATCATAATTTACAGAGTTGTACAACTGTTTGTATTTACTCATAAATATATCACTAATATTTTTGGTTCCTGTTACACCATCTACACAAGTAGGAACTTGAGTTTTAGAATGATTAACTCTCTTTACTTCATTCCAGAATTGACGACTTTTATTTTGCAATATACTGTTTGCTGAAGATTCGGCTTTAATCTCAGCACTGCTTAGTTTAACTGACTGGAAGATTTGCCAACATGTCCTCCATTTTGACCTGACTTGAACTGTTTAGGACAGGCCTTCTGATAGTGCCCAAACTCCTTACACTTGAAACACTGAACCTGACAACTCTCAAACTTTGACTTGGATTGACTCATGTTTCCCTTTTCTACAACCTTGGAGGTCCGAGTCTTGATCTGATTCACATCATTTTTCAGTAAACCAAGCTCCCTAGAACTATTCTGCAGAGAAATCAAAAATTTCTGAAGTAAATCATCCTTACTCTCAGCCTTGTCCAGCTGATTTACTTGACCATCCCTACCTCTGTTAACTGGTTTTGACATGAACCTCTTTTGACCATCCCCATACTCAAACTTCTCATACTCCATGGCTAAAGAAATAGCTTCATTCAGAGTTTTAGGATGACCAAACTGAACATGTTTCTTCAACTCGGGTCTATCCAGACCAAGGAAAAACTGATCTAACACCCACTGTTCCTGACAATCATGTGGAATATTTGGAAAGGCCCTGACATCTAGTCTCCTAAGTGTATATCCAAACTCCATGACAGATTCATTTGCCTTATGAACCCTATTCCTAAACTCTATCCTAAAAGTAGTTTCTCTTTCTACAGGATTGAACCTTCTAGACAACTCATGAAGAAGACACTCATAATCTTCAGTACCCCCATAATGTGCTACATCACCTAACACTCTTTGGGCTTGACCCTGTAGACTCATGGCTAACTGCATTCCCTTTTCTTCATAGGACCACCCATTCCATTCAGCTACAGTTTCAAAATGTTGGATATAATCACTCCACTTAGTTCGTTCACCGTCAAATTTGTCAGGTTCACGCTGTTTACGCCCAACGCGCCTACCATTTGACCTATGTCCTAGTGGCCCACCTGGAATATTGTCCACCGGTTTATTCCCCTTAGCCTTACATAGATTTGGAATAACTGGGTCAGATGAGATATGTATTGGTCTCCTTTGTACACCTAAATTCATGTTGACAGGCCAACCATATACGTACCCATCCCTCTGTGGTGGTCTTGCCTCTATGTCCGGTCTTAACCCAGTATCACTATCATTCCGCTTTTGGCCTTCCCCCCTTCTACTTGTAGGAACAGGTGTGGAATGTCTTATATGCTCACTCAACTCATCTGAAGTATCATAGTAAACTTCATTCTCATCCTTATCTTTTTCTTGCAACAAACGTGCTGGAAAATAGGTCTGATTGACTGGAGCTGACCTATTCAGTTTACCTTTTGGATACCTATCCGGAATTCTATTAAACTGTACCTCTTCATCTAGCCCAGTCACAATCCCTTGCCCCTTGCCCTTTTTCCTAGGCCATTTAGGAATCCAATCAGACACAACTTGAATCCAACTATTAGATTTCCTAGAAGTCATTCCTAATGTTAGAAACCTAATGTCCAAATGATAACCTGCTAATCAGAAATCTAAGACTAGTGTTGATGACAGACACAACACCGACGAACGCTTCTGTAAACAAACGGTTTTGAAGTGAGTCCTTGATGTTACTGTTGTTCACTTAAGTGTTACACCTCAAGGCAGAAACCTTTGTGTTGTCACTGGTGATGCCAGTAATATGTTCACTCACAGTACTACCTGAGTATTACTGTTTATATCACCTTATAGTAATTCACCTTTTGGTGTTACTACTGTGTTACAGTAATACCACAATCAAACTGCCATACACACCACTGTACACCTCAGTAACAACAGCTATTTGGATGTTACTTTTGTGTTATTTCAACAAATCAAACAAAACACATTCACACAAATCACTGTTTTATATCATTCAGTAATTCACCTCAGGTAAGAAACCCTTTTGTGTTATTACTTTTATGTGAACAGTGATAAATTCTTTGGTTCTGTATGTAATAAATAAAAGTGTAAACAAGCCACCAATTACTGTTTTATATCACCACAGTATTCAGGTAAGGTCTAAAAACCTTCATACAATACCACATGTGAACAGTAATTCACATTCAAATAATTACTGTTTTATGTCACTAAATATTCACCTTGGTACTGCGAATATACATGTTAACAGTAACCAGTCACACAGTATCGCAAACACACAGTGTAAGAATATGAATAAAATAAGTCTGCCACTATTTTATATCACCTCAGCAAAACAGTTCACTTGTGTGAATAGTGACGTACAATGAAACAGTCAAACGGTCACATTCACCATATATCACAACATTCAATACACAAAGACACCATTGAACAAGTCACAAAAATAATAAAAAAATGAAAATAATCAAAATTTTCAATCCTGGTCACGGCACCAAAAATTTCTGTGACGACCCTTAAGCCCAAAGTGTATTTTTCAATACAGTTCTCACGTTGTGTTCAAAGGTGGCAGGTCACCAGATATCAGGTTCCGATTGGAAAATCACCAACAGAGTTGTAATTATTGACGCCTGTGCCAATGTACTCAGATGATGATAATTTATCAGTTAAAAGTTGTAAACAAGTAATAATATATTCTTAAATGTATATTTATTTTAAATAATCATGGATTTATCTATATGGTGAAACAAAAAAAAATGTACAGAAATGTGACCAAAAATGGTATAAATAATACAAGATATAATGAACCATTATTATTAATACTGCAGCATCTGACTAAGTCAAAATAACCACACTGTAGTATTCAGTCAAATATGTAACATAACTATCACAAAATGCTGCAGTTCAGTCAAAATGTAACTTATCAGCAACCTAAGATATAATACATAAACTGCAGTTGAGATAATATTGACACCCGCATTATTACATGACCACAACTAGAAATAACCCATTACAAGTTAAGAAATACTCTCAGTTGTAAGAACTGTCAAAACCATGAGCATTTGTTTATAAACAAATTGGAGGGAAACCCCCCTATCTGTCAAAATAACAGAAAATTAATAAAATATCCAACCAAATTTACTGAAAGTTTCTGTCAACTTGTAATAATATAAAAGTAGTTATTCAATGTAACCGGATCCAAAAATAAATCAAGCAAACCAGATAAAATTGAATAAATGTCAGTAAAAGTTAGAAGCACTGAGTGTACCTTCCGTTAGAGCGGCTCAATACACCCCAGAGCAATCCATTTTCCGCGCATTATATAGAGGATTCGTAACTAATTTGCATACACTGAACACCGCATCGGTGGCAGTTCAGCACCGCTTATGGGGATTCGTAGCTAATTTGCATACACCGAACTCTGTATCGGTGGCAGTTCAGCACCGCTTAAGAGGATTTGTAGCTTATTTGCATACACCGAACTCCGCATCGGTGGCAGTTCGTCACTGGATCGCTTACAGCAAATAGAAATATATATTTTTGTTGAACTCGAAGAGTGATGACGTCATCACACAAAGATGGACGACACAGAAAACAGCAATATTTGACAAAAAGCAAGTAAAATACCGTGAATATCTTAGGTGACAAGCTTAAGTGTAATATTTAAAACGATCTGCACATAAAATGCTACAGAATGAGACCTTCCACAACTCTGTAGAATATATAATAAAAAAATCTCATGGACTCGTCGATCCGCAGCAATACTGAAGCACTTTTGTAAACTACGAGATGACAGGGTCATCTCATAAGTAATATAACACTTGTGCTCTTGTCGCCTTTGTTCATGATATATCATTGGGGAAGTTTTCCTTTTTATAGCCATGTAGTGCAATATCAGAGGGTTGAAATGAAGAAATATTATATTAGAGAAGTGTGAATTGTGTCTTACCTATTTTGTTTAGTAGTGAAATAGAAAGATGGCTATTAATGATATCCAATTCATTGGCCAGGGAAATCAATATATTTCAATTAATGTTGTCAGTTCTACTGGATTATTTTGATCTTTTATCAGCACATACACAATTACATTTGTACTTGAACTTGTTTTTAATAATAAATGCAAAAATACATAGGATAGTTCCAACTAATGACAAGGCCACTAATCTCTGGATATCCTATTAGGAGCTGATATCCAAGGGCGGGATAATTTAACTGCCAGAAAAAAGCCCATATCCAAGTTAGCATCCCCTCGGAGAGAAGACTACGGCAGAGGGTAGGCTAATCTGAAGATACTACTGTTGTCTAAATCCAGAGATTGGGTTCTGAATTCTGAAGGAGCTTTTCTATTCGGTTGGAGCAATTATTGCAAATCTGCACATCCCCGTCATAATCCTAGTTGTTTGCAAGTTAGTCATCTAATCACAGGCTGTCACCTCTGTGTGAGTTCGACTCCTACAAGTGACAAATGCTGAGGACTTGTACCAATATGATCCTGGTTGTTAAATGTGCATGTAAACACAAAATCCTAAATTTGATGTTAAAACATATAAACTTCAAGGGAATACACAGAACAAGGAGTATAGATAATCTTACTTGAAAGGGCATCAGTAAGCAAAAGAATTTTGAACTTTATAGAATTAACGGAACTTAGTGCGTTAAGTAAAGTACTGTGACTTGACCTTCACTGGCCTCGAAACAGGTACAGTAGTTCATATATTTCCAAAACATTTTTGACTGGTGAGATGAGAAAAAAGTCTGCAAAAAAGTGAGGGCAAATATTTTTCACAAAGCCAATCAAAGATACATACTGAACACTACATTATTCTTTTACATTTTATGAAGTGATATAACTACAGACACACTTGGTAATGTGAGTATATGAGAGAGCTGTACCGGAGCAGTGTGAACAATGTATTGGTCAGTGTCAGATTTACATCAAATTCAATCACTCCAAATTCAATTGCAGTGTGGACCATCAAACAGCTGTTTATTTTAATCAGTGTGAGTTAAAAGTGAAATGCCCATTCAAAACACATTTATTGCATTGTAATCAGAACATCAGTGAGGATTGCGGAGGTCAGACTTAATTATATTGGCAAAACAAAAAAGCTTTGGGATAAAAAAAGGTTTCAACAGTTTACAGCTGGGTAAGCAAATTATTTTTTTTTTCTTTCTAAGGTTTGAATTTTCTTGGTGTACAATGTTTATTTAGAGTAACTATTAAAATATATTTGCATTATATATTTACTGTTTGATGTTCCTAGGAAGAAAACAATAATTGCTCTATTGTGGCTCAAGCAACTACTACAAAAATAAGAATTCAAGACATCTTGTCAGATGTAATTTTATATTGAAATTACAAAATAGGCTTACCAAATAATTTGGAGAGAAATGCCGAAATAAAAAGTCTGAGATTGAATATTGTTATCAATAGATAAGTGAAGAATGAATAGTGGGTCATATTTATAATAATATTCAGTTTATACATCAATATATAAATATAAAGATTACTAAATTATTTTAAAGTAGAAATAATGAAATAGAATTGACAAACTTGAGAGCTGCCCAGCTGTGGTCAGGGGCGAAGATTGGGGTGTAAATGACCCATGTTTGTGTTACTAAAGGTATGAGTTGGTACAGTAAGTATAAAAAAGGTTTACCTTAATCTTGTATACATGTTTAATGCCTATGGTGTCACTTACCTGACTTTTTTCATTATTTTAATATTTTAGAGATAACCTTAGAAGAATTGAATAAAGATGTTTTTCCAGTGGTCTCTGTCAGCAGTGTGTATGTTATTACTTCACAATGGTCAGTTGAAATAATATTCATCACAATCTATGGAATGTAAGCCAGTAATAATTTAAATTAATTCTATCTTGTTGTGCAACTATTTTTACTTTAGCTGGCTAAAACACACATGCTTTATTTGGGTTTTACGTCATTTTCAAAGCCAGCTTATATTTATCGATAATTAGTAACAAGTGTGTATTGTATGAACAAAGTGTGGCACACTAAATAATACTGTCCTTCTATATAACACCCCATTCACCACACAGGTGGTAGAGGGTTTACTTGGTAGCAGAACCGCCTCCAAGAATGCCACATACCTTCCGAGATATTAATTCACACCATAGGCAGTATAACCTGCAGTAATGGACGTTGGGTGAAACGCCCCTGTCCTTCGCTTGCCGTCCAAGGTTTGTATGTGACCTTATGACTTAGTTGTGTAATGTCCAATACCTCCAAGCACCTTATGTTGCTGTGTTACACTGAAACAAAACCAAGTCACAACTTTGTATACACCGTGGACTATACCTTTAGTTACTGTACCAAGAAATTCATCTTCCATACTCGCATTTGTCTGCACATGCCAACGGTACAAAATTCAGGGGTGGAATTTTTTACAATAATTGTAAACTTCCATAGGACACCCAAGGTAAAGGATGTTTTGCCACTGTGTCACAAGGTCGCATACAGGCATACACTAGTCAGAGGACAGGGGCCTTTTGCCAAATGCCTGCAACCATGGGACATACCACCTGCAGTGTGATTGGGGTGTTACAAATTGTGACAACGGCAATTAGGAAATCACACGCAATCTGCTGTAAACTTTGTGATCCCATTAAACTTCATGTCTTCAATGCGACTTTGTAATGAGCTTTATACAGCTGATCCACTGTAATGACAGGAGCAGGCCTAATTTTCTTCCTCCAGGGCGATCCCTGCAGGTGCTCATGGAATATGTTGAACATCAGGGACAACCTGGGATGATTCTAAACATTTTTCAAATTTGCCCCAATATGCGAAGATGACAAGCTACTGTTCCTGGTGGTCTGGGAGTATTCCTAGCGACCTGGCATTGATCCAAAATGACCTTTGGTGACCCTGTGTATTTCATGAGAGTATTTACACAGGAACTTTGATTTTTGGTTTATCTATACTGTAACTTCTATTAGAAAATGTGTGTCTGGATTCACCCCAAAAGCTGTTTTTATTTACTATATTGAATATATGCTATACTGAAGGTAGAACTGCAATATGAGACAAATTCAAAAATTCAAAATTCTGTCACAATATTTGTCAGCATGAAATACGTGGTTTTATTTCAATAGCAAATTGAATGATACCTTAAAATCCTTGGATTGGAGCTGGTGATGCGCAATTAATCACATTTGGGTAAAAAGAAGTCACCAAAAGAGCTAAGGAAACAAGAAAGGGCCTCAAAAATACAATTTAGGGTAGCAAACTATCTCACTGTGCTGTGCTGATAGAAGTCATTTTCAAATTCTATTTTTAATGACTGGGAGGACTGATCCTGTAGTAGTTAAGTAAAAAGTTTGACATTTTACGATGAATGTACTGAGGTTTTCAGTCTAGAGCAACATCACAAAGGTAGTATAAGTAATATCTGCAATGGTGAAGTGAAATACCCCAAAACTTTCTCATTTCTAGGTCTGATTTTGGAATTTTTCCTCATTGTTTGAGTTTAAATAGTTCTCCAGTCTGAGCCTATGATATCTGTAATCAAGGTCCTCAGTGGCTTAGTGCTTAGCAGGTTTGGCATCTAATCACAAGCTGTCACATCTGCGCTAGTTTGCTTCCCACAAAGTGACAATGCTGAGGGTCACAATATGACCACTTTACACATATCTGCACACCATTGTACCATATGTATAGCCATCCCTCTATCTCTCGGTGATTTTATGTTAGTATGATACATTCATGCCACTAAATCTCCATGCTTGTTGATTGGCTCGATATGGATGTATTATTGTATTGATGTGGCCCTTTCTTCATACAGTACCCGTGTCATGTGACACTTGTACTGGAGTCACGTGTCACAACGGAGGGACGTGTGAGGCCAGACCCGCTGACTTCTGGTGTGAGTGCAGGAAAGGATGGATTGGCAGGAACTGTGAGCTTAATGGTAGGTTATATATATTTAATAACAGTATTCATTTGGATAATAATTTAATAAATATTTTGAAAAAGATGTCTAAAAGTAATATATATTTTTACCAACATATTTGAATTTTTTGGCTTTATGCATGATAAAAATTTTAAATGTGTGTCACTCAGCTAATTTTTCATTTATTTTTACTAACTGAAAATCAATTTGTTAAAATTTCTTATTGTCATAGCTTGTACAGAGAAGAAATATCTGAGGTTCCCACAACATTCAATATCTGGACATAACACCATGACAGTCGCTGACAAGGATCCCTACGGCTGCATGGATAGTTGTGAAGAACACGGCTGTACAAGCTTTGACTATCAACCAAGTGTGTGTATTCAGTTTCTAATATGCTATAAGCTAGAATTACACAAATGTAAAAGTATCATCAACTCTGTACTAGACTCGCCTAGGTGTATATTCAATGGCACCTTACAGTGATTAGGTCAAAATAATTTTGCACGATTTTTTTTCCAATAGCTCTGTCGGTAGGATACTGGCTTCTAGATAAGAAGGTTGTGGGTTTCAGTGAAGTTCCAGTGACAGAAACTTCCATTCTTTGTTGCCTGTACTGTTGCAAGTTTATAACTTACAATGTGTGTATATTTTATGCAAATAATGTGTGCTGAATATATTTAGCAAGAAAGGAAACTCATGACCATACAGGTAAAGTTATTATATACAGGTTTTAAACAGTAAATGAAAGATACAAAAATCTTTATAAGAACTGTATTCCATTCTTTGCAATTGTTGTAATGTAAAGTATATTAAGATTCATTTTATCTGAATGATTCTTATTAAAGACCCAATATCGTTGTCATTAAATCTCTGTGTTAAAATTTCCTTTACTAAAAATAAGGTGAGCTGTTCATTAAGGTCTAGTTACTACAGACTCTGGAGATCTCTCTGTTTTGTATCTTCAGACCAGAGCATGTTTCCTTAAAGATGTCAACCAGTATTCTGCTAGTTTGACATCCAGAACAGGCTACGATCACTATGAATTCTGTGGTAAGACATTTACTGTTACAATGTCAGTTAACACTTGATATAATTGGTGACAATTCATCAATTATCATTAGCAGTAGGGATTAAGGCCAGCTGGGATACCAAAATATTACGATTATAGACTATATATTTCTAATTATTTCTACCATGGTGATTTTTATCAGTATTATTATTATTATTATTGAGAGTGACACATTTGCTGATATACTGAACCTCCGGTCCTGCCTTTTTATTAAACTATTGCATTTCACAAACTTAGTCGCCCTCCTTGTAAAAGTCAAGTCAAGGCCTCTACCTGAGATAATGTGTTTTTATTTGAAATACGGTAGATAACCTTGTTCAAAGTTGGGGTTTTATATCCAGTTGAACACCCGGATTAATGTTGGGACAGGCCCTGGGCATTTGTTATCTGGGCAGTTGAACCCACACACAGGTTGGGATAAGATAACACGCTGGGCCACTGAGAACCTTGATAATCATTTATAATAAAACTGAAAAAAAACAGTTAATTTTTGCAACACGACTTGTTACACATAATGTAATCACTGAAGGCGTTCTTTTAAATATTGATATTTGATATTGATAATTGATATTTTATTGTCTCCCATGTTACAGGTTGTCCCCAATAATATTTTTAGCATTCAGATGTAGTTAATTTAACTTTGAGACCTTTGTTGAATACACGCCTGAACTTTCAGATAAGCTGTACAATCAATATATATGTATATATATATATGTATATAAAATATATATTTTCTGATTAGCCGTATAGTGAATAAATTATGTTTGGTAAAACATCATTAGGTTGGTCTTTAGTCGTGTTCAGTCACTAAAGGATTCTAGCCGGGCTGTCACATCATACCAAACAAATATCTTCCATATAATAAAACAGACGACTTAATGTGTTTTCAGACTGCAATGGACACATTAATAACATCACATCCTATATCTCTGAAGTCTTACTCACCCCAACATGTTATATGGCAGACAACGCCTCTGTGGTAGAACTGACCTGTCCTCCAGGTCAGATATTTGAATCCAACAACTCTTCCAGACTTCTGATAGAGTGTCCATGTGGTGGTCACACAGGCTACCCCTCAGTCAACACCAGCTGTGTGGGTTTGTATCACGATTTCAAGGCATTTTTTCTGACTTGGCATTCTGGCTCCATTTCACTCATTGACCTTTTGTAGAGTTTTCTAAGTAAGTTCATACAGAAGTCAAGGTGATGCGTGATGAGGATCAGTCAAGTTAGAACCTATAAGCAAATCAGCCACAAGTAAGTACATTAGATCAGTAAGACAGTCAAAGAGTAAATAAGAAGGGGATTTAAGTCTCTGGTTGGTAAAATACAATATCCATATGTTAGTTTTTTCTGTGTAAGTATGTATGAAAATGAAGGGCATCGTGCAATCTTGTTTGATTTCTTGCCAATGAACCCCATTGATTGTTCACATGATTCTGTGTGATCGTATTAAATTTTGTGTAAAATTTGGCCCACAAGTCTATTTCCAAAGTATGGGTATGTTAGTACAGAATGACTAAAAGTAGAATATCACACAGTACATGTATGTCAGTCAGGAAATATCCGTTATATAAATCAGTAATTCAATTTGTACATGCGAAAGTCAGTCTTACAAACATCAGTCAGTCAGTGCGTAAATCTAGATGTTAGTAAGTTAAGCTTCTCATAATTTTGCAACCATACAAACAAAATTCACAAACACCTGCTCAGTGAAAGTATTTCACTTTTGCTAGAAACTTAACAAAATGTATCTTAAATACTAGCTGTTGAAGGTCGTAATATGTGAATTGGGCAATAGCTTGGATGTTTTTGAAACACTGCGCTTAATTTACAATCTGTCATTTTCTGCAACAAATGGTATAATCTTTGAATATGTTAAACAAGTAATGCAAAGTAAACGTTTAAATGATTTAGACATAATCAGTGACCAGAATAAAATGTTAATTTGGATCTAACTTGAAATTTAAAATTATTGTTATCAGGTATTATTTTAAGGAAAAATCAATACTTGATATTATCCTTCTAGAGAGATTGACATGCAGTAAAACATTGGAAGTGTTGTATTGTGTACAGGTACTGGTAGATACGGGTACCTAGGAGAAAAAACATGTCCACCATCAGAGAAAATTGATGACATGCAAACTGAGACTGAATCCGGTTGCTCTGAGCAATGTGATGACAAGCCACTGTGTCTGTTTTACAACTATAATGGGGATGTGCTAGATTGTGATCTGTATAATAACTGTTCTGTCACAAAAAATACATCTGGATTTCATCTACATCAAAAGCTCAGTATGTGAAATAAAGCAAATAATTGTGGTACTTCTCGATATTTTGACAAACTTGTAATTCTACTGAACTTTTATAGCACTTAATCTCCACTTCAAAGTACTCTGTAAATCAAAACAGTCAGAATGGTTTTCAAATGCAAAGGAGACACAAAAAATAGCATGATGGACATGCACCATTAAGAAAGAGGCTATATAGGATATGTTTTGATAAAGTTAAGACTAAAGTTTATTTCTGAAGGAATCCATAGTGGAAGAAGGATGAACCTCATCAGGTATGCTGTTTAACACACACTAGATGCATCTAAACAAAAGTGTGACCAATTGTTCTACAGGTTTATTATCAGAGGAGCCAAACTTTGAATAGTTTACTTTTCAGTGGACCCCACCTGGACCACACATGTATAAAGTGTAACAAAGCAGAAACATTTAACTCAAAATATTTAGAGTAACTAGTTTGAACAAACCTGTAAACCAACAATGGGGGTTTTGAAAACTGAGCTGTATTCAACAGGCAGCCAATGACGCTTTGTGCAAACAGGAGGTATTCCAGAAAAGTCTATGTTTGATACAATTTTGTTGCCATTTTTAACACAATAAATATAATGGAATTCGGCCTATGCTGCCCCTGTTTTAGTGATGAAGAAAACAATCATTTGAATTTTTTGTTTGAATTGATCATGTGTTCATTCGATGGTCATTGTACATTTCAAGTAGAAATTTATTGCCCTTCCTTAAAAGCGTAGAAGCTCCCTTGAAAGTAAACAATGAAATATCTAATCGCCATATGACCGAAACAATGTATTACAATTGACATAAAACTCAATTCTGACATGAAATTATAAAAGGGACATCGAGTTTTTTCTGTTTTCCACAGGTAGTTGGCTGCAGTGGTCAGGCTGGTCTAAAGTGGATTCATCAGCTTTATTCAGTAGATCACGCATATGGCGATATCCAGATAATTCTCAGAGTGTCCACACTGAGACTAAATCCTGTCGTAGTGAGTGAATTCTCCATATTTATGGTTCAATGTAGAAGTGGGTTTTCTTTCTGTTTTATATTGAACAAGATGCTTTCATTACAGCTTAGAGTCTTCCTGTCATTGAGGATTAAGTAAATTTTGGTTAGAATTACAAAGTGCCCCAATTTTTGAAAGCCTGTCAGAGCTTCACAAATGCAGTTGCTTGACTGTGTCCAATGGTTTTACCAGCTAGTATGCGCTAGTCTCCTCCATCCATTCAGCTACCTGGCATGATACAATATGTACAATGTAGTAAAAATGCCTTCAAACACATCTTCTATCCATCAAAGTTACACCTACTGTTGTCAGCCAAACCCAATCCCACCACTGAACTGGTAAATCAATGGCATAAGTGAGAAATAGTAAGAACCACTTCCTATTTCCTAGTTGGCAACCTTTTGGCTAACAATAAAAAAGTCAATATGTTTGAATGTGTCCTACTTTGGTATGTTTTTATTGCCCTGTTCATTTTCACAGTATTGTCATTTTCAGGTAATATCTTCAAATTAACCAGCGGTGTCAAGCTATTAAATCACGTGATTAAAACCATGCAAGCTTCAGTCCCAACTGATTGCCTTGCCATGTGCATGTACACAATGGACTGTCTGTCTCTGAATGCTTGGTCTGTTGAGGCTGATAGAATTGAATGTGAACTCAATAATATAACCATCACATTCAGCACACAAGCTGATGTCACTCACACAGAGGGAAACCTATACTATGAGGCACATATTGATGGGTGTCTAGATGGCTAGATCATAACTGAAAAGCATTTGACAGCAGGACTGTAATGATTAGCGGACAGTGGTTTGTGAAATGAGATTTCATTAAATGTGTCAAAATAAATACATTTTAATAATTAATAATAATAATTTTATAATAATTTTATGATAATTTTAATAATATTTGGAAGCTTTCAGTTGGATATTTTAAGCGTCATATTAAGCTCTTAAATTAAGAACAAATAGCATAGTAGACCATGTATCTAGCCAAAACAATTCAATGGCAAGATGACAAACTAAATGAATAAACTAACGAAGCTGTAGAATTACTTTACTAAAGTGTAGCTGTCAAAGAAATAGCAAAATTGGATACATATAACAATCAGATCCAGAAATCCATATAAAGTCTCAAAAATGGCAGCAGAACACATTTTGGCAAGGCACATGGACAAATCAAGGTCAAAGAACGGGGTTACACACCAACACCCCACAAGCAATGCCCCTATAAAGTTTCAGTCTTTTACACCCTGTACTTTCTTTGATTTCTTTGGACAGGATATTACAGGTAAAGGTCACTACCACAAGGTTAAAAGTCACATCAAGGTCACACCATAAGCTTGCACCCCTTCACCTCCCAATCAATATCCCTCTCAAATATCAATTTCCTACACATTTCAGTTTCTGAGATACATCCTGGACAAGATTTGCCCCAATGCCCGTTCAACTGCCCAGATGTCCACCTATCTCCCAGCCAGGCTGCAAAACAGTACCCATACAGCCTTTAAAGGTTGGGGCAAAATCAATCATATCAGTCTGCGTATTAGTATTTGTTTTGATGAACTAATTTTATATAAAACTCAGATGGGTTCCATTGTGTCAACTCTCCATTATTTTATATAATGGAGAGTTAACACTACATTATTTTCTAACACAGGAATGTGGTTTAGTTCAGTTGGCAGTCTGCCAAGAACAAATTGGCATTTATTGGTCATCCTCAGCACAATGCAATCAATATTGAATTGTTTTCTCAACTTCTTTCATATTAATTGGTTAAGTGGGTACATTTACAAAGTCTTTTTAATTCTGCATGACATTTAGAGTGCATAGGAAAACACCTCATGGAAAAATATTACCTTGAAAAAATACCTCCTGATAATGCAAAACAAACAAGGTATTTTATAAAGTTGGATATTTTTTAATTCTTTGCGTTAATTCTCTGTACCATTAAGGCCATTAAGTTTACATAACAGAGCGCCACTTGGCAATTATCTATATAATAATGATTTAAATCTACAGTTGTTTATGTGCTTCATGACACAAAGATATAAGTGACTTCGTCTTTGAGTCTTATTTCCATTATAATTACTATAAGATTGTAAAATCCTGTTCATGAAGTAATATATAATATAATCGCCTGTTAAATGAATTGTCAGTGACCTTGTATACAATATGATATGGCATTGTGTGTCTCATGTGTGACATCCAGCTGTCACCTTTCTATATGGGTTTGACTCTCACAGGTGGCAATTCTATCTTTGTATTAGGTGTGGTGTCGTTTGTTCCTTCTTGCATTTGAATATCTGGGTTCAAATCTGATATTTGACTTTAATAGAACATAAACTTTAACTTTAAAACCACTGTTTTAAATACTTTTTCTTGTTTTCACAGATACGTTATATTTTATTTGAGATAGATTTGTTCCAACCTCACACCATATCTGCTCTACAGTTCCTTTTCATTGGACACTATTCTATCAATTTCCTACTTTTATGGCGCTTAATCTCTGTATGGAAGACAGACTCTACAACAAAATGCTTAAGTCAAATTCAAGGCGATCTGTCCCATGACAAAAGTCATTCCTACTGTCAGGCTCACTAGGTAGGAAGTTATAGCATACAGACTTTGATAAACATATAATTTTGGATTCTCTGAGAAGGATGTGACAGATGAGGCAGAAAAAGTATCATTGTTCAGAGCATCTCAGACTGTAGGAATAGTAAAGGTAAAAGTGTCAATAAATCTATCACTAGATGTATAGAAGGACAAAATTGCAACCAATCTTCACATATCCCACATTGTGTGTTTTATTTAGTACTTAGATGCAAACAAAGAGGGTTGAAATAGACCTTTCTTTTAAACTTAAAAATCATAAAAACACGGGGTAATATCTTAAGATGCCAATGAAGGCTTTTGAGAATATATTCCTATTTGAGTTTACAGCAATCTTAACAAGATAGTTCTAAATATTGTGGGCATGTTGTGTGCATGTGTACATTATGATCAAAGTCATCATGTGCCAATATAGAAAACTCATTTTCTAGTTCAAATTTCCATTTCTGTGACAGGAATATAAGAAAATTTGTTGCTACTACAGTTTAAAGTTTTAATCTGATATAAATACTTACATGTCAAGAATGGAAATGTTGACCAAGGGACACGATTTTGGACAATATAAAGTAAGTCCTAAGGTTTTGTAAGTTCAATTCATTTAAAATCTTCTTCTGATATTGTAGAGTTTTACCTAACATGTAATTGTCCAAACTTGTCTTTGTAGCTTTGTAAATTCCACACGACTTTGTAGGGTTAACTCGACAAACCCCAGAGCACTGATTTGACCCATTAGTCAAATGATTACTGACGACCATAACTAAAACTTAAATGCTTACAAGCTGTTTGACTTGGCAGAGTGACATACAGTTACAAACAGACTTACATGTATGCTGCAAATATTAGTTCTTACAGTCATGGCTGCTCAGTTGTTTTACTTTTTCGAGACCTACACACATTTAGAGCTGCACAGTGTAAAAATAGGTTTACCTAACAAATCTGTATAAATGTACAAACAATATGACATTACATATTTATAAGACACTGCAAATGTGCCAGCTGTGGGTCACATACAATAAACAATAATATTCATTTAAATATTTGGGTGAAACTTGTTGTTCTATTTTAACTAGAAATTTGATGTTTATACAATTTTAATGCACATTATTGCAAGAGGTGTTTCTTTCTGTTTGATAAAGTTGCGTGGAATATATCTGAATATAGAATATATCTGAAATGCTGTTAGGTAAACAAAGGGCAGGAAATATTCTGAAAACAAAGTTTACTTTTCTTTTCTTCATTTTTATCTATTATTTTTGTAAGGATTTCAATGAAAAAACTGGTTCATATTCTGTTTAGATACCTTTGTGTGGTTAGGTTTAAATTGGTTTAAAACGTAGGTTATTTCTGCGAAAGCTAAGAGGCTGGTTCTTGTGTGTGTTTGGTTGAGCAAATAAAAAAACATCAAAAGCATGATGGACTATTTCTATGATCATAAAAGAACTTCACACTTAAAACTGGCCAATTGATTGTAAAACTGGTTAACCAAGTCGTATGCACAACCCGAGAAAATACTGCAATTGTACAATACCAGAGAACTGTACTTAAATAGATATTTCACCTGAAAATATTGAGTAGATAATAAAATGTAGGTTCTCCCTCAGTGGAGACAGTGGGGGGATGGCGCCTCCCCAATGAGGGGGTGGAATCAGGGGGCAAGCCATTAGAGTCATTTGCCTGGGAAAATCTGTGGTAACTTAAGCAAGCTCCACCCTCCTATATTTTACTACCAGTACTTCCTGGAAACTCTACCAGACAAATAAAATAGGTAATTATGCTACCAGGATATATGATTGGGTGATATTTTTAAGCGTGAGCTCCAGTGAGACTCGTGCTTCTAGAGATCACTTTTTTCCGGACTTTCAGGAATTGTGGCGTAGTGGGATGATTATCTGTCTCATCACTGAAGTTAAGCAGCAATGGGCTACATTAATACTTGGATAGGTGACCACTTCAGTGCACTAATTGTGTCTCTGATAGCTTTGCAGCTCACGCTAGTAGACTAAAACCCGTTTCAGCCTTGTTAACAATGGAGTTGACCACACGTGGGTATTTGGAGGTACTTGAAGTATCATCTAATGTTTGTATTTGTTTTCAATAAACCATATTTGCTCAAAAATTTTTATTTTGCATGTAAATTTTATAGTTGATAGGATTATTGAACAAATGTGCTATAAACTATTCCATATTGCGTTTGTGTATGTAACACATTTGAATTTGAAGGGTTTTTTTCACTTGTTTTGCTTAAAACAACTTATTTTGATTCAATGAGCATTTACAGTGCTTAAATTTGCCATTATAATAACTGCAGACCTTCAACAATTACTAAGGCGGCCACAAGCAATTAGGAAATCAAAATTAATTATTGGTGATATTTTCTTTGTTTTGTCGCATGACATATTTACTGAAGAAATGAAAGGAGATATGTCAATCACTGTAGAACACACTTATTTACCCGGAAGCTACCACTGAAATAGTACAAAGTATGTTCCAGTATATTTTGACCAGTCCAATAAGTACTGAATTGATAGCCAAACGTAGGTTTTGTAGTGTGTTTAATTCTCTCTGCCGACAGGGTAACTGACCTTAAATTGGTATTTATATAATGTAGAGGGGTAACTTCTACAACATGAATCATCAAAAAGTTGGAACATTGCCGAATCATCACCCCAAAACAGAAGGTCTTGACATGTACCTGTGTAAACAAATAGGCATTAAGAGGGAGACAAGGCCTAACATAGACATTTGTTGCACTTTGTGAACATAATCTCTTATATATAAAGATAAGGACTTTTCAGTACTGACCATTCTTCTGTCTGGTAACGGGTCATAAGGTAAGTAGGCTTGTTAAAATAACTACCCCTAACCCCCGACAGGTGCCTAACATGAAAGTAGCATCACCATTGACCATTGTCAGGATGGGCCAAGACAGGGTTTTATAGTTTTAGTTTCCTCTTATCACAGTCAGTGCTCAGGGATTTGCCCTTATAATACGAAATTGCCTTCTTATTGACCAATGAACAGGTGTCAAACATCCATCCTCAGCTTACCATCCAATATCCATGTATCATGTGCATTTGGGTTTTGAGAGCAATCTTTTAGATATATAATATTCATACATTCTAGGACATGTCTCACAGACTATTGTAAAGCTTTGGTCATCTCAAAACTCCACTGGTCGTGGGTTTCACTCCCCTTTATCCAACCTTGTCACACCCTAACCCGAATGGGGGTCTAGGGTGCTGTAGTTGTAACTTAAGGGCTAGCTGTAAACTCATCTAAATCTCATGCTAGCCTTAAAGTCCTTTGTTTCTACCCACACACGAGCTTTTTGTCACCTTTGGTACTCATCTCATGTAATGTATTGAAATAATAACCTTAACTTTCTATAAAATTAACATGGACTCTAAAATTGTGTACTTAGACTTACACGGTAAATACTAGTACTTTAAAAGTAGATTAGCTATGTATACTATCAGCAAATTATATTCACTGTTAGACATGCACATATGTTATATAATAATAAAAATTATTCTGCAACCATGCTTTGCTATCCCTGGTGTAGAGGGGACTGTATCTAATATCCATCAAACAAGTGCATCAGAAATAGCCTGTCAACTAGAACCTGATGAATCTATTTAGCAGTATAATAGGCTTGCCAAATGTACACAAACTCATGTTGCTCAAGGTCACTCACGATAAAGACAGTCTTTTATTATTTTATCTACGTAAGAATTCCTCTCCAATGTGTTTGCTTTGTGCTGGCATGAATAATTCCCCACTGTAAGAGTTGGAGGTTCTGACTGATATACTGTAAAGACCAAATTTCGTCTTGGTTTGTGTAATAAAGTCAGTTAAATAAATGTATGCATGTCTTAGGTATGTGACCTTTACAGAACAAGTTATCCTGGTTGAAGTCTGCAAATATTTTCTAAAATCATTTAATTTTATTAAATAATAAGTTCAAAATAAAGCACCTTACGCAAGAAGTGGCCGTGGCAATTGCTTTGGATAGTAGTGTGTAAAATTGACTATATTGTAGAAATAACAATATCTTTGTGTATCATTTTTTTTCAAAATATCCTGAGCCAGTTTTTATCAAACTAAAACATAGAGCCTTGATACTAATCAGGATCAGCCAATAACACGATTCTCCTTTTTAACTGGTGTATTTCACACAGCAATAAAAAATTAAGGGACTGCTGAGTTACATTAATGACACATGATTACTTCATTTTGAAACACAAATAGTGATTTACTGAACTGTCAAAGTAGACAGTAATAATGTTAATCATCAGAAAATTAATAAAGTGTTACTTCAGTGATAATAGTGAATTGACAAATCGTAGACAAACATTCCCAATTCGGCCCCCTATGAAATACATAGGTGGAAGATCTGAAAAACAAATGTGATCCAAGTATTTTTGTCACAATGACAACAAGACCAAAAAGGGTTTCAGTCCCATAACACAAGCGCAAAGCCATCAGAGTAGTGCAACCCTAACCCAAGTGGTAACCCATCTCAGTACTAATGTAACCCATCCCAGTACTAATGTAATCCATCCCAGTACTAATGTAACCCATGCCAGTACTAATGTAACCCATCACTGCTCCACTTCTGTAAAAACAGTCATTGTGGCCACAGCACAATTTATGAAAGTCCGGAGACAAAAAAGTGATCTGTAGAAGTGCAAGCCTCTCTAGTGCCTCTAAATATTAAAAAAACTTTGTAAAGGTCTTCATGAAAGGTTTTGAAACCCCATTTACTCTCCACCAAGTTCCTGAAACATCTGGAAATGGGGGAAGAAAGATATGTATATATAAATGAAAACAGCTTGTAAACTATAGTTTAGCACCTGCATTTTATTCTTTTAAAAGATCTATTAATTTTACAATAATAATAACAATAAATATGTAACTTACATTCATGTTTTTCTCATAGTTCAATAGTGTACACGAATGCCAATTGTTCTCTTTGATGTCCCGGTGGTAGGGGAGGTGCAGAAGGAAGGTATTATTTTGCTTAGAGATCAAATAAAACAATTGGCCTCTAATTTTTGCAACTGTGTGCATAACATTTCAACTAGTAACCCCTACCTTAAAGAAGTGCCAAACTTCACAACAGTTGTAACGCCAGCATCAGAGGCTGTGCAGGTAATGTAATTGTACTATTAATAATTCTAACATGCAGCTGTTTAAACAGAATTGGTTAAAGGGAGTGATTACAACATCCAAACCTTTTTGTTAAGTGTCAAATCAGACTTAGACAAATATCGCTTAAGTAGTTGTCACCCATGATCACACCAATTATCACAAGACCGAATTCAAATAGACAAAACTTAACCTAAAATACATGGCAAGTCTAGTAAACAAAATAGAATCATTTCTAGAATAAATGGAACAACTAAACGAACCTTAATTTAGAATTAACGCCATTCTTGTTTTCTTGCTTGTTGGCAGTGGGCTGCCAATTTACCGAAAACCAACTTTTTAGGGCGTTAATTTGGCAAAGGGTCAATTTGTCCTGCTCTTGCATAAATTATTGGAATTTATTGTGGTGTTTTTAATGGATCATGAAAACTAGGTTTCTGACCTCTGTCCTTAGCTGATAGGCTTGATTAGAATTAGTGTAGGACCAATTCTTGTAGGACTGGATAGATAGTAATGCTGACAGGCAGGTACCCATTTGTGATGGGCGATAATAAAAGAGTTTACATGGATTTTCATATTTACAAACTTAAAATCACACATAATATAGGATTTAACCACTTGCTTTATTTCTCTTAACCACCATCTTTTAATTTACTTATTCCTGAACAAAAATATTTTGTCACCAATTCTGTCTCCAAGCATTCAAAACACACGGTTGTGGGCAAACACTGGTACATGGAAGAAATGTGATATTAATTGACGTCCCTGTCCGTGCATTCAAAAACCATATGAAAAAGATTTCCACCAAAATATGCCATCTACGTTATTCATCAGGTGCAGTATTCACAAAAGGGATTAAGATCAAGTTGAGCCAAAAATCAGCTCAAGTTTAGCATGAACAGCTGTAAACTTGAGTTGATTTTGGGCTCAACTTGACCTTGATTCCTTTTTGTGAATACCAACCTTGGTATTTTTATTCTGGTGGTTTATGCATTGACAAGCACAGGACCGGTGTAATGCCGTATTTTACACCCCTGCCATATTTTACACCCTCTCTTTGATCTTTTAGGGGGTGCATTATATGGCAATCATATTTTACACCCCTAACAATAGGCAATTTAGGGGGTGTAAAATATTGCTGCCATATTTTACCCCCCCCATCAAAAGTTACACCCCCTACTGGGTCATACAGAGCAAATCAATTGGGGATTAAGAACAAACCTTTTATTGGTTAGATTGCATTTGAGTTTGTAATTGTCTATTGTCTAACCACTGTTTACAACTTGATTTGTTTTACTTCTGAGTGTGACAGAAACTGGATTAGATATGATATGTCTGTTGTTACAACACTGTTTAAGTTGATTTGTTTGGCTATGTATGTGACTTGGTAAATGGATTAGCCTTAGATTTGCCTTTTGTTCTAGCATTCTTTTGAACATGATTTGTTTCACTTGTGGTTAAGTGACTAGCTAAGCTAACAGGATTAATTGGTATTGTTGAAAAACTGTTTTTAAAGTATTTTTGGGAGATACTTCTCCTCCCGGATAATGTAACATAAATTTCTTCATTTACATATGTTTGTATGGTTTATATTCAGAGAAAAAATCATTCTTGAAGAACTTTAATATTACATTATTATTATTACATAGAAAACTGTAAAATACCATTGTTAATAAAATACTCAGATATGCAATAACATCCAATGTGTTCAGGTATCATAAAATATATTTCGATATTCATGGATATCAATAATATATTACAATTCATTTAATTTATATACATATGCCATTTTTGCTTGTTCATGGTTTCTCGATGAGAAGCCAGAGCTGAGTTCATTATGTGATGTATTTATATTATATTATTTTATTTATTATAGTCACATGCAAATACAAATTTACAATAACAGAAATTGAAATGTTTGCCCAGCCCCATAGGGCTTATAAGTGACTTTTAGCATATAAGTATTAGGTACAAATGTATGTGTTTTTCACTCAGATATCTGTGTACAAAGAGAAACATAAAAAAAAATAATAACAATTAAAGCACAACCTGATCTGGTTGCAAATGTTAAACAGACTGATAAGTATATAATTTTACTGCAAGATAATACTATTTGCTGATGTAAATCCAACCAAAAGAAACAATGCATAGATTATCTAATTAATTAATCACTAACTTATCATAGAACATTAACCTATGTATTCTCTGTTACTGAAAGTCTTTTTAAAGTCAATAAAAGAAAACACTAACAGTTCATAAACAAAAACCCCCAGGTGAGAAACCACAGAAGCTTAAAGCCTTGCACATAGTTACAGGTCTAGTAGCAAGATTCCAATCAAAAGGGCTGTGGGGACTTAAGACAACAATAGGGATATTTTCAGTTAGGGACATCTTAAATTTGAACAGTGTGCTGAAATGTTAGCTTCATCGGCTGGTCGAGCTTTAGCAAAAATGATATCTAAATTTAAAACATACAAAAGCTTAACTTTCAATACTTTCACAAAATTATATGACAACAGTATCTGGCCCATATTAGACTACTGCTCAACTATTTGGAGTCATAGAAATTTTAAGTTCGCAGATAAAGTTCAAAACAGGGCTATACAGTATTTTCTTGGCTTGCACCGTAATGCTCCTACATTGGGACTTCAAGCAGAAATGGGATGGATGATTCCAAAGTACAGGTATTACATTTCAAATCTACGCTTTTGGAACAGACTATGCTGCACTAATAACATCCTTACCCGGCACACATTTGAATGGAATCTACAAAATTATTCAAACAACTGTTGGGAATCTCATTTAAATGAAATTTTTAATGAATTAGATATAGGAGACTACTTTGAAAATGGTTTGGAGGTAAATTTAGTTCAAATTACTGAAAAAGTGCTGACCTTAATGCATGAAGAATGGCAAGCGGAAATATCTTATAAGCCTAAATTACGTACATTTTCATTATTTAAACAAGACATGGAAACCGAAGCATATATCAAAACTTACTCTAAATCTAAACGCTCAATCCTTTGTCAACTTAGAATAGGAATCTTGCCCTTAGAAATAGAACTGGGTCGTTATGTTAGACTAAAAATTAATGAGAGAATATGCAAACTGTGTAAAAAGGACGTAGAAGATGAGATACATTTTGTTTGTGTTTGTCCAGCTTTAGAGCTGATTCATATGAAATATTTCAAAATTCTAAACATAAATAAATCTGAATTATTAATAGACCAACTATCAAGGGTATTAACTCATGTGAAAGTCAATATGGTTATTAATTTTATTTTTGATTTGTGGTGAGAAAGAAAAAGTAAATTATATTGTTAATTTTTATGAATTGTATTGTTTCATATTTATTGTTTCCTAGCTCCAAACATGTTTGCTCTGTTTGTTATTTACTATCTGTTTAAAGTGACTTATAAGCCCGTATAGGGCTGGGTATTACCTCAATATTTTTTGTATAATCCTTGTCAACATAATACATGTCACTATAATAAACTAATAAACTAAACTAATAAACTAAACTAGGGACTAGCCTAGTGAATACAAATCAACAACAATGGGTTGGGCTATCACTTCAAAGAAAAATGTATAGAAAGGATTTGTCCCACTGTACTAACACTAAATATATTTTATTTCATTCAGTTTGCTATTCTTAGACATTTAACAATTTGTAAGAAAAGTATTGTCTTTGAGTTTTAATGCTTAATTTGTGGATGTTTATTTATTTATTTGTTATTCGTACACAAAGTACAATATGTAAGTACAAAAAGTAGAAACATTTAGAAATTAACACTATAACTGAAACATATATATACATACATATATACAGATTTAGTTAAAGAATAAATTAAGATACACATAAAAATTCAATAATAGTATCAAGTTCTCCCACTGAAAACCTTGTGTTTTTACATTCTTTAATGAACATTAAATCAGTTATGTTACCACACGATATATAATCTTTTTCAGTACATAACGCAGAAGCATACTCATTAACTAACATTCTAAACTGATGTGGGATGATGAAATATAGCTTGAATGACACATAGCTGTTGAACTTCACTTATTTCATAATATAGTAACTGTAAAATAATCCACCAAGGGGTGCAAAATATGGCAGGGGGGGTGTAGAATATGGCAAGGGGTGTAAAATATGGCAAGTGAACTTGCCATATATTACACCCCCATGCGTTTTATGTGGGGTGTAAAATCGGGCGCTACACCGGTTTGAAAATATGCAGTATCTGATTCCAAACACGTAAGCACTGTTTTATGGCTATGTTATGACACAAACACCTTAAGTAAATAAAACTACAACTGGTCCACTCAGTATTTTTGCAGTGATCGTGTAGTTATTTTTAGGACTTGATAAAAAGATTTGTATTCCAAAACTATATGCAAACAATGCTTTAAAATTCTGCTAGGTCATGTGGCTCAATTTGTATGGACTGGAATGTTAAAATTGCCGCAAATGTTAAAAAAAAGCTTCAAAAGGTTTAAATATTGAGGCTTTAATTTCAGAACTAGGAGACTACTCCTGTAATCGTTTAGATCACTAGTTAGAATATATTTCCTTGGAGATTTAGTAAAAACACTACTTTCTTAAATATTTTCCTGGGAATCAAAGGCTGGACTGAATGCTTGCTGACCACTAGGCTATGAGTTCATTGACCATTGGATTTACACAACTACCATTCTATTGGATATATGGCTGTGATTGATTTATCAATAAAACGTCCATATTAATGTGTAACCGTCAAGAGCAGAAGCATATAATAGAATTGAAAGTTTTCACAGTGACACTGGTATATAGGTGCTTATTTTACTGATATCTTCACTGATGGTTAGCAGATTGTAAATCTCTGAATGAACTTTTGACATAAAAATATTCCTACAATTTCAAGTAGATAACCTAAATATTGAACCTGATTCCTTTACAAATTAAAGTATGCTGTTGTACAGGTCAAATCGTTTCAAAATGTCTGATTACATGTTTCTTTTAACCACACTTAGTTTCGGTATTCCATTTGTTATTTGCGGATCATGCGTATTTCCAGTTGGAAAAAATATTTAAGAGTCTAGAACAAGACTACCCATTGCAATAAAGTGAACACACATGCACCTTATTTGTCCCCACTATTTGAGGAAGGTGTACTGAATCCTTTATCCCTCCAACAAAATGGGTTCATATTAAACATTTTTCAGTTAATGCCCCTTATAAACAACTTACCATCCAGACTACCATTGTAGGTAACTTCAAGCTCCACCCACAAGTCTTCTGAATGATTTCATTGGCAATTTATAACTAGGTCAGTGTACTAACCTTTGTAGAAATGGTGACACTGTAAAAAAGACCAATTAGACAGAGAATGTATGAACACTACAGAAGTGTTCAGAAATTCAATGATCTAAACTCAACCCCTGTCTCTAGACACTTCACACTACCCAAGCATAGTGTCAAAAATATGGAGTTCAGCATTGTGCAATGGATGGGGGGAGGATAACAACCCAAATTCCTCCACTAAATGTAAAAGACAGGAACTATTTTATATTTGGGCCTTCCCCACCCTCCATCCCACGGGTATCAACATATTTGTGTGAGTTTATGCCCTCTTACTGCACCCCTAACCCAGGTGCCTACCTGTTTATTTTGAAATGCAGAAAGAACTGGAGATTTTGAAGAAAGCATTACTAAGTACCAATGCCATGCTGGAAGCAATGGAGAAAACTCAACAATCTCAACTTGGTAAGGTTTCTTAAAATGTAACACTACACAAGCTATTGTTTGAAATGCTTCAAATGACTGAGACTTTACAATGATTTTAAAACCTGTCATATGACACATCACAACATGGAAAGCATGTGCTTTAGGCAAAACCTCAGTTATTAAATATGTGTGGAATTTAATCAGCTTGTCAGTTAACATTTTATGGTTTTGAATATATCCCATGGTAACATATAGGCTTCTCTTACAGTCTGTCCCAATATATTCTTATTTATCAATAGACACCTAAAGGACCAACTTTGATTTGTCATACAGTAGGTACTCTAAGACCTGTGCATTAAAAATGAATAACATGAAATATGTATTTGTGGATTGATCTCACAGTGAGGCAATGTACACATTCTTCAGACCACGGAGACACACTGGGAAAACACTATCCTTTATGGTAGCATACTATAGTTTCCCATAACCTGGCTTTAATTCACAGTCCAAAGCTGCAGTAATTGTTAGTAATTATTTGCCAGAGCCAAGTAACCTCTGGTGATCTGTATAAAGTATTGACACAAATGTTGAGCACAATTCAATCAAAAAAGTTTATATTTGTGGTAATTAATAACACAAAGATTAATGGATAGACATATGGTGAAAACAATCTGATAAATTATAGGGCTAAAGAGGTACGATACAGTAGGGTAGTCAATGAAGTTATGCTTCTATTTGAAATACAAACCTCTCTCATATTGATGTATAACATGCACATACATTGCAAAAAAAAGACTACATATAAAGAATAACACATTTAAATAGTCATTGAGATTTGACAATGTGTAATTCATTACAGATAACATCAAAAGAAAATTTGAAGATTTAAATGGGAAGATCAATGCACAATTAGAAGATGTAGAAGAGAAGCTGACTGCAATAGAAAGCAATGTTGACAACATAGATACAGACCTTGGAGAAGTAAAGACACAACTGGGACATGTGACGGAGGGTGAGCATTTCACCGTACACCATTCTGTGAAAAGTATCACCACTTTCTGTACATAGGTGACACAAATTCTGACTGTTATAGTATGTAATATTTTGAAAATGTGTTCCAAGAAGTTGTAACAAAAGTACACCTGACTTACACAACTGCATTAAGTATTTTGCTGCACTGTCCTTAATTGCTGTGTAGGCATTGCTTTCAATCATGGAAAATGTCTGGGTCAGTGGGCTGCTGGATTGTCTGGTCTAGGATGAATCTCAGAAACCGTAAGGTGTATGAATTGATATTTAGTGGGGACATAGGTTTGCAATGTCATTGTGTGACCTCAATTTCACGTTTGACCTTGCCATAGTGAACATGATTTTAAAATCTTTTCCAAGCTATATCTTAGAAAATGTAAGGTATAGAAAGCTTATACTTGGCTCATTGTATAGGGTATATAGTTGTGCACCATAATGGTTTGATCTGGATTTGGTGTTTGACCTTACCGTACTGACCCTGTCTTGTCTGGGCTATATCATTAAAACTCTCAATGTATAGGAAGCTGACACTTACACGGGTGAAGTGGTTGGGAAGTGTAGGTCACAAAGTCATTGTGTGACCTTGTGTGACCTTGAACATTTGATCTGCCAGAATGTTTGACCTGTTATAACTAGTAGATATTTTTCTTATGAGAAAGATAGTTGGATTGCTGCAACTGATTGTTCTATGTATTTTTATCTAATTTTGCCATCTATTAAGAACTATTCTTCAGTTAGTTAATATTATAGCACCCTATTCTAGTTTCATTATAATGCAGTCTAATTAATGTTGTCATCTTCTATTTAATTGTGACATTGACATTTTCCATCTCTTAAACATTATTTTATCTACCTAAACATTATTTACATGTTATTCATAGCACATACTGTTTGATTTGCAAGTCTCCTGAACTTTGAACTTTTACCTTTCCTTTATTTCGCATTGTGCCAAATACCATTTTCCTGGCCTGTGCTTTTTACATCACAATTGCATTATAGTTCCTACATTTAAAAACAGTGTCTTATTTCAAGATATTTTTGCTTTTATATATAAAAAATAGCAAAGCCTTACATGATTACATAACAAATTTTGCATTCTAATTACGTCACACTCCATCTTTGTAGGTATGGGTTTACGTTCAGATCATTCTAATTATGTCACATTCCATATCTGTAGGTATGTGACTACGTTCAGATCATACTAATTATTTCACACTCCAACTCTGTAGGTATGGGTTTGCATTCAGATCATTCTAATTATGTCACACTCCATATCTGTAGGTATGTGACTACGTTCAGATCATACTAATTACGTCAAACTCCAACTCTGTAGGTATGGGTTTGCATTCAGATTATTGTAATTATGTAACATTCCATCTCTGTAGGGGTGGCTTTACTTTCAGATCCTGATAATTCTGCAATGTACTTTGCTGGTACAACCCAAGATGTTGTAAGGAATGCAGACTCTAAATTTGGCCTTACATCAATTTTAATGTTGAAACAAATTTAGAATGATTTTCACATCATGTGAATATTCCTTAAACAAGAGCATAATGATTTCTTATTTTATGAATATAGATTGCCTTGCATGACTGTACTGGTATGGACATGAAAGACAAAACACTGTCTTACATGTGTACATTATGGCTTTTGTGTTTTGAAAACCTATTTATCCTGAACTTAAACATCATTTAGTCAAATTTAACATTTTAAAGCTACTCATACAAAATGGCATTATTTTAGATTGAGCCAGTTCTTTCTTAAGATGTACCCTATGACTATAAAGTAATGTCTGCTGTAACTGTAACCTTAAATCAGTATTAAAATGTGATGTTAAATGATATGTGATTACATTTGTTAATAGTGAGTTGCCTGAAAAACCAATAAAGTGAGCAGTGAAACTCCAGGCTGTAGATCCAACACAACAGGGCTGTGTCAGCATCTGGAATAAGTCATTCATTTGTAGTCAGTGTTTTGATGGTGACAACTTTACATCCATTTGTGGTGACTGGAAAATAAATAAAACTCAAAATAAGGATTAGGAGGAGAATATGAATAATGAAACTTGACTTCACTCAGAATATAATTCAGCAGAAGCTTTGTACCAACACCCCTTAGTGATTGATGAAGATCAAATAATAAGAAAAAAATAAGAAAGCACAACTTCATATAAGAGTCAAATTCCTGTACAAAGGTCACATGAAGGTCAAGTTTATTGTCCGAATACTAAGACACAACCAGTGAAACACATTTGAAAATTTCTTTATTTTCATTGTTATTGACAGTTAGAGTAGAAAATGATAAAAATATTTCCCCAATCTCAAAATAGAAGGAAAAAGGAATCACAGCTGCGAAAATGAGGGAATGGTGGAGGCAGCAGTGGAAGAATTATTAAGGTAAAGCCAGATGACTGAGCTTCTCCATAACCCATGGGCCATGATATTCTGCAGTGACACATTATTGTCATATGCAAAGGCGGGCCCAAACCTGCGAAATGACTGAAAACCATGCCCCACTTGTGAAATATTTAACAATGTCAAAGAAGCCTTCGAAGGATTCCTGATATGGGTGTCTATCACCTGGGAGAAGGGAGGAAATCTATTTGCAAACAAAGGAGAATCCTGAAGAAGGAACCTAGAGACCAGAAGAGCCTTGAGTGCCCTCACTGGACACAGTAAAATGTTATCGAACTTTGCAAAGTTGGACCAGATGGTGGGAGGAGCTATCCTGTAAGGTTTTTGGTACATTTAAAATGAGCACCTGGAGGTGCTAATACAAGGTCTTGCCACAAAAAAAATGGCGGGTTTGATCTAACTTTTTGGAACGGTGACTGGCCACATTTGTCAAAAAGCAGTGAAGAAAAATGCAGGACAAAATATTGGGTCAGTCAGAGAATCACAAGCCAGAGAGATCCTGTAGTGTTGGGATGTCAAATATCCCTCTAGAGGTAGGGACAAACTGTGAGTTGATAGTGATGTTCCTCAAACATTTTAAAACAACTACATGAGTGAGTGCTGAATGCTCCCTATTGTACTGCTTCACTTTAGAAGTCAAGGAAGAAGGAAAAGTCATGATAGGCTTGAGAGATAAAGAAAACTGATAAAGGTATTCTAAAAAGGTTAAAATGTTATGCAGTGAGAAATTTAAGGGTAATTTCAAAGGAAGGTCCTAAGGTGAAGGTCATGTGCCCAGTGTGTGGATGGCAGGAGTGAATTCTTGATCCTGGTCCATGCACCGGAGGTGACGAATTGGAAGAGTCTCAAATTAGATATGTAAATTCAGGTCAAATTTTTGAATGTCAGTTCTATCCCATACATAATTGTGTTTTAAGTTTGCAAGCGTAGTTTGGTTTATGTAACCATCAGAATTTAACCATGATAAACAATCTGAATTTACATTGTTCCTGCCTGCAATGTGTTCAATGATGTTTTCAATATCAAAAGAAGCAGATTTCAGGCATACGTTATGGAAGAAGGCGGCCAAAGATTTGTCCTTAGTTTTGCATGTTTCTACCATTTGGATTACCGCCCTTATTCACAAAAAATTCTGGTTGAATCAAACAAGACCCTGTTCCAGGTCCTTAAGGCAATGACAATATAAACCATCTCCAAGTGAACAATTGTAAGGTGAAAGCCAGGAATTTCAAAAATGGGAGTATTGTAGACCCTATTATTCCATACGGCGCCAAGACCAGTAAGAGAAGCGTCCAAGTGCAAAATGTTAAGTTCATGTGCCTGAGATTTATTGTCAAAGGTGACACAATTAAAAGTTGAAAGAAAAGTAGGAAACAGTGAATATCTTTATGAAAATTCTCAATCAGTTTTATGCGGTTCTTATATGAATGATCTCTAAACATGGGCAAGATGGGATTAACAGAAATATCTGGCAGGGACCACACACTTTTGAATGTGTAACAGTTTAACTTCAAAAGTCCACACCTATCTAATAGTCTGTACAAAATGACAAGGGATGGTTTCTGAGATACAGCTCATGTGATAAATTTTAGAATGAATGCTTAACAGCCATTTATATGAACTGTGAGTTTTAAATACTAGAAAACAAAAACAGGCTTGCTGGTAGATTACTACAATGGAATACGTTTTAGTAATTCAACGTATCTCCCTAAGAAGCTGTAAAATTTATGCAGCAGTGCAGCTGGGCTTATGTTTAATCAAGAAAAATGATCTGCAAGAAATTTACCGTTTGAACCCCACTGGCTAGCAACACATGAAGTACTTATAAAATAGTTCTACTTATTTCTAGGCATTCAAAAGGGAACGTCCCAGGTATCTCAGAAACCTACTGGGTGTTACTTTTCCAGTTTATCAAACATCAGACTGAAGTTACTCATCCCAAAGCTAGAGTAGTTTTATCTGAACATTCAGTGTACATTAAACAATAAAACAATCTGGAGTGTACTACTTCACCTACAGTATATATGGTACTAGAATACAGGGTGGATCTGTTCACTCCCTGGCCACTGCAAGTCTGATGAAGGAAGGTCTAGAACAATATGAAGCCTATGTCAGTAATTTTAACACTAAATCTATCTTCATAACACTGAGTCAGTCACTTGTGCTGCAGTGTAATGTGGGTACAGAGTACATGGAACAATAATTTCATATATTTGCTGGTGTACTTCTCTCTATGAACTAATCACTACAACCGTCAATTTAACATAGATATTTTGTGTGAGTGGAATGATATTTGAACATTTTGTCTGGAGTAATGTTATTATGCTGTGTGGATGCTAAAATACTCGATCATAGCCGATGAAATATTTTTATTAAGTAATAATTACATCATATAATTGCATCATATTAAATCAAAATATGTAACATTCAGAAAAAAGTTGACAATGTAGAAAACTAAATGTGTTACTGAACTCACTGTGGCCTAGTGGATAAACCACTCACCTAAGAACACAGAGGATGTGGGTTGAAACCCTGATATAAACAGATGCATAGTAGCTTGGATAACCACATAAAATGGCGGTGCCCTGTCATTAGGTCCTATCCCCAGTGGGAGGCTAAAGAATCACAGGAACGTTAATGAATGGTTATCTGTGAGCCCCTGTCTTTCAGTTAGGGGAATGTCTGTAACTGAGTTGGGCTGTCCTTGTTCAGTCAGATGGCTCAAACAGAGCTTTGAGTCTTTCAGTTGTAAATACTGCACTGAGTATAGATGTATATATATATATACAATAGCAAAAAATACCCACATTGTTCTTATCAACAGCTATTTACATGAAAATGATCACATCTTGTGTGGGTCTATTTGAGTTATAGAAAATGATTATTTTTGAAGACTGATAATGAACCGGTTATAAAAATGAGTTAATGTGTAATGTTAAAGTTTTAGAAAGTTGTGTTTGTGTTGTTGTTTATGTACGTACAAGCCAAATAAGATAGGAGTACATATTTGTGAAGAAAATTTAGCTTTGCTTTCATGTTTAATCAATGTATATTCTAACTCCTTTCTTGGTACCCCACAAAGTATTTTCATAGTTTGATTATTCTTAAAGTAACATTTCACTTTGAAATGCTTGAATATTTTGAAAAACTAGTGTTCAAATAGTCAATATATGAGGAGACCTTTTGTAGTTAAATGAAAATTAAAGGTAGCTAGATCTGTATCTTTTAATTGGTAAAGAGGTTTAAGTTTCATTTATTACACTAAAAGTTTTGTTGTTATGCTCATCATATATCTTTGTAGTTAATAGTTTACTCATAGATGCAAGTCTACAGCTTAAGCCATTCATATATCCAAGTATTTCTATTTGTTCCTCTGTTTTAGAACATCACTTTCTCATGTATCCCAGTATATGTATTTATTGAAGAACATTATCTGTATCACAGCAGTTGCAATGTTTACTTATTCACTGTATAAGATAAGCAGTAAAGCTAACCAGATTAAATGACATTTAATACAAAACAATGCAAAACAAAAATAATGACAAAGATTTATTTTGTATTTTATGTATCCTGTTATATATTATGGTACTATTCTCAGTTCTTTTACCATATCAGGACCTTAAAGTAATGATTTTTCAAGGAATATCCCAAAACTTTTACAATTTTTATGTATTGATTAGGTATTGCTCTACATTTTAATTTCTACAACCTTCTAGAATCCTATCAAGCGATGTAAAAAGGTTACATAGCCTAACCACAAACTTAGTGTTGAACTGGATAGAAAGCTAAATGGACATTATTCCTTCCAATTGCTATATTCCATTGCTGATTCACTTATCTCCCCGTGAAATGGATACAAACTTCTTACAATTGACATTTCTGCGATGGATTTTACCGCATGAATCTAGATTTGGTGTCTAAATAAATACTAGATAACGATTTCTGTGCATATTTTCTGTGCATATTGTTAGCATGTTGGCGTGAGCATTAGAAGTGTGCATGCTGAATATCTGGATACAGAACTGTTGTATTGGTGAACACTGGGCAATATTTGGACAGATTACTGGACAGAGTAAACAAGTTAGGTTTAACTGTTAATTAGGTGCATAATAGATCAGATCAGGTCAGGTTTTTGTTTTTGTTTCTCTTTCTATTCCTAAACAACCACCAAGGAATCTTAGTTTACTGTAATTATTGTTTTGATTGTGAATTAACATTTAAGTAAAAGCTTCTAAGTTTTCTGTTACAATTTGAAAGCATCTGGTAACTGCTACTGCTCTCAGTGCTGTTGTAGCTGGTGGACACAACTGCTGACTGTTGTAGCTGGTGGACACAACTGCTGACTGGTGAAAATAGATGTAGAAGATCCTTTGCAAGAGAAAAAAATAAAAGATTTAGAACACAATGCTAGCTGAATTGCCCATGGAGAGTCCATTGCTGCCAAATTTGATTCGGGTAAAAAGTACAACTGCTACCATCTTTCAATGAATGTGAAATTGAAATATTTTCGACACTGTGAAGGACTGGCTCCAAATTTGAAATGGCCAACAAATTAGTGCCCTTTATCATTGCAATGTGTTTCGAATGGAAATGTTCGGGATCTAATCTAATGTAGTTAGTAGTACTTTTATAGCACCTATCATGTACCACAGATTGAGGCACAATAGTAGACATACATATTGAATAAGAGTTGGTCCATTAACATAACCAGGTCATACCAGGGAGATGACTTAGCTAAGGTGCAAAAGGTTTTGAGTGCTTTCTGTAGGAGACATAAGATGTTGTATTGCTTATGTTGTCAGGTAGGTCTTTCTAAATGTTGGGAGCATGTAAGGCAAAACTAGGACAAAAATGTTTCAGAAACATGTGAAGTGAAGTGTTGTCAGGTGGAAATGCCAAGAACTGCCGTGCCATATCTGGTGTTACAGGAACAACTGCTCAGTGAAAATGAAGGTCCAAAATATCTTGAGGCCACTATGAAGAAATTTATAGATCAATGTAGCTGTTTTGAACATACAATGGTACTCAACAGGGAGCCAGTGGAGTTTCTTAAGGATAGGTGTTACACTAAACCCCTAGTATTTGTGACTCAGCATGTAAAAGTGTTCTGAATACACTGGATGTTTTACAGGTTGAAACTTGATAAACTTTTGAAGAGTGGGTTCCAGTAGTCCAGGTGACTACTGCCCAAAGCATTTTCCACAAGGACAGCCACTTTATGGGTAAGTTGCTGTCTAATGTGATGGGGAGTTACTCAAATGCGGGAAACAGACTTGACAAGTCTTGCAAACATGTTTAGAGAAGAAGTCTGCAGCCAACCACAAACATAGGTTTCACACAGTATTGCAGAGGTTGAGAAGGTTTCCACTGATACCAACAGGGAAGTGGGATGACTGATTTTGACGTTGAGCCTTAGAGCCTAAAATGATGCATTCACTTCTGTCAGGATTTAGTTTCAATTTACTGAAAGACATCTTTCTTTGAACAAAATGAAGGCAAGCATTCAGCTTAGTCAGAGTGGGGGTAACATTCTTATGGGGCAAATGAACAAAAGCATCTGAGTGATCTGAATATGAAATATAATGTCTGAAAGATAGCCATTGATCTCGCTGAATGAAGTTACATTAAGTGAGAGCAATAATGTACCCAGAACTGATCCTTTGGGAACACCATATATGGGCTTACATATACAGCTTTGACATTGTCTGAATATTTTGGAGTATAGCTGTATAAATATTATGTATACAGTAACTGAACCCTGCACTGCTTAACCTCTGTTTATTGCTGTATCATATCAGTTAACACTTTCACATCTGACTGACATCCAGATAAACTACAGATCAAATTTACATCTTTTTTTCTGGAAAAATGTGTAATGTGAGCAGTGATTCTGTACTGCATTCTGTGCAAGTTCATTGTTCATTGCTTTTGTTAGAACTCTATTTTAATTGTGTGTTCTAAGTCCAAGAGTACTGTATGAAACATAGAGTGTATCAGTTGCCTGTAATTATTCTTGACTGTTGCATAAATTTCTTCAGTAACTCTTTCTGCTTTTCCTGTTACAACTTAAAGCCACTGGTAAGTAATACACTCCTGCTCCTTTGAGAACAACAAAAGAAACGGCGAACTTTTAGCCATAAAGAAATGATAATTAAAGTGGTGCTATAAATAGAGTGGTAATTTATTCAACAGGCATAAATTGACAGGTATTTGGGCTTCAGCAATTAGTAATTTTATAGGATATTTCATGTACTAGACAGAGGTTTACAAAAATTGCACAAATTAATATGCAGTGTATTAACACATTAGCATGTATAGAATGACCTTATTACATATATTTATATATGCCCACTCCCTGAAAGCTCTTATGAATAACCTATTGTTATGTCAGGGGCGGATCCAGCTTTTATGTAAGGTGGGGGCTCACATCGAGTCAGGTGGGGGTTCACATTGAGTAAGGTGGGGGTTCACACCAGACATATTATAACTAAGGGGGTCGGGGGGCATGCCCCCCTGGACAAAAAATTCATTTTTGGTAAAAATAGAGTGCATTTCCTGTAAATTTAACACCACTGTAAAGAAATAATTTTGTACTTTGGGTTGAACCCCTTTACATTATTTTACCGGGGGGGGGGGGGGGGGGGGGGGGGGGGGTCGAACCCCCTGAACCCCCCCCCCTGGATCCGCTAGTGTATGTTGTGTTTGTTTTTGGTGCTAAATTGTTTCTCTTGAATGCATGTAAAGGGAGAAGAGATCTCTGTGGGAGAATTTAACAGAATGTATTGGGTTATACGTAAGTTTAGATTAATTTATTTTTGCAGTAAGATACCATTAAGTGGTCACTGGCAGTAGTGAGAAGTGAAGTAGTTTAGTAACACCATCATGTATGTATAAGAACAAGTAATCAATGAACTTTTTACTGAACCAAACACATGTTGCCCACCTATGCAGCAAAACAATGAAATTGTAGATAAATCTGAAAGTCCTAAACTGGCACACAGACTAAAGACAACTTGTAAAGCATCACCTTTGTGTCAGTCACCCTAATTGATTAAACTTTGCCAATTCTATCTTCAAGTTTTTGTTTGAAATGATGTAATAGTTGTGGTTTATTTGGATAGGGAAATATAAAATTAGGTAATTGTGAAATGTGTCACATTTGAGAAATAAGTGACTGGAAGACTGTCACTATACAGGCTGGAATATCATGAGATGAAATAACATGTAAAACTATTTTATTTTACTTATCTATTCTATATTTCATCAAGTTTACTTTCTGGCTCATTAAAATGGTAAGAATTATAGTACTGTATAAATAAATTTATTTACCACTTTTCTGCTATCACTTGTCTGTTGTTTGACCAGCGATTGATGTAGTTTTTGGTACAGATAGCGAGGAAGATTCAGTAGTAGATTCGTCTAAAATATATCAGACCTAAGGAACAGTTACTTAATATGGATTGAATGTAATTCAATCTGGATGTACAGACAAAAAATACATAAAGATGTATATTGTAATTATATGTGTGCTATAATTGTATGATGTATTTAATGTATAATAGAAAAACTTCCACGATGACATATACAGACAAATATATCACAAATGAAGATAACAATATTGTACAAGTTGGTAGCACGAGTATTATATTGTTAATCTCCAATCATGATATATATTTTGTGTTTATGTTTAATGAGGGATGTTTTACTTTTATTATCAACCATTTTGTATGACTTATGGGTTAAATAAATCCATATTTAATGAGAGCATTTGAAAATGCTTACATATATGCAGGTGCACCAGTGAATATAAACTCAATCTTTATTTTCTTAGTCCTTTCTGCATGGATTTTCATACAATAGAAGCAAGCAGATGCTCTCTTAAAGTACCTTTCTAATGATATATATTGTTTATTGTTTATTTGGGGTTTTACGTCGCTTTCAACACTGTACAGGTCATATCACGACGGGTAGTTGGAAGGGCAGAGGAAACCAGTACATATAGTTCGCTAGGGTTCTGTACTGTAAACTGCCCGACCAACGGCAAGCAACTACCAGCTTTCCCACTTACGGCCATGACGGGGATCGAACCCCGGCCGCAGAGGTGGGAGGCGAGAGTGTTACCACTTCTAATGATATATAATATACATTTGTAAGTTACTGAAAACCAGCACTTTTTGACACCAATTATCCACATTAAGTGGGGCTGCTGTATACAAAAATATACCCCACTTTGTATATCACACTGTATTGGCAAATGATGCACAATCAACAAGGTCACCAGTGACATCTAAATTCCTCAGTTTATTTGCAATATGTCTGGCTTGCTTGTGTGCATTTTATTTTTTTGTAATAAATCGTGACGGCATTACAGTTTCTTTTAAAACTTACATTAAATATTATTCTATATATTAAAATTAGAGCTTTCTTTTACTTCTATTGAATGACTCAACAATTAGTAAAATTTACCTGTTCCACTGCATATTTCCAGAAATTAGGCACTTTTCGTGGACTACAGGATTGATATAATACAGATGGTATAACTGTCTTCTGAGAGACAGTCAGCTCACACCAACTGTGATTGACCTTGTCTGGATAATATAAATACTAATACAAAATATTGCTAACAAAATTACATAAATTTATCCCACATGTACATGAATGATACTTAATCTTTTTGAGAACATTGTCCTTACCCACTTTGATGTTCAGAAACTGATAGTTTAAAGATAAATACCAGTCAAAACAGGATTCAATGTACATATTAACCACAGCTAAGACCAGAGACAAACCATGAATGTTTGTGACATGTTTCCAAAAGCTTCATTTGAATTTTCAAAACTGGATGGATACTGTACACATAGGATTCTTTTCTGATGAAATTACTACAGGTAAAGTGCCTTCATTTTAGAGATTTCTAAAGCATGACTTTAAAGTTGTACATTTTATAGCTGGATTTCCTTAATAAGGTTTTGTTAAATACTCTTAATAAGGTGTTTTCAAAAGGTGTAACTGAAGAAATATGCAGATAAAATAACGATTTTACCATTTATTTCATTGTACAACCTCTTGATGTCTTTCAGTACTTTTTCTGTCACCTTCTTTGAAAGCTCTATAGCTTCTTCCTCACTCAGTTTCGATGGCTTTTTCTTCAAAAATCATTAGCTGCTTTCCTCTTAACACCAAAGTATGGCTCTAACTTATTTATTGTTGTTTCACTAACACCAAGGTCATCGAAATACTTTCTGCCCTTACTGCCTAAATCAATGCCATTTCCAAAAGTAACACCACCTTAAATGATACAATAAATCGGGTTTAGTGCAGATTTCAGAGATCAGAAGTTCTAAGGCTTAAACGTTGTGTGTCACATGTTGGGCAAGTCTCAACTTATCTTGAAATTTGGGTTTATTTTTATTGATATGCAGACAAAATAAAAAATAACTACACAATACTGATCACACAAGTAAAGTATAGCAGACAAAGTTCAGACTTTATATCAGGTGTGAAAATTATTGCTTAGAGACAAGAATGATGTAGTGTAACTGTAGTTACTCTCAACCAACCTATTCCCAAGAACATGTCTCATGGTCGACTGGAATATAACCTTCTGTATTGAATCGAACTAGTTAATTGACAAAGTCTATGCAACAGTCATCTGTTGGCAATGTGGTAGGTGTTGACGAGGGCGATGGGGTGTATGTTTTAGAAACAGGTGTTGATGTACTATATATTATAGTAGAAATAGGTGTTGGTGAAGTAGATGTTGATACAGTACTTGGTGCAGTCAATGATGGTGTAGCAGTAAGTGTTGTAGTATGCGTTGATGCAGTAACAGTTGATGTGGTCTGTATTTCTGTAGTAGTAGGTGTTGGTGAATTAGATATTGGTGTAACAATATGTGTGATGTATTAGATATTTGTGTAACAGTATGTGTTGATGCAGTAGATATTGGTTTAACAGCATGTGTTGATGCAATTGGTGTAGAAACAGTAGCTGTTGAAGCAACACTGTATGTTGGTGTAGAGTGTGATGATGCAGCAGATGTTAGTGCAGATAGAACATCTATGGTCCCAACTGTGTGGATATTCAAAAAACTTGGGTAAAGGGGAACATAAGTCTAAACAGAGGTTCTGTTTATATTTTAACACAAGCTCTCAGGATTTGATTTCAACTTAAGGAATTTGTCTGGTATAATGCTTACCACAACAAACAACTGTTCATATATTATCATATGCTGACAGAGATACTTTTACAATTAAAAATAAATAAATAGTAAAGTAAAATAATGTGCTTACCAATTGCTTTATTATATAACCTCCTGATGTCCTTCAATGTTTTCTTTTTCACTTTCTTTGACAATTCCTTTGCATCTTTTTTATTCAGTTTTAATGGTCTGTTTGTTAAAAGTCTTTTAGCTGCTCTTCCTTTAACACCAAAGTATGGATCTAGTTTCTTTACTATTTCTTCTTTAACACCAAATTGTTTGAAGTATTTCGTATCCTTAGTGCCTAAATTAATACCATTTCCAATGGTAACAACCCTGAAAACAAGCAATTCAATTATGTAAGGTTTAACCCGAATACTGAGCTCTACAGTTAAATTAATAGGGGCCATATTAGACGTAAACAATCCTATAATATATAACAAATGCATTCACTGCTTTGCTGAATGTAAGCAACTTATGAAAACATTAGTGATTAGTGAGCATAAATATGATATAACAGAATAGATTTAGAATCGATAAATTTGACCTCAAAATGTAAAAATTCATGACAATACTAGATATAAAATCATCACAACTAAAAACCATTAATTTTGCAGAACTAATGTTTTTGCTTTCAACCAACCTATTCCTAACAATATTTCTATCTTAGTGTTTCTGAATATAACCTTCTCTATGGAATCCATCTAGCCAATTGATAAAATCTTCATCTGTGCAACAGTCATGTTTCTTTTGTTTCTCTGTTAATGTTGAGCTACAATTTGAGTCAGGATTATCTGTCAAAATGGATGTAGAAGAAGTTGTTAGTGTAGGAATATATGACAATAAAAGGCTTGGTTTTTTACTTGTTTATCACTAGAAGTGATTAGTTACATTGGATATTTTCTTAAGTACTGTCTTTTGTAACTGTAACTTCGAATTACCACATTTTGAGAGCAAGACATCATATTAGTTTTATAATTTTTTCCTCCAAAGTATATAAAAATGGTAATAAAAAGTATGCCTAGGTTTTCCATATTTTACATAAATTAAAAAGACAAGACACAATTAACAGTATATCCTTTAAATTTGAAAATAGATTTTTTGCTACAGAGTTGTTATACCTCAGCATAAATTCTTCATATATTTAAACTGTTGTGTTGTAAGGACTTTACAAAATAATTTAATGTTGGGATTAGTGTCATTCTTTTTGTTATTGTCATCTTTTTTGTCATTTTTAAGTATGGAGGATCTACTGAATACTTTCTATGGGCTCACAAATTGTGTTCTCTGTTTTCTAAAATATGAGCTGCAAAAGTAGATAAAAGTGCATTTCATCTGGAAATGAATGAGAAGAGTTCAGACACTATGGGTTATTGTCTTTCCTCATCATCGTAAGAAAGGAAAATATTTTTTTCTTTAATGATTGTGCTTTAGTTTATGTATCTTTATATTTTGTTATAACCTGTGTTCTGGATTTCGTGTGATATTTCAAGCCTTTTCATATTATGGATGCAACAAACTGTACAAAGTCATTTTCTTCAGCAACAAAAAACCCTGATAATGATTTCCCAATTGAGACTGACAAATATGTTACAAAATGTCAGATCATGCATAGTTTACATAGAGATATGCTAACAAAATATGTTAACAAAATATTCAGCAAAGACATTTCTACAAATCATCCAAGACATGGAAAGAATTAGAAGGTGCTCATTCTTTATTGTGTTGTAACTGTACTAGTTTCTTACAAATACTATTGTTTTACACCATAATTGCTCAATCATCAAAACGTTTCCATCACCACAAAGCCTTTAGAAATACAGGTTTTAATTCTAATAAAAACTCATTCCATGCCTCAAAGTGCTCGTGAGAGACTATTTATTTTGGTAAAACTATTGATCTGCAGCAAAATTTCGAAATTTATGTAAACTGCACAATTTCTTTATGCGGAGCAATCCTCTTTATGTGAATGCAGGGTTTTTAGGCTTTTGAAAATTAATTGTTCGTTCAATTTTTCTATCTTATTGTTACAATGTCACATGAGGTCTTAATGTAAATATATTGGTATACTCTTTATATCAGTAAATCAGTTTTTTCTTGAACCTAGATTATCATTTGCATCTTCTCTCTGTTCATTTGGGTGCATGTCAAGCACTTACACTATATTGTTGTTTCAATAGCAATACCACAATCTCTACATTAGAAATAGTCACACAAACAATCACACAATTCACAATGGTCCATGAATTTTTTGCTTAGTGCTTCTAGTTTGTAAGTTCTATGCAATTTGACATATTTCTGATATTTGAGCTTTCTGACCATTGAACTCAGCTCAATGGTTAATTATATAAAAAATCAGAAAGACAAGAATTATAAAAAGAATACACTATATGAAGGATCTTTTGTTTCATACATCGCTCAAAATGTTGTAAGTTGACAGATTAGTTTAAAATATGTTTTGTCAACTATGAACAAATACACAGATTTGATTAAATAATGATTCACTCACTACAACTTTCCATATCCGTTTCTTCTTCCTGTTCCAGAATATCCACTACTTTGGTTCCTCTGTACTGATGCTTACCACGAAAATATCTCAAGAGTTCTTTCATTAGCTTTTGCCAGTTCTGAAAAAAATAATCATGAATGACACACTTTGCTTGCTTGTTATTTACTTGTATGTGGTTAGTTCATATAAGACAAAGGTTTATAGTATTTTCATTATGTTTCCTGAATGTTGACTCAGTGGAACTGTTTTAAAGTGATAAGAATGATTCAAAAATGTCTTTGTTGTGAACGGGAGCCCTGGTGATAAGAGATTTTAGAAGATGATCATTATATACTTTACACAAAACAATTTATGTCCTTAATGACTCATTGTGTGAAAAGTCTTTGAAAGAATTGGGATATTCATGAGGTCACAAATTCAACACCTGTATATTATCATATCACAGTGTTTGACTTACACTAAGCCATATCTTTTCAGTTGCATGTTTCCAAAACTTAGGTACTCTTTGTGGCCTACCATACTGATATAAAACTAATGTTATCACGGTACACTTAGTGATGGATATGTCACACCATTTGGTTTTTCCTTTTGCTAAAGAATATTCCAAACCAATCATATAAAACACAAATAATTACAGTCCTTAAATATGTTTGCCTTATTTCACACGTGCATACAACAGGTATTAAAGTCCCCACTAATTTAAGAAGTTTTTCTACTTACAATGTACTTTCAATCTGGTTCTAGTTGAAGCTGGTGATAAAACAAGGGTGACTGATTATAGAGTGACAATTGTTAAAGTGATACAACTCAACGATATTTGCATGCATGTTCTAATCAGTTCCTTTTATCATTTGTCAAAAATTATCTCTTCAGACACATTGCATAGCATGGTCACTTCAGAGAACTGCTGTGGCAGTTAAGTGAACCTTATAATCTTAGGTACATCTAGAATCACCCTTTTGCCGTTTATTTCAAACTAACCAATTATATTACGTTTATATCTGTGAGCTTAGCTTCAAAAACAAGAATATGGGTGAATAGGCCGACCAGAGTTCCTGGTACCCCCTACTTATAAGTCACTTTGACACTTGATCCAACGCCAAAGTCATAATTGGATCACATATAGTGTGATTATTCTTAAGTTTGGTCAATTTTTGTAGGTACCTCTGTTCAGTTTGAGCCTCACTGGCCTGGACCTTTTGGGTTGATGTAGGCCTTTGTCTTATTGGGATAAGCTGTTCCAGGCTGACCCTGGTACCCTCTCTTCAACTGTCCTTTCTACCAGAATTTGACCTTTTGACCACGATTGTAACCTTTTTTACACTGACTAGGACCGTTTGCTTGAACTATGACCTTCTTATCACAAGTCCTCTACTTACACTACTAATTTATTACTAACATTTAACGTTGTCTATCAGTATTTTGTATCTTTATGCTCCTCTTTTAGTTTATAATATGGTAGTATTTTAAAATTTTACTCATTGTTTCATTTTAAGACCCTGCTCTGCTTCTATGTTGTCTATTAATATGTAAATAAAAATTCCTCAAATATATTTCACTGTAGTATAATGTTATAGTTCTCGGCGAGATGGTACTTTGGTTTATGCAGACGTATGACCTTGCACATGACCTCACCTTGACCTCTCTGTGATCTTGTGAAACAAGTATTTAATCTCCGGTGTGGCAACCTAGGGTTTGAATCTTCTCACCTTCTGATTTCAACATGTCAGTTCATAACACAACTGGTGTATATTATGACTGTTCGAATTGTAACTCTAAAAAAAGAAACATTTTTTTCATGTCCCAACAAGATTTGTTTATTAAGGGGATTTTTAACTTTTGTATAGTCATTTAGTATATTCTGTCTGCGTGCCAAAGAGAACAATTGACATTTAAAGTTGGGTAATGTTTGACGGGAATATTCTCTGACCTCATAATATGGATACACCTGAATAAAATTTGTATGATGCACTAATAGTAGATAAGAGGGTCATTTTAATTGGTCTAATTTTTATCAATTACAGACTATTTATACAGGGGAGAGGGTGAAGCTTCAAAGATGTTGATTTGTCAAGTTCCCCCCACTTGGATATGTCTGAATATTTGCTTTTAAGTTGAGGATAAGTCATACCATACAACGTTATCATCTGCAACAAGAAATTACAAATGAAATTACCTACATTATAAAGCCACTGGCATCTTTTCTGAAATATATCCTATAGCACAGATCTGAACCTGATCTCTCACATCAGAAGGGTATATATAATGTTATATTTTGGGGGTGGGGAGTAAAAACGCCACACATTTCATTGCTCCAGTTCCTAGTTAAAAAGTACTTCTTGTTTGCCCTGTTTAATTTCATTGGATGACCTTTGACCTTTTAATTAAAAATTTCCCACTGGAACACTACTTTCCTCACTCTTGAGAGGGAAGTCAAACTGCAAGGACGCCATTTTATTGCTTTATGTAACATGTGTTTAAAATTTTCATGTTGGTAAAGTGGTAATTTTGAAGTTTTCTTTTAAAGTTTTATTAACAAAGGTTCATTTTATGTTATTTTAGTGTTATATCTGGCGTCCTAATGTGTACATAGCATGGTATTATACTGTTTTAATCGGCGACGGGTGAGTTGACAGATTTCATATTGTTAAAATTTGCATAAAAATTTTATATTACATAGTAAAGTCTTGTTTACTGTCAACTCTGTGATACTTTATCTTGCATACCGTGTGGCCTAGTATTATAGTATTTTCTTCCTTGTATTCATGCGTGGTATTGAATATGCCTAAATTGTTTAATTGTTCTAAATGCGGGGAGGAACACAGGCGACCAGTAGGTAGTAAATGTCAACTCTATGTAGAAAGTACTTCAAGTACTTCCACTACTGCTAGTAGTCAAAATGCGGATGACAGTGCTAATGCTCAAATTCTCAGTGCACTTAATGCTGTTACTTGTAGGCTGTTGGCTATTGAGCAGCGGATAGACAGAACCGAGGAACAACTCCAGGATCATGTTAAGACTGGTTCCGACATAGCCAGTTCCCTGGGTTCGAGCAGCATACCCTTTCAGGATGTGGATGAGGATAGTGATGCTGGGGACGACGTCGTCATTCCATCTACAAAGTTCCTTAAATCTTCCAAAAATATTCAAGATGCAGTAGATGTCAGATTACAGGAACTTGCCAAGCTAAATGAACAAGGTAAGTTCAGATCTCAGAGAGGTAACAATGATCAAGTTACTGTAAAACAACAAATACCATGGCCCCAGAATTACATTTTGGCAGGTACTTCCAAATCAAGGGTCACATATGATAGCTTGTCGACTTTCCAGTGGATGGCAGGTTTCAGTACTATTATTAGAGAGGAAAAAATGTAAAAATTAAAAGTGCCATGCTGGACTACATGAGCGATATCATGGAAGATGCCCAAGATTTTGGTTGGGCTACGGCAAAAGGGGCTCATGCCCTGATCCTCTGTCGTATGGAGGAGGGTAAAGTTGACTGGTTGAGCTCTGAAAAGCTAGATCGTTTGAGAAGAGCACATGCCCCAAAAATTGTTACCAATAACGGAAGTAGCTCAAATTCCTCAAAAAATAGGATTGAGGCTCAAGGAGTTCCTTGTAAATTTTACCAATCTGCCAAATGTAGTCATAAAAATGACCACACGACAAGTGGCCAGTTATACAAACATATTTGCTCTCACTGCTTTAGTTTAGGTAAAAAATTCCCACACCCGGTCAAGGAATGTAGAAACAAGCGTCAACAAGATGCAAAAAATGAATAGGGCACTGCAGATTTGCAGTGCCCATTTCTAAAGTTGCATTTAGCAATAAAGCAAATACTACTGTCAAAGGTCCGGTTATAGGACCTGGGTTCAAAACCAGAACTGTTTATAATTCTAGTATCCACTCTGGTGAAAGTGCAAATTGGAAGTTAGACCTATATAAGTCTAACAACATGTCTTATGCACAAGTGCTAAAAATAACTGTAAATAGAAAAGCGGCTGAAGCCAAGACAAATGCCAGCAAAAATATTAATACTGGCAAGGTTGATAACAGGAATGAGAGTGTTACTGGTACTCACATGCGTCGAACTGTTAACAAGGTATTTACAGGTCATGATTACAAACATGAAGGTCATGACAAAAAGGTCAAGTTCTCTAAAGCTCAAGCTGAGGTAAACCACCAACAATCTGACAGAAATTACACTCAGTGCGAAAATAGGTTTGCCCCCCTATCAGTTGAGGAAGTACTTGGTGATATGGACACTGCTAGTGGTAACTATGTCGTGTGCACAAGCAAATCTAGTGACCATATAGACAAAAATAAACTAAACTGTAACACTTCCCCTAAAAAATCTTGCAAGGCTTCAAATGATAAGTCTTCCAGTAGCAAGTCTGGTGACTTGGTCCCACGAAACAAGGCACAAGGCAGTGGTTGCCCTGACAAATGTACTAAAGCGTCAAATAATGACGCCTTGATCCAAAGGTCACCAGTTCCCTCTTTAAACAGAGATACAAGTACTGAAAGTAGTAGTAAATATGACTTGCCCCTGAGGATAAAAAACAAGAACATTACATACAAACATGTTTTGCCCTCTTGTCCAACTCTTCAGTATTGGGATGCTCAAAATAAATTTAAGTTTGGCTTCATTCCTCTGGGAAGCCAGCTCATGCCACAACATTTGAATCCAATTGATGTTGATGCAGATCCTATAACTCTGCATAAGATCATGGTTGATGCTAGACAATATAATTATTTGCAAAAGCAAATAAACCTAAAATCCCAATTGAATCCAGATGTATGGGACCAATATCTGCAGGGCTATTGGGACAAACAACTTCCTTTACTTATTAGGTTTGGTTTCCCTCTGGATTATAATAGGGATGGTGTACTCACAAGTCAACAAACTAACCATGCCTCAGCTATAGAGTACCCAGATGATATCCAAGCTTACTTAGATGAGGAAGGTCATTATAAAGCAATACTGGGCCCTTTTAAGAACATCCCCATTAAAAACTTGCACATATCTCCTATGATGACCCGGGAGAAGCCAAATGGCCCCCACCGTAGGGTTATCATAGATCTTAGCTTTCCTCAGGGTAATTCTGTTAATGCAGGTATCCCCAAGGACCAATACTTGGGCACCCCATTTATTTTGAAGCTACCTACAGTAGACACCATTACTGAACATATAAAAACCTTAGGTAGGGGCTGTAAGCTGTACAAGGTTGATATTAGTCGGGCGTTTCGACATGTCAAGCTAGACCCCAAAGAATATGATCTTTTGGGATTACGTCACGAGCGTTATTATGTCGATACGTGCCTGCCGTTCGGGTACAGGAACGGAAGTGCGCTGTTCCAGCGTTTAAGCGACGCTGTGCGTCATATTATGCGTCAACATCACTTTGACGTAATAAACTATATAGATGATATTCTTGGAATAGGCTTACCCAGTCAAATTGACGCCTCATTTGACACCTTGCGTCAAATCTTACAAGAATTAGGCTTAAATGTCTCGGAAAAGAAACTGGAAAGCCCTACTACATGCCTAAACTGCTTGGGTATCTTAATAAACACAAAAACCTTCACTATGTCCATACCACCTCAAAAATTGAGAGAAATATGGGACAAACGCTACCAGTGGCAAAACAAACGCTATTGCAACAAAAAACAATTGCAGTCTCTCCTAGGCAGCCTCTTGTATGTTAGTAAATGCGTCAGATCTTCTAGGTTCTTCCTTAATAGGTTGTTAGATGCCTTAAGATCTATGGAGGACAAAAAGTACACAAAAATTTCTACTGAAGCTAAACGAGATATTAACTGGTTTGCAAAGTTTATCTCAGTGTATAATGGTGTCATGTTTTTTGACCAGAAGCCAATTGCTCACTCTATGGAATTAGATGCCAGCCTTCAAGGCTTGGGAGCTAGGTGGGGTTCTGAAGTTTACGCTTTAAAAATCCCCCTAGGGTATTTGAATCTACAAATAGTACACTTAGAGATGTTGAACATCTTAGCCGCCCTTAGGGTGTGGCAGGAATCATGGAAGAATACTAAAATAGCTATAGCATGTGATAACTTAGCAGTTGTTCAAGTCCTTAACTCTGGCCACACCAGAGATTTGACACTAGCGGCCATAGCTCGCAATATACAGTTTCAAATAGCCACAATGAATGTAGAGTTAAAGGTCAACCACATCCCAGGCAAGGTCAATGTGATAGCTGACCTTTTGTCTAGATGGAATAGTCGACCCAACCCACATATAATGTTACGTCAGTTATTGCCCTTGCACCACTGGGTGCCCATTAATGAAAGTCACATTATGATAGATTGGTCCATATAAATACATTATTTTACCAGGCTTCCCACCGACCATGGCCAAACTGGTACAAAGGGGTCTTCAGAAGACTTCCATGGCCTTCAGACCATCAACCTCAAGAAATTACACCAGTATGTTCAGATTGTTTCTAGCTTTCACAGTTTTCATGAAGCTTAATATCTCCTGCTTATCTCCCCTGATGATAATTGCCTATTTACAATTTTTGGAAAGCAATAACACGTCTGCTTCAGCCATGGCCAATCACTTATCAGCTATCAAAGCAAAGCTCTCAATGCTAGGCGTTTCAATCCAAGCTTTCCTTGATCCTAGGATAAAATATTTCCAAAAAGCCATGGTCCTTCATAGACCATTCAAAGTTCAGTTGAAAAAAATCATAGATATTGACACGTTACACCTTATTGTTAGAACCTGTGACTCCACATATATGGGGCAAGTTTTTAAAGCTGTCTACACGCTTGCCTTCTTTTCCTTCCTCAGATTGTCCAATCTAGTTCCCCATAGTGTACATCAGTACTCGGTTTTGTATCATTTAGCAAGAGGAGACATTATTTTTGCAAAGCCAGGTTTACACATATTAATCAAATGGTCCAAAACCTTGCAGTCTAGGAATACCGTAAAAATTCTAAAAATCCCTATGTTGGGTGCAAATCCCATATGTCCAGTAACTGCCATTAAAAAATTTACTGGCCATCACCCCTGGCTCTAAAAATGATCCATTGTTCCAATACAAACATCCTAAAGGTTGGGCCCCTCTTACTGACACACAGGTAAGGCGTCACTTTCAGACAGTCCTTCAAAAATTAAATCTGCATAATTCCAACATTACCTTTCATGCCTTCCGTCGTTCAGGTGCCACCTACGCCTTCAACTCTAATGTGGCATTGCAGGACATCCAAAGTCATGGCACCTGGACGTCGGAATGCATCTGGAGATACATTACATTGGATCATCAGGCTTCTGATCAAGTCTCCCTTGCTTTTCAAAAACACCTTTATGTCCCTACCTCCTACTAGCTGGGGTTTGGGCAATTTTCCTTTATTCACACACTCTAAAACTGTCCATTCAAAAATACGAGTTTAATCACTTTATCTTAAAGTCATATTCTTAATCTTTATAATCTTAGTAATTCACTTAAGGCCACCTTAAATCATAGTCAACCTCATGCTCATCTCATAACTATTTTTCTTCTAATTTAAGGTGACCTTAGGGCCACCCTTTTGTTAAGTGTGCCTTAAATTTCATTCTGGTAAGGTGACCTTATGTTCACCTTCCATCATTTCTAGCATTCAGGTTGCCAATTTTTAAGGTGTCCTTTATTGTTACATAAAATTTTAAATACATGAAATTATTATAGTATTAAAAGTTGAAATATTAATCTAATGTATTAAATATCATTTTACAAAGTTACTTGGACTGTAAATAATCTTTAGTATATTAGTGTATAAATTGTAAATAAAATATATATTTTACCCCACCCCTGCTTCTTATTTATGCTCGGAACATGAGCAATGTGGGGGTGGGGAGTAAAAACGCCACACATTTCATTGCTCCAGTTCCTAGTTAAAAAGTACTTCTTGTTTGCCCTGTTTAATTTCATTGGATGACCTTTGACCTTTTAATTAAAAATTTCCCGCTGGAACACTACTTTCCTCACTCTTGAGAGGGAAGTCAAACTGCAAGGACGCCATTTTGTTGCTTTATGTAACATGTGTTTAAAATTTTCATGTCCCTCTACCCACCCTTGAACCATGATCACATATTAAAGTATGTTTTGTTTTTACAGGCTGCCTGGCAACAGCAGCTCTGGCCTGGATCCCAACCAAGAGTTGCCTCCTCCTGATCTTGGAGTACTTGGGTTGCTTGCTAACATAGAGTGGCTCCTTACCAGTTGAGTGGGGCATGGTTTGGGCTGACCAATATGGCTGAGCTGGTTGCCAGGCTGCCATGGACAACAGCTCTACATTATCTACAAATCACATCCTTCAAAGCTGTGCATCTCAGCTCCACGTCGTCCTCAGTGTCACTCCCCATCATGGGGCCTCAGCTCTGGGCTCACTACAGCCCTGCCTAGGCATTACCTAGGCTCCTCGGTTCTGCATATCCCTGCCTGCACCGACTTCTTCCTTGACCATGGCCCGGGAGGACACCTGTCTACATATCCATCTAGGCAGCTGAATATAAATTATTGTTTAGTAGGACGTTGCTTGTCAACTAGAAATTTGTATTTTGGAAATCTGGCATTGTATTTGTGTATTGGTAATTGTTCACCAATGTCTGGTTGATCTATGTGTAAAATTTCACAGTTATTCTGTGCTTGACTTCCCTCTCCAAGAGTCATGTGTGGTGCGCGAGCATGATGGTTAAAAAATTATACAGCATTTAACTTCAAGATTAACATTGTCAGGTTGAGAAAGGTTTAAACAATGACAAGTTATTTTAGTTAATGTTGGAAATAACCCATGTCAGTTCTTCCACATATTTGTGAGGTTCACATGATTATATAAAATTGTTGATAGTAGTAACCTTGTTGGGTGTTAACATGAACATTGTTAATGTTTATCTGTATGTTTGGTGATAGTTGTCACTGCACACTGCTATTCCTTTGTTCATCTAGTCTAGCATTTGGCAGTAAGAATATTTAGATTACAGGTTTTTAGACATATCTTAGTTTGTTACGATATTCATTGTCATTAAAAAATGTTATATGTGATATAAGTCCTGAGAAATGGACTTTAATTGTTCAGGAGGTGCTCCTACTTATCAAATGGTGGTGTTGTAACATAAAATATTTTAAAATAACTTATTTGTGGTAGTCATACTTAGGCCAGTGTGTTCATAGGAATTAAAAATTGAATGGCCGTGACCTTGCAATGCTTTTAGCTCTTACACTTGTTGAGCAGGTCCATGGGGTTGTACCTTTTTATAAATTTTATCATTGTGTACTTACACTCATATTGGTTCCTCAGCAGCCATTTTATTGTCGTATATTAATTATTTTCTGTAAAACACAAAATTTTGTGTAACTTGTTTACATGTTGTAAGTAGTAATTGGTTCAATACTTATGTAGTTTTGTAAAAAAAAAAAAAAAAAAATTTTCAATGGACCTGGGAACATAATGGCATTCGTCTCAATTTAATCGTTTATATAAATGGAAATACTGTAGATGGGTGCATTGTGTATCCATATTTATTCATTGGTCTATCACTGTCAAGAGTGCAGCTATATTTATGTATTTGTCTATCACTGTCAGTAAAAAAAAAAAAAAAGAAACATGTAATTAAAAAATTAACTATGGTATAACAATAGTAGTCTTAGGTTTTTATTAGATTATAGACAAACTTTTGTTGTAATGGTTGGGTTAATGCTTAATCTATTGATTCCTTTGGAATGTAAAATATACATCACAACTCCTATAATGAGTCTATAGGAGTAGGTTCGTCTATAGAATTTTATATATTGCATATGGTTTAGGTACACATATAACATGTCAGCCCTATTTGTTGTGAGTTAAAAAATAAGAATGTTTGGTACTGTACAATATACTGTAATAATGTCTTCAGTAATGTTCACATTATGTACCCTTTTATTATTTTTGATCAATCATGATTTATCAACTTTGCCATTCCAAGATCTTTAATCCTTGTCATCTATCATATAGAATTTATTAAGGATTCATTATTCTGTTTTATGTTATAGCTGAATCAGCCAGGTTATACCTGTCTGCTGGTCAATGTAATTCATGAATGGGCAATTTTCCTTTATTCACACACTCTAAAACTGTTTATGTCCATTCAAAAATACGAGTTTAATCACTTTATCTTAAAGTCATATTCTTAATCTTTATAATCTTAGTAATTCACTTAAGGCCACCTTAAATCATAGTCAACCTCATGCTCATCTCATAACTATTTTTCTTCTAATTTAAGGTGACCTTAGGGCCACCCTTTTGTTAAGTGTGCCTTAAATTTCATTCTGGTAAGGTGACCTTATGTTCACCTTCCATCATTTCTAGCATTCAGGTTGCCAATTTTTAAGGTGTCCTTTATTGTTACATAAAATTTTAAATACATGAAATTATTATAGTATTAAAAGTTGAAATATTAATCTAATGTATTAAATATCATTTTACAAAGTTACTTGGACTGTAAATAATCTTTAGTATATTAGTGTATAAATTGTAAATAAAATATATATTTTACCCCACCCCTGCTTCTTATTTATGCTCGGAACATGAGGCAATGAAAATAAAATGATTCTTCACACAGGTAATTAAGGTATACATGAACATTTAAATACGGCCATTAAATAGACTGAAGATTATGTTTCCATATTTTATGTTTTCCATTATTCGGAAATGGATTTTGGTGTTGTGTCTAAGAGTCTGCCTGGCAGAGATTAAGCGCCATAAAAGTGCAGAATAGAATAGAGTAGAATTATTCACAAAAAGTAGGTGATAAATATGTGTAAATAGGAGTGACAAAAACTCAATCACATCACTAAAGGGTTTTTCCACAACTATAGCAGCATTGTACTTCTTTTCTGAGAGTTCAGCAGTTTGTACAATAGCTTTCTCTGACAACATTCTTCCCTTGGCTTCAGGTAAGCTCAAGGCTTTCTCTTTTAGATTTTGTGCAGCTGATTTGCAGCTGATTTTCTTTCAAATACACGGTTTTATCTTCTCAAAGAAACTTTCTGTTAGATCCAGGTCTTTGAAGAAATTATCCTTTTTGCCCCCAAAATCTACTTCATGTCCAATAATGACTAGTCTTAGAAATAATAAACCAAAATACTTTATTCATGTCATACTTTCACGTCATCAGGGACTGGAAAAATACTGACAGCCTGTGCTTAGATGCCACACTTAATGCATTGAAGTTATCGATTTTTCAAATTTTGTAACAAAACTTTAAATTCGCTTACAAATTTGAATAATTTTATAAAGCTTCCTTTTTCTTTCAGAATCACAACAAAATTTTTATTCAAAACAGTTAAAAATGAAATCACCTATGTCCTACCTCTGTGACTATTGATTATATGCATTTCATTGTAATGTACTGTGGGAGCTTGTCCTGGAATGACCTTCAATGTAACAAGAAACATTAAAAGTCAACTTTGGCATGTGACCTGCAGAACTGGTTCAAACTCTCAGATTCTAGTCCCTTACACTGTTATTATTCCATGTTTGTGTTTTATGTTCTGTTCCAGGGACCTCATACCATTGTTCTACTGACAGCGGCCCTCTGTTGTCATCAACTTAGAATTACAATAGGCTGACATCGGAAGTGTGAGGAAGACAAATAAGTATACAACTTTTCACTTTCCTTACACCTTGTCATCTGGGCTGTCTAGTTCTAGTTAAGATTAACTATCATTGGAGCTGTTTGATGATAAATGTGTGAACACACCATTATGAACCAAATTATAATGAATTAAAACCTGACCAAATTATCATAAAAAGCAACCTGCACTGTGTGGAATAGCTACAAAAGCATTGTCAAATGTATCAAACATCACCAAGCGAGCTCTTTTAATGTTACTTTCTAAATTAAAATTACCTCATTTTTCATCTTTAAATGCCTTTATTTTTATGAAGGATCTGTTTATTCTTTCATTGATTGATTAAAGTATTATTATACACTGAAACACTGCTTCCAAATAATTTAAATATATCTATCCATGTTTATTCACCCCTTTTTCCTATCTCTTCATTAATTCATGTCAACTCATCAATTCTATTTTCAAACTTTTGTTTTCATGATAAAGCCTTCTCGGACTGACAAAGGGGAGGAAATATCACTCAATACAATGATTTAGTTATTACTAATGAAATGGTCGTAAAATGAATTAGGTTGGACCAGTGCTGTATTGTGATTCACCTGTTCTGGGAATTCTGATACTATTTCACAGTAATCAATTTGTAACTATATGTCATTTCATGTGAGTGTCAGTGTAACTCATGAAATCTACAATAGCTTGGCATGCAGTCAATTAAGGTGCTGGAAACAAAGTAGAATAAACTACTTTGGATAACATTACAATGTAAGCCATTATAACCATGTCATTCTATATTATTGTCAGTCGACTCTGCACAGCTTGAACCTTGAACAAACAGAGCTTTATTTGTAGTTGAGGCTAACTTGATAGCAGCAAACATATTGCATTTCCTCTTACCAGAATGTCTACAATGAATCATATTACATTTACATTCATCTTACACAGTTCATACTTCTACCAAATGTACATTATCATACTCAAAAAGGTTAATGCATTACCTGCACTGTAACTGATTCAAAATCTCACCTAAAACAAGTCAGAAACAACATTTCGAAGCACAAAAGGGTGCCATCTTAACACTCTATGACTTTGACTTTAATATCGTCTACTAATTTCATTGAAAATTATTTTTATTTGTCTCATTCAAAATGGCATTAGCTGAAATGAATCAATTTATAATCATTTCAAAGTTCATTTTGTACTTTTACCTCCTGAGGTTATCTAATCATTGGGGTTTGTCCGTCCGTCTGTCTGCCTGTGTGTTTGATTGTAAGCGAACATCATAACTAAAAAGTTATGAATGATATATATGCTTAAGTAATAAGTGCTTACATTTTGGAGATGTCAGTGTCACGCCACCAGTGTTAGGGCCACCTTAAAGACGAAAAAGGAGGTTTTTATCCCATAACCCACACTGTGGCTCATTCTGGTCTACCATAGCTGATGTATAAGCCACAGTATGAGAAATATTTAATCTGACTTTATGGTGGCCTTAAATGATCCATTTTTATCAAGTTATGGCCACCTTAAAGTCACATGATTTGTTGTTTTCATAATTTCCTTAGCAAAGTTGGTGTGTGTGTATGCAGATCAGCCTGGGGAACATTTCTATTATATTCTGACATTTATTTTCAACATTTTACATGTTACGGTCGCCTTAAACTCACAAAAATGGGGTATATCTCAGAAACTTATGAATAAATTTTGTTGAAATTTTAAGAAAATGCTGACATTTGGGTAATGTAACAAGTGTTTAGATTTTGGAGGTACCAATTCCACTGATGCCGATGTTAGGGCCACCTTAAAGTCAACAAATGATGTTTTTATGCAATTGACCATCTGGCCTGGCCTCTGCTCTGCTGTCTTGTGCTTTTTCTCGTTAATATGTAACTTAATAGCACATTTGTGACTCCGTTGTTCATATTTCCTTTGATATCGGATGAGTTTGGTGAGAAAATATCTAATGTCATACTGTTAGGCTTAGCAGAGTGCATGATCTTTAATTGTACTGGCAACAGTTTGAATTTATATCATTGTGTGTTATTATCACAAAGTATATTGTACTAACTTGTTTTTCATTGATTTTTGTTTTACTGCTAGGTACATAAAACTTTGGTGAATTGTTGAATATTTTTGATGAATAGTGGGCCCACATTGCAAGGACTTGTTGGTGTACATTGACAGTCTACAATTCAGAGCACACAGCAGAAGTATCAAATTCTTACAATCTGTGGTAACACATATATTACAGTATTGCCAATCTCACTGAGTGTCATTTTCTGTCATGAGTGGACATGTGGTATGAAATTGAAAATTAACCTTGACAAGACTGAATTCATTTTTATTGCTGTTGAACATACCAGTGAGTCACTTAAACCAAACTTTACAGTGTTAATCCTTCAAACCTTTTCAAAAGAAGTCACTTTTGACAATCATATAGCTAAGGTCTGCGGTGGCAAATGCAATGTTCAGTAGCCCTCTAGACTACTGTAATGCTCTTACTATATGGGATCAGCCAAGGCCAGTGTTGCTAACCTTCAGAAAGTTTAAGATGCGCTCTGCCATATTGTTTTCAGAGTGGACAGAATGAGTCTTGTCAAATCCCACCTAGAGAAACTACACTGACTTCTCCTTTCATGTTGTTTCATTTTCAAATCTAACAAATTCTTTTACAAAGCCACACATTTCTCCTAACCCACTTTTTTTCTATGACCAATCCTATATTGTCAGACTCATGGGAAAAGACTGACAGTTTTTAGTCAGTCCCAGAATGACCATAGGCAGGCATAGTGGTTACATGGCCACCCCAGTAGATTGGAACTGGCTACCACTTAATATCAGATCCCAAGTTTCCCAACAGACAATTTCAAGCTTTAGCCAATTCAAGACTTACCTGTTTAGACTAGCATACCCATCATTATAGCTGTCCTCCCTGGCAGGCGCTTACTGTGTTTGTTATGTATTTACTGTTATTTTAAAAACTGTCACTTAAATTCCTACACATTAGAGGATACCCATCAGTTTGACAGTTTTCAAATGTTTCTATTATTATTGTATGGTTACAGACAGAAGCATAACTGTGGTGTTGTTATTACGCATACTGGACCAAACATATGCTACAATTGTAAAAAAAATTATTTATATATGTCTAAGACTCTCATTTTGTATATTTCACATTGCATACTTATACTTTAAACTACATTGTCACTTGAATTCCTACACATTAGAGGATACCCATCAGTTTGACAGTATTCAAATGTTTCTATTATTATTGTATGGTTACAGACAGAAGCATAATTGTGGTGTTGTTATTACGCATACTGGACCAAACATATGCTACAGTTGTAAAAAAAATTATTAATATATGTCTAAGACTCTCATTTTGTATGCTTCACATTGCATACTTATACTTTAAACTACATTGTTAGACCTTTCTTTAAAAGAAAAACAACAAAACTTTTGTTTCATGTCCCATTGAAAAGCCATGGTCATATTTTGACAGGGCCTCAGCATTTGCACTTGGAAAAGATTTGTTTATTTGGTGCCTCACATCATGCCTAGTACATTATTGGTTATATTCTTATGGATAGTTGGAAGTGCAGAGGAAACCAGTATATACAGTTAATCAAGGTTCTGTACTGTAAACTGCCGACCATTGGCAAGAAATTACCAGCTTTCCCACATGAGGTCGAACTGGGATTCAAACTCAGAGGTGGGAGGGAAGTATGTTACCATTGTACCGCCATGACCTTTCAACATCAGCATTTTCACATGTGGGAGACTTTCTTTCAGTAAATAGAAGTCACTTGTATTTGGCATAATACCAAGAAAGTTGGAGGTCACGTGGGTTCAGGGGTAAGGTATATGGGGTCAGGTGAGTTCAGAGGTCAGTTAAAGGTCATTGTGGTGTAGAAACAGATAGAGAAATGTTTGGGATTTTTATTTACATGATAGTACTAAAAATATGTACTATACAGGGTATTTAAAAATATTTATGTAAAACATGAAAACAATGAGCAGAAGGAGACCGGGCATCTGGATTAAGTGACTTGGGTTACCTTCCTGCAGAGTTTTGGTCCACTTTAGCAGCAAACGGGCACCTGGAGGAGCAAAAATAAGATGGAGGGTCAGGTAAGAAGTCACATGCTCTGGAGATGCCATTATTCTTATGTTGAAAATGCCTCTAGGGGTAGGTCTAAATGTGCAGTTGACTTAAAGGCTCCTAAGGTATCTTTGAACTGCTGGATGAATTAGGTCAGAATATCAAATTTGGAGAAAGCAGCCAGTCTGGGGACACAGATGAAAACTACTTCCGAATGGCCTTTGGTGCATTGCTGGCTAAAACTTCCATAAAAATGAGAAAGTTATAACCAGAAATCTCAATGGGGGGTATAAAATGTGAGATTTGAATGGAAGTCTTGGAGTGAGTCTTATGAGGCTAGGTAGTGGCTGGTCTGTGAGCTCTGGTGACCCTGTTCCAAGCTGAGATGAGGAGTCTCTATTAATAATAACAATACTGATAATATTACAGGGCTCTTATATAGCGCTTTTATCATTATTAGCTGAAAGCACTTTACACAGTATTACCCCTGCAAGCATAGGTAGTCTTGGTAACCTTATGAATTGTTGCCATGCATCCCTTAAAGCTGGATACCTATATTTCTCCTGGATGGAGAGAAGCATAGACCATGTTAACATCTTGCCAAAGGATGTTATCCCACATGAAATAGTAGGCATCAGTGGACATTGAACCTACAACCCTTGGATTATAAGTCCAACACCTTACCAACTGAGCTGCATGACACCATGTGGATCCGAAAGTGAACCTAAAATTATACTTGTAAATCCAGGTTAACATTATACAATGAGACATTATCCCAGACATTTGGATTTATTTCTTTTTTATCTGCAAATAAGAATGAAAATCAAAATATTCAAAATTCCACAAAAACAACAGGGCCATAAGCTTATATAGGTAGTCTATCTGATGCATAGCTGGCTACTTTACAGTGATAAATGAGGAGTAAACAAGCAGAAACAAGAGGTTTATGTTTTGTCTGGATCTTATGATCCTGACGCCAGAAATCAATCAGTCTGGTCAGGTGGATCAAAACCTTCTCCAGTTTTGTCGCTTTGTCACTATGGCTTGTCAAGTCAGGTGTCAGTTATACCTTTATGGCTTGTCCTATTACCTTTATGTGTGATCACACAGAAAAGCATCCTGGCCCTAGGCCAGGTCAGGGTCTGGATCCAGAGAAGCTGGGATGTACTGAGCTATTTTAAGGATGTAAAACTGATCCATATTTTTTCTGCACTTTTTTCTTTATTTTTGTCTCCAATCCCTGACTCAGCTAAACGACACGAGGTTCTGTACTGGTCAGTTAGGGTCGGCTCCAGTGGAACATCCCTTTTACATAAAATGTATTCAAGTCTGACATATGAATACACATAAGTGATCAACAAGCTTATCAAATGTCCAATTCTATTAGGAAACTACTTAATCAAGTTGGTCTTGAGGCAGAGGGAATGCTTTATAATATTAAAATAGTAAGAATGCAATTATAAGGATCAAGAATGCAATTATAAGGATCTTGCATTGATATGTGATTCAAAACTCAAAAAAATCTCAGAGTGTAAAATCTCCACCATGACTCTCATTCTCATTTTAACCTTGTATGGGATTTTTCACCAAATATTTTTTCCAGATTTCTGGTCTGGGGTTAATAATGTTTAAAATGTGATACATGATAATTTGCACTTTTATCTAAACAACGCTAAAGTAGTTCTCACTCTTGCCATAATGTGATGATCTAATCGTCCCTTTAATCATTCCAATGTTTTTAAAGAACAAAAAATAATGGGACTTTAAAAATATCTTTGATATGTGTTAATCACACTTTGCAAACTATCACTTTAGAAGTTGTCTCCCTTGTGAAACATTAATACAATCACAAGAATAATCCAGCATTATATGTGATAATTAATAAACTTATACATGTTTACCTAATATAATGTTCATTAATAAATGTCTGCCACTCTCAGGGTGTCATATAATGGGGATTAAACACTATAAAAGTACTCTTATTACAATACATTTTTATCTAGGGACCGAGTTCCAGGGCCCAAGTTTATAGAGGGCTGATTTGCTGAGGGCCAGTTATGCAAAGGACTGATTTGTCCTGCTCCCTTCCCATGAATTATGGTGTAAGGTTTCCTGAAAGGACAGAATCTAGTAAACTTGTATAAAGCAACAGGGTAGCCAACATTACTACTATCTTCTAAATAATGAAAAGTTTTTCTAATTTCTAGACAAAAAAACTTTAACATGTACGTTTATGCTGTTCAAAAACTCTCCAGAAAAATATATTTGTTTCTTTGTTCGCATATCTAAGAATACACCTACTTGAGTGACTTGTTGGGTCACATAGCAAAAACGTAAGTTACAAGAATAATAAACATGAGCAAATATGTCTTATGGGGTGTATCAACTCAAATTAACTAAATTGGTTCATGTAAGCCACATCATGTGGCCAAATTCAGCCAGTCTGTTGTTAGGCATGGACTACTTTTCTCACAGGTTCGCAGGAGAGAAATGAATGTATGTTTCATTTAGGACAGAAAACAACTTACATCTGGGAAGTACATTTTATTTAAATTGTTGACCTGCCTATGTTATACTTAATTGTGTCATTCACACAAAATGTTTCAGGTGATTGCTTGGTGATCATATCATTTCTGTTAATGGAGCATTTTCATTACAAATCCTGTGAAATTTCACTTTTGCTATCTATATAGACGTTATTTTAAAGAATTTTAAAGAAATTACAACATGACTGGACTACCATGACAGTTGTTAAGTAGATGTTATTTTGTATCGACAGTAGTTGTCGGTTTAGCATGGATCTAGTTATTAAACTGTGTTGTTGACTCATCATGAAACATTAGTAAGTTACTCAATTTCTTTCACTAGGTTGACCACCTAGATTTGAATCAAGTTGTAACATGCTTATAAAGACTTGTATATTAGATTATTTAATTATATATGTATTGCTTCTGTGTACATGCTTTGCCATTTTTTTATAATCTTAACATGTTATACTTTTCAGTTGGTATCTGTTTATTGTAAAGTGCTTTTTAAATGCTTCATGCTTGTTATAATATTACTATGCGCCTACTTATTTACAAATTTTATAATCATATTTTGAATTTGAAAATTTTCATTTCAGTGTATTAGTTTGAATTGCATAAATGCTCTGTTAATGGATAGCTACAGATTACACCCTCACCTAGCTCCACTAGTAGCTGCTTAGCTACTAACCTTTTCAAAAATATTTCTAATATTAATTGTTCCTTCTTCCGACTTTGTATGTCCAAATGTTGGGTGACCTTTAGAGGTCAATCGCTTTTAGTGTTTTTGTATTTTGGTAAATAGCTCATAGACATGACCACACTCTGATTTAACACATTATGTTTTTGTGGGTCGGTGTCAACTTTCGGGAAACCACACTCCAAAAATGTACTCTTGCATATTATTTTATTAATGTGTTATAATCGTTTTCTTCCATGTTATTAGTTATTTTCATTGCTTATAAATGTGAATCATGCTAACATGATGAAACTACTGTGTTGTTACTAGTCCTACTATCATGTATATACTTGTGTATCATAGAATTGTTAAACCTAGTGTTAGATTAAAAAACTTCTTATTCAAAACCCAGTAAACATTACAAACGTTTATAAACCGATGTTTACTGGGAACAAGGTTGTTTATTGCAGTGTCCATAAAAATGAAATCACATGACCTCTCAGGAAAGCATAGCACTGTTGGTCGACTGTAGTTTCGGAATTGAAACTTTATTTTTTTTAAAGTAGATAAGTAAATTTTATTGATGCAAAATTATCAACTACTGTGTGAAAATATTGTACTTTTATTTGCTAGTATCTGTATAGTGCATGTCACAGGCAATATGAAACATTTAGTGTACTAGGAATTAGGTAACTATGTAAATATACTGAAGATTTTCAAAGGGATAAGGTATTTGATAATGCATAAATAACCAAAATAAAAGACAAATAAAAGACTATAAATGGTGTACAGGGGTGAAAAAACAATACGCTTGTGTATAGAATATGTGAATTAATGAAGTCAAGATATGTCTGTACTTGGTCAGCCAACGTGGGCGATATTGACATTAATAAAGCTTAGAATTCGGGTACTCGGGTATGTGATTTCAGATTCAGGAAAATATCCAGGATTTGGGTACCCAGATATCTGGATACCCATTGAGATCACTAATTTAACCCTTTTCTGATTATCTGTGATCTCCATGGACCCTGTCTGCAGTAGTTTTGGGCAAAATGTGCTTATGATTCCTCAGTGGGAGAGGAAAGAAAACTATTGATGTTTTTCATCCTTGATTATGTGCCATAAGTGTTAAGTTATTGAAATCCACACTGTGAGAATTTCCTTCTATGCGTTGTCAAAAGTGTGGATCCCTAAAATCGTTTTCTGTCAAGTTTTCAAGGCATGGCCTGAGTTATTGTGACCACAAGTTTATAACAAATAAATGTACATTGGTATGTTTAGCTTTAACTTTTGTATCACGTTTATTGGAGTGAAAACAGAAAAAAATATCCTGGCGTTTACTGATGATATAATTGAAATAAATTATATGGCAAATAATTTACAGTGTCATATACGTAGATTTTATGAATCACGAGGAAACCAGCATTCTAAACAATCAGAGTGATGGATAAAACACAAAAACTAAGTATTTGTTCTTACAACAGTCAGGGACTAGGACCTGGTAAGGAACATTTTATCCAGTATTTATGTAACACAAATCACTTTACTTTTATTCAAGAGCACTGGCTCCATGAGAGTAATGTTCATTGGTTTGACAATCACATAACATCCATACAGTCACATGTTGTGTCTGGTATGTCTGATAAACTAGTCAATGGATGGCCCTATGGAGGTACTGCCATATTATGGAGAGATGACATCCTTTTATCTGTGGTACCAGTTCTGCATGACTGCAAAAGACTCTGTGCAGTGAAGGTCTCTGTTGATGAAATGAACATTATGCTTTGCAATGTTTATCTTCCTAGTAATCCTGATAAAAGTAAGGAGAATCTAGATGACTTTAAAGAGGTTATTAATTCTGTATGTTTCATTCTACAAGACTTAGATATTGACTATGTAATATTTGGTGGGGATGTAAACACTGATTTTTCACGTTTTAATGCTGAAAGTGTTAAAATATTAAAATCAATGATGGAAAAAGAAATGCTTCATATGATTGAAGCTTGCTCCATTGACTTTACATTTAAAAGTAAAATCAATGATTCTGAGTCTGTATTAGACTACATTTTTGTAAGCAGTAACCTTATAGACTGTGTAGAAAATTACTCTGTTTTGCATCGTGGGGATAACTTGTCAGATCACTGCCCTGTTATGTTAAATCTTAATGTACCTATCCACTGCTTTCAAATTGGCAGTTACAATGTTAATAAGCTTCAATGGCACAAGGCTAGTGTTGCTGACTTACAAAAGTTTAAATATACTATTGAGTCAAAATTGCAAGTATTAAATACTCTTGATGCAGTCTGTTGTACTGACTTTAACTGTAATAATAAATCTCATAAGGTACAGTTGAGTGAGTGCTATAACAGTATACTAAATGCACTATACACCGCAGGCAAGGAATGCATACCAATATCAGGTACTCGCAAACAAAAGTGTAAACCTGGTTGGGATGTCTATTGTGAAGAGTCCAGACAAAGATCAATCTTTTGGCATAAGATTTGGTGTGAAAATGGTAGACCAAGAAATGGGGTAATAGCTGAAATAAGGAGGAAAACTAGAGCAACATATCATTCTTGTGTTCGCTATATAAAATCTCATCAAAGTAAAATATGTGCAGATAAAATGGCCGTTTCTCTACTAAACAAAAATGCTAAAGAATTTTGGAGTGAATTCAATAAACATAAATCTTCAAAGACTAAAATTCCAAAGACTGTTGATAATGCAATTGGTGAAGCAGAGGTATGTGATATCTTTAGTCAGAAATATAAGACATTGTATAATTGAGTCTGTTATGAAAAAAAGTGACATGAAAATTCTAAAAGATGAGATTGGTGATTTGGTAACTCAAAAGTGTATTAAAGGTAACTGTTACAATACACATGTTATAAATATGTCTATGGTTATGTCAGCTATAAAATCTTTGAAAACAGACAAAAGTGATGGCAACGTTACAAAGATGTCAAACTATATTATACACTCTCCTCCATTACTGAGTGTCCATCTAGCATTATTATTCAATAGTTTTATGATTCACGTATTCCCCCCTGATGAAATCCTTAAGGGAACCATTATTCCTATCCCCAAAAACAAACGTAAATCTGTAAATGATTCAAGCAATTATAGAGGCATTGCTTTAAGCAGCATCTTTGGTAAACTTATTGACAATATTATACTTATGGTTAATGCACAAATTTTAAGATCTTGTGATCTCCAATTTGGATTTAAACCTAACCACTCAACAACTCAATGTACTTTTGTACTGAAAGAAGTGGTACAGTATTATATGAACCAAGGTGGTAATGTTTATTGCTTATTACTTGATGCGTCAAAAGCATTTGACAATGTTCATTATGTAAAACTGTTTCAATTACTTATAAAGAAGGGTTTGTGCCCATTAACAGCTAGATTTTTGATCAACTTATACACGTCTCAAAAACTGAATGTCAGATGGGACAATTGTGACTCCTTCAGTTTTCATGTTAGCAATGGTGTAAAACAAGGGGGTGTTTTATCACCTATATTGTTTTGTGTTTATCTTGATGAATTATTACTGAGGTTGAAGTGGACTAGGTTGTCATATTGGAAATGTTTCTGTTCCTGCAGTCAGTTATGCTGATGATATTTCCTTAATGGCCCCCACTGTCTCCAGCTTAAAATGTATGCTAAATATCATTAAAGACTTTGGACAAGAATACTGTGTCAAGGTAAACCCGGATAAAAGCAAACTCCTTGTGTTTGGTAAAGTTTGTAACTGCCGTATTGACATAAATTTTGATGGGTACTCAATATCTGAAACAGATTTTGCAGATCATCTTGGCCATATAATTGACGCCAACTCTAGAACAAAAAGCCTTGACAAAATTTGCAGTGACATTGTTTTGAGAATTAACTTTCTTTTGAGTAACTTCTCCAGTTGTAATTATCTTGTGAAATATAAGTTGGTGAAGCTTTACTGTATGGCATTGTATGGTGGTATGTTATTAGATTTAACCAATAAAGACATTGATAGACTTTATGTTACTTGGAGAAAATGTATACGTAAACTGATTGGGATCCACTATAGAACTCATTCACAGTAGTATGTAACAATATACCTATTGAGAATCAGATTCATAAACGGTACGTAAAATTTGTAAGGGGAATAGTCAGAAGTGAGAATGAAGTAGTCAGCCTTTGTGGTAAATTAATTATGAAAGGAAGTCAGTCTGAAGTATCTAATAGTATAATTTTCCTCATGTCAAAATACGGTATTTCTGAGAATGAAATTTGTGGCAAAGACTTTATTTATAAAAAAATAACCAATCTTCCTGAATTATGTGATAATGACATCATAAACATAGAAAATATAAGGTCACTATTAGCTTTGAGGGATGACATAGAACATTTAGAAAAAACTACCATGTTCACAAAACAAGATATTGATATTATGTTAGAATACTTCTGTATCACATAGCAGTTGTCTGCTTATTTGCTGTGTTGCAATGTACATAATTATCTAAATAGTTATCTTGTTTGTTTGTTTGTTTGTTTGTTTATATGTATGTATGTTTGTAAACTGTGTATATCAATATATACGAGCAATAAATAAAAATAATATAATATCCACTATTTCATACTTAGTTTCTCAACATTCAGTTATTTAGCTAAGTAACTAGGCACTTTGTTGCACTGACAGTATATATTATGTAAATTGGTACCTCTCAGTATTCTATATACACACACACATTTGGCCTTGCAATGTGGTGAGACTCAAATACAGGGGACAAATAAATGTCACTTCACTACACCTGGAGTGAAACACACTATGATGTGGGTATAGACTCATTACAGTTTGATCTCTTCCCTTTTAAGCTTGATTGATTTTCTTCTCCCTTCAAGCACAATCCAAAATTCTACTAGCAAAAAAATCGTACTAAACATAATAGATTTTTAAAAAATCAATTTTAAAGCACCATTATTCTGTCAGAATTTTTAAAAATATGAGTGAATGTTTTACTTGTACAAGTTACAACAAGGAAGATTTATTTTTCAAATATTGTTATTATATACAAATGTATTTATCACTAAAATTTGTTTCAGCTAATTATGAATTACTGATATCTGGTACATTGACCTCAAATATTTAATTTTGACCTTTGAACTTTGTGCCAGATGAAATGGGATTAAACTACTAAAGGGACCTTCTATCTTCCAAACATAAAGGAAACTATTCACTGTGAATCTTTTCAGTGACATTTTGCCTTGGATACTTGTTTCAACTTTAAATAGGAGATTCCCTGGCATATTACCCACTCTCCCCTTCTTAATTTCTCGGTTTGAGTTTCAACACCACTTTAAATTGGAAAGTTGGAAGGTTCTTGCCTTATGTGAGAATTTTTACCAATTGGTTTCCACTGCTTTCCCTCGACTCAACTACATATCCTGGTATTGTTTTGATAAGATAAAAAGGATGACGGACCATCTACCTTCTATTTGAACTGTGGAATAACTTATGTAAGAAAAGTAAGAAAGATGTAAGAAAGTTATGAATTGAGAAAATGAAATGTATTTAAAAGCTTTCCAAGGGCAGTTTTGTTTCGTCCAGAGTTTTTAAATTTTACAATGTGCTTTCTCCTTCTTTAATGAGCTAAAGTGTTTAGTTTTCAACAGTCCAACAGTTGCAATTATTGTTTGAAAAGCTGGATAATCAGACAGACAGGGGCCAGAAATGGAGATTTCGTTTGCTTTGTAAATGTGTCAAAATTGAATGTTTGCACACCTTTCAGCAGCTCTGGTCACATAGTGATATTTCTCTACAGAACTGCACGTGTTCAGAACTGGGTTCAAAAATCCAGTTCTGAACACGTGCAGTTCTGTAGAGAAATATGACACAAATTTGTCTAATCACTGTGGAACACATCTGACTCAAGAGAAATGTGACACAAATTTGTCTAATCACTGTGGAACATATCTGACTCAAATACCAGAGCCAAATAACAGAATTATAATAATCATCAAAATACGCTTTTGAGAGGATACTATATTCTCTTCCATATTTCACGAATGGACTTAAGCCTGTTTTTGGGCTTAAGTTTAAGACTTTGGTCTTAAATTCTGTCAAAAATGTGCGGGCTCTGGGCTTAGACTTAGTGGATTTCACAAAGGGGCTAAGTCCATGAATTTGCTAAGTCCGTAGTCTTAAATGTAAGTCTGGCTAGTAGTGGGCTTAAATTTTGTAAACAAAACTTAAATATGGCTGCCAATAGAAGGAGATTTTATTATTTAAATGTAAGAAGGGCATTGTGAAGGGAAAGAGTTTTTAAGGATCGAAATGACCCTCCAGAGAACTTATCTGATGATGAATTGTTGTTCAAATGTCATTTCTCAAGACAAGGGATACTGTTTCTCTGTGATATCCTTTAGCCCCATCTAGGCAGAGCCATGAACGGAAGCCAACCGGTGCCTGTGTTACTACAAGTTTTGCCTGGGCTGTATTTCTTTAGCACTGGGTCCTATTATAGAGTACTTGCCGACAGCTGTGACATTAGCCTTTCTGTATCCTCAATTTGCAGAATGGTGCACAAGTTTGGTGATGCTATTTGTAGCATGAAAGGGCATTTCATTAAGTTCCCAACTTCTCCAAATCAAATTATCCACAACCAGAATAAGTTCTTTTCTCAGCACAGAATACCCAATATTGTTGGACTAATAGATGGGACTCATGTCCAAATAATAGCCCCCACAGAAAATGAAGACACCTATGTAAACAAGCTGCGAGACCACTCAGTAAATTGTCAGATTGTGGTGGACTCTGATTCATACATCATTAACATAGTTGCCAAGTGGCCTGGCTCAGTACACGACAGCACAGTTTTAAATGAATCAAGCATGTCGGAGTACTTTGAAAACATAAACAGGCAGGCAAAGGTGCTCCTTTTGGGGATACAGGTTATGGGTGTAAAAGCTGGCTATTGACTCCCTATCGCAACACAAGGAATCCACAACAAGAGAGATTCAATAGGTTTGATTTTTTAAAATTCTGGCTGTATTTTTTTTAATTTGAATGTTTGATTTGTATCTCATTAATGGTACAAGGTTTTGTACTTGTTGTCAATAAGCATCCATAATCCTATCCCATTCATAATGCTCTCATGTTTAGTGCTACTGTAATAAATGATGCATTTCCTTGTAAATTGATTTAAATATAAATAAATATTTGATGTTCAGGAAAATTATAACTGAAATAAAAGTTACTCCCTTTACAAAGTGCTGTATTTTATAATTGTTTAGGTAATCAGAATTAAGCTTGTTTAGCACACACATTTAATGATTGTGCCAATGCTGATCAAAAAATGTTCAACTGTATGAAAGGCATGTATAATATAAGTAATTATTCCAGTGGGAGACAACATGGGGAAGAGGGCTGACCATATATTGTTTCAATTTTTAAACATCCGACCTAAAATGAATTCTAACAGCTCCATAAATATTGTCATTTTAGATTTTTTATTATCCGTGATCTTTCTGTTATCCAAATTCATTGATTACAACCCCTCAAGGTTCAGATAATACAGAAACTACCATTGTTACCATTGTCAATGAATTCCTTTTGTGGCCTTAATTTCTTAAAAAACAATTTTATAAGTTCTACATGAGGAAATGTGCAAACCTGAGTAGGTGCATTATAACCTCTATTATCCAACGCTTTATTTCTGCAAATTTCAAGTATTTTACCCAAAACATACTCTCCCACCTCCATTGAAAACTATTGCATAAATAAATGTGCTTTTAACCTACATTTCAGTCAGCTATAACACAGAAAAATTGCAGCCCTTTAACTCATTGCATAGCTGAAGAAAAGGTACTTTGAAATTCTTTCTGTTGAGCTAATCAGTTGTAACTCGAAACCTTCCTTCACCTCTACTCTAAAACTCAAAACACAGAGTCAGCTGACACAGAGCCTGTTCACGGGCATTGATTGCTTGTCTTAAGTGTATATATGCTTTTTATTTTCAGAGCACACAAGTCATGTCGATGTCTAGTTGAAAGGGCCATTGGGCAGCTTAAACGACATTGGCGGGTACTGCGAGTCAGTCCCCAGAAAGCAGGAAAAATCACCGTTGCATGTGCAGTTTGCTGATATTAATGCTGATAAAGGCAAAGTCAAGCTTTACATCATGCTCAGTACCCAAAGTCATACAGGTACAGGTCCTCACCCTTGCCATTTGCTTGGGTAAAACTAAGATAGACAAGACAGCCTTGGAGCAGAATGCAAAAAAATGTTAAATATTAGACCACATAGGACACCCTTGTTAACACATTTTAAAGTCCTGTCAGGAAATTTTTTGGCCCAAAAGTGTTGGTTGGTTCAGATATGCCTTTATTTTAAATTTAATATTGACTGGTCAAGGTAAATGGGGTTTGTTAATTTTTAGATTTAAAACTTCCATTATACCAGAGATTTATTAACACATCATTTTTTTTAAATTACCATAAAGTCAGTATTATACAATCTTATATGTTCCAGTTGTGCAATATATTTTTGAATCATCAGGGCCAGTGGTCCAACCTCGGCCTGACCCAAACGCAGTTGTCCAGTTTCAGGGGGTTGAGGAAACTTCTATGAGACACTACATTGCTCAGAATATGTGAGACAGTATTCCCACAGTAAGTTCCCTATTTGTCAATTAAGAAATATTCATAAGAAGCTTTATTAAATGGATACAGGTTTATTGAAATAAATAATTCTTAAGATCAACAATGAATAAAATTAATTAATGGATAATACACACATCATTAGAAAGCAAAATAAGTCATAAAAACTTAAATTGCACAAATTTTCATACATGTTTAACACATTTTTCACATATATAAAAAATTCATCAGTTGTATAAGTCACGGTGAATTACAAGATGTAATATTATGTGAAATGTCTTTAAAAACATTTAATGTTGATAATAAATTAACAATTAATTGAATAAATAAATTTTGCTACTTAAATTTTTATAAACAGGGACAGTCTTTGTACATTAATAATTTGCACATAATTACTTTATACATATTTTATAGGTTAATCTAGTGTCACAGATGGTGAAACAGAAGTTAAAAAGAAAGACTACTTCAACGTTGGCAACAGAAGAGAATAAAACATTAACAATATAATAAGTCTATAATACAAATATCCATTCCACTATGACTGGTTACACATGTAGTCTGCAATGTTTATGATGGAGCGATTTAAAGATATGCACAATCTTAAATTATGCATGTGCAAATTTGGGATTCAAAAAACATGCAGCAATTTAGAAACACAAGCAATCTAAAAATTATTCAGCACCAACTTAAAATATTTCTTAAATTTGAATTGCTTACTTATTTCTTTTTCCAAGTTCCCTTGTTGGTCTGTTTTAAAGTAAGCATATTAGGAAAGAAACACCAATTACTGGTGAGTCTCAGGAATAGAAATGATATTGGCTTTTTTTTCAACTTCCATAATTTGGGAAATTTGACATTGCATTGTAAAGGGGTTCGGATCCCGGCCTGGGCGCTTCATGTTGGAAAGTTGGTAGTTACTTGCCGATGCCCGGTGGTTTACAGTGCAGTATGCACTGGGTTCCTCCACCTGTAAACTACCCGTCTCAATATGACCCTGGCTGTTGAACGCGACGTAAAACAACAAATAAACAAATTGCATTGTGAACCCACTGACAAACTACATTTACACTAAATATTAAGTTCTATAAATCTGTAATCTTTGGATCTCAGCTTCACGCAAGCACAATTGGCAAGATCGTGCAGATTTCAAATCTGTTGCTAACAGTTGCAAGTATTATGTGTGACAAAATTTCATGATAGTGTATTTTCACGAATTGTTTTTTGTGAGAAAAAGTTGCATTTGGCTTCATTTTCCAAAACTAATTGGATTAAAAAAGCAATACCTGTTCATCAGGGTTTGTCTATCCATCCAACAGTCTGTAAATATATCACTAAAACATTTGTGCATGGATTTTTTTGATACACATTCACAGTGCATTTATACATAGCGAGTTTAATTAGTAATATGTTTAAAGAAAATATCCAATTTTTTGTCCTTGTGTTGTAAACTGAAAACTAGTTTGCCTTGTTGTAGGTCTCAAAGTTATAGAAATGTGAAACTGATTTTTAGAGGAGAATTTAAAAAAACAATTATTACTTATTTTTAGAAACCCATAACCAGTTTTGAAAAATTTAAAGCAAACTGCAACTTAGGATGAAATGATTTTAATTAACAGACATATTCAAATGTGGGTCTAGAATGCAATTTAAAAATTTTTTCGAAATGTGCCAAACTAAGGGATTTTCTTGTTCTTGATAACAAGACATTAGCTGGTTTTCTGTGTTTAACAAAATGTCATTTTGGATCATTGCCTGTTCAATGATACTTGTTTGAGCTTTCTCATTTTCAACTACATCGGTTTTTCTCTTCTTGTTCTTAGAATTTTTTTCAATGTCTATTTCCAATGATTTGTTTTGTAGTTCATAATTTTTTTATTTGCTGTTCCAGTTACTTGATTTCTAGTTTCCCCTTCTCCAAGTCCTGCTTCAGCAGCTCCATTCTTAAGTCTTGCTCTGATATTCTTTTTCTTTTTGGTGCCATTGAACTTCCTCCTGTCTGAAAAACGATGTTAAAAGGTGTCCAAGTGAGCATAATATTACAAAAATTTTTCAATAATAATATTTATGTATCAAGACAAAGCCTAACTCTGACAGATATATATAAAATTTAAAGTGTATATGTGTACTACAGTTAAGCGGTGCAACTGAAGATTTTGCACATTTACTGGTGTCACAACTTTATAGTAACAGAAGTAAAAGTTTACATTTTGTACTATTTGAGACTGATGATGCCTGTTTTTTATTTTGTAATGTTTGAAAAAAAGTAAATAAATTTTTATATAGCAGTAATTGTTATTTTGAAAATTTCTTAATTTCTCTTTGCATTATGTATGACAGACTAAGGCGGCTCAAGTGAAAGTTAAACATTAATGCAGCAGAACCGCAATTATCTGACACTATTATTTGACTTTTCAGTGATCCAACCTTGACTTTAACCTCCCAAACACATTTAAGCCAGTTACTTTGGCCTTTCAGTTAACCAGCAATAAGTAACAGCAGAACCTCTATTACCTGGCATTATTGAGAGAATATGAATTAGGGTGGAAAAAAGAATAGTTTGATGACACAGCTGAAATATTAGGCTAAAATAGAGTTGCATTAAGATAATAAGGACTGTGTTTTATTGTAGATATATAGTACTCAAGATGGAAGAAAAAATGGAACACAGTGTACTTAGAGAATTATTTTACATTTCATCATAACTTATTTATTTTAATAAACACATCTACATGAGTTGTGGCTGTTTCACTTTTATACCTATGTTTTGTTTTAACTCAAAGGAATTTACCATTACATATGAGTTTAATTTCTCATTCGTGGCAGCAGCTTTTCCCCTGTTGCCGCTTCCTCACTGTGGGTTGTTGACCTACTAATTTATGTGTATAAATATAGAGTTAACATAAATTGTTGGACAAACTTAAGAAAACAGTCCTACAAGTGGTCACAGTGTATAAGGAACTTTAAATGAAACATGGATTAAATACTACAAACTCAGAGTGCAAATCTCCACCATTACCGAAATGTATTTCTTACATTTCCTGATGATATATGAATATCCTTCCACAATTTCAATTCAAAATTCAAAATCTGTCTTGATTTCTTTAAAGTTTTCCTATTCATAAACATTCACAAACTTCTTCATGTATGAAAGTAGCACTGTAATGTTATATGCTTGCCTTTGCATTGGAATGCTGATAAAGCAAAGACAATGAAATACTCACTCATTTGGTACCACTGCACTCTCCAGGTCATCTCCAAAGCCAACAATTTTTTATGCATCTTCATTGGGAGGGGTTATAGCAGGTCCACCACCTATAAAACAAAAAAAGGGACACTTCAATCATTACTTTTTCTTCAGTCAAAACTTGGCTAGATTACTTCAATTGAAAAAAATATTGAAGACTACATATACTGGTAATTTTTACATTACTCATTTACACTTGAAATTACATAGACTACATATCTAGATTGCACATATTGTTTTAACTTCCACTTTTCCTTTCATTATATACATATAATTGTAATTGTTTCCCCCAAAATGTTGATCCATAATGCACTGTTACAATGACCTTAATTTCTCCAAATATATGGATCAACAATGTGCTAATATAGCATTACTCTTTATGAGAACATTATTAGACTGTATTCTCAATTGGCTGTTCCAGAAAAAGGGGAGGGGGGAACATTATCAAACAATGTGTGAAACATACAATTGAATTTAATTTGATAAATAATGATTAATTATTTTTCTTTTTTGGATTTGCAAAAATAAAGTATGCAAATATGGAAAAGTTTACTAAGTTCCTCATACAGAGATAAGGAATATCAGAGTTTTAAATAAAATTAACTTGTCAAACTATAAACCCCTTTTGGGCTCCAACACAATTTCCTTGGTGCCACTATGAAAATATATAAATGACTACATTTCACTTGTGCAAACCGGCCACTGGGAAAAAAATCAATACTGCAGGCAGAATGTTCTCACCACGAGGATTTGTTGTGTCTGCATTTTGTGATGAGAGTGATAAATGTTACAAGCATGACAGGTACATAATATATTTTCAAGGATAGATCAGTTAAAACTTTGCCAGAAACCTTTGGATATCATGACTTCAATAATTAATACATGGTACAAAATTTGTACTATATGGAAAGTGAATAGGATATTTTACAGCAACATACAAACTGCAAATACTTGGACACAACAGTAAATGGCTGGATATTTGTTCAAATATGGCGCCAAAATGTACACAAACTTAACATGAATCTGGGAAACTCATTTTGTATGCTGTTCGTTAAATGCTGCATATTAATTTTGTGTTTTCTACTTCAAATGTTATATTTGTGTGCTGCTGGATCAATAATATAATGTACTGTACTGCACGTACATTAAAATGGAATGTTATACAAGCAGTCATATGAAAAAAAAATATGGTTGACTTTCTTTTGATAAATTGAAAAAAAAACACATGTTTCCTTTGTAGGTGTGGCATATTTTGCAAAATACTTTAGATGTGGTTTGTCAAGGATACATTTGAAAAAATGGATATTGTGGCCACTGTATAAAGGTGGTGTAGGAAATAGTGGTGTTGGCAGTGAAAAGTTTGTTTTAGCGTTCGCCAGGGTAGACGTCGTTTTTACGATGTGGCTTTAAATTTAATTTGTACCATCGAAAATCGCCTAAAAATCACAGTATTTGTCATTTTATCCCATCATTTAGAAAACATCTTGGTGAAACTACAAGAAAATAAGTATATATTATCTTTTGACCCTGTGAAATTAAATGTTTACCTTCAAACGGGTATTATCACCCACCCGATAATTCCCGCAGTTCTTTTCCTATTGTTTTCACAACAACCAGATTGACTGTTTTACTTACAAAGCACAGATATAGAATAACCAAAATAAATTGTATCAAATATAAAGCCTAGATATACCATCTATACCTATCTTCTTTTCCATTGTTTTTACTCAACATGTTCAGATATACATAGTCCAGTTTATTTCATTTACTCCATATATATGCACAAATTTTTTTTGCTACTTTCACAATCTAATACATCTTTCTCTTTTGGCTCCATTGTGTAGACAGGTTTGTACATAGGGAAGGTAAGTGCACCTTTGCTAAAATTTTAATTTTTGGCCTCTGTTGGTCTGGCAATTGCACTTTACGTTCAACTAACCCAGTAAGTAGATTTGTCATCATTTCAAATTTTTGGCTCCAAGTTACACATTTTTAGTCATACATATGCCTTCCAACAATATCCTTCAAAATGCACCTCTTGCATTTTGCTATTTACCTCATACTGAGCGGCATAAGAGTCTGTGAGTCATCTGAACCGACCATACAGTCAGGTCATCCTGTGACCATTGAGTCGGGGATTCACCCATGTATAGATAGCATCAACTGTGCCTATCTGGCTTTCCAGGGTCACTGCCGAAGGGTGACACACAGTTTCCAGAATATAAGTCCATGGTCCTCATTGCTCCTAGCTCTTTTGGGTGACATCAGTCTCAATCCAGGCCCTGTTTCTAGATATCTCAATGGTTGTCTTCTCAACATTAGATCTGTCAGGAATAAGTCAGCTTCCTTTCGGGAGTTCGTGAAAGATAATAATGCTGATCTTTTAGCTGTCACTGAGACATGGCTTAGGCCAGAGGATACTAAAAGTTTTATTTGTAGTATCACCCCTCCTGGCTATAAGTTCACTCATGTACCTCGAAACGTCAAGAAAGGGGGCGGAGTTGGCTTTTTCATCAAGGAGGACCTGAGCTTTGAGCTATTGTCAGGTTTTTGAAAGTACCTCCATTCAGATTAGCACTAAGGGTGTAAGGACGTTATATTTCATGTAGTCTATAGACCCCTCAAAGTCCCAGTTCTTGGACGAATTTGGCATGTTCCTCGAAGGTGCTGCTTTGTCGGGCTATGAAAACATTCTCCCTGGAGATCTTAATTTTCATCTGGATCAACATGACACCTGAACACTAAAATTTTATGACATCCTCGAGCAATTCAGTTTTACACAACTTGTCAATACACCCACACATATTCAGGGACATATTCTGGATGCTCTATGTGTCAGGGATTCCTTCTCCTGGGCCATTAGTCCCAAAGTTATTGGGGGACTATCAGACCACCAGGCAATCATGTTTAGCCTTGTCTTCCCCGGCAGAGAATCCTGTAAGTTTCAATGTGTTTACACTCGTAAAATTCACAAGATAAATATCTTAGATTTTAGAAATGATATCCTGAGTTCTGACCTCATTAGATGCCCGTACAAAACTGCCAGTCTTCTCAGTCATCAATACTTTAACACCTTGAGACGCCTCCTTGACAAGCACGCCCCAATGAAGAAGAAAAATATACCGAGGCATGCCGAGACTGGTTTCATGAACTCTGATATCCTCAAGGCAAAACGACTCAAGAGGAAATATGAGTGGGCATGGCGTCGTGAAAACTCAGCCAGTAATCGTAGCCGATACCGGGCTGCAATCAATCACTATAATTTCCTGCTTGAGAAGTCGAAATGCAATCATTATTCCAACATTGTGGCTGAAAATCAAGGATATCCTAGAGCTTTGTGGAACTGTTTCAAAAAGATTTTACACAAGTCCTCTGTTGCTGTTCTACCAGACTGCACAAATAAAACCGACCTTGCAAATACTTTCTGTAAGTTCTTCTATGACAAAATCCTTAAAATTAGATCCACACTGCATTCATCAACACCATCCTCAGTCATTAGACCCAACCTCACAAAAAATACTCTGTCCTCCTTCACACCTGTGTCCGAAGAAGACCTTCTAAAAATTTTAAAGTCCTCACCATTCAAATCTTATGACCTTGACCCAATTCCAACATCACTGGTCAAGGAGTGTGCTGATATTCTCATCACCCCCATCACTAAAATTGTTAATTATTCAATCAAAGAAGGTAGTTTCCCCAACTGTTTTAAGATGGCATATGTCACCCCCCTTCAAAAGAAACCTAGCCTTGATAGAAATATTCTCAAAAACTACAGGCCAGTGTCAAACCTCAGTTTTATATCAAAACTTATTGAGAAGGTGGTGGCAAAGCAGCTAAATGAATTTATCTCACGGGAGGGGTTTTTAAATGTCCACCAGTCTGCTTACAAGAGTTCCCACTCCACTGCATTGTTAAAGATTTAAAACGATATAGCTCTCTCAGTGGACTCAGGAAAAGCTGTGGCCCTAACATTATTAGACCTATCCGGGTCGTTTGACACGATTGATCAGTTTCTTTTATATGACTGCTTGCATGACTGGTTTGGTCTAGATGGTACTGTTTTGTTGTGGATCAAATCGTATCTTTCAAACTGTAAACAAAAAATTAAAATAGGTGACAGTTTCTTTGAGGCGGTAATTCTCCCCTTCGGAGTCAACCAAGGCTCCGTACTGGGTCCTCTCCTTTTCACTCTTTACACTAGTCCCCTCAGTCAAGTTATTTCAAAATTCAATGTCACTCATCACCTATATGCCGATGACACCCAGATCTGTTTAGCAGTTGACTCCAGGAACTTTGCTTCTAGCATGGAAGAGCTGACCGAGTGTCTCAAGTCAGTACAGGAGTAGATGGATGGTGTTAAACTAAAACTAAACCCAGAAAAAACTGAATTTATCATTATAGGTCAAAAAGCCATCAGAAAATTGCTGGCACCAAATTTTCCTGTTCCACTCCTACAAAACAATATCTCTCCATCGGTGGAAGTAAAGAATCTGGGTGTTATCTTTGACTCAGACAACTCCTTTGACAATCATGTTGCGAAGGTTCCTTAGATTCCTTAGTGTTGACACTGCAATACTTCTGGCAAACGACATGGTCAGTAGTCATCTGGATTACTGTAACTCTTTACTCTATGGGGTAAGCAAGTCCAACATAGCTAAACTACAGAGAGTGCAAAATGCTCTTTGCCGCATCATCTTCAGACTTGACAAAATGAGTCATGTTACACCCTTTTTGGAAAAACTCACTGGCTTCCCATTCAACATCGTATCCTCTTTAAGTATAATCTTCTGGTATTCAAGGTTATCAATCTCTCACAGCCCCTGTATCTTTCAGCTTTAATAAGATCGAGCAGTCTCACTCACGGCAACAGGCTATCTGTCTCCGCAACTCACCCTAAGAAACTCATAGGCAGATGTAGCTTCGCAGTAGCCGCACCATCTGAATGGAACAAGCTGCCACACACTGTCAGATCTCAACAAACAATAGATGGCTTTAGAAACCAGCTAAAGACTCACTTGTTTAGGCTGGCATATCCCCCACCTTAGTTACACCCTGGCGGGCGCTTTTTGGATGTTGACCCATGCCTGTCCCTGGACTCTCCCTTCTTGGACTTAAGCGCATTAGAGGATTTGTATCAATTTTGCGCTCTATAAATCCTACTATTATTATTATTACTATTATTAGTACATTGTTTGTGGTTTTAGGCCCAAAAAATAATAATAATAAATAAAAGGAACACTATTATAAACACTTGTAATATTGTATTTACGTGGATTTAACACGTAATATGAAAGAAATAAATAGCCTTAAATACGGTGGTTTTATGGACATATGTTACACAGAACCTCCATTATCCAACCCTATTGGGGGAGTGTCACTGAAGATGGATAATAGAATGGTCGGATAATATAAAGGCTAAAATAACAGGCTTAATTAGAATCGGAGGGCGATTTTGATGGAGTATAATTGAAAATTCGGATAATAGACTTGCTACTGTATACTGTATGGCAAAACAAAATGAATGTTTTAATTAGAATGGTATGTATAATTTTTAACTTACCGGATCCCTTGCAGTAATTGGTGTACTGTCGAACACAAGACACTGCACTATTACTTATGTTTTTCCGTTTTTTTTCGAACTTGTTCAACGCTTCTTCCTTAAAAACCACATATCCCATCCCCAATTTTTATCTATATCTCCTTCGGCACCTGATTAACCTTGGCAGTTATCTCTGCCCACAGTTCTCCCTTCCTCTTGGCAGTTACAATGCTGCCAAAAGCAGCATTTAGTATGCTACTATATTTTACACACAACTCCCTTAAAGTATCAGTCTCTTTGGCCAATTACCATTCCTATGCCTTTTTCCATAATTTACTGTATCCCTCTCCATTTTATTGATTAATGAAGCAGACTACATTTACCTTTCTTTACATCTCATTTCAAATCATATTCTCATTACAGCCTCAATTTCAGTGTGGTTATTAAAAATCCATTTTTACAACTAAGACCAAAGTCTTAGATTTAAGCCCCTGACTTAGCCAATAAAGGGACTTATAGTCCTTTAGTGAAATCGGCCCTTGTATGAAGTATTGACATCATTATGGATGACATCATTCAATCAACCAATGAAAAGCAAATACATTTTCTATATGAGAGAAAAGGGTTAATAATATATGTGTAAAGAATAACAACACAAACAGCTTGTTTAGCAAGGTTAAGCTTATATTTGAACTACAATTTATCTTCATCACACCTCTCCCTTATCAATAATCTCTTGCAATACAAAATGTACAAACTCACATGAAAAAGATTTAATGTTAAGGAATAGCATTTAAAATGTAACTGACATGTAAAAATGTAGATTTCATTACAAATAACATTGATAGTAAATTTGAAGATTTAAATGACAAGATCACTACAGTTGAGAGCACTGTTTATGATATAGACATAGACTTGGAGGAGTGAGGACACAACTGGGACAGGTTACAAAAGTATGATGATGTCTATGTATATATATTGTTAAAAACATATATCAACACAAGGATTTTATTTAAATGATATGATTTTGAAGTGACACTGAAATTTGAAAATGTGCATTTCATTATAGATAACATCAACAGTACATTAGAACATTTGTTACGTGATCAGACCAATACAATTGATACAAACCTAGAAAATGTAAAAGGAAAGGTAACTGCAGTTGACAGCAATATTGATGACATAAACACAGACCTTGAGGAAGTAAAGACACAGTTGGGACACGTTACAGAGTGTAGGTATTTCACCTTACAACTTCTTGTATGAAAAGTATTGACACTTTCAGTATATGGGGAACACAAATTCGGATTATGATAAAATACATCAGTGTCTTACATGAATGCATTATGGTTTCCATATTTTAAAAAAATACCTCTTTTAAGTTTCCGTATTTCAAAAACAATATGTAGAATATTATTACACATTAGAAGAATCAATGACTGAGTGACTAACATGTTTTGCATGATAATTATAATGTCACAGTGCATCTCTGTAAATATGTGTGCAAGTCCAGATCATGATAACATCTGCACTAACACACTGTACTGTTATGACCTTAGCTGTTTAAATAATGTAAACTCTAGATCTGGCCTTTGATCAACTTTTTGTTTTCACTTACATCGAATGATTTTCATATCATGTAAATACTGCCAGTGCTTTGCACCAATGTAAAATGATTTCTCATTTTATTCATATAACAGTGCCTTACATGTATGTACTGTGGTAATGACATTGACCACATCATAACATCGGCTTACATAAATATATCATGGCTATTTTCCTGTTTTGACAGGTTACTTGTCTTGAGCTACAGCTGTAAAGTGTAATAAGGTGAATTAAAACCTACTTATACACAAGAGCGTATAAACTCACATTGATGAAGCACTATATCTGGATGTACCCTATGACAATACACTAATCTCTGCTGAAACTGTACCTGTAATGTAGTATTGTATCCAAAAGAAATCTGTCATTAATGTATGTGCAATCACAGTAAAATTAGTTGGGAAATGCCTGAAAACCAATCAATGAACACTAAAACTTCATGCTGTTCATTAATACATTATTTTGTTTCAGTCAATACTTTTGGTGAACAGTTTACATCCATGTGATGATTGGGCAATGCATAATTCAACAAGGCCACTGCCAGAGCGATTATCTCCCGCCATGGCGGCCATTTTGTTTTTAGAACTAGACCAAAATTACTATTATGCTTCCTTTACTAGCCATATATTTTTTATGTATTGGCTATGGCTGCGATTTAGTTTTTCAAAATGGGGCCAAATATTTGCAAAATCCGGTTGTTATAGTCATAAATATTACCTGCAAATTTGATATCTTTATAAATGAACAATATACAGGTTACATCACAATGGATAGTTTCATGGTCAGGGAAACCAGTATTTACAGATGGTCAACGTTCTGCACTGTAAACTGCAGATTATCGGTAAAAACCTACCAACTTTTCCACATAGGGTCTGGGGTTTGATCTGCAGAACTCAGAATTGGGAGGTGAGTGAGTTACCACTATGTCACCGTGGCCCCTGAAAGAATTTAGAATATGTTACGTTGTGTGTAGGCTGAACAGGTCCATTCATGTTACACCCTTCTTGATTAAACTACGCAGGATGCACAAGGTGTCGAATATTATTAAAGCAATTTTCTTGCATACAAAGCATTTTTTTAACCTACCTCCTTGTCTTTTATCTATCACTTAGTAATCTTCTCACATAGGCAACCACTTTCTGGATTACTTGACTAGACACAACAAATGCATAGTAATATGCAGTTGTTCAGTAGCTGCTCCTACAGAATGTAAATATCGTAATAGATACATATTTAACATGCAGAATGTCAGTGCCATGAGTAGTTATTTATTCAAATTACCAGCAAAGTGGGATTAGATTAAGGCAGAGACTTGGGACATATTATGAAACTTCACACAGCCTACGCCTTATGCACAAAGAATAACCTTATGAAGTTAAGTAAATAATATACAGATCAAATATTAAATCCATTGTATATATTGTGTTCTACATTACCACGGATCAGAAACACAACGTCTCGAAGGATAGGAACATAATTTATCCAATTTTAAGATAAGTATTTTGGTACATGTGTTGCTATTTTTTTATATTTACTTGTTGATATGAACACTTTACATTAAATATAATCTGGTCAAATAGTTATATTGTGTCATAATTACAAGTGTATTAACTAAATTCCTAAATTTAAAGAGCAAATAAACCAACGTTTTTTCAACAAAGGCCCAACAGATACACAGTTCCATGTGTCTTTCAGTCGTGAAGTTGCCAATTTTAGGAGATACACATATCACAAAAGAATCAACCGTGTCATAGCATGTGTAATTTATAAACACTAATCTGATTATCTGACTATTATTACAATATATGCAGTAGTCACGTAATAGACATTTACTTGAAATTACTTTTCGTAAAGTGTATTGTTATTCATGCCAAGATAACACTATTTTGTGCATTGGTATCTGTAAACTTTTTTCCTGTGTATTAACAAAATATTCATGGACCTGAGAAGAGAACTGAGATCTGGCTTATACAGGTTAAAGAACAAGCTATCCCACATATGGAACCCCATTTTAAATTATTAAATTCAACAAATAGTAAGTGTTGTTTCAATAATATAATTTTACAACAATTACAGCCCAGTATAATGATGTAAGTGACACTGCAAATTTTTCAGTACATTCATGAAATGGAAAACATATTTCAGAATTTTTAAGATCATTCCTGAAGATATAACCTGTGACTGTAAGAAGGTAGTAATGTGGAAAGTGTAATATTAAGGCCAGATGTAACATATGACCAATAAACAGCATTTCCTTACAGACTTTTTTTTGTCTTTTAAATGACTAATAATTTTTAATGATGAAGAGATCAATGAAAGATGAATGCATTAAACAAAATATAATTAATTACTATTAATTAATCACAAATTCATTTATAAATTCATTTCGACCATCCTATTTTATAAATTTATAAAATTTGTCTAATGCTTGAGTGATAGGATTACACATACAAAATAAAATATTTTGATATAAGGTATTCCATATACTTGTCAGGGCCACAGCAGCACAGTGATAAAACAATTGCGGGAATCGCTGCCTCCTCTCAAATAGGAAAACTGGTAGTTGTTTGCTAATGGTCGCCAGTTTACAGTTCAGAACCTTGACCAACTGCTCATAAAACTACCAGTCGTAATATGACCTTATGGTGTTGAAAGCGACATTAAAACACCAAAAATCCATTTACATGTCTGATGTTTATTCTGACACATATTTTGATTCATGTGAAAACTTATTTTAATGTTTTATTTATATGTACATGCTGGTTTGCTGAACATTGGACATATGTTTGACTTTTGTCAGAGTTTTAACAGTTTTTTTATTTTAGTTCACACAACTTAGAAACAAAAACCTTGTATGTTGCAAAAGAATGAATTGACACAAGTTGAAGTTATGAGTGTACTTTACCGAAATCAAACCAACTATCTGTTGACAAATTAATACTACTACTAATTGTGTTTTTGCCGTGGTATAGTATGTGCAAAGATACAAATATGTTACAGAGCTTTAGCTTGGGTACATATAGATATTGTGTACACAACCTCTGAATCCATACTGAAGAAAATGGTCAAACTCAATCCACAAATAAGGTAGATTATGTGTTTTATTGCAAGGTCTTTATTTGTATAACAAAAGATGATTTGTATCAATTTCATTAATATTGGTTTATATTGACAAGATATATATTCTGCGCTACAATTACATAACATAGAATCCAGACTACTTATCATTCAAATTAAGAGCTCATATAGGACCTTATTGTACAGTGAATTCAAAAGTCATGAAATGGCATGAATGCAAAGGGTTTTAAATGCACAAACAAAATGTTCCGGCTGGTCCATATGCAATTGTTTGAATGGAATGTACTCTCTTGACTTTGTTGAAATACTTGTGCATATTCCTTTGTATATACAACCAAATAAGATAAATCTTACTTTGTTGTTCTCTTTTAAATAAAAACATGTACATGTAAAGTTAAGATTTTTCATTTATATGCTATCAAGCTAACAACAGAAATATAGTGTGGAGTGGAGATTGCCTGCCTTTACAGAAGTTACATGGTGATGGGCTACATAAGTACTGGGATTGGCCACCACTTTCAGTGCATTACTCGTGTTTCTGCTGGTTTTGCACTCGTGCTAGGGGAACAAAACACCTTTTAGCCTTGTTATTTCCTTAAACAAATCAGGCCAGGATAAACCAGTCGTGATGACACAGCTAATGATGTCACATATCAGCTGTTTTTGTTGTTTAGTTATATTATTTATGACTGTCATGCTCTGTCAGCTATTAGCTGTTTGAATGTGCTTATGAATTATTGATATATGCTAGAGATACATATCTATGTGGTGCATTGTAAATAAGAGGCCAGAAAACGGTCAGGTTTTTCAGAGATATTAAATGCCAAAAATTCAGGCACTTCAGTTATAATAAAGCTGCACTACTGACACTTCATTTTTGTAGACGATAGTTGAAATAACAACATCAAAAAATGTCCAATGAATGCCTTGCTGATGGCAGTCTGTGTTGGATTAATACATGGGTTAAAATAACATGAAACATTTATATTAACAATTTTACAGTGAAGTTTCATACTGTGACGTTCATGTCCTAAAATGTAGATTTAAAAGTACCAGTAGCGTTATATCTATTTACATAATAACATTAACATGAAGGATTGTTGAGGTGCAGCATATTGAGCTGAAGTTAATTTTAGAAAAAATTACACATGAAATGGTCACAATTATTGCAAATATATTCACTGCTCTATAAGATTGTCACATTTAAAGTTACTTGTTGAAATAATTTGCTAATTCTCAAGGAAAACACTACGAAAACTTTTTATTGAGCACATCAAGATTATTTTTCCTTAACAGTAATAAGAGGTGCTTTTATACAAATGTAATATGACATTAAGAAATGATAAACTTTCAGTTATGTGAATTACTTTGTTATATTCTGTAACTATCTATGTTTTATATTGTAACATTTAATACATGTACTTAGTATTATTTTGTTTTCTTTTTATTATTAGAGAAAGAAGCATTGCAAGCATCAGCATTCTTTGCAGCAGGTGTTCGGTATGGCTGGGGAGACGATGCCTACCAGAGTGGAGACAGATTGGTGTACACTGAAATTCGTGTCAATCCTGGTGGACAGTACAACAACACCACAGAGGAGTACAGGTGTCAGAAGAGTGGAGTCTATTACTTCACCTACTCTATCCATAGATACAGAATAGAGGATGAATTCACTCACTACCTTGTCAGTGTGAGTCTGATGAAGGACAGTGCACTGCAAAGTGAAGTCGCATTCAGTAATGATAACATTGAGTGTATCTACATCACACTGAGTCGGTCACTAGTACTGCAGTGTAATGCTGGGGAGAAGGTTTGGGTGGAGAGTAGATGGGACAAAAATTACATTTATGGATTTTCTACCACTAATGTATTTGCCAGTGTCCTTCTTTTCATGAGCTGATCACTTCAACTCTCAATTTTAATATCAATATATAGTCTGAATGAATGATTCTCAACAGTTTTTCTGTCTTAATCTTGACATGTTGTATGGGTGTTGTGTAGAACTTGATCAGGTTTGACAAGAATGTTCCCATCAAATTAAAACTAATTAACAATTTAGAGAATTTAGAGGAACTGAATGTGGTTTTTTTATTGATAAACATAAACTAATATTTTGTGGGAAATTGGTACAATCATTCATATCACTTATATGAGATTTTATGGAGTGAAACATTTTGTCTGGATTGCAAGTAATTGCATGCAAAGGTATTTAAAGTAAAACATTGGGCAAAAATTACTTTATAATGACATATCAAGCTTTATTTTCATTTGATAGTAAATACTTGCTGCATGGTAGTATTTAGTAATGCTGGTGGTGTGAACAGATCTCGAGGGTGCCGGTTATTGTTTTGTTCAGTTAGAGATCCACAAAACTCACAGTGAATATTGAAGAATCTGTTCTTGTAAATGCCATTAGTCTTTCAACTAGCTAAACCTTTAGTAAACTGGAAGCCAATTTTGACTTGCACAATTGGTCTATCAACTTACTATTACCTTTTTAAAATTAAACTTTGTCAAAAATATGCCAGAGAGGATAATAGGTTAGGTATGAAAAGGAACACAACATTTTTATATTTAATCAAGTATTGTTAATTTTGTATTTTGACATGGATAATATACAGTTTCCTGAGAACAAATATACAGTGTGGTTTTATAAAAGTTATCAGAATGGAAAGAGGTTCCTCAAGCTGTAAAATGTAACATCATAAAATATATTTTGTGATAAGTACAAATACGCCCACAGAACTATTCCCATTGCAATAAGATTAGGGCTGTTGGAAAGTGGACAGCATTTTGCCGATTACTTTATACTGTTCCCCAAAAAGTTACAAAGATTGTTAAACACTTTGCAAACATTAATTAAAGCTAAAGATAAATTTTTCTCACTGTATTCTAGCATATGATGAAGTTATAAATAGCATTTATATTGACCCCAGAAAAAGTTTAGAGAACATACAGCTGTTTGCATCAGTCAGATGCAGTTTGTTAGGCATATTTCTCACTGACATATAAACTTTTTTTTTGATCTTTATAATGACATGTTGCACACTTTTATATGCTATAAGGCATCTTCAGTATCAACACAAATGTTACTTTTAAATGAGGTACAATAGAATTTGGCGAATTGCTGTCCCCCGCGAATTGCTGTTCCCCCCTGTATATATAATTGTTGGGAACAAACTATTGATCTGCACCATCTAGAGATGGCACCGGAGGAATCTTGTCATCAACAGATTACGTGCCCATCTAGAGATTGCTCAAACATTCTTGAGATGGAGTTGCTCCATCTAAGGATGATTTTTAATTACCAATTACTAAGGTCTTTGATTTATAATAGTCAGAATTAAGTCAATTCCAGCCTTAGATTTGGGCTTATCTAGAGCCTAGGGACAGGAGAGGGCCCACAGCATATAAAGCTTTATAAATTGCAATTTACTAATCAGTAACTAATAATCACAATTGTGACCCTTTCCCATGGTAATAGGCAGCTATTCATTTTGTGTTAATATGCTACTATCATAATAGTTTATTGCAATTAATCCTTGTTCTTATAAAGTGTGCTATAAAATTGACCCATCAGTGATCAGCACAAAAATAAATACAGGCAGTCATATCGTGATTCTGTGATAGAAAGCCCTGTGAGTTGGAGCAGCTGCATCTCGAGATTGTTTGAGGAATCTTTTGATGATGAGATTGCCCAAGTGATATCTCAAGATGGAGCAGATCGATACTTCACATCTAACATAATTACAGCGATTTTGGAAATGGAAAACATTTTTAAGAGTATGGTACTTTTTAGATCAGTAAGTCATTTGATAATGATAATTAATTCAAAAGAGGTAAATGGATGCCATTAAACATATAATGATCATATTGAATTTTATATACATATACTTGGCATAATATGCTGATCTGATTCCAGTTCTTAAAACTCTCTGTATGCTGTCTAAATCAATTCTAATTCTTATTTGATTGTTGCAGCTCTTAATCCCCCTTTACCAAAAGGGGACGCTAGGACGCAACAACACCAAGAAAGTCAGGCAATTTCAGTATCCAGGGCTAGTACAGAGGTCAAGCACCACAGAGAATGCCAGAAGATGACTTAGATTAAGACTAAATAAAACAACAATGGGCCCAAAACACATTCTATGGAAACACTGAACAAAAGTTTGTAAAGATCAAACAAAGTAGAACCAATTTTTATAGAGTGATAACGCTTGGATAAGTAGAAAGTAAATTATTTAAGAACACAGTCTCCTACTCCAACCAAGTAAATAAATAAATACACTTTTGGTTCGATTGTGTGTTGCCTCATATGTCTTAATAGATATACAGGTTTTTATGTGGCTCAGTTGTAAACTGTTTATTAGTACAACCATGTTAGTATTTATTCAGATACTAAAAACTTAAAATCTGAAGCTATGGTTTGTGCTATAAGGTTGTTCTGTGCTTGTTTTCTGAAGGCCAAAAAAATCTAGTATTATGGATTGCAAATTTTTAAGCAGCTCCTGACAGCAGAAATGTAATAAAAAAACTATATATGTTTGATTTAGTGAATGCCATTACATTTTATCAAAGTGTTTTCATGAAGCATATTTTTTAAGATTATTTGATCAAAATGGCTTTTATATGCACAGAATATAACAAAATAGTATGAAATATTGTGTAGTTGAATATTTGGGTAAACCGTTGTTACAACAGTGAATATGTGATGAAAACCATTGTGCTTACAATCAAATAGAAGGTAGCTTGGAAATAGGTTTCATGTTTGCAGTCTTATTAACTCTCAACTTTTACTGTTTCCTGAAATCATATATCTTTGTAGAAAAATAATTAATCATCCAAAGTATTTGGATAGTTTTATATATTTGCATATGGCTTAAGATAGTCATGTATCCAAGTAATTTTGTGTATTCATCTAGTGTAGAGCCCCATGTATCTAGTGTGACTCACCTATTGTAGAAAATTAGCTGTATCTCAACAGTTAATGTGTTTACTTACTCCCTCTACAAGATAAAGATCATAAGAAGTTGTAATATTGCGAATATTGTTCAAAATTGCAACATTTGGCTTTAGTTAATATCTACTTTGTTCACATTGTTTTAGAATAAGCTTATTCTATGTAGCTCTGTTGTAGCATTGTCCTGTATGTCAGTAATTCTGTTGTTAACCCATCTATTGTAGAGTATTAGCTACTGTTTCTGTAATCTCATCTATAACAACAGTATTAGTTCCAGTCCAAAAAAAAATATGGTGTTTACTAATTCATTGTAAAACAGTTGTTTATAAATGTTTATAAATATTGACAACACCATAACATTACACATCACAAAAGTAAATTGATTACTAATATATCCTTTAATTATACTTGATAAATTTGTGTGATGTAAAAATATTGTTTCTAATTGAAGGTAAATTCGGTTGATGTTAAGTATCAGTATTTATAATTAAAAATCAAAAACTGTATCAAATTGTAAATTCAATTAAAATATGGTTGTACAAGAAATTATGCTTTTTGAATCTGATGTCACTTTGATCAATTTTAAAATGAAATGGGTAGCAATACCATATTTTATAACTAAATAATAACAAAGGTCACTAGAGTTTGAAAAAAATGTAAGACCCTCCCTTGAAATAAAAGTGCAGTAAAAACTTCTCTAATGGGATCTCCCTATTATAGTTACACCCACCCACTAAAGCTAAAGACAGTGAGCCATTCATTGACTCAAAAGTCAAATCAAGGTTACATCATGACATTGCACACCTACAACGTCCAACCAATGTCCTTACCAAGGATTAACTTCCTATACCTTACAGTTTGCGAGATATAAGCCGGACAAGATTTTAAAAGTCAAGGTCACTACTGAAATGTCAAAGGTTAAATCAAGATCATTCCATGACGTTGGATATTCAAAACTCCCCACCAATGTCCCAACCAAGTATCAACTTCCCACACCTTACAGTTTCAATGATATGGCCTGGAAAATATTTTATAGGCCAAGGTCAAAGGTCCAATCAATGCCACACCATGCCGGTCCACACCTGCACCTCCAAATCAATGTCCCTACCAAGCATCAACTTCCTACAGCTTATAGTTTCCAAAATATAGCGCGGACAAGATTTTATACATCAAGGTCACTACAGTGAGGTCAAAGGTCCAATCAAACCACACCATGACATTGTACCTACAGCCCCTAACCAATGTCCCTAACAAGTATCAACACCCAATACCTTACGGTTTCTGAGATATAGCCCGGAAATGATTTTATAGGTCACTATGATAAGGTCAAAGTTCCAATCAAGGCCACACTATAACTTTGCACACCTACACCCTCTAACCAATGTCCTTACAAATTATCAGTTTCCTACACTTTATGATTATCCAGATATACCCTGGATACAATTTTAGGTCAAAGTAACTACGACAAGGTCAAAGGCCAAATCAAGGCCACACCATGACGTTGCACAGCCCCAAACAATGTCCCTACCAAGTATCAACTTCCTACACCTTACTGTTTCCGAGATATAGCCTGAGTAAGATTTCATAGGTCCAGGTTGCTATGGCAAGGTCAAAGGTTAAGTCAAGGTCACACCATAACACTGCACACCTACACTCCCTAGCCAATGTCTCTACCAAGTATCAACTTCCTACACCTTACAGTTTCTGAGATATAGAGCAGACAAGATTTTATAGGTCAATATTGCTACAACAAGGTCAAAGGTTAAATCAAGGTCATTCCATGACGTTGCACAGCTAGACCCCCTAACAAATGTACCGACTTCTTTTGTGTTACAGTTTCTGAGACATAGCCCAGACAAAACTTTCAAACTCAAGGTCACTATAGCATGTTAAAAGGTCAAATCTAGGTCAGACCATGACATTGTACACTTACACCTCCTAGCCAATGTCCCACCAAGTATCAACTGCCTACACCTTATGATTTTTGAGATACAGCCCAGACAAACTTTCTCCCCTGCCCGACCGCCTGCTCAGTTGCCAGCCCATCCAAACACCATGGGTGAAAACAACACCCCACTTATCAAATGTGGGGTCACTTAGTTTAAATTAGGTTGTAAGATTTTGTTTTAACTTTGGAAAAATCCACCTGCTTTAACTTAAATTTAAAACCCTACATTTTAATGCATTTATATTTTGGTGGTTTTGACCAGCCTCACCCATCAAATAGTTACATGTATTGCAGGTACAATAGGTATGTGAAAAAAGAAATTAATCTTGTTGCCATAATCTTGCATAAACAATGTATTTAATAATTAAATACTGCCTTTTTACTCATCACCTCCTTTCACAATACTGACCTACATCTGAAATTTAATAGAAATCATTACATATACCGTAAATTGTGTAATTAAATGTCTCTTGTTTAATGAATGCTCCTTTTATGAGAATCTTATTCTAATTCTAATAGTACTTTTATAGCGCTTAATCTCTATCTATAGATAGACTCTAAGACGCAGAAAGTCAAAATCAGAGAACGTAATCGTTAAATCAGGGACATTGCAGGGGTCGACACCACGGAGGAAGACAAAATGAAGACTAGGGGTAAACTATTGGTGGATAAGCTTTTTGAAAGAGGTAAGTTTTCAACTTCGTCCTGAATGAGGAGAGAGATTTAGCTGAGCATACATCATCAGGGAGATCATTCCAATCCTCGGAGCATCATATGCAAAGCTAAGGCCAAAATGCTTTTTAGACTTATATATTGAAGCAAAATGTGGGACCTCAAGCAGCACACCATCAGATTGACTTCTGCGGGTTCTGTACACACTATATCTGGGTTTAAGGAAAGGTTCAAAGTATTTTGGATGGCCACTATGTAAAAACTTATACACCAATAGGGCTGTCTTGAAGACAAAGCAATGCATGACAGGCAACCAATGAAGACTCTTTCTTACGGGAGTGATATGTGAGTACTTGGTGGTATTCGCCACAATTCTAGCAAGACTGTTCTGAACACACTGGAGCCTACAAAGGTCCAGAGCAGAGAGACTTCTGAACAAGGAATTACAGTAATCAAGTCGACTTCCAACCAAGGCATTTGCAGCTAAAAGAGCAGCTTCATGTGTGAGATATCCTCTGAGTCGCTTTAAATCCCTTAAATGAACAAAACAAGCCTTACATATGTTCCTGACATGGCAATAGAAGGAAAAATCAGAATCACATCAGACACCTAAGTTCTTAATTGCATCAGCAGATGAGAGGAGGCTACCAAGTATATTAACTGGGAAAAATTTGCTGAGTTTTGTACGGACAGAATAAACTCTGTCTTATCTGGATTTAGTTTAAGCTTATTTGCGGAAAGCCACTTTCTGACATCATCCAAGCAGTTTTTAAGCCTATCAAAGGCCTGAGTGGCACGCTTAAGTGAGATGAACATATAACTGTGTGTCACCAGCATAGAAGTGGAAACATATGCCAGGATGATTTTGAATAACTTTACTGAGGGGAGTAGTGTTTTATGAGAACAAGATCGGCCCCGGGACTGAGCCCTGGGGCACACCATACAGTAACCTTTTAGCATCAGATAAAACAGAACCAATCTTCATGGACTGATTGCGGTCACAGAGGTATGACTTGAACCAGTCCAGAACCACACCTCTGACACCAAACCAGGAACTCAAACATTCAATGAGCGTACTATGATCAATGACACAATCATTCAATATTTTAATTATCAAGGTCAAAATTTGGGTTTTATGTCCCATTCAACCGGCAGGGTTATATTGGGACAGGTTCTCAGCATTGCCACTTGTGGGACTCAAATTCACAAAGGTGACATCCTATGATTAGATGCCAAACTTGCTAACCACTAGGCCAGTGGTGACCTATATTTACTTTATAAAGACAGCATGGATGTTTTATTTATTTCAGGATATAGCTTATTTTAGGAGGAATGTGAAACAATATGTTGCTGATCCCTTTCACTGATCATGATTCAAATGAATGTCAAATATAATCTCACAAATAGCAATGTTAATGGCTAGTACCAATGTGATTTTGCCTCTTAAACTGATTGTGAAAACCCCAACTTTAGCCTTTTTGAACTTTGCAATTTTTATGTATTGTTTGGAGAAAGGTTGACTTGAAAACCCGAAGCAGTATTCACAAAGGGTCTTAGCCCGGGCTTAGGCTCAAAGTTAAGACTTTTGTGTAACTTTCTGGGAAAATTATGTTAAGACTTTTGTCTTTGTCTATTTGGTATTCACAAAAACTTTTGAAAAGGTTTCAGGCTTAGCCAAGATAATAACTTTAAGAATAGTAGGTATTAGTCTTTAGTTTTTGAAATAGGTCTTAAATATGACTTAGCAAAGACCAAGCTTATCAAATAAACAACAGCGGTTATCTACATCATATAATTTTTTTATTTCTAGTCAAAATATTTTTCTGGTGCTGATATAATTTGTTTAATTCACCCAGTTCTGCTAGCTCCTATGAGTTTTTGCAAAACTTTGGAGTCACCAGGAGCCAGTTATAGAGGAATGCAGGAACTGGTTACAGGATTGCTTCACCTATAGCCGGTTAGGCCCTGGTAAAGGGCAGGTCCACAGGACTGGCTATCAGACCAGTAGAAGACATTTAAGGTCCAAGTGGCCGTCTTAGACCAACCAGCTACTGTCCGAGGAATTGGTTACAGAGAAATTCTTGTACCAGTAATTGGTCTCAGTGAGATGACTGTCTCAACCTACCAGACCAGTCAGCCAGCCTACTGTCAGGACGTCCTAGCTGGTCGAAAGTGACTATAGATAAGAAGAATTTCCCAAAAGGATTTGTCCAACTACCTGTCATTATCTTATTATACTCCACACCATCCAGTTTCTGGTCCCGGTGAGATGCCAAACTCAACAGGACTGGTCAGCCTACTGCCAGCAAGAAGTCTGCTATATCAGTTACTGTGGCAGTTCATCAAGTTTTTCTTACGGGTTTTAGTGACATACAGTGATCCACCCTCCTAGACTGGCCACCCAGCTTGCCTTTTACCCAGCCTGTGGCCAGTGTCAGCAAACTCAGCCTTCCCCTCAAGAATATAATCCATTTGCCGGTTTTCACAACTCAAGCAATGGTAAATTTATCTGTTAATTAGAATAAGGGTCACAATTCTCATTAATGGCTATGTGTTTTCCACAGTGGGGTTGTGTGGAAATGACCCAGATTCGCAGATCCCTTTTGGACGGTTTCTTACTGTGTGGATCAGTGAACCTGTCACCAGTGTTGATACTGTTTTTGGCCCCAACCTGCCTGGTCAAACTTGGATCACCCTATGGACCAGTCTCAAGTTTATAAGAATATCCTAGGAAGGCTATACCCTCCCCTTCCAGAAACGACCAGTTTGACCAGGTTGCCAGGCAGGAAAAGTGGCTCAGTACCCTAAATAATTCAGATGGGATATCGGAAACCACATTAACCTTGCTTCAGCCAGAGGAGTGGATAACCTCAAAGGTGCCTACTCATTCACCCCATTCAACCAACAAGGAAGTATCAGTGTTTTCTCATCCAGGCCCTTCCCTGTCAATTCAAGCACTCACATTTGGTCCATTTTCACAGTACACAACTGGCGTTCTCTCAGTTGTGGCAAAGGAGGTCTAACTATGGCATCACTAAGTACCACAATCCACCAGCACGACTGGTTGGTCAATGCCAGTGCCCACCAAACCTGTCTCCAGCATACACAAACTCTAGTAGCTCTGTATCAAGAGTAAGTTTTAATGGTTAACACGAAAAATTAGAACTAGACATCTGGCAAGTGTTTCATCTGGTAGGTTATCCGTTAAGCTTGAAGAGGGTAACATCAGATCCGCCATAGTGCATTAGCAGACGCTGAATGTAAATCCAGAAACTTCTCTCCATACACACAGGCCCTGTCTGGCAGCTGATGCCCCTGAAAGGGTTACTGGCACCCATAGAGAAGCAAGTCCACCTAGGTCGCCTCCACATGAGGCCATTACAGTGGCACTTGAAGAAGAGCTGAAAGATACCAGACTCACTAGAAATAGTGATCCCAGTTCACTCCACCCCATCTAAAATGGCGGTTGTAGGATCATAATGTGCTTCAAGGTCAACCATTACTCCTACTTAAATATGCTCAGCAACTCCTGAAAGATGCACTGCAAGGGGAACCTGGTCCGTCCATTTCAGAATCAAGTTACATATAAAGTATCTGGAACCAAAGTGATCTTTTGGCCCTAAAGAAGTTCCAACACCTCTGCTATAGCTACAGACAACACAATGGTGGTTGCCTATTTAAGAAGGGGGAGTAAGTTGGGCCCTCTTTGTGCCCTACTATGGAGAATCCTGACCTAGTACTCCAAGAAACAGGCTCAAGCCTGGCACATTCACGTTTCAACCATGTCCCATCCGGGGATACACTGTGTTGAGACGCAATGTCTAGTTTATTTATAAAATGATATGCACTGTTTATTCAATAAACCATTTTTTTCTTTTTTGCAGGAAGATCCTACCAGTAGTGTTCTTTTACCACATGACAATTGGTCGTAAAATAATACCTCCTTTGCAGAGTTAGTTATGTAAGCTATAATTTGTTACATTATATCATTAAAAATGCAGTTAAACAGAAATTTCACTCTTATTCTGTCTTGATTTTAAAGCAGAAACAGCAGAGAAATCTCAACTTTAAAATGATCCTTTTATATTCATGGATTTTGAAATATAGACTTCATTTAAACCTTCTCTGTATATATTTTAAATCTTTGTAACAAGAGAGGAGAAATAAACACAACATCCGAATGTAACCACTACATGAAGCACTCAGGTTGTTTTACTAAATTATGAAGTTGATGATCAATTGACGTTTATCATTATGAATAACAATAGCAAAGGTATTGTCACATATATCAACTGGTATTCAATAATACCATTTCATATACAAACATCAATTTAACTCAATGAAGTGATACCATTTTAGCAATTTTGTTATTTTATAAAAATTTTCTTTATATAAATAATTTTCCTTTTCAAATATTAAACCAAACATATACACATACATACACAACAAGAAAACTTTCCGAACCAAATATACCAAAAAAAATATCCCAAATGAATTCTCTTTTATTCTGGATATTTATTTCCTTGGGGCGTATATGCGACCCGGGTGTCAGTCCAGCCCTCAAGGCAGCTGTAAGTTGGTGGGTACTTTAACTTTGGGTCATGGATACCAGACCAGAACTCTTTGGTTTACATAATTAAAACCCAATCTGGGGTTTTCTGGGTCTGTGCTCAGTTCCCTTGTCAACAACATAAGAAAGTTAATTCATTGGTTAAGAACTTGACCCCTGTCCTGTAACCCAACTTATGATCACTTTGTATTTGACACTTGAAGGGCAAACATGAAAAGTTTTTTTCTGGACAGAGATATTTTATTTGTTTTTAGATTTATTTTAGGCTTTTAAATTGTAAATATGTGAATACTGGACGGTCATTTATCCTGTAACAAGTCTTTTACTTCAAGTTTTGAACGATATGCTGCAAGCATTTGACACAGTGAATAGACCAAATTGTGATATATTGATTGAACTATTGAAATGCATGGACTGATTAAGCTGCCAGCGTGTGGAGTTATATAGATTTTGCGTCATCTTGTCAACCTCAGGCTCTATGTAGTCGCGTCAAAGGGACGGTCTAACCTATATTATTATTTTGTATTTGCATGGTATGCCATGTTTTCGTCATTTGGTCGAATATATATAGCCTGAATTTGGTATGTGAATCAGATCAAGCTAACGTGAAGCATATATGTGAATCATTACATAATGTGAAACCTGTTTGCTCTAATAATGGTGCTGATCATGGTGTAAATCAAAGTGTGTATAACTCATTCAATGTTGATCAGGTCTTACCTAAGGGGGCCCAAGATGACTCAGACTCGACAGCTAAGGCCATATCTTCCCAGGGGGTAAGTGTGGACATGAGTACACCAAATATCAGGTGTGAATACCAGCCCATTAGTGCAGCTAAGGCGGTATCTGCCCCTGGGAGGGAAGGTAGGTGTTCTGTTGCTGTAGCTGGAACCTCTGCAGTTTGTACCAATGTAAGCCTGGATAGAGGTAATACAAATAATAAAAATGACAACAAAGGTGAACTTTGTCCAATTTATGACATCAATTATGCAGGGGTTGCAGATAAGTTTGTCAATTTTATTCTGCATGCAAATCTATTTAACTTGTCTGAAAACACTGACAAAGTCGACACAGAGATATACAAAGCATGGCATCGTCAGTCTAACTTCAAGTTTGGTTTTGTCCCAATTGATGAGCAATTGTTGCCAGTTATAAAACATACAAGTAATGTCATGGGTAGATCCCCCTTTACAATACATGAAATTGTCAAATCCACCAATGAACCAAATTTTATGCCAGCCAGATTCCCAGTTGATTCACAACTCAATGTTGAGGCATGGAAGAAGTACTTAGACGGTTACTGGGACCGTCAGTTGATTCACCTTATTCAATTTGGCTTTCCCTTGGACTACAATAGATCTTGTGAATTGATTCATGAACAAGGCAATCATAAATCTGCCACAGAATTTCCCAATGATGTAAATGCCTATATTGAGGAAGAGAAAAAATGCAATGCCCTCCAGGGTCCCTTTGACAAACATCCGTTTCCCTCAGGCCATTGCTCACCTTTCATGACTAGGGCTAAGCCCAATTCTGACGGACGCCATGTCATTATCGATCTCAGCTGGCCCGTTGGGGCTTCCGTAAATGCTGGAATAGACAAAACATCTTACCTTGGTAATAGGTTTTCCCTGAACTTCCCCACTGTTGATGATATCACCAGACAGCTTAAAAACATGGGTCGTGTGGCCCTTTTATACAAGGTGCACTGCAGCTGTGCATTCAGACACGTCAAGATTGACCCTGGAGATTATGATTGGGTTTAGAGTGGCAGGGCGTGTACGTGGACACATGCGTCCCATTTGGGACAAGGCACGGGAGCCAAATTTTTCAGCGTTTGAGTGAAGCCATCAGGTATATCATGCGTCAGAAAGATTTTGTGATGGTCGATTACATTGATGATTATGTCGGGATGGGCGTCCCGAGCATCGCGTGGGTGTCATACAATGCTCTTACTGAACTCATGGGTGAGCAGGGACTCACCATTATCGAGAAGAAACTGGTACCTCCATCAACGCAGGTGACATGTTTAGGCGTTCTCATAGATAAGGGCACGCTTTCAATACCTCCTGAAAAGTTGCATGATATTACACAAGTGGTTTGTCATTGGTTGGGCAAGGATGTCACGTCAAAGCGTCAGTTGCAGTCCATCTTGGGTCTCTTGCTCTACGTCCATAAATGCGTCAAACCTGCTCACATTTTTCTTAACCGAATGTTAGACCTGCTCAGATCGCTTCATGGGCGCAAAAAGATCGAGTTGACTCATGGTTTTAAGAGGGACCTGAGATGGTTTGCAAAGTTTTTGCCAGCTTATAATGGAATTTATAATGACCAACAGGGTTTGAATCCTCTGACTGATTCTTGTGTCAGAAAATTTTTCAAACGAATCAACATAGCACTGGAACTCCCATCCAATTATTTTACTTTCCATGATCTTAGAAGGTCAGGAGCTACTTTGGCTTATCATTCACATGTCCCTATTCAGGACATAAAGAGACATGGTACATGGTCTTCTGACTGTGTGTGGCAATACACACAGTCAGATCATTCATCAGGGAGAAACTTTAGCTAATGCCCTTGCCTTGTCAATAAATGCTTTATGATGCTATACGTCTAGGTTGGGCTTGAGGGTTTCTTGTCTTCTTGGTATTGTTTTATGTTCAGTCAATTTTTTAAACTTTTAGGTTAATTCCTGTAAACTCTGGGGGTCCCTTCCTCCTTGGGCAGTTTAGGGGGGGGGGGGGGGGGCTTGATTTACCTTTGCTCTAAATTCTTGACATTTTGTAAATACATGTCTCCCTGCTGTTTAGCAAGTTCAAGCCTCCCCTTCTGCTAAGGTTCAAGGTCACCCCAGGGGTCGTAACTTTTGTATAACCTTTTAAACTTGAACAGTGACCTGGATTGTAACATGTATGAACTATGAACTTTACATTAGATGATACTAGGAACAGTTTGTAAATTACTATTTCAATTATTTATTGGCTGCCATCCATAGTAATGATCACTGGGCAGCTTTATCAAAAGATTAATTTTATATATCTTACTTGACTTTTATGTGTAACTTTTACTGATTTGTACATAATACTTAGATATACTTAGATTACAATCTGTGAGAGTTTCTCCTCATCTGAGTCTTGCAACATAGTACATCCCCCTTTGAGCCTCCTACATTAACAGTCTTTACTCAAGTCACTGAAGATGAAATTGGTAAAATAATCAGTAAATCACCCACCAAATCATGCCTGTTGTACCCTTTGCCCACATTCTTAATCAAGGAATGTATTGACATCCTTCTACCATCTATAACCAAATTGGTTAATTGTTCGCTCCAGGAGGGACTGGTTCCAGATGGGTTCAAAAAAGCTGTGGTCACCCCACTTATAAAGAAGGTCTCGGTTCCTGCTGAGGATTTGAAAAACTACTGCCCAGTATCAGGACTTAGCTTCATTTCCAAACTGGTGGAACGTGTAGTTGCTAGACAGCTGGTTGACCATATTCATCGACATGGCTTGGACAACCCATACCAGTCTGCATATAAGTCAGGTCACTCAACGGAAACGGCTCTACTTTCCATCAAAAATGATATTCACTTGTCACTATCCCAGGGTGAAGCTACTGCCTTAGTACTTCTGGATCTCTCAGCTGCTTTCGATACTATTGATCACACCACTCTCCTCAGCTGCCTTCTGGATTGGTTTGGTGTTGGCGGTTCTGCTCTCAAATGGTTCTCTTCCTATTTGACAGAACATTTTCAATCTGTCAAGATTGGTTCTACCTTGTCTGACCTACAAAAATTGCTTTTCGCCGTACCTCAGGGTTCTGTTCTGGGTCCTCTGCTATTCTCTCTTTACACATCTCCCCTTAGTACTCTGATTGGTACACAAAGGCGTAAAATTTCATTTCTATGCCAACGATTCACAGCTTTATGTCCATCTGTCGCATATGAATGCCTCAGCTGCTTTTGATAAGTTGAACAGATGCCTTTAAGATGTTAGGGAATGGATGTCGGCTAGCAAACTTAAACTTAATCCAGATAAAACTGAGTTTATACTTTTTGGCTCCAAGATACAGAGAGAAAGGTTAAGTGCACATTTCCCAATTGACATCTTGGGTAATCCCCTTCACCCTTCCAAGTCAGTCAGGAACCTGGGTGTGTGGTTTGACTCTGATTTTTCTTTCTCTAAACACGTCCAGAATGTTTGTAAAAGTTGCTTCATTCATCTGAGGGATTTTAGAAATATTAGGCAGTTCTTGACTCATGATGCATCTGTGTTGGTTGCCAATGCTTTTGTTAGTAGTCGGTTGGACTACTGTAACTCACTTTTCAGGAGTCTCTCCAAATTCAATCTTCACAGATTACAGTCTATCCAAAATAGTGCAGCTAGAATTGTTACAAATTCGAGTAAGTTTACTCGGATAACTCCCATCCTTAGGAAACTTTATTGGCTCCCTGTTTAGTTCGCTCAGAGTTCAAACTGACTACCCTGGTGTACAAGTTTATTCATACTGGCTTCCCTAAATACTTTGCTCCATATCTTTTTACATACCACAATACCTACAATACTAGACGCAGTCAGAGTGTTGCAAATTTTCTTAATGTTCCAAAGTTTCAACCTAAAATTTACAAGTCCACTAAGCAGTTTGGTTTCAGTTTTGCTTTTGATGCTCCTACTGTTTGGAATTCACTCCCTGAAGAGATTCGCGCATCACCCACTATTGCCTCATTTAGAAATAAGCTCAAAACCTATCTCTATGCAAAGGCTTATCCTCCTTCTGTCCCTGGATTTTGAATTTTGCATATTGCTATTGTCTTGTTGCGCCTTAGAGTCCACAACTCAGTGGAGATTAAGCGCTATAAAAGTCAAATTAGAATTAGAATACTGTATTTACCTATGTTATGTATAATAATGAAGAGTACCCACAGTTGTGTAGTTACTGTCTTGGGATGGGGACTGTGCACTTAATCTTTGCATTTAAGCAAACTCCAAAGTGCAAGAATCACAATTTATGTATCACAATGAAAAATTTATCAGTCCATGTTCATTTTTATTGAAAAATTTCTTGTAAATATCTGATGGAAGGATGTATTGCTTTCATTATCTATCATTTTGTACAAATAATAAGTAAAATGTGTCACTATTAAAATAGAATGCCAAAAGCCATACACAGGGACACCAGTGACTTTCTATTTAGAATACTGAGTCACTTAAGTAACAGTCTATATAGAATACCTATTCACTTGAATAACATTCTTTACAGAATACTTAGTCAGTGACATTTAACATTTTAGTCACTTGTGCAACATTCTGCAGAGAATGTTTAATCACTTAAGTGACATTCAATACAGACTACTTAGTTATTGATATCCTATACAAAATAGGCATTTATTTACTTTTTAAGTAGATGCTTTGCTTTACCAATAAGAATAAGTTGACAATTGGACATGCAATGGTTTGAATATACAGTATTTGGAGCATCACATCCAGTACTGCAATGTCATATCTCCATTATAATGTACCTCTCGATAATTCTGTGAAGTTTTTCAAATGATGATAATTTCTTTGCAGCAATAGAAGTAGCTGAGTAGAGGATGCGACTGTGACATTTTGGCAATACCCCTGGTCTCCAGGTTGAACTTACAAGATACAAACCTGTGTCTTACACTTTGCTGTAGACATTGTAGTTGTAATTTTTTGTGGTAATTGATGGTAGATTATACACAGCAGAAACATAAAAGTTTTCTAACAAGGGACAGTATTCTATGAGTTTATGTTCAGCTTTGAAAGCAGATAAGGTGGTAAGTTAGGCATTTTGGGGGCCACATGTGGGTGTGGATTAGGTCAGTTCTGGGGAAGTTGGGGCATACGTTAAAAATTATGCTACTAATTCTTTGTTGTACATGTGGCTATTTTTGATTAGTCACTCTTTGGTCAGTGATTATGAAACCCTCTTCATTCTACCATTTTGCAGTAGGAGGCACATGGGACCACACCTGAAAAATTATTTTTGTGAAGAAGGACAGCACTCATACACATACTTTAAGTGCTTTAACTATTTTATTTACCATATTTTACTGAGTTGCACAATGGCAGAGGCTGAGAAAAACACTAAAATTTGCGTGCTGGTAGTGAAATGGTAAAGCTTCCGGTTCAAATTCAAATGTTGGATGATTCAGCTTTTTTGCTAAGGTTTTACAACCGGACCAGGATTCTGATTGGAGTGAATCCTATGATTCTTATCTTAATTGCAGGGATCTGGCGGAGAGCTCTGACAATGAATGAATAAAAAAGTTGGAGGGAAGGCATGTTACTGCAAAATTACTGTGCCTCTGAGGCATGTTGTGTCTACAGGGCTGGTTAGGGCCATGTGTAGGCTATTCAGGGCCACTGAGTCTATGGTGGCACAAAGCCTTGTTTGTAAGTACTAGAAGGCAAAAGTATGTCAGGTAGGGTATATCTAGAAGCAAAGTTGGAGTTATGCCCCTGAGGCATGTTGTGTCCATAGGGCTAATTAGGGACATGCGTGGGATATTTAAGTAGGGCAACAGGATCTACACTTGGATGTTTAGTCCCCTTTAGGTGTAATATTATTTTATTTAGGCAATATATATTAATGGCGGGATATTCTGCTGGGCTAGCCCAATATTGGGCTGACAACATATTCGCGAATATCAGGCTAGCCCAATATTAGGCTAGCTTCACACAGGTGTAGGAAAATAGCTTTCTCCCCTAATATTAATAATGAAATAAGTCATGTGTTTGGGTTTAAGACGTCTATATTCACTATTTTATTCTTGGTTCCTCAACATTCAATTTTTATGAGTAGCCAGGCATGCTGTGACAGCGAAATATGTTTAATTTGTTACCACACAGTGTTGTATGTAGAGGCAACAAGTCTTGTAATGTAGTGCAACTAATGTAGTGCGATTCAAATGTGAAGAAACAAATTAGGGTCAATTAAACATGCCTGGATTGAACAACATTATGACTTGGGTAGTGACTCGTGATTGTTTGAATAAAATGATCTGCCCTGTTTCAAGCTTTGATAAATATTCTTCAACTACAACGCAAAAGTTAGTGAACAGCTTCCTATAACGCAATTTAACCCAAGTGGTGTTCCACTTAGAATACAACTACCATATAAATATACTAGTCTGGCTAAGACTCATAAATTATGCTTGGAAACAGATTCAAGCATAAAGCATCATTACACTTTCAGAATTAAAAATATATATATGAGTGAACATTTTATATATACATGTTGATAGAAGAAAAAGAAAGGTTTCATGCTATCTATTTTTCAAATATTTTATGAATATTACTGATACATATATGTATATATAGACATCAGTAAACTTTGTTTCAGCTTCAAAAATGATAAATTACTGATATCTAGTACCTGGACCATAAAAAAATTTGGCTCATCATGACCTTTGTGTTGGATGAAGTGGGCTCAACTCGCTATACAAACCTTACATCTTCCTGAGATATAGCAAACCATTCAATGTAAATATTTTCAATCAGTGAAATTTAACCTCAGACTCCTGTTTCGGCTTTAGATATTATGACTGGCATAGAGCTCAACTCCGCCCCGCTTAATTCCTGGGTTTGATATCCAGCTACACTTGAAGTTGGAAACTTGGTAGGTCTGTGCCTCCTTCCATTGGTTTTCAATTCAGAATCTTTACCAACTGGTGTGCACTGCATTGCTCCATCCTCTCACATTCAAAGTTTGAGGTTGAGTTTTAAGTTGCATTAACCAGCCATGGTCATAATTGAACCGGTCCTTATATTTATTGATTGTGGTAGTGGAACACACACAGAGGTGGCAGCCTGTGATTAGATGCCAAACTTGCTACCCCTGAAGCCACAATGAACCCCCCCATTCTATCAAATTCCCATCATTGTATTACTTATATGAAACGTTGAAAGGATGATGGGGAGTCTATCTTCATTTTATTACTCCTAGGGGGTTTGAACTGTCAAACTAATGATGAATAAAGATGTATTTAAAGTTTTCTCAGAACAGTTTTAGTTTCCCCGAACATTCTATATTTTGAAAAGTGTTTTAGTTTGGTTTAAAGAGTTTTGTGTTTCACTATTTTATTGTCCAAACCTTGCAATTGTTATTCCACACATATGCTTCCCTTTGCAATAAGTCATATCCTCCGAACTTATATGAATCACTGACGAGGTAATTGGAAAGAAGAGGCCCAAAACAGATGTGTTTTCCTTTGTCTTGTAAATAAAACAAAATTTTGAATTTTTACACATTTCAACAGTTAAGGTCACATCAATACAGGATCCTACAGAATTTCATATGTAGACAGCTGGATGCTTGAACTCATAATCAATACTGCATGTTCTAATAACTACAGAACAATGTAAGTCACATTCCGCAATAGTGTTATAATAATTATCATTATTACAAAATACGCTTTGGAAAGGATATTTCCTTAGCTTGTGTGTTGAACAGGGAAGTAAATTTGTTCTCTAAATCTAGAAAGATTGGGAGTGTTAACCACTACTTATAAGAGTATTTTAAAATTCATTTGTATTACCCACAGTCATTTTATTCACACCTTTAATGGGTAAAGTTTAGGATATAACATACTATTATATCAATGGTCAGTATGTTGGATTTTTCACCAAATATACTCTATGACTTGTGTAATGACAATATGTGAATGAAATTTATCTGTAATCTTTAGTAAAATGTCTAAAAGAAATGAGATGATTTTGTTAGCTCTCTTATTACTAATGTAAAATTGACTAATCAAATCGATGTAATATTTTCATGCTTTTAAGAATCAATAATTTAAAAGATAATTAACAACTGTTTTATTTAATCTTCAGCTTGCCAGTTTTTCTAAACAAATCTGAATCCAGAAGGTACATGAATATACATATTTTTATGTAAAATAGGCATATATCCTAAAACTCACAACATTGATCTCAATTGTAATTACTGGTTGCTGTATTTCTGTCTGGATTACAGATTTTAAACACTGCTATCCACTCAGAATGATGATGATTATTTTGTTAGCTGTTTTGATTGCGTCATGTGAATGCCAGTCTACAACTAAACATAGCAGTCTACAAGTAGGAAGCAGATGTTTTATCGATGAGACCATGCAAGAAGAAGTAAGGATTTTGAAGAAAAAGTTGGAAACACTGGAAGAAATGCAGAAAATGCAGCTTAGTAGGTTTTTCATACTTGAGTGATAAGCACAAGTTATTATTTGAAATGCTTCAAAGGTCCACAGTAGCCTAGTGGTTCAGCAAGTTTGACATCTAATCACAGCAGGCGCCTCTGTATGCGTTCTACTCTCACAAGTGACAATGCTGAGAGTCTGTCTCTACATGACCCTGGTTGTTGAATGTGACGTAAAACCCTGACTTTGTACCCCAATTCACCTTTTTCAGCTGCTGGATCGTCTTACTCTGCAACAAAGGGTCATGTATCTACCACTTTATGGTTAGTAGCAACAACTAGTAACAGTAGAGAAAAAATAAATAAAATGTATTACTAGTCATTCCATCAATTTTATCTATTTATATATTTGAATATGTATGTTCTGACATCATACAGTTTTATGCAAATCATATAAATGGGACAAAGAAGCACAATAGAAAAAGCACAGGAAAAACGAAAAATGACGAAAATTAGAATAAACATCAAGTGATACAAACAACCCTTAAATTTCTTTAATCTATTCATGTCAAAAACATTAGTCACACTTCACCACTATACCCCCTTTACTATTATATAATAAATAAATTTATCTTCAACAAAAACGTATTTCAGAGACTTAATAAATATCCTAGTATCACCCGAATATACATTTTGCATTTTAGAAACTGCCATACCATATATTATGGTATTTTATTAATAATGTGTCATGTTATGTTTTTTGTTGTTAAAGAAATTTTAACAAAAATTGAATTAATATAAACAATTATATTTTTTAAGTTCATGATCAATGATTTCCAATGCAGTACAGATTAATGCTTTATTCTTTCAGGTGTTCACAGCTTTTACCATATTACACTTTTACAAGAACTGTGTTAAAATCAGTACGCACTAGCTGGCGGTGTGTCAAACAATGCAGTGTGAATGATAATTAGACTACGTAAATTTCACAGTAGGTGATGCTAGTAATTTTGATCTTAAAGACAAGCAGTCACCTGTCTACAAAGGACTGAGACTTCACAATGATCTTAAAATCTATTTTGTCAATTTTTGGCACACCATGACAAATAGATGGATTGTACACATAAGAGTAAGGAAATTTAGATTATGGATGTTGGGTGATGAGAATAAGTCAACTTAAGCTATGCTGTTATATACGGAGCCCCTAATAGGACATGGTAAAATAAAATTGCACCATGTATTAAGTCGTGCGCACAAGATGATCTCATGATAACGAGAAAATAAGTCGCGATAATGAGATGATCTCATTATAATGAGAAAATAAGTCGTGATAACAAGATCATCTCATGATATCAAGATGATCTGGTGATAATGAGATCATCTTGTGATAACAAAATCATCTCGTTATCACAAGTTATTTTCTTGTGATAATGAGATCATCTCATTGTTATCACCAGATGAAGTAATAAAAAAAATCCTTTAATTGACCACAATATTATTGCTTTGTAAATGTTGGAACAAAACAACCAACATACAATGGAATAAGTTTAGAACAGTCGATACAAGAGATAAGGTACTGTGTGATTGAGTAAACTGTTAATGGAAAATATGCTGATGTATTTTGTGTATTTAATACAATCAGCAGTTAACTGCCTTCTCATGCTGTCTCTAGGTCACTTGTTGAAGTTTTACAGAAATAGCAAGGGACAAAGTATCCTAGTCAGAGATGGTAGAATAAGAAAACCTAGGCATACACGAAATACACAAAAATGCAGCTGCCTCAGACATTCAGACACAATGTTGTAGTCACTTAAACAGAGGGCATTGCAAATTTGACAGTGAGCATCTGGCAAATGGTGTACCTTACAAACATTATTGTTCATGTTGCATGAACAAACCACAAGAGAAGTTTAATCACCCCTTGTGTCAGTGTTTAAGAGTAACATGGCCAAAAGGTATTTTGGTCCCCTAGCACAAGCGCAAAGCCATCAGAGACATGAGCAGTGCACTAGAATTTACAAAAGTCTTGTGACACAAAGAAATTCCAACTTAGATACATCCCACAGCTGGTCCCGAACTGAGACGGTTACCCATTCAAGTACTAACATTGCACATTCCCACTTAACTTTATTGAGCAGAGAAACAGTCATCACTCTGTGCCACAACTTGTTAAAGTCTGATGCCAGAAGGACATATGTATGGAAATAATGCAAAAGGATATGTGTCCTTTTAGGTACTGGAGAGCAAGATAGGTAACATCAGAATGGACAGGCGTTATAAATGTAATCAAACTCTGGAGACAAAAGGACAAAGGTATGTTCAAAAGCTGAAAGGACATGTGTCCTTTTAACTATTGCAGTGTTGTCCCTGTCATCAAAATACAGAGTCAAAAGGACATATGTATGTTGAAAAGTCAAACGGGCTTGTGTCCTTTTAGCTACTGGAAAGAAAGAGGGTGTAGTTCAGAAAGCAGAGGTAAATTTCATCAAAGTCCAGAGACAAAAAAAAGTGATCTTAGAAGCGCGAGCTCTTTCAGGCTTGCGCTTAAAAAACATAGTAGTTCAAAATGACAGTACCAAGGCAAAGCAGGTGGGACAATTTGTTTGAAGATAATTACCCATTGCCTTGTAATATTGCGAAATTCATGCAAAAGCTTAAGACAGTTATTTTAGGTAAAATATCAAGGGATCAAAATAAATAATAATATGATAAGTCAAACAGTTATGAATTTTTTCATGCTATAATTATTGATATGGTAGACTTGACGTATTGTTTACAAAAGGCTAGTCTTATCCAAGTGCCCCCACCATTTTCACAGTCAAAAATACCAAGTACCAAGGACGGGATTGACAGTAGATTATATAATATTAGTATTATTAGCTCTGTGGACCCTTTATACAAGGGAAGGAGTAGATTTTGCAACAATTCTACACAATGATCACACATAATGAAACAAACACATTGGGGCCACAGTGGCAAAGTGGTAACACTCTTGCCTCCCAACTCTGAGATCAGGATTCGGTTCCCGGCCTGACCTCAAGTTTCAAAGCTGGTAGTTGCTTGCTGTTGGTCCACAGTTTGCAGTAAACACCCTACTGTATATACTGGTTTCCTCTGCCCTCCCAACTACCCATCGTGATATGACCTGTACAGTGTTGAATGCGACGTAAAACCCCAAATAAAATAAAAAGGTCAAATTCCCTACCAGTTAAAATATTGGATTTTTCTTATTTTTTTGAAAATATTACAGGGTAATATTTCAAAACCCCCAAGCCCAACAGGAAGATGAAGGGATGATTTTTGTAAAAGTGGTAGGTATGACGGAGGGGACTAGAAAGGCATTTTCTAAGTAGGTCCAAATTGCAGAGCTTTTCAGCAGCCATGTGACATGATATTCTGGATGTGTACATTGGTATCAAAGGCCAAGTTGGAGCCAGAGCACCTGAAAGTAAGAAATGGATGACCTTTTAAGGTGATATTTCTATATAAGCTAGCACTTTTCTCAAAGCATCCTGAATATGTGTATCAATATCCTGAGCGTTGGGGTATCAGCTGTTTGCAAATAGAGGAGCAGATGGAGGTAGAAGCATTTAGGCAATCAAAGCTCAAAGGGCCCTAACTGGGCATAAGAAAATATTCTGGATTGCTGGAAGCTGAATCCAGTGGTGAGATTATGGTGTTGAAGGGTTGCGCTGAGCACTAGAAGGGGCAAAAAGAGTAGTCCTACCTCAGAAAATGATGATCCTGGTTACATTTGGCTGACCTTGAATATGATCAAGTTGGAGGTCAACATCATGGGAAGCTGTAATGAGCCAAATGTTCTTCACAGTGCCACAATATTGTCCCTATTTTTACCAGTGCGAGCCACTTGAACCACGGCCAAGTTATCACAGTAAAGTTTAATTACAGGGTGAGCTCAGTCGCAGTTCACAACTTCAGGGCTATGACTAAGTTAAGCATTTCCATATGTACAATTTGTACAAGTGAAGTGTTACATATGTCAAAACGTTAGAGTAGCATAAACCTGGTTGACTCTACCTAAACCTGCAAGGGAGGCATCGAAGAGCGGGGGCCACAGATTTGTGTATGCATGGAAGCTTGCCTAGAAGTGATTGAAAAGATTTTTTTATCAAACAGCTTTCTGCTACTGCCAAGCATTCATGATAAATAGAGTGAAGTTTGTGAAAGTTAATATAAAATGTACTAGTGATAGATAAATTCTAATGCCCAAACAGGTCAGGGCCCTACAAGCGGGGGTGTTGTTTCTCTGGATTGCTAGGTAAGCCTAGTTCTGCCAAGGTGGACGCCAAAGTGCCAAAATGTTGGTCGGCAGTGGCCTTAGGCAAGATCAGGATGCCATCATAAATATATGTAAACATTTCGATTCCTGCCTTGGACAATATACGCATGACGATGTTGCTGACATGTTGGGATACTGGACACAGCCTCATGTACCCAGCCGAACACAACAGCAGAATCAATATATGTGTCATTGTCCCATTTTATGCCTAATTTCAACATGTTGGCTGAATCCAAACAAAGATTTGTAAATCTCGCGCCATGTCAATCTTAGCCAAAGTGAAAATGTCACAATGACTAACAATGTATTGTACTATATCATCAACTGAGGGAAGCTTCAGTCGTAAAGCTGAGCCATCAAACACCTGTCTACTTGGAGATTAAGTGATAGGCCTTTGGGAAATGAAAGATCTAGAATGACACATTGTTTGCCCTGATCTTTTGGTCTAGTCAGCAAGGGGGAACAATTTGTGAACCCATAATAGTCCCAGTAGATTTTTCCTTGACCAGGTAAGAAGCAACTGTTTCCTGATATTGGAGGGCTGGAAACCTTTTGTATGCCCTGTGCAACCAAAATATCTGGGCACCCATATTGCAAACATTGCACCAATTTCTGATCACGATAATTCTTCAGATGATGCTGCCAGGCTTGTTTGTTAAGACCTTATTTAATGGGTATTCTCAACTGTTTGTAATTTGTTATCTCTGATTGCCTACCAACATTAGCAACATTCAGATCTTGATCGTGGTCATATTTATTAATACCAGGCCTGCCAGGCCAATGAAGCAGAAATCAGTATGGTGAAGTGCAACATAACCCCTGCCGTTAGCAGGGTAGTTTATGTCTGCGCCAAATTGACCTTGAAAATTAATGTCCAAGTTATAGTCAATAAGATTGTCACCTGCACCATGTGTGATTGTAATAATATCATCATGAACCCCTTAGTGTTTGTTAACAGTCTGTTCCAATAAGTGAGTCAATAATTCTGTCCATATAACATTTATAAGAAATACTGTTATGATGTCTAATAAAGCAATCCTGTCTATAGTTGTCATATGCTCTGTCAGCATCTTATCTCATCTGAGAATATTGCTAGTCCGAAAATATAGGGTATATGCACAGCTTTATACTATCATCAACCCGCATTGCTCCTGCAGGGTGTGAACTACATGCATGTATAGTCATTTGACCAGAAATAAGACAGCCTTTCAAAAAATAAAAGCCCCGTGGCTTATTTTGAGGGAAATGAGATACAGAGATATAGGATTTACAACTACATCATTGGCAAATGTCCTCTGTGACATAACATCATACAACTAACCACCACAGCCACACAAGTTCATATGTCCATTATCAGAACACAAATTGACAGCATGTTATCAGTCCTATTACTATATAATGTACTTTCTTCATTTTTATTATGACTTTCAAAATGAAAATTATCAAATTTTACACCATTATCTTTACACCTCCCCTTCAATGTGGAAGTTCACTTCAGATACTGTGTCATGTTCAAGTGGTTCATAGAATTCCTAGCTACTACCTTGTTGCTGCTGCCCACAATGCTTCTGCTTAGCATAACATTTGCTCTCAGGGTGGTGGAAGTTCTTGCCCTGCTTTGAACTGAAGGAACAAAAATGTCCAAAACTTTCATGGTGCCCTGCATAGAAACGGGATCCCCTCATTGAAATATTTGTATGTTTTCCTGTTTGGAATTGATTGGTCTGATGCTTGGCTGTGAGCTAACGCTATCTGCAAGGCACTAAACCTGTTTGGAATTGGGCCAGGTGAGGTCACCCTCCTCAATATGGTGCATGGATGAGGCCCATGCAGCCCTCACAGCTGGACATGGGAGTAAAACAGCATCACTCATAGCGTATGTAACCTAAAATAATGCTTGTTTTGAGAGTGTCAGATCCGAAATTACATACACATTGGTCAGCTGTCCAGCAACCATTGGTATAGGGACAGGTCGTCATTCAATACCCGCTTTTTCAATTTGATGCACGAAAATCCTCATTGGGTCAGCAGAGATGTGAGGCTGTTGAAACTAAATCATGTGCATTATATCTGCCAAATCTCTTAGCCCAGTTCTGCCTACATTGGGATAACTCAGAATGTGGTCGCCCTTCATAAGATGCCAGCAAGTTGTTCACTGCCTCTGATATCCCTCAAAGTCTGTAAAATAGGTATGACCGAGTCACAATGTTCAGAGGAATAGTCTGGCTTCCCTTGAGGTTGAGATAAAGGGTCCATGTGCTGTGCAAGTAGCTAGTGACCTAAGGTAGCCAGTCTTTGGAGAGCATGATTTGGCTGGGGAGATAACAGCCTCATATCCTGAATGACAAGACCGTCCCTGTTTTGGCCCTGTAGAGAATGACAAGCAACAGAGGAATTTGGTTGAGTGTGCAACTGTCTGGGACCTTGGTTGACAAAGGGGTTCCTCATTTGGTTCACTATGTCCATTGGATGTACCCCTGGCCTTGCGGAGCCAGATTGTGGTGAAGCTGGTGGTTGGCCTAAGGTGTGGGACCGAGGGTTGATGGAAGTAAAGCATGTCCTTCTACCTTGTCCATTCTCCAAGCTAGGGCCACATTGGATTCTTTGGTTTCATATAATATATGATTTGCACCATTACTATTGTAAGAGGTTGACAGTTGTAACCATTGACTAATTTCCTCGACTTTTTGACAGAAATCCTGGCTCTGGCCAAAGCCGTGACACACTTACAGGCCTTAGCTAACTACTTTCTTTCAGATGACATTTTTATAAAAATATATGACCACTAAAACCTTCAAAAATAAAATCAAATACTTTTCCAAGTTCAAACTTTTCATGTAGTCACCATGGTGTCCTGTTTGAATGTGACCCCCGATTCAAGCTGAAGCTGGGGCCACGGTGGCAGAGTGATAACACTCTCACCTCCCACCTCTGAGGTCGGGGATCGATTCCAGGCACGGCCTCAAGTGGGAAAGCTGGTAGTTGCTTGTCGTTGGTCGGCAGTTTACAGTTCACAATATGTACTGGTTTCCTCTGCCCTTCCAACTACCCGTCGTGAAATGACCTGTACAGTGTTGAAAGCGACGTAAAACCTCAAATAAATAAACAAATCAAGCTGAAGCCAGTGATTTCTAATTGGATGACCAGAGGTCAAGAGTGGCATTGAGGCTGAATGGCCACAAAGGTAGATTCAGGATTAAGGTAGTGAGCAACTGCCATGGCAGGACCCCTCACTGGGTCGTGCCCAACCTAGTGACCCATATGAAAGTAGTAGAATACATGTGAATTCTTCACATGTTGTATATTGACACTCAATATACAATGAGTAAGCAGAAACTAGGCGTAGCAAGTTTTGTTCAGTTTTCTGTGAATGAAAATGTCAGAAAATATTGTCTAATGTCTGGTAATGGGCTTGAAATACTTGCATTTGAAATATGTTACACTTGGGGTGCTTTATGTGGTAATATTAACCATTGTTCTCCAAACAGTATGCACAAAAATGACAGGAAAGTGCTAGATTACAGTATTAATATGGGTTTTCTTAATTTTGTGTGTAACTATATGTACTAATACGATATCTGTTAGTGGTTCCTCCTGTGTCAGTTATCATACTGAAATTTCAGATGGCAATTTGAAAAGATATGACAGGTCAGTCATTTGAGCAAGGTTACGTGACTATGCATCAGGTGTCAATGGTTGAGTGCACCAACAGTTATTGAAGGCATGGTATTATGGTAATCTTGACATTCACCCTCGCAATTTACAGCCAAGTCATAGAAGTGTACAGTTCATAATGATAAAACTTTTACAAACAAGTGATTTCAGTTTCTTAGATTTCAGGCAATATGTAAACTGTAGAACAGTTACGATTGATTCTGTTTTTATATGAACGGCCTCAGTTTAGGATATGGTAGTGTAATTTGGTGATAACTATAGCAATGCGCATAACGAAAATGCTAATATTGCTACCCAGCAACGCTTATTGTGTCAGAAAGTGATAATGAGAGAATTTGGAATTATTCTAAAGTACCTTTTAAATATGAATTATTTCAGATAAGCTAAATACGTATACGCTAAAAGTTATGATTCACCAGTTTTAGAAGACCATTTTGGATATGGATTTTCAACAAATGTTGATTTAGACATATTTCTTTTTTAAAACTGATGTTCAGAATCACAAATCGGCATCACAAAGATCACATAGAGTAGATGAGTACTTAAAACTTTAAGTTAAAAAGGGGCCATAATAGGTCCCATCACTCAAACCACATTTTACAAAATATATTATTCTCCCTTGACCTTGGCCAAGACTTGTTTGATGAAATACCCTTTTTATTAAAATATCCAAATATAGACATGATTATTGAGCAAATAAAAAATATTTGCGCTCAATTTTTCCTCTTTAAAGTGGACTTGGCACCTGCTTTACAAAATAAAGAAACGATCTAACTGATTACCCTTTAGCTGACATCAAATCACCTTTCAACATTGGTGTAGCCTTTGGCTTGCAAAGAGGGGCAGCAGCATACCAGATGTGTATGGATGTAATTTTGCACACAAAGCATCACCAGGACATATGGTTGATGAGTTTTCTAGCTATGGCTATGATTCCCACATTTATTAACAATCACTACTTGCTTTAGTTGTGACACTGTCAGTTTATATGAGGCAGACATAAAAGGCCTGAGATCCTCTTTAATAAGTTAGCTATAACTTTTCTATGTCTGAAAATAAGTCATTTGAACTTAAAAACTTATAAAGGGTATACATTTGGTGTTTAAAATGGTTAAGTCAATACCATTCTAATAGTAAATGACTCCAAAGCTTCATTGGGAAGCTAACTCATATACATTGCTGTATCATATCAGCAGAACTTACAGTGCATTGAAATGCCCCCAATACTAGGCATTTTAAAATTAACATCTTCCCTATTAATTGGTCTAATATTTTAGAGTATTTAAAATACTTACCCAAGAAGTCAAAAACAACTAGATGTTTCATTACAACACATGGGGAAATTGGGAGACAGAAGTATAATGATGTGACATTCTTCAGAGACTTAAAAATGTAACTTCAAAAGTACAATTGGAAGTTGCCAATGTTGTTATAGCTGGTAAGGTCGTGTAAAGTGATAAGTTAGTAGATGTTCATGCATGCCAATCTCATAAAATTACAGATAATTGGTCTATGGCTTGTTGCTTGACCTTGCCTCCCCACCAAACATCCTACTCCTCAAGGATTTTGGTTATTGAACATTCGCTACTCTGCTGCATTTGTTATTTTATGAAAACGAGCCTTCAACAGGGCACACAGAAGCAAGTTTCACTGGCCTTTGGAAATAAGACTAGAAATGTATACCCTTTATAATTGTGATAACTTAGGATGTTGCTGTGAAGATTCAAACTCAAAACAAGATTTCTCAGCCAAAATCATGTAATTTGGAGTATCCAAATGTCCATATTATATTGACATGCAGCAAATAATGCAAGCAACAAATCAAACACAAGTAGTGCAACTTCCGGCTTTGTTTGGTAAGCCATTCTATCCAGATACTTCATGATAACCTTGTTGCAATGAACCCCTAGTGACAAAGATCTACCACTGCCTGGACTTCGAATTAAGTATGGTTTAATGCTACTGATAACTCATACAGCACAATCTTTATAAATCAAAGTTAAAACAAAGCCAAAAGGTGTTTTGGTCCCCTAGCGCAAGTGCAAAGCTATCAGAGACACGAATAGTGCACTAGAATTTATAAAAGCCTTGTGACAGAAAGAAATTCCAACTTAGATACATCCTACAGGTGGTCCAGAAATGAGACAGTCACCCATCCAAGTACTAACATAGCCAGTGTTCAACATTGGCGGTTACCTGGCATCAGTTTCATCTTCAGACTGAAAATGTTGTGCACTGTGTAGGTGCCAGTGTCCAGAAACTTTTAAAATAAGATATCTCCACGTATATTGCTACGTTTTTCAACATATCAGGGGGTTTTAAAGTGGTAGCCATTATTGTAAACAAATATTGTCATCTCTCTTCTGATTGGCCAACGTCCTCTACCATCGACCAATCAGATGAGAGCTTTCAAAATGTAGCAGGGCTTTTCAGTGCCTTTTGTCATTTTCTGTTGTACGGGAGAAACTGTCAAAACAACTGCTGACCAAAGAAATGTTTTTGTTATCAGAAGCGACGATGCACATAATTCTTCATAGAAATGGGTGAGAAAGACATGGAAGTGACTTCATTTTATTTGATACATCCCGCTAACAGTAACTCATGCAAGAATTTGGGTATTCTAGAGAGATTTCAGTGCGTTTTGTTGAATTTTTAACTTGTGTTCTCCATATGCTGTACAGGTTAAACAGTCAAAACAACTACTGACCAAAGAAATTTGTTTCTTATGGGTAGCAACGATGTACATACTTCCTAATAGAAATGGGTGAGAAAGACATGGCAGTGAGTTTATTTTATTTGATACATCTATCTAACATTAATTCACGTGAGAATTTGGGTATTCTTGCAAGATTTCAGTGCATTTTGTCGAATTTTTTGCATAGAGTACTGTAGCATGCTAGGGGTCAGGTTGGCCTTATGCAAGTCTGGAAATTACTAATGAGAATGTGGGTTAACAAAAAACAATATTTATTTACAAATATACAAGTTTTACCAACAAAGTTTGGGGCTGAATTGGCACACTTAAAGTTCATAGGTTTACATGTTTAATAACAGGTTAATATTCACACTAAATAGTGACTTGATATCGGATAAAACAATAAGAATTAAAACAGGAAAATCCTATGCAGAAATATCAGTTATAGAAAAACATACTGGAGAACCACTTAAGAAAATCACATCAGGAAACCTACTGCCTGTGTTTCACCCTTAGCATGTAGAACCTACACAATTTATCTACCACTTTAGTTCATCTACCGCTAAGCACAAGTTCAGTACCTCATGTAACTTCAACAGGTTTTACCCCATTTATTTCTCACATATCTGACACCTAGAACTGAAATTAAAAGAATGCACTGAACCATAGATCTATAGTAAACATTCTATCAACAATGACACCCCAACTAAAAATAATACCTGCAGGTTTTACCCTGACAGTATATCAACACACTCCTATAGTCATAGTTCACCCAAAACTGTCCTGTAAAAGAACAAACTACTACCAATAAAACACAGTTCCAAAAATCTGGCAAACTGCCTTCTTTCTGAAATATAAAGATTACATACTTAGATTAATTCAAAGTTCTGCAGAGCTCTGTTACTATTAATTCATTATTGAAATACTCTCAGGTTTTACCCTAGAGAGTCTGATTTTATCTCAAATAAACACTAAACCTACATTCTAAGCTCTACTAGAATACACAGGTTTTACCCTGTAGAAACTAAGTTATTCAAGTTTTACCCTGAAGTAAAATACAAGATATCAGGTTTTACCTTGGCATCTTGTTCCTTCCTCTTGGCCAATTCAGCACAGACTGAAGGGTTACACCCCTTTATATACGGGAGAGTTTCTCGCCAAAACTCCTGTGTTTCCTGCCAAAAGTTCTGTGTTTCCCACCAAAACACTTGTTTGTAACTCAACCCTGACTGGATCAGAGCTTCAGTCTTCCCCAGAAGTTGAGGGGACAACATTCTGTTCACAGTACAATATCAAGATGTGACAGTACAAGTACACATACAATAACATATAGGATAAATATTCACATAATTCAAGTAACCTCCTTTATAATAATCCAACATAATATCAACATCTAAATAAACATAAATAACCTAAAATACAGCGTCATTTATACTTCATTATCGCCAATAATGCAAATATAACATCTATAATATCTTCAATTTTTGGGGACACAACAGTACCACAGGTAAAACGGTGGAAACAACTACTGATCAAAGAAATTCGTTAATTATTGGAAGAGACAAATATATATTTCTGCAAAGAAAAGAGAAGAAATGCAGTTTATTTTATTTGATGAATCCAAATAACAGTAACAAAAACAGTAGGCACCCAGCCATTGAGGCTTAGATGTGCTTTTAAAGTGAATTTTTTAAAAATATTGACAAATAAAAACAGCATAAATTAATTTATTTGAACTAAACATTTTTCACAGTTGTCTTTCAAGTCTTGCATTGAGTTTTACAAGAGCGAACAATGATAGTCCATCCTTGAAATTGAAGTATATGATCTTAAAGCAGAAATTATTGTTGGGAAATCCAACAGATTTCTGTGACATCGTGAATATTAATGAGTTGTCCATGAATTTTGATCTTCAAGTAAAATATTTTGAAGAAATGACATGCTATTGTCAAATATTATAATTTACTAATTGATAATTGTTATAAGCACTGGAACTTTATGCATATTGAAAGTGAACAAAGTGCCTAATGGCTTTTGTCTTTTTAATGCATATATAGAGTATTTTACACTGGAAACTACCTCAAATATTGCATAATATATATTATCTGTAGTTAGATAGTGTTTTTATAGTTTTATCTTCAGTTAACTCATTATTATACCAAATTCCTGAAATAGTGGGTATTATCATCCATTATACTGGTAATTATCGTTGTCCATTTCCATGAAATATTTTATCTAAATCAAATATTAGGTGTATCCCACCAACTAACTTGAGTCTTGTTTGTTTTCTTTTGTTAATATTCATTCAGTTAATATATACTACTGTTATTGGTGGTCTGGTGGGTTTAGCTTAGGGTGAGGCTGTAGTGTGGGGTGTTAGGGTGCCTGTGAGTCACCCACAGAATGCAGAGTTGTGATTGTATTATTAGATTAGGGACACATTCTTGAGACCCTCCACGGAAGAGTCTAAATTAGGGTAACATACCTGACCTGTCCCACCAGTCATGACTTGTCTTGAGGCTCTCCTCTTTGTTGCTCTATTCACAGTAGCACTTGCTCATAGGTCTGAGTGTTTCCACACTAGTGTATCCAATACATTGAGTACTACAATGATCAGAATTGTAAAAAAAATTCTCATATGCTTCTTGTTCATGTCGTAAATTTTCAAATTTGGTCAACGGTAGAGGGCTGATGTTGTTACTATTATTGAGTGGAGATGTGTCCCTCAATCCTGGTCCCCTTACATTGGGGGTAGTGAATACCAGATCCATAAGGAATAAGAGGCCCCTCCTTGCTGATATTGTAGCATCAAATGATCTTGACATTCTTTGTCTCACCGAAACACATGTTTGCCCCTATGATTCAGACAGTTTTTTACGATCCATCACTCCTGCTGATTACATATTTCCTCAAAGGCCTCGTCCTTAAGGTATCGGTGGCGGTGTTGGTTTTTTATTAGATCATCCTACAGCCTACATAAAATGGAATCTCCTTTCTACTAGTCATTTGAAAACATGGTGGTGTCTCTGGGACTTCATGGCCGTTCACTGTTGCTTGCATGTGTCTATCGCCCTCCAGGATCATGTACCTGCAAATTTCAGGAAGAATTTATGTCCTTTGTCGGTTTCTTGTCATCCATCAACTCCTCATATCATATTTTTGGAGATTTCAACATTCATGTCGATGTTCCCGGTGGTGATGGCTATAAATTTATGACCTTTCTTGACTCATGTGATCTCAAACAGTTCGTTAATCAACCCACCCATCTGCATGGTCACACACTTGATCTCATTCTTTCTCCCAGCGATCAGGATACTATTATTGATGTCAAAATTGGCGATTTTGTATCTGACCATGCACTAGTCAAATGCTCAATTATTCTACCTCATCAAGCTGCCCATACTCTAAAAAAGGTTCAATATAAAAGGTACCACCATATCAACATGTCCAATTTCTGTTCTGATCTTACAAATACTTCCTTTGTCAAATCTCCCACTGATTCTGTTGTAGATCTTTACAACCAATATGTACATGACTTGGCAGATGTTCTCGACAAGCATGCACCACTGATATCTAGATTGAAAAAGAAAGATTCTACTGATTGGGTGTCTGATTCTTATCGACGTGCTAAGTCCCTTAGACGTCAGTTTGAAAGTACTTGGCGCAGGACCAAGGATCCACTGAATAAAAGTCGGCTTCATCGCCAAATTGCATGGTGTAATTCACTGGTTGATAAGGATAAGTCAAACTACTATAGTAAACTTATCTCTGATAATAGTCATGACCCTAGAAAACTATGGCATGTACTGCGAAAAACCCTGGGTAGGGTCTCTGACATGACACTTCCACCTCACGATTCTGACAAGGCATTGGCTGACCAGTTTGCCTCCTATTTCCATAATAAAATCAAGACAATTATAGACACTTTCATCCCCTCTTGCATCGAAATGGATGTTCATCCTTCTTCTGAACCCCCCAAAAATCACTTCTGAAGTTCCTCAAGATACTGTTGATAAGATCATCAGAAACTCGCCTACGAAATCCTGCCTGTTGGACCCCTGGCCTACATTTCTCATCAAAGAGTGTAGTGACATACTATTACCATCAATAACAAAGCTGGTGAACTGCTCACTCAAGGAGGGTTGTGTCCCTGATGGTTTCAAAACTGCTTTAGTTAGTCCACTTATTAAAAAGACTACTCTTCCTGCAGACAATTTTAAGACTATTGACCTGTATCTGGCCTTAGCTTCATGTTGAAATTAGTTGAACATGTAGTTGCTAAGCAACTGTTAGAACATATTCATGTTCATAGCCTAGACAACCCACATCAATCAGCATATAAAACAGGCCATTCGACTGAGACAGCTCTTCTTTATATAAAAAATGAAGTTCATCTATCTCTGTCACAAGGCGAACCAACTGCTCTTGTACTGCTTGATCTCTCAGCAGCATTAGATACGATTGATCATTCCACCCTTCTTCATTGTCTTCAGACCTGGTTTGGTATTGGCGGTTCTGTTCTTCAATGGTTCACCTCCTACCTATCTGAGCTTATCAATCAGTAAAAATTGGTTCTACCCTCTCCGATCTTTGTAAACTCCTGTTTGGTGTGCCCCAAGGCTCTGTCTTGGGTCCTTTGTTATTTTCTTTGTATACAACTCCCCTTAGTTTGGTTATTGGTAAACACAAAGGAGTAAAGTTTCATTGTTACGCAGATGACACACAAGTCTATATCCATCTATCTCAGAAGAATTCATCTGCTGCCTTTGAAAAGTTGAACAGGTGCCTGGATGATATAAAGGAGTGGATGTCAGCCAGTAAACTCAAACTTAATCCAGATAAAACTGAGTTTATCGTATTTGGTTCAAAAAGGCAGAGGGACAAATTGAAAGCATATTATCCATCTACCATCTTGGGTACTCATCTCTGCCCTGCTGAGTGGGTCAAGAATCTTGGTGTGTGGTTTGATTCCGATTTTTTCTTGTCCAAACATGTTCAGAATGTCTGCAAAAGCTGTTTTGTGCAACTCTGTGATTTTAGACATGTCAGGCGGTTTCTTACTCATGATGCTTCTGTACTTGTGGCCAATGCTCTTGTAAGCAGTCGGTTGGATTACTGTAACTCACTGTTTAGGAGTCTCTCTAAGTTCATCCTCTCTAAGACATTTGGACTCATTTTACTTCAACCAGTGAAACAGCCAATACAGTCCCGTTACACTATCAATGGTTAATTACAAATACTACACTAGATGGACGTTTGCCAGTTAAAGATATTATTTATACTATATCTACTTGGCAACATTCCACAGTGGGTTTATAATGAATATATAATCACATTTTGAGACCGTGCCACTTTTCCATTAAAAAGTTGAACATTTCAATGCTTTATCACAAGCTATGATGTTATGCATACATATGTCAAAGGTTCAACATAGTAGTAGTAGTTGCCACTGGTTGCTTGACTAAGCTGATATCTTGCAGGATTGTAACAAGACTAATAGTGCTTACTAATCTAATAATATGTTTCAGTGTACCAAAGTTGTAGGAAGAATCAACTCCAACCGGAACTGTTTATATGATAAATCATCTTTTCATCATGTGGTCTTCATCTCCTGCAACCAAAACATATTTACTTCAAAAGTCCCAGTGCTTAAAATGTTTTGCCTTTTAATCAAAAGACTGTCACATTTTTGTTATGGTTTTTAATGCAGCTCATGACAACATGGGGATCCACTTACTCCTTGTCTCATTATATCTGTCACTCTTAACAGAGACTAAAAGCACCAACTTTGATTTGTTACACAGTAAATAGTGCAACATATGTGTATTGCAAACACTGCACAACGTAAAATTGAAAGTATATAGGTCGTGTAAGGTGAAACACAATGCATATAGCTCACATTCAGAAATTTATTCACCAGAACAAACTGGGTTCCCACTTCTTGGCTCCTGGAATCAATTTTATCCAAAAGCTTAAGTGAAAAGTCAGCTAATTATTTTGGAAGGCCAAATATTCCCTGAAGCTTTGTATAAAAGACTGATAAGTAGGATAAGTAGTAATCAGTTAATAAACCAATGAAAACAAATTTATTTTCGAAATGTGATAATTAAGTTGATATTAGGTATACAGGGAGACAATTAAAGGGTTTATCTTCAGACATCTTTCACATAGATGATGCTGCTGGATATTAAATGAAAAAGCGTACTTTGGAACATATATATCAAGTGCAGGATAAAAATTTACTGAGATTTAAAAGTGTGCTTTTCATTACAGATGACTTAGGTGAGAAGATCAATACAGTAGAAAGCACAGTTGGGGAAGTCAAGACACAACTGGGACAGGTGGCAGAAGGTATGTGACGCCACACACTATTACCACTCTGTAAGAGCTCTGGACGTGCAGGGGTTGGTTGTCGGTGAAATGAGACTCCAGCTTAACTAAAAGCTTTATTTCCTATCTACATGTGGTGGACTACCATGATGAATCAAGGAACAATCAGCACCAGCAGTTGTCATCCATCATTCCCCAGAAAATACACCTATACAAACAATAATAAATACCATGGTAATGGCGGGAGCTGGACAAATTGGCCCTTTGCCAAATCGGCCCTCATCAAATCGGCCCCCTAAAAAGTTGACCCTAGGCATATCGGCACCCTAAAAATTCAACGCTCTGCAAATCGGCCCCCAGTTGAATACTTTTGTAAGTACAAGTTATTTATAGAATAGTGTGATTAACACACATCAAAAATAATTCCATGCTGTTATCAATCCCTTTAAGTTAAATCCTTTATATTCTTGTTTGTGTCAGAAATATTAAAATTGCAATTATAATAAGTGCCTAGCCTCTGCTGATGGGATATTAACTTCTGTCATGTTTTAAGAGCAATTAGTCTTTAATGTATGCTACTGTATAGGGGCAGAGGAGTTATTAACTATTGTGATGTTTTAAGTGCAATTAGCTTTTAATATATGCTACTGCTTGATTAGTATCTGTTCTAATAATCCCTCTGCTTAGACATTAAACTGTTTTGTAACTCTTGTGATCATTTGAGAATAATTGGCTTTAAGTCATTATTATTTGTGTGATATTTGTAGAAGTTTTCAGACTGAGCTGAATAATCTCTATGTTCATATTTTATTTTAAATTTAGGAATGACTTTGTTATTCCTCAATATTTACTCAGATTTGCATGCATTGAACATCTAGAGGCCAATTTGACCAGGTTAAAATTTCTAGGGGCTGATTTGACTAGGGTGTTATTTCCAAAGGGGCCGATTTGACCAGAAGACTTTTTTCTGGGGGCTGGTTTGACTGGGCCTGAATTGATAAAGGGCCGAATTGTCTATGATTCATAATGATGGAACTGCTGGATACACATAAATGTTAACTCACATAATAAATCAATTGCTTTATAATAGATTTGTTTGTTTATTTGGGGTTTTACGTCGCTTTCAACACTGTACAGGTCATATCACGACGGGTAGTTGGAAGGGCAGAGGAAACCAGTACATATAGTTCGCTAGGGTTCTGTACTGTAAACTGCCGACCAACGGCAAGCAACTACCAGCTTTCCCACTTACGGCCATGACGGGGATCGAACCCCGGCCGCAGAGGTGGGAGGCGAGAGTGTTACCACTCTGCCACCGTGGCCCCTGCTTTATAATAGAAATACCCTTTTACATGTTCATCACAGCTAATCATATATTATGTTTATGTTACAAAAAATATGTCAATACCCATATCAAATGCAATGACTGAAAATGTAAATAAACAATTAAATGAACATAACTAAAACCACTAAAATTACAGCTACAACTACAAGTTCTTACCTGACTGACCTGAATAATAATTCACCTTTCAAATAATCATACCAAAGTACACAAGTTACATATTGCTTGAATCTTAATCGAATAATAAATAAGATTTATCAGTAACCAATAATTAAACTACAGGACTGACAATCACCAGCATTATAGAAATTAACACAAACTTCAGATTATAATCAATCAAGGTCAAAGTATCTTTGTACTAAGACATAATATATGAAAAGGACTATTTATGACATAATCACCGTCATACAGTATCCAATTATTCCTAACATACAAACACTCATAGCATATCACAAACCTGCACATAGCTTTCCTGAACTATAGTTGAATACTAATCATCCCAAATCACTGTGTAACAACAAACACACAACGGTCCTCCTTGCCTTCTAAAACCCAACAAAGGACAAACCGTGCCTTTTTCTCACTCCAAAACACTTGCAATACTTTAGCAATACAAATAAACAGCCATTCAATAATATAAATGATCAAGCAATAAACCCTACAACATCGTTCTCGCGACCGCACTGTGATATAAATATTTCACCTTACCACTGCTTGTTTTAAAAGTATGGACACTTTCAATACACATGTCACAAAAATTCTGACATTACAATATTTTACTACTTTCCTTGAATATCTGTTGCACTAAGCTGTTACACCAGACTAATGCGAGTATAATATCCATATAGTAAGTCAATGTATATTAATGCATTAGGTGATTATATTTGACGAATAAAATGGCCCAGTGACTTCCAAGTTTTCCACTATACCTGTAACGTCAGTTTTTACTTGGGTTCAATTCTAGATCATGATAACCTCTGCAGTATACTGGTGTACAGCTGGCCCCAAAGCAATTTCCTATAAAAATGTGATGTGATGAAGCTTCTATTTAACAAAAAATATATATGTATATATATATTTTTATCAGTCAATTTATTTAACCTTTTGTAACACAGTGCATTTGGGACTGGGCAGGCGAGGGTAGCAAACCCAACTTCAGTTCCCCTTTACAGTTCCCTCCTTATACAGTATGAAACTTTTCATGGTTGCAAACATATATTTTCAGACAAATACAAACAAATATCAACTTATGAAACACAGAAATGTTTTACATAAAACTCCCATCTGCAGGGGGACAGCCTCAGATATAAGAGACGGCTAACCAGCCAGGTTTACACATAATATTGGTGGACAAACAATTTTGATGCTTATATAACAAAACGAAAGTTGTGAACATTGAAATCTTTTGAAGCATGTTGGTCAGTTGCTTTGTTTGCTTGTTTGTGTGATTGTTAGCAATTTTAGAGCTAGGATTCTCATTTTTTCCTATAACATTGCAATTTGTCAGAATAGAGCATGGCTCAATATCATCTAATTTGGTAGTATTTTCACATAACTATGCTATTTGGGCTATTAAGCTACCGCATTCACACATATGCTGCGCGGTTTCAAAGTGTGCCACTCAGACGAGTGGATTTATTTTATTTTTGCATTGTAATATTATAAATTTCAACTCACCAAAACCAGTAAGCAGTTAAGCTAGCTCCAAAGCCTTATGGAATCAAATGTGTCAAGTCCATGATTTCCAATAGTGTGGTCTTATATTCTAAATCTTTAAACCAATGAAGTCTTACAGGTAGTAAATACTGAAGGTTAATGCTTCAATAGTATGAGAGAATAAGGTTTGATCATGGAATGGATTTGTGATGATAATCTTCATTATGTAACTGTTAATGCTCTAACTGAATCACCTGAGTAGGTATGGAGAATCGCCTGATTACATTTCTGTCAGACATAAGTATTCCCAGTAACTTCTTCCAGAGCAAAATGTAGGTGCAATAATAAGCGACTTTTAAGCACTTTTAAGCTTGGCTACTCTCTTTAACCTTGAAGCAAGGCCCCAGGGTTAAATCTAAGTGCATCAGAAAATTTCCAGCCCACGATATAAGTTAAGTTAGTTTCAACAGTTCAAACCTCTAGGACCAATAATGCATAAATTATAAGTGGTTTTAAGCTTGGATATCTCCTTCTGACCTTGAAGAAAGGGCCCAAGGTAAAGTCTGACCACATCAGAAGATTCCTTGCTCATGATATTCTATCAAGTGGTTTCACACTGCAAACCTCTAGGGCCAATAACAAGTGAGTTGTAAGTATATTTCATGTTTGACTATTCTCGTTTGACCTTGGAGAAGGGGCCAAGGTCAGATCTGACCACATCAGAAGATTCATAGACCTTAATTTCCTGTAAGTTGGGTTCACATTGCAAACCTTTAGGACCAACAATAAGTGAGCTAGAACCACATTTTAAATTTGTCTGTGTCCGTTTAATCTAATCTAATCTAATGTGGACTTTTATAGCGCTTAATCTCCATCACTGATGGACTCTAAGGTGCATCTAAACATAAAGCAAGGCAGTTATCGTTAATCAAGGGACATAGCCAGGTCGTACCAAGGAGACACAGATGTGACGGGAGAGGCTATGGTGGGTAGGCTTTTGCAAACAGGTAAGTTTTAAGCTTCTTTCTGAAGGAGGCAACTGATGTTGCACTGCGAACATCTTGAGGGAGGTCATTCCAGATCTTAGGAGCATCAAAGGCAAAACTATGGCCAAAATGTTTGGCTGACTTAAAGAATGATGAATGGAAAGGAGGAACTGTATTGACGATCTGGGTGACTATGCCTAGTACTATAGGGACAACTACTAAAAGACAAGAATGGTTCAAAGTAAGAAGGAGAACCACTATGCAAAAATTTATACACAAGTGTTGCGGTTTTGAAAATACAACGATACTTAACAGGCAACCAGTGGAGTTTCTGTAGAATGGGTGTAACATGAGCATACTTTCTATGATTTGTAACAATACGAGCAAGGGTGTTCTGAATACTTTGCAATTTGTGCTGATTGAAACCGGACAAACCTCTGAACAGAGAGTTACAATAGTCCAGACGACTACTAACCAAGGCATTTGCAGCAAGGACTGCCACTTCAGAAGTGAGATACTTTCTAATTCTACGGAGGTCACGCATCTGAAGGAAGCACGCTTTGCAAGTCCTCTTGATATGCTCAGAGAATGAAAAATCTGCATCAAACCACACACCTAGATTTCTGACAGAATCAACCGGATGAAGAAGGCTACCAAGAATGCTGACAGGAAAGTGAGAGGAAATCTTCTGACGTTGAGCCTTGGAACCAAAGACAATAAACTCAGGGTTGAGCTTCAATTTACTGAGAGACATCCACTCTTGAACATCACGAAGGCAGGCATTTAGCTTTCTAATTCTACGGAGGTCACGCATCTGAAGGAAGCACGCTTTGCAAGTCCTCTTGATATGCTCAGAGAATGAAAAATCTGCATCAAACCACACACCTAGATTTCTGACAGAATCAACCGGATGAAGAAGGCTACCAAGAATGCTGACAGGAAAGTGAGAGGAAATCTTCTGACGTTGAGCCTTGGAACCAAAGACAATAAACTCAGGGTTGAGCTTCAATTTACTGAGAGACATCCACTCTTGAACATCACGAAGGCAGGCATTTAGCTTTCTAATTCTACGGAGGTCACGCATCTGAAGGAAGCACGCTTTGCAAGTCCTCTTGATATGCTCAGAGAATGAAAAATCTGCATCAAACCACACCCCTAGATTTCTGACAGAATCAACCGGATGAAGAAGGCTACCAAGAATGCTGACAGGAAAGTGAGAGGAAATCTTCTGATGTTGAGCCTTGGAACCAAAGACAATAAACTCAGGGTTGAGCTTCAATTTACTGAGAGGCATCCACTCTTGAACATCACGAAGGCAGGCATTTAGCTTGGCGAGAGCCGAAGAAGCATTCTTGTGGGAGAGATGGATGTATAACTGAGTGTCATCCGCATAAAAATGGAATTTAATATGCGGGTGGAGGCGAATAATTTTACTGAGTGGTGTTGTATAGAGTGAAAACAGTAACCGACCCAGAACAGAACCTTGTGGGACTCCATAGATGAGATTGCTTAATTCAGATAGTGTGGAGCCTATCTTAATGGCCTGGCAACGATTTCTTAAGTAGGAAGCAAACCACCTTAGAGCTGTCCCACCAAGACCAAACCAGGATTTAAGGTAACCAAGAAGAATATTATGGTCTATAGTGTCAAATGCGGCTGATAAGTCAAGAAGTACTAGAGCTGTGGGTTCACCGCGTGCCAGAGAGAGATGAACCTCGTTTTTTATAGTCAATAAAGCAGTTTCCGTGGAATGTCCTGGCTTATATGCTGGCTGATGAGGATTGTCCAGTTTGTTGTTATTAATGTGTGACGTTAGCTGCCTGGCAACGACCCGCTCAACCAACTTTGACAGGAAATAAAGACCAGACACTGGGCGATAATTCTTAAGGTCGTCTCTAGGAAGGAAAGCCTTTTTTATGAGGGGGGGTGACAACCGCCTTTTTGAAAGAATTTGGGAAGGATCCTTCAATGAGAGAATAATTTACCAACTTGGTAATGGAAGAGAGGAGGATATCAAGACAATCCTTAAGGAGGAATGTTGGTATAGGGTCTAGTGAGCAACATTTAGTGGGGGATTCACTAATACACTTATAGACCTCGTCTTCAGTGACAGGCATAAAGGCATTGAAAGCAGGAGGCACCGAATCCAGTGCATCATTGAAAGAGCCAGAAGAAGCAAAGGTGTCCCTGATTTTGCTTATTTTATTGGAGAAAAAAGAAGCAAACATGTCCGCGAGGCTTTTGTCTGAGCTATGAGCAGGCAGGACAGTCTCGGAGGTGCGATGTAACACCTTCCTCAATGACTGCCATAGCTTCTTGGGGTCACGACTATTAGCAGTTATGAGATTTGTATAGTATGAACCCTTGTCTTTATTGGCCAGTCGATTACACCAGGCAATTTGCCTGCGGAGTCTTGACCTATTCAACTCTTACTTATGTTTTCGCCACCTTCGTTCAAATTGCCGTCTAAGAGATCGAGCCATGCGATACGAATCAGACAACCACTCATCAGACTGCTGTTTAGCCTTGCGTGAAATGATAGGAGCATGCCTGTCAAGTACCTGTGTAACACCAGTTATGTACTGATCATAAAGTTCTGCAGCAGTACCTTCAGGGGACCGTACAAACGGTATATTATTAAGGTCATTTCTGAACTGGTCGATATCAATCCTGTGGTACTGTCGATAAGGGACCCATTTGTCGATGCTGGTTGATGGGTGGGAGAAATCCAGTTGGCATCTTATGGCAGCATGGTCAGAAATGAAATCTCCAACACTAACATTGCGGACAAAATCTGAGTCACAAGGAGATATCAAAATATCCAGAGTGTGACCCAGTAAATGAGTCGGGCCACTGACACTTTGAACTAAACCACAATACTGAAGGATGTCGTTAAACCTGGACCTATCACCACACTCAATATCCAGATGGACATTTATATCGCCACAAATGATGAAACTGGAACCAGTCGAAGACAGAAAGCCAGAAAGAGCCAGAAAATCTTCCAGAAACTGAGTAGTACACCAGGAGGACGATACACACAAGCCGCAACAAAGCTATTATAATCAGACTTAAACGAAAGTATGATAATTTCAAATGACCTGAAAACTGGTGAAGAGACAATACTGGGAGAAAAGGTTTTTGTACACAGGAAACCAACACCACCTCCCCGACCAGTGCACCTTGGTTTTTGGATGAAATTGTAATCAGCCGGTGTGAGAGAACTCAGGAGGCCATCAGTATCATTTGGTCTAATACGCGTCTCAGCTAGACCCAGGATGTCTAGGTCACCGCGTTTTATCAGGTCCTGGAGGAGAGGGCCTTTATTGCGAATGGATCTACAATTGACAAATCCAAAACTGGTGGGGCCAGGGTTTGAAGCAACATCGCCACACAACAAAAGGAGTAGGTTTTTAAATTTCAGTTGTGGAGGAACCTGTTTTGTATCGCTAGTGTAGCAATATTTACGGATCAAGACAGAAAGCCGAAAAATAGAAGGGATACTCCGGTCAATCTTTTCGCAGTTCTGACTCCTGTCAGCAGTCAGCCAGTTACACAAGAAACCAACACAAGGAAACATATCACTAGAATGACTTTCACAAATAACATGGCCGAGAACACATTACCCAGTCCAAAAAAATGAAGGAAACCAGAACTGTGTAAAAATAACTGTCACGAGAAAACAAATGCAAAAAGATTGCAAGAGTTAGCAAACTATAAAAGCAGAGGAACCCATAATTACAGTCATTCACAAGCCAGAGTTAAAACCACCACAGCAATGACCTTAAACAATAAAAATGATAAAAATGATACTGGGACATAAAAGCCATAAAATAATCACTAGGACATGTCAGGTGATAAGGGGGAATGTGAATTACAACAACAAATGGGTTGAAAATAATACCACGATAACGGGGAATGTGGGCGATAATAGGGTATACTGATATTTAAGGAAACTAAGGCAATATTAAGGAGATTAAGAACCCAAATTGTTGAAATGGAGTATATGTTATAAAAAATGCCGATGGTGAACCTTATCAAGCAATATGTAGCATAATTCATGCAATTTGAAATCGGAACGTCTGAAAACACAATGCCCGCCACGGCCTCACGCCACATTCAACCTTGACGAAATGGCCCGAGGTCAAATCTGTCCACATTAGAAGATTCCTAGCCCATTATTTGCTACAGGTTGGCTTCACATGACACATCTCTAGGACAAATGATAAAGGAGATAAAAGCACTTGTAAAGTCTACTGTGGGGCGACTTTGTCACTCCGTAGATGACCCTGAATGAAGAGATCAAATGTCAGCATGCATATAGAGGACATATATAACTGTAATACATATCACATACAAAGAAATTTCACATTTTAGTTAAGAGAATTAGTTAGTAGAAAAGGGCAGATAGTTTTGAGAGAAATGCCTAGACGGCTATCTTTTGTTCAGAATCAGATTAATTTCTGTCAGAGAGAAGCTTCCCTTCAAGCAAAGATATCCTGTAATTTGGTGAAGCTAGCTGGTCTATTTTTGCAGAGAGTGTTAATGTTAAAAAGGTCTCAAGGCTTGGTGTTGGCATAGGGACCACTTGACCAAAGTATCAACTGGATGCTTTCAGTGGATACAATTATAACCAATTATAAACTTGTCAGTATCCCTACAGAATGAAAAACTGAGTTCAGACATTTTTCGATCATTTGTAAACATAAAATGTCTTGTTTTTCATAGGACCTGTGAATTCAAATAGTTACTAATGTTCAAATTTCTGTAGTAGGTCAAGATATAAAAAAAGGGTCACAGGTCACAATTTGACAGAAATATTTTGGAACATGGAGAGAGGACGGAAGATAAGTACTTCACTTTAAAACTGCTTGTTTTAACAGTACAATGAAGTCTTGGGATACAGAATGTGAATATTGGGACAAAGATTTTATTTACAGGATAAGATTGTAAATAGTCAGTGAGATTTCAAAAATGTGTATTTCAATACAGATGACATCAACAGTAAATTTGAAGATTTATCTGAGAAGATCAGTACAGTCAAGAACAGCATTGATGACATAGATAATGACCTTGGGGAAGTGAAGACACAAGTGGGGCAGGTAATGGAGGGTAAGTATTTAACCGTACAACTGCTTGTAAATGTATTAACACTTTCAGAACACTGGTGACCCATATTCTGACTATATATTAAAAATTATTTTCTCATATCTTGTACCATGTTTCTAGCAAGTAGAGATTATTTTTGTTATTTAACTTAATACAGTTATAAAAGAAAACAAGATGCACTCAGAGAGAACAAAACGCTCGACTTGATGTGACCAGTCTCACAAGTGTTATAAAGTATTGTAAGGAAGACAATAAAATAAAACCAAACATGTAAATTAATTTTCAGTGGATTTCTCCACACTGAGGAACACATACCTACCTGAACATACACACACATCCAGACACTTATAAAATATTTTGTGGGTATTTTGTGAGTTCACGATAGTGTGGCTCACTCTCTAGCTGACATTATTATAAATGTCAATTGATAAAATGGGCACAAAGTGTACCAGAAATCACTGAGCACACACACCCGCCATGGTGCCATTTCCAAATATTTTATTGGTATCCAGAATATTAACTGGATCTTTCCTAAAACGTAATCACTTCTTCCCATGACTAGACCCTTGTTACTAAAAATTAAACATCAAAAAATAAAAGTCGTGGTGGAGGTAAAAATATTGGTTAAAAGGTGAAAATCACTCAGGGTATTTTTTTCTGATGGACTGTCAAGGAACTGAAACAAACAAAAAGAAAAGAAAACAGAAATAAATAAAAATGATAAATACACCACCTCCCTCTTTATTATCTTTATGTCAATTTCAAGACATAAATTTCAGAAATATTTTTACTTAAAGACAGCAAGTATCACAAGCTAGGTTTGTAACATCACAATGACAATTGCATTGTGACATCATTAAGTAATGACATCATCAGAAACAAAATATTAATTTTTTACATATGTGATGAAAAGTAGACATCTCATCTTGGTTAAGTTTTTTTGGACAGCAAAAATTTAAATGTTATGCTTTAATTTTCTCTTTTCTTTCTAGCAAAACCTTTAAGAGATTCTTTTAAAAGCCTGAATAAAAGAATTACGTAAAAAAGAAAAACTAAAAAAAAAGTGAGTGGTATTGAACCCCAAATTCTTTTTGCACAAAAATTCATGAGGAAGAAATCCTGTCAAGATATTGATTTTTCACATGTGTGACCAAGCAAAGCAACACGCACATACACACATTAAAAAAGCATTGGAGGAAGTAAAAAGCTGATTGTGTGCAGATTATTGATTTACGTTCGTGAGGAAGAGAAGCAGAGTTCACTGTAAAAGCCCAATTTAAAATAATCAAGACTCTCTCCTGGCTTTAATTTTTAAACAAATTACACCAAATTTGGAAGAATCCTTCTGTATCCCATGAAATACCTGCCCACCAAATTTGAGCTTGATTGGTGTCATAGTTTTTGGGTTATAAGGGCGAAACAGTGCACAGACAGACGGACAGACAAACAAACAGATACAAACCCTCTCCTATCATCGAGCGTTAACTAAATGAGATGCATACTCAGGATATGTGTAAACACAGAGACAATATGATTATTTTGAAACTATGACACACCAAAAAGCATTTATGCATGAATTTTACATCTTCAACTGAAATATCAGAATGTGTAGGCATAATTTTCAGATCTTTGACATTAGACATTTGATATTACTTATATTTATATAGTCGTCACTTGTGTAAGTGCAATATCAAGTTTCCTTTACAACATTATAATGCACTCTAGGGTAACACTTTTACAATAATCATTAATAGTTGTGTCATATTTCAATCTGATATAATTTATGTTTCTGCAAGTAGACTTACTGCCACTAAATACACTGTATATAATCAAAATATTATTTCCACTCATCATAGTTTTGTTAATGAAATTGATAAATTGAGGTAAACCATTAAAAACAAGGCCAAGTACATACTATGTGTTTTAATGTCTAAATTTAACAATCTATGGATGCATTTACGCCATGTTGTACATAAAGGATTAACAAATTGTGGCATCAAATTATATAAAACTACCCCATATAGTGACCAATATATTTTCATCAGATGATTATTAACATCACTTTAACAAAATGTAGAATTTGACAATAGAAAGTAAATTTATCTCGTAAAATTCTTTCAAAGATATTTTGCAATTACATGTCCTGACATGGTTAATCATGTGAGAGGCCATGAATATTGGCTGAACATTCTTTACTCTATTAATCATCGGTATCTGGGTGCAAATACTGCCACTTACTGACAATTTGTAGCAATCAATTGTTCAGCTAAAATCTTATCTCTTTTTTGTGTCTCAATATTCAAAAATTAAAAAAAAAATTTAGCCAGTTTTTTTTCGACAAATTTGTCATGAATTTGATCTACTGCCATGTGCACTAGAACTGACAGCTTTTGAAAAAGATTATAAATGTCAAAAAGGTAAAATACACCGGTTCATTACTAAACCTGGACTTCCGAAGATGCTATCAGACTGGAGGAATAAGTGCTACGAGGTGTGATGTGGTGTATAAAGCGTGATACATTAAATAAGGTGGATGAACAACAAATATTTTAAACTCAGGGACCAGCAGTGACAACTATTTTTATTCTTGATATTTTATGGATCCATTATATGCTCCTCCAAGATTGGTGCTAAAGTGCAATGGGGTGCTATGAGTTGTGATATGGGGATTGACAAATTATTAAGATTTTGACAGGCATTTTAAAATAGCCTATGATTTTGGAGTGTTATTTTATATCCTTTCAGACGCGTAAGCGTAATTCAGCATAGGTTTTTTAGGGTATTTGAAATGCAGGGCTGTTTTTATTAGTAAAGCGCAAAAGCGTAATTTGGGGCTGAAAAAAGCTGTCCTTGAAATGCAAGTAGAATGTTGGGGAAAGTTCTCTTAAGCGTGTCGATATTTTCATTATTTTGTCATGTTAAAGATTAAGTTTCTCCTTATTTAGTGTATATTTTTTAATTAAATCATGTATTTTTTGTAAAGCAAAAACTATATTTTCCTTGTGCATGAATAAAAACAAGATACATTTTATTGCCTTTGTGTATTTTGATCCTAAAATCCCCATATATCACCCAGAAAAGATTTATGTCCCGTCATTTATCTATTTTACATGTAGGCAAACAAAATATGGTAAAAAAGAATATTATTTACTGAAACTATATAATTTTCCCAAAAACTTGGTTCAGGTGAAATTTTATTTGCTTTGCTGAATAATGAAAACACTTTGCGTCAGAATATGACCATAAAATCCTGCGATTTTACACATTTGCAACTTGATTACAAACAAAATTGTAACTGCAAGAGTGCAAAAATGATTTGATGAGAAGAACTTACACATTTTTACACATCTGCAAAAGTATTCTTGAAAATCTATGATGTAAAATATGCTGCATATTTACACATTGTTAGTAATTTTTTATCACAATTTACCATTAGCCACACATTTTTGCATCTATGCTTTCTGTATTTCGAAATCTTTCAAACCACAAATGTGTCATTTTGCTGACAAATGTGACTGAAATATACTAATATTCAACTGATGCTACTTTTTATGCATTTACAAGTTATCATTGGAAATTCAAATAACTTACGGATTAGTACTTGTATTTTGAACAATTACTAACTGTTGATAATGTTATATATTAAAATTATTTTACATTCAAACAATTTAAGAATACATTGTCTGCTAAAATATGAAGCACTGTTTTATTTGTACAAATTGCATTACTCAAAAGAATAATCATAATCAATGGCCCTGTCACATTACCTGTATAGTTTTTTTCGCCATTTAATTCACTATGTTTAAGGGGAAATTAAATTTTAAACACTTTTACCTTGCTTCATTCTAATTTCTTGCAATTATATTAATATTAGTGTCAAATGAAACAAATTTTCTGCATCAAGAAACTTTAAAAGTTTCATAAAGTACTTTGCGCTAATATACCGAGGTGTAAAAATGTGTAGATACCCATTCTACTGTTAAAAAGCAAATGTGTAAAAATGAAGTATTTTCTTAAGAAAATAGATGGGAACTACACATTTGAACACGTTGCATTTGGAGCAACAACATTTTTGGCACCAAATTACGCTTTTGCAGCTGAACAGTAAAAGCTAGCTTGCATTTCAAAGACCCTAAATAATGGTCGCAAATTTACGCTTTTGCACTCTGAGGGCAAAATCCAGCCCGCCCTCTAAAGGATATGGCAATTTTTACATGGGGATGGCTGGCCAATATAAGATATTGCATAGTTTCCTCTGTAATCATCTACAAACAAGCACTCTGTACATAATACAGTTTGCCTTATTAAAATTCCTTAATTATTGAATAGTTAAATCTGATGTAACATATGCGGACTTTTGAATTTACAATATAATCTGCCTACCTCATCTTTCTCATAAACACTCGCAGTATCACTGCAAATCCGAGAATTGCATAAGTTCATGACCATACAATTTTTATCACACCACCTAAAAGCCAAGAATTAAAGGCCCCCAACTAATCCTTTAAAGAATTATTTCAAGCAATTTGTCAAAGGAACTTGTGTTTCAGTTTCTGTTGGTATGGCCAAAATAACAAACACAAATTTAAAAACTGACATTTAATGTGATTTAAGGGTTGATCTGTTGTCAATGGAATATGTGTAGGCAATAATTTAGTTTTCTGAAAATAATATGTGATTATAACTTAAAATTTGAAACCTACATATTTATATATGCAGCTAATTCGAGAGAGCAGTATAGCACCACTGCAAATTTGAGAACTAAAAGCTCCTTTGTAATCTTTGAAATGTTAGTTATGTAATCTATCAGAGAAGTTTTTTTTTCTTTTAGATACTTTGAAATACTTAATCAAAGTTCATTCATTAATTTTTCAATTTTCAAATAAAATAGTTTGAGGGTTGATCAATGGTCAGTCGTACATGTGTGTAAAAAATAAAGGCTTTGGAGTTTATTTGTGTTTTTAAGTTAAATAATTTTTTGTTATGTAATAATAATTAACCCGCACGGTCCACAGGTTTTGATATAAGAAGTTAAGTATTTATATCTTGTTTGGCAATGGCTGTTTTATTGATTATGTTTACACACATCAACAAAAGATGTAATACTGAATTTGTTAACGCTCAACGAAGGGACAGAGTTATTGTGATCATTTTGTTTCTGTCTGTCTGTCTGTGCACTGTTTCGCCCTTATAACTCAAAACTATAACACCAATTGAGCTCAAATTTTGGTGGGCAGGTCTTCATGGGGTACAGACGGATTCTTCCAAATTTGTTCTTGTGTAATTCGTCTAAAAATTAAAGCCAGGGGAGAGTTTTTGTTATTTTTAATTGGGCTTTTACAGTGAAATCTGCTTCTCTTCCTCACGAACATAAATCAATAATCCACACAAAATCATCTTTGCTTCCCCCAATGCTTTTTTAATGTATGTGTGTGTTACTATGCTTTGTCACACAAGTGAAAAATCAATATCATGACAGGATTTCTTCCTCATGAATTTTTGTGCAAAAAGAATTCCTTTGTGGTTATGAGTGTAATGTGAAGAACTTGTAATCCCCTGTTTGGGGTTCAATACCACAAGTATTTCCTTTTTAGGCTTTTTAAAGAATCGCTTAAAGGTTTTGCTAGAAAGAAAAGGGAAAATTAAAACATAACATTTAAATTTTTGCTGTTCAAAAAAACTGAGATGTCTACTCTTCATCACATATGTAAAAAATTAATATTTTGTTTCTGATGATGTCGTTACTTAATGATGTTACAATGCAGTTGTCATTTTTATGTCAGAAACCTAGCTTGTGATACTTGCTGTCTTTAAGTAAAAATATTTCTTCTCATTAAATTTATGTCTTGAAATTGACATAAAGATAATCAAGAGGGAGGTGATGTATTCATCATTTTATTGATTTCTGTTTACTTTTCTTTTTGGGGGTTTCAGTTCCTTGACAGTCCATCACAAAAAAAACCTGAGTGATTTTCACCAAGAAGTGGCTCTTAACCAATATTTTTACCTCCACCAGGAGTGTGTTTTTTTTGGTATTTAGATTACTCCAGAACTAATGGACAGATCTTTATAAAAAATTTGTGGGTAGGACCTGGCTGAAGGAAGAAATTATAAATTTTTGGGAAAGATCTGAATCATATTTTAGATACAAAAAATCGTGAATTTTTAGAGGTGCCATTTTTAATGTATTTTTAATTTGTAATGAACAAATTTTGATGTTAAATTTTTAGTAACAAGGGTCTAGCCATAGGAAGAAGTGATTACATTTTAGAAAAGATCCAGTTAATATACTGGATTCTAATAAAACTCCAAAATATTTGGAAATGGCACCATGGTGGGTGTGTGCTCAGTGATTTCTGGTACACTTTGTGCCCATTTTATCAATTGACATTTATAATAATATCAGATAGAGAGTGAGCCACACTTTCGTGAACTCACAAAATACCCACAAATATTTTATCAGTCTCTAGATGTGTGTGTATGTTCAGGTATGTATGTGTTCCTCAGTGCGGAGAAATCCACTGAGAATTAATTTACATGTTTGGTTTTATTTTATTGTCTTCCTTACAATACTTTATAACACTTGTGAGACTGGTCACATCGAGTCGATCGTTTTGCTCTCTCTGAGTGCATCTTGTTTAAATATGAGACGTAGCTTTGTACATACACAAAGGGGCCTAATCTCGTGTGACATTATGTTAAGACACAAGCTTAGTATGTGACGTCTTTTATTAGTGTCAGTAGTACGATGCAATGATGCACAGGTATTATACAGTACAATTTTCTCAGGAAACAGTCCTCTGAATTACACTGTAGAAAATTGTGAACAAAAGATTCAAAATCACTCTTAAATTAAGGAGGATAGGTATTATTTTGGAAAGTTGTTTATTCTTATAACCCAGTAAACAGTTGAAACATTTTAAAATGGTTTAAACGTTTGCAAAATGTTTTTAAAAGCTATTAAAAGTTTATCTTGTAGTTTTCTAAATGTTTCCAAGTAAAAGTTATACATAATGTTTAAAAACATTTCATAAGCATTCTATATACAAATGTTTTTACTGAAAACATTTATTAAATGCCTATAAAATAACTCAAGAAGCTATGTTTGACTGGAACTGCCTTTTAAACATTTATAAAATAGCTCAAGAAATGAAGGTTATGCTGGAAATGTTTTTCAAACATTCATCATGAAGATTGTTTTTCAAATGTTTTTAAAAGGTTCTATCAGAAACGTTTTTAAACCCATATTTTCAGAATGCTCATTAAAACTTCACCCACAAACCTGTCCAAACAAAGATTGCAGTGAGCAATAATAGGGGATTTTAAAGGACTTTAAAATTGCCCCACATGCAATCCCTAAACGTGAGAATTGAATGGGGCCACTTTTTAAAATTTTTATTAGTGAGCAACTAGATATTGAATTTGACCTGTGACCCCATTATATTTAGACATTAATATGTTCATTTATAACATTTTTCTAACATTTGTCATTAAACATTTAATAAACGGTATACATAAAATGTCTTAAAAACATTCTCTTATAAATGGTTTTTGTACCCATCATTTTTTTTTAACCTTTGCCAAACGTTCCCTATCAAACGTTTACAAAACCAAAATTATTTACTGGGAAATGTTGGTTTGTATGAACTTGTATTATATTAATAATATTGGTTGATATGCACAAGGTACATATTCTGAGCTACAATTACATCATCATACAACCCAGGGGCTATATTCATGAAAGGTCTTAGCCAAGTCTCAGGCTTAAGTTGGCTGTATTTTTGTTCAAAAGTTACGCCTAAAACTTGGCCAAGACCTTTCATGAATACAACCCCAGACTATTTTGTCATCCAAATTAAAATTCTAAAAATTGTGACGTCACATTACAATGGCTTCCAACGTCATGAAATTGCCTTAATGCACAAGGTCTTAAATTCACGAGTGGCATATTCAGACGAGTCCATAGTTTATTGATTTGAATGAATTACATTCTGGACTTTGTTTGGTGAGAGGTGCATATTATTTGGTATATATCTCAGATGCAGCAAAATAAGGTAACTACAACATTGTTGTTTATGTCCCAATAAGTCTGTTGATATATGTTGTAATCCATTTACATTTTGTTATGTTAAAAGGGGGTTCGGTGGTGTAGTTCGAATCTCGGGCCGGGCGCTTTATGTTGGAAAGTTGATAGTTACTTGCCGATGCCCGGTGGTTTACAGTGCAGTATGCACTGGTTTCCTCCACCTGTAAACTACCCGTCGCAATATGACCCTGGCTGTTGAACGCGATGTAAAGCAACAAATAAATAAAATAAATAAATTTTGTTATGTTAAAAAACCTGTACATTTAAGACTACTATTTTACATTTATGTATTATTAATAGCAATATAGAATGGAGCGGTAACTGTCTTTTTTGTTTTTGTTAATAATGTTAGTTATTCAGCAATTTTGTAGTTCAGACCTCTTATATTTATGACTCTCGACCATAATAATTTGTTTATGAAGTACATATGCTAATGATGCATATTTATGCATGGTGGTGTAATGTTTAGACTTGATAAGGGAACGGAAAATAGTCACATTTTACCGTATAAAATGCCAAAAATCCAGACAATTTAGTTTCAATAAAAGCTGCACTGTACAGACAATTCATTATTATAGGTGGTTGTTTACGCAACAACCTTGTAAAATGTACAATGTTTATACCTAGCTGATGGCAAATTGTGTCAAATGAATACATGGGTTGAAAGGGCATTAAACAATCATAATAATAATTTAACGGTGAAACTTCAAACCTTACATTTATTAACCTTTTGTATCTCACATCACAATGTTACGTATTATGTCATTTTGACAGCTTGAGCTAACAATAAATAAATATGCATCATATTGACTTTAACATTGCACACATAAAAGTAATTGTGGAGTCCTGTTTAAACAATTACATTAGTATGACATTTGTTGAGGTACAGCACATTGAACTTGGATTATTGTAGACTTTCTCACCAAAAGTGCATGTGTCACTTTGGTACATGCCTTTGTCACCTCTCGCCTTGACCTTTATAACTGCCTGCTCTACAATTGTCCCTCGGGTCTCAAAAATAAGCTCCAAAGAGTTCTCAACTGCGCTGCCAAGCTCATCTTTCACAAAAGGAAATTCGACTCTGTCACACCACTCTTAAAAAAGCTTCATTGGCTCCCAATCCAACAAAGGATAGAATTCAAAATTCTACTGATTACCTTCAAATGCATAAATGGACAAGGTCCAGAATACCTCTCTGAACTGCTCACTCCTTATACCTCAACACGTGCTCTCAGATCAGCTGACAGCTTCTTGCTGCGTGTTCCAAGGACGCGACTAAAAAACTACGGTGATAAAGCATTCGAAAAGGCAGCATCTGAACTCTGGAATCACCTACCAATTTATATCCGTACCAGTTCATCAGTCAGCTCATTCAAGAAACAACTAAAGACTTATCTCTTCAAACAAGCTTACTCAATACAATCTGTCAACTAGGAACTTTATCACATTCTTTGTACATAGATAAAAATCAGTTCTGTTAAAATCACTGCCAAAGCGCTAATGAACAGGTTCTCTGAAATTAGCGCTATATAAATGTATATATGTATGTATGTATATATGTAGAAATAAAATGCAAAATAGCCATTTGTATGTACAAGGGCTCACGTTAGCGAATGGGACATCCATACCGAATGGCAATCTATCATAACATTTAAAAGATGATAGCAGAGAAAGGGGGTTCTAATATTCCATTTATTTTAATATATGAATAAATAAACAATAATCCAACCACTGGTGAACCCTGTCCCCCTGTTGTCCAATGTTTTAAATGTCATGGTATATTATCATTCACTACTGATGTCCCGTTCACTAACGTGACAACCCCCTGTAATGTGTTTTAAATACTGGAAAGTATTAAAATGTTAGATGTTATTTTTGCTCTACCACAAATATCTTCTGGCTTCTCATCAATATACTTTTAAAGTGAAAAGGAACAACATATTCATCAAGAAATAAGAATTTAGAAAAGTTACACAGCTGACATTCAGTTTGATTAAGTGACAATGGAGAAATAAACAATGTAACATTTAAACCATTGAATAAACCAGTGATGATTTGTGTGGAAATAAAACCCGAATCAGCATAAAAGAGTCATAATTAATCCAAAAATGTTCATTTTTTTTCATATGGTCACATTTAACATTCTTTCGTAATATTCAGTTATAAATTGTCTAGGAAGAGACTAGGGCAATGAGTAAATATTTCATTGAGCACATTGTGTGTCTATTTCTCAATAATAGTACTGACACTGGCTTTTATGTGACTGTAATGTTTTTATTCAGAAAATAGAAACTGATTGTGATGTGAATTATTTGTCCTTTAAAACTCTTCAATTTGAACTTCTCATTCAAATTTAGAACATACCATATTATGTAACTATAAATAAATAATATTGTACATTTTTCATTCATGAATTCATTATTCTGTTGTTTTGTTTATATCAACAGAGAAAGAAGCGAGACAAGCGTCAGCATTCTTGGCACAAGATGTTCGGGATGGCTCGGGAGACAACGCCTACAAGTCTGGAGAGAGATTGGTGTACAGTGTGATCTTTATGAATCCTGGTGGACAGTACAACAAAACCACAGGAGAGTACAGCTGTGAGAAGAGTGGAGTCTATTACTTCACATTCTCTGTGTATGGAGTTCATATAGAGGATCGAGCCAGTCACTCTCATGTCAGTGCAAGTCTGATGAAGGACAGTGTAGTGCAAAGTGAAGTCTTTGTTAGTAATGATAACACTGAGCGTATCTACATAACACCGAGTCAGTCACTAGTACTGCAGTGTAATGCTGGCCAGAAGGTCTGGGTGGAGAGTAGATGGGACAAGAATTACATTCATGGAAATTCTTACAGAAATACATTTGCCGGCGTCCTTCTCTTCATGAACTGATCACGTCAACTCTCAATTTTAACATCAACATTCAGTCTGAATACAATGATTTGCAACATTCTGTCTGGATTGACATTTTGTATGGATGCTGTAGAGCTAAATCATGTTTTACAAGAATGATTTTATCAAATTAATAATAATTAACCTAATAATTACCATCTGTAGCATTTAGAAAAAAGGTTCAGTATGTTTCTCAACAAAAATACTGACATTGTTCTTTTCAATAATTATTTATAAAATTGATGTGCAAATGATGTAAATCATATTTTGCGTGTGTCTTAAATGAATTTCATCAAATGATGATTTAATGTCTGATAAATGATGCGGTTATGAAAACAAGGTTGATGTGTAGTCACTATATTGTAAAAGTTTCTCTGTTATTGTTTATTTACACACAAGTAACATCACATGATTACATGTTTGCAAGGAAACTTCAGCTTTGCAAATATTATTACCTTTTATCTTTTATTTCATTTATATTCTGTGTCACTTGGAACACTACACAGACTGCTGTTTGCAGGGAAAAACTAATCAATTTTATAACTGCAAAAATTGTACTCCTCTGTTTGTATTGGATGAAGTATTTTAAAGATCTAATAAATATAAATGTAATTTCATCTAGAAATATTTGAAAATATATTATGTAAAGCATCATAAGGTAATTTAGATGTAGCAGTAGGATGAAAATAATGTGTTTATTTTTGATTGATAAACATAGATCAATATTTTGTGGGAAATTGCTACAATCATTCAAATCACTTACATGGGATTTTATGGAGTGAAATATTATGTTGTGTGGTTACATGTTATCTTTAGAAAAGATATTTAAATGCAAAATATTAGGCACAAAATACTTTACAATGACATATCAAGATTCGGTTTCATTTGACAGTAAATGATTGTTGTGAATTATTGGTATCCAGGTGTTTAGTATTACTGGTAGTGTGAACAGAAATTCAGCATGCAGTTTTTTGTTTCGTTCAGTTAAAGTTGGCAAAATCCACAAGGTAGAGCCTGTTATTGTCATTAGTCTTTCTACTGGTTAAAACTTTGTAAAATAAAATTTAAAATATCTGGCAAAACCAATTACTGTTATAATTTTAGCTCATGTGCATTCATGGTTAATTTTTCCTACATCAGTGACAGTTGTGCAAATTACCAGGTTCTGTTTCCTTCAAAGACCTGAAAACCAATTTTGACTTTCACAACTGGTCTGACAAACTTATTATGCCTTTTTAAATTAAACTTAATATGTCAAAAATATGTCAAACAGCATAATAGGTAAGAAATGACATTTTTTTATTTAAACAATTATTGTCTGTTTTTGTATTTTGATTTGAAAAATGTATATATAATTAATATGTAACTGTAACAATTATAATAATTTGAAACATTTTAAAGAGTGTGGTTCTTTTTTAAATCAGTTAATCATTTTGTAATAAAAATTAATTGAATAGACATAAACGGACATCATGAAATGTATAGTGATCATATTGAATTGTATATGTATACTCAGCACAATATGTTGATCTGATTCCAGCTCTTAGAACTCACTGCAAACTGTCTAAATAAATTCTACTTCCAATTGGACTTTTATAGTGCTTAACCTCCCTTAGGAAAAATGGACTCCAAGACAGCACCAAGACAGTTAAGCAACAGAGATAATACCAAAAGACTATTTAGGACTATTTAAGACTAAATGAAACAATAATGGGCCCAAAAACATAGCTTTTTAGGAATGCCAAACAAAGTCCCGAGACAAAGTAGAACCAATTTTTACAGAGTGATAACACTCAGTTAAGTTTAAGAACACAACCCCTTACTCCAAACCGAGTAAATAAATAAATACATTTGTGGGTAGGTTTTATGTTGTCTGATATGTCTTAGTGGACAGACAGGATTTCATGCGACTCCGTTGTAAAATGTTTTTAGCTACGACCATGTTAATATTGATTCAGATACTAAAAGCTTAAAATCTATGCTTGTGCTATGAGGTTGCTGTGTGGTTGTTTTCTGAATTCCAAACATCTAGTGTTGTGGACAGCAAATTTTAGAACCAGCTCCGGAAAACAGAAATTCAATAAAAAAACTGCATATGTTTGATTTAGTGAATGTTTTTTGACATTTTATCAAAGTTATTTTAATGAAACATAAATTTTTTAAGAATATTTGATCAAAATGGCTTTTATATGTCCTAGAATAAAACAAAATACTATAAAATATTGCACAGTTGAATATTTTAGTAAACCTTTGTATGTGAGGGAACAAGTTGTGGTTGCATTCAAACAGAAGGTAGCTGGGAAATAGGTTTCATGTTTATCGTCTTATACACTCTCAACTTTACTGCTTTGCTAAACATATGTCTTTGTAGAAAAGTATTTAGCCATTCAAAATATTTCAAATAGTTGTATGTAGTTGCCTACAGTTTAAGTTACACATGTATCCAAGTAAGTCTGTGTATTCGTTTATTTTAGAGCCTCAGTTTCTCATGTAGACAAGGGTTGCCTTTTGTAGAAAATTAGCTGCATCTCAAGAGTCCAGGTGTTTACTCATTCCAAGCATAAGATAAATCAAAATCGTAGGAAGTTGTATAATTGTGTTGTTCAAATCAAATTTGAAACATTTGGCTTAAGATAATAATGTTTATTTTGTTCAGGTTGTTGTACAATAAGCTTATTCTATACATATGTAGCTCTTTAATTACTCATCTGTTGTAGCATTGTCCTGTATGAATAATTCTGCTGTTAACCTATCTATAGTAGAGCATTAGCCACTGTTTCTGTTAATTTACCTATAATAACAATATTAGTTGCAGTGCAATATTCTGGTGTTTACTCATTCATCGTAAAACAGTTGTTTATAAATGTTTTTATAAAACAAAATACTATAAAATATTGCACAGTTGAATATTTTGGTAAACCTTTGTATGTGAGGGAACAAGTTGTGGTTGCATTCAAACAGAAGGTAGCTGGGAAATAGGTTTCATGCTTATCGTCTTATACACTCTCAACTTTACTGTTTTGCTAAACATATGTCTTTGTAGAAAAGTATTTAGCCATTCAAAATATTTCAAATAGTTGTATGTAGTTGCCTACAGTTTAAGTTACACATGTATCCAAGTAAGTCTGTGTATTCGTTTATTTTAGAGCCTCAGTTTCTCATGTAGACAAGGGTTGCCTTTTGTAGAAAATTAGCTGCATCTCAAGAGTCCAGGTGTTTACTCATTCCAAGCATAAGATAAATCAAAATCGTAGGAAGTTGTATAATTGTGTTGTTCAAATCAAATTTGAAACATTTGGCTTAAGATAATAATGTTTATTTTGTTCAGGTTGTTGTACAATAAGCTTATTCTATACATATGTAGCTCTTTAATTACTCATCTGTTGTAGCATTGTCCTGTATGAATAATTCTGCTGTTAACCTATCTATAGTAGAGCATTAGCCACTGTTTCTGTTAATTTACCTATAATAACAATATTAGTTGCAGTGCAATATTCTGGTGTTTACTCATTCATCGTAAAACAGTTGTTTATAAATGTTTTTATAAAACAAAATACTATAAAATATTGCACAGTTGAATATTTTGGTAAACCTTTGTATGTGAGGGAACAAGTTGTGGTTGCATTCAAACAGAAGGTAGCTGGGAAATAGGTTTCATGCTTATCGTCTTATACACTCTCAACTTTACTGTTTTGCTAAACATATGTCTTTGTAGAAAAGTATTTAGCCATTCAAAATATTTCAAATAGTTGTATGTAGTTGCCTACAGTTTAAGTTACACATGTATCCAAGTAAGTCTGTGTATTCGTTTATTTTAGAGCCTCAGTTTCTCATGTAGACAAGGGTTGCCTTTTGTAGAAAATTAGCTGCATCTCAAGAGTCCAGGTGTTTACTCATTCCAAGCATAAGATAAATCAAAATCGTAGGAAGTTGTATAATTGTGTTGTTCAAATCAAATTTGAAACATTTGGCTTAAGATAATAATGTTTATTTTGTTCAGGTTGTTGTACAATAAGCTTATTCTATACATATGTAGCTCTTTAATTACTCATCTGTTGTAGCATTGTCCTGTATGAATAATTCTGCTGTTAACCTATCTATAGTAGAGCATTAGCTACTGTTTCTGTTAATTTACCTATAATAACAATATTAGTTGCAGTGCAATATTCTGGTGTTTACTCATTCATCGTAAAACAGTTGTTTATAAATGTTTTTAAATATTCGACAACACCATTACATTAGACACATAGAAAAGTAATTTGATTACTAATATATACTTAAATTATACTTGGTAAAATTGTCTGATGTAAAATTTCTTTTAATTTAAGATAAATTTTGGTCAAACATCATTATTTATAATTAAGAATAAAATCTGTATTAAATAGATTCAATTAAAATATGGTTGTGCAAGAATTGATGCTTTTTAAATCTGATGTCACTTTGATCAAGTTTTTAAAATAAAATGGGTAGACAACAGAATCATGTTTTGTTACTAAATAATAACAAAGGTCACTAAAGTTTGAAAAAAAATATAACAACGATAAGATCATATTTTGTCAGACCCTCAGCAAATGATCCCACACAGATGAGACTAAACTGTGGAAAAGTGATTGCAGTCTCAGCTTTCAAAGCAATGTTTTCCTTTGATATTCTGAGTTTGAATGTGACAGATTGTTGATTTTGACCTTGTCAGCAAAGAATGCAACTAATTGGATTTTTCAACAAATAATGCAAAATACTTTACCCTGAATTTCTTGGATTCTAGAACACTAGAAGCCGACACAGGCAGTAACTGTACAATGGTGTCGATGGCCAACAGGGTTCTCCATCTGGTGAACATGCTCTTTGTTTCCTTTAAAATGCTTTAACAAGTAACCATGGCACTGACATTGATGGTGAAGACCCTTAACATTAAAATGTCCAGTTTTACAATGTATTGGGAAAATATGAACGTTAATAAGATCTACTCATCAGTTGGTTATTTTAATTCTTATTAAGTTTATTTTCTCCAAAACATTAATGCAAAAAAATTGGTGAATCAGTAAATCCTAGAGAAAAATACAAATACAGGATAACAATATTTTGTCTAGCATTTTCAGGGGTTTTTGGGACTTTGTGTCAAAGACTAAAACCTTGCAAAAACGTTTCACCAAATTCTCTGATTACCTGCTTCCTGATCTACAGAAATTTACAGTTAATTAAAGTTTGCTATGGTCTATTGAAACTGTTGTCATAAAAACTTTTTTAATCTGTTTTGGAATATCATTGGTAGGTCAGACAAGATTATTTGCAAATGTATGGTTAACAATATGCAAAAGATATATATCTCTTAGGTTTTGGAGATTTTTAAGTAACAACCATTTCCATAGCATCCATTAAAATATGGGATTAAATATTCAGGTTTACACAATACATTCTGAAACATTTTCAGCAATTTGGGAACTGTAATTATTTTTGTCATGATAACAACTGTTGTTTGGATATTCCGTTTTTGACATATTTTGCCAAAGATTGAAGTTTGTAATTTGTTTCAAGGAGATGTAATAAAATTGTACCCTTTCTATTCCGGATATAGTTTTAGACATGTCCTTATAAGAATGATTTCCACAGAAACCAAGGGTTTTGACAGATTTTAGTCAACTAACCCGAAAAAGATACATCCCATCTACATCAGCTGATTCAAGTGTTGACAGGACCCAATAAACATTTAGAATGGCAACTGTTTCTGTTTAAATAGTCAGTTGTTTTTACTTTGTGCCACAGACTGAAGTATTTTCATGTATTTTAAAGGTCCGCTGAAAAGGTTTGGGACTTCAATGTTGAGTTGATTAGATTTCATTAAGAGTCGATAAATATTTAGCCATAACTCTGTGACTTCTCTCTGTCATTGTACACATTTGTTCAATCTACAATATTTACATTCAATTACATTTGTGATTTACTGTAAGGCTTCGCTGAATAAATATTTTTACATTAAGAACAAATTTCCAAGGAAACATAAAGAACAAGTTTATTTTTTAATATATTTTTTTTAAAAGCGGGGTTCACATTTATATTAAATGCTTTCAAAGTTTACTTGTTTTGTCATGAAAGGAGTTGGGAGGCCTTACTGGTTGATGCATTGGTTCAACATCACACTTAGTAGCTTGATCAGTTTCATTAGGACCACACATTTGTCCTTTACTAAAGACAGAAACCAAAGACACTTAATTTGGCTGATTGGTAACCTTATTATGATCATGTAACATTTGAAGCTATAAAGTCAATTTTCATGCTTCAGTAACATGTTAAACCTGAGTAAGGTCCTCAATAGGGGGCCACAGTGCTAGTGTGGTAACACTCTAGCCTCGGGTTCGGTTCACGGCTCTACCTCAAGTGGAAAAGCTGGTAGTTGCTTGCCGTTGGTCGGCAGTTTACAGTACAAAACCTTGACCAACTGTATATATTGGTTTCCTCTGCCCTTCCAACTACCCGTCGTGATGTAACCTGTACAGTGTAACCTGTACGGCGAAAATCTGTTGAAAATGAAGTGCAAGATGTTTGTGATTATGTGACCTTGATAAAGGTCAAAAATCATATTTGTACCTGTCACCAAATCTTCAAATATCTATGGATAATAGCTGTCAAAATCATTTTGATTGGCCTCATAACCACAGACATTTAACTTAGAAAATACTGCGGTAGTGGCATAGGCTTTATAAACATAGGGGGCAAAACTTGAGGACAATTAATATCACTGGATTTTACCATGTCAAAAACATTTGAAAGAGTGTGTAATATTCTGTGTTTCTAGCAAGTTGTAACTGCTCCAGGCTTCAATAACCCATAAGCTTCATATAAAGAGCAGACTAGCATCCACAGCTTTGGAAGGTAAGCATCAGAGACCTAGATCAGGACTTAAAATTGTTATAACCGTTTATATGCATATGGTAGTGCATTGAATGACCATGGTTCTACCGGCAACAAGGGGGTAATATATACAAACCTGACATTGTCAGAGTGGATAGCAAGGCCAATATTTATTGCACAAAAAACTCCCCCTTGCAACGCCTTTATCCAGTTTATGCATGCGATAAAGAACGCCTACTCCTCAGCCTGGTCAGCGGTGATGAAAGCTTAGGTAACCATCATGCAAAACCATTAGGAAGGAAACCTCATCAGGAATAACACCACACAGATATTCACAAATTTCTGTTTGGAACTCACAAGCTACATTCACACCACAGCCTTGCAAAATGTGAAAAGTATTTTAGCGACCAACTATGTTCTCATCACTCTAGTCATTGAGCCTACAAACATATATCTGAATTTTGTGAGAAAGCGGGTAAAACTGCATTGCATCTCCAAAATGCAAATGTTTAACTCAGAACATATCCAACTCAAGGCATAGGGTGTAGCACCACCTGAACATATTCTCATAGAATTTACACTGTGTTAAAAATATGGAGCAGCATTAAGGAATCAAAAGTGAAACTCAGTAACTGTCAGTAATAATGTCGGGTTCCAAAACATTTTCTGCTTAGCACCTGTGCATACAATTCCATGTTGTCATAGCAACTGATATTTGAGTAATACACCATATTTCCTGATCATATAGACAGCCCTATACATCTGATGCATTACCTATACATTAGCTGTCTGATGAAAGGGTTGATCATTAATTAAAGAGGTATTTCATTTGCTATTCAAACTACAAAGAGCTGTAATTTTAAATCGCAATGCCCCTTTGTACTTTTAGAAACAATAAAATAAATTACTTTGTTGAAAAGGTAAACTGGGTTGCAGTTACTCAGCATCTAGATTATAACTGATCAGAAAGAACATTGCAGTGTAATCTTCAACTAGAGTTTTTTTCCGGAACTTTTATAGTCAGTTGAACTTAGAATTTGTTTCTGACGATTGGGATGTGTTTATTTTTCCTTCATTAGTAATACAATAAATTGCTTCTTTTATAGGTATTTGTATTGTTAATGTTAATAGTATTTCTTTATATTTTGGTTTGCAGAACAATGAATGTGTATGTCATTGTAGCAAATGCTAAAAACAACAATCTTGAAATAATGAAAGTGATACATAACTTTGAAACAAATTATATTTGTACATCGAACTATCTAAAAGGACTTTTGTCCACAGTGTCAAAAATGTTGTAGGACATTGCTCCAGATGTGTCAATAAATTGCATGACTTTTCTATGCATAGATTTTCTTTGCAGGATTTTTCTATACCTCACATGATGACAAACTGGTGTAGGATATTTAGAATTATAGAAATTGTTATTTCTGTAACTTGATAATTTTACACACCAGTGAAATATATGTTATCCTTGAAATTCTGGAGTCATTTATTTCAGGTTCTATCAAAGGAATTCTATCCGACATGTTGTAAATAATGTTTTCCTAGACTTCACAATTGCTCAAGTGATATTTTGCAAGACTGATCCCACACTCTGGTGTAACACATTGTCAACTCAGTGTACCAATACATCTGGCCTTGCCCATGTGCTTTACTGGAACCCCTAGCTTAATGCATGAAATACTGTAAGTCTGTACAAACACTATGCTTGCTTGTAAATGAAACATAAAAGCTAGATATTTGTTCTTGGACCTTAGTTCATAGGCTTTGGTTACAACTAAGTTAAATGTAACGTAAAATGTAATGCTGATTCCCTTTGAAAATTAAGAATGCTTTGTACAGGTCAGATTGTTTCTTCCAGTCACATTTAGTTCAAGTATTCGATTTGCTCTTTGAACAAGCCTGAAACAAGACTACCAATAACCAAAAGGTGTACAATACTATGCATACATACATGTTCCTTTACATTAATAATTTGCGTAGTGAAGAATGGTCATATTTTGACCTGTTGTTTGGGAAATGTACACGAAGTCCTTCATGATAATAAAATTTTCATAGATAATGAACTTACATCCTCCTTGCACTCCACTGACCACCCATGCTACAATACAAGTTAACTTCAAGCTCCACCCACATGCCTGTTAAATGATTTCATTGGTAATTCATAATAGGTCAGTATACTACCCTGGGTAGGAATGGTTACACTGTTAAAACTCTGTTATCAACCACACCTATATTTGACTTAAATACTAGAACATTCAGACTGGACAATGTAACTTTCTTGTCTTCCAAGCACCCCTTGCCATGCATGTTACAAATATTAAACCAAGTGTTTTGTCTTTTGGGAAATAAATTTATTAACAAGAGCACTCGGAGAGGGTATACCACCGTCAAGGCAAGTGACAATAAGTAAATGGAAAAAAACCTGGATTATTCATTTTGTATCCAGATGGTGATCTAGATCACTTTCAAAATTCAGTGGGATGTAAGATTGACCAATACCCATCTTATGATGTATTTCAGGAAGATCCAATCAGCAGTAATTCTTTTAATAAACAAATTACCATGAGATAATACCCCTTGTTAGAGGCACGTATGTAAGCTACAATTTGTTATATATATTATTATAAATGCAGTTTTAGAGAGCTTCTACTCTTCGTTCGCCTTAAATTTGAGGCAGAAATAGTAGACAAAACTCTACTTAAAAACTGAGCCTTTAATACCCAAGTAATAAATATTTCTTTAATTTTGTATATTTTTAAATCTTAGTAACAAGATAGGAGAAATGCATGCAATATCCGAATGTATATGCATCACTCTATATGTTGCTTTATACTAATTTATAAAGTTGAAGATCAACTGAAATCCATCATTATCAAAACCAGTTACAAAGGCATTTCAACATATATCAGCTTGTATTCAATCAGACCATTTCATGAATGAACATCAATTTAAATTAAACAATTGAGTCCATTTAAATGTCTTAATGAAATAAATTTCATTTTCACAAACTGAGAAAGTATATTAATTTATAGATCAAATCGACATGAACAGAGTTGTTACAGTTACACAAAAGAAACACCACCCACATTTCTATATGAAATGTTATTCAATCATTTTCATGTTTTATGGACATCCCAACATTCATCAGTAATACATATATAGCTGAAACTCAAATAATAAAAATTTGGTAATTATTATTTTTATTTTATTTCATGTTATGGTAAAGACAGTTTGATATGTATTGTATAGTTTTTTTGGGGGGGGGTTTTGGCAGTTAGTACCACTAATGAAATGGAACAGATAATTTTCCTTTTCAGATATTAAATCAAATATATATACACACCTATAGAACAGGAAAACATTCCGAACAATGTACACAAAAAAATATATCTCAAATGAATTCTCTTCTAGACTTTTATGACACTTAATATTTGCATTTAAGTAGACTCCAGGGTGCAACAATCAAGAAAAAAGTCCACTTCAAACAAAATAATGGAACAAGCAATCAATGCCCGGGAAAGGGCTCTTTGTCAGCTGGCTATGTGGTTTGAATTTCAGATAAGAATTGAAAAAAATAAAAGGTCACAAACCTTGTGTCCTGCAAATGGTATTCTGAAGTAAAGTACAAAGTTAACTCTTAAGGTGTCAAAAGTAGGTGATGACATTAAACAAAATACTGTAAAATCAATAGTTTTCACATAACAACTGATTTACTCAACAGTGAGAATCTGCAAGTACCTATGCAATGAGCTACAGGTCTACAATTTCACTATGTTTTAGCTGACCTATAAGTAGGTGAATAACATTTTAAAAAATAACTGTAAATGCACTAGTTTTTAAGTTAGGTACGCCATGACCTACACATCTGCAATTTCACTATGTTATAGCTGACCCAAAAGTAAATGACCAACAAAATAATGGGTCAGCTGACATAAAAGGTCAGAAAAACATATGTTCACAAGTTTTGTTTTGTTGAAACTACATATACACATATAGACTCCAGTTGTTTGAGTGACATTCTATACAGAATAAATAGTCACTTGACTGACATGCTATACAGAATACTAGAATATTAGAAAATTAGAAAAATAAGGATATATTTTACTGTTTAACAAATGTATGCATTGCTTTTCCAGTAAGATGAATAACTTTATGCCTGTTTCCCACTACAGGTTGTATCCTCTGGTGAAATGTTCCTGTCCTTGGACACAAGTTTGCAAACATCTGATATACGTTTGAGTGTCAGTGGCAAACTGTCCATTACCTTGTACGTCCAACTGAAATTTTAAAACTGTTTCATATTACAATCCCTGAAATTGGTACCATGAGTATGCGCAGATGAATTTCTTACTTTGGTAACTCAAGTTGTGGTCCACAGTGAACATAACATTGTGATTTGATTGTCTCTGGGTGTAATACAGTGACATCAGGCAAGTGGAGGTACATGGGCATTTCACCACTGTGACACAAGGTCGCATACAAATCTCAAACAGTAGATGAAGGACAGGGGCATTTTGCCAAACACATAACAGCGAATTAAACCACCTGTACTGTGAACAACATGGATAAAATGGGGCGACATGGGAGGCGCTGCCAAGGATCACCTGTAACCGCGGAACGTATCACCTGTAGTGTGAAAGGGGCCTTACAATTTCAGATGGGATATTTTTCATACATGGGATGCTGAGTAACACCCCTAGTACTGCAAAGTCATATCTCAAATTTGTCCTACTTCTGGGTAAGTATTGTGAATGAATGAATCTTTAGTAACATATGTCTTGCACCATACTGCAGACTGCAATTTTAAATATTTTATAGTTACTGATTGTTGATTTTACACAGCAGAAAACATCAAAATTTTCTTCAAAATGGTAGTATTTTATCGCTTTGTATGCGGTTGTCGAAGTAGGCAGGTGATAAGTTGGACTTTTTTATATTTTCCTGTTCCTTAGCTCCTTTACATTTATTTTCAGGTAAGTAATGTCAAAATGTGTTTCATCAAAGCCTACTGGGGTGCTACATTTAATCTTTGTATTCAAGAGTGTATAGGGATAGCTACTAACAGTATATTGTATGTAATATTGTATGTGCAATATAAATGTAAAAAACTTCTGTGAACTTCATAACAGTTTAACTGACTAGATAAATCACTTATAAAATCATCAAACAATTCTGCTTTGACTGAATAATTGGCATAAGATTCAAATTGGCAAATAAAATTAAGTAAAACCAAAGAAAGGATTTGTAGCCAATCAGGATCGATGGCTCAAAAGTTATGATTTGTAAGCTGTATTTTGATTAGTCATTGGCAATTTGAAAGTCAGACATTTTGTGAGAATGATACACTGAATAAACCTAATTTATTTAACCAGACTTGGAGTACACGATTGTGCTTACAAGATTTTACAAGCTTCATATTGCATGTAAATATATTTACAAAATTCATGATTCATACACTTCATTACAGAAATGAAGTTTTACTGGTAACAAAAATACTATTTTAAAATATTTTATGGACGATCACCCAATCAAAACATTTTTAATTTATTTTTAATTATGCACTTAAGGTTTTGCAACAAGCAAAACAGTGTATTACGTTAAAAAGCATCTTGAAAACTGTTAGAGAGTAGAGACTGCACCCAGAAAGATATTGTAGCTTGACAGCAATTGTAAAAATTTTCACTGGAAACAAATTTCAATATATTAACATGTAGCTGTGTTTTTAACCAAACCCTGCAATGAATTTGGGGTTTTAACCAACATCTGAGATTTACAATAATTATATTAATATGAATCTGTTTGTTACATATTTGTGTAAATAAATATGAAATACATATAATATATATTATTATATATCTTTAAGGGTATTTGTTAAAATTATATCAAAATAAAATTAACGAGTAAAGTTTACAACCATCTGTACTCACTACCATTTCTGATAGTTTTCCATTGAAAATGACTTCCATCTCTTCAGAAAACCCTGAATGACCCAATATACTGACGAGGGGAAAAATTGACGGTGATAATGATAGCCTGCATTAATTAACTTACTTACAAGTCATGAATTATACTAATTATTTTTTTTATACATGGCATTATTAATGAACAGTAATAAGGTTATAAATAATATCTGTAACTTACGCATGCAACTTAACAAAGACAAGCATTTATGATTTTGTGAAATAAAGGAAAATATTTTCTAAAAATAACTTGTTATGCAATCAAAAGTTTCCACTCATGAAGATGACAGTAAATTCCATGATGAATACTGCAAGACTGATATTTTATAAGTTTGTAATTTTAAGCTTCTTTCCATAAATTTAGAGCCTACAAACTACTCAGCTGAAATATGTGTATTGCCTTTATGAAAATCCAAGCTCAATCTGCTGCCCTTCTTGATTTCTCTCTTATCATCCAGAACATCAAAAAAGAACATTAAAAAACTGTTTTATGTTATTCATTGACTGTACATTTAAATTTGACTGTAAACTAATGTTCAGCAGGCAGTGCACTAGTGTCATTGCATGCATTAAATGATAGAAATCCACAGTATTACACATAAAACAAGCAGGATTTTGGTATTTTGAGTTCAAGCTGTACCAAGTATTTTAAAATGTTTCAAGTTTTTGTGGCACCAAAATTTCGAGCTGTACAACATAATCTTGTGCTGCCCTATGCAACCACCTTATAATAACATTAGGAATGTTAACATTGCAAAACGTGAAATATACATCATGGATATGGTAGGTTCATATGGCTATGTTTTCCATTGCTCCTTGAAGTTGTCAAAGGTCAAAGTTCATAGACGTCATCTCTTTCATATTGTGGATTGCGTGAGAATCGAGAATCTAGAACCTCGTACACTTCTTCTTCTGAAAACATAAAAAACACAGGATTATATTAGGAAGATTACTGTTAGTGATGTGTAGTTTTTGACATTTTTGAGTTATTAAATAAAAAATATTCTTCAAAAGAATCACTTTACACTTATGATCCACCACTTCCTTGGAATAATAAGTCTGTCTTTAAGTTATAAATATATTTTCACTGCACTGGCTTACGAAAAACATCTGGGTAGATAAAACATATTCACATTAAAGTTTACATTTGTGCTTTTACTGCATTAAAAGGAGCAAAAGCTCTGCAATAATGCAATACACATAGTGTTAACCATATGTCTTCATTACATAATTTTATTTCATGATTGCTGTTTAGCTCCAACAAATTTCATATTAATAATAAGCATTTTCTTGTGTAATATACATATTATCATTGCGTTTATATTAATGCATTTTCAGAAAAAAAATACTTTTAAATCTTATATTTAAGTTTCTGTTATTAAAATGTTGTAATTACTAGATTACTAGTGCAGGTAGTTGAAATAGATTGGGTACTGCTCCCCCACCACCACTGTGACTTGGCATGGTGAGACCACAAAATCCTCATTTGTGTTTGATTAGTGTACAATTAGATGGATTTTTATTCAGGAAAATATGAACCGCCCAACCTCTGAATTATAATTATATCCAAAAAGGTCAAACCAACCAATCCTGGTAATATTTGAATTCAACAAGTGACAACTGTTAATAAATAGTCTGTGATTTGTGCCAAGTTGTTATGTGTCTTGTGATGATATTAAGTTCTAATTCTAATTCGACTTTTATAGCGCTTAATCTCCACTAAGAAGTGGACTCTAAGGCGCAACAAGGCAATATGAATATTCAAAATCAAAGTCCAGGGACAGAAATAGGTCAGCACCACGGAGAAGCCAAATGAGAAATTGAGCTAAGGAGGATATGCCTTTGCGTAGAGATAGGTTTTCAGCTTCTTTCTAAAGGAGGCAATAGTGGGTGATGCACGAATGTCTTCAGGAAGTGAATTCCAAACAGTGGGGGCATCAAAGGCAAAACTGAAATCAAACTGCTTAGTGGACTTGTGAATTTTAGGTTGAAATTTTGGCACATTGAGGAAGTTGGCAACACTCTGACTACGTCTAGTATTGTACGTAGTGTGGTATGTGGATAGATATGGAGCAAAATACTTAGGAAAACCAGTATGAATAAACTTATACACCAGGGTAGCCAGTTTGAACTCTGAGCGATACTGAATAGGGAGCCAATGGAGTTTGCTGAGTACTGGAGTTATCCGAGTGAATTTACTCGAATTTGTAACAATTCTAGCTGCACTATTTTGGATAGACTGTAACCTACGAAGATTGAATTTGGAGAGACTCCTGAAAAGTGAGTTACAGTAGTCCAACCGACTACTAACCAGAGCATTGGCAACCGACACAGCTGCATCCTGAGTCAAGAACTGCCTAATACTTCTAAAATCCCTCAGTTTAATAAAGCAGCCTTTACAAACATTCTGGACGTGTTTAGAGAAGGAAAAATCAGAGTCAAACCACACACCCAGGTTCCTGACTGACTCAGTGGGGTGAAGGGGCTTACCCAAGATGTTGATAGGGAAACATGCTTTTAGCCTCTCTCTCTGTTTCTTGGAGCCGAAAAGTATGAACTCAGTTTTATCAGGATTTAGTTTAAGTTTGCTCGCCAACATCCACTCTTTGACATCTTGGAGGCATCTGTTCAACTTATCAAAAGCCGCTGAGGCATTCATGTGCGATAGATGGATATAAAGTTGTGTGTCGTCAGCATAGAAATGAAAGTTTATGTCTTTGTGTTTACCAATCAGTGTACTAAGGGGAGATGTATACAGAGAGAATAGGAGAGGACCCAGGACAGAACCCTGAGGCACCCCAAACAGCAGTTTTTGTAAATCAGACAAAGTAGAGCCAATCTTAACAGACTGAAAATGTTCTGTTAAATAAGAAGAGAACCATTTGAGAACAGAGCCATCAACACCGAACCAATCCAGAAGACAGCTGAGGAGAGTGGAATGATCAATGGTATCGAAGGTGGCTGAAAGATCAAGAAGTACCAAGGCAGTAGCTTCACCCCGAGATAGTGACAAATGGATATCATTCTTGATGGAAAGCAGAGCCGTCTCAGTTGAGTGACCTGACTTATACGCCGACTGGTATGAGTTATCCAAGCCATGTCGATGAATATGATCAACCAGCTGCTTAGCAACTACACGTTCAACCAGTTTAGAAATGAAGCTAAGTCCAGATGCTGGGCGGTAGTTTTTCAAGTCCTCAGCAGGCCTTCTTAATAGATGAGATGCTATTGTGTCAGCGAGGAGAGGGCCCTTATTACGGATTGACCTTGCATTTACTGAACCCAGCATAACCGGGCCAGGATTCATGGCAACATCACCACACATGAGAAGCAATAGCATAAGCCCACTCTGTTTTACGGAAGGGGGGAAACCATGGCATGAGGAGCCATAGGAGTGATTTTTGGCAATCCTAAACATGGATGGAATGAGGAAACCACTTCCAGTAAGATTTTGTGAAATACTCCTGAGATGAGTGGCAAAGCTCAACATGATGCAGAGGAGTAAAATGCGCATGACAAACATCTTCGATTGGGTTGGTTAAATGAAATGCCCTAAGATAAAAATCACCTGTGGGTGGCCTAACCTTTATGGCCTTAAGGACTAACCCTTGAAACTTCGTCCTGTGGGCGACTCACGGGCACCCTAGCAACCCACACTAAAGCCAACCTTATGAAAACTCAGAACCAACCACAACAAACTGGAATTTAATATTGAATACGAGTGAAACTTAACAAAAGAAGCAACAAGGCAATGAAAAACATCCTTGAGAATGGTTAACCAAATTTAAAAGTATAACCAATTAGCAAAAATGAACAATGGGGATGGTCAGATTGAAAAACAGTTACCGGTAATTCCCGGCTAGGTGGGCGATAATACCCGATATATTGTAAAGTAACATACAGACCTTTCACATAACAGAATCAAATTAAAAATATGGTAAATAATGAGGTAAACCTAAAATATTGTTAAATAAAATCAAAATAAGTTGTATATTAGCTGTGAAAAGTTCATATCAGAATCCAATATTTTTAAAAAGGGATGCGTTCTCCGCGGTACATACTAAACATGTACACATGTCACATGATACATACTTGAAACATCTATTTTATAAGGTTGGCAGATCAGTAAATGGATGTACTGCTATTCAGACATGGTATGCATGTTTGAAGAAAAAAATAATTTAAAATACTTAACATTTGAACCTGACTAGAGGGTTCAAAAATTGTTTGGTATATGATGGATGACACTTTTAACCAATCAGAATTGCGGACGCAACCATGTCATGTCAGAATGGCATAATAAATATACACAGAGTGAATATTAAACCTACAAGAAAGGTACACTAAACTAAAGTCACATTGCATTTCAAACCACAATCAAAATGCATGTGAAGTTGCCATAAGAAATTTTCAAACCTATCACAATGGCTGAAACAGATGACTCCCATCAAGGGTTTAATTGTGTCAATAACTTAATTGTGTGACTGATAAAAGGATTCTTATTTTTCAAGAAGTTAAATATATGAGACTAATGATGATTTTAATTATTTTAGCAACTTAATCATGTGACTCATATCCAGATTCTGATCCTGTATTGATTTAGATGCAGATCATAATTCTGTTACTTACCTTGCTGACTAGGTTCGAACTTAGACGACCCTCTGGACACAAATCTGCTGTTGTTCCGGCTCCCTGTGCATCCTTGGCTCTTTATGGAGTTGTTCTTGGATCCTGAATAGGCTTGTGCCAACAGGTAATAAGTGGAACCATCACCCGTACTTTGGTAAACACTGTTATCGTGCATATCTGTCAATTATAAAGTTGAACAGAATGATTGGACTTAGCAATGGCAATCTATACGTAACACACATCAAATATTATTTGATTTATTTATTTGGGGTTTTACGTCGCTTTCAACATTGTACAGGTGATATCACGACGGACAGTTAGAAGGGCAGAGGAAACCAGTACATACAGTTGGTCAAGGTTCTGTACAGTAAACTGCCGACCAACGGCAAGCAACTACCAGCTTTCCCACTTGAGGTCAGGCCGGGAACCTAACTCCAATCTCAGAGGTGGGAGGCAAATATTATTTGACAACATCAATATAACACAGATGGCAGAAATACCAGATGCAGGTTACTAAGTTCCTCAAAATCCCCTCTTTTGACAGCAAAAATCCCACAAACATTTTAAGCATGAGCCTCAGAGAGCTTCTACAGATCACTTTTTCCTTTTTTTATTAAGTCTAGTGAGAGCCAAACTTCAAGAGATCACTTTTTCCTTTTCATTTCGTTTTTGTCACTGGACTTTTACAGAATTTGTGCATCCAGTGAGAAACTGTCCAGTGTGCACTACTTGTGTTTCTCATTGCTTCTAAGTTCTATGTCAGTGCCCTACTGATGGCTTCGTGGTGACTATGTATTGATGTATTACATAAGAATAAACACACAATGACCTGTGATGTACTGAAAATAAGTATGAACAAACACCTACACATAATGTACACAAACATTACTTGTCATTTAAAAGGGCATATCAGTGGCGGGGCAGTCCAACTGGCTTGTGTCAAAGTGGGTGGAGGGTTTTTCTGTAGTTACATCCCAAAACCCAATATTGATAAACTCATGAAATTCTCATTAAATCAACCACAAAAATCAACTGTGCAAGGACAGCTTGAAATCTATTCAAATGATTCCAGTAGCTGAATTGTCCATGCTTTTGTCATTTAATCATTTCATTTTCACTCAGTATTTCTGTGCCCAAGTGCAGCACATTAAATAAATTCTCTTCACATTTTTAAAAGTATTTTCTTTGTTTTCTTCAAAGCATAAATAATTTTAATGGAAAATTTCCTACACTTGATATATTAATTTAAGAGTTTAAGACTACAGTCGTCACTGTATGAATCGTTAGCAAGTTCAGCATTCAATATTTTCATTCACAACCTACTCATGGCATGACTTTTGTCAGGAATAAGAATGCAAACTCTCTAAAAAACAGTATATTTTTGTTAATCATTAAAAAAAAGAAAATTGCTAAATTATTCAACAGTTCCTTTTGTGACAAATCAGTTTGCATAAAGGTAGCCAGCTGGCGATAGATGGATACTCTGACATTGGAAACGTAAGTATAACTTATCAGAAAAGGTGGTCAGAAATCATGTTACGGTCATGGGTCAAACATGGAAGCAATTACCAGTTGCTTTTAGGTTGCAACAGGAAGAGACAAAAAGTTTAACTCAACAAATTTATTTAACGACTAAAAAATGATAACAATCAACTGGTATGCTCTTAACCATGCCCACATTGATACAATAATGAAACCTATCTGACCTGACCACTGTGACTAACAGTTAAGTTTATCCGCTGTATCCAGCAATCTGTTCAATGTTCAATAGCACCCAACATCCTTGTCCTGCTATCCTTTTTATATCCAACCACACAGAATGTCTGTCCAGAGATAGCAAAGAGTTTGCGCAACTGTACTTTCTGTTCCAAGATATGGACAATGTCCAAAATGCAATATATCTACTCTCTCCGATATCCAAAATGAATTACTGTAAATCTATTATGACAATGTATCCGGTTCACTCCAGTAAAAGTTCACAGCAACATAAGCACTTTATATGTACATCCACTTGAATATTATATTCCAAGACACAATAGCCTTCCTTATAGCCAGCAAATACTTGAACCAACTCTGTAACTGCAAACAACAATAAGCTGATGTCTTCATCTCAATCCTTTTCATTATCTAAACAATATGTCCTAACCATATGGAACCTTTCAAGTGCACCTTGTGATTCTGGGTGATACGCACTATATTTGACTGGTTTGGCACCTAACTGAAACACAACCTGGTGAAATAATCCTGACATAAAATTTGACCCTTGATCTGATTGGATCTCTTTTGGTAAGCCAACTAAAGTAAAGAAATTGACCAGAGCTTTTGAGATTTTGGGAGCCGTTATGCTGGTCAAAGGTATGGCTTCTGGAAATCTGGTTGAAGCACACATAATGGTTAAAATATATTGGTTTCTGGAATTATTTTTGGTAAGGGGCCTAAACACTCAATTATCACTTTGCTAAATGGGTTTGAGAGGAGCTACAGGAATTTTTTGGTTTGGCTACGTTTCCATTTGACAAGTGTGATAAGTCTTGCAAAATTCTGCCACACAGTGCCAAATTTGAGGCCAATAGAAATATTTGGTTATGTTGCTGTATGTTTTGTTGATGCCTAAGTGATCACCCATTGATGACTCATGAGCTAATTTTAATATCTCACTTTGTTACAACAATTTGGTGTACTAGTGACCCCTCTCCAGATGCAGGGACATTTGGTGGCGTCCACTTTCACATAATTACGTCATTTCTGACATAATAGCCTACAGGGACCTTTTCTAGCACTATTTTTGGGAAGATCAACTTGAATAGAGTAGTTAAGCCAGGGTCATTTTCCTGCTCTGAAATTGACTTTGATTTTGAAAGTCATACATCTGAACCATCTATTATGCCTTGACTCTCAGAATTTACCCTAGTCTTAGTATCACTATACTTCTGCACACCATGGTCATAGTTGTTTAAGAATGTATCTGACAATTAACTAAGACATCTGTAGATTGTTTACAATCTATTGGTTCTTCTTGAGATTTCTTACCTATAGCTCAAGTCACAGCACAGGAAGGAAAAATACCAGGAATAACCTCTTCTAATTTTTCAGTGCTAACCAAAGTGATTGACTTAGAAGTAACTTTAGGATAGACAACCACCTTTCTACCTGACTAGATCATTTCCCAATAACAAAGATACCCCTTTAATGGGTAAAGTGGGCCTGGTACCTACCACAACAGAACCAGTAACTAAGTCTGATACTAAGTCAACCTTATGCAAGGGAACGGTCAAACAACCTCCTTCAATACCTTGAGCAATAACACTCTCACCAGTAGTATTGCTTACACCCAATGGCTCTACACCTTCTAAAAGCAAGGACTGAGTAGCCCCAGTGTCTCTCAATATTTTAATGGGGACCTGACTGGAACTACTTTCTATGGATATAACACACTTTTCTGGAGCTACATTTTCAGATTTCTTTCCTACTTCAGGATAAGAATTTGTGGTGGGACCAAAAGATCTACTCTTGTTGAAAGTGGACTTGTGAGTTAGTGTATAGTCATCAGCATAAGCTGCTGCTTAGGCCAAATTGTCAACTTTCTGTTCATCTAGATGTCATTACAAACACACCTTTTGAACTGTTCAATCAAAATGACTTGTCCGAGCTTTTCAAAGTCTGCACCTACTTCCCTAGAATATCATCATCTGTGAAAGTACACTTCTTTCTCATGGGCAAATTCAACATGAGTATGACTTTCTTGTTTGTGACAGTTTCTGAATTTTTGACAATATGCCTGTGGTACCAACTCATATGCTTTCAAAATAGTATTTTTCACACAGTTATAGTCCACACATTCAGAAATTGGCAAAGTTGTATATGCCTCTTGGGCTTTCCCCTTCAAAACACTTAAACAATAAAGGCCACTGGTCTGTTGGCTATTTTAAATTTTGAGCTTCTCTTTCAAAGTGTTGAAAGTATTTATCAACTTCTGATTCATTGAAAGGCAGTACCAGTTGCATGTTTTTACCCAAATCAAATTTGGTAGCAGTGGACTCTTCATAGGCAATTCTACAGGCATTGAGTTCTAAAGCTGTCATTTCTCTCTCATGTTTGAGATCTTTTTTCATATTTTTGAGCTTCAAGCTCTTCTTATCTTTGTTGAGCTTCGAGTTCTCTTTCTCTTGATTCAAATTCTCTAAGTTTTAGTTCTCTTTCAATTTCTAACCGGCTTATCTCAAGTTGCCCAGAAGATTCCATTCGCAGAGGTTTATACCCTTCTAAACAACTATCAGGCAAAACGTCTTCATCAACTAACTGTTCAACAATAAGCCTTTTAAGTTCATGCTTTTGCGTTAACCTTTTCATCTCTAGCTGTAATTTTTGTGCTATCTGCATTAATGTATCTTTTCTAAAAGTTTCTACAACTTCCATATATGGTGACTGTCCAAACTCTTTAGCACTAGCCATTTTGAGCAGTGTTGACTGTAACAAGTTGTCCAATCAAATGAATATTCAAAATGTAAACAGAATAATTGGATCAAAGGGTTCAAATCCCAGACGGGCCCCCAATATTCCTGTTACAGTCACGGGGCAGGTACGGTAGCAATTACTGGTTGGTTTTAAGTTGCATCAGAAAAAGACAAAAAGTTTAACTCAACAAATTTATTTAACAACTAAAAATAATGATTACAGTCAACTGGTATGCTCTTAACCATACATACATTGATACAATAATGAAACCTATCTGACCAGACCATGGTGATTGACAGTTTATCCACCATATCCAGCAATCTGTCCTGTGATCTATCCTGTGGTCTGTCCTGTGATCCGTCCAATGTTCACTAATACACAGATATCTGTATCCTGTGATCTGTTCAATGTTCAATAACACCCAGTGTCGTCGTCCTGCTATCCTTTTTATATCCAATCACACAGAATGTCTGTCCACAGATATAAAGAGAGTTTGCTCAACTGTACTCTCTGCTCCAAGATATGGACAATGTCCAAAATGCAGTAAATCTACTCTCTCCAATATCCAAAACAATGTACAGTAAATCTATCCAGACAATGTATCCAGTTCACTCCAGTAAAATACACAGCAACATAAGCAATTTATATGTACATCCATTTGAATATCATATTCCAAGACACAATAGCCTTCCATATACCCAGCAAATACTAAGTTCACCTGTGGTCAGATGTACATTGCTTATATAGAGTTAAACAAGCGTCTAGAATATTACAGAACTAGCTTGAAGTTAACATAAGTATCTAGATCAATGAGGAAGCTCTAGAACCTACAGGTACCTTATGGGCTTCCCCCAATCGATAAATAACATCACTGAGGCTAGCCTAGGGAATTCCCTACAGTCTGTAAATAGATCAATAAACATCATAACACATAACACAAAATCAAAAACTCCCATACTTTAGATGTTAACACATACATATAAAGCTTAGATCAAATAGTGCACAGACACAGTGCCCATATATGTAACAATCACCAGTGAATCAGTGGTATTTGAAATGGCAGCTGTCTTCATTGTCAAATTGTAAGTTAATCAAGCTGCAATGCACACCCACATATATCTGTGTTCATGAAAACACTCCCTGTATAACTATACCATTTGACTTTGTTGCTGGAGGCCACATCTGCAAGCTGCACACTACACTTGTGCATCTAGATAAGTATACTTACCTGTCAGCAATTACTATGCATTATTAAAAACACAAGTGTTTTTATCAGAAACATTTTCATGTATTGTAGAAGTGTTGAAATTTGGGATGATATATAATATATTTAGTATATTTTTTATTTTTAGTTTCTTTTTTATATATTTATATGTACAGAGATAGAAAAAAAACTTGTAATGGTGCAAAAGGAACTTTTGACAACATTTTGATACATGTTATCAATAGATTTTAAATGCTGCTGAGATTAATACAACTATGTGAGTTAAACTGCTATGAAACAACACACAATACTGTGACATGGTACCACTGGTATACTCACATACTTAAACATGATTGAAAACATTACAAGTATATTTCTTGATCAAACATTTACTGTTAATTGCTTTGTATATTGGGAGCCCAGGATTAGAAGTCAGCTAGCTGTGATAAAATTTGAAATTTGGTGATCGTAACATCTAAATATCTATTCCTTTGAACAAGTTACTCCAGAAGGACCAGTTTCTGTTAAATCTTTCCTCATGCAAACCAAGGGTGAAAAGTGATTTCTGCTCTTTGTATTTATGCTTTTGTCACGAAGTTCTGATTGAGGGTCAGTAAAAAGTTTCACAAAAATCGCTTTATTGGGTATACAAGTTCAGTTAAAGGTATTCACAATGCAGAACCTGAAAATTGATATTAAAATAACACTTAGTACACACTTCACTCCTCTCCAACTTTCATCACAAAACACACCTTCCAATCAAAAAATACCACTCATACACACTGAAGTATTATATTGGAAATACAGTATACAGTTCATGTAATGACATACAAGATATATATATACAGTTAATCAATGAATGTCACAACAGATATTATGAAATTCCAAACAGCAATATTTTATGTATGAAATACACTGTCAAACAAATAGCTGTCAGGAAATCCTCCACAAAGTCTACAGTTCCTAATATGTCCAATGAAACAGCTTCCACACAAACTGGCACCAAAATAGGTAATAATGAGAAACATCCAAATCACAAAGAACAGCTTCCTCATATGTGATATGAAATCAACAGGGATTCAGCAATCCAGTAAAGTATTCAACATTCACATCAGGCATAGCAATAAACCAGCTGAAATGAATGTAACAACACCTTAACAACATGTTCGACATAATATACAAATACAACAAACTTATGGTGATGAAATATTCTGATATATTTTGTCTTGTATAAGTTTATGTGCCACATAAAGATATATGCATTGACATAAATCTATGAAAAATTGTTTCACATGTTAACATTAATATGAATGAATAAGGTACCTCATATTTAATAATGCTAGAATTAAAAGAAACAAATTACCACAGCTGCTGGTTCCACTATAATAAAACAGAGTTGATTTCAACAAATCAACCCAAGTTATAGAGTACCACTCCGTCCTTCCTGGTCAACTCTAGAAATGATACTGAAGTAAACACTTTAAACATCTACCACCCATACCAAACTGATGTCCACAACTGACCACAAAAGTATAATTAGTGAGGTGTGATTATCACACATGTGAAACAAATACCATAAAAAGGATTTGGCAACCAAGTGTAATCACTGAAGCAAATCAAATAATCTAGGTGTGGTAAAGTTCCTGCAGAAAAATTCCACAACAAAAAAAAAAAACTGTGTGTATCTGTTTACATACTCCAGTAAAAATCAGAATGTCCTAATACAATACAAGAGGCTTATATTACTTTGTGACAGCTTGATATGTTCATAGAAGTTTGACAAATGACCCTTTTTGGAACAATAATATATGTATGTCTTGTCATAGTCAATATGAAATTGAGTGGCCAAAATTTGTTATCTGTGCTTAAGTAACCAAGAATCATTGTAGATTCATTAAAGTTAAAGGTGATGTTTAATTTTCTCAAGATCCATTGCTTGACATTTTCCCATAGTTCAAGAGACTTTGTGCACCTACAAAACAAACGCTCTACAGTTTCATTAGTTTGTGAACACAAACCACAAACGCTATCAGTAACCAGTTTAACTTGTTTCAAGTAATCTTTTGTTCCTAGAATTTTGAACAATATTCTATATTGAAACCACACAACCTGATTTCCTCTAAACACTTGAAAAAATCTTTATAAATTACTGTCGCATGGCTCCAGTGTCAAGGTTTTCAAAATTAGTTTTTAAAATAGGGTCCCAAATTTTTTCACATTGCGGTTTGTCATACGTGTCAGTTTTAAGGATCTTGTAGTACCTCTTACACCCTTCATGAGTATGAAGAAAGATTTGAAGATGATATGCAGTAGCTGGCCTTTCAAAATAAAATGTATTTTCAACTTGGCATTTCTTAATAAAAGATGTAAGTTTTGCTTTGACTGTGTAATAGTTAAAAATATTAAAGTTACAACCGAAGGTATCTTTTAAAGTCTCAAACTTTATCATTGCACGGCTTGAGTTAATTATGTCTCCAATTAAATATATCCGTTTATTACACCAATCAGGAAAGTAAGTTTGTCGGTTAAATATATTTGAATTGTACCAAATTGACCTTTCAAGTATTTCAGAATTTGTTTTTGGTAGTTGTTTTGTACAGAGGTTATGCCAGTCTTGCAAAATATTTTTCCAAAATTTTTCAAAAGAGTTTCTCTGTATTGTTACAAATTAACTGAAACATATTGTACCATTGTGAGTCTGAATTCTTCAAACATCCTTGAATCCAAGTGAGTTTAAGTGCTTTTTCAAATGCAAAAATGTTAATCATTTTCAGTCCTCCTTTTAAATAGTCATTACATATGGTAGACCTCTTGATTTTGTCCGGTTTATTGTTCCACAGAAACCTATATAGTTCAGTATTTAAATCTGACAAGAAATTTTCAGATCCTTCCAAATAAGTTAGTAGATGAACATATTTGGATATGATTAACAGATGCAATTTTCCCTAAAGGTGTAAGATTTCTGTTTTTCCATTTGTTTATTTCAGACCTAATATTCTGTAGTGCATTATTATAACTTAGAGAAGGGATATCATGTAAATTTGTTGAAAAATTCAGACCTAATGCTGTAAATTCTGTTACCCCATTCCAAATTGACTGTGACATTCAATTTTTCTTCACAATGCTTTTTACTACCTATCCAGATCACCTTAGTCTTTTCTTTGTTCATGTTTAAACCACTCAAGTTACCAAAAAATTCTAGTGTATTGAGTGCAGATTGTAGAGAGTGCTGGGTTCCATTTAGCATTAAAGTTGTGTCATCCGTAAACTGCGTTCGTTTAAACTCTTTTTCTTCAATTTTTAGCCCAATGATATCAGAATTCAGAAGAATTAATCTTGTCAAAATTTCTGCACCTAGTAGGAAAAGATAAGATGAAACTGGGTCTCCTTGATGACACCCTCTTTCAGTGTTAATTTCTTCTGATAAGGAACCATATTGTAAGACATAAGCCTTTATGTCTGTATTGAAAAGTTTGACTCATTTAATGAAGTTTTGGCTATAACCAAAAATGACAGTACTTTAGTTAGTAGTCAAACGCTTTTTCAAAGTCAATACACATTAATAGGCCAGGTATTTTATGTGTCTCTGCTATTTCAAGTGCATCATAAATAAGTGTATTTGAATCACTGATGTATCTGCCTTTGATAAACCCACTTTGACAGTTGGATATAATTTTGCTTAAACTTTCTTTTAGTCGGTTTGCAATTACTCCTGATGCTAGTTTATAAACAACAAACAAGAGAGACATTGGACGCCAATTCATTATAAGTGATCTGTCCTTGCTACCTTTAGGTAAGCATATAATGATGGACTGACAGAGACTTACTGAGAGTTCCTTTTTTTCAAAATATCTGTTCAGTGCATGTACAACATAATATTTTAATTTTCCCAAAAACATTTTCAAAAATTCAGAAGTTATACCACCAATACCTGGTGTCCTGTTCAATTTCATTTGTTTTAAAACTGACGCAAGTTCATTTATAGTTAATGGTGAGCCTAATTCATCATTTTTATCTTGTTTTCCGGCTTCAAGGCCTAGATCTTCAAGGTTTGTCTCTGAAAGTTGGTCATCTTTACATTGTAGCAAATTTGCATAAAAGTCTCTGATGTGCTGTAACACCTCTTTTTGATCGGTTACTATAGATCCATTCCTCAGTTGTACCTTTTTATGGTCTTTTCAATAAAGTTTTTGTTGTACAAGTTACCAAAAAATTTACTAGGTTTTTCACCCGCGTGAAGCCATTGTAACTTTGACCTGGTCAAACTACCTTTTAGTTTATTGTTTCTTATTTCTTCAAATTATTTCTTCTTGTCCTCAAGTAGATCAGTCTTTGATTGGGATTCACTTGTCTCTAGATTTTCAATGTCATTCAATAAAGTTTTTTCTAACTGTATACTAAGTTTATTTCTGGTTGTAGAAAATTTAATGGTTTCTCCAGGTATACGGAGAAATAGTGCCTCCAAAAAGGCATCATCTTCGATAGTCATTTCAATTTTATCGCTTGTATTTATGATTTGGTTAAGGTTGTACACTGCCACGGCATATTTTAATTTCTCTTCATTGATAATTTTGTTAACAAGTTCCACATAGGTTCGGATAAAAAGAAGACTATTGTTAAATTTCAAGATTCCTTTCCATGATATAAAATGGTTTAATATTAGCTCTAACTCAACCATGGAATGGTCAGAACTGTAACTTAATTTTACATCGCAGCTTTTTACTATATCTAGGATATTGGATGAAGCCAGAAAGAAGTCGATCCTTGATTGTTTGACTGGATTCTTACACCTCCATGTGTAAAGCCTTGTGTTTGGGTAGAGTTGCCTGTAAATGTCACAAAAATTTAAGTCATTAATCATATGAAATACCCTTTGTCTTGAATAAGGGTTATTTATGTGTTTATAATTAAAAGTGTCCATGTGAGGGTTTAAAACTAGATTAAAGTCTCCACAAATTATATCATAATCAACACTTTTACTGGACACTAAATTTTGCATCTGACTTAAAAAGGGTTGTCATTATTGTGACCATACAATGTGGTTAAATTAATTGTCATTGGGCTTAGTTTTAGCAGTACACTCACAAAATTTCCAGCAGTTTCATTTTTAAAGGATATAACTTTGTATTCAAAATTGCTGTTTAATAGAATTGCTACTCCCCTAGCATTGGTTTTATGATCACTTATGTAAATATCGCCTTTCCAGAATCTTTGAGGGAATATCACTTTCAAGTAGATGTGTGTCCTGTAAAAATGCAATATTTATTTTCTTTTCCTTGAAATGAGTCAAAATATCATCCTGTTTTTGTGTATTCCTTAAACCTTGACAGTTTACTGATAACACTTTCATGCTATTTATTATTTGAGACATATTTCATGTAAAAGCACTCTCTAAATATAAAAGCACTGGTATGTTTTTGAAAATTATTCTTTTCAAAAGTTGTTCCTTCAAAATAGGGTCCCCCAAATACAAAGCAGTCTACAGTACATTGAACATTTAATACATTGAATATACAGAAAAACATACAGATTATCATAAAAATAACTTCCACAGCATTATAATTTCTAGGTAAGCTTGTCAGATGTTCCAAGTGCAAGTGTAAAATATTTAAAAGTTTTCTAAAGTAGTAATAACGAAGAAAAAAAATCATAGAACCCTGTGGAAGTTGTAAGTTTTTGATTCTGGAATTGACCACTTTTCAGATAAGGCTCAATATCTTTTAAACTTCAAGACATTGTTCAACTCTTTTTGCCCAGAAATAACAACAAAAATAGACATTGACATAACTGAAACATCTCACTTTAACTTTTAATCATCAGTCCTGGTTATAATTTCCAACAAAATCCACTATGTAAAAGAGTCATGGACAATACATTATTATTGGGGTCTTACAGTCCATTCTACAGCCATGGTTGCATTGGAACACGTCCTCAGACTTAGAAGTTACTGTGGTCAAACTTAGACAGAGGTGATAGCCTAGGATTAAATGCTTCACCGGCTATTCAAATAGGTAGTACACATTGTTAAGGTCTGTACTAGACATAATGTATTCCAATATGCAATTTGATAGTTGTAGTATTAGACAATTAGGATCCATAAGAGGCAATGAGAAGAGGCAAGTGGATACACTCATATTTAAAATATAACATTGTAAAACACTTTAACAGTCACTTAGATTCACCTTGAATTAACTTGAAACATATCATTTCATTTTTTAAACAAAGATGCAATTCTTAGCGCCACAGTGTAGAAACTTTAAGATATGGACATTGTCCAAAATGCAGTAAATTCACTCTCTCCAATATCCAAAACAATGTACAGCAAATCTATCCAGACAATGTATCCAGTTCACCCCAGTAAAGCAATGTATATGTACATCCATTTGAATATCATATTCCAAGACACAATAGCCTTCCATATACCCAACAAATACTAAGTTCACCTGTGGTCAGATGTACATTGCTTATATACTGTTGAAGAAGCGTCTAGAATATCACAGAACTAACTTGAAGTTAACATAAGTATCTAGATCAATGAGGAAGCTCTAGAACCTACAGGTACCTTAAAGGCTTCCCCCAGTCGATAAATAACATCACTGAGGCTAGCCTAGGGGATTCCCTACAGTCTGTAAATAGATCAATAAACATCATAACACATAACACAAAATCAAAAACTCCCTTACTTTAGATGTTAACACATACATATAAAGCTTAGATCAAATAGTGCACAGACACAGTGCCCATATATGTAACAATCACCAGTGAATCAGTGGTATTTGAAATGGCAGCTGTCTTCATTGTCAAATTGTAAATTAATCAAGCTGCAATGCACACCCATATATGTGATCTGTGTTCATGGAAACACTCCCTGTATAACTATACCATTTGACTTTGTTGCTTGAAACCACATCTGCAGGCTGCACACTACACTTGTGCATCTAGATAAGTATACTTACCTGTCAGCAATTACTATGCATTATTAAAAAAACAAGTGTTTTTATCAGAAACATTTTCATGTATTGTAGAAGTGTTGTAGAAGTGTTGAAATTTGGGATGATATATAATATATTTAGTATATTTTTTATTTTTAGTTTCTTTTTGATATATTTATATGTACAGAGATAGAAAAAAACTTGTAATGGTGCAAAAGGAACTTTTGAGAACATTTTGATACATGTTATCAATAGATTTTAAATGCTGCTGAGATTAATACAACTATGTGAGTTAAACTGCTATGAAACAACACACAATACTATGACATGGTACCACTGGTATACTCGCATACTTAAACATGATTGAAAACATTACAAGTATATTTCTTGATCAAACATTTACTGTTAATTTCTTTGTATATTAGGAGCCCAGGATTAGAAGTCAGTTAGCTGTGATAAAATTTGAAATTTGGTGATCATAACATCTAATCATCTATTCCATTGAACAAGTTACTCCAGTAGGACCAGTTTCTGTTACATCTTTCCTCATGCAAACCAAGGGTGAAAAGTGATTTCTGCTCTTTGTATTTATGCTTGATATGTTTTTAAAGTTCATAGAAGTTTGAAAAATGACCCTTTTTGGAACAATAATATATGTATGTCTTGTCATAGTCAATATGAAATTGAGTGGCCAAAATTTGTTATCTGTGCTTAAGTAACCAAGAATCATTGTCGATTCATTAAAGTCAAAGGTGATGTTTAATTTTCACAAGATCCATTGCTTGACATTTTCCCATAGTTCAAGAGACTTTGTGCACCTACAAAACAAACGCTCTGCAGTTTCATTAGTTTGTGAACACAAACCACAAATGCTATCAGTAACCAGTTTAACTTTTTTTAAGTAATCTTTTGTTCCTAGAATTTTGAACAATATTCTATATTGAAACCACACAACCTGATTTCCTCTAAACACTTGAAAAAATCTTTATATACTACTGTCGCATGGCTCCAGTGTCAAGATTTTCAAAATTAGTTTTTAAAATAGGGTCCAAATTCTTTCACATTGCGGTTTGTCATACGTGTCAGTTTTAAGGATCTTGTAGTACCTCTTACACCCTTCATGAGTATGAAGAAAGATTTGAAGATGATATGGAGTAGCTGGCCTTTCAAAATAAAATGTATTTTCAACTTGGCATTTCTTAATAAAAGATGTAAGTTTTGCTTTGACTGTGTAATAGTTAAGAATATTAAAGTTACAACCGAAGGTATCTTTTAAAGTCTCAAACTTTATCATTGCACCACTCTAGTTAATTATGTCTCCAATTAAATATATCCCTTTATCATACCAATCGGGAAAGTAAGTTTGTCATCTAAATATATTTGAATTGTACCAAACTGAACTTTCAAGTATTTCAGAATTTGTTTTTGGTAGTTATTTTTTACTGCGGCTATGCCAGTCTTGCAAAATATTTTTCCAAAATTATTGGTCAAAGTTTCAGAAAACAGTAGACACCATTCATTATCAAGTTTAAAGAGTTTCTCTGTAATGTTACAAATTAACTGAAACATATTGTACCATTGTGAGTCTGAATTCTTCAAACATCTTTGAATCCAAGTGAGTTTAAGTGCTTTTTCAAATGCAAAAATGTTAACCATTTTCAGTCCTCCTTTTAAGTAGTCATTACATATGGTAGACCTCTTGATTTTGTCCGGCTTATTGTTCCACAAAAACCTATATAGTTCAGTATTTAAATCTGACAAGAAATTTTCAGATCCTTCCAAATAAGTTAGTAGATGAACATATTTGGATATGATTAACAGATGCAATTTTCCCTAAAGGTGTAAGATTTCTGTTTTTCCATTTGTTTATTTCAGACCTAATATTCTGTAGTGCATTATTATAACTTAGAGAAGGGATATCATGTAAATTTGTTGAAAAATTCAGACCTAATGCTGTAAATTCTGTTACCCCATTCAATTTTTCTTCACAATGCTTTTTACTACCTATCCAGATCACCTTAGTCTTTTCTTTTTTCATGTTTAAACCACTCAAGTTACCAAAAAATTCTAGTGTATTGAGTGCAGATTGTAGAGCGTGCTGGGTTCTATTTAGCATTAAAGTTGTGTCATCCGTAAACTGCATTAGTTTAAACTCATTTTCTTCAATTTTTAGCCCAATGATATCAGGATTCATAAGAATTAATCTTGTCAAACTTTCTGCACCTAGTAGGAAAAGATAAGATGAAACTGGGTCTCCTTGATGACACCCTCTCTCAGTGTTAATTTCTTCTGATAAGAAACCACATTGTAAGACATAAGCCTTTATGTCTGTATTGAAAAGTTTGACTCATTTAATGAAGTTTTGGCTGTAACCAAAAATGACAGTACTTTATATAAGAATTTCCATGCTAAATAGTCAAACGCTTTTTCAAAGTCAATACACATTAATAGGCCAGGTATTTTATGTGTTTCTGCTATTTCAAGTGCATCATAAATAAGTGTATTTGAATCACTGATGTATCTGCCTTTGATAAACCCACTTTGACAGTTGGATATAATTCTGTTTAAAGTTTCTTTTGGTCGGTTTGCAATTACTCCTGATGCTAGTTTATAAACAACAAACAAGAGAGATATTGGACGCCAATTCATTATAAGTGATCTGTCCTTGCTACCTGTAGGTAAGCATATAATGATGGACTGACAGAGACTTACTGAGAGTTCCCCTTTTTCAAAATCTCTGTTCAGTGCATGTACAACGCAATATTTTAATTTTCCCAAATACATTTTCAAAAATTCAGAAGTTATACCATCAATACCTGGTGTCTTGTTTAATTTCATTTGTTTTAAAACTGACACAAGTTCATTTATGGTTAATGGTGAGCCTAATTCATCATTTTTGTCTTGTTTTCCGGCTTCAAGGCCTAGATCTTCAAGATTTGTCTCTGAAAGTTGGTCATCTTTACTTTGTAGCAAATTTGCATAAAAGTCTCTGATGTGCTGTAACACCTCTTTTTGATCAGTTACTATAGATCCATTCCTCAGTTGTACCTTTTTATGGTCTTTTCAATGAAGTTTTTGTTTTCCAAGTTACAAAAAAAGTTGCTAGGTTTTTCACCGTCATGAAGCCATTGTAACTTTGACCTGACCATAATACTTTTTAGTTTATTGTTTCTTATTTCTTCATCATCTTCGATAGTCATTTCAATTTTATCGCTTGTATTTATGATTTGGTTAGGGTTGTACACTGGGACGGCATATTTTAATTTCTCTTCATTGATAATTTTGTTAACAAGTTCCACATAGGTTGGGATAAAAAGAAGACTATTGTTAAATTTCCAGATTCCTTTCCATGATATAAAATGGTTTAATATTAGCTCTAACTCAACCATAGAATGGTCAGACCTGTAACTTAATTTTACATGGCAGCTTTTTACTATATCTAGGATATTGGATGAAGCCAAAAAGAAGTCGAGCCTTGATTGTTTGACTGGATTCTTACACCTCCGTGTGTAACGCCTTGTGTTTGGGTGGAGTTCCCTGTAAATGTCACAAAGATTTAAGTCATTAATCATATGAAATACCCTATGTCTTCAATAAGGGTTATTTATGTGTTTATAATTAAAAGTGTCCATGTGATGGTTTAAAACTAGATTAAAGTCTCCACAAATTATATCATAATGAACACTTTTACTGGACACTAAATTTTGCATCTGACTAAAAAACAAGGGCTGTCATTATTGTGACCATACAATGTGGTTAAATTAATTGTCATTGAGCTTAGTTTTAGCAATACACTCACAAATTTTCCAGCAGTATCCTTTTTAAAGGATATAACTTTGTATTCAAAATTTCTGTTTAATAGAATTGCTACTCCCCTAGAATTGGTTTTATGACCACTTATGTAAATATCGCCTTTCCAGAATCTTTGAAGTGAGGGAATATCACTTTCAAGTAGATGTGTGTCCTGTAAAAATGCAATATTTGTTTTCTTTTCCTTGAAATAAGTCAAAATATCATCCTATTTTTGTGTATTCCTTAAACCTTGACAGTTTATGGATAACACTTTAATGCTATTTATTATTTGAGACATATTTCATGTAAAAAGCACTCTCTACATATAAAAGCACTTGTATGTTTTTGAAAATTATTCTTTTCAAAAGTGGTTCCTTCAAAATAGGGCCCCCCAAATACAAAGCAGTCTACAGTACACTTTACTGATTGAACATTTAAAACATTGAATATACAGAAAAACATACAGATTACCAGAAAAATATCTACAGTACACTTTGCTGATTAAACATTTAAAACATTGAATATACAGAAAAACATACAGATTATCATAAAAATAACTTCCACAGCATTATAATTTCTAGGTAAGCTTGTCAGATGTTCCAAGTACAAGTGTAAAATATTTACAAGTTTTCTTAAGTAGTAATAACGAAGAAAGAAAATCATAGAACCCTGTGGAAGTTGTAAGTTTTTGATTCTGGAATTGACCATTTTTCAGATAAGGCTCAGTATATTTTAAACTTCAAGACATTGTTCAAGACATTGTTCAACTCTTTTTTTTAACTTTTAATCATCAGTCCTGGTTATAATTTCCAACAAAATCCACTATGTAAAAGAGTCATGGACAATACATTATCATTGGGGTCTTACAGTCCATTCTACAGCCATGGTTGTACGTCCTCAGACTTAGAAGTTACTGTGGTCAAACTTAGACAGAGGTGATAGCCTAGGATTAAATGCTTCACTTGCTATTCAAATAGGTAGTACACATTGCTAAGGTCTGTACTAGACATAATGTATTCCAATATGCAATTTGATAGTTGTAGTATTAGACAATTAGGATCCATAAGAGGCAATGAGAAGAGGCAAGTGGATACACTCATATTTAAAATATAACATTGTAAAACACTTTAACAGTCACTTAGATTCACCTTGAATTAACTGGAAACATATCATTTCATTTTTTAAACAAAGATGCAATTCTTAGCCCCACAGTGTAGAAACTTTAAAACAATAATTGTCAAATATTAGTATAAATTAAATGCATATTACAGTATGTGTTCAAATATGTTGAATAGCTTTGTTAGCATAACGTGATATTTTATAAAAGAGAGACATAATTAATTAAATTCAATTGAAGATAGAAGAGAAAACGTTTAAAGCATTTAAAAACAATTCACAGTTCTCATTCTGAGATCCACATTATGTTAGTGGGTAAAAGATGAAAATTTGCACAGAAAATATTTTAATGCACCACTGGAATAAATTTGTGCATAAAATTTGCAGTAATATCATCAATTTAGGGCAGGCATGCATAATATATCATTTGTAGTATATTGTTTTAAAAATGATGTCTTTAATTCTGGTATTTATGTTTTGTCTGTAGGCCTTTTTAGTATTCCCCTTAATTTGATACTTGAAGTTTTCAGGCATTTTACCAGCTTTTTGGTTTCTCTGTCTTTCTCTCTATCTGTTTGTCTGTCTGTCTATGGGATTTTCACAACTAATAAATGAATCCTTACAAACATTTTAAACTTTTTATGTGGGTAGTGAATGGCCAAAGGATGCAGTGATTAAATTTTAAGAGTGCCCAAACTCTGAACGACCAAAAAAAATCAAAAGTTGCATATACATTTGTTTACATGTTGTGTCCAGCATTTGTCAACAGATCTTTCTGATACTTTTTAAAAAGTCCAGATAAAAATATTAGTTTTCAGAAAGCCTCATTTTCACTGCATTTTCAGGGTCATGATATACTTTACTACTTTATCACAAGCTATTGTATAATGTAAATAGTTGGTATTTAACAGACAGGATCATATTTTGATAGACCCTCAGCATTGCTACATGTGGTACTCAAACCCAACCAGAGGTAGCAGCATGTGATTAGATGCTAAACTTGCTAACCACTAGGCCACTGAGGACCTCGTATATAAGCACCAACATTGCTTTCAATGTGTCTTCCCCCCCCCCCTCAACTGTTATGGTCTCAGTATACAATTATGAAAGGTAAAAGAAACCACGATTTGGGTAAAATTAGAATATAAGGATAGTCTCTGGCTGCCATGATAGAGGTTTGAAATCTATAAGTGATATTTAGTTTGTTTAGCGATGTCGAAGTAAGGTTAAGTGAGCCTACATTAACATAAAATGAAAGCAAATAAGAACTTTGTTGAAAATCAATCGTAAACATGTAACAGAAGCAGGCGAAAGTTATTTTTTTATTCTTCCATCGATATATTTTTGAACATTTGCAGTGTAACGAGTCAGTTTCAATAAAATAAAATTATTACAAGATTTCTTTCAGATACACATATGATTAAATCATGTGCATATATTTTGATATTAAATTAAATAAAATTATTGTAATCTAAAATTCACTCGTAGACCACATGCTTCCACCAATTCTAGAGAACTGTTATGCACTGAGGTATTGAAATTATCATATGGAATAATTGGGGAGTATATAACAGGAAAACTTCATTAATGACATACACAAAACATATAAACCAGGATAAAAGATGATAATATGATACACCTGTGTTTTTTTATCCGCTTTCTATTCAACCCAATTTCAATGAAACACACAAGCATGAGGTGCAGTAACAACGGGTAATGTGTTCCATTGTGTACTTTCCTACTGTTTCTATTGTTTTAAGAAATGAAGACTTGATGGACAATGGTAAAGCACATCATATGGCCAATAATAAAAAATATTACCCAGTCCTTATGTCCCTGTATTTACATTTTTCATGTGGTACATAAAACAAGCCTCATTAGAAGTAGACCTGTGCATCATTTAATGAGTTATATTATATTTTTTTTACTTTTTTGTACAATAAATATGGCATATTAAATAAGAACAAAATAGGTTTGAAACAGATGATAATTAAAAATAACAAATCAAATATATAATATCAATGTATGCTATTACACCGGTCACACTTTAACATGCAGTGATTTAGTAGGAGGGGTAAGCTGCATTTGACATAACATAGAAAGTGATTTGCACTGGGACAACTTTTTTAAACGTTTGAAATCTTTCTGTGAGGTTTTCAGAGTTAAGGTAAACTGTACATGGTGTAGGTATGCAGGATAGGGATTGGTATGTGAGATAGTTCGGTCTTCAACACATACTAACCACATACACTATTGCCTTTTAGAGCAAGAAGAAAGAAGTTGTACAGTGGAAATCAAATAAATTCAGAAATTACCACTCAGAAAAGTGTAACTTCAGCATTGGCAGGATTATTTATACAATAAAATGAGAAATCAAGGGAAGACACTGGCGTTTCCAAACACTACCTCATCCAGAATTTCTTAAGATGGTCCAGAATCTGTCTGTGATGGATCTTCTCAGTCTAACTGAAGTTTCCATCTGAGATCAGCCAAAAGCATCTCATTGTTTGATTGTTCTGATAAGCACACATATATTCTGCCTGCGTTGGAAATCTAGCACACATTCCAAAATTGGCACAAACATATAATAACCGCCTCTTACCTCTGGGCTGTGCGGTTCAAACCCCTGACCTGACCACTGTGGTAAAGTTGCTGATTCAACCAGCTTACCAATGCAGTTTGCAGTGCAGAATCTTAGCCAAACTAGAACCTGCTGATCTCCTCTTTGATTAGGTCGATCAATCATGATATGTCTAGTTCAATATGTTGAAGGCCTCATTAAATACAACAAATTTACAAAACTAATGTACTGGTTTGCAGGCTCAATTTCTTTCTCACATGGGAGGAATTAGTGTACCAATCTAACAAAAACATGATAAAAGCAATATTCTAGAAATGTTGTAGGTCAGTAATTCAGGGTTGTTGGTGTCAACAAGAGTGAGATACTAAGGTTGAATGGAAAAGGTGGATTTTAAGAATAGAGAATGAATTCAAACTCTGAATTCTTAAGAACCTGAACCTGAAATAAAAACTATGATTTTTAAGCCAAGCGCTGTTTGGTTATCTTGACCTGTATTCATTCAATTTCTAAATCCAATTTGTAATTTCATGTTTACATAGAACTGCACTGTGCAGTAAACGTGCCAGCAAATAGCATGGGCAATCAGTACTAAGATTTCTGAAAGATTTATTTTTCTTTTCAAATGACAGAATTGATTAAAAAAACGTCAAAAGTGAAAGTCGAATCACCTAATTCTGTGTTACATATGATATCAAATATGGCAATACATCTTAACAGTTACATATATGTATGTCATAAAAATTAAAAAGCATATCAAAGATCTAGTACTGTTATGAATATATAATGTTTTATGGGGACCACACTATCAGATAGATCATATTTAATCACCTCGACATCCAGTTGAGTTTGTTGATGTCTCTATATTTAACCTTGTCCACCCCTCAACTATCCTTATGACTAATGTATTTGTTGCCATAGCACATTCATTTCCCCTTTGTGGGGAAGATATTATACCTGCAAAGCAGTAAAATATATTATATTAGATGTAACACATCTTACAATGAAAACTTCCCTAAACAAGAGGCTGTTCAAAATGCACTATGTGTGAAGTTGTTACTGTTTAGCAAGAGCTAAACCTCACTACATCCTGTTTGTAAACAAAAACAACATGACCTTTTAGACAGATAGACAGACCGCCCAATACATTTATGGAACAGCTGATAACCTTGTGACAAGTCTTGTGAAGTCATGTTGGTGTAAGTGGTTGCCATGTAGTAATCCAGTACAAGTCTCTGTGTTTGAAAGATCTCGTGACATTTCCCATATAGTTTGATCAGCAAATCCGTGATCAACTTCACAGCATTCTTGATTGTATGTAAGTGCATATTGTGTACATCTTATCACATCAAATAGTCATGGGGATGGTGCAAGGTAATAAATATAATTTGATCTGGAATCACTGAAACTAACCGGATACTGCCAAGCAACAAGCAAACTTCACATGTTGGCTTGGGGCTGTGAATCAAACCAAGGACCTGTAGGGTGGTAATTGAGTGTGTTAGCCACGTCTTGATAGGGTCCAGGTTTTGAACTGAAGACGTCACATGTGAGAGGTGAGTGTGTTACCACTGCACCATCATGGCGCAGCAATTTATCACCGTACAGTGCTGGTGGTTACATCTGCTACAGTAATAAAAAGAAGGTGTATTTGGTCTGTGTGTGGAATGTGAGTGTATGTGTGTGTGTGCACTAGAACTACTAAACATTGAACAATAGTGTTACTAATTGGTCCAGATGTAAACGATGTTTAAATTATATTTCATTAATTAAGTTAGTAATAAATATGTTATGTACATCATTAGAAGGGTATTTTACAGAGATTTTGCTTGTTTGTACTTTCACTAAAATCATTGCAGAAAAATTCAGGTTAAAAATTTAAGATTTTATATACATATTATATGTCATTCCTTCTTTAACCATTCCATCCCTAAAAGTCTTTATTAAGGCCTGTGTCAGTCACCACTACAGACCTGTTTACAGGCTTACATTATGTCAATTTCTGATGGAAAACATGCATTATAATGACAGATGAAAACTTAAGTTTGTTAGTATCTACATCTGTCTTTCTTGTCATATGTTACTTTATTTTGATGTCTTTTTCCTAAATTTGCTCCTAAATTTATCTTACCTATTTCCTTAGTAACAACCTAATTGTGTCTTAGAACTACTATCAGGTGGATATCAACTTCTTGTGACTACTTTGCGACTAAACTTTTGTTGTAGTGAACTGGATACAGTGTCTGGATATATTTGGTGTACTTTGGGTATTGTGCACCGATATACCAGAGAGTGGATTCACTGTATTGAGGACATTGTTTACATAGAATAGAATAGAATAGAATAGAAACATTTATATAGCGCAAAATTGATGCAACATCCTCTAATGCGCTTGAAATCAAAAAGGGAAAGTCGAGGGACGTTCGAGGTCATGATCCAAGGTTAGCGCCCGCCAGGTAGATGTACTATGGTGGAGGATATGCTAATCTAAACAAGTAGGTCTTTAGCTGGCTACGGAAACCTGTTATTGTTTGTTGTGATCGTACTGATTGTGGGAGTCTGTTCCATTCTATGGGGGAAGCCACTGCAAAACCTCTCCTACCGATGGCCTTTTTGTGAGAGGCTGAGGAAAGAGAAAGACGATTTCCACGTGTTAGACAACTGGTTTTGATCAAGGATGATAGGTATGTGGGTTGAGAGAAATTTATAGCCTTGAAAGTAATTAGATTGTACTTAAACAATATACGGTAAGTGATAGGAAGCCAGTGTAGTTTTTGAAGAAAAGGAGTGACATGGCTAGTTCTATCAAGTCTAAAAACAATTCTACAAAGGGCATTTTGTATCTTTTGGAGTTTAGCAACATTGTACTTACTGATGCCATAAAGTAGGGAATTGCAGTAGTCAAGTCGACTACTGATCATTGAGTTTGCAAGCAAGGCTGCAGTTTCCATACTGAGGTATTTACGGATACGTCTTAGGTCCTTAAGGTGGTAGTAGCAGGCTCGACACGTATTAGTTATGTGGTTGGAAAAGGTGTTTCCAGAGTCAAAAATTACACCCAGGTTCTTGACTGTATCAGTAGGGGAAATAGAATTTCCGAGAAGTTGAGTAGGGAATTTATTTATGAGGGACTCTCTGGCTTGTCTATCACCTATTATAATAAATTCAGTTTTCTCGGGATTGAGTTTCAATTTCACGCCAGCCATCCAGTTTTGGATACATGTGAGACACTCTGTAAGCTCAGCGAAACTGGAATCAAAATTCCTATTGTCCAATGCTAGATATATTTGGGTGTCATCAGCATATAGATGGTGGGTGACATTGAAATTGGAAACGATATTACTGAGAGGGGTTGTGTAAAGGGTAAAAAGGAGGGGGCCCAGGACAGAGCCCTGAGGCACACCATACGGAAGTGAGAACACATCTGAAAAGCTATTTCCTAATTTAACCTTCTGTTTCCGGTTTGAGAGATAGGATCTGATCCACCTCAACACAGTGCCATCAACCCCAAACCAATCACTTAGGGAATTAAAAAGAATGTCATGGTCGATAGTGTCGAATGCCGCTGAGAGGTCCAGCAGTGTGAGTGTGACAGCCTTACCAGAGTCCAACGAAGCAGCAATGTCATTCTGGATTTTCAACAGCGCTGTTTCTGTGGAATGGAGTCTCCTGTAAGCGGATTGGTTGACATTGGAGAGCCCCTCGCTATCGATATAATTATTTAACTGTTTGGCAACTACTTTTTCGATCAGTTTGGATAAGAAACTAAGGTTGGATACCGGTCTATAGTTTTTTAGGAGATTTCTGTCTAAGTTTGGTTTCTTGAGAAGAGGGGTGACATATGCTGTTTTGAAACAGTTTGGGAAACTCCCTTCTTTGAGTGAATAGTTTATAATATTGGTGATTGGAGTGACCAAAATGTCCGCACACTCTTTGACTAGTGCGGTAGGTATTGGGTCCAGGTCGGATGATTTGGTGTTGGATGACTTTAGGATTTTGAGGATGTCATCCTCAGATACAGGCTCAAAAGAGGTCAGGGCAGTGCTATTACTCTTCGGTATTGTGAGGGAAACAGGCACTGATGACTCTAAAGCAACTCTGATTTTCACAATTTTGTCACTGAAAAAATGACCGAAAGTGTTAGCTAAATCAGTAGGACTAATATGATCGGGTAGGATGATAGTTGAGGTTTTGTGCAAGATTTTCTTGAAAGTGTTCCACAGAGCCTTGGGGTTACCACTATTTTCAGCAATGACAGTGGAATAGTGCCTGCGTCTTGATTGTTCCAGTAGGAAATTGTAGCGATTGACAGCAGCTCGATATCTGCTCCGGTTGATTGCAGAGTTGTTACTGCGCCATACTCGCTCACACTTGCGCTTCAGACGCTTTGCTGAGAGGATGTCTGAATTCACAAAGCCTTTGTCGGGGTGCACTGGAGCCATTTTCCTCTTTATTGGGGCATGCTTGTCTAGAATGCTGCGCAAGGTGTTGAAATATTGGTGACTGAGCAAACTGGCTGTTCTGTGAGGATGCTTGATTAGATCAGAATTCAGGATGTCCTCTTTAAAATCCGTGATGTTTATCTTGTGAATTTTCCGGGTATTAACTTGTCTAAATTTGCAGGGAACCTCAATAGGTATATTGACCGAAAAAGTGATGGCAAGATGGTCAGATAGCCCAGCTATAACCTTAGCGCAAAGTGTCTTTGAAAAGGTGTCCCTCACACATATGACATCTAATATATGGCCATGAATGTGTGTTGGGGAATCAATAATTTGGGTGAAATTATATTGGCAGAGGGAATCATTGAATTTCTGCGACCAACCGTCCTGTTTATCCAGGTGTAGATTTAAATCACCTAATATTACATTTTCACAACATGATAAGGCAGCACCTTCGACAAAGGAACTGAAATCCTCAATAAAATTGGCTTTGGAAACATTGGGAGGCCTATACACAGTATGGAAAACAATATCCTGAGCATTGCCTGTGGATAGGTGAACAGATATGGACTCAAAGGTATTGAAACACGGTTGAGGCAGAACCTTAAAATCAATATCATCACGGATGAAAAACCCGACACCACCGCCTCTCCCCTGCTGGCGTGGAACATGAGTACATTTATAGCCCGGAGGAGTGACACTTGCTATAAAGCTGTCTGTGTCGTCTGGTCGAAGCCAGGTTTCAGTGACCGCAATAATATCAGACTTATTGCTATTGATAAATTCTGCAAGAGCAACAGACTTGTTTCTAATGGATCTAATGTTTATTAGACTCCCAGTTAGAAGGCTAGTATTTGGGCCAGGATTTATACTGACATCCCCTGAGAGGATCAACAAGATGGACACCCATGGGCTGACATGTTTATATGAATGTGTTACCCTACGAATATGTCCTTGTATAGCCAAAAAGGCATAATTGACCTCATTGAGACATGGGTGAATGCCAGAAGCAAAAAATATGGTTGAATAGGTGGGGAAAGAAAAAGGCAGACTTGAGGCAACAGGAATTGGTGTTGTAGAAGGGTTGTCAGTGGTGGTATTGGTTGCTCGAGCAACCAGCAAAAAGTAAAGACAGAGCCAGAAAGTGCAATGCATGTCCAAAAGAAATACCAAAAAAAAAAAAAAAAAAGAAAACTAGAAAAAGATGAACCTACCTTTCCTGTGTGCCCACCTGTCTAAACAGCAAACCATAGATAAGTAAGTTTAAGAACACTAAAAAGATTGGTGCAGGATTAGTATGGACAAGGTGTGATATTGTTTGGTTGTAATTTTATTTAAGTTATTGGGTTAACTAGTTATGGTGAGAAATGGACAAGGTGTGATATTGTTTGGTTGTAATTTTATTTAAGTTATTGGGTTAACTAGTTATAGTGAGAAATGTTGAAACAATGTGTGAGAATCCGCGGGAAATGTCCGGTGAGCGATAATACCCGATAGAGCACTATTTACAATTCTACCAAGTTGAAGGAGGTAGTATGTGCCAGCAGTGAATGTTAAACAACTAAATATTTTATAAAATGACAATAAAACCAGATACAGACCAGCAAGCTGTGTAAAAACGAGAATATTAATACCGGTCCGTTATGACAATATAAAAACACGTCTCGCCTGGCGAACGCTAAAACCCTGGATTAAGTCTGTGGATCTACCAGAGGGTGGATTTACTGCATTTTGGATATTGCCCATATCTCTCTACATATCTGAAAACAGATATTTTGTGTTATATGACACTGAAAGGATAACAGGATAGGGACATTTTGTATCATCGGACATTGAACACATCACAGGATACAGATATTTGTGTATTAGTGGACACAAGGTGGGTCACAGGACAGATTGCTGGATACAGTGGACAAGCTTAACTGTCAGTTACAATGGCCAGGTGAGATAGGTATCAATATTGTATCATTGTATATACTATTGAGAGCATACCAGTTGAATGTAATCATTATTTTGAATTCTTAAATAAATTTGTTAAGTTAAACTTTTTGTGTTTTCCTGTTGCAACTTTTCCTGAGACAACCGGTAATTGCTGCTGTGCTTGCCCATGACCATTACACAATTCACTACAATTCTTAACTAATAGGACTTTAACAAATGGAAATGCCACATAAAGTAAAAAGTAATGACCTACCCTCCAATTCAGATTATATGTTGTTTTGAGGCAACCCAAAGAGAGGTGCAAAAGTTATGTCATTTGTCCTCTGCAGACTATCAGATAAGCTATATGGGCTATTTTTCCGCAAATACATTTAGTCACCCTCAGCATGCAGTCAGTCAGTCAGTCACCATTATCAGTCATCAATTCATTATTTAACATGACACTAATACTGGTCCAAAGCCCATCCTTGCCCCTTAAAGATCTGTTTTGAAAGTTTGCATTTCTCACTGAGACAAATGTAAAACTCATTCAGCACAGTGACTGGCTACAGTCTATAGCAGACCATGTGGCCAGTCAGGTATAAATATCACCAACAGAGTTTGGGGATAATGTAGTTCCACTCATAGAAATTGTATAAAAAGCTAGAACAGACATTCCCCATAAAAGTATTGTGTCTGAAACGAGAATTCTGACCGCTATATCATAATATTATAATACAGGAAAATGGGAAAGTAATATGTTGAATTTTAAAAATCCATAAAAATGTTATTTTTCGCCATTTTGACAAATAATATAACATTTTAAAGCTTACAACACGTGGAATCTATCTAGATTGATAATATATATCTCATTTAAATAAAGAAAGTCTTTAATTTTTCGTCACATGTGACTTTATCATTTAAAGTTTTTTTGTAAACCAGTTCCCCATAAGTTCTCAAAATCTGACATAATATTTTCAAGGAATGACCAATGCAACATATATGTTAAAATGTTTCAATACACCACAATTTTGCATGATTCTACATAAATTTATCTTAACGAAAAATAAATCATTGTGAGATACAGATTGTTTTTGAGTGGAGATGAAGTGGATAAGACTTAGAATTAAATGTAATCTGTATACTAAAGGTGCCCAATATGAAATTTGAATTTCAAACTGTTTACATTCATCCCCTTTGGGTCTAACAAGGAGCACAAGTTGGGCACTGAGTTTTAACAATTTAAGATAAGATGGTGGCATTTCATCTTTGAAAGCTAAAGTTAGAAGACCTTGGACAGTTTTCATGACTTGAATTCCAAAAAAAATGACACTTGTGGATATAAAAACAAAGTGTCCCTGGGAGATGGAAAGAATTGTAGAAAATAAATGTGATTACAGAAGCAATTGGCACTGCATTTGTAGGAGAACTTCTAAACTTAGAAGATAATTACACAATTTCAATATTAGGATAGGTCTTGTGGGTTGTATTCAAATAAACATATGGCTATATCGGGGAGGAGATGGATTTTAAGTACATGTATTTTTTCTATTTTGCAAAGGTTAAAGCTGAGTGTCCAATGCTGCAGGCGAGTCTTTTGTTGGTATTATTTGCCATTTTCAACATTAAAAACAATAATGTGACCCAAATATGGAGAATTGACTCAAACACATGGTTAACAAAAAAGCACTAGCAGAGTCTCATTTGGTCAAAAATTCTCTCTAAATACTTCTGATTCACTTATGGTTTTGGAGATAATGACTGTTACCAATTATTACTCAAATATAAGTATAATATAATGGAAGCATTTGTATTGCACAAAATTGATTAAGTGTGACATGATTCATTTTCGTTCAGTCTGAACACAATGCAGAGGAGGATTTTTAGCTTTCTGAAGTTTAGCAATGCTGCGTGCCCATTCTCTGTGGGCCCCCACCAGCTGCCAAGAAAAAGAAGCAATTGGGATTAAATATATATTTATTAATCTACTAAAACAATTTTATGTAGTTGACTAGACATATGATTACAAAGTTATATAAGTTATTATAAGGCACTGAAAGACATTGGTAATGAAATGACATAAGTTTACTAAGCCAATGCAAGTTAGAAAATTAAGATTAGTGTAAAGATTTAATCCAAGCATTACCAAAAATGATTACAGTTTACAGCCACACTAGCCCTGGTGACCAATATAGTAGGGAAGGTACAGTAGTCTAGACGATTACTGACCATATCATTTGCCACAAAAACTGTGGTATCAACTGTAATACCTGGAAGACTGAAGGACAACCCATTACAGTAAGCTTTGGACACAAAATTCAAAACGAGTGAGAGATTATTGGGAATTACAATAGTCCAGTCAGTAACTCACTAAGGCATTAGCTAGAAGAACTGGTGGTCTGGAGTCTAGCATATAACAAATTTTGTAAAGAAGTAGTGTGATCTTGTGGGGTACAGTGGGATTTTTCAAAACCCATGACCATTAATAAAGAAGATATAAGACCTTCTTGTATGATAACCTAATTTGACCTTGAAGCAGTGATCAAAGATCAAATTAGACACTAGGAGAAGACTCTTTTCATATGCTACCGCTCTAGAACCGATAATAAGAGATATAGAAGTCCTTTTAGTTATAACCACCTTCAAACTGGGTCAAAAAAGCCAATTCATCACTTGCAAAAGATTTGCAGGTCGTGATTTCCTAAATGTTGTTTTCACATTTTGAGGCCTCGGGTTTTATATAAGGAAGATGTGAGGCCTTTTCAATATGTTGATCCCTATTTGAGCATGTGAAATGACCGCCACAGTTCCTAGAGGTCCAGATGTCAATATGAACACGGTGACCTTAAAGGTCAAGTTAAAAGAAGCATTGCGGATAATATGTATTTATTTTATATTAAGAACTATACTATGATTATGTACAAGCCAAACGGAATTGTTTATGAAAGACATAGGGTCACCTTAAGTAGCACAGATTTAGGTGACCTTAACATAAGTAATTAAATGGTTGAATTTGGAAGATAAAGTATAATAGTGCATAAAGTATAATAGTGCATATTAAAGACCCTATGCCTTGTTAACTTAAATGATACATAATGAAATATTGGAATAAAGTTAAATTACTTTAAAATATTTGTAAAGAAATCAGCCAAACCCCAACAGTATAAGGTAGTGTACCGTATCGAATAGATGACAATTTATTTTTAAACATTTCAGCCACCTGTTCACCAGCATTGGTGGAATCAGTTATGTATCTCCATACACAATCCATACACAATCCGACGTGCGCATGCCTCTGGATGTTTTGCAATGTTACATTATTATTGAAAGCAAAGGTGGCACCTGAACGCCGGGAGGTGTGTAAGTTGTAACCAGAGTGAGCCGAATTCATTCTGTCATGAATCAATGAGAAATGCCTCCTGACCCCACTGTCAGTAAGGGGAACCCAATTTCCTGAATTTTCTGCACTCACTGGGCACAATCTGGATCTACTTATGGCAGGTATAGTAATTAATTTCACTTGATTATTGGACTGCATGGTTTTACTCCGTTTAACTATAACTACAATCTTATCATGTTGATAGGGGTGATGCGTCGAAGTGTAGCACAGTGGTTCAGTCCTGATGGGGGAAGGTATTCCTATGGGGGTTTTTAAAACTAGTTAGTTGGTATTGATTCACATGTATTGGCAATGTGGGGGAGGTTGAACTACTCTGTTGGGGTCTCCCTCATGAATATTCATGAGTTATATTGCGGGAAAAAATCACCTGATGTCTGCAATTGAGGTTAAATACTGTGGACAGCATGGGTTCTGTGCATTTAACTAGTACTGAGGGGGCTGGTAGTGTACGCTAGCCAGTATTCCAAAACAGTGTTTTAGTGAGGTGATTTTATTATTTTAGTTGTTTTATATTACCTGGACACTTTTTGTTTTACACTGTTGGAATATCTTGGTAGTAGCGGCGTACTCTGCCATTATGGGAAAGAGAAAACTTAAGACATCTGAAACTCAAAATTCTCAGAAATCTGGTGAAGATAACAAGCTAGTTGCATTGGAACAGAAGTTGGACAAATTACTGGACACGGTGGCAGTTATGGAAGGAAGAATTGATCAACAGGAACAGAAGTCACGCCTTCGAGAACTTTCGCCAGTGCCGTCTGCCCATAGCTCCCTCAGAATTCAGAAGGGTGACAGCGACCCCAAACTACCGACCTTCGATGAGTTGCGTTCTGATGACAAGATTCAAGCTGAGGTTCAGCGCAGATTACATCAGTACGACCACACATCCAGATTAGAAGCAAAAGGTAAGGCAGCTGATGCTTTAAAGTCAGGTCGCTTTCGACCAGGTGTTCATAAAGTTAAAAAGTTTGTAAACTGGCCACAAGATTACTGTACTGTGTTAGGTGGTAACAAACAGCCTACATACGATGAGTTGAATAGTTTTCAGTGGTCCCAAGGTTATATTCAATGTGTTTTAGAAGAAACAGACAGTTCAGTCAAAGAAAATATGTTGAAGCACTTTATAAGTGCAATGCAAGATGCTATCGAACTCTCCTTTCCAACTGTGAGAAGGGCTCATGGGTTTATTTTACAAGAGATGGAACGAGGTAATGTTAATTGGTTACAACCGGAAAAAGTTGAAAAAATTAGAAGTCGAAACACCCAAAGAGTGGTCCAGATTCCTAATGGTAGGGCTGCTGAAAGTAGTGAGAAAACTATGTTATGCAAATTATATAACAAAGGGACATGTAGATATGAGAAGCAGGCGGAACATACAGACAAAGGTATCACTTACCAGCACTTTTGTACTAACTGCTTTGCAAACACAGGTAGAAAATACGATCACCCTAAACATGCATGTTTAAGATTGAAAAATGACAAAAAAGAGGTTCAAACCTCACAGAAGGTTTAGCAATTATGTTCAGGCCCGTTTTGATACAGTAGGAAATAAGTACTCATTCAAAGGCGAGGCAGCAAATGAATTTGTAAACTCATATATTGTATCAAACATAAATCCTGTGATTGATAACATGGGTGTCTATAATTCTGGTGGGAGCGAAGAAATTCCTGCCTATAGCATTGAATTTACTGATAAAGTTAGTGTAGTGAAAAAGTCTGTAGCTCATAACTTTAAATTTGATGTTTTTGCAAAAACTTTCATTCCAAAATACAACTATATAACTCCCATCAGTGGTCGGCCTGTGGCCTCAAACCAATCGAACATCGAATTATCAATTGGTAGGCTTATTGGTGAGGACATTGGTGAACTAAGTTCATATAGTGTAGATCATGATTTCTGCAGTACTTCTGTGTGTTGGGTTGATGGTGACAGGCCGTCCGCTTGCACTGATAAACTGAAAAGCATTTTGGTCAACACAACTATTAACTCCATAGCGGGTAGTATTGCTTCTAGGGGAAGCAATACCGACCTCTCTATACATGACCTGGAGCAGCTTGTGTACAAGGTCGAGAACCAACAAGGGCTCTGGGATATAAGTACTTGCACAAATTCAGATATGGGAGATATATTTTACCTAAATAAAATTTTTAAAAATACTGCAAACAGTGTTAGTTCTATTAAATTGTGGTTTGACTGTTATGCAAGTTTAGAAAGTACTGTTAATTCGCAGGTTTTGGGTGGCGTTGACCAAACCATAGATGTTTCAAATTTAACGCGAAATTCTACACTATATTCTGTTCATATGCTTAAGCAGAATATTGTTCAAGATTGCTGTGATAGTATTCCCTATGGCAGTAATTTATCTGCGAATTATAATCACGGCTCCCTCAGTACAGTTAACAATGCTTTATATTGTACAGATAGTAGTTTTAATCAAGTTATATCTAATACCATAAGGTTAGTAGGAAATTATGGTGACATTAATGTTAAATACAATGATAGTCTTGATCAATCCGACAAACTGATGAAAGATTTTAGTTTTCTCTGGGCTACCAGACGGTTAAGCAAAGGTACCAAATATGTTAGAACTTTTGGTTTTCTTCCTTTGAATAGTTATCACCTTAAAACCTTAAGTGGTAATCAGGAGATTAATACTACAGATATGGTTGAATACGTTAGGCAATCAAATGAAATGGTTCGTAAAACCAATTGTTTCAATTATCAGCAAGCAAGAATCAAAGTTCCTTCCAATTTGAATATATGTAACTGGAGGAGGTACCTCAAGTATTATGATCTTAAAATTTTATGTGATTATTTGGAATTTGGGTTCCCTTTAAATATTGATTACGAATTATTTCAATTTAATCAGAACGTTACCAACCATCCCTCTGCCAGGCGTGATATAGTGGGGGTAAATGAATATTTCGAGGCGGAAGTTGGGTATGGGGCGATGGTAGGCCCCCTTGCAATGCAACCATTTGAAAAAATGCATTTTTCACCATTAATGGCTAGACCTAAGCCAGATGGCAGTACTCGTGTAATAGTAGACTTATCATGGCCTCATGGCAATAGTGTGAATAGCTGTGTCCCCATGGATTTCTTTGATAATATTGAATTTAAGTTAAAATATCCCACCATTGATAATGTGATCCAAAAAATTAGGGTCATGGGTTCGAAATCCTTATTGTTTAAGATTGATTTACAACGTGCCTTTCGCAATTTTCGTATAGATCCAGGTGATTATCATGTCTTGGGCCTCAGATGGCAGGGTATGACGTACGTTGACGTTGCGTTGCCTTTTGGATTCAAACAAGCGGCTTCGAGCTGCCAGATGGCCACAGATGCCATAACATATCTTATGTGGACTCAGAATAATTGGATCATGGCCTACTTAGATGATTTAGTGGGAGTGGCTGATCCAGATAAGGCACAGGCTGCTTTTCTAACTTTATCCAATCTTCTTCAAGCGTTAGGTTTACCCATTAATGCTAAAAAAGTAGAACCACCTAGTCACAAAATTACTTGTCTTGGCATCGAAATCGATGCAAAGGTTGGTACATTAACTATTCCTGATAAAAAAATTGAAAAAATTAAAACTATGTGTCACAATTGGATGTTTAAAAGTAAAGCAACAAGAAACCAGCTTCAAAAGCTAGTTGGCAATCTCTTGTACCTTCATAAATGCATTCCACCAGCTAGATTGTTTACAAATCGTATACTTTCTGTGTTACGTAATGCCCCAATGTCAGGTATGGTAAAACTCAATGCGGCTTTTTATAAAGATATTGCATGGTTTTGTGAGTTTTTGGTTGAATTCAATGGAATGGTAAAAATTCACCCTATTAATGTATTTACTAATCATATTTTTGTGGATGCATCATTAAAAGGTATGGGGGCAAAATTTGGAAATAAAGTTTATGGCATGCCTGTCGATAACCAACTCCAGGAAGTATGTACTATAGTTCATCTTGAGGCGGCTAATGTTATTGTTGAATTCTGAATGTATTATTTGGTGTGACAATGAGGCTGTAGTTAATTCTTTCCAATCTTTTAGAATACGGGATCCATTTATAATGGCATGTGTTCGGTCAGTTTGGCTCACCTGTGCCATTTTTAATATTAAATTGGTAGTCAAGCATATTTCTGGAAAATCAAATAATTATGCTGATATTCTTTCAAGGTGGCACGTTTATAGAATGGTAAACAATCCACAGGTGCAATTAATTAAAAAATGTATTTGGTATGATCCAAAAGTACAGGATATGTTTCCAAACTTTAATATTTAATGACACCTACTGTACAGGAGGGGCTTACCCCTCTTAGTGTAGCATCAATACTGCCTTTCCCCTATGCTTTGTAGATAACAACCAACTACAGTGGCTGACAAAGCAAGCAGTGCAACGAGCTGAGAAGGGTTTGTGTCATCGTACCAGTACTGTGTATGCCAGTAGCTTCAAGCTCTTTGTGGCCTTCACTGTGTATATGGGTATACTTCGACCTTGGACAGAGTTAGCAGTCATCACATTTCTTGAGTTCCTGGCCCAGAACTCCTTGTCTGCAGCTTCACTACAGAACTATGTAACTGTGTTAGGCCACTACTTCTCTATATATGCCTGGCCGAAGGCTGCGTTGCAAGCTAGACGAACAGTATTGTTGATTAAATCTGTAAAAATGAACTCTGTGATGAAACCAAAGGTTAAAGGTGTAATGTCAATTCAAATGTTGAAAATATTGGTTGAAAAGTTACAGGTTATGCCAAATTATCTGACCTATAAAGCCATTATGTTGTTGGGGTTCTTTGGTTTTTTTAGGCTAGCATCTCTTGTCCCCACAACTGTGAAAAAATTTGATTCTTCTAGGTTTCCTTTGGTACGTGATGTTATTTTTACATCAAGTGGTATGCAAATTATTCTGAAGTGTGCCAAGAATATGCAGGCTCATGATGCATATAAGATTATTCATGTTCCAAAGCTTCAAGTTCCAGAAATATGTCCAGTTTTGACTGTCAAACGTATGTTAAAATATGTTAAGTCTCATCAAACTGACCCACTATTTCTTCTGGTCATTGATGACCAAAGAATTCCTGTTACAGCATTTAAAGTTCGTAATGTTTTAACAGTAATGGTTAAACAAATGAAATTGAACCCTAAAGACTATGGTTTCCATTGTTTTAGGCGCAGTGGTGCCATTTTGGCCCTAGAATTAAAAGTTCCTCTCGAAAACATAAAAATTCATGGTCATTGGAAGTCAGATGCAATATGGTCATATCTGTCAGATACCCCAAAGGCTGCATCTGTTGTGGCTTCTGCTTTTCAACAACATATTACATAACCCCTACACTCTTATGAACTCTCTTGGCTTGGTACATTTCATTTGGCTGTGCTTCTTTATATAACATAACTCCAGTTTAAAGCTCATTGCAAGGTCAAGTTGTATAACATTGTGATAGCCAACCAGATGGTACTATTGGCATAGATAGTCTAGATTTTATTATCTAGATTTTGACCAGTACCTTGGGTTGTGTAGTTTTATAATGAAAGTAAACTTACTGGGTTTGACCTTGAACTGCAATGTCAGGTTATATGTACAAGAAGTAATCAGTATGTAACAATGCAACAGGTTAACAGGCATAAGAAATGTTCTTAAATAACTCTTAATGCATTGTGGTTCCTTAACAGTGATATAGTCTTATGTACTTGAAAACTTAATCAGGAACTATGTAAATAAAGTGTTAAAGCTAATTGATGGTAGTAACTAAAAAAGAAATAATCTATTAGTAGCAGTAACATTGTTTATTAACAAGTTTTAATGTGTAACAATACTAATAAATAAAGCCAAGTCAGTTTAACAGAGTTGTTTCCTTTCCCCATCCACAGGACTGAAAATAATGTCACCCCTTGCCAAGTGCTTAAGTGGTGAAAATTTTGAAACAGCATGGGAAACTAAATTAGAAATACGCAAAAATGAATAGAAACTTAACAAGTACAGAGCTTTAAAAATCTGGCTCATGTAAGTGAAATCAAACTGCTCTACAATTTGTAATAGCATTGGAATATCAATGATCTTATTAAGTTTAATTACAAGAGGAGAATGCCTTTGTACTGCTTTTAAATAAAATTTAAGTCTCGCATCAGTAAAGCAAGCAACCTCAAAGCCACATAACATGAACTGTGTTTTAATTGCAGACAAATAGTTTGCCATCTGGGGTTGCTTTACCCCATTTTAATTTAAGCACTCTAAGAAGCAGAGCAGATTTAACACAGTCACCTGATAAAGGTCCCAGTGCATGAAGACCACGAAGGCCAGAAAAGTTCGAAACATGGTCTGATAGGCCTTCTTGGTAGATTCAGAAAAGGCATATGACTGGATGTTGCTCCAGAAGCAAGGTGTAATTCAAGTGGATGTGGTGCTGAAATCACAAGAAAATACAACAACCATGTTTACACTATATAGTTATGTCAGTATATAAAAAGCATTTGACACAGGGATCCATACCACAGGATTCACCAGCTGCTGCAATTTCTCAACATTAATTTTAGTTATAAACCATTGAGATAAAAGGTCTGCCACCTCATTCAGCTTGCCTGGTACATGAACAACCTTCTTATCAATATTGAAAGTACTAACCCACATGAAAATATTCCTGGCATATTCTGCCATCACGGGGTCACGTGACCTACCACTGTTAAGTACACTAATCACAGCTTGATTATCACATTTCGCCTGAAACTTTAGACCTGCCCACTCTCCATGCCATACCTTTAGGGCAACTAAAATGTTTAACATTTCGAGAAAAGCAATATTGAGTTGCTGGTAAGTACCTAGTAAGGGTAAAGTATACACCTGCCCATCAAAAATTGCCCCTAGACCTTGGGGACAAGCATCGAGATGTACAACTTTACTGGGAACATGTTGAAAAAAAGAAGCACCATTATACACTGATAAAAAGGTACTGAACCAGTTCAAGTCTTTTCTGAAATCTGCAGTTATGAAAATGGATTGTTTATCAAACTTTTCACGCAACAAGGAAAGCATTCTGTTAAGAAAGAATCTGGCATATCTGATGCACTTGGCCACATATAACCGAGATCCTAAGAAGGACTGGAGCTCCCTCTTTGTGCAAACCTTCTTATCAGACCATTTCCTACATAAATCTTTAATTTCTGACAATTTTTCGGCAGGTATAGATACAGAAAAATCTTCAGTATTTACTACTATACCCAAGCACGTCACCTGTGTGGCTGGTGGGACTAACTTTTTTACACTGACTGTGAGGCCTAATTCTTGCAAAATGGCTTGTTATCTATGATACATTTTTTTGTAATTTTGGATGGCAAAGAGACACACAAAAAATCGTCAATATCATTCCAGACTTGATGACCCTCTAAGCGCATGATATACCGTATTCCATCGGACAAATGTTGAAAAATGGGAGACCCATGTTTGAACCCAAATGGCAGAAATTGGTCCAGAAAGTAGCCTTCCCAATAAAGCCCTAACAGGTCTAAGTCTCCTGGATCTATAGGCACATGCCTAAATGCTCGACTGATGTCAATTTTGAATATTTTACAGCCTTTAGCCAATTTAAGAACCTTGTCAGAAATTTTACCGATAATGGTAACTGCCAATCCCAATAATCAGCCAGATAACTGGCCCACTTTGACAAGTACTTGAAGACCGATATAATTATGTCTACCATCTTTTCTCAGTTTGGTATGCAAGTCCATTATGTTCTGACATATATTATTTTCATATCTGTCACATACAGGGCTTTGTAACCCATAAATGGGAATAAAGCCAAATAATGGGGTATTTTATCGTATGCACCTTTCATTAGCATTATTATTTTTGCTATACACATTTCGACCAAGGTTTTGTAACAATTTTAACAAAAACTGGTAAGAATCTTGGATTTCAGAGGGGAGTCCTATATATATAAGGTCATCTATGTAATTATATAACCCCTTATAACCATGGTTGGCCATGATATACCTGATTGCCTCAGAACACCTTTGAAAAAACAAAGATCCATGTCGAAATCCTAATGGCGTCGAAATGTCGATAAATTGACGCCCATCAACTTGAAAACCTAGTAGGTCAATGTCAGCTGGGTCTATTCTCAAATGCCTAAAAGCACGACTAATGTCTACCTTATAAAGTTGGGCAGCAGGGCCTAATTTCACCAATGCTTCAGTAATATTGTCTATGGAAGGATAGTGGAGGGAATAAGCTGTATTAAGGTAGATATCCTTCTTGACACCAGCATTGACAGACTGGCCAGGTGGCCAACTCAGATCCATAATGGTACGTTTTTTATCCGAGTCCTGTTTAGCTCTTGTCATTAGGGGAGATAGATGCAAATTGTAAGGTACTGTATCAAAAGGTCCTATGATTACTTCATGCTGAAGCTCTTCCTTGATAAACCGCCTAACATGATCGATGTCTGTGATTGCAGACTTGTGGTTATCATGAGTGGATGTGAGGGGACTAATTCTATTAAAGTCCAATGGAAATCCATAATGGAGAAGATCTACTATTTGTTGGTCCCAATAATCTTTGAGAAGGTGGGTCCAGTTATGAATTTTTAGATGTGAGTTCACAGGTATCCTACACTTTAGGTAATTGTGTGTGCCACTGTTCTTGACTAACTGATGTGCTGCGAGTATATTGGGAATTTTTTCCCAATGTACAGGAGTACCTTTATAAATTTGGAGGGACGTCTGAGGTACAAAACCAAAGTAACCACCAGTTTGTTGTATGCAGTTTTGTTGGTCGAGACACATTCCTGAATGAACTGTCCCCGAGATATTTTGCATGTCTTGGGGACTGCTTTGAGAAAGTAAGTTATTATCTGGTTCAGAGTTTCTGTTTATAGCCAGTAGATAATCGGTCGTATGGCTATCTGTGTCTACAGTAACATCATCCCTGTTGAGATTTTTAGGACTATACACTAAGCTATCTGAGCCCTGACTTTTTCGGAAAACAGTTGTCTGCAACTGCTTTGGACTGCGGAACTTATGGACTTTTGGTGTAGCAATTGTCGAATTAGAGGTCATTTTTCCATTTTTATGACTCTTAGCTTGCTTACTTGTATCAGGGAAACTTTGACCCCATTGCTGGTCTTCAAATTCATGGGACAACTGATCTTGAAATACTTGAAATCTGTTGCTTAACTGGATTTGAACCGGAGTGTTTCTTACCCGGGACGCCCCAGCCACACTACCACCCTTGTTTAGGCCAGTAGATGCATTGGTTTGAATGGTAGTTGTCTGCTTGTTATTTTTACAAGTCATGTACCTATGAGGCTTCTGATTTGTTGATACTTGGGTTTTTGGGGCACTGCTATGGCTAATTCGTGGATATACTGGACCCGGGTTCATTTCTCTACCTAGTATAAGTGCTTGTGCATAACTTTTACCTGGTTGGATTTTTTGGAATTGTTTCCAGTCTTGAAACCACTTTAAGGCCAGGCCTTTGGATGCTTTACTTTCTACAGTAACATCTAATAATTTTCTATTACAATAAACCCTAGTTTTTTATTCAGGGCATGCCTGTCAGCTGACATACCCCCAGCTATTCGTTTTTTGACAAATGTTTTCTGTTTTTATTTCTACACTCGTTTTCAGGATGGGAGTAAACCTTGCCCCCAGCTGCAAAGCAAGATGAACAAATGTGTTTGTATGTGACACCTTTTGTGTCATGCGTTCTGCTGTATGAACAACTACCTTGGTTATAGTAAGTGCATGGCATGGATGTGTTAGTCTTTTGATTTTGTTTCTTACTGTTTGACAGTGCCGTAGATGGAGCAGGGTGTCGTTGAGCATTTGCACGCCTAATTCTATCAAGCTTATCTGTTTCTGTGTAATTTTTGACTTCACCCTGTTCCATCCTGCAAAGCAAAACGGCATGACTGGCCCTTGCCGAATCCCATGAAAAATCTTGGACATCTTCAAAGAGAGCAATAATATAATCTAACATGGAATTTCTATTTTGAATGTCATGTTCTTCCTTCATGATTCGGCAAAAGCCAGTCACCCATTGGGCCATAGAGAGTTGATCATATTGGACTCGTTCCTTCCTTGCACCCGCCAAAACATATTCTTGAGGCCATTTAATTCTATTGGGAACAACTACATCTACTGAACCACCCCTCAAGGATTTGATTTTCGTACCTGACTTATTTTCTTCGACCAAGTTCTTTAATCTCTGCTCAACTTGAGCTTGAATGTATGCATCGACTCTGAGATACTGTAAATTTGGAAGAGGTTGAGCAGCAACCTGTGGGGGAGGCAGTGTGACTGGGGTACAAGTCCCGGCAGTTTTGTTTTTGCTTTTATTTTTTATTTTTGAACGGTCACTACTTTTCTTTGGTTTTTTATTTTCAATAGCGTTCAAACGCTTGCTGATATCCCCTAACTGTGACAATATTTGCAAATTAATCGCCTGTTGTGAAACAGTATCAGCATTGATTTCTAAACAGATATTCGAACTACTTGGTACTTGTTTGTCACCACCAGTACTTTCGCTACCATGTGTTTGTTCATTGTCTGATTCATTTGACAAAATACTGTTATTCTCACTACCCGAATCTGAATCTGACACCTGACCTGACTGTGAAGTATTCTGTTGACACTGAAGAAGTCTCGACATGAAATTTTTGTCTGACACTTCAAACTGCACTGGCACTGTAACAGCCTCACTGCCACCAGAACGCAAGTTGTATGCTCTCTTCTCAGCCATGTTACAGTGTTAAAACATAGGCTGCAGTAAAATATAAACAATAAAAACTAAAAACCCTAAAAATTCTAATGTGTTGTCGACTGTAATTTTCAGGTGTTTCCTCGTGGGTAGTCAGCATGCAAATGGAAGAGGCATGGCCAGTTATTTCAACTGACCAGTGGTCAGCCAATCACAAGCTGCCAACACACAGCATTAGGCAATTTCTAAAATATATACAATTTTCGTACTGCTGACCCCCCCCCCAGTGCTGACCTTGCCGACACCCACATGTCGACTCGAATTGTCAGTGATAACCTGTGTGTTATTTTGAAAATTTTTGACCACAGACTGACATTCCGACACATCAAGGAGTGAATTTTTAACAGAACTAGAAGGTTTCTTACCTAAGTTGCTATGAATTCCGACACTTTCACCACCCTGACACCCCCTGACACCTTCATCTTCAGAACTGTCAACACACAATACTGCAAAACGATTAACATGTGTAAAATCAGTACAATCTTGTTCACTGGTACTGACGTCATTATTATCTAACTTCATCACAACACCAGTGCGTGAATTTTTGTTAAGACCCACACAGTTCTGTTCACTATTTTCAATATTGTTCTGTGAAGTTACAGAACGACAGCATACGTCATTAATTGACACCTTACTCTGCCTATTTACATTAGGTTGGTCTCCTCTGTGCTTTATTAGCCTCACTTGGATTAAAACCCAAGGCACTGTTACCTCATTACTTAGAGGGGACTTTGACAAAATCAGAGTATAAAGTACTGGGAGAAATACTCTTATGTACTGACAACAATTTCTTGACATATAACTGATTAAACAAATCTTTTTCTACAAATTCAGTATTATATACATATCTAGTAGTATATACAGCCCTACTTATCCCAACTAGTTTTTTGTCTGAAAAAAGTACCAGCAGTTTTGTGATGAGAAGGATATTTGCAATTCCCTTCCTGAAAGAACCGACAATTAACACCAGTCTTGTTGCAAGTGTTTTTTTTTTATTTTTTAGCAAAAGAATGTGTGGCAGAAGCTTGATTGTGACTAATATGTCTTTGTGCATGGGCCCTATGTAACCGGTCAATTTTCTCGGTTACCGACCATTTAACTCTGTTTGCCTCCATGTTAGTAAGTAAAATGGCATGGGCCGCTGAGTCCCAAGAAAAGTCTGAGGTATCCTCCACGAGGTTACCTATGTGATCAAGCATCAGATCCCTATTGCCAATGGACTTTTCCTGCTGAATACATCTGACAAATCCAGATACCCACTGTATGATTGTTAGATCATCATAAGTTGGGCGTGTCTTATGGGCACCAGTTAAAATAAAATTTTGGGGCCAATCAATGAGTTTTATGACAGTAACAGACTCATTACTCCTCAAAAATTCCAATGAGGGGACCACACTCTGAGCAATATTTTCATCAGAATCGTAACCCGTAACTTGTCCAGCAGTACCCTGGAAAATAGCTGGAATGTCTGTGGCCTGTGAGTTACCCTTTTCGAGTGCTGCCTCCGTACGTTGCACCCACTTATATATACATTTTCTCACCCAACTGACATAATTGCTTCAAAATTTCGTCAGTACCCGTAATATCCTTATTAGAAGAGGGAGCAACGACCTCGCAATCACCAGAAAAGGACTCACCTGCCTTCAGTTGACTGTTTTCCCCACTGGTCGGGCATGCTGTGTTAAGCAACTCGTACAGTGAAACACTTTTGGCATTATTTGACTTTGAACTGAGCATTAAAAATAAAATAAAACACAAAAATGTTACAAAAATTAAAATAAAGTTATAGCTTAGTTCAAAAACATCTGAATCCTTTAAATTTCAAATGAGTGTGGCGCCAATATTCGACAAAGGCTGGCTTTTATAGTGGAAACTAATGATGCATATCACCTACAATGCACAGAACTAGTCTGGTCCCAGAACTGAAGGTGATGTCCACCTTATGGTCATCCCCCCATTTGGTTTACCAGATGAGGTAAAAATTACTGTCAGGAATGCTATCCATAATTTTTTGTACAAATCTGAATGAGTTAGCTTCCATAGTGTGACTTTTAGAGCATGTAGAAGCAAAGGTTTGCACTGAATATGTTTCAGTGTCCCGACCCCAGCCTTTGGAGTGCGGATTAATAATAAGTCAGACCTTTTATTCTTGAAATGCATAACGTGAAATACAGAAAGATAGCTAGTGTATATGGCTATAAACATCCAGATATTTCCAGCACATATAGCTAGGGTCATAATTCTGGTTTTGTTGGTATAAAATATTTATACTGTTAGGCTTATATATCAAAAGTTGGCAGAATTTATACTTTTGTTTGGATTAAATAAGAGATATTTAAAAACATTATTCTTGAGAAAATAATGAGCAAAATCCATATTAATGTATACTTTGCGGAACTTCAGTCATAAAGAGGCTGTTAAATTTTAGAACAAGAATAACGTATGCATTACTTTGTGGGATTTTATAAATTTAAGTACTAGCTTAAAAATTGACACTCAGTGTGGGATTTTATGCTTAGGACCAGCATAGGGCTATATTAGGACTATATTATCAGAACAAACAAAAACAACATTAGAAACAAGAACAACATGATACTTTTTGTAAATTAGATAAAAAGGCAGGCTATATACTATCAAATCAAATACTTACAACGGAAACCATGAAACATTTGTAAATTACATGTTGAAAATGAACTTCAAGTATGTCTGTACACAAACACTTTAACTGTGTTTACAACTGATTACAACAGAAGTGTAATTCAATTTTGATGACTTGTACAAGATTCTAAAGCCCAGAATCATAAATTTCCAATTCCACAGTGGCCACAGATAAACAGTTTAATGGGAAATAATTTTTGCAGCAACTGCTATTCACTTTGTTAGTCTGAATTTAATGATTTGATTGGCTAGGGTTTTCAGACAGAGGGAGAGATTTTCAATTTATTATTTCATTACTGCGTGCCATAATTTGGCACAAACCTGAACGCCCAACATTTATTGACAGTTGGCTGTCTTTGGTAAAATACATATATTTGTGGGATGTGTTAAAACCATACACAGTGCTGATGGACATAAAGTTATCACTTTTAGGGACTTTCCACCTACAAATTTTGAGATCTATGCAAAGTTGGGATGTCGAATTGAATTAGAAACTATGTTATCACCCCGTTAGAAAACAACATAAAATGTTAGTTCATTTGATATTTCGTGGTTACTTAAATTTCAGAAATATATTAACTATGTCCATTATCACTTAACCTGCCTTATATGATATGCAGAAATGTAGCAGTGTTGTCAATGATAAACATTTCTCAATAAATATTAAGTGTTCCAGTTTTTGCCAAGTTAGGGGATATGCCATATTATGAGGCCAGGCAGTAAGTAAAAGAAATAAATATTCAGGTTGTTGCTTGTATATAACACAAAATCAGCCTTTAAAAATCAGATTTATGGAAACAGTTAAAAGAGCCATGGACAGTCACCATTGTCAGTCGCTGTTGAGGAAACAAAGCATAAAGGCAATCAGATGACACACAAAACAATAGACTCAGATGATAGAGCTGAAACTAATTCAACACTCCTTATCTATGGACGAAGCTATGGTATGGGACAAGCTTTTTATAGAACGGCTTTTTTTATTTTCAAGAATTCTCCATTGTAAGATCAATGTGTCATAAGCATACACCATTGGCCTGGCAATGCTAAAACGGCCATAGTTTTTTCACCATTTTTCCTCTGATCAAAGAGATTTTTATCTCATCATATCAGTTAGATTTGGTGTATACAATAGGACAACTTTAAGAAGGGTATTGCCCATAAGAAAAAAGAACATGTTTTATGAATAAAGATGACAATATTATTCGAGTGTGTAGCATAAGTATTATATTGAGGTAAAGATAAGTCTATGTTTAACAAAAGAATTCCAAAACGGCTGTGATCTTTCAAAAACATTAGAAATTATATTTTGTTGCTTTAAACAGCTCGTGATTTTCCTTTTAACTAGCTAGGTTTTTTTCTGCATTTTGTTTCAACATCAAAGACTGAAGAAACATAAACATATCATTTCTAAGTAAAGTTTCGAGAATGTCCTTTCCACAAATCAGGTCATATCAGGAAAAGTCTACATCTTGTCATAATTTGGATTCGAACCAATGTCCACAGGTTTTAAACAACATGTAAGATCTGGATTTCACCTGTATTTCAGAATGCATAATATTTGGTGTTTCATCTGATTTATGTCGCTCATCACTGTTGCTGAAAGTCATAAATAAATGTGAGTGAGTGAGTGAGTTACTCAGTCAGTCAGACAGCTAGCCAGCCAGCAAGTCAGTGAGGCAATAAATAACACAGTGAATGTGTGCCTGAATTACTGTGCGATTGGTAAGTGAGTTGATCAGTCAGTCAGAGGATGGATGGATTGATGAGTGAATGAGTATGCAATTGGATGATTAACTTAATGGCTCAGCAGCTGAGTAACCAGAAAGACAAGCCATCCTTTTTTCTTAAATAAAAATTTTGATTTTGAAAAAGCTACTGAAATTAATCAGAAAATTTATATTGAAAAATAAATAGTTACAATGTGTCATTTTATGTGGCATTTCACATGTAAATAGGCATATAAATGTTGTAGACACACCCACCTTTCCTTAGTGTAAGGTCAAGGTCTCACACTTCCTGTCCTTGCCTTTGGCACTGACAGAGTCTAGCTGTTTCTGCACTTTGTTAATCTTTAGCTCAAAATCCACCACAGATATCTTCAAGAGTCAGTGACTGCCCTCTCTCCCTCTCTCCTACATTTTAAGAAGAAATATTGTTTTAGCAATTTACAACATTCTGAGATTAAGCCATTGCATTTAAAAACAAGAAATCAATACCCGTGCTCTGTGTCAGGTGAGAATACAAATAAAAGTAAAGGAGAGGGATTGAACATAACAAAAACTAATTCAAGGACCTGGAAGGATGCGTTCAAAGGTCAATGCTGAGCCCACAAAAGATGACACATGTTTTCCTGGAAGATGTCTTCACATCCCAAGCCTCTAAGACCAATTTTAAAGGAGAGGCACGATAGTAAAAGTAAGAATAACTCCATTTAACCTTAAGGAAGAGTCAAATCTCACATTGGATCCACCACAAGTTTCAAGGCACATAATACCGTATAATGCTCCATTTACACTACAGGCAGTACATCTTGTGGTTAGAAGCTTTTCTTGGCAGCTGAACCGAGCCCAGGTCACCCCATTTTGTCCAAGTTGTTCACACTACAGGCAAACGACCACTGATTTACACAGTTTTTTAACCGTCAATAACAGTAGGATGACAGTACTAGAAATGTTGGTCACCGAGAAGCAACCTCCAGTAGCCTCAACTCACCTTTGGTAGCCATTGGAGAAAATGACTAGTACCTTATCTCACCTCATGTCACAGTATTACACCAAAAGACCGAATCCCAACCTGTGGACTACACCTTCTGTTACCATAGTAAGAAATTCATACGCACATGCACATAATCTTCTGAGCATGCTCACGGAACGAAAATCCGGGCGGCCATTTGAAACTTTTCAAAACATGACTTGGATGCACAAGGTAATGGACGGTTCGCCACTGACTCTCAAGGTCGCATGCGGACATCAGATGGCAATTGAAGGATAGGGCCGTTGTACCAAACGTGGATTACCATGGGTGATACCGCGTGTTGTGTGAATGGGGTATAAGCTGTCTTTATACCTCCAATCTGTAGGACCAATAATATAGGAGATACTGAGCATTCAAAGTATCAACAAACCCATTTAACTTTGAATGATGGGTCAAAGGTCAGATCCGATTCCATCAAAATATGCAAGTCACCTTTGAAAGAATCTGTGTATATGGAATACCTTTGACGATAGAACCCATTTACTCGTTATGGTACATTATGGCATTATGGTACATACTGAAAAATTGAGAACATCAACTTTAACACTAAATTTGTTATAATTCACAAAAAAGTAGGTGACCCACACTTTTGAAAGAAATTGCATAACTGAAATACATAACAGAATCCAGCCAGTTACTCATTATGCTAAGTTTTGGCCAATAACTTAAGTTATTGATGTTTTGGTTTCACATTATAGTTTTATAGTTTTAACCTGCAAAAAAACATAAGCATGTTGGAGTATTGAATCTCGGTTTTAAAATGGTAAATCTCGATAAAAATGTCAGTCATGTAAGTAAAAAGAGAGACTATCATGCACACTATCATTGTACGCATGCAGATTCTTTGACATCAGAAAAAAATAGAAAAGATTGTAAAACCAGTAAAATAACATTTTGGTTTAAATGTTGAGACTGAGAATTAAACTAAAAACAATGAATCAGTGGGTATCATAACCATGCAATTCTTCTAGTTGCTAAATTGCTTCTTTCAATAATGGTTTAATTACTTCATACATCACATAACTTACATCTGCAACAACTGCTCTCATAATCTGAGGAATATTTATACAGTCATATTTCACAGGATCAGCTAAAATTATTGTGCACTCAGTTGTAAAACTGCTGTTGCTAGGATTTTTCTGAACTCAAGAAGTATGATTCTTTTTATTAACGCACTGAAGTGCCAGTCTGTAACGCCTAGTCTGATGAAACTACCACTAACACAGTATATTATCCAAAAGCTGAACCTCATTGTGTTCAAGGCATTGGGTGGTGATGCTCCTGACTACATTCAGTTGTCGGTTTTGACCAAGAACAAGAACTTTCTACTCGTAAAATGTGTAACCTGAAAGAGTATTGATAGAAACTTAAAAGCAAGGGATATAAATCAGTGACTAAAACTGCACTATAACAGGGCTATTTTCATTAACTATCATTTAAATCCTCAGAAGAGCAGTATTAATAATAGAAAGTAATTTTGTCTCATTTTATATATAATGCACTTTTGAAACAAAGTATTTTGTTATGTCCACCAAGAGTTTTTAGGTGCACTAATTTGTCTGTTTGCTTGCCTGAATGTATTTGTAATTACTACAAAGGAAAAACGATCTTCCTGAAAATGTTTATATGGGTAGCATCAGACAAAAGAAAGCACAGAACACATTTTTGAAAAGATCTAGATTATCTTTTGGTAACGTCAACAGTCAGATTCTTTTGTGACAGGACCTCAGCATTGTCACTTTACAGTCACACAGAAAAGAGAGCCTGTGAACAGATTCCAAACCTGCTAACCCATTGGGCCACTGATCACCTTCATTATCTTTCGGATACAAAATTGTCACAAAGGGATTACTTAGAAGTATAATTTTGTTGTTTTTTTCTTTGAATATGTAAAATACTTATATCTATATATTAGTGCATCATGGTTTGTTTCCTAAATAACAACACTGCATGTGTTCTTTATGGCTTTACTACAATGTAAGGTGCCTCCAAACCTTGACGATTTCAGTATTATGTGTTTCAATGCGCTCTGTTTCATATTATTTATTTGAACCTTCCTAGATTTGTCACTGTGCTGATGGTGTTCTGTGGTTTGTTTATTTGGGGTTTTACGTCGCTTTCAACACTGTACAGGTCATATCACGACGGGTAGTTGGAAGGGCAGAGGAAACCAGTACATAGAGTTCGCTAGGGTTGTGTACTGTAAACTGCCGACCAACGGCAAGCAACTACCAGCTTTCCCACTTACGGCCATGACGGGGATCGATCCCCGGCCGCAGAGGTGGGAGGCGAGAGTGTTACCACTCTGCCACCGTGGCCCCGATGGTGTTCTGTGGAGGTAAACCTCTGAGTATTAATGTTGTGTAACGTACCTCAGAGCTGATGAGTCAATTTGTGTGTAGTATCACTGACACATTTTTACATTCTTAGTATTAAAACTGATTTACCAAAATTGTTTTTTTTAAGTGTACACACAGTAGTAATTATACATAATTAAATAATGTTACACATTAGACAACCACACATTACGATCACTATTTCTGTGTAAATATTCTTCTACACATTCAGTGTTTCATTCAAATTACATGTTTTATGGCTTTTTTTTTTATTTTAACAATTCTTTCTGAGAGTCAGGAATATTTGTGTAATGGTGCTGTTAACGGCTGGGTTTTATCTTGATTTTGCCAACTGTTGTTATGCTGAGAGAAATGACTGGTTGTCACCTCAGTCACCAAGGTGACCTCCAGATTGGATCTCAAGTTGATATAATCATAACACCTCCTTTGTGGAGTAAAAACAATTATTAACATATCTTGCTGGTAAATTAGTGCATTACACTGACACATACTACACCTACATAACTAGGGTATGAGTTCAAATTATTTAACTGTCAATGTTTCAGTATTTGATCCACACTTTAATTTTACTTTCATGTCACAACAAGCTTGTTAAAATACTAAAATAAAGATGAAAATTATAATTTAACAGTTTAAGCACGGCTGTCAACACCAAATTATACCATTAAATATTAAATGTACATACATGAGGAACTTTATGTTATCAAAACGTAAATCATTTTAATGTATAAAGACTGAGGAGCTTCTTGCTACCTCTATATAAACCATGTTACTGTAATAAACATATCTTTCCATTGTGACAGACTAATTTCACTCCCATATTAGGTGGAGGAATAAAGTGTTGTTTTTAATTTGTTAACCATATAAAACACATGTAAGTTGTTACACTAACATGAATGGTACACCAAAGACTCAACCTAGGAGTTCTTGTATTACATAAGCATGTACTGCCTCACTGGACCATGATCCTTGTCTCTTGATCTGCTGTATGGGAACATTGTTGTTGAAAGCCAGAGTGGCTCCCGACCTTCTAGAAGTATGGAATCAAAAATGAGCAGAATTTAAATTAAGAAGTGTCAGGACCTTATTTAAATGATTTCTGATCTGAGTTTGTGAGTTACCATTCCTTGAGATGTAGCAAACATGAGAAAGTTGGGAGGAAGTGGGAACTGTATGACCATTTTCTTAAAAGCTCCTAAAGGACACATAGGTGAGGAGCCAGGATTGGGTAAAGTGATAAACGTGCCAGTTTTTGCAAAATGCAAGGTATTGACCTATTTTATGAGAAGTACCACAGCTTTATCATGACAGATCATATCCTCTCTACATAACTGTTTGCTTATGTCAAAGGAAGTCTTTGAATTAGGAGCCAAAATGGAAATTGGCAGGAAGCCAAAAAGGGCCAGAAGATAAATAGATTAAAAACAGAAGAAAAGGGGAGAGAATCAGCTACGTTAATAATGTTTTCTAGTGTTTGTATGTCAAAGATAACCTTGTGAACGAGATGGGACCTGATAGAAGTGTTAACTGCCTTCATGAACAACTTAAAATTTGGATGGTCAAAATTATGAACTTTTAAATTAAACCATTTGCATTGAGCTTTTACTACTGTTCCATAATTCATAATTGAGGTTGGTTTCAAATTATTGAAAGCCAATAATTCAACGAAAAATAACAACACTTGCAATGACACTGGATGGGCACTAATTTGAATGAATTCACAGAAGGCTAGGAATAATAAAAACATATTCTTATGCATTGTCCAGGTCTTTGATCTGTAAGCATGTTGTAATCTCTGTGTGACTCGCAAAGCTAATGCCCCCAGTACTGGAGAATGATCTATATAACAATCGAGACAACATATTCAATTAGATAATACAATTCACTCTGAACCATTCTTTTTGTACATGACACCATTTTGGATTTTTAACCAATGATTTGATTAAATCTTGACATTTTTGATCGTCAGACCATCTTGATAACAAATCTGCTGATGTATTTAATCTATCAGGTGTATGTTCTATTACCAATTCAATATCATACATAGAAGTTACAAGCCAAATATTCCGAATATAACTGCCTAACTCCATATCTCGTGTGTGACCTGTATTATATATCTGAACTACAGTCATGTTATCTGTTTTAATTTTTACTTGTCGACTTGCCCCATACTTTTAATGGTACCAAGATATTGAGCATTTCGAAATGTGTTATGGATAAACCTTTCTCTTTGATATCTTGAGGAATCTCAGCAGAATATACAAACTTCATCCACACCCCTCCCACTTCACTGAGACAGGCATCTATCTCTAATGTAGTATGCTGATCAATGATAGTATGTTTACACGTATGTGGTAGTGCCATTGAACTTTGGTACAAACTCACTAATCCATCTTAATTCTCGCTTCATTTCTTCTGTAACCATTACGCGATCAGAATTTGCTTGTCTTAAACCTTGTAATATTCGATTGACAAAATATCGATTAGACCTCACTACCTTATGCATGAACATGAGAGAGCCAGTCAAAGATTGTAAACCTCTCTTTGAAATATCATTGCACTGCATGGTTTTTGTACATTTTTCTAAAATCTCTGCCAATTTTTATTTTGGTACAGATATGGTTAATTCTTCTGTATTCAATATCATACCTAAACAATTACACATAGTGGTAGGTGTTCACCAATTTCATATCATTGATCGGAAAATTTAGGTCATAGAGTAGTTTGAGCAGTTTCTGAAAAGATACATTAACTGAACTATCTGGGCCTATCCCTATTACATCGTCCATATGATTAAAAATCACATGACCTTCTTTCCACATTAGATATCTAAAGAAATCAGTTAGTCCACTACAACTTAAACTGCCAAAACTATGGTCAAATAGGCAAAATTGGTCTAAATAATATTCCCCTTGCCATTTCAAACATAAAAGATTGCAATCATATTGATCTATTGTAATTGTCAAAATGCTCTAGACAAATCAATTTTGAACATTTTTGGTCTTGTTTCCACCTTTAAAAAGCTTTTGTGATGTCATCCACACCTAAATACATATTGGGTACAGTAAATTAATTGATAGAAGTTTGAGCAGGCCAACTTAAATCCATAATGACCCTAAGATTACTACTATCACTTTTATCTCTCGTCATGATCTGTAACAGCTTTCAGTTCTCTTTCTGTGTCAAGATAAGCATCAATCTATAGTTTGTATTGTATAGCTGACGCATGATTTTCCTCAGAAGCTTGTAATTGATTTTCTTTACCTTTTGAAAAATCTAACGGAAAACCAAATTTAAAAAATTATGAAAGTTGGTAGTCCCAATAATCTTTACTAAGTTTATCCAATAAGTCAAGTTGATATTGGATGGTAATTGAATTTTTGCTTCCTCATAATTGTACTTCCCAGTTGCCTTGACTTGACTATGAACTTGTATGGGATCAAGCTGATCTCTTGATATCACATTTGGTTTTGCATTGTAAGCTAATTGGTAAAAAACCATAAGGACTTTTTGTTGTTTGATACATTGTTGCAATCTAAACATTTATCATGTAGTTTGTTTACATCTACTTTCCTCACACACGCTGGTACTTTATCTTCTTTGAGAAGCTAAAGCACCAAATTTAACATACCACTTTTTAAAGTTTTCAAAAGACATTTACACTTCTCCCAGTTGCACCACACCAATATTTATGCCACTATTTTAACTTTTATCACTCAACTTTTCCTCTCTCTTGGAAGGAATAAACTCAAGGCCAGCAGTCCAAAGCTTGAGTGTACCACCTCACAAAATTGAAAAATTTCCACTTGCACAAGAACACACTATAAAGACTACAGTATTCTTGTACTTATTTCCTGGTGTTTAAAATCTAATTATGTCTCCTGGTGTAGAAAATTGTATCCATTAATCATACACAGATTCAGAAGTTGGTTCTAGTGAAAATAAATCAAATTTTAGTGATGATAACAGTAGTAATCATAAAGGAGGCATTGTGCTTTTGTAAATCTGAACCCTTTCTCTCTGATGATGACAGTATTACTGAAAATGAAGATATGAATATAAATAATATCAATTGTTCTTATGTCAATAATATTTAGATTACAAAATGGTGAATGTAATATAAATTCATTTCAAAAGTTAACAAGATTATTTTGATTCTATCCATATACAAAAGTCATAAGGGCTAATGATTTGAAACCTGGGTTTGTATATGGCAGTTTTTAAAATTGTATTGCTTTACTCAATATAATTTCTTTCCTGAATGCTAAGCATAATAATAATTACTTAGATGGCACGATTGCTATTTGTAATGAAAAAAAAACAAAATAAAGAAACAAAATATAGTCTTAGAAATCATCTTTGCAATTTACATATCTCTTAGTTTTTATGAAACATCACTTCAAAGCTTGGTTTTGCTGGTTTTTCACGTAAAGCTTTAAAAACTCTATTTGCTCATAAAACTTGTGTACATTATACCAAAAACATTAGCCTTGTTTCAGGCCCATATGTGTATAATATGTTCAGAATAGGTGCAGAAATATTTGGCAATCAAAAGGTACACATTCAGAATTTCAAAGCAAGCTCTCTAGAAGAAGGCAAGCTCTCCAGGAGAAGGGCCTTTTAAACTTTGCACAGACCGTCTAGCTTTCTAGCCCTTCATGCCAGGACCATAAAATGATTGACAGCCTGTCTGTCTTCTGGAGGAGAGATTCCCCCACTCCAAGTAATTAAAACGATATGTGTGTTTCTCCACAAGCAGAGTTTTTTGTGTATGTATTGTGTACTGCTTAACATACATAAAATCTTCTACAGCAGATACAAGATGAAGTGTTGTCTTTCTGCATGTTTTTCCTGTAATTTATTTATTTTAATATAGCATTAACAAGTGAAACACAGTTATACACCAAATACTATATTCACTTTAAATTTAAAAGAACTTCAGAAACTGGACTGTAGTTTAATATTACTACATTTCCATTTTAAGTAAGTTTAACCTCAATCTAGAAAATCTGATGTCATGCGCTTGTAATGTAAATAACCTTTAGTAGATGCTCACACATACTGTCTTCATCAAAACATACTGTCTTCATCAAAACACTGGTGGTGTACACAGGTCAGCTAGCTTGGAGTTCTCTGTCCATTGTCCTAATCACTTCCAGTCTTGTTCTTATCAAATCCAGTCTTGTCCTTATTACTTCAAGTCTAGTCACTTAATTCTTGCCTATTTGCAGTCCATTTCCAGTACATGGTGAAGTAAAAATATTACCAGAAATTATATTAAGAATTATTTAGATTTACTTTTTGTTTTACATCACGTTTAATAGCTGGAGTCATATTGTGACAGGTAGTTTATGTTTGGAAGAACCAGTGCATACTAGTTGGTCAATATTCTGCAATGTAAACCACTGGGCATCTGCAAGTAACTACCAACTTTCCAACATGAAGCGCCCTGGCCGAGATTCGAACTGGCGACCTCAAATGTTGAAGGTGATCACTGTAACCACTACACTACACCACAGAGTGCCCCGATCCCCGACTCAGCCATCTATATATACAAAGAATGAGCTGTAATATATTAAGAAACCTGAAGAAGTATTTTTTGATGGGTTGCATGTAACAAACACGCCTATTAGATTGATGTGTCTGACATCTGTTTGTCCACAGATAGATCACCATCATAGCTAGGTTGATTTCGAAATTGGTGTAATTCCATGTTTGTTTGTCTGTTTACAGCATAGATACAATTATGTAACCTAGATTACAAGTTTTACATTTCTTAGCAAGTCTAACACATTTACCTTAACTGGATGACCTAAAATTTATTTCATTGTTTCTAAATTTAATTACAGAAGTCACTCACCTTATTGCTACCTACACAACCTGCTTTTTGGGGCATTTCTGACCCTCCTGTTATTTGGTTATACAATAACCAAATTCCCAGCCTATTTTAACTACAGTTTTTTGCAATTCCCAACGACTTCTCTGTTGTACCAGTCTATTGTAGAGAAAAGTACCCAATCCCTGATCAGGTAAGGGTCTGAATTCAGACAAGCAGGGATTTGTTATGTTTAGTCGGGCAGGTGAAACTTACCCATATTTGCCCCAACCATTTTTTAATTTTGTCCCCGATCCCCGACTCAGCTAACCAACTTGAGTCATAGGGTTGGTGGTAGGGATGGCTTCAGTGGAACACCCCCTTACTGTGTGTTCATATTGACTCAAAAAATAACTAGAGGATCGCTTGCAAAAAAAGATTATGTTTTTGCACAGCGAAAAACAAAGCACCCCAAAAAGGATATAAAGGTGAGTACTAAAGTATTAAGAAATGTTCTGCTTATAGCCTTATACTGTTGTGATGACTAGATCCAAATAGCTATTTTGCAGGTATACCCTATGGGTCAAAAATTTTGTTGAAATTGCTCTATCTAGCACGGTTTTCAAGATATAAGCATTTTTGTGTTTTGCGATTTTTGCGAAAAATTGGAAAATTCAAATTTGCCGCCATATTTGGTGAGACAAAAACTTTTTGAAAATTGTGTTGGCTACTCCATAGAGATACCCTGTAGCTCATAAAAGTCGTCAAAATTGCAGCAAAAATCTAGCACGGTTTTCGAGATATAAGCATTTTTGTGTTTTGCGATTTTTGTGAAGAATCGGAAAATTCAAACTGGCCGCCTTATTTGGCAAGGCAAAAACTTTTTGAAAATTGAGATACCTAGTCTGGAGAGATACCCTGTAGATTATAAAAGTTGTCGCATGTTTGTGTTCACAATTTTTGCAAACAGTTCGAAAATTCAAAATGGCCACCATTTTTGGTGAGATAAAATGTTTTGAAAATATGTGTTAATTAATGAGCAGAGATAACCTGTGGGTCAAAAATTTCAATGAAATTGCTCTATCTAGCACGGTTTATGAGATATAAGCATTTAGGTGTTTTGAAATTTTTTGCAAAAAATTTTAAAATTCAAATTGGCCACCAATTTTGATAAGACAAAAATTTTTGAAAATTGGGATGGCTACTCTGCAAAGATACCCTGTGGGTCAAACATTTGGTCAAAATCACTCTATCTTGCACAGTCTACGAGTGTTTTTGGCATGACACAAATTTGTAAAATATTTTTTGAAAGACAGTGCGATGACAGGTACACTTTACAAGATGTTATATTACACATGTGCTGTGATCTAGGTTTGTGGAGATAAAAGGCCACATGAACTCATGTGGCTCTTTATGTTAGGCCCTTGTGGATATGAAAAAACAGAATACATATAGAGAGGTGGGGCTAGGAGGAATTTGACTTCAAGCAAACTTTACAAGGCTCTTTCTCTTACATTATAGAAAGTGAAACTCCATTATCTAAACTGGAAACATTCCCTAACTGCAAAGAAACTTGAGCCTTGATAATTTCTGACATCAAAATTCAAACCATGGCTAGGTATGTTTTAGCTGAACTACCATAGCTGACTTGACAAAAAGAAAAGTAGTATTAGATAAACAAAAAAAAAGATGAGATAACTATAATTCTTTAAAGTAAACTAAAATCTGGACCTCCAATATGATTTTGCTGAGGATTTATTCTGTAATAATTTAAATTCTGAATGAATCTTATTCATAATGCATGTGGACAATTTTTTGGATTACTGTAAATTTAAGTTTCACCAACAGCATTATGAATTTTGTCTAAATTCTGCTGACTGAACTTGATATTCTTCTAAACCACTGCAATACAAGGATTGGAAATTCTGTCAAAAGAATTTCAAATTCTGCCTTAAGAATTTAAGTTGGGTCATGACATTTTGATGTGATATACAAATGTGTGCATGATCAAACTCATAGAAGTTGATATTCTTATAATGACATCATTTATTAAGAATTGTTTACAAAACATAAACATAATCAATTATTGAAACATGTTACTATTGACTATATTTGAGTGGAATGTCAAATGAAAAGCCATATACATACTTTAATGTCAGTATTATTTAATAAATTAATATCACGTTACTGCTGGAATATTTCATGTCCATTGTTACTATTTTTTCAAGAAACTCAAACTATAAACAAAACTTTTATTGTGTACTTGCATTTGTATTTTTCCTGTAGATGAGTTTCCAATTTATAAAAGGTGCAAGAAATACTATCTTTGAATAATTTTTGGCCATTTACTCAAGTAAAATAACTTTTTATGTAAATTAAAACAATTTCTGTGCAGCAGACAAAACTTTACTGTACAGTTTATAGTGCAAAATTACTAGGATATACAGTGGCCATGAGAAAGCAATCCATTGTCATATGTGACAGCATTCTGCTAACATGGCTGTTTATGTTTGAAAGCTGTGGGGATCGAGCTGTACAAAAAGTGAAATATATCGCTTATAACATGGCAGTTTTCAAAATGTTGTATGTAGGTGCTCTATGTGGTTTTTCAACTGGTTGTGTTAAGTTGTGTTAAGAGTGCTACAGGCTCTTTAATTGCTTGCACAATTTCCACACTGCTATTATAATTAATATTATAATATAATTTATGATTAAGTTTTCTGGTTGACATTACTATTCCTGTATTTTTTGTTAAAGTTTTCATTTGTACCTACATATTGAATCTCCCCTTCATTATTTTGTGCAATATGTTTAACGTTTTAACCCCAGTTGAATGATTGTCCTTAGTACTTTGTTGCACACCTCTCACTTTATTATCAATAATGTCACTTTCGTCAACCAGATCACTTATTATTTCAAACATGTTTGAAAGCAATATTGTGTTTACACTTCTTCTGTTGTGCATTTGACGCTTTGACCACAATGTTGTTGTTCTTATTCACATTTTTCTCAGTGCATACTTTTTCCTTCAAAACACTCTGGTTCGAACCCTTTCAGGACTGTTGGAAATCAACTTTTTTCCTTCTTTTTTTTAACCCTTTTGCCTCCAGACTGGTACTAACCTAAGTTTTTTTTCAAATTTTGATATATTGTTACTATAAAAAGTATGTGTATGTACAATGTTGACAGATTGTTTCAGTTTTTTGCTTGATCTCTACCCCCTTTCCAACAGTCCTTTTTTGCATGATTTTCAACCTTGTTGATTGTATTAAAACAAAACTGACACATATGTTTTAATAGTAAGTTCTTCAATTCAGTAAGTTCTTTGACATGTCCCTCTCCGGAATTGTAAGCATGGAACTGCTGTCGATGCCTTTCAATGACTAGGAGTGACTAGGAGTAGTTTGAGCATATCTGGCCCTTAACTTGTGGACCTCTGATAGATTTGACCAAGAAACGATGCCATCACTCATGTGATGCATTAACACAGTGTGAGCACATTTTGCTGCTTGTCATGTGAAGTCACATGCATCTTTGGGCAATTCTGTCAAGTAATCAATCATGTTTTCTCTCACTATCAGATCCTCTTCTTCCTGTTGGAACCAAAGAAAACAAAGCCACTGTAATGACGTCAGCTGATCATATGTTGGTCTCTTGCACTGTGCTGCAATAAAGGCCATGTCCTGAGGCCATCTGCCACTGTGGCCTAGCGGGTAACACACTTGTCTAGGAACTCAGAGGACGTGGGTTCAATCCCAGGTACAGGCAGATACATAGTGGCTCGGATGACCACTTAAAATGGCGGTCCTCTGTCATTGGGTCCTTTCCCCAGTGGCAGGTTAAAGAACCTCAAGGACGTTGATAAATGGTCATCCTTGACCCTCTATCTTCCAGTTAGGGGAATGTCAGTTACTTGTCAGTTGGGGCTGTACCTGTACAGTTGGATTGGTTAAATAGCGCTTTGAGTCATGTAGTATATGGAGACATTGCGCTGAGTATAAATACATAATAATAATAATAATTTGACTTCGGGTTTTGCATGTTTTTGTGAATGTCTATGTAAATGTTCTAAAAAAGTCTCAAAGTTAAATTTTTGTCCTCCTGAAATTGCCTCCTCCAGATCGGCATACCTTTAGTTCACTTTTGTGTGGTTATCTGCCACATTTTTCAATACCTAAATTGTGGGTATCACCTTATGTTCAGTCTTGTGAGGAAAGTACTTACCCTGTACTGGTAGTCGTGCATGGAGAAACCACTACCAGATATACCACTATACGAGCTTGTTCTCCAGTTATATCACGGTCAAAATTTGCAAAATTACTCACCTGTTCATTTTCCAGTACCAAGGATCCAGGTCCTATCTCTCCTTGCTGTAAGAGTTGGCATTTCTTCCCTGTCAACCCTTCATGTGAAGTCCTGGACTTTGAACAGTAACATGCACCTTTCTTTGTTTGAAGTTAACTTATTAAAGTGTAACATAAAATCAAACGCTTCAAAAAATCATGATAAAATCCATGAAAACAACACTTCAACTTCGAGTACATGTGTAAAACTGAAGCTTGCCCACCTGTGAATTTGAACTTTATATAGCTACCTCCTGGCATAAGAATCTCTAAGAAATAGTTCTTAATAGGTAAACTTGGTGAGCCAGGGGAGATACTACCGTTATCTAATCACTGAGGGGGGTCACCTCCAGGGCCAACCTACGTTCCTGAATACTGTAACTTCTGCAGTGTGCATGTTTAACCCCAAGCTGTTAAGTGAGACATAAAACACGAACTTTGACTTTGAATAAGATATGAAATATAAGCCTTGAACTTTATTACTGTTAAACTAATTGGTGTGTTGTCCGAATACAATAACTACTTTGTCATGAACAATTTATTACATACTTTTTTATATATTACACATGACCTGTTGTTTTGTATGTTTTTATTGTCTCTCAGTGTATACAAGTGTTTGAAGTGTGGTATAACATAATGCTGTGTTGTTGATTGGATGTGTTTGTGGGTTGCCTCTTCTTCATTATGAAAAAATGATATGTGGCAGTCTGCAGTGGTCACTGCGGCCTCAAGTTTGTAAGCAGTTAATGGTTGTTCAATCCACAAGTGGCCCAATTTGCCACATGTCTAAACCACACGGTGCCTCTATATATGTCCACAGTTCCTGAAAAACAATGGGAAATTGATGATCTGATAGTATACACCCACTGTCCAATTGCCCTTCTGCTCAAAGTTATACAGAGATTTTTCACTGCAATTGCCTCGCTATAGTAATGCGCTGGCCAAGGATGGGACTTAGTACATCTGTCATCAGACATTTCACTTCCATTACCAGTGTCTCCAACACTGCTCAAGCTGAAGTCAGACATCTGATAGTATACACCCACTGTCCAATTGCCCTTCTGCTCAAAGTTATACAGAGATTTTTCACTGCAATTGCCTCGCTATAGTAATGCGCTGGCCAAGGATGGGACTTAGTACATCTGTCATCAGACATTTCACTTCCATTACCAGTGTCTCCAACACTGCTCAAGCTGAAGTCAGACAACCAAGTGTTTTACAACAACCCACAATATCTGAAGAGCACCCAGTAGTAAGTAGAGGTTTCTCTGTCAAAGTGGCAGACAGAATTGCTGCCCCTCAGAGAACATCCAAAAGAACTATCTCTTAATCAAGTGGAAAATATTTGAAAGGTGGTACAGAAAATACTTAAACTTTGCCAGACAATCTGTGAAACAAGTCTTTAACTGTTATACATGTCTTTCAGGACCTATTGGTCTACAAATAGCCAAGAAATCAGAAGGAAATTGACTTTTAAAAAAAGTGGAACAAACACACGCAAGTAGAATCTTCTATTGTTTTAGATGAACTTACCATGAAAGCTGAGCCAATTAAATGTGTAAACATTTAAACATTAATATTCAAAACAGCCTTCCTCCTGGCTCTGGCCTCAACTAAAAGGTATGGCAAGATCCATGCCTGGGTCACAATAAGATGTCCCATTTATGTCAGTGAGAGAAAGTGATTGTTCTTAATTTGATATATTAGTAGATAGACGGTTTAAAGAAAACAGGACTCTGTGGCCTCTCATTCCTTTCAAAAAGGGTTATTCAACAGTCATTAGACCAGCTACTATGTCTTCTGGGTTAAAACAGATCATTCTTATGCTTTACAAAGAAACAGATCAACAAGCCCTGGCCCTGTAAAACACCCAATATAAGAGATTTCCAACATCTAAGGCCTTTACATTAGCATATCAGTTGACACAACACATTCATTAACTGTTGTCTCAGCCTCTTGACCTGGTTGGATAATTGTAACAATATGGAGCTGGGTCCACTGTTAGCACCACAATTTTTTCTAAACATCTCTCCCTAATCCTTGGTAAAAAGGAGGGACCCACCTCTAATCAATAGCAGGGTATCTGGTAAGACTGGTATTTTACCCGATCTTCTTTGTGGATATATAACTATATATACTCAACTGACCCAGCCTCACCAGCTAGTATCAATACAGATAGTACAGCCCATGCTGGCTGTGAATTAATTTGGTGAATCTGCAACTTTGCCTTCTTTCTCGGAAATTCAGATATCGATATAGATTTTGTACTGTATTGATGAGTGCCAAGTTTTGATTACTGGATAATATGCAATAAGGAGTACCTTGTCAGCTTGTATAGTGCAAGTTATTGGATTTTTCTGTTATTTTGGTACACAAATAATAAATAAATAAATAAAACTTAGGAGCGTCCCACCCTGCCTACCTGTTGACATACAGCTAAAGTGTAAGGCCACACAACTCAAAAAAGAACAATATACATCACTGTCTCAGTCACTGCACACTGCCAATGCCATTAGCAACTGACACAGGTAACATGACCACTTTTATCTAGGGGTTGGCCAAGTCTGGATTGGATTCCAAATAAAGCCCAACACAACTTGGATTTTTGGCTCAATTTGTAAAACTTTAAGACAGTTTCCTTATTTGACATGTTACCAAAACTTGCAAGAGATTTACATTCCAAAATTTACTATTGAAAAATTATGTCCAGTGTATGGCCAGTAAATTGTCATCCAGGCAAGATTGCTTGCATCAGTGGAAAAGCAAAGTCACCCAAGTTTCAAGAAACATCAAATAGATACTTGATGGTGTATCAACAATATTATAATATTGTAGAAGTTCAGGATTATAAAAGTTTTGGTCTCAATTTAAAAATTGTAAAATCATTCAAAAATCGGAAATACAGAACCAACGCTTCAATCATTTATACATGAAAAAAGAAAAAAAAAAGAAAAAAAGTGTTTCGTAATCATTTTTCTTGAAAGTAAAGTTTTTGCTTGCACATAGCTAGAAAAAACTATTTACATCCTTGTTGACACATCTAAGAATATAGCTCCTTGAGAGATATGAACTTTTAATGATTCTTGCTTCATTTAACAATATGTCAGATGCAGTAAGAATGGGTGTGAGAAAATGTTGTCTCTGAACAAGTTCCTGAAACTTTAATATATTTAGCTTATTTTGTATGCCACATCGACTATTTATACTTGGTTTGTTAACTTTGTTATAGTGCTGTGTATAATTTGATAGAGTGCATCTAAAAGTATTGTATATAGAGGCAATGTGCCTTGCAATGTTATGGGACTAAGATCATAAAAACAAATTTAAGTCAGTCGAATGCATCTGGAGTGAAATAGTTGTTCAATGATCTCTTCTCTTTTCATGCTTATTTATTCTTCTTTTAACATCAATCCAAAGTTTGTCAACTGTCACGTCTAATGTCCCCCAACAATAAAGTCACACTATGCATAATAGCCTGGCCAAAGGCCCACTTGTCTTGAGCCTAATTCAAACAACATTTTAAAGTACATTATTCTATCAGAATTTTTTAAAATGTGATTGGACATTTTATCTGTACGTGCCAAAACAGGGAAAAGAAGCTACATGTGTCATTTTTATCTGTTGTTGAAACATTTACAGACTCATTGTGAAATTACTGATAAAATAAGGTGAAAGGCATGGTGGGTCTTCTTTCTTCTTGTTATAGCTGGTGGTTACTGGAACTGTGACACTAAGTCAGATGTAAGAAAGTTATGAAATAACAAATGAAGCATGTTTAAAGGTTAGAGAACATTTTTTTCACCTGATTTTTCCTGAATTTTGAAAGGTACTTATCCTGTTTTAGTTTGACTTGTTTTATCCAACTATTGCAATAGTTGTTTGAGATGTTGAAATGAGACATGCTTTCCTTTGTATAAGTTAGTTTCCCTGAATTTATATAAATAAATATGCTCAACTGTCCCTACTTCCCTGAATTCGCAACACATCACCCCAGACTCCCCCCCCCCCCCCCCCCCCCCCCCCCAAGTCTTCTACTTTCTCTACTGTAACAGATGATCAAGTTACCAAAATCATTCTGAACTCTCTAAGTATATCATGTTCCCTTGACCCTTGGCCTACTTTTCTTGTTCTCGATTATCTGGATATTCTCATCACCCCCATCACTTAAATAATTTACACCTCTTTTGAACAAGTTAAGTGTCCTACATTTCTCTATGGAATATTGCATATGTTGAGAACTGGATTTCTTGAACCAACAACCAGAGATGACAAGAAAAGTTCTAATTACACACAATATAAAAGTACATGTAAGAATACTTGGAAGCCAAAGACTGCAATAGAGTTATAATAATAATTATTACAACATACGTTTGGAAAAGTATACTTCCTTCGCTTGCATGCATAAGGAAGTACATTTGATTTTCTAAATATAGAAAGATTAAGATTATTATCATAGCATATAATGTTCAGCTTTATTAACTGCAGTCATTTTATTCACATCTTCAAATCATATGTTTAGGGAGTAGCACAATATTATATTAGTGGTTAGTATCTTATTATAACATATGTAATAACAATATGTGACTGATACTCATATAAAAGTGATTCTTTAATGAAGTGTCTAAAAGAAATCATATGATTTTTGTTTGCTCCTTACGTTTGTATATTTAATTGTATAGTCGAAGCAATGTAACTTGTTTGTATTTATAAGAAACAATTACTAATGAGATATTTAATGAAGACACATACCTGATTTTTTGTTAACCTTCATCTGATTCTATCGTGCATTAGTAATTTGAATACACCTATTGTATTTTATTTATCAGTATTATCTTTAAAACTCTAAAACTTGCCGTCTCATTTCTAAACAAATGTGAGTCTAAAAGATACGTGAATGCAGATACTGATATGAGCTTATAGATCCTGAAATTCATCTTTTAATATGGTTTGCAATAATTAATATCGGTTGCTATATTTGCATCTTGATCACAGATTTTGAACACTGTTATCCAGTCAGAGAAGCATGATGAAAACCTTAGTTTTAGCTGTTTTGCTTGCAACCTGTGAAGGCCAGTCTACAGTTAAATATAGCAGTATACAAGCAGGAAGGACATGTTTCACGGATGAAGACATGCATGAAGATGTGAAAATTTAAAAAAAACAGTTACTAAGCACTTTTGCCAAACTGGAAGCAATAGAGAAAACCCAGCAATCTCAGCATGGTATGTTGCTTGAAACTTTAGTGTCAATACAAGAGTTACTGTTTGAAATGCTTTGAATGATTTAAAACGATTTAATAGCATGTCACATAGCACAGCATGATAGAGTAAACATATGTTTTATTCACCAAGCCTCAGTACATAATTATTTTGACATTTAATCAACTTGACTGTCGCCCTGTTTAATTATGGTTTTGAATCCAGCTCATGACAACTTGGGGGATCCACTTACTGTCTATGCAAAGGTAACCTTAACTGTCAGTAGATTTCTAAAGTACCGACCTTGACCTGTTATACAGTAGGTACTTCAGGATATGTGTATTATAAATGCCACGGTATATACAGTATTTTGTTTCTGGTGAAGCAAAATGCATATGACACATTTGGATTTTGATTCACAACAGCAAACTCGGGAGACAACCTTTTGTGGTAGTACACTTTAGTTTCCCACATTTCAGGTTCTGGGTTCAATTCCCAGCCCTAAGCTTCAGTGAAAAGCTAGTAATTATTTGCCAGTGCAAAGTAAATGCTCAAGATCTGTTTAAAGTATTGACAGCAAGGAAGAGCATGAATCATTTAATTAATCGATGAAAAACAAGTTTATTTTCTATGTACAAAGTTAATCTGTAGGCATAGACATAGTAAAAGTTTGAAATATTACAGGGTTAAATAGTGGAGACAAAAACAGCTTGTTAGCAAGTATATGATTATACTTGAAGTACAAGTTATGTTGACACAACGTCTTGAGGCATAAATGTACAAACATACATTTCTAACAAAGATTTTATGTAAAGGATAAGAATTTAAATAATCACTGAGATTTGAATTGATTTGAATGTATTTCATTACAGATGGCATCAATAGCACATTAGACGATTTAATTGAGCAGGGGCCTGTAAATCGAAGCATTCGTAAAATAGTTAACTAACCAGTACTTAACGACAACACAATGACATATTAACTAAAGAATTCAGTGGGTAAATAGAAAGCACTCTTTATGTTTTCGTTACATTATGTTTTCGTCTGGTAACTATAGAGTGAATGTGTGGCTGTATTTGGTTACTTGTGTGTTTGTGTGTAACAGTGTGCTGTGCCATAGTACCTTATTTGGTAGACACACAAGAGTGGGGTTTACATATTTTAATCAATAACTTTGATATAAATCTAAAGTACTATTCACATACTGGTGCAATGAAAGATTAAGGTCACCTTAGTAAAAGTATATATTTAAACATTTTACATATTCTATATTGAGCATACTGAGATATATTTGCAATAAACTAATGTAGCAACATAGATTAGGTTAAGGTGGCCATACTATAGCTTGGCCCCATTAGTTGCTAAGTCTTTGTAACTAATGGGCAGGATGACATTGAGGTTGAATCTTAAAGTAAAGGTACTGTTTGAGGAAATTTACTTTACCAACATAGATTTTGGGCCAAGCTAAGGATATGTATAACTTAAAGCATTTACTTATGGTAATTATAATTTATATTTTCTGGTTAAGTAGAGTGGGCTTAGGAGTAAATACTGTTGAGAAAGATCTAATAAGTACTCCCTATTGCGGTGTTGTTTACAAAATGGGCAGATTAAAGTGATGAGTATTTTTAATATGTATAAATGTAAATAAACTGGTAAAAGGTGGAAACATAAAAGATGAGTAAAATTGTAAGATCTGCAGTTAAAACAAAGATAGTCAAAACTTATAAAAAAAAATAGGAAATCATTTAAAAAAAGTCTAAGCATCTCAAACATGTGAGATACTATCTGGGAATAGTTGACCAAATATCTTTAGAAAATGTGATATTTCATCTCAAGAATAGATTTATGTTAGTCGAGATCCTCTTCAATTCATAAATGTTTATTGAAATGCATCACTCACTCGACAAAATTCAATGTAAATTATCATTTTTATTCACATAACCTTTAAGTACAATATTCAGTAATTTTGTCTTGTACAGCAATGTTAACTTCATATTTATTTGTAATTAAAGAACAGACATTTTAATACAACTAACAGTTAACAGGAGGGTCTGAGTTATTGTTAAATTTGAGGGGTTTTTACGAAAACGTAACCAAGAGTTAACTAACTAAGGTTTTGATTTACACAAGAGTTTGCTAACTTAGGGTTAACTTAGGGTTAACCAATTAGTTAGCAGAACGAATGCTTTGATTTACAGGCCCCAGATCAGTACAGTTGATACAAAACTAGAACATAATAATGACAAGGTGACAGCAATTGAGAGCAATGTTGACGACATAAGTACAGACCTTGAGGAAGTAAAGACACAACTGGGACATCTGTCAGAGGGTAGGTTGTTCACGTTACAAATGCTTGTTTGAAAAGTATTAACACTTTCAATACATGGGTGACAAAAATTCTCGCTTTATAATATATATAATTCCCTTGAGTATCTACTGGGCTATGTTGTTATAAAAAGTAAACCTGACAAATTATGGTTTTTATAATATCAAATAACCAAGTGTCTTGCATGAATGGATTATGGTTCCCACATATTAAAAGTGTAATAGATTCCATATTTAAAAAATGTCAGCGTCTTGCAACATGTTTTGTATTGTAATTATATTGTCACACTACATCGCCTGTAGACGTAGGTTTTAGGACAATCACCACTAAATACTTTTAACATTAAGAATTTAAAAACAAAGTTAATACATGAAAACAAAGTTAATACAATGTCAATCAAAATTAAATAATAAAAAGGTGGGATCACTGCACAAAATAGTGAGAAATTTATGAAGCAATCTTAGATGTTAAACTTAAATACACGTAAATGTTGACTCAGCAAATGCATAAAAAACTGAAATTCTATTATTTATTTCTGGTACATCCAATATATTTTAAAAATAATTCATACACTTCCAGGCTTAATAAAGCTCAGACAGAAAAAAGTCACATTTCCCTGCGACCCACCCAAGTCAGTAAGAAATGATATGGGTTTAAACTATTTTTTATTAATTTTTAACACAAATTTTTGCAACAAGTCACTCTCACGTAAATCAATACATTTCATAAACCTTGTCACCTGACACACAAGAAACACTCAAAGTTTAATGAAATAAGCCATGAAAATTATCAACCACCCTCAACTTCAAGGAAGAATTATGCAATAATATGCAATATTATAGCAATTTATAGAAAATAACCACTAAATCCTAAAGGTGACAAAGTAAGCCATTTGCAACCTGAACTATTTGAAATTTATAACGTCCTATTACAAAATTCCGTGCACATGTACCTAATATAGAATCTCTAGCACGACCTGTGTTCAACACCGCAACTACAGCCATGTTATCACACTTAATTTCAATGGTTTGATCTTTCCAGAGAAGGGCCCATATCTTTAAAGCCACAACAATATTCAAAATCTCGAGTTGTACAATAGAATAACCTCTGAAACCTCTAGGCAAAGGCAATGCACAGATCATATCTTTGAAAACACCACCTAGTCCTTGCAATGAAGCATCTAAGAACACAGAGGCCTGTATAGGAACATTATTATGAAATGTAATGCCATTATATTGTAACAAAAAACATTCAACCAGTTAAGGTCCCTTGGGAATTTAGCATTAAGGCTAATAGAATTAGCATGGGTATTTTACCTTAATAATGTTAGCATACGGTTTAAAAAAACCTAGCAGGCTTCACGCATTTTGTTTTATATAACAGTGAACTTAAGAGGGACTGTTACTGACTCTTAGTAACCTTCCGTTCGGATACATAGTACAAGCATATTTGCAGAATTTCTTTGAGTTTATAATGTCTTCTGTCTATTTTACATAATAGAGCATCAGGGCCAAGTTGTTTAAGACTTTGGACAATATCATTTACTGAAGGATATTTAAGCTCAAAGTAAGAACCTAAATATGTATCCTTTATTTTTGTTGAAAGCATTTACATTAGGGGTAGTCATACTTGCCATTTGGACTACTGGCCGACCATCTTTAAGGACAGTTGCATAAGAACGATGATCAACATGCCAGTAAGAATTTGCTCGTGATAACCATAAGTGTCTTGTATCATGATCAACCTGCAATTCTTTCAAAGCAATGTTTTTTTGAACATTGACATTGTAAAAGACTCTAAATCTATGGATAGGTCTACACCTATCCTGTGCTACTCGTTTTTTGAAACAGACTTATTTTTGGTTTTACAATCGACTTCTGCATGTGGAAATGTTTTTCCATTCTTTGCAAAGCAGGCAGGACAAATATGCTTGTAGAGGACACTGCTTGTCTCATGGGATTTATTTTGCATGCAAGAATTCTTATTGAAGTATGCACATGGCATAGATTTTGTAATTTTTGAAAATTTGTTATGCCCATACAATGACCTTGAAACGTTAGCAGAAGGTTGGACTTGTTTCTGAGCATTTGTTCTCAGGATCCGTTCTATGGCAAAGACATCCGAAAAATTTTTGACCTCTCCTTGTTCCATCCAACATAACAGAACAGCGTTTTTGGCTTTGGCCAAAATCCACGAAAAATCATTGGCATTATCCATAAGTGCAATTAAGTAATCTAACATGTGTTGCCTAATGTTCGGATCCGATTCCTCACACATGGTACGGCCAAAACCAGCCACCCACTGAGTCACGTTCAGTTGGTCATATGGCACTCTTTCCTTACTCACACCTGACAAAACATACTCATGAGGCCACCTAACATGATTTTTGATCAAATCATCAATATTCCCACCTCGCTGGGATTTAAATTAAGAACTAGGAATACCTGATTTTGCCAGATCCGATAGTTCTTGTAGCCTTTGATCAACCTTAAGTTGAAGGAGTGCCTCCTCGGTCACAGAAGTGGAAAAATCTGGTTTTTGCTCACTTTTTTCAGACGAACACTCTTTGGTTTCTACTTTTTTTCTTTTAGCAGTTTTTTAACAGAACTTTTGATTTTTTGACTTGTCCAAAGGCTTCTTACAACTTTTGTTTTCACTTTTATCTAGTCTATGCCCAATTTTCTCCAACTGATCCAGTATCTTGGCATTAATCATTGTTTGCATATCCAGACCCGACTTTTGTGACAGATTTTCCATGCCTGATGCTTGTGAAGTTCCAGCTGCATTTTTTTACATTTTTCAGCACAGACGAATCATCATCCGATTGTTTTGACTAGATCACTACAATATAAATCACTGGCAGACGTGTCTGAATCCGACATGTTTGTATCAATATCCGAGACACTATTATGTTTCAATACTGTTTCAATGAATTGTTTGTCCTCTGCTAACTGAATTTTAACGGGTAATTCTATTTTCTTTTGTTATAACCAGAACGCAGATTGTACATATTTTGCAAACAGTACTGATGTGACTACAATGAAGTATACATGACAACGACACACCATTAAAATATATAAAAGTACTTTATAAAATCAATGAATACTAAAATATAAAATAACAGTATAAAATAAACAGAGAAAGAAAACCATGCAGTAATGTTCCCACTGAGCAGTGACCATCACTCAAATATCTAAATAGATGTTTCTCGTCGTGTGTCCAGCAAGCAAGTGGTGGCCTACAAGTTTAAAATCAGAGGTCCCACGCTTGACCACTTGACCAATTGCCAGGTAATATGCAAATGCGGTGTAAAACCAGTTGCAAAATACAAGGTCTCAAGAAATGAACTAGATGGCACCCAAATGCCATCCCGCAATGTCTTTTATTTATTCCTCAACTCACAGTACAGGAAAGACAAACAGACATAAATTTTACCAAATATATTGCTGTTTTTTATTTAACCCCAGACAATCTGCAAGTTACACACACAAAACCACCCCTACATACAGAGAGACAGAAACTCTCAGACGTCTGTATTAATAAAGTTATCTTACAGCCCATAGTACTTGTATACACCTGTAATTGTGTTGCAAATATTGTTGAAAAATATGAACATAACCTGGTAGTGGGGTAGTAGAGATTTGCACGTGTAAACTGGTGAATTCTACTTACAACAGTGTCACAACTTGAAGATCAAAGAACAGACTGATACAGGTTGCACGGTGGGTTTATATACATGCAAGGTACACGTGAGTGTATCTTTCACCACATGCAAACAATGTAAGTAAATGAAATGAATGAAATAAATGAACCTATAACACTTGCAAAGAGAATGAAGATGCCCAGGTCTTGTGTAAGTTACCCTTGAGACATGGATGTGTACATGCCAATTTTCACTGTGGGGTCTGTGCAACCTTGATATTCTGTCATAAAATCACAAGTGTAGCTTAAGTGTCCCTTGCAAATCAGGGGATTTGTCTCTGTAACCAGGATGTACGTGCATGTACAATGGGATGTAAGAGAGTTTTTACTTCCCGTTTTTGCTACACTATAAAATATGTGTACTGAAAAAGTTCATGATTGTAATTCAAGCCTCTGTTATATCCCATTGTATGTACACATACGTCCTGGTTACAGAGAAAAGCTACACGTGTGATTTTATAAAAAGGGTACTAACCCTTTAACAGAGACCCCAAATTGAAAATTGGCATGCATATTATTCTTTGCATGCATGCAATATGGCTGCAAGCGCATCCATGTCTCAAGGGAAATATACCAGAGGCTTGGGTATATCTTAAGCTTCTCTTACATCTCATCGTACGTGTATACACACCTAACAGTTGTCCTCGGATTCAAACCCAAATGGTTAAGTTTGATACCACCAGTGATATAGGTGGATAGGTTTGAACTAGTATTTGCACTATACAAATAAGGCCAGGTGAGTTGAAGATCAAGGTTTGAACGTGAGGTCTGCAAGGTCAAGGTCCAGTGTGTTAACCAGTTAGTAAAAGATAAGTTTGACAATTTTATTTCACATGTTAGTACATATTATACAATGGTTAGCTTGTAAAGAGGCTTTTAAAATGGAAATAAAGAAAATTTTAAAACACCAAGCCCAGCTACAGAAGTTTGGGTACAATGGAGGAGAAAGAAGTGGGAATGATAGAAGGGGCTTGAGAGGCGTTCTGCAGATCCATACTGCCAAACTTTGCCATAAACCATGGGAGATTATGTTTTGCAATGGAACACTGTGGTCGTAGGCTAAGGTGGCACCCAACCTCCTGAATGTGTGGAAGCCATGCCCACATGATCGATGTTCCTCTTTGTGAGGATTGTTTTCAGGGCCTGTCTGACCTGGGTATCAATGATTTGATGGAGTATTGATAGCAAATAGTGGAGTATTGATAGCAAATAGTGGGGCGGTGGGTGGGAGTTTCCCGGTTAACAGGAGAGATTTGAGGTCTTTGACAGGACATAGATATAAATTATCAATTTCTGGGAGTTAGATCACATGGTGAAATTTATTATCTTGAAGGGCTTTAGTCCACTTGATTACAAGATGGGCCCCTGGAGGGCCAAAAATAAGGTCTTGACGGAGAAAGTGTCTCCTTGGGTCAAACTGAGACCTACTGTGAGGGGCTACATTGGACATGCGCAGAAAGGCATAAAAAGATAATAGGAAAATGGCTCTGAATAGGGGTTGGTCACATGATACCGAAATGGCATGTAAAGTTTGGACATGAAAAATGGCCCTGGAGGTGGGTTGAAACCTGATGTTGATGGAAATGCTTCTAATATATCTGGTCACTGAAGGGTGAAAAATATATTGATGGTCAAGCTGATAAAATTTAGCCATGGTGGTAATAGAGGAGAGATAATTTTTAATGACCTTGGGTGAGATATGATTCTGGTACAGGTACTCTAAGAAAGCAAGGACGTTAGAAAGGGTAAAGGTGAGAGGTAATTTTGTGAAGTATAAGAAGGATAAAAATGCTCTAAGATGAGTCCTGTGAGCTGTAGATGTGGACTGTCTATATGCTTGGTCAATTCTACTCCAGGCTGTGGCCACCAAAGGGGAAGTGACGTCACTGGCTCCTGCAATTAGATATTCATGTCTATATTGAAAAATGATAAGGGTATGTTATCCCAGATATAAGTGGTGTGGAGGTGTTGGAGTAGCTTGCTATTCACAGGATCTGGAGAGTATATCCTGGATAACAAATCTGCAATAGTATTATGTTTGCCTGGGATATGTCTAGTTTGATGTCCCATGTAGCTGAAAGAAACCATATGTTACCTATGTTATACCTAACACATGCTCCGAGAAATCTGTCTCTGGTCTTGCTGGTCCTCACCACCTGAACCACGGCCATATTATCACAATATATTAGGACATATGAATGTGCCCAAAATTTTACCCACAACCTAAGAGCAATGACAATATTGAACATTTCCAGATGTACAATGTCTAATTTAAAACCAGGAACGCTCAGCACAGGGGTAGCATATACTCTATTGCTCCTATTGCTCCCCAAGCCTGTAAGTGATGCATCCAAGTGTAGGCTGTCGAAGTGGGGTATTGCGACTTTCCTAAGGTATGTGACACAATTGAAAGGGGGAAGAAAAGATATAAACCATTGAATATCCTTATGAAAGCCTCAATCTAAGTGTATTTTCCGAGCCTGAGAGTTGCGCCTAAAAATGTCCAGGATTCTATTGATAAATGTCCTAGCTGGGAGTACACACTTATGAATATATAGGAGCTTCCCTAGGAGAGATCGCATAGCTTTCCTGCTGAGGGTGGACTTCTTACTAGCATAAATGCATTCCATGTAGATTTGGCTAAGCTTGTCACTATCAATGCTCAGGGTATTGCCTGCTATATCAATGTGAATTCCCAGGCATGTGAGGGCCCTGGTAGGGGGGGTTCTTTTATCTGAATTCATAGGGAGGCCCAGTTCGGTTAACAGAGCTGAAAGGTCAAGAAAAGCTGCTTCTGTGGCTTCCTTAGAGCCAACTAGTGTGTAATCATCAATATAGGCCCACATGTGATGATTTCTGGTTTTCATGATGTAAGTGACGGCGTCGGACGTCATTTGAAACGCTGAGGACCCGTGGACCCAGCCGAACGTGACCCTTTATCAATAAAGTATTTACCTTGCCAATGAATGCCAAATTTTACCACCCTCAGATTCCTTAACACTCTGGCTACGTCAATTTTACTGAGATACATGTCACATGGAGTTTCCAAGATTTTTGCAATAATATCATCCACTGAGGGGAGTCCTAGGATGAATTGGAGGCCGTCAAACTAAGACTTATTGACCTTATCATTGAGGGAATTGCCATAAGGGTATGATAAATTAAGAATAACCCTACGTTTGTTACCATCCTTGGGTTTGGTCAATAGGGGAGAATAGTGGAAATGAGGAGATGTAACTTGGTCCACTGGGCCAATCATGGCCCCATGTGCTATTTCCTTGTCTAAATATTGCTGCACTGCCAAGGGGTATTGAAGAGCTGAGAAGTGGTTGGTTACAGCAGTATTATTTAAAGCATCAGGATCCTCAATGGATAATGGGAAACCAAAAAGGTATTGGAGTACAATACGATGAGGATAAATGTTGAAGGTACTTATCCCAGGCCTGGAGATTCAGACCCGAGTTTAAGGGGAACCTAGCCTGCTAGTAATTGGGCTTATTGGTTTCTCTGACTATATCAGCTATACTGATGCATTGGTTAACCGTTTCAATGTCTATAGCCTCCCTATCTGGGCCTATGAATTGAAAGTCACCTGACTCCTGGAAAAGGAAACCCCTGGTCTTATTGGGAATGGAATAATCAGAACTAGGGGAAGTCCCCATGTCATCATCTATGGCTAGAGCAAAATTACCTTGTATTTTCAAAGGCAAACAGTTAGCCCCACCAATGTCAACTGTGTTAGGTCGGTCCTGAGAGTTAGTATTAACAGCATCTAATATCTCTGAGTCAGCACTTTCAAGAATATTAGTCTCAGCACAGTCCAACTGACCAATCATTTTGTCAATTATTGACACAATGTACTGTTCATATGTGACACCATGAAGCTTAAAGTAATGACAATCTTGTTTAAAATTCTGATACACAATATTCGGATCAGTGTGACCACCTGTATAAGGGGCATCACTACCATGACAACCTACATACATAAACCTCGAATCAATGATCTGAATGGGGCCTGCCGGCACACTTGTACATGCATATATTGTGAAATTTTGTGTGTGGTTTACTTGTTCCAAGAAAGCCCAATAATGGTTTCCCTGCCTCTGATCGAAAATAAACACCAGGTATAAATAATTCATACCAGAATAGCACTGGTATTGGGTAAAATCCACTCTACAGAGGGAAGTTCCTGCCCCATCCATGTAAGAATTAAGTTGGTGTGAAACAGTATGGCCCACGTCATTCTTAAACCCAGGTCAAACTGATCCGACAGAACTACCATCAAAATTCAGTTGTGAGTTAGTATCAGTGTTAGTATTGTTTAACCCACCACCAAGGTTAGAGGACATCAGGTGGGCCTGTGGTGATGTGCGCTTCAGCCAGTCCCTCCATTCTGGGCATGGGACGGCTTGCTGCAACATAACAGAAACATCATTTGTATCTGGATACACAGCAAAATCAAAATTATCATGCAATAAAGCGTCAATGTATGCGTTAAAATTACATACAGTATTACTCTTTTGAAGTACCTTACATACATTTACATCAACTTCACTTTTAGACTAAAAAGAGCTGAAACTGTTATTACTCTGATTATTCAACATATCTGAACGTAATACAGAGTGAAATTTATTGCAACCGACTATTTGTATGATCAAATTCATGATCTGAGATAGTTCTAGAGTCAGACACACTGTTCAGATGATATGACTCCCCATGGAATTATAACGTTTATTAACATGACTTAGTTCTGGTTCAGGTGGAGGACCTGACCCCTGTTTATTGTTATTTTTATCTTGTCCTTTCTGTTTGAATAGGCACTTAGTTTCTGGATGAGTGTTATTACGTCCCTGTTTTGCACAAAAAGCACAGTTATGCTTTGATTTCCATGTCCATGATTTCCTTGATGAGAACAGTTCCCTTCGTTATAATAATGACAAACCTTCTTCTGACCTTGGTATTGACTATTTGACTATTTGCCATTGCGATTTGGGATGCACTCAGTCTGTTTATGGCTCATTGGGTGCTATCAGCCCATGTGAGACGACCCTCTTCTATGTCATGCATTGAATTACTCCATGTGTCACGTACTGCCTGCCAGGGTAAGGAAGTCGCATCCCTGAGGGCCAGAATGACCTGGAGTAAGGCCTGCGTAAGTAAGGTTGGATCCTGAATCTGGTGGACATTGGTAAGCTGGCCTACTGCCCATTGAGGTAATGAAAGGTCATCACACATAACACGTTTATTCCCTTTAAAACCATGGTATCCCTCGTTGGGCCAGCGATGCTAAGGCAATGCAGTGGTTGTGGCGGTAGTATTGTATCGCCCTGATCGTTTTGATGCCTGCTTACCTTGCAATACTTGGTTCTGTATCTGTGCATCATATGAGGCCAGCACGCTCGATATCGCCTGAGATACTGTAGGATTCCGTCTAAGAACGTCGACCCCAGGTATGATGGAGTCCCTGTCTGGGTCCCTTGAAGATTGAGGGATATCTGCACTCCCTTGTGAAGTTAAGGGCTGGGACATGGTGTCTTGAACATGGAATTGGCGGTTTGTATTCGAGGGATGTATGACTTCAGGAGCAGGGTCCCTAAATCTGACGCCCTCTTGACACTGCTGGCTGCACAAATGTGTTTGGTGGGTCACCATCGTGGGAGTGCAACCGTTGCCTAACAGGTGTGACATCAATTGAATGGTTTCTTTCTATGGCTTGTACCCGTTCACCTAATGCTTTGGTGGAATCATCAATTCTTTTCAAATATGCCAATATAGCGTCACTGGATGTTTATGTCAGAGCAGGGCCAGAATCAGGGCCAGTGGATGACAACGAACGAACATTACTTACAGTTTCTTTTGCAGTATCTTGTATATATGAGCCATTGTTGTCTGAAGACCTTTTTGTCCGTCCTGTGTTGATTCTGGCCCTGGCTGACGCCGTCACCTTTTTCCTGGCATTTGCTGCTGGTACTTTCTTTGTACTTGGCATGTCCACCATTATATATGAATAAAAATAACTAAAATCAACTAAAACTGTAAATTTCGGAACAAAAATATTTCATGTTGCTACTTTGAATCCTGAATTCAAAATGGTCCTTCCCTCTTTCCATGAAATCAGTGAGGCGTCAATCATATTTGATTGGCCCAGAATCAATCAACAGGAAAGTTTTCCTGACAACGAGGAACAGTGTGCCTCGAAATTTAAGGTAGGTACCACTGCCTTAGCAGGCCCCTAAAGTGGCCATGCCAAAAACAGTGCTGCAAATATTGTTGAAAAATATGAACGTAGTCTGGTAGTGGGGTAGCAGAGATTTACACGTTCAAACAAGGATCCAATACTGTCAGAACATTAAAGAACAGACTATGACTAGCTACTGGTCCTAAAGTGGGATAATATGGATGCAAGGTACATGTGAGTGTTTTATACTGCATGTGCAATCCCTGCATGGGGAGATCCTACAACACTTTCGCAATGTGCTTAGAAAACACTTTAACATTTTCAAAGCTGTGAAGCCATGAGATATTTATTCTAGAAAAATCTATTTCCAACTGATCAGCATTGCTACTTTCGTTGTATTATGTTATACTTTTTAAGTCAATAAACCCCAGAGGGAAAAGTGAAGGTTGTTTCATGATATTATTTTACAACAATTATTCCATACTTAACAATGCAAATGTTTATAAAATTTTCAGTGCAAATGGTGAACTGATTTCAGACTTTTTTACATCATTCATAAATGTACATTTTTGTGTGTAATGCTACAGTATTTCCTGGTGGGTGACACAGCCATTCATATTAAGCAGACCTTGGGTCGTTACAACTTTTCTAGGTAATCAATATTCCAAACAATTTTCAATTGCCTTAATTTCTTGCAAGTTTCCTGAAGTTCAGTATTGTAGTCTGGTCGCTGATGTTTGGTGTGGTACAGGTTTGGGGGTGGCACTAATTAAGTTAGCTTTGGTTGGAGTGGGGAGATGTTACACAGTCTCAATGGCTATGAGTCTTCTGTTGAAACATGAGAAGCCATACTGGAAACAGGTGCTGTTTTCATCTCTACTGTGAAGGACTCTGTTAGAGGAATTATTTGCCTCTTGCATGTTGCCGAGGCTCTCAAGGACTGTGAGTCCTAGCATGTGGTCCCCTCAAGCTAGCAAGTGGAGTGGCCTATACTTCCATTTGTTCTTTGGATTTTATTTTTCAACCATTTTCATGAGAACTGGTTCATGAACAGCATTATATTTAAAGCCAAGGAAATGTAAATCATAGAAAATATTATATACTTATACTTTGCACAACATGGACACAAAAGCCTCATTTATGGTTGTCTAAATTGTAATAACAACTGAGGACTTTTTGCAAAAATATGAAATGATACAAGTGAAGTTATGAATATACTTTAGCAACATAGGCGATTGGCAATAATATAATTTATACTTAAAATCAGTGGCCTAACTTGACATAAAAGCTTAGAAATCGCACTCAAAACTTTGTGATTATATTTAATTTATTTCCACTAAAACCATACATGATTAATAGGTATGCAGAACGTTGCAGGTGTGTAAAAAACTGGAAGGAATTGTGGGAATTTCCAGGATCTATGTTTTGCAATTGTTATATATACATACACTTGACTTAACTGAGCTACAATCAAACAAAAACAAACAATATAAAATTTAGCATACAATAGCATGCATGCATCAAACTTTCACTTTTTTCTTTTGGAATATATTGTTGTCTATATTACATTTGTTTTAGATGACATAAATATAATGTTTACCATCAGTCAGCCATCTGGCAGTCCAAATTTCATCCCAGGGCTTTGTTTTAAATCTAATTAAATAATGAATGATCTTTATGATAACTAATACCTTCCTCTGCAATGTACCATGACTGAAGGTTAGTGACTTTAGATGGCAAATTAGGACCACTACATTTTGACAAAAATCACAGCATAATTTTTAATCTATTGGTTGGTTTAACTCTCCTGGTTGGATGACTATGGCTGGCTATAAAACATGTATGGGTTCTTATGGGTTTTGCAGTATACGTACTTCCTGTAAAAAGAGCACTGACTTAGCCAGAGGTGCTTTTTGCTGGAATATTATATGAATCGTCAGTCACATTCATTCTAAATATGTGTTAAATTACCAGTAATATGGTTCCATTTCACACTGTTTCCATACATTTTCATACAGATAAATTCATTTGCTTCTCAAGGAAATCACCAGGATACTGTCCAAACATTTGATTGAGCACATAAAATGTCTATTTTTCATTACAATCTAGTTTTAATCAGAAGTGATTTTATGTGCGTGTAATGTGGTATTAAAATCAAAAATATATTGTATGAATTATTTGTCCTTTTCATTCACATGTGACATGTGCTATATTCTGTAACAATGAACATATTATATTGCACATTTTTAATCCATGTATTCATTATCCTTTTGACTAATTTGTAATAGAGAAAAAGGCCAGGGAAGTGTCAGCATTCTTTGTAAGTGGTGTTCAGTCTGGTAATGGAGATAATGTCTACCAGAGTGGAGACAGATTGGTGTTTCTCTATACATACGTGAATCCTGGTGGACATTACAACAATGTGACTGGAGAGTACAGCTGTGAGAAGAGTGGCGTACTTCACCTACAGTGTCTACAGAGTTAAAATAGAGGATGGAGCAACTCACTCCCGTGCCAGTGCGAGTTTGATGAAGGCAGGTGTAGAGCAAGGTCAAGTGTACTTCAGTAATTATAACACTGAGAGTATCCAGCTCTCACTGAGTCAGTCTCTAGTACTTCAATGCGATGCCAGGGAGAAGGTCTGGATGGAAAGTCCATATGACAATAATTACATTGATGGATACTCTACAAGAAATGTGTTTGCTGGTTTCCTTCTTTTCATGAAGTGATTACTCCATCTGTCAGTTCTAATATGAATATTTAGACTGAATGGAAAGATTCTGAACATTTTGTCTGGAGTAATGTTGACATGTTGTATGGACAATGTGGTACTGGATGACGTTTTCATTAAGTTAAAAATAATTAAGATTATCATAACTATTTGTGACATTTTGAAAAAGGTAAAACTGTAGAAGTTAATATATACACAAGTAACATTAGATATGAGTACGTATTAGCAAGGAAACTTTAATTTTGAAATTATTGCTTGTTTTCATGTTTTAGTTTATATATATTCTATGTTCTTTGAAAAACTACATGTAGTGTTGTTCAAGGGTAAAACAAAAATATTCATGTTGTGATTTTAATTTTTTTGTAAATGAAAGGTACTGATTTAATTTCATAAATAGGAGGTTTACTGTGAACTGTAAGTAATAGACTGCAATTTAAAAAGTGCAGATTTGAACAAAACTCCACTGTTTGCATTGCACAAATTGTTTTAGAAATCTGATTATTGTAAAAGTAACATTTCATTTGGAAATGCTTGGAAATTAGAGGAAAAACTAAAATGTAATTTGTGACATGTTTGATTTAACATTGAACTAATATTTTTCTGAAAATCATTCAAAAACCTCCAGCTAACTGATATGAGCTTAGATACTGAGAAATAATCTGATTATTAAAATCTGAGTATTTACGTGTAACGGATCAGGAAACTGACACAAATTAATGAAACAGCCACTAGAGGTACAATTAAATCTCAGAGGGGAGGCCCTGGGGAGATTCTGGTTAAGAGGGTGGTGGATTGGCCTCAAAATTTTATACTCACTGGGAGTCGGAAAACTAGGCCCATGCAGTTGTCCTAAGGAATATGGAAGCTGATCGGTTACAGTGGTCAGATACGGAAAAACTGGATCGAATCCATAGGGCCCATCATAGAAGCACATAGGTTCAGGCCATTGTAGTACTTCCAAAGCTTCCACTAGTAAGAAAATTTTAAATGTTGCTTCAAAGAATGGTATTATCTGCAATTGTTTCCAGGAAGACACATGTAGATTTCTGTCCCATCACAGAACTGCTGGGCAGTTGTATAGACATGTGTGTGAGCATTGTGATGGTCCTCATATAAGCTGTACCTGTAGCCAGAAAAGTAGATCAAAAACTGAGTAGCCACTGCAGTAATGCAGTGGTTCCAGATCAGAGTAGTTCTAACAAAACATTTTCTATTAGATATTTTTATAATAGTAGTTTTGTACATAAGCACTTGTTTCATAGTTAATACATCGGGAAACTTAAGTCAATATGTAAATATGTTAAACCAAATCTGTTGTATTCTGAAGTACTTAAAAGTTCCAAACTGGTTGATAAAAGTGAGCAAAGTACAAAGTTCACAACACAGCTAAAAATGCAAAATCCAGGTAGCCAAAGGGGCCCCAGAAAATGAGATATGCATCCAGCAAAATAGACCATTATTCGGCTTTATACCTATTTATGGGCTAAAAGGGCGGGTCTATGATACCAACAGCAATTCTGTGCAGAAATATTTTGGAATTACATTAAATACTTAGACAAAATGGTAGACACAACTACATTGGTCGACAAGTGCCAGTTATTTCAAAATTATTTTATGATGCATGTACAGCTTTTCACCATGTCCCTATTGATCCTGATCTTGATCTCTTAGGCCTACATTGGGAAGATTACTTTATCGATTGATGGCTCCCTTTCAGACTCTCAGACGCAGTATGCTTTACAATGAGCCAGGAGGGCTGCAGTATATAAAATTATATTGACAATTTTTTGTGTGTGTCTCTGCTTTCTAAAATTGGGGAAGTATTCGTCAGATTGCAGTGTCTGCTGCAGGAATTAGGTTTATCAGTCAGTGTTAAAAAATTGGTCCCTTCGAGTACTAAGGTAACATGTCTTGGCATTGTCATAGACAGTATAGACCTTTCAGTATCCATAGCTGTTGAAAAATTACAATCAAAATTTTGTGTAAAAATTGCTCTCAAAAAATCCTCCTGTACAAAAGTTACAATCACTTTTAGGTTCACTACTTTACGTGGCCAAGTGTGTAAAATATGCTAGGTACTTTCTGAACAGAATGCAGACTCTGTTGCGAGAAAATGGTCAAGAAAGGCACCTTAAAATCACTGAGGAATTCCATAATAATTTGAAGTGCTTCAATAGTTTTTTGTCAGTTTGTAATGGTGTTTCTTTCTTTAATTGTGCTCCTAGTAAATCAGTTCAATTAAATGCCTGTCCCTCAGGTTTGGGTGGGGCCATTTTTGATAATTAAGTGTATGCTCTTCCTCTTGGGCAAGACTGGCAGAATGTTAACATAGCATATATTGAAATGATAAATATCTTAATGGCCCTTAAAGTCTGGCAAGTACTAATTAAATGTGACAACCAAGCAGTGGTGTCATGCAGGCAAATACCCAAATTAAGCTCATGACAGTTCCTAGAATTCCAAATTCTACTATCTGTCCTGTAGTCGCTGTTAAAAACTTGCTGAATCTGAAACCCAGGGGTTCGAATCTGTACAAACTGGCCCAGGAGTGGATTCCCTTAACGGACAATCGGGTCAAGCACCATTTTGCCCTAATCTTGGGTAAACTGAACCTTAGTCAAACTGGTTTTACCTTCCACACTTTCCACTGTTCAGGTGCCACCTTTGCTTTTAATAATGATATCACTCTTCAAAATATGCAAAAACATGGCACCTGGACGTTGGACTGTGTGTGGAGGTATATCACTGATACTGTAGATGCTGGTGAGCAAGTGGCGAACATGTTTAAAAATAAATTGTCTGCCTCCTAACTACCAACACTGTTAGAGTTTGGGTGAAAATGTACTCTTTCATATTTTCTTTGAGGTATTATGCCCTCATGTAGGGTTTGAGTACACTTTAATTCTTGTTGTTCTTCAAAATTATCACTGTATTACTTGATTTGACCTTAACTACCCTCCTTTTCCTTTGGTTAAGGTAATCGAAAGCTGTGTCTCAGGTAAGGTGACCCTATGTTAAGTAAAAAAGTTTACTGGGTTTGTAAATACAACTAGTGTAGAAATGTATTATGTATTAATAAATTTTATTAACCACAATGCTGTCTTGACCTTTGTTGTGTGTTGTCTAGGTCATATGAGACCAATGAATTGAACTTTAACCTTGTGGCTTACAGGTCATTGGATCTGAACTGACTGGGACTGTGGGAACTGTTGTGTTGTCTTATATGTGAAAGTGGAAAGACAGGTCTTCATGTAACTAAATTGTAAAATACTTTTTGCTAAAACTACGATATTATTCAATGAGGTACTACATGTGTGAAATATGAAGATATAACAAGTGTTCTAAGGTTGATGTGTAGCTGTGAATATGTAAATCCCCCCCCCCCCCCCCCCCCCCAAAAAAAAAAATAAATAAATAAATAAAAAAATAATTGTGATTTGGTTGACTGCAACCATGTTGTGCTCTCCAAAGCAATGCGTTTACAGAGCAAATGCATTCCATCCTGTAAAAATCTGCCATTTTTAATGTATATAGTCATACCTTACCATTTCAACTGTTAGAAGCAGAGTACATATTCTTAGCTGTGTTAGTGTAATGGTGAAGAATTTAAATGAAAATGTTTAATTATTAATAATCTTTAAAGTCTATAAAACACAGGCAAAGTGTCCCAGTAAATTAACTCTCTTTGACTTAACAGTAGGAATCAATAGTCACATAGCACACGCCTCTAATAATAGCCTCAGCCAATCCCTACTTCTGTGAGATAGACCTCTCAGAAATAAAACTAGTAATTGATGACAGATAACATGTGTTAGTGTACAGTGACTAGTATAAGAGCTTCAGCCTTGAGCTGAGGAGAGAGATACCAAGAGAACTATAAGTGAAAGAACATGAAATAGTATGCAGAGGGTGGGAGCTCAGTTGGCTAGAGAAAGGGTGGAATGGTAGTTGAGACTTGCGTTTCTTGAACTAGAATAAACTGTGAAAGAGTTATCAAGTGTTTCGCTTCTGTCTTTGTGGCGATCCTAGACCTCTCAATAATTGCAGCCAAGTGAGTACAGACAGAAGTGGACATAGTGGAGATCTGATAATCCACAGCTGCCCCAAGGCATTGCTGGAGTCCACCTCAAAACTTCCCCAAAATTAACATTTGGACAGTTAGGAATGAATATTGAAAAGTAAAAGCAGAATATGAAACGCATGAGTTAGTGGCAGGCATTAGCTTATGAGTAGAATATTAGAAGAAATGAGTATATCTCTTTTTCTCACCACATTCTAAAATTCTTAAAAAGGGTTACTCCTAGCATAAGATGTTTGGATTAAATTGCAATGTATCCAAATAGTGCTGCAAAAATTGTATGTAGCTCTAGCTGATACACTAGTAAAACCCCTGTTCTTTAAAACTTGCATTTGCCAGGGTCAGCATGTTGCTAATTGCCATATTGTACCAAAGTTTCACACATCTACTGCAACATGTGTCAAATAGTTCGGTTATAGCTTTCCTTTCGATGACCACACTGAATACTCTTCCTGATAAAATTCGTGCATCCCCCTGTAATGCCTCGTTCAGAAAGAAACTCAAACATTTACTCTACACCCAGGTACACCCACCTTCATCTTATTGTTCCCTGGTGTTCTTTGTGGTGCCTGAAACTCTTTTATGTCCCTGGATACTGAAATTAGCAGACTGTCTGTGATGCTGTTGTTCCTGGTGTTGTTGAGATTCAGCACTTTAAAAGTCCAATTAAAATCAGAATAGAATACTCTATGTCAATGTATTTTTAAATTTGTTGAGCGCTACAATCTTTTTGACTGTATCACTTTTTTGTAGGAAAGCGTTGCTAAATAAATATGTTATAAATTAAGAACATAAGCCTAAGTAAACATACAAAACAAGCTAATCTTTCCAGACATTTTTGAAACAGTAAGGGTCACCATTACGGGCATTTACTAATGAGTTTAATGTCATGCCTAGTACCTTGTTTTCAGTTATATTGTGATGGGACCACCATTTAGTTGATCTCAGTCACTTTTTATTTGGCAATACCTGGCTCAGAATACAGACTGTCACTTATCCAAGTCATGAACAATCTCATTGCTGCTAAACTTCAGCGATCAGAATGGAACTGGTCATGTTTCACCAGATAGGCAGATTATAGGGGAGATTTAAACAGTACACATAAGGCCTCTCTTACACCCCTACATACGTGCACGTATATCTTGGTTACAGAGAAAAATTGGCTGATTTGCAAGGAAGATTTCAGCTACACTTGAGATTTTATAACAGAACATGAAGGTTGCAGTGAACCCCGCAATGAAAACTGGCATGTACATTTTCTCTGCTTGCATGCTGTGTGTTTATTGATATTCAAGTAGTGACACTCTTGTTGGGAGAATACACCTCTACTACCCAAATACCAGGCTACGTTCATACTTTTTCAACAATATTTGCAGCACACTTATATGTGTATACACGTACAATGGCATGGAGGAGAAGCTTAAGTTAAGAACAATTCTGCAGAGTAGCATACCTATCACTTCCATAGCTTCAAAACCCAACCCCAGCCTATTGATAATAGGTCATTGCGGTCTTATCTTACATTAAAAAAATGTAAAACACATAGGAAACTGTCATTTTCAACAAATTAACATATTAGTCAAATCTGTTGTGGTTTTACTTACGCGCAAATGTGTCGATGCTCCCACTTGACTTTTCCCCTCTCCATCTCAGAGTACCACCGTGTGACACGCTTTGCACTCTGCCAGGAGAAATTGGACGCATCCTCCATAATGTCACTCAAGTAATATCAACATTCTGTTCATCCAATATATTTTTGACAAAATAATGGACAAATTGTGTCATTGTTATCTGGTCATAAGACAACCTTTGCCTATTGTGGCCCCCTAAAATGTTCTCATGAGGCCAAGCGACTTTATGCTGGACTGTCACCTCAATGGGACCCCTCTTTTTTACTTTAACTTTTGACTTGTATCCTTACCTTGTACTTGACTGTGTCCCAATTTTGCCAAACTTTTATCAATTTTTCTTTGTATTTCTCTAGATGATCTGATATGTGCTAAACATGGTAAACAACTTTCATCCACTGATGATTCCGAGCTCTCACTAGAATCACTACTACTGTCTCTAGCCTTGTTATACTTTGTACATTTGTGAGATCTACTTAACTTATGTCCTTTGCTTTTCTTTCTCTTGTCCCATGTCCTTCCTTCTGCTACCTGCGCCTCAACCACATTCAGCCTGGTGTTCATCTTCTTGAGTTCTGCCAGTATTTGATGCTGCACATTCTGTTTCTCTGCCTCATCTACTGGGCTCTCCCCCTCGTCTGACCCACTCACGACCTGGTGGCTTGAGGATTTGACTTTCTTACTAACAGTGTCCTTCACTTTGTCTGCAGACTTAAGCTTGTGAGATTTCACAAGCTTTTGGGGTAACATTATATGGCCCGACAGAGAGTCCCGATCATCTTTCTCACTTCCACTACTGGCTTCTGTGGTGGCACCGTCCTGTGTATTTTGGGGGGCTTTTTGACAGTTCTTACCCATGGGTGGGAAGTGTTTCTTGTTACATGCCCAACAACCATTCTTATTCTTGCCCATTATGCTAATAATTATTACTGAAATGACATATGCACGATACCTGAGTATCTGACACACAACAACTAGGGTTTGCCGTCCCTCAAATGCAGCCAAATAAAACCTGAGGTTGTCTCGGTGTCTATCAAACTCTTTTCACAGTTCTGGCAATCAATGCAGGACTTCCATTTATCAGCAGTTCAGTTCCAATAACACATAAGTTATAAATGTTTCACACATTTAAAATGGCAATATATAAGCTAAATGACCATCCTTTTATGTTACAACACACGTAAAGTCAGATGTAAAAAAAAACTAGTTAAAACACAAAACTTCAGAGAAAATTTGATTACATGCTTGCCCTTCAAGTTAGTTTACATGACTGCCAAGGAAATGCCAGATTTCCCTCCCAAGTACAAATTGACCAATCAAATGACTTGACACATAATTTCCCCCTGTTTTATCCCATAGAACCCCACTTCTGGGTCACACCAAAGTGGCAATAATGTGTTAAGGTACCTCCACACTTAACCCCAGTGAAGGGGGGACTGACAACCGTGATGCCCTGACACCACTACTGATAATCTTCATGAGTGATACATTTGTTCTGTGTATGTTTTATGAGGGATTTTTCACTTTTACTATCAGCCATTTCTGCATAATTTTGTTCAACAAAAACAAGCAGAAGTGCTGCAAGAAGATCGTTCTGATGATGTGTAATACATATTTGTAGTTACATAGTCTCTGAGATAGTGTTGAAAAACTGGCACTTGTTGACAGTAATTACCTATGGTAGGACGGTGTCGTTATACACAAATAATACTGAAAGGGGTTTCAGTCTACTAGTGTGAGGGCAAATCCATCAGAGACATGAATAGTGCTCCAATTCATGAAAGTCCGGAGATAGAAAAGGTGATGTCTAGCACTGAGAGCCTTGCTAGAGCTCACGCTTAAAAATATCTCCCACTCTGTATATCCTTCTATAGAGATCATCTACGACTCATGGTGGATGATAAGAGGTTGTAAAGTACAAATGAAATACATACAGAAAATACCATACTGAAAAGTAGGACCTTTACATTAGTACGTTTATTTATATAAAATTGAGAAAACATGGGAAGACACTGACGTTTCCTACGAGTACCTCATCCTAAATTTTCTCCTCCTGAATTTTATGAGCTGGCTGATGATGTTGAATCTTTTCTGTTTCAGCTGGATTTTCCATCTAAGGTCAGACACTGCTTGATTATTGCTGATAAATATAAACACACATACACAAATATATTTCTATACTTCTGGTTTTAGTAATCTGCCACACGGTTGAAGAGGATTCACATAAAGTTATGATTGGTAATACAGCTAATTATCCAGATTGTTTTCATGGGGTTTGCAAGAGATACATTTGAACTATAGTGGTCAGATATGAAAAACCTTAGACTCCTGTTTCAGAAAATTCAACATCAAATTCTTCTTGTAGTTTTGATTCTAGAACTAAAACTGAAAACAAGTCTGCGTGTTTTGTGAAAGTGGAACTTAATTGATGCAAACAAAATATAATTAAAAACTGTCTGAAATAATTAGTATGTAAAGGTTGAAGTGTTCTTTGTCATATTATGTTTTAGTGTTGTATTCCTAGGATCGTAATACGACTTCAATTTTCAAGTGAATAATTCTAAAAGTATTGCTAGTAGCAGTGTTTCCGTGAGCATTAAAATAATAATTATAACACATCCAAATTTGTCTGTTGGTCTGTTTGTGTACTCACCGAATAGTAAGTAACAACTTTCCTCATGTAACTGAAATCAGACACATATGCCTAGGCAGAGGATTATGCTGACTGTTTGGAGAATGGTCACATTTTCTTCCACTTTTTCCACTTTTTTCCACGTTTTTAAAACCTTCTTGACAAGCATGTTTCTTACTTCAGATACAGATCACTGGTGTTATTTTTCAAGGAAGAGGTGGCCAGCTCAACAGTAATAGATATAGTGAGAAAGGTTGATTAGCTTTTCTTCAAACTACAAACTATTAGAAACATTCCTAATTTTGTGACCAACAGTGCAAGATTGGCCTCGATTTGAAAGTTGTAAAAGTCAGGAATATGGAATTTCCACATCAGCTACTAATATATGAAAACATTGAGTATTTTGCTTTTATTTTGCAACTAGCCAGAAAAATTATTTCCTTCTTTCACATTTCTACTTGAGAGATTTGACTTTTTAATGCTTCTTCCTTGTCGTAACAATAATATACCTTCCAATAATAATTTACATAAGCATACGTATCATGAATTTTTTTTATAAAACTATTGCTTTAGGTTTTGAATCACTTTTATTTGAATCAAAACAGAAAAATCAGAGTAGGAAAATAGTTTTCTCCCCTCATAATAATGAAATAAGTCATGTGCTAGGGTTTAAGACTTCTATACTCACTATTTTATTCTTGGTTCCTCAACATTCAATTTTTATGAGTAGCCGGGCATGCTGTGACAGCGAAATGTGTTTAATTTGTTAATTGGTATCACACAGCATTGTATATAGAGGCAACAAGTCGTGTAATGTAGTGTGATTCAAATGTCAAGAAACAAATTAATGTAAATTAAACATGCCTGGAGTGAATATCATTATGACTTGGGTAATGACTTGTGGTAGTTTGAATAAAATGATCTGCTCTGTTTCAAGGTTTGATAATATTCTTCATTCTTCAACTACAATGCAAAAGTTAGTAAACAGTTTCCTATGACGCCATTTAAGCCAAGTGGTGTTCCCCTTAGAATACAACTACCATACAAATATACTAGTCTGGCCAAGACTCATAAATTATACTTGGAAACAGATTCAAACATAAAGCATCATTATCCTGTCAGAATTAAAAAAAAGTATGAGTGAACATTTTATATATAAACATGCTAACATTTTATATATAAATGCTGATACAAGAAAAAGAAACGTTTCATGTTATATACTTTTCAAATATTTTACGGATAATAATAATGCATATATGTATATATCAGTAAAATTTGCTTCAGCTTCAAAAAATGATAAATTACTGATATATAGTACCTGGACCTCAAAAACTTTGTCTCATCATGACTTTTGTGCCGGATGAAGTGGGCTCAACTCTGAGATATAGCAAACCATTTAGTGTGAATCTTTTCAATCAATGAAATTTAACCTCAGACTCCTGTTTCGGCTTTAGATATTGTGACCTGGCATAGAGCTCAACTCCGCCCCACTTAGTTCCTGGGTTTGATATCCAGCTACACTTGAAGAAGGAAACTTGTTAGGTTTTTGCCTCCTTCCATTGGTTTTCAATTCAGAATCTTTACCAACTGGTATGCACTGCATTGCTCCATCCTCTCAAATTCACAGTTCGAAGTTGAGTTTTATGTTGCATTCACCAGCCATGGTCGTACTTGAACAGGTCCTCAATATTTATTACTTGTGGTAGTGGAACACACACAGAGGTGACAGTGATAAGAGGCCAAACTTGCTACCCCCACAGCCACAATGACCCCCCCCATTCTCTCAAATACCCATCATGGTATTACTTATATTAAACGTTGAAAGGATGATGGGCAGTCTATCTTCATTTTATTACTCCTAGGGGGTTTGAACTGTCAAAATAATGATGAATAAAGATGTAGTTAAAGTTTTCTCAGAACATTTGTGGTTTCTCAGAACTTTCTATATTTTGAAAAGTGTTTTAGTCTGGTTTAAAGAGTTTTGTGTTTCACTATTTTATTGTTCAGTCCTTGCAATTGTTGTTCCACACATATCCTTCCCTTTGCAATAAGCATATCCTCTGAACTTATATGAATCACTGACTGGATAATTGGACAGAAGAGGCCCAAAACAGATGTATTTTTCTTTGTCTTGTAAATAAAACAAAATTTTGAATTTTTACACATTTCAACAGCTAAGGTCATAGCAATACAGGATCCTACAGAATTTGTAGACAACTGGATGTTTGAACTCATAATCAAAAGCGATACTGAATGTTCTAATTACTACAGAACAATGTAAGTCACATTCCGCAATAGTGTTATAATAATTATCATTATTACAAAATACGTTTTGGAAAGGATATTTCCTAAAATTGTGTGTTGAACAGGGAAGTAAATTTGTTCTCTAAATCTAGAAAGATTGGGAGTGTTACTCACTACTTATGAGAGCATATTAAAATTCATTTGTATTTCCCACAGTCGTTTTATTCACACCTTTAACGGATAAAGTTTAGGAAATAACATACTATTATATCAGTGGTCAGTATGTTGGATTTTTCACAAAATATACTCTATAAATGGGTGTAATGACAATATCTGAATGAAATTTATTTGTAATCTTTAGTAAAATGTCAGAAAGAAATGACCTGATTTTGATAGCTCGCTTATTACTAGTGTAAAATTAACTAGTCTAATCGATGTAATATTTTCGTGCTTTTAAGAAGCAATAATTTAAGAGATAATTAACAACTGTTTTATTCAACCTTCAGCTCATGGCAACTAGTAGGGTACATTATAAATCTGAATATAAGTAATTTACCAGTATAAATATCTTCATAACTCTAAAACTTGCCAGTTTTTCTGAACAAGTCTCAATTCAGAAGGTACATGAATATACATATTTTTATGATCTCATATAAAATAGGCATATATCCTAAAACTCATAGTATGGATCTCAATTATAAATACTGGTTGCCGTATTTCTGTCTGGATTACAGATTTTAAACACTGCTATCCACTCAGAATGATGATGATCCTTTTGTTAGCTGTTTTGCTTGCGCCGTGTCAATGCCAGTCTACAGCTAAACATAGCAGTGTACAGGAAGAAAGCAGATGTTTTATCGATGAGGCCATGCAGGAAGAAGTAAGGATTTTAAAGAAACAGTTGGAAACACTGGAAGAAATGCAGAAAATGCAGCATAGTAGGTTTTTCATACTTGAGTGATAAGCACAAGTTATAGTTTGAAATGCTTCAAAGGTCCTCAGTGGCCTAGTGGTTCACCAAGTTTGACATCTAATCACAGGCAGGCACCTCTGTATGGGTTCTACTCCCACAAGTGACAATGCTGAGGGTCTGTCCCTACATGACCCTGGTTGTTGAACATGACGTAAAACCCTGACTTTGTTTGAAGCACTTCAATTCACCTTTTTCGGCTGCTGGATCGCCTTACTCAGCAAAAAAAGGTCAGGTATCTACCACTTATGGTTAGTTGCAACAACTAGTAACAGTAGAGAAAAAAAATAAAATTTATTAGTGATAATTCCATCCATTTTATCTATTTATATATTTGAACATGTATGTTCTGACATCATACAATTTTATGCAAATCATATGAATGGGACAAAGAAACATAACAGAAAAAGCACAGGAAAAACGAAAAATGAAGAAAATTAGAATAAACATCAAGTGATACAAACAGCCCTTAAAATCTCTTTAATCTATTTATGTGAAAAACATTGGTCACACTTTACCACTATACCCCCTTTACTATTATGTAATAAATAAATTTGTCTTCAATAAAACGTATTTCAGAGACTTAATAAATATCTTTGTATTACCCGAATATACATTTTGCATTTTAGAAACTGCCATACCATATATTATTGTATTTTATTAATAATGTGTCATGTTACAAATGTGTTCTTTGTTGTTAAAGAAATTTCAGCATATATTGAATTAATATAAACAATTATATTTTTAAGTTCAAGATAAGGATTTCCAATGCAGTACAGATTAATGCTCTATTCTTTCAGCTGTTCACAGCTTTTCCCCTTTTTCACTTTTACAAGAACTGTGTTAAAATCAGTACGCACTAGCTGGCGATGTGTCAAACAATGCAGCATGAATGATAACTAGACTAGATGAATTTCACAGTAGGTGATACTGGTAATTTTGATCTTAAAGACAAGTAGTCACTTGTCTACAAAGGACTGAGACTTCACAATGATCTTGAAATCTATTTTGTCAATTTTTGGCACACCATGACAAGTGGGTGGATTGTATACATAAGATTTGTTTGTTTATTTGGGGTTTTTAAGTCACTTTCAACACTGTACAGGTCATATCACGACGGGTAGTTGGAAGGGCAGAGGAAACCAGTACATATAGTTCGTTAGGGTTCTGTACTGTAAACTGCCGACCAACGGCAAGCAACTACCAGCTTTCCCACTTACGGCCATGATGGGGATCAAACCCCGGCCGCAGAGGTGGGATGTATACATAAGAGCAAGGAAATTTAGATTATGGGTGTTGGGTGATGAGAATAAGTCAACTTAAGCTATTCTGTTGTATGTTGCATGAACAAACCACAAGAGAAGTTTAATCACCTCTTGTGTCAGCGTTTAAGAGTAAAAACCATAGTAATTCAAAATGACTGAACCAAGGCAAAGCAGGTAGGACAATTTGTTTGAAGATAATTACCCACTGCCTAGTAATATTGCGAAATTCATGCAAAAGCTTATGACAGTTATTTTAGGTAAAATACCAAGGGATCAAAATAAATAACAATATAATAAGTTAAATGGTTATGAATTTTTTCACGCTACAATTATTGATGTGGTAGACTCGACATATTGTTTACAAAAGGCTGGTCTTAGCCAAGTGCCCCAACCATTTTCACAGTCAAAAATACAAAGTGCTAAGGACGGGATTGGACCCTTTATACAAGGGAAGGAGTAGATTTTGCAACAATTCTACACAATGATCACACATAATGAACCACAGTGGCAGAGTGGTAACACTCTTGCCTTCCACCTCTGAGATCGAGTTTCGGTTCCCAGCCTGACCTCAAGTTTGAAAGCTGGTAGTTGCTTGCCGTTGGTCTGCAGTTTACAGTACAGGACCAACTGTATGTACTGGTTTCCTCTGCCCTCCCAACTACCCATCGTGATATGACCTGTACAGTGTTGAAAGCGACTTAAAACCCCAAATAAAATAATAAATTCCCTACCAGTTAAAATATTGGATTTTTCTTCTTTTATGAAAATATTACAGGGTAATATTTCAAAAACCCCACGCCCAACAGGAAGATGAAGGGATGATTTTTGCAAAAGTGGTAGGTATGACGAAGGGGACTGGAGAAGCATTTTCTAAGTAGGTCCAAATTGCAGAGCTTTTCAGCAGCCCATGTGACATGATATTCTGGATTTGTACATTGGTATCAGAGCACTTGAAAGTAAGAAATGCATGACCTTTTAAGGGGATATTTCTATAAGCTAGCACTTTTCTCAAAGCATCCTGAATATGTGTATCAATATCCTGGGCGTAGGGGTATTAGCTGTAAATAGAGGAGCAGATGGAGGTAGAAGCGTTGAGACAATCAAAGTGTAAAGGGCCCTAACCGGGCATAAGAAAAAATTCTGGATTGCTGGCAACTGAATCCAGTGGTGAGATGCATGGTGTTGAAGGGGTTTGGTCCTCTTGACCAACAACTGAGCACTAGAAGGGGAAAAAAGAGTAGTCTTGCCTCAGAAAATGATGATCCTGGTTAAATTTGGCTGACCTTGAATATGATCAATTTGGAGGTCAACATCATGCGAAGCTGTAATGAGCCAAACGTTCCTCACAGTGCCACAATATTGTCCCTAGTTTTACCAGTGCGAGCCACTTGAACCACGGCCAAGTTATCACAGTAAAATTTCATTGCAGAGTGAGCTCAGTCGCAGTTCACAACTTCAAGGCTATGGCCAAGTTGAGCAGTTCCATATGTACAATTTTAAGTGGAGTGTTACATATGTCAAACCTGGTTGACTCTACCTAAACCTGTGAGGGAGGCATCCAAGAGCTGGGGCCACACATTTGTGTATACATAGAAGCTTGCCTAGAAGTGATTGAAAATATTTTTTAGTCAAACAACTTCCTGCTACTGCCAAGCATTCATCATAAATAGAGTGAAGTTTCTGAAAGTTAATATTCAATGTACTAGTGATAGATCAATTCTAATGCCCAAACAGGTCAGGGCCCTACAAGAGGGGGGGGGGGGGGGTTGTTTCTCTAGATTGCTTGGTAAGCCTAGTTCTGCCAAGGTGGATGCCAAAGCGCAAAATGTTGGTCGGCAGTGGCCTTAGGCAAGATCAGGATACAATCATGAATATATGTAAACATTTTGATTCCTGTTGGGATACTGGACACAGCCTCATGGACACAGCCGAACACAATGGCAGAACCAATATATGTGTCATTGTCCCATTTTTTGTCCAATTTCACCATGTTGGCTGAATCCAAACAAAGATTCTAAATCTCGTGCCATGTCAATCTTAGCCAAAGTGACAATGTCACCATGACTAGCAATCTCTTGTACTATATCAACAACTGAGGGAAACTTCAGTCGAAAAGCTGAGCAATCAAACACCTGTCTACTTGGTGATTAAATCAAAGATTGGGAGTTGAAAGACCCAGAATGACACGTTGTTTGTCCTGATCTTTTGGTCTAGTCAGCAAAGGGGAACAATGTGTGAACCCATAATAGCCCCAGGAGATTTTTCCTTGCCCAATAAGAAGCAACTGCTTCCTGATATTAGAGGGCTGGAAACCTTTCTGTATGCCCTGTACAACCAAAATATCTGGGCACCCATATTGCAAACATTGAACCAATAATATAATCCGATACGATAATCCTTCAGATGCTGCTGCCAGGCTTGTATGTTAAGACCTTATCTAATGGGTATTCTGAACTGTTTGCAACTTGCTATCTCTGAGTGCATACCAGCACAAGCAACATTCAGATATTGATCGTGGTCAGAAGTATTAATACTAAGCCTGTCAGGGCCAACGAAGCAGAAATCAGTAGGTTGAAGCCAATAAGATTGCCACCTGTACCATGTGTGATTGTAATAATATCATCATGAAATCCTTGGTGTTTGTTAAGAGTCTGTTCCAATAAGTGAGTCAATAATTCTGTCCATATAACATTTATAAGAAATACTGTAATGATGTCTAATAAAGCAATCCTGTCTATAGTTTTTATACTATCATCGACCCACATGCCCCTGAAGGGTGTGAACTACATGCATGAATAGTCATTTGACCAGAAATAAAACAGCCTTTCAAAAAATTAAAAGCCCCCTGGCTAATTTTGAGGGAAATGAGATACAGAGATATAGGATTTACAACTACATCATTGGCACATGTCCTCTCTGACACATCAACACATAACTGACCACCACAACCACACAAGTTCATATGTCCATCATCAGAACACAAATTGACACTATGTTATCAGTCCTATTACTATATAATGTACTTTCTTCATTTTTATCATCACTTTTAAAATGAAAATTATCAAATTTTACACCGTTATGTTTACACCTCCCCTTCAATGTGGAAGTTCACTTCAGATACTGCGTCATGTTCAAGTGGTTCATAGAATTCCTAGCTACTACTCCGGTGCTGCTGCCCACCCTGCTTCCCTGTTTAGCATAACATTTGCTCTCAGGGTGGTGGAAGTTCTTGCCCTGCTTTGAACAGAAGAAACAAAAATGTCCATAACTTTCATGGTACCCTTCATAGGAACGGTATCCCTCATTGAAATATTTCTATGTTTTCCTGTTTGGAATTGATTGGCTTGCATTGATTGGCTAACGCTATCTGCAAGGCGCTAAGCCTGTTTGGAATTTGGAGAGGTAAGGTTGCCTTCCTCAATACGGTGCATGGATGAGGCCCATGCAGCCCTCACAGCCAGACATGAGAGTGAAACAGCATCACTCATAGCGTATATAACTAAAGTAAAGCTTGTTTTGAGTCAGATTCGAAATTATATACACATTGGTCAGCTGTCCAGCAACCATTGGGATAGGGACAGATCGTCATACAATACCCACTTTTTCAATTTGATGCATGAAAATCCTCATTGGGCCAGCGGATATGTGAGGCTGTTGAAACTGAATCATTTGCATTATATCTGCCAAATCTCTTAGCCCAGTTCTGCCTACATTGGGATAACTCAGAATGTGGTCGCCCTTCATAAGATGCCAGCAAGTTGTTCACTGCCTCTGATATCCCTGGATTACCCCTCAAAGTCTGTAAACTAGGTATGACAGAGTCACAATGTTCAGAGGAATAATCTGGCTTCCCTTGAGGTCGAGATAAAGGGTCCATGTGCTGTGTGCAAGTAGCTAGTGACCTCCTGTAGCCAGTCTTTGGAGAGCATGATTTGGCTGGGGAGATAACTGCCTCAGATCCGGAATGACAAGAGGGTCCTTGTTTTGACCCTGTAGAGAATGACACGCAACATAGGAATTTGGTTGAGTGTGCAACTGTCTGGGACCTTGGTTGACAAAGGGGTCCCTCATTTGGTTCACTATGTCCATTGGGTGTACCACTGGCCTTGCAGAGCCAGATTGTGGTGTGGGACCGAGGGTTGATGTCCTACCTTGTCCATTCTCCGAGCTAAGGCCACATTGGATTCTTTGATTTCATATAACATATGATTGCATCATTACTGTTGTAAGAGGTTGACAGTTATGACCACTGGCTAATTTCCTCGACTTTTTGACAGAAATCCTGACTCTGGCCAAAGCCGTGACACATTTACAGGCCTTAGCCAACTGCTTTCTTTTAGATGGCATTTTTATAAAAATATAACTTTCATATATAAACACTAAACACTTCAAGAATAAAATCAAACATTTTTCCAAGTTCAAACTTCTCATCTAGTCACAATGGCGTCCTGTTTGAATGTGACCCCAGATTCAAGCTGAAGCCAGTGTAACAGTTGTCTTGATTTCTAATTGGATGACCAGAGGTCAAGAGTGGCATTGAGGCTGAACGGCCACAAAGGTAGAATCAGGATTAAGTTAGTGAGCAACTGCCATGGCAGGACCCCTCACTGGGTCGTGCCCAACCTAGTGACCCATATGAAAGTAGTAGAATACATGTTAATTCTTCAAATGCTGTATATTGTATTGACACTCAATATACAATGAGTAAGCAGAAACTAGGCATAGCAAGTTTTGTTCAGTATTTTGTGAATGAAAATGTCAGAAAATATAATGTCTGGTAATGGGCCTGAAATACTTGCATTTGAAATATCTTACACTGGGGGTGCTGTGTGTGGTAATATTAACCATTGTTCTCATTTGACTACCAAACAGTATGCACAAAAATGACAGGACAGTGCTAGATTACAGTAATAATATGGGTTTTCTTAATTTTGTGTACTATACTATATGTACTAATATAATATCTGTTAGTGGTTCCTCCTGTGTCAGTTATGATACTGAAATATCAGATGGCAATTTGAAAAAAAAAACATGACAGGTCAGTCATTTGAGCAAGGCTACATGACTATGGATCAGGTGTCAATGGTTGAGTCCACCAACAGTTGTTGAAGGCACGGTATTATGGTAATCTTGACATTCACCCTCACAATTTACAGCCAAGTCATACAAGTGTACATTTCATATTGATAAACTTTTGCAAACAATTGATTTTCTTTTCTTGAATTTCAGGGAATATGTAAACTGTAGAACAGTTACGATCGATTCTGTTAATGGTTTTTATATGAACAGCCTCAGTTTAGGTTTAGATTTATTTGATGTTTTACGTTGCATTCAACACCCAGGGTCATATTGCGAAGGGTAGTTTACAGGTGGAGGAAACCAGTTCATACTCCACTGTAAACCACCGGGCATCGGCAAGTAACTAACAACTTTTCAATATGAAGCGCCCAGCCCAAGATTCGAACCGGCGGCCTCAGAGGTTGGAGGCCAGAACTCTAACCACTACACCACCAAGCCCCCGCCTCAGTTTATGATATGGTAGTGTAATTTGGTGGTAACTATAGCAATGTGCATAACGTAAATGCTAATATTGCTACCCAGCAAAGCTTATTTTGTCAGAAAGTGATGAGAGAATTTGGAATTATTTTAAAGTACCTTTTCAATATAAATTATTTCAGATAAGCTCAAATATATAGAGTTGAATAATCATCAATTTTGCTTGAATGAAATACATCACGCTGTAAAAAGTCCATCAGTTTCTTAATTATAAAGTGGCTTGAATACCAGCTCCATACCCAGTGTGAATGTATATGCTAAAAGTTATGATTCACCAGTTTTAGGAGACCATTTTGGATATGGATTTTCAACAAATGTTGATTTAGACATATTTCTTTTTAAAACTAATGTTCAGAATCACAAATCAGCATCACAAAGGTCACATGGAGTAGATGAGTACTTTAAACTTTAAGTTAAAAAGGAGCCATAATAGGTCCCATCACTCAAACCCCGTTTTACAAAATAGATTATTCTCCCTTGACGGCAAGACTTGTTTGATTAAATACCCTTTTTATTAAAATATCCAAATATAGATATGATTATTGAACAAATAAGAAATATTGGCGCTCATTTTTTTCTCGTTAAAGTGGACTTATAACCTGCTTTTACAAAATAAAGAAACGATCTAACTGATTACCCTTTAGCTGACATCAAATCACATGTGTCATCACATTGGTGTGGCTTTTGGCTTGTAAAGAGGGGCAGCAGCATGCCAGATGTGTATGGATGTAATTTTGCACACATAGCATCAGCAGGACATATGGTTGATGAATTTTCTGGATGATTATAGCTATGGCTAGTCCCTGTGATTCCCACATTCACTAACAATCACTACTTGCTTTAGTTGTGATACTGTCAATTAATATGACGCAGAAATAAAAGGCCTGAGATCCTCTATAATAAAATAGCTATAACATTTCTATGTCTGAAAATAAGTCATTTGAAATTAAAAACTTGTGTTTAAAATGGTCAAGTCAATACCATTCTAATAGTAAATGACTCCAAAGCTTCATTGGGAAGCTGACTCATATACATTGCTGTATCAAACCAGCATAACTTACGGTGCATTGAAATACCCCCAGTATTGGGCATTTTAAAATTACCATCTTCCCTATTAATTGGTCTAATATTTTAGAGTATTTAAAATACTCACCAAAGATGTCAAAAACCACTAGATGTTTTATTACAACACATGGGGGAATTTATAGTATATTGATGTGACATTCTTCAGAGACTTAAAAATGTAACTTCAAAAGTACAATTGGAAATTGCCAATGTTGTTATAGCTGGTAAAGCCATGTAAAGTGACAAGTTAGAAGATGTTCATGCATGCCAATCTCATAAAATTACAGATAATTGGTCTATGGCTTGCTGGTTGACCTTGCCTTCCCCCCCCCCCCCCCCCACCCCCACCCCCACCAAACATCTCGCGCCTCAGGAAATTTTGTTATTGAACATTTGCTACTCTGCTGCATATATGTTATTTCATGAAAAACGAGCCTTCAACAGGGCACACTGAAGCAAGTTTCACTGGCCTTTGGAAATAAGATTAGAAATGCATACCCTTTGTAATTGTGATAAATTAGGATGTTCCTGTGAAGATTCAAACTCAAAACAGGATTTCTCGTGTAATTTGGGGTATCCGGATGTCCATATTATAGTGACATGCAGCAAATAATGCAAGCAACAAATCAAATACAAGTAGTGCAACTTCCGGCTTTGTTTGGTAAGCCATTCTATCCAGATACTTCATCAAGAACCTTGTTGCAATGAAGCCCTAGTGACAAAGATCTACCACTGCCTGGACTTCGAATTAAGTATGCTTTGATACCACTGATAAGACTCATACAGCACAATCTTTCTAAAAGTTGGTTAAAACAAAGCCAAAAGGTGTTTTTGTCCCCTAGCACAAGTGCAAAGCTATCAGAGACACGAGTAGTGCACTAGAATTTATAAAAGTTGTGTGACAGAAAGAAATTCCAACTTAGATACATCCCACAGCTGGTCCAGAACTGAAACAGTCACCCATCCAAGTACTAACATAGCCAGTGTTTGACATTGGTGGTTACCTGGCATCAGTTTCATCTCCAGATTAAAAATGTCGTGCACTGTATCGGTCCCGATGTCCAGAAACTTTTAAAAATGATATGTCCACACATATTGCTACGTTTTTCAACATATTAGGGGGTTTAAAGTGGTAGCCATTATTGTAAACAAATATTGTCATCTCTGTTCTGATTGGCCAACTTCTTCTACCATCGACCAATCAGACGAGAGCTTTCAAAATGTAGCAGTGCTTTTCAGTGCCTTTTGTCATCTTCACTTGTACAGGCGAAACTGTCAAAACAACTACGACTTGGGTATTCTCACGAGATTTCAGTGCTTTTTTGTCGAATTTTTAACTTGTATTCTCCGAAACAGTCAAAACAACTACTGACCAAATAAATTTGTTTATTATGGGTAGCAACGATGAACATACTTCATAATAGAAATGAGTGAGAAAGACATGGCAGTGAGTTTATTTTATTTGATACATCTAGCTAACGTTAATTTAAGTGAGAATTTGGGTATTCTTGCAAGATTTCAGTGCATTTTGTCGATTTTTTTGCATAGAGTACTGTAGCATGCTAGTGGTCAGGTTGGCCTTTTCAAGTCAGGAAATTACTAATGAAAACGTGGGTTAACAAATAAAAAAATTTATTTACAAATATACAAGTTTTACCAACAAAGTTGGGGCTAAATTGGCACACTTAAAGTTCATAGGTTTACATATTTAATAACAGTTTAATATTCACACTAAATAGTTACTTGATATCAGATAAAACAATAACAATCAAAACAGGAAAATCCTATGCAGAAATATCAGTTATAGGAAAACATACTGGAGAACCACCTAAAGAACATCACATCAGGAAACCTAGTGCATGTGTATCACCCTTAGCATCTAGAACCTATACAATGTATCTACCACATTAGTTCATCTATCGGTAAGCACAAGTTCAGTACCTCATGTAACTTCAACAGGTTTTACCCCATTTATTTCTCACATATCTGACACCTAGAACTGAAATTAAAAGAATGCATAGAACCATAGATCTATAGTGAACATTCCATCAACAATGACACCACAACTAAAGCTAACAATACCTGCAGGTTTTACCCTGGCAGTATATCAACACACTACTATAGCCATAGTTCACCCAAAACTGTCCTGTAAAAGAACAAACTACTACCAATTATACACAGTTCCTAAAATCTGGCAAACTGCCTTCTTCTTGAAATATAAAGATTACATACTTGGATTAATTCAAAGTTCTGCAGAGCTCTGTGACTATTAATGTAATCTAATCTACTGCTTTGCAGGTGCAATATCTTCCCCACGAAGGGGAACTCAGTGCGCTGACTTAACAAAATCATTATCATAAGGAAAGTCAAGGGGCGTTCGAGGTCAGTAATCCGGAGTTGTGGGTGTGACCAAGAGGGAAGGAAACTAAGTTGGGAAACTAGAATTAAAGAGGTGGGTTTTGAGGTGTTTCCTGAAAGATGGGACAGAGGGGCTATTTCTTATTTGGAAGGGGAGTGCCAGAGAACTGGAGCATAGTGACTGAAAGAATCGGAGAAATGTTTGACTGATTCATGAACCTTACGGTTGAAAGTGGGAGTGTGAAGGAACTTGAGTTTAGGGGTACTTCGCCTTGTGTTCCTGGAAGAGGTGTAGGGATGAATTAATTCTCTGAGGTAAACTGGTTGACCCTGGTTGAGAATTTTTTATGTGATGAGACCAATTTTAAATTCTATCCTATATTTGATAGGGAGCCAATGGAGTTTTTTTAATTGAGGGGTAATGTCAGAGTATTTCGAGGACCGGGTGACAACCCTACAGAGTGAGTTTTGGACTAACTGCAATCTTCTTAACTCAAAATCTGTAAGTGATAAGAATAAGGAATTGCAGTAGTCCAGTCTGCTGCTCACCAAAGAATTAGCTACAAGAACTGATGTGTTAAGGTCGAGAAGGGGATGAATTCTATAGAGGTCTCTTGCATGAACTCTGGTGGACTTTATGACCTGTGACACATGGTCTGAGAATGAGAAATTGGAGTCGAACACCATTCCGAGGTTCCTAACACTTTGTGCCGGTGAGACCTGATTGCCAAGAACATTGATCGGAAAGTGAGGAAGGAGTTGTTTACAGTTATTTTGGAGCCTATCAGAATAAACTCAGTTTTCTCTGCATTTAGTTTTAATTTGTTTGCAGACATGAAATTTTGAATGTCGCTTAGACTGTTTTTTAGTTTTTGTATAGAGTGAGAGAAATTTGTTGGTGTTAGTGTTATGTATAGCTGAGTGTTATGTATAGCTGAGTGAGAGTGAATAATTGAACTAATTGGGTTAGTGTAGAGGGAAAAAAGAATTGGACCAAGGACGGAGCCCTGGGGGACCCCATAATAGAGCGCAGCAGGATGAGACAGTGTGTTACCTACCTTGACTGAGTGTGTCCTTCCTGACAGGTATGATTTGAACCAGCCAAGTGTTAGTTCACTGATACCGTAGTGAACATTAAGTCTGTCCAGGAGAATGGTGTGGTCAATGGTATCAAATGCGGCTGACAGATCGAAGAGGGTAAGGGCTGTGACGGACCCTTTGGCCATATTGAGGAGAATGTTGTGGATATTACTGAGAGCACTTTCAGTTGAATGATGTTTTCTATATGCTGATTGAAAGGCAGTCATAAGGCCAGCTTCGTCAAGGTGAGTTTGTAACTGGACTGCCACTACCCTTTCAAGTATCTTTGAAATGAAGTTCAGATTGGAGACAGGCCTATAGTTTTTAAGGATTTCTTTGTCTAAGGATGACTTTTTGAGGATGGGTGTAACAGGGGCCTGCTTGAAGAAATTAGGACATTTCCCTTGTTCAAGTGAAGCATTAATTATTGACGTAATGGGAGTGATGAGAATATCCAAATAATCAAGAACAAGAAAAGTGGGCCAAGGGTCAAGGGAACATGATTTACTTGGAGATTTCATTATGATTTTAGTTACTTGATCCTCGGTAACAGTAGAGAAAGTGGAAAACACTGGAGGAGGAGCATCTGGGGGGATGTGTTGTGACTTCTGGGAGATAGGAAAAGTTGAACATATTTTTTCTATTTTTTCTGAGAAGAACGCCACAAATCTGTCAGACAGGAGCTGAGGGGAATTTATCGATGGTAGCATCTTGGCTGGGAGTCTGCGTAACACATTGCCAAGGACTCACCATAATTTTTTTGGGTCATGATGGTTATCCAGAATATTTGCTTTAAGACATTCGGATTTGGCCTGCATGCAGATTCTGTTGTATTGATGGACTTTTTGCATGTATTGAGATCTGTTGAAATGAGATTTATTTCTGCGCCACAACCTTTCAAATAGACGCTTGGTCTCTTTTGCTGCAATTACAGCTTCATTGACCCATCCTGGGACGTCCTTCGCCTTGGTATGTTTGGTATGAAGTGGTGCATGTTTGTCAATAAGGGTGGTCAAGGTGGTGTGATATTGTTTGAGGAGAGTATCAACATCGTTGGACGGGTTGCTGATTAGATCAGAAGCTATAAGATCTGTTTTCATTTTCTCTTTATTGATTTTATGATAATTACGAAATCAAACAGTAGCATTGATTTGGGATCTAGGAGTTGGTAGATGTAATGTACAATTGAAAAATGGTCAGAAAAAGCATCAGTAGTACGGACATTTAAAATGTGATCATTGTTGGATTTGGTTAAGAGGAGGTCAAGAGTGTGTCCGTAAATATGAGTGGGGAAGTTTACTTTTTGAGTTAAATCAAATGAGTCAATTAATGAATTGAATTGAATTACAGCCATTAATTCATTATTGAAATACTCTCAGGTTTTACCCTAGAGAGTCTGATTTTATCTCAAATAAACACTAAACCAACATTCTAAGCTCTACTAGAATACATAGGTTTTATCTTGTAGAAACTAAGTTATTCAGGTTTTACCCTGAAGTAAAATCAATATATCAGTTTTTACCCTGGCATCTTGTTCCTTCCCCTTGGCCAATTCAGCACAGACTTAAGGGTTACACCCCCTTATATACAGGAGAGTTTCCTGCCAAAACTCCTGTGTTTCTCGCCAAAATTTCTGTGGTTCCCACCAAAACACTTGTTTTTAACTCAACCCTGACTGGATCAGAGCTTCAGTCTTTATCCAGAGGTTGAGGAGACAACATCCTGTTCACGCAACAATATCAACATATGACAGTACAAGTACACAAGTACACATACAATAACATACAGGATAAATATTCACATATTTTAAGTAACCTCCTTTATAATAGTCCAACATAATATCAACAGTTCAATAAACATAAATAACCTGAAATACAGTGTCATTTATACTTCATTATCGCCAATTATGCAAATATAACATCTATAATGTCTCCAATTTTCATCAATGGCCGTGGACACTACATTTTTCCCCCACTCATAAACTATAGCTTGTCCCAAGCTATGACCTGGGGAAAAAATATACTACACACAAAAATATATGCAACATCAGCAGATCACAGACTCATTGCAACTTCCATGACCTAACCACATCATTTGTTGCTCAATAATATCAACCATAGACACTAAACGTGTCTAACACATAATTAAAACTTGAAAAATAACATACACGAATCACAAATTAAAAAGACACTGTTATTCAAAATTTACATTAAATTTCCATTCACATACAAAAAAAAAATAATAATGTTCATAAAAGGTCTATGACAATCGTGGATACTAGCATCTCTGTTGATCCGTCCATCTTTGGAGTAATCTTGGTGCTGGTTTTGCCACATCTATTGGAATTAACCTCCAAGCAGGTGGTTCCTTCATGACTCCAACAACAACATCAGCTTCAGAAGTGTCCAATAACTCCAGAAATCCACCCTCTGGCTCTTCCTCCAAGAAAAAAATTTATCTGAGGTTTTACTCTCGACAATGGTGTTTCGTAAAATTGAAAGTCACAATCATAATCTTTCAATCACACAGGTGATTTTATCCTCCTACCACTCCTCGTGACTGATACATCAACCTGATCATTTTCAACAGCATTTGGAACAGAATTAGCATCAGAGCTAATTTTCCTTTGACATGAATCAGAGAATAGTGTTTCACCACTATCCTCTCTCAATAATTCAGCTGATTCATCTGCTGTTCCTGAAAAGGAAACATTGTCATTAGGAATATCATCCTGATGAAGAGACACATTATTCAAATCATCATTTAACTGTTCACTGTTCAACCAAATATCTACTTTGCCTTTGGTATCCTTCTCATCAACACCAAATGTACCATCACTTAACTCTACAACTACATCAGCAGCAAAAGAGACTGTCCAATCATCCAACTTAACCCTAGCAGGCTTCAACCGATCATGGTGGACATACTTGATATCATTTTTGATGACCTTTGGATGCCATAAACAAGATCTGAAATCCCCTTGACAACTAGGAATGGACCAGACCAAATCAAATGAAACTTATAACTAGTTCCAGCCTTACAAGCTGTGCTGTGCAAAAACACAGTGTCACCAATCTGATAGACTTCAACATTCTTCCTCAAATCATAGGATCTTTTCTGCCTATCACTGGACCTGATGATATTATCCCCAGCTATGTCATGAATATTCAACAAATTCTTCCTAAGATCTTGAACATAGACAACTCCAGAGTTTGAAGGAACTTCCTCAATACCTGCCCCAAACATGAAATCAATAGGCATCTGTATATCCCTTCCTAGCACCATTTTTACAGGGCTCTCCCCAGTACTTTCATGAATAGTAGAACGATAAGTCATCATAGGTATAGGCAAACAATCATCCCAATTCTTGTGATTTTCATCAACTACCTTGCTCAACATGTCCTCGAGTGTCCTATTAAATCTCTCCACCAAGCCGTCACTCTGAGGGTGATAAGGTGTAGTACGAGTTTTGTCTATACCAATTAATTTACACAAGGATTTAAACAGATTAGACTCAAACTGAGCACCTTGATCACTATGAATCTGACTTGGAACACCAAACCTAGAGATGAAACCCTGAACCAACACATCTGCAACAGTACTTGCTTCCTGGTCTGGCATACCATTATCTTCTACCCAACGAGTAAATAATTGCTGATAACCAGGATATACCTATTACCACGATAACTCTCAGGAAGAAGACCCATAATGTCCAATGGAACCCGTTCCATGCGAGCACCTACATTGTACTGCTTCATGGGACCTCTATACCTTTTGGAGGGAGACTTGTGTCTTTGACACACTTCACAAGTCTTGCACCAAGCCATGATCTCACCCTGCATCTAACCCAATAAAACCTGCTGAGCACTCTTGCCAAGGTCCGTCTAATGCCTAAATCACCTTGACTTGGTTGATTATGCAATTGTTCCAAAACCATATTTCTCAGGGTTTCTGGAAGAATCAACTGATATACCACCTTATCGTTCCCAGTAAGCCACTATTTCCTGTACAAAACATCATCCCTGAGAACCAATCTATCCCATTGAGACCAATAAGTTTTCACAATGGTATTATGATGAGCTATCTCTGCCCATTTGGGTCTAACACCAGTCTTTTTCCACCTCCATACAACACCTACACAAGGATCAGTTTCCTGAGCATTTTTAAGATCGGTTAAAGTTTTACCTTTAACCCAACACTCTTCAGAATCACCAAGCAAAAACCCATGTAAAGTTTTACCTTTAACCCAACACTCTTCAGAATCACCAAGCAAAAACCCATGTAAATGATGACAACAACAATCAACTTTGAGCTCCTGATTTTCTACCCTAGCCTCTACCTTCAAACAATGTTTACAATCCCCACATGGTTGACGGGAAAGACTATCTGCATTGCCATGAAGCTTGCCTGATCTATGAACCAACATGAAATTGTATGTTCCAAGATACTTACTCCATCTAACCAGCTGGCCTTGCAAATCCTTAAAATTTAACAACCAGCATAGAGAACCATGATCACTTCTAACCACAAAAGGAATACCATACAAATAAGTTCTAAAGTGCTTCAAAACATCTACAACAGTTAAAAGTTCTCTCTTTCTGACACAATACTGTCTCTCACTTCTTGTCAAAGTCGGGCTATAATATCCAAGGACCCTCTCCCGACCATCCTGAACCTGAGACAACACAGCCCCAAGCCCCACTCCACTAGCATCAGTGTCCAATATAAACTGTCCATTAGGATCTGGTTAAGCTAAAGTAGTGGTGCTCACCAAAGCTCTTTTAACTGAGAGAATGATTCCTGACACACAGAATCCCATACAAACTTTACACTTTTCTCAGTAAGCTTGTGGAGAGGCTTTGCAACAGTCGAGAAATCCTTAATAAACCTCCGATAATAGGAGCATAGCCCTAAGAAACTTCGGAGCTGTCTCAAATTCTTAGGAACTGACCATGATCTAACTGCTTCAGTTTTCCTAGGATCAGTGGCTATCCCCTGCTTAGAAACAATGTGCCCCAGAAAAGTAACCTCCTTGTGAAACAAAACACACTTCTTTGGTGACAACTTCAAACTAGCATTTCTAAGCCTGTGGAATATCTGTTTCAAATTATGGAGATGTTCTTCAAAGGAAGTACCCTTTACAATAATATCATCCAAATATATCAGAGATATCAGGATTCAGACCTTGGAAAACCTTATCCATCAGCCTCTCAAATGTACTTGGCGTATTGGTTAATCCAAAAGTCATGACACAGAACTGAAACAAGCCATGAATACTTGCGAAGGCAGTTTTTTCCTTATCCTTTGGATCCATTTATATTTGCCAATAACCACTCTGTAATTCTAAGGTGGAAAACCACTTAGCTTCTCTAAGAGACTCTAGACAATCCTGAGTGTGGGATAAAGGATAAGAATGCTTCAAAGTTACATTATTCAACTGGTGATAGTCAATGCAATACGTTATTGACCCATCTGGCTTATTAACTAACAACAGGTGATGCCCATGAACTGCAAGAGGGTTCAATAACTCCAGCTTTCAGCATTTTATCAATCTCTTCTCTTTCTACCCTCTTATTGGCTAAAGGTAATCTCCTAGGTCTCTGCTTAATGGGACGGTGGTTACCAGTATTGATCTTGTGTTGTACCAGATGGTTTTTACCTCTATCTGTCTTGGTCCTTGCAAAGAGATTACTAAAGAAAGCTAAACAATCCCTAACCTTGCTCTGTTGATCACTAGTCTACCCCTCAGAAGAAGCATTATAAACTGGTTCAACATGCTCTGGTAATGACAGATGTTGATCCATTTGATCCTCAGCAAAGTTCCTATCAAAACTAACCTCATCGACAACAGACACAGATTTAACCTCCTGAACAACACTGCAATCTCCAAGAATAGTTTCTCTCTAAAGCTTTCCTGGAGTATCTGACACATTCATAGCCCGGACAGGAACAAAATCACCCATGGGATTAATCAATGTCCTTGCTAACACAACACCCTTGCTAAAACATTTCTCTGTGGATTCAACTAACAAACTCTCAGGCAATACACAACCCTTCGTCTGAGGAACATAACCTGGAAGAATGATTTCTGAATTTTTGGGTACCTCAACATCTTCAACTAGCCTTAGCCTGAACAAAGAGTCACGTTTACTCTTCAAGACGCAAGACACACTATCACCATTTATGTGCAAACAACTATTGGCTACATTAATCAAGAAACAAGAAATCATTCCCAAGAATAACTGGCTCATTTGTCTCAGCAATTATAAAGTTTTATGTGAAACTACCAATCTGATAATCCAAAGGAAGAGGGCCTCATCCTGATATCTAATCCTGTCACCATTTGCCAACAAAATGTTTTTACTCAGTTCCGTAAGAGGAGGCCACTTGTTCAAAGGAAGAGAAAAGTATTTCATAGGATGAAGTATAGACCTGTTCGCACCTGTGTCTGTCAGACAATTCACTTCAATCCCACCAAGTTCAGCCTTAAGATATAGACCATCCTCACACACAGTAGTTCTGGGCCAAACATTCAAGTCTGCTGATGTATGGCCCTCTACATCAGCTTCTCTCCTTTAAATCCTTCTGTGATACACCCTTTGTCTGAGCTCTATATACTGGACAATCGATCATAAAATGACCCATTTCACCACAAAAGACACAAGTTTGAACTCCACCTTTTTGTTCATCTCTATATTTCCAACAAACTCTCATGGAATGTCCCAACTTCCCACAAAAATCATACCGTATTGCCTTAGTTTGATCAACCACTGTTTTACCAGTTTTTTTCAATTTATTATAAAATGCCCTACTTCATTACAACCAAAGCACCTTTCTAGACCCTTGCCAACAACAGTCTCAGATTTTCCAGGTTTATTTACTGAGCTGGAATGTTCTACCCCTCCAGACTTTACAACTCTTAAGGTTTCCATCTGCTTTTCTAACTCTGCTATTCCATTCTAAAACCCCTGGTCACTGCTATCATCAGAAGTTTTCAGAACACATTCCCGAACACTACCCAAAGATTTCCTTTCTCTAGTGGACCTGAAAGCCTCATATTCAATAGCCACTTAAACTGCGTCCTGCAGAGACTTGGTGTTAGCCAGAAACACTGCTAATTCTAACTCCCTATCACTAAGAGCTTCTATAAAAGTGTCTTTAGCAATGGTATCCCTCATCTTTGGAGTGAGCTCTATGTATGCTTTCCTTGCCAGTTTGCTGATATCATGAGCTAATTCTGACAAAGATTCATTATTCTTCCTTACCCACTCTTCAACTGGGCCTTGAAAATCTGACACTGGTTTTCCACATCATACCTATTACACAAGGCCTTTTTCAAAGAAGGATAATGAGTACATTCATGAGACTCCAAGTCACTTAGGATTTCTACTGCTGATCCACAAAGACACATTACCAGTTCTAGAGCAATTGTACCCATATTCCACCCTGCCAACTAGGAAACCATCTCATCAAGAAATCACCCAAGTTTGTTGTACCATCAAAACAGGGAGGTTTGGAATTGGAATTCCTTTGAATTTGGATATTATGCTCTTGTTCCCTTGACATACCGCCTAATTCATAGGGTACCCAACCACTCCTTGGAACTTCCATCCCTTGATCATAGTATTTTGGTCTAGCATGTAAGGGAGGCCTGGATTTTGGGGGGTCTGGCATGTAACCCTGTCTTTCAAGAAACCTTCTATCATAGTATCTATCAGTAATGGAAGGTCTTACCCCTCCATCATATACATAGCTAGGTGTCCCATCATTATATCCTGGGGTATCTGGCCTATATCCCTGGGAGTAATAATCATCCCCTACATCTGCTGCACAATCATCAACTGGAGGACTCCTATGAAAATCCTTAGGCTTAGTTGACTCCATCTTACAACAAACAGCCTTAACCTACACACAACACACTTATCTCTTTATACTTCTGTAAAAAAATACTAGCACACCACAGTTGGAAAATCAGAGTTTTACCTTTGAAGTAGGAAAATAATCCCACAGAAGTATCAGAATCCTACTTCTGATACCAAAAATATGTAGTGTGCTAGTGGTCAGGTTGGCCTTATACAAGTCAGGAAATTACTAATGAAAATGTGGGTTAACAAATAAACAATATTTATTTACAAATATACAAGTTTTACCAACAAAGTTGGGGCTGAATTCATCTCTCTCAACATTTATGCATGTTTTACATTCCTCACTCAGAACGAGGCTAAGGATGCATGGATGTAAACAAAATATCCTCAGTTGTTTTGTATGAATAAGAGTTAAAATGGCAGCAAATAATTCACACTGCTGTGTCCCTTTTTGTGAAAAGTATGTTGATAATATATCTAAATGAGATATGGGAGAAACAATTCATTTCCATAAAATTCCAAAACATTAAAACACAGAGAAAGAAGTGGCTAATTGCTATTAATAAGAGCAGAATGCAAGCTCTTCCAAGTCTGTATATTTCTCTACTTTGTAAATTCTACCTATCTGATAAATCTCAAATGTAAACAAGTACTGGTTCAACCTCTACAGATACAGTTGAAATTTTAGGTAGAAGAAAATTTCACTAATTGTCAAATGTAAGGGAATTCAATGAAACAGAATTTAATTTTGGGAATCAGAAAACTTCCTCACCAAAGTCCATTGAACTTAAAATTTTCAATAGAAATTAATATTCACTATTTAAAGCTGTTAGTTAAATTAGCAATTAAATTAATTTTTAGCCAAAATTTAAACTTATACAGTACACAGTCATATCCTTATCACAGATCAAGGTCTTTAGGAAAGTCTTCTTTTTCCCCACAAAAACATAGGGGTCACTCTCATTATACATGTAAACTATTTTATTTTGATCTGATGAAATATCCAGGGACTTTAAATAAGTAGACATTAGCTTAAATTTATTAATAATCAATACACACCGCTACTTCAAAATAAAATATTCTTCATGCAATTGTCTAAGAGTATTATGTATTTTAAGATGACTGCAGCAACAGTTGATTTCACTACTTTCTGAGTAGCTGAAATTTGTTGAAGATTAAGAATCTGCTTTAATGATACCACAAAAGAAATATTGTTATTCATTCTATCCATCATTGGAAGTTGTGGATATTTATTTCCATCAGAGATATTAATCACTTTGTTGTAAAGTCAGTGGTGAACCTTTTGAAAAACTTCCGAACTTGGACTGTGCATGGTTAACTCAACTGGTTTTTGCGCCTTAGAGTCCTCTTGTATGGATAGATTAAGCACTATAAAGGTCCAATTAGAATTGGTTTGCTGTAAGGCTGGAAGTATCATACAACTGATTTAAGAAACTTAGAGCTCATGTCTTTCATACTCTCTGTCATAACTTTATGTTTTGTATAACTGCCTACTTGTAGAGACCAAATTTCTAGTGATTTTATCTTATTATCTTGGGGCTTGTGCCATGTTTGGGGTTTGGATGTACAAACACCATCTTTGAAAACTGCAAGATAATTGAGCATTTTGAATTCCACAAACTTATACAATGAAACAATGACATGACCACATGCACCTTTCTGGCAAATTGTACAAGAACAGAAGAGTTTTACAAGAGTTCAACCTACAAATAACATATTGTAATTGAGTTCTTTAATGTTCATATTATTCATAACCAGTAACTTTCATTTTAAAAAGCTATTAAACATAAATGAAATCTAAATTGGAAGTTTATGTACTCCCTGAGGTCAGTAAAAATGATGATTTTAAACAACAGGCGAGCCTACATTTTGCTACATTTTGATGATGATTGATTGTAACCAATAAGTAATAGGCAAGATAGTTAAAATTACTCAAGACACTTTTCAGAATTCCATTCCATACATTATGTGTCTGTTACTGATTTACTAACAGAAATATTATGTGTGTGTCATTTTTCTTCATGCAGCTATAACGCTTTGAAGTTATTCTACAACCAGTGTCTGTGTCCTGAAAAGAAAATTTTTATATGGAGTGACCCCATCAGTTTACAAAAACTTCTTCTCCATAGACTTGCACAGACCAAATAAAAGTAGATATCAGTAAATATTTTAGAGTTTGAGTTAAAAAAAGTCTTCAGTACACATATTATGTTATACTTTTTACATATACTGATACATACCATTCAAAGTGAGTGATACCTGCAAAGATAATCTTAAATCAGTCATTTTAAGTTCAATTTATGCTTTCAATAAATAAAATTATATTTCTAGATATTAGACTTAAAGGACTTAAATAATTATACTTATTGGAGAGTAAAGTTTCTTTTCATTCCACACAGGTACTGGATACTGTAGATTAAGTTATCTATTTGCATCTAGTTAAAATGATGTCAAATATACACTTACAAACCTTGTCTAAACTCTTCATGTAAAACTGTTTTTGTTTTACCTTTTATAAATCCTTAACTGAAATATTTATATCATTTGTCAATATGATTAATACCTGATGATTTTGATGTATCTTGTACAACTTCTAACACAAAACTCAAAAATACGTCCTTCGTCAAGTCTCCAGCTGATGCTGTTGTCGATCTGTATGATCAATATGTACATGATTTGAGTGATGTTCTGGATAGGCATGCACCTCTTATATCTAAATTGACGAAAAAGGAGTCCGCCGATTGGATGTCTGATGATTATCGACGTGCAAAGTCCCTTAGGCGCCAACTTGAGAGAACCTGGCGTAGGGCTAAAAGTACACTTAACAGGAGTAGGCTTCGTCGCCAGATTGCTCGGTGCAATGCACTTGTAAATAAAGATAAATCAGACTACTATAGCAAACTGATCTCAGACAATAGTCATGACTCTCGAAAACTTTGGCGTGAGCTCCATAAGACCCTGAACAGGGTTTCTGATGCCACACTTCCATCTCATGAGTCCGAAAAGTCATTGGCTGACCAGTTTGCCTCCTTCTTCACCAACAAAATTAAGAAGATTAGAGATAATTTTGCTTCTTCTGGCACTGAATATGATGTTAACCCTCCTTCAGATCCTCCCCAAATTACTGTCTTTAGGCAAGTTTCTGAAGATGCTGTTGATAAAATAATTAAAGCATCACCAACAAAATCATGCCTGTTGGACCCTCTGCCGACATTCCTGATTAAGGAATGCATTGATATATTGCTACCATCCCTTACAAAGCTGGTCAACTGCTCACTCATGGAGGGATGCGTTCCTGATGCCTTCAAATCTGCTGTGGTCACTCCACTTATTAAAAAGCCAAATCTTCCCTCAAATGACCTTAAGAATTATCGCCCTGTATCAGGTCTCAGTTTTATATCTAAATTGGTAGAACGTGTGGTTGCTAAGCAGCTGTTAGAACATATTAATGCCAATAACTTAGACAACCCGTACCAGTCGGCATATAAGGCGGGCCATTCAACTGAGACTGCTCTTCTCTACATAAAAAATGAGGTTCACTTATCATTGTCAAGAGGTGAATCCACTGCCTTGGTATTGCTTGACTTGTCTGCTGCCTTCGACACCATTGATCACTCTACTCTTCTGGGTTGTCTCCAAAACTGGTTTGGGGTCAGTGGCTCCGTTCTGAAATGGTTCACATCCTACCTAATGGACCGTTACCAATCAGTAAAAATTGGTTCTACTTTGTCAGATGTTTGTAAACTCCGATTTGGTGTTCCCCAAGGTTCTGTCCTGGGTCCTTTGTTGTTCTCATTGTACACTACCCCCCTCAGTTCCATTATCAGTAAACATAATGGAATAAAGTTTCATTTCTACGCAGATGATAGCCAACTTTATATACATTTATCCCAGAAGAATGCATCTGCTGCCTTTGAAAAGCTAAATAAGTGCCTAAATGATGTTAAAGAGTGGATGACAACTAGTAAGCTCAAACTGAATCCTGATAAGACTGAGTTTATCATCTTTGGTTCGAAGAGACAAAGGGATAAGTTGAAAGCATGTTTTCCAATTGATATCCTGGGCAACTCACTCTGCCCTGCAGATTCAGTAAAAAATCTGGGTGTGTGGCTTGATTCAGATTTCTCTTTGTCCAAGCATGTTCAGAAGGTCTGCAAAAGTTGTTTTGTTAAACTCCGTGACTTCAGACATGTCAGGCGGTTTCTTACTCATGATGTTTCTGTGCTTGTAGCCAACGCTCTTGTTAGTAGTCGGTTGGATTACTGCAACTCACTTTTCAGGAGCCTGTCCAAGTTCAATCTACGCAAATTACAGTGCATCCAAAATAGTGCAGCTAGAATTGTATCAAACACCAGTCGATACACCAGCATAACTCCTGTGCTAAAGAAACTGCATTGGCTTCCTGTTGAACAGCGCATTGTGTTCAAGACAGTCACACTTGTTTATAAGTATCTTCACACAGGTTTTCCCAGGTATTTTTCACCACATCTTTCTTCCTACAGCAGTTCTTATAGTACCAGGCGCAGTCAAAGTGGTGGTAATTTCCTAGTTATTCCAAAGTTCTGCCCCTCTGTTCATAAATCTGTCAAACAGTTTGGTAATAGTTTTGTGTTTGATGCTCCTACTGTGTGGAATACTCTCCCTGATGTGATTTGTGCCTCTCCATCCCTGGCCTCCTTCAGAAAACAGCTTAAAACCTACCTGTACACCAAAGCATATCCACCTAGCCTGAATCATCCTCCTGGCGTTCTCCGTGGTGTTCGACCCCTGTTATGTCCCTGGACACAGAATTTTGTTGACTGCTTTTTGTTTTGTTGCGCCTTAGAGTCCTCTTGTTTGGGGAGATTAAGCACTATAAAAGTCCAATTAGAATAGAAAAGAAAGAATAGAAAAACAGTGTGTAACAATGGGACTACAGTTAAGCTAGCATCCATGTTTATTTGTTTTGATCCATGCATACTTAGCCTCGTTTTGGGTGTGGATGATGTCATTCTCAGGTAATATTAAGAGTAGTGAATTGGCACACTTAAAGTTCATAGGTTTACATGTTTAATAACAGTTTAATATTCACACTAAATAGTTACTTCATATCAGATAAAACAATAATAATCAAAACAGGAAAATCCTATGCAGAAATATCAGTTATAGAAAATAACTAGAACCACCTAATAGAACCACCTAAAGAAAATCACATCAGAAAACCTACTGCATGTGAATTACCCTTAGCATCTAGTACCTATACAATGTATCTACCACATTAGTTCATCTATCGCTAAGCACAAGTTCAGTACCTCGTGTAACTTCAACAGGTTTTACCCCATTTATTTCTCACATATCTGACACCTAGAACTGAAATTAAAAGAATGCATTGAACCATACATCTATAGTGAACATTCCATCAACAATGACACCACAACTAAAAATAACAATACCTGCAGGTTTTACCCTGGCAGTATATCAACACACTACCATAGTCATAGTTCACCCAAAACTGTCCTGTAAAAGAACAAACTACTACCAATTATACACAGTTCCTAAAATTTGGCAAACTGCCTTCTTCCTGAAATATAAAGATTACATACTTAGATTAATTCAAAGTTCTGCAGAGCTCTGTGACTATTAATTCATTATTGAAATACTCTCAGGTTTTATCCTAGAGAGTCTGATTTTATCTCAAATAAACACTAAACCTATATTCTAAGCTCTACTAGAATATGCAGGTTTTACCTGAAGTAAAATACAAGATATCAGGTTTTACCCTGGCATCCTGTTCCTTCCCCTCGGCCAATTCAGCACAGACTGAAGGGTTACACCCCCTTATATACATGAGAGTTTCCCACCAAAACTCCTGTGTTTCCCACCAAAAGTTCTGTTTCCCACCAAAACACTTGTTTTTAACTCAACCCTGACTGGATTAGAGCTCTCAGTCTTTCCCCAGAAGTTGAGGAGACAACATTCTGTTCACACAACAATATCAACATGTGACAGTACAAGTACACATACAATAATATACAGGATAAATATTCACATAATTCAAGTAACCCCCTTTATAATTGTCCAACATAATATCTACAGTTAAATAAACATAAATAACCTGAAATACAGTGTCATTTATGCTTCATTATCGCCAATTATGCAAATATAACATCTACAGAATCTTCAATTTTCAACTTTTGGGATAAATGTATCTAATTTCTGGGGTCAGAAGGGACACAGGATATGGGGCAAGTTGACCCATAATTTTTGGTGTGAGTTGGCACTTGGGGCGAGATGTACTGTAAGCGCACTAGAGCCCAAGAGTGAGTAGATTTATAACTATATTTGTAAACATGTGTTGCAGTGTGAATATGTAGTTTATTTAATGTGGGTATTAGCTTTGAGAACTTAGTAGGCTGAAATGTATAAATTACATCTGAAATCGGGATATCTTTGGAGTTTTTGGCCGGTCCTGCAACTTTTTCTTGCCCAAGGCCCTGCGGTCCTACAAGATATTTTGCTAAGCAGTCAACACTGAACCTAGCCCATTGATGCTTAACTTCAGTGAGCACACAAATAGTCATCACTCTGTGCAAAAATTTCTGAATGTAAGAGGCAAGGACATATGTATGGTAAAAAGGTCAGAGGATGTGTCCTTTTAGGTATTGGACGACCAGAGAGGAAAATTCAGAATACACGGGCAGGTGCTGTCAATGTCATCAAAGCCCAGAGACAAAAGGACATATGTATGGGCTAAAGCCAAAATTTATTTATTTATTTATTTAGGGTTTTACGTAGCTTTGAACACTGTACAGGTCATGTCACGACGGGTAGTTGGAAGGGCAGAGGAAACCAGTACATACAGTTCGTCAGGGTTCTGTACTGTAAACTGCCGACCAACGGCAAGCAACTACCAGCTTTCCCCCTGGAGGCTGTGCCGAGGATCAAACCCCGGCCTCAGAGGTGGGAGGCGAGAGTGTCTCCACTCTGCCACCGTGGCCCCTGGCAAAATCTGAAAGGACATGTATCCTTCTAGCTATTGGAGTGTTGTCAATGTCATCAAAGCCCAGAGACATAAGGACATATGTATGGGATAAAGCCAAAATTTATTTATTTATTTAGGGTTTTATGTCGCTTTGAACACTGTACAGATCATATCACGATGGGTAGTTGGAAGGGCAGAGGAAACCAGTACATACAGTTCGTCAGGGTTCTGTATTGTAAACTGCCGACCAATGGCAAGCAACTACCAGCTTTCCCCCTGGAGGCTGTGCCGAGGATCAAACCCCAGCCTCAGAGGTGGAAGGCAAGAGTGTCTCCACTCTGCCACCGTGGCCCCTGGCAAAAGTTGAAAGGACATGTATCCTTCTAACTATTGGAGTGTTGTGGAATGTCATCAAAGTCTGAGACAAAAGGACATATGTATGGGCAAAAGGCAAATGGACATATGTCCTTTTAGCTATTGGAGAGCAAAGAGAGGCAAAAATTCAGAATGCATGGGTAAATTTCATCAAAGTCCGGAGAAAATAAATGAAAAATGTGATCTGTAGAAGCGCACACGCTTAACAAATATGGAGTAAACCCCCACACCTATACATTTGATGCATTTAAGTGTTGTGGCCTTTGAGAGTTAAAACAGCATGACGATTGAAAATCAGAAGACATTTGGACTCATTTTACTTCAACCAGTGGAACAGCCAATAAAGTCTCCTCGAACTTTCAATAGTTAATTACAAATACTACACCAGATGGAGTTTTGCCAGATAAAGATATTATTTATACTATGTCTACTTGGCAACATTCCACAGTGGGATTATAACGAATATATTATCACATTTTGGGGCCGTGCCACTTTTCCATTAAAAAGTTGAACATTTCAATGCTTTATCACAAGCTATGATGTTATGCATACATATGTCAAAGGTTCAACATAGTAGTAGTAGTTACCTCTGGTTGCTTGACTAGGCTGATATCTTGAAGGATTGTAACAAGGCTAATTGTACTTACTAATCTATTAATATGTTTCAGTGTACCAAAGTTGTAGGAAGAATCAACTCCAACCTGAACTATTTATATGATAAATCATCTTTTCATCATGTGGTCTTCTCCTCCTGCACCCAAAAATATATTTACTACAAAAGCTCCAGTGCTTAAAAAGTTTTGGCTTTTAATCGACAGACTGTCGCCATGTTCGTTATGGTTTTTAATGCAACTCATGACAACATGGGGATCCACTTACTCCTTGTCTCATTATATCTGTCACTCTTAACAGAGACTAAAAGCACCAACTTTGATTTGTTACACAGTAAATAGTGCAACATATGTGTACTGCAAACACTGCACAATGTAAAAGTATATAGGTCGTGTAAGGTGAAACACAATGCATATAGCTCACATTTAGAATTTTATTCACCAGAACAAACTGGTTTCCCACCTCTCGGCTCCTGAAATCAATTTCTATCCAAAAGCTAAAGTGAAAAGTCAGCTAATTATTTTGGAAGGCCAAATATTCCCTGAAGCTTTGTATAAAATATTGAGAAAAAGGATAAGTAGTAATCAGTTAATAAACCAATGAAAGCAAACTTATTTTCTATATGTGGTAATTCAGTTAATATTACGTATACAATTAAAGAGACAATTAGGGAGACAATTAAAGGGTTTATTTTAAGACCTCTTTCACATAGATGATGCTGCTGGATATTAAATGAAAAAGCATACTTTGGAACAAATATTTCAAGTGAAGGATAAAAATTTACTAAGATTCACTGAGATTTAAAAGTGTGCTTCTCATTACAGATGACAACAAGAACAAGTTTGAAGACTTAGGTGAGAAGATCAATACAGTAGAAAGCACAGTTGGGGAAGTCAAGACACAACTGGGACAGGTGGCAGAAGGTAAGTGACGCTGCACACCATTACCACCCTGTAACAGCTCTGGATGTGCAGGGGTTGGTTGTTGGTGAAATGAGACTCAAGCTTAACTAAAAGCTTTATTTCCTATCTACATATAGTAGACTACCATGACAATCAATGAACAATCAGCACCAGCAGTTGTCTCCCATCATTCACCAGAAAATACACCTATACAAATAATAATAAATACCATTATAATGACGGGAGCTGGACGAATCGGCCCTTTACCAAATCGGCCCTTGGCAAATCGGCCCCCTAAAAAGTCGGCCCTAGGCATATCGGCCATCTAAAAATTCAACCCTCTGCAAATCGGACCCCAGTTGAATATGTTTGTAAGTATAAGTTATTTATAGAATAGTGTGATTAACACACATCAAAAATAATTGGATGCTGTTATCAATCCCTTTAACCTATATCTTTTGTATTCTTGTTTATGTCAGAATTATTAAAATTGCAATTATATTAAGTGCATAGCCTCTGCTGATGGGATATTAACTTCTGTGATGTTTTAAGAGCAATTGGCCTTTAATGTATGCTACTGTATGGGGGCAGAGGGGTTATTAAGTTTTGTGATGTTTTAAGTGCAATTAGCTTTTAATATGTGCTACTGCTTGATTAGTATCTGTTCTAACAATCCCTCTGCTTAGACATTAAACTGTTTTGTAACTCTTGTGATCATTTGAGAATAATTGACTTTAAGTCATTATTATTTGTGTGATATTTGTATAAGTTTCAGACTGAGCTGAATAATCTTTATGTTCATATTTTATTTTAACTTTAGGAATGACATTGTTATTCCTAAATATTTACTCAGATTTGTATGCATTTAACATCTAGGGGCCAATTTGACCAGAATACTTTTTTCTGGTGGCCGATTTGACTGGGGCTGAATTGGTAAAGGGCCGAATTGTCTATGATTCATAATGATGGAACTGCTGGATACACATAAATGTTAACTCACATAAGAAATTAATTACTTTATAATAGAAATACCATTTTACATGTTCATCACAGCCAATCATAAATCACGTTTATATTACATAAACTTTTTCAATATCCATATTAAATGCAATGACTGAAAATGTAAATAAACAACTAAATGAACATACATAAAACTACTTAAATTACAGCTACAACTACAAGTCCTTACCTGACTGACCTGAATAATAATTAACCTTTCAAATAATCATACCAAAGTACACAAGTTACATATTGCTTGAATCTTAATTGAATAATAAATAAGATTTATCAGTAACCAATAATTAAACTACAGGACTGACTATCAGCAGCATTATAGAAATTAACACAAACATCAGATTATAATCAATTAAGGTCAAAGTATCTTTGTACTAAGACACAACATATGAAAAGGACTATTTATGACATAATCACTGTCATACATTATTCAATCATTCCCAACATACAAACACTCATAGCATATCACAAACTTGCACACAGCTTTCCTGAACTACAGTTCCATACTAATCATCTCAAATCACTCTGTAACAACAAACACACAAAGGTTCTCTCTCCTTGCCTTCTTAAACCCAACAAAGGACAAACCGTGCCTTTTTCTCACTTCAAAACACTTGTAATACTTCAGCTGTACAAATAAACAGCCGTTCAATAATATAAACAATCGAGCGATAAACCCTAAAACATTGTTCTCGCGACCACACTGTGACATATTTCCCTACGTCAGGAAATATCATCCTGACATTTGTTTCCCTCATCACATCAATCAGATCTGATGATTCCAATAACATGACATAATTGAGAAACTTTATTAACCTTCTCACCCTAATATCAACTTTCTCCAGTTGTCAATGCTGTAAAACTAGAAACACAGAGTCAGGAAAATTAAATCAACCACAATGATACACTATAAATGTGAAATTTAATTAAATGACAAAACATTTCACAATTTAACTTTCAACAAATTAATGATTGTTTTGTTCAATCACTGAAATTCAAAAGAATCTCAGACAAAACTAAAATTAAAACAACTGCATTACCTGTCTTAGAAAATTTACTTTTCTTTCTGCATCACCTGGTACATATGATGATTGTCTGAAATTATAAACAAAATCTTTGCCCAGATCTTTTGATCTTAACCTACTAGATCTCCTAGGAGCCGATTGAGGAGTCTTGACCTCACCAAGAAAACTTTCCTGTGTATCCATCTTCTCGGCCTCAGTAACTGCCTCCGATGTTACTTCCAACACTAAATCCTCTTCTTCATCAATTCTTTCCTCATCCTAATCAATTTGATCATCTTCAACTACTTCCTCTTCATCATCAATTCTTTTGTCATCCTCTTCAATTTTATCATCTTCAACTACTTCCCCTTCATCATCAATTCTTTCCTCTTCTATTTCATCATCTTCAACTATTTCCTCCACTCCAGAGAATTCACTCTGTGAGTCCAATTCAGGATAAATATCATCTGTGCTATCATTAACTTTCATATCATTACTAATCAAGGTTTCTAGTACACTTGAAATGTCTATTACTTCACTATCATTCCTCAACTCCTGAACTTCCATGCCCAACACTCCTAGGTGCGGGTGTTGGAATATCCCTACCCATTGACATCCTCAATGGGTGTGCCACTGGAAATGGTCCAACAGTAAGCATTGCTTTATCCAATGTCTGACTTGAATCCACAGAAGAGTCAGATAACCCAGTATTCATACTATGTGTAAGCGTTGTGACTGAAACTTCACTGACATTTGATGGAGTCCATGGTAGCGGCTGTAATAAATTCCTGTGTACTACTCTAATCTTTTTTTATCCTTGCTCGAACCTTACTTCATAAACAGGAATGTTTCCCGCTACCACATAAACTTCTTTACTCCACTAATCTGCTAACTTGTTTGTCCCCTTCAAACCCACATTCTGTAGGAGTACTCAATCCCCAATTTCCAAGACAGCACCTTGGACCTTACTATCATAAACTGTTTTATGACCCATTTGATTGGACTTCGTTGCAGACTCAGCAACTTCAAAAGCCTTCTTCAACGGATTTCGAAGAGAAGCAACATACTGATCTACATATGTAGTATCCTGGTCTTCACTTTTCCTAACACAAGATCCACAGGAATTCTGGGATGACATCCAAACATTAGCTAATACAGAGAAAATCCTGTTGTATCATGTATTGTACAGTTGTACGCATGTACCAGTGATCCAATATGACTCATCCAGTTCTGTTTCTGAATAGGTTCCAATTTTCCTAACATACTCAACAAGGTGGAGTTGAATCTTTCAGCCAATCAATTTCCCAGATGATGGTATAGTGTTGTCCTAATTTTTTCAATCCAAGCAATCTTACAAAGTTTCTCGAAATTTCTTCCTTGATCGCTGTGCAATTTTTTAGGGAATCCATAATGGGCGAAGTAGTTCTCGAAGAGTACTTTTGCAGTCGTCTTTGCAGTTTCATTCCATGTAGGGTAAGCTTGGGAATATTTGGTAAAATGATCTGTAACCACAAGAATGCTTTCCACTTCTTTTGAAGGTTCCAACTTCAAAAAATCCATACAAACCAGTTCTAATGGTTGTGTAGTGGTAGTACTAACCAAAAGAGCTCCTTTCTTTGGGTACATCTGTTACAATGGGTGATGATCTACAATTGACTTGTGCATTCCAAAGCAAAAGTATCTTTCACGTAGCAACTCAAGTGAACGATTACACCCCAAGTGACCCATCTTGTCATGCACATGATTCAAAGCCACTTGCTGAAACTTTTTGGGCAACACCAGTTGTCTGCATTTTGCCATTGAAAGATTTTTCCTTTCTTTCCACAGCAACCTTGCTCCAGCCGAAAAATCACTCTCCAATTCCAATTCAACTTTTAGAGCGCTTAATCTCTGCCAAAGTGACAGACTCTAAGGCACAACATCATAAGCATAGTCACAAAAATCATTGTCTTTATCCGTAGCAATGGTTGACATCACGGAGAATGCCATAAGAGGTGGAAATTACTAAGGAGGATAAGCTTGGCAGAATAGGTATGCCTTGAGTTTTTTCTGAAGGAAGCAATAGAAGTGGCAGATCGTACATCATCAGAAAGTTCATTCCATATTTTGGAAGGATTATATGCAAAGCTTAAACCAAACTGCTTTGTGGATTTGTAAATAGATGGTTGGTATTGAGGAACATGTAGAATTATACCATCAGATTGACTCAACCGAGTATTATAGGCACATTGTCTAACTTTGAGAAATGGGCTGAAATATTTTGGACATTTAGTATGTCAGTTCCTTATGGGTAGCCAATGAAGGGCTTTTCTTATTGGAGTGGTATAAGAAAGACATGTGGCTCTACAAACAATTCTGGCCAGACTGTTTTGTATGCATTGTAGCTTGCGTAGATTAGCAACAGATAGACCCTTAAACAAGGAGTTACAGTAGTCAAGCCTACTCCCCACAAGTGTGTTTGCAGCCATAAGAGCAGCATCACAAGTCAAGTAATGTCAAATTTGTCTAAGATCCCTCATCTGGATGAAACAAAGTTTACATACATTTTTAACATGTTTGGTGAGGGAAAAGTCTGAGTCAAACCAGACACCCAAATTCTTAATGGCATCTGAAGGTGTCAGTGATTCACCCAATATATTTACTGGAAAGAATGGGTTAACTTTTCTTGTTGAGACTTGGAGCCAAATATAATAAGATCAGTCTTATCGACATTCAGCTTTAGTTTATTTGCACACAACCACAGTTTGACATCTTCGAGGCACTTTCCTAGCCGATCGAAGGCAAATTTTGCATTTTTGTGTATCAGCTGGATAAACAGCTGGGTATCATCGGCGTAGAAGTAAAATTTGACATCTGGATGTTTAGAGATTACTTTGCTAAAAGTTGTGGTATACAACGAAAAAAGAATAGGACCAAGAACTGAACCTTGTGGAACACCAAACTTAAGCTTTCTAGCCTCAGAGAGAACAGAGCCAATCTTGATGCATTGGGTACGATCAGAAAGGTATGACTTGAACCAGTCAAGGCATCTACCCCCGACACCGAACCATTTTCTTAAGCAATCAAGGAGTTTGTCATGATCAATGGTGTCAAAAGCTGCAGATTGATCAAGCAGCACCACAGCTGTGGCCTCACCTCTGGCTAGAGATAGGTGAATCTGATTCTTTATAGACAAAAGAGCTGTTTCAGTTGAATGGCCACGTCTATAGGCAGATTGATTCTCATTTTCCAACCCATGGAGAGAGATATGGCTGCTGAGTTGTGAGGCAACTACACATTCCACGAGTTTAGAGATAAAGCTCAGCCCAGACACAGGATGATAGTTTTTGAGATCATCTTTTGATAAAGAAGATTTCTTTATCAGTGGAGTGACAACAGCACTTTTGAAGCCATCTGGGACAGCACTTTTTGACAAAGAACAATTCACAAGTTTTGTGATAGAAGGAAGCAGTATATCAAGGCAATCCTTAACTAGAAAACTAGGCCAAGGATCCAGGAGAGACGATTTTGTAGGTGAATTTTTGATTACCTTTGCAATATCATCAGGAGAGGCATCATCAAATTTGACAAGTCCTGGCGGATTCACAGGAGATGGCAAGGAAAAGGATGAAGAACTGGAAAAAGTCTCTCGGATTTTAGCGATCAGTTGTTTTTGTGAACTATTTGATGGAAGAGCCTTGTCAGGGATACGGTGTAAGGCAGAACGCAGAACTTGCCACAGTTTTTTAGGGTCATCACCATTTTCATTGACAAGAGCTCTGTAATATGTGGCTTTGTCTTTATTGGCAAGTGAATTACATCTGGCAATTTGTTTGCGGAGCCTTGCATTCAAACTGTCGTCGGATGGATTTGGCATTTTTGTAGGTGTCTGATAGCCACTTTGCTGGCTCCTTGGCAAGACAGCGAGTAACCTCTGAAGCATGTTTGTCCAGAAGGTTGGAAGATCATTAGTGTATTGATCATACAGTTTTTTCGCAGTGTCACCCGGACAAGCAACAAAGGAACAATTGCACAAGTCATTGCATAGAGTGTCCATGTTTATTTTACGATATCTCCTGTAAGTCACTCTGTTAGGTTGTGAGTTAGCAGTTGTTGGAGTTTCAACTTGGCATTTGATCATTGCATGGTCGGAGAACACAGAGGGATCGTGAATTCACTGATGACGGAAAGCATCTTGCATTTGTACTAAACTAGCCAGTCTGAAAGATCGAGGTAGTACGGAGCCCACAAAATAGCCCTTGACCTGTACTTTATGGTTGGACGTACTGATGAGGAAAAGACTGATCAATACCAGACAGCGTGTAAGGTGCATTTTTCCGAACTCCAGAGCCTTAACATACAAAAGGACTGTGGGGAGTCTAAAATAAAAATGACCTTATAGCTAGTGTCCACTAAGCTTTACAGTTGGTTCAGTCAACTAACACTCAAGTCAATCTTTGTCCTGTGGGTGTCTCATAGGCACCCTAACTACCCCACTGGAGCCACTGTAAAGAAAACAAAAAATAAAAAACCCTTAGAGGGGCCTGCAAAACATAGGAAAGCCTTATTGGGACCTAAATAGATGGAAATTCTGGAGTATAGTGTTGTGCAATAATTTGTTGTGAAAGGAATGTAGAAACACAATGTGAGAGAACTTGGTTGTTGAACGATAATTCCCTGTAGTGGGCGATAATACCCACAAATATCAAGACATGGAAATATTATTGTAAATCAACAGAGACAGACTCCCAACAACAACCATATGAAATAAAATCAATGTAAAGACAGAATACCATCAATAATATATGAAATATATGTATATAGTGATGGAAATAAATCAATATTTAAATTTTCGGCGTCTCCGTGATGGATCCGTACTAAAACTTCAACACTCTCCTTCAGCCTTATTAGTTAGTCCAAGATCCAAATCATGCAATGAAAAAAGACTTTTCCAGCTGTTCAGAAATTCATTAACTTCCTTCTGCTGTTTCTCATCTGAAGTATTTTGAATATGCGCAAAATGGTGTAGAAAGTCAGACTGTGTTGAAGTTTCCCCTTCCTCAGAACCATCCTGCTTCAGTTTTGACACATCGTCCATACTGTACAGTTCACACATCCTAGCCTTTGCAGGTATTGTCACCATCTGATCCAACTGATGTCTGTCAAATCACGGTGATGCATCCATTAGGCGGAATAGTCAATTGGTTTGGAAGTTGTAAGCAGACCAAGTGAATCACTTGCATTATCCAAAACCTGTTGTTTAGCAATGTTAGCAACTGCTATCTTCAAAGCAGAATCACATGCCATGGGTGCATGCTCAATGCATCCTATAACATTGGTCCCAATCAACACGGGTACGCGTTCATGATAGAGTGTATCAGGAACAATTAGCATCAATGCATTCATGGGGCTGCTCAACCCCTTGAAACTGACTTCAACTTCAGTGAATCCACTGTAAGGAAGCTTATGTCCACTGTCCACAACTGCCGGTACCTCATTTGCCTTGCCAACAATAATCGTGACTTTCTCATAAGAGCTTAATGTTCCTGAGCCAGACCACTCTTGGGGAGTTTAAATGGCATCTCTTGGCAATATTCCCAAACTTATGGCACTTGTAACACTGAATGTCTTTCCAATTCTTCCTCAGTACCTTTGGTCAGGTATTTCCTTGTGTCTGTCCAGCTCCAAATAAATCACCACTGGACGGCAAAGTTCCAGGACCAGGATTGGTAATGGTCTTATCAGCAATCTTCTTTGCCAAACTGGAAAGTCTCTGTAAAATTTCATCCAAACCCTTCTAAAAACATGATGTAGGTTCTGTAATCATTTGCTGTTGTTGAGCCTTCAACTTTGCAAACTTGAATTCGGAATCAATTTTCTGAGCCTCAATGATAAATTATGGGCTTCCAGCAAAAGCATCAAACTTATGCCTCAACACATTCTTAATGTTGTCATCAAACAGTCTGGTCCAGAATTGCGTATTGAAAACAATCCCATAATTATCAGGCAAAATAACAGTTGCATCCTTCCGGATGATATGACTAGCAACATCCTTGACTCGGGAATATCAATCAGTGATGCCTTCTCCTGCCATCTGTTCCAAACTGTAAGACTGAGCTAGAAGAACATTTGGTGGATCCACATCCCCAAACATCATTTCAAATCTGGTAAGGATATCAGATACTGTTGCATTCTCGCCCATATGTAACACAATCTCCTGAGCTTGACCTTTGATGGATCTCTTTATGGCAGTAAGAACCATTCCAATTGGGCATCCTTGATTTACCAGGCACTGAACATCATGGCTAAAATATTGTATAAAGTTAGCATACAAGTAACCACATACCTCAAGTGTTGGCATAGGTAAATGTCAAACTATCACTCGATCACTCTGAGAGTGCAAGCCACAAAATTATAATTTTCGTATGATATTATCTCATATGACTAGAACACAATAATAGTGAGAATATTGTCACACAATAAAATCTAGGTACTATCACAGTAATGATCCAACAAACTTACAGGTTAGAATATTTTTACGCAATAAAAATGTTAGCCGTACAAAATTACAATACTAATAGTTTTGCGCAGTAAAACGTACCACACCAGTGGAACCAATGCACCAAAATAAATAATGAAGTAAGATCAGGTGGATAACTTGGCACAACAGATACTTACCAAAAATATAACATAGTATCCACTGTCAGTATCAACTACAACCAACGACAAGTCAGTCACACTTGAATATGATTACATTCAATTCTTAATCAACTTAACCAAAAGTCATAACATGACATGCAAATGTATTTCAACAATCACTAATTACAAGTAATCACAACTGACAATCATAATCCAGTCAAATCATTAGTACCAAAATTTAAAAATCAATCAGTCCATTACTATTCGTCAGTCATAACCATGTAAATCAAATCACACAATTACAATAACAATCAATAAGATTTGATTACTGTAATTATTCAAATCACTTGTAAATCACTACAATTCAGTTACCCATCCACTACATAATTACTGATAGTTACAGTCACAGGTTAACTTAATAACATGCATCAATTCAGAACACAAGAATAAAACAAAACAATACAAGACGACAAAATACCAGTTCAAACCAATTACCAAATTCAATAAAGAAAGAATTTACTATCTATGAATAACCCAAGATCAAATACTATTTCAAACTAGAAAAATGTTTTTGCTGACAAAAACGAAGCGGCCCTGATGAAAAAGTGCGAAGTAATCTGTAAAAGATGTCAAGATATGCATGATAAGGAATAGAAAATGTAAAGTTTATTGCATTGTGTATGTTACTATATTTAACAAATTAAAGAACGACCACAGCTTCGCAGAAGTGAAATTGTAGGTGTGAAATTTACTGCTCAAAAGAATGTATGTCCGATGCGCGGAAAAAATGCCCCCTGGAAAAAATTCCTCCTAGAAAATATGTCTCCTAGGAAATATACCTCCTAGAAAGAATGCCTCCTGAATATTTTGTGACCAGGAAAAATACCTCCTAAGAAAAAAAGTTCTTTCAAGTATCATAACACTACAGGTTCACATTACAACTTCAGAGGCATCTTCATTTTTCGACTTGAGTCTTATAGTCGCCAATGCCTGCCAAAAATTCACAGTATTTTACCCATTTTGCTTAGCTGTACAAAGGTATGTAAGTTTCTCTAATAAGGTTTTGCTGGTGCTTCTCACTCTTTTCATCCCTGGTTTCCATTATGACAGGTGTTGTGTTTTTCTTGTAATTACATTTCTGCCCCTCCTAGTGCATCTAACTGCGATCAACTCCTTACAGAGGGGATAACCTATGTTGTAATTTGATAAGAATGCATATTGTAAGCCATAAAGGCCACAACTATTTCATCAAGAAACCTCACAGCCATAAATCCTGCTTTTAAACTGGTCCAGAGTACAGCTGGAGGGATACCCTTTCAAGAAGATATTTGTAATTTGTACTTCGTGATAGTGTACGTTCTGGTTTTGACTGTACATATTTGAAATTAACATGTTTTTGATATTATACGTTGTAGGTTTCATATGTAACATGATTACAAGTTGAAATAACTTTTTGTTCTCAGGAGGCTTTTTTTTCCTAGTCACAAAATATCCAGGAGGCATTTTTTCCAGGAGGCATTTTTTCTGTGAGGCATTTTGTCCAGGAGGCATTTTTCCCCCGGATTCTGTATATCCTACATTCTTTGGGAATGTTCTCGGAGAAAAGGTCTCAAGTGTAAGGGTACACTGAGCACAGACATTTCTGTTCAAAATGTCATTGGTATCAGACTTAAGTATAAAACACTAATTGAATGCAGTGGACTAAGATGCTTAAGAACTATTGTTTAAAATTACTGATTGTGCTTCATCTAAAAACTTAACAAAAACACTAATAAAATCCAGTGAACCAAAGTGCTTAAGAGTTTTTGTTCAAGAGTTAATGATTTTGCTTCAGAGTTATTGTTTACAAGAAAAATCAAGTTACAAACAAGTCAAGCTATAGGGCTAGAAAAATGTTACTGGATTTATTGGGAAAGAAAAGTACGAGTTTATATATTGCAATATTTATGAATGATTTGGCAATTGAAATTAAAAGTCTAGGCTTAGGAATAAGAGTAGGAGATCATGATCCATTCCACAGTTCAATAATGCACAAAATTCAGACCAAACAAGTTACTGAACTTGTTGTAGCTGTGGAAAAAGTAGCCTAAGAACATATTTTAACAAAATGCTGTGAACACAATACTTTTCAAGTTATAACTGATTTAGTGCATGACTTCAGGAATTTGAATGCATTAAAGTTTCAAAAATTCATTTCCCACTTGACCTAAAATTAATTAAATGTAGAAGTCTAAGTGAAATGGAAGAAAGTAAAAGAAAACAATGTACATTCGAAAGAACAGCATAAATATTCCACTTTTTTGTTCCACTTTTGTTTCACACACACATATATATATCTCTATCTGTCATCTATGCCACAGAAAAACACTCTCTCCCTCCATCCACCTTTCCGACCCCCACTGAGGCCATTCTTTTTTTCACTTGCTTTTTATGTGCACTAAAGGGGAGTTGGGGGGGGGGGGTTCTTTCTGCATAGAACGACTTTCCATGAATTTGATAGAGATCACACAAAAGCAAATACAGAGTTGGGGGGAAGAAGAAGAAAAGGACAAGTCATTCATTTCCACTCAGCTGGAGATACATAAAATGCTGTACAAGAAAAACTGTTTATGAGAAAGTGTTTTTTTTCAGTCATCTTATATTGTGAAAGAAGTCAGGTCTATACATTTGACCAATTTACATAGTCTATGTGAACAAGTAGCTAGATCATCAACTCCTTCTGCAAAACAAAAGTTGTATCAATTGAAGCTTTTTTGCCAAAAAGGAAAAGTTATACCCCACAATTCCAAAAGAATGGAATCAGAAGAATGTGTTTTTTTAATCTGGTTAATATGTTAATAACCACATCAATGCATCACAAATACCTCATTTTTTTTCTTTGAAGATGTCATAACTTCATAAACAAGATAGCATAAATATTTTTAAGTATACATATGCCAGGTGTGGTTATAAAAGTGTTAAAATAAATGAGGAGGAAGCAAGAAGTATATATTTATCATGTTAAGTACAGGAATTTTAAGTGAAGTGTTATACAAAATCTTACTTAAGTATAATCAATGTCAAGTTAAACTGATGATACTGAACAATAAATCAGTTAGGGGCTGAAAACCCTCATTTTCACGTCAAGATGGCCATGACTGTACTTGTATTGGAACTCCAAGGTGGAAAGGAAATAAGAATGTCCTATTGTCATCTTTAAAAGTGTACAAAATTTAACTGAGCTCTGCTGAACAATACGATAGCTGGATATTAAAAACTCCATAATGTCACTGCAAGGTGACCATAACTTCATCCATATTGGGACTTTAAGGTGACCATATAATGAGAATGTCCCTTTTGTCATCCTTTATAAGTGTACAAAGTTTAGCTGAGGTCAGTTGAACAATAACATAGCTGGAGGCCGAAAACTTCCTTTTTTCACTAAAAGGTGACCATAACTTCATTCAGATTGGGACTTTAAGGTGACCATAAAATGAGAAAGTCCCTTTTCTCATCCTTTATAAGTGTACAAAGTTTAGCTCAGGTCAGTTGAACAATAAGATAGCTGAAGGCCAAAAACCTTTTTTTTCTGAAAGGTGACCATAACTTCATTCATATTGGGACTTTAAGGTGACCATAAAATCTGAATGTCCTTTTTGCCAACCTTTATAAATGTCCCAAGTTTTATTTGAAAAATGTACACATTGACTAAGCTCAGGGCTGAAAAACTCTACATTTTAAGTTTAAGATGGCCCTAACATTATTAATATTTGAATCATAAGGTAGTAAGAGTTTTCTTTTGATGTACCTCAATATCAATATATGTTTTTTTAAAAAGATGGAAAAATAAAGGGGCCAGACAGTTTTATTCCAATTTGATGACTTTAGGGGGGCCATAGCCCCAATAATATTAACAGTTTAAGGTCACCATAAAGTCATAAGTGAACTGGAGGGTTAAAACCCCCGTTTTGGTCATTAAGGTGACCTTAAGTTTGCAGATACAGAGCTAAAACTTCGGCATGTGAAAGATTATCAAAAAGCAGCTGAATAAGTTATTCCAACAAAACGCCGAAATCCTGACCGTTTTTGAGATACAGATCAACTACCCATTTTTTAAAAATTTACGAAAATACAATGCCTCCAGTTCAGGCATTTATGGTCCGATTGATGAGAAAATCCTTTCCGACCTTGAAAATTTGGTCTAGAATGTACCTGATAAATTTCATAGCACAGGTGTGTGTGTTTTTTTCCGAAACGCGATGACGGGGTGTTTTTGAGTGCTGCTTAAGGTTACCTTAAGTAAAGCTTAAGGTCTGCGCAACGTATTCCAAAAATTTTTCCCGCCCCTATAGTTTTTAAGAAAGATAAGAGGGAAAAAAAATTGAAAGGCCACGAAGTTATTCAAGGGAGACCATAAACCTGCGACGGAGGCGGTGATCAGTCGAACTTCGGTGAAAACAAATAAGCGTCCCTGACGGGCCGATTAACTAAGTTTGATCATAATTTTTTTCCACAAGAAAATGAATAAATAAGAACAACACCACAATGTTAACAATCAGAACAAGAATGTTTCAATAATTCCTACAAAATGTAACATAGCTGAGTGTACTGCATTTGAGTTACATTTAACGTACTCATTCACATGATCACTTGAATCAAGTTAAGTTATTTCAACTTTTCACACCACACAAACAACAAACTAAAATGTTTAATTCCAAATTTATGTTTCTTACAAGACATACGCAAAAAAAAAGCTTATGTGATATTATTCCCAAATAAATCCAATGTAAATAATTCAAAAGTTAACCCTATGAAATTTTCTTATGATTTATGTTTTAGATATGAACACTAGTGATACAAGACAAAATTTCCAATATTACCAATTTAAACCAATTTCCACAAATATTTCTATCACAAGTAAACTCAAACCACATTCACCCAAAAAAAACTAATTTTACCGAAATAATACACACTTAATTACACCACTTTGAAATATCCAATTTCCAATGCCCTAGCAAGTTACAAATATAAAAGGGGAATCGTATAAATCCGTAAAATTAGAAAATATCCCAGTTTCCAGTCCAATGATACCAGCTTATGATATCACAGTCACAAAATTAATTAAAATACTAAAAGATGCAACTGAATAATTACTACTGAAAAAAAAATATTAAAGTTACAGATCATTACTCACATATTCATCAAAACATGTAATAAGCTAAAACATTTGCTAGCAGTTGCCAACCTAATCCACAGAGGTCAATTACAAGTTCAAAACTCGAAAATGTTAACGGAAGTTACATAAGCTAAAATGTTCCTTCTTTCTTGATGGCTGTCGATGAAACTGTCACTTGACAAAAACAATGTACAGGTGTCGTTACTGGCATTGAATCAAAATGTAACATACATAATACCACACAGCATGTTCATATGAATTAAAAATACTGAGGATAAACTTCACAGATGAAAACCGCATCACTCGTCGAGCAAAAATCTGTCCAACTGGCACTGATGATCAAAAACTAAATAATACGAAAGGTCACTACTCACTCAGTCTAACCTGCAGAGCATGAGAATAGACTACTCACTGTGGAACGTGGAGCTGTACCAATGAAGCTGAACTACTGACAAGTACGTAGATCACCTCGACACTACCAACAACTTCCGCCAGCAAAAACGTCATCCCCACCAGTCAGCGGAGGCGTAAAAATACCATCACCACTGATTTGGAGTAGGAAGATATCACCACCACAGAGATCTAAGTTGAAATACCACACCGACAAGTCTCATTACGGTTTCCAAATGTCACCACACACTATTGCCACTCTGTAACAGTTGACAAATCAACGATGACAAATCAACCATGACAAATCAACGAACAATCAGCACCAGCAGTTGTTGTCCATCATTCACCAGAAAATTTACCTATACAAACAATAATAAACACCATTATAATGATGGAACTGCCGGATACACATAAATGTTAACTCACATAATAAATTAATTACTTTATAATAAAAAAAACATTTTACATGTTCACCACAGCTAATCATATATCACATTTATATTACATAAACTATGTCAATATCCATATTAAATACAATGACTGAGATGTAAATAAACAACTAAATGAACAAACCTAAAACCACTAAAATTACAACTACAAGTCCTTACCTGACTGACCTGAATAATAATTGATCAATCAAATAATCATACCAAAGTACACAAGTTACATATTGCTTGAATCTTAATCAAATAATAAATAAGATTTATCAGTAACCAATAATTAAACTACAGGACTGACTATCAGCAGCATTATAGAAATTAACACAAACTTCAGATTATAATTAATCAGGGTCAAAGCATCTTTGTACTAAGACACAACATATGAAAAGGACTATTTATGACATAATCACTATCATACAGTATTCAATCATTCCTAACGTACAAACACTCATAGCATATCACAAACTTGCACACAGCTTTCGTGAACTACAATTCCATACTAATCATCCCAAATCACTGTGTTACAACAAACACACAAAGGTCCTCTCTCCTTGCCTTGTAAAACCCAACAAAGGACAAACTGTGCCTTTTTCTCACTTCAAAACACTTGCAATAATTTAGCCGTACAAATAAACAGCCGTTCAATAATATAAATGATCAAGCAATAAACCCTAATACATTGTTCTCGCGACTGCACTGTGACATAAGTATTGCACCTTACAACTGCTTATTTTAAAAGTATGGACACTTTCAATACACATGTCACAAAAATTCTGACATTACAATATTTTACTACTTTCCTTGAATATCTGTTGCACCAAGCTGTTACACCAGACTAATGCAAGTACTTTATAATATCCATACAGTAAGTCAATGTTTATCAATGCATTAGGTGATTATATTTGATGAATAAAATGGCCCAGTAACTTCCAGGTTTTCCATTATATCTGTAATGTCAGCTTAGACTTGGGTTTAATGCTAGATCATGATAACCTCTGCAGTATACTGGTGTACAGCTGGCCCCAAAGCAATTTCCTATAAAAAATGTGATGTGATGAAGCTTCTATTTAAGAAAAAAATTATATATATATATTTCTTTTTTACCAGTCAATTTATTTACCCTTTTGTAACACAGTGCATTGGGACTGGGCAGGGGAGGGTAGCAAACCCACCATCAGTTCCCTTTTACAGTGCCATTCATATACAGTATGAAACTTTTCATGGTTGCAAACATATATTTTCAGACAAATACAAACAAATATCAATATAACTTATGAAAGACAAAAATGTTTTACATAAAACTCCCATCTGCCTGGGGACAGCCTCAGGTATAAGAGAAGGCTGACTAGCCAGTTTTACACATAATAATGGTGGATAAACAATTTTGATGCTTATATAACAAAACAAGAGTTGTGAACATAGAGGAAGCAAAGATACACAATACACAGAAAATTATACACCACAATACAACACATATGCATCGTCATTAAGAAAATATATATGAACCAGATCTGCGTTATTACTTTGAAATCTTTTGAAGTATGTTGGTCAGTCACTTTGTTTGCTTGTTTGTATGATTGTTAGCAATTTTAGAGCTAGGATTCTCATTTTTTCCTATAACATTGTTATTTGTCAGAATAGAGTATGGCTCAATATTGTCTAATTCGAGAGTATTTTTGCTATTTGGGCTACTAAGCTACCGCATTCACACATATGCTGTGAGGTTTCGAAGTGTGCCACTTTTATTTTTTGCATTGTAATATTATAAAGTTCAGCTCACCAAAACCAGTAAGCAGTTAAGCTAGCACTGAAGTCTTAGTGGAATCAAATGTGTCAAGTCCATGATTTCCAATACTATGGTCTTATATTCTACAACCAATGAAGTCTGACAGGTGGCAAAGACTGAAAGTAAGTGCTTCAATAGTATGAGAGAACAAGGTTTGAACATGGAATGGATTTGTGATAATAATCTTCATGATGTAACTGTTAATGCTCTAACTGAAGCACCAGATTAGGTATGGAGAATTGCCTGATTACATGTCTATCAGACATAAGTATTCCCAGTAACTTCTTCCAGAGCACCATCCAAACACTAGTAAAGCTTAAATGTAGGTGCAATAGCAAGCGACTTTTAAGCACTTTTAAGCTTGGCTACTCTCATTTAACCTTGAAGCAGGGACAAAGGGTTAAATCTAAGTGCATCAGAAAATTTCCAGCCCACTATTTCCTATAAGTTGGTTTCAACAGTTCAAACCTCTGGGACCAATAATACACGAATTATAAGTGGTTTCAAGCTTGGGTATCTCCTGATGACCTTGAATAAAGAGCCCAAGGTAAAGTCTGACCACATCAGAAAATTTCTTGCTCATGATATTGTATCAAGTGGTTTCACACTGCAAACCTCTAGGACCAATAATAAGTGAGTTGTAAGTATATTTCAAGTTTGGCTATTCTCGTTTGACCTTGGATAAAGGGCCAATGTCAAATCTGACTACATCAGAAGATTCACACACCTTAATTTCCTATAAGTTGGTTTCACATTGCAAACCTTTAGGACCAACAATAAGTGAGCTAGAACCACATTTTAAATTTGTCTGTGCTCGTTTAACCTTGAAGAAATGGCCCGAGGTCAAATCTGTCCACATTAGAAGATTCTTAGCCCATGATTTGCTACAGGTTGGCTTCACATGACACATCTCTAGGACAAATGATAAAGGAGATAAAAGCACTTTTAAAGTCTACTGTGGGGGTACTTTGTCACTCCGTGGATGAACTTGAATGAAGAGATCAAATGTCAGCATGCATATAGAGGACATATATATCTGTAATACATATCACATATAAAGAAATTTTAAATTTTAGTTAAGAGAATTAGTAGAAAAAGGTAGATAATTTTGAAAGAAATGCCTAGGGCGGCCATCTTTTGATCAGAATCCGATTAACTTTAGTCAGAGAGAAACTTACCTCCAAGCAAAGATATCCTGCAATGTTGTACGTAAAGAATTAACATATTGTGGCATCAAGTTATATAAAACTACCCAATTTAGTGACAACCAATATCTTTTCATCAGATGATACTTGCAAATACTGCCACTTACTGACAATTTGTAGCAATCAATTATTCAGCTAAAATCTTATCTTTTTTGTGTCTCAATATTCAAAAATTTTCAGAAAAATTTTAGGCAGTTTTGTTCGACAAATTTGTCATGAATTTGATCTACTGCCATATTCACTAGAACTGACTGCTTTTTGGATAGATTCTACATGTCCAAAAGGTAAAATACACCAGTTCATTACTAAACCTGGACTTCCAGAGGTGCTATCAGACTGAAGGGATAAGTGTTACGAGGTGTGATGTGGTGTATAAGGTGTGATACATCAAATAAGGTGGATGAACATCAAATACTTTAAACTCAGGCACCAGCAGTCACAATTTGTTTTTTTCTTGATATTTAAAGGATCCATTATGTGCTCATCTAAGATTGGTGCTAAAGTGCAATGGGGTACTATGAGTTTTAATGTGGGAATTGACAAATTATTCAGATTTTCACAGGCATTTTAAAATAGCCTGTGATTTTGCAGTGTTATTTTATATGGCAATGTTTACATGGGGATGGCTGGCCAATATGTTATCTTTGAGATAACTTTTGCAAAGTTTCCTCTGTAATCATCTACAAATGAGCAATCTGTACATAATACAGTTTGTCTCGTTAAAATTCCTTAATTATTGAATCGTTAAATCTGATGTAACAATTTGCAATATCATCTGCCTCCCTCATCTTTCTCATAAAGACTCGTAGCACTGCAAATCCGAGAATTGCATCATGACCATACAATTTTTATCACACCACTTAAAAGCCAAGAAAGGCCCCAACTAATCCTTTAAAGAATTATTTCAAGCAATTTGTGGGAAGGAACTTGTGTTTCAGTTTATGTTGGTATGGCCAAAATAACAAACACAAATTTAAAATGTGATTTAAAATGTGATTTAATGGTTGATCTGTTGTTAATGGAATATGTGTAGGTAATATATAGGTTTCTGACCTAATATGTGATTATAACTTAAAATTTGAAACCTACATATTTATATACGCAACTTATTCGAGAGAGCAGTGTAGCACCACTGCAGATTTGAAAACTAAAAGCTCCTTTGTAATCTTGAAATGTTAGTGATGAAATCTATCAGAGAAGTTATTTTTTTCTTTTAGATTGTTTAAAATACTTAATCAAAGTTCATTCATTAATTTTACAAATACTTTAACATATCTGAAACTATATCAGTTCAAAATTCTTTTTCAATTTACAACTAAAATAGTTTGAGGGTTGATCAATGGTCTGTCGTACATGTGTGAGAAAAATAAAGGCTTTGCAGTGTTTTTTAAGTTAAATAATTGTAGCCGGACCCTCTATAACGGCTCGGGTTGAGCTGTCCGGACTCTCAGGGGATGAGGTGTCAACACAGGCAAACTTGACTAACTTGACTAAAATCTTTATTCAGATCCTACCAGCAATACTGACATCAGACGCTCACATCAGCGCCCAACCAAATGACACATCACTGCATCAAACAAGCTGTATTCAATACATCACAGTTCGCCGAAGAAAGTCTGTACTCAACACGTCAACAATTCACCAAGTAAAAACACCTGCAAATTCAATTACTTTAAATTACCAGGTGAGATTAACACCATAGGAAATGATAACTACAGATCAGAAAATATATGCTATTCTAATTACTGCCTGAAAGATACATCACTTTTAAACTGATAGCACCAATTAGTACAATTAATTTGTCACAAATAATTTACAGAAATAATATAAATTATAACTACAACTAAACTACAACTACACACGACAACTACAAACTACAACTGTGAAATGACTGGTTAAATCATAAATACTGATTACTTCCTATAGTATCAATCCACATAACTGTATCATTGTTACTGAACACATTTAACTGACTAGAAATAAAAAGAAAAATAATTACTTCAGTATCACGCACAACATAATCACAGATATTCAATAATGTGCAACTTGAATTCTATTTAGATCATATGCAACTACTCATAGAAACTAAAAAGCAACAATGATTAAAAAGTCAATCACTCAATCACAATCAATCAAATCAACCACCAACCTGCAAGTGTCCCAACAAGCAATCACACCAAGCTCATCATGAAATTATGAAAATCATAACGAAATCATTCATCAACAGGACTGCTTCATTCTATCACACTAAAATCCAATCTCCAACATTCACGGACTCAACTCCCAAGCATGGCCGCTTCAGTTAAAATTCAAACTCTTTGTCCACGAAGATCTCGCGCCACAACTATTTATATTCTACAAACTAGCTGTCAATAAACTAGCCGCAAATATGAATTACTGTGGTTGACAAATAAGTTATTGATCTCCCGAAAACGTCAACACTCGCTGTCACATAATAATTAACCCACATGTGGTCCACAGGTTTTGATATAAGAAGTTAAGTATTTATATATCTCTTGTTTGGCATAGGCTGTTATATTTACGTTTACAAACATCAACAAAGGATGTAATACTGAATTTATCTAAACATGAGACGTAGCTTTGTACATACACAAAGGGGCCTAATCCCGTGTGAGATTATGTTCTTTCATTGAAGACACAAGCTTAGTATGTGACATCTTTTATTAGTGTCAGTAGTGCGATGCAATGATACACAGATACTATACAGTATAATTTTCTCAGGAAACAGTCCTCTGAATTACACGGAAGAAAATTGTGAACAAAAGATTCAAAATCACTCTATATACTATTCTATATACAAATGTTTTTACTGAAAACATTTATTAAATACTTATAAAATAATTGAAGAAGCTAGGTTTGACTGGAAATGCTTTTTAAACATTTATAAAATAGCTCAAGAAATGAAGGTTATGCTGGAAATGTTTTCCAAACATTCATCATGAAATGGTTTATAAACAACTAGTACACAGAAAATGTTTGAAAAGTTGATAGTTGATAAATTGACTTAGGGATTTCAGTGTTACATACATGACTTTGACCTGAAATGTAATCTAATCAAACCTTTATAGTACGTAATCTCCGACAAAGCAATTGTCTTTTTAAATGTAATCTACCCTGTTGCTAATTATCACTTACGAAGTAAGCTAATATGAAAAGTGTCTAAACAAGTTTCTTTATGACATGGATTAAAGGAATTCATAACAACATCCAAATTTCTTTGATATGTGTCAGTCACACTTTTGAAACAAACAAAACATGATCATATAAATCATTCACCATTATGTGTAAATCAGGGGGAAAAGGTTTCAATTAAAGTATGCTAACCTGATACAGGCATACCCAATGTACTTTTCATAAATAAATGCTAACCCTAGAGTCTGTCATCGGATGGAGATTAATCACTATAAAAGTATTCTTATTGCATCACTTTTTCTTGTTTTTTTTAACTTTGGAGAGAGTTTGCAGTTGCCAAGTTTTACGTTGGCCATCTTGCTGAGAGCTGATTTGACAAAGGGCCAGTTTGTCCAGCCCCCTGTTTATGCGTTCTTATAATGCCCTGTATCTCCTTTGGGATCTGAAAACTTATTGGTAGTCATGTGGCCTGAATCTTTTGGTAGGTTCACATTTGACCTTGGTCCCCTCCTTCAAGCCCTATAATGGTCCTTGATGTATAATGCCTATGGCACCTTAAAATTGGTTTTAGAGGTTTCTGATGAGAAAACATATATCAAACCACATTGCATAAATGTCTTAATCAGGTAATATTTGGCCTATCTCGATATATCGACTTACTAACTCGATAAATTGAGATTAAAAAATTTGTCAGGTTGGCCCTTCTACTCTTCCGTACATAAATGGTTCTTGTACCCATCTTTTTTTTAACCTTTGCCAAAAGTTCCCTATCAAACATTTGCAAAACCAAAAATGTTTACTGGGAAATGTTGGTTTGTATGAACTTGTATCATATTATTAATATTGGTTGACATGCACAAGGTACATATTCTGAGCTACAATAACATCATCATACAAACACCCAGCAAACATTACAAACGTTTATAAACGTTTAGTAAACCTATAAACGTTTTTTAAACCAAATATAAACCTAAATATTGACAATTATTCAATATTAAGGTTTATAAACGTTTCAGCAACATTAGTTTGGTTTATAAACGTTTATAAACGTTTTAAAACCTTTACAAAGGGTTAAAAATAGCTTAACCTCACTTTCAGTTGGGATGATGACGTCAGCACAGCCATTTTGAGAGAAATATTTCTGTTACTATATCTTGCTGTATCAGCTGTTGTTTGAAGCCATCATTATATTCTAAGTAGAGATATAAAAGTGTATAATATAATCAAATTATATACTTCTATATATCTACTTAGAATGTAATGATGGCTTCAAACAACAGTGATACAGCAAGATATACTTACAGAAATATTTCTCCAGATTTTAAACATGTGTATAAACATTTATAAATGTTTATATATAAACGTTTATAAATGTTTATATATAAACATTAATAAACGTTTATGCTTAAACGTTTATAAACGTTTATAGACAAATGTTTAGGGACCCATCATTTTAAACCTTATCTAAACCGTTGATAGTTAGGTTTATAAATGTTTATAAACGCTTGTAATGTTTACTGGGCAAGGGGACGTATTCACGAAAGGTCTTAACCAAGTCTCAGGCTTAAGTTGGCTGTATTTTTGTTCAAAAGTTAAGCCTAAAACTTGGCTAAGACCTTTCGTGAATAAGACCCCAGACTATTTTGTCATCCAAATTAAAATTTAAAAACTTGTGACGTCACATTACAATGACTTCCAACGTCATGAAATTGCCTGAATGCACAAGGTTTTAAATTCACGGGTGGTTGCACATTCAGACTAGTCCAAAGGTTATTGATTTGGATGCATTACAGATTCTGGACTTTGATTACAGGTGCATATTATTTTGTATATATCTCAGATGCAGCAAAATAAGGTAACTGTAATATTGTTGTTTATGTCTCATAAGTCTGCCGATATGTGTTCTGACTTCCGTTTACATTTTGTCATGTTGAAAAACCTGTACATTTAAGATTAATATTTTACATTTATGTATTATTAATAGAAGTATAGAATGGAGTGGTAATTGACTTTTTTTGCTTTTGTTAATGATGTCAGTTACTCACCTATTTTGTAGTTATGGGGCCGGATTCACGAAAGGTCTCAAGTCTTAGCCAAATCTCAACTTAGATTTTGCTCAAATCTAAGATTTTAGTCTCAGCTGAGATTCTGCTCAAGTTGAGATTCACGAAAGGAATCTCAGCTGAGACCAAAATCTCAGCCAAGTTCTGAGTCTGGACCAATCAAAACTGATGTAACATTTTGTTGAGATTAGTGGAAGTATACACATTTATATTTTATCACTCTACCATATATACTCACATTCTAGAGTATTTGGAATCAAGCAAAACTTTGTCTTTTTACTATAATTTGTACTAATATTCAAAAGAACTGATTATAACAGCAAAACAAGCCACTCATGTAAATTTGTAATGTAAATGTTTACTGTTGTTTTTGTACAAACTCTTAATATATATTCATATTTTGTGTTACAAGTTAAATAGTATGTCATACTTAACTATTTTCATTTTTTGGTGACTTTTTATTACATATACACTATTTATGAAAACTTAAGTCACCCCCTAGGCAGTCTTAGATTTGAGACCAAATCTGAGAAAAATCTTAGCCTGAGATCTTTTGTGAATCCCAGCTGAGCAAAAGGTTTCAAATCTGAGAAAAATCTAAGAAAAATCTTAGATTTGAGACCAAAATCTCAGATTTGAGACTTGAGACCTTTCGTGAATCCGGCCCCTGATCTCTGATATTTATGACTCTCGACCATAATAATTTGTTTATGAAGTACACAGGTGGCATTGATTTGGGACGGTCATCAATTTGGGACACTTTTTACATTTGGAGATAATAAACTGTTTGTTTGACTTGGCACCATAAACAATGAATACAGAAGTATTGCCTCATTTATACATGTGATTATATCCCACTGGTACTGTACATTTAGCATTTATATGCAACAATTTATAGAAAAGAAAATACCACACCTTCTCCATATCCATCTAATGGAAAATAGCCTTGTGTTATCACCAAAGTACAAGGTCAGTCCAAAACAATAATCACTAAACATTTTATTGTATCTTCTATCTGGACACATAAAATTAATTTTGAGTGATTTTATAGTTATTTTAAAAAATACTGTTACTACTCTAGTTGACTATACCATACTATTCCAATATGGCGGCCAAAATTCTCATCTCCCATAAGGTACTTTTATAATAAATGTCTTTTTTGGCTTATTTTATACAATTTCTATGGCTCGTACATGATAAAATTCAAGTCACTGATGTTTGTCTTTTATTTACAAAAATTTGGAGACCAATGAAAGTGAATGTCTCAATTTAGTGGATTGTAATTTGGGGGTTTCCCAGAAGTGTCCCAAATCAATGACCCTTTGTTCAGTTTTTGTCTAATTTTGGCTTTTCCAAACATAGAAAAAGAAAAATTGATTAGTACACAATGAAATATTGGTGTTTTTCTGTTTATTAATATGCATGAAACAATACGTTTATGTTGATAATTGGAAAAAAAATGTAAAAACAGGATAAAACTGTCCCAAATTGATGTCGCCCGTGTACATATGCTAATGATGCATATGCATGGTGGTGTAATGTTTAGACTTGATAACAGAAAATAGTCACGTTTTACCGTATAAATGCCAAAAGTTCAGATTATTTAGTTTCAATAAAGTTGCACTACAGACAGTTCATTATTATAGGTGGTTGTTTACATAACAACCTTGTAAAATGTACAATGTTTATACCTAGCTGATGGCAGTTTGTGTCAAATTAATACATGGCTTGAAATGGCATTAAGCTAGGTACATTCTAAAACTCGGACTTCTGTCCAACTTGGACTTTTACTTGGCCAAAGCGGCGATGGGGGGGGGGGGGCGAGCGGCGATGGGGGTGCCTGTTGCTTGCATGAATGCTTGTTTTATACATTAATGTTTTTACATTAATTAATGTTATTGAGAAAACGTGAGGCTCCAAGTGGGGGTTTTCTTGCATCATTTTATGCCCACCATCCAGGACTTTATTGTTATTAAAGAAATATGAGGCTCCAGATGGGGGATTTTCTAGAAATATTTTATAAACTAACAGAGATCCCAACGTGGAGTGTTACACCCAATATTCAGCATATGCTTTTGAAGAAATATGAGGCTCCAGAAGGGGGCTTTCCAACAGTACGTACTTTATAAATAATAATATCTCCTGGCCATCGCCGCCCCACACCCCCTCCCCATTTCCAAGTTGGACAGGAAAGCCATCGCAGCATGCTATCGCCTCCTGGCCATTTCCCCCCCCTCCATCACCGCTATTGCCACATTACTTGGACTTTCGCCGCTGGCCATCTACCCCTCCTCATTTCTTCTCATTTAAAATTAACGTCGCCACTACCAGTCCGAGCGGCGATGGAATCGCCGCTTTTGTACAACTTTTAGGAAGTGCCATTAAGCTATCATAATAATAATTTTATTGCGTTAATACATCTTACCTAGTGGACAGATGCATTTGTCCGGCGCCTTGCCGGTCTCGCCAAACGTTAGAAAAAAACGTCCTGAGCTGGGCTCTGGCCGGGACCGGTAGTGTCCTGTTCATTCGCCAGGTGGCTGTGTAGCCAACCTGCCGGTGTACTGCGCATGCTTGCGCATGCGCTCTTCCTCTTTTTCTTTGGCGCGTCCATATTGTATACGGTTGAAGTTTAAGAGAAACTTTTTGAATTTTTACTAGTTATATACTGGATATTTAGTTGAAGATTTTTGGTAGTGTTACTCGTCTAATATCATGGATTCACCAGGAGAAAAGAAAGGACAAAGGCGGGGGTCATGTGGCCACGTAATGGCTGCCTTTGATCTACACAAGAAGTGCGCGCGCTGTCGCGATAAAGACATTGGGGATGATCCTTGTGTGAAAGACAAGCAGTGTAGTGTGTGTGATTCATTTTTGGATGAACAGAGGGAATTGATTTCTACCCCTTCTTATAGGATCAGAAAGGAGAGGAAAGCAGGTATTTTAGTTTCCCCAAAAGAAGTGGAGTTTATTGCTCCAGTTGATTCTTCTGCCACTGCTGAACCAACCTTCTCTGCCCCTCCTCAGGGCCCTGCTCAGCTGTCTACATCTAATTTTGTGACTGCAGAACAATTCTCATTAATGAATGATAAATGGGCTGAACAGTTTGCACGCTTTGAGGCCTTATTAAGCAGAGGCAATGTCTTCTCTACCCCCAAAGCTGCGGTGAATCCTGTAAGTTCGAAAGTGATTGTGTCTGATTCTCCATTCATCGCTCCGGCTGCCCGGCCCACCGGTCTGGTGGAGACCCCGGCAGTGCAGGAAGCTGTTACTAAAGTTAAGAAATCCAAAGACAAGAAGCAGAAAAAACCGGTCAAGTCTGATAAACCGGTTCATGTTGATCAACCGGTCCCTGCTGTGAGCACCTCCGGTCTGGAGGGTGTAGGGCAGGTTCCGGTACACAAGAAAGCTGTTCCACCAGCTTCTTCAATCTCTGTCCCACCGGAAGATCTTCAAGCCGGTCCCCCTGATGATAGTGCGTTGACTAAGCCTTCATCTTCAGTTATGGCAGAGTCCTTCACCGGTGCCTTCAACCTACCACCGGAACCGGATGAAATAGACTTTGATGACCCTCTTGCCAGTTCGGATGTCTCAACCGATGAATCTGACTATGATGAAGGTGAGATATCTTCAGATAATGTGGAACGTTCTGATCAAACGGAAGAAATGAACTATAGGGAAACTGTGAGATCCATCCGGTCATTTATGGGCTGGACGCACATACCTGATTTTGAGAGTGATTTGAATGAACCCCAAAAGACCAGCTCGTATCTCTGTGGGCATGCCTCCAGACGACTGGCTTTGCCAAAAATTGGAGAGACTTAACACTGTTGTTGCTGAAGGGTATCCTTCCAGAGCGCAGGATTCAGCAGGACTAAAAAGAGATCAATTCATTAAAGTACCGAAGTCTCAGGCCAGGTGGTATCAAATGTATACCATCAAACAGGATGGTCCTCACCGGCCCGGGAAGAAACTTTTCAGTTGGCATAACACCGAAGCAAAGTTAAACTCTCAATTTCCAAGAATTACTAAGGCTTCGGCCTATCCTGCTGCTGGACCGCCTTCTAGGCCAATATCACAGGAATACCTCAGGAGGTGGGAGAAGTGCACTAGGGAGAACTCCTACATCATCAACAGCGCAGCTGGCTTCAACAGGTGTACTAGCGAACTGCAGGAGAAAATGTCTGGGAATGTGGCCATGTTATTCTCACGTATCAATAAGGGCAAGGCCCCTAAGGAAGTTACCAGTGCCTTAAACGATTTGAAGGATTTGATGGCCTTTCATCAAAACGTCTCGGTTGCTATGGGGACGGCCTTGCAACATTTAGCAGACAGTTTATTTGTTCAATTGTCAAACCTCATTCTCATTCGCCGTGATGCTTATCTTGAACATGTAAAACCAGGCATCAAGCAAGACACATGGTTACACCTCAGGAATCCCCCTATGTTTGGCTACAGCCTCTTCCCCGATGCAGTCCTTGCGACTGCAGAACAGCACATCATTAAACATGAGGCTACCGGCACTGCTCTAAGACCCGGACCGGGTGCTTCACAGCAGGCCGGTTGGAGGACAGCCAACAGGTATCATCCTTATGGCAGGGAAGATAACAGATCTGGCATGCTGCCATAAGATGCCAACTGGATTTCTCCCACCCATCAACCAGCATCGACAAATGGGTCTCTTATCGACGGTACCACAGGATTGATATCGATCAGTTCAGAAATGACCTTAATAATATACCGTTTGTACGGTCCCCTGAAGGTACTGCTGCAGAACTTTATGATCAGTACATAACTGGTGTTACACAGGTACTTGACAAGCATGCTCCCATCATTTCACGCAAGGCTAAACAGCAGTCTGATGAGTGGTTGTCTGATTCGTATTGCATGGCTCGATCTCTTAGACGGCAATTTGAACGAAGGTGGAGAAAACATAAGTCAGAGTTGAATAGGTCAAGACTCCGCAGGCAAATTGCCTGGTGTAATCGACTGGCCAATAAAGACAAGGGTTCATACTATACAAATCTCATAACTGCTAATAGTCGTGACCCCAAGAAGCTATGGCAGTCATTGAGGAAGGTGTTGCATCGCACCTCCGAGACTGTCCTGCCTGCTCATAGCTCAGACAAAAGCCTCGCGGACATGTTTGCTTCTTTTTTCTCCAATAAAATAAGCAAAATCAGGGACACCTTTGCTACTTCTGGCTCTTTCAATGATGCACCGGATTCGGTGCCTCCTGCTTTCAATGCCTTTATGCCTGTCACTGAAGACGAGGTCTATAAGTGTATTAGTGAATCCCCCACTAAATCTTGCTCACTAGACCCTATACCAACATTCTTCCTTAAGGATTGTCATGATATCCTCCTCTCTTCCATTACCAAGTTGGTAAATTATTCTCTCATTGAAGGATCCTTCCCAAATTCTTTCAAAAAGGCGGTTGTCACCCCCCTCATAAAAAAGGCTTCCCTTCCTAGAGACGACCTTAAGAATTATCGCCCAGTGTCTGGTCTTTGTTTCCTGTCAAAGTTGGTTGAGCGAGTCGCTGCCAGGCAGCTAACATCACATATTAATAACAACAAACTGGACAATCCTCATCAGTCAGCATATAAGCCAGGACATTCCACGGAAACTGCTTTATTGTCTATAAAAAACGAGGTTCATCTCTCTCTGGCACGCGGTGAACCCACAGCTCTAGTACTTCTTGACTTATCAGCCGCATTTGACACTATAGACCATAATATTCTCCTTGGTTACCTTAAATTCTGGTTTGGTCTTGGTGGAACAGCTCTAAGGTGGTTTGCTTCCTACTTAAGAAATTGTTGCCAGGCCATTAAGATAGGCTCCACACTATCTGAATTAAGCAATCTCATCTATAGAGTCCCACAAGGTTCTGTTCTGGGTCTGTTACTGTTTTCACTCTATACAACACCTCTCAGTAAAATTATTCGCCTCCATCCGCATATTAAATTCCATTTTTATGCGGATGACACTCAGTTATACATCCATCTCTCCCACAAGAATGTTTCTTCAGCTCTCGCCAAGCTAAATGCCTGCCTTCGTGATGTTCAAGAGTGGATGTCTCTCAGTAAATTGAAGCTCAACCCTGAAAAAACTGAGTTTATTGTCTTTGGTTCCAAGGCTCAACGTCAGAAGATTTCCTCTCACTTTCCTGTTAGCATTCTTGGTAGCCTTGTTCATCCGGTTGATTCTGTCAGAAATCTAGGTGTGTGGTTTGATGCAGATTTTTCATTCTCTGAGCATATCAAGAGGACTTGCAAAGCGTGCTTCCTTCAGATGCGTGACCTCCGTAGAATTAGAAAGTATCTCACTTCTGAAGTGGCAGTCCTTGCTGCAAATGCCTTGGTTAGTAGTCATCTGGACTATTGTAACTCTCTGTTCAGAGGTTTGTCCGGTTTCAATCAGCACAAATTGCAAAGTATTCAGAACACCCTTGCTCATATTGTTACAAATCATAGAAAGTATGCTCATGTTACACCCATTCTACAGAAACTCCACTGGTTGCCTGTTAAGTATCGTTGTATTTTCAAAACCGCAACACTTGTGTATAAATTTTTGCATAGTGGTTCTCCTTCTTACTTCGAACCGTTCTTGTCTTTTAGTAGTTGTCGATATAGTACTAGGCATAGTCACCCAGATCGTCAATACCTTACAGTTCCTCCCTTCCATTCATCAGTCTTTAAGTCAGCCAAACATTTTGGCCATAGTTTTGCCTTTGATGCTCCTAAGATCTGGAATGACCTCCCTCAAGATGTTCGCAGTGCAACATCAGTTGCCTCCTTCAGAAAGAAGCTTAAAACTTACCTGTTTGCAAAAGCCTACCCACCATAGCCTCCCCCGTCACATCTGTGTCTCTTTGGTACGACCTGGCTATGTCCCTTGATTAACGATAACTGCCTTGCTTTATGTTTAGATGCGCCTTAGAGTCCATCAATGATGGAGATTAAGCGCTATAAAAGTCCACATTAGATTAGATTAGATCTACTGCTACGGACCAAGAGCACCAGCCATGGCGTCAGTTTAGCAGGTCTAGAGGCAGAGGACGTGGACGGGGTAGAGGCACAAACCCTCGTTTCTCTCGTTCAAAAGGTTACAAGTCCTATAAATGACAATTATTGCATAACTCCTCCAAATCCTTGTCAAGTGTTAGTGGAGGAAAAGTCAGATCAAGCTGTGCAACTTCTAGTTCAAGACAGTCTAAGCTGTCGGAATATAGTCAAGGTTCCAAGTTTAAACTCTACTCAGAAACATTCAAACCAGACTGTATTTTGTCATGTTGTAAATCCTGTTCAATCTGCAATTTCAAAAGGGCTCCCACAAAAGAAAGGTGTAAGACCCGAGGTAACAAAGACAGAAATAAAGCATGTCAAAGGTGTTTCTTTTGTAAATCATTGTCTTTCTGCCAGGTCTGTTCCAAATGTCCCCAATGTTGTCACAGAGCTGGGTGTAGGGGGCAGACTTCAAAAGTTCTGGCCGAAGTGGGAAACACTGGGAGCGAATCAAAGGGTGGTCTCCATCTTGCGGGAAGGCTACACCCTTCCATTCAAGATGAGACCCCCACTGACCAGATTTCCTCTCATCACAAGTGGTTATGCAAATCCGGCAAGAAGTCGAGCTCTCTTACAGGCTCTAGGTGCCTTGGTAGAAAAGTTGGTGGTCGAAAAGGTGGTGGTACGGACCTCCCTGTCCTTTTACAACCGCCTGTTCCTGGTCCCAAAGCCCGGCAACAAGTGGCATCCAATCTTGGATCTCAGTCAACTCAATCTTTTTCTCCAAACAAACACCTTCAAGATGGAGACTCCAGAAACCATCAGGGTATCTTTACACAAAGGGGAGTGGGTCACGTCACTGGACTTCAGCGACGCCTACTTTCATATCCCCATTCACCCCAGATCCAGAAAATACCTCAGGTTCTTTTTGAACAGCAAGGCATATCAGTTCACAGCCCTTCCTTTCAGACTGGCCACTGCTCCGCTGGAATTTACCAAGGTGGTCAAAGAGGTGAAATTGATGGCTGGGGCCAGGGGTATAAGAATCCACCAGTACCTAGACGACTGGTTGCTCAGAGCCCCGGACCCGGAAACCTGCCAACAAAATACCCAGACTCTCTTGGACCTGTGCCGTGAATTGGGTTGGGTGGTAAACATGAAGAAATCCGAACTGGTTCCTCAACAAATTTTCAACTTCGTAGGTTACCGGTTCGATCTCCTAACCTGACGGGTGTTACCCACTGTGGAGCGTTGGGAGGCTTTAAGGGCAAAACTTCTCTTTATCAAGAACAAGGACCTTTGCACCTTCAGACAGTTCATGTCTCTCATAGGTCTCTTGACAGCAACAGAGAAACAGGTGTGGCTAGGTCGCCCACACATGAGACATCTCAAGAAGCATTGGCATGTACCGGAGGTTTTAGACAAGGAGATTCCGGTTCCCCGGCTCTCCATCCTCACCTGGATTGGTGGTTGGACGAAAAGAATGTGCTGCGCGGCCAACCATTGCATCCTCTGTGTCACGCTCTGCAAGTTTTTACAGACGCATCAAACAAAGGTTGTCGCGCTCACTTAGGGGACTACATAGCAAGAGGCGTTTGGTCAGAACCAGAAAGTCACCTCCATATAAACTTTTTGGAACTAAAAGCAGTGTTTCTGGCTCTCAAGAGTTTCGAGCATCTCTGCAGAGATCAGATTGTCCTAGTAGCCACGGACAACACAACTGTGGTCTCCTACATCAACAAGGAAGGAGGTATGAGATCAGGCTCTCTTTGTGCCCTCCTGTGGAGACTCCTGTCGTGGTGCCACTCCAGAGGGATAATCCTCCGAGCAAGGCACATTCCGGGTCGCTTAAATGTGATAGCGGACAAACTGTCCAGGCACAACCAGGTGATCCAGACAGAATGGTCCCTGTCTCAGCAAGTGTTTTGTCTCTTGTTTTCCAGCTGGGCTCTCCCACAACTCGACCTCTTTGCCACCCGGTTCAATCACAAACTTCCCAGGTTTGTCTCACCGGTTCCGGATCCGACAGCCTGGGCTGTCGACGCCCTCAGCATATCATGGGAAAATCTGGATGTGTACGCTTTTCCCCCAGTTTCATTGCTCAATCAAGTGGTTTCGAAAGTCATGGACCAGGGGTGCCGCAGAATGGTGCTAATTGCACCGGGTTGGCCCAATATGACTTGGTTTAGGGATCTGGTGACTCTGTCCGTGCAAATCCCCTTCCAGCTTCCACTTCTCAAGGATCTGGTGTCAACGGCCTCCTGCACAGGAATCTCACCAATCTAAATCTACATGCGTGGCTCCTCGAGCATCGGTCATTCAGGAGCAAGGATTCGCTGATAAAGTGGCAGCAAGAATTGAGGCTCCTCAGAGAAGTTCAACCAGAGCCGTTTATAAATCGAAGTGGGCCATTTTTGTCAAATGGTGTGACTCACATAAGGTGGACTTCCAGTCGTCCTCTGTGAACCAGATTGCCGATTTTCTCCTCTATCTCTTCAAGGAGAGGAAACTACAACCTAGCACCATTGATGGATATAGGACAGCTATTGCTGACATGGTAGGAAACCAGGAGGTGAACATCAGTAAGGATGAAAATTTGACCCGTCTGTTAGACAGTTTTCATAGAGCTAAACCTAAGGGCAGGCGTGGTGTCCCTTCCTGGAATCTCTCCCTGGTGCTTCACCAATTGACTAAGGCTCCCTTTGAGCCTATGAGGAAGGCTTCGCTTAAACATCTGACCTTTAAGACGGTTTTTCTGTTAGCCCTGGGATCAGGCAAGCGGAGAAGTGAGATTCATGCTTGGTTGTTCAAAAATATTCGTCATCAGGAAAACTGGAGTCAGGTTTCCTTATACCCCTCTCCCATGTTCTCTTCCAAGAACCAGTTGGCTAGGGAGGGTCCGGCATCAGTGGCTCCGGTAGTGATCCCTGCCTTGGCCCCTTCTTTGGACAGAGACCTTAAAGAAGATCGATCTCTGTGTCCAGTCAGGGCTTTGCGTTACTATCTGGATAGAACCAAGGACCTGCGCAAAGGGAAAGAACTAGTCTTTGTATCCTTTCGAAAGAGTTTCCAGAAAGATATTGTCCCTGTCACTGTCTCTTCGTGGATTAAACAGACAGTTCTCCTGTGTTATCAACTGTCGGATGAGGATACACAGAATTTGCTTCAGGTCAAGGCACATGATGTCAGGGCCTTTGCGGCTTCCAAGACCTTTCAAGGAGGAGTGTCCTTTGATCAAATTCTCTCAGCCTGTCATTGGAAGGGCCATAATACTTTTACACAGTTCTATCTGAAGGACCTAGCTTGGGCAGATTCTGAACTGTACCATTTGGAACCCATTGTGGCTGCTCAGCAGGTCCATGATGATTGTAAATAAGTCCAATTCTATGTACATATTGTAGATAGAAAAAAAATGGATTTACCCCTGGATTGCCATGATCCTAAGTGGTTCCAGGGGTGGTTAGGTTTTCTTCAGTTCCTGTTCTTTTTCCTCGCTAGGGGACGAGCTCATCCCTCTCTTTCCCTCTGTACCCTCGCCTTGAGTTGGTACAAGGAAATTTTTTTTAAAAAGGGGGGGGGGGGGTTCTTTCCTATGGGCTGGTTTATTTGACCATTGCCGGAATCACCCTATATGATCTAGAGCTGTCTGGAATTCCCCTTTTTTCTAGACTACCCTCCATCCATTGGGTAGTGATTCTGCATCTGTCCACTAGGTAAGATGTATTAACGCAATAAAATAGAAAATTTAATAGTAAATTAAATTTTTATAAGTTAATACCTTACCTAGTGGACAGGGGAATTCCTACCCTGCCTTCCCCGCTATTCTAGACATAAAAAAAGAGGGACTTCTAAGGTAGGCAACAAAAAGAGGAAGGGCGCATGCGCGAGCATGCGCAGTACACCGGCAGGTTGGCTACACAGCCACCTGGCGAATGAACAGGACACTACCGGTCCCGGCCAGAGCCCAGCTCAGGACGTTTTTTTCTAACATTTGGCGAGACCGGCAAGGCGCCGGACAAATGCGTCTGTCCACTAGGTAAGGTATTAACTTATAAAAGTTTAATTTACTATTAAATTTTCCATTTAACGCTGTGGCTTCAGAACAGTCACTGACAGGCCGGAAAATAATCACTTTCAGAACCGCTAATGGAAACGGTTTACAAATTATTTACTTTAAGCCCCGTTATAGACAAAAATGTCCTTCCCTTTCATGTCTTTTATAAAATATATATGCGTTACTTCAGTTTAAATACATAATTTTTATGTAAGGTGCAGTAAATCCCGATTTTGTTATGTAAAGTAATATATGAATTTTGAACGCAAATTAAAATATGGTTGTCAATGACAACACTCACGAATTTCCGTATAATACGCAAATTGTATCCCCTAAAAGAATTTGGTAAAAATACAAAGATTATTCACATTTATTTAAAAAAATAAAACACCATATATTTTTCTTATCCGTCTTTGTGACGGTTCTGATAATTTAATGGTGAAACTTCAAACATTTTGCATCTTATGTCACAATGTTAGGAGCGACTGTAGAATCCCCCTGACGGAAGTATAAATATGCTAATTAGCAATATCTTATATTTTTGAATATTCAAAATTTGAATAATGTAAATGTAGAAAAGCCTTGTAAAATATGTAGACAAGTCGACAAGGTCAACAGTTGGAAAGTTTATGTATGGACCTTTCCACGGTGTCAATCAAAATACCGCAAATCGGCATATATCCTGTTTACTACAATGGCAACAACCAATCATTTCCTCCGATTTTCATCGGCGCCATTTTGAATCACAAAAACGTGGCCATTTTTAGGGACATATTTGTAAATATTATTGCTTTCTGACAATGGAACAAAAAGAAACCACAGTGTAATTTCATAAAAAAATTATATCATCAATCCTACCTGCTTTAAAATGTCTGAAATGTATATATATGTCCCCAAGCTGCCATTGTTTACATTTTACTGCAATGCACGAGGATTTGTTTTGATCAATAAATTGTTTATTTATTTATTTTATAATTTTTGTCACAATAAAGCAAATATACTTTATTATATAATTTCTAATTATATGCTACATCCAATCATTTAAAATATGTGTTATTTCTCTTATATCTTGAAATACTCAATGTTTACGTTTCATTTTCCGCAATTTTCGCCATTTGTTTGTCAGAGAAGGCCTGACATGGAGACAACTAAAATACCGTAAACCAGGAAGTGGGCATGGCCTATGGAACGGTCCATTACTTGACAGGTAGAGAGGTTGACAGGTCGACAAAGTCGACAAATTTGAAAATTATTCAGCCTATAAAACTTTATTACATTAAAATAAGTCGACTATAGTGGAGAAGTCGACAAAGTCGACAAATTATAAAATGAAAATTTTGAAATTTGAAATTATATTACACTAAAATATGTCGACTTATACTAAAGGTCGACATTTTAAAAAATACTTTTGTCGACCTGTCGACCTCTGATAAATGGATCTACATTATGTAATAATTCTCAAACCAATAAGTATATTGTAGTAGAATCCACCTGACGGTTAGCATATTCATATATAATACGACATCACTTTTTACCTGTTAATTAGCATATTTCTACTTCCGTCAGGGGGATTCTGCAGTTCAGCCCAATGTTACATATAATGCCGTTTTGACAGCTTGAACTAACGATAAATAAACTGACTTTAACTTTGCTCACATAAAAGTAATTGTAGAGTCCTGTTTACACAATTGCATTAGTATGACATTTGTTGAGGTACAGCCCATCGAACTTGGATTAATTGTAGAAATAAAATGCAAATTAGCCATTTGTATGTACAGGGGGGTCATGTTAGCAAATGGGACATCCATACCGAACGGCAATCTATCATAACATTTAAAAGATGATAGCAGAGAAAAAGGGTTCTGATATCCCATTTATTTCAATATATGAATAAATAAACAATAATCCAACCACTGGTGAACCCTGTCCCCCTGTTGTCCATTGTTTTAAATGTCATGGTATATTATCATTCACTGGATGTCCCGTTCGCTAACGTGATGACCCCCTGAGTTACACAGCTGACCTTCAGTTTGATAAAGTGACAATGGACACATAAACAATGTGAAATATAAAGCATTGAATAAACCAGTGGTGATTTGTGTGGAAATAAAACCTGAATCAGCATAAAACAGTCATAATTATTCCAAAAATGTTCATTTTTCTTTAATATGGTCAGATTTAACATTGTTTTTGAAATATTGATTCAATTATAAATTATCTAGGAAAAGACCAAGACAGTGACAAAACATTTGATTGAGCACATTGTGTGTCTATTTCTCATTAATAGTACTGACACTGGTTTTTATGTGAGTGTAATGTTTTATTCAGAAAATAGAAACAGTTTGTGATGTGAATTATTTGTCCTTTAAAACTCTTCAATTTGAACTTCTCATTCACATTTAGAACATACCATATTATGTAACTATAAATAAATAATATTGTACATTTTAATTCATGTATTTATTATTCTGTTGTTTTGTTTTTATCCACAGAGAAAGAAGCCAGACAAGCGTCAGCATTCTTTGCAGCAGGTGTTCAGAATGGCTGGGGAGACAACGCCTACAAGGATGGAGAGAGATTTGTGTACAGTGACATCCGTGTGAATCCTGGTGGACAGTACAACAAAACCACTGGAGAGTATAGATGTGAGAAGACTGGAATCTATTACTTCACATACTCTGTGTATGGTACCAGAATAGAGGATGGAGGCAGTCACTCCCGTATCTATGTGGGTCTCATGAAGGACAGTGTATGGCAAGGTGAAGTCTGGTTCAGTAATCATAACACTGAGCCTATCTACAGCTCACTGAGTCAGTCACTGGTACTGCAGTGTAATGCTGGGGAGAAGGTCTGGGTGCAGTGTAGAGGGGACAATAATTACATTGAGGGAGATTCTGGCAGAAACACATTTGCCGGCGTCCTTCTCTTCATGAACTGATCACGTCTACTCTCAATTTTAAAATCAACATTCAGTCTGAATAGAACGATTCTCAACATTTTGTCTGGATTGACATGTTGTATAGATGTTGTAAAGCTAAATCATGTTTGACAAGAATGATTTCATGAAATTAATAATAATTAACCTAATAATTACCATCTGCAGCATTTAGGAAAAAGGTTCAGTGTGTTTCTCAACAAAAATACTGACATTGTTCTTTTCAAGAATTATTTATAAAAATGATGTGAATGTGATGTAAATCATATTTTGCTTGTGTCTTAAATAAATTTCATCAAATGATGATTTAATATCTAATAAATGATACAGTTATGAAAACAAGGTTGACGTGTGGTCACTATTTTGTAAAATTGTCTCTGTTTTTGTTTATATACACACATGATTACATGTTTGCAAGGAAACTTTAGCTTTGCAAATATTATTGCCTTTTATCTTTTATTTCATGTATATTCTATGTCATTTGGAACACTACATAGAGTGCTGTTTGCAGGTAAAAAAACAATCAATTTTGTAACTGTAAAAGTTGTCACTCTTCTGTTTGTATTCGGACAGACTTCAACTACGGCATCGTAGATCGAGTATATTGTCTTCGTCTACAGTGTCGTATATGGAGTACTAATGCTTCTGCTACGGCATTTATATCCACAAATGTACACAACATAGAACTAATATACTATAGAAATATCTGTCATTAGTATACGATATATATACGCTATATATATACAGTACATAAGATTCACGTACTTACTTCAAATTTATGATCAAATATAAAATCCATGGCATCTTCACTTGAGTAATCCTTTAAAGTCATTTTAATGTGTAAATACACTATTTCATTGTAAAATAATATCCACTTAGTGCCCCACATCCACACAAAACTAGAATCAATTGCATTTCTCAAATGAACACATGCACACAAGACAGCCATTGTTGCTAATTGGCATACTGGCACTTCCCCCATTAGACTGGTAACCTGATTATGCTGAATTGCAATTCTGTACAGAGGGGGAGAGTGACAAGTAGGCCTAGGGTTAACAGGGTGACATGTGGTGAGTGATATCAATTGTGATTGGCCTGAGATTGATAAAACTGTTAATTATAGCATTGGGATGTTGTGAGTTAAAGTGTCACTGCTGAATTTCAATTGTCTGGCTCATTTTGTGTATAAATACAGCTCCTCCAAGTGGGGTAGTCAGTGTGTTCATCACAGCCATTGAATGTGTATCAAAGTCAATATGGATAAATTCAAAGTGGGAAATGTGTTTAACTCTTTTGAAGAGCTAGAAGAAGAGATTAAAGCATTTGAACAAGAGTCCTTTGTGAATCTTGTAAAGAGACACTCAAGATCTATTGAGAATGCTAGGAAAAGGGGGTCTACAAAGTCATTCAACCCAGACATTGTGTTTGCTGAGATAAATTTTGTCTGCAAGCATGGATGTACTTATAAAGCAAGGCCAAACAAAGGAGAGAGGCAGAATTCAAGGACTGAGAAGATGGACTCCCATTTTGCCATGAAATTTATGGCAACTTCGGATGGCCAGGGATTGTTTTTGTTCCGCATGAGTCCTGACCACAATCATGAAGTCAGTGAAGCTGAATTCAAATTTGCCCCAAAGCAGAGGATTGTTGGAAAAGAAGTTGAGAAAGAAATTGCAGAGATGGTCTCACTGAATGCCAATACGAAGAAAATTCAACAGCTATATTCCCAGAAAACAGGAAAGGCAATATTAATGAAAGACATTCAAAAAGTGCATTTGAGACAAGAAAAGAACAGCCATGGAACTGCCAGGTGTGTAAAGAAATTCTAATTGATTCCTGTCCATCCATTGGATGTGACAGCTGCCTAAACTGGTGTCACTGGGGATGTGTTGGTCTTACCAAGAAACCCAGGAAGAAATTCTGGTATTGTAAAGATTGTCAATAGTAATCTAATGTTCCTTATGTATATTTGCTCCATGTTTACTATCACTTACCTGTTTGTTGTATATTGCATCTTCTGTTACTTACCTGTATGTATTTACTATCACTAGTCTGTAAGTATCACACCTGTACATATCTACTATTACTTACCTGTATCTGTATGTAAGAAGCTCTTTTAATACAATTTTAGGGGACCAGTCTACTTTGTTTTTGTAAACTAATCTAGAATAATAAACATGTTTACTTTTTATTTTATTTGATATAAATGCCGTAGCAGAAGAATTAGTACTCCATATACGACACCGTAGACGAAGACAATATACTCGATCTACGATGCCGTAGTTGAAGTTTCTCCGGTTTGTATTGGATGAAGTATTTTAAAGATCTGATAAATAAAAACGTAAGTTCATCTGTAAATACTTGAAAATATATTTTGTAAAGCATCATAGCGTAATTTAGATGTAGCAGAAAGATGAAGTTAATGTTAGTGCTGGGAAGAGTTGACGGAAACTCGAGTTGCAACTCGATGGGCGATAATTGGGGGAACACATTGATCTGCACTATTGAAACTCGAGTTTTTGAAAACGTCAATATTTTCACCGTCTAAGGCTGACACTTAACCAAAACAATAGAAATATCTGAAATTTTCAAAAAATATATTGCATTTTTACTTTATTCTGGCTTAAATCAATGAAGGTTTAACTTAAATTATATCGCGAAAGCCCATGGAAAGCCCTTTTCTGTACTGAGATGAGGAACATTTGACCTGTCAATCAAATATGAAGACATTTGATTGGCTATAGGTATATTTCTGCAACCGAAAATAACAATATGTTCGAATCAGTTCAGGTGAACACTAAAGTTAAATATTACTTAGCCCTGTTAAAAACTAAAATTCAGATGTTCTTTTACCCTGTAAAAACATACAATCGCCCCAATAATTAATTTTCTTGGGACATAGTCCTATTAAAATATTTTAATCAGACATAATTCTCACCTTCCATATCTCTGTAAAATATGCATAAATGTTCATCCAAACTGTAAAAGCATTAAATGGACCCATTTGTTGTTGCTCCACCCTGTAAAATCACAAATTCGGGTTTCCACCATGTCAAAACATAAAATCGCTGAGTTTGAGGATTTTTCAGCTATATATATGGCCTAAAATGATTCGACACAACATATTTTCTTGATATACCACATCATGCGCATGTTTCTCCACCCTGCAAAATCACAAACTGGGGTGTTCCTCCACTCGGTAAAAACATAAAATCGCCCAATTTGAGGATTTTCCAACTACATATATGGCCTAAAATGATTGGACACAACCTATTTTCTACATATACCACATCATGCACATGTTTCTCCACCCTGTAAAATCACAAATTCTGGTGTTCCTCCACCCTGTAAAAATATAAAATCGCTGAATTTGAGAATTTTCCAACTACATATATGGCCTAAAATGATTGGACACAACCTATTTTCTACATATACCACATCATCCACATGTTCCTCCACCCTGTAATATCACAAATTAGGGTGTTCCTCTACCCTGTAAAAACATAAAATCGCTCATTTTGGGGATTTTCCAGTTACATATGTGACCTAAAATGATTGGACACAACCTTTTTTCTTCATATACCCCATCATCCACATGTTCCTAAACCCTGTAAAATCACAAATTGTGGTGTTACTCCACCCTGCGAAACCATAAAATCGCTCAATTCGAGGATTTTCCAGCTATATATATGGCCTAAAATGATTGGACACAACATATTTTCCTGATGTACCTCATCATGCACATGTTCCTCCACCCTGTAAACTCACAAATTGGTGTGTTCCTCCACCCTGTAAAAATATAAAATCGCTCAATTTGATGATTTTCCAGCTATATATATGCCCTAAAATGACTGGACACAACCTATTTTCTTGATATACCCCATCATGCACAGGTTCCTCCAGCCTGTAAAATCACAAATTGAGGTGATCCTCCACTCTGTAAAACCATAAAATCGCACATTTTAAGGATTTTCCAGCTACATATATGGCCTGAAATGATTGAACACAACCCTTTTCTACATATACCACATCATCCACATGTTCCTCCACCCTGTAATATCACAAAATAGGGTGTTCCCCCACCCTGGAAACCATAAAATCGTTCATTTTGAGAATTTTCCAGCTACATATATGGCCTAAAATGATTGAATACAACCTATTTTCTTGATATACCACTTCATGCACGTGTTTCTCCACCCAGTAAAATCACAAATTAGGGTGTTCCTCCACCCTGTGAAACCATAAAATCGCTCATTTTGGGAATTTTCCAGCTACATATATGCCCTAAAATGATTGGACACAACCTATTTTCTTGATATACCAGTTCATGCATGTGTTCCTCCACCCTGTAAAATCACAAATTAGGATGTTCCTCCACCCTGTGAAACTATAAAATCGCTCCATTTGAGGACTTTCCAGCTATATATATGGCCTAAAATGTTTGGACACAACATATTTTCCTGATGTACCTCATCATGCACATGTTCCTCTAGCCTGTAAACTCACAAATTGAGGTGATCCTCCACTCTGTGAAACCATAAAATCGCTCAATTTGAGGATTTTCCAGCTACATATATGGCCTAAAATGATTGGACACAACCTTTTTTCTTCATATACCACATCATCCACATGTTCCCCCACCCTGTAAAATCACAAATTGTGGTGTTCCTCCACCCTGTGAAACCATAAAATCGCTCATTTTGAGGATTTTCCAGCTACATATATGGTCTAAAATGATTGGACACAACCAATTTTTTTGATATACCATATCATCCATATGTTCCTCCACCCTGTAATATCACAAAATGGGGTGTTCCTCCACCCTGTGAAACCATAAAAACGCTCATTTTGAGGATTTTCCAGCTACATATATGATCTAAAATGATTGGACACAACCCATTTTCTTGATATACCATATCATCCACATGTTCCTCCACCCTGTAAAATCACAAAATGGTCTGTTCTCCCACCCTGTGAAACCATAAAATCGCTCAATGTAAGGATTTTCCAGCTACATATATGGTCTAAAATGATTGGTCACAACCTATGTTCTACATATACCATATCATGCATATGTTCCTCAACCCTGTAAAATCACATATTAGGGTGTTCCTCCACCCTGTAAAAAAACATAAAATCGCTCAATTTGAGGATTTTCCAACTACATATATGGCCTAAAATGATTGGACACAACCTATTTTCTACATATACAACATCATGCACATGTTCTTCCACCCTGTAAAACCACAAATTAGGGTGTTCCTCCACCCTGTAAAACCATAAAATCGCTCAATTTGAGGATTTTTCAGCTATATATGTGCCCTAAAATGACTGGACACAACCTATTTTCTTGATATACCTCATCATGCACATGTTCCTCCACCCTGTAAAATCACAAATTGTGGTATTCCTCCACTCTGTGAAACCATAAAATCGCTCATTTTGAGGATTTTCCAGCTACATATATGGTCTAAAATGATTGGACACAAACCATTTTCTTGATATACCATATCATCCACATATTCATCCACCCTGTAATATCACAAATTGGGGTGTTCCTCTACCCTGTAAAAACATAAAATCGCTTATTTGTACAATTTTCCAGCGATATATATGCTCTAAAATGATTGTACACAACCTATTTTCCTGATATACCATATCCTCCAACATGTAATGTCACAAATTGGGGTGTTCCTCCACCCAGTAAAAAACACAAAATCGCTCATTTTTACAATTTTCCAGCTATATATATGCACTAAAATGATTAGACACAATCTATTTTCTTGATATACCACATCATCCACCTGTTCCTCCACCCTGTAAAATCACAAATTGGGGTGTTCCTCTACCCTGTGAAACCATAAAATCGCTCATTTTGAGGATTTTCCAGCTACATATATGGTCTAAAATGATTGGACACAACCAATTTTCTTGATATACCATATCATCCATATGTTCCTCCACCCTGTAATATCACAAAATGGGGTGTTCCTCCACCCTGTGAAACCATAAAAACGCTCATTTTGAGGATTTTCCAGCTACATATATGATCTAAAATGATTGGACACAACCCATTTTCTTGATATACCATATCATCCACATGTTCCTCCACCCTGTAAAATCACAAAATGGTCTGTTCTCCCACCCTGTGAAACCATAAAATCGCTCAATGTAAGGATTTTCCAGCTACATATATGGTCTAAAATGATTGGTCACAACCTATGTTCTACATATACCATATCATGCATATGTTCCTCAACCCTGTAAAATCACATATTAGGGTGTTCCTCCACCCTGTAAAAAAACATAAAATCGCTCAATTTGAGGATTTTCCAACTACATATATGGCCTAAAATGATTGGACACAACCTATTTTCTACATATACAACATCATGCACATGTTCTTCCACCCTGTAAAACCACAAATTAGGGTGTTCCTCCACCCTGTAAAACCATAAAATCGCTCAATTTGAGGATTTTTCAGCTATATATGTGCCCTAAAATGACTGGACACAACCTATTTTCTTGATATACCTCATCATGCACATGTTCCTCCACCCTGTAAAATCACAAATTGTGGTATTCCTCCACTCTGTGAAACCATAAAATCGCTCATTTTGAGGATTTTCCAGCTACATATATGGTCTAAAATGATTGGACACAAACCATTTTCTTGATATACCATATCATCCACATATTCATCCACCCTGTAATATCACAAATTGGGGTGTTCCTCTACCCTGTAAAAACATAAAATCGCTTATTTGTACAATTTTCCAGCGATATATATGCTCTAAAATGATTGTACACAACCTATTTTCCTGATATACCATATCCTCCAACATGTAATGTCACAAATTGGGGTGTTCCTCCACCCAGTAAAAAACACAAAATCGCTCATTTTTACAATTTTCCAGCTATATATATGCACTAAAATGATTAGACACAATCTATTTTCTTGATATACCACATCATCCACCTGTTCCTCCACCCTGTAAAATCACAAATTGGGGTGTTCCTCTACCCTGTGAAACCATAAAATCGCTCATTTTGAGGATTTTCCAGCTACATATATGGTCTAAAATGATTGGACACAACCAATTTTCTTGATATACCATATCATCCATATGTTCCTCCACCCTGTAATATCACAAAATGGGGCGTTCCTCCACCCTGTGAAACCATAAAAACGCTCATTTTGAGGATTTTCCAGCTACATATATGATCTAAAATGATTGGACACAACCCATTTTCTTGATATACCATATCATCCACATGTTCCTCCACCCTGTAAAATCACAAAATGGTCTGTTCTCCCACCCTGTGAAACCATAAAATCGCTCAATGTAAGGATTTTCCAGCTACATATATGGTCTAAAATGATTGGTCACAACCTATGTTCTACATATACCATATCATGCATATGTTCCTCAACCCTGTAAAATCACATATTAGGGTGTTCCTCCACCCTGTAAAAAAACATAAAATCGCTCAATTTGAGGATTTTCCAACTACATATATGGCCTAAAATGATTGGACACAACCTATTTTCTACATATACAACATCATGCACATGTTCTTCCACCCTGTAAAACCACAAATTAGGGTGTTCCTCCACCCTGTAAAACCATAAAATCGCTCAATTTGAGGATTTTTCAGCTATATATGTGCCCTAAAATGACTGGACACAACCTATTTTCTTGATATACCTCATGATGCACATGTTCCTCCACCCTGCAAAATCACAAATTGTGGTATTCCTCCACTCTGTGAAACCATAAAATCGCTCATTTTGAGGATTTTCCAGCTACATATATGGTCTAAAATGATTGGACACAAACCATTTTCTTGATATACCATATCATCCACATATTCCTCCACCCTGTAATATCACAAATTGGGGTGTTCCTCTACCCTGTAAAAACATAAAATCGCTTATTTGTACAATTTTCCAGCGATATATATGCTCTAAAATGATTGTACACAACCTATTTTCCTGATATACCATATCCTCCAACATGTAATGTCACAAATTGGGGTGTTCCTCCACCCAGTAAAAAACACAAAATCGCTCATTTTTACAATTTTCCAGCTATATATATGCACTAAAATGATTAGACACAATCTATTTTCTTGATATACCACATCATCCACCTGTTCCTCCACCCTGTAAAATCACAAATTGGGGTGTTCCTCTACCCTGTGAAACCATAAAATCGCTCATTTTGAGGATTTTCCAGCTACATATATGGCCTAAAACACAACCTATTTTCTTGATATACCACATCATCCACCTGTTCCTCCACCCTGTAAAAACATAAAATCGCTCATTTTGGGGATTTTCCAGCTACATATATGGCCTAAAATGATTGGACACAACCTATTTTCCTGATATACCATATCCTCCACATGTTCCTCCAAACTGTAAAATCACAAATTGGGGTGCTCCTCTACCCTTTAAAAACATAAAATTGCTCAATTTGAGGATTTTCCAGCAATATATATGCACTAAAATTATTGGACACAACCTATTTTCCTGATATACCATGTCCTCCACATGTTCCTCCACCCTGTAAATCACAAATTGGGGTGTTCCTCCACCCTTTAAAAACATAAAATCGCTCATTTTAAGGATTTTCCAGCTATATATATGCACTAAAATGATTGGATACAATCTATTTTCCTGATATACCACATCATCCACATGTTCCTCCACCCTGTAAAATCACAAATAGTGGTATTCCTCCAGCCTGTAAAACCATAAAATCGCTCATTTTAAGGATTTTCCAGCTACATATGTGGCCTAAAGTGATTGGAAACAACAGATTTTCTGGTTATACCACATTATCCACATGTTCCTCCACACTGTAAAATTACAAATTCTGGTGTTCCTCCACCCTGTGAAAACATAAAATCGCTCATTTTGGGGATTTTCCAGCTACATATATGGCCTAAAGTGATTGGAAACAACATATTTTCTGGTTATACCACATTATCCACATGTTCCTCCACACTGTAAAATTACAAATTCTGGTGTTCCTCCACGCTGTGAAAACATAAAATCGCTCATTTTGGGGATTTTCCAGCTACATATATGGCCTAAAATGATTGGACACAACCTATTTTCTTGATATACCATGTCATCCACATGTTCTTCCACCCTGTAAAATCACAAAATGGTGTGTTCCCCCACCCTGTGAAACCATAAAATCGCTCAATTTAAGGATTTTCCAGCTACATATATGGTCTAAAATAATTGGTCACAACCAATGTTCTACATATACCATATCATGCATATGTTCCTCCACCCTGTAAAATCACATATTAGGGTGTTCCTCCACCCTGTAAAAAAACATAAAATCGCTCAATTTGAGGATTTTCCAACTACATATATGGCCTAAAATGATTGGACACAACCTATTTTCTACATATACAACATCATGCACATGCTCCTCCACCCTGTAAAATCACAAATTGTGGTATTCCTCCACTCTGTGAAACCATAAAATCGCTCATTTTGAGGATTTTCCAGCTACATATATGGTCTAAAATGATTGGACACAACCCATTTTCTTGATATACCATATCATCCACATGTTCCTCCACCCTGTAATATCACAAATTGGGGTGTTCCTCCACCCTGTGAAACTATGAAATCGCTCAATTTGAGGATTTTCCAGCTATATATATGGCCTAAAATGTTTGGACACAACATATTTTCCTGATGTACCTCATCATGCACATGTTCCTCTAGCCTGTAAACTCACAAATTGAGGTGATCCTCCACTCTGTGAAACCATAAAATCGCTCAATTTGAGGATTTTCCAGCTACATATATGGCCTAAAGTGATTGGACACAACCTTTTTTCTTCATATACCACATCATCCACATGTTCCCCCACCCTGTAAAATCACAAATTGTGGTGTTCCTCCACCCTGTGAAACCATAAAATCGCTCAATTTGAGGATTTTCCAGCTACATGTATGGCCTAAAATGATTGGACACAACCTTTTTTCTTCATATACCACATCATCCACATGTTCCCCCACCCTGTAAAATCACAAATTGTGGTGTTCCTCCACCCTGTGAAACCATAAAATCGCTCAATTTGAGGATTTTCCAGCTACATATATGGCCTAAAATGATTGGACACAACCTATATTCTTGATATATCATATCATCCACATGTTCCTCCACCCTGTAATATCACAAAATGGGGTGTTCCTCCACCCTGTAAAACCATAAAAACGCTCATTTTGAGGATTTTCCAGCTACATATATGATCTAAAATGATTGGACACAACCCATTTTCTTGATATACCATATCATCCACATGTTCCTCCACCCTGTAATATCACAAAATAGGGTGTTCCCCCACCCTGTGAAACCATAAAATTGCTCATTTTGAGAATTTTCCAGCTACATATATGGCCTAAAATGATTGGACACAACCTATTTTCTTGCTATACCATGTCATCCACATGTTCTTCCACCCTGTAAAATCACAAAATGGTGTGTTCCCCCACCCTGTGAAACCATAAAATCGCTCAATGTAAGGATTTTCCAGCTACATATATGGTCTAAAATGATTGGTCACAACCTATGTTCTACATATACCATATCATGCATATGTTCCTCCACCCTGTAAAATCACATATTAGGGTGTTCCTCCACCCTGTAAAAAAACATAAAATCGCTCAATTTGAGGATTTTCCAACTACATATATGGCCTAAAATGATTGGACACAACCTATTTTCTACATATACAACATCATGCACATGTTCTTCCACCCTGTAAAACCACAAATTAGGGTGTTCCTCCACCCTGTAAAACCATAAAATCGCTCAATTTGAGGATTTTCCAGCTATATATGTGCCCTAAAATGACTGGACACAACCTATTTTCTTGATATACCTCATCATGCACATGTTCCTCCACCCTGTAAAATCACAAATTGTGGTATTCCTCCACTCTGTGAAACCATAAAATCGCTCATTTTGAGGATTTTCCAGCTACATATATGGTCTAAAATGATTGGACACAAACTATTTTCTTGATATACCATATCATCCACATGTTCCTCCACCCTGTAATATCACAAATTGGGGTGTTCCTCTACCCTGTAAAAACATAAAATTGCTTATTTGTACAATTTTCCAGCGATATATATGCTCTAAAATGATTGGACACAACCTATTTTCCTGATATACCATATCCTCCAACATGTAATTTCACAAATTGGGGTGTTCCTCCACCCAGTAAAAACACAAAATCGCTCATTTTTACAATTTTCCAGCTATATATATGCACTAAAATGATTAGACACAATCTATTTTCTTGATATACCACATCATCCACCTGTTCCTCCACCCTGTAAAATCACAAATTGGGGTGTTCCTCTACCCTGTGAAACCATAAAATCGCTCATTTTGAGGATTTTCCAGCTACATATATGGCCTAAAACACAACCTATTTTCTTGATATACCACATCATCCACCTGTTCCTCCACCCTGTAAAAACATAAAATCGCTCATTTTGGGGATTTTCCAGCTACATATATGGCCTAAAATGATTGGACATAACCTATTTTCCTGATATACCATATCCTCCACATGTTCCTCCAAACTGTAAAATCACAAATTGGGGTGCTCCTCTACCCTTTAAAAACATAAAATTGCTCAATTTGAGGATTTTCCAGCAATATATATGCACTAAAATTATTGGACACAACCAATTTTCCTGATATACCATGTCCTCCACATGTTCCTCCACCCTGTAAATCACAAATTGGGGTGTTCCTCCACCCTTTAAAAACATAAAATCGCTCATTTTGAGGATTTTCCAGCTATATATATGCACTAAAATGATTGGATACAATCTATTTTCCTGATATACCACATCATCCACATGTTCCTCCACCCTGTAAAATCACAAATAGTGGTATTCCTCCAGCCTGTAAAACCATAAAATCGCTCATTTTAAGGATTTTCCAGCTACATATGTGGCCTAAAGTGATTGGAAACAACAGATTTTCTGGTTATACCACATTATCCACATGTTCCTCCACACTGTAAAATTACAAATTCTGGTGTTCCTCCACCCTGTGAAAACATAAAATCGCTCATTTTGGGGATTTTCCAGCTACATATATGGCCTAAAGTGATTGGAAACAACATATTTTCTGGTTATACCACATTATCCACATGTTCCTCCACACTGTAAAATTACAAATTCTGGTGTTCCTCCACCCTGTGAAAACATAAAATCGCTCATTTTGGGGATTTTCCAGCTACATATATGGCCTAAAATGATTGGACACAACCTATTTTATTGATATACCATGTCATCCACATGTTCTTCCACCCTGTAAAATCACAAAATGGTGTGTTCCCCCACCCTGTGAAACCATAAAATCGCTCAATTTAAGGATTTTCCAGCTCCATATATGGTCTAAAATAATTGGTCACAACCAATGTTCTACATATACCATATCATGCATATGTTCCTCCACCCTGTAAAATCACATATTAGGGTGTTCCTCCACCCTGTAAAAAAACATAAAATCGCTCAATTTGAGGATTTTTCAACTACATATATGGCCTAAAATGATTGGACACAACCTATTTTCTACATATACAACATCATGCACATGTTCCTCCACCCTGTAAAATCACAAATTGTGGTATTCCTCCACTCTGTGAAACCATAAAATCGCTCATTTTGAGGATTTTCCAGCTACATATATAGCCTAAAATGATTGGACACAACCTATTTTCTTGATATACCATATCATCCACATGTTCCACCACCCTGTAAAATCACAAATCGGGGTGTTCCTCTACCCTGTAAAAACATGAAATCGCTTATTTTTACAATTTTCCAGCGATATATATGCTCTAAAATGATTGGACACAACCTATTTTCCTGATATACCATATCCTCCAACATGTAATTTCACAAATTGGGGTGTTCCTCCACCCTGTAAAAACATAAAATCGCTCATTTTAAGGATTTTCCAGCTACATATGTGGCCTAAAGTGATTGGAAACAACAGATTTTCTGGTTATACCACATTATCCACATGTTCCTCCACACTGTAAAATTACAAATTCTGGTGTTCCTCCACCCTGTGAAAACATAAAATCGCTCATTTTGGGGATTTTCCAGCTACATATATGGCCTAAAGTGATTGGAAACAACATATTTTCTGGTTATACCACATTATCCACATGTTCCTCCACACTGTAAAATTACAAATTCTGGTGTTCCTCCACCCTGTGAAAACATAAAATCGCTCATTTTGGGGATTTTCCAGCTACATATATGGCCTAAAATGATTGGACACAACCTATTTTATTGATATACCATGTCATCCACATGTTCTTCCACCCTGTAAAATCACAAAATGGTGTGTTCCCCCACCCTGTGAAACCATAAAATCGCTCAATTTAAGGATTTTCCAGCTCCATATATGGTCTAAAATAATTGGTCACAACCAATGTTCTACATATACCATATCATGCATATGTTCCTCCACCCTGTAAAATCACATATTAGGGTGTTCCTCCACCCTGTAAAAAACATAAAATCGCTCAATTTGAGGATTTTTCAACTACATATATGGCCTAAAATGATTGGACACAACCTATTTTCTACATATACAACATCATGCACATGTTCCTCCACCCTGTAAAATCACAAATTGTGGTATTCCTCCACTCTGTGAAACCATAAAATCGCTCATTTTGAGGATTTTCCAGCTACATATATAGCCTAAAATGATTGGACACAACCTATTTTCTTGATATACCATATCATCCACATGTTCCACCACCCTGTAAAATCACAAATCGGGGTGTTCCTCTACCCTGTAAAAACATGAAATCGCTTATTTTTACAATTTTCCAGCGATATATATGCTCTAAAATGATTGGACACAACCTATTTTCCTGATATACCATATCCTCCAACATGTAATTTCACAAATTGGGGTGTTCCTCCACCCTGTAAAAACATAAAATCGCTCATTTTTACAATTTTCCAGCTACATATATGCACTAAAATCATTGGATACAACCTATTTTCTTGATATGCCACATCATCCACCTGTTCCTCCACCCTGTAAAATCACAAATTGGGGTGTTCTTCTACCCTGTGAAACCATAAAATCGCTCATCTTGAGGATTTTCGAGCTACATATATGGCCTAAAATGATTGGACACAACCTATATTCTTGATATACCATATCATCCACATGTTCCTCCACCCTGTAAAATCACAAATCGGGGTTTTCCTTCACTCTGTGAAACCATAAAATTGCTCATTTTGAGGATTTTCCAGCTACATATATGGCCTAAAATAATTGGACACAACCTATTTTCCTGATATACCACATCATCCACATGTTCCTTCACCCTGTAACATCACAAATTGTGGTATTCCTCCAGCCTGTAAAACCATAAAATCGCTCATTGTGAGGATTTTCCAGCTATATATATGACCTAAAATGATTGGACACAACCTATTTTCTTGATATACCACATCATCCACATGTTCCCCCACCCTGTAAAATCACAAATCGGGGTGTTCCTCCAGCCTGTGAAATCATAAAATCGCTCATCTTGAGGATTTTCGAGCTACATATATGGCCTAAAATGATTGGACACAACCTATATTCTTGATATACCATATCTTCCACATGTTCCTCCAGCCTGTAAAATCACAAATCGGGGTTTTCCTCCACTCTGTGAAACCATAAAATTGCTCAATTTGAGGATTTTCCAGCTACATATATGGCCTAAAATGACTGGACACAACCTATTTTCCTGATATACCACATCATCCACATGTTCCTTCACCCTGTAACATCACAAATTGTGGTATTCCTCCAGCCTGTAAAACCATAAAATCGCTCATTTTGGGAATTTGCCAGCTACATATATGCCCTAAAATGATTGGACACAACCTATTTTCTTGATATACCAGTTCATGCATGTGTTCCTCCACCCTGTAAAATCACAAATTAGGATGTTCCTCCACCCTGTGAAACTATAAAATCGCTCAATTTCAGGACTTTCCAGCTATATATATGGCCTAAAATGTTTGGACACAACATATTTTCCTGATGTACCTCATCATGCACATGTTCCTCTAGCCTGTAAACTCACAAATTGAGGTGATCCTCCACTCTGTGAAACCATAAAATCGCTCAATTTGAGGATTTTCCAGCTACATATATGGTCTAAAATGATTGGACACAACCAATTTTCTTGATATACCATATCATCCACATGTTCCTCCACCCTGTAATATCACAAAATGGGGTGTTCCTCCACCCTGTGAAACCATAAAAAAGCTCATTTTGAGGATTTTCCAGCTACATATATGATCTAAAATGATTGGACACAACCCATTTTCTTGATATACCATATCATCCACATGTTCCTCCACCCTGTAAAATCACAAAATGGTGTGTTCCCCCACCCTGTGAAACCATAAAATCGCTCAATGTAAGGATTTTCCAGCTACATATATGGTCTAAAATGATTGGTCACAACCTATGTTCTACATATACCATATCATGCATATGTTCCTCAACCCTGTAAAATCACATATTAGGGTGTTCCTCCACCCTGTAAAAAAACATAAAATCGCTCAATTTGAGGATTTTCCAACTACATATATGGCCTAAAATGATTGGACACAACCTATTTTCTACATATACAACATCATGCACATGTTCTTCCACCCTGTAAAACCACAAATTAGGGTGTTCCTCCACCCTGTAAAACCATAAAATCGCTCAATTTGAGGATTTTCCAGCTATATATGTGCCCTAAAATGACTGGACACAACCTATTTTCTTGATATACCTCATCATGCACATGTTCCTCCACCCTGTAAAATCACAAATTGTGGTATTCCTCCACTCTGTGAAACCATAAAATCGCTCATTTTGAGGATTTTCCAGCTACATATATGGTCTAAAATGATTGGACACAAACCATTTTCTTGATATACCATATCATCCACATATTCCTCCACCCTGTAATATCACAAATTGGGGTGTTCCTCTACCCTGTAAAAACATAAAATCGCTTATTTGTACAATTTTCCAGCGATATATATGCTCTAAAATGATTGTACACAACCTATTTTCCTGATATACCATATCCTCCAACATGTAATTTCACAAATTGGGGTGTTCCTCCACCCAGTAAAAAACACGAAATCGCTCATTTTTACAATTTTCCAGCTATATATATGCACTAAAATGATTAGACACAATCTATTTTCTTGATATACCACATCATCCACCTGTTCCTCCACCCTGTAAAATCACAAATTGGGGTGTTCCTCTACCCTGTGAAACCATAAAATCGCTCATTTTGAGGATTTTCCAGCTACATATATGGCCTAAAATGATTGGACACAACCTATTTTCTTGATATACCACATCATCCACCTGTTCCTCCACCCTGTAAAAACATAAAATCGCTCATTTTGGGGATTTTCCAGCTACATATATGGCCTAAAATGATTGGACACAACCTATTTTCCTGATATACCATATCCTCCACATGTTCCTCCAAACTGTAAAATCACAAATTGGGGTGATCCTCTACTCTTTAAAAACATAAAATTGCTCAATTTGAGGATTTTCCAGCAATATATATGCACTAAAATTATTGGACACAACCTATTTTCCTGATATACCATGTCCTCCACATGTTCCTCCACCCTGTAAATCACAAATTGGGGTGTTCCTCCACCCTTTAAAAACATAAAATCGCTCATTTTGAGGATTTTCCAGCTATATATATGCACTAAAATGATTGGATACAATCTATTTTCCTGATATACCACATCATCCACATGTTCCTCCACCCTGTAAAATCACAAATAGTGGTATTCCTCCAGCCTGTAAAACCATAAAATCGCTCATTGTAAGGATTTTCCAGCTACATATGTGGCCTAAAGTGATTGGAAACAACAGATTTTCTGGTTATACCAGATTATCCACATGTTCCTCCACACTGTAAAATTACAAATTCTGGTGTTCCTCCACCCTGTGAAAACATAAAATCGCTCATTTTGGGGATTTTCCAGCTACATATATGGCCTAAAGTGATTGGAAACAACATATTTTCTGGTTATACCACATTATCCACATGTTCCTCCACACTGTAAAATTACAAATTCTGGTGTTCCTCCACCCTGTGAAAACATAAAATCGCTCATTTTGGGGATTTTCCAGCTACATATATGGCCTAAAATGATTGGACACAACCTATTTTCTTGATATACCATGTCATCCACATGTTCTTCCACCCTGTAAAATCACAAAATGGTGTGTTCCCCCACCCTGTGAAACCATAAAATCGCTCAATTTAAGGATTTTCCAGCTACATATATGGTCTAAAATAATTGGTCACAACCAATGTTCTACATATACCATATCATGCATATGTTCCTCCACCCTGTAAAATCACATATTAGGGTGTTCCTCCACCCTGTAAAAAAACATAAAATCGCTCAATTTGAGGATTTTCCAACTACATATATGGCCTAAAATGATTGGACACAACCTATTTTCTACATATACCAAATATACCATTTAGTCAAATGTTCAGTTGCCTTCCCTTGTCAAGTGTCTCATACTCCAAATGTAGTTCAATATAGAAGGTTCCACCGTATCAATATGTCTGACTTCCGCTCAGATCTCAAAAATACGTCCTTCGTCAAGTCTCCAGCTGATGCTGTTGTCGATCTGTATGATCAATATGTACATGATTTGAGTGATGTTCTGGATAGGCATGCACCTCTTATATCTAAATTGACGAAAAAGGAGTCTGCCGATCGGATGTCTGATGATTATGGACGTGCAAAGTCCCTTAGGCGCCAATTTGAGAGAACCTGGCGTAGGGCTAAAAGTACACTTAACAGGAGTAGGCTTCGTCGCCAGATTGCTCGGTGCAATGCACTTGTAAATAAAGATAAATCAGACTACTATAGCAAACTGATCTCAGACAATAGTCATGACTCTCGAAAACTTTGGCGTGAGCTCCATAAGACCCTGAACAGGGTTTCTGATGCCACACTTCCATCTCATGAGTCCGAAAAGTCATTGGCTGACCAGTTTGCCTCCTTCTTCAAAAACAAAATCAAGAAGATTAGAGATAATTTTGCTTCTTCTGGCACTGAATATGATGTTAACCCTCCTTCAGATCCTCCCCAAATTACTGTCTTTAGGCAAGTTTCTGAAGATGCTGTTGATAAAATAATTAAAGCATCACCAACAAAATCATGCCTGTTGGACCCTCTGCCGACATTCCTGATTAAGGAATGCATTGATATATTGCTACCATCCCTTACAAAGCTGGTCAACTGCTCACTCGTGGAAGGATGCGTTCCTGATGCCTTCAAATCTGCTGTGGTCACTCCACTTATTAAAAAGCCAAATCTTCCCTCAAATGACCTTAAGAATTATCGCCCTGTATCAGGTCTCAGTTTTATATCTAAATTGGTAGAACGTGTGGTTGCTAAGCAGCTGTTAGAACATATTAATGCCAATAACTTAGACAACCCGTACCAGTCGGCATATAAGGCGGGCCATTCAACTGAGACTGCTCTTCTCTACATAAAAAATGAGGTTCACTTATCATTGTCAAGAGGTGAATCCACTGCCTTGGTATTGCTGGACTTGTCTGCTGCCTTCGACACCATTGATCACTCTACTCTTCTGGGTTGCCTCCAAAACTGGTTTGGGGTCAGTGGCTCCGTTCTGAAATGGTTCACATCCTACCTAATGGACCGTTACCAATCAGTAAAAATTGGTTCTACTTTGTCAGATGTTTGTAAACTCCTATTTGGTGTTCCCCAAGGTTCTGTCCTGGGTCCTTTGTTGTTCTCATTGTACACTACCCCCCTCAGTTCCATTATCAGTAAACATAATGGAATAAAGTTTCATTTCTATGCTGATGACAGCCAACTTTATATACATTTATCCCAGAAGAATGCATCTGCTGCCTTTGAAAAGCTAAATAAGTGCCTAAATGATGTTAAAGAGTGGATGACAACTAGTAAGCTCAAACTGAATCCTGATAAGACTGAGTTTATCATCTTTGGTTCGAAGAGACAAAGGGATAAGTTGAAAGCATGTTTTCCAATTGATATCCTGGGCAACTCACTCTGCCCTGCAGATTCAGTAAAAAATCTGGGTGTGTGGCTTGATTCAGATTTCTCTTTGTCCAAGCATGTTCAGAATGTCTGCAAAAGTTGTTTTGTTAAACTCCGTGACTTCAGACATGTCAGGCGGTTTCTTACTCATGATGTTTCTGTGCTGGTAGCCAACGCTCTTGTTAGTAGTCGGTTGGATTACTGCAACTCACTTTTCAGGAGCCTGTCCAAGTTCAATCTACGCAAATTACAGTGCATCCAAAATAGTGCAGCTAGAATTGTATCAAACACCAGTCGATACACCAGCATAACTCCTGTGCTAAAGAAACTGCATTGGCTTCCTGTTGAACAGCGCATTGTGTTCAAGACAGTCACACTTGTTTATAAGTATCTTCACACAGGTTTTCCCAGGTATTTTTCACCACATCTTTCCTCCTACAGCAGTTCTTACAGTACCAGGCGCAGTCAAAGTGGTGGTAATTTCCTAGTTATTCCAAAGTTCTGCCCCTCTGTTCATAAATCTGTCAAACAGTTTGGTAATAGTTTTGCGTTTGATGCTCCTACTGTGTGGAATACTCTCCCTGATGTGATTCGTGCCTCTCCATCCCTGGCCTCCTTCAGAAAACAGCTTAAAACCTACCTGTACACCAAAGCATATCCACCCTAGCCTGAATCATCCTCCTGGCGTTCTCCGTGGTGTTCGACCCCTGTTATGTCCCTGGACACAGAATTTTGTTGGCTGCTTTTTGTTTTGTTGCGCCTTAGAGTCCTCTTGTTTGGGGAGATTAAGCGCTATAAAAGTCCAATTAGAATTAGAATTAGAATTAGAATATACAACATCATGCACATGCTCCTCCACCCTGTAAAATCACAAATTGTGGTATTCCTCCACTCTGTGAAACCATAAAATCGCTCATTTTGAGGATTTTCCAGCTACATATATGGTCTAAAATGATTGGACACAACCCATTTTCTTGATATACCATATCATCCACATGTTCCTCCACCCTGTAATATCACAAATTGGGGTGTTCCTCCACCCTGTGAAACTATGAAATCGCTCAATTTGAGGATTTTCCAGCTATATATATGGCCTAAAATGTTTGGACACAACATATTTTCCTGATGTACCTCATCATGCACATGTTCCTCTAGCCTGTAAACTCACAAATTGAGGTGATCCTCCACTCTGTGAAACCATAAAATCGCTCAATTTGAGGATTTTCCAGCTACATATATGATTAAAGTGATTGGACACAACCTTTTTTCTTCATATACCACATCATCCACATGTTCCCCCACGCTGTAAAATCACAAATTGTGGTGTTCCTCCACCCTGTGAAACCATAAAATCGCTCAATTTGAGGATTTTCCAGCTACATATATGGCCTAAAATGATTGGACACAACCTTTTTTCTTCATATACCACATCATCCACATGTTCCCCCACCCTGTAAAATCACAAATTGTGGTGTTCCTCCACCCTGTGAAACCATAAAATCGCTCAATTTGAGGATTTTCCAGCTACATATATGGCCTAAAATGATTGGACACAACCTATATTCTTGATATATCATATCATCCACATATTCCTCCACCCTGTAATATCACAAAATGGGGTGTTCCTCCACCCTGTGAAACCATAAAAACGCTCATTTTGAGGATTTTCCAGCTACATATATGATCTAAAATGATTGGACACAACCCATTTTCTTGATATACCATATCATCCACATGTTCCTCCACCCTGTAATATCACAAAATAGGGTGTTCCCCCACCCTGTGAAACCGTAAAATTGCTCATTTTGAGAATTTTCCAGCTACATATATGGCCTAAAATGATTGGACACAACCTATTTTCTTGCTATACCATGTCATCCACATGTTCTTCCACCCTGTAAAATCACAAAATGGTGTGTTCCCCCACCCTGTGAAACCATAAAATCGCTCAATGTAAGGATTTTCCAGCTACATATATGGTCTAAAATGATTGGTCACAACCTATGTTCTACATATACCATATCATGCATATGTTCCTCCACCCTGTAAAATCACATATTAGGGTGTTCCTCCACCCTGTAAAAAACATAAAATGGCTCAATTTGAGGATTTTCCAACTACATATATGGCCTAAAATGATTGGACACAACCTATTTTCTACATATACAACATCATGCACATGTTCTTCCACCCTGTAAAACCACAAATTAGGGTGTTCCTCCACCCTGTAAAACCATAAAATCGCTCAATTTGAGGATTTTCCCGCTATATATGTGCCCTAAAATGACTGGACACAACCTATTTTCTTGATATACCTCATCATGCACATGTTCCTCCACCCTGTAAAATCACAAATTGTGGTATTCCTCCACTCTGTGAAACCATAAAATCGCTCATTTTGAGGATTTTCCAGCTACATATATGGTCTAAAATGATTGGACACAAACCATTTTCTTGATATACCATATCATCCACATGTTCCTCCACCCTGTAATATCACAAATTGGGGTGTTCCTCTACCCTGTAAAAACATAAAATCGCTTATTTGTACAATTTTCCAGCGATATATATGCTCTAAAATGATTGGACACAACCTATTTTCCTGATATACCATATCCTCCAACATGTAATTTCACAAATTGGGGTGTTTCTCCACCCAGTAAAAACACAAAATCGCTCATTTTTACAATTTTCCAGCTATATATATGCACTAAAATGATTAGACACAATCTATTTTCTTGATATACCACATCATCCACCTGTTCCTCCACCCTGTAAAATCACAAATTGGGGTGTTCCTCTACCCTGTGAAACCATAAAATCGCTCATTTTGAGGATTTTCCAGCTACATATATGGCCTAAAACACAACCTATTTTCTTGATATACCACATCATCCACCTGTTCCTCCACCCTGTAAAAACATAAAATCGCTCATTTTGGGGATTTTCCAGCTACATATATGGCCTAAAATGATTGGACACAACCTATTTTCCTGATATACCATATCCTCCACATGTTCCTCCAAACTGTAAAATCACAAATTGGGGTGCTCCTCTACCCTTTAAAAACATAAAATTGCTCAATTTGAGGATTTTCCAGCAATATATATGCACTAAAATTATTGGACACAACCTATTTTCCTGATATACCATGTCCTCCACATGTTCCTCCACCCTGTAAATCACAAATTGGGGTGTTCCTCCACCCTTTAAAAACATAAAATCGCTCATTTTGAGGATTTTCCAGCTATATATATGCACTAAAATGATTGGATACAATCTATTTTCCTGATATACCACATCATCCACATGTTCCTCCACCCTGTAAAATCACAAATAGTGGTATTCCTCCAGCCTGTAAAACCATAAAATCGCTCATTTTAAGGATTTTCCAGCTACATATGTGGCCTAAAGTGATTGGAAACAACAGATTTTCTGGTTATACCACATTATCCACATGTTCCTCCACACTGTAAAATTACAAATTCTGGTGTTCCTCCACCCTGTGAAAACATAAAATCGCTCATTTTGGGGATTTTCCAGCTACATATATGGCCTAAAGTGATTGGAAACAACATATTTTCTGGTTATACCACATTATCCACATGTTCCTCCACACTGTAAAATTACAAATTCTGGTGTTCCTCCACCCTGTGAAAACATAAAATCGCTCATTTTGGGGATTTTCCAGCTACATATATGGCCTAAAATGATTGGACACAACCTATTTTCTTGATATACCATGTCATCCACATGTTCTTCCACCCTGTAAAATCACAAAATGGTGTGTTCCCCCACCCTGTGAAACCATAAAATCGCTCAATTTAAGGATTTTCCAGCTACATATATGGTCTAAAATAATTGATCACAACCAATGTTCTACATATACCATATCATGCATATGTTCCTCCACCCTGTAAAATCACATATTAGGGTGTTCCTCCACCCTGTAAAAAAACATAAAATCGCTCAATTTGAGGATTTTCCAACTACATATATGGCCTAAAATGATTGGACACAACCTATTTTCTACATATACAACATCATGCACATGCTCCTCCACCCTGTAAAATCACAAATTGTGGTATTCCTCCACTCTGTGAAACCATAAAATCGCTCATTTTGAGGATTTTCCAGCTACATATATGGTCTAAAATGATTGGACACAACCCATTTTCTTGATATACCATATCATCCACATGTTCCTCCACCCTGTAATATCACAAATTGGGGTGTTCCTCCACCCTGTGAAACTATGAAATCGCTCAATTTGAGGATTTTCCAGCTATATATATGGCCTAAAATGTTTGGACACAACATATTTTCCTGATGTACCTCATCATGCACATGTTCCTCTAGCCTGTAAACTCACAAATTGAGGTGATCCTCCACTCTGTGAAACCATAAAATCGCTCAATTTGAGGATTTTCCAGCTACATATATGGCCTAAAGTGATTGGACACAACCTTTTTTCTTCATATACCACATCATCCACATGTTCCCCCACCCTGTAAAATCACAAATTGTGGTGTTCCTCCACCCTGTGAAACCATAAAATCGCTCAATTTGAGGATTTTCCAGCTACATATATGGCCTAAAATGATTGGACACAACCTTTTTTCTTCATATACCACATCATCCACATGTTCCCCCACCCTGTAAAATCACAAATTGTGGTGTTCCTCCACCCTGTGAAACCATAAAATCGCTCAATTTGAGGATTTTCCAGCTACATATATGGCCTAAAATGATTGGACACAACCTATATTCTTGATATATCATATCATCCACATGTTCCTCCACCCTGTAATATCACAAAATGGGGTGTTCCTCCACCCTGTGAAACCATAAAAACGCTCATTTTGAGGATTTTCCAGCTACATATATGATCTAAAATGATTGGACACAACCCATTTTCTTGATATACCATATCATCCACATGTTCCTCCACCCTGTAATATCACAAAATAGGGTGTTCCCCCACCCTGTGAAACCATAAAATTGCTCATTTTGAGAATTTTCCAGCTACATATATGGCCTAAAATGATTGGACACAACCTATTTTCTTGCTATACCATGTCATCCACATGTTCTTCCACCCTGTAAAATCACAAAATGGTGTTTTCCCCCACCCTGTGAAACCATAAAATCGCTCAATGTAAGGATTTTCCAGCTACATATATGGTCTAAAATGATTGGTCACAACCTATGTTCTACATATACCATATCATGCATATGTTCCTCCACCCTGTAAAATCACATATTAGGGTGTTCCTCCACCCTGTAAAAAAACATAAAATTGCTCAATTTGAGGATTTTCCAACTACATATATGGCCTAAAATGATTAGACACAACCTATTTTCTACATATACAACATCATGCACATGTTCTTCCACCCTGTAAAACCACAAATTAGGGTGTTCCTCCACCCTGTAAAACCATAAAATCGCTCAATTTGAGGATTTTCCAGCTATATATGTGCCCTAAAATGACTGGACACAACCTATTTTCTTGATATACCTCATCATGCACATGTTCCTCCACCCTGTAAAATCACAAATTGTGGTATTCCTCCACTCTGTGAAACCATAAAATCGCTCATTTTGAGGATTTTCCAGCTACATATATGGTCTAAAATGATTGGACACAAACCATTTTCTTGATATACCATATCATCCACATGTTCCTCCACCCTGTAATATCACAAATTGGGGTGTTCCTCTACCCTGTAAAAACATAAAATCGCTTATTTGTACAATTTTCCAGCGATATATATGCTCTAAAATGATCGGACACAACCTATTTTCCTGATATACCATATCCTCCAACATGTAATTTCACAAATTGGGGTGTTCCTGCACCCAGTAAAAATACAAAATCGCTCATTTTTACAATTTTCCAGCTATATATATGCACTAAAATGATTAGACACAATCTATTTTCTTGATATACCACATCATCCACCTGTTCCTCCACCCTGTAAAATCACAAATTGGGGTGTTCCTCTACCCTGTGAAACCATAAAATCGCTCATTTTGAGGATTTTCCAGCTACATATATGGCCTAAAACACAACCTATTTTCTTGATATACCTCATCATGCACATGTTCCTCCACCCTGTAAAATCACAAATTGTGGTATTCCTCCACTCTGTGAAACCATAAAATCGCTCATTTTGAGGATTTTCCAGCTACATATATGGCCTAAAACACAACCTATTTTCTTGATATACCTCATCATGCACATGTTCCTCCACCCTGTAAAATCACAAATTGTGGTATTCCTCCACTCTGTGAAACCATAAAATCGCTCATTTTGAGGATTTTCCAGCTACATATATGGTCTAAAATGATTGGACACAAACCATTTTCTTGATATACCATATCATCCACATGTTCCTCCACCCTGTAATATCACAAATTGGGGTGTTCCTCTACCCTGTAAAAACATAAAATCGCTTATTTGTACAATTTTCCAGCGATATATATGCTCTAAAATGATTGGACACAACCTATTTTCCTGATATACCATATCCTCCAACATGTAATTTCACAAATTGGGGTGTTCCTGCACCCAGTAAAAATACAAAATCGCTCATTTTTACAATTTTCCAGCTATATATATGCACTAAAATGATTAGACACAATCTATTTTCTTGATATACCACATCATCCACCTGTTCCTCCACCCTGTAAAATCACAAATTGGGGTGTTCCTCTACCCTGTGAAACCATAAAATCGCTCATTTTGAGGATTTTCCAGCTACATATATGGCCTAAAACACAACCTATTTTCTTGATATACCACATCATCCACCTGTTCCTCCACCCTGTAAAAACATAAAATCGCTCATTTTGGGGATTTTCCAGCTACATATATGGCCTAAAATGATTGGACACAACCTATTTTCCTGATATACCATATCCTCCACATGTTCCTCCAAACTGTAAAATCACAAATTGGGGTGCTCCTCTACCCTTTAAAAACATAAAATTGCTCAATTTGAGGATTTTCCAGCAATATATATGCACTAAAATTATTGGACACAACCTATTTTCCTGATATACCATGTCCTCCACATGTTCCTCCACCCTGTAAATCACAAATTGGGGTGTTCCTCCACCCTTTAAAAACATAAAATCGCTCATTTTGAGGATTTTCCAGCTATATATATGCACTAAAATGATTGGATACAATCTATTTTCCTGATATACCACATCATCCAAATGTTCCTCCACCCTGTAAAATCAGAAATAGTGGTATTCCTCCAGCCTGTAAAACCATAAAATCGCTCATTTTAAGGATTTTCCAGCTACATATGTGGCCTAAAGTGATTGGAAACAACAGATTTTCTGGTTATACCACATTATCCACATGTTCCTCCACACTGTAAAATTACAAATTCTGGTGTTCCTCCACCCTGTGAAAACATAAAATCGCTCATTTGGGGGATTTTCCAGCTACATATATGGCCTAAAGTGATTGGAAACAACATATTTTCTGGTTATACCACATTATCCACATGTTCCTCCACACTGTAAAATTACAAATTCTGGTGTTCCTCCACCCTGTGAAAACATAAAATCGCTCATTTTGGGGATTTTCCAGCTACATATATGGCCTAAAATGATTGGACACAACCTATTTTCTTGATATACCATGTCATCCACATGTTCTTCCACCCTGTAAAATCACAAAATGGTGTGTTCCCCCACCCTGTGAAACCATAAAATCGCTCAATTTAAGGATTTTCCAGCTCCATATATGGTCTAAAATAATTGGTCACAACCAATGTTCTACATATACCATATCATGCATATGTTCCTCCACCCTGTAAAATCACATATTAGGGTGTTCCTCCACCCTGTAAAAAACATAAAATCGCTCAATTTGAGGATTTTCCAACTACATATATGGCCTAAAATGATTGGACACAACCTATTTTCTACATATACAACATCATGCACATGTTCCTCCACCCTGTAAAATCACAAATTGTGGTATTCCTCCACTCTGTGAAACCATAAAATCGCTCATTTTGAGGATTTTCCAGCTACATATATCGCCTAAAATGATTGGACACAACCTATTTTCTTGATATACCATATCATCCACATGTTCCCCCACCCTGTAAAATCACAAATCGGGGTGTTCCTCTACCCTGTAAAAACATGAAATCGCTTATTTTTACAATTTTCCAGCGATATATATGCTCTAAAATGATTGGACACAACCTATTTTCCTGATATACCATATCCTCCAACATGTAATTTCACAAATTGGGGTGTTCTTCCACCCTGTAAAAACATAAAATCGCTCATTTTTACAATTTTCCAGCTACATATATGCACTAAAATCATTGGATACAACCTATTTTCTTGATATGCCACATCATCCACCTGTTCCTCCACCCTGTAAAATCACAAATTGGGGTGTTCTTCTACCCTGTGAAACCATAAAATCGCTCATCTTGAGGATTTTCGAGCTACATATATGGCCTAAAATGATTGGACACAACCTATATTCTTGATATACCATATCATCCACATGTTCCTCCACCCTGTAAAATCACAAATCGGGGTTTTCCTTCACTCTGTGAAACCATAAAATTGCTCATTTTGAGGATTTTCCAGCTACATATATGGCCTAAAATGATTGGACACAACCTATTTTCCTGATATACCACATCATCCACATGTTCCTTCACCCTGTAACATCACAAATTGTGGTATTCCTCCAGCCTGTAAAACCATAAAATCGCTCATTGTGAGGATTTTCCAGCTACTTATATGGCCTAAAACACAACCTATTTTCTTGATATACCACATCATCCACCTGTTCCTCCACCCTGTAAAAACATAAAATCGCTCATTTTGGGGATTTTCCAGCTACATATATGGCCTAAAATGATTGGACACAACCTATTTTCCTGATATACCATATCCTCCACATGTTCCTCCAAACTGTAAAATCACAAATTGGGGTGCTCCTCTACCCTTTAAAAACATAAAATTGCTCAATTTGAGGATTTTCCAGCAATATATATGCACTAAAATTATTGGACACAACCTATTTTCCTGATATACCATGTCCTCCACATGTTCCTCCACCCTGTAAATCACAAATTGGGGTGTTCCTCCACCCTTTAAAAACATAAAATCGCTCATTTTGAGGATTTTCCAGCTATATATATGCACTAAAATGATTGGATACAATCTATTTTCCTGATATACCACATCATCCAAATGTTCCTCCACCCTGTAAAATCAGAAATAGTGGTATTCCTCCAGCCTGTAAAACCATAAAATCGCTCATTTTAAGGATTTTCCAGCTACATATGTGGCCTAAAGTGATTGGAAACAACAGATTTTCTGGTTATACCACATTATCCACATGTTCCTCCACACTGTAAAATTACAAATTCTGGTGTTCCTCCACCCTGTGAAAACATAAAATCGCTCATTTTGGGGATTTTCCAGCTACATATATGGCCTAAAGTGATTGGAAACAACATATTTTCTGGTTATACCACATTATCCACATGTTCCTCCACACTGTAAAATTACAAATTCTGGTGTTCCTCCACCCTGTGAAAACATAAAATCGCTCATTTTGGGGATTTTCCAGCTACATATATGGCCTAAAATGATTGGACACAACCTATTTTATTGATATACCATGTCATCCACATGTTCTTCCACCCTGTAAAATCACAAAATGGTGTGTTCCCCCACCCTGTGAAACCATAAAATCGCTCAATTTAAGGATTTTCCAGCTCCATATATGGTCTAAAATAATTGGTCACAACCAATGTTCTACATATACCATATCATGCATATGTTCCTCCACCCTGTAAAATCACATATTAGGGTGTTCCTCCACCCTGTAAAAAACATAAAATCGCTCAATTTGAGGATTTTCCAACTACATATATGGCCTAAAATGATTGGACACAACCTATTTTCTACATATACAACATCATGCACATGTTCCTCCACCCTGTAAAATCACAAATTGTGGTATTCCTCCACTCTGTGAAACCATAAAATCGCTCATTTTGAGGATTTTCCAGCTACATATATGGCCTAAAATGATTGGACACAACCTATTTTCTTGATATACCATATCATCCACAGGTTCCCCCATCCTGTAAAATCACAAATCGGGGTGTTCCTCTACCCTGTAAAAACATGAAATCGCTTATTTTTACAATTTTCCTGCGATATATATGCTCTAAAATGATTGGACACAACCTATTTTCCTGATATACCATATCCTCCAACATGTAATTTCACAAATTGGGGTGTTCCTCCACCCTGTAAAAACATAAAATCGCTCATTTTTACAATTTTCCAGCTACATATATGCACTAAAATCATTGGATACAACCTATTTTCTTGATATGCCACATCATCCACCTGTTCCTCCACCCTGTAAAATCACAAATTGGGGTGTTCTTCTACCCTGTGAAACCATAAAATCGCTCATCTTGAGGATTTTCGAGCTACATATATGGCCTAAAATGATTGGACACAACCTATATTCTTGATATACCATATCATCCACATGTTCCTCCACCCTGTAAAATCACAAATCGGGGTTTTCCTTCACTCTGTGAAACCATAAAATTGCTCATTTTGAGGATTTTCCAGCTACATATATGGCCTAAAATGATTGGACACAACCTATTTTCCTGATATACCACATCATCCACATGTTCCTTCACCCTGTAACATCACAAATTGTGGTATTCCTCCAGCCTGTAAAACCGTAAAATCGCTCATTGTGAGGATTTTCCAGCTATATATATGACCTAAAATGATTGGACACAACCTATTTTCTTGATATACCACATCATCCACATGTTCCCCCACCCTGTAAAATCACAAATCGGGGTGTTCCTCCAGCCTGTGAAATCATAAAATCGCTCATCTTGAGGATTTTCGAGCTACATATATGGCCTAAAATGATTGGACACAACCTATATTCTTGATATACCATATCATCCACATGTTCCTCCAGCCTGTAAAATCACAAATCAGGGTTTTCCTCCACTCTGTGAAACCATAAAATTGCTCAATTTGAGGATTTTCCAGCTACATATATGGCCTAAAATGACTGGACACAACCTATTTTCCTGATATACCACATCATCCACATGTTCCTTCACCCTGTAACATCACAAATTGTGGTATTCCTCCAGCCTGTAAAACCATAAAATCGCTCATTTTGAGGATTTTCCAGCTACATATATGGCCTAAAATGATTGGACACAACCTATTTTCTTGATATACCATATCATCCACATGTTCCCCCACCCTGTAAAATCACAAATCGGGGTGTTCCTCCACTCTGTGAAACCATAAAATCGCTCATCTTGAGGATTTTCGAGCTACATATATGGCCTAAAATGATTGGACACAACCTATATTCTTGATATACCATATCATCCACATGTTCCCCCACCCTGTAAAATCACAAATCGGGGTTTTCCTCCACTCTGTGAAACCATAAAATTGCTCATTTTGAGGATTTCCCAGCTACATATATGGCCTAAAATGATTGGACACAACCTATTTTCCTGATATACCACATCATCCACATCTTCCTCCACCCTGTAACATCACAAATTGTGGTATTCCTCCAGCCTGTAAAACCATAAAATCGCTCATTTTAAGGATTTTCCAGCTACATATATGGCCTAAAATGATTGGACACAACCTATTTTCTTGATATACCACATCATCCACCTGTTCCTCCACCATGTAAAAACATAAAATCGCTCAATTTGAGGATTTTTCAGCTATATATATGCACTAAAATTATTGGACACAACCTATTTTCTTGATATACCATGTCCTCCACATGTTCCTCCACCCTGTAAATCACAAATTGGGGTGTTCCTCCACCCTTTAAAAACATAAAATCGTTCATTTTGAGGATTTTCCAGCTATATATATGCACTAAAATGATTGGATACAATCTATTTTCCTGATATACCACATCATCCACATGTTCCTCCACCCTGTAAAATCACAAATAGTGGTATTCCTCCAGCCTGTAAAACCATAAAATCGCTCATTGTAAGGATTTTCCAGCTACATATGTGGCCTAAAGTGATTGGAAACAACAGATTTTCTGGTTATACCACATTATCCACATGTTCCTCCACACTGTAAAATTACAAATTCTGGTGTTCCTCCACCCTGTGAAAACATAAAATCGCTCATTTTGGGGATTTTCCAGCTACATATATGGCCTAAAGTGATTGGAAACAACATATTTTCTGGTTATACCACATTATCCACATGTTCCTCCACACTGTAAAATTACAAATTCTGGTGTTCCTCCACCCTGTGAAAACATAAAATCGCTCATTTTGGGGATTTTCCAGCTACATATATGGCCTAAAATGATTGGACACAACCTATTTTCTTGATATACCATGTCATCCACATGTTCTTCCACCCTGTAAAATCACAAAATGGTGTGTTCCCCCACCCTGTGAAACCATAAAATCGCTCAATTTAAGGATTTTCCAGCTACATATATAGTCTAAAATAATTGGTCACAACCAATGTTCTACATATACCATATCATGCATATGTTCCTCACCCTGTAAAATCACATATTAGGGTGTTCCTCCACCCTGTAAAAAAACATAAAATCGCTCAATTTGAGGATTTTCCAACTACATATATGGCCTAAAATGATTGGACACAACCTATTTTCTACATATACAACATCATGCACATGCTCCTCCACCCTGTAAAATCACAAATTGTGGTATTCCTCCACTCTGTGAAACCATAAAATCGCTCATTTTGAGGATTTTCCAGCTACATATATGGTCTAAAATGATTGGACACAACCCATTTTCTTGGTATACCATATCATCCACATGTTCCCCCACCCTGTAAAATCACAAATCGGGGTGTTCCTCTACCCTGTAAAAACATGAAATCGCTCATTTTTACAATTTTCCAGCTACATATATGCACTAAAATCATTGGATACAACCTATTTTCTTGATATGCCACATCATCCACCTGTTCCTCCACCCTGTAAAATCACAAATTGGGGTGTTCTTCTACCCTGTGAAACCATAAAATCGCTCATCTTGAGGATTTTCGAGCTACATATATGGCCTAAAATGATTGGACACAACCTATATTCTTGATATACCATATCATCCACATGTTCCTCCACCCTGTAAAATCACAAATCGGGGTTTTCCTTCACTCTGTGAAACCATAAAATTGCTCATTTTGAGGATTTTCCAGCTACATATATGGCCTAAAATGATTGGACACAACCTATTTTCCTGATATACCACATCATCCACATGTTCCTTCACCCTGTAACATCACAAATTGTGGTATTCCTCCAGCCTGTAAAACCATAAAATCGCTCATTGTGAGGATTTTCCAGCTACATATATGGCCTAAAACACAACCTATTTTCTTGATATACCACATCATCCACCTGTTCCTCCACCCTGTAAAAACATAAAATCGCTCATTTTGGGGATTTTCCAGCTACATATATGGCCTAAAATGATTGGACACAACCTATTTTCCTGATATACCATATCCTCCACATGTTCCTCCAAACTGTAAAATCACAAATTGGGGTGCTCCTCTACCCTTTAAAAACATAAAATTGCTCAATTTGAGGATTTTCCAGCAATATATATGCACTAAAATTATTGGACACAACCTATTTTCCTGATATACCATGTCCTCCACATGTTCCTCCACCCTGTAAATCACAAATTGGGGTGTTCCTCCACCCTTTAAAAACATAAAATCGCTCATTTTGAGGATTTTCCAGCTATATATATGCACTAAAATGATTGGATACAATCTATTTTCCTGATATACCACATCATCCACATGTTCCTCCACCCTGTAAAATCAGAAATAGTGGTATTCCTCCAGCCTGTAAAACCATAAAATCGCTCATTTTAAGGATTTTCCAGCTACATATGTGGCCTAAAGTGATTGGAAACAACAGATTTTCTGGTTATACCACATTATCCACATGTTCCTCCACACTGTAAAATTACAAATTCTGGTGTTCCTCCACCCTGTGAAAACATAAAATCGCTCATTTTGGGGATTTTCCAGCTACATATATGGCCTAAAGTGATTGGAAACAACATATTTTCTGGTTATACCACATTATCCACATGTTCCTCCACACTGTAAAATTACAAATTCTGGTGTTCCTCCACCCTGTGAAAACATAAAATCGCTCATTTTGGGGATTTTCCAGCTACATATATGGCCTAAAATGATTGGACACAACCTATTTTATTGATATACCATGTCATCCACATGTTCTTCCACCCTGTAAAATCACAAAATGGTGTGTTCCCCAACCCTGTGAAACCATAAAATCGCTCAATTTAAGGATTTTCCAGCTCCATATATGGTCTAAAATAATTGGTCACAACCAATGTTCTACATATACCATATCATGCATATGTTCCTCCACCCTGTAAAATCACATATTAGGGTGTTCCTCCACCCTGTAAAAAACATAAAATCGCTCAATTTGAGGATTTTCCAACTACATATATGGCCTAAAATGATTGGACACAACCTATTTTCTACATATACAACATCATGCACATGTTCCTCCACCCTGTAAAATCACAAATTGTGGTATTCCTCCACTCTGTGAAACCATAAAATCGCTCATTTTGAGGATTTTCCAGCTACATATATGGCCTAAAATTATTGGACACAACCTATTTTCTTGATATACCATATCATCCACATGTTCCCCCACCCTGTAAAATCACAAATCGGGGTGTTCCTCTACCCTGTAAAAACATGAAATCGCTTATTTTTACAATTTTCCAGCGATATATATGCTCTAAAATGATTGGACACAACCTATTTTCCTGATATACCATATCCTCCAACATGTAATTTCACAAATTGGGGTGTTCCTCCACCCTGTAAAAACATAAAATCGCTCATTTTTACAATTTTCCAGCTACATATATGCACTAAAATCATTGGATACAACCTATTTTCTTGATATGCCACATCATCCACCTGTTCCTCCACCCTGTAAAATCACAAATTGGGGTGTTCTTCTACCCTGTGAAACCATAAAATCGCTCATCTTGAGGATTTTCGAGCTACATATATGGCCTAAAATGATTGGACACAACCTATATTCTTGATATACCATATCATCCACATGTTCCTCCACCCTGTAAAATCACAAATCGGGGTTTTCCTTCACTCTGTGAAACCATAAAATTGCTCATTTTGAGGATTTTCCAGCTACATATATGGCCTAAAATGATTGGACACAACCTATTTTCCTGATATACCACATCATCCACATGTTCCTTCACCCTGTAACATCACAAATTGTGGTATTCCTCCAGCCTGTAAAACCGTAAAATCGCTCATTGTGAGGATTTTCCAGCTATATATATGACCTAAAATGATTGGACACAACCTATTTTCTTGATATACCACATCATCCACATGTTCCCCCACCCTGTAAAATCACAAATCGGGGTGTTCCGCCAGCCTGTGAAATCATAAAATCGCTCATCTTGAGGATTTTCGAGCTACATATATGGCCTAAAATGATTGGACACAACCTATATTCTTGATATACCATATCATCCACATGTTCCTCCAGCCTGTAAAATCACAAATCAGGGTTTTCCTCCACTCTGTGAAACCATAAAATTGCTCAATTTGAGGATTTTCCAGCTACATATATGGCCTAAAATGACAGGACACAACCTATTTTCCTGATATACCACATCATCCACATGTTCCTTCACCCTGTAACATCACAAATTGTGGTATTCCTCCAGCCTGTAAAACCATAAAATCGCTCATTTTGAGGATTTTCCAGCTACATATATGGCCTAAAATGATTGGACACAACCTATTTTCTTGATATACCATATCATCCACATGTTCCCCCACCCTGTAAAATCACAAATCGGGGTGTTCCTCCACTCTGTGAAACCATAAAATCGCTCATCTTGAGGATTTTCGAGCTACATATATGGCCTAAAATGATTGGACACAACCTATATTCTTGATATACCATATCATCCACATGTTCCCCCACCCTGTAAAATCACAAATCGGGGTTTTCCTCCACTCTGTGAAACCATAAAATTGCTCATTTTGAGGATTTCCCAGCTACATATATGGCCTAAAATGATTGGACACAACCTATTTTCCTGATATACCACATCATCCACATGTTCCTCCACCCTGTAACATCACAAATTGTGGTATTCCTCCAGCCTGTAAAACCATAAAATCGCTCATTTTAAGGATTTTCCAGCTACATATATGGCCTAAAATGATTGGACACAACCTATTTTCTTGATATACCACATCATCCACCTGTTCCTCCACCATGTAAAAACATAAAATCGCTCAATTTGAGGATTTTTCAGCTATATATATGCACTAAAATTATTGGACACAACCTATTTTCTTGATATACCATGTCCTCCACATGTTCCTCCACCCTGTAAATCACAAATTGGGGTGTTCCTCCACCCTTTAAAAACATAAAATCGTTCATTTTGAGGATTTTCCAGCTATATATATGCACTAAAATGATTGGATACAATCTATTTTCCTGATATACCACATCATCCACATGTTCGTCCACCCTGTAAAATCACAAATAGTGGTATTCCTCCAGCCTGTAAAACCATAAAATCGCTCATTGTAAGGATTTTCCAGCTACATATGTGGCCTAAAGTGATTGGAAACAACAGATTTTCTGGTTATACCACATTATCCACATGTTCCTCCACACTGTAAAATTACAAATTCTGGTGTTCCTCCACCCTGTGAAAACATAAAATCGCTCATTTTGGGGATTTTCCAGCTACATATATGGCCTAAAGTGATTGGAAACAACATATTTTCTGGTTATACCACATTATCCACATGTTCCTCCACACTGTAAAATTACAAATTCTGGTGTTCCTCCACCCTGTGAAAACATAAAATCGCTCATTTTGGGGATTTTCCAGCTACATATATGGCCTAAAATGATTGGACACAACCTATTTTCTTGATATACCATGTCATCCACATGTTCTTCCACCCTGTAAAATCACAAAATGGTGTGTTCCCCCACCCTGTGAAACCATAAAATCGCTCAATTTAAGGATTTTCCAGCTACATATATAGTCTAAAATAATTGGTCACAACCAATGTTCTACATATACCATATCATGCATATGTTCCTCACCCTGTAAAATCACATATTAGGGTGTTCCTCCACCCTGTAAAAAAACATAAAATCGCTCAATTTGAGGATTTTCCAACTACATATATGGCCTAAAATGATTGGACACAACCTATTTTCTACATATACAACATCATGCACATGCTCCTCCACCCTGTAAAATCACAAATTGTGGTATTCCTCCACTCTGTGAAACCATAAAATCGCTCATTTTGAGGATTTTCCAGCTACATATATGGTCTAAAATGATTGGACACAACCCATTTTCTTGGTATACCATATCATCCACATGTTCCCCCACCCTGTAAAATCACAAATCGGGGTGTTCCTCTACCCTGTAAAAACATGAAATCGCTCATTTTTACAATTTTCCAGCTACATATATGCACTAAAATCATTGGATACAACCTATTTTCTTGATATGCCACATCATCCACCTGTTCCTCCACCCTGTAAAATCACAAATTGGGGTGTTCTTCTACCCTGTGAAACCATAAAATCGCTCATCTTGAGGATTTTCGAGCTACATATATGGCCTAAAATGATTGGACACAACCTATATTCTTGATATACCATATCATCCACATGTTCCTCCACCCTGTAAAATCACAAATCGGGGTTTTCCTTCACTCTGTGAAACCATAAAATTGCTCATTTTGAGGATTTTCCAGCTACATATATGGCCTAAAATGATTGGACACAACCTATTTTCCTGATATACCACATCATCCACATGTTCCTTCACCCTGTAACATCACAAATTGTGGTATTCCTCCAGCCTGTAAAACCATAAAATCGCTCATTGTGAGGATTTTCCAGCTACATATATGGCCTAAAACACAACCTATTTTCTTGATATACCACATCATCCACCTGTTCCTCCACCCTGTAAAAACATAAAATCGCTCATTTTGGGGATTTTCCAGCTACATATATGGCCTAAAATGATTGGACACAACCTATTTTCCTGATATACCATATCCTCCACATGTTCCTCCAAACTGTAAAATCACAAATTGGGGTGCTCCTCTACCCTTTAAAAACATAAAATTGCTCAATTTGAGGATTTTCCAGCAATATATATGCACTAAAATTATTGGACACAACCTATTTTCCTGATATACCATGTCCTCCACATGTTCCTCCACCCTGTAAATCACAAATTGGGGTGTTCCTCCACCCTTTAAAAACATAAAATCGCTCATTTTGAGGATTTTCCAGCTATATATATGCACTAAAATGATTGGATACAATCTATTTTCCTGATATACCACATCATCCACATGTTCCTCCACCCTGTAAAATCAGAAATAGTGGTATTCCTCCAGCCTGTAAAACCATAAAATCGCTCATTTTAAGGATTTTCCAGCTACATATGTGGCCTAAAGTGATTGGAAACAACAGATTTTCTGGTTATACCACATTATCCACATGTTCCTCCACACTGTAAAATTACAAATTCTGGTGTTCCTCCACCCTGTGAAAACATAAAATCGCTCATTTTGGGGATTTTCCAGCTACATATATGGCCTAAAGTGATTGGAAACAACATATTTTCTGGTTATACCACATTATCCACATGTTCCTCCACACTGTAAAATTACAAATTCTGGTGTTCCTCCACCCTGTGAAAACATAAAATCGCTCATTTTGGGGATTTTCCAGCTACATATATGGCCTAAAATGATTGGACACAACCTATTTTATTGATATACCATGTCATCCACATGTTCTTCCACCCTGTAAAATCACAAAATGGTGTGTTCCCCAACCCTGTGAAACCATAAAATCGCTCAATTTAAGGATTTTCCAGCTCCATATATGGTCTAAAATAATTGGTCACAACCAATGTTCTACATATACCATATCATGCATATGTTCCTCCACCCTGTAAAATCACATATTAGGGTGTTCCTCCACCCTGTAAAAAACATAAAATCGCTCAATTTGAGGATTTTCCAACTACATATATGGCCTAAAATGATTGGACACAACCTATTTTCTACATATACAACATCATGCACATGTTCCTCCACCCTGTAAAATCACAAATTGTGGTATTCCTCCACTCTGTGAAACCATAAAATCGCTCATTTTGAGGATTTTCCAGCTACATATATGGCCTAAAATTATTGGACACAACCTATTTTCTTGATATACCATATCATCCACATGTTCCCCCACCCTGTAAAATCACAAATCGGGGTGTTCCTCTACCCTGTAAAAACATGAAATCGCTTATTTTTACAATTTTCCAGCGATATATATGCTCTAAAATGATTGGACACAACCTATTTTCCTGATATACCATATCCTCCAACATGTAATTTCACAAATTGGGGTGTTCCTCCACCCTGTAAAAACATAAAATCGCTCATTTTTACAATTTTCCAGCTACATATATGCACTAAAATCATTGGATACAACCTATTTTCTTGATATGCCACATCATCCACCTGTTCCTCCACCCTGTAAAATCACAAATTGGGGTGTTCTTCTACCCTGTGAAACCATAAAATCGCTCATCTTGAGGATTTTCGAGCTACATATATGGCCTAAAATGATTGGACACAACCTATATTCTTGATATACCATATCATCCACATGTTCCTCCACCCTGTAAAATCACAAATCGGGGTTTTCCTTCACTCTGTGAAACCATAAAATTGCTCATTTTGAGGATTTTCCAGCTACATATATGGCCTAAAATGATTGGACACAACCTATTTTCCTGATATACCACATCATCCACATGTTCCTTCACCCTGTAACATCACAAATTGTGGTATTCCTCCAGCCTGTAAAACCGTAAAATCGCTCATTGTGAGGATTTTCCAGCTATATATATGACCTAAAATGATTGGACACAACCTATTTTCTTGATATACCACATCATCCACATGTTCCCCCACCCTGTAAAATCACAAATCGGGGTGTTCCGCCAGCCTGTGAAATCATAAAATCGCTCATCTTGAGGATTTTCGAGCTACATATATGGCCTAAAATGATTGGACACAACCTATATTCTTGATATACCATATCATCCACATGTTCCTCCAGCCTGTAAAATCACAAATCAGGGTTTTCCTCCACTCTGTGAAACCATAAAATTGCTCAATTTGAGGATTTTCCAGCTACATATATGGCCTAAAATGACAGGACACAACCTATTTTCCTGATATACCACATCATCCACATGTTCCTTCACCCTGTAACATCACAAATTGTGGTATTCCTCCAGCCTGTAAAACCATAAAATCGCTCATTTTGAGGATTTTCCAGCTACATATATGGCCTAAAATGATTGGACACAACCTATTTTCTTGATATACCATATCATCCACATGTTCCCCCACCCTGTAAAATCACAAATCGGGGTGTTCCTCCACTCTGTGAAACCATAAAATCGCTCATCTTGAGGATTTTCGAGCTACATATATGGCCTAAAATGATTGGACACAACCTATATTCTTGATATACCATATCATCCACATGTTCCCCCACCCTGTAAAATCACAAATCGGGGTTTTCCTCCACTCTGTGAAACCATAAAATTGCTCATTTTGAGGATTTCCCAGCTACATATATGGCCTAAAATGATTGGACACAACCTATTTTCCTGATATACCACATCATCCACATGTTCCTCCACCCTGTAACATCACAAATTGTGGTATTCCTCCAGCCTGTAAAACCATAAAATCGCTCATTTTAAGGATTTTCCAGCTACATATATGGCCTAAAATGATTGGACACAACCTATTTTCTTGATATACCACATCATCCACCTGTTCCTCCACCATGTAAAAACATAAAATCGCTCAATTTGAGGATTTTTCAGCTATATATATGCACTAAAATTATTGGACACAACCTATTTTCTTGATATACCATGTCCTCCACATGTTCCTCCACCCTGTAAATCACAAATTGGGGTGTTCCTCCACCCTTTAAAAACATAAAATCGTTCATTTTGAGGATTTTCCAGCTATATATATGCACTAAAATGATTGGATACAATCTATTTTCCTGATATACCACATCATCCACATGTTCGTCCACCCTGTAAAATCACAAATAGTGGTATTCCTCCAGCCTGTAAAACCATAAAATCGCTCATTGTAAGGATTTTCCAGCTACATATGTGGCCTAAAGTGATTGGAAACAACAGATTTTCTGGTTATACCACATTATCCACATGTTCCTCCACACTGTAAAATTACAAATTCTGGTGTTCCTCCACCCTGTGAAAACATAAAATCGCTCATTTTGGGGATTTTCCAGCTACATATATGGCCTAAAGTGATTGGAAACAACATATTTTCTGGTTATACCACATTATCCACATGTTCCTCCACACTGTAAAATTACAAATTCTGGTGTTCCTCCACCCTGTGAAAACATAAAATCGCTCATTTTGGGGATTTTCCAGCTACATATATGGCCTAAAATGATTGGACACAACCTATTTTCTTGATATACCATGTCATCCACATGTTCTTCCACCCTGTAAAATCACAAAATGGTGTGTTCCCCCACCCTGTGAAACCATAAAATCGCTCAATTTAAGGATTTTCCAGCTACATATATGGTCTAAAATAATTGGTCACAACCAATGTTCTACATATACCATATCATGCATATGTTCCTCACCCTGTAAAATCACATATTAGGGTGTTCCTCCACCCTGTAAAAAAACATAAAATCGCTCAATTTGAGGATTTTCCAACTACATATATGGCCTAAAATGATTGGACACAACCTATTTTCTACATATACAACATCATGCACATGCTCCTCCACCCTGTAAAATCACAAATTGTGGTATTCCTCCACTCTGTGAAACCATAAAATCGCTCAATTTGAGGATTTTCCAGCTACATATATGGTCTAAAATGATTGGACACAACCCATTTTCTTGATATACCATATCATCCACATGTTCCTCCACCCTGTAATATCACAAATTGGGGTGTTCCTCCACCCTGTGAAACTATGAAATCGCTCAATTTGAGGATTTTCCAGCTATATATATGGCCTAAAATGTTTGGACACAACATATTTTCCTGATGTACCTCATCATGCACATGTTCCTCTAGCCTGTAAACTCACAAATTGAGGTGATCCTCCACTCTGTGAAACCATAAAATCGTTCAATTTGAGGATTTTCCAGCTACATATATGGCCTAAAGTGATTGGACACAACCTTTTTTCTTCATATACCACATCATCCACATGTTCCCCCACCCTGTAAAATCACAAATTGTGGTGTTCCTCCACCCTGTGAAACCATAAAATCGCTCAATTTGAGGATTTTCCAGCTACATATATGGCCTAAAATGATTGGACACAACCTTTTTTCTTCATATACCACATCATCCACATGTTCCCCCACCCTGTAAAATCACAAATTGTGGTGTTCCTCCACCCTGTGAAACCATAAAATCGCTCAATTTGAGGATTTTCCAGCTACATATATGGCCTAAAATGATTGGACACAACCTATATTCTTGATATATCATATCATCCACATGTTCCTCCACCCTGTAATATCACAAAATGGGGTGTTCCTCCACCCTGTGAAACCATAAAAACGCTCATTTTGAGGATTTTCCAGCTACATATATGATCTAAAATGATTGGACACAACCCATTTTGTTGATATACCATATCATCCACATGTTCCTCCACCCTGTAATATCACAAAATAGGGTGTTCCCCCACCCTGTGAAACCATAAAATTGCTCATTTTGAGAATTTTCGAGCTACATATATGGCCTAAAATGATTGGACACAACCTATTTTCTTGCTATACCATGTCATCCACATGTTCTTCCACCCTGTAAAATCACAAAATGGTGTGTTCCCCCACCCTGTGAAACCATAAAATCGCTCAATGTAAGGATTTTCCATCTACATATATGGTCTAAAATGATTGGTCACAACCTATGTTCTACATATACCATATCATGCACATGCTCCTCCACCCTGTAAAATCACAAATTGTGGTATTCCTCCACTCTGTGAAACCATAAAATCGCTCATTTTGAGGATTTTCCAGCTACATATATGGTCTAAAATGATTGGACACAACCCATTTTCTTGATATACCATATCATCCACATGTTCCTCCACCCTGTAATATCACAAATTGGGGTGTTCCTCCACCCTGTGAAACTATGAAATCGCTCAATTTGAGGATTTTCCAGCTATATATTTGGCCTAAAATGTTTGGACACAACATATTTTCCTGATGTACCTCATCATGCACATGTTCCTCTAGCCTGTAAACTCACAAATTGAGGTGATCCTCCACTCTGTGAAACCATAAAATCGCTCAATTTGAGGATTTTCCAGCTACATATATGGCCTAAAGTGATTGGACAAAACCTTTTTTCTTCATATACCACATCATCCACATGTTCCCCCACCCTGTAAAATCACAAATTGTGGTGTTCCTCCACCCTGTGAAACCATAAAATCGCTCAATTTGAGGATTTTCCAGCTACATATATGGCCTAAAATGATTGGACACAACCTTTTTTCTTCATATACCACATCATCCACATGTTCCCCCACCCTGTAAAATCACAAATTGTGGTGTTCCTCCACCCTGTGAAACCATAAAATCGCTCAATTTGAGGATTTTCCAGCTACATATATGGCCTTAAATGATTGGACACAACCTATATTCTTGATATATCATATCATCCACATGTTCCTCCACCCTGTAATATCACAAAATGGGGTGTTCCTCCACCCTGTGAAACCATAAAAACGCTCATTTTGAGGATTTTCCAGCTACATATATGATCTAAAATGATTGGACACAACCCATTTTCTTGCTATACCATATCATCCACATGTTCCTCCACCCTGTAATATCACAAAATAGGGTGTTCCCCCACCCTGTAAAACCATAAAATTGCTCATTTTGAGAATTTTCGAGCTACATATATGGCCTAAAATGATTGGACACAACCTATTTTCTTGCTATACCATGTCATCCACATGTTCTTCCACCCTGTAAAATCACAAAATGGTGTGTTCCCCCACCCTGTGAAACCATAAAATCGCTCAATGTAAGGATTTTCCAGCTACATATATGGTCTAAAATGATTGGTCACAACCTATGTTCTACATATACCATATCATGCATATGTTCCTCCACCCTGTAAAATCACATATTAGGGTGTTCCTCCACCCTGTAAAAAAACATAAAATCGCTCAATTTGAGGATTTTCCAACTACATATATGGCCTAAAATGATTGGACACAACCTATTTTCTACATATACAACATCATGCACATGTTCTTCCACCCTGTAAAACCACAAATTAGGGTGTTCCTCCACCCTGTAAAACCATAAAATCGCTCAATTTGAGGATTTTCCAGCTATATATGTGCCCTAAAATGACTGGACACAACCTATTTTCTTGATATACCTCATCATGCACATGTTCCTCCACCCTGTAAAATCACAAATTGTGGTATTCCTCCACTCTGTGAAACCATAAAATCGCTCATTTTGAGGATTTTCCAGCTACATATATGGTCTAAAATGATTGGACACAAACCATTTTCTTGATATACCATATCATCCACATGTTCCTCCACCCTGTAATATCACAAATTGGGGTGTTCCTCTACCCTGTAAAAACATAAAATCGCTTATTTGTACAATTTTCCAGCGATATATATACTCTAAAATGATTGGACACAACCTATTTTCCTGATATACCATATCCTCCAACATGTAATTTCACAAATTGGGGTGTTCCTCCATCCAGTAAAAACACAAAATCGCTCATTTTTACAATTTTCCAGCTATATATATGCACTAAAATGATTAGACACAATCTATTTTCTTGATATACCACATCATCCACCTGTTCCTCCACCCTGTAAAATCACAAATTGGGGTGTTCCTCTACCCTGTGAAACCATAAAATCGCTCATTTTGAGGATTTTCCAGCTACATATATGGCCTAAAACACAACCTATTTTCTTGATATACCACATCATCCACCTGTTCCTCCAACCTGTAAAAACATAAAATCGCTCATTTTGGGGATTTTCCAGCTACATATATGGCCTAAAATGATTGGACACAACCTATTTTCCTGATATACCATATCCTCCACATGTTCCTCCAAACTGTAAAATCACAAATTGGGGTGCTCCTCTACCCTTTAAAAACATAAAATTGCTCAATTTGAGGATTTTCCAGCAATATATATGCACTAAAATTATTGGACACAACCTATTTTCCTGATATACCATGTCCTCCACATGTTCCTCCACCCTGTAAATCATAAATTGGGGTGTTCCTCCACCCTTTAAAAACATAAAATCGCTCATTTTGAGGATTTTCCAGCTATATATATGCACTAAAATGATTGGATACAATCTATTTTCCTGATATACCACATCATCCACATGTTCCTCCACCCTGTAAAATCACAAATAGTGGTATTCCGCCAGCCTGTAAAACCATAATATCGCTCATTTTAAGGATTTTCCAGCTACATATGTGGCCTAAAGTGATTGGAAACAACAGATTTTCTGGTTATACCACATTATCCACATGTTCCTCCACACTGTAAAATTACAAATTCTGGTGTTCCTCCACCCTGTGAAAACATAAAATCGCTCATTTTGGGGATTTTCCAGCTACATATATGGCCTAAAGTGATTGGAAACAACATATTTTCTGGTTATACCACATTATCCACATGTTCCTCCACACTGTAAAATTACAAATTCTGGTGTTCCTCCACCCTGTGAAAACATAAAATCGCTCATTTTGGGGATTTTCCAGCTACATATATGGCCTAAAATGATTGGACACAACCTATTTTCTTGATATACCATGTCATCCACATGTTCTTCCACCCTGTAAAATCACAAAATAGTGTGTTCCCCCACCCTGTGAAACCATAAAATCGCTCAATTTAAGGATTTTCCAGCTCCATATATGGTCTAAAATAATTGGTCACAACCAATGTTCTACATATACCATATCATCCACATGTTCCTCCACCCTGTAATATCACAAAATAGGGTGTTCCCCCACCCTGTGAAACCATAAAATTGCTCATTTTGAGAATTTTCGAGCTACATATATGGCCTAAAATGATTGGACACAACCTATTTTCTTGCTATACCATGTCATCCACATGTTCTTCCACCCTGTAAAATCACAAAATGGTGTGTTCCCCCACCCTGTGAAACCATAAAATCGCTCAATGTAAGGATTTTCCAGCTACATATATGGTCTAAAATGATTGGTCACAACCTATGTTCTACATATACCATATCATGCATATGTTCCTCCACCCTGTAAAATCACATATTAGGGTGTTCCTCCACCCTGTAAAAAAACATAAAATCGCTCAATTTGAGGATTTTCCAACTACATATATGGCCTAAAATGATTGGACACAACCTATTTTCTACATATACAACATCATGCACATGTTCTTCCACCCTGTAAAACCACAAATTAGGGTGTTCCTCCACCCTGTAAAACCATAAAATCGCTCAATTTGAGGATTTTCCAGCTATATATGTGCCCTAAAATGACTGGACACAACCTATTTTCTTGATATACCTCATCATGCACATGTTCCTCCACCCTGTAAAATCACAAATTGTGGTATTCCTCCACTCTGTGAAACCATAAAATCGCTCATTTTGAGGATTTTCCAGCTACATATATGGTCTAAAATGATTGGACACAAACCATTTTCTTGATATACCATATCATCCACATGTTCCTCCACCCTGTAATATCACAAATTGGGGTGTTCCTCTACCCTGTAAAAACATGAAATCGCTTATTTGTACAATTTTCCAGCGATATATATGCTCTAAAATGATTGGACACAACCTATTTTCCTGATATACCATATCCTCCAACATGTAATTTCACAAATTGGGGTGTTCCTCCACCCAGTAAAAACACAAAATCGCTCATTTTTACAATTTTCCAGCTATATATATGCACTAAAATGATTAGACACAATCTATTTTCTTGATATACCACATCATCCACCTGTTCCTCCACCCTGTAAAATCACAAATTGGGGTGTTCCTCTACCCTGTGAAACCATAAAATCGCTCATTTTGAGGATTTTCCAGCTACATATATGGCCTAAAACACAACCTATTTTCTTGATATACCACATCATCCACCTGTTCCTCCACCCTGTAAAAACATAAAATCGCTCATTTTGGGGATTTTCCAGCTACATATATGGTCTAAAATGATTGGACACAACCTATTTTCCTGATATACCATATCCTCCACATGTTCCTCCAAACTGTAAAATCACAAATTGGGGTGCTCCTCTACCCTTTAAAAACATAAAATTGCTCAATTTGAGGATTTTCCAGCAATATATATGCACTAAAATTATTGGACACAACCTATTTTCCTGATATACCATGTCCTCCACATGTTCCTCCACCCTGTAAATCATAAATTGGGGTGTTCCTCCACCCTTTAAAAACATAAAATCGCTCATTTTGAGGATTTTCCAGCTATATATATGCACTAAAATGATTGGATACAATCTATTTTCCTGATATACCACATCATCCACATGTTCCTCCACCCTGTAAAATCACAAATAGTGGTGTTCCGCCAGCCTGTAAAACCATAAAATCGCTCATTTTAAGGATTTTCCAGCTACATATGTGGCCTAAAGTGATTGGAAACAACAGATTTTCTGGTTATACCACATTATCCACATGTTCCTCCACACTGTAAAATTACAAATTCTGGTGTTCCTCCACCCTGTGAAAACATAAAATCGCTCATTTTGGGGATTTTCCAGCTACATATATGGCCTAAAGTGATTGGAAACAACATATTTTCTGGTTATACCACATTATCCACATGTTCCTCCACACTGTAAAATTACAAATTCTGGTGTTCCTCCACCCTGTGAAAACATAAAATCGCTCATTTTGGGGATTGTCCAGCTACATATATGGCCTAAAATGATTGGACACAACCTATTTTCTTGATATACCATGTCATCCACATGTTCTTCCACCCTGTAAAATCACAAAATGGTGTGTTCCCCCACCCTGTGAAACCATAAAATCGCTCAATTTAAGGATTTTCCAGCTCCATATATGGTCTAAAATAATTGGTCACAACCAATGTTCTACATATACCATATCATGCATATGTTCCTCCACCCTGTAAAATCACATATTAGGGTGTTCCTCCACCCTGTAAAAAACATAAAATCGCTCAATTTGAGGATTTTCCAACTACATATATGGCCTAAAATGATTGGACACAACCTATTTTCTACATATACAACATCATGCACATGTTCCTCCACCCTGTAAAATCACAAATTGTGGTATTCCTCCACTCTGTGAAACCATAAAATCGCTCATTTTGAGGATTTTCCAGCTACATATATGGCCTAAAATGATTGGACACAACCTATTTTCTTGATATACCATATCATCCACATGTTCCCCCACCCTGTAAAATCACAAATCGGGGTGTTCCTCTACCCTGTAAAAACATGAAATCGCTTATTTTTACAATTTTCCAGCGATATATATGCTCTAAAATGATTGGACACAACCTATTTTCCTGATATACCATATCCTCCAACATGTAATTTCACAAATTGGGGTGTTCCTCCACCCTGTAAAAACATAAAATCGCTCATTTTTACAATTTTCCAGCTACATATATGCACTAAAATCATTGGATACAACCTATTTTCTTGATATGCCACATCATCCACCTGTTCCTCCACCCTGTAAAATCACAAATTGGGGTGTTCTTCTACCCTGTGAAACCATAAAATCGCTCATCTTGAGGATGTTCGAGCTACATATATGGCCTAAAATGATTGGACACAACCTATATTCTTGATATACCATATCATCCACATGTTCCTCCACCCTGTAAAATCACAAATCGGGGTTTTCCTCCACTCTGTGAAACCATAAAATTGCTCTTTTTGAGGATTTTCCAGCTACATATATGGCCTAAAATGATTGGACACAACCTATTTTCCTGATATACCACATCATCCACATGTTCCTTCACCCTGTAACATCACAAATTGTGGTATTCCTCCAGCCTGTAAAACCATAAAATCGCTCATTGTGAGGATTTTCCAGCTATATATATGACCTAAAATGATTGGACACAACCTATTTTCTTGATATACCACATCATCCACATGTTCCCCCACCCTGTAAAATCACAAATCGGGGTGTTCCTCCAGCCTGTGAAATCATAAAATCGCTCATCTTGAGGATTTTCCAGCTACATATATGGCCTAAAATGATTGGACACAACCTATATTCTTGATATACCATATCATCCACATGTTCCTCCAGCATGTAAAATCACAAATCGGGGTTTTCCTCCACTCTGTGAAACCATAAAATTGCTCAATTTGAGGATTTTCCAGCTACATATATGGCCTAAAATGACTGGACACAACCTATTTTCCTGATATACCACATCATCCACATGTTCCTTCACCCTGTAACATCACAAATTGTGGTATTCCTCCAGCCTGTAAAACCATAAAATCGCTCATTTTGAGGATTTTCCAGCTACATATATGGCCTAAAATGATTGGACACAACCTATTTTCTTGATATACCATATCATCCACATGTTCCCCAACCCTGTAAAATCACAAATCGGGGTGTTCCTCCACTCTGTGAAACCATAAAATCGCTCATCTTGAGGATTTTCGAGCTACATATATGGCCTAAAATGATTGGACACAACCTATATTCTTGATATACCATATCATCCACATGTTCCTCCACCCTGTAAAATCACAAATCGGGGTTTTCCTCCACTCTGTGAAACCATAAAATTGCTCATTTTGAGGATTTCCCAGCTACATATATGGCCTAAAATGATTGGACACAACCTATTTTACTGATATACCACATCATCCACATGTTCCTCCACCCTGTAACATCACAAATTGTGGTATTCCTCCAGCCTGTAAAACCATAAAATCGCTCATTTTAAGGATTTTCCAGCTACATATATGGCCTAAAATGATTGGACACAACCTATTTTCTTGATATACCACATCATCCACCTGTTCCTCCACCATGTAAAAACATAAAATCGCTCAATTTGAGGATTTTTCAGCTATATATATGCACCAAAATTATTGGACACAACCTATTTTCTTGATATACCATGTCCTCCACATGTTCCTCCACCCTGTAAATCACAAATTGGGGTGTTCCTCCACCCTTTAAAAACATAAAATCGCTCATTTTGAGGATTTTCCAGCTATATATATGCACTAAAATGATTGGATACAATCTATTTTCCTGATATACCACATCATCCACATGTTCCTCCACCCTGTAAAATCACAAATAGTGGTATTCCTCCAGCCTGTAAAACCATAAAATCGCTCATTGTAAGGATTTTCCAGCTACATATGTGGCCTAAAGTGATTGGAAACAACAGATTTTCTGGTTATACCACATTATCCACATGTTCCTCCACACTGTAAAATTACAAATTCTGGTGTTCCTCCACCCTGTGAAAACATAAAATCGCTCATTTTGGGGATTTTCCAGCTACATATATGGCCTAAAGTGATTGGAAACAACATATTTTCTGGTTATACCACATTATCCACATGTTCCTCCACACTGTAAAATTACAAATTCTGGTGTTCCTCCACCCTGTGAAAACATAAAATCGCTCATTTTGGGGATTTTCCAGCTACATATATGGCCTAAAATGATTGGACACAACCTATTTTCTTGATATACCATGTCATCCACATGTTCTTCCACCCTGTAAAATCACAAAATGGTGTGTTCCCCCACCCTGTGAAACCATAAAATCGCTCAATTTAAGGATTTTCCAGCTACATATATGGTCTAAAATAATTGGTCACAACCAATGTTCTACATATACCATATCATGCATATGTTCCTTCACCCTGTAAAATCACATATTAGGGTGTTCCTCTACCCTGCAAAAAAACATAAAATCGCTCAATTTGAGGATTTTCCAACTACATATATGGCCTAAAATGATTGGACACAACCTATTTTCTACATATACAACATCATGCACATGCTCCTCCACCCTGTAAAATCACAAATTGTGGTATTCCTCCACTCTGTGAAACCATAAAATCGCTCATTTTGAGGATTTTCCAGCTACATATATGGTCTAAAATGATTGGACACAACCCATTTTCTTGATATACCATATCATCCACATGTTCCTCCACCCTGTAATATCACAAATTGGGGTGTTCCTCCACCCTGTGAAACTATGAAATCGCTCAATTTGAGGATTTTCCAGCTATATATATGGCCTAAAATGTTTGGACACAACATATTTTCCTGATGTGCCTCATCATGCACATGTTCCTCTAGCCTGTAAACTCACAAATTGAGGTGATCCTCCACTCTGTGAAACCATAAAATAGCTCAATTTGAGGATTTTCCAGCTACATATATGGCCTAAAGTGATTGGACACAACCTTTTTTCTTCATATACCACATCATCCACATGTTCCCCCACCCTGTAAAATCACAAATTGTGGTGTTCCTCCACCATGTGAAACCATAAAATCGCTCAATTTGAGGATTTTCCAGCTATATATGTGCCCTAAAATGACTGGACACAACCTATTTTCTTGATATACCTCATCATGCACATGTTCCTCCACCCTGTAAAATCACAAATTGTGGTATTCCTCCACTCTGTGAAACCATAAAATCGCTCATTTTGAGGATTTTCCAGCTACATATATGGTCTAAAATGATTGGACACAAACCATTTTCTTGATATACCATATCATCCACATGTTCCTCCACCCTGTAATATCACAAATTGGGGTGTTCCTCTACCCTTTAAAAACATAAAATTGCTCAATTTGAGGATTTTCCAGCAATATATATGCACTAAAATTATTGGACACAACCTATTTTCCTGATATACCATGTCCTCCACATGTTCCTCCACCCTGTAAATCATAAATTGGGGTGTTCCTCCACCCTTTAAAAACATAAAATCGCTCATTTTGAGGATTTTCCAGCTATATATATGCACTAAAATGATTGGATACAATCTATTTTCCTGATATACCACATCATCCACATGTTCCTCCACCCTGTAAAATCACAAATAGTGGTGTTCCGCCAGCCTGTAAAACCATAAAATCGCTCATTTTAAGGATTTTCCAGCTACATATGTGGCCTAAAGTGATTGGAAACAACAGATTTTCTGGTTATACCACATTATCCACATGTTCCTCCACACTGTAAAATTACAAATTCTGGTGTTCCTCCACCCTGTGAAAACATAAAATCGCTCATTTTGGGGATTTTCCAGCTACATATATGGCCTAAAGTGATTGGAAACAACATATTTTCTGGTTATACCACATTATCCACATGTTCCTCCACACTGTAAAATTACAAATTCTGGTGTTCCTCCACCCTGTGAAAACATAAAATCGCTCATTTTGGGGATTGTCCAGCTACATATATGGCCTAAAATGATTGGACACAACCTATTTTCTTGATATACCATGTCATCCACATGTTCTTCCACCCTGTAAAATCACAAAATGGTGTGTTCCCCCACCCTGTGAAACCATAAAATCGCTCAATTTAAGGATTTTCCAGCTCCATATATGGTCTAAAATAATTGGTCACAACCAATGTTCTACATATACCATATCATGCATATGTTCCTCCACCCTGTAAAATCACATATTATGGTGTTCCTCCACCCTGTAAAAAACAGAAAATCGCTCAATTTGAGGATTTTCCAACTACATATATGGCCTAAAATGATTGGACACAACCTATTTTCTACATATACACCATCATGCACATGTTCCTCCACCCTGTAAAATCACAAATTGTGGTATTCCTCCACTCTGTGAAACCATAAAATCGCTCATTTTGAGGATTTTCCAGCTACATATATGGCCTAAAATGATTGGACACAACCTATTTTCTTGATATACCATATCATCCACATGTTCCCCCACCCTGTAAAATCACAAATCGGGGTGTTCCTCTACCCTGTAAAAACATGAAATCGCTTATTTTTACAATTTTCCAGCGATATATATGCTCTAAAATGATTGGACACAACCTATTTTCCTGATATACCATATCCTCCAACATGTAATTTCACAAATTGGGGTGTTCCTCCACCCTGTAAAAACATAAAATCGCTCATTTTTACAATTTTCCAGCTACATATATGCACTAAAATCATTGGATACAACCTATTTTCTTGATATGCCACATCATCCACCTGTTCCTCCACCCTGTAAAATTACAAATTGGGGTGTTCTTCTACCCTGTGAAACCATAAAATCGCTCATCTTGAGGATTTTCGAGCTACATATATGGCCTAAAATGATTGGACACAACCTATATTCTTGATATACCATATCATCCACATGTTCCTCCACCCTGTAAAATCACAAATCGGGGTTTTCCTCCACTCTGTGAAACCATAAAATTGCTCTTTTTGAGGACTTTCCAGCTACATATATGGCCTAAAATGATTGGACACAACCTATTTTCCTGATATACCACATCATCCACATGTTCCTTCACCCTGTAACATCACAAATTGTGGTATTCCTCCAGCCTGTAAAACCATAAAATCGCTCATTGTGAGGATTTTCCAGCTATATATATGACCTAAAATGATTGGACACAACCTATTTTCTTGATATACCACATCATCCACATGTTCCCCCACCCTGTAAAATCACAAATCGGGGTGTTCCTCCAGCCTGTGAAATCATAAAATCGCTCATCTTGAGGATTTTCGAGCTACATATATGGCCTAAAATGATTGGACACAACCTATATTCTTGATATACCATATCATCCACATGTTCCTCCAGCCTGTAAAATCACAAATCGGGGTTTTCCTCCACTCTGTGAAACCATAAAATTGCTCAATTTGAGGATTTTCCAGCTACATATATGGCCTAAAATGATTGGACACAACCTATTTTCTTGATATACCATATCATCCACATGTTCCCCCACCCTGTAAAATCACAAATCGGGGTGTTCCTCCACTCTGTGAAACCATAAAATCGCTCATCTTGAGGATTTTCGAGCTACATATATGGCCTAAAATGATTGGACACAACCTATATTCTTGATATACCATATCATCCACATGTTCTTCCACCCTGTAAAATCACAAATCGGGGTTTTCCTCCACTCTGTGAAACCATAAAATTGCTCATTTTGAGGATTTCCCAGCTACATATATGGCCTAAAATGATTGGACACAACCTATTTTACTGATATACCACATCATCCACATGTTCCTCCACCCTGTAACATCACAAATTGTGGTATTCCTCCAGCCTGTAAAACCATAAAATCGCTCATTTTAAGGATTTTCCAGCTGCATATATGGCCTAAAATGATTGGACACAACCTATTTTCTTGATATACCACATCATCCACCTGTTCCTCCACCATGTAAAAACATAAAATCGCTCAATTTGAGGATTTTTCAGCTATATATATGCACCAAAATTATTGGACACAACCTATTTTCTTGATATACCATGTCCTCCACATGTTCCTCCACCCTGTAAATCACAAATTGGGGTGTTCCTCCACCCTTTAAAAACATAAAATCGCTCATTTTGAGGATTTTCCAGCTATATATATGCACTAAAATGATTGGATACAATCTATTTTCCTGATATACCACATCATCCACATGTTCCTCCACCCTGTAAAATCACAAATAGTGGTATTCCTCCAGCCTGTAAAACCATAAAATCGCTCATTGTAAGGATTTTCCAGCTACATATGTGGCCTAAAGTGATTGGAAATAACAGATTTTCTGGTTATACCACATTATCCACATGTTCCTCCACACTGTAAAATTACAAATTCTGGTGTTCCTCCACCCTGTGAAAACATAAAATCGCTCATTTTGGGGATTTTCGAGCTACATATATGGCCTAAAATGATTGGACACAACCTATATTCTTGATATACCATATCATCCACATGTTCCTCCAGCCTGTAAAATCACAAATCGGGGTTTTCCTCCACTCTGTGAAACCATAAAATTGCTCAATTTGAGGATTTTCCAGCTACATATATGGCCTAAAATGATTGGACACAACCTATTTTCTTGATATACCATATCATCCACATGTTCCCCCACCCTGTAAAATCACAAATCGGGGTGTTCCTCCACTCTGTGAAACCATAAAATCGCTCATCTTGAGGATTTTCGAGCTACATATATGGCCTAAAATGATTGGACACAACCTATATTCTTGATATACCATATCATCCACATGTTCTTCCACCCTGTAAAATCACAAATCGGGGTTTTCCTCCACTCTGTGAAACCATAAAATTGCTCATTTTGAGGATTTCCCAGCTACATATATGGCCTAAAATGATTGGACACAACCTATTTTACTGATATACCACATCATCCACATGTTCCTCCACCCTGTAACATCACAAATTGTGGTATTCCTCCAGCCTGTAAAACCATAAAATCGCTCATTTTAAGGATTTTCCAGCTACATATATGGCCTAAAATGATTGGACACAACCTATTTTCTTGATATACCACATCATCCACCTGTTCCTCCACCATGTAAAAACATAAAATCGCTCAATTTGAGGATTTTTCAGCTATATATATGCACCAAAATTATTGGACACAACCTATTTTCTTGATATACCATGTCCTCCACATGTTCCTCCACCCTGTAAATCACAAATTGGGGTGTTCCTCCACCCTTTAAAAACATAAAATCGCTCATTTTGAGGATTTTCCAGCTATATATATGCACTAAAATGATTGGATACAATCTATTTTCCTGATATACCACATCATCCACATGTTCCTCCACCCTGTAAAATCACAAATAGTGGTATTCCTCCAGCCTGTAAAACCATAAAATCGCTCATTGTAAGGATTTTCCAGCTACATATGTGGCCTAAAGTGATTGGAAATAACAGATTTTCTGGTTATACCACATTATCCACATGTTCCTCCACACTGTAAAATTACAAATTCTGGTGTTCCTCCACCCTGTGAAAACATAAAATCGCTCATTTTGGGGATTTTCCAGCTACATATATGGCCTAAAGTGATTGGAAACAACATATTTTCTGGTTATACCACATTATCCACATGTTCCTCCACACTGTAAAATTACAAATTCTGGTGTTCCTCCACCCTGTGAAAACATAAAATCGCTCATTTTGGGGATTTTCCAGCTACATATATGGCCTAAAATGATTGGACACAACCTATTTTCTTGATATACCATGTCATCCACATGTTCTTCCACCCTGTAAAATCACAAAATGGTGTGTTCCCCCACCCTGTGAAACCATAAAATCGCTCAATTTAAGGATTTTCCAGCTACATATATGGTCTAAAATAATTGGTCACAACCAATGTTCTACATATACCATATCATGCATATGTTCCTTCACCCTGTAAAATCACATATTAGGGTGTTCCTCCACCCTGCAAAAAAACATAAAATCGCTCAATTTGAGGATTTTCCAACTACATATATGGCCTAAAATGATTGGACACAACCTATTTTCTACATATACAACATGCACATGCTCCTCCACCCTGTAAAATCACAAATTGTGGTATTCCTCCACTCTGTGAAACCATAAAATCGCTCATTTTGAGGATTTTCCAGCTACATATATGGTCTAAAATGATTGGACACAACCCATTTTCTTGATATACCATATCATCCACATGTTCCTCCACCCTGTAATATCACAAATTGGGGTGTTCCTCCACCCTGTGAAACTATGAAATCGCTCAATTTGAGGATTTTCCAGCTATATATATGGCCTAAAATGTTTGGACACAACATATTTTCCTGATGTACCTCATCATGCACATGTTCCTCTAGCCTGTAAACTCACAAATTGAGGTGATCCTCCACTCTGTGAAACCATAAAATAGCTCAATTTGAGGATTTTCCAGCTACATATATGGCCTAAAGTGATTGGACACAACCTTTTTTCTTCATATACCACATCATCCACATGTTCCCCCACCCTGTAAAATCACAAATTGTGGTGTTCCTCCACCATGTGAAACCATAAAATCGCTCAATTTGAGGATTTTCCAGCTACATATATGGCCTAAAATGATTGGACACAACCTTTTTTCTTCATATACCACATCATCCACATGTTCCCCCACCCTGTAAAATCACAAATTGTGGTGTTCCTCCACCCTGTGAAACCATCAAATCGCTCATCTTGAGGATTTTCCAGCTACATATATGGCCTAAAATGATTGGACACAACCTATATTCTTGATATATCATATCATCCACATGTTCCTCCACCCTGTAATATCACAAAATGGGATGTTCCTCCACCCTGTGAAACCATAAAAACGCTCATTTTGAGGATTTTCCAGCTACATATATGATCTAAAATGATTGGACACAACCCATTTTCTTGATATACCATATCATCCATATGTTACTCCACCCTGTAATATCACAAAATAGGGTGTTCCCCGACCCTGTGAAACCATAAAATTGCTCATTTTGAGAATTTTCCAGCTACATATATGGCCTAAAATGATTGGACACAACCTATTTTCTTGCTATACCATGTCATCCACATGTTCTTCCACCCTGTAAAATCACAAAATGGTGTGTTCCCCCACCCTGTGAAACCATAAAATCGCTCAATGTAAGGATTTTCCACCTACATATATGGTCTAAAATGATTGGTCACAACCTATGTTCTACATATACCATATCATGCATATGTTCCTCCACCCTGTAAAATCACATATTAGGGTGTTCCTCCACCCTGTAAAAAAACATAAAATCGCTCAATTTGAGGATTTTCCAACTACATATATGGCCTAAAATGATTGGACACAACCTATTTTCTACATATACAACATCATGCACATGTTCTTCCACCCTGTAAAACCACAAATTAGGGTGTTCCTCCACCCTGTAAAACCATAAAATCGCTCAATTTGAGGATTTTCCAGCTATATATGTGCCCTAAAATGACTGGACACAACCTATTTTCTTGATATACCTCATCATGCACATGTTCCTCCACCCTGTAAAATCACAAATTGTGGTATTCCTCCACTCTGTGAAACCATAAAATCGCTCATTTTGAGGATTTTCCAGCTACATATATGGTCTAAAATGATTGGACACAAACCATTTTCTTGATATACCATATCATCCACATGTTCCTCCACCCTGTAATATCACAAATTGGGGTGTTCCTCTACCCTGTAAAAACATAAAATCGCTTATTTGTACAATTTTCCAGCGATATATATGCTCTAAAATGATTGGACACAACCTATTTTCCTGATATACCATATCCTCCAACATGTAATTTCACAAATTGGGGTGTTCCTCCACCCAGTAAAAACACAAAATCGCTCATTTTTACAATTTTCCAGCTATATATATGCACTAAAATGATTAGACACAATCTATTTTCTTGATATACCACATCATCCACCTGTTCCTCCACCCTGTAAAATCACAAATTGGGGTGTTCCTCTACCCTGTGAAACCATAAAATCGCTCATTTTGAGGATTTTCCAGCTACATATATGGCCTAAAACACAACCTATTTTCTTGATATACCACATCATCCACCTGTTCCTCCACCCTGTAAAAACATAAAATCGCTCATTTTGGGCATTTTCCAGCTACATATATGGCCTAAAATGATTGGACACAACCTATTTTCCTGATATACCATATCCTCCACATGTTCCTCCAAACTGTAAAATCACAAATTGGGGTGCTCCTCTACCCTTTAAAAACATAAAATTGCTCAATTTGAGGATTTTCCAGCAATATATATGCACTAAAATTATTGGACACAACCTATTTTCCTGATATACCATGTCCTCCACATGTTCCTCCACCCTGTAAATCACAAATTGGGGTGTTCCTCCACCCTTTAAAAACATAAAATCGCTCATTTTGAGGATTTTCCAGCTATATATATGCACTAAAATGATTGGATACAATCTATTTTCCTGATATACCACATCATCCACATGTTCCTCCACCCTGTAAAATCACAAATAGTGGTATTCCTCCAGCCTATAAAACCATAAAATCGCTCATTTTAAGGATTTTCCAGCTACATATGTGGCCTAAAGTGATTGAAAACAACAGATTTTCTGGTTATACCACATTATCCACATGTTCCTCCACACTGTAAAATTACAAATTCTGGTGTTCCTCCACCCTGTGAAAACATAAAATCGCTCATTTTGGGGATTTTCCAGCTACATATATGGCCTAAAGTGATTGGAAACAACATATTTTCTGGTTATACCACATTATCCACATGTTCCTCCACACTGTAAAATTACAAATTCTGGTGTTCCTCCACCCTGTGAAAACATAAAATCGCTCATTTTGGGGATTTTCCAGCTACATATATGGCCTAAAATGATTGGACACAACCTATTTTATTGATATACCATGTCATCCACATGTTCTTCCACCCTGTAAAATCACAAAATGGTGTGTTCCCCCACCCTGTGAAACCATAAAATCGCTCAATTTAAGGATTTTCCAGCTCCATATATGGTCTAAAATAATTGGTCACAACCAATGTTCTACATATACCATATCATGCATATGTTCCTCCACCCTGTAAAATCACATATTAGGGTGTTCCTCCACCCTGTAAAAAACATAAAATCGCTAAATTTGAGGATTTTCCAACTACATATATGGCCTAAAATGATTGGACACAACCTATTTTCTACATATACAACATCATGCACATGTTCCTCCACCCTGTAAAATCACAAATTGTGGTATTCCTCCACTCTGTGAAACCATAAAATCGCTCATTTTGAGGATTTTCCAGCTACATATATGGCCTAAAATGATTGGACACAATCTATTTTCTTGATATACCATATCATCCACATGTTCCCCCACCCTGTAAAATCACAAATCGGGGTGTTCCTCTACCCTGTAAAACATGAAATCGCTTATTTTTACAATTTTCCAGCGATATATATGCTCTAAAATGATTGGACACAACCTATTTTCCTGATATACCATATCCTCCAACATGTAATTTCACAAATTGGGGTGTTCCTCCACCCTGTAAAAACATAAAATCGCTCATTTTTACAATTTTCCAGCTACATATATGCACTAAAATCATTGGATACAACCTATTTTCTTGATATGCCACATCATCCACCTGTTCCTCCACCCTGTAAAATCACAAATTGGGGTGTTCTTCTACCCTGTGAAACCATAAAATCGCTCATCTTGAGGATTTTCGAGCTACATATATGGCCTAAAATGATTGGACACAACCTATATTCTTGATATACCATATCATCCACATGTTCCTCCACCCGATAAAATCACAAATCGGGGTTTTCCTCCACTCTGTGAAACCATAAAATTGCTCATTTTGAGGATTTTCCAGCTACATATATGGCCTAAAATGATTGGACACAACCTATTTTCCTGATATACCACATCATCCACATGTTCCTTCACCCTGTAACATCACAAATTGTGGTATTCCTCCAGCCTGTAAAACCATAAAATCGCTCATTGTGAGGATTTTCCAGCTATATATATGACCTAAAATGATTGGACACAACCTATTTTCTTGATATACCACATCATCCACATGTTCCCCCACCCTGTAAAATCACAAATCGGGGTGTTCCTCCAGCCTGTGAAATCATAAAATCGCTCATCTTGAGGATTTTCAAGCTACATATATGGCCTAAAATGATTGGACACAACCTATATTCTTGATATACCATATCATCCACATGTTCCTCCAGCCTGTAAAATCACAAATCGGGGTTTTCCTCCACTCTGTGAAACCATAAAATTGCTCAATTTGAGGATTTTCCAGCTACATATATGGCCTAAAATGACTGGACACAACCTATTTTCCTGATATACCACATCATCCACATGTTCCTTCACCCTGTAACATCACAAATTGTGGTATTCCTCCAGCCTGTAAAACCATAAAATCGCTCATTTTGAGGATTTTCCAGCTACATATATGGCCTAAAATGATTGGACACAACCTATTTTCTTGATATACCATATCATCCACATGTTCCCCCACCCTGTAAAATCACAAATCGGGGTGTTCCTCCACTCTGTGAAACCATAAAATCGCTCATCTTGAGGATTTTCGAGCTACATATATGGCCTAAAATTATTGGACACAACCTATTTTCTTGATATACCATGTCATCCACATGTTCTTCCACCCTGTAAAATCACAAAATGGTGTGTTCCCCCACCCTGTGAAACCATAAAATCGCTCAATTTAAGGATTTTCCAGCTCCATATATGGTCTAAAATAATTGGTCACAACCAATGTTCTACATATACCATATCATGCATATGTTCCTCCACCCTGTAAAATCACATATTAGGGTGTTCCACCACCCTGTAAAAAACATAAAATCGCTCAATTTGAGGATTTTCCAACTACATATATGGCCTAAAATGATTGGACACAACCTATTTTCTACATATACAACATCATGCACATGTTCCTCCACCCTGTAAAATCACAAATTGTGGTATTCCTCCACTCTGTGAAACCATAAAATCGCTCATTTTGAGGATTTTCCAGCTACATATATGGCCTAAAATGATTGGACACAACCTATTTTCTTGATATACCATATCATCCACATGTTCCCCCACCCTGTAAAATCACAAATCGGGGTGTTCCTCTACCCTGTAAAAACATGAAATCGCTTATTTTTACAATTTTCCAGCGATATATATGCTCTAAAATGATTGGACACAACCTATTTTCCTGATATACCATATCCTCCAACATGTAATTTCACAAATTGGGGTGTTCCTCCACCCTGTAAAAACATAAAATCGCTCATTTTTACAATTTTCCAGCTACATATATGCACTAAAATCATTGGATACAACCTATTTTCTTGATATGCCACATCATCCACCTGTTCCTCCACCCTGTAAAATCACAAATTGGGGTGTTCTTCTACCCTGTGAAACCATAAAATCGCTCATCTTGAGGATTTTCGAGCTACATATATGGCCTAAAATGATTGGACACAACCTATATTCTTGATATACCATATCATCCACATGTTCCTCCACCCTGTAAAATCACAAATCGGGGTTTTCCTCCACTCTGTGAAACCATAAAATTGCTCATTTTGAGGATTTTCCAGCTACATATATGGCCTAAAATGATTGGACACAACCTATTTTCCTGATATACCACATCATCCACATGTTCCTTCACCCTGTAACATCACAAATTGTGGTATTCCTCCAGCCTGTAAACCCATAAAATCGCTCATTGTGAGGATTTTCCAGCTATATATATGACCTAAAATGATTGGACACAACCTATTTTCTTGATATACCACATCATCCACATGTTCCCCCACCCTGTAAAATCACAAATCGGGGTGTTCCTCCAGCCTGTGAAATCATAAAATCGCTCATATTGAGGATTTTCGAGCTACATATATGGCCTAAAATGATTGGACACAACCTATATGCTTGATATACCATATCATCCACATGTTCCTCCAGCCTGTAAAATCACAAATCGGGGTTTTCCTCCACTCTGTGAAACCATAAAATTGCTCAATTTGAGGATTTTCCAGCTACATATATGGCCTAAAATGACTGGACACAACCTATTTTCCTGATATACCACATCATCCACATGTTCCTTCACCCTGTAACATCACAAATTGTGGTATTCCTCCAGCCTGTAAAACCATAAAATCGCTCATTTTGAGGATTTTCCAGCTACATATATGGCCTAAAATGATTGGACACAACCTATTTTCTTGATATACCATATCATCCACATGTTCCCCCACCCTGTAAAATCACAAATCGGGGTGTTCCTCCACTCTGTGAAACCATAAAATCGCTCATCTTGAGGATTTTCGAGCTACATATATGGCCTAAAATGATTGGACACAACCTATATTCTTGATATACCATATCATCCACATGTTCCTCCACCCTGTTAAATCACAAATCGGGGTTTTCCTCCACTCTGTGAAACCATAAAATTGCTCATTTTGAGGATTTCCCAGCTACATATATGGCCTAAAATGATTGGACACAACCTATTTTCCTGATATACCACATCATCCACATGTTCCTCCACCCTGTAACATCACAAATTGTGGTATTCCTCCAGCCTGTAAAACCATAAAATCGCTCATTGTGAGGATTTTCCAGCTATATATATGACCTAAAATGATTGGACACAACCTATTTTCTTGATATACCACATCATCCACATGTTCCCCCACCCTGTAAAATCACAAATCGGGGTGTTCCTCCAGCCTGTGAAATCATAAAATCGCTCATCTTGAGGATTTTCAAGCTACATATATGGCCTAAAATGATTGGACACAACCTATATTCTTGATATACCATATCATCCACATGTTCCTCCAGCCTGTAAAATCACAAATCGGGGTTTTCCTCCACTCTGTGAAACCATAAAATTGCTCAATTTGAGGATTTTCCAGCTACATATATGGCCTAAAATGACTGGACACAACCTATTTTCCTGATATACCACATCATCCACATGTTCCTTCACCCTGTAACATCACAAATTGTGGTATTCCTCCAGCCTGTAAAACCATAAAATCGCTCATTTTGAGGATTTTCCAGCTACATATATGGCCTAAAATGATTGGACACAACCTATTTTCTTGATATACCATATCATCCACATGTTCCCCCACCCTGTAAAATCACAAATCGGGGTGTTCCTCCACTCTGTGAAACCATAAAATCGCTCATCTTGAGGATTTTCGAGCTACATATATGGCCTAAAATTATTGGACACAACCTATTTTCTTGATATACCATGTCATCCACATGTTCTTCCACCCTGTAAAATCACAAAATGGTGTGTTCCCCCACCCTGTGAAACCATAAAATCGCTCAATTTAAGGATTTTCCAGCTCCATATATGGTCTAAAATAATTGGTCACAACCAATGTTCTACATATACCATATCATGCATATGTTCCTCCACCCTGTAAAATCACATATTAGGGTGTTCCTCCACCCTGTAAAAAACATAAAATCGCTCAATTTGAGGATTTTCCAACTACATATATGGCCTAAAATGATTGGACACAACCTATTTTCTACATATACAACATCATGCACATGTTCCTCCACCCTGTAAAATCACAAATTGTGGTATTCCTCCACTCTGTGAAACCATAAAATCGCTCATTTTGAGGATTTTCCAGCTACATATATGGCCTAAAATGATTGGACACAACCTATTTTCTTGATATACCATATCATCCACATGTTCCCCCACCCTGTAAAATCACAAATCGGGGTGTTCCTCTACCCTGTAAAAACATGAAATCGCTTATTTTTACAATTTTCCAGCGATATATATGCTCTAAAATGATTGGACACAACCTATTTTCCTGATATACCATATCCTCCAACATGTAATTTAACAAATTGGGGTGTTCCTCCACCCTGTAAAAACATAAAATCGCTCATTTTTACAATTTTCCAGCTACATATATGCACTAAAATCATTGGATACAACCTATTTTCTTGATATGCCACATCATCCACCTGTTCCTCCACCCTGTAAAATCACAAATTGGGGTGTTCTTCTACCCTGTGAAACCATAAAATCGCTCATCTTGAGGATTTTCGAGCTACATATATGGCCTAAAATGATTGGACACTACCTATATTCTTGATATACCATATCATCCACATGTTCCTCCAGCCTGTAAAATCACAAATCGGGGTTTTCCTCCACTCTGTGAAACCATAAAATTGCTCAATTTGAGGATTTTCCAGCTACATATATGGCCTAAAATGACTGGACACAACCTATTTTCCTGATATACCACATCATCCACATGTTCCTTCACCCTGTAACATCACAAATTGTGGTATTCCTCCAGCCTGTAAAACCATAAAATCGCTCATTTTGAGGATTTTCCAGCTACATATATGGCCTAAAATGATTGGACACAACCTATTTTCTTGATATACCATATCATCCACATGTTCCCCCACCCTGTAAAATCACAAATCGGGGTGTTCCTCCACTCTGTGAAACCATAAAATCGCTCATCTTGAGGATTTTCGAGCTACATATATGGCCTAAAATGATTGGACACAACCTATATTCTTGATATACCATATCATCCACATGTTCCTCCACCCTGTTAAATCACAAATCGGGGTTTTCCTCCACTCTGTGAAACCATAAAATTGCTCATTTTGAGGATTTCCCAGCTACATATATGGCCTAAAATGATTGGACACAACCTATTTTCCTGATATACCACATCATCCACATGTTCCTCCACCCTGTAACATCACAAATTGTGGTATTCCTCCAGCCTGTAAAACCATAAAATCGCTCATTTTAAGGATTTTCCAGCTACATATATGGCCTAAAATGATTGGACACAACCTATTTTCTTGATATACCACATCATCCACCTGTTCCTCCACCATGTAAAAACATAAAATCGCTCAATTTGAGGATTTTCCAGCTCCATATATGGTCTAAAATAATTGGTCACAACCAATGTTCTACATATACCATATCATGCATATGTTCCTCCACCCTGTAAAATCACATATTAGGGTGTTCCTCCACCCTGTAAAAAACATAAAATCGCTAAATTTGAGGATTTTCCAACTACATATATGGCCTAAAATGATTGGACACAACCTATTTTCTACATATACAACATCATGCACATGTTCCTCCACCCTGTAAAATCACAAATTGTGGTATTCCTCCACTCTGTGAAACCATAAAATCGCTCATTTTGAGGATTTTCCAGCTACATATATGGCCTAAAATGATTGGACACAATCTATTTTCTTGATATACCATATCATCCACATGTTCCCCCACCCTGTAAAATCACAAATCGGGGTGTTCCTCTACCCTGTAAAACATGAAATCGCTTATTTTTACAATTTTCCAGCGATATATATGCTCTAAAATGATTGGACACAACCTATTTTCCTGATATACCATATCCTCCAACATGTAATTTCACAAATTGGGGTGTTCCTCCACCCTGTAAAAACATAAAATCGCTCATTTTTACAATTTTCCAGCTACATATATGCACTAAAATCATTGGATACAACCTATTTTCTTGATATGCCACATCATCCACCTGTTCCTCCACCCTGTAAAATCACAAATTGGGGTGTTCTTCTACCCTGTGAAACCATAAAATCGCTCATCTTGAGGATTTTCGAGCTACATATATGGCCTAAAATGATTGGACACAACCTATATTCTTGATATACCATATCATCCACATGTTCCTCCACCCGATAAAATCACAAATCGGGGTTTTCCTCCACTCTGTGAAACCATAAAATTGCTCATTTTGAGGATTTTCCAGCTACATATATGGCCTAAAATGATTGGACACAACCTATTTTCCTGATATACCACATCATCCACATGTTCCTTCACCCTGTAACATCACAAATTGTGGTATTCCTCCAGCCTGTAAAACCATAAAATCGCTCATTGTGAGGATTTTCCAGCTATATATATGACCTAAAATGATTGGACACAACCTATTTTCTTGATATACCACATCATCCACATGTTCCCCCACCCTGTAAAATCACAAATCGGGGTGTTCCTCCAGCCTGTGAAATCATAAAATCGCTCATCTTGAGGATTTTCAAGCTACATATATGGCCTAAAATGATTGGACACAACCTATATTCTTGATATACCATATCATCCACATGTTCCTCCAGCCTGTAAAATCACAAATCGGGGTTTTCCTCCACTCTGTGAAACCATAAAATTGCTCAATTTGAGGATTTTCCAGCTACATATATGGCCTAAAATGACTGGACACAACCTATTTTCCTGATATACCACATCATCCACATGTTCCTTCACCCTGTAACATCACAAATTGTGGTATTCCTCCAGCCTGTAAAACCATAAAATCGCTCATTTTGAGGATTTTCCAGCTACATATATGGCCTAAAATGATTGGACACAACCTATTTTCTTGATATACCATATCATCCACATGTTCCCCCACCCTGTAAAATCACAAATCGGGGTGTTCCTCCACTCTGTGAAACCATAAAATCGCTCATCTTGAGGATTTTCGAGCTACATATATGGCCTAAAATTATTGGACACAACCTATTTTCTTGATATACCATGTCATCCACATGTTCTTCCACCCTGTAAAATCACAAAATGGTGTGTTCCCCCACCCTGTGAAACCATAAAATCGCTCAATTTAAGGATTTTCCAGCTCCATATATGGTCTAAAATAATTGGTCACAACCAATGTTCTACATATACCATATCATGCATATGTTCCTCCACCCTGTAAAATCACATATTAGGGTGTTCCACCACCCTGTAAAAAACATAAAATCGCTCAATTTGAGGATTTTCCAACTACATATATGGCCTAAAATGATTGGACACAACCTATTTTCTACATATACAACATCATGCACATGTTCCTCCACCCTGTAAAATCACAAATTGTGGTATTCCTCCACTCTGTGAAACCATAAAATCGCTCATTTTGAGGATTTTCCAGCTACATATATGGCCTAAAATGATTGGACACAACCTATTTTCTTGATATACCATATCATCCACATGTTCCCCCACCCTGTAAAATCACAAATCGGGGTGTTCCTCTACCCTGTAAAAACATGAAATCGCTTATTTTTACAATTTTCCAGCGATATATATGCTCTAAAATGATTGGACACAACCTATTTTCCTGATATACCATATCCTCCAACATGTAATTTCACAAATTGGGGTGTTCCTCCACCCTGTAAAAACATAAAATCGCTCATTTTTACAATTTTCCAGCTACATATATGCACTAAAATCATTGGATACAACCTATTTTCTTGATGTGCCACATCATCCACCTGTTCCTCCACCCTGTAAAATCACAAATTGGGGTGTTCTTCTACCCTGTGAAACCATAAAATCGCTCATCTTGAGGATTTTCGAGCTACATATATGGCCTAAAATGATTGGACACAACCTATATTCTTGATATACCATATCATCCACATGTTCCTCCACCCTGTAAAATCACAAATCGGGGTTTTCCTCCACTCTGTGAAACCATAAAATTGCTCATTTTGAGGATTTTCCAGCTACATATATGGCCTAAAATGATTGGACACAACCTATTTTCCTGATATACCACATCATCCACATGTTCCTTCACCCTGTAACATCACAAATTGTGGTATTCCTCCAGCCTGTAAACCCATAAAATCGCTCATTGTGAGGATTTTCCAGCTATATATATGACCTAAAATGATTGGACACAACCTATTTTCTTGATATACCACATCATCCACATGTTCCCCCACCCTGTAAAATCACAAATCGGGGTGTTCCTCCAGCCTGTGAAATCATAAAATCGCTCATATTGAGGATTTTCGAGCTACATATATGGCCTAAAATGATTGGACACAACCTATATGCTTGATATACCATATCATCCACATGTTCCTCCAGCCTGTAAAATCACAAATCGGGGTTTTCCTCCACTCTGTGAAACCATAAAATTGCTCAATTTGAGGATTTTCCAGCTACATATATGGCCTAAAATGACTGGACACAACCTATTTTCCTGATATACCACATCATCCACATGTTCCTTCACCCTGTAACATCACAAATTGTGGTATTCCTCCAGCCTGTAAAACCATAAAATCGCTCATTTTGAGGATTTTCCAGCTACATATATGGCCTAAAATGATTGGACACAACCTATTTTCTTGATATACCATATCATCCACATGTTCCCCCACCCTGTAAAATCACAAATCGGGGTGTTCCTCCACTCTGTGAAACCATAAAATCGCTCATCTTGAGGATTTTCGAGCTACATATATGGCCTAAAATGATTGGACACAACCTATATTCTTGATATACCATATCATCCACATGTTCCTCCACCCTGTTAAATCACAAATCGGGGTTTTCCTCCACTCTGTGAAACCATAAAATTGCTCATTTTGAGGATTTCCCAGCTACATATATGGCCTAAAATGATTGGACACAACCTATTTTCCTGATATACCACATCATCCACATGTTCCTCCACCCTGTAACATCACAAATTGTGGTATTCCTCCAGCCTGTAAAACCATAAAATCGCTCATTGTGAGGATTTTCCAGCTATATATATGACCTAAAATGATTGGACACAACCTATTTTCTTGATATACCACATCATCCACATGTTCCCCCACCCTGTAAAATCACAAATCGGGGTGTTCCTCCAGCCTGTGAAATCATAAAATCGCTCATCTTGAGGATTTTCAAGCTACATATATGGCCTAAAATGATTGGACACAACCTATATTCTTGATATACCATATCATCCACATGTTCCTCCAGCCTGTAAAATCACAAATCGGGGTTTTCCTCCACTCTGTGAAACCATAAAATTGCTCAATTTGAGGATTTTCCAGCTACATATATGGCCTAAAATGACTGGACACAACCTATTTTCCTGATATACCACATCATCCACATGTTCCTTCACCCTGTAACATCACAAATTGTGGTATTCCTCCAGCCTGTAAAACCATAAAATCGCTCATTTTGAGGATTTTCCAGCTACATATATGGCCTAAAATGATTGGACACAACCTATTTTCTTGATATACCATATCATCCACATGTTCCCCCACCCTGTAAAATCACAAATCGGGGTGTTCCTCCACTCTGTGAAACCATAAAATCGCTCATCTTGAGGATTTTCGAGCTACATATATGGCCTAAAATTATTGGACACAACCTATTTTCTTGATATACCATGTCATCCACATGTTCTTCCACCCTGTAAAATCACAAAATGGTGTGTTCCCCCACCCTGTGAAACCATAAAATCGCTCAATTTAAGGATTTTCCAGCTCCATATATGGTCTAAAATAATTGGTCACAACCAATGTTCTACATATACCATATCATGCATATGTTCCTCCACCCTGTAAAATCACATATTAGGGTGTTCCTCCACCCTGTAAAAAACATAAAATCGCTCAATTTGAGGATTTTCCAACTACATATATGGCCTAAAATGATTGGACACAACCTATTTTCTACATATACAACATCATGCACATGTTCCTCCACCCTGTAAAATCACAAATTGTGGTATTCCTCCACTCTGTGAAACCATAAAATCGCTCATTTTGAGGATTTTCCAGCTACATATATGGCCTAAAATGATTGGACACAACCTATTTTCTTGATATACCATATCATCCACATGTTCCCCCACCCTGTAAAATCACAAATCGGGGTGTTCCTCTACCCTGTAAAAACATGAAATCGCTTATTTTTACAATTTTCCAGCGATATATATGCTCTAAAATGATTGGACACAACCTATTTTCCTGATATACCATATCCTCCAACATGTAATTTAACAAATTGGGGTGTTCCTCCACCCTGTAAAAACATAAAATCGCTCATTTTTACAATTTTCCAGCTACATATATGCACTAAAATCATTGGATACAACCTATTTTCTTGATATGCCACATCATCCACCTGTTCCTCCACCCTGTAAAATCACAAATTGGGGTGTTCTTCTACCCTGTGAAACCATAAAATCGCTCATCTTGAGGATTTTCGAGCTACATATATGGCCTAAAATGATTGGACACTACCTATATTCTTGATATACCATATCATCCACATGTTCCTCCAGCCTGTAAAATCACAAATCGGGGTTTTCCTCCACTCTGTGAAACCATAAAATTGCTCAATTTGAGGATTTTCCAGCTACATATATGGCCTAAAATGACTGGACACAACCTATTTTCCTGATATACCACATCATCCACATGTTCCTTCACCCTGTAACATCACAAATTGTGGTATTCCTCCAGCCTGTAAAACCATAAAATCGCTCATTTTGAGGATTTTCCAGCTACATATATGGCCTAAAATGATTGGACACAACCTATTTTCTTGATATACCATATCATCCACATGTTCCCCCACCCTGTAAAATCACAAATCGGGGTGTTCCTCCACTCTGTGAAACCATAAAATCGCTCATCTTGAGGATTTTCGAGCTACATATATGGCCTAAAATGATTGGACACAACCTATATTCTTGATATACCATATCATCCACATGTTCCTCCACCCTGTTAAATCACAAATCGGGGTTTTCCTCCACTCTGTGAAACCATAAAATTGCTCATTTTGAGGATTTCCCAGCTACATATATGGCCTAAAATGATTGGACACAACCTATTTTCCTGATATACCACATCATCCACATGTTCCTCCACCCTGTAACATCACAAATTGTGGTATTCCTCCAGCCTGTAAAACCATAAAATCGCTCATTTTAAGGATTTTCCAGCTACATATATGGCCTAAAATGATTGGACACAACCTATTTTCTTGATATACCACATCATCCACCTGTTCCTCCACCATGTAAAAACATAAAATCGCTCAATTTGAGGATTTTTCAGCTATATATATGCACTAAAATTATTGGACACAACCTATTTTTTTGATATACCATGTCCTCCACATGTTCCTCCACCCTGTAAATCACAAATTGGGGTGTTCCTCCACCCTTTAAAAACATAAAATCGCTCATTTTGAGGATTTTCCAGCTATATATATGCACTAAAATGATTGGATACAATCTATTTTCCTGATATACCACATCATCCACATGTTCCTCCACCCTGTAAAATCACAAATAGTGGTATTCCTCCAGCCTGTAAAACCATAAAATCGCTCATTGTAAGGATTTTCCAGCTACATATGTGGCCTAAAGTGATTGGAAACAACAGATTTTCTGGTTATACCACATTATCCACATGTTCCTCCACACTGTAAAATTACAAATTCTGGTGTTCCTCCACCCTGTGAGTAGTACTATTTGAGTCAATCGAACGACATAAGCCGTAAAAATTGATCTCAAGTGATCGGAAAATGATCTAGATCACTATTGATAGCTTATTGCCTCTTTGATGGTGCAATACTGGGGACTTGCTGCTACATATCTGCTATTGAGGAAGTGCTACAGCCTTTTCGCTGATGGTGCAATAACTGATACACCTCGCTGATGGTGCAATAACTGATAATGATGGTGCAATAACTGATAGCACTTATTTGAGCAATAAGGGGAGAACTAGAATCTTTGGTCTGCACACATTACATCAAATATGTTTTTCAAATTTGGAAAGACCTCGATCTAACACATCCAAGTACTCTTACATCCGACTCTTTTCCCAATATTCTGTCAATTTTCGGATTGTATATAATCAACTAGTAGGATAACTACATTAGTTTGAAGCGTCCCTTTTTCTCAAATTTTCAATTTGTATGATATCTCTTCTTCGAAGTGTAATTAAATGGTTTAGGTGCTATTAATGGAAGCATTTCATCATTTTTCCTTTATTAATCAATCTCAGCAATATTTTATGTATGAAGAATATATATAAACCCTCCAAGAAATCTCAAATATCATTTTTAATTTAAAATCTCTGCAATCAACAACCTCAAAAAATGTCCAACCAATCTGATTCAACTGTAGATATTTGTAAGGCTGCTTCCAAGCCTTCTTATTCTTTCAGATTGACTGGTGATGAATCAAATGATGCAACTGACTCTAAGGCTATGAGGGGTGGTATGAGGCCAGGATTTGCAGGATTTGCTCTATGTAGTAGAAGTAAAGTTGAAAAAACTGGTCATGTTGGAGGCCTACATCTTTCAGCTGAAAGGCGTGATAGAACAGATGTAAGAGCTGACAGATCATCAGATCTTAGAGGACCCAGATCAGATCCGAAAGCTAAAGTTCATCCTACAGATGGATTTTTCAGATATGATGACAGAATATCTACATTTGCGACCTGGCCCAAGTCGCATCCAATTCCTGCTCAGAGATATGTGAAAGCTGGGTTCTATTATTCTGGTCAAGGAGATAAAGTTATCTGTCCCTGGTGTAATCTTAACCTTATAGAGTGGGAGACCTACGACACCCCAATGGAAGAGCACCAGAAGCATTCTCCTTACTGTGCCTTTGTGTTAATGTTAAATCCATTTCTCAATTATCATTTGTTGTAAAAAAAATTTGAAAAAGTAATAAAATATCTTGAAGCCTATATTATGTCTTTCATTCCTATACATCTCTCAAAGATCTATCTAGTCACTAAGTGCATGTAACCTAGACACACCAATATGTTTACATTGCTTAAATGTCTTAGATTCAAATGCCTGGATGATTGAGAAATAATTTGCTGAGGCTAATGATCTAGAATTTATTCAATATGTAAACAAACACGTGTTCACTTTCAATCCACATGCTACAACTCAGAATAATAATATGTTGCACAACAGACAACAAAACAGCTCAGCATAATATGTGGCACAACAGTCATCAGAACAAGGTCCATATGTCTTGCTATCTGATTCAATCATTTTTAAGTGTAACAGATCACTTGTGAAATCTTTTACATGATTGCATCATATCAATGAAAATGTTAATTTTTTAGGTCATATTTCGACATATATCCTTGATGAACCTGGAACAAGTCTCTACATGCATTATAGTCTGAATTTTTTGCTTGTATTGCAATTAATAACTGCCTCATCAGCCTTTTCTTTTTTGTTAGATGTTACAATCTCATTGGTTCAAGTTGTGCTACTACCTCTGCCTCTAAATCTATATAAACTCGCTAATAACGCTGATTGTCACTGAAGATTTTTTCACAGTTATATGATACTTGTAACCTCAAACTTTTATCTTAGCTGAACTTCAAATAATGGCTGAGGCAGCAGTAGTTAAATCTAGCAATGGATCCAAGAAAAGGAAGAGTGATGGTTTGGGTGGAAGCAAGAATAAAAGGACTTTAGCAAGTACCACTACTAGCAAGATTTCAGAAACCTTTGAGGACTCGCTTTCGAGTCTTCTGATGAGTAATGTACCCACAAGTGATTTTTCTGTTGAGAAAGCTACTGTATCAGGTATTAATGAATGTAGTTCAACTGTGATCAAAAGGACATTTCATCTTGGAGGACCCAAGTACGTCATATATCAAGGCTCCCATGGACTTATTGAAAATATATATTTGAAGGAATGGGAAGAAGGTGAGGTCAAAAATGAAGGTATTAAACTCAGCGTACCTAAATTAGTTGTAATTTTACATTACGTTGAGTTCATTATGTCTGCTATTGAGAAGATTTCTGATGGTAAAAAAGACGTGGACTGCAGTTATTATTTAGGATCTGGTATATATGTCACCTGTGCATTTCCCTATAGAAACGTATCCATAAGGTTATGGAAAATGGCAAATGGAAGGAAATATGCTACTCCTCAAGGGATCTCCTTGAGGTTTAATGAGTGGAATGAATTCATAAAAGTGGCACAAAAAATGTATTCAGAATATTCAGAAATATATACCTGTGAACCCTGCATTCTGGATCAAGATAGATCAGGGCATGATGTCAACACATGTGAAGAGTGCAAGACTGATACAGAAACCTCCTGCAGGGGTGAGGTTTCAGAGAATATTCCATTATAATTGAAGCTCCTGGGATTTTTTTTTTTCCTTTAAATTTGTACAGAAGATATATAATCTAGAAATGATTGAAGACATGAAAGTGGATCAAATGAAGTGTACAGAATTTTCAGAACTATTGTCTGGTGATATATTCTAGTTTTTTTCTAACATTTTGACGGTGATGGGAATACAGATGGGGACATATGCTCGTTACATGGACAATGGGATGACACACTTTTTTGTTTATAAATATTGATGAAAATATGACTATCTACAGTCAACTGTCTCAGCTTTCGAAGATTGGATCTGATCTTTCTCTGATTGAATTTCATAATTAGTTAACAGTCGAAAAAGGATGGAAACTGCTGTCAACGTATTCCTTGGGAAGAAGAGGGATGTTTATTATCCGGATTTGATATCTAGTACTACAGTCACACTAATGGAGCTGGTGTCACTAGTGGACAAGAATAACTACCGTGAGGCATTTCTGGTACTGCTTTTGCTCAATGATGCTATACCCAACTATATTGCGTGAGTAGCATTTTTTACATAATAATTTAAAAAATTGTAGTCATAACTTAAGAACTGTAGCCTCAAATATGAATTTATTTCAGTATTTTATCTTCCTCATTGACTATAGTCATACATTTATTAGAGCACTTTAACCCCTCATTCTTATTTAGAATTAGAAATTATTAAGAAAGTGTATATTTTTTTCTAAGAATAAGTGATATCACCATTCATCAGATACTTTTATCCTCAATCCTAAAACAAAATTTTTTTTTTAATACAGCCAGAAATACCCAGATTTTGTGCATTACGTGTCAGATGAAATGGAGACAATGAGATGTTGTGTCTGCTCCGAGTATCTGGAGAAGGACAGGATCATTATAACAAATCCTTGCTCTCATTTCCTCTGTCCTGAGTGCTCCTGTGAGTTTGGAAGAATTTGGCGAAATGATGGAAGAAAAAAAAAAAAGTGTCCAATGTGCAGAAGTCATCTAAAGGGCAATTTATTCACTAAATCATTCACCTGTAACATGTCAAAATCTTCTGAGACCTCAGTTTTCGTATGGGTGCCCACAGGTACATACATAAGACAGAATTATGAGCAGGATTTAATTGATAACCTAACTGAAGGTAACCTTTTCAAAGCCTTCTCAGCTGCCTTCATGCTAAATCACCTTCCGAATGACATTGACTTATCATTGTGTAACGAATGGGAGACATATTACTATGAAAAGGCAAGAAATGCCTCATGTTGCTCTTGCAATATTAATTTCGAAATTAGTGTATTATTCATGACAATCTGTGGGCACCTGTACTGCACTATATGTGCAGCATTTCTGAGGCAGAAAGAAAGGTCAGAGGCATTGGAATGTACATCCTGTATGGCTGTAATTGAAACAGGTGATTCACCTGTCATATTTATGAGACCTCTGTGAATTATTTCTTTAAATTTTTTTTGGTTTTATATAAGAGTATAACTAAGAATCATACATGCATTACAATGGAGTAACATTGATATGAGAAATATAAATTAAGATAACCCTCATTCCACATTGGAAAAGTGTGGTAAAATCTGTTTGCCCCCACTCCATTGTACAATACATTAGATGTTATTAAGAACTCGCATTTAACTCTGTTTCCTTCTTTGCACACATTTGTGTGAGTTCTGACCAGTCAGATACTTAAAATGTAACTAGGTGAGGCAGCGCCTACTAGAAACTCTCAAAGATGTTGTGTGAAATGATACACATCAAATGCGGTGTACTTACTTCAGATATTTGTTGCCTCCATCAGCTAATGCATGTATTGACTTAGTTATAGAATAAGGAAATATTAATCACTAGAATCACGTTCATTTTATGAAGCAATAATTATACCCACAAAATAATTTCAAGAGGTACTCTTATAGGTTTAACTTGCAGGGAAATAAAGAAATGTAAACCCAAGTACAATGTCCTCATTCAGAATAACGTGTTATTATAATATCAGTGCATTGTACTTACTGCAAAAGTCAAAGATACACAAAAGTTAATGTAAAAATTATATATTCAGGAGTATATATTAAATGAAATATACATATATATTAATTTACTGAAATATCTTGGTAATCACTTGTATATATTTATGTGGAATTACAATGTGTTTATTAACGTCGGAAATATCAGTACAAAATCTATGTAACATGCAGGTTAAAATTTTTGTGGAATTACAGTGTGTTCATCAACTTCATTTGTTTATAAATCTTTAAACTATCAGTACAACATCTATGTAACATACAGGTTAAAAAATATTCTTATGTGTGTAATACATCATGTAATCTTTAAAATTACTTTTTATAAATCTCTAAACTATCAGTACAACATCTATGTAACATACAGGTTAAAAATTATTCTTATGCGTGTAATACATCATGTAATCTTTAAAATTACTCTAATGTGTTTTGAATTTTCTATTGTACATCCAAAACTTTAAAAAGTCAAGTTACATAATTATATGTTCCCATTGATCATGAAACACATGATTTCTAATGTTCAGTTTCAAATAAATGTACATGCATAATTATGGAAAATATCTTTCAATTACACAGTTTTGTAAATCCTACCAGATCTAGTTTTACTTTGAACTTTGAGGTCACATTCATCCTGTGAACTTTCTGAATCTGAGCCTAAGATGTTCACATTGAAAGATGGAAAATGTTCAGGTGAGCTAAGGTATTTAGACAAAGAATTCCTCTGAGAATCCTCATTTCTGGAACTATTGGAATTCCTCTCAGCAATTATTGGGGTTGAGGATGAAATTGGGAGTTGATTATTAGTAACAGGCAAATCATCTCGAATGGAAGTGTTTCCTGCATTGAAAAGACCGAGGTAATCCTCAAGATTGACAGCAATAACAGAACTGATGCTTGAATGGTCATTATCTTGATCTTTTGGATCCACTTCCTTTCTTTGATCACTGATCTCATCAATTAATATTTGAGCATTTTTCTCAATCGAATCGTCCCATATCAGATCAGATGTCAGATCACCATCATCACTTTCAATTCCATCCATCATTTCCAAAACTTTTACTGGGGTTTGATCTGCATCCTCCATGTCCATGTGATTGTCCAGTAATTGAATAAGATTCCGAATTCTATTCCGAATATAATGCTTGATATACATTATTGAGACAACACCAAATACTATCACTAGTGGTAGAAGAAATAACACATAATTGAGTCTCAGCTGAGTTTGAGAAAATTCCACCTGGCTTTCTTCTCCAGTTTCCTCCTCTGAGAGGGAATCAGATTCGGGATTCTTCATGTTCACTAAAAAAATAAAAAATAAATTTAGAAATAGATCACACACATAGATTCGAGGATCTGACCTGGAAAAATATTAATACCGGGTAATAACAATTGTCTATCGCCTCCTAGCCTCAATCAGGTTAATGGTGGATTTTTTAATGAATTCAACTGTGAACTGAATAGTAACTGGATTACTGGATAGTAATATTTTATATAAATTTTTTTTAAAAATTAATAAATTTACCTTTGGTGCATCCTTTTACAGTAATCCCATCAGTGGAGTGTAGGACATAACACTCTCCGGTACAAGCCCAGTTTATTATTCTAACTGAAGGGAAACTTCTCATAATTTTGTCAACAGGTAGTTTGATATAATTTACATGGCATTCTCTGTATGTCCTGATAACTTTGTCATCTTTACAGAAGAAAATATTACTATTCTTTGGTCCGCGACCATCAAAGGCCGAAATCACAACCTCACGACCCTCAGTCATACATTCTATTAAGTTGGAGTCCACATTTTGATAAATACAAGATATTACAACAAAAACAACAAGTAAAGAAATGAACTTCATCTTTAGAACTTATAATCCACTCAATGAAATTAAACAACAAGATCTTCACTGTTTACTAAAAAGCAGAAGCCTCTTACGTTAAAATTATACGTAGAAATACAGTGAACGTCATCAGTGACGTCACAGTCCATGGAAAGTGACGTCACATTCAAGGAATATATAAAAAATGGTACGAAATCATTACCTATATCTGATTCAACAGAGCAATCAATTTCTTCCATCATTTGCCAGGAAGAATATGGGATGATAGATAAGCTGCAATCCAAGATATTCGCATTTTAATTATTGTAAATATATTTTTGCGGGTACAATATGAAGGAATTTTCCTTTAACAAGAATTAAGTGAGGTTATTGAAGATATTAAGGCAACAAACGCTAATAATTTATAACTTACTCATCATCATCTCTGAGGGGGTTGTCTTCATTAAGTACCTCAGACAATGGTATAGCAATATCATCCTCAATATCCTGAGGCTGGATTCTTCTGAGTAACTTTTTCCTGCATAGGTGTACTATGGATGGAATTATTATTGTAACCACAATACATGAGATGGCTAATAAAATCCACCAAAAATACCTGTTATTTCCGTCTTTCAAATTCTGACTTTGTGGATACTCTGAGTACCTTGTAGTCTTTGTTTCGAATCCCTCATTGTACATTGAGGTAGATTGTCTCTTATCTATCTGCTCACTTATCTGTTTTGTCTCCTCCCTCTCTGACAGTTCAGTGACAGAAGGATATCTTGTTCCATATCGACTAGATAGCATCTTGTCCTCTTGCTCAGAGACCTTATCTTGATTCAGTGTCTTTTCTTCAAAAAAAAAATGACCAGTTGTTGGATAATGAGGTGTACTTGTTAATTTTAAACACATATTAGTCCTCACATACACATCCCTTGGTACTTCCTTCATCCATTTGCAGTTGAAATATTTCATATTTACTAAACTTAAATATTTTAAATTTGGCAAGTTCTTCAGAATATCGATCAAATTTACTACCTGTACATTATCCATATACAGCATAGTCACTGTGGCTCTATATTTGAACCTGGGTGCTGCAACTCCAACACAGGTTATCATATCTTCCATGCAAGTACATTCTGCATAATCACAGCTGTATCCATTCACTATTTCATTGAAAGAAAAAAGGAATACAGAAAGAAATATGTATATTTTGAAATTTTCCATATTTATGTAAACTTTATCAGCTAAAGAGATATTGCAAAAAATTGAGAGTATTTAGGAGAGGAACTAATCCACTGGAGTCTGCAAACAGATATAAAAGGAATGGATGAGTTGCAGTGAGGATGCATAACCAAGCACAGCTTTCATTACTCACACTTCTGGCTAGCTTTCAAACAATCTCTGAAATATTTCCTTTCATCTGACTTATTGCAGCAGATTGAAAACAGGTATTTGCTGGCTATCTCTCAACTGCAAACTATTAACACCTTGTACACTGCCAAAATTACTGGGGTTTATGGATCCATTTTTATTGAAGAACCCATTCACTTCTATAGTATGTGGTCCAACCGGATCCGGAAAATCTACCTTCGTTTTGAGACTTTTAAATAACATCAGTGCAATTTTTTCAGAAAAAATTAAGAAAATTTATTATTTTTATAACAACTGGCAGAAAAAGTTTGAGGAAGAGATTACTAGTGATATTGAATACAGACAAGGTCTACCTACAGAGAAGGATTTTAAGTCTTACCCTAATGATGACCAGTGCATACTTGTGATTGATGATATGCAGGCTTCAGCTCTAAACAACATTTTCATTGCAAATCTTTTTAGTCGAGAATCACATCATAAAAACATTAGTGTTATTTTAGTTTTGCAAAATTTATTTCACCAGGGAAAATATTGTCGAGATATATCTTTAAATACTCATTATTTCTTTTTATTTAAAAATCCTAGAGATATTCAACAAATTAAATTATTGGGAAGACAATTAGGTATGTCAAAGAAACTATTAGAGGTTTACTTAGATGCAACTGCAGATCCTTTTGGTTACCTATTGATCGATTTATCACCTGGAAATAAAGATAGTTACATGCTAAGAAGTAACATATTTCCTGGTGAACATATGACTATATATAAATAGGAAAAAATTTCTTTCATTTTCCTTTGAATAGAAAATCGAGCTATCTACATATGGTTTAAAATGTCTAGGAACCTCAAAAACTCTAAACATTTCATTCTGCTGTTATTGGAGAATAATTTATACCTAAATAAACATATATTCATTCATGCAACACCATCTCAGTTGAAAGCAGTGGCGGAAATTTTTTACAATGTATTCAAGCTTCCTTTAACTAAGAAGAAAAGAGAAAAATTCTTAAGTTGGCTAAAAATATTGAAAAAATATATAAAGTCTGGGGAAAGAGGGAGGAGGACTATAGCAAGAAAACACTTTGAAGGAATAACCAATTTGCTTGTATCAATTAAATATTACATAGAAAAAATTTTAGAATGAATAAGTACGTATTAATACCACATGAACAGTATCAGAGTTTCAAAAGCTTTTTAGCTGATAAAAAGGAGCATAAAATTGCAGAAAGCAATCAGGAAACAGTGAATGACAGGGATATCCATCCAAAAATACATGACAGTAACTCAGAAATACTTAAAGGAGAAGAATTCAGAAGTGTAGACAGCAGGATATTGAATAATAATAATAATAATAATAAGAGGAAATCAGAAAAGTTGTTGGACAATAATCGAAAGGAGACTGTAAGTAGTGAGTTCAGTGATAACACAAAGGACAAGGCAGAAATAAATCATCCCCTCCCTCCACCAGGTCTTCCCGAAAAAGCGGTTTACAATCAAGATAATTACCTCTCAAAAATTAAAGAAAAAAATGGAAGGGAAATCCAAAAAGGGAGTGGAGCAAATGAATGGATTCAAAAATGGACCAAAAAAATTTAATTCAGATGAAGAAATCAATACATATCTTCATAACCTTTATTATGATATCAGGAGTCCAGTAGTCTACAGCAGTTACAGTAAATTATATCCATATATTAAAAGGGATGGAAAGTATCATATAACCCCTAAGTATTTAAGGAAGTGGTTAAGTAAACAGGAAACTTATACAACTTTTCGCCCAGCTCGAAGGACTTTTCGAAGACCTAAAGTCTTAGCTTTTACAAAAAATTATCAATGGGATAGTGATACAGCTAACATGGTGAAATTCAAGTCAGAAAACAATGACTACGGTTATTTTGTAGTATTCATAGATATATTTACTCGATATCTGTATACAGCACCATTGAAAACTTTAAGAGGGGATGAAATGGTGAATGCATTTCAAAGAATAATTAGAGAAACAGATGAGAAACCAGAAATTCTAAGAACTGATCAAGGAAGTGAATATAAGAACCATTCATTTAATAATTTGTTAAATGAAAATAAAATAAAACATTTGTACACATACTATGAAACCAAAGCTAATTATGCTGAAAGAGTTATTAAAACAATTAAAAACAAAATAATGAAATATTTAAGTGAAAAAGAAACCTTAAGATGGATTGATATTCTGACTGACTTAACCTATGGATACAATAATTCTATCCATAGATCAATTAATATGAGTCCAGAAGATGCAAAATCGAAAAACCAGTATTTACTTTGGAAATTTCAATATGATAATCTCATCTACCCCAAAAGTTTCTTTAGCATCAAAAAACAAAATAAAAATCCGAAACTCTTACAAACCTTGAATAAAAAAAAATTTAAATTCGACATATCAGACAGGGTTAAGATAAGTCATCTTAAAAGAATGTTCGACAAAGAATATACTGCAAAATGGTCTGGCGAAATTTTTACTATAATTAATCGTAAATTGAATCAAAATATTCCAATGTATGAGTTAAAAGATTACAATAATGAGGTAATTCAGGGTTTCTTTTATGAACCTGAACTGCAGTTAGCATACATAGGTACTGATATTTTGTATAAAATTGAGGAAATTCTTAAAAAAAGAAAGAAAAAAAAAGGTGGGCAGGTGGAGGTATTAGTGAAATGGAAGGGATGGCCTCCAAAGTTTAATTCGTGGATTCCAGAGGAAGATGTAGAAAATATATAGGGCATAAGAGTATATAAATCATTTCATAATGTAGGATCTCTTTCATAATTTAAGATCTCAAATAACAAAGATGGAAGAAGATAGCATTTACTTTTTCTTATCCTCTATAGATTCCTTAAATTTTCATCCGAATAACAAGGCTTATAACTTTACAGTCGAGATCGCTGAGAGAACTAGTTTATCTGGTGATTGGGAAGTAGGGATATGCGATTTCCATGCGAGTACTGTAATCAATGAAACCCTGTACTTGTTTTCAGATATTGTGGATTACTCCTATGTCAGAAATTCAATGGAGGGTATATTAAGGCTTTTACCTCAATCTAATTCGAATAAATATCAATTATTTAATAATGTTTACTATTTACCACTTAAAAATCAAAGTTTCAGTCGAATTGGTATATATATAAAGAACAAGAACCTTCATTTTGCAAGTAGTTTAACTGGAGTGGTTGAATTAACCTTGCATCTTCGAAAGAAGAAGAAATTATGAATAAATATTTAAAATTTTGTAAAAAATGTATGGATGGAAAAATAGAACTATCAAAGAACTATTACGTTCTAGATAGTGATGATGACCATGCAAAATATAAAAACAAAGATTCTATAGATGTTTCAATAGTTAGTCCTACGCAAGCAGCAGTTGACCAGGCTAAAAGTGAGGTTAGAGACAAAATGATTATAAATAGAGGGAAAGCTATAAAAAAATATCAAATAGGAGGTAAAGACAGACTAAACAATACCTCTAGGAAGAAAAAAAAAGAAAAGGTTGTTAATAAAAAAGGAAAAATTAAAAAAAAATTGCCAGTTACAAAGTCCAAGAAGAAAGCAAAAAAAAAAAAAATTAAGAAAAAGTTAACAAGCTACAGATCCATATGGATGTAGTCCAGACGTCACTATCTTTATTTGCTCCACCTCCCACTGATAGGTCCATTGTCAAGGAATACTGGGTGGATTACAATCCTATTGCAGCCATAACTGAGGTAGGGGTTATAGAATTCAATGTACCAGGAACCTCTGTAGATTACATAAGTTTAGGAAAAAGCAAATTACACATAAAATATGTACTCACAGATGAAGAAGGGAAAAAGGTTAGCGATGAAAGAACTCTTGATGGAGACCCCACACCTAATACAGATCAAGTAGCACCTGTCAATTTTACCTTACATTCTATTTTCAGACAAGTTGACTTATCTTTAAATCAGAAACTTATCTCACCGGATGTGGGTGTTAATTATCCTTACAAAGCACTCATTGACCTCTTTTTAGGGTCCAATAATGATATGATATTATCTCAGGCACAGGCAGCTATGTTTTTTAAAGACCAGGCAGGGCATTTGGATGAATTACAATATATAGGAAGCAATAGTGGATACACAGAAAGAGGTAGACCTACTAAGGATGGTGATTCAGCCAATGTTGAGGGATGTCTATATCTTGATATTTGTCAAGGCGAAAATAGAGCAATTCTAAATGGAGTTTCTGTAAACCTTAAGTTGTTTCAGGCTTTAAACGAGTTCAGATTAATGAGATTAGGAACTAAAAATTACAAGTTAGTAATCACTGCTGCGGTATGGAAAGTATGTTACATTTCTCTTAACCCAAAGATGATAGTGGCGCATGATGAGGCCTTAAAAATTAGTCCTGCAATATATCCTTTTTGGAGAAGTGACATTAAGAGTTTCAGTGTTGCTAAAGGTTCCCTTAATTTTATGACAGATAACATATATCATGGTATGGTTCCAAGTAAATTAATAATAGGAATGGTCTCCAATGCAGGTTATTCAGGAGATTACAGTAAAAATCCTTTTGATTTCAAACACATGAACGTTAACTACCTGGAGGTGACTGTAGATGGACAACCTGTACCTAATAGAGCATTAACTCCGAATTTTGAGAAAGGGGACTTCGTTACCTCTTACCTATCCTTATTGGACAATGATTATAATAAGAAAAATGGGATTATTATAAAATTATTAGAATATGACAAAGGCTATACTTTGTTTTTATTTGACATTCAAAGTTTCCTCTCAGGTCATATTATGAGTAAAGGTATTAAAGGTCATACGAGGTTAACTATGAGATTTTCAAAGGCTTTGCCAGAAACTATAAATATTATAATTTATGGAAGTTTTCCTGAGACCTTAAGTATTGATCATAGTAGAAATGTGACACTGGGATCATGAATACAGAAGAAGTTTTTGAAATGATGAAAAGCGACAAAGAAATCAATAAAATATTCATAGGAGTTTATCCTATAGATCTAATACCCCAAGATCTTCCAGTACCGTCGATTATCGTAGTGAATCTGGACAGTTCTGAGAAGAAAGGAAGTCATTGGATAGTTCTGCATTATCAAAGAAAGCATGTGGAATATTTTGATTCATTAGGAAAAAAGCCAGCGAAAGAAATACATAATTTATTGAGCAGTAAAGGATTTACATACAAGTACAATAAAAAGAGGTTACAATCATCATATACAGAGTCATGTGGATTGTTTTGCTTCTACTACAGTTACTACAGTTGCAGAAAGATAGACTACAATATAATATTAACAAATTTCAGCAGTAACTTGGAATGTAATGAAGATATTGTGAAAAGACTGTACAGTGAAATTGTCAATTGACATTTGTATATTTTTTATTTTAATAAATGTATATGTGTATTGAAGATTTGTACATAACAGTTGTATATTTATGTATTCGAGAAATTAACATAGCATGTAATAAATTAATATTAGTTCAGATTTCTTACATTTTATTTAGCAAAGCATACTACAATAACCAAAAACCATTCACTTTTTAAAGCATGCTGTCTGACTCCGATTTCAGTTTTGAGAAGCTAGCAAACTAATGCACTCATTTCCTTTCAATGAGCGAGATTTGCCGTTACAAATTCAAATTCTGATAGATTACTCATTGAGGTCGGATTGTTTTTCCTTCTTTAGGTCGTATAAGCAGAGTAGTTTGGGAAGTCCTTTTTCATTTTTACCGATTTCAATTTTAAAATAATCAAAAATTACAAAGTTTTTCAACATATTCCATTAATATTTGTCCCATTATATTGTTGCCAGCTAAAGAAGATGGTTTCAAAACAGAAACCAGCTTAGAGGGTGTAGAAACTCCCCAAAAGGCGGTTTCTTCGCTGTTAAAAGTTGGTTGCTTATATACAAGATGTTTATTTTTATTGATCATTAAATCCTCTCTAAATAAAGGACACTGAATAAATTTTTGGAGTACTGCAAATCTCATAATGCGCTCTCTTATCTCTGAGTCCATGTACACATCTTTATACGGTTTCATTACCTCAGCTATTTTAAAACAATCATTTTCTACAGCTAACTGTTCGCATAATCGATTGTTTTGATAGTGTTTGGCTAATAAAAAGAAGTAAAGTTGCTCAAGAGAATAAAAATGGTATTCCTCATATCTTAATTTAACAAAAAAAATATTGGACAAGGAGGATTGAATTTTTTCAACCAAAATCACATCTTCCTCCCATGGACATAGAACCATATCTAAGGGTCTTGTACTTAGACCATCATTCTCAACAACTCTTTTACAATAAAAGTAGTTAAACCCAATTTTTTCTTGAGAATATGTGTATATTTTACTTCCTCTTAATCGAAATCCTACATTAGTTGATGAATTAATTACTTTCTCATTTAACGTCTGCTGAAATTTATTCATAGGGTCAACCAATTGTTTTTTAGAAATTCCTTTGCAAGATATCTTTTGTTTCCCTTCGGAATCTTGAATGATGTAGGACTTAGAACACAAGGAAATCATCTGACATCCTTCAAACTCTTTCTTAAAAATCCCAACCCTGCGGCGGTCTAATGCAATATGATGAGGGCAACATCTCCTAGGAAACCAAGGAGGAGAAAAGTCATCCGAACAGGAGTTAAAAATTTCTTTCTGATATCTATCTTTATTTTTTTCGCATATACATTGATCAAGATCCGGTTGATTTATAGCCATGTAGATACTATCTGTGTCTGTTTGTGTGAGTTCGAATGAATTTTTTTTAAGATAAATGTTCAGGCAATCATAATAAAATTCCAACATTCTTAACTTAGCATATTGCAAAATAAAAAAACCAATTTGAATGGGAGTGTCTACCAATATTCGAGTTTTATATGTCTCTACTTCATATAAATCCTGTCCTAATGTATTCATATTTTTAAAGACAGGCGAATTGATGAATTTACAAACCTTAGATATATCCATTAAATATTTGACATTGGAATGTTTGGACTTATCCATGAGCAGAGATCCGTAGGAGCTATTACTGACCAACTTATAGGTTTCCCCAATGATTGCTTTGTCAGGATCTCGATCACCCTCCAGTCGATATTTGGTCACTGTTTCGATAAAGGATCTGAAAGCCAGTTTTGGTTGATATTCTATTATCTGATAAATTTTGGTAATTTCACAATTATTCTTCAGATACCACTGCAACAGCGGAGTTGAAAGTAACATCTTTGACCCTGAGGTTCCACTAATAAGAAGTTTCTTGTAGTCGAATATAATGTCATTCTGACTACAATATTCAGTCATGTGCTCACCTATGTCTGACATTGACACTTGACAGGTGCAAAAAAAGGGGGGAAATTCTGAAAAAAATTCTTTAAATTCCTTTTTTACAGATATATCAACCTCAAGTACACCGAACAATTGTCCATTAGCAATGTCCGATTTAATTTTATTTTCAGTTAATGAACCTTTATTCTTAGTGTAATACGTAGGCAAATAATGGTCATAATACTCAGTGCAGAGTGATTTTACTGCTTTGTTGAAGTCACATTGTTGTATAGATACGTATTTATAACCCATGGAGATAATGAAATCCTTCTTTCTAATATCTTTGATTTGAGTTTTCTTAATTTTTTTAAGCCAATGGGAAGACTTAATCTTCTTAACAATGGGACAAGCATCCCGACAGTAATGATAATAACAACCCTGAAATTCATAAACAGTCTTTGTAGTTGGAGCGTAACCATCAACTAGAAAATTTCCAATTCTAATTTCTTTGGAATTATTTAATTTATGCAAAATTTTGATATTTTCTTTGACCATAATATAATCCATCCATACGTATGAATCCATATATTTTTCGGATATTTCCGGTCTGAAGTTATTGTCCGGATGTCTTCTTACATATACACCTGTAGGCATATTCTGTTTAATAGCATAGGAGTATAGACCATTGCAATCATATCCAACTATAGACTGACATTTATTACCTTCTATTTTCTTAATGTTAGAAACCCCTTTTTCATGATAACGAGAAAATATTATGCTAGGTCCTCCCACAATATTTTTCCTATAAGTATAATATAAATCAGCATTTTGTTGGTTAATCAAAGAAAAATTAGATTCTGTGGATGCATATAGAAGCTTCCTTGCTACTCCTGGTAAGGTCACATAATCTTTAAAAATATCAATTTTCTGCTCTGTGTAAATGCTTACAAAAGAAGATAGTGCAGTAACAAAAGGACCTGTATCTAGGTTATTGTAGTAAACCAGGTAGTCCTTAAAAGTTTGCATTCCTTGAGTACTCCATATTTCTTTCAATTCAAAATATTCAGTCTCAGACTTCAGGGGATTCGTATTAGAGAGGGTAGAATAAAAATCCTGCATATCAGGTAGTGAGGTATGATCTAGTTTCTCAAAAGAATCAAACCATTCATAAGGAAAAATACCTTTGGGTGTATCACAACCATAAGCCTTCAAAAATTGACTATAAGAACTCCCAGCAGCAAGATAATTAGAAATGTCCAAAAATTTCAACTGAGGGATAGCAATTGACAGGTAAGAGTTTTCTTTTTTTATTGTATGAATATCTTTTTCTGGGAAATTTCTGGCTATGTATAGCATAATCTCTTCCTTAATTAAGTTTATGTCATATTTACCTGAATTAAACCCTACAACTGGAATTTGGGAAAGATATATCTCAAATTTCTTCTGAAGATCCAGTATCTTATTTAAAAAATGAGTTTTCGTGTTAGAACTTAGTGATTCTTCGTTAGTGGATTCTGTGGAGGAGGTGACTGAAAAATCTGAATCACTTTCTGGATCCACTGTATATTTTGAAAGAAGGTTATCCAGATCTTGAAATACATAGTCGTATTTCAGTTTTAGTCTACTTAAATTGGAAGAGCTTATTTCAATGAGATAGGACATCATACTAGAGATAAGATTATTAGAAGATGTATCTACAAAACATTTGGGTTCACTAAAATCTTCAACATTTGAGGAAATGCTAACGCTTACTGGAATGTGTTTGGACAAAAAATTCATTTGATCAGTGCATGGAGTACTTGTCTTCATTAATACAGCCTCCATATCCCACACAATAAAAGTGGGGTAATATCTTTCAGATTCAGGTACATATATAGTTAGCGATTGTAGTTTATCGAAAATTGTCTCTTGATGTTTATGAAAGCCTCCAGGAAATATATATTTAGTTCTTTCATAGCAATTTTGATAATGTCTTTTAAGATTCCAATATCTATTAAACATTTTGTTACATTTTTCACATTGAAATTTGTTGGCTACCTTGGAATAATTTGTTATGTAACTCAGATGGTTTTTATAATTGTTTAAATACATTATTTTTTCACTTTCATATAAGGAATCGTACATCAAATTTACAGAAGTAGATGAATTCAGAGATACAATAATTATCTTTACATTAAAACATTGTTCCAGCTGATTCATGTCTTCTATGGTGACACCTTTAAAATTTGCAATGGAATTCCTTGAAATTTCTGGGCAATTATTATATCTGTTCCATTGATTAAGGTATTGCAATAATGTATCAGTTTGTTTATCTTTAAAATGATAATGTAAACATCTAAAAAAGCACAAATTATCTTGATAGGGCTTGCGAGTAACTCTATTATTGTAAAAGGAAATGATATAAGGATTCTTTTTAAGATATGAGGGAAAATTATCTGTCTGTCCCAGTGGGAATTCTGTCTTGAAAACTACATATTGAATATTTGTAATAAAGGCTAATGTCCAGGCAGTTGAAGGTCTCACAGCTCTAGCCTGCTCTATAATATCTAATTTTGCAAGTTTAAACATAAGAAATCTAATACTGTTCCTATTAGATATAGTAAATGGAAAATGTAAGATCTTATTATTAAAATAAGGAATATAATACCTATATTCACCAGTTTCTGTATTCTGTAGTATCATACCAAATGAAAAATTTATTCTAAAAGCATTTCCTTGGTCGTTATATATTTGTGTCAGATGTCCTCTAATCTCGTTGAATACTCTATGGAGGTTATTGGATGGGAAGTTGTAGACCTTCTTCATATCAGAGTCTTCATCTCCTGCTAGAATATGGCGTCTGTTGATAGCATACTCAGCCTGAAGTTCTGGATTATTCAGATCTTCCACATATGGTGGAATTTCATAGACGTCATTTCCACCATGCTGAGACATACGATGAGTGTATAGTTCCTTCCTGTTTTGACATATTAATTTACAAATGGAGCATTTGTAAACTTTATTAACTGCATTGTCTTTGGTCACTGCATTCCCCTGTGTCCTATGACGACGTTGAATATGAGAATTCAGAGCTTTGGTACTAATAAATGGATAGTCACATTGAAAGCACATAAACTTCCCACAGTTTCTGTAATGTTGAAATAACAGCTGAGATGAGTGAAATTCCTTGTCACATATGTTACATTTCTGTAAATTATCCTTGTTTTTAGCACATATCTTCATATGACAATTCAACAAATATTGGTTAATCATACCACATTGACAATATTCACATTGAAATTTCTGTTTAGAAGTTTTCCTCTGAGATATGAACTTATTGCACATCTTCAAGTGAATTTTCAACAAACATGCATTAAGCATATTACACGCACAGAATGGACATTTGAATTCCATTTTCAAAGTCACAGATTATTGTTAAATTCTTAAGATGATGTGGAGGTTTATTTATAAGAATATTTAGTGATGATGAGGCAATTCATGTTTGCATACATATGTAATTTTGGTTTACATATTACTGATGATGCAATAGCTTCTGAAGACCATATGGGTCAGTTACCATCATATTATTGATGATGATGCAAAAATTCTCAAGATTATGACATATTGTATATCTATGAGTGCTGTTTATATGACCTGGAAAAAAAGAGTTCACATTACGATTTACATATTTTATTACATATTTGTATATACATTAGGTAGCATTAAAGTAAATGTCTCATGCATCTCCAACTTCATCTCCTCCCCCTTCTATTCTTCTTATCATGTCCTGGGCTTGGTCAGTGTAGAATCTGGCCATAGGTGAAAAAGTATTCATCTTATTCTTCCACTGTCGATAGGTACCAGATATTTTATGTGTACATATCTGGAAAGAGGCTGATAGCAGAGAGAAAAAATGAAAGGGATAATGCCAATAAAACAGTGCCATATAATAGGCAGAAATTCCAAATCTTCCAGGACAGGTTATTGGAAAGTCTTTTAAAACTAACATCATAAAGTCAGCTGGTTTCTTCAGTTGGAAATTCTTTACTTGAAGATACAAATCCCAGAGTGTAATAGTACCAGCCATGTTGTAGTTATAACAAGGAATGAGTTTAACTTAACAAGGTGTTCAAATTTATATTTTCCAGCAATATTCTTTGTTATATTGGAGTTACATATTATGGGAGTTATTACAGCATATTGGAGGTATTGCAGCATCAGCATCAGCCCTACGATCTAGATTATGTTATATATAAGTATGCACCATCAGCGAAAAAACCCTGTAGCTCCTTCTCCCAGTATTGCTAAACTATCAAAATAGTGATCTGACTTCAAATAAATGAGGCAATAAGCTATCAATAGTGATCTAGATCATTTTCCGATCACTTGAGATCAATTTTTTGGTTGAATTTTTCCAGCAATATTCTTGTGAAGTAGACCACCATTCCATCAAGTAGTTTGTGATTACAATATGTTCACAAACACTATTCTGATACTCATGTATGCTACCTGAAATATTGTCATTTAGAGTTCTCAAGTAAATGGAAATAAGTGCTACCAGTGATCTCAGCCTGTAGTTCTCAAGTAAAATGGGTTCAGGTTCAAATAAGTGCTGTCAGTTATTGCGCAATATTCTGGTGATCTCACCACCCAGTAAGTAAGACTGATCTCAGCCAGTCAAGAGGCAATAACCTATCAATAGTGATCTAGATCATTTTCCGATCAGTTTAGATCAATTTTTACGACTTATGTCGTTCGATTGACTCAAATAGTACTAAACATAAAATCGCTCATTTTGGGGATTTTCCAGCTACATATATGGCCTAAAGTGATTGGAAACACCATATTTTCTGGTTATACCACATTATCCACATGTTCCTCCACACTGTAAAATTACAAATTCTGGTGTTCCTCCACCCTGTGAAAACATAAAATCGCTCATTTTGGGGATTTTCCAGCTACATATATGGCCTAAAATGATTGGACACAACCTATTTTCTTGATATACCATGTCATCCACCTGTTCTTCCACCCTGTAAAATCACAAAATGGTGTGTTCCCCCACCCTGTGAAACCATAAAATCGCTCAATTTAAGGATTTTCCAGCTACATATATGGTCTAAAATATTTGGTCACAACCAATGTTCTACATATACCATATCATGCATATGTTCCTCCACCCTGTAAAATCACATATTAGGGTGTTCCTCCACCCTGTAAAAAAACATAAAATCGCTCAATTTGAGGATTTTCCAACTACATATATGGCCTAAAATGATTGGACACAACCTATTTTCTACATATACAACATCATGCACATGCTCCTCCACCCTGTAAAATCACAAATTGTGGTATTCCTCCACTCTGTGAAACCATAAAATCGCTCATTTTGAGGATTTTCCAGCTACATATATGGTCTAAAATGATTGGACACAACCCATTTTCTTGATATACCATATCATCCACATGTTCCTCCACCCTGTAATATCACAAATTGGGGTGTTCCTCCACCCTGTAAAACTATGAAATCGTTCAATTTGAGGATTTTCCAGCTATATATATGGCCTAAAATGTTTGGACACAACATATTTTCCTGATGTACCTCATCATGCACATGTTCCTCTAGCCTGTAAACTCACAAATTGAGGTGATCCTCCACTCTGTGAAACCATAAAATCGCTCAATTTGAGGATTTTCCAGCTACATATATGGCCTAAAGTGATTGGACACAACCTTTTTTCTTCATATACCACATCATCCACATGTTCCCCCACCCTGTAAAATCACAAATTGTGGTGTTCCTCCACCCTGTGAAACTATGAAATCGTTCAATTTGAGGATTTTCCAGCTACATATATGGCCTAAAATGATTGGACACAACCTATATTCTTGATATATCATATCATCCACATGTTCCTCCACCCTGTAATATCGCAAAATGGGGTGTTCCTCCACCCTGTGAAACCATAAAATCGCTCATTTTGAGGATTTTCCAGCTACATATATGGCCTAAAATGATTGGACACAACCTATTTTCTTGATATACCATATCATCCACATGTTCCCCCACCCTGTAAAATCACAAATCGGGGTGTTCCTCCACTCTGTGAAACCATAAAATCGCTCATCTTGAGGATTTTCGAGCTACATATATGGCCTAAAATGATTGGACACAACCTATATTCTTGATATACCATATCATCCACATGTTCCTCCACCCTGTTAAATCACAAATCGGGGTTTTCCTCCACTCTGTGAAACCATAAAATTGCTCATTTTGAGGATTTCCCAGCTACATATATGGCCTAAAATGATTGGACACAACCTATTTTCCTGATATACCACATCATCCACATGTTCCTCCACCCTGTAACATCACAAATTGTGGTATTCCTCCAGCCTGTAAAACCATAAAATCGCTCATTGTGAGGATTTTCCAGCTATATATATGACCTAAAATGATTGGACACAACCTATTTTCTTGATATACCACATCATCCACATGTTCCCCCACCCTGTAAAATCACAAATCGGGGTGTTCCTCCAGCCTGTGAAATCATAAAATCGCTCATCTTGAGGATTTTCAAGCTACATATATGGCCTAAAACGATTGGACACAACCTATATTCTTGATATACCATATCATCCACATGTTCCTCCAGCCTGTAAAATCACAAATCGGGGTTTTCCTCCACTCTGTGAAACCATAAAATTGCTCAATTTGAGGATTTTCCAGCTACATATATGGCCTAAAATGACTGGACACAACCTATTTTCCTGATATACCACATCATCCACATGTTCCTTCACCCTACATCACAAATTGTGGTATTCCTCCAGCCTGTAAAACCATAAAATCGCTCATTTTGAGGATTTTCCAGCTACATATATGGCCTAAAATGATTGGACACAACCTATTTTCTTGATATACCATATCATCCACATGTTCCCCCACCCTGTAAAATCACAAATCGGGGTGTTCCTCCACTCTGTGAAACCATAAAATCGCTCATCTTGAGGATTTTCGAGCTACATATATGGCCTAAAATTATTGGACACAACCTATTTTCTTGATATACCATGTCATCCACATGTTCTTCCACCCTGTAAAATCACAAAATGGTGTGTTCCCCCACCCTGTGAAACCATAAAATCGCTCAATTTAAGGATTTTCCAGCTCCATATATGGTCTAAAATAATTGGTCACAACCAATGTTCTACATATACCATATCATGCATATGTTCCTCCACCCTGTAAAATCACATATTAGGGTGTTCCTCCACCCTGTAAAAAACATAAAATCGCTGAATTTGAGGATTTTCCAACTACATATATGGCCTAAAATGATTGGACACAACCTATTTTCTACATATACAACATCATGCACATGTTCCTCCACCCTGTAAAATCACAAATTGTGGTATTCCTCCACTCTGTGAAACCATAAAATCGCTCATTTTGAGGATTTTCCAGCTACATATATGGCCTAAAATGATTGGACACAACCTATTTTCTTGATATACCATATCATCCACATGTTCCCCCACCCTGTAAAATCACAAATCGGGGTGTTCCTCTACCCTGTAAAAACATGAAATCGCTTATTTTTACAATTTTCCAGCGATATATATGCTCTAAAATGATTGGACACAACCTATTTTCCTGATATACCATATCCTCCAACATGTAATTTCACAAATTGGGGTGTTCCTCCACCCTGTAAAAACATAAAATCGCTCATTTTTACAATTTTCCAGCTACATATATGCACTAAAATCATTGGATACAACCTATTTTCTTGATATGCCACATCATCCACCTGTTCCTCCACCCTGTAAAATCACAAATTGGGGTGTTCTTCTACCCTGTGAAACCATAAAATCGCTCATCTTGAGGATTTTCGAGCTACATATATGGCCTAAAATGATTGGACACAACCTATATTCTTGATATACCATATCATCCACATGTTCCTCCACCCTGTAAAATCACAAATCGGGGTTTTCCTCCACTCTGTGAAACCATAAAATTGCTCATTTTGAGGATTTTCCAGCTACATATATGGCCTAAAATGATTGGACACAACCTATTTTCCTGATATACCACATCATCCACATGTTCCTTCACCCTGTAACATCACAAATTGTGGTATTCCTCCAGCCTGTAAACCCATAAAATCGCTCATTGTGAGGATTTTCCAGCTATATATATGACCTAAAATGATTGGACACAACCTATTTTCTTGATATACCACATCATCCACATGTTCCCCCACCCTGTAAAATCACAAATCGGGGTGTTCCTCCAGCCTGTGAAATCATAAAATCGCTCATATTGAGGATTTTCGAGCTACATATATGGCCTAAAATGATTGGACACAACCTATATTCTTGATATACCATATCATCCACATGTTCCTCCAGCCTGTAAAATCACAAATCGGGGTTTTCCTCCACTCTGTGAAACCATAAAATTGCTCAATTTGAGGATTTTCCAGCTACATATATGGCCTAAAATGACTGGACACAACCTATTTTCCTGATATACCACATCATCCACATGTTCCTTCACCCTGTAACATCACAAATTGTGGTATTCCTCCAGCCTGTAAAACCATAAAATCGCTCATTTTGAGGATTTTCCAGCTACATATATGGCCTAAAATGATTGGACACAACCTATTTTCTTGATATACCATATCATCCACATGTTCCCCCACCCTGTAAAATCACAAATCGGGGTGTTCCTCCACTCTGTGAAACCATAAAATCGCTCATCTTGAGGATTTTCGAGCTACATATATGGCCTAAAATTATTGGACACAACCTATTTTCTTGATATACCATGTCATCCACATGTTCTTCCACCCTGTAAAATCACAAAATGGTGTGTTCCCCCACCCTGTGAAACCATAAAATCGCTCAATTTAAGGATTTTCCAGCTCCATATATGGTCTAAAATAATTGGTCACAACCAATGTTCTACATATACCATATCATGCATATGTTCCTCCACCCTGTAAAATCACATATTAGGGTGTTCCTCCACCCTGTAAAAAACATAAAATCGCTCAATTTGAGGATTTTCCAACTACATATATGGCCTAAAATGATTGGACACAACCTATTTTCTACATATACAACATCATGCACATGTTCCTCCACCCTGTAAAATCACAAATTGTGGTATTCCTCCACTCTGTGAAACCATAAAATCGCTCATTTTGAGGATTTTCCAGCTACATATATGGCCTAAAATGATTGGACACAACCTATTTTCTTGATATACCATATCATCCACATGTTCCCCCACCCTGTAAAATCACAAATCGGGGTGTTCCTCTACCCTGTAAAAACATGAAATCGCTTATTTTTACAATTTTCCAGCGATATATATGCTCTAAAATGATTGGACACAACCTATTTTCCTGATATACCATATCCTCCAACATGTAATTTCACAAATTGGGGTGTTCCTCCACCCTGTAAAAACATAAAATCGCTCATTTTTACAATTTTCCAGCTACATATATGCACTAAAATCATTTGATACAACCTATTTTCTTGATATGCCACATCATCCACCTGTTCCTCCACCCTGTAAAATCACAAATTGGGGTGTTCTTCTACCCTGTGAAACCATAAAATCGCTCATCTTGAGGATTTTCGAGCTACATATATGGCCTAAAATGATTGGACACAACCTATATTCTTGATATACCATATCATCCACATGTTCCTCCACCCTGTAAAATCACAAATCGGGGTTTTCCTCCACTCTGTGAAACCATAAAATTGCTCATTTTGAGGATTTTCCAGCTACATATATGGCCTAAAATGATTGGACACAACCTATTTTCCTGATATACCACATCATCCACATGTTCCTTCACCCTGTAACATCACAAATTGTGGTATTCCTCCAGCCTGTAAACCCATAAAATCGCTCATTGTGAGGATTTTCCAGCTATATATATGACCTAAAATGATTGGACACAACCTATTTTCTTGATATACCACATCATCCACATGTTCCCCCACCCTGTAAAATCACAAATCGGGGTGTTCCTCCAGCCTGTGAAATCATAAAATCGCTCATATTGAGGATTTTCGAGCTACATATATGGCCTAAAATGATTGGACACAACCTATATGCTTGATATACCATATCATCCACATGTTCCTCCAGCCTGTAAAATCACAAATCGGGGTTTTCCTCCACTCTGTGAAACCATAAAATTGCTCAATTTGAGGATTTTCCAGCTACATATATGGCCTGAAATGACTGGACACAACATATTTTCCTGATATACCACATCATCCACATGTTCCTTCACCCTGTAACATCACAAATTGTGGTATTCCTCCAGCCTGTAAAACCATAAAATCGCTCATTTTGAGGATTTTCCAGCTACATATATGGCCTAAAATGATTGGACACAACCTATTTTCTTGATATACCATATCATCCACATGTTCCCCCACCCTGTAAAATCACAAATCGGGGTGTTCCTCCACTCTGTGAAACCATAAAATCGCTCATCTTGAGGATTTTCGAGCTACATATATGGCCTAAAATGATTGGACACAACCTATATTCTTGATATACCATATCATCCACATGTTCCTCCACCCTGTTAAATCACAAATCGGGGTTTTCCTCCACTCTGTGAAACCATAAAATTGCTCATTTTGAGGATTTCCCAGCTACATATATGGCCTAAAATGATTGGACACAACCTATTTTCCTGATATACCACATCATCCACATGTTCCTCCACCCTGTAACATCACAAATTGTGGTATTCCTCCAGCCTGTAAAACCATAAAATCGCTCATTGTGAGGATTTTCCAGCTATATATATGACCTAAAATGATTGGACACAACCTATTTTCTTGATATACCACATCATCCACATGTTCCCCCACCCTGTAAAATCACAAATCGGGGTGTTCCTCCAGCCTGTGAAATCATAAAATCGCTCATCTTGAGGATTTTCAAGCTACATATATGGCCTAAAATGATTGGACACAACCTATATTCTTGATATACCATATCATCCACATGTTCCTCCAGCCTGTAAAATCACAAATCGGGGTTTTCCTCCACTCTGTGAAACCATAAAATTGCTCAATTTGAGGATTTTCCAGCTACATATATGGCCTAAAATGACTGGACACAACCTATTTTCCTGATATACCACATCATCCACATGTTCCTTCACCCTGTAACATCACAAATTGTGGTATTCCTCCAGCCTGTAAAACCATAAAATCGCTCATTTTGAGGATTTTCCAGCTACATATATGGCCTAAAATGATTGGACACAACCTATTTTCTTGATATACCATATCATCCACATGTTCCCCCACCCTGTAAAATCACAAATCGGGGTGTTCCTCCACTCTGTGAAACCATAAAATCGCTCATCTTGAGGATTTTCGAGCTACATATATGGCCTAAAATTATTGGACACAACCTATTTTCTTGATATACCATGTCATCCACATGTTCTTCCACCCTGTAAAATCACAAAATGGTGTGTTCCCCCACCCTGTGAAACCATAAAATCGCTCAATTTAAGGATTTTCCAGCTCCATATATGGTCTAAAATAATTGGTCACAACCAATGTTCTACATATACCATATCATGCATATGTTCCTCCACCCTGTAAAATCACATATTAGGGTGTTCCTCCACCCTGTAAAAAACATAAAATCGCTCAATTTGAGGATTTTCCAACTACATATATGGCCTAAAATGATTGGACACAACCTATTTTCTACATATACAACATCATGCACATGTTCCTCCACCCTGTAAAATCACAAATTGTGGTATTCCTCCACTCTGTGAAACCATAAAATCGCTCATTTTGAGGATTTTCCAGCTACATATATGGCCTAAAATGATTGGACACAACCTATTTTCTTGATATACCATATCATCCACATGTTCCCCCACCCTGTAAAATCACAAATCGGGGTGTTCCTCTACCCTGTAAAAACATGAAATCGCTTATTTTTACAATTTTCCAGCGATATATATGCTCTAAAATGATTGGACACAACCTATTTTCCTGATATACCATATCCTCCAACATGTAATTTCACAAATTGGGGTGTTCCTCCACCCTGTAAAAACATAAAATCGCTCATTTTTACAATTTTCCAGCTACATATATGCACTAAAATCATTGGATACAACCTATTTTCTTGATATGCCACATCATCCACCTGTTCCTCCACCCTGTAAAATCACAAATTGGGGTGTTCTTCTACCCTGTGAAACCATAAAATCGCTCATCTTGAGGATTTTCGAGCTACATATATGGCCTAAAATGATTGGACACTACCTATATTCTTGATATACCATATCATCCACATGTTCCTCCACCCTGTAAAATCACAAATCGGGGTTTTCCTCCACTCTGTGAAACCATAAAATTGCTCATTTTGAGGATTTTCCAGCTACATATATGGCCTAAAATGATTGGACACAACCTATTTTCCTGATATACCACATCATCCACATGTTCCTTCACCCTGTAACATCACAAATTGTGGTATTCCTCCAGTCTGTAAACCCATAAAATCGCTCATTGTGAGGATTTTCCAGCTATATATATGACCTAAAATGATTGGACACAACCTATTTTCTTGATATACCACATCATCCACATGTTCCCCCACCCTGTAAAATCACAAATCGGGGTGTTCCTCCAGCCTGTGAAATCATAAAATCGCTCATATTGAGGATTTTCGAGCTACATATATGGCCTAAAATGATTGGACACAACCTATATGCTTGATATACCATATCATCCACATGTTCCTCCAGCCTGTAAAATCACAAATCGGGGTTTTCCTCCACTCTGTGAAACCATAAAATTGCTCAATTTGAGGATTTTCCAGCTACATATATGGCCTAAAATGACTGGACACAACCTATTTTCCTGATATACCACATCATCCACATGTTCCTTCACCCTGTAACATCACAAATTGTGGTATTCCTCCAGCCTGTAAAACCATAAAATCGCTCATTTTGAGGATTTTCCAGCTACATATATGGCCTAAAATGATTGGACACAACCTATTTTCTTGATATACCATATCATCCACATGTTCCCCCACCCTGTAAAATCACAAATCGGGGTGTTCCTCCACTCTGTGAAACCATAAAATCGCTCATCTTGAGGATTTTCGAGCTACATATATGGCCTAAAGTGATTGGACACAACCTATATTCTTGATATACCATATCATCCACATGTTCCTCCACCCTGTTAAATCACAAATCGGGGTTTTCCTCCACTCTGTGAAACCATAAAATTGCTCATTTTGAGGATTTCCCAGCTACATATATGGCCTAAAATGATTGGACACAACCTATTTTCCTGATATACCACATCATCCACATGTTCCTCCACCCTGTAACATCACAAATTGTGGTATTCCTCCAGCCTGTAAAACCATAAAATCGCTCATTTTAAGGATTTTCCAGCTACATATATGGCCTAAAATGATTGGACACAACCTATTTTCTTGATATACCACATCATCCACCTGTTCCTCCACCATGTAAAAACATAAAATCGCTCAATTTGAGGATTTTTCAGCTATATATATGCACTAAAATTATTGGACACAACCTATTTTTTTGATATACCATGTCCTCCACATGTTCCTCCACCCTGTAAATCACAAATTGGGGTGTTCCTCCACCCTTTAAAAACATAAAATCGCTCATTTTGAGGATTTTCCAGCTATATATATGCACTAAAATGATTGGATACAATCTATTTTCCTGATATACCACATCATCCACATGTTCCTCCACCCTGTAAAATCACAAATAGTGGTATTCCTCCAGCCTGTAAAACCATAAAATCGCTCATTGTAAGGATTTTCCAGCTACATATGTGGCCTAAAGTGATTGGAAACAACAGATTTTCTGGTTATACCACATTATCCACATGTTCCTCCACACTGTAAAATTACAAATTCTGGTGTTCCTCCACCCTGTGAAAACATAAAATCGCTCATTTTGGGGATTTTCCAGCTACATATATGGCCTAAAATGATTGGACACAACCTATTTTCTTGATATACCATGTCATCCACATGTTCTTCCACCCTGTAAAATCACAAAATGGTGTGTTCCCCCACCCTGTGAAACCATAAAATCGCTCAATTTAAGGATTTTCCAGCTACATATATGGTCTAAAATATTTGGTCACAACCAATGTTCTACATATACCATATCATGCATATGTTCCTCCACCCTGTAAAATCACATATTAGGGTGTTCCTCCACCCTGTAAAAAAACATAAAATCGCTCAATTTGAGGATTTTCCAACTACATATATGGCCTAAAATGATTGGACACAACCTATTTTCTACATATACAACATCATGCACATGCTCCTCCACCCTGTAAAATCACAAATTGTGGTATTCCTCCACTCTGTGAAACCATAAAATCGCTCATTTTGAGGATTTTCCAGCTACATATATGGTCTAAAATGATTGGACACAACCCATTTTCTTGATATACCATATCATCCACATGTTCCTCCACCCTGTAATATCACAAATTGGGGTGTTCCTCCACCCTGTAAAACTATGAAATCGTTCAATTTGAGGATTTTCCAGCTATATATATGGCCTAAAATGTTTGGACACAACATATTTTCCTGATGTACCTCATCATGCACATGTTCCTCTAGCCTGTAAACTCACAAATTGAGGTGATCCTCCACTCTGTGAAACCATAAAATCGCTCAATTTGAGGATTTTCCAGCTACATATATGGCCTAAAGTGATTGGACACAACCTTTTTTCTTCATATACCACATCATCCACATGTTCCCCCACCCTGTAAAATCACAAATTGTGGTGTTCCTCCACCCTGTGAAACTATGAAATCGTTCAATTTGAGGATTTTCCAGCTACATATATGGCCTAAAATGATTGGACACAACCTATATTCTTGATATATCATATCATCCACATGTTCCTCCACCCTGTAATATCACAAAATGGGGTGTTCCTCCACCCTGTGAAACCATAAAATCGCTCATTTTGAGGATTTTCCAGCTACATATATGGCCTAAAATGATTGGACACAACCTATTTTCTTGATATACCATATCATCCACATGTTCCCCCACCCTGTAAAATCACAAATCGGGGTGTTCCTCCACTCTGTGAAACCATAAAATCGCTCATCTTGAGGATTTTCGAGCTACATATATGGCCTAAAATGATTGGACAGAACCTATATTCTTGATATACCATATCATCCACATGTTCCTCCACCCTGTTAAATCACAAATCGGGGTTTTCCTCCACTCTGTGAAACCATAAAATTGCTCATTTTGAGGATTTCCCAGCTACATATATGGCCTAAAATGATTGGACACAACCTATTTTCCTGATATACCACATCATCCACATGTTCCTCCACCCTGTAACATCACAAATTGTGGTATTCCTCCAGCCTGTAAAACCATAAAATCGCTCATTGTGAGGATTTTCCAGCTATATATATGACCTAAAATGATTGGACACAACCTATTTTCTTGATATACCACATCATCCACATGTTCCCCCACCCTGTAAAATCACAAATCGGGGTGTTCCTCCAGCCTGTGAAATCATAAAATCGCTCATCTTGAGGATTTTCAAGCTACATATATGGCCTAAAATGATTGGACACAACCTATATTCTTGATATACCATATCATCCACATGTTCCTCCAGCCTGTAAAATCACAAATCGGGGTTTTCCTCCACTCTGTGAAACCATAAAATTGCTCAATTTGAGGATTTTCCAGCTACATATATGGCCTAAAATGACTGGACACAACCTATTTTCCTGATATACCACATCATCCACATGTTCCTTCACCCTGTAACATCACAAATTGTGGTATTCCTCCAGCCTGTAAAACCATAAAATCGCTCATTTTGAGGATTTTCCAGCTACATATATGGCCTAAAATGATTGGACACAACCTATTTTCTTGATATACCATATCATCCACATGTTCCCCCACCCTGTAAAATCACAAATCGGGGTGTTCCTCCACTCTGTGAAACCATAAAATCGCTCATCTTGAGGATTTTCGAGCTACATATATGGCCTAAAATTATTGGACACAACCTATTTTCTTGATATACCATGTCATCCACATGTTCTTCCACCCTGTAAAATCACAAAATGGTGTGTTCCCCCACCCTGTGAAACCATAAAATCGCTCAATTTAAGGATTTTCCAGCTCCATATATGGTCTAAAATAATTGGTCACAACCAATGTTCTACATATACCATATCATGCATATGTTCCTCCACCCTGTAAAATCACATATTAGGGTGTTCCTCCACCCTGTAAAAAACATAAAATCGCTCAATTTGAGGATTTTCCAACTACATATATGGCCTAAAATGATTGGACACAACCTATTTTCTACATATACAACATCATGCACATGTTCCTCCACCCTGTAAAATCACAAATTGTGGTATTCCTACACTCTGTGAAACCATAAAATCGCTCATTTTGAGGATTTTCCAGCTACATATATGGCCTAAAATGATTGGACACAACCTATTTTCTTGATATACCATATCATCCACATGTTCCCCCACCCTGTAAAATCACAAATCGGGGTGTTCCTCTACCCTGTAAAAACATGAAATCGCTTATTTTTACAATTTTCCAGCGATATATATGCTCTAAAATGATTGGACACAACCTATTTTCCTGATATACCATATCCTCCAACATGTAATTTCACAAATTGGGGTGTTCCTCCACCCTGTAAAAACATAAAATCGCTCATTTTTACAATTTTCCAGCTACATATATGCACTAAAATCATTGGATACAACCTATTTTCTTGATATGCCACATCATCCACCTGTTCCTCCACCCTGTAAAATCACAAATTGGGGTGTTCTTCTACCCTGTGAAACCATAAAATCGCTCATCTTGAGGATTTTCGAGCTACATATATGGCCTAAAATGATTGGACACAACCTATATTCTTGATATACCATATCATCCACATGTTCCTCCACCCTGTAAAATCACAAATCGGGGTTTTCCTCCACTCTGTGAAACCATAAAATTGCTCATTTTGAGGATTTTCCAGCTACATATATGGCCTAAAATGATTGGACACAACCTATTTTCCTGATATACCACATCATCCACATGTTCCTTCACCCTGTAACATCACAAATTGTGGTATTCCTCCAGCCTGTAAACCCATAAAATCGCTCATTGTGAGGATTTTCCAGCTATATATATGACCTAAAATGATTGGACACAACCTATTTTCTTGATATACCACATCATCCACATGTTCCCCCACCCTGTAAAATCACAAATCGGGGTGTTCCTCCAGCCTGTTAAATCATAAAATCGCTCATATTGAGGATTTTCGAGCTACATATATGGCCTAAAATGATTGGACACAACCTATATGCTTGATATACCATATCATCCACATGTTCCTCCAGCCTGTAAAATCACAAATCGGGGTTTTCCTCCACTCTGTGAAACCATAAAATTGCTCAATTTGAGGATTTTCCAGCTACATATATGGCCTAAAATGACTGGACACAACCTATTTTCCTGATATACCACATCATCCACATGTTCCTTCACCCTGTAACATCACAAATTGTGGTATTCCTCCAGCCTGTAAAACCATAAAATCGCTCATTTTGAGGATTTTCCAGCTACATATATGGCCTAAAATGATTGGACACAACCTATTTTCTTGATATACCATATCATCCACATGTTCCCCCACCCTGTAAAATCACAAATCGGGGTGTTCCTCCACTCTGTGAAACCATAAAATCGCTCATCTTGAGGATTTTCGAGCTACATATATGGCCTAAAATGATTGGACACAACCTATATTCTTGATATACCATATCATCCACATGTTCCTCCACCCTGTTAAATCACAAATCGGGGTTTTACTCCACTCTGTGAAACCATAAAATTGCTCAATTTGAGGATTTTCCAGCTACATATATGGCCTAAAATGACTGGACACAACCTATTTTCCTGATATACCACATCATCCACATGTTCCTTCACCCTGTAACATCACAAATTGTGGTATTCCTCCAGCCTGTAAAACCATAAAATCGCTCATTTTGAGGATTTTCCAGCTACATATATGGCCTAAAATGATTGGACACAACCTATTTTCTTGATATACCATATCATCCACATGTTCCCCCACCCTGTAAAATCACAAATCGGGGTGTTCCTCCACTCTGTGAAACCATAAAATCGCTCATCTTGAGGATTTTCGAGCTACATATATGGCCTAAAATTATTGGACACAACCTATTTTCTTGATATACCATGTCATCCACATGTTCTTCCACCCTGTAAAATCACAAAATGGTGTGTTCCCCCACCCTGTGAAACCATAAAATCGCTCAATTTAAGGATTTTCCAGCTCCATATATGGTCTAAAATAATTGGTCACAACCAATGTTCTACATATACCATATCATGCATATGTTCCTCCACCCTGTAAAATCACATATTAGGGTGTTCCTCCACCCTGTAAAAAACATAAAATCGCTCAATTTGAGGATTTTCCAACTACATATATGGCCTAAAATGATTGGACACAACCTATTTTCTACATATACAACATCATGCACATGTTCCTCCACCCTGTAAAATCACAAATTGTGGTATTCCTCCACTCTGTGAAACCATAAAATCGCTCATTTTGAGGATTTTCCAGCTACATATATGGCCTAAAATGATTGGACACAACCTATTTTCTTGATATACCATATCATCCACATGTTCCCCCACCCTGTAAAATCACAAATCGGGGTGTTCCTCTACCCTGTAAAAACATGAAATCGCTTATTTTTACAATTTTCCAGCGATATATATGCTCTAAAATGATTGGACACAACCTATTTTCCTGATATACCATATCCTCCAACATGTAATTTCACAAATTGGGGTGTTCTTCCACCCTGTAAAAACATAAAATCGCTCATTTTTACAATTTTCCAGCTACATATATGCACTAAAATCATTGGATACAACCTATTTTCTTGATATGCCACATCATCCACCTGTTCCTCCACCCTGTAAAATCACAAATTGGGGTGTTCTTCTACCCTGTGAAACCATAAAATCGCTCATCTTGAGGATTTTCGAGCTACATATATGGCCTAAAATGATTGGACACAACCTATATTCTTGATATACCATATCATCCACATGTTCCTCCACCCTGTAAAATCACAAATCGGGGTTTTCCTCCACTCTGTGAAACCATAAAATTGCTCATTTTGAGGATTTTCCAGCTACATATATGGCCTAAAATGATTGGACACAACCTATTTTCCTGATATACCACATCATCCACATGTTCCTTCACCCTGTAACATCACAAATTGTGGTATTCCTCCAGCCTGTAAACCCATAAAATCGCTCATTGTGAGGATTTTCCAGCTATATATATGACCTAAAATGATTGGACACAACCTATTTTCTTGATATACCACATCATCCACATGTTCCCCCACCCTGTAAAATCACAAATCGGGGTGTTCCTCCAGCCTGTGAAATCATAAAATCGCTCATATTGAGGATTTTCGAGCTACATATATGGCCTAAAATGATTGGACACAACCTATATGCTTGATATACCATATCATCCACATGTTCCTCCAGCCTGTAAAATCACAAATCGGGGTTTTCCTCCACTCTGTGAAACCATAAAATTGCTCAATTTGAGGATTTTCCAGCTACATATATGGCCTAAAATGACTGGACACAACCTATTTTCCTGATATACCACATCATCCACATGTTCCTTCACCCTGTAACATCACAAATTGTGGTATTCCTCCAGCCTGTAAAACCATAAAATCGCTCATTTTGAGGATTTTCCAGCTACATATATGGCCTAAAATGATTGGACACAACCTATTTTCTTGATATACCATATCATCCACATGTTCCCCCACCCTGTAAAATCACAAATCGGGGTGTTCCTCCACTCTGTGAAACCATAAAATCGCTCATCTTGAGGATTTTCAAGCTACATATATGGCCTAAAATGATTGGACACAACCTATATTCTTGATATACCATATCATCCACATGTTCCTCCACCCTGTTAAATCACAAATCGGGGTTTTCCTCCACTCTGTGAAACCATAAAATTGCTCATTTTGAGGATTTCCCAGCTACATATATGGCCTAAAATGATTGGACACAACCTATTTTCCTGATATACCACATCATCCACATGTTCCTCCACCCTGTAACATCACAAATTGTGGTATTCCTCCAGCCTGTAAAACCATAAAATCGCTCATTTTAAGGATTTTCCAGCTACATATATGGCCTAAAATGATTGGACACAACCTATTTTCTTGATATACCACATCATCCACCTGTTCCTCCACCATGTAAAAACATAAAATCGCTCAATTTGAGGATTTTTCAGCTATATATATGCACTAAAATTATTGGACACAACCTATTTTTTTGATATACCATGTCCTCCACATGTTCCTCCACCCTGTAAATCACAAATTGGGGTGTTCCTCCACCCTTTAAAAACATAAAATCGCTCATTTTGAGGATTTTCCAGCTATATATATGCACTAAAATGATTGGATACAATCTATTTTCCTGATATACCACATCATCCACATGTTCCTCCACCCTGTAAAATCACAAATAGTGGTATTCCTCCAGCCTGTAAAACCATAAAATCGCTCATTGTAAGGATTTTCCAGCTACATATGTGGCCTAAAGTGATTGGAAACAACAGATTTTCTGGTTATACCACATTATCCACATGTTCCTCCACACTGTAAAATTACAAATTCTGGTGTTCCTCCACCCTGTGAAAACATAAAATCGCTCATTTTGGGGATTTTCCAGCTACATATATGGCCTAAAGTGATTGGAAACAACATATTTTCTGGTTATACCACATTATCCACATGTTCCTCCACACTGTAAAATTACAAATTCTGGTGTTCCTCCACCCTGTGAAAACATAAAATCGCTCATTTTGGGGATTTTCCAGAAACATATATGGCCTAAAATGATTGGACACAACCTATTTTCTTGATATACCATGTCATCCACATGTTCTTCCACCCTGTAAAATCACAAAATGGTGTGTTCCCCCACCCTGTGAAACCATAAAATCGCTCAATTTAAGGATTTTCCAGCTACATATATGGTCTAAAATATTTGGTCACAACCAATGTTCTACATATACCATATCATGCATATGTTCCTCCACCCTGTAAAAAAACATAAAATCGCTCAATTTGAGGATTTTCCAACTACATATATGGCCTAAAATGATTGGACACAACCTATTTTCTACATATACAACATCATGCACATGCTCCTCCACCCTGTAAAATCACAAATTGTGGTATTCCTCCACTCTGTGAAACCATAAAATCGCTCATTTTGAGGATTTTCCAGCTACATATATGGTCTAAAATGATTGGACACAACCCATTTTCTTGATATACCATATCATCCACATGTTCCTCCACCCTGTAATATCACAAATTGGGGTGTTCCTCCACCCTGTAAAACTATGAAATCGTTCAATTTGAGGATTTTCCAGCTATATATATGGCCTAAAATGTTTGGACACAACATATTTTCCTGATGTACCTCATCATGCACATGTTCCTCTAGCCTGTAAACTCACAAATTGAGGTGATCCTCCACTCTGTGAAACCATAAAATCGCTCAATTTGAGGATTTTCCAGCTACATATATGGCCTAAAGTGATTGGACACAACCTTTTTTCTTCATATACCACATCATCCACATGTTCCCCCACCCTGTAAAATCACAAATTGTGGTGTTCCTCCACCCTGTGAAACTATGAAATCGTTCAATTTGAGGATTTTCCAGCTACATATATGGCCTAAAATGATTGGACAGAACCTATATTCTTGATATATCATATCATCCACATGTTCCTCCACCCTGTAATATCACAAAATGGGGTGTTCCTCCACCCTGTGAAACCATAAAAACGCTCATTTTGAGGATTTTCCAGCTACATATATGATCTAAAATGATTGGACACAACCCATTTTCTTGATATACCATATCATCCACATGTTCTTCAACCCTGTAATATCACAAAATAGGGTGTTCCCCCACCCTGTGAAACCATAAAATTGCTCATTTTGAGAATTTTCCAGCTACATATATGGCCTAAAATGATTGGACACAACCTATTTTCTTGCTATACCATGTCATCCACATGTTCTTCCACCCTGTAAAATCACAAAATGGTGTGTTCCCCCACCCTGTGAAACCATAAAATCGCTCAATGTAAGGATTTTCCAGCTACATATATGGTCTAAAATGATTGGTCACAACCTATGTTCTACATATACCATATCATGCATATGTTCCTCCACCCTGTAAAATCACATATTAGGGTGTTCCTCCACCCTGTAAAAAAACATAAAATCGCTCAATTTGAGGATTTTCCAACTACATATATGGCCTAAAATGATTGGACACAACCTATTTTCTACATATACAACATCATGCACATGTTCTTCCACCCTGTAAAACCACAAATTAGGGTGTTCCTCCACCCTGTAAAACCATAAAATCGCTCAATTTGAGGATTTTCCAGCTATATATGTGCCCTAAAATGACTGGACACAACCTATTTTCTTGATATACCTCATCATGCACATGTTCCTCCACCCTGTAAAATCACAAATTGTGGTATTCCTCCACTCTGTGAAACCATAAAATCGCTCATTTTGAGGATTTTCCAGCTACATATATGGTCTAAAATGATTGGACACAAACCATTTTCTTGATATACCACATCATCCACCTGTTCCTCCACCCTGTAAAATCACAAATTGGGGTGTTCCTCTACCCTGTGAAACCATAAAATCGCTCATTTTGAGGATTTTCCTGCTACATATATGGCCTAAAACACAACCTATTTTCTTGATATACCACATCATCCACCTGTTCCTCCACCCTGTAAAAACATAAAATCGCTCATTTTGGGGATTTTCCAGCTACATATATGGCCTAAAATGATTGGACACAACCTATTTTCCTGATATACCATATCCTCCACATGTTCCTCCAAACTGTAAAATCACAAATTGGGGTGCTCCTCTACCCTTTAAAAACATAAAATTGCTCAATTTGAGGATTTTCCAGCAATATATATGCACTAAAATTATTGGACACAACCTATTTTCCTGATATACCATGTCCTCCACATGTTCCTCCACCCTGTAAATCACAAATTGGGGTGTTCCTCCACCCTTTAAAAACATAAAATCGCTCATTTTGAGGATTTTCCAGCTATATATATGCAATAAAATGATTGGATACAATCTATTTTCCTGATATACCACATTATCCACATGTTCCTCCACCCTGTAAAATCACAAATAGTGGTATTCCTCCAGCCTGTAAAACCATAAAATCGCTCATTTTAAGGATTTTCCAGCTACATATGTGGCCTAAAGTGATTGGAAACAACAGATTTTCTGGTTATACCACATTATCCACATGTTCCTCCACACTGTAAAATTACAAATTCTGGTGTTCCTCCACCCTGTGAAAACATAAAATCGCTCATTTTGGGGATTTTCCAGCTACATATATGGCCTAAAGTGATTGGAAACAACATATTTTCTGGTTATACCACATTATCCACATGTTCCTCCACACTGTAAAATTACAAATTCTGGTGTTCCTCCACCCTGTGAAAACATAAAATCGCTCATTTTGGGGATTTTCCAGCTACATATATGGCCTAAAATGATTGGACACAACCTATTTTATTGATATACCATGTCATCCACATGTTCTTCCACCCTGTAAAATCACAAAATGGTGTGTTCCCCCACCCTGTGAAACCATAAAATCGCTCAATTTAAGGATTTTCCAGCTCCATATATGGTCTAAAATAATTGGTCACAACCAATGTTCTACATATACCATATCATGCATATGTTCCTCCACCCTGTAAAATCACATATTAGGGTGTTCCTCCACCCTGTAAAAAACATAAAATCGCTCAATTTGAGGATTTTCCAACTACATATATGGCCTAAAATGATTGGACACAACCTATTTTCTACATATACAACATCATGCACATGTTCCTCCACCCTGTAAAATCACAAATTGTGGTATTCCTCCACTCTGTGAAACCATAAAATCGCTCATTTTGAGGATTTTCCAGCTACATATATGGCCTAAAATGATTGGACACAACCTATTTTCTTGATATACCATATCATCCACATGTTCCCCCACCCTGTAAAATCACAAATCGGGGTGTTCCTCTACCCTGTAAAAACATGAAATCGCTTATTTTTACAATTTTCCAGCGATATATATGCTCTAAAATGATTGGACACAACCTATTTTCCTGATATACCATATCCTCCAACATGTAATTTCACAAATTGGGGTGTTCCTCCACCCTGTAAAAACATAAAATCGCTCATTTTTACAATTTTCCAGCTACATATATGCACTAAAATCATTGGATACAACCTATTTTCTTGATATGCCACATCATCCACCTGTTCCTCCACCCTGTAAAATCACAAATTGGGGTGTTCTTCTACCCTGTGAAACCATAAAATCGCTCATCTTGAGGATTTTCGAGCTACATATATGGCCTAAAATGATTGGACACAACCTATATTCTTCATATACCATATCATCCACATGTTCCTCCAGCCTGTAAAATCACAAATCGGGGTTTTCCTCCACTCTGTGAAACCATAAAATTGCTCAATTTGAGGATTTTCCAGCTACATATATGGCCTAAAATGACTGGACACAACCTATTTTCCTGATATACCACACCATCCACATGTTCCTTCACCCTGTAACATCACAAATTGTGGTATTCCTCCAGCCTGTAAAACCATAAAATCGCTCATTGTGAGGATTTTCCAGCTATATATATGACCTAAAATGATTGGACACAACCTATTTTCTTGATATACCACATCATCCACATGTTCCCCCACCCTGTAAAATCACAAATCGGGGTGTTCCTCCAGCCTGTGAAATCATAAAATCGCTCATCTTGAGGATTTTCGAGCTACATATATGGCCTAAAATGATTGGACACAACCTATATTCTTGATATACCATATCATCCACATGTTCCTCCACCCTGTAAAATCACAAATCGGGGTTTTCCTCCACTCTGTGAAACCATAAAATTGCTCAATTTGAGGATTTTCCAGCTACATATATGGCCTAAAATGACTGGACACAACCTATTTTCCTGATATACCACACCATCCACATGTTCCTTCACCCTGTAACATCACAAATTGTGGTATTCCTCCAGCCTGTAAAACCATAAAATCGCTCATTTTGAGGATTTTCCAGCTACATATATGGCCTAAAATGATTGGACACAACCTATTTTCTTGATATACCATATCATCCACATGTTCCCCCACCCTGTAAAATCACAAATCGGGGTGTTCCTCCACTCTGTGAAACCATAAAATCGCTCATCTTGAGGATTTTCGAGCTACATATATGGCCTAAAATGATTGGACACAACCTATATTCTTGATATACCATATCATCCACATGTTCCTCCACCCTGTAAAATCACAAATCGGGGTTTTCCTCCACTATGTGAAACCATAAAATTGCTCATTTTGAGGATTTCCCAGCTACATATATGGCCTAAAATGATTGGACACAACCTATTTTCCTGATATACCACATCATCCACATGTTCCTCCACCCTGTAACATCACAAATTGTGGTATTCCTCCAGCCTGTAAAACCATAAAATCGCTCATTTTAAGGATTTTCCAGCTACATATATGGCCTAAAATGATTGGACACAACCTATTTTCTTGATATACCACATCATCCACCTGTTCCTCCACCATGTAAAAACATAAAATCGCTCAATTTGAGGATTTTTCAGCTATATATATGCACTAAAATTATTGGACACAACCTATTTTCTTGATATACCATGTCCTCCACATGTTCCTCCACCCTGTAAATCACAAATTGGGGTGTTCCTCCACCCTTTAAAAACATAAAATCGCTCATTTTGAGGATTTTCCAGCTATATATATGCACTAAAATGATTGGATACAATCTATTTTCCTGATATACCACATCATCCACATGTTCCTCCACCCTGTAAAATCACAAATAGTGGTATTCCTCCAGCCTGTAAAACCATAAAATCGCTCATTGTAAGGATTTTCCAGCTACATATGTGGCCTAAAGTGATTGGAAACAACAGATTTTCTGGTTATACCACATTATCCACATGTTCCTCCACACTGTAAAATTACAAATTCTGGTGTTCCTCCACCCTGTGAAAACATAAAATCGCTCATTTTGGGGATTTTCCAGCTACATATATGGCCTAAAGTGATTGGAAACAACATATTTTCTGGTTATACCACATTATCCACATGTTCCTCCACACTGTAAAATTACAAATTCTGGTGTTCCTCCACCCTGTGAAAACATAAAATCGCTCATTTTGGGGATTTTCCAGCTACATATATGGCCTAAAATGATTGGACACAACCTATTTTCTTGATATACCATGTCATCCACATGTTCTTCCACCCTGTAAAATCACAAAATGGTGTGTTCCCCCACCCTGTGAAACCATAAAATCGCTCAATTTAAGGATTTTCCAGCTACATATATGGTCTAAAATAATTGGTCACAACCAATGTTCTACATATACCATATCATGCATATGTTCCTCCACCCTGTAAAATCACATATTAGGGTGTTCCTCCACCCTGTAAAAAAACATAAAATCGCTCAATTTGAGGATTTTCCAACTACATATATGGCCTAAAATGATTGGACACAACCTATTTTCTACATATACAACATCATGCACATGCTCCTCCACCCTGTAAAATCACAAATTGTGGTATTCCTCCACTCTGTGAAACCATAAAATCGCTCATTTTGAGGATTTTCCAGCTACATATATGGTCTAAAATGATTGGACACAACCCATTTTCTTGATATACCATATCATCCACATGTTCCTCCACCCTGTAATATCACAAATTGGGGTGTTCCTCCACCCTGTGAAACTATGAAATCGTTCAATTTGAGGATTTTCCAGCTATATATATGGCCTAAAATGTTTGGACACAACATATTTTCCTGATGTACCTCATCATGCACATGTTCCTCTAGCCTGTAAACTCACAAATTGAGGTGATCCTCCACTCTGTGAAACCATAAAATCGCTCAATTTGAGGATTTTCCAGCTACATATATGGCCTAAAGTGATTGGACACAACCTTTTTTCTTCATATACCACATCATCCACATGTTCCCCCACCCTGTAAAATCACAAATTGTGGTGTTCCTCCACCCTGTGAAACCATAAAATCGCTCAATTTGAGGATTTTCCAGCTACATATATGGCCTAAAATGATTGGACACAACCTTTTTTCTTCATATACCACATCATCCACATGTTCCCCCACCCTGTAAAATCACAAATTGTGGTGTTCCTCCACCCTGTGAAACCATAAAATCGCTCAATTTGAGGATTTTCCAGCTACATATATGGCCTAAAATGATTGGACACAACCTATATTCTTGATATATCATATCATCCACATGTTCCTCCACCCTGTAATATCACAAAATGGGGTGTTCCTCCACCCTGTGAAACCATAAAAACGCTCATTTTGAGGATTTTCCAGCTACATATATGATCTAAAATGATTGGACACAACCCATTTTCTTGATATACCATATCCACATGTTCCTCAACCCTGTAATATCACAAAATAGGGTGTTCCCCCACCCTGTGAAACCATAAAATTGCTCATTTTGAGAATTTTCCGGCTACATATATGGCCTAAAATGATTGGACACAACCTATTTTCTTGCTATACCATGTCATCCACATGTTCTTCCACCCTGTAAAATCACAAAATGGTGTGTTCCCCCACCCTGTGAAACCATAAAATCGCTCAATGTAAGGATTTTCCAGCTACATATATGGTCTAAAATGATTGGTCACAACCTATGTTCTACATATACCATATCATGCATATGTTCCTCCACCCTGTAAAATCACATATTAGGGTGTTCCTCCACCCTGTAAAAAAACATAAAATCGCTCAATTTGAGGATTTTCCAACTACATATATGGCCTAAAATGATTGGACACAACCTATTTTCCTGATATACCATATCCTCCAACATGTAATTTCACAAATTGGGGTGTTCCTCCACCCAGTAAAAACACAAAATCGCTCATTTTTATAATTTTCCAGCTATATATATGCACTAAAATGATTAGACACAATCTATTTTCTTGATATACCACATCATCCACCTGTTCCTCCACCCTGTAAAATCACAAATTGGGGTGTTCCTCTACCCTGTGAAACCATAAAATCGCTCATTTTGAGGATTTTCCAGCTACATATATGGCCTAAAACACAACCTATTTTCTTGATATACCACATCATCCACCTGTTCCTCCACCCTGTAAAAACATAAAATCGCTCATTTTGGGGATTTTCCAGCTACATATATGGCCTAAAATGATTGGACACAACCTATTTTCCTGATATACCATATCCTCCACATGTTCCTCCAAACTGTAAAATCACAAATTGGGGTGCTCCTCTACCCTTTAAAAACATAAAATTGCTCAATTTGAGGATTTTCCAGCAATATATATGCACTAAAATTATTGGACACAACCTATTTTCCTGATATACCATGTCCTCCACATGTTCCTCCACCCTGTAAATCACAAATTGGGGTGTTCCTCCACCCTTTAAAAACATAAAATCGCTCATTTTGAGGATTTTCCAGCTATATATATGCACTAAAATGATTGGATACAATCTATTTTCCTGATATACCACATCATCCACATGTTCCTCCACCCTGTAAAATCACAAATAGTGGTATTCCTCCAGCCTGTAAAACCATAAAATCGCTCATTTTAAGGATTTTCCAGCTACATATGTGGCCTAAAGTGATTGGAAACAACAGATTTTCTGGTTATACCACATTATCCACATGTTCCTCCACACTGTAAAATTACAAATTCTGGTGTTCCTCCACCCTGTGAAAACATAAAATCGCTCATTTTGGGGATTTTCCAGCTACATATATGGCCTAAAGTGATTGGAAACAACATATTTTCTGGTTATACCACATTATCCACATGTTCCTCCACACTGTAAAATTACAAATTCTGGTGTTCCTCCACCCTGTGAAAACATAAAATCGCTCATTTTGGGGATTTTCCAGCTACATATATGGCCTAAAATGATTGGACACAACCTATTTTCTTGATATACCATGTCATCCACATGTTCTTCCACCCTGTAAAATCACAAAATGGTGTGTTCCCCCACCCTGTGAAACCATAAAATCGCTCAATTTAAGGATTTTCCAGCTCCATATATGGTCTAAAATAATTGGTCACAACCAATGTTCTACATATACCATATCATGCATATGTTCCTCCACCCTGTAAAATCACATATTAGGGTGTTCCTCCACCCTGTAAAAAACATAAAATCGCTCAATTTGAGGATTTTCCAACTACATATATGGCCTAAAATGATTGGACACAACCTATTTTCTACATATACAACATCATGCACATGTTCCTCCACCCTGTAAAATCACAAATTGTGGTATTCCTCCACTCTGTGAAACCATAAAATCGCTCATTTTGAGGATTTTCCAGCTACATATATGGCCTAAAATGATTGGACACAACCTATTTTCTTGATATACCATATCATCCACATGTTCCCCCACCCTGTAAAATCACAAATCGGGGTGTTCCTCTACCCTGTAAAAACATGAAATCGCTTATTTTTACAATTTTCCAGCGATATATATGCTCTAAAATGATTGGACACAACCTATTTTCCTGATATACCATATCCTCCAACATGTAATTTCACAAATTGGGGTGTTCCTCCACCCTGTAAAAACATAAAATCGCTCATTTTTACAATTTTCCAGCTACATATATGCACTAAAATCATTGGATACAACCTATTTTCTTGATATGCCACATCATCCACCTGTTCCTCCACCCTGTAAAATCACAAATTGGGGTGTTCTTCTACCCTGTGAAACCATAAAATCGCTCATCTTGAGGATTTTCGAGCTACATATATGGCCTAAAATGATTGGACACAACCTTTTTTCTTGATATACCATATCATCCACATGTTCCTCCACCCTGTAAAATCACAAATCGGGGTTTTCCTCCACTCTGTGAAACCATAAAATTGCTCATTTTGAGGATTTTCCAGCTACATATATGGCCTAAAATGATTGGACACAACCTATTTTCCTGATATACCACATCATCCACATGTTCCTTCACCCTGTAACATCACAAATTGTGGTATTCCTCCAGCCTGTAAAACCATAAAATCGCTCATTGTGAGGATTTTCCAGCTATATATATGACCTAAAATGATTGGACACAACCTATTTTCTTGATATACCACATCATCCACATGTTCCCCCACCCTGTAAAATCACAAATCGGGGTGTTCCTCCAGCCTGTGAAATCATAAAATCGCTCATCTTGAGGATTTTCGAGCTACATATATGGCCTAAAATGATTGGACACAACCTATATTCTTGATATACCATATCATCCACATGTTCCTCCAGCCTGTAAAATCACAAATCGGGGTTTTCCTCCACTCTGTGAAACCATAAAATTGCTCAATTTGAGGATTTTCCAGCTACATATATGACCTAAAATGACTTGACACAACCTATTTTCCTGATATACCACATCATCCACATGTTCCTTCACCCTGTAACATCACAAATTGTGGTATTCCTCCAGCCTGTAAAACCATAAAATCGCTCATTTTGAGGATTTTCCAGCTACATATATGGCCTAAAATGATTGGACACAACCTATTTTCTTGATATACCATATCATCCACATGTTCCCCCACCCTGTAAAATCACAAATCGGGGTGTTCCTCCACTCTGTGAAACCATAAAATCGCTCATCTTGAGGATTTTCGAGCTACATATATGGCCTAAAATGATTGGACACAACCTATTTTCTTGATATACCATATCATCCACATGTTCCTCCACCCTGTAAAATCACAAATCGGGGTTTTCCTCCACTCTGTGAAACCATAAAATTGCTCATTTTGAGGATTTCCCAGCTACATATATGGCCTAAAATGATTGGACACAACCTATTTTCCTGATATACCACATCATCCACATGTTCCTCCACCCTGTAACATCACAAATTGTGGTATTCCTCCAGCCTGTAAAACCATAAAATCGCTCATTTTAAGGATTTTCCAGCTACATATATGGCCTAAAATGATTGGACACAACCTATTTTCTTGATATACCACATCATCCACCTGTTCCTCCACCATGTAAAAACATAAAATCGCTCAATTTGAGGATTTTTCAGCTATATATATGCACTAAAATTATTGGACACAACCTATTTTCTTGATATACCATGTCATCCACATGTTCTTCCACCCTGTAAAATCACAAAATGGTGTGTTCCTCCACCCTGTGAAACCATAAAATCGCTCAATTTAAGGATTTTCCAGCTACATATATTATCTAAAATGATTGGTCACAACCTATGTTCTACATATACCATATCATGCATATGTTCCTCTACCCTGTAATATCACATATTAGGGTGTTCCTCCACCCTGTAAAAAACATAAAATCGCTCATTTTGAGGATTTTCCAACTACATATATGGCCTAAAATGATTGGACACAACCTATTTTCTACATATACAACATGCACATGTTCTTCGACCCTGTAAAACCACAAATTAGGGTGTTCCTCCACCCTGTAAAACCATAAAATCGCTCAATTTGAGGATTTTCCAGCTATATATATGCCCTAAAATGACTGGACACAACCTATTTTCTTGATATACCTCATCATGCACATGTTCCTCCACCCTGTAAAATCACAAATTGTGGTATTCCTCTACTCTGTGAAACCATAAAATCGCTCATTATGAGGATTTTCCAGCTACATATATGGTCTAAAATGATTGGACACAAACCATTTTCTTGATATACCATATCATCCACATGTTCATCCACCCTGTAATATCACAAATTGTGGTGTTCCTCTACCCTGTAAAAACATAAAATCGCTTAGTTTTACAATTTTCCAGCGATATATATGCTCTAAAATGATTGGAAACAACCTATTTTCCTGATATACCATATCCTCCAACATGTAATTTCACAAATTGGGGTGTTCCTCCACCCTGTAAAAACATAAAATCGCTCATTTTTACAATTTTCCAGCTATATATATGCACTAAAATGATTGGATACAACCTATTTTCTTGATATACCACATCATCCACCTGTTCCTCCACCCTGTAAAATCACAAATTGGGGTGTTCCTCTACCCTGTGAAACCATAAAATCGCTCCTTTTGGGGATTTTCCAGCTACATATATGGCCTAAAATGATTGGACACAACCTATTTTCCTGAAATACCATATGCTCCACATGTTCCTCCAAACTGTAAAATCACAAATTGGGGTGTTCCTCCACCCTTTAAAAACATAAAATTACTCAATTTGAGGATTTTCCAGCAATATATATGCACTAAAATTATTGAACACAACCTATTTTCCTGATATACCATGTCCTCCACATGTTCCTCCACCCTGTAAATCACAAATTGGGGTGTTCCTCCACCCTTTCAAAACATAAAATCGCTCATTTTGAGGATTTTCCAGCTATATATATGCCCTAAAATGATTGGATACAATCTATTTTGCTGATATACCACATCATCCACATGTTCCCCCACCCTGTAAAATCACAGATAGTGGTATTCCTCCAGCCTGTAAAACCATAAAATCGCTCATTTTAAGGATTTTCCAGGTACATATATGGCCTAAAATGATTGGAGACAACCTATTTTCTTGATATAGCACATCATCCACCTGTTCCTCCACCCTGTAAAATCAGAAATTGGAGTGTTCCTCCACTCTGTGAAACCATAAAATCGCTCATCTTGAGGATTTTCCAGCTACATATATGGCCTAAAGTGATTGGACACAACCTATTTTCTTGATATACCACATCATCCACCTGTTCCTCCACCCTGTAAAAACATAAAATCGCTCATTTTGAGGATTGTCCAGCTATATATATGCACTAAAATGATTGGATACAACCTATTTTCTTGATATGCCACATCATCCACCTGTTCCTTCACCCTGTAAAATCACAAATTGGGGTGTTCTTCTACCCTGTGAAACCATAAAATCGCTCATCTTGAGGATTTTCGAGCTACATATATGGCCTAAAATGATTGGACACAACCTATATTCTTGATATACCATATCATCCACATGTTCCTCCACCCTGTAAAATCACAAATCGGGGTTTTCCTCCACTCTGTGAAACCATAAAATTGCTCATTTTGAGGATTTTCCAGCTACATATATGGCCTAAAATGATTGGACACAACCTATTTTCCTGATATACCACATCATCCACATGTTCCTTCACCCTGTAACATCACAAATTGTGGTATTCCTCCAGCCGGTAAAACCATAAAATCGCTCATTTTGAGGATTTTCCAGCTACATATATGGCCTAAAATGATTGGACACAACCTATTTTCTTGATATACCACATCATCCACATGTTCCCCCAGCCTGTAAAATCACAAATCGGGGTGTTCCTCCACTCTGTGAAACCATAAAATCGCTCATCTTGAGAATTTTCGAGCTACATATATGGCCTAAAATGATTGGACACAACCTATATTCTTGATATACCATATCATCCACATGTTTCTCCACCCTGTAAAATCACAAATCGGGGTTTTCCTCCACTCTGTGAAACCATAAAATTGCTCATTTTGAGGATTTTCCAGCTACATATATGGCCTAAAATGATTGGACACAACCTATTTTCTTGATATACCATATCATCCACATGTTCCCCCACCCTGTAAAATCACAAATCGGGGTGTTCCTCCACTCTGTGAAACCATAAAATCGCTCATCTTGAGGATTTTCGAGCTACATATATGGCCTAAAATGATTGGACACAACCTATTTTCTTGATATACCATATCATCCACATGTTCCCCCACCCTGTAAAATCACAAATCGGGGTGTTCCTCCACTCTGTGAAACCATAAAATCGCTCATATTAAGGATTTTCCAGGTACATATATGGCCTAAAATGATTGGACACAACCTATTTTCTTGATATAGCACATCATCCACCTGTTCCTCCACCCTGTAAAATCACAAATTGGAGTGTTCCTCCACTCTGTGAAACCATAAAATCGCTCATCTTGAGGATTTTCCAGCTACATATATGGCCTAAAGTGATTGGACACAACCTATTTTCTTGATATACCACATCATCCACCTGTTCCTCCACCCTGTAAAAACATAAAATCGCTCATTTTGAGGATTGTCCAGCTATATATATGCACTAAAATGATTGGATACAACCTATTTTCTTGATATGCCACATCATCCACCTGTTCCTTCACCCTGTAAAATCACAAATTGGGGTGTTCTTCTACCCTGTGAAACCATAAAATCGCTCATCTTGAGGATTTTCGAGCTACATATATGGCCTAAAATGATTGGACACAACCTATATTCTTGATATACCATATCATCCACATGTTCCTCCACCCTGTAAAATCACAAATCGGGGTTTTCCTACACTCTGTGAAACCATAAAATTGCTCATTTTGAGGATTTTCCAGCTACATATATGGCCTAAAATGATTGGACACAACCTATTTTCCTGATATACCACATCATCCACATGTTCCTTCACCCTGTAACATCACAAATTGTGGTATTCCTCCAGCCGGTAAAACCATAAAATCGCTCATTTTGTGGATTTTCCAGCTACATATATGGCCTAAAATGATTGGACACAACCTATTTTCTTGATATACCACATCATCCACATGTTCCCCCACCCTGTAAAATCACAAATCGGGGTGTTCCTCCACTCTGTGAAACCATAAAATCGCTCATCTTGAGGATTTTCGAGCTACATATATGGCCTAAAATGATTGGACACAACCTATATTCTTGATATACCATATCATCCACATGTTCCTCCACCCTGTAAAATCACAAATCGGGGTTTTCCTCCACTCTGTGAAACCATAAAATTGCTCATTTTGAGGATTTTCCAGCTACATATATGGCCTAAAATGATTGGACACAACCTATTTTCTTGATATACCATATCATCCACATGTTCCCCCACCCTGTAAAATCACAAATCGGGGTGTTCCTCCACTCTGTGAAACCATAAAATCGCTCATCTTGAGGATTTTCGAGCTACATATATGGCCTAAAATGATTGGACACAACCTATTTTCTTGATATACCATATCATCCACATGTTCCCCCACCCTGTAAAATCACAAATCGGGGTGTTCCTCCACTCTGTGAAACCATAAAATCGCTCATTTTAAGGATTTTCCAGCTACATATATGGCCTAAAATGATTGGACACAACCTATTTTCTTGATATACCACATCATCCACCTGTTCCTCCACCATGTAAAAACATAAAATCGCTCAATTTGAGGATTTTTCAGCTATATATATGCACTAAAATTATTGGACACAACCTATTTTCTTGATATACCATGTCATCCACATGTTCTTCCACCCTGTAAAATCACAAAATGGTGTGTTCCTCCACCCTGTGAAACCATAAAATCGCTCAATTTAAGGATTTTCCAGCTACATATATTATCTAAAATGATTGGTCACAACCTATGTTCTACATATACCATATCATGCATATGTTCCTCTACCCTGTAATATCACATATTAGGGTGTTCCTCCACCCTGTAAAAAACATAAAATCGCTCATTTTGAGGATTTTCCAACTACATATATGGCCTAAAATGATTGGACACAACCTATTTTCTACATATACAACATCATGCACATGTTGTTCCACCCTGTAAAACCACAAATTAGGGTGTTCCTCCACCCTGTAAAACCATAAAATCGCTCAATTTGAGGATTTTCCAGCTATATATATGCCCTAAAATGACTGGACACAACCTATTTTCTTGATATACCTCATCATGCACATGTTCCTCCACCCTGTAAAATCACAAATTGTGGTATTCCTCCACTCTGTGAAACCATAAAATCGCTCATTTTGAGGATTTTCCAGCTACATATATGGTCTAAAATGATTGGACACAAACCATTTTCTTGATATACCATATCATCCACATGTTCATCCACCCTGTAATATCACAAATTGTGGTGTTCCTCTACCCTGTAAAAACATAAAATCGCTCATTTTTACAATTTTCCAGCGATATATATGCTCTAAAATGATTGGACACAACCTATTTTCCTGATATACCATATCCTCCAACATGTAATTTCACAAATTGGGGTGTTCCTCCACCCTGTAAAAACATAAAATCGCTCATTTTTACAATTTTCCAGCTATATATATGCACTAAAATGATTGGATACAACCTATTTTCTTGATATACCACATCATCCACCTGTTCCTCCACCCTGTAAAATCACAAATTGGGGTGTTCCTCTACCCTGTGAAACCATAAAATCGCTCCTTTTGGGGATTCTCCAGCTACATATATGGCCTAAAATGATTGGACACAACCTATTTTCCTGAAATACCATATGCTCCACATGTTCCTCCAAACTGTAAAATCACAAATTGGGGTGTTCCTCCACCCTTTAAAAACATAAAATTACTCAATTTGAGGATTTTCCAGCAATATATATGCACTAAAATTATTGAACACAACCTATTTTCCTGATATACCATGTCCTCCACATGTTCCTCCACCCTGTAAATCACAAATTGGGGTGTTCCTCCACCCTTTCAAAACATAAAATCGCTCATTTTGAGGATTTTCCAGCTATATATATGCCCTAAAATGATTGGATACAATCTATTTTCCTGATATACCACATCATCCACATGTTCCCCCACCCTGTAAAATCACAGATAGTGGTATTCCTCCAGCCTGTAAAACCATAAAATCGCTCATTTTAAGGATTTTCCAGGTACATATATGGCCTAAAATGATTGGACACAACCTATTTTCTTGATATAGCATATCATCCACCTGTTCCTCCACCCTGTAAAATCACAAATTGGAGTGTTCCTCCACTCTGTGAAACCATAATATCGCTCATCTTGAGGATTTTCCAGCTACATATATGGCCTAAAGTGATTGGACACAACCTATTTTCTTGATATACCACATCATCCACCTGTTCCTCCACCCTGTAAAAACATAAAATCGCTCATTTTGAGGATTGTCCAGCTATATATATGCACTAAAATGATTGGATACAACCTATTTTCTTGATATGCCACATCATCCACCTGTTCCTCCACCCTGTAAAATCACAAATTGGGGTGTTCTTCTACCCTGTGAAACCATAAAATCGCTCATCTTGAGGATTTTCGAGCTACATATATGGCCTAAAATGATTGGACACAACCTATATTCTTGATATACCATATCATCCACATGTTCCTCCACCCTGTAAAATCACAAATCGGGGTTTTCCTCCACTCTGTGAAACCATAAAATTGCTCATTTTGAGGATTTTCCAGCTACATATATGGCCTAAAATGATTGAACACAACCTATTTTCCTGATATACCACATCATCCACATGTTCCTTCACCCTGTAACATCACAAATTGTGGTATTCCTCCAGCCGGTAAAACCATAAAATCGCTCATTTTGAGGATTTTCCAGCTACATATATGGCCTAAAATGATTGGACACAACCTATTTTCTTGATATACCACATCATCCACATGTTCCCCCACCCTGTAAAATCACAAATCGGGGTGTTCCTCCACTCTGTGAAACCATAAAATCGCTCATCTTGAGGATTTTCGAGCTACATATATGGCCTAAAATGATTGGACACAACCTATATTCTTGATATACCATATCATCCACATGTTCCTCCACCTTGTAAAATCACAAATTGGGGTTTTCCTCCACTCTGTGAAACCATAAAATTGCTCATGTTGAGGATTTTCCAGCTACATATATGGCCTAAAATGATTGGACACAACCTATTTTCTTGATATACCATATCATCCACATGTTCCCCCACCCTGTAAAATCACAAATCGGGGTGTTCCTCCACTCTGTGAAACCATAAAATCGCTCATCTTGAGGATTTTCGAGCTACATATATGGCCTAAAATGATTGGACACAACCTATTTTCTTGATATACCATATCATCCACATGTTCCTCCACCCTGTAAAATCACAAATCGGGGTTTTCCTCCACTCTGTGAAACCATAAAATTGCTCATTTTGAGGATTTCCCAGCTACATATATGGCCTAAAATGATTGGACACAACCTATTTTCCTGATATACCACATCATCCACATGTTCCTCCACCCTGTAACATCACAAATTGTGGTATTCCTCCAGCCTGTAAAACCATAAAATCGCTCATTTTAAGGATTTTCCAGCTACATATATGGCCTAAAATGATTGGACACAACCTATTTTCTTGATATACCACATCATCCACCTGTTCCTCCACCATGTAAAAACATAAAATCGCTCAATTTGAGGATTTTTCAGCTATATATATGCACTAAAATTATTGGACACAACCTATTTTCTTGATATACCATGTCATCCACATGTTCTTCCACCCTGTAAAATCACAAAATGGTGTGTTCCTCCACCCTGTGAAACCATAAAATCACTCAATTTAAGGATTTTCCAGCTACATATATTATCTAAAATGATTGGTCACAACCTATGTTCTACATATACCATATCATGCATATGTTCCTCTACCCTGTAATATCACATATTAGGGTGTTCCTCCACCCTGTAAAAAACATAAAATCGCTCATTTTGAGGATTTTCCAACTACATATATGGCCTAAAATGATTGGACACAACCTATTTTCTACATATACAACATCATGCACATGTTCTTCCACCCTGTAAAACCACAAATTAGGGTGTTCCTCCACCCTGTAAAACCATAAAATCGCTCAATTTGAGGATTTTCCAGCTATATATATGCCCTAAAATGACTGGACACAACCTATTTTCTTGATATACCACATCATCCACCTGTTCCTCCACCCTGTAAAAACATAAAATCGCTCATTTTGAGGATTGTCCAGCTATATATATGCACTAAAATGATTGGATACAACCTATTTTCTTGATATGCCACATCATCCACCTGTTCCTCCACCCTGTAAAATCACAAATTGGGGTGTTCTTCTACCCTGTGAAACCATAAAATCGCTCATTTTGAGGATTTTCCAGCTACATATATGGTCTAAAATGATTAGACACAAACCATTTTCTTGATATACCATATCATCCACATGTTCATCCACCCTGTAATATCACAAATTGTGGTGTTCCTCTACCCTGTAAAAACATAAAATCGCTTATTTTTACAATTTTCCAGCGATATATATGCTCTAAAATGATTGGACACAACCTATTTTCCTGATATACCATATCCTCCAACATGTAATTTCACAAATTGGGGTGTTCCTCCACCCTGTAAAAACATAAAATCGCTCATTTTTACAATTTTCCAGCTATATATATGCACTAAAATGATTGGATACAACCTATTTTCTTGATATACCACATCATCCACCTGTTCCTCCACCCTGTAAAATCACAAATTGGGGTGTTCCTCTACCCTGTGAAACCATAAAATCGCTCCTTTTGGGGATTTTCCAGCTACATATATGGCCTAAAATGATTGGACACAACCTATTTTCCTGAAATACCATATGCTCCACATGTTCCTCCAAACTGTAAAATCACAAATTGGGGTGTTCCTCCACCCTTTAAAAACATAAAATTACTCAATTTGAGGATTTTCCAGCAATATATATGCACTAAAATTATTGAACACAACCTATTTTCCTGATATACCATGTCCTCCACATGTTCCTCCACCCTGTAAATCACAAATTGGGGTGTTCCTCCACCCTTTCAAAACATAAAATCGCTCATTTTGAGGATTTTCCAGCTATATATATGCACTAAAATGATTGGATACAATCTATTTTCCTGATATACCACATCATCCACATGTTCCCCCACCCTGTAAAATCACAGATAGTGGTATTCCTCCAGCCTGTAAAACCATAAAATCGCTCATTTTAAGGATTTTCCAGGTACATATATGGCCTAAAATGATTGGACACAACCTATTTTCTTGATATAGCACATCATCCACCTGTTCCTCCACCCTGTAAAATCACAAATTGGAGTGTTCCTCCACTCTGTGAAACCATAAAATCGCTCAACTTGAGAATTTTCCAGCTACATATATGGCCTAAAGTGATTGGACACAACCTATTTTCTTGATATACCACATCATCCACCTGTTCCTCCACCCTGTAAAAACATAAAATCGCTCATTTTGAGGATTGTCCAGCTATATATATGCACTAAAATGATTGGATACAACCTATTTTCTTGATATGCCACATCATCCACCTGTTCCTCCACCCTGTAAAATCACAAATTGGGGTGTTCTTCTACCCTGTGAAACCATAAAATCGCTCATTTTGAGGATTTTCCAGCTACATATATGGTCTAAAATGATTAGACACAAACCATTTTCTTGATATACCATATCATCCACATGTTCATCCACCCTGTAATATCACAAATTGTGGTGTTCCTCTACCCTGTAAAAACATAAAATCGCTTATTTTTACAATTTTCCAGCGATATATATGCTCTAAAATGATTGGACACAACCTATTTTCCTGATATACCATATCCTCCAACATGTAATTTCACAAATTGGGGTGTTCCTCCACCCTGTAAAAACATAAAATCGCTCATTTTTACAATTTTCCAGCTATATATATGCACTAAAATGATTGGATACAACCTATTTTCTTGATATACCACATCATCCACCTGTTCCTCCACCCTGTAAAATCACAAATTGGGGTGTTCCTCTACCCTGTGAAACCATAAAATCGCTCCTTTTGGGGATTTTCCAGCTACATATATGGCCTAAAATGATTGGACACAACCTATTTTCCTGAAATACCATATGCTCCACATGTTCCTCCAAACTGTAAAATCACAAATTGGGGTGTTCCTCCACCCTTTAAAAACATAAAATTACTCAATTTGAGGATTTTCCAGCAATATATATGCACTAAAATTATTGAACACAACCTATTTTCCTGATATACCATGTCCTCCACATGTTCCTCCACCCTGTAAATCACAAATTGGGGTGTTCCTCCACCCTTTCAAAACATAAAATCGCTCATTTTGAGGATTTTCCAGCTATATATATGCACTAAAATGATTGGATACAATCTATTTTCCTGATATACCACATCATCCACATGTTCCCCCACCCTGTAAAATCACAGATAGTGGTATTCCTCCAGCCTGTAAAACCATAAAATCGCTCATTTTAAGGATTTTCCAGGTACATATATGGCCTAAAATGATTGGACACAACCTATTTTCTTGATATAGCACATCATCCACCTGTTCCTCCACCCTGTAAAATCACAAATTGGAGTGTTCCTCCACTCTGTGAAACCATAAAATCGCTCAACTTGAGAATTTTCCAGCTACATATATGGCCTAAAGTGATTGGACACAACCTATTTTCTTGATATACCACATCATCCACCTGTTCCTCCACCCTGTAAAAACATAAAATCGCTCATTTTGAGGATTGTCCAGCTATATATATGCACTAAAATGATTGGATACAACCTATTTTCTTGATATGCCACATCATCCACCTGTTCCTCCACCCTGTAAAATCACAAATTGGGGTGTTCTTCTACCCTGTGAAACCATAAAATCGCTCATCTTGAGGATTTTCGAGCTACATATATGGCCTAAAATGATTGGACACAATCTATATTCTTGATATACCATATCATCCACATGTTCCTCCACCCTGTAAAATCACAAATCGGGGTTTTCCTCCACTCTGTGAAACCATAAAATTGCTCATTTTGAGGATTTTCCAGCTACATATATGGCCTAAAATGATTGGACACAACCTATTTTCCTGATATACCACATCATCCACATGTTCCTTCACCCTGTAACATCACAAATTGTGGTATTCCTCCAGCCGGTAAAACCATAAAATCGCTCATTTTGAGGATTTTCCAGCTACATATATGGCCTAAAATGATTGGACACAACCTATTTTCTTGATATACCACATCATCCACATGTTCCCCCACCCTGTAAAATCACAAATCGGGGTGTTCCTCCACTCTGTGAAACCATAAAATCGCTCATCTTGAGGATTTTCGAGCTACATATATGGCCTAAAATGATTGGACACAACCTATATTCTTGATATACCATATCATCCACATGTTCCTCCACCCTGTAAAATCACAAATTGGGGTTTTCCTCCACTCTGTGAAACCATAAAATTGCTCATTTTGAGGATTTTCCAGCTACATATATGGCCTAAAATGATTGGACACAACCTATTTTCTTGATATACCATATCATCCACATGTTCCCCCACCCTGTAAAATCACAAATCAGGGTGTTCCTCCACTCTGTGAAACCATAAAATCGCTCATCTTGAGGATTTTCGAGCTACATATATGGCCTAAAATGATTGGACACAACCTATTTTCTTGATATACCATATCATCCACATGTTCCTCCACCCTGTAAAATCACAAATCGGGGTTTTCCTCCACTCTGTGAAACCATAAAAATGCTCATTTTGAGGATTTCCCAGCTACATATATGGCCTAAAATGATTGGACACAACCTATTTTCCTGATATACCACATCATCCACATGTTCCTCCACCCTGTAACATCACAAATTGTGGTATTCCTCCAGCCTGTAAAACCATAAAATCGCTCATTTTAAGGATTTTCCAGCTACATATATGGCCTAAAATGATTGGACACAACCTATTTTCTTGATATACCACATCATCCACCTGTTCCTCCACCATGTAAAAACATAAAATCGCTCAATTTGAGGATTTTTCAGCTATATATATGCACTAAAATTATTGGACACAACCTATTTTCTTGATATACCATGTCATCCACATGTTCTTCCACCCTGTAAAATCACAAAATGGTGTGTTCCTCCACCCTGTGAAACCATAAAATCGCTCAATTTAAGGATTTTCCAGCTACATATATTATCTAAAATGATTGGTCACAACCTATGTTCTACATATACCATATCATGCATATGTTCCTCTACCCTGTAATATCACATATTAGGGTGTTCCTCCACCCTGTAAAAAACATAAAATCGCTCATTTTGAGGATTTTCCAACTACATATATGGCCTAAAATAATTGGACACAACCTATTTTCTACACATACAACATCATGCACATGTTCTTCCACCCTGTAAAACCACAAATTAGGGTGTTCCTCCACCCTGTAAAACCATAAAATCGCTCAATTTGAGGATTTTCCAGCTATATATATGCCCTAAAATGACTGGACACAACCTATTTTCTTGATATACCTCATCATGCACATGTTCCTCCACCCTGTAAAATCACAAATTGTGGTATTCCTCCACTCTGTGAAACCATAAAATCGCTCATTTTGAGGATTTTCCAGCTACATATATGGTCTAAAATGATTGGACACAAACCATTTTCTTGATATACCATATCATCCACATGTTCATCCACCCTGTAATATCACAAATTGTGGTGTTCCTCTACCCTGTAAAAACATAAAATCGCTTATTTTTACAATTTTCCAGCGATATATATGCTCTAAAATGATTGGACACAACCTATTTTCCTGATATACCATATCCTCCAACATGTAATTTCACAAATTGGGGTGTTCCTCCACCCTGTAAAAACATAAAATCGCTCATTTTTACAATTTTCCAGCTATATATATGCACTAAAATGATTGGATACAACCTATTTTCTTGATATACCACATCATCCACCTGTTCCTCCACCCTGTAAAATCACAAATTGGGGTGTTCCTCTACCCTGTGAAACCATAAAATCGCTCCTTTTGGGGATTTTCCAGCTACATATATGGCCTAAAATGATTGGACACAACCTATTTTCCTGAAATACCATATGCTCCACATGTTCCTCCAAACTGTAAAATCACAAATTGGGGTGTTCCTCCACCCTTTAAAAACATAAAATTACTCAATTTGAGGATTTTCCAGCAATATATATGCACTAAAATTATTGAACACAACCTATTTTCCTGATATACCATGTCCTCCACATGTTCCTCCACCCTGTAAATCACAAATTGGGGTGTTCCTCCACCCTTTCAAAACATAAAATCGCTCATTTTGAGGATTTTCCAGCTATATATATGCCCTAAAATGATTGGATACAATCTATTTTCCTGATATACCACATCATCCACATGTTCCCCCACCCTGTAAAATCACAGATAGTGGTATTCCTCCAGCCTGTAAAACCATAAAATCGCTCATTTTAAGGATTTTCCAGGTACATATATGGCCTAAAATGATTGGACACAACCTATTTTCTTGATATAGCACATCATCCACCTGTTCCTCCACCCTGTAAAATCACAAATTGGAGTGTTCCTCCACTCTGTGAAACCATAAAATCGCTCATCTTGAGGATTTTCCAGCTACATATATGGCCTAAAGTGATTGGACACAACCTATTTTCTTGATATACCACATCATCCACCTGTTCCTCCACCCTGTAAAAACATAAAATCGCTCATTTTGAGGATTGTCCAGCTATATATATGCACTAAAATGATTGGATACAACCTATTTTCTTGATATGCCACATCATCCACCTGTTCCTCCACCCTGTAAAATCACAAATTGGGGTGTTCTTCTACCCTGTGAAACCATAAAATCGCTCATCTTGAGGATTTTCGAGCTACATATATGGCCTAAAATGATTGGACACAACCTATATTCTTGATATACCATATCATCCACATGTTCCTCCACCCTGTAAAATCACAAATCGGGGTTTTCCTCCACTCTGTGAAACCATAAAATTGCTCATTTTGAGGATTTTCCAGCTACATATATGGCCTAAAATGATTGGACACAACCTATTTTCCTGATATACCACATCATCCACATGTTCCTTCACCCTGTAACATCACAAATTGTGGTATTCCTCCAGCCGGTAAAACCATAAAATCGCTCATTTTGAGGATTTTCCAGCTACATATATGGCCTAAAATGATTGGACACAACCTATTTTCTTGATATACCACATCATCCACATGTTCCCCCACCCTGTAAAATCACAAATCGGGGTGTTCCTCCACTCTGTGAAACCATAAAATCGCTCATCTTGAGGATTTTCGAGCTACATATATGGCCTAAAATGATTGGACACAACCTATATTCTTGATATACCATATCATCCACATGTTCCTCCACCCTGTAAAATCACAAATCGGGGTTTTCCTCCACTCTGTGAAACCATAAAATTGCTCATTTTGAGGATTTTCCAGCTACATATATGGCCTAAAATGATTGGACACAACCTATTTTCCTGATATACCACATCATCCACATGTTCCTCCACCCTGTAACATCACAAATTGTGGTATTCCTCCAGCCTGTAAAACCATAAAATCGCTCATTTTAAGGATTTTCCAGGTATATATATGGCCTAAAATGATTGGACACAACCTATTTTCTTGATATAGCACATCATCCACCTGTTCCTCCACCATGTAAAAACATAAAATCGCTCAATTTGAGGATTTTTCAGCTATATATATGCACTAAAATTATTGGACACAACCTATTTTCTTGATATACCATGTCATCCACATGTTCTTCCACCCTGTAAAATCACAAAATGGTGTGTTCCTCCACCCTGTGAAACCATAAAATCACTCAATTTAAGGATTTTCCAGCTACATATATTATCTAAAATGATTGGTCACAACCTATGTTCTACATATACCATATCATGCATATGTTCCTCTACCCTGTAATATCACATATTAGGGTGTTCCTCCACCCTGTAAAAAACATAAAATCGCTCATTTTGAGGATTTTCCAACTACATATATGGCCTAAAATGATTGGACACAACCTATTTTCTACATATACAACATCATGCACATGTTCTTCCACCCTGTAAAACCACAAATTAGGGTGTTCCTCCACCCTGTAAAACCATAAAATCGCTCAATTTGAGGATTTTCCAGCTATATATATGCCCTAAAATGACTGGACACAACCTATTTTCTTGATATACCTCATCATGCACATGTTCCTCCACCCTGTAAAATCACAAATTGTGGTATTCCTCCACTCTGTGAAACCATAAAATCGCTCATTTTGAGGATTTTCCAGCTACATATATGGTCTAAAATGATTAGACACAAACCATTTTCTTGATATACCATATCATCCACATGTTCATCCACCCTGTAATATCACAAATTGTGGTGTTCCTCTACCCTGTAAAAACATAAAATCGCTTATTTTTACAATTTTCCAGCGATATATATGCTCTAAAATGATTGGACACAACCTATTTTCCTGATATACCATATCCTCCAACATGTAATTTCACAAATTGGGGTGTTCCTCCACCCTGTAAAAACATAAAATCGCTCATTTTTACAATTTTCCAGCTATATATATGCACTAAAATGATTGGATACAACCTATTTTCTTGATATACCACATCATCCACCTGTTCCTCCACCCTGTAAAATCACAAATTGGGGTGTTCCTCTACCCTGTGAAACCATAAAATCGCTCCTTTTGGGGATTTTCCAGCTACATATATGGCCTAAAATGATTGGACACAACCTATTTTCCTGAAATACCATATGCTCCACATGTTCCTCCAAACTGTAAAATCACAAATTGGGGTGTTCCTCCACCCTTTAAAAACATAAAATTACTCAATTTGAGGATTTTCCAGCAATATATATGCACTAAAATTATTGAACACAACCTATTTTCCTGATATACCATGTCCTCCACATGTTCCTCCACCCTGTAAATCACAAATTGGGGTGTTCCTCCACCCTTTCAAAACATAAAATCGCTCATTTTGAGGATTTTCCAGCTATATATATGCACTAAAATGATTGGATACAATCTATTTTCCTGATATACCACATCATCCACATGTTCCCCCACCCTGTAAAATCACAGATAGTGGTATTCCTCCAGCCTGTAAAACCATAAAATCGCTCATTTTAAGGATTTTCCAGGTACATATATGGCCTAAAATGATTGGACACAACCTATTTTCTTGATATAGCACATCATCCACCTGTTCCTCCACCCTGTAAAATCACAAATTGGAGTGTTCCTCCACTCTGTGAAACCATAAAATCGCTCAACTTGAGAATTTTCCAGCTACATATATGGCCTAAAGTGATTGGACACAACCTATTTTCTTGATATACCACATCATCCACCTGTTCCTCCACCCTGTAAAAACATAAAATCGCTCATTTTGAGGATTGTCCAGCTATATATATGCACTAAAATGATTGGATACAACCTATTTTCTTGATATGCCACATCATCCACCTGTTCCTCCACCCTGTAAAATCACAAATTGGGGTGTTCTTCTACCCTGTGAAACCATAAAATCGCTCATTTTGAGGATTTTCCAGCTACATATATGGTCTAAAATGATTAGACACAAACCATTTTCTTGATATACCATATCATCCACATGTTCATCCACCCTGTAATATCACAAATTGTGGTGTTCCTCTACCCTGTAAAAACATAAAATCGCTTATTTTTACAATTTTCCAGCGATATATATGCTCTAAAATGATTGGACACAACCTATTTTCCTGATATACCATATCCTCCAACATGTAATTTCACAAATTGGGGTGTTCCTCCACCCTGTAAAAACATAAAATCGCTCATTTTTACAATTTTCCAGCTATATATATGCACTAAAATGATTGGATACAACCTATTTTCTTGATATACCACATCATCCACCTGTTCCTCCACCCTGTAAAATCACAAATTGGGGTGTTCCTCTACCCTGTGAAACCATAAAATCGCTCCTTTTGGGGATTTTCCAGCTACATATATGGCCTAAAATGATTGGACACAACCTATTTTCCTGAAATACCATATGCTCCACATGTTCCTCCAAACTGTAAAATCACAAATTGGGGTGTTCCTCCACCCTTTAAAAACATAAAATTACTCAATTTGAGGATTTTCCAGCAATATATATGCACTAAAATTATTGAACACAACCTATTTTCCTGATATACCATGTCCTCCACATGTTCCTCCACCCTGTAAATCACAAATTGGGGTGTTCCTCCACCCTTTCAAAACATAAAATCGCTCATTTTGAGGATTTTCCAGCTATATATATGCACTAAAATGATTGGATACAATCTATTTTCCTGATATACCACATCATCCACATGTTCCCCCACCCTGTAAAATCACAGATAGTGGTATTCCTCCAGCCTGTAAAACCATAAAATCGCTCATTTTAAGGATTTTCCAGGTACATATATGGCCTAAAATGATTGGACACAACCTATTTTCTTGATATAGCACATCATCCACCTGTTCCTCCACCCTGTAAAATCACAAATTGGAGTGTTCCTCCACTCTGTGAAACCATAAAATCGCTCAACTTGAGAATTTTCCAGCTACATATATGGCCTAAAGTGATTGGACACAACCTATTTTCTTGATATACCACATCATCCACCTGTTCCTCCACCCTGTAAAAACATAAAATCGCTCATTTTGAGGATTGTCCAGCTATATATATGCACTAAAATGATTGGATACAACCTATTTTCTTGATATGCCACATCATCCACCTGTTCCTCCACCCTGTAAAATCACAAATTGGGGTGTTCTTCTACCCTGTGAAACCATAAAATCGCTCATTTTGAGGATTTTCCAGCTACATATATGGTCTAAAATGATTAGACACAAACCATTTTCTTGATATACCATATCATCCACATGTTCATCCACCCTGTAATATCACAAATTGTGGTGTTCCTCTACCCTGTAAAAACATAAAATCGCTTATTTTTACAATTTTCCAGCGATATATATGCTCTAAAATGATTGGACACAACCTATTTTCCTGATATACCATATCCTCCAACATGTAATTTCACAAATTGGGGTGTTCCTCCACCCTGTAAAAACATAAAATCGCTCATTTTTACAATTTTCCAGCTATATATATGCACTAAAATGATTGGATACAACCTATTTTCTTGATATACCACATCATCCACCTGTTCCTCCACCCTGTAAAATCACAAATTGGGGTGTTCCTCTACCCTGTGAAACCATAAAATCGCTCCTTTTGGGGATTTTCCAGCTACATATATGGCCTAAAATGATTGGACACAACCTATTTTCCTGAAATACCATATGCTCCACATGTTCCTCCAAACTGTAAAATCACAAATTGGGGTGTTCCTCCACCCTTTAAAAACATAAAATTACTCAATTTGAGGATTTTCCAGCAATATATATGCACTAAAATTGTTGAACACAACCTATTTTCCTGATATACCATGTCCTCCACATGTTCCTCCACCCTGTAAATCACAAATTGGGGTGTTCCTCCACCCTTTCAAAACATAAAATCGCTCATTTTGAGGATTTTCCAGCTATATATATGCACTAAAATGATTGGATACAATCTATTTTCCTGATATACCACATCATCCACATGTTCCCCCACCCTGTAAAATCACAGATAGTGGTATTCCTCCAGCCTGTAAAACCATAAAATCGCTCATTTTAAGGATTTTCCAGGTACATATATGGCCTAAAATGATTGGACACAACCTATTTTCTTGATATAGCACATCATCCACCTGTTCCTCCACCCTGTAAAATCACAAATTGGAGTGTTCCTCCACTCTGTGAAACCATAAAATCGCTCAACTTGAGAATTTTCCAGCTACATATATGGCCTAAAGTGATTGGACACAACCTATTTTCTTGATATACCACATCATCCACCTGTTCCTCCACCCTGTAAAAACATAAAATCGCTCATTTTGAGGATTGTCCAGCTATATATATGCACTAAAATGATTGGATACAACCTATTTTCTTGATATGCCACATCATCCACCTGTTCCTCCACCCTGTAAAATCACAAATTGGGGTGTTCTTCTACCCTGTGAAACCATAAAATCGCTCATCTTGAGGATTTTCGAGCTACATATATGGCCTAAAATGATTGGACACAATCTATATTCTTGATATACCATATCATCCACATGTTCCTCCACCCTGTAAAATCACAAATCGGGGTTTTCCTCCACTCTGTGAAACCATAAAATTGCTCATTTTGAGGATTTTCCAGCTACATATATGGCCTAAAATGATTGGACACAACCTATTTTCCTGATATACCACATCATCCACATGTTCCTTCACCCTGTAACATCACAAATTGTGGTATTCCTCCAGCCGGTAAAACCATAAAATCGCTCATTTTGAGGATTTTCCAGCTACATATATGGCCTAAAATGATTGGACACAACCTATTTTCTTGATATACCACATCATCCACATGTTCCCCCACCCTGTAAAATCACAAATCGGGGTGTTCCTCCACTCTGTGAAACCATAAAATCGCTCATCTTGAGGATTTTCGAGCTACATATATGGCCTAAAATGATTGGACACAACCTATATTCTTGATATACCATATCATCCACATGTTCCTCCACCCTGTAAAATCACAAATTGGGGTTTTCCTCCACTCTGTGAAACCATAAAATTGCTCATTTTGAGGATTTTCCAGCTACATATATGGCCTAAAATGATTGGACACAACCTATTTTCTTGATATACCATATCATCCACATGTTCCCCCACCCTGTAAAATCACAAATCAGGGTGTTCCTCCACTCTGTGAAACCATAAAATCGCTCATCTTGAGGATTTTCGAGCTACATATATGGCCTAAAATGATTGGACACAACCTATTTTCTTGATATACCATATCATCCACATGTTCCTCCACCCTGTAAAATCACAAATCGGGGTTTTCCTCCACTCTGTGAAACCATAAAAATGCTCATTTTGAGGATTTCCCAGCTACATATATGGCCTAAAATGATTGGACACAACCTATTTTCCTGATATACCACATCATCCACATGTTCCTCCACCCTGTAACATCACAAATTGTGGTATTCCTCCAGCCTGTAAAACCATAAAATCGCTCATTTTAAGGATTTTCCAGCTACATATATGGCCTAAAATGATTGGACACAACCTATTTTCTTGATATACCACATCATCCACCTGTTCCTCCACCATGTAAAAACATAAAATCGCTCAATTTGAGGATTTTTCAGCTATATATATGCACTAAAATTATTGGACACAACCTATTTTCTTGATATACCATGTCATCCACATGTTCTTCCACCCTGTAAAATCACAAAATGGTGTGTTCCTCCACCCTGTGAAACCATAAAATCGCTCAATTTAAGGATTTTCCAGCTACATATATTATCTAAAATGATTGGTCACAACCTATGTTCTACATATGCCATATCATGCATATGTTCCTCTACCCTGTAATATCACATATTAGGGTGTTCCTCCACCCTGTAAAAAACATAAAATCGCTCATTTTGAGGATTTTCCAACTACATATATGGCCTAAAATAATTGGACACAACCTATTTTCTACACATACAACATCATGCACATGTTCTTCCACCCTGTAAAACCACAAATTAGGGTGTTCCTCCACCCTGTAAAACCATAAAATCGCTCAATTTGAGGATTTTCCAGCTATATATATGCCCTAAAATGACTGGACACAACCTATTTTCTTGATATACCTCATCATGCACATGTTCCTCCACCCTGTAAAATCACAAATTGTGGTATTCCTCCACTCTGTGAAACCATAAAATCGCTCATTTTGAGGATTTTCCAGCTACATATATGGTCTAAAATGATTGGACACAAACCATTTTCTTGATATACCATATCATCCACATGTTCATCCACCCTGTAATATCACAAATTGTGGTGTTCCTCTACCCTGTAAAAACATAAAATCGCTTATTTTTACAATTTTCCAGCGATATATATGCTCTAAAATGATTGGACACAACCTATTTTCCTGATATACCATATCCTCCAACATGTAATTTCACAAATTGGGGTGTTCCTCCACCCTGTAAAAACATAAAATCGCTCATTTTTACAATTTTCCAGCTATATATATGCACTAAAATGATTGGATACAACCTATTTTCTTGATATACCACATCATCCACCTGTTCCTCCACCCTGTAAAATCACAAATTGGGGTGTTCCTCTACCCTGTGAAACCATAAAATCGCTCCTTTTGGGGATTTTCCAGCTACATATATGGCCTAAAATGATTGGACACAACCTATTTTCCTGAAATACCATATGCTCCACATGTTCCTCCAAACTGTAAAATCACAAATTGGGGTGTTCCTCCACCCTTTAAAAACATAAAATTACTCAATTTGAGGATTTTCCAGCAATATATATGCACTAAAATTATTGAACACAACCTATTTTCCTGATATACCATGTCCTCCACATGTTCCTCCACCCTGTAAATCACAAATTGGGGTGTTCCTCCACCCTTTCAAAACATAAAATCGCTCATTTTGAGGATTTTCCAGCTATATATATGCCCTAAAATGATTGGATACAATCTATTTTCCTGATATACCACATCATCCACATGTTCCCCCACCCTGTAAAATCACAGATAGTGGTATTCCTCCAGCCTGTAAAACCATAAAATCGCTCATTTTAAGGATTTTCCAGGTACATATATGGCCTAAAATGATTGGACACAACCTATTTTCTTGATATAGCACATCATCCACCTGTTCCTCCACCCTGTAAAATCACAAATTGGAGTGTTCCTCCACTCTGTGAAACCATAAAATCGCTCATCTTGAGGATTTTCCAGCTACATATATGGCCTAAAGTGATTGGACACAACCTATTTTCTTGATATACCACATCATCCACCTGTTCCTCCACCCTGTAAAAACATAAAATCGCTCATTTTGAGGATTGTCCAGCTATATATATGCACTAAAATGATTGGATACAACCTATTTTCTTGATATGCCACATCATCCACCTGTTCCTCCACCCTGTAAAATCACAAATTGGGGTGTTCTTCTACCCTGTGAAACCATAAAATCGCTCATCTTGAGGATTTTCGAGCTACATATATGGCCTAAAATGATTGGACACAACCTATATTCTTGATATACCATATCATCCACATGTTCCTCCACCCTGTAAAATCACAAATCGGGGTTTTCCTCCACTCTGTGAAACCATAAAATTGCTCATTTTGAGGATTTTCCAGCTACATATATGGCCTAAAATGATTGGACACAACCTATTTTCCTGATATACCACATCATCCACATGTTCCTTCACCCTGTAACATCACAAATTGTGGTATTCCTCCAGCCGGTAAAACCATAAAATCGCTCATTTTGAGGATTTTCCAGCTACATATATGGCCTAAAATGATTGGACACAACCTATTTTCTTGATATACCACATCATCCACATGTTCCCCCACCCTGTAAAATCACAAATCGGGGTGTTCCTCCACTCTGTGAAACCATAAAATCGCTCATCTTGAGGATTTTCGAGCTACATATATGGCCTAAAATGATTGGACACAACCTATATTCTTGATATACCATATCATCCACATGTTCCTCCACCCTGTAAAATCACAAATCGGGGTTTTCCTCCACTCTGTGAAACCATAAAATTGCTCATTTTGAGGATTTTCCAGCTACATATATGGCCTAAAATGATTGGACACAACCTATTTTCCTGATATACCACATCATCCACATGTTCCTCCACCCTGTAACATCACAAATTGTGGTATTCCTCCAGCCTGTAAAACCATAAAATCGCTCATTTTAAGGATTTTCCAGGTATATATATGGCCTAAAATGATTGGACACAACCTATTTTCTTGATATAGCACATCATCCACCTGTTCCTCCACCCTGTAAAATCACAAATTGGAGTGTTCCTCTACACTGTGAAACCATAAAATCGCTCATTTTGTGGATTTTCCAGCTACATATATGGCCTAAAATGATTGGATACAACCTATTTTCTTGATATACCACATCATCCACCTGTTCCTCCACCATGTAAAAACATAAAATCGCTCAATTTGAGGATTTTTCAGCTATATATATGCACTAAAATTATTGGACACAACCTATTTTCCTGATATACCATATCCTCCACATGTTCCTCCACCCTGTAAAATCACAAATTGGGGTGCTCCTCTACCCTTTATAAACATAAAATCGCTCAATTTGAGGATTTTCCAGCTATATATATGCACTAAAATGATTGGACACAACCTATTTTACTGATATACCACATCATCCACATGTTCCTCCACCCTGTAGAATCACAAATTGTGATATTCCTTCAGCTCATAAAACCATAAAATCGCTCATTTTAAGGATTTTCCAGCTACATATATGGCCTAAACTGATTGGACACAACCTGTTTTCTTGATATACCACATCATCCACATGTTCCTCCACCCTGCAAAATCATAAATTGGGGTGTTCCTCTACCCTGTGAAACCATAAAGTCGCTCAATTTGAGGATTTTCCAGCTATATATATGCCCTAAAATGATTGGACACAACCTATTTTCCTGATATACCACATCATGCACATGTTCCTCCACCCTGTAAAATCACAAATTGGGGTGTCCCTCCACCCTTTAAAAACATAAAATCGCTCATTTTGAGGATTTTCCAGCTATATATAAGGCGTAAAATGATTGGACACAAAATTTTTTCTTGATATACCACATCATCCAGATATTCCTCCACCCTGTAAAATCACAAATTGGGGTGTTCCTCTACCCTGTAAAAACATAAAATCGCTTATTTTTACAATTTTCCAGCTATATATATGCTCTAAAATGATTGGACACAACCTATTTTCCTGATATACCATATCCTCCACATGTTCCTCCAAACTGTAAAATCACAAATTGGGGTGTTCCTCGACCCTTTAAAAACATAAAATCTGTCAATTTCAGGATTTCCAGCTATATATATGCTCTAAAATGATTGGACACAACCTATTTTCCTGATATACCACATGATCCACATGTTCCTCCACCCTGTAAAATCACATATTGGGGTGTTCCTCTACCCTGTGAAACCATAAAATTTGCATCTGGACCACTTTCTTGGATAAGGAAGTTGCTGCCATCGCATGTCTTTGCCCATTCATCCTGAATTTTGAAGTCCTTCACAGTCCACTGGTTACTTGGTCTTTCTATGTTTAGCAGTAGGGCTTTTCTCCACAGGCATCAAAAAGTGTAGGGCTTTTCTCCTATAGGGCTTTTCTCCATAGGGCTTTTCTCCGTACTCCCTTTGTTTATAAACCTTTTTTGTTTACCATTGTATGCTTAAACAGGAGACACACAATTAACAAAACTGGAATCACCCACCCCATTTAATAATTTATTACTGCACTTCTGTGTTTCAGTTAGAATTTGCTACAGTACCACGAGAAGATTCGATTGAAAAAAGTTAAATTCTGAAAAAATTTCCATCAAATTTAATCAATTGATTTATATGTTTTTAAAGGAAAATGATGAAGGAATCTTATTTTTAAATGCAAAAGTTGAAAACAAGAAACATTGTGGCATATAAATTTAGATTCAAGTATGTTTCTCTCCAATTTTTTTTTTACAGTTATACAATTGTTTATTATGGGAAGCCCCTTTAAAGATTATTTTAGGTTTCATGTTATTTTATTCATGACAGTAAACTGCTGTAGGTGTCTGACAATTGAGTGTAGAAAAAACCCTAGTAGAAAAAAAACTGCAGAAAAAGTCACAATAGAAAACGAAGAAATCAAGAAATAAACCTAGTAGAAAAACCCTGGGGGTACTGGAAAAATACCCAAACCTATGTTACATGGTGTATACTACGCGTATACTACTTAACAGTGTTTGTGTAAATGTATTATGCACCATTTAGTTAGCGGGCTTTTATACTGAGGTATTTTCTACTGCAGGTTTTTACAGAGGCTTTTTTTCTGGAGTGTAGGACGTAAGCCCCCCCTGGTCTGCCTGGGGAGGGAAAAAGCCCCCCGACCAAAGCCCCCCCTCTGTAGGACTAAAGCCCCCCCCTTTGGTAGGACCAAAGCCCCCCCCCCCCTCCTTCCAATAAAAGAAATATAAAATTTATATCTAAATTTATTTATTTAAAAGTATAAATTTCATTATTATTCAATATTTAGTCTAAAATACAATGCTAATGCCTGTTTATTAGATATATCATGGATTACAATTTGACCAGAAATAATGGGTATTAGGAAATATAAGTAATCAGGAAACAGTTGCAATTATACACTAGCAATCAATCAAAATAAATATCACTTAAAGATTCTTTAATCACTTTCTCACAGGTCTGTGGTACCATGAATTACAATCTTACCAGATTAAGATGCCTTAACCTTACCTAACAATACACCTATTTAAGATACATCAAAGCTTTTGGTCTTTGTACAAGAGGACTTGAAAGGAGGGTTCATTCACATGTTAAAGAGGGGCAATTACAATACACTTTACAAAAATAAGGAGGGGGGAAGTAAATATTGTAATGATTAAAAACAGTTGGGTTTTTTGGCATCTAATATATATAAGTCTCTTAAATGACATGTCTGGAAGTCTAAATTCCTTAGATGAAAAACAAATTAAAAGTGACAGTAGTGTTTCAAAAATAGAAGGGGGGCTTTTGGTCATCATGTAATTGTTTGATCATCATATAATGATTAAAAACAGTTTTTTGGGGGGATCTAACTTATAGAAGTCTCTCAAATGACATTTTTGGAAATCTAGCATTCATTAAATGAAAAAAATAAAAGTGTCAATAGTGTTTAAAAATATAAGGGGGGCTTTTGCCCTACCGCTCTGAAAATGAGGGGGGCTTTTGTTCTCCTCCCTCATATTTAAGGGGGGGCTTGTGTCCTACCTTTTTAAAAGAGGGGGGCTGTGTCAGAGGGGGCTTTTGTCAGGGGGGGGCTTTTGTCTGTTCCCTTTTTTCTGCTAGAGGCTTTTTCAGTTTACTTGACCACCAGTACAATATATTAAGTACATGTATTTTGATAAGATCGGCATTTTGTCCTCCCTGTCCTATAAAATGGCCAGCATTTTTCCTCCCTTGCAATTTTAACTGGCATTTTGTCCACTGGAATTTTGTTTGCCGGCATTTCATCCACACACCGCCTGATGTCTCACTACGAGATGTCCAAGTATGAAATATCCATACCCGCAACAACCCACACCCCCCTCTTCAGAAAATCCTGTATCTGCCTCTGATTTCAGTGTCTGCAGGTCCACAGCAGAATAAACCAGCTTTAACTAATTCAACTGGTGACACAACTTCATCCTTCAGTAATTTATCCAAGAAGCTAGCCACATGAAGACCTTCTGATGCATAATACATCTCATCTAAAGCCTTTGCCATTTTATGTTTTTATATAAAACCTCAAATGGTTAAATCTGATTTATTGTTACCAATCAATCCTTGTCACAAAGGGAAAGGAGTTCCACAAAAAGATTTAGATGTCCTGATATGCAGTTTTTTTTCAATAAACAAATTAAACCCCACTCTACATTTTCTTCAAAGCTTCATAGAATCTCAAAAGTTAGAGATTTGTCATCTGTACCTGTTCCTAATTTTTCACTGTGAACATATTTAAATTTTAGCTTCCTATATAAGAATACACATTTTTATGTTTTCACATACACAATAAAATAATTCTTTTGGTTCATAATAACCAAGTATCCAAGTTTCAAACTGATGTCTTGTTGTAGACAGATAAAAAATTCCCAAGAAACAGCAACTGAATGTGTACAATAATTTAACTTAAACACACCCAAGCCACTATTTCCAGGGCTGCACCATTTGCTTCTCCCTGAAAATAGAAAAAAAATGGAGACTTTCAATGGAGAAATAAACAATAAAAACTTACATCAAGCTGATTAAGTGATGGATCTGGATGATTACATGGTGGCTTAGACTAACTATATATTGGGTCAAGGTTGCTAAAGGATAACTTATGCTGAGTATGTGGCAGATCAAGTTGATGGAGTGATGGCTCAGAGCAGATTGGGTCAAGGTCACTGAGTGATATCTTAAGCTGATTAACATTGCGGGTCAAGTTGTTTGACGGCTTTGAGTTATGCACGCACAGTTCATGGTGATTAATCAGTGGGTCAAAGGGCCTGTTTGGTCAGACTTGGATTGATGGGTCAACATGACTGGTTGGTAGGTCAAGGTTACTAGGTGATGGAACAGGGTGACTGATCATTAGGTCAAGGTGACTGGTGGATAAGTGACTTCGAATGGTCAAGATGACTGGTTGGCAGATCAGGATGAATGAGTGATAACTCGAGGTTAATGATGAATGGTGAAATGACCAGGTGATAGTTTAGGGCTATTGACTACTGAATGATGGTTTGGAATGACTGAATGTTGGTTCAATGTGACCGGATAATTATTTAGGGTTATTGAGTGATGGATCAGGATCCTGGATGACAACATGAGGGCTTAGGGTAACTTATGATTGGGCCAAGGTCACTTATAGATAACTGAAAATGTGGCAGATCCAGTTGACTGACTGGTGGGTCATATAGTTTCCTATAACCATCGATGGTTGAAGGGCGCCTGTTTAGATCTCAAACTGGGTGATTTCATGCTTTTACAGGGTGGAGGAACATCAAAATGTGTGACTTTACAGGGTGGAGGGACATGTGGATCAGGTGGTGTTTGAATAAAATGTGCCATGTGAAAGCATTTGTGTGGATGTGAACCTGGAATACTCTCAAACTGGGCAATTTCATGCTCTTACAGGTTGGAGGAACCTCAAAATGTGTAATTTTACAGGGTGAAGGAACATGTGGATCAGGTGGTGTTTGAACTAGACATTTCGTCTCGAAGCAGTGTATCCCCAGAACGGGACATGGTCGAAGCGTGACATACAGAGTATTTCCAGCCATATAAGTGAGTTATAAGCATTTTAAAGTTTGGCTATCCTCGTTTGACCTTGAAGGAGGGGCCCAAGGTAATTTCCATCCACATCAGAAGATTCAGAGCCCATGATTTCCTATGTGCTGGTTTACCATCCCAAACCTCTAGGACCAATAATAAGCGAGTTATAAGCACTCATAACTTTGGCTATCCTCATTTGACCTTGAAGGAGGGGTCCAAGGACAAATCAGACCTCACCAAAAGATTGCCAGCCCATGATTTCTTACAGGTTCGTTTACCATCACAATCTCTAGGACCAATAATAAGCGAGTTATAAGCACTTTTAAGTCTGGCTATCCTCATTTGACCTTGAAGAAGGGGTCCAAGGTCAAATCAGACCTCACCAACAGATTGCCAGCCCATGATTTCCTACAGGTTCGTTCACAATCCCAAACCTATAGGACCAATAATAAACAAGTTACAAGCACTTTTAAGTTTGGCTATCCTCGTTTGACCTTGAAGGAGGGGCCCAAGGTCAAATCCGTCCACATCAGAAGATTCCGAGCCCATGATTTCCTATGTGCTGGTTTACCATCCCAAACCTCTAGGATCAATAATAAATGAGTTATAAGCACTCATAACTTTGGCTATCCTCATTTGACCTTGAAGAAGGGGTCCAAGGTCAAATCAGACCTCACCAAAAGATTTCCTGCCCATGATTTCCTACAGCTTGGTTTACCATCCCAAACCTCTAGGATCAATGATAAGTGAGTTATAAGCACTTTTAACTTTGGCTATCCTCGTTTGACCTTGAAGGAGGGGACCAAGGTCAAATCCGACCACACAGAAAGATTCCCAGCCCATGATTTCCTATCTGTTGGTTTACCATCCCAAACCTCTAGGACCAACAATAAGCGCGTTATAAGCACTTTTAAGTCTGGCTATCCTCATTTGACCTTGAAGAAGGGGTCCAAGGTCAAATCAGACCTCACCAACAGATTGCCAGCCCATGATTTCCTACAGGTTCGTTCACAATCCCAAACCTATAGGACCAATAATAAACGAGTTACAAGCACTTTTAAGTTTGGCTATCCTCGTTTGACCTTGAAAGAGGGGTCCAAGGTCAAATCTGACCACACTAAAAGATTGCCAGCCCATGATTTCCTATAGGTTGGTTTATCATCCAAAACCTCTAGGACCAATAATAAGGGAGATATAAACACTTTTCATGACCGACAAAAAACGGCTGTGGTGGCCATCTTGTTTTTTAAAATGAGGCCAAAAATATGCCCAGTCAAGATTTTGTAATGAGGAACATATCCTACGAATTTGAGATCTCTGCCTATAATACCCTTTGCTCTAGAGGGCCAACAAAAGTCCTTGCTTAAAGTCGAATAAATGTCCCTGGCGGCCATCTTGTTTTTCAAAATGAGGCCAAAAATATTCCCAGGCAAGATTTTATGGTTATTAATATATCCTGTAAATTTGAGAAGGCTAGCTATAATATTTTTTGTTAGAGCGGTAACGGTGAAATCTCCCTACACACTGCAGTGGTGTCGGCGTAACGAAGCAAAATTCATAGTAGATGCTATCCGGTGGATACAATTAAATTTTTATAAGTTAATACCCTATCCAATGGACAATTGCTAATCCGGTTGGTGCAAACCAGCCTGCCAAACAACAGAAAAAGTTGTTTTATATGAGTGCATAATGCCCCCACAAGCTTACAGGTCCCACAGTGCACTCGCCAGGTGGCGCATGGTACTTCCTTCCTGTGTAGACAAACGTGATGTCATAGCATCTTTTTCATTGTCTACACTTATGAAGCCCCTAATAAGCTGATAACAGAGCCGGATGGGTGGGCCTTGCCTGTTCATTGGATAGGATATTAACTTATACCAAGAGGGTCAGAAATGCCTCAAAAGGCGGGTTGCGCAGACAGCAATAAGGTTAGTGACTGATGTAATTAAATTTAGAAACAAGAAAAGAAATTACACCAATTTCGAAAGCAACTTAGCTATGATGTAGTGGTGGCATCATTTACAGAAATCAAAACCGGTTACCGGGGCTTTGAAACGAAACAAAATTGCAAATTTAATAAGTAAATTAAATTTTTATAAGTTAATACCCTATCCAATGGACAATTGCTTTACCGGTCGGCGCGACCAGTCCCGCCAAACGTCAGAAAAAGATGTCCTGTAAAACTACCAGCAGGACCGGTCACAGAGTGTGCATTCGCCAGGTGGTGCAAGGTATATCATTTCCTGTCTGGTCATAATGACGTCATAGCATCTTTTTCGTGTCTAATCCTATTACGACCCCTAGTAAGCTGATAGCGGGGCCAGATGGGTGGGCCTTGCCTGTCCATTGGATAGGATATTAACTTATACCAAGAGGGTTAAAAATGCCTCAAAAGGCGGGTTGCGCAGACAGCAATAAGGTTAGTGACTGATGTAATTAAATTTAGAAACAAGAAAAGAAATTACACCAATTTCGAAAACAACTTAGCTATGATGTAGTGGTGGCATCATTTACAGAAATCAAAACTGGTTACCTGGGCTTTGAAACAAAACAACATTGCAAATTTAATAAGTAAATTAAATTTTTATAAGTTAATACCCTATCCAATGGACAATTGCTTTACCGGTCGGCGCGACTGGTCCCGCCAAACGTCAGAAAAAGACGTCCTGTAAAACTACCAGCAGGACCAGCATTCGCCAGGTGGTGCAAGGTATATCATTAGCGGGGCCGGATGGGTGGGCCTTGCCTGTATATTGGATAGGGTATTAACTTATAAAAATTTAATTTACTTATTAAATTTGCAATTTTATTGTGTTAATACATCCTATCCAATGGACAATTGCTGAATAACTACCGCTTGGAAGGCGGGTAAACTGTAAGGGACATACATGAACTCATAGATAAGGCCCATTTTGACCTAGGGTCAGGTGACCCGAAAGGTCAAGACAGCTAAGACTAACCGGTTAACCGGAAGTCCAAGGTTGCCCCCCTCCTTTTTCTCAGAACCTGCTCTGAGAATAGGAAGAGAGGGTTGAGTTCAGTCCCATAAGAAATAAACTTAGTCCTCCTTCCCTGCCGGTCACACCCACAATCCTGGATTACCGACCTTGAACGCCCCTCGACTTCCATATGATAATGATTTTGTTTAATTAGCGCACTGAGTTCCTCATTGTGGGGAAGATATTGCGCTTGTAAAGCAGTAGATTAGATTAGATTAGATTTTTTATATACAATTGTACAAGCTATGTACATATATACATATCTACATATTTACATATCTACATATCTCCTCATTTTTTGGCGTGGTGGTGGTGGACCTGTTGGGCAGCCACCACTGGCCCTAAATGAAAAAGCTCTGTGTCAGCCCAAGCCACATCCTTCAAATAGAATTGTGTGAAGGTGTTGTGGGATTTCCAGTGACAGGCTGACAGAATCTGCTCTAAGGAGACCCCTGACTGGAAGGCCTTAGAAGCAGCAAAGGCCCTGACATCATGGGCTTTGACCTGATGCAGTGTGAGGGCCTCCTGGTCAGAGAGCTCATAACAAAGGATCACAGTTTGTTTGATCCATGAGGAGATGGTGGCAGGTGAGATGTCTTTATCAATACCTTTTTTGAAGGAGACAAAGACCAACTCCTTGTTCTGCCTAATATCTGAGGTCCTGTCCAAGTAATAGCGAAGGGCTCTGACTGGACACAGGGACCTGTCACCCTTGAGTGAAGCCAAGCATGGATCTCACTCCTGCGTTTACAAGAACCCAGGGCCAGCAGAAAAACAGTCTTGAAGGTTAAGTGTTTCAGTGAGGCCTCTTTTAAAGGTTCAAAGGGAGGCTTAGTCAGCTGGTGTGAGACCAGGGACAGGTTCCAGGAGGGTATACCCCTCCTGCCCTTGGGCCTGTCTCTATGGAAGCTATCCAGGAGACGGGTGAGATTTTATCTTTGCTGACATTAATGGTAGAGTTGCCCAATTTGTCAGCAATGGCTGATCTGTAACCATCAATGGTACCAGGTTGCAACTTCCTGTCCTGAAACAAGTACAATAGGAAGTCAGCTATGGCTTTCAGAGGTGGTGCCCTGAAGTCCACCTGATTACTGAGGCACCACTTTGTAAAAATGGTCCACTTTGCCTCATAGACGGATCTGGTTGATCCTCTTTGAGGAGCCTCAATTCTTGCTGCCACTGCCTCAGAGAAGCCCTGTTCCTTGATTGCTGTGGCTCTAGGAGCCAGGCATGTAGGTTCAGTTTTGACAAGTTCCTGTGCAAGCTCTGGTTGAATGGTTGAGATACCTGATTGGGCAGGTTGGGCAAACACAGAGGGATCTGACCTGACATTGCCACTAGGTCCCAAAACCAGGGCATGTTGGGCCACCCTGGGGCAATCAGAATGATCGTGCTGCATGGGTAGTCCTGCAACTTCTCCACCACTTTGCCCAAGATGGCTGCTGGTGGGAAGGCATATGGGTCCAGATTTTCCCATGACAGGCTGAGTGCATCTACTGCCCATGCCTGGGGGTCCGGGACCGGTGACACAAACTGTGGCAGTTTGCTGTTGAATCTGGTGGAAAACAGGTGCACCTGTGGCTGGTGCCACCGGGAGCATATAGCTTTGAACACTTTTGGGTGAAGGGACCATTCCGTCTGGATGGTCTGGCCTAGCCTGGATAGCTTGTCTGCTATCACGTTCAGCCAGCTGGGGATGTGACGTGCCTTGAGAGTTACCTGTTTCTTGGTGCACCAGGACAGGATTCTCCACAATAGGGCACATAGGGAGCCCGACTTCATTCCCCCCCCTCTTTGTTGATATAGGCAACCACTGTTGTGTTGTCTGTGGCTATCAGGACTATGTTGTTTGAACAGAGGTCTTGGAACTCTTTTAAGGCCAGAAAGACCGCTTTTAGTTCCAAGTGATTTATGTGCAACTTGCTTTCTGGAACTGACCAGGTTCCCCTTGCAGTGCGTTGGTTTAAGTGAGTGCCCCACCCTTCTTTTGATGCGTCTGTAAATATCTGCAGAGCATGTTTTAGTGGGTGTAATGGTTGACCTGGGAGAACATTGCTTTCCTCCAGCCACCACCTTAAGTGAGGTTGGAGCGACCTGGGAATGGGTATCACCTTTTCTAGTGATTCTGGTACCCTCCAGTTGTTTTTCAAGTGCCACTGTATGGGTCTCATGTGAAGTCGACCTAGGTGGACTTGTTTTTCTGTGGCTGTCAGAAGTCCTATAAGGGACATAAACTGCTGGACCGGACACACTGGACCGGACAGGATTGACAATATCTTGCCTGTTAAGGTCTGCCAATGTTCTGGTGTGGGTCTGGCCTTGCCCCCCCTGAGGTCGAACTGGTAACCTACGAAGTTGAAGACCTGTTTTGGGTCCAGTTCTGACTTCTCCTCGTTCACCAGCCACCCTAGTTCTCGACAGAGAGCTACCAAGGTCTGTGTATGCTGGAGACAAGTTTGGTGGGACGTGGCTCTCACCAACCAGTCGTCTAGTTACTGGTGGGTTCTTATACCCCTCTGTAAGGCCATCAGTTTGACCTCTTTGGCCACCACTGTGAACTCCATAGGTGCTGTGGACAGACCAAAGGGTAGAGCTTTGAACTGGTAGGACTGACCCTGGATGTGAAAACGCATGAACTTCCTGGACTGACTGTGAATTGGTATGTGGAAGTATGCGTCCTTGAAGTCTATGGAAGTGACCCACTCCCCTACCTGAAGGGAGGTCCTTATTGTCTCTGGGGTCTCCATTTTGAACGACTCTGTGTTTAGGAAGGTGTTCAGAATGCTCAGGTCCAGGATGGGTCTCCACCGGTTGTTGGGTTTGGGAACCAAAAATAGCCGGTTGTAAAGACCCAGTGAGTTTTGGTTTGCTACCGGTTCGACTGCATTTTTGTTTGTCAGCTGATACAGTGCCTCCAGAAGGTGGGACTGTCTTTGTGGGTTGACATAGTTGCTTATGACAGTTGGTGACCTGGTTAAATTGGGTCTGAACCGGAAGGGAAGGGTGTAACCCTCTCTCAGTATTGTGACTACTTTTGGACTAGAACCCAGAGCCTCCCATTTCTCCCCAAACTGTTGTAGTCTTGCCCCTACAGGTGGATTTATGACAACAGTTGGGACATTTGTGACAGTATTTGCAGAACTCAAGTGACCTACACTGGAAACATCGTTCACATGCTTTATTTCTGTATGATTGTAACAATAATTGGGATTTACACCTTTCTTTTATGGCAACCCTGTGACAGAATGAACATTTGCAACAAAAGAGTTTACATGTAAAAATACAGTCTCGCTTTTGTTGGCCACTGGTGAAGGGTTTAAATCTTGCTTCTTGCCAGATACATGTACAGAGTTCTTCACTCCGGCTACGTTTAAAACACAGTAATTGTCATTTATGCTTCTTGAAACCCTTGGCCGGCTTTTGGGTGAAGTTTGAGGCTTTACCATGACCTTTCTGTCCAACTTGCTGGTCAATTATTTGCTTCCAGGCCGGTGTAGTGGGCTTTCAGTCTGGTTGTTGTGTTGATCTGCCATTTGAGGAAACGTATGGATGAAAACGTCTGGGTTTCCTGTGCACACTGCCAGAAGAACGCCTCTCTTCACTACGGGAAATTTCATCTTCAGCCTTGACCAGCAAACTGTCCGGAAACAGTGAGTTAAGATGAACTGGTGCTGTACGTAAGGCAGTCAAGGTATCTGGCTTTACCCCACCACGTAAAATCTCCAAATAACTATCTCGACGTGCCAGAGTGAGGTTGGCCATGCTAATAAAAACTCCCTCTGAGAGATCCTGCATTATATGCTGCATTGCTTGTGAAATTGAACGGTTGAACGTCACCAGATATTCGAGTTCTTCAACAGCTTGCTGCATTCTCTATGCTGCCTTGCCTTTTCCGGTGTCCACCCTGAGTGACTTCAACTGTGTAACCATGGAGTCCTGTACTTTTGTCAAACATCTTGACAGTCCAGCAGCCTGGTTACACATCACTGACTCTTCCCGGAACGCCCTCTCTCACCTTCTCAACGTGTCCTGGCTAAAAGTACGGGAAGCAGGGGCAGAAGGCAAACTATGTCTGGCCACTCTGGTAAAGGTACTGTTCAGTTTGGCCGGTTCCAGAGACCAGTCACATACAGTTGCAGAAGCAGAGTCCTTCTTATCTGTATGCATAGCATACCATTTTGATGACCTGGGTGTCTTCACAAACTGGTCCCATAGCAGTCCACCAGTCTCTGAGTTCCTGGAAGGATAACCTTCAGCAACAGTCACATTAAGTCTCTCAAATTTCCTGCACAGCCACTCATCTACCGGTAACCTCACGGACACTTTGCCGGCTGGTTTGGTTTGGGAACCCGCAAAAGGATTATCATCCAGGGAGGAAGATGAATGGTCGTAGTCAGGGATCTGATGCCAGCCCATGAAGGATCTGACCCCTCTGATAGTCTCCCTGTAGTTGGCATCTTTAGAGAGGTCCTGGTCAGTCGCATCTTCCGGTAAATCACCCTGGACGTGAACACTAGCTGGTGAAGCCAGTTCCCCATCCACTTCTGCCTCACTGTCAGATTCACCGGCAAACTCATCAGTTTGTACACCGGGAAGTGGCTTGTTCAACTACGTAGACTCAATGCTGGTGGGCAGAACTTCAGGACCTGCACCAGGATCCTGTGGAGGCTGGGAGGCTGTCCCTGCACCTGGAGCCTGTAAAGGCTGGGTGGCTAACTCAGCACCGGGAGCCTGTAAAGGCTGGGTGGCCACATCAGAGGTACCAGGACCCTGAACAGGGCGGGTAGCACTCCCATTCTCATCTCTCACAGCACTCGTACAGGGAACCCCCAGCAGAGGTTGGGTAGCCGTCAACTGTGAAAAAACACTGGCAGTCTGAGCAAGACCGGAGCCAGTGCTCTCAGCAAACATAACACTAGTAGAAGCACCCGGATCAAAGAAAGGGTGTTCTCTGGGCACCACAGAAGCAGTACTGACAGGTCTCACCGGCACAGCAAAGGACTGGTTAAGAAGCATAGCTTCTAGACGGGAAAACCTCTGACTCCACTTGTCATCAAGGGACTTGAAATAACCTGAAGTGGGCTTACTGCTGTATTTACGTTTGCTGGATCTTGGAGAGCCATCAGAACGCTTCTTCTTCTGCTTGGGGGTAGATTCAACTGAAAACGGCTTGTCAGTACTAACCCGTCCCAACAGAGTTACATCTGAAGGGTCCACAAGAGTGGGGGTCGCATCACTGCTAGCTTCAGATTTCTTCTGCTCTCCACGTTCTTTTCTTGCCTTGTAAGTTGGGGTGGCCAGTTGAATAATCTGAGAAGGCGTAAATGCCTTACATATCTGGCAATCTTGTTTCTTGACACAGGGGTCGTCTCCCACCCCCTTCTCACGACAACGCGCGCATTTCTTGTGGTTGTCAAATAGGGCCATAACGTGCCCGCAAGAACCTCGTTTCTGTCCAGGAGATGACATGATGATCAGAAAACTAGTAGAAATAATTCGTACTACTTGAATTAAAATAAAATGGAAGAGTTCGTTGTAAAACTTCAAAAATGTATCTCTGTTGAAAAACGGCTGCACACTCTTTCGCGCCAAACGAAAAAGATGTTATGACGTCATTATGACCAGACAGGAAATGATATACCTTGCGCCACCTGGGGAATCACACACGTTTTTTTGCATGCAAAAATTAATTTCTCCTCAATATAAGGTAAAAATGTGACATATTTTATAAAATATGCATTTTTTGTCGTTTTGATGAAGTATCAGCCATTAGAAATCCTAAATAATAATGTCCTCAAAAACCGGTTCCCAAATATTCTTTGCGGATTTCGTTTTTTCTACAGCATTTTTGAGTTAGAGTCCAGAAATGTAAATGTTGACGGACAGACAAACGAACAGACAGAATTACAATAATTTCGAAAGCAACTTAGCTATGATGGTTATCTACCTCCCTGTCAAGTTTGAATTTGATTAGTCAAAGCATTTTCGAGTTAGAGTCCAGAAACAGAAATGTTGATGGACAGACAAACGGACAAACGAACTGACGAAATTACACCAATTTCGACAGCAACTTAGCTATGATGGTGATCTATCTCCCTGTCACATTTGAATTTGATTGGACAAATCGTTTCCGAGTTAGAGTCCGGAATCGTAAATGTTGACGGACAGACAAACGGACAAAAAACAGACAAACGAACAAATGGAATGACACCAATTTTGCAAGGAATCTAGCTATGATGGTGGTCTATGTCCCTGTCAAGTTTGAATTCGATTAGACAAAGCTTTTTCGAGTTAGAGTCCGGAAACAAAAATGTTGATAGACAAACAGACAAAAAAACAGACTAACAAATGGACAGAATTACACCAATTTCGAAAGCAACTTAGCTATGATGGTGATCTATCCCCCTGTCAAGTTTGACTTCGATTGGATAAAGCGTTTTTGAGTTAGAGTCCAGAAACAAAAATGTTGACGGACAGACAGACGCCGGACACCTCAATCTAATAGGCAGGTTGATTACACGCACCCCGCCTAAAAAATTTAATTTACTTATTAAATTTGCAATTTTATTGCGTTAATACATCCTATCCAATGGACAATTGCTGAATAACTACCGCTTGGTAGGCAGGTAAGTTACTAGGGACTTTATGTGAACTCACAAAACAAAACAACTAGAAAAAGTTTTTTGCTGACAAAAACGAAGCAGCCCTGATGAAAAAGTGCGAAGTCATCCGTAAAAGATGTCAACATATGCATCATAAGCAATAGAAACTGTGAACTTTGTTGCATTGTGTACATTACTATATTTAAGAAATTAAAGAATGACCACAGCTTGGCAGAAGCAAAATTGTAGGTGTGAAATTTACTTCTCGAAAGAATGTATGTTGAACATTTTATATTGTAAAAACATGTGTCATAATAAATGGCAAACCAAGAAGCAAATGCATAGGGGTTGTGTTCATGACTAAAGGAAAGTTCTTGGTAACATGTTGGTATTTATGTTCAGAAAATCCAAGTGAGGGGAGTAGTATATGTTGGGTTAACATTTGGGCCAATATTAGGGTTAACATTTGGACCATTATTAGAACTGGCCTTTTCCTGCACCACATCGAAAATGGCCCAAAAGTTAACCCAACCTTTAACCAAAAAATGTTATCAGAAACCAGTTAAGTTGGCATTGAGACTCCAGGAATTGTTTTTTATTAGACAATAAATTTTTGGAATATAGAGAATATTTAGTTTTTGCATAATGAATGCACCACATCGAAAATGGCCCAAAAGTTAACTCAACCTTTAACCAAAAATTTATCAGCAACCATTTAAGTTAGCATTGAGACTCCAGGAATTGTTTTTTACTAGACAATAAAAATTTTTTTTAAAAATATAGAGAATATTTATTTCTTGGATAAAGACTGCAAGAAAAACATTTTAACTCTTTGAGTACTAGCTGTGAAAAAAATCAAGGTTACCAGACCATTTTTTAAAAAGCCTGTTCAGGAACCAGTCTGTATTTTTATTTTATTGTGAACTATGCAGCAATATGATGGATATTAAATAAAATATTATATATTTGCAAAGGTATTTGGTTGGAAAACAGACATGTTGGGTACGTTCTTTGTAAAATATGTAGCCAGTTAGTTTGCAAACAAGATCGTGGATATTATAAAATATATATTTCGATAGAAACTCGTTTTGTTATTAAAAGTTTGAGAAATTCCCCCTCGCCTCGAGCATGCGCACACGAATCCCGGAACTCGTGTCTTCAGTTTAAAATATTTCATTGTTTACTCTTGGTAGGGCAGCATCGTGTACTACGTAGCAAATATGTAGATGGATATTAAATAAAATAATATATATTTGGTTGGAAAACGACGACATACATGTTGGGTGCGTTCTTTGTTTAATTTGTGGCCAGTTAGTTTGTAGAAAGATCGTGGACTGCTTGTAGTTTACAATATTTTCATATTTGGAAGGGTATCGTGAACTAGCAATGTACTAGATGGATATTAAATAAAATATATTTTATTTGGAAACTACGTTCTTTGTTTAATTCTTTGTAAAATATGTAGCCAGTTAGTTTGCAAAAAGATCGTGGATATTATAAAATATATATTTCGATAGAAACTCGTTTGTTATTAAAAGTTTGAGAAAAACCCCCTCGCCTCGAGCATGCGCACATGAATCTCGGAACTCGTGTCTTCAGTTTAAAATATTTCATTGTTTACTCTTGGTAGGCCAGCATCGTGAACTACGTAGCAAATATGTAGATGGATATTAAATAAAATAATATATATTTGGTTGGAAAACGACGACAGACATGTTGGGTACGTTCTTTGTAAAATATGTGGCCAGTTAGTTTGTAAATAGATCTGCCTTGGTTTGCAAAATATATATTTTGATTAGGAAACTCGTTTTGTTATGATACTTTTGAGAAAATCCCCCTCGCCTCGAGCATGCACACACGAATCCCGGAACTCGTGTCTTCAGTTTAAAATATTTCATTGTTTACTCTTGGTAGGCCAGCATCGTGAACTACGTAGCAAATATGTAGATGGATATTAAATAAAATAATATATATTTGGTTGGAAAACGACGACAGACATGTTGGGTGCGTTCTTTGTAAAATATGTGGCCATTTAGTTTGCAAACAAGATCGTGGACCTGCTTTTGTTTACTCTTGGTAGGGCAGCATCGTGAACTACGTAGCAAATATGTAGATGGATATTAAATAAAATAATATATATTTGGTTGGAAAACGACGACAGACATGTTGGGTGCGTTCTTTGTTTAATTTGTGGTGAAATATGTAGCCAGTTAGTTTGTAAGAGATCGTGGACTTGCTTTGTAGTTTGCAACATATTTGTTTACTCTTTGGAAGGGCAGCATCGTGAACTACGCAGCAATGTACAGTAGATGGATATTAAATAAAGTATTTTATTTTGCAAAGGTATTTGGAAACAACGATGGTGGGTTCAATTCTTTGTAAAATATGTAGCCAGTTAGTTTGTAGAAAGATCGTGGATTGCTTGTAGTTTGAAATATTTTTCATATTTGTTTACTCTTTGGAAGGGTATCATGAACAAGCAATGTACAGTAGATGGATATTAAATAAAATATATTTTATTTTGCAAAGGTATTTGGAAACGACGGTAGTGGGTTCAATTCTTTGTAAAAATATGTAGCCAGTTAGTTTGAAGAGTTAATTGAATCAATATCACTTGGCAATTTTGAATACATCACATGCATGTGTTTGGTAAGTGTCTTCTTTATAATATATGTGGGTAGAATGTATATAAAAGATAATAGTTATAATGTAAATACTAGATATATCTGCTGCATAATTAAATATAAATTTTCATTTTCTGTTATATAAAATGTTTGTCTTAGATGTATTTTTGATGCATTGGTGAAAGATCAAAATTTCTATGCTTGTTTTTTTTATATTCCTTAGCATCTATTTGTATTGTTTCACCTATTCTAACCACAATAATATTGTGTGTAATTATCTTAATCAAAACAATTTGCTTTGTATGGAGGTGTAATTGTTTTTTTTCTTTTGTCTTGTTATAGACAAACAAATTGACATTGTTTTTTTTTGTTGTGCTTTTGGACAATTGGATTGTTTATAGAAGAAAATACACAATGCCTTTGCATTATATATAAATGTACTGGGAATAGAGGGGAAAATATCAGTTTCAATTTGTCATAGGAAGGTAGAAGGTTGGTGGTGAAAATTTTGAAATGTATTTTTTTATTTTAATAACCTGATAGAATATAGGTTTGTTATAAAACATTTAATTAGAAAGGGAAATATATTTTACATTTTCTATAGTCTGTTTTAAAAAGGGTGGCAATAGCAAAGTTAACATTGATTGCAAATTGATCTTACATTCCATTTCCATTGAAATATCATTGATCAATATTTCTAGACCTTGTCTGTGTGTGTTATTGTGTAGTTTGTGTTCTGATGTCTAGTGGGAACCTCCTGTTGAGCACAGCATTTGACTTCCATTCAAATATCACTTTTGATCAATATTTACAAGACTGACTGTTTTTCATGTTTGTGTGTATTGTGTTTCTTTTTTGTGTTCAGCTGTCAACTGTTTGTTTTTTTTCTTCCGGGTGAGCACAGCTGTTGACCATTGGAGGTCCTTCTTTTTTCGTTCATTGATGAATTCTCCCACATTTACAGACATGAAGAGATTATAATAATAGAGAAGTTTTTTTGTTTATTTGTAATCACTTTTAGATGAAAGAATTTTTTTAAAAAACTATTGTAGATTCACATGTTTTGTGATATACTATTTTGAAACTACTGTTAAAAAATTAATAATGAAACGTACTAGTTTGATGAATCTTGGAGATGTAGGATCTAGAAAATATGAGTAAATGTGAACATCTTTATCATTCAGACTTAGTAATTATTAGTAAGTTTTAGATCACAGTTTCCTTATATAATGTTCCCTGGTGTGACCTACTCTTGTAAATGTGGAAACCCTAACAGGTTGAAAGGTAGATCACTATTACAAATGCACAAAGATATATGTGTTTTAGACATGTGTGTTTTTTGTTTTTAGGTTCATGCAGTGTCTGAATGATGTATGTCTCTAGTCTTCTGCAACCAAATATACAGCACAGTTTCTCTGAGCTGTCCAAAAGTTGACATCATGGATTGTGAACAGTGAGTTTTTGTTTTTTTATGTTGTGTTTGGCGTCGTTCGTTCGTTCAGTTTCGAAGATCTTGGGTTTTTGCCTTTGTTATGTTTCGTTTGTGTTTTTGCATCGTCCGTCTGGTCATTTTCGTTTTTCCTTCCTGTTGTGCGAGTTTTATCACAGAGAGATAGAGATTAAATACTATAAAAAGTAATAATATTCTTTGCCTTAGAAAAGGAAAAAAAACACATGTTTGACACCCAATCACCATTTTTATTTTATGTACAATATTTAAAACAATTTAACACACAAGATTTATTTTAAAATTCTTAACACTTGTAGAGTTAATGCAAGTACAATAGTTTAATAGTATGCTTATAATTAATAGATTTTTCATTTTTTAATATTTGAACAATTTGTTATACAAAGTAACATTATTGTACACACAAGCAAAATTATAACTATGTTTACTTTATACACAATATATAACTTACATCATTACACACAGAATATGCTTTGAACTACCACCATATGAAAATTTAATTTTTTCAATTGTAACAACATGCTTTTACATTTTTTATTAATTTAACAGTCTATGATACCTACAAACACAGCATGTTTGAATTATCATGGCTATGAAAAAAAAAACTTCTATTTTTGTAACAAGAGCATTATAGTTACAGCTTCTCTGTCTTTTTTATATTAGACAATGATTAGAACCCACACAGTATTCTTTGAACTATGACCATGAAATATATGCAATTGTAACAACATTTTGTTAATACATAATAATAATGCAGTTATTAATACATGACAAAGGTTTGTAAAACACCAAGAAACACTTATTAATTTATAACTATGCATATTTCTTTATTTTATACACAATATAACTTACATTATTACATACACAATATGCTTTGAACAACACAGCATGTTTGAATTATCATGACTATAAAAAAACAAACTTCTATTTTTTGTAACAATACATAATAATAATGCAGTTATTAATACATGACAAAGGTTTGTAAAACACCAAGAAACACTTTATTAATTTATAACTATGCATATTTATTTTATACACAATATAACTTACATCATTACATACACAATATGCTTTGAACTACCACCATAACAAAATTTAATTTTTTGCAGTTGTAACAACAAAACACAGCATGTTTGAGTTATCATAAAAAACAAACTTCTATTTTTATAACAAGAGCATTTATATTTATTTGCTCTTTTTATATTATACACAATGATTATAACCCACACTGAACTACCACCATAAAGTATGCATACATAATAATAATGACAATTATTATTACATGACAAAGCTTCGTAAAACGCCAAGAAACACTTATTTCCTGTCATCTATGTTTGTTAAGCTAACATTATCTGAAGTTTTACTGCCCTTTTTTTCCGATAAAACTGAATTGTGTTTCCTTTCATCCTTACTTCGTAACCAATAAATAGCCCAATGAAAAAAAGAGGAATAAGTAATAAGAGGTATGGCCAATCCACCCTTCTTAACTTGTAATGATGTTCTCCCTGCACAATATTTTCAAGATTTTGGTGACCCGGACAGTCCGAATCGAGCCAAACGTGTTCAGGTTTATCGATTGTAATATTACACAGATGCGTGCTGTTTCTGATAACAATCATTTCCAGGATAGGCCATGACCTAAAATTCGGTAATTCTGTTATGCCTGTATTAATTAAGTCTAAGAATATTGCTGTATTTTTACCATCCTCATTAAAGAAAGGTAGCGTATCAATATTTTTACACAAGATAATTCCAACAGCGTTAGTACACCAACAAACTGGTGGATTACCGCACTTACTGGTAAATGCGGATACTACAAAGCAAGACCACAAGAGTACCGTTGAAAACATGGTTTTGATAAGTATTTCTTTGTACAGTGAAAATTAGCCTTGTCACATAGTTCATATAAAGAAAAGAATATTTACTGCAAACTATCAATTAACTGACGTGAAATTTGTCGGGTTAAGAAATCTTCTGAAACTTTTTTACTTATGTCTAAACCAAATTTCCTTTTACAAAACTCTTTGACCATTTTGTCATTTTTACTGTAACCCTCATGGTTGTACGTATTCATGATGTTATTGTACGACATACCTTTACACCTATTTGAGATGAAGTAGATACAATGTTGACCACATGCGGTAGAGAAAAGGTGTTGTACTCTTCTGCTGTTGTAGCTATACTGGTCTACCATTTCGAGGAATTTTACAATGTATTTATTAGTTGGTTCTCCCCCATAACTATCAAAATATTCTATTGGTTCCTTTACTGATGGTAAATAAATAGCAGTCCAATGCGTTCCTGGTTTGGTGTATACATCTGTGTTGACTACAACAGCAAACGGAATTCGATCTATTTTTGTTGGTAGTTTATCACATGGTAATGTGCCGATGTATGCATTCTTTGTAATATTGTTCGTACTTAACACTTGAGTAATTTGCTGAGTGTCCATTGCTTTTATACCTCGGTTGCAGGATTCATTTCCGAATCTATCTCAATCATGTCCTGATATTTAAAATATGCAACTAAAGTGACAGCAGTAGTGCAGGTTTCTGACAGTTTTATTTCAACCCCGGCCTCTCCGTTTTTGATCAGCGTCATCTCACCCGGGACTGAATTGGTCTCCAAGTCAAAGGCATAAATGGTGTGACCATTTTTATAATTTTCAGTTGTAACACCCATTGAATTATTCGAGTATACGGTATCTGTCCCTTGAAACAGTGAAAGGTACCCCATAAGGTATTTGCCAGAAGAGAAATCCATCTCCAACTCCTCGAATGGAACGGCTTTCCCATTGACTCTCAGTACTATACTCCGCACATTGAAGTGTTGAAAATTGAAAGGGTTTTGTTTTATATTTCCATTAAAGGCGGAAGAGTTCACCATCCCAAGAACAATTCTTGTTGGTAGTTGACCATCGCATAGATTTCGCTCGGACATATCATCTCGATTGGCCCCTTTGGTAAAATATTTCATCTCAACTCTTTTTATGGGATACTTTATCCGGTCCGACTGTAGATTTTTTAAGTGAGCGGCTCTTATGGACGGTATAATTGTGTCATGTTTCACAAAGAAAGAAGCACTTTCAATTTCTAAAACGTATTCATTGTTCTCTGTTGCAGCCATCAGAAAGAATTTCGGTGAGTGTCTGTGCAATTTCACTTTAACCGAGCACTGTCCCATCAGGTATCTTGCTTGGTTAAAGAAATCGGCATGTATTCTTCCAATTAATTCGAATGATTTTCCAAATTTTGTTTTGTTAAATCTTGTAACTGCAGATGGATTCACATTGCTCGTGTCTGCAAGGGCTACTGGTGCTATCGCCTCTAAGTCCTTTGTTTCCGGAAAGTATAATGACATTGCCAGAAATTCATTCTTAACATCCTTGGTATATGAGAGTAACGTTTCCAGAAAAGCTCGGTACGGATACATCGTGTCATTTGAGGAAACTAATCTTCCTCCGAGATAAACCTCTACTTGTTTGAACATTGCTGCAATTAGATAGTTGACAGGAAATACAATGGATCGATCTGGTACTGTGGGATCGTTGTCGGCTACTTTCCTTCTAAGGACTCCACCATCTGCGGGTAGTATTTTACATTTTAGGTGCAACAATGACTGGCTAAAATCTAAATATTCACTCTCATCGGCTTTAATTTTGAAATGCAGATCACTCCCTTTGTCTAAAGTGCTTACAGGTTTGTGCTCGACGTATCTCGATGCCTCAGTAGAAATATGCGTGCTCGGTACAGTGAAGAGCTCTAGATTAGACATCGCACTCTCGCAGGACTGTGGGTGAATAGCCATATTTCTTTATAGTACAAGATTTAACTTTCTTCTTTTCCCACTGGTTTGCGGAGAGCTCTTTTTACGCTTCTTAGATCTACCCGTCACAGGAGTGTTTCCCACAAATTCTGAGATGCGATTCTTCCCGGTGTCTAATAGGGCTTGTTTTACTCCTTTCTTGTTTATTATGACGTCTGATAACACCTCTTTTCCGGAACGGACAACTGCTGGTAATACTTTTTTCTTTAGAATTGGCAGTGCTCGTTTGAATAAACCGGATAATATTTGACCTAGACCACTACCTCGTTGAATTGGAGATCCAACAAAAACTGGAATATTTCCCCCGGATTGACAGTAATGGTGTTCTATTCCTTTTGTGTTTGGATAGTATTTGATGATTCTCATCTTGATGTCATGAGGAAAATTCTTAGTCCTTTACATTAAGAAACTGTCACTTTTCAAAACATCACACGGTCCATTTAAAACTTCACCCACTCACTCTTTCTCGGACTTCTTCGCGGTAGTTGTATGTATGCCTTAGGAACACCAATATCCACCAACGTATCCACAAAATCCTCTGCTCCCACCGGTATATCTTTAGCAGATGTAATGGTTAAACTGTTTGTTACAAACCGAAGTAACTGAATAAGATTACTGTCTTGTATTGTGTCACCCTCGATTACAATTTCCAGGTTATCCGTCCATGATAAGATACCTCGCGAGTCTTTCATATATTTTAAAATTAAATTAACCACAGGTTTTGTTCTCAGGGGAAATTGGTTTAATATGATATCTTCAGATGGAGCTTCTACTTCTACGTCTTTTTTAATCTGTACAAGTTGTGGTTCTGGAAGGGGTCTCTTGGTCAATTTCTTTTTCTGATTATAAAGCTTAATTTTCACGTCTGGAGGAAGAGTTTTGTCATTAAGTATGTCACCAGTTTTTTTGGGAGGAAGTTCTTTCTCCTGTGGGTTAAAGTTACACTTGTTAAATACTTCCAGTGGAACAATTACAGCCTCTTTATAATTCATTTCCCACCTCCAAATAGTGAACCCAGCACAGACAATGCCATCGGTAATATACTCGTCAAGAATCCCCCTTCCTGTTTCAGAATTTGTTTTCTTTTCTTAAATGAACACCTTTTGTTTGTGAGATCTTTGAGGTGTCTTTTTATTTTCTTTAACTTTCCAATTTTAGAGGGTGAAATTCTCACACGACCATTTACTATGTTTAACAAGCACTCTGATATAGCATCAATTTCTTGTTTTGTGGCTACATCTAAAAGTGCCTTCCTTCTTTTCACATCTTTTGAATTTGCTAGTAATGTGAGATAATCTCTTCTCTTTAGTGCAGATCCCATATTATCTTTTTGTCTCTTTCTTCCATACTATTATTAACTGTTGTTTGAATCTGTCACACGGATAATTTTTTATGCTTTGTTAGGCACAAAAACTCTCTGGAAATTTTTACCAAACAAATCTGTTCTAAAACGAGCATCCTCTGGTGTGCTGACTTTTCCATCTATAAATAAATAAGTATAAGGTCTCCTCGTTGCATTTTTAAATATGTCTAAAAATATGCCCGACTTGTGTGGATAAATTTTTCTAGCTAGGGAATAAGCCAATGTGTAATCTAGGGGATTGTTAAATAAGATAAGGTATGAGGCATTCCTATAGATGGTTTTTCTGTGTTTTCCCTCACAAAATAGATTTTGAAATATCACAATGGTGCTGATATTCTCGTGGTGACATTTTTTGGTGAACAAATCCGCTATTTCTTGAGAATCACAGATGTCGGATTGAGAATCGTCGAAGATAAATACACCATGTTGTTTCTGTTTTGTGAAACCAGTCAAGTCATCCGGTATCCCTTCCACAAGAGTAATTTTGTCACCGTATAATTTTTTAATTTTTTCTAATGCTTCCATTTTCTGGCCATATGACCAAACAATATAGTCAAATGGAGTATCCACTATTGTATTCCAAGACTCCAATAGCTTGAGCACAAACTGAGTTTTCCCGCACATGCTTGGACCAGCTACAACTGCAGAAAACGGTGTCCTTAGACGCGCATCAAAAACTTCAAAACTCATTGTTTTTTGTGTATGAACAAATTACACAGACCCACACAAAATGGTGAAGGTGGGTGGTACGTCTCATTAGTCTTTTATCTTTACTCTTACCAACTCATTGTCATAAAACCCACCTTTAATAATGTCCTGTTTTTGGTCCATTACTCTATATGTCACAGGTTTGGTATTAAGTCTGTCCGCTATAATGAAAACTTCTTTTGTAAATCTTGGAAGATATTTTTTAGTGAAAGGATTGTCTAAATGTAACAGTCTCACAAAGTCTCCTATCTTGTACTTATGTCTGCGCTGACGTTTATCAATTTCATCTTTGTATTGATGATTCCAAATTCTGCTCTCATTCCTCTTTGTGACACGATTTGGTGACGTTCCAATGGATGAATGTTTACTGTTGTTGTAGCTTTGTACAATATCTTGTAAGATAGAGGTGTAATTCAATTTCCCAGTTTTGCTGAAATACTTCCACATTTTTGATTTTAATGTCCGGTTGAATCTTTCACAAATGGCTGCTTTGAAGTCAGACGCAGAGGAGTAATGTGTGATACCTTTAGATTTGAAGTAATCCTGTACAGTTTTGTTGTAAAACTCACTGCCTAAGTCGGTATGTACTTTCTGTGGCACACTCTCTTTGTGAATTAGTTCAAAGGCATTTTTCACCGATATTCCGGTTTTATTTTTGATAGGTACTGCCCATGCCTTTCTCGAAAAAATGTCAATGTTAGTGAGAATAAATTTATTTCCTTTATTTTCTCTAGACAGGGCACTGACATCTACAAGATCGGCTTGATGTATAGCATCAATACCATGTGCAATAGTCTTCCTGTATTTCTTACGTTTTCTGGTTGGTTTGTGTAGTGTATAAACGTCTTCCCCAGCTAAGAAATCTTGAACCATGGAGAGTGTTATATTTCTGTTTTTCCTCTTTGCTGCTTTATAAAGTTTGTAGCTGTTTGAAAATGAACTTGGTTTCTTGACATCGTAATACAATTTCTTCAGTAAAATGTCTGTTTTGCTGCTCATTCTTTTTTGTATCTAAATCTTAGGACAAATGGACAACACCCTTTCTTTCCTACCTCTGAATGGTCAGTTTGGTCTTTCTCCCTTTTTTCAGTTTCACAACAGGTGATGATAACAGTATTATTAGTTATGTTGAATTTCATGGTTTTCTAACTTCTGTCCTAAAAAGAACACCGGGAGGAAACCTATTATCTTTAATGCTTTTCTTTTTTCACACGGGCTTTTTTCTTCCACCTTCTCCACTCAAGATGTTTTTTTGTTGTTCACAGGATCTTCCACGGGTTTCCTCTTTCGTTGCTCTCGTTTAACCTTCTCGTTTAAGTATTTCTTGTGACAAGAGTTACATCTAGTCTCCGAGTAAGTGAAGTATTTTTCATCGTGGAATGGTCGCTTGCAGCGTTTACATTCCCTGAAGCAATTACTTTTACAGTCGTGACAGTAGGTTTTCCCTTTCACCAAAACCTTGTCCTTGGAACAGTATGAACAACACTGTATCTGTTCACATGAAACATCTGATTCATCATTCGAAGAAATCTCCATTGTTGGGCTATGTTTGTAAGGCATGTTCAGTCTTGACACACGGACATATTATTGTTAACTAGCAATGTTTTTACACCTAATTCTGCATCAGAGTTTTTTTACTCTTACTAGGTAATGCCTTCCATTTTCTTCTGAAAAAATGTTGCAGTAGTCTTCGTACGCTTTTTGTAAACAGTTCAGGTAATCTTCAAAATTTTCCATGTTGCTCTGTCCTTTTCTGTCCGTGATTCTTTTCAAGCATGTTGCAACATTTGTATCGATGTAAACTAGCCTATTGCAACTGGGGTAGAGTGTCTGTTATATTTTGTTGAATGATATCTGACAAGTAATCGTATTGAAAGTCGTTCAGGTAACCCATTTCGTATTGCGTATTTAATTTTTTCGAAGAGATAAGTTTTTCCAGCACCCATAAGTCCCTCTATGGTTGCCAGTTTCATCTTGATGATTTTCTTAACAGTCTTTCAACTTTTCTCACAAGAACTTCATCCTCATCGATGTTAGTCAATTTCTCGGCGCTGTCACTTCCATTTTGTTCTACAAAAATGCAATAATACTCATCGTACTCCTTTTGGAGACAATGCAGATAGTCCCGTAATTCTATCATGGTGCTTTCTTCTTTTCGTTGTAATATCCGTTCCAAACATCTTTCAACATCTGTGACTACGTACACCAACTTGTTACAACCTAACCCACAGTCTTTGTTGAGTGTTTCCCCAATTTTTTCGTGTACCCGATCTGTAAGATAATCATGTTGAAAGTCTGACAGGTATCCTCTTTCATATTGAGCGTTTATGAAAATAACTGTGCTGTACAAGTTTCTCTCGGATATGAGGTAATCTATGTCACTGGTTTTGTGTAGGCTTTCTGAGTATAACTTTCCTAAGACATTCAAGAAGTAGTGTTGACAAAGTGCAGCATTTTTCACTGGGTCACTGTAATATTCCCTCAATGGATTGTACCGTAAATATTTTTTAAATTTCTCCACTGGTTCCTCTACAAACCCAATTTTTTTATTGTGTGCAAAATTTTCTTTTAACAAATTAAAGAGATAACTTTTTCCAGCACCCATGATCCCATCAATGCTAAGTAACTTCATTATTCTGACTCAATATCGCTGCTTTCAGGTGTGGTATTGTAAGGTGAGTCACAACCGTCTTCCATTTCATCGGGTGTCTCACACTTTTTTTTCTGTTTCTTTCCATCATATTTTTTTAAAATATCTAACAACGAAGGTAAAATTTTCTTCAGCTTTTTCAACTCAGGATAGTTAAAAGTCACATTTTTTCTCGAGAACTGATCAGAAAAGTGGCAGTACAGTTTCCCTTTGAATTTAGTGACCGAGGCCCTTTTACGAGCATTTATTTTGAAAGTTTTTGCTTTGAATCCCATCTTGCTATTCGATAATCTCCGTAGGCTAAGGAATTAATACCGTCGTCTAGTATATATCTTTTGTCATCAAATGCGCTGAGGGCTATTTTTTCTGTATCCACTGTGTAGAGTTTGTGTTTGAAACTTCGTATTGCAGAAAAGTGAACAGTCTTTGGTTGATTTTTTCTCAAAGTATGTAGGTAGTCTGCATGTACCAGTTCATTAGCAGCTGCCTTTGGTACTCCTTTAGCTCTATGTATGGTGTCACAGGAACATAATATGGAATATTGTTTTGATTTTAAACCCACAAACTCTCTTAGTTCTTTGGATGAGTATTCAAATTTAAAATAACCTTTTTTTCTTGAGTTTTTAGTGTGGTACAGTGGATGTGTGGCTGGAAAATTGGAAAAATCGAAGTACTTAGAGTTAACTCTGTATATATCGTTTGGTGTAGGAACTAATTCATCTTTTGCAACAATTTTTAACAAGAACGAATCCGTATCACTGTATAGCGGGTGTACCGTATACCACATACCAAAAATTTTTGGCAGAAATAGATACAGAAATTGATACATGACTTTCTTTGCTAATTCTAAAACTGTGAATCCAATGAAAATTGGTTTGTCCAATTTAACTGTATGGTTTTTCAGTTCCACTGCTGCAATTTTAGGGTCGAGTAACTCCACCCTTTGAAATGTAGGTTTGTTTGACAATTTCAGAAGTTTTTCAGAAGAATTCACTAGTCTGACTTTTCTTCTTTTGAATACATTTTCTATGGTTTTTCCATAAAGAGCATTGTTTGCCATTTTTAGATTGTTGTTCTCAAATTCTGTGTTGGCCGCCTTTCTTCTTTCAATATTGATCTCAATAAATGACTTCATGAATGCTCTCTGTTCAAACCTGAGAACTCTGTGAATTTTTGTCAGTTTAAGTCCAAGCTTTAAGTACAGTTTAAGTAGTTCAAAATGTATTACATAGTTTTTCTTGTCCTCTAATGTTTGAACTAACTTTTCTGCATTGCTGAATAAGTTTTTCATATCACTCGATCTTTGGATATTTTGGTTGTAAGGACTGAGTTCATCGTATTTTATTTTCTTCTTTATCGGCGCCAGTGGAAAATCCGAATGTTTTACATGTAAATTCTCTGGGTATACCAAGTCAACCTCTAAAATGTACCCTAGGTTAGTATTTGACCCCGTGTTTTCTATGTCAAAGTTTGAAATTTCATTCTTTTCTAACCACCTAAATTTACCAACCGGTAGTTTTTTTGACAAACAGTAGGCATATAATGAATTGCAGTCAAACATGTGAAGGTAAGTTAACGGTTCTGTTTCGTTGTAGTCTGGTAAAGTTGTATAGTTCGCTTTTGCATACCTTGTGTATTGACCAGAGATGCCACCTCTAATAGCTTTCTGTATGAATTCATACTGTTCAAGATCAGTGATCAGTTCGAGCTTTACTTTGGTTTGAAGCAACATTGCATCGAATGAGAAACTTGGTAGGCTTAAATATTTTGCAACGTCTAACCCGTACAGTTTATAGTTTATTGCTCTGAAATTTTCAAAAACATCCGCCAGTAAGGTCACATCTAATTTCAGGTAGGCCTCTAAGTATTCCCCTAAATTTGAACATTTTAAAAGCGTAAACATTGACTGTGCATGTTGATACTGTTCAGGGGTGATGGTCTTTTTTGTAAGAGAGCTGTAAAAGTGTTCTCGTTTTGGTAGTTTGCATTCATTCAGAACATCGATCCCCGTGAGATACTCATAAGGGAAGAAACCTTTTTTGAGCAATTTTAAAAATGTAGATTCTTCAGGATATAATTGTCTAGTGTGTTTGAATAATTTATCCTTACTTTCTTGTCCACTTCTCAGGATGTCCGTCAGGTTTGATAAACTGTTAGGTAAATGAGCATAGGTGTCAATGAATTGGAAATTTTGAAAAGAGATACACGCAAATGTCTCGCTTGTTCTTGGAATAATTTTTAATTGGTTTTCACTGTTTTGGCACAATTCTCTTATCAACAATTTGAAGTCATACTTTGATCCATTATGGAGAAATACTGGAATTTTTGGCTCATTGGAAATTGAGGAGTATTTCAGGTTGCACCTATTACAGGCTATACCGAGTACATTCCCAAAAGGGTGTTCTTCAGTCACCTTAGGGCTTTGCAGGTGGTTGTGATCCCTACATTTTTTGTCACCGTTAAAAGCTGAATCACATATATAGCAATGGGTAGCCTTTTTCAACATTTGCCAAGTTTTTCCAGTGTTGGTCATGGGGTATCTACATTCGTTCAAAATTACATTGATACGACTTTGCTCCTCCATCAACATCTCAATCGCTTTTTTGGCACAATTTTCTCCTGTGTAACACCTTACAGGACCGTTGAACTTATTATTCACATGACATACGCGTTTCATGCCAACGCTTAACTGTTTATGCTGGGTATTAAATCTAGTTTTTCCACTGACTCTTTTATCGGTCACTCTGCTCTGATAAGTCTCAAAATCCATGTATATTACAAAGGGTGCCATGAATTTTTTTTCATAGTTTCTAAATTGTAACAGGTCCTCACCAGATCCTGGAATTGGTACTTGTCCTTTAGGTTTAACCATATTTATACTGCAAGAGTTTTCATGTTCTTTCAGAGCTTGCTCTGAATACTTTTTTGTCAAACAGGTTTTGCAGTAATAACCTTTTCTCCTGTTTGAACAACGAAAACTACACAGAAATCTGGAAAGACTCCTTATTGTGTAATAATGTCCTTTGTATAACAATATATTTACGTGATGTTTCTTGTTTTCTTCAGAACTTATGTGTAGCACCCCCGGTTCATGAGATACCGGGTTAATGTCATAACAGTTTATAGAAACATCATTTCGTTCTTCAAACAGTTGGATATTATCCAATGTCATGGGTAGTGAAATTTCATTTGTGTTAAAATTTTCCACCAAGGTTTTATATTGACCCGTACGACTCGCATGCGTTGCCTTTGGTTGGATACCTGCTGCTACTGCGTACAGAAAGCATTGGTTTTCTGGGGAAGATAAGTCGAGTAAACAGTGTTTGTTTTTCAGAAATTTTGGAAGGTTTCCTTGTTTACACCCACCAAAAATTGGGGCGTACTTCACTATTTTCAATTCAAGACTATAAATCTTGACTAGGTTCCAATTACTTCCATGGTGAAGAAATGTTTCTAATCTAGATGCTACCTCTTTAGTTAATTCGGATATAATCCTTTTGATATGTACCTTCGAAAGAATTCCCTTTGTTTCCGATGTAAAGTACGGTTTGATGTAAACAAAATCATCTTCTGTTTGTCTGTACTTTTTAAGTTTTACCCTCAGAGACAGTTGTATCTTTAAACTCTTCAATTTACGCAATGCTTTTTTAATTTTATTTTTGACCATCGGGTAAGATTTTGATAGATACATTTCCACATCCATTTTCTTGTACCTGGGAAGTTCAATTCTGTACCTCTTATATACATCTTTAAATTTGTGATGTTTCATTTTTTTAATCTGGTTGGAATAAAGAAAGTCTGATTATCACCTTTCCAAATTGAAAATGAATCAGGTCCCCCGTTGTGTCTGTGATTTTAAGTTCAATTTTACTCAGTACGTTTCCTATCACAGGGATATAGTTTAAAATAGGAAGAGTCCTGTGAGTATATTGTGAATCGAGACGACTGTCACAGTGAATGATCCCTAAAATTGGAACAATTGTATTTCCCACACGAGTAGGGTAGACAATATCGCTGTAGATGTAAAGACTGAAAGTGAGCAAATTGATGTCGGGCACCACATCACCTGCATATGCTCTTGGTAAAGAGGGTGTGTTTCCTACATTTGCAAACTCTACCTTGTCAATAAATCCTAAAATATTTGCCAACTTTCTGTGGACCTTTATTGTCTCTTCGCTCTCTACAATTATTTCACACAGCCCAGTTTTGTTGTTTACCCGCAACGTGGATTCCATCTTTGCACTTTTGATAGCCCCATTTATTACCCGTATTAACTGTTCTATATTGCGGTAATTTTTACCGAGGATCGTCTTGTTATAATGCCCTGTTTTTATACCTCTCTTTTTCGAAAGATGAATTTCAGTCATTGGTTCAAACACATTCATTATACTGTTTGGATAAATGATTTCAGCAAGAGCTATCTTTGCCCCGGGTTTTAGGTTAATTGGTTCAGCTAAATCTGTCACAAAGTGTGATGTTTTGTTTTCAAAATAGTCACATTTAGCATTCGATGGTAAAAAAATTGTGCTGACTCCCCCTTCTGAAGAGTTTCCCAAAACACTCGACATGGTGTTAAAATTGTTGTTTCAATTCAGTACACTCACCAAATCCTTTACTTCCTCGAAATGTTTCCACTACAATGTTTTCCGTTTTTACGATACAAGGATTAATGCTTGAATGAAATATCAACTGTGCTATGGGTTTTGTCTTGTCCCATGAAATTTTTTGATTTGTGATATTGTGTAGTACCACAAATATTTGTGCTCGATAGTCCGGATCAACGATTCCAGCCAATACACGGAGTCCACATAGACTAACACTGCTCTTTTCTGCTACTTGTACGTACAATGATTCTGGTAATTCCAATATCACACCCGTAGGCAGCTTCCTTATTTCATTAGGTAATAGTTCAAAGCATTCAGTACTAAATAACTCATAACCAACTGCATTCGGAGATGATTTGTACAAGTTTTTTTGTTGTCCATCACACAAAAATTTAACCTTAACTTCCATTGTCACATCAAACAGTGGCTTTCTAGCTGTCACACACTGTTTTTTTTTTGTGTGTGTGTCTCTAAAAAATGTTTTTTATTTAACCCAGTTGGTGATACATATGTGAGAGTAAATGCATTGCTGCATCCCATTTGATAAACCAAAAATTTAATTCATCATAGAGGTAGTCCTGACAAAACTTTTGCAGTTGATGTGGCAATAAAGCTTTGTTCAGTGTACTAAATTGTATAGTACCAGCACACAAATCTTGCAAACTGCGTGGGTTAAGCCCAAAATAATGTTTAAATAAAGATACAGTAACATCTAAACACTGATAAACTAATATAGGGGTTATTGTTATTCCTGGTTGTACAGTTAACCCGTGTTTCACAAACACATCTAAATCTCTCCATTTCAGTACATGATCTCTACATTGACAAATTTCTCCATCAACTAGGAAAGTTATATCTTTCCCACTGTCCATTATCACTGTTTCTCTTACAAAATATTTTTCTTTTTTTGTAAACCAATGTCCTCTCCCTCCCCCCCAAAAAAATAATGTTTACTCAAAAATATTTGGAATGGTAAACTCTAGATAATTCCAAGAAACTTTTTCAAACACATATTTCTCCCCCACACAACCACTTGGTGGGAGTAATCTAACATTTATTTTTGAATTGATAAATAAAACAAACTTCTTTTAAAATATTACAAGTTGTTCTACATTGACAAATTTCTACATCAACTAGGAAAAGTTCTGTCTTTCCCACTGTCCATTATTAATGTTTCTTACAAATATTTCTTTTTCTGGGGAACAGAGTATAGTTTTGTAAACCAATGTCCCCCCCAAATGTTTACTCAGAAATCTTGGAATGACAAACTCCAGATAATTCCAAGAAACTTTTTCAAACACGTATTTCTCAATAAACTGTTCCCATAGCTGCTTGGGAAGTAATCTAGCATTTAGGTTGAATTGATAAATTTTTGAAAAACAAAATTCTTTTAATGTTACAAGTTGATCATTTTTAAAAAGTTCATATCTGATGCTCTCTGCAAGTTCAACAATATCTCTCGTGATTTCCGTACCAGGAAATAACTTTAATCCTTTTTCTATGTAAGGATACAAGTAATACCATTCAAAGTGGTAACCACAATCACACGTAGCTTTGTTATTATACCTAACTGACATCATGGTTACTCTATTTTTTTATGTGTTGCAACTGAACTGACACATAAGCTTTTATTTTGGTCATTATTAATGTTTGGTTTTTCTACCCTTCAGTTTCTTTATAGCCTGTGCCCTTGATAGTAAACTACAGTGCAATGGACATTTTGCCTGGCAGGATAATTCTTCAGTTTTTAAGTTTTGTGGTAAAAAGGAATTTATCGAAGCTATTGTTTTCTTTAAAATTTGATTAAGTTTATCCACATTATCTGTCAGGTTGATTAAATTTTCTTTTGCAATGTTATGGTAATGCTGTAAATCATTCTGCTCAGTAAAATGTTCGAGGGTGTTGTGGTTTTGCAAATCAATTTGTGGACTTTTACATTTCATAAATGGGTTTCTGTTTTTTTATTCTGAAATTTTTAGCGGTATCTTTCTTTTAGGTACTGGTTCTACAGAACAAATTTGTGAAGGTCTTGGACAACTGAATTCTGCTTCCTTTGGCTTTTTACAGACGGGTTCTACCAACTCTGTTTCTGATTCGGAATCAGAAGATAAAGGTAAGAAAGATTCGGTATTTTTGTAAAATTCCACACTCCCATCCTCAGAGGTGTTTAACTCATATAACTCCCCCCTCAAATTTGTTTTTGAAACGTAGGTTTTAATACAATCCTTTGTGAAGTGTACGGTGAAGAAAGCACATATTTTTTCTGACAAACTGTGCATAAATCTATCTATAGAATTAAAAGAAACCATATTTCTACTTTTCAAAGCTTCATTATCTGTCTCTTCAAGTGAATCGATGAACATATCTTTTAATTTTTTATATAGTGTAGGTTCATCAACGATATTGAATGTTTGATAGAAATATGTGTAGTAATCGGTGAGAAAAGACAGGTTTATATCTTGCAACAGAAGGTGAGCTAAAGTCTGAAGGTATTTCATTACAAATGCTTGTGTTAAATATGAATTCATGGTGATGTCCTGGTTAGCTGAAAGGAAAATTTGTTTAATACTCGGTACTTTTTCAATCTGTTTTGTGCAACCGGTAACTTTTAAACAGTTGTTTTGTTGTGAGTATACGGTAAATACTAAACTATTGCTTGTGTACTTAGTAGAGACGCGTTCCTTTGTTTCTAAGTCTGGTATTCTTTGAAAATATTTTTGAAATTCTGAATGATTAATTCGCTTCTCTCCAAGATATAAAACTTTGATTTCCCAATGATAATTTAAAGTTTTGAGTATCACTAGGTCAACTGATGATTTCACTAAATAAGGTTGTATGTAGTTCTTTAAAAAATATTTCACTATATCTTCTATTCCACGGTAATTACTTAGTGTATTAACTTTTCTTAAAAATATAAAACCTCTAGAATTTTTGACAAAATATTTAAAAGTAATGTGTAGAAATCTAAAAATTAAAACGTCTTGTTGATTCTGTATCACAAAAGTGTTCTGTCTAATAAGCTCAGACTTTACAATTGCAACTCTTTCTTTATTTTTGCTGAATATCTCAAATTTCAATAAGATCTGATTAATTTTCATAAAGTTATTCAAATAGTACTACAAACCTCTCTTTAAATTTATCCAGTACTTTAAAAACAACAATTGCACCTCAGTAGATTACTCCCCTTTTGCAGCACAGTAAAGTGTGAGGAGTTAATAGTCACCACACGGCCTTTATATAAGATTTGAGAAAAGATAACTGCGCATTTACAGGAAATTTGCAATGGGACAACAGATGTGGGGATAATTAGAAAGTTCTAGAACTTACACAGAAACTATGATTAGAAATGCAGCAAAAAAAATCTCAAGTAGACAGAGAGAGAGAAAAAGGACATTGTATTGAGAACTGACGTATTGCTTGTAGAACTTTTTTAGAATAGCATTAAATGTCAAAACACCCAGATGACTTTCAGAACGGAGATCATTAAATGTAATGTTCATTGCAGCAGATGAAGATATATTATGAAAAGTTTCTAGAACACAAGTCCACTAAGGTTACATGTCAAAAAAAACCCCTAGAATTCTGTAAAATGTTCAATGGGACATCTCATGACCATTTTCAATAAATGAAGACATATTCTAGAACACAAGTCCATAAAGCGCGAAAAAAGAAATCAAAAGCAAGTTCATAGGGGGTTTTGTGAAAATGTTGAGATAAAAATAGCTTACTGAACACATCATCTGCACCTGATGTTCTGCAGAGAAGCAAGAAATGTTCAGTGGGACGCTTCATGACCATTTTCAATAAATCATTAATTGTAAACCATTCCAAGCAATTTTGCAATGGGATAACAGATGGAGACATTATTAAGAGGAAGTTTCTAGAGTCAAAATGCTCAAGTGTTTCTACACACAGAACAATGTTGAATTGGGAGAATTCATAGCAATGTGAATGCAATAAATCTTTAAGACACTATCAAATGTTAAAAAAAACACCAGACACTGTTCTACAGAGAGGGAAAAAAAACACAACCCCGAATTATGGAATCTAGGTTATAAGTTCACAGGGGGTGTGTTGAGATAAATTGACTTGCGCCTGATGTTCTGTAGTAACTAGCATTGGTGAATCAACAAAAAAAAACCCCAACCTCTGTTTGTACATTATGACATTAAAATTTGATCTCTTACATCTGTAAGTATATATCCTGGCCAGTTTTTCCCCCTCCAGTACTTTTTAAACTTACTTTTAGGATCAGAAGCATACCTACCAATTCCCCATACTATGTCCCAAGGGCTGGCCTCAACAAGAATGGTACCTGCAGTTTTCAAAAGTTTTTCTTTCAATTTTGAATTTTGAGTAACTTTGCTAGTGAAGCTTTTTTAACAATGGCTTTGGATTTTGTCAGCCATCTTTGTTTGTTAAAATTCCTTACCTTTCTACCCAATCTTTTCATTACTTTGGGGTCTTTCACCTCCATAATTTTTTGGGCTGTAATATAGTCTTTAAATATGATTGCCTTACAATACATCATATACTGTTCAGCACATCTATACATTACTCCGTCAATAGTAAATTTAGAAGGGTGAAACTGACTGAAAGGTGACTGAATTCCATAAAACAAGGTATACCTTTCTTTGTCTCCCATCACTACTGCAGCTATCTTTTTGCCTGGTTGGTTATTAACCTTTCACACAGACAGATAATTATAATATAAAACAAGCAGCTGTGTCTTTACAGTCACAAGAATGTGAACCCTCTATAAAGCACATTTTTTTCCCCCTTCCTCTCTGAATCAATTGAAAACCCAACCTTGTGTTTGTAACAAAAAACATTAAATAGCAGACACGGCATGGGTGTCTTCCAAATAGAGTCAATCAATATCATGAAATGAGTCTTCTAGAAACCATTTATTTCTAGACAGGAAACTAAAACCTCTAAAACCATTCATCAAAATTGTAACCCTGTTTGTGATAAAAAGACATTTGTAAAAATTTGCACTGTGACAAATGGTACTGAGAGGATTTTTGTTTGTGTGTGTGTGTTTCTAGAACACAAGTGCAAAGAAGTAATGAGATCATTGCAATAAACTGACATAAATGCAACACATTTTACATGAGGATAAAAACTGGTAATGGCTCTACAGATGAAAAAATTAAAGTGCAGAACTTTCTAGAATGGCAGTTCACAAAAGTTAAAAAAACACTGATACAAAAAAACTGACTCATAAACAATAAATTATCATAGAAGACCATAAAAAATAATATTAGGTTTTACATTATCTGTAGAATGTTCAGTGGGTCAACATACAGACAGAACTTTCCAGAAACACAAGCACAGAGAGGTTATTACATTCGTTGTAATAATGACAAAACTATACATTAAATCTGACAGTAGTTATTACAACTAATGTTCAGTGGGACACATTCCCGTTTTTTTAAAGAAATTTCCAGAACTATTGCACAGATTTTCAATAAATATCTGAAGAGAAAGAATTGAAGGGTTATTGTTCAATAGGGTGCCAAAGGATGGTGATAGTGCTGCGGGTTTGAATTGTGGGGAATGTTTAAGTGGGAAGAATACAATTAAGATATTTTGTGGTATGTTTTAATGAAAAAAAAAAAACTTTACATTTCTAGGAAAGCAAAATTCAAGAAAATGTTACATTGAGAAATCCTGTGTCACTTGTGTGGAATTAGTTTAAAATGAAAATTCAGCTAATGTTCAGTGGGACACATTCCCGTTTTTATAGAACTTTCCAGAACTATTGCACAGATTTTCAATAAATATCTGAAGAGAAAGAATTGAAGGGTTATTGTTCAATAGGGTGCCAAAGGATGGTGATATTACTGTGGGTTTAAATTGTGAGGAATGTTTAATTGGGAAGAATACAATTAAGATATTTTGTGGTATGTTTTAATGAAAAAACAAACTTTACTTTTCTAGGAAAGCAAAATTCAAGAAAATGTTACATTGAGAAATCCTGTGTCACTTGTGCGATATTAGTTTAAATGAAAATTCAAAAGGAAAGATTGTAACAGTTTGACAATCACTTGGAATGAGGTTTGTGTTGGTTAAAATTTTCTTTTACAATACTAAGAACTTGTAATAAGATACATATTTCTCTTTGAGAGAATATATTCATTTGAAAACATGAGTTAAAAAAAGTTTTTTGAAGGAGGAACTATCCATAAGTTATGTTTAAATGAATGGCTTATAAGTCATAATTTTTTTCTCAATAATAATACATTCAAGAGGTGTTTGAGGTTTTCATGCTTTCATTACATATTTCGCTATAATTGATTTCAAAGGGCTAACTAAATCATTTTCTAAAGAATTCATTTCTTTTTATAATAGGCGAGTTCATTGACAATTTACCAGTGATGTATGCATTCAAGACATGCATCTACAAATGTCACACCTGTAAAGAAAAGTTGTTCTTGAGGCAATTATTCAGTATGATCTTAAGTCACCCTTGTTGCAGAAAAACAGTGATTGTACAGTTGCAGTAAATTGCAATTACATCATAGGTTTAAGATAATTTGTCTTAAGAGGTGTTGACTTTCAGTTTAATTTTAACAATTCAAGATAATGGGGAAAAAGTTTTATTTTCACTCACTGTAAACATAAAGTAGTTTACGTAAAATGAGTAAAACAACATATTTAACATGAAAAATTTCAATCTATTATTGTCAATTCTTGGGGATTTTTATCTGTACTGTAAATTTCCATAAAAATTGTCGGTTTTATAACATTACATCAATGCAAGGTATTAACACGTAATGCTGTATTACAGTAGCCTGTTAAAGGTGAATCCAATACTAAAGATTTGTAACAAAAATTAAAAGGTTAACTGTCATTATAAATCTGAGAAAATGAACACTTTTTATAGCAAAACTAATTATTTCTTGTTTCAGATTATTTTTTTATACCTTACAGATCAATTTACCTAATAGTGACAAATGGCAGTAGCTGTTACACATTTCTATTGTAAATTGTAATATTTTGCCCATCAAAAATAACACAATTAAAACAATTTACTGCAAAAAAACAATAATTTACCTAAAAATTTAATACTTTGGTGATATATATAAACTTCACACTGTGTGACAGGACAAGTAGGTTCAATTTTGGATAGAGCCAAAAAGGAATACCTTTTCTGTAAAACTTATGGTAAATCTGAAAAAAAGGTCATTACTGTATACACGCATCATTATTACGTCATCTTTCCCTTTAAAAGGTGCATTCCACGCACTTTGCGGCACAGTTGGAAAAGAAAAAGAAAAATGTAAGTGTAATAAGGAAGTTTAGTGTATTTTAATTTTTTTAAAAAAGTAAATTGGAATAACTTCTTAATTCATGTTTTTTTTGTATTTTGTGCTGCACAGGGATCTGCGAAGTAGTAGTAGTAGAAAAAGGAAAATGTAAGTATATTTTATAATGATATTAGTTTTTGTATAAGCTGTGGTTATTAAAAAGGTTTTTTCAAAAATATTTGTGTGTAGTGACACAACATATAATAATTGGTTTAGTTAGGATATTAACTTGTATGTTAATAATAATATGTTAGAGGTAAAACAGTTGGTTACATTTTGGTGTACATAGATTGTAACTATGTGGTTTTTTTGTTAGAGATTACTAATCTAGTGCCCTCCAAAAGTCGAAAATATTTGCCACAATAGAGAACATAATGCACTAGGTTAACAGAAGTAGTGACCAAAAAATATACTCCAAGGGATTTTGTGTATTTTATGTTGTAGAGATGAAGAAAGTAGTAAAGAGCCTGTGAAAGTTGTAAGTCTTCTTACTTTCTTACACCCTCCCCACAAGACAAAAAAAAGCTTTAAAAACATTTTGGTAAAATCATTTTCCCCAAACAGAATTTTGAAACATATGCTTTTGGTGGGTAATTACTAATGTTAATGACTAAGTAATCAGGAATTAATGTAAATACAGCTTTGTCATATATAGCAAAAATAACCTTGAGGTCACAAATATTACTGGTTGCACTGCTGTAGTAGTGTGTGTGTGTGTGCTGTTGTGTTTGGTTTTATGAACCTGCAAGTCATCCAGATATATAGAGGTGTAGATATAATTGAAATAGTTTCATTTTAAAATCTGATAAAGAACAAAATACAATACCACTAATAATCATTTTCATTCAAATGAAATTTGTTCAATTTGGTTTGGTAGGGGTCTGGATCTACTCAAATATTTCCACCTAAGTGAGGTTTTACTAAAATATGAAAATTAGACATTTTAACCTGAAGAAATTTTTGTTTGATTTGTCATTGTGAAACTTTTATTATTTATAGATTTTCTTTTTTTTCAGTCAATGAAAAAAGATGTCAATATTGGTGAGAAATTACACTTATTTTTTCAAATTTGTTATGAAAGTTGTTGATTGTATTTAAAGTTTACAAAAAATAATTTCATTCAAACATTAGAAAGAAATGTCTAACTTTGTATCTTTTATTACTTTTTATAAATCTCTATTTTACAGAAATAAAACAAAGGATGATACAGGTATGTACTAATTTTTTTATCAGTTTTAGGTGATTTCTGAAAGTTATTCTTATTTAATAGTTCTTTATTTAAAAGTAAAAATGTTTAGAGTGTTTTTTTACATATCAGAGAGTTCATAATTTTCTTGTAGTATTGCTACTTTTAAGACTGTGCAAAGTGGTAACATAGATGAGGACTTATAAATTAAGACAAAATAGCATTATTAATTGATTATAAAAATGTAAAAAATATCTATTTTTTACATGTGTTAAAAGGTTCTGGGTTTTCCTTGTAGTATTACCACTTATAAAACTGTTAACACACACTGCAAAAAGTCAGAAAGATAAGGTGCACAATTATGATTAGTCACATGTGTATTGCTACATCATTTTTGGGAAATCTGCAAGTCTATTATTTATTTTGCTTTTGATATCCAATTTCTTCTATCTCCTTTTATTTTTTGTGTCTTTTTTTACAGCGCTCCAGAATCAGTGTTAGTGTAAGTGTATTACTAGTCTAATTGTGAAATCAGGAGTAATTAATTCCTTTTTCTGTAAATATGCTTTTGTTATAAAACTTACATGTACATGAACAATTATGGTCTTTATTAGTCTTAATATGTTATTTTACTATTAGGTATATCAGTTTGTGTTTTTTCTACTGTTCACTACTCAGAGGATAATGTAATGCATTGCTTTATTATGTCATTCACTAATTGTTTTAATTCACTAATTCACAAGACTTTGAGTAAATATTTATACAAGAACATTGATAACTCTTAATTGGTGAAATTTTTCTTCTTGAGACATTATTTCTTCAAAAGTAAATAACTATAATTTTAACAGGCAGATTTCTAACACATATACATATTATCTTTTCACCTTTTCATTTTCAGATACACAGCGAGAGCCTGAGTAAGTAGATAAGCTTTTTTTTATATTTTTTTCATACCTTAGGATATTCCAAAGTTTTTGCTATACATTAAAACTTAACATGTAAATAAAATTTTATACTGTGCATTAAAACCAGTGAGAAAAAAATAAATGAGGTAATAAAATTCCTTGAGGACTTGTGCCCTCTTTCTCTGGAGAGAAGAGTTTATTACTGCTGTTAAAAGGTGTCATTTTATATCCCAGTAAGCTATGGTGTTTGTTGATATAAGTATATAAAGAGTCCAAATGTATGATCTTTGTCATTTAAGATTTTCTTCTTGGACGAAAAAAGTCCTATTAATTGTTGTTTCTTTTACATGTTTACAGATCAGGCCAATAAAAATGACAGAGGCAAGTATAACTTTATTCTTTTGGTTTCCATATTATTCTATAGTTATGATTAATTTTATCAGTAAATTTTTGGTTGAGGTAATTTTATTTTGTATTTTTTAAAATTTAGGTTACCAAAATGTGTGAGTGTTTTTCATTATAAGCAATTTAGTTCTATAACTATTGTTTTTTTTCAATTTTATATTTTACAGATCATCAGGTGAAAAAGGACCATGGTAAATATAATTTTAATGTTTTGCTTAACCATATTATAAAGTGTTTCTGTTGTCAATAATATTACAAGATTGGTTTTAGTAAAAGTAATTTTAATTGTTATTTTCATTGTAATATAGAGCATTCAGTTGTGTAACTGTGGTTTTTCTATTTTTATACTTACAGATCAGGAGGTCCAAAAAGACAATTGTAAATATAACTTTATTGTTACATTTTACCATATTTGTGGTATTTCTATTGTCATTTATTTTGTAGATTTGGTTTTTGGTTAAAGTAATTTTGATTGTTATCTTCAAATGTAATATAGAGCATTTATTTATTTATTTGTGGTTTTATGTTGTGTTCAACAGCCAGGGTCATATTGTGACGGGTAGTTTACAGGTGGAGGAAACCAGTGCATACTGCACTGTAAACCACCGGGCATTGGGAAGTAACTACCAACTTTCCTACATGAAGCGCCCGGTCTGATATACATATGATTGGTGAAAGTATTTTTTTTCCTGATTATAAATAAATAATTGTGACATGTTCCTAAAAAATGGTTTCCAAAAAATAAATGGTAACATGTTATATATTACAATGGTAATGTATATTATTATGGATTTGTATCTATAATTTTTTATCCATTTCAGATCCAGATGAAAAATAAAGAGGTAAGTTCATTGACAGGCTTCTTTTTTAAAAAGTTACTTTGTTACTTTTCAATTTCTTGTATTTCTTGTAATATGCCATTTAGTTATTTAATATCTTTTAATTAAAAGATTGTTCTTTTTATTTTTTTCTTGTTTTTCAGAAGATAAAAGAAGAAAAAAGATTTTTTTTAATTTTAAATTTTTGATCAAAATTATTATTTTTTTAAAATTTAGAACAAAAAATAAAGTTTTTCAAAATTTATTACTTTGTTTTATTTTAAGGTCTTTTCCCTGAGATCCTTGGTGACCTAGTTCTTAGCAAATTTGACATCTAATCATAGGCTGTTGTGTGGGGGGCCATGGTGGGAGAGTGGTAACACTCTCCTCCCACCTCTGACGCCAGGGGGGGGATCAATTCCCAGCATGGTGTCAAGTGGGAAAGCTGATAGTTGCTTACTGTTGGTTCTGTAGTTTACAGTACAGAATCCTAGCGAACTCTATGTACTGGTTTCCTCTGCCCTTCCAACTACCATCATGATATGACCTGTACAGTGTTGAAAGCGACGTAAAATAAACAAACATAGACTGTTGTGTCTGGGGGGTTCAAGCTTCCAACACACACAAACACAAGTAGCAATGCTGAGGATCTATCACAATATGACCCTGGTTATTAAACAACATCTAAAACACTAACTTTAACTTTTCATTTACTTTTTCTGTAACAAGAAAAAGTCATGGGACAAAGCAATGTTTTTATGGATGAATATTTTCAAAAGAAAGGAAGGTAAGATGTTCATTAATACCTTTTGTATTCAGTTGTAAAATAATCAGTTAATTATAGAAATGGATTAACATAAATATCCAAAAAAGATTTAAGAGCACAGGATATATAATTTTTCAATATTCAGTTACATTATGTAAATTCTTACAGATAATATCATATTGTATATTAAATTTGAAAATCAAAATGATTGGTGTAGATGTGTATTAAGCTGTGGGTATTCCTTTTTGTCTATTTCAGGGAAGAGGCAATGAGTGCAGCCCTGGGAATAGTGACTTGGATGTGTTTTTCATTTATTTTACACATTCAGTTGCTGTTTCTTGGGAATTTTTTATATGACAACAAGATCAGTCTGAAAACGAAAGTGGATACTTGGTTAAAATGAACAAAAATTATTTTATTTTATGTAGAAGGAAATATTGATTGATAAAGAGGTGATTATCAAGATTTAACTAGGACAATACATAAAATGACAAAGTTGTATGCATCAGTAGGGTCTTTTCTTCATTTTGGCTAGCTTCTTTTAAGTGACCAAAGGATGAAAACAGTTACAATTCCCTGTGTGACAAGAATTTGATGATGACTTTGACATGTAATTAAAAAGGCAAAAGCTTTAGATGATCAATATACATTAGAAGGTAGTAGAGTCTTTTCTTCATTTTGGCTAGCTTCTTTTAAGAAAGGATGAAAACAGTTATAATTCCCTGTGTGACAAGGATTTGATGATGACTGACATGTAATTAAAATGGCAAAAGCTTTAGATGATCAATATACATCAGAAGGTCTTCGTTTTGCTAGCTTCCTGGATAAATGGCCGAAGGATGAAATTGTGTCACCAGTTGATTTAGTTAAAGCCGGGTTATTTTATTGTGGACCTGGAGACAGAGTTAAATGTGCCTTCTGTGGTGGTATTATGTATAACTGGGTTACAGGAGATATTCCTTTAAAAGAACATCTTAAGCATTTTCCATTTTGTAAATTTGCTAAAATGAGGGCCACCGAAATTTTAAATCAGGATTACACCAATATGACCCAGTGTTCAATACACAAAAGTGCAGAGAAAATTGTACGTCAGTTAGGTTTTTCTGATAAGTTAATAAGAGACGGGTTGGAAAAGTTGAAAGGCAATACTATTAAAGCAGTGGATTTATTGGATGCAATATTTGAAATTGAAGATGAACGAGTTGTTCAGGAGAACAGCAGATCAGATTCAGCACCGGCTTGTAAGATTTGTATGGATGGCGATATTACAATAGTTCTTCTACCTTGTCGACATCTACTCTGTTGTGAGAGGTGTGCAGAGCAACTAAATAAATGTCCGTGGTGCCGCAGTACAATACTAGCAACTCTAAAAACTTTTTTTACTGTCTAATGAAAACAATTCCTGAAGTCTCAAGTACTAACTTAACTGGTTGGATAACTTTTTTTGGTTAAAAAGTTGGGTTAACTTTTGGGCCATTTTTGATATGGTGGAGGTAAAGACAAATTCTAATATTGGTCCAAATGTTAACCCCAATAATGGCCCAAATGTTAACCCAACACTTACTACTGAGGGGTAATGTATTTTGTTAATTTAGATTTTTTTTTGCAGGTGTAAATAACATTTTAGTAATGAGAAAGTACTAAATATATTAAAACATCAGGCGTACTGATTGCAATGGGCAGTAATATTTTTACCTAATATCAAGCCTCTAACAGCTGCAATATATTAATAACCACATCACTGTATGCTAAATACCTCATTTTCTTTCTTTGAAGATGCCACAACTTCAAAAACACTAGGAGGTTAGCTTTGCCAGATAAAATAAATTTTGTTTTAAGTATACATGTGGCACGTGTGGTTTTAAAAAGTCTTAAAATAAATGAGGTGTAAGGAAAAACTATATATTTATTATGTTAAGTTGGCCAAAGTCTTAAATACAGGAATTTTAAATAAAAAGGTCATTAGAAGTCTTCCTTAAACTTAATCAATGTGTCAAGTTGAACTGATGTCATTGAACAGTAAGTCAGTTCGGAGCTGAAAACCCTCATTTTTAATTCAAGATAGCCATGACTGTGCTTGTATTGGAACTCCAAGGTGGAGAGAAAATAAGAATGTCCCTATTTTCAACTTTAATAAGTGTGCAAAATTAAACTGAGGTCAGCTGAACAATACAATAGCTGGAGATTAAAAATAGCATCCGAGATGCCTGTACCCCACAGCCTGGGAAAATAGTTTTCAACACCATGAGATATAGAAGTAGTGAAACAGTACACAGATTGGGATACTTTCAGAGCAGTGTCAGTGTCTAAATAATGTTTAAGTAGAGAAAATAACACCTACGAGAAAGAAATTGCATGTAAAGATTAAGTATTAAAGACAATTCAGTAAACTAAAAATTATGAAGATTTAAGACTTCTCCCATTTAGATTTTCATTTGTATGGTTGAATTATGGTTTGGATGTTTTGAATATTACCCATACATACAGATGTAGCAATACATGCTTTTATGTGGAATTGGGGAAAAACCTGTGGCTCACTTGATGCAATACCATCTGTTACAATGGGAAGTTGCAAAAGTAAAACAGTTAATGACTTCTAATATGACTTTAACAGTGCTTAATCTACACCAAAAGACACCCAAAGGTGAAACAACCAAGATTCAAGTCAAAAGATATGAGAGATATAAGATAGATGAATAGTATCAGATATCCTCGTAGAGACATAAAATAGCATCAGATATGATGATGATATGTGATTTTATGCTTTTACAGGGTGGAGGAACATCGAAACGTGTGATTATACAGGGTGGAGGAACATGTGGATGAGGTGGAGTTTGAATAAAATGTGTTATGTCAAAGTGTTTTCATGAGGATGTGAACCTGGAATACTCTCAAACTGGGCGATTTCATGCTTTTACAGCGTGGAGGAACATCAAAATGTGTCATTTTACAGGGTGGAGGAACAGGTGGATGAGGTGGATCTTGAATAAAATGTGCCATGTCAAAGCATTTTAGTGAGGATGTGAACCTGGAATACTCTCAAACTGGGCGATTTTATGCTTTTACAGGGTGGAGGAACATCAAAATGTACGATTTTACAGGGTGGAGGAACATGTGGATTAGGTGGTGTTTGAATAAAATGTGTCATGTCAAAGCATTTCAGTGGGGATGTGTACCTGGAATACTCTCAAACTGGGTGATTTCATGCTTTTACAGGATGTGATTATACAGGGTGGAGGAACATATGGATTAGGTGGTGTTTGAATAAAATGTGTTATGTCAAAGCATTTCAATGGGGATGTGTACCTGGAATACTCTCAAACTGGGTAATTTCATGCTTTTACAGGGTGGAGGAACATCAAAATGTGTGATTATATACAGGGTGGAGGAACATGTGGATTAGGTGGTGTTTGAATAAAATGTGTCAAGTTAAAGTGTTTTCGTGAGGATGTGAACCTGCAATACTCTCAAACTGGGTGATTTTATGCTTTTACAGGGTGGAGGAACATCAAAATGTGTGATTATATACAGGGTGGAGGAACAGGTGGATGAGGTGGAGTTTGAATAAAATGTGTTATGTCAAAGTGTTTTCGTGAGGATGTGAACCTGGAATACTCTCAAACTGGGCAATTTCATGCTTTTACAGGGTGGAGGAACATCAAAATGTGTCATTTTACAGGGTGGAGGAACATGTGGATCAAATGGTGTTTGAATAAAATGTGCCATGTCAAAGCATTTTAGTGAGGATGTGAACCTGGAATACTCTCAAACTGGGTGATTTTATGCTTTTACAGGGTGGAGGAACATCGAAACGTGTGATTATACAGGGTGGAGGAACATGTGGATGAGGTGGAGTTTGAATAAAATGTGTTATGTCAAAGTGTTTTCATGAGGATGTGAACCTGGAATACTCTCAAACTGGGCGATTTCATGCTTTTACAGGGTGGAGGAACATCAAAATGTGTCATTTTACAGGGTGGAGGAACAGGTGGATGAGGTGGAGCTTGAATAAAATGTGCCATGTCAAAGCATTTTAGTGAGGATGTGAACCTGGAATACTCTCAAACTGGGCGATTTTATGCTTTTACAGGGTGGAGGAACATCAAAATGTGCGATTTTACAGGGTGGAGGAACATGTGGATTAGGTGGTGTTTGAATAAAATGTGTCATGTCAAAGCATTTCAGTGGGGATGTGTACCTGGAATACTCTCAAACTGGGTGATTTCATGCTTTTACAGGATGTGATTATACAGGGTGGAGGAACATATGGATTAGGTGGTGTTTGAATAAAATGTGTTATGTCAAAGCATTTCAATGGGGATGTGTACCTGGAATACTCTCAAACTGGGTAATTTCATGCTTTTACAGGGTGGAGGAACATCAAAATGTGTGATTATATACAGGGTGGAGGAACATGTGGATTAGGTGGTGTTTGAATAAAATGTGTCAAGTTAAAGTGTTTTCGTGAGGATGTGAACCTGCAATACTCTCAAACTGGGTGATTTTATGCTTTTACAGGGTGGAGGAACATCAAAATGTGTGATTATATACAGGGTGGAGGAACAGGTGGATGAGGTGGAGTTTGAATAAAATGTGTTATGTCAAAGTGTTTTCGTGAGGATGTGAACCTGGAATACTCTCAAACTGGGCAATTTCATGCTTTTACAGGGTGGAGGAACATCAAAATGTGTCATTTTACAGGGTGGAGGAACATGTGGATCAAATGGTGTTTGAATAAAATGTGCCATGTCAAAGCATTTTAGTGAGGATGTGAACCTGGAATACTCTCAAACTGGGTGATTTTATGCTTTTACAGGGTGGAGGAACATCAAAACGTGTGATTATACAGGGTGGAGGAACATGTGGATGAGGTGGAGTTTGAATAAAATGTGTTATGTCAAAGTGTTTTCATGAGGATGTGAACCTGGAATACTCTCAAACTGGGCGATTTCATGCTTTTACAGGGTGGAGGAACATCAAAATGTGTCATTTTACAGGGTGGAGGAACAGGTGGATGAGGTGGAGCTTGAATAAAATGTGCCATGTCAAAGCATTTTAGTGAGGATGTGACCCTGGAATACTCTCAAACTGGGCGATTTTATGCTTTTACAGGGTGGAGGAACATCAAAATGTGTGATTTTACAGGGTGGAGGAACATGTGGATTAGGTGGTGTTTGAATAAAATGTGTCATGTCAAAGCATTTCAGTGGGGATGTGTACCTGGAATACTCTCAAACTGGGTGATTTCATGCTTTTACAGGATGTGATTATACAGGGTGGAGGAACATGTGGATTAGGTGGTGTTTGAATAAAATGTGTCAAGTTAAAGTGTTTTCGTGAGGATGTGAACCTGGAATACTCTCAAACTGAGTAACTTCATGCTTTTACAGGGTGGAGGAACATCAAAATGTGCGATTTTACAGGGTGGAGGAACATGTGGATTAGGTGGTGTTTGAATAAAATGTGTCATGTCAAAGCATTTCAGTGGGGAGGTGTACCTGGAATATTCTCAAACTAGGCGATTTCATGCTTTTACTGGGTGGAGGAACATCAAAATGTTTGATTTACAAGATGGAGGAACATGTGGATATTTTGGTGTTTGAATAAAATGTGTCATGTCAAGCATGTTAGTGTGTATGTGTAGTACCTGTAATACTTCAAAAATAGGTGATATCATGCTTTTACAGGGTCGGGGAACATCCAAATATGATTTTACTGGTTCAAGGAACATGTGGATCATTTGGTGTTTCAACAAAATGTGTCATCTCAAAGCATTTTGTTAGGGTGTTTACACAAAAACGTTCCTAATAATATGTAAAGAATATACCTGATAATTTATCATTGAAACCTCTGCAAAAAGTGTGTCAAATTACCCTATATAAGCTGTTTTATTATCCAAGGGAGGCAAGGGAGGCTAATCAAGCAGCAAAAGTACTGTAATTTCGCCCAAAACAGAAGGATAGCTCCGCCCCAAATGACGTATGTTCCTCGACCCCGTACAGAAAAGTTTGAGTGCCATTTCCAAGTCCAAATTTTGCCTCATGTACGGTAAAATATTTTCGCCATATTAATGGCTAACAAACGAAATACTTTATCCCAAAAATTACTTGAGTTTAACTCGAGTTCAACTCGCTACTAACAAGTGATACTCGATCTGCCATTTAAGCTGCCGATCCCACCACTAGTTAATGTGTTTATTTTTGATTGATAAACATAGACTAATATTTTGTGGGAAATTGCTGCAATCATTCATATTACTTATATGAGATTTTATGGAATGAAACATTATTTGTCTGGTTACATGTAATCTTTAGAAAAGATATTTAATGCAAAATATTAGGCAAAAATACTTTATAATGACATATCAAGATTTGGTTTCATTTGATAGTAAATGCTTGTTGGGAATCGTTGGTATCAAGGTATTTAGTATTGCTTGTGGTGTGAACAGATATCCAGTGTGCCATTTTTGGTTTCGTTTAGTTAGAGATGGCACAATCTGCAAGGGAGAGCCTGTTATTGAAAATGTCATTAGTCTTTCTACTAATTAAAACTTTGTAAAATAAATGTTAAAATATCTTGCAAAAACAATTATTGTTATAATTTTGGCTCATGTACATTCATGGTTAATTTTTCCTATATCAGTGGCAGTGCTACAAATGACCAGGTTCTGTTTCTTTCAAAGCCCTGAAACCACTTTTGACATTCATAATTGGTATGGCAAACTTAGTATTGCCTTTTTAAAATTAACCTTAATATGTCAAACAGCATAATAGGTTAGAAATGACATTTTTATATTTAATCAAATATTGTCTGCTTTTGTATTTTCATTTGAAAAATGTATATATATTAATGTGTAATTATAACAATTATAATAATTTGAAACATTTTAAAGAATATGGCGCTTTTTTAAATCCTTAAGTCATTTTGTAATAAAAATTAAGCGAATAGACATAAGTGGACGCCATGAAATGTTTCGTGATCATGTTGAATTGTACATATGTACTCAACACAATATGTTGATCTGATTCCAGCTCTTGGAACTCTCTGTAAGCTGTCTAAATAAATTCTAATTCTAATTGGACTTTTACAGTGCTTAGCCTCCCTTAAGAAAAGTGGACTCAAAGGCGTAACATCACCAAGACAGTCGAGCAGCGCAGATAATACCAAAAGACTATTTAGGATAAGACTAAATGAAACAATAATGGGCCAAAAACATAACTTTGGGGAATGCTGAACAAAGTCCCGAGACAAAGTAAAACCAATTTTTACAGAGTGATAACTCTAAGTTAAGTTTAAGAAAACAACTCTCTACTCCAAACCAAGTAAATAAATAAATACACTTGTGGATAAATTTATGTTGTCTGATATGTCTTTGTGGATAGACAGGTTTTAATGTGACTCAGTTGTAAAATGTTTTTTTTTTTTTTTGCTACGACCATGTTAGTATTCATTCAGATACTAAAAACTTTAAATCTATCCTTGTACTATGAGGTTGTTCTGTGGTTGTTTTCCGAATTCCAGACATCTAGTGTTGTTGTGGATTGCAAATTTTAGAACCAGCTTCTGAAAACAGAAATTTAATGAAAAAAAACTGCACATGTTTGATTTAGTGAATGTTTTGACATTTTATCAAAGTGTTTTAATGAAACATAAATTTTTTTAAGAATATTTGATCAAAATCGCCTTTATATGTCTTAGAATAAAAAAAATACTATAAAATATTACATAGTTGAATATTTTGGTAAACTTTTGTTAAAATAGTGAGTATGTGGGGGAAAAAGTTGTAATTACATTCAAATAGAAGGTAGCTGGGAAATAGGTTTCATGTTTATCGTCTTATACACTCTCAACCTTTACTGTTTTGCTAATCATATATCTTTGTATAAAAGTATTTACTCATCCAAAGTATTTGGGTAGTTGTATGTAGTTGCCTACAGCTTAAGTTACACATGTATCCAAGTAAGTCTGTCTATTCATTTATTTTAGAGCCTCAGTTTCTCAAGTAGCCAAGGGTTGGCTTTGTAGTATATTAGCTGCATCTCAAGAGTTCAGGTGTTTACTCATTCCCAGCACTAGATCAATTAAGATCGTTAGAAGTTCTCAAATTGTGAATATTGTTTGAAATTGAAATATTTAGCTTTAGATAATAATGTTTATTTTTCTTCAGATTGTTGTACAATAAGCTTATTCTATACATATATAGCTTTTTATTTACTCATCTGTTGTAGAATTGTCCTGCATATCAATGATTCTGCTGTTAACCTATCTATAGAAGAGCATTAGCTACCGTTTCTGTTGACTCATCTATAATAACAATATTAGTTGCAGTGCAATAATCTGGTGTTTACTCATTCGTTGTAAAACAGTTGTTTATAAATGTTTTTAAATATTGGACAACACCATTACATTAGACACACCAAAAAAGTAAATCAATTACTAATATCTTTTAATTATACTTGGTAAAATTTTGCGATGTAAAAATATTGTTTTTAATTAAACATAAATTGGTGGACATCAAGTGTCAGTATTTATAGTTAAAAATAAAAAACTGTATCAAATAGTAAATTTAATTAAAATATGGTTGTAAAAGAAATTATGTTTTTTAAATCTGATGACACTTTGAGCAATTTTAAAATAAAGTGGGTAGACAACAGAATCATGTTTTATTACTAAATAATAACAAAGGCCACTAAAGTTTGAAACAAAATGCAACAAAGTTTAGGTTTTATATAACTCGTTACTAGCTCAGATCATATCTCGCCAGACCCTTAATCAAATGATCCCACACAGGTGAGCCCAAACTCTGGAAAAGTGAATGCAGTCTCATCAGCTTTCACATAATGTTTTCCATTGATATTCTGAGTTTGAATATGACAGATTGTTGATTTTGAACATGTCATCAAAGAATAAACTAAAAGACTTTACCCATAATTTCTTGGGTTCTGGAACACTACAAACAGACACAGACAATTACTTTACAATGTGATTGATGGCCCACAGGATTCCCCATCTGGTGAACATGCTACATGGCTCCTTTAAAATACTTTGACAAATAACCATGGCACTGACCTTGATGGTAAAGACCCTCCCTTAAAATTTAAGTATTGTAAAAACTCCTCTGATGTGGCCTCCTCACAAAAGTTACACCCACCCACTACACCTAACGACAGCGTGACATTAATTCTCTGGTTAGGTGATTGGTAATACAAACTAAACTCTTTTCCAATTTTACAATGCGTTGGAAAAATATAAATGTCAATAAGGTTTACTCATCCTTTGTTCATTCATTTAAATTTAATTTCTCCAAAACAATAATGCAAAAAATGTGAATAAGTAAATGCTAACAAATTCTGTGATTATCTGCATCCTGAAGAAATCTGTAGTTAATAAAGGTTTTCTTTGGTCTATTGAAAACTGTTGTCATACCAACATCTTTTTAAAACTTTTTGGAATACAGGCATCCCAGGGGAACTTGTTAAAAAGGTTTTAGCTTTTTTGGCTGAAAAAAAAAATTTTTTCTCATTTTTTTAAGAAAAACCTTTTTTAAGCTGAAAAAAGACATGAAAACCTTTTTTAACCTTTTTTTCAAGCTGAAACCTATTTTTCGAAGCAGTCAACTTTGTTGATGAAAATTTAACTTAATTGTGCATATATTTAATGTGTATCTAGCTAATATTGTTTCAGACTGTTTGAATTCTGATCAGACCATACAGTGCCGCTGACATTGTGATACCTAAAAAACTGTTGGTCTGAGAGGAGTTAACAGTCTGAAACAATAGTAGTCACTCTGCAAGAAAGCCTAAAAAGTAGGAAGGTATACATTTTTAATTTTTTATATTCCCAGATGAAAGTGATTAATACACTGGTTTACCTCCACTGCCCTGCCCCCATACGATCTCTCCTGGGGACTACTTTTTTATTCATCAGATGCATTAAATGGATACTTTGGTTTAGCTTTTGCTACGCAGTTGCACAGAGAGAGTTTCAGTGTTAATGCTCTCAGCAGAAAAATACACCAGCTAGCTTCACCAAATGTGCAGGATATCTTCATTGGGATTTAAGCTTCTCTGGGAGTGAAATTAGCGTCATTCTGAAAAACCGCTCTGGGCATTTCTTCGTAAGTTATCCACCTTTTTCTACTGGCGGGTTCGTGACTAGAAGGCGGATCTCTTCATAGGTTATAAGTATAACAGATATAAATGTTCTATACAGATATGCAGATCTGCATGCAGATATCTGACCATGGAACTCTTTGTTCAAGGTATTCCATGGAGTGCCAAAGTACCCCACATAGTGGACTTTAAAAGTGCCTATATCTCCCTTATTATTGGTCCTAGAGGTTTGGTATGTAAACCCAATCTATAGCTAATCATGGGCTGACATCATCTGACGCTGTAAAATTTGACCTTAGGCCCCTCCTTTAAGATCAAACGAGGATAACCAAACTTAAAAGTGCTCATAAATCACTTAATATTAGTCCTAGATATTTCCAATGTGAAACTAACTTATAGGAAGTATGGGCTAGGAATCATCGGAGATGTTCAGATTTGACCTTGGGCGTCTCCTTAAAGGATAGCCAAAGATTAAAAGTGCTTATAACATGCTTATTCTTGGTCCTAGAGTTTTGCAGTGTTAAACCTACTAAACGGAAATCATGGGCTAGGAATCTTCTGATGTGTTCAGACTTGACCTTGGGCCCCTCCTTCAGTGTAAGATGAGGATAGCCCAATTTAACGGTGCTCATAACTTTGTCATTATTGGTGGTAGATTTTTTTCAATATAAAACCAGATATCATAGACTAGAAATCTCCTGGTGTGTGCAGGTTTAACCTTGGGTCCCTCCTTCAAGGTCAAACGAGGATAGCCATCTTAAAAGGGCTTGTAACTCAGTTTTCCTTTGTCCTAGACTTTGCCATGTTAAACCAACCTTTAGGAAATCATGGGCTAAGATCATCTAATGTGTTCATATTTGACCTTGGGCCCCTCCCTCAAGATCAAACGAGGATATCCAAAGAAAAAAGTGCTTATAATTCACATATTCTTGATCCTAGAGGTTTATAATGTGAAACCAAACAGTAATTTTCTGAATTTCGGCAGCCATCTTGAGTTTTGGCTGAAATGAAAAGTGCTGTTTATCTGGAAAACTGTAACAGTGCGATTTAAAGCAAATGTTGCACCCACTGGGTGCTAAGGACTACTCCTCTAGGACCTCTGAAACATTTAGACTTTTTGAATTTTGGTTGCTGAATTTTAGCAGAAATGGAAAATGTAACACATACAGTGATTTTGGCCAAAAGTTGTCCCCATTGGATAAGGATCACGCCTTTAATTCCTGTGAGTAATTTAGAATTTTCTTAATTTTGGCCACCATTGTGAAAATTCTGTTTATCTTCAAAATCATGTCAGTTTACCTTATCCAGTGGATACATTTTGCATCTGGCCACAGATGTTTCCTTGGTCTAGTTTTTCTCTTGTCTTGCTCATAACTTCTAAAGAAGCATAAACTGAGGGTTTTCACAAATGAAGTTACCCAACTACTTTTTATGTCAGCTGACTTGTAACTCTATGGTGTCTGCGTATGCATCTGTTGGAACATCTCCTCCAAAAGTAGAAGGCCCAGAGACATGCTGTCGTAAAATCCATGACGATCTGTCTATTTGTCTGTTCGCCAGAGCTATAAGAAGAGAGGTACCCCCACCCACAGTGTGGAAATTTCAACATTTTATCATACTTTTTTTCTCATTGACAATTGAAAGAATTTTTCTCGTATCTTGTACATGTAATCGGCTACAGGAAGATTCCCTTGTATGAGTATAAGACCTGGATCTTTTTAAATTTTTCTTTGTGATTTTTAAAACAATTTTAATGCATTACAATTCATGTTATCATGCACTAAATCACTTATAACTTGAAAAGTATTACATTTAGAGCATTTTGTTAAATATGTTACTCAGCTACTTTTTCCATAGCTACAACATGGTGGGTAACTTGGACGTCTATTCCCATGGCTAAGTGAGTAATAGCTACTTTCTGACTTTTCAGTAACTTCCATGAGTAAAATCATTTGTAGATTGCAAACTGTTGCTTTAAGGAAACATTTGTATTAAAATCTTATTCAGCTACTTTTTGGTCACCAATAGCATAGTAAATTTACAGACCTGTAGCTCACTGCATAGCTGCGCAATAGGTATTTTCAGGTTCTGACTGTTGAGTAAATCAGTTGTAACTTGAAACCTATTGCTTTTGAGTATTTTCTTCAAACATGTTATTCACCTATTTTTAGTCAGGTTAACGTAGTATAATTACAGCCCTGTAGGCAGCTCATTGCATAGCTGAGCAATAGCTACTTTGAGATTCTCACTGTTGAGTAAATCAGATTTAACTTGAAAACTATTACTTTAACAGTAATATGTTATTCACCTACTTTTTATACTTTAATAGTTAACTTGGTACTTCTGAATACCATTAGCAGGGCACCATTTTCCTTTTTCGCTTCTGCTCTAGAGCTCAAAATAAAGTCAGCTGACACAGAGCCTGTTTAAGGGTACTGATTGCTTGTTCTATATACAAGAAAGAAATTCAAAATTCTTGAGATAATAGTCATTCTCCTGAGATCTTTTCACAGTATTTTAGATGTTTCATCTCCCCACTAATATATTAAAGGCATGCAATCGCTATAAACCTTTTGTACTGCTATTTTAGAATATACAGAAAGACATTAAATACTTTGAAAAATGATCAATCTTATCATTGTAGGAAGAATAACCAAATATAATGAAATGTGCATTATGATACTTGTCAATCACACAAAGTTGGTGCTACAAAAATTCCCAATGAATATCTGTGGTGTGAGAGATGGCCTGTCTTGATATTTGTTGGAGTTGAAGTTTGCAAAATCTAGTTATTGGTGGAAGATAAGACTACCTGTTTTAAATGTTATACTTATGGTCTTACAACTTAAAAAGTGAATGTGTCTTTTAGAACGCTTGTTTCGAAACAATGTGAGTGCAATATTTATAAGGAAAAAACTTTTTTTCAGATTTAAAACCTTTCTCTTGTAAAATAGCCTTTTAAAAAACCTCAAATTTTTCCTCAAAATTCACTGGGATGCCTGTGAATGTGATAGGTAGGTCAGACAAAAGTTCTTTACGAGATTATCTGCAAATAAGTGGTTAACATGTATCCAAAAGATCTACAACTCAAAGTTTTGGAGATTACTGAACAACAAACTGTTTTCATACCTACCATATTGATTCAAATATTCAGGTTTACATATTATATTTTGAATGGTTTTCAACAAATTTGGGAATGATAATATTAATTAAAGTGATCTAAAATACTCATCGAGTGATCCAGCAACAATTGTTGCCATGATAACAACCGTTGTTTGAATATTCCATTTTTATCTCTCTCCTGCAGCCGAAGGCTGTGGTTGGGAGATTATAAAATGCCTTCCGTACCTGCGTCCAAGCGTCCGTTCGTCATGTTTGTGCATAAACCTTAATGTCTAATTCATTTATGAAGATATCTTTACCAAATTTTCAGGGAATGTGTATGGCTATAAAAACCTGTCTCTGAAAAATGGCCGCCTTATCACATGTTCAATGTCAAACGAGGTAATCCTATTAAAAAGGCCTTATATCTCCCCAAATATTGCTCCTAGAGATTCGGAATGTGAAAACAGCTTGTAGGAAGTCATGGCCTGGGAATCTTTTCCAGGTGTTGAATTTGTTCTTTGACCCCTGCTTCAAGGTAAAATGGGGTCATCACACTAAAATGTCATTATTCCATACGTGTGTCTGTGCATCTGTTTATGCATCTGTCTGTGCATCTGTTTGTCAGGTTTTGACATAAACCTTAACACCTCATTCATTTGTACAGATATCTTCATCAAATTTGCAGGGAATCTTTATTGCTACGGAAACCTGTCTCTGCAAAATTTTGGCCTCATTTTGAAAAACAAAATGACCACCTTAGCCAATTGTTTATAAATCATAAAGTTGCTCTAAATCTCGAAATATTCCAGCTAGCTTCAAATTTGCACAAAAAATATATGGCTAGAAAAGCTAGCCTGATAGTAATTTTGACCTAGTTCTAAAAGGAAAATGGCTGCCTTATCACATGTTTAATGTCAAACAGGGTTATTCTATTAAAAAGGCCTTCTATCTCCCCTAATATTGCTCTTAGAGGTTCAGAATGTGAAAACAACTTGCAGGAAGTCATGGCCTGGGAATCTTTTCCAGGTGTTGAATTTGTTCTTTGACCCCTGCTTCAAGGTAAAATGGGGTCATCACACTAAAATGTCATTATTTCACCCTTATTATTGGTACTTTAGCTTAAGAATATAAAGACAGACCATCGAAAGTCCTGGCGTTCAAATGTTTTGCCTGAGAAAAATTTTGGCCTTATTTTGAAAAACAAAATGGCCGCCATACCCAATCATTTAAAAATCATTAAGATGCTCTAAAACTTGAAATATTGCAGCTAGGTTCATCAAATATGTACAAAATATATATGGCTAGGAAAATTAGGCTGATAGTAATTTGGCCTAGTTTTGAAAGCAAAATGGCCATCATATCACATGTTAAATGGAATTATCCTATTAAAAAGGCCTTACATATCCCTATCATTGCTACTAGGGGTTCCAAATTAACTTGAAAACAACTTAAAGGAAGTAAAGGCCTGAGTCTCTTTTCCAATATTTGACTTTTACCTTTGACTCCTTCTTCATTGTCAAGTGGGGTTATCTTACTACAAAGGTCTTATATCTTCTTTAGTTCTCCATTATTACAGATTCTAAGGCGGGAGAAAACTGCTGTGGCAGTGGCCTTGTTTTGTATATTTTGCCAAAGACTGAAGTTTGTGATTGATCTTCAGCAACTTTGGTGAAATTGTACCTTTTCTATGCCTGATATAGTTTTAGACATGTCGTTATAAGAATGGTTGTCACGGCAACCATTGTTTCTGTCAGAACAGTCAATGCATTTTGTTTGTCGCTCCAATTGTTCTGAAAAGATACATCACTGGGAAATCTACACCATCGATTTTCGGTGTTCGGTAGTACTGTAACGGACGCGTATTTTTAACAACATACAAAAATGATGAGAAAAGTCAAATAATCTGGGTTTTTAGTCGTACTTTTTCTATTATTACTGCTTGCCATGAAATACCCTCTGTTATTTATCCTTTTTATGTTGTTCTGAATGGTTTTAACTGTAAAATAGTTTTGCTAGTTGATATTGAGGGTATTATCGCCCACTACCGGGAGTTACTCTGTGTTGTTAGGTTGTGTTTCACATTTTGAATATTTTGCTAATTGATATTAGGGGCATTACTGTCCTCTACCGGGAGTTACTCAGTCATTTTTGGTTGTGGTTTGTATATTATTTTTGCTGTGAATTTTTGCATGTTCATTTTGTCTGTGGTTTGTGATTTCTTATGATGCGGATTGTTAGACTCCTTCTTTGTATTGCTGGCCTCTTTGTACATTGCCATAAGAGTCAAAACAGAATTCAGACTAGGTGTGATGTCAGCCTGCATGGATGTAAATATGATGGACCTACTGCCAAATCCATTTTGTTTATTTATATCAGGACACATAGAGTCACTTTTTGTGAAAAGGCGTCTTTAAGGCAGCTTGCTCTGGTTCTACTGTCGGGCGATGTCGCTCTAAATCCTGGGCCACTGAAGTTTGGGTTTGCTAACTGCCGGTCCATTAGGAATAAAGGTCCAATTCTCTGTGATGAAATCCAAACTGGAAATTTTGACGTTTTTGGTCTCACCGAGACCCATATTAAAGCTCTTGACACACCCTCATTTCTTAATGAGTTAACGCCTGAAGATTTTTCCCTTGTTCACACCAACAGAGAAAGCAAACGTGGTGGCGGTGTTGGCTTTTTTATTAAATCTGCTCTTGATTTTAAAACCATTCATTCCCCTGAGTTCTCGTCTCATGAAAATCACACTGTCTCACTCTCGATGGGTGTCGCTTGTTTCTTGGGGTCATCTACCGGCCCCCTGCCAAATCTGTGGTAAAATTTTTTGAAGATTTTTTGTCATATGTGGGTTTTTTGTCTTCCTTATCCTCCTCCTTTGTCATTTGTGGTGACTTTAATCTTCATGTCGACATTATGTCTCCAACAGTCTCTGAATTTAAATCAGTCATTGATTCTTGCTGTCTGTCCCAACACATTGATTTTCCAACTCACCTTCATGGTCATACCTTAGATTTGTTGATGGCTCCATCTGAGTTCTCTGCAATTTCTGATGTGAAAGGTTCAGACTTCATTAGTGATCACAAAATTATCTCTTGTGTGGTTGACTTTCCATCTTTGGATACACCAATTCAGAAAGTTCTTACCTTCCGTCAGTATCATAAATTGAATATTGATAAATTCAGAAGTGACCTCCTGACCTTCCGTTTGTTAGCTCACCATCTGATGATATAGATTTATTGCATGAACAGTACATGTCTGGTTTGTCTGGCCTTCTAGATATTCATGCACCAGTGAAGACTAAACAGCTCATCAAACCAGCCCCAAGCTGGATAACTGACGAGTATAGAACTGCAAAGTGCATGAGAAGGCAGTATGAACGCGCCTGGAGAAGAGACAAATCCTCTGTAAATCGTTCCCGTCTTCGACGGCAGATAAACAGATGTAACCACATTCTAAATAGAAACAAGGGGTGTTTCTACCGTGATCTAGTTAGTGAAAATTGTGGTGATAGTAAGAGGTTATGGCATGCACTAAATAGAACATTGAGTCGGTCAAATTCTACTGTCCTCCCATCCTTTGAGGATGAAAAGTCTTTAGCAAACAGATTTGGTTCATTTTTCATTGATAAAATTAGAAAGATTCGAGACACCTTTAAATACACCCGATCTCAGGTTCTTCACTCAGACAAGGAGCCGCCGACTTTCAGTTCCTTTCAAGTTGTCACTGATACTGAAGTCCTTAAGTTTATCAAGGAATCTCCTTCAAAAACTTGCTCACTTGATCCATGCCCCACTCACATTGTGAAACAATGTATTGACATTCTTCTCCCTTCATTGACTAAACTGGTTAACTTGTCCCTCAAAAATGGCATTTTCCCTAATCCTTTCAAACAGGCTATTGTCACACCCCTCCTAAAAAAGTCCACTCTTTCAAAAGAGGACTTGAAGAGCTATCGACCGGTATCCGGTCTTAGCTTCTTGTCAAAATTGGTTGAGCGAATTGTGGCTGCCCAAATTAGATCTCACATGGATTCTCATGATCTTTGTAACACTTTCCAGTCAGCCTATAAGTTGGGGCACTCAACAGAAACTGCCTTGTTGTGCATCAAAAATGAGATTCACTTATCTCTGTCCAAGGGCATGCCTACAGCACTTGTGCTACTCGACCTGTCCGCGGCTTTTGACACTATTGATCATGACACACTCCTATCCTGTTTGTCGTCTAGATTTGGTTTTGCTGGATCGGCACTAAAATGGTTTAGATCCTACCTCCAGGATCGTTTTCAGTCAGTCAAGATTGGTTCCAGTCTTTCGAATTTGTTCAAATTGAAGTTTGGAGTCCCCCAAGGTTCTGTCTTAGGTCCTCTTCTGTTTTCCCTCTACACAACACCTCTTGGTCAAGTCATCAGAAAATATACCGGAGTCCATTACCACTTCTATGCGGACAACACTCAGCTGTTCATTCACTTATCCCCTGATGATAGTCTCAAGTCTTTTGACCGTCTTAAATTGTGTTTGAATGATATTCAGGTCTGGATGTCTGAAAACAAACTCAAGCTAAATCCTGATAAAACAGAATTCATAGTCTTCGGTGCCAAAGACAGACACAAATGGCTCAGTGACTCATTTCCTGTCAATATCCTGGGTAATTGCCTCTCTCCCGCAGATGTTGTACGCAATCTGGGTGTTCTGTTTGACGCAAAGTTCTGTTTCACCAATCATGGAAATTCTGTTATCAAATCCTGTTTTATTAGCCGCAGGGACCTTCATCGCATCAGAAGGTTTCTTTCTGTGGATACATCAGTGGTGATTGCAAATGCTCTGGTCAGTAGCCGTTTGGATTACTGCAATTCTCTTTTTCGCAGTTTGTCATCCCGAAATGCTACAAGGCTCCAATATGTTCAAAATGCTCTTGCACGGTTTGTCACTGGTGCTTCAAAGTACACTCATATTACATCCACCCTTAGGACACTTCATTGGCTACCCATTAGACAACGTATTATTTTCAAAACCCTAGTTTTGGTTTATAAGTACCTCACCACTGGCCAGCCTAAGTATTTTGCACCATATCTCCCCTTGTACAAATCTGCTGTGAATACAAGACTTTCAAATCCCAAAAATTTGTTCCTTCAGGTTCCCTCTTACTGTGCTTCCATCCATAAATCTAAGGTCCATTTTAACAATAGTTTTTCATATGATGCCCCTAAGTTATGGAATGATCTTCCATATGATATACGCAGTGCTCCAAATCTCTCCAGTTTCAAAAGTCGACTCAAAACCTACCTATTTCAGAAATCATTCCCACCATAGCTTCTTACTGCCGAACACCGGACGACCTCTCTGGGAACGACTCGGAACATGTCTAATGTCTTATGACTTATGCCTTATGAATTGGATGGTGTGCCTTAGAATCCGTTGATACGGAGATTAAGCACGTGGACAACTGATTGATTGATTGATTGATCAACTGATTCAAGTTTTGGCACAACCCAATAAACTTTTGGAATGGCAACTATTTTTGTTTAAATAGTCAGATGTTTTTACTTTGTACCACAAACTGAAGAATTTTCATGGATTTGAAAAGATCCACTGAAAAGGTTTAGGACTTGAATATTGAGCCGATTAGGTTTTATTAAGAGTTGACAAATCTTAAGCCATAATTACTCTGTGACTACTTTCTGTCATTGCATTGTATATATTTGTTCAACTATACAATCTTTGTAATTGTATTTCTGATTTACTGTAAGGCTTTGCTGAATAAATATTTATACATTAAGAACAAAATTCTGAGTAAATATTAAAAAGTTTAAATCATTTTTTTAAAGTGGGGTTCACAAATGTCTCAATTTACTTGTATAAACTAATTTAAAATGTTATATTAAATGCTTTCAAAGTTGACATGTTTTGTCATAAAAGGAGCTGAGAGGCCTGACTGGTTCATTCATTGATTTGACATCATACGTAGTAGCTTGTTTCAATTACATTGGGACCACACATTTGTCCTTTGCCAAAGACAGAAACCATTATTCTAAACCACTTTAAGTGACTGAACCAGAATTCTAGAAGCCACACCTTTGCTTTAGTAAATTTCTTTACTGGATTTTCAAGAGATTTAGTCTGGTCAAGGTTCAAGTTTCATTGGCATTTTTGGGAATATCATTGCGTTTTTCTTATTTTCCAAATGGGGTATATAAAATAAGGTGCTGAACTTTTGTCTTAATACGTGAGTTGCAAAAGACTGATAGTTCTTTGTCCCATTCAATTGGAGGTATAAACCAGTAACCTCTCAGTTCTCAAGAAATAAGTTGAAACTTAATCCTGATTAAGCCATGTTTTGGCTCAAAGTTGAAGCATTAAAAAACTGAACTTGACATTCTCGGTATCCATTGCATCATGCCTAACCAGTAAAACATCTGGACGAATTAAAGGCAAAATTAAAGAGATTTTTAACATTATATAATTCTCTGTCTGTATACTGCATACCAAAGACACTTAATTTGGCTGATTGGTAATCTTATTTTGATCATGTAACGTTTGAAGTTACAAAGCCAATTTTCATGCTTTGGTAACATGTTAGACCTGTGTAAGGTCCTCAATATGTTTTACTGAACAATAATCAAGCAGCTCTAAATCATTCAATTGCGGTTGAATTGATCTGAAACTAGAAATAGGACGCCCTGTTGATAGTAGCCGTGACATATGAATAGAAACAGGATAGCATAGAAGAACACACATTATCATGTGTAATGTCCACCCCATGAACCTTTTGCCAAAATTGTACAGTAGTCTTACAAGACCCTGTTTCATTTGTAAAATATATCAGTGAAGCTTAAATATTTATTAGTATACATGTAAATTATTTCAGCTTCATGCCTTTTTGCATTGGTTGGTCAAAAATTTTGACGAAATCACTCTATCTTGCACAGTTAAGAAGATGGAAGCAAATTTATGTTTTTCTATTTTTGGCCAAAATTCGAAAATTCAAAATGGCCACCATTTTTGGGAAGAGGAATATTTTTTGAAAATTGCAAAGAGTACATTTCTTAGATATCCTATGTGTCGAAAATTTCAACGGAATCAGTCTATTTTGCACGGTTAAGGAGATAGAAGCAATTTTGTGTTTTGCCATTTTGGGCAAAAATTCGAAAATTCAAAATGGCCGCCATTTTTGGGGAGGGGAAATTTTTTGAAAATTGCAAAGGGTACATTTCTCAGATACCCTGTGGGTCGAAAATTTTGACGAAATCACTCTATCTCGCACGGTTAAGGAGACAGAAACAAATTCGTGTTTTGCCATTTTTGACAAAAATTCGAAAATTCAAAATGGCCGCCATTTTCGGGGAGGGGAAAATTTTTTTGAAAATTGCAACGAGTACATTCCTTAGATACCCTATGGGTCGAAAATTTCGACGAAATCGCTCTATCTCGCACGGTTTAGGAGATACGAGCACATTTGCCTTTTTCAGTACTCAAAATAGCCAATTACTCATTTATTTACTTAATTATTCACTGATCTATGAAGCAATTCCCCCCAAAAGCAATCCCATACAAGCTATTAACCCAATGAACCTCCATGTCTGGAAACCAAAGAGGTACTCAAACGTAGCAAAGTAGCTATTACTCAGTTAGCTATAGAGCTATCATCACCAAAAGCAATCCCATACAAGCTATTAACCCAATAAACCTGCATGCCAAATTTGGTAAAGATAGGATAAGAACTGGTGCCTGGAAACCAAGTGGGACGCCGGACACCGGATGGCGGGCGGCGGAAAAAGCAAAAATAATATGTCCACCCACCAGTGGGGTGGACATCATTCTACTAGCCCCTAGATTTTTATGCTAGAAAAGCACCTGCCCAATTTTGTGGATAAATATGTTGCCCTGTTTGAGAAAATCTGGTGAAAACGAAGTGCAAGAAAAAATATTTTTGATTATGTGACCTTGATAAAGGTCAAATATCAAATTTGTAACCGTCACAAAATTTTAAATGATCTATAGATAATAGCTGCCAAAAATCTTTTTGATAGGCCTCATTTTAATACAGATTTGTAACTTAAAAAACTCTAGGACACTTAAATATCACTGGTTTCTATCACTGGTTTCTACCCTGTCAAAAAAACAATTGAAAGAGTGTGTAATCTTCTGTGTTTAGAGCCAGTCATAACTGCCCCAGGCTTCAATAACCTGTGAGCTTCATACAAAGAGAAGACCGGCATCCACAGCTTTGGAAGGTAAGCATCAGAGACCTAGGTCAGGGCATATTAAACCGCTATTACCATTAATATGCCAAGGAAAGTGCATTGGTTTAATGAATAACTAATGATCTAGGGGAACCAAGAGGGTACTATGTATGAACCTGACATTGTCAGAGTGGATAGAAAGGCCAATATTTATTGCACCATAAAATAGCATCGGAGAGAAAATAGTTTTCAACACCATGAGATATAAAACCTAATCAAGTGTCAACGTTCTACATCATACGGGATCCAAGAAAAGGCCCAGACAAGATTTTAAAACTCATGGTCACTATGACAAGGTCAAAGCTCAAATCAAGATTGATGTGTCACACCTAAAAACTCTAAGCAATGTCAATACCAAGCATCAACCTCCTACACTTAATGGTTTCAGAGATTTTTCCTGGAAAAACTTTTAAAGGTCAAGTTCACTACAGTAAGATCAAAAGTCAAATCAAGGTTACATCATGATATTGCACACCTACAGCTCCCAACCAATGTCCTACCAAGTATATACTTCCTACACCTTACAGTGTCTGAGATATAGAAATATAGCAATCCTACACCTCACAGTTTCTGAGATATAGCCCAGACAAGACTTTATAGGTCAAGGTCACTACGACAAGGTAAAAGGTCAAATCAAGATCAGACCATGAGGCTGCATACCTACACCTCCTAACCAATGTCGCTACCAAGTATCAACTTCCTACACCTTACAGCCCGGTCAGGATCACTACAGCAAGATCAAAGGTTAAGTCAACGTCACATTATAACATTGCACACCATCCGGACACCATGAATGAAAACAATACCCCAACAGCCCTTAATGGCTGTGGGGTAAAAACTACAGCTTGCCACACACAGAGAGTATACCACCATCTGAACAGATTCTCACAGAATTCACCCTGTGTTTAAAATTTGGGGCGGCATCAAAGAATCAAAAGTCATAAACTGTCAGTAATGTCAGGTTCATTCCAAAACGTTTTCTGTTTAGCACATGTACAAACAAATCCACGTGGTCACAGCAACTGATATTTGAGTTTTGGTCCACCAGGCGCCCTACAAAATGGACCTTGTATGCTTGACATGCACATTTAATGACAAGCCATTCTGTATAGTTATTCTGTGTACCCCTTTTCCCTCTCCTGCTAATACATCTTAGTTGAACATGCGACAGAGGTTTTCAAAAAAGGTTGTTACCAGGTGGGCATGCTGTGTTCTGGAGAAGGCATTCAACCCAAAGACAAACCTCAGCTAATGAAATCGAATTTAAACTACTAAAACATTGAAAATGCATAGCCACAAACAACTCCTGATGAGATAAATATTACACACTCAAAGGTAGTTTGTGAGGCCTAAACAGAACAGTATGAACTGAGTATTACATTTGTGTGCCAAAGTCAACTCTGGTGAATCCAATACCGGTGCCATTTATTAAGTGGAACTACCATTACCTATTAGTTCATCAACCACACCTATATTTCACCTAAATACTGGACATTCATACTAGAAAACATTACTTTTTGTCTTCCACACACCCCTTGTCATGCATTTATGTTTTACAAATATCAATCAATCAATCAGTTGTCCAAGTGCTTAATCTCCCTATCTACGGATTCTAAGGCACACCATCCAGTCCGTAAGGCATAAATCATCAAGATGTTAGACATGTTCCAAGTTATACCCATGAAGGCAAGCCAGTGTTCAGTAGTTAGAAACTAAGGTGGAAATGATTTCTTAAATAGGTAGGTTTTTAGTCGACTTTTGAAACATGAGAGATTTGGAGCACTGTGTATGTCATGTGGAAGATCGTTCCATAACTTCAGGTCACCATATGAGAAACTGTTAAGTGAACTTTTGATTTATGGATGGAAGAACAACAATGAGGGGCCTGGAGGAACAAATATTTGCGGTTGGAGCTCCTTGTATTCATGGCAGATTTGTACAAGGAGAGATATGGTGCAAAATACTTAGGCTGTCCAGTAGTGAGGTACTTGTACACAAGAACTAGGGTTGTAAAGATAATTCGTTGTCTGATGGGTAGCCAATGAAGTGTCTTCAAGCTGGATGTGATGTGAGTGAACTTAGAAGCACTGGTGACAAACTGTGCAAGAGCATTTTGAACATATTGGAGCCTGGTAGCATTACGGGATGATAAACAAGTGTCGTTTTTTGGGGAAATATTTTAATAGTAAGATCACTCAGACAGGGAATACCACCACCAAGATACGTAATAATAAGTAAATGGAAAATTCCAGATTATTTTGTTGTATGTAGACAGTGATTCAAATCACTCTCAAAATTAATGGAATCTAAAATGGATCGAGACACCCTTTTCTTTTTCTTCAGGAAGATCCTACCAGTAGTCTTCTTTTTGCAAACAACTATTGGTCATAAAATAATACCTCCTTGGCAGAGTTAGTTGTGTAAGCTACTATTTGTGATATGTATCATTAGAAATGCAGTTCTACAGAAATTCCGCTCTTATTCTACCTTGATTTTAATGCAGAAACAGCAGAGAAATCTCAATGTAAAAACTAGAGGAATGCTTTTGCTAACAAAAGCGAAGCATCCCTACAAGTTTAAAATGCTTTGTGGTTTTAATAAGCATGCTGTAAAGCTAAGAATGCACAAAGCTGCACTGTATGCTTTCCCAATACCTCTTAATACATTCTGAAGCTATAAAAGCAACAATAAAGGAGATATAAGGCAAAAACTCAAAATCAGCTATTTTATGACCCCAGTTTGACCCATAAGGGGGGGCCAGGGGGTAAAACTGACCGGCTATTTAGACTCTCCATATATGCTTTCCCAATACCTCTTAATACATTCTGAAGCTATAAAAGCAACAATAAAGGAGATAAAGGCAAAAACTCAAAATCAGCTATTTTATGACCCCAGTTTAACCCATAAGGGGGGGTCGGGGGGTAAAACTGACCAGCTATTTAGACTCCCCACATATGCTTTCCCAATATCTCTTAATACATTCTGAAGCTATAAAAGCAACAATAAAGGAGATAAAGGCAAAAACTAAAAATCGGCTATTTTATGACCCCAGCTTATCCCATAACGGGGGGGGGGGGGGGGGGGGTCGGGGGGTAAAACTGACTGGCTATTTAGACTCTCCATATATGCTTTCCCAATACCTCTTAATACATTCTGAAGCTATAAAAGCAACAATAAAGGAGATATAAGGCAAAAACTCAAAATCAGCTATTTTATGACCCCAGTTTGACCCATAAGGGGGGGCCGTGGGGTAAAACTGACCGGCTATTTAGACTCTCCACATATGGTTTCCTATTACCTCCCAGTACATTTTATATCTCTAAATGCAATACTTAAGAAGATAATAGGGGGGTTGGCCTAAATTTAAGGCTTTCAGATTGGAAGGTGTCAGAAAATCACTCATAAATGAGACATTTTTCAAGGGATTGCTCCCAAAATCTAATCAGCTCGCGTTTTCGATAGTATGAACAGGTGTGTCAAATTATAAGGCTCTGTAGCAAGTAGTTTTTCCTGAACTGTGATGACGGGGGGGGGGGGGGGGTGTACTTCAAAAAATAGTTTTTGATCATGTGACCTTCATAAAGGTCAAAGGTCAAATTTAAGCATGCAGAAAAATTTTCCCACGCCTAAGGTATATAACTGCCAAATATGGTTTGAAACCTTCTAATAATAAGGGAGATATTCAAGGGAGACCATAATGCGGCGGCGGTGGCGAGGAAACTGAGGCGAAAACAAATAAGCGCCCTTTCAGGGACGCTTAATTACCTTTTATATTCGTGGACTTTAAAATATTGACTTTATTTAAACCTTGTCCCTATGTATTTTTTAATCTTTGTAACAAGAGAGGAGAAATAAATACAATATCCAAATATTTTTTTTTTTTTTTTTCACCATCAGAATTCAGTTGTCACATGCCTTCTATAAATGCAAGCGGACGTATAGAATGGTCACGTGACTTAGATTCATTAAGATTGCAAGTAGATCACTAAACACTAACAATGTATTTTATGGAACACAGTTGTCTATAAAGAATCAGGTATTTTTATAAAGTAAATATCACAGAAGGCATATACATTTAAAAATATATTGATGGACAAACTGCTTTCATCATATGGCAATCAATCATTCATTTATTTGACCATAAAAGTAAATCTTTCAAAACATTTTACAATATCGGCAAAATCATTGTCTAAATTTCTATAAATACCTTTTTGAATTTCTATACATGATTTTACATAACTTAATACATTTACATTACACCAAATACTTAGGTCTGTATAGTGACACAGCCACTCTTTGTATATACAATAACATAGAAAAGATAAGAACCAATCAAAATTGGGACTGATGTTCGAAACACCAACAATATTGTAGAGTGCTATGTTTATATCAAAAATCATATCAACATGTTTCCATATTTCTTTTGCCTTGACACAAGAAAAAAGCAAGTGTACAATATCATGTTTGACATGACAGAGAGGACACAAGTCATATTCTATAATTTTCCACTTTTTTAAATTATCAAAACAGGGCAGAATACAATGCAGTACCTTGTAATTGAATTCAGCAATTTTAGTATCTTTAATGTGTTTAATTTTTTATACAATATCCAAATATAACCCCTACTGTATATGCAGCACTCAGGTTGTATAACTAATTTATGAAGTTGATGATAAATTGAAGTCTATCACTATGAAGAACAATAGCAAAGGCATTGTCACATATATCAACTGGTATTCAATGAGACCATTTCATGTACAAATATCAAATGAAATCAACGAAGTGATTCCATTTTAATGACTTTGTTATTATAAAAATTTTCTTTATACAAATAATTTTCCTTTTTCCTTTTCAAATATTATTTATTTATTTGGGGTTTTACGTCACTTTCAACACTGTACAGGTAATATCACGACAGGTAGTTGGAAGGGCAGAGGAAACCAGTACATAGAGTTTTTTTTTCAAATATTAAATCAAATATATACACATACATACACAACAGGAAAACTTCCCGAACAACGTATACAAAAAATATATCACAAATGAATTCTCTTTTATTCTGGATATTTATGGCACATACTCTTTGCATTTAATTAAACTCCAAGGTGCAAGAATCACAAGTAGTGTATTTGTAAAATTTATCAGTCCACTGACATAGCGATGGCCATAATCTCTGACGCACAAGATGGGGATGACAATATTAAAAGAATGCCTGGCATTAGTATTATATTGTTCATCTTTATTGGTGATAAATTTCTTGTGTACATCTGATGGAAGGGTGTCTTGGTTTTATTATCCACCATTTTGTACAGATAATAAGTAAAATATGTCCATATTTAAAAAAAGAATGCAGACACAGGGACACCAGTGACTTTATATGCAGAATACTTAGTCACTTGAGTGATAGTCTATACTGAATAATTAGTCATTTTAGTGATATTCTGTACTGAATAATTAGTCATTTTAGTGACATTCTATACTGAATACTTAGTCATTTTAGTGACATTCTATGGAGAATACTTAGTCACTTGTGAGACATTCTGTACAGAATGCTTAACCAGTTAAGTGACATTCAACACAGAATACTTAGTTGTGTGAGTGATATCCTAGTTCTGTGAGTGACATTATATACCGACTATTAGAAAAATAGGGATATAGTCACTTGTTAAGTAGACGCTTTGCTTTGCCAATAAGATTAAGTTTACAATTAGACGTGCAATGTTTTGAATGTACAATATATTTAGAGCAACACATCCACTACTACAAAGTCATATCTCCATTATGCTGTACTTCTCAATAATTCCGTAAAGTTTTACAGATGATAATTTTTTGCAGAAATAGAAGTATCTGACTAGAAGATGCAATTGTAACATTGTGACAATACCCCTAGTGTTCAGGTTGGACTTAAAAGATACAAATCTGTGTCTTACTCTGTACTGTAAACATAAATATTTAAATATTTTGTGGTAATTGATAGATTATAAACAACAGAAACATCTATTCTATGAGTTTGTGTTCAGCTTTGGAAGTAGATGGGTGGTAAATTAGGCGTTAATATATTTTCCTGTATGTCAGTTTCTTTACATACATTTTCAAGTGACCAATGTCAAAATATGCCATATAAAAGCCTTTCGTCTTTGCTGTCAAGACTATAGGGATAGCATGTACAAGTACATTGCATGCAAGGGCAATATATAAATGTAAATATTTTGTGTTAAGTTCACAACAGATTAACTGACTAGATAAATCACTCATAAACATCAAACTACTCTCTTTTGGCTGGAAAATTTAGCACAAGATTCAAAGTGGCAAATAGAATGAAGTAAAGCCAAAGAAATTTTAGCCAATTAGGATCGATGGCTTAAAAATTATTATTATTTGTAAGCTGTATGTTGATTGGCATGTGCCAATTTTAGAGGTTTAGAAGCTCAGGCAGTATGGGGGAATGAAACACAGAATGAATCTAAGTGAGCCAACCAGGCTTGGAAAGTAAGATTATGTCTGCAAGATTATACAAGCTTCATGTTTGTAAATATATTTGCTGAATTCATAGTCCATACACTTCGTTACAGAATTGAATTTTTGCTGATAACAAAACACTACTTTAACATATTTTATGGATGATGACCCATGTAGAAGTTTTTCATCTGTTTTAATTATGCACCTAAGGTTTAGCAACAAGCAAAAAAGAATTAAACTAGACATTGCAACTCGACGCAGTGTATCCCCGCATGGCACATGGTTGAAGTGTGAATGTGTTGGGCTTGAGCCTGTTTCCTGGAGCACCACGGCAGGATGGAGAGAAGTTTTTGGATTTGCATTCAAGGTCTGCTAACGCACTAGGGCGGATCTGACGTTACCCTCTTCAAGCTGAACTGATAACCTACCAGGTCCAACACTTGGTAGAGGTCCAGTTCTAATTTGACATGTTAACCATTAAAACTTACTCCTGACATAGAGCTACTAGAGATTGTGTATGTTGGAGACAGGTTTGGAGGCACTGGCATTGACCAACCAGTCGTGCTGGTGGATTGTGGTACTTAGTAATGTCACAGTTAGACCTCTTTTGCCACCACCGAGAGAACACTCCCTGTGTACTGTGAAAACAGAACAAACGTCAGTGCTTGAATAAGCAGGGAAGGGACCTGGATGAGAAAACTCTGGTACTTCCTTGTTGGTTGAATGGGGCGAGGGAGTAGGGACCTTTGAGGCTATCCACTCCTCTGGCTGGAGCGAGGTTAATGTGGTTCCTGATATTCCATCTGAATTATTCAGGGTACTGAGCCACTTTTCCTGCCTGGCAACCTGGTCAAACTTGTTGTTTCTGGAAGGGGAGGGTATAGCCTTCTTGGGAGATTCTTATAAACTTGTTACTGGCCCATAGGGCGGCCCAAGTTTTACCATGTAGGTTGGGGCCAAAAAACAGTGTCAACACTGGTGACAGGTTCACTGATCCACACAGTAAGAAACCATCCAAAAAGGATCTGTGACCTTGGGTCACTTCCACACAACCCCACTGTGGAAAACACTAATAGCCATTTATGAGAACTGTGACTCCTGGTCTGATTAACAGATAAATTTACCATTGCTTGAGTTGTGAAAACCAGCAAATGGGTTATATTCTTGAGGGGAAGGCTGAGTTTGCAAACTCAGGTCCTGGTGTCAGCTGACACTGGTCACAGGCTGGGTAAAAGGCAAGCTGGGTGGCCAGTCTAGGAGGGTGGATTACTAGAACCTGTAAGAAAAACTTGATGAACCTCCACAGTAACTGATACAGCAGACTTCTTGCTAGCAGTAGGCTGACCAGTCCGGTTGAGTTCGGCATCCCACCGGGACTAGTAACTGGCTGGTGTGGGGTCTGATAAGATAAGGCTAAGTTAGGAAAGTCTTATTATCTATAGTCACTTTCGACCAGGTAGGAGGTCGTCACAGTAGGCTGGCTTACTGGTCTGGTAGGTTGAGACAAGTCATCTAGACTTCTCTGTAATTGGTTCCTGGTTGCTCCACAGTTCTGCAAAAACTCATAGGAGCTGGCCGAACTGAGGTCTCTCAGCAGAGGTAGGCTTATATGAAACAACTGCCTTCTTCCTGTCTTTAACTGTGGAATCAGCAGGTTTTCTCTGTAACCAACAATCCTCTGTGTAACCGGTAAGCCTAGATACTGGTACTCTATCGTGTAACAACCTCCAAAGCAATTTTCAATAGCTTTCATGCAATATAGTCAGTATTAAGTGTAAAAATATCTCTAAAAAGGCCAAAAAATGGCCGCCAGTAAGGTACTTTGGTAGTCTGTCAATGACCTTCAATGAAGAGGTTCAAGGTCAAATTTCTGCATGCTTACAGAGGACATATATATATATTATATATACCAGCCATAGGATGATCTAACTTTCTGTATGTCAGAACAGGGCCAAAATGTGAAAAAATGGGCAAAATCTGACTTTTAAGAGGCCACCAGTGACCTTGAAATTGAAGGTCAAGGTCACAAAACAATAGAGTTTGTGGCATTGTCCATATATACCCACACACCAAATTTGAAAGGTCTAACTAAAATATTTTTTAAGTTATCACGTCCGAAAGGAAATCTCTGTGGCGGAAGCGTGACCATACTGAATCCTAAGACTTTCGTCAGGGGATATAATAAAAAGTAAGATTGGAGTCCTAAGTCCATTATAAAAAAGTTACATTGTAGAAATTTCATCCCAGAAAGATATGGTAAAAATAATCACTGGAAACAAATTTCAAAACATTAACATATAACTATGTTTTTAACCAAAAACAAACTCTCTCAAAAACTGCAAGGAATTTTGGGTTTTAACCAAGACTTGGATTTTACAATAATTATATTAATATGAATCTGTTTGTTAAACATTTATATAAATAAATATGAAATACACATAATATATATTGTTATATATGTTTAAGTGTACTTGTTGCATAATACATAAAACAGGGCGTCAAGTTACAAGTGGGTCTCAGAAAATAGGAAAATAGGAATTTCGGGAGTCAAAAAATTGGAATAAAATAGGAATATTACTGAAAAAATATAGTGAAAATAGGAATCTTTTTTAACAAGATAGTCTCCTAACACCCCTATAGCCATCATGATGCACCACATTTCCCTTTATTTTGCACTTTATTTTTAGAACAATGGAAAAAATATAGTCAAAATAATACACGTGTATCTCAAGTAAGCATCATACTTATTGAATTACATCCAAAAAGCTTATAAATACACATTCTATAGAACTACATATGTACATGTAACTCAGTTCAAAACTAGACCAAGGACCCACAGATGCAAGATGTATCCACCGGAAAAGGCCAACTAACATAGTTTAGAAGAAAAACTGCATTTTTCAATAATAAGTTGAAAGCACTTTTAAGTTTGGCTACCCTCATTTGATCTTGAAGCAGGGGCCCAAGGTCAAATGTGACCACATCGGAAGACTAACAGCCCATGATTTCCTATAGGTTGGTTTACCATCCCAAACCTCTAGAGCCAATAATAAGCAAATTATAAGCACTTTTAAGTTTGCCTAACCTTGTTTGACCTTGAAGAGGCAGCCCAAGGTCAAATCCGACCACAGCAGAAGATTCGCAGCCCATGATTTCCTATAGGTTGGTTTGACATTCCAAACCTCTAGGACCAATAATAAGGGAGATATAAGCACTTTTCATGACTGAAAAGAAACGCCCGTGATGGCCATCGTTTTTCAAAATGAGGAAAAAAATATTTTTAATCAAGATTTTGTAATGATGAACATATCCAGCGAATTTGAGATTTCTACCTAGAATTCCCTTTGTTCTAGAGGCCTGGAGGGCCAACAAAACTCCTTGCTGAAAGTCGAAAAACACCCGTGGCAGCCATCTTGTTCTTCAAAATGAGGCCAAAAATATATTCCCAGCCAAGATTTTATGGTTATGAATATAACCTGAAAATTTAAGAAATCTACCTACAATACCCTGGCCTCTAGAGGGGTAACAAGAAAATCTCTACACACTGCTCTCCGGTGGATACAATCATAACTAGATTGATGCCAACATATCCCCAGACAGGTCATTTCTCATGCCAAAGGCATTCAGTGGGTATTTTTGCAGCACTCATTTTGTGAAATTCACAATTATAATAAACCTAGGAACTTGACGCCCTGCCATAAAAGTAAAATTATCCAACATAGTAATGCGTAGGTACACAAGCAGCTATACTCACTACAGTTTCTGAGAGACAGTTTTCCACTAAAAGTGGCTTTAATCTCTTCCGAAATCTCTCAACAACCCAATACACTGAAGTTGTTAAAATGATATACATGTAATATATAATATTAATAAGGGGAAATAGTTGCAAGTGATAATAATAGCATGCATTAATTAACTTACTTCCATGGCTAGAATTATGCTACTTATTCTGGTAGTACATTGTGTTGTTAATGACCAGTAATAAGGTTATAAATAATATCAATAACTTACGCATGTAACTTAGACAAGCATTTATGATTTCATGAAACAAAGGAAAATATTTCCTAAAAAAACTTGTTATGCAAATCAAAAGTTTGTAATCATGAAGATGACTGTAATTCCATGAAAAATGCTGAAAGGCTGATATTTTATAATTTTGTAATTTTAAGCTCCTATCCATTTTAGAGTTTACAAACTACTCAACTGAATTACATTCATAGACGTCATTAAAATCCAAGCGCAATTTTCTGCCCATCTTGATTTCTCTCTTATTATTCAGAACACACAAAATTTCAAGCTGACATCTTAAAGAAGTGTTTTTATGTCATTCATTGACTATAACTTAAAATTTAACTGTAAAATTATGTTCACACGCCAGGGCACAAAGGTCAGTGCATGTGTTAAATGATGAAATCCACAGTATTACACATAAAACAAGCAGGAATTTGGTATTTTGAGTTCAAGCTCTGCCAAGTATTTTAAAATGTTCCAAGTTTTTGTGGCACAAAAGCTGTACAACATCATGTTGTGCTGTCCTATATAACCACCTTAAAATAACATTTGGAATGTTTACATTGTAAAACATGCAATAACCATCATGGATATGTTAGCTTCATATCTCTATGCTTTGTGTTGCTCCTTGAAGGTGCCAAAGGTCAAAGTTCATAGACATCATCTCTTTCATGTGGATTGCGTGAGAATCGAGAATCTAGAATCTCATACACTTCTTCTTCTGAAAACATAAAAACCACATGATTAGGAACATTACTGCTGGTGATTTGTAGTTTTTGGTATTTTTGAGTTATAAAATTTAAAAATATTCTTGAAAAGGATCATTTTACATTTTTTGATCCACCACCATCCATAATTAGTAAAATAAGTCTGTCTTTAAATTAGAAATATATTTTCACTGCACTTGTTTACAAAACTACCTGGATGGTTCGTTTATTTGGGGTTTTACGTCGCTTTCAACACTGTATAGGTTATCACAACGGGTAGTTAGAAGGGAACAGGAAACCAGTACATATAATTCATTAGGGTTCTGTACTGTAAACTGCCGACCAACGGCAAGCAACTACCAGCTTTCCCACTTGAGGCCATGACAGGAATCAAACCCTGGCCTCAGAGGTGGGAGGCGAGAGTGTTACCACTCTGCCACTGTGGCCCCAAAATACGTGGATGGATAAAAAATCTTCACATTTAAATGCTTTTACTGCATCAAAAGGAGAAAAATCTCGCAACAATTCCATACAAATAATTCTAACCATATAATCAGAAGCTACTTAATTAATGAATTAATGACTGAAATATTAATGAAAGATTAGCACTATTTTAGACTGTCAAAATGTGTTCATAGTTACAGGTGACTGTGATTAATATGAATATTGCAAAGTCATTATTTCTCACTATTAAGGTCAAATACATTTACTCAGAACAATGTTTTTCAAATATATGTATTTTTCTCCCAGCAATTTGTGATGAACCAAATCCCTAATATATATTCAATCCTGTATATTTGCTACTTACACCAAAATTTATCAACAAGACTTTACCTCCCCCGACCACCCTGTAAAATAAATCAATGTTTTATGTAGACTGATTGCATTAGTTCTATATGTGTTATCTATTCTGTCGCTGTATTCAGTAGAATAATTTCACGTGACTGCCCTATTTTTAAACAGGTTCAAAATTTTTTTACGACTAATAGTCACCCTCCTACCACATATCTCTATGGGGTTATGACTAACCTAGCACACTCATTCGTAAAATGGAATCATCATGTAAAATTTTAATTGTGTGAGATTGCTCAATAATGCATGACAGTTATCAAGACTTTAGATATGACATATTTCTAATGAGTTTTAGCACTTGACAGCAGGTCATAGACCCAATCACATATGTTCCAAGTTTTTAAAGGTTTAACAAGACTAGTAAGAGTAGCCTCTGTAACCATCACAGATTTCTTATTTACAGAGAGCGTTGTTATAACATGCAGTTTTTACAAAGGACATCTGCAGTATAACTTAACAGACTTCTTCATTACATAATGTTATTTCATGATTGTTTGTAGCTCAAATTTCACAGTAATAATAAGTATTCTCTTGTATAATACAGATATTATCAATGTGTTCATATCGATTCATTTTAAGAAAAAAAACTATTTTTGAAATCTCATATATTAGTTTCTGTTATTAGAATGTGTAATTACTAGATTACTAGTGCAGATAGTTGACATAGATAGGGTACTGCCCCCCCCCCCACCACCACTGTGACTTGGTATGGTGTGACCACAAAATCCTCATTAGTGTTTGATTAATGTACAATTATATGGATTTCTATTCAGGAAAATATGAACTATCAAACCTCTAAATCATAATTGTACTCCACCAAGATCAAATCAACAAATCCTGGCAATATTTGAATTTAACAAGTGACAACTGTCAATAGACAGTCTGTGTTTTGTGTCAAGTTATTATGTGTGTCTTGTGATGACATTACGTTGTACACATGTCAACAGTTAGATACTTGAGGGATCTATTTTGTAAGGTTGGCAGATCAGTAAATTGTTGAAATGTGGACCCGCTGACATGCCATCTAGCTAGATTAACAGAACTAGTTTGTCTTATTTTTTGGAATACTGCAATTCAGCAATTGTATGCATGTTTGAAGAAAAAATATTTGAAATATTTAACCTTTGAATCTGACTGGTAGGTTGTAAAATTGTTTGGTATATGAGTGAGGTGGTTTTAAAACGGCCAAGTCATTTCAAAACCTCTCCTAGGTTTTGAAAAGGCCATCAGATTTATTTGGCCGTTTTGAAAGTAACATGATAGATGAGTGTGCGGTCTTTGGAGACCACTTTTTAACCAATCAGAATTGTGGACATAACTATGTCATATTAGGTATATTAAACTTACAGAAAGGGAATATTAAACCTACAAAAATGGTATATTAAACCTAAGTCAAATTGTATTTCAAACCACTAAAAATGTAGATGAAACTGCCACAATAAATTTTCAAACCTATCACATGACTGAAACAGATGACGCTCTTAAAGATTTTAATTCTGTGTATAACTTAACTGTGTGACTAATATTATGATTCTCATTTTTCCAAAAATTAAATATATGACTCAAATGGTGACTATAATTATTTCAACAATTTAATCACGGGACTCACATGAGGTGACTAATTCTGTTAATAAGATAATCCCAAGATGTCTGATGAAGATTTTAATTCTGTCACTCACCTTGCTGACTAGACTCAGACTTGGACGACCCCCTGGACACAAATCCGCTGTCATTCCGGCTTCCTGTGGATCCCTGACTCTTGATGGAGTTGTTCTTGGATCCTGAATGGGCTTGTGCTAGTAGATAGTAGGAAGAGCCATCTCCCGCACTTTGGTAAACGCTGTTATCATGCGTATCTGTCAATTGTAAAGTTAATGATAATGGTGGAGATTTGCTATAGCAGTCTATATGCAACACAAATATTATTTGAAAACATAAATATAACACATCCATTACAACTACCAGATGCAGTTTCCTAAGTTCCTCAAAATCCCCTCTTTTGACGGTGAAAAGCCCACAAACATTATCATGTGTAAGCTCTCCAAGATCACTTTTTTTCAGTTTTTTAACTTAGGCTCACGCTTCAGGAAATCACTTTTTTCCGTTTCTATTTTTTGTCACTGGACTTTCATTGAATTTGTGCTTCCAGTGAGGAATCTGCCGTTGTGTACATAGCTGGTACTTCTGATTGCTTCTACACTCTGGCCTGTATTCTACAACAGTACTTAGATAAGGTGACCTTAGATCTAAGGGAAGGTTTTCACTTACGTTTTTTTTGGACTTGATATTCATGAAACAAAAGCTTGGAATGTTCAGTTTCATAAACTCTTACTTGAAATCTAAGTAACACTTAAAATCTAAGTTAGAAATGGTCTAAGTATTGTTGTAAAATACGGCCCCTGATGTTAGTACCCTATTGATGGCTTGGCAGTATTGGGGTGACAATGTATTTGTTTATGAAATAAAATATACACAGAATGTGTACATGTATAACCTGTCACTACTGAACATACGCATGAGTAAACACCTGCACATAATGTACACATGCACTTATAAAATAGTACTTAATATTAATATAAATTTTACTGTATTCAAGACTACTCAATAACAATAATGCCTTGTTATTCAATGTTTTAAGTCTTCCATCGCTTTAAGTCTAAAAGAGTTAATTAATGTCATATTACCCTGGTAATGTATATTTTAAAATTTTATCGCCTGGAAAGATAAAAATTAAATGCTCTGGACACAGAAGAAATAAACAAATATGCTGCTCAGATAACTTTCCTTTTACTATGAAAATGATCAATCTGTAAAACCAGTTATTATGTGTAATGTCTTCAGTATCATCTTGTTATTTAATACGATACTTTTTCCATTTAAATCTAATTGCATCTGAGACCACAAGAATGCCTTAATTATTTAATATTTACTGTAAAATTGCTATACTGTTACCAAAAAAAGATTTTGTCACAACTTTTAACAACAATTGCTAGCTTGATAACATACTTTCATTGCCTTTGTAATCTGTTTGTGGTCAAGGTCAATAACCTTGTGAAGAGTCCTTCACTTTAAGCACTGAGGGTATTTGACAGTAAGACAGTTGTTAAGATAAGGCAATCATCAATCTTGTAAGTCAATAAGTATGACTTAACCAAACACAGGTAAATTGTCATGTACCTTGATAAGATACCATGCATTGTAATTTTAGCATTATTTTATTCAGCGCAAAAATCCATGAAAAATTTAATTGGTTAAGACACTTTACATTTTCTAATGTGATCCGTTTTTTCCTAAATACTGCACCCTACAATATACATGTTTTTGTCAATTTTAGTACATACTTTTAAACTGAATGATTTACAAATATCCTGTATTCATCATAGGAAAGGTATTTTCACAGAACTTGTGCTTGTTTTCATTGGATTTTAATCCCTGCAGAAATGTCGATGAAATCCAATGCTAAAATGATTTTTTGAAACTTTTATCATGTTATGAGTACATACCCTTCACCATGAATACATTTTACAACAGTTATTTGTGTATTCTGGACTTATTTTACCTATTACAAAATAGTTGATAATAATGTAATCTAGCCCTTATATTTTTAAATGTTATCACTTGATGATGGACTTTCTTTCTTTACTCATAATAAAATTTAAAATATACATCACCTATAAATTCTGTCATAGTTATATTACTTAGTTCAAATATCTTTGGAAGTAGATTATACAATATTATCACTCACCATCAGTCCCTTCCATGGCTAGGTACTCCGGACTGTCCTCATCTGGTACTGTGTTACACTTCAAGTCTTTACGCGGGGGTATCGGTGGCGGGGCATTCCCACTGGCATGTGTCAAAATGGGTGGAGGGTTGGGTGTCTGTTCTGTAGTCACAAACCAAAACCCAGTATTGATTAATGCATCATAATTCATATTAAATCAACCACAAAAAAATCAAATGTGCAAAGATAGCTTGAATTCTGTTCAAATGATTCCAGCAGCTCAATGGTCGATATGTTTGCCATTTAATTCTTTGATTTTCACTCAGTGTTTGTGGATCTGATCCAGCACATTAAACAAATTCTCTTCTCATTTTAAAAAGTAGATTCTTTTTGTTCCTTCAAGGCATAATACATTTATGATAAAATTTTCTACTTTTGATTTATTTATTTTGGGTTTAAGAATATAGTCATCACTGTATGAATGGTTAACAAGTTTAGCATTAAATCACTTCATTCTCAACCCAGTTATTGTAGGTTCAGACCAAACTCATGGTAACATGACCGATTCACTAAAGGTCTGTCATGACATGACCTTTGTCAACAATGAGGGCATAAACTCTCCAATTTGGACATGTTGTATCAAACTGTATATTCTCTATTAATCATAAAAAGGAAATTGTTTTCCAAGTTAAACTGCTCAATTGTGCCTGTTTTTGTGACAAATCATTTGCATAAAGGTAATCAGCTGGTGATAGATGGATGCTCTGACATTGGACAAGATCAATTATCCTACAAACAACATTATACATGGGACTAACAAGTACAACTTATCAAGGTTGTCAGAAATCATCAGTGAATCAGTGGTATTTCAACTGGAAACGGTTTTCTTTGTCAAGTTACATTTTTACAATTAAGTTAATAGGGGTTACAGACAGAAAGTCAATTTATCTGATTTTGATATATAATACCTATCTGAAATAAAAGTAATCTGTTATTTTCACAACGAGGTAATGTTTTTGGGATGCATCTATCTCTCTCATTCTGTCTGATTGTCTGTCAATGTTTGCAATTATTCCAAAGGTGATGAATAGATTATCCTGAAATTTTATATGGGGGGCTAACCAAAGGTAGAAGTAATTACATTTTCAGAAAGATCCAGATTATATTCTGGATACAAAACAATCCCAAATTTTCAGACATATCACTGGTGGAGGCCTGCGCTCTATGAATGTTTCTAGTTCACATTTTCATCATAAAGTCAGAATTCACCCACCTGTAGGTGTTTTAGGCAATGGTCTGTCGGACTTTCTATGCTTCTCTTTAGACATGTTCCGTGGCTTGAGATGGAGTTTTGGATCTAGGTCAGGGATGGGGTTGTAGGTGGCTTGGTCTTCTGGATCTATCTCCAGATTCTGCATCAGAGGAGGGCCCCCGAATATGTCTGCTAACTGGAGAAATTATTAAAGAGATACAGTACTGATGTTGGTAATCAAACACATGTGAATGTGACCTAAAAAGGGGGATATACCTTTTTGTATGATTTTAAGGTCAATAAATTAACATAAATAATAATATTCCTGTAAATTGCTATAACTTCCTTGTTTGAGGTGGGATTTTAATAATTTTGTCCCCTTTTTGCTCTGTATAATGTGATACAAATCTTGGTGCCAACAACGCTAAATATCTCTAGAATATATGTCCTATCTTGCTTGTGGTAGCTTGTGGCAAAATCCAATCCCTGCTTAACAATTAATGCACTCACACAGCAATCCACACCCACATCTGCACTGTGTACATGGAAACAGTCCACCTAAAACTTTATCAACTGATTTTGTTGCTGCAAGTCACATCTGTAAAGCTACATACCACACCCAGACATGTACGCTGTCTTCATCAGCACTTACTGTGCATAGTTACAAATATATTAAGTTTCCTATTTGTCAGAAGACTTTTTCATGTGTTGTAGAAGGTTTAGATGATTTAACTTGTACTTTTGCAGAAAAAATTCTTATGTGATAGTTCTGTATAATAAAAACAATCAATGAACTGTATATAATATTCAAGCAAATATTCCATACACAATTTACAACAATGAGATAAATTTGGTGGATTAACTTTACAACTAGAGGAATGCTTTTGCTAACAAAAGCGAAGCATCCCAGGAAGTTTAAAATGCTTTGTGGTTTTAATAAGCATGCTGTAAAGCTAAGAATGCACAAAGCTGCGCCGTACAGCAAAACGTAAAAGCTAAGAAAAAGAAGAGAGTGGGTAGTGTAACAATTTGTATTTTATCGCGCTTGTTTGTGCGTGAAGGGATGAGGAAATGTTATGAACTCCTCAGACTCCCCGTTTATGGTTTGTTATACATCATTTGGAAGTAATTGCATGTTGAAAAGATCAGTGCATACATCATTAGACCATAAAATGGAGACAGGTTATTTGCAACATAATTTTGGAAAAAGAGATTGTGACTACTGGAAATGTACTTCTGAATTGTTGAAAGATTAAAAATATTGGCAAAACTTAAAATATCTTATTAAAGAAGCCATTTAAGGCGAAATAATGTTATTTGTGATCTTTTGTAAAATTTAAATGAAGTTAGGAGGTAAAACTGGCTATTTAGACTGTCCAGATATGGTTTCCCAATACCTCTTAATACATTCTGAAGCTATAAAAGCAGCAATAAAGGAGATATCAGGTAAAAACTCCAAAACAGCTATTTTTTCACCCCAGTTTGACCCATAAGGGGGGTCGGGCGGTAAAACTGACGGGCTACTTAGACTCTCCACATATGCTTTCCCAATACCTCTTAATACATTCTGAAGCTATAAAACCAACAATGAAGAAGATATAAGGCAAAAACTCCAAATGAGATATTTTATGACCCCAGTTTCAGCCATAAGGGGGGTCGGGGGGAACTGACCGGCTATTTAGATTTTCCACATATGCTTTCTCAATACCTCTTAATACATTCTGAAGCTATAAAAGCAACAATAAAGGAGATATAAGGCAAAACACCAAAGCAACTATTTTATGACCTGTGCTTGACCCATAAGGGGGGTCAGGGGATAAAACTGACAAGCTATTTAGATTCTCCACATATGCTTTCCCAATACCTCTTAATACATTCTGAAGCTATAAAAGCAACGATAAAGGAGATATAAGGCAAAAACTCCAAAGCAGCTATTTATGACCCCAGTTTGGCCCATAAGGGGGGACCGGGTGGTAAAACTGACTGGCTATTTAGACTCTCCAAATATGCTTTCTCAATACCTCTTAATACATTCTGAAGCTATAAAAGCAACAATGAAGGAGATATAAGGCAAAAACTCCAAAGCAACTATTTTATGACCCCAGCTTGACCCATAAGGGGGGTCGGGGGATAAAATTGACCGGCTATTTAGATTCTCCACATATGCTTTCCCAATACCTCTTAATACATTCTGAAGGTATAAAAGCAACAATAAAGGAGATATAAGGCAAAACTCCAAAGCAGCTATTTATGACCCCAGTTTGGCCCATAAGGGAAGGTCGGGGGTAAAACTGACCGGCTATTTAGACTCTCCACATATGCTTTCCCAATACCTCTTAATACATTCTGAAGGTATAAAAGCAACAATAAAGGAGATATAAGGCAAAAACTCCAAAGCAGCTATTTATGACCCCAGTTTGGCCCATAAGGGGGGGGTCGGGGGGTAAAACCGACCGGCTATTTAGATTTTCCACATATGCTTTCCCAATACCTCTTAATACATTCTGAAGCTATAAAAGCAACAATAAAGGAGATATAAGGCAAAACTCCAAAGCAACTATTTTATGACCCCAGTTTGGCCCATAATTGGGGCCGTGGGGTAAAACTGACCGGCTATTTAGACTCTCCACATATGCTTTCCCAATACCTCTTAATACATTCTGAAGCTATAAAAGCAACAATAAAGGAGATATAAGGCAAAACTCCAAAGTAACTATTTTATGACCCCAGTTTGACCCATAAAGGGGGGTCGGGGGATAAAACTGACCAGCTATTTAGATTCTCCACATATGGTTTCCTATTACCTCCCAATACATTTTATGGCTCTAAATGCAATATTTAAGAAGATAATAGGGGGTTGGCCTAAATTTAAGGCTTTCAGATTGGAAGGTGTCAGAAAATCACTCATAAATGAGACATTTTTCAAGGGATTGCTCCCAAAATCTAATCAGCTCGCATTTTCGATAGTATGAACAGGTTTATCAAATTATAAGGCTGTGTAGCAAGTAATTTTTCCTGAACTGTGATGACTGGGGAGTGTACTTCAAAAAATTGTTTTTGATCATGTGACCTTCATAAAGGTTAAAGGTCAAAATTTAAGCATGCAGAAAAATTTTCCCACGCCTAAGGTATATAACTGCCAAATATTGTTTGAAACCTAATAATAAAGGAGATATTCAAGGGAGACCATAATGCGGTGGCGGTGGTGGCGGCGGCGAGGAAACTGAGGTGAAAACAAATAAGCACCCTTTCAGGGACGCTTCAGTACTTCATCACTTGAGGGCTGGCATACATAATATATAACTTGTAGTGTATTCTTTTCAAAGTAATAGCTTTAATTCTGTCGTTAATGTTTTTTTTTTGGTAGAATTTACAAGTATGTCCATTGATTTGATACTTGAAGTTTTCAAATGTGCTTGTCTGTCTTTCTTTTCTCGATTTTCACAACTAATAAATAAATCTTTATACACCTTTTTATGCGGGTAGGACCTGGCAAAAAGACCACAGTCTGGACACGAAGAAATCTTTAATGTCGTAATGTTCCATATTTACTGAATTCATGTAGAAAATACCAGCATTCACAGAATTTTCAATCATTTTGCATTTTGAGTTCAACATTTGTCAATGGAGCTTTTTAATAATTTTGAAGCTATAACCAGAAGAAGAAGTAATTGAATTATCAGAAATTTCCGGTTCAAATTATAGATTTTCAAGAAGTCTCATTTTCACAATATTTTCATGGTCAAGTTACATTTTAACACTTTATCACAAGCTACTGTGTTGTGTAAATAGTTGGTAGGTTTAACATAGTAGTACTTATTATCACGTGGAGTAATTTCTCTACTGATGTAATAAATATGTAAACATATTAGTGTGTTATAAATGATTAGCATGGCTAACACATTGAATGGGAAACTGTAGCGAATTAACATGGAATGTATGTAATAATACTTACAGTGTAACTAATATCTAATTATGTATTTTGACTCCAAACTGAGATATGTATATGCCCCTTGGATATATTTTTGAACACTAGTTTTGTTAACCTAGCATACTGACTTCCCCATTCCAGTAAAAATATTACACCTGGAAACAAGTAGATTAGATTAGATGTACAAAAATACACAATCACTGATTTCAATGTGTCTTCCCCTGCCCTAACTCCTATGGTCCTGCCACACAATTATGAAGGTTAAAACAAAACATGGCAGTATTTGGGTGAAATCACACTATGGGGGATACTCTCTAACTGACAGAGGTTTGCATTCTGGAAGTGCTTTCTAGTTTGTTTAAATGACGTCGTAGTAAGGTCAAGTAAGCTTACATAAAGATAAACATAAAGATAAACAGTAAACAAATCAGATTGTTGTTGCAAATCAATAATAAACATGCAACAGAAACAAGTAATTTTTTTTCATCAGTAGATAAAGAATACTTTTTGGAGTGTATCTTGTCAATTTTCAATCTGTCCATTTTTGTATATCAATCCTGACAAGGTGTGTGAGAGATTCTGGTGTGACTAAAATATTTGTGTATTTTGCTATAGAATTAAATACATCATTATTGCAAGTTAGAAAACACTCCTGGAATGCATGCCACCAACAAGACTAGAGATATAGGACTGTTATATACATAGGTAATAACATTATCTTTGGAGACTACTCAATATGAAAATCTCTTTGATGACATACACAAAAATATATATCCTATGATTGAAGATGGTGATAAAATACAAATGTAGTTTTATCTGATTTCAATTCAATGTTTTACATTCCAATTTCTCTGAAACACACAATCATTGGGTACTGTCGTATAAGAAATTAATCTTTACATTGCGTAATTTCCCGTTTGAAGAACATGAGGCCTTGCTGCAAATAAGTAAAATACATTCCATGGCAAATAATAAAAAATGTCCCTGTATTTAGATATACAACAAAAGTCAAAGTAGAAGACTGTGTATGATTTAATGAGTTCTATTTTGTTAATTTTTACATTTGTGTATGATAAACATGCTATTTTAAAAACATCAAGACAGGTTGGGAACAGATGATAATTGAAAATAGCAATCAAAGATATGAAAACATGTAACCTATGTTATTACACTGGTCACACCTTTCCATGCTTCTGTCACAAGATACAAATCAACAGTCATGTGACCTATATATGGTTGTGGATTGTTGTGGTAGAGTCGGCACAGTCCATTTTGTGTCTTGGTGGAATGTATTCAGAACGAGTCAATGGGATTCATAATTTGGTAAATCATTTGCATTAGAACCATTTATTAACATTCGGCAATCTTCCTCTGAGGTCTTAAGAGATAAACTAAAACATACACTAGTGTAGGGTAAAGGGGAGGGGTGGTTGTATAGGATCTTTCTTCAACACATTCCACAGAGATATGACATCACTTTTCTGAGCAACAAGAACAAGGCTGTAAAGTGAAACTCACTAAGTACTAAGAAACTACCACTCGGAGAGGTGTGACTTCAGCATTAGCAGGGTATTTATACAATAAAATGAGAAATCAAGGGAAGATACTGACATTTCCTGAAACTACCTCATCCAGAATTTCTTGAGACGGTCCACAATCTGATGGTGATGAATCTTGTCCATCTAACTCAAGTTTCCGTCTGAGATCAGCCAAAAGTGTCTCACTGTTTGATTTTGCTGATAAAATATAAAAGACAAAACTGGCTAATCTGGTAAACACTTCAAATTGGCACAAACAGGACATGTAATCTACAAGAGACTCAATGTTGTTGTGGTTAACACACTTTCTTCCCACCTCTGTTCAAACCCAAGACCTGAACCTATGTGGGAAAGTTAGTAGTTGTGTGAAGTGCTTCACTCTAAGCTAAAAAATGACAAAAGTGAAAGTCGGGGGAAGTTGTGGGTCAGTAATCCAGGGTTGTGGGTGTGAACAAGGGGCTGATACTAAGCTTGAGTAAAACAAGTGGATCTGATGAGTTAAAGAATAAATTCAAACTCTAATTTCTCAAGAATTATAAAAGACATAAGAGACATAAAAGTCTGATTTGTAAGTCATGTATTGTTTGTTCATATTTACTGTTTTTAACCTGCATTTTTTCAATCTCTGCTTCAAACTTGTTACATCATATTTGCATTATATGAGATGTGCAGTAAATTTCTAAGCCAAGTACCTTGGACAATCAACACCAAAGCTTTTGAAAGATTTAGTTTCTTTTTTAAATAAGAGAAATGGTATTTAATGCATATATTGTGTACCGCTGTGTGAAAGGTTAAAATTGAAAGATAATTGAGAAACACTTAATTCTATGGTACATGACATAAAAATATGACATTTTAGCATTTATACATCACAAGTGTACATACATATACAAGTGTCACAAAATACAAATATAAAAAATCGAATACTTTTGTGGAGATATAAGGGTTTACAGAGGGTAATATTGTCACACAGATGATACATTATATCTCAGCAACCAGTTAGGTTTGTTGATGCCTGTGGATATTACACAAGTAAGTATAAATACGTAGAAGCTGGAATTTTACAGGATTTTGATCTTATAACAAAATCTTTCCTGAGCAAAAGATTATAGAGTGTGCACCATATTTTCGACTTACTGCTGTTTTTGTCAGAGCTTTAGTTTAAATCTCACCACTTCCTCTGTTTGTAAACAAAGTAAGCTTTACATGCGATCTATATTTTGTTAAAAGCAGCATTCCATGTTGCATTTTAAGCTAGACACCACATCTAAATGTGATTGATAGGCAAGGGTTTACAGACGTATGGATAGACCAACATAATCATTAATATATCTGATCACCTTGTAATAAGTGTTGTGGAGTCATGCTGGTGTAAGTAGTCGCTATGTAGTAATCCAATACAAGTCTCTGTGTCTGGAAGATCTCGTGACATTTCTCGTGTAGTTTGATCTGCGAATCTGTCATGAGTTTCACTGCATTCTTGATAGTATGTAACTACAATGAACAATGAAGACGTGACATACATGTTGTATGCATCATATCACATCAAGTAATCATGGGGGGGGGGGGGATCATGAAAGGAAATAAATATGAATTGGTCTGGAATCACTGAAACTGTCAGTTAACAAGCAAACTTCCCATGTTGGCTTATAGATGTGAATCAAACCAGTAAAATATTTTGACTAGAAATAAGAGTTCACATGACACAGAAAACCAATGTGGTTATAACCTCCAACCATGATAAAATTCTGCATATACCATGATTTGTTGGGGGTTATTCCAATAAGAACACATGACACTGATACTATCCAATTTGGAGTTTGAATGAACATAAAATTCATGCAACACAGTGCACAGTGACTGGCTGCAGAAAGTGGGTCAAGTGGCCAGTCAGGTATAAATATCATCAACGGAACATGGATATAATGTAGTTACATTATATTACTCCTCTCACTTAAAGCATTAAACACAGCATGAAATGTCAATAGATGTGTGATGTTGCATCTTATTTATCACAATTACAACATATCAGATGTTTGAGAGGGCCATATCAAGACTTAGAGCTTTAGGGATCGCTATATAATAATTACAGGGCACGACCAGAAAGCCATATTCTGCTGATGAAAACATGTTTTTCTTTTATCTTTACAGAGTCAGTGTGAACAATTTGTAACATGTAAAATAACTTTCATTAAATTCTTCAAAATAAGACCGATGTTGTACATGTCATTCTAATATTTAAAAAATGCTTCAAGTGAAACGGTTATGGAATATATTTAGGGTCACTAAAGCTTTTGTTATGGCTCGACAAGTGTGAGTAGATCATGCCCTTTATAAAAGTGTATGACTCGGTGTATTAGACTTAAGGACATTATTTCTGTATGCTGATGATACAACTGTGTGTCTTGTCAATGTGAACGGGGTATTATTTAATTTTATCTTCATCAAACAGTTGTATCAATCATATACTTTGATATCATTCAGTTTGGTAATCTTACCCATGCTTCTATAAAAAGAAGCCAACTGAGCTTGTCTAATGAGAAAGAATGTTGTACAAATCTCCCAAATCCCAAGCTATCAGCAAGTCTTTATACTTATTCCTTAGGCCATAACACTGTTTTGCAATACTTAGACTTATTTCTATTACTCCGGATAAATCACATGATTTTGGAGATTTTTCAACTGGAGTTACAATTCGGGGAAGTCTCAATGATAAATTAGAACTAGGATGTCAACAAATTAAATATTTACATAGAATATTAAAAATACATTTGAAACATTGTGATCCATAATAACACTTAATCTGTGATCATAATTGATACTTTATGGGCAATATTAAGGTCACTACCATCAATTATTATTATTATCTATGAGATATGTAATCATTATTTATTAGATAACAAGTTGGTTAGTCTGCTGTCTGCTGGCAATCTGACATGTGACCACTTCATATGGCTAATGATATCACTGAAACTTTGATATTTTTGATGAAAGGATACTTTACAATTGCTCCTATTCTATAAATATTTTACTGTAGCACAGTTCCAAATGGTAATTTATTAGAGCATTTTGCATACGATGTATTATCATATTTTACACCAGAAATAATCTTGCTATAATTTGAATATGTTTGATTAAACACAACATGTCATGTAGCACTCCTATATCATGAGAACAATCATAACTAGACCAAGGCCACATCTGTGCCCAGATGCAAGATGTATCCACCGGAGAAGGCCAACTAACATAGCTTAGAGGATAAACAACATTTTTCAAGGTCAAGGTTTAAGTTTGGCTACCCTCATTTGACCTTGAAGCAGGGGCACAAGGTCCAATTTGACCACATCAGAAGATTCACAGCCCATGACTTCCTAAAGGTTGGTTTCACATTGCAAACCTCTAGGACCAATAATAAGCGAGTTATAAGCACTTTTAAGTTTGGCTATCCTCATTTGACCTTGAAGGAGAGGCCCAAGGTCAAACCTGACCAAATCAGAAGATTTCCAGCCCATGATTTCCCATAAGTTGGTTTCACATTGCAAACCTATAGGATCCATAATAAGTGAGTTATAAGCACTTTTAAGTTTAGCTATCCTCATTTGACCTTGAACAAGAGGCCCAAAGTCAAATCTGACAACACGAAAAGATTCCCAGTCCATGATTTCCTAAAGGTTGGTTTACCATCCCAAACCTCTAGGCCAATAATAAGCGAGTTATAAGCACTTTTAAGTTTGACTCTACTCACTTGACCTTGACGGAGGGGCCCAAGGTGGAATCCCACCATACCACAAGATTCCCAGCACATGATTTCCTATAGGTTAGTTTACCATCCCAAACCTCTAGGACCAATAATAAGCGAGTTATAAGCACTTTTAAGGTTCACTATCCTCGTTTGACCTTGAAGGAGGGATCCAAGATCAAATCTGACCACATCCGAAGACTCCCAGCCCATGATTTCTTATAGGTTGGTTTACCATCCCAAACCTCTAGGACCAATAATAAGCCAGTTATAAGCACTTTTAAGTTTGGCTATCCTCGTTTGACCTTGAAGGAGGAGCCCAAGGTCAAATCTGACTACACCACAAGATTCCCAGCCCATGCTTTCCTAAAGGTTGGTTTACCATCCCAAACCTCTAGGACCAATAGTAAGCGAGTTATTAGCACTTTTAAGTCTGAATATCCTCGTTTGAACTTGAAGGAGGGGTCCAAGACCGCATCTGTGGCAAGATACAAGATGTATCCACTGGAAAAGACCAACTAACATAGCTTAGAGGATAAACAGCATTTTTCAATAATAAGCAAGTTGAAAGCACTTTTAATGGGTTATGGGTAAAATAACATGAATCTTTAATGAGAGAACAAACAGCATTTTTCAATAATAAGAAAGTTGAAAGCACTTTTAAGTTTGGCTACCCTCATTTGACCTTGAAGCAGGGGCACAAGGTCAAATCTGACCACATCAGAAGATTCGCAGCCCATGACTTCCTAAAGGCTGGTTTCACATTGCAAACCTCTAGGAGCAATAATAAGCGAGTTATAAGCACTTTTAAGTTTGGCTATCCTCATTTGACCTTGAAGGAGAGGCCCAAAGTGAAATCTGACCACATCACAAGATTTCCAGCCCATGATTTCCCATAAGTTGGTTTCACATTGCAAACCTATAGGATCCATAATAAGTGAGTTGTAAGCACTTTTAAGTTTGGCTATCCTCATTTGACCTTGAACAAGAGGCCCAAAGTCAAATCTGACCACATCACAAGACTCACAGCCCATGAATTCCTATAGGTTGGTTTACCGTCCCAAACCTCTAGGACCAATAATAAGGGAGATATAAGCACTTTTCATGACTGAAAAGAAATGCCCGTGATGGCCATCTTGTTTTTCAAAATGAGGCCAAAAATATTCCCAGGCAAGATCTTCTGGTTATGAATATAACCTGAAAATTTGAGAAGTCTACCTACAATACCCTGGCCTCTAGAGGGGTAATGAGAAAATTTCTACACACTGCGGCGGCGGCGTACCCATGCATAATCCATAGCATCCAACGGATGCTATCCAGTGAATACAAATACCATTAAAAGCCTGAATAACATTACTTTTTTTGAAAATGAACAAAAATAACAAGGCTTAATATTAAAGAACCAAATAAAATACTTATGAAAGTAACTATAAAGTTTTCATAAAGTACATTGTGAAACTGTTTTGAAGTGTTCAAGTATGTCTGTACACAGAAACCTTTATCAGCTTTGGAACCTTCGATGAATTGTATAAGATAGAAATGTACAGAATGGGTCCTTTCTAACAGTATGTAACAAGTGCAACGTAGACAAATAAATAAAAAATGAATAGTCTTTATTGGAAGAATTCAACATAGCTAATTGACTGGGCTTGTGTCTAAACATGATGTGCTCATTGGTTGAAGTCTTCAGTCTATTTATATAATTTGTGCTTGTGTCAGTGCACAGCTTAATCAACAGAAATCTACAGTATAGTACAGTAGAACTGTACTGTGTCACCAGCGTTGGTGACTGAAGCGGATGAAATTCAAAATGGATAAAAATTATGCTGGACAGACAAAATTATTTGGCTGACTGGCAGTATTTTTGACAAATCCAGACCATCTTTCAGGAAGAGCCATGGTGAAGCCCCACCTTATTGAAAAATATAACCTACATCCAATGTACAGGTTACGACAAATGCACACAGACAGTGAGGCAAACTTACAAAGTTATTACTTATCTAGATTTTAATAGATTTCAGTGGTCAACAGAAAATTTAATAAAATAGGAAAATGTCCCAAATGACATTTACAGAAAAAATATACCACGAATGAAGATGACAATATTATACAAGTGCGCAGCATGAGTATTGTATTGTTAATCTTTTTGAGTGATATATTTTTTCTGTATATGTCTGATGAGGGATGTTTTACTTTTATTATCCACCATTTTGTATGACTTTTGGGTAAAATAACATGAATCTTTAATGAGACAACATGAAAAAAGCTATCAAAAAGCAGTGCAACAGTGAATATAAAAACTTCAATCTATAACTTGCAATATCTCAATCATTTCTGCATTGATTTTTATGTAATTCACATGAGCAGACGCGCTGTATGAATACCTCTCTAATGATACATTATACATATTTGTAAGTTAAATACTTTCCAAGATATTGTTGAAAAACTTAAAGTTATTTACACTCATTATCCACAGTACCAGGGCGCCGGTGTACACAAAATTATACATCCCGGTCTGTATTTTCCCGTATTTAGGCCAAATACGTTGCACGGTGGATAATCAAATATCATTTTGGTAACCTACTCTTAAACTGCTTTTCATATGACCATAGAAGTTAATGCATTGTGCAAGATGGGTCCTGTCTTGTCTGCTTCCTCTCTTCAATGAGGAAAGAAGGATGTATATTTGTTCACCTCCTCTCTTCATGTAGGAAGAAAAGGACTTCTATTTGTCCACCATTTTGTGGGACAGCAAACGAGCAAGATCATTGCCTAATATTGGGGAGTGTTAGGTCACTTTACCACACAGGTCTTCTTCAGGACTTTTTATAACCACGACCTAGAAACAGAAAAAAGTGTTGCCATGGCAACACTTGTTGCCAGGTGTTGCCAAAAAAACTAATCAGCTCTAATCTGTGCAGGGGTATGGAAAGCAAAAAAAAACATAAAAATATTTATAAGTCAAAGAAACAGAAAAAAGTGTTGCCAGTTATTGTTGTTAAGCTTATCAGCTCCAATCCATGCAGGGGTTTTGAATGCAAAGAACCCCCAAATAGGTTTTAAGCCCAAGAAACATGAAAAAGTGTTGCCACGGCAATACTTTTGGAAAAATAAAAAAATATGAACTCAACAAAAAATTTTTAATATGTGGGAGTTTAAGGTCACCTTAAAATAGGGCACACTTTGAAGACCAGTTACAACCACATGCCAAATTTAAAATTGAATCTGTCAACAATTTTTGGAGACATTGTCCAGAAACAAAAAGCCTTCAAATCAATATAAGTATCTTACTACTGTGACTTTAAGGTCACCATAAACAGGGCACATCTTGAGGAAAAGTTACAACAACATGCCAAATTGGAATTTAATTCATCAAGCCATTTTTGAGATACTCTCTGGAAAGTAAGTGTGAAGACGACACTGGCCATGTATGTCTTCCATCAAAGCTGCTAGTGATACAATCTAATGCAACCTGAAACTCATTAGTTTATAAAATATCAGCAGTTTACTATAACCTTACAAAATAGACCATTTATGGTGGAGATATATGTACATGATGGATGTCAATGCAAAAAGTCCTAATTAGCATATAAAATATCTTCCAAACACCAAAAATATTGCCCCAACCTTAAACTCAAAGTCTGTTTTCACTACTGTATATTGTAGCCAGTTTAAGGTAATTTTTTCCTAAAAGTTCTGTTTAAGGTTTGTTACATCCACAATTGAAACACCTAGAATTGCACAATATTTGATATACTGATAAAAAAATTACCAAACTTAAAGTGAATATAAATCTGTCATTTATGGGAGTTTAAGGTCACTTTATTGTATGGCACTTACCTATTGCAAATTTTCAAAAGTTGAATGAAATTTCTGAAGTTACTTTCATTATACTCCATGGAGAAAGAAAAAATATAAACTTGACATCAGTTTTTTATACGTGGGAGGTTAAGGTCACCTTAAAACAGGGCAGAACTTCAAAACTAGTTACAACCACATGCCAAATTTGAATTGAATCCATAAAGCCATTTTTGAGATACTGTCCAGAAACGAAAAAACTTAAACTCAGTATAAGTACATGGATCTTACTAGTGGGAGTTTAAGGTCACCAAACTATACAGCACACACTAAGGAGCAGTTACATCCACATGCCAAATTTAAATTAAATCTGACAAGCCATTTTTGAGATACTGTCCGGAAAAGAAAGTGTGACAACGAAAGACGCCGATGGCAACGCCGATACCACAAAATGAGATGACGAAACGATCCCTATAAGCTGGTGACACAAAAACAACTAAAACTAAGCTGTTTATGTTAATGTGACAAGTTACAGTGGGAGCAGTATGGCCGCACACAGTTTCTTTGCACACAACTAAACGTAGAGTATTTATTTACGGTAGCTCTTGGTAAAACACTACATATCTGGAGACATATCAATGCTACCTACAATAGTCTACAAGTTCCTTCAGAGTGGTTATCCTAATTATTTCAGAGCTTTTGAAATGCCAGGAATGCTTTTACAACACTAGGAGTAGCCGGCTGGAGGGTGAAGTTCTTGAGGTGCCACAGTTTATGTTATCTATTCATAAGTTATCTAAGCAACTTGGTGTTAGCTTTGCCTATGATGCTCCCAAGGTATGAAATGAGTTGTCACATTACATCAATCTGACACATCTCTTTTATATTTTCAGAAGAAACTCTTATCTTTTCACAAAAGCCTACCCACCCCAGGTTTTATCATATTGTTTATTGTCTCTGTGGTGTGGCCCAAACCCTTCTGTGCCTCTGGACTATGAATTTTTTACCTTAAAAAGCTCGTGATTTTCTTTCCGACTTGCGAGTTCCTTTTCTGCATTTTGTTTCAGTGACAAATGCTGAAAAGAAAACATGAACACATCATTTCCATGAGAAGTTTGGAGTTGTATATGCCTTCCAACAAATCAGGTCGTATTAAAGGACGTGTGCATGTTGTTGTAAGTTGGATCTAAAGCAGTGTCCAAATGTGTGACAGTTAAGTGTTTAAGCACCTTTCCTTTGAATCTGACAATCTTGTTTGTTGAGTAATATTTTCCCAGAATTAAAGCAACAAATCAACTCTACTGTACTACATGTTTTAAGAACAATAGAAAGCATTGCGGTTAGAACAGTTTTGAAAGACAGAGACTGGTTATAATGACATTTTTGGCATAGATGTTTTATATATTGCTAGAGAAAAGCTACACTTTTATGCAATAGTTTCTAGTACTCACTACTGCTGTATACTTTTAACCAACAAGTAATGTTTGATATACTCATCACAGCTTATAAAAGTCATAAAAAAATGTATCAAGGATTTGTGGATTGATAAGTAAATGACTATGTAATTGGATGACTGACTTAGTGACTGACCAACTGTGTTACCAGGTTAGGTAAGATAGCTTTGCTACTGCCAATCTTTAACTAACATAAAAATTTGTGATTTTAAAAATAAAACAGCTGCTAACATTGAAAAAAACTTTACTAGAATAATTATTTATCACTTGTCAATATGTGTCATTTCACATGTAAGTAAGCATACATATGCTACAGACACACCCACCTTTCCTAGTTCTAAGGTCAAGGTCTCACACTTCCTGTCCTTGCCCTTGGCAGTGACAGAGTCCAGCTGTTTCTGCACTTTGTTGATCTTTGGCTCAAAATCCGCCACAGTTTTCTCCAAGTCAGTCACTGCCCTCTCTCCTAAATATAAAGAAAAAATATTTTTATCAGTTTACAACACTCTAGCATTAAGTCCTTATATTTTGACAAAAATCACCACTATACAACCTTTCTATGTTATTTGCTAAATACCAAGCTGAATTTAACCCTGTGTATCAGGAACATTGATATAAAATTAGAAACTGTAAACTACATGTTAATTGGTCATTCTAACATAACACAGGCGTGTTGTTGAATCTGATTAGTCTAGAGCTATGGTTAAACCTCTGCATATATCTTGGCTATTCCAATAAAGCCATCTACAAAGAATAATGGATGCAACAGCCTTACTAAAAATTGTTTTACCAACAAATGGGTAATTATTAATAACATAAAAATATTTTGTCCTGTTAGCATTTCTGTGTATACCAAGGTTTGTCAGCTGTCATTCTTTTATTATATTAGTTCATTGATTTCAAGTAGACATTGTATTATCACCCAGTAAAGTCATTCTAAATGGTTGTTTCAGGTGATGAAAATACGACACTGAAGTACTTTCTCATATCAAATAACTTTCATTTGGGACAAAAGCTACTTGTAGAAACCATATGTGTATACATACAAGGGATATTGTAACGATTAAGACCTGTATGTGCCTAAGACAGAACAATACAAGTCAATAAAGTAGGGAAAAAACTTAGCTCAAATATAAAAAACCTAGTACATGCTGCTAATGATATGATACAGGATGACACAAAAGGAATTTTAACTGTAAACAATTTTCTAACTTTTCTCAAATCGGTAGGTATTATCAGCACACAACACAGAGCTCCAGCTGATACAACCAGAACTTGTTTCTGGCAATATTTACATGCTGTCAGTTTTTAAGACCTGCATTTGGATGCTATTATTGGGAATGTGGGAATGGGAGCTTACCTTTTAACACTTCCAGAAAGTAATTTCTGTAACTTCCATACTGAAAAAAACAGAATCTAACATTATTGACAATTTTAATTATGTAAAATTTTTTGATCAAGTTTACATTTAACTGTCACGGTCAAGTGAAGTTTTCTCAACTTTACTCTGATACTACCCTTGTCACTAATGTTGCATAACAAACATTAGGATGACAGCACTACAAATGTTAGTCACTCAGAGGCAACCTTCATTAACCTCAACTCGTCAGATGAACATGTGTTACCGAAACACAACCGAGTCACAGACTTATATAAACCACAGATGACACTTCCTGTTACCATATGAAAGGATGTCAATCAGTACAGATGTTTTGTCTAATGCCTATAACCATGGGTTACACCACCTGTGGTGTAAAGGGATATTACAAACAAGCGACTCCATATAGCCATTCCAGCCAACCCATCCATACCCTTCACAATTTATGAGAGGTTGTGGCACATTTCTCAAACATTTCACAAAATCTGCTGCATGCTGGAAACATCGTGTGGCAAACACATCCTTCCTAAATGTAAATCCCAACTATGTATACATGTACAACACTGAACAGATACTACTACAGCTCAAAACACATCCACCACAAACAAGCCTTGATACGTTGAATATTTTTGGCTTTTTGTGTGGTTACCATGGAACTATTTGAACTAAGTGTAAATGTGTAACTACTGATGTGGTAATCAGGCAATATTGAGTTATGATTCCAGCAGGCAGTTTTGCTTGAAAAGTATAAATTATACATAAACAGGCCTTTTAGGAGCATCAGTGACCCAGTGGTACCACACTCACCTCCAACCTCTGAGATGGGAGTTGGAAAGCCAGCTGGGTCTTAAGTGGGAAAGCTGGTATCTGCTGGTGGTTGATCAGCCATTTACAGAACAGTTTACAGAATTGATAAATTGTAAATACTGGTTTCTTCTGCCAATCTCACTATCCATCACAATACAAATAAACTCAAAATAAACTAGAAAGCTTTTGAAGAGCTGATCAGAATATGAAGCTGATCTTTCCCAAAATGTATTAGTTCTTCATTTAGCCTGGTCCTTCCCACATAAAAAATCATGAAGATCTGCTCATCATTTTTGGGTAATGTAACAAAAAAGCTGAAAATGGGACCTTTGGATACTTGGAATGTTTTTTATCCAGAATAGGATCTGGAACATTAACAACATTTAATGACTTCTTCCTTCAATCAGGTCCTATGCACATAAAAATTTGAGATAGATCCCTTTATTACTTATGGGGTTATTGTGAAGACAGATACACAAAAAATAGCCAGCCTCGGCAGGCAAGAACCCCCACCCACAGATACAGGTAAATAGCCAACAACATTGAGATTTGGGAAAATCTTAGGAACAATGTTGTAAGAAGTATAGAGAATCCACAACTTGAAGATGTTCTACAAAAGATTCACAGGCCATGATTTCTTACAAGTAGTTTTCGTATTTTGAAGCCCTACAAACAACTATAAGGGAGATATAAAGCCTTTGTGACATGATCACCCTCCTATTTGGCATTAAAGATGTGATATGGCGGCCATTTTGTTTCCAAAACAAGGACAAGCTTCCCTGTCAATTTGCATTTTGTCCAAATCTGATGAAGCTAGCTGTAATATTTTAGGTTACAGAAAATATGAAAGCGTTATTTTAAGTGTTGCCATGACAACAGTTGCTGCCGGATACCCCCCCCCCCAAAAAAAAATTAATCAGCTCTAAATTCTCTTGGGGTAAACATATCCTGAAAGTTTGGTGAAAATCCACAAAAGGGGTTAAGGTTGTGGAACACCACAAACTTTAAGACCTGAAAATCTTAAAAGTATTGCTATGGCAACAGTTGTTACCGGATACCCAATAAAACCTATTCAGCTCTAGATCCTCTTGGGGTAAACATCCCCGGAAAATTTGGTGAAAATCTATGCAGGGGGTTTAGGCTGCGGAACATCCACAAACTTTATGCCCGCCGCAGCCGACGTCCAGACGGCACAGGGGATGACTAAAACCCCAGCATTTATGGGCTGGGGTTAACAAATAAACAGGAAATGAACGAATACAAAAAATCATTCTAGTGGAGCTAATAAATAAACCTACCTTTTCAACCTGAATCCCCTTGGCTGCACAGATACATTTCTCAAAATATAGTATAAGTACCCCCCCATGTAACAGTAAAGTATCTGAATAACCTTTACCTGATTACACAATAATGATTTTTTTTTCAACATATCTGGTTCCATTTAGTTTTATAGATTATATCGAAGTACATTTATTAACTGTATCACTTAAATACTCAAGTGCTGTGTAGGTATGCTCAGTGCAAAGCATATAATGTGTCTTTACTCAGACTACCATGTCCTGTTGTTTTGTACATGATATCAAAGTACCCTGTTATACATTATTAGCACACCTCACTTTCTGTTGTACCATATTTATTTATTTGAGACTTAAACATTATTTCAACACTATACAGGTCATATCACGATGGGTGGTTTTATGGCCAGAGGAAACCAGTACATACAGTTGGTCAGGGTTCTGTAAACTGCTGACTCTCAGTAAGCAGCTTTCCCATATAGGGTCCAGGGTTTGAACAGCAGACCTCAGAGGTGGAAGGTGAGGTTGTTACCACTAGCCCATTGTGGCCCCCTTGTACAACAGTATCAAAGTACCACAAACAGTTTAATAGTGTATACATAAAGTACATAATTACCCCACTTTTTACAAATAGTACAAGAATATTCCATGACTTTTTATCTTATTACCTTGTTTTGCTGTATATAGAACCTTAGCCCTTAGTTTGAACTGTTGTCAAAATACCCAATACTCCATTTCTTTTTATGTGAAAACGTAAGAAATAAATTAAGTATCTTAATATACAAGCACATAATAATGTACTTAATTACCTCGTTATCTACAACACAGTAGATAAGTACTCAATAGACAACAGATTTCCTGTAAACTCCATAGTTTTTGAAAATAATTTTACAATTCTCTGTGAAGTACCCCATTATTAAATGCAAAGTACCTAAGTACCCTCTAGTACTACCTGCTGTACAAATTCCTCCTGAGCTCTGAGCCACATCTGATGCATGGTGTTCACCTGACCCAGTAAGTGTTGTACTGCGGGGTTAGATTCACTCTCACTGTATTGTGACCAGGCAGAACAGGCTATAGGTGCCATGAAAGGAAAAATACTATGTTATTATAAGTAGTTTTTTACAAACATTCTTACTTTAGCACATTTTGTAAATATTTTATGAAATTGGAAGATTTTGTGGAAAAAATTATCCGAGAATTAACACTGTTTCTGGCAATATTTTGTTTTCAAATTGCTGTGAAATTCTTTATAGACAATACCTACATAATGACCAGAAACTCAAATATTAAAACCATTCGACCCATTTTCTCAACACCTATTACGTCCAACGTGTCATAAATATCTGTTTGTTTTAGGGAAAAAAACATGTTCTTCAATATTATTATTTTTGCATTTTTCTTATATTTGTTGTTACAAACTTCAGAATTTAGGAGTACTCTTTTATAACAATGCAAGTAAAGATTAACTCTCAGGTAAAACTAGAAAAATGTTTTTGCTAATAAAAACAAAGCATCCCCAAAGATTAGATGCAACATTGTATAAAGTAGAAAAAGGTTTTTGAAAAGAAAAACATGCAGCGTTGAGAGAAGCTAAAGTTAAGCAGACAGTGTGGAAGTTTATGCATTAACATGAAAGAAAAATGTAAGCTTTATTTTGTTTTCTATGGTCACATTGTGAAAAATTAATTTAATAAATACTATAGTTTGTAAGAAAGTAGTTTTAAAGGAGATATTAGGCAAAAACAGCAACTCTGCTATTTTATGACCCCAGTTTGACCCATAAGAGGGGGTCAGGGGGGTAAACCTGACTGGCTATATAGACTCTCCATATAAGGAATCCATTCTAAATCTGTAAAAGCAATAATAAAGGAGATATAAGGCAAAAAGAAAAAAATCTGCTATTTTATTAGTGCAGTTTGACCCATAAGTTGGGGGCAGCGGGCAAATCTGGCTATATAGACTCTCTGTATGTGCTTTGATATACCGTCTCAATTAGTGCTGTCGCGACACTCGCTACTTCCGATACTATCGTTTGCTAGGTCCATTATGAGCGATAATCGGATGCGTTTTTCTCAAATCCGATTGCAAATATATTAGCATATTTATATAATAAAGATAGAATATCTTTCAAAAGTGAAGGATTATTCAGCATTTTAAAATATATTTTCGGACCTTTGACATCACAGTCCGTACAAATCCAGTCACATGACCTATCAGCAAAGCATTAAACCATTGCTCGAATGTAATTTTCGGAATTGAATCTTTATTTTTTTTTCACACTTGGTAAGTCAATTTAATTGACGTAAAGCTTTCAAATAATCTTTAAAAACACTGTACTTCTATTTATTTGAGGCGTATATGATATTATAATGCCATTATGCAGCACTTTATAAAGTCGGAATTAGATAATTGTTTTAATATACTGACGGTTTTCAAAGTGTTCCTACGTTTGACAATGCATAAATAACCGAAATAAAAGGACAAATATGACCCTAAAATGATGTATTCAGGTGAGAAAAATATATTATTTTACATATTAATTAATAGTTTCGTTTTGAGGTGAGTTTATGAAGTCGACATATGTCGGTACTCGGTCGGCCAATGTGGGCGATATTCGATGTTCATTTGCACTAGCGAGTGACAGCACTAGTCTCAATACATTCTAAAGGTGATATAAGATATAACTTAAAGGTAAAAGGTATAAGGTAAAAGGACCAAATCTGTTATTTTTATGATCCCAGTTTGAATCATAAGGGGGGAGGAGGATCAGGGGGTAAATCTGACAGGCTATCTAAACTCTTAACATATGATTTCCCAATACCTCTTAACAATTCTAAAGCTGTAAAAGCAATAATAAAGGAGATATAAGACAAAAAAAAATCGGCCATTTTATGACCCCAGTTTGATCCCTACAGGGGGGTTGGGGGGGAAATTTGACTAGCTTTGTAGACTCTACACATATGGTTTCCTACTACCTTCCAATACATTTTATGGCTCTAAATGCAATACTTAAGAAAATAATAGGGAGGTTCACATAAATTTTAAGCTTTCTGATTGGTACATGTGAGAAAATAGCTCATAAATCGGTCAATTTTCATCGGATTGCTCCCAAAATCCAATCAGCTCACGTTTTTGATAGTATAAACATGTGTACGAAATTACAAGCCTCTGTGGTTTGTAGGTTTTGCTGAACTGCGATCACGGGGGGGGGGTGTGTACCCAAATAAAACTATTTTTGATCATGTGACCTTGATAAAGATCAAGGGTCAAATTTAAGCATGGGGAAAATGGAAATTAGTCAATAGAAGAGGTTCATACAATAAATATATTAATAACAGCAAAATTGACGTGGGAAGATGTTTTTTGATATAAAACAATTTTCTACCTAATGTTTGTTTACATTTGTATGGATTATATGTTTATCCAAAATATCCTGTAAAGGCACCTAAAGGTGAGATGCGAGAACTGGACTCAATAATAAAGTTATAACTGCTATGACATATGATTGTCTGCATGCACAAAACAAAGATAACATACAATACAGCACAAATGATATTTTAATTTGATTTGATTTATTTTGGTTTTATGTCACTTTCAACAAATTCTATAGATTTTATCACAGTGGGTAGTTTTAAGGGCGGAGGAAACCAGTACATACTAGTTGGTCAAGATTTTGCACTGTAAACTGTCGGGCATTGGTAAACACGACTGTCAGCTCTCCCACATAGTGTCAGGCCTGGGATTTTTACCACTGATCTCAGACGTAGTAAGTAGTAACTGAGCGGAAATTTTATTTTAAAAGAATTCTTCGAGTTTCATTTGACTGACAGGTATCATAAGCATATTGCATAGACCTGCAGTTTAAATATCAAATCTGACCTTATATTCATATCTTAGTGTATTATGCTTGATAGGCTGGAACAGTCTGGTGTGTGTGCGCCTTAAGGCACTCGTATCCGGAAAGAGAAAAGTCTTAATTCCAAGAAGGAAAATAGGTCATTACCCTCAAAATGGTATAAGAGGGAATTTCATCAGGATTTTTAAGTTTAACCTTAAAATCAACTTTTACCTTGAGAGAGCCTTAAATTAAGTCCCTACAGTTTACCAAATCTAAAAAGTATATGGTATTTATGTACATGTTAACATACTACTTAAGTGTATGGTCTTAATAATTGGAGGAACAGTTTACTAGGGATATTCAACAGGAAAATTACTGGAGTGACATATTGCAGGAAGACATCCTGCATTACACATGTATGTAAAGAATATACCAGCATTGAATATGACAAAAAGTGTTTATTATCTTGATAAATGATTTTTTTCATTGAGTTTAGTTAAGGATGTTTTGCTTTTATGATACACTTTTTATTTTATACATTACAAGCCAATTTCACTGAAACACACAAGCTCGAGGTGATGTCACATATGAAATAAAAATACAAATTTCCCAATATTTTGTGAAAACACGGTCTTGTCTGGATAATAAATTTTGAAATATTATCGGGTGAGAAGGTCAATGTATACAATCCCTCAGACGTGTTTTTATGTTAACGTGTTATGGAACTGAAAAATAAACATATCTATTGTGTAATTTTCCCACAGAAGGTCTGTCCATTTTGGGTTTACAACGTACCGTTTTTGTGTGCCTCCAACAGTTTGAGCTGTCCAGTATGGACCATTTTCTCCTGATAGACAGCCATGTTAAGCAGGGACTGGCTGGTGTCAGTACGGGAAATAATCTTCTTCAACCCACTCATTTATGCATTGAGGTTTGGTTTCACACTTTGGTACTTCAGTTTATTGTGGAGATAATTTCTTCAAAGACTTCTGAAATTTAAGTATACATATATATTATGCACATGCTTGAAAATATTCATACTTTATATAACTGTGGCTTTGATGATGATCATACGGCTTTTATTAATTGTTTGTGTAGAAAAAATATGAATTTGAAATTAAGTATTTTTCTGTTTGTAGAAATATTATTTTCTATTATACAGCGAATGTTCCTAAAATTATTAATTTGACTGTCCACATATGTTGTGATAATAATTTTATAATATACTTCTACAGTAGTTAATCTCCGAGCTAAGTGGGTCAAAATGACTGACATACCAGTGACAATACTATCCATTCTGAAGATAAAACTGGAAGTCACGTGACATATACTGCCTATATATAGGGATGACGCTTAAACAAAAATAGACATAACTTATTTCTGGTCCAACTTTGAAACTGTTTTCATTTTACAGTTACAAGTAGGCTACCTGTAAAGGATCACATTAGACTTGTATGGTGTGTACAACTGTTTCAGTGCAGAAACACAATCACAGTTCCTAACTGATTCAGTTATTGGACAAAAGTTGGTTGTGAAAAAGAGTCACTTGGGAACCACAGAAACAGGTACAAAGGTCTGCCAAATGCACAGAGTTGATGCCTTGAGAATATGCTGTGGTTATCTCTTTTACATGGGGGTTATATTTTGGTGTGTTTTGTCTGTTTGTGTATTTGTTTGTCTGTCAGTCTATGTGTCTTTGTGAATCCTCTAAAAATGAACGGCCACATCTTTTTGACGTGGGTAGGACCTGACTAGATAGGATGTGATTTAATTTGCAAAGCGTTCCGGAATATACTCTGGATGCCAAAAAGAAATATCACAGATTAATAACATTTCCATTTTCAATGGCTTGACTGTCTTAGTGGTGGTCTAGATTCCACGAGTGCTTTGTCGTTTAAATCTATGATTTGTTACATTTATGTAACAGCAGGAAAGAGGTTTCAATCATAAACACATTTCTAGAACTATTATTGTACATTTATATAGCATATTTGTGACAATTAATTATATTCAGACATACAACTGTACACATTTAACAGTAACATTTATCTTTTGAACTGTTAATGATTTTTTTTCTTTTCATCTAGTTATTCATTACATATCTGAACCTCTCAATGGTTGTTTCACGTGATAAACATGAGACTGAAGTACTTTCTCAGATTGCAAGAAGTTGAATGTGAAAGACCTCAAAAGTGTAACTATACAGAACACTAGCTTAATATCCGGATCCCAACACATACAGAGAGAGTTTTACATTTATTAATGTTAATTGTAGCTATTTAAGGCTTGTAGGTGTCCAGTGGATCTCTCCTTGAATTGTTATTATAGGAAAGGCTTTTCAACTGATTTCTGAAAATTACTAATTTGTAAGAGTTCTAAATTTGCAACCTATGAAATTGCAAAGACAAAGATAAAGTATAGAAACAAGCCAATTCAATAGCAAGATGACAGCAGTAATCAGTAAATTAAAAATTATGAAGCTGTGAGGCCTATTAATTGATGTATAGCTGTTAATGGAAAAAAACAAAATTAAATAAAAGTACATGTAATAATCAGTTGCTGCAATCTTTGTCATAATAAAAATAAGGCAGGAAACCACACATTGGCAGACACCAAGGTTAAAGGTCACATCATCAAGATACACACCTACACTAACTAACTACTGTCCCTACCATTTATCAACTTACTATGCCTTACAGTTTTTTCACATAAGGCCTGGACAAGATTTCAAAGATTAATGTCACTCTAGCAAAGTCAAATGTCAAACAAAGATGATATCATTACATTGCACACCTACACCTTTAATTAGTGTAAGTATCAAGTATCAACTCAATTCTCCTTACAATCTCTGAGATATGGCCAGGACAAGATTTTAGTTGTTAAGGTGACCACCCCCTGGAATCCTGTACTGTGAGGAATGATTTTTCTGATGAATACTGATTTTTTCTGATACATTACTGATTTTTTCTGATGTAATTTTGAAGTAAATACATGAGTTACAATATAAATAACACACATATGGCTGAAATTGATATTTTGCACACCTATAACCTCTCTCTGGTGATTATCAGTGTGTATATTGTCACCATGAACCCTTATACTTACCATTGTATGTGTTATCTTAGCATTATATGGAATTCATATTGAGTGCTGTGGAATGTGCTGTAAAAATTATAACTAAATCTCCCTTTTCAATTGGATTTTGGCAAAAGCATGTTCCTATATAGGTTAGCAAATGTTAATGCACCATTTAGTTAAAAGTTATTACAAAATAATAAAAATTAGGACATAGAATAGGTAAATATAATCCGGATACAGAATATAAAGTTGGCAAACTCACTGTACAGATTTTTTATGCTTAATGTACAGATTTTTATGATAATTTTTTTGATGTGTACTGATTTTTTTTTGATTCTATATACTTATGTCTTGCAACCCAAGGAGAATAAAATGAAATGTTATTACCATAGAGTTAAAATGTGTCCCTGAAAGATGCACTGGACCATCACTCTAAATGCCATGTTGATTTGCCAATGATAATGTGGACATTTGTTGATGTGAATGGACAGAACAAATATAAAACTGGAAGTTATTATTTTGTAATTCATCAAAGTATCGCAAAAATTTAAAAAGTGCCCACATAAATGATTTTAAGAAAGTTATTATTTGTTCCACTACCAACACCTGCCAATGTACTAAAAGAGAAACTGGCAAGTGCAGATTCACTGGGTAAATAAGATATATTCAAAACACTGTTCCACTACTACCTCCAGGCAACATAGAGAAAAATCGGGTTGACCGGATGTTGTCACTGATATTATGATGATGATAATGATATGGATGCAATAAAGTAGAAAAGTAGAAAAAGGTAGAAAAACCAGCAGCACTGAGAGAAGAAGTGAAAGCAGAAAGTATAGAGGTTCATGCATTAACATGAAAGAAAAAATGTAAGCTTTTTGTTTTCTATCATCATAAATTATGAAAAGTTAATTTAATAAATGCTATAGTTTGTTAGAAGAGTTGTTTTAAAGGAGATATAAGGCAAAAACACAAAATCTGCTATTTTATGACCCCAGTTTGACCCGTACAGGGGGGTCGGGGGATAAATATGACGGACTATCTATACTTTCCACAGACTCTTCCCAATACCTCTTAATACATTCTAAAGCTGTAAAACCAATAATAAAGGAGATATAAGGCAAAAACACAAAATCTGTTCTTTTATGACCCCAGTTTGACCCATGGTGGGTTAGGCCGTAAATCTGACCGGCTTCCCAATACCTCTTAATATATTCTAAAAGCAATACTCAAGGAGCTATAAGGCAAACTGTCAAAGTCTGCCATTTTATGACGCGAGTTTGACCCCTACAGCAGGTGGGGGTGTAGGGGGGTATTTGACTTGCTTTTGAGACTCTCCACATATGGTTTCCTACAACCTCCCAATACATGTTATGGCTCTAAATGCAATACTTAAGAAGATAATAGGGGGTTCATATGAAATTTAAGCTTTCTGGTTGGTACCTTTGAGAAAATTGCTCATAAATCGGTCAGTTTTCATCAGATCACTCCCAAAATATAATCAGCTCCCATTTTTGATAGTATCAACATGTTAATGAAATTACAAGCCTCTGCAGTTAGTAGATTTTGCTAAGCAGCAATGATGGGCTGGTGGACCCAAAGGAACTGTTTTTTGATGAAGTGAGCTTGGTAAAGATCAAAGGTCAAATTTGAGCATTTCCCATGCCTACGGTATACAACTGCCAAATATGGTTTGAAAGCTTCCAATAGTAAGGGAGATATTCAAGGGAGACCATAATGCGGAGGTGGCAGCGACAGTGAGGAAACTGAAGTAAAACAAATAAGTGCCTTTTCAGGGATGCTTAATTATCCTTCTGCAAGATACAATTACTTCCACCAGGCTGTTATATTTTTGGTGCATTTGTCTGTCTGTCTATCTCTCTGTTCATGATAACTCCTAAGTAATAAACAGATCTTTGTGATTTTTTATGTGGGTTGGGCCTGGCCAAATGACAAATTGATTCAATTTTCAGATCTTTCGAAATTTTTATGTGCGTAGGCCCTGATAAGGGGAAGAAATTTCGGGAAAGATCTGGATCATATTCTGAATACCCAAAAGTCCCAAGGTCCGATTTTCAATTATTATGACTTTCCGCCTGACATTACTCCAGAAGTAATAACTGGATTTACATGATTTTTTATGTGCATACAGCCTAGCCAAAGAAAGAAGTGAATTAAGTTTGCAAAAGATCTGAAATATATTCTGGATACAAAAAATTCTGATTTCTTGGAAATGTCACCTGGTAAAGGTCTGCGCTCTATGAGTGCTTTCTTGGTTTCTAGGTTTTCTATTTGAACATAAACACAACATGGATGAGGTTCCAGTATTCTGAAACTCTTTAGTTTTGAAAATTGACCACAGGCTGTTTATTGCAAATTTTACAGTTTATATTGGAGCCCAAGACAAGGTCAGGTCTATAATGGATTCACAAACACAGAAGAAAATAGCTTTCCACTTTTGCTGTTCCAGTTTTATTGTTTGAATAAAACTTCCACAGGCTTCCTACCTATGACCCTGCATTTTTATCTAATGTGATTGGTATTGTTGCAAATGTGATCGAAAACAACACCTATATATCACAAAATAAGTCAGGGTAGGGGATAAAATATGAGGAAATGAAGCAACATATCTTGTACAGAGAAAATATTACCTTTAGACAAGGGATGGTTATATTAGTGACATAATTAAATAATTAGAGCATCAGCAGATACATTGCTGCATCAGTAAAAATCTGTACAGTAAGCAGAAAAAATCAGTACATTTGAAAAATTGCATCAGAAAAAATCTGTACAGTTAAAAAGAGTTGCACTTCATTAATATTCAAGGCATTACATGATTTTAATGATATTTTTGGATGTTTTACCTATCTTGTATGATAAATAAAGGCATCTTAAAATGTAACAAAGTAGCTATAAATTGATAAGAAAGAATTTATTACAGTAAAATAAACATTTTCTTTCATACATGTCTTTCCAAAGTCAAATATTGATGTACTTTATATATTTCAAATACTCAACCATTAGCCTTTCTTCTACATCATCAAGAGAGGAAGTTAGGCAAGGTCAGCAGCATCTTTTATTACACCGTTTGTGGTTTTAAATGTCACATTTTCTTGTTTATATGTTGAAAGACATGCAAAAGTGTTATATTTACATCGGAAAAAATCAGTAATTTATCAGAAAAAATCAGTAATTCATGGGAAAAAATCATTCCTCACAGTACAGGATTCCAGGGGGTGGTGACTATGACAAAGTTAAATGCCAAGTCAAAGAGTCACACCATGATGTTAAACACCTACACACCCTTACCAATGTCCCTACAAAAAATATCAACTTGTATCACCTTATGGTTTCTGAGTTATAGCCCTGAGAAGATGTTTAAGATGAAGATCACCATAAAAAGGTAAAATCAAGGTCAAACCAATACTGCACAGTGCACACCTACACCCCTTAACCAATGTCCCTATCAAAGACTGTGCACACATAGACCCCCTAACCAATGTCCCTATCAAATGTCAATCTTCTACACCTTACAGAATTCAAGAAATGGCCTGGACATGATTTTAGATGTTAAGATCACTACGGCAAGGTTAGGTGAAATCAAGGTTATACCATGACGTTGCACACTTACAACCTCTAAGCAAGGTCCCTACAACTTCCTACACCTATATAACAAAGGTCCCTAGGGCGAGGTCAAATCATCGTAATACCATGACCTACCAAATATCAAATTCTTACACCTTATGGCTTCAGAGATATAACCCTGACAAGATTTTTAAGGTCAAGGTCACTAGGACAAGATCAAAGGTCAAATCAAGGTCACACCAAGACTGTCTACACATACAACCCCTAACCAATGTAAGTTCAAAGTGTCAACCTTCTACACATCACACCTTTGAAATAAACCAGACAGGGGTTTGGATGTCAAGGTTACAGCAAAGTCAGAGTTCAAATCGAAGTCTTACCTTATTGTTCCACACCTATAACTCCTAACAATGTCCCTAGCAAGTGTCAACTTCCTACATCTTACAGTTTTTAAGATATAGCCGGACAACCTTTTTTTACCGACCACGAACACCCACCAACCTAACCAACGTGGGTGTAAACAATACCTGCACAGTCCTTAAAGGCTGTGAGGTAAACAAGGCACAAGAACTGTGTATGTATATCCTGTGCAACATCTTCTGATATCTGGGAATTCAATTAGCATGATCACAGTCTTTTCAGTGCTCACAAAGTGTTGTCCTAAGTAAGAGCTTTAAATGCAAAACCTGACAAGTTGGAAATGACTCCCTTATCACCACACACCCATTTTTATCTGGTTTTAAATATTTACTAACTCTCTTCTGTGCATTACTTCTTGTCATACAAAGCAACGTTTTCACTAAATACAATTAAAGTAACTAAAATATACAAAATATCTGATTGATTTATTGGTTGGTTGGTTGGTTGGTTGATTGGTTGCTTGCTTGCTTGCTTTCAGCACGTAGTGCAGGCCATACAATAATGAGGGTGGGCGGACATTTGACCTGTGGACGTTTGGCCAGTGACTGTTTTATATGTTATTTATATATGTAATTATGTGTTATTTTATTATTTCCCCTATATGAAAAAAAACCTTGTGTTCATATTGCAAATGGAGTTAAAATGTCATTTTATATTGCTTAAAATAAAATAAAAGAAACTAAAAGGCCTTTGATAACTGCTCAGGAATAAATATATTGTTCATAAAAGAACTAAAAGCCCTTTGATGCCTACTCAGAATTACTGATTGCTTTTAAGTTTAGTCTCTGATGACTGCCCAGGATTAAGTATTATGTTCATACAATACTACAAGAATTGTTGTATTATGCTTTTGTGTTAATAAAAATGAAAACCAAAAAGAAACAGGTTTTTATAAGAGATAGTTTAAAATTAACATGTTAAATCTCAATTGTAATATTTACAAAAGTTATTTAATTTACTACCATACTGAAATAACCCATACAAAACTCCCTGCCATTTGTCCTACCACCCAAAAAAGTCACCAGCTAAATGTCCACTGGCTAATCGTCTTCCAGCCAAATGTCCCCAGGTCAAATGTCCACAGGTCAAATGTCCGCTGGCCAAATGTCTCAGATTCAAGATGGGTAGTTGAGTGGATGGTAGACCTAGTATCTGTCCCGACGCAAATTGCTATTGATATACTGATGGACACAATGGCGAGGGACAGAGTTCACATGTAACTGTTTTCTGTGTAAATTTGAACTGTGGGAAATTATTGCATTAACCTTAAAAAATTCTTTGATATGTCTACATAGCTGTATCTAGGTTACAATACATATGTTGTGATACTTTTATAAGCCAGGAATTTCTTTTTAGTAGATAGCAGTGCACTATTAAAGGTTTGTTTACATTTTAAAAATAGGTTGAACTATACACATACCAGTTGAATAGGCATTAAATATTAGCGAACCGCACATATACATAGCTCAAAGAATGTAAATAACACTTTGTACTGGTGATAATATGTATACAAATATGCTGTTCAGGATTTACACAAGGGGGCCACGGTGGCAGAGTGGTAACACTCTCGCCTCCCACCTCTGAGGCCAGGGTTCGATCCCCGTCATGGCCTCAAGTGGGAAAGCTGGTAGTTGCTTGCCGTTGGTCGGCAGTTTACAGTACACAACCCTAGCGAACTCTATGTACTGGTTTCCTCTGCCCTTCCAACTACCCGTCGTGATATGACCTGTACAGTGTTGAAAGCGACGTAAAACCCCAAATAAACAAAGATTTACACAGAAAACAAGTACATGTGAACTCTGTCCCTCACCATTGTGTCCATCAGTATATCAATAGCAATTGGCGACGGGACAGAAACTCAGTCTAAGTGGATGGAGGAAACCAGTGTTTACAAGTCGGTCAACATTCTACACTGAAATCCAACAGGCACTGCAGAACAGAAACCAACTGCCCAGTTCAAATTGATGCCAGCAATAAAACCCTGGGCTGGGATTCACAAAAGGACTTAAGTTTAGGCAATTTTTTTGCTTAGATAAATCTTAACGTTATGACTTTTGTCTTAGCTAAGATTTCTCTTAAATTGGGATTCACAAAAAGTGCTCAGCAAAATCTTAGCTGAGACAAAATTTGTGCAAAAAGTCTTAACTACTTTGAATTCAAATTAACAAATTTTAGTAAAATAAAAATATTTTTCATCAATAAATACACCAAACATGCTCTTAAAAATTATAAAACAGATTTGTTACTTTTTCTTTGTAAAATTATGCAAAAATAGTAGTCTTTGTGTTTTATTGTGAGTCAGCCATTTTTATGACAATATTTTTACCACAAGAAGGTAATTAAATGATGTAAATTTTTATTACAATCCACAGAAATTACTTTTATAGGAAGTATAGATCCCCATAGTATATTTTTTGTTGGAATAACAAAGGGTAAAATGTAAATACATGCAATGGAATATTTTAAAGTTGTCTTAAGTCTACCCTGCAGTGGACTTAAAGTTATGACAAAATCTAAGAAAAATTTTTGTCTAAGACCTTTTGTGAATCCTATTTTGTCTAACCATAAAAAGTCTTAACTTTATGACAAAGTTCTTGCACAGTTAAGACTTTTCTCTTAAAGTTATGACAATTTTTTGGCTTAAGACCTTTTGTGAATCCCAGCCCAGGTCCTCCAGGGTTGAGTGGCGACCGTCCCATCCACTGAGTTATAATGAAATACTTTAGCTTTACACGGGTATACATACAAACCTGTCACCAATGGCTGTAAATACTAATACTGTCATCTTGAAAATATATTGTATTCCATAATTATAAACATACGTACATTAAGAAATACTTATGTAAGTAATGTTATTAAAATAAATCCCAATACTTGCACGGATATAAACAATTGAAGTACAGTCGGTAACTTGTGTGAACTCTTAATGTTTAAAAGAACTTTAACTCACGGCTTCTTGTAGAAATACAATCCAATTAATTGTGTTCACGTTTTCTTCATATCCAGTCTTGGAGAGTAAGCATGTACATATGCACTTATGACACCAAGCGAAAGTAACTGTTTTATCTGGTCTAGTTTTCATAAAACTGTCACTCCACGGGAAAAAAAACTCGAGTATTGCTTCCATTGACAAATGTAGTGCACAGTACAGTCTAGATAAGTGAATGACACATGTGTGTACATAGTACTAGCCTGGTCAAGACTCTAATAGTAAAACTTATTGTATCTGAAAATTGTGCAGATTTATGACCCTTTAAAGTTGCAACAGATAGGGCCATATAGGGGCAGGCCAGTACGTGAGATTATATCTCAAACCAATATTCTCAGTTAAAGGAGCAATATTGAGCTTATGGTTTCAAAGTCATCATTCCATGACATAAGGCACTCTTCCTTATGTCCTGTTGACATAGGGAAAATCCATTTCTTTTTCTCAATAAAACAATTTGGACCCACGTTAAAATGTACATACATTTAAGTATGACAGTATATGATTATCTCTTTATAATTGAAAATACAATACCAGGGTTTCAGCTCTATGTGGTTAGTGTCCCACAAGTTGGCAATGTCGAGGTCCTGTCCCTATATGAACCTCGTTGTAAATGGGACGAAACCCCATACAAGTAACAAAGATGATAGTTGTTGTATTAATACATGATGGAATGATTTGCTGAATGGTGACCAACAAGTATGTACAACTGTCCTCCATCCCTTTAGGTAGCCATTGTGATATTTATCTGTACTAATCAAAATTCTAAAGTCCTCACCGTCCAAATCATGTGACCTTGACCCGATTCCGACGTCACTGGTCAAGGAGTGTGCTGATATTCTCATCACCCCCATCACTAAAATTGTAAATTACTCAATCACAGAAGGTAGTTTCCCCAACTGTTTTAAGATGGCATATGTCACCCCCCCCTTCAAAAGAAGCCGAGCCTTGATAGAAATATCCTCAAAAACTACAGGCCGGTCAGCTTTATATCTAAACTTATTGAGAAGGTGGTGGCAAAGCAGCTAAATGAGTTTATTTCGCAGGAGGGGCTCTTAAATGTCAACCAGTCTGCTTATAAGAGTTCTCACTCCACTGAAACCGCATTGTTGAAGATTCAAAATGATATAGCTCTCTCACTGGACTCAGGAAAGGCAGTGGCCCTGACATTATTAGACCTATCAGCAGCGTTTGATACGATTGATCACTCTCTTTTATATGACTGCTTGCATGACTGGTTTGGTCTAGATGGTACTGTTTTGTCATGGATTAAATCGTATCTTTCAAACCGTAAACAAAAAATTAAAATAGGTGATAGTTTCTCTGAGGCGGTAATTCTCCCTTTCGGAGTCCCTCAAGGCTCTGTACTGGGTCCTCTCCTTTTCACCCTCTACACTAGTCCCCTCAGTCAAGTTATTTCAAAATTCAATGTTACTCATCACCTATATGCCGATGACACCCAGATCTACCTAGCAGTTGACTCCAGGAATTTTGACTCTAGCATGGAAGAGCTGACCGAGTTCCTCAAGTCTGTACAGGAATGGATGGACGGTGTCAAACTAAAACTAAACCCAGAAAAAAACAGAATTTATCATTATAGGTCAAAAAGCCATCAGAGAGTCACTTGCACCAAATTTTCCTGTTCCACTCCTCCAAAACAATATCTCTCCGTCAGTGGAAGTAAAAAACCTGGGTGTTATTTTCGACTCAGACAACTCCTTTGACAATCATGTTGCCAAGGTTTGCAGAGCATGTTACTATCATCTTCGTGATTTGCGACGAATTCGCAAATTCCTTGGAGTTGAGACAGCAATACTTCTGGCAAACGCTATGGTCAGTACTAGTGATCTCAACGGGTATCCGGATATCCGGGTACCCGAACCCTGAATACTTACCCGAATCTGAAATCACATACCCGAGTACCCGAAACTACTGTCAATATCGCCCACTTTGGCTGACGAGTACACATATATCTGGACTTCATAAATTCACCTAAAAATGAATTTATTCAATTAAAATGCACGACAGTAATGTATTCTCACCCTTCTACACCATTTAAAATATTTAATTTGTCTTTTATTTTGGGTATTAATGCATTGTTAAATGCCGATACCCTTTGAAAATCGTCAGTATATTAAATCAGTTATGTAATTCCGAGTACATGAAACATTGTATATATTGCCTATATAGTGATATGCACACCTTAAATAAATTAAAAGAAGGATATTTTCTATTTTCAAACAGTATTTCATAATTTAGAATCAATAAAGTTCACTTACCTGCCTGGAAAAAAAAAAAAGTTTCAATTCCGAAACTACATTCGAGTAACAGTAAATGCTTTTACTGATAGGTCATGTGACTCTACTTTTATGGACACTGCAATAAACAACCGTGTTTTGAATGTACAGAAATCTTTTCTTGGTTAACATTTCTTCTGTGTGGTACTGTTTTGAATGCAAAAAGGGTGGCCGACGAGAAATAAAGCAAATGGTTGGATCCCATTATTTCTGTAAGTTTTAAGTTTGTAAATGTGGAGATTTTTGTAGAATCACCTATTATCGCCCATTGGCGCGAGTACCCGGGTACCCGCCCGCTGAAATCATTACCTACCCGGTCCCACCAAAAGGGATACTTTGAGAACACTAGTCAGTAGTCGTCTAGACTACTGTAACTCTTTACTCTATGGGGTAAGCAAGTCCAACATAGCCAAACTACAGAGAGTCCAGAATGCTCTTTGTCGCATCATCTTCAGACTTGACAAAATGAGTCATGTTACACCCTTTCTGAAAAACTCCACTGGCTCCCAATTCAACATCGCATCCTGTTTAAGTACAACCTTTTGGTATTCAAGGCTATTAATCTTAATAAGATCGAGCAGTCTCACTCGTGACAACAGGCTATCTATCTCCTCAACCCGCCCTAATAGGCACATAGGAAGGCGTGGCTTTGCAGTAGCTGCACCAGCCGAATGGAACAAGCTGCCACACACTGTCAGATCTCAGCAAACAATAGATGGTTTCAGAAGCCAGCTAAAGACCTACTTGTTTAGGCTGGCATACCCCCCACGTTAGTTATACCCTGGCGGGAGCTTTTTAGATATCGACCTATGCCTCTCCCTGGACTCTCCCTTCTTGGACTCAAGCGCATTAGAGGATTTGTATCAATTTTGCGCTATATAAATCCTACTATTATTATTATTACAATATACCAAGAGTCAATTTATATCCAAAATCAGAATCACAGTTCCAACAACCCTTCAGTAAATGTCACATGTTGTCATGAAATGGGTTCAAACCCACAATCACAGGGCTGAGAGACAAGATCAAATACCAATCATGTAGCCAATCAGATCTGACAGAAAATTCAAATCAATAAACTAATTGTATTAACATTGTGCAGTCACTCTACGCCTCTAGGAAGGTTACATGATATGACTGAAACTACATTGACAGTGCCTCACTGAAGGAGACATGTTTGAGAGGATGGGGGGGATTCCTGCACGTGTGTATGTAGTGGTGGGTGACTGGATAATGATAATCTATATTCTGTAATACAGTATTAATATACAATTTCACTTCTCATTAATTTTAGCTATTGTAACTTCAGAACTTGCATAGTGGGAATTACCTTCAGGGTGAAATTTTAAATCTAGATTACTATCCAGTGTAGGAACTGGCCATTAGTCAAAATTAATTCAAGGGAAGATAGAAACATATCGACAATTGGTGAAATTTTTGACAAGCTGTGATTTATCACTTCTGTACCACATCTTCTGGCGCATATATGAACAAATGAGCTGAAATGGCCTGGGGAACCGTGAAGTATTTGTTTATACTATTGTTATGGCGAGTACCTAGCTAATACTTCCGAGGTAAATATAGGTATTATGTAAATTTTACTTTGAATGTATAAAACAGTAAACATAAGCATTTATAATGATTTCACATAAAGGAATTAATTTCTGCCATATTTTTTCAAAAGCGTGAGTGATATTAGTTAATGATTACGAATATTTATCTACAGATCACCTGACAGAATACAATGCATACTCTAGCCAGGCGTAAGGCTTAAATTTGTAGTATATCTTTTTTTAAAACATGTACCCGTTTAAAACATGCCTGACTAAGAGTACATCATATGGAATGAATTACCAGAAATGAATGTTTTCCTTAATTAAGAGAAACTTGAACCTGCAGCAAGGCTAAACGTACGCTAACAAAGCCTATTTATCATAATTATGTTAGAAAAGTTTTCATTTGACGTTTAACCCAACAACTAAAGTCACACCAGCACAGGTCCCAAATGTGCCCCATGTCTAGTGATGAGTTAAAATTGGACCCAAGATCACAGTCACTGACCTCTCTGAGTCAAAGGTCATAGTTGGGTTTACATCCTATTCAACAGCCAGGTCATATTGGTCCTCAAACTTGCCACTTGTTAGTGTCAACAATATTTTAAATCATAAAGTAACACAATATTTCCACCCAGATAAAGTCTGTTCTATGTGACACATTTTACTGTACATTTTAACAGGGAGGTAGGTGGGTGGAGGAAACCAGTACATAGAGCTGGTCAGTGGTGTGTACTGTAAACCACCAGTCAGCAACTAGCAACCTAGCAGTCACTTTCCCACACTTTGGACCAAGATTCGAACTCAAAGTTAGCATGTGAGTGCAATACAACTGTGACACAATAGTCCTGATGTCATAGATTGATACCTTGCAGTAGCGTAGGAAGCGTATGAAAAGTGGGGGGGGGGCCAAAGTTAAACTCAGCCGTTGTGTTAACTTATGACACTGGTTGAAATGATACCATTCTCAAGGAGTCAAGGGGACGTTAAGTGAAAAAGTTAAAATGTACGGTAAATATATTTGTAATTTTTTTTTGGGGGGGGGGGGGGGGGGTGTGAGTCCTAAAGCTATTATTTCAAACTTTTAGTATCATTTTTGTGGAACAAAGGTAAAGTGGACATACACTGCAAAATAATTTGAAGAATTTGTCTTTGATCTTAAATGAATCTTCCATGAATATTCAACAAACTTTTACACTAACAGAAGTTACTGTATCATTACTGTATTCAGCATCTAATCACAGGCAGCCATCTCCATGGTAATGAATTTAAATCCCACATGTGGGGATGCTGAGGCCCTATCCCTGTATGATTCTGGCTATTGAATGGGATGTAAACCCAGTACTTTAACTTTTGTTGTATTACAGACTTACTATATATTTATGGGAATAAAGTGCTTTAAAAAGAATTTGTCAACCTAGGTTTTAAGTCGAGCATTAATAGTGTCAATGGGCTATTGGGTTAAACATATTAGGTGGCTTGGACAATGAAATGCAATTAATGTGATTGGGCAACCACTAGGCACAACATACCCAAACTCACTGCATCATGACATAGAACTGAATAACAAGCAATAAGTTCTTGCCCAAAGCCTTGGAAAGAAACAAGAATAAAGTTGTATATAAATGCATTTATATTTTGATGACCTATATTTTGACCTTTCAATGTTTCCTATGTTATCCACATGCCAAGTTTAAAAGTTCTAAGTAAAATATTTTCTAAGTTATTACATGCCGAAACAAATCTATGTGGCGGTGACGGTGGCATGATTGGGCTTTATGGATCATATTTTTGTTTCCATCATTATAATATTCAAAGATCCAATTACAATCATCTCCCAGAAATTGACACTACATGTAACCGTTGTATGCACACCTCAGTTTGGTTGTAGATAATCCCCTCACCCAGCTATAACATCCCTTCAAAAAACTCTCTCATGTAATTAAAATACCATTAACAACTTCCATTAAATGTATCCTTCTTTACAAAAGAAAATGTAGTGTACTAACGTACTTATATTTTATTACTAAGGTGAATTTAAAATGTAAATGCTGAGGCAATAATTTTATAGATTACGGTATATATTGCCCAGAGTGATTAACACAAACCTCCCCACTTATATCCAATAGAAATACACACAGTAGTCTTGACCAATCACTGTGTTTCATGCAAGATGTTCAGCTGTATTTCTTACACGGATGCTATTGCTAGAGAAAAGGAGTTAACATCTTAAAGAGTTCAGATCAAAACTTTAGGCTAGGCAAAATTTCTACCTTTTGGCATGAAGACTAATTTCACAAAATTATGTTACTTTAGACAAATGAAATATGAAAATGTCAGAGTATAAATCATCAGTTAATAATGTGATTTGAGAAACTAATGGTAAAGAACTGGAAATATGAATTGATGATAGAATAAAATATGTGAAGAGAATTTATCTGACTTATTATTTAAATTATCAATGACTTTATTTTTAAGATCCTGTTGTCCAATGTCTGCAATATGTCAGATACGGCAACGAAATGCCACCCTCTTAGCAAAGCCAAGCGAGTGAATCAATTTATTTAATATTGGAAACAGTGGCATAATACATGGTGTTATAGATGCCGGGCATAATTTCACAAACTGGATATTAATATTAATGGACAATTTAAGATATTTTACAAGACTTCAGAAGAAAAAGAAAGCACAAAGGAAAGAAGATAACATCCAAGCCCCCGTTACAAAAGATCCAAATTCCATAGAGCAGCAACCTGAGACAATGAGTGACACAGAGGAGGTACAACCTCCACCTGCAGGGACATCAGCACCCAGTGGGGAAGGTACTTCAAATTCTGCAACCATAACTACAGCTGCAGAACAGATGGCAGGGACATCATCAAACAGTATATTTACTACAGGACCTTCAGGAAATATGGTTACTCAGTCACACCACACGACTACTGTACCCACCTACACACCGCTCCCGTCTGGAATTACGACGTGCAAAGTACCAACCTTCGGCGCTTCTCAGAAAGAAGACCCAAGTGAGTTTCTTCAGGACTTTTGTGAATATGCCAAACTGTACCACTTAAATAACTCACAGACAAAACATCTTTTCCTGATGTCACTTAAAGACAGAGCAAAAAGATGGTTTCGAATAAACTTTCCTGAGTTTGATGGAGTGGAATGCTCCACTATCTTCAATGCGTTCAAAGAGGAATTCTACCCTCAAGGTATAGATTGGGAGAAGGAGATCAGCTACGACACTCTCAAACAGCAATATGCTGAATCGGTACACAGTTACGCACTCCGGGTAGAACAACTGGCAACAAAATTGAACAAGTCTGATGTGGGGATGATGCAAACGTTCATTAGAGGACTCCTACCCACATACAAGAGATCAGTATTAAGCAGAGGACCTATGAGTTTCAAGGAGGCGTGCAAGATTGAATTAGTCACTCAAGTAAACCAACTGCAGTCTTCAGTCAAGAATACAACAGAAAGACCAAGCACCACAGAAACAAGACCACCGAGAGTGACTCAACAACAGTTCAACAAGACTGGTGAGCAGAAAGTTACATGTAATTTCTGTAATAAAAAAGGTCATGTTCAAAATGAGTGTAGATTATGGTTAAGTCAGAACAGAGAGGCTAGTAAGATGAGTAGTAGTTTTGAAAGTGTTGTATGTCTTTATTGTGGCAAAAAGGGCCATTATGCAACAGATTGTAGAACAAGGTTAAGCCAAATGTCTCCAAATACACCTCAAACTATGCATAGAGGTCAGGGTTATCAGAACCCTAGGTCACAAAATGACTATTCCAGAGCTAGAGAGTATAGTCAAAGGTCAAACTCAGATTTTAACCAAGAAAGGTACCCCCAAAGATTTAACCAAAGTAGACAAACAAACCAACAAAAAGGCAAACAGCTTTTTCAGTAGGCTGGCCCCAGAGATATAATAGTAGCAGACGTGCTAGGGAACCGGTATCTCATGTGTCTAGCTTATTGAATAACAGATATGATTGCCAACATTCAAGTAGACCCCAAGGACAAAAGTATGTAATGAACACCTTTAAACAAAGAGACCAAAACTATGAGAGGTATGAAGGTCAAAATTATAGAAATAGAAGGTGTGAAATTAGTCAAAGAGTAGAAAACTACATGATCAAAGATAGAAAAGGTCAAAATACTGTAAGAACGTACAAAGGACAACAAAAATTGAAACAATTATGGCAAAAGAAATATGGTGATTTGCAACCATATAACCACGAAGTCCCTGATAGTGAAATCCCAGTGAAAGTAGAAGGTCTGTCATTTAAGGCATTGTTAGACACAGGTGCTACAGTGAATGCAATAAGTCCTGAATTATTGAAAAATTATCCCAAGCTTAGAAAGTATAAATGTCAGAAACAAGTTGTCATTCAAACAGCTACTACAGCTTGTAGTAAAGAGAAAATAGAGTTGAATACAGTTGTAACAGTGAATGTAGAAATTCTGCAAAGGAATTTCCAGGTTACTTTTTATGTGGTCCCAGAGTTGCAAAATGATCTCATACTTGGTATTCCATTTTTTCAACAAGCAGAGGTTCAAATTGGTTATGACAAAGATGCTATGTATGTCACATTCAATAGCACATTGAGATTAGAAAAATCACTAACTATACCTCCTTTGTCAGAAAGTATTGTGAATGGTGTTTTGAAAAACAGTGTGAAAAGTGTTCAAAATGTATTAGTGTGTGGTAATATGCTGAACAGATTTACAACTTCTGTTGTTGGTGGACGGACCTTGGTACAAACAAAACCTCAACAAAGTACATTTCCAGTGTTGTTAGCAAATACCAAAAACACACCAGTGACATTGACTAAAAATCTCATTATAGGTCATGTACTTACAGTGGAGGAAAATGACATTATTACAATACCAACACAGAAATCACAACAGAACATGAGCAAAAGTTTCATGCAAAAGTGGGTACAAGGTCAAATGAAAAACAAACATAAAAATCACACAAATGGCATGCAAAACAAAATAAAAACAATTAACACCAAGGGTGAAAACTCAGAGCAATATGGTAATAAGGCAGTTGCTAATGAGACTCCAAACACACAATACAAACAAAACAAAAATCTGTATAAGAATGCAGTACCAAACTTTTCAGATAAAACGGAGTTTCCACCTATCCAACACAAATTGAAAGATTGTGCATTTAATAATAGAGACAAACTTAGACTCAAAACATTGTTAGAAAGGTATGAAGATGTATTTTATCATGAAGGTGAAAAATTACCAGCATGTACAAGCTATCAACATAGAATGAATATGAGTCCAGACACAAAACCTTGGAAACAAATTCAATTCAGATATAATCCTGTACAGCAAGAAGCTATTTCAAAGAAAATTGCTGAGATGGAAGCAGCAGATATTATTGAAAAATCACAATCAGAGTACCTCAGCCCAATTATACTAGTACAAAGAAAGAATTCACAATCACCCAGATTTGTCTTAGATCTCAGAGCAAGTAACAAACATGTAATTAAAGACCCACTTACACCAGTTTCGCTACATGATGTAATTAATGCTTTACCAAAGGCCCCTAAATACATCACTAGCTTGGACATGAAACAATCCTTCTACCAAATAGAAGTAGTTCCAGAACACAGAAAATACTTAGCTTTCAGATCTAGGGATGAAATCTGGCAGTTGAAGAGATGCCCCATGGGACATAGGAACTCAGCGCAGTCACTTTGTCGTATGCTATCAAAAGTATTAAAAGGACTTTTATGGAGAAATCTATTTAGCCACTTAGATGACCTGCTTTTAGTGTCACAAACAGCTGATGAACACCTTGAGTTGTTAGAAACTGTACTACAAAGGTTCAGACAACATAGACTTAAATTAAATGCAGAGAAATCAGAGTTTGCAGTCAAAGAGATTCCATTCTTAGGGTACAAGATCAGTGAGAAAGGGTTAAGCTTAGATCCAACCAAACTGCATGCTTTAGAAAATTACAAAAAGCCAACAAACAAGAAAGAGTTAAAGCAATATTTAGGATTTGCAAACTTTCTTAAGAGAGCAGTAAAATCATTTACCTTGATAGCCGGTCCATTGTACAAATTATTGAGAAAAAATGCAACATTTGAATGGACAGATGAGTGTGAACGTGCATTTAGAGGATTGATTTTGTTTATTTGGGGTTTTACGTTGCTTTCAACACTGTACAGGTCATATCACGACGGGTAGTTGCAAGGGCAGAGGAAACCAGTACATATAGTTCGCTAGGGTTCTGTACTGTAAACTGCCGACCAACGGCAAGCAACTACCAGCTTTCCCACTTACGGCCATGACGGGGATTGAACCCCGGCCGCAGAGGTGGGAGGCGAGAGTGTTACCACTCTGCCACCGTGGCCCCCATTTAGAGGATTGAATGAGGCCATAAAATCAGCAGACACCATACAGTTACCTGATTACTCTAAACCTTTTATCATAGAGACGGATTCATCAATAAATGGCACAGGTAGTTGTTTATTACAGAAAGGTGATAATGGCAAAGTACACCCTATACATTTTGCCTCATTTAGATTTAGCCAGAGAGAACAAAAACAATCAATCACTTTTCAAGAATTACTAGGATGTGTAATGGCATTGAAGTATTTTCACAAGTACATAGCTTACAGTAAAGTGATTTTGAAAACAGATCACAGACCTATTGTATACTTGTTCAAAAATGCTTACACTGATAGCCAAATTTCAAGAATGCTCACAGTGTTTGAAAGGTATGATTTAGATATACAATTCACTCCAGGACGCTCTAATGTAGTAGCAGACTATCTATCCCGTGCTCAAACAGTTGCATTTAAAGAATTAAGTTTGGAAAAACTAGAACACTATGCTGATGACATGAGCTTTCCAATGCCAACTTCAGAAAAACACGAACAAAAATCAGGGCAATTAACAAGGTTACATTTACCAAAAGTATTAGAAAGTGAGGGATTAAAAAGCAAATTTTGGCAACAAGACCCTGTCAACACACAAATAACAGAAACTGAAGATGCAGAATTTTATCACCACAACAAAAATATACCTCAATCAAAACCAACCACAAAACAAAAACAGACCAATGAAACAGACAGTCAAATTCATGAAACAGAACATACTCAAAGTGAAAACCCAGTAGAAGCAACATCTCAAATTGATAAACAATTTGATAATTCATGGGAAACAGAAGTAAGTCCAACCCAAGCCATGCTGATAAAAGACCAACAAAAGGACACTTACTTTGCCCCCATATATGAATACCTAGATACAGGAAAATTGCCAAATAATGACCAAAAAGCCAGATTTGTGGCAATAGAATCAGAGTTCTATGAAATTAAGAACGGTATTCTGTACCGACTTTCACTGACTCAATATGCAAAGAATAATTCAAGACTTCAATATTGTGTCGCTTTACCAAAACAATATGTGCAAACAGTCTTAGAATTAAACCACAAATCAGGACATTATTCAAATTTGAAAATGTTCCATCACTTAAGGGATAAATATTATTTTCCAAAAATGAGAAAATCGATTGAGACATACGTGACCCAGTGTCCAGAATGCCAACAGTATAAAAACCCAAGACAAGCAGACAGACAGTACATAACACCGACAAATCTTCCCAGAATGTTAGAAAGGTGGAGTATTGACCTCAAAGGGCCAATAACTTCAGGTTCAAACTTCAGATATATACTTGTAGCTATTGAACATGTATCTAGGTATATGGAACTTTGTCCACTTATAGATTGTACAACAAACACAATTATGAAAGCTTTCTATGATAACATTATACTGAGGTTTGGAAAACCATCTTCAATTGAATTAGACAGAGCAAGCTATTTTACATCAGATACTATGAAAGCAGTTGCAAAATTGCTAGGGTGTGACCTTAAATATGTTTATTCTTACATTCATCATAGCAATGGTCGTTGTGAAACAATGATTCGGACAGTTTCATCACAACTAGGTAAATTGTGTACTGAGAATCCTTCTACATGGCATACATTGTTACCATCAATAGCCCATGCTCATAATACATATCAAAATCTTGCTACAAATTTCAGTCCATATTTTCTTATGTTTGGACGAGAATATGTGGATCATTTTGAGGCAACATTTCAGACACAAAATCAGCTTAGTGTTCCTCAAAGTCTACAAGAAGTTATAGTACAGATAGTCAAAGCAAGAGACACTGCATTAGCAATGCTTAAAGATACTCATGAGGTATACTCAAAGAAATAACTGACAGATACAATAAAAAGTCAAAACCAGTTAAGTTTGAGCTTCTACAACCAGTGTATGTAAAGGCATTTTGTTATACACAAGGTACTAGTAAAGCACTTACTAAGAGATGGTTAGGACCATTTTACATAAGGGAAATTTTGCAAAGTCATGGAGCAAAATTATCTCAAACAGTAACAGGAGAAATTCTGAAAACAGAGTTTCATTTAGATCTGTTAAAGCCAGCATATGCCAGGCATGTGGAAACAGACACTCAAGCTATCTCATTAGAAAATCTGGATCCACAAGATGTACCCAGATTTCGTTTAGAGATTGCAGACAGACCCCCATCTGCAACAAATGTAAAAACAGATCAACATTCTTCCCCTTTGCAATCATTTACAGAAGTCAATGAAGCACAAAATAAGGCTACTGAAAATAATACACCAGAGAAAACAGAACACACAGCTGCAGATAATGATTCAGAGGTAGATAATGAACAAACACAACTGTTGCTAAAGCCTGTTGCAAAGAAATACATGAATGGAAGTATATGGTTGCTATTCCCAGAAACCACAACATATCCAGCTATCTGGAAACACATCAAACAGTGTACATTAGATAGAAAATTCATCAGCACATTGCCATGGTATACCAGACGTGGACGTTTATCAGGAAAGAAAGATACTTAATGAACACAGCTGTTAGGTTACACCCCTGTTCACACTCAAATATCCTGTAACCATTTAGCTAAACACACTTACCATATGGCACACTTTACCAATAATCTTTATACTCCCAAAACTTCAGTTTATGGCAGATGTGTAAATACATCCCATGCAACACAGTATACCTTCCCTAATTATCTTTACTAAGATAAGCCACATAATCTATAATGAAACACCACTGGGTAAGCAACTGGCTATACCCATCATCTTATGGTTCCTTAACATGACCACCAGGTGCTCAAAGCTCCTACATACAAGAAATTGCTAATAGTTCTGAATTCTAATTGGACTTTTACTTTTTTTTATAGCGCTTAATCTCCCCAAACAAGAGGACTCTAAGGCGCAACAAAACAAAAAGCAGTCAACAAAATTCTGTGTCCAGGGACATAACAGGGGTCGAACACCACGGAGAACGCCAGGAGGATGATTCAGGCTAGGGTGGATATGCTTTGGTGTACAGGTAGGTTTTAAGCTGTTTTCTGAAGGAGGCCAGGGATGGAGAGGCACGAATCACATCAGGGAGAGTATTCCACACAGTAGGAGCATCAAACGCAAAACTATTACCAAACTGTTTGACAGATTTATGAACAGAGGGGCAGAACTTTGGAATAACTAGGAAATTACCACCACTTTGACTGCGCCTGGTACTATAAGAACTGCTGTAGGAAGAAAGATGTGGTGAAAAATACCTGGGAAAACCTGTGTGAAGATACTTATAAACAAGTGTGACTGTCTTGAACACAATGCGCTGTTCAACAGGAAGCCAATGCAGTTTCTTTAGCACAGGAGTTATGCTGGTGTATCGACTGGTGTTTGATACAATTCTAGCTGCACTATTTTGGATGCACTGTAATTTGCGTAGATTGAACTTGGACAGGCTCCTGAAAAGTGAGTTGCAGTAATCCAACCGACTACTAACAAGAGCGTTGGCTACAAGCACAGAAACATCATGAGTAAGAAACCGCCTGACATGTCTGAAGTCACGGAGTTTAACAAAACAACTTTTGCAGACATTCTGAACATGCTTGGACAAAGAGAAATCTGAATCAAGCCACACACCCAGATTTTTTACTGAATCTGCAGGGCAGAGTGAGTTGCCCAGGATATCAATTGGAAAACATGCTTTCAACTTATCCCTTTGTCTCTTCGAACCAAAGATGATAAACTCAGTCTTATCAGGATTCAGTTTGAGCTTACTAGTTGTCATCCACTCTTTAACATCATTTAGGCACTTATTTAGCTTTTCAAAGGCAGCAGATGCATTCTTCTGGGATAAATGTATATAAAGTTGGCTGTCATCTGCATAGAAATGAAACTTTATTCCATTATGTTTACTGATAATGGAACTGAGGGGGGTAGTGTACAATGAGAACAACAAAGGACCCAGGACAGAACCTTGGGGAACACCAAATAGAAGTTTACAAACATCTGACAAAGTAGAACCAATTTTTACTGATTGGTAACGGTCAATTAAGTAGGATGTGAACCATTTCAGAACGGAGCCACTGACCCCAAACCAGTTTTGGAGGCAACCCAGAAGAGTAGAGTGATCAATGGTGTTGAAGGCAGCAGACAAGTCAAGCAATACCAAGGCAGTGGATTCACCTCTTGACAATGATAAGTGAACCTCATTTTTTATGTAGAGAAGAGCAGTCTCAGTTGAATGGCCCGCCTTATATGCCGACTGGTACGGGTTGTCTAAGTTATTGGCATTAATATGTTCTAACAGCTGCTTAGCAACCACACGTTCTACCAATTTAGATATAAAACTGAGACCTGATACAGGGCGATAATTCTTAAGGTCATTTGAGGGAAGATTTGGCTTTTTAATAAGTGGAGTGACCACAGCAGATTTGAAGGCATCAGGAACGCATCCCTCCATGAGTGAGCAGTTGACCAGCTTTGTAAGGGATGGTAGCAATATATCAATGCATTCCTTAATCAGGAATGTCGGCAGAGGGTCCAACAGGCATGATTTTGTTGGTGATGCTTTAATTATTTTATCAACAGCATCTTCAGAAACTTGCCTAAAGACAGTAATTTGGGGAGGATCTGAAGGAGGGTTCACATCATATTCAGTGCCAGAAGAAGCAAAATTATCTCTAATCTTCTTAATTTTGTTGGTGAAGAAGGAGGCAAACTGGTCAGCCAATGACTTTTCGGACTCATGAGATGGAAGTGTGGCATCAGAAACCCTGTTCAGGGTCTTATGGAGCTCACGCCAAAGTTTTCGAGAGTCATGACTATTGTCTGAGATCAGTTTGCTATAGTAGTCTGATTTATCTTTATTTACAAGTGCATTGCACCGAGCAATCTGGCGATGAAGCCTACTCCTGTTAAGTGTACTTTTAGCCCTACGCCAGGTTCTCTCAAATTGGCGCCTAAGGGACTTTGCACGTCGATAATCATCCGACATCCAATCGGCGGACTCCTTTTTTGTCAATTTAGATATAAGAGGTGCATGCCTATCCAGAACATCACTCAAATCATGTACATATTGATCATACAGATCGACAACAGCATCAGCTGGAGACTTGACGAAGGACGTATTTTTGAGATCTGAGCGGAAGTCAGACATATTGATACGGTGGAACCTTCTATATTGAACTACATTTGGAGTATGAGACACTTGACAAGGGAAGGCAACTGAACATTTGACTAATGCGTGATCGGAAACAAAGTCACAAATTTTAACATCCGCAATGGTGTCCTGATCACAGGGAGATAAAATCAGGTCCAATATGTGACCATGTAGATGAGTAGGTTTATTGACTAACTGTTTGAGGTCACCTGAATCAAGCAAGGTAGTGAATTTCTGACCGTCACCAACTGGAACATCAACATGAATGTTGAAGTCGCCACAAATGTAATATGAAGAATTAATGGATGAAAGGTAACCAACAAATGACATAAATTCTTCCAGAAAATTACAGGTACATGATCCTGGAGGGCGATAGATGCAGGCAAGCAACACTGAATGGCCATGAAGCCCGATTGACACCACTATATTTTCAAATGACTGATAACAAGGAGTTTCAATTATATGGGGTCTGTAGGAGGATCTGATGAAAAAACCCACACCACCACCAATACCTGAGGGATGAGGCTTGTGAGGAAAGTTAAAATCGGGAGGAGTTATAGACCGTAAGAAGCTGTCAGAGTCAAATGGACGTATGTGTGTTTCCGTGAGGCATAGAAGATCAAGGTCGTATGAAGCCACCATGTCGGCAAGGAGAGGACCCTTGTTCTGGCATTCAAAACACCGAGTGTAAACGGACCAGGGTTGAGGGATACATCTCCACCCAGTAACAGTAACAACATGAGCCCTCTTCCATTAACCATGGTCGGAAATTTTCGGCAGGAACACAAATATGATAAATTTTTCGCAACCCGTGTCAAAGGAGGACATGATGTGTAAGATGCTCTGGTGCTGAACCAATCATGCCTGTGGGCCAGTGCCACTGCAAACAGTGCCATGAAGAGGAGTAACCGAGGACTGAACATGACTGGTGGGGTTGTACATCAGTAAGAGCCCCTAGTCTAAGCTCAACAGTGGGGAGCCTCAATAATATAACCCTACACCTAAAAGTCACAACTCTTCGTCCTGTGGGCGACTCACAGGCACCCTAACACCCCACACTACAGCCTCACCTTAAGCTAAATGACAACACCACCAGACACCAACAGGAAAATGTCTATATACTGATTGGAAATAAACTTAAAGTGAACTTACAAGACACAAATTAAATTATAAATAATACCCAGTACTTGAAATAGGGGAATTATAGATCAAATTACTACGGTAATTCCCGGCAAATGGGCGATAATACCCGCTTTTATATAGAAGTTGATACAGCAGTGAATTGGGGGAATATATACATAAAACAGGCAGAGAATAAGAAAGTAAGATGAAATTAATATATAAGATAGTGGATCCGTCTAAAAATGTGATACATGTACATAAAAACAACCATTATTGTAAAGAGAATTCCAAAAAGCGTCTCAGCGGTGCGTACTAAAACGAACAGAGGGATAATAAGTAGTCTTTATCAGTAGAATACTGTTAGACAAAAGAAATCAGTAGTTTCTTTCTTTTGAACTTATGTCATAATTTCTTTTAATATTACATTCTTAATACAATTCTAAATACAGTTCAACTGAAGCAAATACTTGTTAGTTTATGTTTGGATTATAAATACAACATTACAGTGAAAACCAACAAACTAATTAATGCATTTGTGTACAAATAAAGAGATATACTGCAAATAAAATCAATGGATAATTTCTTTGAAAGGATATAGACATGACAATATGGCTATTTTTGTGAATATAATCCTACTGACTTTGTGGATACAGGTAACAATACCTTTTACTAAATACCCAGCAGTCATAAACAGATTAAACTTTGGACTTACCTTGAATTAGGACCACAATTGGATATTGTATCAGGATGGTGGTTACATTTATATTTACTTAAACTACCAGACTTTCCAAGGAAAGTACCATTTAATGTAACTCATGTTTGCCCACAGAAAGAATATATTGGTACTGATAACCCTCAGGGACGATTTCGAATGAACAGTCTTAATACATGTCTTCACAAACATGTCACCCAACCAGAGGACATACCAAGTTGTCCAGCAGTGCAAAAGCCACTCCATTTGTCACCTTTACGCAATTACCACGTTTGTATTGATTCTTATGTTGAAACCGGAAAACTACCACCACGATGTAATTTTCCAACAATTATGCCCATATTCAACAATGTGAAGAGAGCTAAAAATCTTTGCGATAAATCAAGACAAATCTATCAGGCATATGAGGATATACATCAACAATACTTCGACAAATATTTGAAGGATACCCACAAGACTTTCCTTTTACTCAAAGCCATAACTAGACCTAGACGTGCTTTCATAGACATAAGTCAACCCTTAAGCAGTTTATTTGGCACCGCGAGGCAATCAGACATAGATCAAATGAAGACAACCATCGATCAAATATCCACAAGACAGGAAGCAAGTCTAAGAATGGCAAGTAAAGCATACAAACACACATTTCAATTGGCAAAGACAGTCAAAGAAAATTTGGATAATACGGACAAAATGATTCAGGATTTACATTCTGAAGTTTTAGCATTATTAGGTGAAGAAGAGAAATTAATTGAGCAAAATTTTCAGTTAATGTTTCAATGGACAAAAACAATGCAAAAATTCTTAACACTTTATCTTAGTGTAGATTCACAAGTCACAACAATACTTACATCAATCAAACATCTCTTACAAGGTAAAATATCACCGGAATTAATACCAGAACAAGAGGTAAAAGGTGCAATAACTCACATTCACAGCACACTAAATGAACATCATCCTTCTTATACAACCCCTATTCACACACCACAAGATTTCTACAGACATACAGAATTTTATGTACATCTTGTTTATACCAAGGTATACATAGGTGTATTCTTACCAATTTCACATGTAAATAACAGATATCAACTGTACACAATTAGACAACATCCATACCCCTTAGGATTTAAGTCAGATAAAATGGCTCAACTGCAGGACTATCATAATATGATTGCCACATCATTAAACAGACAGTATTACTTCTATGTAGATCAACAAGACCTACAATTACATTGTCTAAGGAATGATAGGTACACATGATTTTATAACCCTACAATAATTCATTCAAGCCAACCAACATGTGAACATGCTATTATGATGAATGAAGTTGCCCATGTAACGGATATTTGTGAGTACCACATCATACACAAACCATTGACACCAAATGTTTATAGGTTTGACCATAGCAGCTACATTCTTGCTAATATATCACAATATCAGATCAATTGTGGAACCAAATTTGAAACCAAGAACGGTTGTTTTTATTGCTTACTTAAACTCTCATGTGATTGTACAATAGTAGTTGGAACAAAGGAAATACAATCCTTATTTGACACATGTCACCATCCAAACACAACTAGTGTTGTCACATACCCTGTCAATGTAATGGTTGCTAAATATTTAAAACCTACCACAGAATTCTCAAAGCTACTAGGACATCAAATGCAAACAGAAGAAGATACTTCATCAGCCCCAAAGCTAAATATTTATGAGAACGCATATTCTAGGGATTTAGCAGCATCTAAATTTGATTAGGTACAGTTACGTAAAGTCATGGAAAATCTTAAAGATGACAACATTTCATTCAAAAGTGCAATAGACAAAATTGTGCATTCACATCCAGTTTTCCAACCATCTTCTTCTAAGTCATTTTTACAAAATATGACAGATAAGGCCATACATATCACTCAATTTGCATGGTTAGCAATTATAACTACAGCTATTATCTACATATTATGCCGTTTGCATATCATGACTGCACCGCTTATGTTGGCACGTCCTACAACTACCCAAGCCTATGCAACAGACACACCAACACCAGCTGATAATGTACAAACAGTAGATATAATACAAAGTTTGAAGGATAACCATCATCTACTTTCAATGGCAATTATTATTTTTATCCTATTCTGGTTGATTACCAAAGCATACAAACTGTGCATCATTAAACACAAATGGGAAAAATTAAAATGGTTTCTATGTCTTTGTCAGCATACAACACGCAACCCAAAATTTAAAAGGATTTATGTGAACTTTCCATCAACAACACAACTCTACTTCTTTTATCTCCAGAAGTTACCAGTTCACATTATCCCAAGTCCATACTTAGAACAAGGATCTTTCAAGGAGTTACAAATTCAAACTATAATACCTTGCTTCTACTACAAAGTCAATATGATATTCGAAAAACCACCAATCCTTTATCAGAACCAACAACCAATCCCCTTGAGGACTTCATTCTATGTCTTCAGATGGATTGCTCTAGACTTATGTAAGCAATTACATAAAGAATTGAATGTTCTTATATTCATAGAACAAGATTCCCTTTTGATGACACCCCCAATTTATAAGTCTACAGTGATCCAAGTTGATGACCTCCATGGAAATAAAATTTACACGACTGAAATTGATACAATAGAACCCCCACAATTACCCGTTCATGAACCATTACTTCACTCCACACCAAAAGCTAGTGAGACAATTAAAAAGGCACAAACTAAATTGACATATCAATATAGCAACCCAGTGCATGACGAATCCTCAGAAATGCAACCATTTCAGTACCAGCCTTAATAAAATACTTTATACCCATTACAACCATTAAAGTCAGAGCTGACGTCGACTTCATCTATTAGGAACTTAAGCTATGGTGAAAGTACATTGCTCTTGCATTAAAACTGTTGTTATCATATTTAGATTATTGCTATCATCAAGATAATTGTTATTACATTTGAACAACTTCTTGTACATTTAAAGAATTGTTCTTACACTGAAAGATTGCTATGATTCATTGACTTCATTGTTTATATTAACACTTTGTAGTGCTTAAGTATTGTAAGTTCATGAGTACAAATCATTAATTTTAGGAAGCAATTGATATATGTATCAGTGTCATTAGTGTCACTACTGTTATATTGTAACTGTGACATAATTTGTAAACATTAAAGACGATTAAATAAGTGATTATTGTTAATAAACTTTCAAAATGGATTCATATATACTCAAAGAGTCTATCTTATGGTCTGTGTCTAATGTTACTACAGACATATGCAATACAGGAGATTTAAATCAATGCATAAATCGTAACTATTCTATTTATTCATATTTGTAAATAATTCGTTTATGTAGATTTATAGTGACAGTGAACTTATTATTGTATGTTTAAATGGTACCATGCAATATGCAGACAAACTATTATGCTTATTATTGTACTGCTATTGTTATTTCAGTCATATGTGGATTTGTATTAAAATAATGGATTGACAGCAATTCACACTTTAGTCTCGGTTCCCACCACAATGTTGTGAATGAAAGTTATGATAATATATTTTACACCACTATATGTAACTGTAATCACAGATATACTATGCATCTGAAGCTAAAGATGAAATGCATGCTACTTAAATGTGTAAACATAAATATAGATATGTATAGAAAAGGATCCTTTCACATTCTTGTAAATAGATGAATATCATTACTTTGAGACATATTAGTTCATTTCGTATGTTTTACTCTCTCAATACACATTAGTAACACAGTTATGTTTATCATGTCGAATGAGATGTGCATTATACACAGAAACAGTAATGTAGTAAAAAGTTTCTCTGTATTTATTTTATAATGTTCACATATATGTTGTAAGTATAGCGTTCACAAGGAACCATGATGATTTTTAGATTAATATGTAATATTATGTTTACCACTTTACAGAACAAAAGTTGTGAACTTGATTATACCACTCTAATTCAAAAGTATATCTTATTGCTAAATCTTAAACTGTTCCTCAGAGATATCATTTTGTTCTTACTGTTTAAAAAGTGTATGAGAAACACACAAATTTAGAAAGCATTAGGTACAATATGTTAATTGCAACTTTTATACTTTAAACAGTACAACTCATACCTTGATGCACACTTTTATTCAGGTGTATATTGTAAAAACAGTTTACAACAGATGCTAACTTTAAATTAATGTTCTTCTTAAAAGGTTCCATTTATGTTTGCTGTATCGTTATTCTGACTAATTAAGATAATTATGTATATTATATTTGTATTTATTGGATTGTATGTTAAACACGAAACACTATTAAATCTATTTATTATCATTTAATATACGAGTGCTATTTATTGATAGTTAACAATTCATTTCTCAGAAAACTATGAACGAGACAGGCTAGCTCGCCTTATTTCTCACAGTGTAACGAGACAGGTTAACTTGCCTTATTTCTCATAGTGTAATAATACTTAACTATACAGAGTTACATGTGTTTTATTACTGTATTATATAGTTATGTATTTATTCAGGTGTATTCTATTTGTTTGAAAGAGTCTGCAGCCTTTCAATACATGATTCCTAAGTTTCGATGCAATCAAGTGTCATCGCACTTGAACTTCATTTAGCTCATCTGCTAAATACCTTTCTATAATATTAAAAAAAAAACAAAAAAAAACAGGTACTTTCGATTTTTATGAAATGTATTATCTATCCAGAAATTTAAGAATAGTATTCCTATTTATTGGCGGTATATGGACTTGATCAACCATTTTATTTGCTAATAGTTTGCATACACATCTTAAATTACTATAACTTATTATACTCATTCACTCAGTTATTAATTGATGTTACATTTCTAATATTAATATCGTCATTCTTTAATTAGGTGATAAAGTTATTTTATGAAACACTAAAAGGTGTTATTGCATTTGAAAGTTATCAAGTAATTCAGTTTGATGTCATTGTATTTAATGTTAAAGAGACTAAATCATAACATTCAATGGTCTATACTTGCTTATGAACTACGGTGACCCAGTCACACAGGTTCATGCAACCAGTTTGGCCTGGTCTTTCCTATTGTCAATTTACAATGATATTTTCATATTGTCTAATTCCTAATGATTTAGACAGTCCGTTTTTTTTTTTCTTTTTTTTACTTTTACTTTCGTCACACATACACCTTGTAGTATTCGTGTTGTTTATATAGATTGATAGAAACAAAACAAAAATTGTTTTCTCTTACTTTCGATTTATATAGTCGCATTTACAATCGACTATACCATGCAAAGCGGGTATGTACTAACATACTTATATTTTATTACTAAGGTGAATTTAAAATGTAAATGCTGAGGCAATAATTTTATAGATTACGGTATATATTGCCCAGAGTGATTAACACAAACCTCCCCACTTATATCCAATAGAAATACACACAGTAGTCTTGACCAATCACTGTGTTTCATGCAAGATGTTCAGCTGTATTTCTTACACGGATGCTATTGCTAGAGAAAAGGAGTTAACATCTTAAAGAGTTCAGATCAAAACTTTAGGCTAGGCAAAATTTCTACCTTTTGGCATGAAGACTAATTTCACAAAATTATGTTACTTTAGACAAATGAAATATGAAAATGTCAGAGTATAAATCATCAGTTAATAATGTGATTTGAGAAACTAATGGTAAAGAACTGGAAATATAAATTGATGATAGAATAAAATATGTGAAGAGAATTTATCTGACTTATTATTTAAATTATCAATGACTTTATTTTTAAGATCCTGTTGTCCAATGTCTGCAATATGTCAGATACGGCAACGAAATGCCACCCTCTTAGCAAAGCCAAGCGAGTGAATCAATTTATTTAATATTGGAAACAGTGGCATAATACAGTAGGTAGGAAACTACTCAGGATACAAACCAAAAGCATTGTAGCTGAAGTATAGTGCTGTCTGACAGGCCTTTCCATCAAAACTCAAGTTTTTTTTAAATATTATATATACTACATTTGGGACACTAACACACTTTCAACACGACATGCTCTTATGGCTCTGTTACCTACTACACACTGCAATGACATCTTAAAGTCCCTAGCAATAGTTTAGCAACATATTAAAACATACAGTGGCTACATCAGTATCTCATTGCACTTTAAATTACATGGACATGTTTCTTAATATCATATGTTTCAGGTTATATTTTTCATAAAGTTAAGTTGTGTTGAATTCATCTGGTTAAAATAGTTAATCTCAAAATATAATTAACCTTGATAGACTGAATTTCTTGAAAAGTTTCTAAAATTTATCAGATATCATGGGTTTCGAATGTCAAAAAGTGGGGGGGGGGGCCAAAAGATATGTTGCCCCCCCCCCCCCACATTTAAAAGTGGGGGGCCACGCCCCCCCCCCCCCCCCCCCGCCCCCCGCTTCCTACGCTACTGCCTTGAGGAAATAATATATTGTTTCCATAAGACAGTATCTTAACGGATCAACATAGTATCTTTAGGGAGCAAGGTAGTATTTGGAGGGAATGCTATACTATGCTGTGGAAAGACTTTTGAGATTTTAATCATACACATAGTTTCATTATGGATTCTGACGTGACGTCTGTAAAAAGGAGAAAAGTCTTGTTAAGAAAAGGTTTAGTATGCACTAAACATCCAAGCATGCTAGGAGACTAAGACGTGAGATGTGCCGAACAGAAGGTATATAGCAGATATATATAAAGGTAGCTTCTCTAGCCTTTCATCAAGTCATTTTTTCTTAGGTGTTATATGAGGACTGAATGACTTTTTACCAGAATGTGGGGCTGACAAAAGTTTGTATTTCTCTAGACAGAAGCTTTCTTAACCCATCAAGTGGGTTCATAATGATTTCATGTATGTCAGATTTGCTGGAATGAGAAATGCAAAGACTTGGAGCAAGTCTATAGCTTCTCATTCTAAATATATGACATGTCCAACTATTTTGAACATAAAACACCTGTGCCATTGTCCCTAGTTTGCTTCTCAACAGTCCGGACAATATGATCCTGACTGAAGGCATATTGGCTGTATTACTTAACTTTATTAGTTGTTAATGTCTGGAGCCAAGGAATGCCAGGTCTTGACAAGTCCAGTATGACACATGCTGAACTAGCTAGTATGTACACAACTGACATATTGTCCCAACTTTTCATACATTCTTTGTGACAGTGTTATTTTTGTAGAATTTTCACTTTCTTTTAAACCACGAGCTTCAAGGAAACACTTTTTTTCCTTTTTTTATTGTCTCTGGACTTTCATGAATTGTGGTGAATTTTTGTAATGTTTCGGCCTTATAGACATCCCAACGCATGAACGGGTTGCTTAGAATTGCCAATATGTCTTCCTAAATAACACATCAACTTGTTATATAATGCACCAATATAGGGTAAAATATGTCTACATATTCTATAACGTCCTCTTAAAGAATGCCACCTTGTTTACTGTTCCAATGTTCCTTGTTTTGTCTGTGCATTTGAGTATTTATTTGATATTACATGTATAAAAACAATTTTATGGACGACAGAAAAAGTTACAGATGAGGCTTCACAATTTGCATGCTTTTTTAAAGAAAAATCTTTTTTCTTTACTTATGCCAGACACTCGCACAAATTTGCATCCTATTGTGATTTTACTCAATTTGTAGTCTATGTTTTATTTGACTTCAATCATTATTTAACTAACCTCAGATTAATCAAAACAAATTTATTCACACTAATAAAGAGCATACTCCATTTTGAAAAAAAAGGTTGCAAATTGTACATGTATTCAAAACTCGGGTTAGAAAATGAAGATTTTAAACTCTTAGAACCTGTTGCTCAATCATCGATTTATTATCTTAAAACTTCATGCGACGATAGCTCTGTTTGGTTCCAATCTACTTTTCTTTATAATAACAAAAACAATTTTTATATATCAATAACTGATACACCTTTTGCAATTCTAATCCTAAAAATTTATAAAACATTTATTCTATGAATGAAATCAGCGCATAAAGGTAGAAGAAACTGGGAATATTTCCAATAATCAATTTCAGGCATTAACAGGTGAAACAGGCATTAACTTAGTTGTCACTAGGAGATAGAACTTTATGGCTATTTGGTAACATAGTTGTTTTTTCCTGTGTAACTTCCTACTTTTTATGTCACATATTTGGGTGTTCATCGAAAAAATTTTTATTAACAAAGATTTTTAGAAAAATTATATATTTCAAATTCTTTATAAAATAAATTCAAACTTAGGAGTCACTGGTGAAGGAAAGTATCTAAAAATGCAATCTCATTAGAAGAAACAGAATATGCAATATGGAATAGTTTAAGCTAGTGTTTCCCCGTCCTTGGGAAATTTGAAATCTTTTTAATTGAAAATATCAATTGATGTGTCCAATATAAACTGATTGACTTTTGCTTAATATTACTTTCAACAGATCATATAGGGTCATTCCTTGACGGGCAGTTGAAGGGGTGGAGGAGACCAGTGCATACAGGTTGGTCAGAGTTGTATACTGAAAAGCATTGGGAATCAACAAGCACCTACCACCTACCTGAGATTAGAACCTAAGACCCATTAGGTGGGTGGCAGGTATGTTACACATCATGTCACTGAGCCGCTGTATCAGAACACCTTACCACTAGTGTAGTCAGAGTAAAATCCTTCTTTTCATTGTAATGAAGTCTTTACAGCTGTTTCTGTGTTTGTAAAGAATAACGTCACTCAGTAGTGAACGTATTTATTATGGAGAAAGCACACATATTTACAAGGAGGTGAGTAAAATTCTTATATACTGTGAAGGGACGTGTGTTTTCACCAAGATGAATTGTGGATATCCCCCCCCCCCCAAAAAAAAAAAAAAAAAAAAATTCAGACGATTAAAACCACTTATGACGCACAATTGTTTTGTTTTTTTTTTTGTTGTTTTTTTCAACACAAGTTTATTTACTCTTTTTTAACAAGAAGGTGCAGTAGTCCGGGAGGGCGAGAGTAGCAAACCCTCCATCATTTTTGAGTAATTTTACAATCTCTGAGTGTATTTAGCAATGTGCTGCAAGTGATTAAGTTGTACAACTATCCTGTGAGAAAAATATACAAATGTAAGATGGAGCATCACAAAGCTTCACTGGTGAACAAGCTTCTTGGGGTGTCCTGTATGACTGAAGCACAATTTTTCTTTATCCAACAATCTAAAACATTTTGTGAATAAACAGCATGTGACCCATATTCATTTAAATCATTTCCATAATGCTGTATCTGAATTGAGATATCTTGCAAAACCTCAGCTGGAAAATCCTCCATCCAAAGTGAAGCAGTGAATGACTTCAGTTTTCATTAAAGCAATAACCTCAGACTCAGTACATAGACTTTAATTGAGATCCTGATCTTTTATTACTCTCTGGTTTGTTGTACCCCTGAGTTCTCAGATAGCTTTGCTACCAAGTCCAGCAAGACTGAAAACAATCTTACACAATACAATAAAGCATTATTTGATGCTAAATCAATTTTGGGAACAATATTTGATGATGGTGTATTTTCTGAGAAATTAGTACAGAATTATCTTTTGTCATTTGATAGCGCAGTCAATAGTTTGTATGTCAATATTTACATGAACATTTTGGCATATAATTTAAAATTTAATAAAATATTCAAAAACACTGTATTTATTTGTTTGAGGTTTTATGTTGTTTTCAACACTGTACAGGTCATATCACGACGGGTAGTTGGAAGGCCAGAGGAAACCAGTACATACAGTTCGTTAGGGTTCTCTACTGTAAACTGCCGACCAACGGCAAGCAACTACCAGCTTTCCCACTTGAGGCCGTGACGGGGATCGAACCCCGGCCTCAGAGGTGGGAGGCGAGGTGTTATCACTCTGCCACCTTGGCCCCACTCAAAAACACTGTAAAATGCAATGAAAAATAGCAAAAAGTGAAAAACCTTACCTTTTCACATCGCTGTTCACAGTCTATTTCTGTTATGTATGTTTTTTCAAAATCCTTTCAACCGAAAATCACTGATATTTTTATATTTATTTTGAATAATAAACAGACTTTGTCATGTACTCTCACTGAACATGGTTGCATAGCTGCAAGTATGACACCGTTAATGCTAAGGACAAATGCACCAGCATAATACAAAAGATTTAATTAAATAAATTGAACATTTTCAGAATCAACACTTTTTTCAAGTCACCACATTTAACATAATCAGAGATATAGGCCATGTATATGTAAATGTTGATTTTTACATGACCTCTTTTGTGGTTTAAGCCAGAGAAACTACTCAAAAGTGTGAATCCGAGAACCAGAAAATTACTCGGCCTTCGGCCTCGTCTTTTCTGATTCACGAATCCACACTTTCTCCTGATTTCTCCTACACCTAACTTCTTTCCTAATTAATAATTCATACATACTTGTGTTCATGTATATACAAATGGTTCAAACACCCAAGAATATATATCTAACCACAGTTTGTGTTGTTAACTGTTATTGTAATTATGGCTTCACTGCATACTTTGATCTTTTTGACATTTGGTTTTTATTTTATAGCTTTCACTAGGGCTGTATTTGAAGAGTTACCAACTGACGTCAATTTTATCTACAATGCACAGATGAAAGATACTTATGTATTCATGGCAAAATCGGGACATTCTGAATGCAATCACTGTCATTTAACTGTGGAAGCTTACAATCATGAAGAAGTGTTAGCTGTGGGTGTAGACGCCATCTCTGGAGATTCTTATATTGTATTATTTGAAAATGGCAATAAAATAGGAGCATATTTTAGCTCAAATGAGGGACCATTAGATATCTCCTGTACAGAGTATAAGTCTTTCTGGATGACTTGGTTCCAGGGACATATCCAGGCTGGAGTAGGGACAGCGATAGGACAGAATGTAGAATGGGACTTTATTCACCCTGCCCTTGAAGGGATTCCCTTTCCAATGTCTAGGATCATAACAGAGAGTGATATTGACATTCCAAAAGATAATGCATGGGCAAACCGATGTTTTCTCAAGGCTTCTCACCCAGTGAGAAACAACAAGTTTGCTGTTATAGAAACAAAAAGACAATGGAAAGTTACAGGAGAAATGCTGGATGCACTCTTTGATGGGGATAACAGTTCCTGTATACAACTCCCTAGTTATCCAGTAGTAACCTTAAAGACAATGGTACCTTTCAGGAACAGGAATCAGGGTGTATCTCTGACAATTGTTGTGGCTGACTACCCAGATGAAATATATATCTACGTGTATTACAGGGATGCTAACGATGAACAAACTGAAAGTTTTGAAGGGAATTTCAGACTATGTGAGATGTCCAGCAGAAACCAGACAGCGACTACAGAGGCAGTCACCTTGATTTGTGAATTCTCACAGTATCTGTTTATCAAAGTGTTTGCTGAGCATGGTAGTCCAAAACTGTGTGAAATGATCTACCCTTGATTATATTAACACTGGATGTTAAATATAAATAATATCGACGGTAAATATTGAATATTGACTGAAGATGTACATTATGTTAGTATCATTTCCAATCTTATGGGAAGGCCCTAAGTTGTTAGAACAAACGTCACCAAGGTAGTTGTTAAGTGGAAGCTCTAGTGAGGCTTCTACGGATCAATTTTCTTTCTTACTTTTTGCACCAGACTTTCATGAGAATTGGCTTAGCGTGGTAAGTACCTGAAGTTAAGCAGACATGAGCTGTGCTAGTACTTGGATGGGTGACTGAGTGTGCTACTTGTGTCTCTGATGGCTTTGCAGCCCGTGCATGTAGACCTAAACAAGTCTCAGACTTGTTTATTTAAAAATCTGGAAAAAGATGTTGTACTTTGTTATAAAATTAAGGATACACTTATAGCTGAATTATGGACCAGGGAAACATTTGGACCAAAACCAACATGTCAGATGGTTGTTATAGACATTTAAAACCAACTTCTCTAAATTCTGTCATGAGATTTTATACAGTGTTTAGGCTTTAAGCAGCTTGAAAAAAAAAGATTTACAACCTTTGGACATGCCAGTCCTTTGGCTATAATTCTGTAAAAAGTCATGTTATTACAATTACAATATATTTTGTACAAATATGGATTTATATATATTCATATGGGAAAATTTATTGTTTATCGCTTGGCTTTAATTTGATAATTTCAAACTATTATATGTCTATCCTTTTAACCTTTGCCAAAGAAACTAGGCTTTTAGTGGGCTGAATTTTTCTCTATGTGTTTATGTACACACGGACAGAGTTTAATCCAATTTTGTCAGCTAATGTAAACAATGGCACAAGTTCATTTATTTTATGGTTCTTTTATTCATGTTGCTCATATTGTAAACTTAAGGTCAATTCAGCTCACCCAGGTGGTAAAATCAACAGCTTCAACTTTCAAATTACCCTTACCACACATAACCTCATTAACCTAAGTGCAGATGTAGGGTTACCTTGGTTTTTGAAATGCAAATATCATCACATTTTCATCACAACACTTAATAAAAGTTCAATAAAAACATAAGCTGGAGGGGGCACAAGTTACCATAAAAATGTCAGCTCCTCGTGAGTTTGAGTTGACCTTAAACCCTTTACAATATGATGAAACATATCACAATATGATATAAAATATATGCATGTACAGAGGAATGTAAAGAGTGACAGAATAACTTACATTTGTACATATATCTGTATATAAAATATAAATAAACATATGCCCAAAGCTGTGTATTTGAATGACTTCGTCAGTGGGGGGACTTTTAGCAAAATATCGTAATTTCAACCTTTCTTTTAAGCTACTGAAGCTAAGAAATACTCGGAACAAAGTTTTGAATCTGGGTTTTGTCCACACAAATGACTTTATTAAAAACAATATGAAAAGATTCTACATTCTACATGAGGAGTGTGTTTTCTGCATGGGAAAATTCTCGTATTGTAATATTGATTTTTAACCCTAAAATATTAGTGGCAATTTTAAAACTCCCTTCTTTGCTAATTTAATGTGATTACAGTGAAAGAAATAGCATCTGCTTTGCTAAACTGCAAACAAATATCATTTTCTGCAATATTCCACAGACACACGTCGCCAGGATGTGACCATGATCTCAAAAATGATAACAATATTGATGAAAATAATGTCGAATTAGATATCTCTGACTGTTCCAATGCGTCAAATATTGACGCTGCTTTCAAAACTAATACAAAATCTCAACCAAAGGTAGCAGTACATAAGCAACTTGTAAATAAGAGCCCTCTGGAGGCTGAGATGCAAAGTACAAGCAAATATGATCTACCATTGCGCTTCAAAGACAAAAAACTCGACTATACAAACCTCATGGCCTCTTGCCCCACCCTCCAACTTTGGGACAAGCAAAATGCATTCAAATTTGACTTTATTCCCATGGGTGAATTAGATGTACCCCCAACATCCAGTCCTTCAAATATCAATGCAGATCCTTTGACCCTTCACACCATGATCAAGGATTCTGGGGACCATAATTTCAAAAAATGTCAAATTAATGTCAAATGTCAGTTGAATCCGGATGTGTGGGATGAATTACTCACGGGTTACTGGGATTCCCAGCTTCCATTGCTTGTTAGATTTGGGTTTCCCTTGGATTTTGACAGAGATTCTATATTAGAAAGTCACCAAGAAAATCACACTTCTGCAAAAAATTCCCCACATGATGTTCAGGCATACTTGAGGGAGGAAATAGGCTACAAGGCTATCCTAGGTCCATTTGACGCCCCCTCTTTGGATGATCTCCACATCTCACCTTTTATGACCAGGGAAAAATCAAGCTCAACCAGTAGAAGGGTTATCATTGATCTGAGCTTCCCCCATGGGAAGTCAGTGAATGCTGGTAGTCCAAAGGACATTTACTTAGGAACCCCCTTTCAACTTAAGCTCCCAACAATTGACCATATCGCCAAGCGTATTAAGTCATTGGGTAGAGGATACATGATTTACAAGATTGACATCAAACGTGCTTTCAGACATGTCAAGCTTGACCCCAAGGAATATGATCTGCTGGGTTTGCATCATAATAGCTGGTTCCTGGACACCTGTCTGCCGTTCGGGTTTCGTCACGGGAGTACGTTGTTTTCAGCTGCTACGTCATAAATTATATTGATGATATACTTGGGATTGACCTTCCAAGCCGCATTGATGCCTCATTTGATGCCCTGTGTTCCCTCCTGGAACGCCTAGGCTTTGAAATTTTACAAAATAAACTTGTCAAGCCTTCCACATGTGTTAACTGCCTTGGCATTTTAGTTGACACCAAAGACTTTACACTGTCAGTTCCACCTCAAAAACTCCAAGAAATACTTCAAATGTGTCAAACATGGCATTACAAAACTCACTGCACTAAACGCCTGCTTCAGTCCCTGTTGGGCAGCCTTCTGTTTCTCAGTAAATGCGCTCGCAGCTCTAGGTTCTTCTTGAACCGCCTCCTCGATGTTTTGCGCACCATGTATGACAAAAATTAGGTCATTACGTCATCAGAGGCCCAAAGAGACATTAATTGGTTCCAAAAATTTCTTCCCACTGTCAATGGGGCCACAATTTTTTACCACAGGCCCATTGCTCATGAAATTGAATTGGATGCTTGCCTCCAGGGCCTTGGGGCTAGATGGGGGTGCCAGGTTTTCGCATTTCCTCTGCCATTGGGCTATTCTGATTACAATATTGCCTGTCTTGAAATGTTGAACATACTGGTGGCTCTCAGGGTTTGGAACCATTGCTGGGCAAAAAGCAGAATTTGGATTGCATGTGACAATGAGGCGGTAGTCCATGTTCTAAGTTCAGGTAGAACCAGAGACTTGACCCTAGCTGTCATTGCTAGGAATATCCAGTTACAGGTGGCAATCTGGGATATTAACCTTCAAATTGTTCATATACCAGGTAAGGAAAATCAAATTGCAAATATGCTTTCTCGGTGGACAATAACTGATAAACCCCAGGTTAAGCTCATAAGCTTGCTCCCCCACCCTCAATGGGTCACAGTTAACGAAAATCACTTAATCATTGATTGGTGTATTTAATAGGCGTACCACCAAGATTGGCTCCACTGGCAAAACTAGCTGCCAAGAAGACACAATTGGCATTCAGACCTGGCACTCAAAGAAGTTACCAAAGTATGTTTAGGCTATTTATAGCCTTCACGGTGTTCATGCAAGTTTCTCTGCTTAAACTCACTCCTATGATCATTATTGCATATTTGCAGTTCTTAACAACAAATGGCTCATCAACCCCCACCTTAGCCAACCATTTGTCCACCATCAAAGCCAATTTAGCCATATATGGCTTACCAACTTCGTTGTTTCAAGATCCCAGAATCAAGTACTTTCAAAAAGCAATGACCTTGCAACGACCATTCAAACCCTCCCTTAAAAGCGTCATAGATATTGACACCCTTCAATTAATCACCAGACTGTGTGATTCCACGTATATGGGCCAAGTTTTCAAAGCAGTGTACACCCGGGCCTTTTTCTAACCTGGTTCCACATTCCACTAAACAGTCCTCACCCTTATATCATTTGGCCAGAGGTGATATTATCTTTGCCCCCTGGCATTCAAGTCATTAAATGGTCAAAAACCCTTCAGGACAGAGAATCTATCAAAATTCTAAAACTCCCATCCCTGGGTTCTAACCCCATTTGCCCAGTAGCTGCTATCAAAAATCTGCTAAAAATCACCCCAGGCACTAACAACTCCCCCCTGTTTCAATATAAAGTGGACACCAAGTGGCTTCCATTAACAGACGACCAAGTTAGGCGTCATTTTAAAACTCTACTTGATAGGCTGCAATTGCAAAACACCAATCTGACATTTCACGCCTTCCAGCGTTCAGGTGCCTCTTTCGTCTTTAATTCGAATGTGAGCCTCCAGGACATCCAGAGCCATGGAACCTGGACATCGGAATGCATTTGGAAGTACATTACCCTGGATCACAATGCCTCAGATCAGGTGGCCAAAAATTTTCAGCACCACCTTCACCTCCCTCCTACTCACTAGTTGGGGTTTGGGGCTCTAATCTCTAAATTCTAAATCTTTCTAATTTTCTTCATCATTTTCATTTGTAACTAAATTTCATATAAAATATAAAAATTTCATCATTCATCTGACAAATGTACAGATGAAATTTCAAGCTCTAAACTTAAATTAAATTTCAATTGTAATTTCACAAAATCACAAGTTTAAGGCTACCTTAAATCTTGTATAATTTTCAAAATTAAACTTTTATATCAAAACTTAGGTTGACCTTAACTCTGTTTAAGCCTGGAGCTAAGGCCACCCTAAACTTTTATATATCAATTTGGATCTTAATCACACATCTCCCATAAGGTGGCCTTAAGCTCTGGCATAGCTATGCTCTGTAAATCATGAATATTCAAAGTTTCATTAGTACTCCATTAACATATTATGTAAAGCTAGCGTTAATGGATAATATTTGGTTATGTTATGTATATGCCTAGTAAAACGTATAAATGTACATAAAAGTTAGAATCTTAGTTGTTATGTGTAATAAAAGATTAAATTCCCCATATGGCGCTTTTTCTATATCTTGAATCCTAACTGGAGGCAATGGTAAAGAATCCCTATATTTTTTGCCTTAAGTTTCAAGGGTTTTTTTCTTACTTTTATAGCAAAGTGGACTTTCGTATGTTTTAATTTTAAATAATATGTGAGATAAACAGTTAAGTATTGTTGATTTTGCAACACAAAAAAAAATGAAAACAGTACTTACACTTTATCTCTTACACTTTATATTTGTTTATTTTTTGCTGAACTTTATGGAAAATATAACTGTTAGGTCATCATGAACTTGATCTATTAAATCTAATCAAAATGCATTTGATTTATTTTTCCAATGACTAAATAAAGCAGAAGTTTGAAATACAAAAATCTTGGGTTTAGTATCACTTTTTTGTCTCCGGACTTTGATGAAATTGACAACACCTGTGCATTCGGAATTTGCCTCTCTTGCTCTCCAATAGCTAAAAGAACACATGTCCTTTTGGCTTTTCCCCATATATATGTCCTTCTTGCATCGGAATTTCATGAATTGTGGCACAGAGTGATGACTACTTTTCTGCTCACTGTAGTTAAGTGGCAATGGGCTATGTTAGTACTTGGATGGGTGACCATCTCAATTTCGGACCAGCTGTGGCATGTATCTAAGATGGAATTTCTTTGTGTCACGAGACTTTTGTAAATTCTAGTGCACTACTCATGTCTCTGATGGCATTGCTCTCCCGCTAGAGGACCATAACAACTTTTGGCCTTGTTTTTCTCAAGAAGTTATATGCATTATGTATGTCAAAATATGATAAAATATATATACATCCAAACAAAGGGAAATATTCCATCCAAAACATTAACCGTGGTATTTTCATTAAAATATTAAAATTTCATAAACTGTCCCCAGTTGAGTTTTATAGGACATCAACTGAAAAGAAATAAATATGCCTCATTACCTTGTAGAGTTACATACAATAGTAGAAATGTTGTGAAAAAACATCATACCAGAACAGCCCATGAAGGATTCATGTATGAAATTCCTATCAATTTCTAATAGAAGTTTTATAGGTAATTAATTATTATTGATATCCGAAAAGGTGAAATCTGAACTCAAAGAATAAGTTGATTCTAAGAATAAAAAACAAAAGGTGGACAGAGAAAAAAGAAGAGGAAAGGCTAGTCTGAAAAGATTTATTCTTTCAGTCTCTGGTAAAGCTGAGATTGTGTAAGACCTAGTCAGTTACAAGATCTAGCTTAATTTACAATCATGTCTTTCTTGTACGCAAACCTTGAAAAGGTGTAGTAAATATAACAGTTACCCAAGCCACCAACGCATGCCTTATTGATACACAAATCAACAAACTGACGAACCCATACATGGAGAAATATCCTTTTCCCTAGTGGCATTTGGGTGCCACCGAGTTCAGTCCTGGGGGATGGTATGAAACATTTGGTATATGAAAAATTTTTCTGGTCATCTGGAGTTCAGCAATGAATATTTAAAAATCCATATTTTAATTTTAGCTTGCAATTTTTCCACCATTTCTGCATGGATTTTAATGCAACAAAACAAACAGAAGCTCTGATAAAAAATATCTTTATAATGATGTATATAGTTTCATAGTTTTCATAAAATAATAACATAAAGTTGGCACTTGTTGGTGCATTTTTAAGCCTGTAGAATCCCCTAATTTCGCCCACCTAAGAAGGATATAAACAATAAGTATCACTCACGAGTAAAAAGTGCCAGTTTTGTACCCCAATATATATATTTTAAGGCAAAATTAAGTATTTTGTTTGTTATGTGAGGAGAGATATATTATTTCTGTTTTTTTACCTTATAGTGAGGTATTGTTCAAAAAGTTAAACTATGCACTAAGCACAAGCAACAGTTATCCCACTACGCTATGTGATAAATCATTCTACAGTTTGAAATTTCATAAACTTTAAGTTAAAAAGCCAGTCTGTAGGTAATTTTTGTATAATCTTCACTGCGATCATCATTGGAAAACCATAAGAACCAAATAATCGCTTACACTGACCACGTTCAGCAATCATCCCACTGGTTAAAGGTCACAGGGAAAGAATTTTTTTTTTTTTTTGCTTTGGTGTTGTGGTGGGGAGGTAACATATCCCAAACATCTATTTAAAAGTAATAAAACACACCACAAACAATCACAACAGTAAATAAGAAGTAAGTAAGAAGCACATGTGCTTCTCAAGGCCAATCCAGGCCGAAGTCTCTCCGAGTGTCTGCACTTTGAGTGACGTCAGAGCTACTAAACAGACTTATCTCCACTCCATGCTTTACTATGTGTATATAGAGATTCACCCAAAGCTTGTCCCAGACATATAACACTTCCAACTGAATTGACATTTTTAATCTACATTACTATAAAAATAGGCAAATATCATAATCACTAATGATATTTGCAAATGTAAAATGATTTACTTCTTTTTGAAAATGTTATAATAGAACTAATGAAATAAGTCCTAATTGTCATTCTGGTACTTTTGACTGGGATCCTTTTGACTTTGTTTTAATTTTGCTTTTTATTGCATGTTCTAGTATGTTGTGTCTGCAGTGATGACCTGTATTTCATACTACTGACTCTATTTATAGTTTAAGGTGAGAGTACTGCTGGAGAGTTTTCCAGTATTATCTGAGATTTAATCTAAAACACACTCATAAACATTAGGTATATCTCCTTGGACCCATCATTTATATCATAGTTTGAGGAGTTTGTTGTCATACTTTTAACTTGTGGGATTTTGTTTGTAGAAGAAATAAGATATTTCTAAATTTGATGAATAATCATGGCATATGGATAAAATTCTAACTCTAACACAAACAGTGAATGTACAAAGTTTAATTTGGAATATAAAACAGAGCCATATTTACATGAGCCATTGAAAAGTAAAGTTCTAGTGAAAGCCAAAGTGTTTTAATCAATGATAATACAGGAAGGTGGTTAGTGGTTCACTTGTTATATATATTTTAAGTAGCTTATATCTTTTGAAAATTTTTAAGACATTCATAATTACTATAATTTACCTCAAAATGACATTGGACATACATCTCAGTTAATATACTCTCAGTAAGTGCTTATATGAAATGTCTTTTAACTAATACAGATGAGGGGTCTACCTATGGATATGGCTATTTTCATGTAAAACAGGGCTAGCTTCTTATCTCTCCAGCTATTTCTAAAGTGGCACTGTGAAATCGTCCTCTAGAAATCGGTATTTTCAGAAATTCACGTCTGCCGTGTTATCAAAACATCAAACCAAATCATCAAAAAAACCTGGTAATCACATAGAGGATGTCAAAATATGGTTGTCTGCAAACAAGCTAAATTTAAATGCAGATAAGATAGACATTTTTTATTTTTGCTTTAAAAGAAGGAGTGGAAAAACTCTTAAGTGTCTCAGAGGCTACATCACACGTTATGCTGCTCTTATGGCTAAAAATGCTTTAGCTGGTAGTTGACTTGACTCCTGTAATTCCTTGTTTATGAGTCTCTCTGCTCTTGGCATTCATAAGCTGCAATGTGTCCAGAACAGTTTTGCTAGAATCGTCACACATACCATGATGTAGTCACACATCACTTCTGTAAGAAAAACTTTACCATTGGCTACCTATTGAGCATCACCCAGTATTTAAAATTGTCTTACTAGTGTACAAGTTACAAGTGGTTATCCCAAATATTTTAACCTTCTTATAAACCTAGACATAATGTGTACAATACATGTAGAAGTCAAACTGATGGTGTGTTGCTCGAAGTTCAACACTTTGTCTCATCAACTTATATATAAGTCTCCTAAGCATTTTGGCCTCAGATTTGCATATAAAGCTCCAAATATGTGGAATGATTGCCTGATGATGTACATCCAGCCACTTCCCTCTACTCATTCATAAAGAAGTTGAGAACCTATATCTTTGCAAAAGCATATCCACACAAGTTTCTAGCAAGTTTGTTACAATGTTGCTCTGTGGCACTCACCCCTTCTATATTTCTGGTTATGGGATAATGAATTTTTGCTTTTGTGTATTATGCACCTAGAGTCTGTCTTTAGATAGAGATTAAGTGCTGTGGTCAATACTATGATCAGTAGTTCATTGGACTAATGTAATTTCCTACTATACGGGGTCAGCAAAGGCAATGCAGCTAAAACTTCAGAAAGTCCAAAATCCACTCTGCTATATTGTTTTCCGATTGGACAAATTATGTCATGTCACACTTTATCTAGAAAAACTCCACTGGCTTCCTATTCCATATGATATTCTTTTCAAATACAACCTCCTCATTTTGAAAGCCACAAACTGCTCCCAACCCCTCTATTTGTCATCCCTGATCAAGTCTAGTAGTCTGACATGTGGAAATAGAATATCAGTTTATTCAGTCTCAGAAGGCTATACACAGGAGTGGTTTTGCCGTGGCTACACCAGTGGAATGAAACAGATTCCCAATTTATATCACATCACAACAGACCATTTCAAGCTTTAAAGTCAACTCAAGACTTACCTGTTTAGACCAGCCTACCCACCCTGGTGCACACTTGCTGGGTTATGACTTTGCTAGGCTTAAAGGAGATAGGAAAAGAAAGTTTGTGAAAGTAAAAGTAATATACCCCAGCACTTGTTGTGTGCACTGGAACACATTGAAAAGCTCTTTCTGAAAGAGAATACACAAGACAGCACATCATTAAGTTTTTATCTCCCATGCTGAGAATGTGCGCATGTTTTGTGTGACATCCCTCCTCAGTTGAACTACATCACTGTAGTGGAGGCTGCACAGTAATACTGTTTATCTTAGTAAACAGCTTTACACCTAAACAAGTCCCCTTTCTTGAATTTAAACGAACATATAGGCTAATACAGAAGTTTTGTGAACAAAAACTGTTTGACAAAAATTGAAAAAATGTTTTAGACCTATATAACTCACAATTGTGGATTTAAACTTAGCCTAATGATCTATGGCTAAAAATGTGATTCTGATAAGGAATATAGTCCCAAAAGAAATTGCATGGAGTTTTAAAACTCTGTTACTTTGAACAAAAGAAATTGTCTAATACATTGGACGAAATATTTTTGCACAGAAGATGATAATCCCTGGCTTATTTGTGGTAAGTTTTGTGAAAAGACAATGAAACTATGTTTTAAATTTAATAAAAAAGATTTGAGTGTTGTAAACTTTACTTTTATTCGTATGTGCGCATTCCTTTAGGGAAAAGGGTAACAATTTTATTCCTGGCTGGTCTGAACATTCCTAGTTCAGAAAAAAGCAAATATGTAAAAATAATTGGGCGGTGCGGCTGCACATCCAGTACCTAGTTTACATTTAGTTTATATCTAAAGCTGTCAGAAGTAGATAATTAGGGGTCAAATGGACAATAATTAAGAATCTAAATAATCACAGTATCTTTTTTCATTTAACATCACTTTAAATGACCATAACTTCCTATTTCTGGTCCAATGTTTATAATCTGTTCACTACTGTGTTCAATTTAATGAATTCAATCATAATATGGTTATTTATGACCTTTTTAGATGTAAACTGGTGCTGAAAAACAAAGTCTCACCTGTGTAAATTAATTGAAATTGAAGAGATAGAATTTTTTATTGTCCAAAAGTGACATCATTTCCCACTTCTTGCTAGTTGTGTGTGGAGAGGGGAATTGTTTATCAGAGGTGAGTTAAAAGCTGTGTATTACACATAACAGAGCCTGCTGCAAGGTGATTTTATGTGCATTCATCACAACTTTTTGTATATTTTCAAATACATTTAAGTTAATTTCTTTTCCTACCTCCTTTCAGGACTGTCCCTTTTTGGATTCCAGGGCATTAGAATATGCTCATCAATACATACAATATACAAGTGTTTCTATTATTAAAAATACTTTAAGAATGAGGATTAAATTTGCACATGACCTACTGGATTGAGTGATAAACCATGATGACATTAAGTACTTCCTTTGTTTGTCAGTTTAAGGTGAATGCTGAATTATGGTGAAAACAGCAACTTCCAAAAAAAGACATTCAAACCTGACTTGAAGTTCATGCTTGATTATTTCACAAGTTTTGTCTCTTTTTGGACTGTCTGAACACCTTGGAATTTTATCTCTCAGCCAGTGTTGCCCCCGTTAATATATCCCAACAAAGTGTTTGGGAATACAAATTATGGCTAGAGGGTTGCCACATATTGTATTCCCTGCCATAGTTTGTATCCCCTGGTTATAATGAGCTAATTAATTGAGTTTCTTGGATTATGATTCTGCACTGGATGACTCCAATATTTCGTATACAATTTAATTTATGTTTTTTGCTAAACTTTTTAAGGCTAAAATTGTAACTATACTTAATATGAATTGTGGAATTACACCTGAAAAGCTGAACAGTATTAAAATGATGTTTCTGTTCTGATGATATCAAGAGCAATGATTTCCTAAAATGTATTTAATTTTACGAAATGATTTCTCTAGATCTGAGCTTGTCTTTGAGAAAACAGTCATATCAGTTCACAAAATATAGTCATGTAACTTTATTTAGTACTTAAGAAGCTAGCAGTATCCGAAAACTTTAGGACTATTGTAACTGTTGTTTTTTTTTTCAATTTAGAAATACTTGTGCGTGTTCAATTTGGTTTACCTGTTAGTTGCAGATATGTTTGTTTTGTTAACATTCCTTTAAATGTTGATTTATTTTGCTTACTGCTTTGTGACTAATCCAGTTTGATCAAGTTTTTCTTTTCTTTTTTTTTTTTTTGGGGGGGGGGGGTGAGAATAGTCTAGACGTGTTGTTGGGGCATGAGTGCATCCACTAGTGAAAAGCACTAATTCTATATGCTATGAATATTAAATGGAATAAAACATATATACTAAGATATACATAGCCAAGCCAAGGGATATGTCCCACACAGAACATGTAGCAAGGGCATTTCATTAAAAGTACATAAAAATACACCAAAATGAGTTTTATGGGAAATCAATTATTTAGAAATGAATATGCCTCATTGCCTTGTAGAATTACAAAATTTGCCAGAAAATTCTCACTAGGACTGCCGTTGCAAGATTCATGTGGGAATTGCCCTACCTGAATCAATAGAATTTTTATAGCTTAGTTCACCTGGGTTATTACACTGGAAATTTACAAGTTGCCAATTGGATTGAACATCCTCTGAATTAATGTCTATACGGTTAAAGCCTAAGGTCAAAGAGTAAGTTTATGCCATCAAATCATCAAGAGGAGGGCAGTGACAAAGGAAGTAGATAGGCTTGTCTGAAAAGAGTTACTGTTTCAGCCTCTGGTAAAGCACACAGAATTTGTGTTAAGCCCCTATTCAACTAGTCCTAGATGATTCTACAAAAAATTAATAAGAGGCCAAATTGTGGCACTCCAGTGATGGTGATAAAATTCATTCTTATTGTCTCTATTTGGTAACAGAGCATGTAGAGCATCTTGCCACAAACTTTTCATTGCTATCTATCACAGATTCTTTTGGCACTGTTTTGTATACGTGTACATGCTGCCAAATTTTTAAAAACTTGCATTGTGAATTACATTACTTAATACTGGCTTTATGATTGTTGCAGTAAAAATCATATAAATAAAATAATAGTCAGCAGTTAATTCTGAACTGTAGGTTTTAAGGTTTTAAGAACCTACCTGTACACCAAAGCATACCCACCTTAGCCTGGATCATTCCCCTGGCGTTCTCCGTGGTGCTTGACCCCTCTTATGTCCCTGGATACAGAAATTTTGTTGACTGCTTTTTGTTTTGTTGCACCCTAGAATCCTCTTAGAACTGTAGTCAGCTTAATAAATAAACATGGTGAATCAAATAAAATATCACTGATCTGATTTAAATACATTTTTTCTTGAAAAGATACTGTAAGGCTGAAAAAAATCTGTAAAACACAATGCAAGTTACACAAGTAACTTCATGTCAATGTCTATGACAATGTGACTGCTTCAATTGTTGTCTTAAAAAATATGTACAAATAAAATATAGAAATCAACAGAATTTTAAAAACATATTGGACAAGAAACCAACAGTGATAATACCTTTTATTTTAATGATTTACGATTTCTATGTTTGGTAACGTAATTCACAGGGAGTAAGGAAGCAAGTAGAGCAAGGTAAAGACAGGTAAATATAAAATTATGAAATTATCACTACATTCTATTATCACTACAAGTGTCAATAAACTATGTATAAACTCTTTTAAAGCTAAAAATGCATCTTTTGGTGTATTATTTTCAAGAATTAACGTCATAACAGGATAAAATGAACATGAATACCAAATAAAAATGTTCATTTATCAGACTTTTGCAGCAATTACAAAACGTTTTGTTAATTCACCTTATTTAAGGCAGTTATTTTCATAACATAATTACATTATATAACTTTTGTTTAGATTACATTTAATCTGAAGTTGTTATAACAACAAGCAAATATCCATGAAATGGTAATGTAATTCACTTACTTTGTTTGAAAATGCTGGCACTTTTGTCAAATTGTGTTCTTAGATTTAACAACAGTGTCTTACTATTCTATGGTGGTGTAGAACACAATCCCTATGTATGTATACATGAGAAAAAAGTTAATACCAATATGTCTATACTCTTTATTAAACTTGAAACGTCAATCTGCATAGTTAAAAAGGCGTGGGCTGACTAACTTTACATAATATGGCCTTACCCTCTACCCAAATTGCATCCCAGTTTCCTGTCTATTTGAATGAACATCCACTCTTTGAACTGACATTTTGCAAACTACTGACTTTGGTGAAATTTCAAACTTTGATAAATTTGATAAATCAATGTTTCACAAGCCATTTTTTTTGAGCTCCTACATATCAATTTATGAGAATGGTATATGCAATCGATTTTGACTAGTCTTTGTTGTACTTACCATTACCTTTTAAGTTATTTATTCTCTAAAGTATTACAAGTTGGCTTAAAATGTCCACCATCAAAACACTGACCACAAATGATGGATGGATTTTCTGACAACATCATAGCCTGGATCTGTTGGAACAACGGCATGAAGTTTCAGCATTCCCAGACCTGTACTGCAATCAGACAACAAAACTGGGCCATCTTCATATTTTGGTTTCAAAGCAAAAACATATTTTGGTGGACTTTTTAACAATTTTAGTGAAGCACTCTGCCACTGTGGCCTAGTGGGTAACAGGCTTGTCTAGGAACTCAGAGGACGTGGGTTCAAACCCAGGTACAGGCAGATACATAGTGGCTCGGATGACCACTTAAAATGGCGGTCCTCTGTCATTGGATCCTATCCCCAGTTGCAGGTTAAAGAACCTCAAGGACGTTGATAAATGGTCATCCTTGAGCCTCTATCTTTCAGCTAGGGGAATGTCAGTTACTTGTGAGTTGGGACTGTACCTGTCAGAGTCGGAGTGGTTAAATAGTGATTTGAGTCCTGTAATATATGGAGATATTGTGCTGAGTATAAAAAATAAATACACAAATATACACCCCAGTCTTTTGTAAGTATACAGTATTCTTTGGCCTTCTCTGCTTCTTTTCTACAACACTCCAGCATTGTTTTTGCCTGGAATATATTTGAGCTGAATCCACTCTTAAGAAGCCCTTTTAATTCACTGAATTATACTAAATCAAAAATAAAATTCAGAGCTTTGTGTTGATATTGCTATTACTTTAATACACAACAAGGGTCAACATATGTTTGTCAAATATTGTCTTCTTGTCATTGTTACATCTTGAGGAAATTAAAAATGACTGGCAACATAATTCACATGAGAAAATACAGAATTCTACTTTTTGGTAGTTCCTGAGAGATTAAGTGGAAGCTAAGTAGTACTGACTTAACCCAGTTAACCACATTAAAGACAAAAAATGTTATTGGAAGTTTATTACACAGGCTTTGGACACTGTGTTTTGGGGCCATTTTCATACTTTAATTGTAAATTTCAAAAATAAAAGCACATCAAAACCACAACAAACCATATATGATCAGATCTGTCTCTGCTTAAACCGTTTAAATAAATGCACAAAAATTAAAATAAGTTAACTGACAGCCAAATATCTGTCTGAGACACCTTAGTTTCATCAGTTTGTGTGAAGGCCAGGTCAAAGGTCATATGTTTAGATGCATGATGAGCTATAAAAGATGAATTATAGATTGGAGAATTTTATTTACATGTTAGCATTAAAAGAACTAAGATTTTAAAATTAAACATGAATTTTAAAATATTGACCAATACGGGATACCATACTCAGGTTTACAACACACAATGTCTACCATACTGGTTATGTTAGCTATATACATTGATGTATTCTCCACACAATTATAACATTTTCACTACCATTAAGGTCAGAGAGTGATCATATTTTATAGTACTGACATGATCAGTAGGGGAATCACAGGGTCAGCCTGGTTCGCCTTGTTAGATTTCAACCGAAACTCTAAAGTTGTCTCAATATACAGACCAAAGACCTGTATCTATCCTAAATGGGGGAACTCCCTTAGGCGACACCCACCTAAGGGGTCCCAGTCAAAGGCCAAAATTTTCTGACATCAGATGAAATGTGGAAAGTTCTTCAGCACACGAAAAGAAGTCCCGATATACATATACCCAAGACCTACATCTATCTCAATGGAGACCTCCCTTTGGTGAGCCAAGCCAAGGGTGCAATGTGATCAGATAATCTGGTCAATCAGATCAATGCCTGTGTGATCAATACAGGTCCAAGTAAGCAGATGTCAAAGCCAATCTAAGATTGGATCCCTTCATACTCCTTGCCACAGTAGGGATGCCTGAGACAGGGGTGTGCTTCTGTGCTAGCGGTGGGTTGGTGGGTAAAAACCTTGATCCATTCACTTTGGCTTCAAATTCAAATGTGAGAAAGTTCATAGCAAAGGGCGGGCTAATGAAGCATGAAGAGCCCTGATTAGTTATCAATAGTAAATAGAGGGAAATATAGGTAGACCTAACGAAAGTTTATAAAATTAAGGTAACCCACAAACTGCCATAGTAGGCTCCTACATAGCCGTACTGTCAACAGTTTGTGTGAAGGCCAGGTCAAAGGTCATACGTTCAGATGCATGATGAGCTATAAAAGATGAATTATAGATTGGAACAGTTAAAACTAATTCTGATCAATACCAATATGATAGAATATATAATTAAATTCATGTATATAGTTTATACTTTTCTTTTATTACTCAAATGTTTCTCTAAAGTTAATCCTGTGCAGAGGTTTTTGTTCAAATGTAACATTAAGTCTCTTATCTTGGGCGATTTACTGTATTGTGTTTTGTTCATGTGTACATGTTCTTATTACCTAATAACGCATATGAGGCAATCTTATTTTATGTTTATAAGAACTTTACAGAATACACTAAGAGGTCATTCTACAGAACAGTTTTGCACAATACGGGTAAACAATTTTCATAGAAATGTGTCATAATCCCAGAATTAATCTAAAAAATTTAAACCGGCAACATGGTAGAAAGATTTTCTGTCTTTAGCTTTAACACTAGAGGCCTTGGAGGTATGATGATATTGCAGCTGGGGCATTGATTAGATCTAGGTGTACACACATCAATGAACATGAAAAACCTACTAGTTATTTCCTTAATCAAGAAAAGCTAAATGGTAAATCTAAACATATCCGAAGTTTAAACTTTGGGGGAGAAAGAATTTCTGACCCACAGAAAATACTGGATGTTCAGCGACAATATTTTTCTAAATTTTACAGTCAACCGACTGAAACTGAAGCTAATGATAAGGACATGAATAAATATCTTGATAATATTGACATACCCTGTATCTCTGATGAAAGTAAGCTACTTCGTGATTTACCATTGACAATTACCGAAATAGAAAAAGCCATTAAATGCATGGCAAACAATAAAACTCCTGGTCCTGATGGAATTCCTGTGGAGTTCTATAAAATTTTTTGGTCTGAAGTTAGTAGCTTGGTTCATGAAAGCTTTCAAAAAGCATATGAACTTGGCCAACTTTCAGATAGTCAAAGACAGGGAGTTATAAATCTTATTCCGAAAAAAGACAAAGACTTAACTGAATTAAAATCTTGGCGTCCCCTTTCAATACTTAACACAGACTATAAGATTTTGGCCAAAGTTTTATCGGAAAGATTGAAAATTGTGTTACATGAAATTATAAGTCCAGACCAAATTGGCTATATGAAAAATAGATTTTGTGGTGAAAACACCAGACTAATTGCTGATGTAATGGAGTTCTGCAAAATTAAAAACTCCTCAAGTATCATACTTTTAGTAGATTTTGAAAAAGCTTTTGACACTGTAAATTGGTCTTTCCTCAACAAAACAATTATTCAATATGGTTTTGGCAAGTCTTTTCGGAAATGGCTCTCCATACTTTACAAAAATTCAGAGAGCTGTGTTAAAAATAATGGACATGTATCATCATTTTTTAAATTATCAAAGGGTATCAGACAGGGGTGTCCAATAAGTGCACTGTTATTTTTGCTAATAGTTGAAGTAATTGCAATAATTTTTAGGCAGTCTAATAACATAAAAGGCCTTATTATCAATGGAACTGACATAAAACTCTGTCAATTAGCAGATGATATGACACTTTTCTTACGAGAAACCAAATCTGTCGGTTTTGCCATTAAGCTTTTTGAGGAATTCTATAGGTACGCTGGATTAAAACTAAACAAATGTAAAACTGTAGCTTTTATTACAAAAGGTATTAACCCTAATATCTACCAAGATAATACTTTAGGCATAGAATGGACTTCCAAAGAATTTAAAACTTTAGGTGCCTGGTTTTCTTCAGATATAGAAGATACTTATCAATTAAATATTGCTGAGAAAAGTACTAAAATAAAAAGTATCCTTAAGGCTTGGACAGCAAGATCATTGACAGTTAAAGGAAAAATAACAGTACTCAAGTCTTTGATTGTTCCACACATTCTACAGCTGGCTTCACTTGTACCATTGAGTCAAAAATTCATCTCAGACTTAAATAGTCTATTTTACGATTTTGTATGGACCAAGAAACACTTGGTTTCAAAAATGACATTGGCTTTACCTCATAAACTAGGTGGTTTGAAAGTGGTATCTATAAAGCAGACTATTGAAACTGCAAAAATTATGTGGATGAAAAGGCTGTGTAATGATATTAATGCAAAATGGAAGGTTCTTGCCTTTGAACTTATGGATTTAACAAAAGATCAAATATTGAAATGGATACCTTCAGGTTACATTAAAAAAGTAAATGGTACTTTTTATAAAAGTTTACTTACAATTTGGTCTGACTTTGTGAGAAAAAAACCTCAAGATCTGAACATGAAAGAATTTGTTAACGAAAATCTATTTGACAACCAATTGTTTCTTATAGGTGATATGCCAATTACCAAGAAACTTTTGGGTGACTTTGACAACTGCAGGGTTGGAGATATTTGGAACTGGGAAAATAATACTATTAACAATAAAGCTCATTTGGAAGAACAATATAATATTGTTCTTCCAGACATGTTATATAACCAAATATACAGCACAACAAATAAAGTATATAAACAAATAAAAAAACAAAATGCACAGTTTGAGTCGCATTCAAATCTAAATACTGCAGCTAAATGTCTATCAAACTTTTCTAAAGTTAAAAGTTCTGATGTGTACAAATGTCTCATCATCAGGCAATATATGTCACCTAAAAGTCAAACTGTATGGATAGAAAGTTATCCTTTCTTGGAAAATCTAAATTGGGCACCAATCTACTTGCTTCCATTTAAAATCACAAGTGATACATATTTGATCACTTTACAGTTTAAAATTACACACAGAGTATTCAACTGTAAATATAACTTATTTAAATGGGCAATTTCTGAAACACCTTTATGTAATGTATGCACAGGTATAGATACACTTGAACATTATTTTTATTACTGCGAAGAAAGTAAGGCTTTTTGGCACCAATTAGGTAACTGGCTGACAAAAATCTTATCCTTTCATTTCAACTTACGGTCTTAGAAATACTCTTAGGTATCATGAACGTTCCCCCTCGCATTTGGTACACCGTAAATTATGTTCTCTTATATAGCAAAGACTACATGCAAAAATCAAAGACTAAGAATCAAGAGTTATCACTTTGCATTTTCCTCAGCAATTTGAAATGGAGATTAGACCTTGACAAAAGAATTTACACCATGAACAAAAGATTGCAATCTTTCGAAGATAGACTAGGTTCTCTACTTATTTCATTGTAAAAAAACGTACCCCTACCAAAACTGTTCTGAACGTTATATCACATGTATATTTCTTGTGTTTGCCTATTTTTATGTACAGTGTACAATTGTTCATTTAGAGAATTATAACATTGTCTCTTGCTGACCCATTATTAACTGTAATTATATCTTTGTTTTTTTTTGCTCTAGTGAATTCATAATACCTAAAATATAGTTAACTGTATGGTGTTTATGGATTATATTTTTTGTACACTACCTCTGTAACTAATAAGCAAAAATAAACGAAATATAAAAAAAAATTATAGATTGGAGAATTTTATTTACATGTTAGCATTAAATTTTATTTAAATGACCCAAACCCAAACTAGAAGTATATCGGGACAGAGGAGGCAAAGGTCAAGGGAAAGGTATAGAGAAATTAAGGAGAATTCTGTAAGTATAGCGATACAGCCGAACTACGCCATAGCCCATGAGCCATAATATCTTGTAAAGAGCAATTATGATGAAAGGCAAAGGCAGCTCCTGACATGTGTATCAATAACCTGGGTAAATGGGGGAAAATTATTGGCGATTAAAGGAGCAGTTGGATGTAATTTCCTGGAGGAAAGCAAAGCTGAGAGAGCTCGCACCGAACACAGATACATGTATTCTAACTTAGGAACTTGGACCCAATGATGAGAACGATTAACTTGTAAAGTCTTAGTCCATTTCACCAAAAGATGTGCCCCAGGGTGGTAAAAAATCAGGTCCTGTCTTAGAAAATGTCTAGTGGCATCAAAAGCTTTCAAACTGTGGGGGGCTATGTTTGACATGCGCAGAAACGCATAAAATGCAGTAAGAAAAATAGCTCTAAACAATGGTGGATCTGTTAAACTATCACATGCCTTTGAAATGTGATATAATGTTTGTATGCCAAAGATACCCCCAGGAGTAGGACTGAAAGTTGAATTGATGGAAATACTTCTGAGAAAATGGGCCACTGCGATATGTGAAAGATCCTCAGCTGGAATATTATAAGTTCTGGCCATAGCATTTAAAGAAGAAACATAATTTTTTATCACCTGAGGTGATATATGGTACTGATACAGGTATTCAAGAAACACAAGAATATTGTGTAACGAAAAGTTCACTGGCAGTTTTATGAATAATAAAAATGCTAAAAATGTTTTGAAATGTAACTGATGAGCTCTTTTGGTTGAGGGTCAAAAAGCTGAAGAAATTCTTGTCCAAGCTGACTGCAAAAGTGGTGCAGAAGATGAAGTTCCACCTGAAATCACAAGGTCAGATTAAGGTCCAATTTACAAACATCCACTCTTTCCCATATATACTTTTGTTTCAACAAAGTGAGAACAGTGTTATTCACACCTGTAGCAGAGTGTAACCTCGACAAAAGGTCAGCTATTACATTATTTTTCCCTTCGATATGTTCAATAACAATTTCAATATCATTTGAAGCTGAAATCAACCAAATGTTACGAATACAGGCTGCTAAAAATTTGTCTTTAGTTTTAGCAGATTTGACCACCTAAACAACAGCTAAATTGTCACAAAAAATTTTTATTTTGTGATGTTGCCAGTAAGAACCCCAAGTTCGCAAAGCTAAAATGATATTCAGAATCTCCAAGTGGACAATCTTAAGTTGAAATCCTGGGATTGAAAATATGGGTGTACTATAAACTCTGTTATTCCATATTGCCCCTAGGCCAGTCATGGATGCATCCAAGTATACATGATTCTTTCCTAATACCTCAGTTTTGACTAAGTATGTAATTCCCTTGAAAGTAGGTAAAAATTTCAAAAACCATGTCAGATCCTGAAAAAATTCTTTAGTTAATTTGATACGTTTCTTATGAGTATTTTCCCTAAACATAGCCAACATCCAATTGATAAAAATTCTGGCAGGTGCCACGCATTTATGAATATAAATGAGCTTACCTAACAAAGATTGGAAGCATTTCTTGGTTAGGTATTTTTTACCGAGTACACGGATACATTCTTCATAAATAGTTATAAGTTTTGCATTATCAATACTAAGAATATTAGCTTCTATGTTAATGCATATACCTAAGCAAGTTAGCAATTTAGCTGGAGGAGTTCTCTTATCCATATTCATGGGCAATCCCAGCTCAGTAAACAGATCAGATAATCTATTGTAAAACCTTAATGCAATTTGTCGCTCGGCTACTACCAAAAAATCATCCACATAGGCCAGTACTTTACAGCCTTCCTGAGCCATAATATAAGACATTGCATTGGCTACTAACTAAAAGCTAGCTGTACCATGTTTCCAGCCAAAAACAACTGCTGAACTCAGATAATACTGACCACCCCAACTCATACCTAGTTTCATAACATCTACAGGATCAACTCTTAAGTTCTGAAATGCTCTAGCAACATCAATCTTAAAGAGCATTGGGTCATGCAAGTCCAAAATTTCTTTAACAATATCATCAATCGAAATAAGTTTAAGTGTAAAAGGTCTGTGATCAAATCTGAATTTGTCAACAAACTCGTTAACAGAACCCCCATTTGGATGGGAAAGGTTTACAATAACCCTTCTTTTGACCACATCCTTGGGTCTGGTCAAAAGGGGAAAACAATGAAACATGTCAGATCTAACTTCAGTAACAGGACCTAAAATGGTACCCTGATCAAGTTCTTTGTTAAAGTATTCATCTACTTCTTGATTGAACTGAGTAGCTGAATGATGATTGATTGATTGATATAGTGGTTATGTTAAGACCATTATGTTTTAGTATGGACATAGGAAAGCCAAATTTAAGATATTCAATTAAAAGGGGATCCGGGTAATCCCTTAAGTATGTTTCCCAAGCTTCAATGTTCAAACCTGAAACTAAAGGTATCCTAGCTCAACGATAATTAGGTACTCCAGTTGAACTTATAACCTCAGCAATTCCAATGCATTGCTCTACCGTGGTTATCTCAACAGGCTCCCTATAAGGCCCCACGAATTTAAATTCAGAAGCTATGTGGTAAATAAAGTCCTTAGTTTTGTCTGGAAAATGGGATCTTTGACTTCATCATACCTAGATGTTGCAGGGTAATGCAAACTTTCAAACATACTAGGGATGACAGTGTCAACGGAGGAGTCACAAAAATCTGATTTTGAATTACACGTAAGTGTTGATTGTTCAGTCAATAAAGCCTGTGATTTCATATCATCAATCGCTTTTTCTTGTTGTGATATGATACTAGTTATCACTTGATCCATATACTGATCATATGTCATATTAACACAATTTATGTACAGATTATCTTTCTTAAAATTGTCAAAGGCCACTCTAGCCTGTGCTTTTTCTTGATTCGTGATCTTCTCAACATTAATATAGTTATCAAATGTTACACATTACATGAAAGAAAATACAACTGTCAAATAACCTGGAAAAGGATCTCTGTGTGTATGTAAAGATATGCTGCCATCAACGTTATTTAAGAATAACGAATAAAACCCATTTTTTAAAGAACCATTTCCATGCAAGTGTACTAACCAGCATTCCTTTGTATCAACATATTCTAGTATTGAAATGAAATCACATCGCATATAATCATATACCTCACCAAAATTCACGTTCTGTATGTAACCACTGGCAGTGTTATCTTCATACAAGCAAAACCATCCTTTGCCAGACATAGTAAAATCACAATATTTCTCATTAATATTGCCATCAAACACCAAAACATTGTATAATCTACTGACAATCCAAGTACTAGTAAACTGACTTTCAATACTTTGGTTATCACACATACTTTTAAAGTTACAGTTCACTGAAACATTGTTCACACTTCCCCCCTCTTGACTATTACACCGATCAATCACAAGCAAGCTGTCCACAGGTGATCGTCTCCCTTCCTATTTTATCATTTTTCTCCAGTGATTTGACCTTGAAATGACATTTGACCTCAGAGTGAACCAAATAACGCCCTGGACGACTACAGAAAGCACAAAAATGTTTGTCATTACCATGATGTGAGTCATGGGAACAAGCTCCCTCGTAGAAAAATTTACATGTCTTTCTCTGGTGAAGTTGTGACACATTATTCGACGCTATACTCGCATTTGTCATTGCAATCTGCAAGGCACTGAGCCGATTCAATAACCATTGTGTTGCATCCGCCCAAGTAAGTGACCCATCTTGAATTTTGTGCATGGAAGTGGCCCATGCACTTCTGACCGCTTGCCATGGTAGGGATGTAGCGTCTTTGAGTGCTAATATGACTTGTAGCAAGGCTTGTTTCGAAACAACAGTATCCTTCATTTGGTAAACATTTGAAAGTTGCCCAACTGCCCACTGCGTTAATGACAAGTCATCATACACAACTCGTTTCTTACCCTGCCCGCTATGGAATTCCTCATTCGCCCACCTGGTTTCTGGGGGAGACTGTTGTATTTTAACCACCTCCATTCTTGCGTGCCCATCATATGTCGCCATAATCCGTGACACAGCTTGTGATAAAGTGGAATTCTGATGCAGTGATTCCAAGCTGGGCACAACTGAATCATGATGTAGATTCTGTTCGCCTGTCCTCATTGAATATGGAAGTAAGGGGTGGGGAATCTCCTGGTTGTTATCAGCCACCATATGATACACCCTTCCTATTATTGAGTTCTGCCCTAATGTATAATTCTCATTTGTGGACCTGGATACCTGAGGTGCTAATAATGCGGCCATAGCTGGTGCTGGGTTCGGATCAATGTGAACCCTTGATTGCTGTTTCCCAATCAGGGGTGTCGAATTGAGTGACTGTTGATGCTTCAACACATCTATACGGTGGACAATGCCTTCATTGGCTTTGCTCATTTCTTGTAACAATGTCAAAATGGCGTCATTTGTGTCCTTGGGAACAGTGGAGGACATGCCGGTATCTTTGGCAATAATTTCTTCTGTACTTACAGGATGTTGCAAATAAGATCCATTGTGTGCTGTGGTCTTTGTTCTTGGTTTTCGAACTGATGTCTTTGCTCTTGCTGATGCCGTCACCTTCTTCCTCACATTTGTTACAGGAGTTTTCTTGTTTACTGATGACATTTTATCCAGCAATAATGTATAAATACAGCTTTAAAATCCACTAAAACGTAACTAAAATTAATAAAACTAAAATCAACATAAAAACTGCCATAGTTGGCTCCTACATAGCCGTACTGTCAAAATTGTCCCATTTAACTGAGGATGGGTGTATAACAGTTCAATTAAATATAGTTATGTTACAACCAAGCACATTGCCTTGCAGAATCAGTACTTCTGAATCTGCACTCATGTGTGAAGTAGCCAAATTAATTGCTATAATTATGGTATATCCACATCATTCAAATACAGGTGGGGCGGTTGTGGAGTGCAACACTGGGATTCTTAGACGGATACAGGACAACGTAAGAGAGGCTAGAACATGGCTCCAGGACAGGCAAAGCTAGGTGTTGCAATTAGGCCTGGCCTGTAATGCAGTCAAGATGACCTCACACCTCCTTTAGGAATTAGGGGAGAAGGTACATGACAAGATTGGGAGGCAGATGACAAGGTTCAGATGATCATTTTGATGTGTAATAATATTCATAGTTATACCAAGATATCTTGCCACTGTGGAGACGTATTGTAAGTGTTGAACTTCAAAATGGTGACAGCCTGTGATTTGATGCCAAAGTTTGCTGATCACTAGCTCTGTAAAATGATTCTTTTACAGATTTGTGTAATTCTAATTCTAATAGTACTTTTATAGCGCTTAATCTCTATCTAATGATAGACTCTAAGACGCAGAAAGCCAAAATCAGAGATCGTAATCGTTAAATCAGGGACATTGCAGGGGTCGACACCACGGAGAGACAAAATGAAAAACTAGGGATAATCTAGGGTGGGTAAGCTTTTTCAAAGAGGTAAGTTTTCAACTTTTTTCTGAATGAGGAGAGAGATTTAGCTGAGCGTACATCATCAGGAAGATAATTCCAAATCCTTGGGGCATCGTATGCAAAGCTAAGGCCAAAATGCTTTTTAGATTTATATATTGAAGCACAATGTGGGACCTCAAGCAGCACACCATCAGATTGACTTCTGCGTGTTCTATACACACTATGCCTGGGTTTAAGGAAAGGTTCAAAGTATTTTGGATGGCCACTATGTAGAAACTTGTACACCAACAGGGCTGTCTTGAAGACAGAGCGATGCAAGACGGGCAGCCAATGAAGACTCTTTCTTACAGGAGTGATATGTGAGTATTTGGTGGTATTAGCCACAATTCTTGCAAGACTGTTCTGAACACATTGGAGCCTCCGAATGTCTAGAGCAGAGAGACCTCTGAACAAGGAATTACAGTAGTCAAGACGACTTCCCACCAAGGCATTTGCAGCTAAAAGAGCAGCTTCACGTGTAAGATATCCTCGGAGTCGCTTTAAATCCCTGATATGAACAAAACTAGCCTTACAGGTATTCCTGACATGGCAAGAGAAGGAAAAATCAGAGTCAAACCAGACACCTAAGTTCTTAATTGCATCAACAGGTGAAAGGAGGTTGCCAAGTATATTAACTGGGAAAAATTTCCTGAGTTTTGTGCGGACATTTCTTGAGCAAAACAGAATAAATTCTGTCTTGTCTGGATTTATTTTAAGCTTATTTGCAGAAAGCCACTTTCTGACATCATCCAAGCAGTTTTTCAGTCTATCAAAGGCCTGAGTGGCATGGTTATGTGTGAGATGAACATATAACTGTGTGTCATCTGCATAAAAGTGGAAACATATGCCAGGATGATTTTGAATAACTTTACTGAGGGGGGTAGTGTATAATGAGAACAAGATCAGCCCCAGGACAGAGCCCTGGGGCACACCGTACAATAGCCTTTTAGCATCGGATAAAACAGAACCAATCTTGATGCACTGATAGCGGTCACAGAGGTATGACTTGAACCAGTTTAGAACCACGCCTCCAACACCAAACCAGGAACTCAAACACTCAATAAGCGTACCATGATCAATGGTGTCAAATGCTGCTGATTGGTCCAAGAGAACAACAGCAGTAGCTTCACCTCTAGCAAGAGCAAGGTGGACTTCATTTTTAATAGACAGTAGTGCAGTTTCGGTCGAGTGACCTTGCCTATAGGCTGATTGACTGACATTTTCAAGTCCGTTACAGGCAACATGGTCATTTAACTGCGAAGCAACTACACGCTCAACAAGTTTGGAGATGAAACTCAAGCCAGAGACAGGTCGGTAGTTTTTTAATTCATCCGGTGGTAGTGAAGACTTTTTAATCAGAGGAGAGACAATAGCCTTTTTTAAACCACCCGGGACAGCACCTTCAGTTAGAGAACAGTTGACAAGTTTAGTAACTGAGGGGAGGAGAATATCCAAACATTCTTTAACTAGGAAAGTAGGCCATGGATCGAGGAGGCAAGATTTGGTTGGTGACTTGGTAATTACTTTCCGTACTTCATCCTCAGAAACTGCTTTAAAAAGGTCAAATTTGGGTACATCTGAAGGAGCAGGAAGAGTGAAGGAGTCAGTGTTAGTAAAGGAGTCCCTGATTTTTCTGATTTTATCTGAGAAAAAAGTGACAAAACGATTGGCAAGGCATATCTGAGAGGCATGAGAGGGGAGTACCTTCTCAGGAACAGAGTGCAGGACTGAGCGTAGAATCTGCCACAGTTTCTTAGAATCGTGAGCATTGTCACTAATGAGGTTCCTGAAATAGTTGGTCTTATCCTTAGTAATTATGGCGTTGCACCTAGCAATTTGTTTACGGAGTCTAGCCCTATTTTGTGGAGACTTGTCTTTCCGCCAGAACCGTTCAAATTGACGCCTGACTGCTTTGGCCTGCAAGTATGTGTCTGATAGCCAACCTGCAGCACCTTTGGTGAAGGTACGAGTGACCAGAGGAGCGTGTTTATCGAGCAAGTTACTCAGATCCCTTGTGTATTGGTCATGAAGTGCACTAACGGTACTGCCAGGACTTGCAACAAATGAACACTTTTCGAGATCACAGATCAGACTCTGCATGTTTATCTTATGATACCTTCGAAAGGTGATTGTGTTTGACTTGGGTGCAGTGGGACTTGCAAAATCAAGCTGACCATGAACAACGGCGTGATCAGAAAAGAATCCACCAACTCGTACGTTGGAAAGAACCTTCGGCTCAGTGGGTGCAAGAACAAGGTCGAGGATGTGACCATGTAGGTGAGTAGGTGAGTGCACATGCTGTGCAATATTGCATGAGTCAAGACAATTCAAAAATTTGGTGCTGTCACTGGAACTTGTGTCAACATGAATGTTGAAGTCCCCACACATAAGAAATGAGGAACTTACAGAGGAGAGATACTCAAAAAAGTTAAGAAATTGGTCCAAAAATTCATCAGAACATGAGCCTGGAGGTCGGTAAACACATGCTATCATAAAAGGACTAGTAGATGAGCCAATGTCAATAACTAAGTTTTCGAAAGTTGTGTATGTAGGACTATCAAGAATTTTGAATTTGATATTTTCAATGACAAAAAAGCCAACCCCACCACCGAAGCCGTGAGGACGGGGTCTATGACACAATGTAAAACCAGCAGGAGTGATTGAGCGGAGGAAACTGTCATTGTCAGATGGACGAATGTGAGTCTCAGTCATGGCCAATATACTGAAAGAGTCAGTAGACATCATGTCTGAAATACTGGGTCCCTTGTTTCTGACTGATCGACAGTTGACAACGCCGAATGAGATAGGACCTGGGTTTAGAGAAATATCACCACACAGTAGGAGCAAAATTGACAGACCTCTAAACTTTGTTGAACAAGGAATGTGATGTACATTTCTGCTACAGCTAGCCTGCCTAAAGGATCTTGGGAGGACGCTAGAGTCTTGAGTGGTCGCTGAGACACACAGCTCAGTGCCTATGCGCGAGACATTCACAAGGAAAAGCAACAGAAGGGCAAGACAACAAGGGGTATACATCTTTGAGCACAAGGAATAGTAATACTCCAGTATCCTTAAGCTGTGATGAAAAGGGACTGTAGGGAGTCTGACCAATTAAAATCCTTACAGCTCAATCATTCCAGCATCAAGCCGTCACGTCGTTCGTCCCGTGGGCGACTCACGGGCACCCTATACTCCCCACTAAGCCAGCTGAAAAACTTAAATTTCTAAGCAAACGTACACACCCTAAAAGCTAAAAGGGGACCAATAAGCTGACAAATGAAGTGAAAGCAAACTGGAGTATAGAAATTTAACAATAAAATTCACAAGAGGTCTAAACAACAAGGGGAAACAACGAACAAATCATATGAGAGATGTAAATTAATGAGATATAGCCACTGAACACAGTGGAGAGGAAAAAACAAGGGCCGATAATTCCCGCTAAATGGGCGATAATACCCGCATTTTAGGTAAAACTACCAAACCACAAAAAATGGGGTAAAAAGACAGGGGAAAAAGAGGATATACACAATAAATGGCCCGATTATATATATTTTACAAAAAGAGTGGGTAAAAACTGAGAGATTTAGCCGAAAACGATCTCAATTTAATTCTAATTTTGAAAAAGCGTCTCCGTGGTGGCTATGCTAACGTGAGTATATGTAATATATTCGTAGGTTACATAGTTTTTTTAAAATATTAACGAAAAATCAGCACTAGTTGAATTTGCAATGCAACTGGGGGAATATGGCCATACCAAATTGTGACAGCCTGTGACTAGACGCCAAATATGCGTGTCTGGGTCACTGAGTACTTCTTATCGCTCCTCACAAAGAGTTATGGCAAATTATTCTGCAGAATAATTTGAGTGCAGTACATTTAAACCATACATTTGTGTCAATAAAAATATTTCTCTAAATGGCATAAAATAATTTTTCTGTTATAATGACTAAGTTGCTTTAGTCATACAACTGGTTTGATGTTGATAGATGCCTTGGTGTTTTAACTATTTTATTGACAACCTGCTGTGATGATTGTTATTGTAAATAACACCATCAATTGACTTTGCGTTATGCTTCAATATATGAAACTGACTAAAAATATAATCATAGCCAAAATAGATTGCATATTGTGAAGAAATGAAGAAAAGACAGAGTTCTTAATTGCTGGCACTGGAAGACAGCGCTCCAAAGTCATTATTGACTCATTAAATGTGGTTGGTATTGACATAAAGCCAAGCACAAGTGTCAGAAACCTTGGGGTAATCATTGACCAAGACCTATCACTTAAGGAACAAGTAAATGCCATATGCAGATCCTGTTATGGTCACCTAAGGTCCACCATTCAAATAAGACCTTACCTGACAAGTCTACTGCACACACAATAGTACAGTCACTCGTATCTTCCAGATTAGACTATTGCAACTCTCTCCTAGCTGAACTCCCACAATATCTTATCCATAAGCACAAAATTGGGCTGCCAGGATAGTTTTGAATGTCAAGAAACATGATTCTATATCAGTTCACCTGCATCAGCTCCACTGGTTGCCTGTTAGGTTTTGGATCAAATTTAAAATAAGTCTACTAGTATATAAGAGTTTGAATGGACAGGCACCATCATATTTGACATCAATGCTTAACTACCAGCGACATCAACACACCACAAGATTGGCAAGAAAATCATACATGCTACAAGAAAAAAGATCAAAACTCGTCTCTATGGGTGACTGTGCCTTCAGTGTTGTGGCACCAAAGTATTGGAATGAACTGCCAGATGATATCAGGAACATTGAACTTCCATTGGACATCTTCAAAAAGAAACTAAAAACTCATTATTTTAAAACAGCATATTGTAGAGAAAAAGTGCAATAATTGTTTTTTTCTTAAATAGAATTGCGCTATATAAATATGTCATGTTATGTTATGTTATTGTGAGACATAAGATTAACTATTCAAAATTTCCGTAGTACTCAAGAAACTGCACTCTCTGTTTTTGTTCAAGAGCACATCATTATGAAGTGCAACTGTTTAGAGGTTTCAAATTACCGTGGCTGTCCTTAAATATCTATAAAAGTAAATTCCAGCTAAATTCTATATCTATAGTGTTTTTACCAATAACTGAGTTTTTTGCCGGAGATTTGCTATTGCAGCTCTATCTGTGCAAAATAGGTTATCCCCAGAAGTCGATTTAAGGTTAAACTTTTATGGACTTTATCAACATCTGTCTAAAAATTATCAGGTTATTTTGCAAAAAGACAAACTCACACCAGCAATAACATAACCTTCTTTGCCAAGGTACTTATCAAAATAAATAAAAAACATAACAGAACTAATAATTTAAGCACAAATGGCAGATATGAACAGATGTTTAATTGTGTTTGAACCCAGCTTCAGGGACCGTATTCTTCAATAGTACGTAGATCATTTCTAACTTAGATTTCAAGTATTTCTTAGAATTCAAGTAAGAAAATTATGAAACTGGACATTCCTAACTTCATTTCGCGAATACAAAGTACAAGAAAAAATTAAGTGAAAAACCTTGCCTTATTTAGATCTTATCTAAGTACTGTTATAGAACACGGCCACAAATGTTAAGTGTGGCTCCAATGAAGTCTTGTTAGTATGTAAGGTCTGAGACTCGAACCCATGTGTTCATATGTAAAATTTCAAGATCTTACCACTACATGATAAAGATATATAAAATGTTTGTGACTTTTCAAACTGGCATGATTTACAGCTAAGGGTTACTGGTTTCCTCCGCTTCTTCCATCCACTTCTATTGAAAGTAGGTGGATAGTTTTAATTTATTCGTCCGTTTAAGTTCACTGAAAGTCTTTTGGGGTGAAGAATTCATTTACCTTTAAAGGCAACATATGGTTGTTTTATTATGCATTGAAGTGAAGGGATTTTGAGTGCAGATCTATCAGATATCACCAAACTTTGTGTGTTTTATGGGTTTATGGTTCAAGAACAGGATATCTCAACGTCAACAAGAGGTGTATTTTGTGAGATGAGGATGAAATGGAGATTCTGTGTAGGGTAGCCTTTCTAAGGCTATCATTTGTGTAATCTAGAAAGTGTTTTGATATGCACAAGAAAGTCTTTCCTGCGTCATAGAAAGTGTTTTGACATTAAGAATTTGTAAGTCATTTCCACTATTTCTGTGCTATACCATTGCCACACACACACCCAAAATCGGCACAAAATAAATTCAATGAATTCAAACACGAGCCAATCAAGATTGCTAATAACACTTTGTAAAATTTGCATGTTTAATTTATTTGTCAAGCAGCAACTTACAACTCTTATATCCGGTTGAGATTGTATTACCCCCCCCCCCCCCCCCCCCTTATTTACAGTGATATTTTCGTCAAAAACGCCTGAAGGTGGGTACATGACATGTGTTATAGAGGACGTCAGTTTGGGTTTTTAAAAAGGATGAGTGTAAGTGACATGTCGTAAGTGCTGTCCTTTAAAATGTACATAAAAGTAAGCACCTAAGGATTTTATTGATGTACTGCATTTTAAGAAACTGCTAAAACAATATTACTACCATATAATCTCAAGATAAATTTTATAACAAACAATAAACACAAAACATCGAAGAAAACTTAATCAGTATTTTAAAACAGAAATTTCCTTATTATTTTTCTTGAACTTTAGCAGCGGTTTAATCACCAAGATAGCCTGTAAATAAAATGTTCCAAAATGGAACAGTCATCATACAATCACTGCTCCAGATAATGTGCACACAAAACATGCGCAGTGCAGGGTTGTTGGTTGTGTGTGCACTTCCTGTGTTTATAACTGTATGTAAAGTACAGTTTATAAGTGACACTTGTATCAATGCAGATTCGTAACCAAAGAAATACAACATAGTTTACAGAAAATAAAAAAACACGTATTCCAAGCATGTAAGACATTTGTTCTAAGAGACTTGAGAAAGATTAGGATTGAAATTTGAAAATCAACAGTTGAGTGAGTGTTCAAATTCTGCCTATTTCAAATCTCAGGTAATATAATGAATCAAAATAAATCTCTTAGTTACAGAAAACACTTTCTTATGAGGTGAGTCACCCATATAAGTACTTTGTTTGTGAGAAGAAGCCATTGTACTGAAATCTGAAGAGTCTTTATTTGACAGAGATTTGATCTAAAAACCCACCAACGATTTGACGATTAAAAGTCAGAATACGTGTGAAAAATATTGGTTGTATGTATGAAAATAATACAACATACAACCAACCTACAAAACATTTTGTGTGAAAAATACTCCAATTTTTGTCAGATTGGCAACTTACTGCAACACACAGTGACGACCAGCATTTTAAAAATTAACAGACATTCTGTGTTTGTGGTCCGATGTAGAATAGATTTCATCATTTTATTTTCACTTTGACTTACCCTTAGTTGAATTAATTTTGCGTGTGTAATTCCCACATTGTGTCGTCACAATGGAACAGAGATTATGATGATTCTGGACCCGATTGCATCACTTAAGGCCGGTTCACACCGTTCCGTCCAGTCATATTAACTCATATTTGAATATCTGTTCAGGACCATGTCACTGTTGCTCTGTCAGTGGACCCAGAATCCTCGTGCAAATTAAGAAAAAAAACAGCCTGTTTAGCCATTCCAAAAAACACAGTACACTTCCAAAAAACTATATAAAACACAGCCAGATATAAACATGATTTTATTGAAATGAAAAGTGTTTTGTGGTCCATTGTTTAAGCTTGGAAAATTTCTTAAACAAACTCGAAAAAAAAAACTGTAACTAAATAGATTTATTTTCAAAGTAGAAATAGGGCTTTTCAGTTAAAAAACACTAAGTATGGGAAGTGAAAATGCCAGAAGTAAATAGATCTTACATTTCTACATGTTTTTGTCACATGACAAGGTTTTCACTGGACTCCAACATTCTCTCATGTTACACACCTGTAACAGGTGAGCTCTCATGGAAAACCCCTACTAGACAATTACGTGGTGGTAATGACGTCACCACTTATAGATTATTGACTTATTTTTGTACTGTCTACACCTAATCATGTACTTTCTTTTGGATTTTCATTTATATATTGTCCATTTAAAAGTAGTATGTTTAGCCCCCCCCCCCCCCTCCCCCCCCGTGTGTACATAATTTTAGCAATAATTTAATATGCAAATATTCAACTAATTACGCCAACATGGTTTTCTATTTACTTCTGGCAATTGTCATGCATACATGTTTTCATACTTATATTTATATGAACTAATACACAAATCTTATTTTTCTTAACTACCTTTGTATCATGTCGTGTATGTCGTTTATTATTATTGGCAATAAAAGAAAAACTTCCTTTATTCATTCAGGAAAAACATTTTCATAAATGATCTTTACGTCTGTAATCTTTTACCTTTCTTTCATGCTCAAAAGGTCATCCAGAATCATACATTGCTCAGTCGAATATGAATATATTACAAGTACCACATAGAGATATCAAACCAGTGATACTTCTGTGAATAAAGACAAGGGTTTACCCAGAATATTCATCGTCACGCAAATAGATATAATATAAATATTTCAGAAGCTCGCTAAGTTTGGAGAGTCTTGTATGTACCAGCACTAAATACACAATAAATAAAAAAGTCCATAAGACTTTTGTGCCAAAACCATAACAACTCTACTTAAAATCAATCAATCGATTCTGATTGATCTGGGAGATCCTGACTTAGGGTCAGTTTTCTTTTATTGAAATATGAGTATCACAAGCACACTTGACAAATAGTTGTTATTTGAAACAAAACTGACTAACCTTCTTGTGGGCTTTTTAAAAGAGAGATAGTACAGTTTATAGGAGAAATTGCCCACAAATTATGTACAGCTTACAAAACTTTATTTTTGTATGAGTAATGTTGCCTGCTTAAACTTTGCTCTAATTACATACATCTGGTGTTCGCCAATTTAAGGTAAATGCTGAATTATGGTGAGATATAGCGACTCTTAAAGCAGACATAGAAACCTAGCTTGAACTTTACGCTTGACTATGTTCCATGTTTTGTCCCTTTTTCTACCATCTGAAAACCTTGATATTCCATCCCTTTTAGAGAAATCAGCCAGCCTAAAAATGTACTTAAAGCTTGGGTTGAAATCTCACACACCACTGACTCTCTCATATAAATATATATCCATCCCACTTATTTCCCAGTGCATAACATTTTGAAATTGGTAAGATACACAACACGTGTTTAAACTCAGTTGAAGGCTTTGCCAAAGTCTACAAAAGCTAAGAATGAAATCTATAAATGTTCTAGTACTGAGTGTGTTTGTGATAGGAATATTAGTACATGGCAGAAATGCTGAAGAATTAAAGGTTTGTCTTTAATTACATAATTTATATAACACATTTAGTAAGATTTCAAATCACAATTATAATATCTTGTTCAGTACAAATTATTCTCCAAACCAAACATCAGATTGATTATATTTTCACACGAGTTGCTGTATAACTCGGATATAAGACCCTGTGCACTGGCCAAAACAAGGGCTTTGTGGATGCTGAGGCTTTTCCTTGTAGCATATATAACAGAATAATTCAAACTAAACTTACCATAATTTTTTTATATTTTGTACAATTTGTAGCAGTTTTAACCACTTTCTCCAGTGTAAAGTTTAGTCACATTTAATTTAGTTGTACCAGATTGATTGGGTGTATTCATGTTTTTCACTAACCATACTTTAGGTTCATTTTTGTACTAAAAGTCTTATCAACCACATCTGTCTCTGTTTTCAAGTGGATTACACATTCACATATTGACACAGAAGATGTGGGTTCAAACCCAGATACAGGCAGATACATAGTGGCTCGGATGACCACTTAAAATGGCGGTCTTCTGTCACTGGGTCCTATCCCAAGTATCAGGTTAACCTCAAGGATGTTGATAAATGGTCATCCTTGAGCCTCTGTCTTTTAGTTAGGGGAATGTCAGAAACTCGATAGGTGGGCTAAACATGTACAGTCAGATGGGCCAAATGGTGCTTTGAGTGCTGTAGTACAGGGGGGATATTGCGCTGGATATATATACACAATACAATACAATCAAACATGTCCATAAAGTATTAGTATTCATAAAGCACTCATACATGTGAATATTTTTCCCTGTTTCAGGATTCAGACTGGGATCTTCTGGAGAAATGGCTGTTCCTAAGGTGAGTATGTTGGCACATTTATACATATCTTATAAAATCTATTCTGATAATTGTTGGACTTAATGTCTGTACAAGCATGTTCTACCTGGCCTGGAACACAAATTTCAGAACTTGTATAACCAAATAACAAGTATGGGTTTGGAATGATTCGTTATATATTCCGGTCCCAATATGGTCATGGCTACTGAACAAGAGGTATCATTACAACTGACTCTGACATATCTATCCACATTATCAACAACTTTTTTTTTCAAATTTTTGTCCCTAAATCTCATTTTGTCAATTATGTCAGAAGAACCAACAGAAGATATTAGTGTATGTACGCATGTGTGCGGCTCCGACATCCAACATAGCCAATTTGCGATTTATTAGTTCAATTAATAGATTCATAATAACAATTTATCAATTAAGAAAATTCTATACAAGAGGGACTTAGTTCATTAACATTTGTGTGTACAAACTGCATTGATAGTTTTCCTATTCAATTGATTCACCGATCTTGTTTCCACTCAATGAAACACTTGATGAGTTAACTGCCTCTCCATATCTTCCCTCTACAGGTACAGTAAAACAGAGTTGCAGTCAGTAAGCACAGGCCTAGAAGGGAACAACCAGACAGCTACTGTCTTGTTATAATCCTTCCCTTCAAAATCAAATTCACACTCAATTTAAGAACAAGTATTCTATCAAAACATAAGGATTAAAACACATTTGGTAAATGCAACATAGCTGATGTACAATTTAGTATTTCATCCAGTATTTTTTCATTCCGGGTCAGCAAAGGAGGATAAATATAGCCATCACAAATAGGGCACCAGATGTTGATAGTCACATACATGTGTCTATGCACTAAGTATGGACTTTGCATCAGAAATATCAATTTCATGTGAGTTTTGAATAAATGTTTCACTTTTACAGGAACCAGCCAGTGGCAAGGAATGAAGAGACGGAAAATACATTAGGTGAGGTTTTGACTGGAATTTTAATTGGTTTTAATACAATTTTTTTACCATATATTATCGCTTTTTGACTTTCACAATTTGGCATAAGACCTAGTCAACATTTAAACTTGTGAGACCTCTATGGTTGATCTGGTTGTAAAACGGTGGCAATACTGACAAATCATGTGATTTCTGCAGTTAAAAAGATGTACAAACCAATAAGATTACCCATACCACCTGGAGCCGATTACTACACCTTGCAACAATCAGTGATCAGGGAACTGAAACAACGAGTGAAAAGATCAGACAAAGCAGATGTATCTAATCTAATATGAACTTTTATAGCACTTAATCTGCATCTTCGATAGACTCTAAGACACAGTTATACATAAACATATTGAACAGTATGCAGGTAGAGTGATCTAGCCTGGTCACTTCACTGGTCAGTGAGCATATATTTTTAATAAGATACATTTACAATAAAGAACAAGACATAGAGGTTAAATATGACTTGAATCCCGAAGAATGTGCCAAATCCTGCGAAGAGGAAAAAGAATGCTGGGCTTTTGTTAACCCGAAATCTGGCCTGAAAACAAAATGCTCACACTATGCAATGAGCTTCTCTATAATCACCTATTCCAAGAAACCTGCTCAGTATGTTGGTTTTTTTTTGTTTATTTTACTTAATCAATAAATCAATTTCAGTGGTTAGAGTCACAACAGGCTTGAAATTGATTTGCATAATAATTTTTAAAAATCCAAAACACAACATGTGTTTTGTGGGATTACCTCTGATTATATATATTTTTTTGTATAAAATTTGGACTAATTAAAAGTATGTGCCAAATTAAGGAGATAAATGGTGTAATCTTGTTTTATACTTTATTCTCAATTTCTAGCAAATATATTCATGTGGATTAGTATTACTTACGCCAAGATTAACGACAGAGGTTATGTGATTGTTGGATTTTGTTGGCAAGTTTACAAAAAAATACTACATGGATTTACATCAAAATTTTCACAAGTTGGTGGGTTTTTAGTCCAACAAAGAATAAATTTCACTTTGGAAATAATCTACAACTAATTCTATTGCCAGGACTCTTTCATCAAGTCACTCGTAAAAACTGTCTGTTATTCAACTGATTATTTAATATTTCTGTTTATTTTACAAGTGTACCCGGTAAGATTGACTAGATCAACTTTAAAGCTGGCTTTGTGTTGCTCCTCTCCATACTTTGGTCTTCAGTTGGCACAAAACTAAGTACACAATCAATTCAATGTGTATATTCAAGGTAAAAACATGCTAGAAATTTTCCGAACCAATATACTCAGATAATGAGCAATCACTATACTGAGTAAATCGCTAAAAAAGTGTTGAATATTAGCAAGAAACTAGTAAGTTCTGAGCATTTTGGTTGTAATGCTAAACACACCTATTAATCTGATAAAATTTGGAGAAACCTTTAAAATAGAAATTGTTTTAATGTATGAAAGATGTTGTTGTGGAACCAACTTAAAAATGGTATTACCCCTTAATATTTTAGTGGGTACAAGATTTAAGCCTATAGAGTTGACACAGTCAATTTAAATTAAAAACCTTGAAGAGTGTGTTAAGCGGAGTTATGTAATTGTGCCAAATCAGCACAGAACCAATGAACATGTAGCTTTTCAGAATTCGATCAGATTCAAGAAGATTCCCCGGTTTAGCTCCTCAGAAACTTGTATAAGTTGTCGAATAGCACTCAGTTTTCAAAACTGACTCAATGGTATAGAAGTTTCTTCAAACTTTTGACCCTGAATACAATGATACATATTTTCCCCCATACCAGTCTATACATCACTTGGCGGTTCTACTTGAAGGTAAACTTTTTGTAGTTGTACAGTTTTGTTCTTCCATTCATAAATCAGTAAAGTAATTTGGTCACAGTTTTGCTTTTGATGCTTCAAGAGTTTGAATCCCAGCCTGACCTTCCGCGGGAAAGCTGGCTCAGTAGAACCTCGATTAAATGGCCCTCTATAATCCGATTATATACCAAAACTGGTCTGAATGTATACATGATGCACATTCTAGCATGAGCGAAAATACAAGATTTTACATATTCACAGCAACCATTAATTCTCAGTATGATCTTGCGTAGTTGTAGAAATCTGGAAATCTTTTTATAATGTGAACACTCTTTCTGGTTACTTAGAACTTGATGACCTTTCCACCTTAAATACTGTAAAGATTTGTAGGTGTGCAATTTATCTAGTTATATAAAATATACTGATGGAACTTATATTATTTATTTCCGAGATAGTCTGTCCTCCAAAACAGCAACATTATTTTACAAGTTCCTTCAAACTGACTATCCTACATTTTCCAGGCCATGTCTGAGTTTGAAAACCAGACATAGTGTGAATATAAAATAAGGGGAAGTCAGGTTGACAAGTTACAGGTTATTTGTGTAATGGAGAATAATGCTCAAAATCAAAGAAATTATCATTAAGTAATTAAGAACATCTTTAATTACTATTTCCGACAATTAACACCGTGGTCTCATAGTAGCTTAGTCATCAATACTATTAAAGTGATGTAATTAATTGTCTTTACAACTTTCATGCTAGATCCAATACTTATAGTGAGATTCCAGGGAGGATCTCATTAGGAGTTTCAGGTTACAAATTGCTATTCTTGCTTCCGCAACAAGGATTTAGTTTGCAGTGTTTTAAACTTAAGCATCCTGGGTACACATAGTACATCTGTAGTAATACCTTGGTGAATGTGAAAAAGAAACAAAATTATTGTGTTGCATATAAACTGCTGTATTATATTTTATTATATTGAAGTGTTAAATTATTCTCATGGTAGAACACATGTCCATTTAACATTGAAGCAAAAAGGTTCATAGTGCAGTGTTATTTAAGACTGCGAGAAGCAGACCTGAGTAGATACCAAACTTTCTCCAGAATGGCCTTGGAGTGAGAGAACTAAAAATTCTAGCTGTTACCAACAAACCTTTAATATAGGTACCTGCTGTGGCTATTGGTTACCTAGTTATAACAGTGAATTAAGATTGTTTTTAGAAATGTGTAAATGAATAATTTAGTTATTTGAATTTAATTAAAAGATGCACTGAACTAGGGTATATATTAACTGACTAAATCATGACAAAAAATATGTATATATATCATTGGACAAATTTGAATATCGATTCAATATTTCAGAACTTTTAGTTAACCTAAAATGCAGTAATAAACATCTAAAAATAACTACTCCTAATTCGTGAACAGCCCCCTAGTTACAGCCTTAGATACTGGTGGAATTGGGATTAGCACCTGCCCCCCAAATTCCAAGTATTGGGATTATGATGAATTATGGGTAGCCTGATTAATGTTCCATGTACTTATTTAGTCATAGGATGTCTATATTTAGACATCCTGGAAAACTACCTAGGAAATTGCCTAGGTGGAAGGAAGTTGTGCAATCAATGATGTCATAGAAATGTAATGTTAGGAATTCGCAGGATAAGCAGTTTTACAGTATATAAGAAGGCAGTTTTGAGCCTTCAGGGTCAGAGTCAGAAAGTCAGAGAGTCAGAGTGACAGCAGGGCTGGAGAATGTAAGAACTACAAGAAAAGAAGAAATACACTGATTGTAAAATTCACTTATTGTCAGGACTGAAAATTGTTTCTAATAAAAGAACCCAGGATGAAATATTGTTTTAATTGAGAAATTTCCTCCTACCGCTACCTGACATTTGTGTAATAACAATATAACAATTTGAATATCAGTCATCCAATTTTTTACACAGATAGCTACAGAAAAGGCTACTGGGGCTGTGATGGAAAGGACATTATGACTCTTGAGTCTACCAACCCCGAGGATTGTGCTAAAACCTGTCACAAGATAGACGAGTGCTGGGCTTTCACCGTCCCCAAAAAGGACAAACAAGAATGCACCCTGAAAGAGAAGTGCAATCACTATACATTGAACTGGTCACTGATTACCTACTCAGAGAAGTATGTACTACCTTGTACTGCACTCAAAATACAGTAAGATTGTTCTGGCTCCTATCATCATTCATAATCAGTAGTCGGTTGACCTCAATTGATTAACTGATTGATTAATTTATGTCATGTTGAACAGCCAGGGTGATATTGCAAAAGGTTGTTTACGGGTGGAGGAAACCAGTGTATACCAGTTGGTCAAGATTCTGCACTGTAAATCACTGGGCATCTGCAAGTAACTACCAACTTTCTAACATAAGGTACCCGGGCCGAAATTCAATCCAGTGACCTAAAAGATTGAAGGCGAGCACTCTAAACGCTACACCACCCAACCCCCCCACCGGTTCACCTCAATTTTCCTTATTTTATGTCTCTGTTTATCTTTACTGTTTGTGCAAAAGGGTAAATAAATGTGAATGGCAAAAAAATAAATAAATAAAATTATCACCTCAGCCAGTATTCTAGCTATTGACTTTTTGCTTGGATATTTTGGCTTGTGGGAACTAATAACAATAGCATTGGCCAGTTCTATCATAAAACTTAATCAGAATCCTATAGCGCTTAATCTCTTTGGTACATTAAAACGTCATTCTTTCCGAACATTCCTAGATGGTTATCTTATTGGAAAATGCATGTATGTTTAAGACGGTTCCTTTGTGAGACATCACATGATACATCTTTCCCATTTAAGGTGAACAGATTTTCCAAATTTCTGGGACTGATATTTCTGTGTATTCAGGGAACTGCTGCATTGGATTGTTTTGTATTAGTTTTGTATGACCCATTAGTATTCAACATGCACCATGTAAATACAGGAACGTAATAACAGGACTGGTTGAGGTTAGTGCCCGCTGAGTACTTTAATGGTGTTACCTCGTGACACCAATGTTTATTTTTCTTCTCTTTTCAGGAAGACGTCAAAGTAAAGACACGTCAACACGTCAAACAGATGACAGTTCAACATACTTAGAGTGAATATAAATTTGGCAGCAATAAAATGTCATTTTAGCAGTCCATAATCTCTCCAGTTGAAAGTGGGTATACCCTGACATAAAAACAAGATAATGTTAATTATTCACTGTTGATCTATGATAGCATAAATTCTCACATTCAAGTCTTCTACTGCAATATATGTTTATGATTTAAAGGCAATAAAGCAATATTTTCTACAAATACCAATAGTTTTATGTATTTATTGACCATCACATAAATACCAGGAAATACAGACCAGGTGATAAGTAATATGCTTTGTATTCCTTGGTGCGTCTTTCTTTTCACATGATTTGCCAACTTTGTCCAAGTGCCATATATTGCTTTATATTTAACTTACAAATATGTTGTTTCATCAAAAAAGGTGTTTTACAGATTTTCTGTTCATCTTTGTTGCATTAAAGTCCATGTAGAAATGGATTTTAATGAATACGTCTTTATGACTTTTAATTTGTGTAGGACCTGACCAAAGGATGAAATGGTTAAATTGTAGAAAAGATCCATTTCATACTCTGAATAAAAAATCCATTTACAATGGTTTGGGGTTTGTGGTCCTTATTACTCCAAAAATAAGTAAAAAAACAGAATTTGGGTGAAATTACAATATGGGGGATAATTCACTTCCTTGGCGGACAGCTACACTTTAGAAGCGTCCAAAGCGTCATTTGGGGAAATTTATATTTACCATAAACACACATAGATCCGACTGTAATGTAATGAGTATTTATATAGTGCACAATCTCCTTCATATAACAGACTCTAAGAAGACTGAGCACAAAGAAATAATGAAAAATATCAAAATGCAGAAACATAGCAGGCTGACTCCACAGACCCCAGACACAGATCAGTGTACAGAATGATGTAATATACAATTTCTCACTTTCCTGCCACTTCGAAGGTCATAGTTTGGAATTTTAGTCATAACACTGAGTGACAAAAGTTTGATGTGTTTTAAACACCCAGGGAATTGTAGTGAAGATTCTATACATTCCTCTTTTATGTGATTGTATAGTATTCTGTTTTATATTTATACTCGGTTCAATATTTTCAGTACAGGACTCAATGCTTTATGTAACCCATCCGACTGCACACATACAGTCCAAACTCTAAAATTACTGACTTTCCCCTAACTGAAAGACAGAGACACTGGATGACCATTTATCAACATCCTTGAGGTTCTTTAGCCTGCCACTGGACATGTGACACATGACAGAAGACCTTCATTTTACGTGTTCATCCGAGCCACCATGTATCTACCTGTACCTGAGTTTGAACTCATGTCTTCTGTGTTCCTAGGTCAGTGTCCTACCCCCCCCCCCCCCCCCCCCCCCCCCAGGCCACAGTGGCAGAACTGCACAAAATAAATTTGATCAAATGTACTGAAATATGAGTTCTGTTTTGCACTCAATTGGATCCCCATTTGCCCAATGGTTAGCAAATCTGGCAATGAATTACAGGTAGACTGGCTTATATAACTCTTTACTTGGTGATTTTGGAGACAAGCAATGAGTGCATTTTACAACAGTCTGGATGTTAAACTCAAAGTAGAGAGAATTATTCTTAGATCATCACATTGCTCTAAAGGCGGTCCTGGAACTCGGTTCAAATCATAGGTTATTACCTTAGTGTGGGTTCAATTCCCACAACTGACAATGCTGAGGTCCTTGGTCAACATGACTCTGTTGTACAGGGCATCAAACACCAACTTTGATGTATAAACTGAGTGAAAATGATGAATTCATTTTCATAATTGGACAAGAAATAAAGACATTGTGGGCATTTTTGAAGAAAGTTATGTTTATGCTGATGACATTATCTATGTGGTATCTTTATACAAAGGCACGTTCTATCATTTACAAGTTTGTCTTTGGATTAGATCTTATTGTTGTGGCTTGCCGTTGGTCGGCCGTTCACACTGCCTCAAACAACTGTGTGTACTAGTTCCCTTTGTCCTTCCAACTTTTTATCCCAATATAAGTGATAAGGTACCAGGTGTGATCTAAACACTAAATATATAAATAAAGATCTTATTGTCTGGTTTATGCCTGGTTACCATGACGCTCTTCTGTGCAAAATGGGTATGATATCGCAACAATTTTGGATAATTAGTGTCAGGTAGAATACATTAGTACATTATGTTTATTCATTATGCGCTCGTATGTGAAGTTGAAGTTGGTGATTTATATTTTACAGCTAAGGTTCATATTAAGGTTTTCCCTCAGTAAATTTCAAAAGCTGTCTTGAATTCAAACCCAGAACCTCAAAGATGAGACCCATGTAATAGAAAAACAAAGTTGTCACCAATCGGTTGGTGAAGCACTTACTTCCATACAAGATCAGTAACTATTTCAGTTTCCACAAGACACTGAAAAATTTATTCATCAATAGGCAGTTTCATGAAATGTTAAAAAGTCTAATACAAAAAATAAATAAGTGCACTTGAAATGAGATTAACAGAAAAAATTTTATCTGCAACAGAAATATTCTGAGATTTCAACCATCAATTGAAATCTTATGATGTTTATGCTTTTGGATGGTAAAGCTATCATTTTGTGCCTATTGCTTAAACTCCTATTCTATGGTCATGGGTTTGCTTTTTAACTGCCTATATAGTCCCATATCTTTTCTCATTGGTCTAATGACCTAAGGTTAGAAGCATAGCGATGGCAATCAAAAACCCACCTGTTCAAAGCTCTTTATGAAAGCATTTCTCTTCACTCACAACCAATCGATTCAATATTCAGGGCAATACAAATAATCTTTATAGTTTTATGACTTATCCGACAGTCATATGTGATTTGATGCCAAACTTGCTAATTATTATAGGCCACCATGGCACTGCAGCTTATTCATTAACTACTATGATCTATCTCATCCACTCTTCTGACAAAATCATTTGCACCAATCCTTTATTTGGATTTTAAAGTCGCTATCAACACTGTATAGGTCACATTATAGTGGGTAGTTTTATGGGTAGGAGATACCAGTATATACATTTGGTCAAGGTTATGTACTGTAAACTGATCTCCTCACCTCCCACCTCTGAGGCCGGGGTTCGATCCCCATCAACACCTTACGTGGGAAAGCTGGTAGTTGCTTGCCGTTGGTCGGCAGTTTACAGTACAGAACCCTAGCGAACTCTATGTACTGGTTTCCTCTGCCCTTCCAACTACCCATTGTGATATGACCTGTACAGTGTTGAAAGCGACATAAAACCCCAAATAAATAAATAAATAAAGTAAACTGATCTCCATCAGTAAGCAAATACAAACTTTTCTTCGTAGGGTCTTGGATTTGAACAGCAAACTACAGAGATGGGAGAGTGTGTTACTACTGTGTCGTGACCCCCAACTGCAGCAATCATTTCCCAGTTGATCTAAATGATAAACCCCAATATGCAGTAATTAAGTTTTATCTTTAGGAGTGGTAGTTGTTGACAGAGGGACATAAAACGTATTGCTACACTGGGGAATCACATGGTATAAGTACTGTTTTTTAAATTCTTTACCATTATACGCAATATCCTCATAACATTTACATCTGCCTCAGTACTACTGTTAATAGAGCAAATAACATTATCCTCCTTGCACTCCCCTTTCTATAAAATTATTTGATAATCACACATCAAAAGTGCTTATTTTACCGCTTGATCCCCTTTTATCGTTCACATTCTCTATTATTGGGGACCATCACTTTCGCAGTATACACCCAATAACCATACAATTTCCCAAATTTTATATTCAGTTTCAAATTTAACCTCCCACCCCCAAAGCTCTCAAAAATGATTTTCCTCCAAATATCACTGGCTATCCAACCAGTCATTGCTGCATACCAGTACCACATTAACTCAAGCATTCAATGTCCTGATGTTTTCAGTTTTTGACCCTTTACCCCCCCCCCCCCACCACCACCACCTTCTGTTTACATTTCAGCATCAAAATCCTCAAAATAAATTCTACCAGCTCTGTCACCTTCCCGCCGTTTCATCTTACTCCTGCTTGCTGGTGATATCAACCCAAACCCAGGATCATCCAAGTGTCTGAATGTCACCTTTGCAAATATCAGATCAGTACACAACAAATACCCTGCCATCGTAAAATTTATTTCTGACAATGACACGGATCTCTTCGCCATGTCGGAGACACCACTAGTGCCAATTTGTCTGGTATCACCCCACCAGGTTATAATCTTTATCAACAGCCAAGAGAGGAGGACTAGGTTTTTTGTCAAAGATGGATTGTATCCTTCCGTTGTTCCTGTAAAGACCTGCAGCACCTTTAAAAATTTCCTCATCAAGATATCCCTACACAAAGAATCTTCTTTCTTTCTGAATATATACAACCATCCTCCAGTACTTCAACCTTCTTTGAATAGTTTCAGTCAATTTTGGAGGATATTCATCACACCACTGAAATCTGGTGATAATCAACGACTTCAATTTTTACCTTGAAAGAACATGTTCAAATTCAAAAATCTTTCACTAATTGATTGATTTATTCTATTTAATTCAGAAAGTTAACTTCCTGGCTCATATTGACATACTCTTGACCTGGTTTTAACCAAATCCAACAATGACAATATTTCTAATGTCTATACCACTGATGCTTTTTCTGACTATTTTCAATTGGTTTCATGTGGGAAAGCTGGTAGTTGCTTGCCGTTGGTCAGCAGTTTAACAGTAAAGAACCCTAATGAACTGTATGTACTGGTTTCCTCTGCCCTTCCAACTACCTGTCGTGATATGACCTGTACAGTGTTGAAAGCGACGTAAAACCCCAAATAAATAAATAAATAAATTTCACCCTAAATCGCTCAATCCCTAGATCACAAACTAATGCTACTGTTACCTTTTGTAAATACCATAAAATTGATAAAGAGAACATCAAAACAGATCTCCTTGCTTCTGAACTTATTAATAATCTGTCCAAGCAAACCGATACTCTCTATAAACAATATCACACTACGTACATACCTTGTCCAACCTTATTAACAAACATGCACCATCTCATACTGAACACACCAAGGTGAAGTACATCCTAGGATGGGCTAACAAAAATGTAATTGTGTCAAAAGAGACCAAGGGTTTGTTCGAATGCATTTGGTGCAGGAATAAATCTACCTTCAATGCTTCCCAATACATGCAGAAAGTCCATATAAATGACACATAAAATTTCATGCTCATCAATAAATTAACACTGAACCCTGACTAAACCGAGTTTATCCTTGTAGGCTCAAAAAACAACCATAAACAACTCCTTCCTCACTTTCCAATCAATATTCTTGGTAATCAGGTATCACCAGCACAAAGTGTAAAGAACCTCAAAGTTCGATTCCAATTTCACATTCTCAGACCATGTGTCACAGGCCATAAAGTCCAAGAGAGTTTAGGCATGAGACCTATACAGAATTCGTCCCCTTCTAGACTGTTAAACATCAGTTCTCGTAACAAATCCTTTAGTGAGCAGGAGATTGGACCACTGTAATTCCTTGTTCTTATCACTCACTGATTTTGAGTTAAGGAGATTGCAGTTAGTCCAAAACTCACTCTGCAGGGTTTTCACCCATTCCTCTAAATTCTCTCACATTACCCCTCAACTGAAAAAAAACTCCATCGTCTCCCAGTCAGGTACAGGGTGTAATTTAAAATAGACCTCATTACATACAAAATTTTCAACCAAGATCAACCAGGTTAACCAAGAGAATTAAATCACCCCTACACGTCTTCCAGAAATACAAGGTACAAGGAGAAGCTCCCCCAATCTCAAGTTCCTTTCGACCACAAAGTTCATAAATCAAACACTTAATTCTTTCAGTCACTACACCCCAGTTCTGTGGAACTCTTTCCCCTTCCAAATAAGAAACAGCCCCTCTATCGCATCCTTTAGGAAACACCTCAAAACCCACCTCTTTAATCCAAGTAATCACTTAGTCTTCTTCCCTCTTGGTCACACCCACAACTCCAGATTACTGACCTTGAACACTCCTCTACTCTAGGTTGGGAAGATATTGCGCCTGCAAAGCAGTAGATCAGATTTGAGGTCTATGGGTTTGGTATGTATTAGAGTTTTTACAGTATCACCAATCCTATCCAGGGTAGTACACTATCCTATTTATGAATTGCCAATTAAAGCATTTGACAGGCATGTGTGTGGAGCTTGAAGAAGCCAGCAAGGGTAGCATGGGTGGTCTGTAGTGTACAAGGGGTGTCTGTAGTGTACAAGCTCATTAATTAGATAATATTTAATTAGAATCCATTTTATTGGGGGGTGTAGGACTTAGTGCACCAAAAAATGGGGCCAATTATGTACTGGGCAATTGATTAACTCAAAGGAGTAAATATGTATAGTATTGTATGCCTTTTGATTTTGAGAAGCCTTGTTCTAGGCTCTGAGATATATTAATTCCAAAAGAAGTAAATGTTTAACCATTTTTAAATTTTGGCTGAGCTAGGAGGCTCCAGGACAAACCCAAAGGCAAGGCGAGATGCATTGGTACATTTAATTGATAATGTGATACACCAGTATATGGGGACAGTATTTTATAATATCACTTCTGCAAATGTTAGTTTGGGAACACATTATTTCTAACATTTTAATCAGAATTCCTTTCAAACAGCATTAATGCTTGACTCTTAAATTTCGAGGTTAATACATGCTGGTGGGTAAAATTGATCAAGGGGCAGAAATAACAATTAATTGGTGTTTCTTTTTATCCATAATATGTTGCACTATTTTTGTATCAAGTAAAGTATACACCCAAGATACTTATCAATTTCTGCCAAATATGCTCTCTGCTCAATTTAATGCACCATAGAAAAGCCCTGCAGGGAAAACCAATACGGAGAAAATCCATGCAATTGTTTACACTTGTGGAGGGAAGCCATTTTTATGTGGGTGTTCCACCACACAACTAAGGCTCCCGATTAAGGGTTTTTGAGGGTCGGTTTCGAAAATTTGCTTAGTCCCAGGCTTCCTGTAAGGGTCGGTTGTGGTCGGTTGGGGCCGTGAGAAATATCAAACATGTTTGATATTTCTCCCGACCCCAACCGATTATTTTTTCCCGCCATAAACAAAATGTCCAGTCCCAGGCTTCCTCAGGCCTCCTCAGACCAAATTTACACAGTCCTATGCTGTCCCAGGCCGCCTGCGACCCTTAGTCGCCGACCCTTAGTCCCAGACCCTCTATTCTTAGTCCCAGGCTTCCTGCGACCCTTAGTCCCATTGCAAAACAAAAATCGGCTATCTCGGTCTGTGGACGCCTGGGGACGCCTCAGGACACCTTGTGGGGTCGGGACTTAATCCTGGGTTAGTCGGGGCTTAGTCCCAGGAGGCCTGAGGCGTCCTGGGACCCAGTCGGTTTGTGTACGACAGGATCGTGGTTCAAACCGACCAGACAAATGGCTTAGTCTGTTCTTAGTCCCAGACCAGTTAGGGACTGTCTGGGGCCGCCTGAGGCTTCCTGAGGACGATCTGTACTTAATCCCAGACCTTCATATCGATTCTGTTTTGCAGTCCATTGGTCAATTTTTTTCCATTTTTTTCCAAGACTGTCCACGATTAAGGGTCCCAGACCCAATCGGGGCTTAATCCTTTGGTGGAACAGGGACATTAGATTGTATAAAATACAAAAAATGAACTTTATCAAAATAATGTATCATTGTTATTATTTCAAAATTATTATTGTTTTGAGTATTTACTATTTAACTTATTCATGTAACATTCTACATACACATGTATAAAAACTAATCAATTTTTAATATTCACAATATAGGGTTTTTCTCCTGTAGGTTTTTCTTTGTAGGGTTTTCCCATATTTCAATCAATAACATAGGAATGACATTTCACGTTCAAACTGTAGTAATTAATTAGCCATATTAGATTATTAAAAAATTTTCTCCTTTTCTTTGTAGGGGTTTATCCCAGATTCCCATCAATAACTTATTGCTGACATATTACACTAATAGACATTACCCAATAAGTGGTGTTTTACCCCACTCCTATATAATTTGCATATCCCCCACTCCGTTAAAACTAATGTAAACATGGTGTTTCTGCCCGTGTTTCTGCGAAAACCCACTTCATTAGTATGTAAATGAATAATGTGTCACAAATGGGAAAGCTTATTTTTAAAATTAGAAAGGAATGTGAGAAAATCAGACTGGTTTTACTCTATGTTCACTGATGAAATGACCTACAACTTAAAGTGAAAAGATACAGTAAAAACTTTTTATATATTTTAGTATAAATGTTAATAATGTATGTTATTTGTAATAATTCATTGATAATTTTGATAACTATTTTTAAAGTCTAGTGGAGAAAGGTTACCAAAATTCTGTGTATGACACTTAATATTCATTCCTCAATTCATAACTAGAATCTGTTTATGAACAATTGTGACATATTGCCAAAATAAATATCAATTTGGATGAAACAGTTTTGTCATGTTATTAGCCCTGAGGCAAATTCCACCTCTTAAAGTTGAAAGTTGATACAAAAAACCTTCATTTTAAAGCATTAGTTTTGTAGTAGTTGTTATTGTTGTAGCCTTGCACTAAAAATATTGTATGTGGAAATAAAAATATTCAAAGTTTTTGTCATAGTCTTGCATAAACAGTTTAGTGGTGGTGGACCAAATCACACCTGTGTACCTGTTCACGCCCACCCTCAGTTTTCTTAAAGATTTATCCTTTTTGAAAGAAAATAGGTTTACAAGATCATAGATAATTATACAATTGGTCGTATGCGGTGATAATTTATCATGTGGCAGTAATTGTTTTAAATTAATTTGGGTGTGGGCGTGAATAGGTACACAGGCGTGAATTGGTCCACTACCACTGTTTAATAAAGATTTGGGTGCTTGCTACCTTTTCATTCATCTTTTGTTTTTTACAACACCAACCCATGTGTGAAGTTGAACATTAATCACTACCAATAACGTAAACGTGTAATACATGTCTCCTGAAAACAAATCCTCCTTTACCTTTTATGGCAATTTTACATAGCAGAAACAGTCAGCAATTAAAACATTAAGATCATGTGGATAATTTAATTGTTTCAGTAGAAAACTGATGCTTAAGAGCAATGTGAAACAAGAGTACTTGGAGAGAGCATACTTCAGCCAGGGCACATCATAATAAGTAAACAGAAATTCTGGATTACTTTTCTGTGTCCAGATGGCTCTAGAATCGAGGTGACTCCCAAAGTTTATTAATATCTAAGTTGGACCAAGACCCGTCTTTTGATTTTTTCAGGATAATCCAACCAGTAGTATTTACATATTCCTGCTAACAAACAAACAAATAAACTACTCGGCAGAGTTGCAAACTTTGAAATTTCCCTGCATATTTGTAAATGTAGTAGCTAAGAAGCTAAAATGGTCATAGCTATGAGAAAATGCTAACAATTGTGTTGATTTTCGGTCATTCTCTATTCTCACCAGTGACAATGTTATAGCGAAAAAATGAGAATCCTAGCTCCAAATTGTGATGGAGAATGTAATAAAAAAGAAACATACAAATGTACAAACTGACTGACCAAAATACTTCAAAAGATTCCAAAGTAACAAACAGACAGATTGTTATGAAATAATACCTCTCTGGCAGAGGTAATAACCTCTAACTGAAATATATTGATGAACATGAAACAAATGAATTTGAAATTTTCTCTCACAATTGACAATGCTCAGGGCCTGTCACAAATTGACTCTGCTAAATGTGAAAAATTTCAGATCTTTTACTTTTGCTATTTGCTACGTATTGTTGGGTTTTGGTTCAATGTAAAACAAGGTGTTTATGACATAAAATACGGTATATTAATTGTCCCACAAGTTTGATGTACACATACATGGATGAATTAGATTGGAGAAATCTATTTTTCCAGAAATGGAACATAGGCTTGCAAAATATTGTGTTTTGAATCAAATGAAAATATATGTTTCTATTACATGAAATATTAGAAATACCAATGCTTAAAATAAACTTGGACATATTTCTAGCACAAGAGTTTTGGGAAGAAAATTTGGAAGCTATTTCTACTCTTCTTTATATAATTAAAATCTGACCATAAATAAGAAAATAAAATTATTGAATGCTAAGTTTTATTTTAAAAGTACATAATTATCGCTGGTGTACACAACATTTTATCTAATCCAAACACACAACTACATTCCTTAAACTAAATGGAAAATGTATCTACAATAAAATTACTGGAATGGTAAAATCATACTGGAACTTTAATGATCCCTTCCCTAAGAATGTTTTATGTTGGCTTTGTTTTATTATTATATGTGTATTATGGAAAAAGAGATATGTTATTTTAGTTTTCACTTTGTGGTTATCTTTCTTCCGTGTTTTTTTTATCTAATGACTACAATTTCCAAAGATTCCCTTTAGAAATATGGAGCACTTTATATCTATCCTAAAAAAAAGAAATACACCAAAAAAATTGGAGAGAAATCAGCCATGTCCCCCCCAAAAAATACATCCCAATCTAAGCCCCCCTCACATGACCAAGTAATTTCTAAATTGGCATGCAGTGTCTATTGGACAGTGAGGCCTTTGCAACCTCTGATGAAAATTACCTCTACCAAATATGTAAATTTTTGGTGTTTCTCCCGGCCTTTTGAATGAACACCAAAACCAGGGTAAAACAGTGCTAGTAGCTTATTGAATAATGTCTAAAAAAATTTGATTGCTTCACTTTCAAACTCCAGTAGCTAATTAGCCATCTTAGGTATGTGTAACTACCTGTCTCACTTCCCACTGGGGTACACTGTAAAAACTCTATTATGAAAAGGTCAAAGCTAAAGCTAAGGTCAGATTAAGAGCAGTACTTAGTAAATCAGTTTCACTCAGCTGAACGCAAACTCACTTGATCAGAGCCAATTGATTAAATGTCAAACTGTGAACAGGTGAATTTAACAAGTGTGGCCTCTTTTGTATATGGGTCAATTCTAAGGGTTAAGTTACATCCAACAACTAGTTATATTGGAACAAGATATGAGGATTTTCCGGTGTATGGTCATTAACTGGATTCGAACCCACAACACTGATCTCTGCAAAACTTGAAAACCTTTATCTGCCACTGTGGCCTAGTGAGTAACACACTTGGAACACAGAAGATGTGTATTCAAACCCATGTACAGTCAGATACATGGTGGCTCAGATGGCCACTAAAAATGGTGGATCTCTGCTATTGGGTCCTATACCGAGTGGCAGGCTAAAAACCTCAAGGATGTTGATAAATGGTCATCATGGAACCTCTGTCCTTCACTCAGATGAATGTCATTAACTCGGGGTCTACATGTGCGGTGATGTAGTACTTTGAGTTCTATAGTACATGGAGATATCGAGTATAAATACAAATGCAAACCCTTTAGGTCACTGCTTGGTATAAATAGGGCCTATCATATTAACATTTGGCCTACACTTTCAACTACAAATTTGGAAAAATAAAACTGCAAGGATATATTTTAATAATTTTTATTTTGACATTTTTTTATGATTTTTGTTGTTTTTTGTTTTTTTTGGCTTTTTTTTTTTTGGTTTGTTTTTTTTTGTAAAAATTTTCTTTATAAGAAAACAATAACAATGTGAACAAGTTGTGTGAAAAATATGTCTGTGGAGGTATATATATTTTATAAATATGCACTAGTCTCTTGTGATTCAGAATATTAATTGAGAAAAGGTATTTGGATACTTTCCTTTTAATTGCGTTTACACTAGCCACCAAAGTGTAGTTTGTTAAAATACATGCTTAGGAACACTTCCTGTGGACAATGGATGGTCCAGATTCACCATACTCCTGCTTGCTGGCCCACATCTGTTGGAATGTGGAGAGGGAAGCCAGGATGGAGCCGCCAATCCATGCTGATTGTTTCCTGTTTGGTGGAGCAATGATCTTGATCTTCATGGTTAGGGGAGCCAGGGCAGTGATCTCCTTCTGCATACGGTCAGCAATACCTGGGTACATGGTGGTGCCTCCTGACAGCACTGTGTTGGCATACAAGTCTTTACGGATGTCTACATCACACTTTTTGATGCTGTTGTAGGTGGTCTCATGGATACCTGCAGATTCCATACCCAAGAAGGATGGCTGGAACATTGATTCTGGGCACCTGAACCTCTCATTGCCAATAGTGATCACCTGACCATCAGGCAACTCATAGGATTTCTCTAGGGAGGAAGAAGATGCAGCTGTCTGCATCTCCTGTTCAAAGTCCAAGGCAACATAGCAGAGCTTCTCCTTGACATCACACACGATTTCTCTCTCAGCTGTGGTGGTGAAGGAGTAGCCTCTCTCTGTCAGGATCTTCATCAGGTAGTCTGTGAGATCTCTGCCAGCCAGATCCAGACGCAGGATGGCATGGGGCAGGGCATACCCTTCGTAGGTGGGCACAGTATGAGTGACAGCATCTTCAGAGTCCAGCACAATACCAGTGGTACTGCCAGAGGCATACAGGGACAGCACAGCCTGAATGGCAACGTACATAGCAGGACAGTTGAACGTCTCAAACATGATCTAAAAATAGAAACAAGGCATAACTGGGAAAATACATGTGGCACTTTGAATGCTAAATTTCAAGTATGTCTTACCAAGTAAATAGAAAAACATTTATAGTCAACAAATACTCTCATTATTAGGACAATACCACAGTAAAACATGCAATTATAGTTATAACTCATGGAAAGTGAAGATGTGATAAAGCTGCTAATTAAGAATTATTGAAAGAGGTACACGAGGGATTTTACTGAAATTTCGCGAAAGATTAGCTTTATGGTAGAGTGGAGCACCTGATGCCACATATTCAATCTTTGTTTCCACCCACCTTATAACCACCAATTCTCTTTCAATATAACCCCTTACATCCACAGATACACTTCCTCAATCTTCTAGTATTTACCTGTGTCATTTTTTCCCTGTTGGCTTTGGGGTTGAGGGGAGCCTCAGTCAGCAGTACAGGATGCTCTTCTGGAGCAACTCTCAGTTCATTGTAGAAGGTGTGATGCCATATCTTCTCCATGTCATCCCAGTTGGTAACAATACCATGCTCATTGGGGTACTTGAGGGTGAGGATATCTCTCTTGCTCTGAGCCTCATCTCCCACATCTTTTTGCCATCTTTTTGTCCCATACCCACCACCATCACACCCTTTATAAAAACCACAAAATATATTTGCACATATTTTCTCGAGTAATGAATTATAATGTTCAATATATTTAGGTGTTTAACATCTTGAATGTTTATACATATCTTTATAATGTTTCAAAATCCTACATTATTCTGAAAAATACAGATTTTAAATTTGTATCAGTTGCTTCTAATTTAAATATAATCTCATGCAATTTTGGAACAACGAAGAAAATCTCACTTTAATCAAATTTATGATTATTAAAATAGACTGAGCAGTTTCCACTCCAAAGATACCAACACACACAAAGTTGTGCTTAGAATCTATAGCATTGTCTAAAAGTGCAATAACTCTTACTGGTCATAAAATATTTCTATAAACAAATTGATCAGTGTCCAAACTTTAAAAGAGTTTTAGGTTGTGTCTTCAGTTTGTCAAGATTTTGAATTGTAAACCATTATGTATTGTGAATGGACTAATCACTACCAGGATTCTAGTGAATTGGTAAGAAATTGTCCAAGATTCAAACCTGTGACCAGTAACCAGTGATGGTAGGAGGATTATGGGTTACCACCACATCAGTATTTACTTGAACGTTTGGACTTCGTGTTAAACCCATGACCTCAAGATATGGGACTGAAGCATATTCCCCACTACCTAAGCATTTAAAAATAGGCTTTTGGATTTTGGGATTCCAACCTTTTACTACATCTGGTGAAGGGCAGTGAAGTATCCACTACTCCAGTACTTCCACTAGAGATGGGATTCAAACACATCACCTCATCACCAAGCCCTTATACCACACAAACTGCTGGTATATTTATAGAGAAATCTACCTGATGTCTGGGTCTGCCAACAATGGATGGGAACACAGCTCTTGGGGCATCATCTCCAGCAAATCCAGCTTTGCACTTTCTGGCGCCATTATCAATGACCACAACTGCTACATCTTCATCACACATGTTGAAAGTTTTGAGGGATTGGTTAGGGAAGCATGAAAAGTGCTAATAAATAAGCAATACAGTAATATTACAAGAAACCAGTTATTTGACATAAACATATAAAATAGTGCTGATTAAACCTTCCTTGAAAAGGGGAGGGGAGCTTTTCATGGCCGCTGACACAATTTTTGTGTGAAACTGGTGCCCTAACACTATATCGATCAACATACAGCTTGAAATGACCGAATTGTGGATCAGTGAACAAGAATTGGTACAGAGTTAACTGTATGTTTTAGTCCATTTGAATGGACAAAAAATCTATTGAATGAGGCCTCATTTTATTTATCTTTAGAACAGAATAAATCAAGATTATCTGAAAACTGACCCTACTAAATTTCATCATGATGCGGTGCTGATAATAATATATTGTTAAATATATTAAAAGCTTCTATTTTTGACAATGAAAAACATTTATCATCATTAACACTCCAGTAGTTGTAACTGTATCTGTATTCCTAATTATGGGACTTTATTTTGATTATGAAAAATATTAACCATCATCAGTATTCTAGTGGTTGCACCTGTGTCTGTATTCCTAATTATGGGAATTCATTTTTGTTTGCTTAAGTATAAATAGTTGCAAAATGCAAACATTTAATGCATTTCTAGATATTTGAAATTGTAAACTTCAGTAAATCTTTTTAGCAAAGGTTCCTTACTACAAAAAAAAAATTACTGTCTCAACTAAATTCTTAAAACTATCAAGATCTTAGCAAACAATTCAATCTCAAATATTTACTCTACAAAAGTGGCATTTACTTATGTATAGTAATTATCATTACAAAGTAGATACTATTTACAAATCACTCAGCAAGAGATATATTTAGTACAGACTTCTATTTACTACAGACTTGTATTAAATATTAAAGTCAAAGATTATCATATTGTACAACACAATATAAATTTCACGAGTATCAATATACATTCAACGCCAACCTGCTGTGAAAATCCTGCTAGAAATGAGATTTGACTGGCTCCTATGTGGGTTTTACAGACAGCCAATATTTCAGGACGGACTCACAGATACCCAACAAGTTAAAGTAGCTGCTAAGTTCACAAAATTCAAACAAACATCTGTAAATAAACATACACAAATCTATTTCAATCTCAAAACAATACAGATATTACATATGTTCATATTTAAACAACAAAAATTACAGTTTAATTACATGTAATATGTGTATTAATGAAGAAAAAAACAAACTAAGAATGAGTTTAAGGTGACCTTAGCATTTGAGCTTACTTAAAGCCATATCAGGTGCTGACAGACTGTAAAGATTTTTACCAAATAAGGAAATGATCCCTATACAGTTTACATATTTATCAGCCGCCATTTTCTGTAACACACGTACTGGCAAAAGAAACTCTTATGGATTATACCAAAGCTTGGGAATGGAGTTTTTCATGTTGATAGAATACTTTGTTACCCTTTTACTGTTTGGGGCTGAACAAACTGAAATATACGATATAATCATTTTACATGTGATGTAAATGGAAAAATCACAAAACAGTAGGTATTAACCCCCTCACAAGGTACCTACTGTTAATATGAAAAACATTCTATAATTAGAACTTTTTACAAACAGATTAAATCAAGGTACATACCGTTCACTGCTTTACCCATTTATATACATAAAAGCACAAAACGGTAAAGGACCCACTTCCATTTTACTGTTTTACTGTTTTGAAACAGTTAAAGGGTTAGATATTTAATTCTATTTTCTGGCAAGTCAATGAGAAATGTGTAATGCACCCTTTAACAGTTTATGTGCTGTAATAAAGCATCATTAAATATCAGGCCTTTTACTGTTTTATATAATACCTATTAACTCTTTCACTATTTTTGCCGGATTTTGTCTTTTTTTCGGGTGGGGGGCAGCCACGTGCTGGTGAGAAGTGACAGAGGGGGCAGCCACATGCTGGTGATAACTACTGACTGTTGTGGTTATACCTCAAAGGCCTATGACGTCACTCATGCTAGTGATGTCACAACACAGTGGTTTATATGTTCTATCAAGATCTTAAAATAATTCCTTTCAGCAATTATATATGAATTATCGGTGTACCATTAATATACATTATTTTATACAAAAGATGGCTGTTCCTCAATTCTGTATAGTAACTATGACATACAAACTTATGATAAAGTACTCATAAACGGGAAGCTGGACAAATAAGGACTCAGCAAACTTGCCCCAAGTTAAATCAAACAATAATATGTAATGCAATAAGAATAATTTTATAATGCTTAATCTCCATCAAATGAGATACAATAGGGCCAACATTTATTTATGAATGGTGCAAATAGTATCAAGTATGCTTCCTTAATTCTAACTTAATTTCTATTAATTAGCAAAGTGTGATTAATGCGTATCAAAGATATTTATATGCTATAATCAAGTCCTTAAATCTGTGTCCTTTAGACATTTGTTTAGACTTTTTGTCTATGTTAGTTTATCCAGCCTTTAAGTAAGGTGGGGGTTCACATCAGAGTAAGGTGGGGGTTCACATCAGACATACCATAACTAAGGGGGTCGGGGGGCATGCCCCAAGGGGGAAAAGTTAATTTTTGGTAAAAATATAGTGCAAGAAATAATTTTGTACTTTGGGTTGAACCCCTTTAACCCCCCTGGATCCACTAGTAATTTTTTTCACCCATCAGTCATGCGGGCAGGAAAGTTTGTCCAGGCTGTATCTCAGAAACTGTAAGGCGTAGGAAGCTGATACTTGGTAGGGCATTGGTTGGGCAGTATAGGTGTGCAACATCATGGTGACTTGATTTGACCTTTGGCCTTTCCTTAGGTTTGAGTTTAAAGATATTTTCTGGGCCATTTTCTGGTTTCAAAACTGTAAAGTGACATAGCATATCTCTTAATTACAACATAGCTTAAGTTGTAATTATGATATAGCCAAAAAAAGTCATGAGTCGTAATAACAACATACACTATCTTGTAATTACGACATAGAGATAATTAAAGCTTACTTGTAATTATGACATAGCATATGACTTAGGCTTTGTTGTAATTACAACATAGCATATCTCAAAATTATGACATACCATATATCATAATTATGAGATATGCTATGTTGTAATTACGAGATAGTAAGTTGTAATTATGACATAGTATGCTACGAGTTAGTGTATGTCATAAATATGACTTATGAAAATTGATTTTTCTTCATTCATATCACCCTTATGGGCTGCCATACATTTGTTTGGGGGTTTAGGTGGGCAAGGCCATGGTGTGACCTTTATTTGACCTTTGACCTTGGTGTAGTGATTTTTACTTTTTAAAAGTTGTGCAGGCCTTATCTCAGAAACTATAAAATGTAGGAAGGAATGGACAAACAATTTCTCTTTCTTAAACGTATAACAATTTGAAAAAGCATCAAAGTAATTCTGTTGACTTGGCAAATTATAGCAAATTCTGCATTGAATCCATTCACATCATGTTTGAAGTTTGTATTTGAAAATAAAACGAAAATAATTTGAATTTTCAAACTAGATTCAGATCCAGAGTTGTGCCAACATTGCAGAATAGTGACAAAATAATTCGATTTATGAGATTTGAATTCATATTTCTATGTTGGGGCTTCATCTCCTGTTCAACAGTCTGGGTCATTTTGGGACAGGTTCTCAGAATTGTCACTTATGGGGGTTGAACCCGGCAGAGGTCATATCACCATGGGTATTATGGGTATTATGGGCAGGGGAAACCAGTACATTCAGTTGGTCAAGGTTCTTTACTGTATACTGGTGACCACAGGTAAGGAAATACCAACTTTCCCTCATATGGCCCGGGGTTTGAACTGCAGAAAGCAGAGGTAAGTGTGTTATCACTGTGCCTATGTAGCCCCTGAAACTTGCAGAAACGGATTGGACTTCTTAGCCCCAGTATCCATATATTGGTGATAGGATCTGTCTGGAGTGCCTCCTGACCTCTATGATTTGACTTAATGGTATTACAATAGGTTTTGCTGACAATTCTGTCTTGGGGAGTTAAGAAGAAAAGCGAACTTTTTAAAAATATCTAAATTTCAGAATTTTGTATATTGTGTCATTTATAAAGTTTAGTTTCCTTATAGTTTGTAAATTATAACCTTAATACTAAATACAATTTCTCAGTACCCATTCCAAACAATAACTTGAGGGCCATGGTGACACAGTGGTGCTCTGTGATTAGAGTTCGAATCCTGGGCTGGTATTCACGAAGGGTCTTAGACTTAGCCAGGTCTTAGGCTTAAATCCAGTCTTAAAGTTAAGACTTTTGTCTCAGCTAAGTTTTGTCTCAAAATCGTATTCACAAAAGGTGACTTAGTTAAGTCCAAGATTATCAAATAACCACAGTGGTTTTCTGTGTCATGTGACCTTTCTTTTGTATTCAAACTATTGGTGACACATATCCTTCATTTAATGCATTTTATCTAAGAAAAAGTGCTGTTTTGAAATGGAAACCTTGTTATCACATAAAAACTTCCGAAGGACTGCTCCACAAGTGGCAATTCTGAGGACCTGTCCCAATATGACCCTGGCTGTTGAACGGGACGTAAAACTGCAACTTTGACCGAAGGACTGCTTTAGTGAGGTGTTCTGTATATTTATACTTTATTTACATCCATTTCAAATTTTGAAGTGGAGAAAAGCTTATGGTGGCCATATTTAAGACCTCTTTACAAAGTTTAAGCCCACTACCAACCAGTCTTAAAGTTGAGCCCTTGGCTAAGCCCAAGACCGGTCTTAAATTCTTTGTGAATACCACTAAGCCTAGACAAAAGTCTTAGCAGTTTTTGGCCAGAAACTTGAGACAAAAGTCTCAACTTTAAGCCTAAGACCTTGCGTGAATATGGGCCAGGGTCTTATCTTGTCATGTACTATGTGCTTCCAACTACCCCTCACAAAATAACCAATAATGTACTATGTGTGACGTTAAACAATAAATAAATGAATGTACAGAACACTCTTATAAATTATTCTATGAAAATACTTATTTAAAAGCTTTAGTTGTACATAAACCCTCTTGAAATTGTATTGATGATTCTTAAATTAATTACTGACTACAAAAATTTATTGTTGGTCCCGGGTCTATGCACAACCACTTACCAAAGTGAATTGAATCTGTCAGGTCACTCTTCTCTGACCTTTGAAAGGTTTTGTGAGTCATCTGTGAGTCGTTATTGCTCAGATATTAAGGACACTTACAGTGTACAGTCAAAAAAACGACCATGTATAAATTATAACTGAAATTCAGTATTTTTTATAATTAACCCTGTAATAGCTAACCTTAAAGTTGCTATAATAGACTTATTGTACGGACTTTAAGGTTACCATAAAGTGGAAGTATGCTCCATACTTTGTACCATCCTCATACCAAATATTAATGAAATTCATCAGGCAGTTTTGGAGTATTTTAATTTATTTTGACAATATAAACTCTGTAAACCCATTCACATGTTTAAATTTTGCACTGTGACGTCACAATCCAGCCTGCTATGGTTGCCAGGGACATGACCTTCACTTAATAATACTTTGCAGGCGAAAATATACCATAAACAGTCAAAGAGAAAAGGGCCATTTTCTGTTTCAAATCCTGTCCCTCATACAGTTTTCCTAATTATAATTAGTCATTTGGTAAAGGGTAAGAATATTGTATTTCAAAACCGTAAAACAGTAAAACAGAAGTAGGTGCTTTACCGTTTTTTGTTTGTCTATATATAAATGGGTAAAGGAGTGAACGGTATGTACCTTGATTAGTTGATCTCCCTTTTTCTGTTCACTGTTTGATTGTTCTAAGAAATAGTAACACATATTTAAATCAATTTCTGCCACTAAAGGGAGGGCTGATCAATCAAGGTACATACTGTTTACTACTTTACCTGTTTATACACAGAGAAACACAAAAACGGTAAAGCACCTACTTCCGTTTTACTGTTTGACAGTTTTAACTTTCCCAGAGCTCTTTAGTGAAGGCCACAGTAGTCTGGATTGTGACGTCATATTCCACATAATGAACAGTTCTAATGCTGCTTGGTGCATTAACATTTAGTAAGTGGATCACACAAAGAATGGGGAGTATTTCTGCTTTATGGTGACCTTAAACTCCTGGCAATAAGTCTGTCATAGCAACTTCAAGGCTTGGTGAATTTCAGTTATAATTGGTATATGGGTGATATTTGCACCTTGAAGCTGTGTGATGTAAGGTGGCCTTAAATCTGAACAATAGCAACTTATAAATGACTTTAAGGTTATCCAATTCAAGAGTCATTCATGGCCATGAAGAGCCCCAGAGAGACCCCCATACTATTTTTTTGTAGAAATTAATTAATTTAAGGTAAAAAATTACTACTTAAAGTAATGTTTTGCATGCAAATAAATATTTTGAAATAAATGTTTTCATAAAATAATTTATTCTGGTACCTTTTAAAGAAGAGTGCTCTTGTACCAACTGAGTACTTGGAAATTTTAATTAATACTAGGCGTATAACTTACATAATATAAGGAAACTAAAATGCATCAATGAAACAATAAATAAAAGTCTCAAAATGTAGATATCTATGAAATTCTACACATTTCATTTGCTGTTAATAAGGGAACATGTACCAGTAAAATTCACTGCATTGTTTATTTTAGGCCCTGTAAATGGTAACCTTAAAGTTGCTATAACTTATTGGCTGGAGTTTAAGGTCACCATAAAGTAGATGTCATCGTTTGTTTCATCCACTTACCCAATATAAACCAATTCCTTCAAAATTGTATGCTAATATAAAATCTTTAAAATCCAATAATACTGTTAAATTTAGCATTGTGACGTCACAATCAAGACTACTGTGGTTACCAAGGAAATGACTTTTATTTGATTGGCTGTGGAAAAAAATCTAAAATATACCATAAACATTCTAAAGGAAAAAGCCTGTTTTCTGTTTTGAATCTTTACACTTATACAGTTTTCGTAGCTAGATCAAGTCAAAATGTAAATAGGAAGAACTCTGTATTCCAAAACCATAAAACAGTAAAACAGAAGTGGGTGCTTTACTGTTTTATGTTTCTTTAAATAGTTATAAATATTTCTATAAATAGTTAAAGTAGAGAACTGTATGTCTCTTGATTGACTGGTTCACTACACATTAAATCATTTTAAAGCCACCAGATTAACAATTGGTACCACTGAAAAATTTCAACTGTTTTGCATTTTTATCAATTACACTTTAACTGTTTTTTCAAAGTCGAAAGTTTAAAGGGTAAACTGTAGTTTTCAAAGTTTTTAGTTGCAAGTTAAAATTCATGAAAAGTGTATTCTACTTATTATTAATTCATCAAATTGCAAGCATATAATGGTTTTAGGTAATTTTCCCTTTTAAATTTTAGAAAATAGTATTAGGTAAAGAAATTAGCGGTAGGTACCCTCATTATTTAAATATTCTGTAGTTATTCAGTGTTTTTGATTATTTTATACAGATATTTACAGTCTTAGACATTTCAATTATAACTACTTTAATACACATTTAAGTACACATTGTAAGTATCAGCTTAACATTGCTTTATGTGTCACTTTGAATAGCTAATTGCAGTTGACCAGGTTTAATTAGTTAATTGGTTGACAAGGTGGCCTTTTGACAATTTGGTTCTCAAATCCAGCTTTTGAAAACATGTGACATACACTGAAAACTTCCTGGTATTTCCTTAAAACTGTTGAAAGGTACATAAATCCACCAACTTGAAACATATTTGTATAATTTACAAATACCACAGTAATACATGTCCTCAACATTTAAACAAGCTTAGCTTCACAAACCAAGATATACAGTGAGTGGTTCACTGTATACTTCAAGTGAGTTAACAAGACCTACCATATTTGGGCATGTCATAAACATTTTTCCTTTACGCTCCACCAAGCATCAGCTATTTGAGATATATGATACATGTTCAGTGTGTATGCAAAGTGTTTTATGAACTTTAAACATAATTGACAACAAACAAGTTACACCGGTTTACAGCACAGTAAAGTCAGTCCATTTGGATTTTTTGTGTGTATACATAGTGGAAAAGAATACTTTAACGTTTATGGGAGTTTTATGAAATATTGGCTAGGTGACTTGGAGAGACATATCTGAAATAATTTATATTTGTAAGAATTCCGGAAATCATCCTATATGAAAGACTTGCAATGTACTTTGAGCTTTGGTTGTAATTACACAGAATATATAGTGTTACAGTCATGGGCAAATGTGGCAGCAATTACCAGCTGCTTTTAAATTGCAACAGAAAAAGATAAAAATTTTTACCTAACTAATTTATTTAACAATTAAAAATAATGATTAGAGTCAACTGAAATTCTCTCAATAGTACATACAATGATTCTATAACGAAACCAATCTGACCTGACCACAATCCTATCCATGTAACTAACAGTGAAGTTTTATCCAGCAATCTTTCCTGTGATCCATTTGATGTATTAAGACCAAAATTCCTTCAAAATTCATATTTAATAAAATCTTATTAATTTTAACTGTTGTATTACAATTTGAAGTAGTGTTTAGAAGTATTATGTGTTTCAATTATATATCTGGTATTGGGTTTGAAACTACAGTTTATGGTATAAGCTATTTTAATTTAGAAAATACAGCAATAGTAAGGAATAAGTATTAACAGATGATTGATAATTACCAACTAAAATGGTCAAGTTAAATATCCATAGAGTATTATAATATCTATCATGGTTAAGTTAAGTATCCACAGAGTGTTTTGGTATTTAGTTTCCATTTTTCAATGTATGGATTCCGACAGTTAGCTTCAAGAACTGTGAAAGCAGAAAAACTCTAATTAGTCATATGATAAACAAAGTCTGATTCATCAATAACTAGAAAGCTGTGGTCAATAATAAGTTCCCCTCAACCCCCCCCCCCCCCCCCCCCCCCACATTGATTCAACTTCTAAAATCATTATTCATTTATTGACTAAATCCTCCCTCCCCCTCCCTAAACATTGACCCAAATTTTAAATACAAACTTTACATTGATTTAATTGATGGACCCCTCCCCATTGTGCCCCTTCCCCCTCAACATTGATCTTTACTCCTCCTCCTTCTCCAATCAATGTTCTTGCATTGATTTGGTTGATAACTCCTCCCCACTCTCACCCCCGAGTACCCCCCTCACTTAACATTGATCTTTACTCCCCCCCCTTCTTCCTCAATCAATGTTCTTACACTGATTTGATTGATGGGCGCCTCCCCACTTTGATTGCATGATGTCATTTCTCCCCCCATGACATCATTGCCCCTCCCCATGACATCACCTCTCCCCTCCCAATGAGGACGGTGTCATGGAAACCCAGTGGTGACTCAATCAAATTGATTGTGAAATAGTTGTAATTGATCTGTTAAAAAAGCCGATCAATGAGTAACTGACCTATTTGTTTGTATAAAGGGTCAAATCCACACTGGATATAGATATATAGATAGATACATTGATATAGTTAGAGAGATTACAAGAGAGAGATTACCAGAGTTTAGAAGTTGGAAGTGGATATGTAACACAAGGGAAACAGTAGGAAAATGTATACTCTTATACTTAAGCTCGGAACATGGAGAAAGCACGATTAGAGAGGTGTTAGCTAAAATGAAGTTTGGACTTGTATAAAAGTGATAGGATCATTTATGCTGCTTTAGAATTATATGGAAAGATATTGAACATGCAATACCTATTATAATCATAATGAACAACAACTATTCTGTGTGTGGTACATCTTATATGGAAAAGTTAGATACTATATTCTCCAACAAATTATGAAAGTGTTTTATGACATTTACCTGTACATTTATATCAATAAAAATATTGCTGAAAATTGGTGTTTATCTTCTCAGCTTCAACAAACTGGAAATTCAAAGATCCCGGCTTTTATTAAGGTTAACAATTTTGACAGAAATTCGACCTTAACAATTTTGGTGGAGATGCTGGGTATTTCCTAATCTTTGTTGAAGGAGAAGGATAAATAGCTTAAACACCAAAGAAATCAAGGATATAAAATTTGATAAATGGATATCTTTAAAATAAATATACCTAATGGTAAATCTAAAAGCTCTAAAACAACATTTGGACCAGTTATGGGTCCAGGTAAGAACTCAATGCCAAACCAGGATTGGCAGGACACACCCCATGAAGAAGATGAAACTACCAACCACAACTGAGGAAGACCACTCAACCAGAGAAAAGACCCCCCGGAGGTTGTTTGTGAGAAAACTGATCGGCAAAGATACCAGTATATATATTTCTGACCTATCAGAATATATGTCAGCTAATGAAATAAAAGTGGAGAAACATAATTTTATATATGTTACCTAGACTACAAAGTAATTATACGTAAAATCCAGTGACTCTAGGATTCCAAATACTGAACCAGCTAATAATAAGGTCAGATTAATTTGCGTGAACAGTAGTGACATTTTAAAAGTATCAAATATAGGTATGTGAGGATTTCATCCTAGATATTCTGCAGAAACTATCTACCACCCAGTACGTTGACATTTGAATTAAATAATATAACCTGGTCATGAGCCTTATCAAACTTTTGTGAAAAGCTGAAAAATAGTTACAGGAAAATGTCGCCAGAAGACACCAAGTTTGGAATTTAAAGTGGCAAACTAGTGACCTTGTTGTTCTCTTAAACTTTCGAACTTTCGCAAGAGCTCTATTATGCTTTACAATAAAGACTCTTAATTGGTAGCAGGAAGTAGCGGGATAGAAAACTATTGTGCTATAAGATATAATTATTTGACTGTAATATGGATAACTGGTAGCAGGATGAAGCTACCGGAATCGTAATGAAGCTTCTGAGAAACTGTTTTAAATCATATGACTATGATGCTGATTATTGGTAGCTCGGATAAGCTTCCGGGTTTATAATAAAGTTCCTAACAGTGTGGTTAGGAGGAAGTTGAATTAGTAGGTGGAACAGACCACCAATCTAAGGAGACATCTGGCTCCAGGAGAGTCAGGATTCCTTGGAGATTTTGGGAAGACTTCCCAGGAATATATTGCTACAAGCCACCAATTGAAGATGTCAACCTTTCGTAAAGAGAACTTTTGAAGTCAAGGTCAAGAAAATAAATCAGAGTTACAAGATTCTCAGAAGTTTGCCACCAGAATATCCTCTTTACATATCGAAGTAAAGTGTGAATAGTGTAAAAGATGTGTAACATTGAAACCAGGTGCTCATAAGTGACATTTAATGAAGCTCTACAGATTGTATGTTGCTTCAAATAGAAACAATCTTTTAAGTCAAACATTATGACCAGGATTAATACTGTTACCCATAGGACAGATATCAGATAAATACATTAAATGTTTTTTCCAGTTGGATAAAACTATTTACAGTTATACTTCTCTCCTGACAGGACACCTACCTCTACAAATCAACCCTCAGAGACCTATGGATATGTTGAAAATTGTTACACACCAATTGAAGATTAATTTTTCTAATTCCCGGATACTTTATGAGACTAATGATGTGCCTGATATCATGTCGTACACAGACACTGGCGACTTCAGGATTTTCCCAGATGAGTACCCTTATCACTGGTAACCCCCCCCCCCCCCCATATGTCATTTATCCACACCAAAACAGTAGAATACTTGTTTGAACTAAAACTTACCTGTTTGCAAAAGCCTACCCACCATAGCCTCTCCCGTCACATCTGTGTCTCCTTGGTACAACCTGGCTATGTCCCTTGATTAACGATAACTGCCTTGCTTTATGTTTAGATGCGCCTTAGAGTCCATCAGTGATGGAGATTAAGTGCTATAAAAGTCCACATTAGATTAGATTAGAACTAAATCATGTCAATTTTGAGCTATGCCCTATAGAGATAACTTTATACAATTTTTCTAAACTATTAAGAAATATTTAGAAGATTTGGAACTTAACTGTAATATATGCTTTGTTAGTATCCATAACTACTGAACAAATTTTGATGTTGACAGATTATTAAATAGGTATTCTGAATCTAGAGTTATTCAAACCTTAATTCTTTTATATTGTCCTCTATTTAGTGTATAAAGATAACCAACAAACTTCTCATGAAAACAAAATTCTCATAACATTACTGTAGAAAACAAATAATTGTCGAAGCAAATAAAACAATAATTTTCTGCAGGTTTTAGTTAACATCAATAAAAACATGTAGAAATATGAAAATCAATTTCGGCGAAAAGACATCTAACAGCTGGACAGTAGCATATTGAATAAATACCATTTCTTAAGGAAAACCAATATGCTAAGTATAAGCTTTTTCATTTAAGGATTTATAGTTCCCATGCCCACAAATTGCGGAATATAAATGACAAATAGTATAGCATATTAATGATAACTTGAGTGACCTTACAGGATACATCTATCTTTGTCGACTAAATATTTTTTGACAATCACTCAAGAACTTACAAGTAATACTCTCTTCAAGAGCCAACCATTATTACAGTAATCAATTAATTCTCTATAATGTGGCCCCCAGGTACCCCATAGATAAAAACCAACTGTCTTTACTCATTGTTTAAAATCAAGAATTTTAACCGAAGCTCAAATCAATTTATTTCTTTTACTGGAAATAAGACATCATATATATAATCCCAATAATACAGTCATAAAAATACATTGCTTGTGCAAATTTTAGCTGACAGTTTTCAAATCAGATAGTATATATTGACCAAGGAAGTTAAGATTCAATAAACCAATATTGTTATTGGAAGGCAAATCCAATTAGTCCCGTTTAAGTAATGACATCAAAAACAAAATAGACAACCTAGACAAGATAGACAACGTTCAGATAAATATATCAATACAAGCACCCATTGTTTTACTTAGACTTGCATGATTCAATACACAAGTTACAATAAAGATAGAACTGTAATCACAAATAATTTTTCCTGTTCTCTAGAAGACTCTAATAAACTAGCTGGCAACACAGAACATAAAAGATAATGCTCATGAAACACATTAACTCACATCCCAGACAACCCCATGCTGGCATTGGCTCAGATGAATGACTTGTTGCTCATGATTTTAAACCTACTTTTCAGATACTTAACTTACAAACTCACTAAAACAAACTTTAGGAGACCCAAGTATAGATATGAATTGATTCCTAGATTCTAGATTTCTTTAACCCCCCAATTTAAATTACCAAAAATTGATTCTGATAACTATCAATAGTACACCTGATGACTGAAAACCTGATGACTGAAAAAACTATTGTAATGTTTCCTTTAATTATTGGAGGTTACAGTTTAAATCAACACCCAAGGTTAATTTTACTAACTTTCAATTAACTAAAGTCCATTTCTTATTTACGTCCCCTTTTCAAATCAATTTTACAATTGGAATTACTACATCAAATTGTCATTTACAACCCGCTACATCCTAACAAAAACATTACGGGTGGGCAACAGATCAAACAAATGTTGCTCATCCTGTTCGTTTGTTGCCAAAATGCTATGGTATAAATAATTCCCCTGCCCTGACCAAGTTGTGATTTAGTCACATTTAGCTGACTGAAAAGTGTTCTTGTTTAATAATTTTGGAAATAATTCTTAAGAGATTGGGAAGTTAATTTTTCTTAGAATTTCTTGTTTATCACACAGTTTTTAAAAATACTCTTCAAATAGTCTTACAGACAATTTATTGAAGTTGCTATTACAGTACTCATCATATATATATATATATATCCCATTGTTTATATTTCAACACAGTTGGTTTTATCTTACTATAACCTTCTTAAATTTACATATTTTATCTTCATTTTTGGAAATATTTTTTTATCTAGCTTGCCACTATGGCTCTTTTTAGAATTGAACTTGAAAATGACATGCTCATTGGAAAATGTCCAGTAGATAAGCTAGTTGGTCGTTCAAAATATTTACAGAAAATCCTGGAATTTCGGCCAAACCCTAACATTAAGGCGTTCTACCTTAAATTACCAAATATGAACATGGGAAGGCCAAATACTATGATGATGACATGATTTCATTTTGTCGTACGTCATTCATCATAGCTTCTTTCTACCTTGCTGAGGAGCGCATACACAAACTCAGATTTGATGTTACAGATTTAGTAAGAGCTGCCTTCTATTTAGGTTATTCTGGGCAGCATTTTGAAAGCCTATTGGCCAGTATAAGTAGTATAAAGGCGCGCATTATAACAATCCAAAGTTAACCTGAGGAGGGGTTTTGAGCTCCTAAATTGGATTCCCAATTAAAATTAACGGGGTGGTTAACCTGAGGTGCAGTTGATTTTAGGAGCACCTCAGGTTAACCGGAAGTGCGCATGCGCGAGTAAAAGATTAGGGGAGAGCGCATGCGCGTGCAGAAGAGGATAGGAGTGGGCATGCGGTGAAAAGAATTTAAATTTGTGTGCATGTGTGAGATAATATTTAGTGAGTAAGGGTATAAATTCAAAGTATTTTAATGATATCAAAAAGATGAACGTTGAGGTGGAATTTTTTAAGCAGGGGGAGAAGAAATTGGTGGTTTTGAGGAAGTTACAGGGAGAGGGCCGAGTGACAGATTTTGAGGCATCAATAATATATGAAAACGAATACGACACGGTTTTTAAAGATTTAAGTAAAGTAAATCGTCAAATAGAAAAGAATTATAAAGAATATTTAAGGGTAGAAGTCATGTAAAGGTGGAATTGGACAGTTTGGTGTATATTGGGAATTTTAGTTTAATGTTTTCTCAGTGGGAGGAATTTTCTAAGGTGTGGAAATTATTTGAATCATCAAGGGATATTTATGAGAGGTATACTTTGGAAAAGCCAAAATCGAGAAGAGAATTGAGGAATGGGTTTCACCTTTAATTTGAATAAAACTAACGTGGAACTCCAAAAAAACGGCAAGAAAATAAAGTTTGAAAACGAGGATTTGTTAAGACGTGTGAGTAAGATAAACAGACGTTTAAAAAAGAAAGAAGATTTATTCGGTTGCACTTGGTCTGGTTTTACAGTTATTTTAAAAAGGGTGATAAACATTGGGGGTATAAATTTAGAGGCTAACCAGTGGGAGCAAGTTTTTACAGTTTGGCGAAGTTTAGAAAAAGGTGTGTATTATTTTCTATGAATGAGGTAAAGCGTCTAGCCAAAGAATCATTAGAATTAGACATTGTAGAAGTGATTCTTGAGGTACCCTTAAAGAATACTGGAAGGGTTTGGGTAGTTTTTGCATATTCTTATTATTCTCTGTATTACGGCTTTTCTTTGAAAAAATTAAGTCGCATAATATTTCATTTGTCAGGACGTTTTTTGAATTATTTTCGGGATGAGTTATTTTTCTGATGAAAAGCTTATTTTGGGGATAAATTTTGAAATGTTGGCCAGTGAGCAGGATTTAATATTTTTTAAAGAAAACAGAGAATTAATATTAATAGGTATTAACAGCCAGTTTTGGATTTGAGCAGTGGCAGTTTTGTGCATTTATTAGGTTTACTTCAGAATCATTATAAAGCTTATGAGATTCAATTTATAGAGGAAAAAACAGGTAAAATATGTGATTGTGACTTTTGCGATTACAATATTTTTATTTGGGAGCACATGGACACGTTTGAGAAAAACGGTTTAAAAATAAAAGTGGGAGATAAGGTGACTGGTAGAATGCTTGTGGAAATTTTAAAAATTCAGAACCAGATCTTTCGAACCATGCATGGCTTTTCTCTGAAAAGATTGGAAGATTTGTGTATGGATAAATTGGGGGAAAAAGAGCAAATGTTATTACCAGAAAGTGTGAAATATAACACTTTGAGAAGCACTTTATCCAGGGACATTCCTTATTTGGTGCACGATGCCAATCACACAGCCTGTTTAGTTTATGGTGTGCAACAAAAGGGTTTGAATTATGATCTTGAAAAAGAATTTTGGGAAATTTTTCCCTCCTTTTAAAGCACAAGGGATTTCTGTTATCAAAGCGCTGGGTTTAAACTAAATTTTAAAGTGTATGCGCACTCTAAAAATTAGAAATAAAATAGATGTACTAAAGAAATTTAAACTGCGCATGCGCGTCATAAAAGTTAATGATTTTAAAAAATATTTAAAGCGCATGCGCGTCCTAAAAATGAGTGGGCATAAAAATATTTAAAACGCATGCACGTCCTAAAACATTGGAAAGTTTGCTTCTTTTAAATAAAAAAATTTAAATGTGCATGCGCGTGGTAAATTTTAGGAAAAAGTGTTTATAAGGGAGGGGAGTAAAAGTTTTTAGTATAATTTGAAGAGGCGAGGGCGTGTGTACGGAAGAAAATGGAATTGAGTCCCACTCTGAATATATCTGTAAAACAGGGTTTCAGCAGCTACTTGAAGTTGCTTAGAGAAAAAAATGGTAAATAATGGTGGATCAATTTGAGTCGCAATTGTTTTGAAAAAATGTTTGAAATGAAAGAAGATATGATGAAATGGATGCAAAATGGCGAGCCCAAGGAATGTCTTCAGATGGGAACAGTTACTGTGGCAATTAAACTTTTTGAGGGCGAATATTATATGTGTATTGAGAAAAAAAATAGAGATTACGTAAACAGAATTAATTTAAATGGAACGGAATGGGTTAATTTTCAAAAGATGTTTGTGAAAATTATGGGTCAGTTGGATCCGAGATTGGAAATCTTTGAGAAGTTCCTTGTTCGCTGTTTTCCTAGGCACGGGGAAAAGGGGTATTATTTTCACGAAGTAGCATCAGCTGCTGATTTTCCGGATACTAAAATTTTAAAAAAGGAATTACCCAGTCCCTCCAAATACGAATTTGCTTTAATGGGTCTGAGTTATCTGATTAAAGAAAATTTGAAGCATTATTTGGTTCAAAATTGTGAGGGATGCATTTCTCAGTACATGAGTCAGTCAGATCACAATTTATGTCTTTTGGAATGGCATGATCAGGTGGACGGGTACTTTCACCGCATTAAATCCTCTTTGAGTGCAAAAGAAGTTGCAGAATTTTTTGTTACTGGGGAATTTGGGAATGGAAAGTGACGGAGTGTATGAAAAGACAGTGGATTTGAATGAGAAAGATTTGCTGGATCTAGTAAGACCCGTGAATTTTCCTCGAGAATATGAAATGTTGTTTAAACCTTTCGTCACTTTCGAATAAAATTGTTTTCATTAAACTCAGTGTTGTTAAGCTGTTTGTCGTCATAACAAAAAAAATGTGACATCGTTGTAAAAGGTCGTCAAGGTGTCTCTAGGGGGGTAGTGTAAGCAAAAAAATGTTTTTGATACCGTCGTCATAATAAGTTAAAGTTGCTAAGTGACAGACTAAATTTAAGCTTAACTCTCTTGATGAGAATCATTTGCAATTTAGACAGGATGGCGATAACAGTGCTTTTTAAGATTTGTGAGAAGGGGGAGGCCTATCCTCGTTTTGAGCAATTGAAACCTTATTTACAAGACAAAGAGTACTTGGCAGTAAAATTGACTAAAAAAACAAGACTGTATTAAAAATATTTTTGAGAGATGGAAATCTTCCTTCCGAAATGATATATGACTTTAAATCTTTTGAAGTGGTTGAAGTAGATTTTTCAAATTTAGAATATAGAGGTTACATAGAAATTGATCATAGAGGTTTTTTGGGATAAAATCCTATTTGAATTTAAAAGAAAGTGTGATCCAGCTGCAGAAGTTTTTAGAAGTCAACAGTGTGGGACTGATAGCATTTCAAGAAATTATCCATGCCTGTGGACTCCCTTCTCATGCCAAAGCCATTGAAATTTGTGAATCTTCTCCAGCTTTGCTGAACTACTACTTTAAACCCCTAAAGCAAAGCTTCCAGACTCAAGTGATTAATGAAAACTTCACCCCCCACATCTAAAGGATTGGGTCAAGCGGAATTTATTTGGGTGAATGGAGCATTGGAAAGAAATGAAATGCTGATGCCTTTTTATATGGGTGACTCGAGTGAAGATTTTAACAAAGTATTTGTGAAAGCCCGTAAAGTGATCTTTATCTTTGTGGACAAAGCTTCCGGACATTTTCCAAGTGTGTACTTGCCTAAAGAAATGGGTTATTTACCAGAAAGTCCTCTGCACCCTTTGACATGGCGGAAGATATTTTCTTCTCGAGATCCCAACAATTTTTTGCATGAAATTGCGGATCCTCTACCCGAATGGAGTCTGCAACAAATATTTCCAGCACCGAGAAATCCTCTCATTTCCGAACTGCTTCTGGTAAGGACAAGCTCACAGACACTTTTTGAAGAATTGGACCAAATATTACCAGATCTCTCCAGTGAAGAAAATGAAGAAAATATGAATTACTTCGAGGACCTCTGGCAAACTACCAATCAGGACCCCTTCATTTTCGAATTAGACGATATCTGCTTGAGATGCTTTCACCCTCGGGAACAAGCTTGCCACTGTCACGAAACATCCTGTGAACTGTGTTTCAGTCTGTGACGTCACAAGCCTTGAAGAATTTGCGTGACGTTGCGAAAAGGTATGACGTTTTTGTCTAAGTTTGTCTTTGAGATGCATCCTTATATAATTTATCTTTTAAATTGGAAACGGGGAAATGTTTTTGTGCAAAAGTGATAATCGTGAACGTTAAAAAGGGAATTTCGTTTAAAACTTGCAGTTTAAAACTATTTTGTGTAAAGGATAAAGACTTTTTAAATTTTTTCTTTTTTGTTTTGAAACTAGGATTTTGTTGTGGTTTCGTCGTCTTGTACCTTAAGCTAAAAAAGTTCTTTATGTGTCATTTGATTTCTAGCAGCCAAAGAGGGGGGATGTGACATTACCATCATGTCGAGTTTGAAGTGTGGAAAATGTCAGAAATATCTTCATCCAGTGAAAAAAAATCTACCAGCATTCCAACCTTTCTATCTATGGTGCCTAAAGTTTTTAAATAAAGAGGATCCCGAAGGACTTGTAATGCATGTATTTCACTGTGGAAATCACCCGTTAAAAGGCAGTCAAAACAAAATGAGTGCTTTAGAATGGGGACAAATGAGGTGCCACTGCTCCATTTATCAGAAGCTACAAGATTATCTGGATGGGAAGATTCCTTATCCTTTTTTTGGGTGTGATGCCGCAGTTCAAACAGAGGAAGAATCTTTTGTGAAGAATGTCAAAGCTCCCAAACCTATACTGATTTATCCAATTGTCGGTGAAGAAGAACTTTCCACTTTAAAAATGAAATTTGAAGACGGGGAATTTGAAGTCAAAGTAGGGAAGAACGGCAAATGCACCACGTGTTTCAATGGTTTTGAATGTGAACTGTATTAGTCAAAGAAGCTTTCCAAGGAACTCTCCAAGGGACTTTTCAAGTAACTTTCCAAGGGTCTTTCCAAGGGGCTTTTCAAGGGACTTTCCGATGAACTTTTATCTATGCGTCTGAAAACAACATCGAGGATTCAGAGTGTTTCCAGGTGTGTTATTTATCAAAAGACTTTTTCCTACTTTGGAAAATACAAGGGTGTGAGAATTATCTATTTTCCCTTCTTGTCTTTTAAAGATGTTGAGATATTTGTTCAAACTTGAGTTGTTTGCTTTTAAAAGGCACTTTGTACAGCAGGCAAAAAAAATGTTAACGTTAAAGCCGTCCAAAAATAATAATATGTATAATAATGCATAATTTTTACACAGCATGTAAAAATAATGTAAATTATGGGTACAAAAGTTTGAATATTTAGAAGTAGTTAAATCGTTTTCTTTATTGAAGCTTTATTTTGTTGTAACTTTTGGAATGTTAATGACGTTCTGATCTCAAAGTGCGTGATTCATTTTAAATGTCTTATGACAAGACATTTTTTGCCTGCTGGGAATTATTTGTAGTTTACTAAAGGTTTTAAAATGTCTTTTCAAATCTATGTTCTGTGGTGGGAATAAGGTAATATTTTCAAGCATATTTTTTTGTAAATAATAAAAGAAACCCTGTTTGGTACATAAGTCTAGGTGAATATAAGGAGCTTTCAATATATATTGCAAGGAAACTAAATAATATCCACAACATGTGTAATCTGTGTTCCTATTGCCAATGCTGTAGCTTGTATTTGCATGTTTATTGATAGTATGGGTATTATCGCCCATTTAGCGGGAATTATCGGCCCAGATTTATTGTGAGTTATTCCTATTTTACTGATATTTTAGTCCATTGTTGTTTTTCACTGTAGTGGCTGTCAATATCACCTGAATATCATAGTCATTCTCCAGTTTCTGGTCATTCCAATTGTTGTTTTTTTACTGTTGTGAAATATCTACTGAATACCATTGACTATTTTGTTAGTCACTCCAATACTTTCCTTAAGCTTAAGGCCATCCCCTCTTCGATTCACTTTAGGGAAATTGTTTATTCTAGAGGCTCAGTGAGGAGTGTAGGGTGCCCGTGAGTCGCCCACGGGACTGAATTTAGAGTGGACAGACTGTGTCACATAGTAACTAACTTAGAATTAGGGCATACTGGTGTTACTCCTCACGGTCCTGTTCTTAGTTTAGGGAACTGGAGTGCAATGAGTACCATCCGCTGGTTGTTCTTCTTACTGTTGTTTTGGAGAAAGTCAGTAAGCAGTGATCCTAATGTGTTTATTCCGTTGTCTGCTCATGGTCTTACTTCATTACCACGCCCCTACAGACTCCACAGCTATGTCCTGAATACACATCTTTTCCCTTGTGTGGCTAAGCGTCATGGCCTTGCGACCTTATTGTTGCTTTGTGGTGACATCTCCCTTAATCCTGGACCAATCTCGTTTGGGGTGGTAAATTGCCGATCTGTATGAAACAAGTGACCCTGCATCGATGATACTGTAACAGTACATTCTGTCGACATTCTTGCTGTCACTGAAACACATATTCGCCACACATATTCGCCAGGAGGAAACGGACAGCCTTCTACATTCCATCACCCCGACAGGCTTCAAATTCTGCCACAAACCCCGTATTCATGGCCGTGGTGGTGGTGTCGGATTTTTTATCAACAAAGCTATACAGTTTAGATCTGTGGACACACCTACTTTCAGTTCCTTTGAAAATGTTAGCATTGCAATTGGGTCGGTGGCTCAACAGGTTGTGTTGACTTGTGTTTATCGTCCACCTGGCTCATGCTCTGAAAGTTTCCTGGACCAATTTCTCAATCTTTTAGAATATTTATCCTCTGTTTCTCCCTCTTTCCTAATTTGTGGGGATTTCAATATTCATGTGGATACTTCTTCAAATGATAGTATCAAATTCCAGAACTGTTTAGAATCATGCAATATAACACAAAATGTTCAAACGGCTACCCATCTACATGGTCATATCCTAGACCTTGTTCTCACTCCTACTGATGCCAGTGTCATCTCTAATGTACGAGTTGCTGAATTTATTTCTGATCATGCTCTTGTCCTTGCTCAGCTTGACTCAGTTAATCCTCCTTCACATAAGGCAAAAGTTGTCACCTTCAAGAGGTATCATAAAATTGACATGGACAGTTTCCGTAAGGATTTGGGAAATAGCGCATTCGTAAAATGCCCTGGTGATACAGTCAGTGGTTTGTGTGAACAATACTTAGATGATTTGAGCAAATTGCTCGACAAGCATGCACCATTGGTTACTCGCACTTTTACTAAGCAAGCTACTGGTTGGCTATCTGACACCTACAGGCTGGCAAAAACCATCAGGCGACAGCTGGAACGAATCTGGCGTAAAGATAAATCTGCCTATAATCGAGCTAGACTTCGAAGACAGATTGGTCGCTGCAATTCACCGGTCAACAAAGATAAGGCAAATTACTTCAGAAACCTGGTCAGAGAAAATACCAATGACTCCAAGAAGCTATGGCAGGTCTTGCGTTCCGCACTGCACTCTAGTCCTGAAGCAGTACTCCCTTCTCATGAATCTAAGAAAGGTCTTGCTGACCGGTTTGTCACTTTCTTCAGTGACAAAATAGATAAAATCAGAAACTCATTTTCCTCTAGTGACTCATTCACTCTGCCTCCTCCACCTGATGTACCCAATTTCAGCTGCTTTAAACAAGTTTCTCAAGAGGAAATTAGAAAAATTATCATGAAGTCACCCACTAAATCTTGTTTGTTAGACCCATGGCCTACATTTCTTGTTAAGGAATGTATTGATATTTTACTGCCCTCTATCACCAGGCTTGTTAACTGCTCGTTGTCAGAAGGTGTTGTACCTGATGAGTTCAAGAAGGCTATTGTAACCCCATTGATTAAAAAGTCATCACTACCACCCAATGACTTAAAAAACTACAGACCTGTTTCTGGGTTGGGCTTCATATCCAAACTGGTTGAACGTGTTGTTTCTTCTCAGTTGAATGACCATGTTAGTTTGAACGGACTTGAGAATGTCAGGCAATCTGCCTACAAACTAGGTCACTCAACTGAATCTGCATTGCTTTCAATTAAGAATGATGTTCATTTGGCTTTTGCTAAAGGTGAGGCTACTGCTGTCATTCTCTTGGATCAATCAGCAGCGTTTGATACTATTGATCATGATACGCTACTTAATTCTCTTAGCTCCTGGTTTCGTGTGAGCGGGTTTGTCCTCGATTGGTTTAAGTCTTATCTCTCAGACCGTGTTCAGTGCATCAAGATTGGGTCAATTTTATCTGATACCAAAAAGTTATTGTATGGTGTGCCTCAAGGCTCTGTCCTGGGGCCAATCCTTTTTTCACTCTATACTACTCCACTGAGTAAAGTCATACAGAATCATCCTGGTATTAGTTTCCAGTTCTACGCTGATGACACACAATTGTATGTACACCTCACACATAAAAATGTTGCCTCGGCCCTTGATAAGCTGTCACACTGCCTTGAAGACGTAAGGAGATGGCTCTCTACAAATAAGCTCAAGCTAAATCCAGATAAGACCGAATTCATTGTGTTTGGCTCAAAGTCTCAGCGCGAAAAACTTAATCAGTCCTTCCCGGTCAACATACTTGGTAATCTCATATCACCAACAGATGCATTTAGGAACCTTGGTGTCTGGTTTGATTCTGATTTCTCATTCTCTTGCCATGTTAGGAAGGTCTGCAAGGCTTGTTTTGCTCATGTCCGGGATCTAAAGCGACTCCAAGGACATCTGACACATGAAGCTACTCTTATGGCTGCCAATGCTCTGGTCGGAAGTCGACTAGATTACTGTAACTCTCTGTTCAGAGGTCTCTCAGCTCTAGATCGGCGCAACCTTCAATGTGTTCAGAATAGCCTGGCCAGAATTGTTGCCAACACCACCAAGTACTCACACATCACTCCAGTTAGAAAAGCACTACATTGGTTGTCAATTAAGTACCGTTCTATCTTTAAGACTGCCATGCTGGTATATAAGTTCCTACACAGTGGTAACCCCAAATACTTTGAACCCTTCCTCATTCCCAGACATAGTGCATATAACACTCATCGAAGTCAATCTGATGGCATATTTCTTGAGGTTCCCCACTTTGGTTCAATTTTCAAGTCTCGAAAACATTTTGGACTCAGTTTTGCGTATGACGCACCTATGATTTGGAATGACCTTCCTGATGAGGTCCGCTCTGCAAACTCACTTGCCTCTTTCAGGTCAAAGTTGAAGTCATACCTCTTTGGAAAAGCATACCCACCCTAAATTTCCAATCTCCTTTCTGCTTTCTCCGCGGTGCTGACCCCTGCAATGTCTCTGGTTTTTGAATATTGAACAATGTTTTTGTGCGATGCGCCTTAGAGTCTGTCTTTTGACAGAGATTAAGCGCTATAAAAGTGCTATTAGAATAGAATTAGAAAGAAAAAATTATCTTATCTGTTTATAGAAATTAGATTTAAAAAGCCTTTTTTAAACCTTAACCAAAAGGGGAAAAATTCTTGTACAACATTTTTATACGTCTCTATGATGTTTTAAACTTTTCTAATATGCAAATGCGCATAAAAAGTGTAAAAAGTGTCACTGGTGTTGCACGTCTCCAAAAAAAGACGTGACTTTTAAAAAGAGTTTTTTCAAGGGTGAAATATGTAATGATTTTCGCGTCTCCAAAAGACGCATCTTTAAAAAAAAGTTTTTCAAGCTTGAAATCCGTAATAAAACTCAAATGATGGTTGTGTAAATTTAACTTTAACTTCATTAGCTAAAAACTCTGATAGATGGTTACCGCAGTTTCATTTTCTTACAACTTTAGCAATAAATATTCTTCTTAATACATTATTTCCAGTCGCATATTCGAGTTATCTTATCCGTCTTAAAGTGACTTTTGCTCTGTGTTTTGCAACTTTAGCGATAAATATCCTTCTTAAAGCATTGTTCCAAGTCAGATATTATTTGTGAATTGTCTTTTCCCATATTGGAGTTAATTTATCCGTCTTAAAGTGACTTTTTCTCTGTGTTTTGCATTTCACCTGTAAAATCCATTAAGGTGATCATTGTTGATGGATTTTTTAAAAAAAGCTTTTCAAAGCTTTTCAAAACTGTAAAAGAATGTCACGTCCCCCCTCTTTGAAAACTTTTTAACGGAATATTCATAAGATAACGTATTTTTAAATCTAAAGTTATATAAAAAATATTTACTTTAAAAAGTGGGATTAGATTTTATTTCAAATTTTATCTTTATGTGTTATAAAAAATGTTAAAGATTTATTGATGAAAAAGTTTAAAATATATCATTTCATTTTTAATACGTGAAGATGTGATTATAACCACGTCATTTTTCTGTGATTATCAAATTTTAATGCGTGCAGATGTGATTATAACCACGTCATTTTTCTGTGACTATCAAATTTTAATGGAAGATGTAAATATAACTACGTCATTTTTCTGTGATTATCAAATTTTAATGGAAGATGTAAATATAACTACGTCATTTTTCTGTGATTATCAAATTAATTAAGAGACTGTTTTTTTGTTAGGATTTTAAAGTTTAAAAATTTTAAAAAAGGGTTGTTAAAAAATTTTATGAAATATGTATTGTAAATTTTCTGTGATGAGTTTAGTTGTTTAAATTTTTTATTGTTAAAATGTATTTGAATAAAACAACTGGATTTAATCTTGATTTTTTTTTTTTATGGTAGGGAATGAAAATTCCCCTTAGTGGTTTACGTTTTAAAAGTAGTTTGATGAAGAGCCGTTCTGCAAATGTTGATAAGGGATCACCATTCGATTTCTTTTCAAAACTACCCTCGCAAGGTATTCCAAGGAAAGGACACGATTGTACACTGCCCTTTTCAATTTCAATCTTGTCACTGTGCTGCCTGCCCAGTCGTACAAATAATTTTCGTGGTAAAAATCCAGCAGTTCTTCCTTGGTATTAAAGCAGGTCAGATTCAACTCTAATCTGTACTGACCCAGGGTTTCTCTCACTATTTTCCTGATAAACAGTTTATCGGGGCCCATTTTTACCACCAAACTTATTTCCTGGTTGACCGAATCAAGCAGCACAATGAAAGAAAGTGGCTCCGACAAGAAATCAAAGCAATCTTTCAACTCTTTGGCATGAACTATGTAGCTCGACATCTTGAAAAAATGATCTTGGACAAACGCCTAAACGTCATCATGATGCAATCTTTCTGCTGACGTCAAATTTCGTCACAATGAGGAATGACGTAAAAAAAAAGTTTTTTGTTAACTATTTTATTGTTGATGCATAACTCACATCTGACTATTTGCACAATTATATATTTTACTGAGAAAATTGAAATAACATCTTGACTATTTGTACAATTATGATACAATTATACATTTTACTAAGAAAATTTCCACAAATACACGCATTGAGAGTCTATTTATAATTGTTGTAAAATGCGGCTACTCTTAAATCGTTAAATTTAAGGCGGGATGAATAAAACTTTTCCATTGTCTTTTCCATGATGTAACCTCTGGCTCGATAGTAGGCGTAAAACAGACAATATTCTCCACATTTTACAGAAAAAGACGACTGCACTTGACGTGTACTTCTGTAAAAAGCGGATTTATTTAAAAACAAACTTTCCCGCATTTGGGGAGATGGGAAATGAGCCAAAGGATCAAAATATTCAGGTATGTCGTGGTACCAGATTAAAATCCAGTGCTGCCCCTTTTTGTAAGAAGGATCCGTGTTTACAATGTGTACAGTTTTATTGGGAACTTTTACTTTGGGTATTTCATCTGAAGAAATAACTCCTCCATAATATCGTCTTATCCAAGGATCTTTTAACATGAATTTCTGTAATTCAAACCCAAACATACTTGCTGGCGATGGAGTGAACGACGTATTTATATCAAAGTGACATTTCTGGTTTTATCCACTTTAAACATGGAGGGAAATTGAGAATAGGCAATCAGAGTGACGCTTTCTGTCAAGGCAGCACCAAACGACAATTCCAATCGACACTGACCATGTTTTTGTTCCACCATCACATCTTTAGACCCCTGTCCATCCAGATTAAAGCAAAAGAAAGTGTATCCGTTCTGAAATTCTTTAAGAGTAATAAAATTTCCTCCCTGTTCAGGATATTTATCAAAAAACATTCTGTAATAAGCATCGGTGTATCCAACTCCAGCAAAATCGGGTTGAAAAGCTTTTTCGGGAACGCTATACCCATCCACTGTAAACTGAATAAAATTTACCATATAATGACGGAAATTAAAAGGATTTCTTTCAGAATCACAAGTATAAGCGGCATTTCCCACCATGGCAATTATAAGGCGACTGGGTTTCATTCCGTTATACAAATCATCAATACTATAACTGCTTACACCCGATGAAATGGAAAAAGCTTTGACATTACTTTTCCAATAGGGATACAATGCTTCTCCGTGATTTAGAGCCTCATTGTGTGCCAAAATAATTTTGGGATTCATTTTTGCGTGACGTACTTTCAAACTTGCTTCTGTAATGATTATTTTATATGGGGTGCCTGACGGACTCATGGTCGCAAAGCTGCTGTTGGAAGGAAACATTTTAATAATGACGGGAACTTCGTTAAGCAATGGACGGGACTGTTGAGACAAGTCAATTTTAAGAGGTCCTGTCATTTGCACCTCTGATCCTGTGCCAAAGTATTCTGCTCTAGACATCAATCCGCTGTTATTCCCAGGGGGAACGGCATCCATTTGAGCCATTTCGGATTGCAATTCACTTTCTTTGATGCCATTCCGAAAAACAAAATAATATCCATGATAGCTTTGTAAGGGTAATTAATTCCAACTTCAGAAGTAATATTTTTCCCACCCACCAAAACATCGACTTGACGAAACAAAGATTGCAAGGTTAAATTAACAGGGGCTCCAGTATTGGAGACGGGCGGTGGACTTCCATCTGCTTGAACCATTCTCACTTTAAGCACAAGACGAGAAGTGCTCCAATCCGTATACAAAGCTCCCGATCCCGGAATGTGAAATTCAAAAGAAGATCCTTCAGACAAAGTGGAAGAGGGTCTGTATTCCACAAATTGATAGGATTCTATCCCCTCTTCCACCAGAGGTTTTTGAAATAAAGCGACGTCTGAAGAATAACATAACATAACATGACATATTTATATAGCGCAATTCTATTTAAGAAAAATCAATCATTGCGCTTTTTCTCCACAATATGCTGTTTTAAAATAATGAGTTTTTAGTTCCTTTTTGAAGATGTCCAATGGAAGTTCAATGTTCCTGATATCATCTGGCAGTTCATTCCAATACTTTGGTGCCACAACACTGAAGGCACGGTCACCCATAGAGACGAGTTTTGATCTTTTTTCTTGTAGCATGTATGATTTTCTTGCCAATCTTGTGGTGCGTTGATGCTGCTGGTAGTTAAGCATTGATGTCAAATATGATGGTGCCTGTCGATTCAAACTCTTATATACTAGTAGATTTATTTTAAATTTGATCCAAAACCTAACAGGCAACCAGTGGAGCTGATGCAGGTGAACCGATATAGAATCATGTATAGAATACCCTTCCATGTTGACACTCGAATGACTAAACTGAAGATAAAGTAAAAAAATGTAAAGTGACCTCTATTTATTGCTTTTTAAAATGCAAAGCAAGCTGAGTACGTGAATCTCCCGGGGCTGGACTGGGTGGTGTCAAGTTTGTCGACTTTAAAATAGAAATTTGTATTCGCTTTATAGAGGAGTCTTTAACTTTCATGTAATTCAGGTTTGGGAAATCTAAAAAATAAATGTCTTGTTCTGATATTCGACGCAGCACTGGTTTATAGGTATTTTGTATAAAACTGTAATCCAATATTTCGCAGAAAATAGTTACATCATCAGAGACGGGTTGAGAAAAGCTAACAAGGGCACAGTGCCAATTTCCTTCCAAATTAAGAATTTCTGGTAATTCAACTGTAAATTCACAAGGTTCATTTTGCGGATAAAATTCTGGAGAATCTATGGAGCTTAAATATATAAACATGGTTTAGTCGAAAGCTTTCAAAGGTTTTGATCTTTTAGCTCTCTTTGCAGGTCTATTTATAGTCTCCTCTTTTTTGATTTGTGCTTTGGCTTGAGCCACTTGTACTTGCGTCGGTTCCACTAATTGCACGTCACCTATTTTTCCTCTTTTGGGTAGAGTGTAAAATTTATTGGGTGGGACGTCCCCTTTGGCCATTTTTATAAAATCTTGATTTAACGTCTCTTGAGAAAACATGCTTACGTTTGAAACCGCTTGAAACAAATAAATTTTTTTTTCGCATTGCAGGCTCTTTTATACTTTTTCTGAAGGTTGAGTCTTTTACTTGACTTTCTAAAATCAAAGAGTTAAATTTGGAAGGCCAACCTAACCATTTCACCAAGACCTCTTTACATCTTCGTCTTTTTCTACTTTTTAAAATATTTTCAATTTTGTAAACGGTATCTTCATTTACAAGAGCTTTTTGCATTTCACCTTCGTAAAAATAACCCAAAATGGGGTCATTGCTATAATCTTATAAAGTGTACACTGGAATACCCTGTTTCATCATTCTTTCTGTGACATGAAAAACTTTGGTCGTAAGCTCTTTCAAAAGGGCTTTTTAAAAAGCTTAATTTGACTTGCCCTCCAATTTTAAATTTGTAGGGAGTCGAACGTGAAGGCCTCTTTTTCAGACGCATTCCTTTTTCTTCCAAATACTGTTTCACCAATAAATCTTCATCCGACATGGTCATAGCTTCTGCGGGAGACATTTTAATACTTCGATGATACGTTTCATTGTAGGTAGAAGTAATTTCTGTCAAAGCTTTAGCCCACTCCCTTGTTTGTTTGTTGTACATATATTTACTCAATTTCATTTTTATGGTTTTAATGGCCCTTTCTGCGTAATTGGCTTTGGTCTCAATAAGTGTCACCACATGCTTTATGTTTCGATTTTTTAAAATTGATTTCACCCATCTGTTATTAAAATCGGATCCCCCGTCAGTTCTAAAATCTTCCGGTTGAACTTGTTCGAATAACTCTTCTAAAACTTTTTCCATTTCTTTTCCCTGCAGGGTTTTTAAAGGACGAGTCCATACATAGCAGGTGAAAATATCAATGCAGAGTAAAAAATAACCCTCACCTTCATTTCCTTTGATCCTTTTGGCATAATTTCCCGTATCAGCATCCCACTGCTTATTTTTCCCGTACACAGCAACTCTGGGACGTCTTAATTTTCGCTTCAAACCCCTTAGAGAAGTATAAGTATAAGCCAGTCCCTCAATTGTTTTCTACTAATTTTTTTCCCGTCTTTTCTAATTTGTTTCATAAGTTTTTGAATGCCACTAAAAGACCCGGCTTTTCCGGGGTCATAATACAAAGATTCTAAGTACTCAGTGTCTGCCATTTTATTTTAAAATTGACTTTTTTGGGTGATTTGTCGGGTATTTCCGGGGGAATAACAATTTGTTGTGAATTTTGCGAAACCTCCTGAGAAGGACCTTGAACAGGGTCTTGAACGGGTTCTTGAAGGGGTTCTTGAAGGGGTTCTTGAAGGGGTTCTTGAGACAGTTCTTGAACAGGTTCTTGAGAAGAATGATCTTTCAAATTAATTTCAGCTTGATCATTTTGATCTCCAAAACCTTTTTGTCTTTCAACTTTTTCCAAATCTCTGCCTTTTATAACATAAGGACGCCTCTGCGCATGCACTAAAGACAGGGGTACAGAATCAGAGAGTTTTGCGTACCAACTCTCTAAATGTTCAATCGGTTTTCCCGGTTGCAAGGTGTCTTTTAAAAAATCTGTGATATGTGAAAAATTTTAAATGTTTCCGTCAATAATGACCCTTCCTTTTTCATCCCAATCTATGGAAGGTTCAGTTTTCAAAAAATGGAGGAATTGTTTGCCTTTGTCTCTAAGTTTTTCGGGAAGTAAAGACAAAATATCTTCGTCGCTTAATTTATTTTCTTTTTTTGTGTTTGTTTATTTGTTTATTTGGGGTTTTACGTCGCTTTCAACACTGTACAGGTCATATCACGACGGGTAGTTGGAAGGGCAGAGGAAACCAGTACATATAGTTCGCTAGGGTTCTGTACTGTAAACTGCCGACCAACGGCAAGCAACTACCAGCTTTCCCACTTACGGCCATGACGGGGATCGATCCCCGGCCGCAGAGGTGGGAGGCGAGAGTGTTACCACTCTGCCACCGTGGCCCCCTTCTTTTTTTGTGTCCATGGGTTTTAAACGTTCTTCAGGGGGCGAAAATAACCTGGAATACTTTTCATACAGAATTAGCATGAGTTTCTTCATTGAGATGCTTTAAAATAAAAGTCGAATGTTCTTGCAAAAATTTCCACAATTGTTCCCAGTATTTTTTCAAAAAATGAATACTTAAAGGTTTGTGTACTTTTTTGACAAGCCTTTTATAACAATTGGGATATCGACGGGAGACGTTATAAATAATTTCTCTGATAGCTGAATTTTGAGCTGGAGTTAAGGTGTGCAGCAAAGCTTGAGCTTGTTTTTTTTTTGTTTTTACATCCACCAAAAATTTAACAAAATTTCCCGATTTTTTTAAATGAGACTTGTTGTTCCATGGTTTTCCAAAAAAAACTAAATTCAATTTTTAAAAAATTTCACCTTTTATAGATTTTTTGACTCAGCAGCACTGATACACCAGTGTATCTTCATCAAGCCAAATATGAGTTCTAAAACGATACGTGTCATCGCTGTGAGGATTTAAATCCACCACCAAATACCCGTAAGGTTTTGAAGTCGCATCTGCATAAGCTTCTTTTAATAATTCTGTTTGCCCCAGCTGCCTACCGAAAGAGGCCACTTGACCCACATCTCTGGGATTTCTAAAACAGATCACGTAATGGGCATTTAAGGTAATATTACACACGTTTTTACCCTGGCGAAAGAGATTTTGTGTCAAGTAAAACACAGACAAATTTTTATGATGACTGCCTTGAGTAAACAATTTTTCTACAAATTCACTGTTCACTGCCTGCTGCTGCAAATCATCCAAAATGACCATGCAGTGCTCTCCGTCCAAATTCGCAATATCTTGACTTGGAAGACCTTGAAAAAATTCAACGCCTTCTTTCTCCATGTCTTCAAACAAAGGTTGCAAATGCCATAAAAATACAAGATTCTGGTAGGGGGAGAATCAAACATTTTATTTTTACGTTTAGTTAAAGTCTGCAACCACATGGTCTTTCCAGAGCCACTGGCCCCCGATAAAATAAAGGTGGAAGGGACGTGAAATAAAATCATGTTGCACTATTAGAGGCAAAATAAAAATAACTCAATTTTCCGAAAAAAACCTTTATTTATATCGAAAACAGTTCACTTAAAGGTTCTCCCCACTGATTGGCTCCGGGCATGTGCTTTAACTCTGTGACCTTAAATAAAACTTTGCTTAATCCGCATCCCCAAAATATATCTTCGTGCACCCACACAAAAGTTTTTCTTTTTTGTCGTTTTAAACAATCTTTAAAACTTTGATCTGCTTCCCATCTTTCTTTTAAAATCAACTTAACTAAATAATATTGATAAAAAAACAGACGGATGTTTTAAAGTTTGACAGTACGCGTAAATATTTTGAAAATTTTTAGTTCCCACACTAAAACTAAAAGGGTAAACAGGAGATAAAATATCATCTGTAATTTCTGTGCATTGCTGTTCTTCCCAGGGACAAAGAACTATATCTAAAGGTTTGGTGTGAATATCATCCACCAATTCTCTTTTGCAATAAAAATTCCCGATACCAGCTCGCAGTTGTTCATAGGTGAATAAAGTGTTGTCTCTTACACAAAAACCTTTATTTATTCCCACATCAGTTTTACCCGTAAGTAAAACTTCTTTGCACTTTTCCAAAGGATTTCCAATATCGCCTTTATTTAAACCTTTTAAAGCACTTTTACAAAATCCATCTTTGTCTTCTAACACGTAAGTTTTAGAACAGAGAGCCACCATTTCTTGTCCGTGGTCCTTTTCAATTTTAAATAAACCGGCTTGGCGTTTGTCGTAAGCTTTGTGTTTTTGACAACATTCTCTGGGGAACCAATAAGGATTGGGAATCACTTCCTTTAAATGACAAGATTTAAATATCTTTTGCAAAAACTCTTCTTTTAAATGGGGTTTTACAATGTCGACCAGCGTTTTTCCAGACATGGCGAAATAGGCGCTGTCCGTGTCCATTTCAATATATTCAAAATCACTTCTTTCCACATAATAGTCTAAACAGTCGTAATACCACTCCAACATTTTCAATTTTGCATACTGTAAAATACTGTAGCCTATTTGAATGGGCAAGTTTAAAATCTGTTTTGACTTGGACATTTCCATTTCGCAAAAGTCTTCTGAAAATTCTGTCAGTTTCTTAAAATGGGGATCATTGACTTTCATCTGAATATCTTTATCCCGTTTCATATAAATGATTTTTTGATGTTTTTCCTGATCCATAATCATAGATCCAAATCCACTGTTTCCAATTAATTTCATTGTATCTGCTATAATACTCTGATCTTCGTGAACATCACCAGCTCTCCGAGCTTCACTCACTTTATCGTGAAATTCTTTAAAGCAAGAGACTGGAGAAAATTCAATGACTTGATACACGTGCGTGACTTGCAAACCATGGTCCAAGTATCATTTTAATAAAGGGGATAGTAGCAAAAGCCTTTTGGCTTTCATACCACCCACCAATAATTTGCGAGGATGTTTTCCTAAATTCAGTTCCTCAATTTGCTTCTGAGTATATTTCCCCATCGCATCAAAAGGAATCAAACAGGTGCAAAATAAAGGTGACATTTCACTGAAATAATCGTATAAATCATCTGGCACTTTCACATCCACTTCCACCATACCAAACAAAGATTCTTCCTGAATATCTTTCAATATTGTTTTAACACTGAGTGAACCTTTGTGCTTTCCATAATAAGCGGGTAAATATCTGTCATAATTTAAGAGGGGTCTTAAATGCTTCACATAGTTGCATTTCCTTATTTTTTCCACTCTGTAACCGTTTATTTTTAAATACTGTTCTTTTTCCCTTGTTTTTTTGCCCGTTTTTCCATTAACTTAGGACTCGTTTTCCAAGCGTTTTCAGTTAAGTGACACCTGTGCCCGTGAAAAAAACATGCGTCCATTTCATAGACCACATTGTTCTTTAACTTGTGTTCAATGTCTACTTTTCCCACGTCGGCCAAATGATCCATCCAAACGTACATGTCCAAATATTTATGTGACACCTCTGGCTTAAAATCGGGAAAATGTCTTCTCACAAAACAACCGGTAGGCATGGGTCGGGATAAAGCCCACAAATAAAGCGTGTTACAGTCATAGCCAATGATATTTTTGCACACTCTGATTTCCGCGAATCAGAGTTTCACCCACTTTGTGATGTCGACAAAATATAATGGAAGCTCCACCAATGATATTTCTTTTCACCGTTTTGTACAGATCTTGATCCTTTTTTCCACACAGCAGAAATAACGCGTCTTTAGACTGCTGAAACATCATTTTTCTGGCAATCCCAGGTACAGAAATAGTTTCTTTCAAATAATCAATACCATTGTCCCTGTAAAACACATGCATTTTTTCAATGGCTTTGACAAAGGGACCCACATCCAAATTGTTGTAATGCATTAAAAAATCTCGAAAAGTACGCATATTTTCTTGTTTCCATACTTTTTGAACAAAAGCGTAATTTTTGACAATGTCCGATTCCGTTTCACCCAAAGTGTTTTGAACTTTTAAACTGGAATAAAAAGCGTCGGGAGGAGGTAAATGCGTCCAGTCCAGTTTGGCCTTATCATCAAACCATTCATAAGGAAAATAAAATTTACTTTCAGCTATTTGAAAAGCTTTCAGAAACTTGGAGTAACTGCAACCGGGAGCTAAAAAGTTAGAAATGTCTAAAAAACGAAAATTTTTGTCACTCAAACACATGTAACTGTTGTTTTTCTTTATGACAGAATAATTGCTTTTCTTTTCCAGTTCTAAAAGTTGCACAATTTCAGTTTTCATTAAATTCATGTCATATTTCCCAGAATTAAACCCCAAAACTGGAATTTCCTGCAAATAAGTTTCAAATTTTTCCCTGATAGAAACTTCCTTGATTTGTTCTAAAATATGCCCCCATTTAAGATGAGCTAAGTCACAGATTTCTTGTCCTATCTCAGTCATGTACTTTAACATGTCTTTTAACAGTTTTTTCAAGTCATCTTGTACAAAACACCTAGGTTCCCTAAATCCTTCCACGTTACTACAGACACTGACACTGATAGGAAGGTGACAAGCTTCCCATTTTAATTTATCCGATACTCTGCAAGGTTCTTTTTGCAAAATTACAAAAGTCATTCACGATAAACCATGGAAAAAATGCATCTAGAAACCCAATTCCACAGCTTTTTATTTGATCAAACATGGTCTCTGAGGGCGCATAAAATGTCCCAGGATATTCCCATTTAGTTAATCCTTTACACTGTTTCATGTGCCTGCGCCACTCATAGGCCCTATGAAACATCTTTTGACAGGCCACACAAGTGAATTTTCTGGCATAACTGTGAAAGTCTTTTATGTAACTCAAATGATTTTTGTACCGATTTAAATACACGTCATTTTCAAAAGGAAAACTGGATATAAATAAAGGAATCACGGTTTCATCTGGTTGTAATTCGTACATGTGTAAGTTCACGCAGAAACACTTTTCCAAATCAGGCATATCTGCCAATTCCACAGTTTTTTCCCCGAAAATTCTTCCCACATCTGCAAGAGGCTTTCTTTCTCCTGAACTCGATTTTGATGATAAGCCAAACAGCGAAAAAAACAATGATCATCTTTATACGGTTTGTTATGTGAATCCACTTCCATACTCACAATGCTGCGCTTTTGCTTGACATAGTCGGGTAACACACCTTTTCCCAGAGGAAAATTCATCGGAGTGACGTCAAATCTCACATTCGTGATCATAAAAGGTCTCCATTTACTGTTGGGTCTCAAATTGTTCACGTATTCCAAAGGATCCAGACGATAAATTTTATTTTGAAATATTCTCAAATATTTTATACTCCCGATCAGAAAAAGTGAGGGAAACAGAGAGCCATTTACGTGAGGTGCAAAATATCTATCTTCTCCAGTTTCCATATTCCTTAAAATAAGTCCTAAAGAAAGATTGATTTTAAAAACACCGTTTTGATCCGTAAAAATCTCGTCCAATTTCCACCAAATTTCATCTACACCATCCCTCAAATTATTCGTGGGTAAATTGTAAATCACTTTTTGCCCTTTGTCGATTTTAGCATCGGCTAATATCACGTTTTGATTTCCCTCATAAATCTGCCTCAAAGGGTCGTCTCTCACCGGATTACCCCAGGGAGGCTCATCTAAATGAGCCTCTTGACGCCAAGGCCTGTTCTGAAGAGCTCCCCCATGCTGCGTGTTTTGATGCACGTACAATTCGTGACGTCCCTCAAATATTCCGTCACACTGACGACATTGACATTTTCTCTTTTTTAAGGTAAAATTTCTTCATCGCATCTTTTACGTTTTTTTTGTGTTCATTCCAGTAACATCATCACCATTTGTTGTCACTTTTTCTTTTATTTCCTTTGTTTGTTCACCCTTAGTTTTAACTGTAGAACATACTTTTTTGTGTCTTTTTTTATTAAAAACAGATGAAAATGTCTTTAAACAATCTTTACATTGGTTTGCAGCAGTACTCTGTTTGACAATATTTTGTTCAACTTTACAACGGTGCTGCTCACTTTTTTGTTTTGAGACAAATGTTTGAAGACATTTTTCACATTGAAATTTTTGAAAAAGGGCAAAGGGCACGCCCCTACATTTACACAGGTCAATTCATGTTTTACCCTTTTTTGCACATTCACAAAACCTTTGCCACAAATGTAACAATGTAACCTAGTTTTAGCCTGCAATTTAAAACATATTTTTTCGTGTCTTTTTTTACTAAAAGGACACCCAAACGTTTTGAAACAATATGATCATTGTCTGTTCATTTTTGCAAAGCCTTTCTTTCCAGTTTGGGATTGGGAAGCAAATAACCACTACTGGAAGAAAGAATACTAATCCATAAATCTTTTTCAACCCCTCCTCTCGACAAATTATAAAGAGCAATAGCAATTAAAAGAAATAACACCAAGACCTGAACCACAAATAAAATTAATGACTTAAGCGTGAAATGATCTGCTGGATTCATTTTTCACTTATGCTCTCCTCTTGAAAAAGAACGTCTTTTTATATTAAAGTTTTTCTTGCGCATGCGCACTCCGACACTTTCTAAATTTTACGTCGCGCATGCACGCTCTAAAATTTACGTCCTTTTATACTCCAAAATATCTATCGAAACCTAACATTTTTTCATATCTTTCCATTAAACGCACCAAATTCTCCCAATGCGTTTTAGTCAACATCACTCCCTCATCTCTATCCCTAATGTAAATTTCAGTTTCTCCTCTATATACAAATACTTCTACGCAAACATTCTCATTTAACCACATTTTTTTCAAAAATACCTTTTTCTATCCATTGATTAATTTGAACTACACCCTCATATAATCTATCATAAAGTTTGTGTCGACATTCTATCATACTCAAATTTATTTTCCCGTTCTCTCAACAATATCTTCTTATACTTAATACATGCTCTCCAAAACCTTTGTAACCAATATCTATTTCCACTTTCGTACCCATCTTTTAAATAAACAAAATATATCCCTTCCTCAAACTTTAACTCATACACCCCTAATCTTTTCCCCGCGAATGCACACTCCTATCCTCTTTTGCACACGCATGCGCTCTCCCCTAATCTTTTACTCACGCATGCCCACTCCTATCCTCTTCTGCACGCGCATGCGCTCTCCCCTAATCTTTTACTCGCGCATGCGCACTTCCGGTTAACCTGAGGTGCTCCTAAAATCAACTGCACCTCAGGTTAACCACCCCGTTAATTTTAATTGGAATCCAATTTTAGGAGCTCAAAACGCCTCCTCAGGTTAACTTTGGATTGTTATAATGCGCGCCTTTATACTACTAGTATAGGTTACATTAAACCTACCAAATGGGCAAGTATTTACTATATAACCCATTATCATTTTGGACAGGGGTTACACCGCTCTAATGAAATGTTGGATGCAGTAACTAGCAGACTTAGACACGGGCTTGGCATTCCTGGAGCATTCAAAGATCTGCTTAATTTACCTATTGTGGGTGGAGATTTCCAGCACCACCCTTCGCAGTTTTTGGAAAGAGTTTATGAATTTATATGAAAAGCACACTCTCACCCGAAAATACCTCCACCGCCGAAGGAAATGTATATTTTATAGTACACATTACTTTCGGTCGACTCATGATGGCGAGACCTTGTAAAGCAAAATGCTTGTGCGAGGCGGGTGAAATTTGCCCAACCTTTGAGGAAACTGTCACACAGCTACCCCGCTACTATCTTCCTTATTTGTCTGACAAATATTTACGAAAACTTGGTATTTATAAAATGGTCAAAATTGAAAAACAACGACCAAAGCACATTTGTGATTTAGAGGAGAATGTCGAAAATATGAGACCTTATGAGCCAGGAATTCCACCAGTTTTGATTTCAGAAATGGAAGGACGCTACTACAAGCGCTTTTAATATTACATTCATTTCTATATATCATATTTCACCTTTTTCTAATTAATAGCAATTTCAATAATCAAAATTCTTTAAAAAAAAAAATTTGATTAACTTCCATTCAGTTAGTTTTAAAATTTCAATTTTTATGATAGCTGCACTGTAAAAGCAAGGTTTGCTTAATTTTAAGTAAGTCAACAAATTAATTAAACAACAAAAGTTCTCAGGGTCACAAACCCTGCAATGGATATTATACCACCACCAAGTCAATAGCTATTGCAAAGTATTCACAGATGACCAACCCAACTTGCAGAATAGTGACTTCAAACTCGTCAGAAAACATGCTGATTAGACTATTTATCGAGCAAATAGTATCTATAACAAACTTTATATCAGCATTATTGGGATATTTTGTCATATGGACGTCAGTTTCACAACCCTGTTTTTCCATGGGAAATTTACCAATGTCAGATGGAACATTCAACACTATAGGAGCCAAATAATTTGTGTCAAGTACCAAAACCAGTACAGCCAATATATGTGCTGTGTCACAAATACACTACTATCAGATGCAAATGCACTACTAGGGATACGATCGTGGATGTAATCATCCCTCTCCCTGGCAGGATTGTGCTTTGTAAAGTGTCACAACTCCAACATGTAGCAGAATTGGGCCTACCTATCCACTGCCTCATTAACTACTTCATGTACAAATTGAACTCAGCCTTGGTGTACATCTGCCTCAACAACCAAATTGTCAGCAACAACACCTCATTATCAGATCTACAGTATACATCACTGAGGTTGCACATAATCAAACAATGGAATTCATCAAGAATCATGGACTGATCCCTGGACTTGGTAATTTTTATTTTTCTGACACAGATTTCTAAAAGACATTTATCTAGTATATTCAATTTGATGTGCTATATTATATTACTCTAAAAATATGTATAATTCAATGGGCTAATTACAGGTAACATTAAATATTGTAATAACATGTAAAATATTATTTTGATGTAAATTGATGTATGTGGTACTTCACATTTATTCTGGTTGCAGACCTAAACATTTCTGTGTAGCAGAAATGTAAATAATTATTTTCTTTAGAATTAAAGTTTAAATGTGACATGTAGATTTAATCCAAGTACTCATAATTGTACTCACTAGCATTTTTTATTGTATTTAGTCAAACATATTCATAAAAGGAAGCAATAGAAGTTATTTGTAAGTTTGGACAGAGCATAAAGGCCAGTCCTTGGTACAATGATAGTTCCAAGCACATATGTATTTCAAAAGTTCAAGGAAGTTATTAAGATGAGTTATTAAGTTATATTGTATAATGTTTTATCAATTCTAAGATTGCAATAATTACTGCAATTATGATTAACAATTAAGTGTCATTAGTTTCATTAGAGAGAATCTAAAATAAGTATAACATAATCTTATGTTTTATGAAAAGATTTCTGGAACTTTATGCATTAACTGCAGCTCTATAAAGTAATTACACTGTTATGGGATTAACATTATTATTCTCCAATTACAGTTACTTGGCTAATGTTTTTGCATTTGAAATTGTAGACCTGTTTAACTTTTCTTGATAATGTGAGGACACATTTTTCAAAAGTCCAAGGAAGTTATTAAGACCAAAATTCCTTCAAAATTCATATTTAATAAATCTTATTAATTTTAACTGTTGTATTACAATTTGAAGTAGTGTTTAGAAGTACTATGTGTTTCAATTATATATCTGGTATTGGGTTTGAAACTACAGTTTATGGTATAAGCTATTTTAATTTAGAAAATACAGCAATAGTAAGGAATAAGTATTAACAGACAATTGATAATTACCAACTAAAATGGTCAAGTTAAATATCCATAGAGTATTATAATATCCTATCATGGTTAAGTTATGTATCCACAGAGTGTTTTGGTATTTAGTTTCCATTTTTCAATGTACGGATTCAGACAGCTTCAAGAACTGTGAAAGCAGAAAAACTCTAATTAGTCATATGATAAACAAAGTCCAATTCATCAATAACTAGAAAGCTGTGGTCAATAATAAGTTCCCCTCAAACCCCCCTCACATTGATTCAACTTCTAAAATCATTAGTCATTTATTGACTAAATCCTCCCTCCCCCTCCCTAAACATTGACCCAAATTTTAAATACAAACTTTACATTGATTTAATTGATGGACCCCTCCCCATTGTGCCCCTTCCCCCCTCAACATTGATCTTTACTCCCCCTCCTTCTCCAATCAATGTTCTTGCATTGATTTAGTTGATAACTCCTCCCCACTCTCACCCCCGAGTACCCCCTCCCCTCACTTAACATTGATCTTTACTCCCCCCTTCTTCCTCAATCAATGTTCTTACATTGATTTGATTGATGGGCGCCTCCCCACTTCGATTGCATGATGTCATTTCTCCCCCCCATGACATCATTGCCCCTCCACATGACATCACCTCTCCCCTCCCAATGAGGACGGTGTCATGGAAACCCAGTGGTGACTCAATCAAATTGATTGCGAAATAGTTGTAATTGATCTGTTAAAAAAGCCGATCAATGAGTAACTGACCTATTTGTTCATATAAAGGGTCAAATCCACACTGGATATAGATATATAGATAGATAGATTGATATAGTTAGAGAGATTACAAGAGAGAGATTACCAGAGTTTAGAAGTTGGAAGTGGATATGTAACACAAGGGAAACAGTAGGAAAATGTATACTCTTATACTTAAGCTCGGAACATGGAGAAAGCACGATTATAGAGGGTGTTAGCTAAAATGAAGTTGGGACTTGTATCAAAGTGATAGGATCATTCATGCTGCTTTAGCATTATATGGAAAGATATTGAACATGCAATAGGTATTATAATCATAATGAACAACAACTATTCTGTGTGTGGTACATCTTATATGGAAAAGTTAGATACTATATTCTCCAACAAATTATGAAAGTGTTTTATGACATTTACCTATACATTTATATCAATAAAAATATTGCTGAAAATTGGTGTTTATCTTCTCAGCTTCAACAAACTGGAAATTCAAAGATCCCGGCTTTTATTAAGGTTAACAATTTTGACAGAAATTCGACCTTAATAGATGTCAACTAACATACAAATATCTGTATTCTGTGATCCGTTCAATGTCCAATAACATGAAAAGTCCTTATCCTGTGATCAATTCAATGTTAATCAACACAAAATGTCTGTATACAGATATTTGGAGTGTTTACAAAACTATGCTGTTCACTCCAAGATATGAACAATATCTAAAATACAGTAAATTAACTCTCTGGTAGATCCACACACTATATCCAGATGTAAACAATGTCCAAAATACAGTAAATATATTCTCTGATATATCCACACACTATATCCAGATATAAACAATATTCAAAGCACAGCAAATCCACTCTCTGGTAGATCCAGACACTGTACCCAGTTAACTCCAACAAGAATTCACCATACATTATAAATGGCTCAGTAAAGCAATTTTCAAGACACAATTAGCTTTCCTTACAGCAAGCAAAATCTGTCATTAGCATGTTCAGCAGTATAGCACTTATATACAGCTGTGAAAATGGCCAGAAGGTTATAAAATTTATCGAGCAGGCTCTAAAAACCTGTTTACGGGGAATTCCCAAAATCTATAAACAGATCAGTGTAGCAGAAATAATTAGGTTATAGAATCCTATAGAGGTTTCCCAGAATCTATAGACAGATCATCCGAGCAGAGTGTAACATACACCAGTGTTTAACAATAACCAATTACCTTACATGGCAACACAAACACAACACTCCGCAGCTTAAATCATGCATTGGTGCAGTGCAAATACGTAACAATATGTAGAACAATTGATCAATTGTGTCAAATGGAAGGTATTGATCAAGCAACTGAGAGATCATCCACTGAGTTTAATCCACATAGTTATGGTGAGATCACACTTAGGGAGACAGTTTCTTCTGTTGAATGTCATGAAGGTCATAACACAACTGTTAGAAGTAATGACTATCCTGATGTAAACATTTAAAGTGCTAACAATATTAACATAGTTGTTAGTTTTAAAGATGTCTTTGCAACATAATACTGTAAAATCAATGCCTACTAATCTAATCTAATATCTAATCTACTGCTTTGCAAACACAATATCTTCCCCACAGAGGGGAACTCAGTGCGATAATTAAACAAAATCATTATCATAGGGAGAGTCAAGGGGTGTTCAAGATCAGTAATCCAGGATTGTGGGTGTGACTAGGAGGGAAGAAAACTAGAGCTGCAGAGGTGGGTTTTGAGGTGCTTCCTAAAAGATGCAACAGAGGGACTGTTTCTTACATGAAAGGGGAAAGAGTTCAAAAGACAAGGGCATGGTGACTGAAGTAATTAGAAAAGTTTTTAATTGATTTGTTAACTCTACGCTCGATATTGGGGAGTTTGAAGGAACCTGAGTTCGGGGGTGCTTCGCCTTGTATTTTTAGACAAGGTATAGGGATGGATTAATTCTGGTAAACTGGTTGACCTTGGTTGAGAATTTTGTATATAATAAGGCCAATTTTAAATTGTACCCTGTATCTGACTGGTAGCCAATGGAGTTTTTTTAGGTGAGGCATAATGTGAGAAAATTTAGAGGAACAGGTGACAACCCCGCAGAGTGAGTTTTGGACTAACTGCAATCTCCTTAGCTCAAAATCAGTGAGCGATAAGAATAGTGAACTGCAGTAGTCCAACCTACTGCTCACCAAAGCATTTGTTAAGAGCACTGATGTATTAAGGTCTAAAAGGGGACGAATCCTGTAGAGGTATCTTGTATGTACTCTAGTGGACTTTATGACCTGTGACACGTTGTTTGAAAAATTGAAATTAGAGTCAAACACCTCTCCAAGGTTCCTGACGCTTTGTGCTGGCTGGAACTGGTTTCCCAGAATATTGATAGGGAATTGAGGGAGGAGTTGTTTACGATTTTTTGGGAGCCTATAAGAATAAATTTGGCTTTGTCTGGGTTAAGTTTTAATTTGTTTGTAAACATAAAATTTGGAATGTGGTTTAGGCAGTTCTGCAGTTTTTGGATAGAGTGAGAGAAATTTGCTGGTGAAAGTGTGATGTATAACTGGGTGTCATTGGTGTAAAAGTGATAGCTGATGCTACTGTGGGAATGAATGATTGAACTGATTGGGCTAGTATAGAGAGAGAACAGAATTGGTCCAGTGACAGAGCCCTGGGGAACTCCATACTGGAGTGCAGCAGGATACGGGAGAGTGTACTACCTACCTTGACTGAGTGTGTCCTTCCCGACAGGTATAATTTGAACCAGCCAAGTGCTTGCTCACTGATTCCATAATAAACATTGAGTCTGTCCAGGAGAATGGTGTAATCTTACTCTTACTCAGGACAATTCGAGTAAAATGGTCACTCTTATTACTAGTGATACAAATAACCCACATAAGAAAACTGGGTACATAGCACATCATAATTCTGATTTCAAATTCATAGGCCCTGATAGACCTGCACAAAGTATTGATACAGTGGACCAATTTATAGGCTGTAGCCAAGATTATACAGAGTAGGCTCTCCCTAATTAAAATTCTACAATAATCTAACTTTCTTCATCTTTACATATCCAGGCACGTGTAAATAATTAGTGAACTATCCAGATGAAAGGTTTATTTAATATTCACTATTTTGATTTCCCTTTCCTTGTTTCACTGCTTTGATTTGCACAATACAAAAATATCCAACCATACTTCAGCTTTACAAGCGCTATTTTAGGTTCTGTTGATCACAGTCCAGATGAAGATTTTCATTATTCTCCTCTCCTGTTATGATTAATATAGAGCAATATTCATTTTTTCATACCCCAGGATGATGTTGATAGAAAATGTTTTAACAACTCATGTTTTACTCTGAAGTTTCCAACAATGTATGATATTGATCAAGAGATCAGACACTGAAATGAGGACCCAAGCCGCATCAAAATTGATGTATCCAGTGGCTTAGGGAAGCTTAGGGGCGATCACAAACATGGCATAAAGTTTGGTGTTAAATGGGCTGATAACTACTTCCTGAAAGGAGCAATTGTGTTCAGCTGGGTGACCAAAAGTGCACTCTTTCAATTAGTTGCTGACATCAGGTTCATACTGAAGCTAAGGGGGATTTGCATTTCATTATCATAGTGGCACCAAAACAAAGGTCACTTACAACAAAAAATGTTCTCTATGAACCTATAAAATCACCACTCATCAATAACAAGAAAAGCAACAATGTTTCATTTTCACCATTCTTTCCGATAGTTATTTTCAAATGTGATCTGTGGCCCTCATACCATATATTTCATAATACAAACCACAGTTTATGTTTAGAAAGATGTTTATATATGCAATGAAGTTATTCACAGTTTTTTGTGAAACCGCTGCCTATGACCTTTAAGCAAATCACACTAATAGAATTCAATGAACTGATTAAAAACAGGGTGCTAGATGATTCATGGAGTTTTTAATATCAATATCATTGAGGATGCAGCATATTGGAGAGATACAAATATGGTAGATATGAGAGTAAAATCAGAGATCATAGTAAAATATGCGAGTTCAATTTACATTATTTACTACATTTTTATCACATTACTTTCTTCAATTATTTGTATCTTCTTCTCCTTCAATTGTTCTCACCTGTTTTGGGGAACTAGTCAGAAGGTTTCAACACCCAATGGTAATGTCACATCAGATATCTGTCATAAAATCCACCTATGGACTTAAATGATTTCATTTATTGGATGATTCACTGATTACTTTTTCCAATTAGGATGTTGGTTTCAATCATATTATTTGTGTTTTTTATTATCCAATAACCCCCAGACATTTAGATTTATTTGTGACTTTTGTGTATCTATTCAGTTTAGTCTGACCTTCTCAAAGATTAAATTTTAAAGATTTGAATTTAAAATCTTCCCAGTTACTGATATTCTTTTTTCCCTAATAGTTATTGTATTTTAAAGTCACAACAATAGATCAAATATAATCAGTTTAAAATATAAAATTCATAATAATATAATAATATTAATTAATTGATTAATTTGTATTAAATTGTGGAGATATGAATTTTAATTCCTGATTTATCATGTATTTCAAAAGAGGGGAGAGGGTGTTGCATGGAGATATTATCCTCTGCGTGGACATCAAACTGAAAAATCAGCTTTTAATTTGTAATACTTTTTGGTTTAAAGTTTACGTTAGTTATCCCTATATTAAACAAATACGAAAGATCACTAAAGTTATATTCCCATCAACAGTTGACTTTCACCAAGTCCTTTTGTCTTTTGTGAAATATATGGGTACTGTATGACTTTTGAAGAAAGTCTCACTCACTTCAGGAAGTGACTGTCCGCCTAGTGTTAAAAAAATTAAATAAGGAACTCAGTAATTTCTGTGCACTTTTTAAACCAATAAAAAAGCCCCACTCTTATGTCCATGGCGTAGTTCTATATTTAGCCCAACAGAAGTTTTCTCCAGAATGCTCGTTTTTGTAAAATATAACCCCCATGAACTCTGTGGGACTTCTATGTAGTTAAGCTCTTTCAAGATAATGTGCTGCTTGTCAGTAAAGTATCATGTATGCCCAAATAAAAGAGGAATTGAGGTGTATGTTTTGTAGTCGAACCCCCCCCCCCTCCTTTTTTTCACAAATTTCCAGAAACTTTCTTCTATTAATACCTTTATAGGTTAACCAACAAGTGTCACAATTTTAAATTCTTTTTTACAAATGAATCTGTTTCAGTATATTATATTACAATTGGGGTCTGAAGGTATATTATCAATTTACCAGATCTAGATGGTGAGAAAAAAATTGAGGGAAAATGCCAACTGGTAAAATGATTCCCAGAAAAACAAACTCCTGAACCATACCTCCTTGAAAGAATACCTCCTGCATATTTTGTATTCCGGAGAAAATGCCAGAAAAATAAATGGCAATATTTAAAAACAAATTTTTTTTCCATGCATATATATTACAGTGGGGTGAGGCAAACAAACGCCCATCTTTGGAATTAAAAAACAAAAACAACATTAATTTTTTATTCGGGTTTTATGTTGTCTTTAACACTGTACAGGTCTTATCATGATTGGTAGTTTTGTGGGCAGAAAAATCCAATACATACAGCTGGTCAAAGTTCTGTACTGTAAACTGTCGACCATCGATAAGCAACAACCAACTTTCCCACATAAGGTCTGGAGTTTGAACCGCCAACCTCAGAGGAGGGTTACCACTACACCACTGTGGTAAAACATGCTAATGTGTACAAATAACATCTAATAACATCAACATAATTCAGTTTAGACCTTGTCATTGGTGTAGTTAAATTGGTAGCTGCTCTTGAAACTAAATGGAAAATGTTGTTTATTTCCAAAACCGTAATATATAGAGTGATTTAAGGCAAATTTTGGACTTCCTTAGTACTGAGCACACTACTCCTCTAGGAGTTCTCCAAATTGTGGCTGCCATCTTGGATTTCGGTGGAAATGGAAAATGTCATTTACCTTGAAAACTATAAGAGATAGAGTGACTTTTGCCCCACTGGATAATAAAGACTACTCATTATCTTCAAAACCATGTTGGATGTCCTTTTCCAGTGGATACAACTCTAGTTAAATTGCATGTTTTTATTTCTTAGGCGGTGTTTTTTCAGCGATACAAAATATGCAGTAGGCATTTTTTCCAGAGGATATTTTTCCTATGATGCATTTTTCCACACACCACAAAAAACATCTTTCTCATAAAATTAACATTTATGAACATTTCATATGGAATTTACAGTCTAAAAGGCCTGTTCCATTATGCTGATGCTCTTCCCTGATATATTTCAAGCCCTAAAAATAGTCTATTTGGAAGGGTTTTGAAGTCAAACCTTTCATTTCAAGGGTTTATTAACAATGATCATAATGTTTGAAAGCCTTCAGGACTGGCCTGGAACCAATGGTTAAACTTCAGGTGGAGGTGAAACGTTTGTGTCCTGATGAATTCATACTGTTGAAATGTGTCAAAAGTTTTCTGTGATCCTGTAGAATCATTAGCATAACCTACATTTGGGAGGCAATTCTAAAGCTATCACTGTAATGTTTGTATGTCAATCTTTTCCATCCAAAGTTGGCATTGGCGAGGCTTTCATAAGATTCCTAAGTGATTCGGACAGATTTGGGAACCGATCAAAAGGTTTTAGTACCAATCAAAATATCCCTTGGAAAGCTAATGTAAATCAACTCTCTTTATCCATGGATCATGACTAGCTTAAATTTTTCCAATTAATTAGGGACCAGGTCTACAATAGGATCGCCAATATGGAACTGCCCTCTTACGGACATTTACCAATTTCTACACTACATTCAAAACCATGGGTTTTTATAACCTTAAAACTAAAACAAGCCAATATTCACACAAATACTCTGGGAAACTATCACACCTATTTAATCTATTTACATACTTTTCACTCTGATATTCTCAAAGTAAACTCTCAACAAATAAAAGGCATCCAAGTATGGCTGTATTCCTTGGGTTCTGCAATAACAGAGATCCACAGTTAGAAACCCAGTATGACAGCTGTGGCAGCATGCTTTCAAGAGGGAAAACCCCCATCATGTAAAAAACAGTATGTAAATATGTTGGGTAATTTCTCCATTCCTTTGTGCATACAATCTGCATAAATGCATAATTGGTGGCACAAGCCTTTGTTTTTTCACTGACTTCCCACCTTATTCCAGAATGCTTGTGGTATAATGAACTCCTGTAAGTCTCTAATCTAAATTTAACTATTCAGGTTACTGGTGGATACAAATACAAAGACTTGGAGCAAGTCTACATTAACAGAGGCTGTGCAGGTAATGTAATTACACTTTTATTAATTCTAACATAAATAAGTTTTTTTATTGCACATAAGTTACGAGAGATTGATTAGAGTATTCTGACATCTTCAAATGTGTAAATCACACCTAGTCAAACAACACACAAGCAATCTATTGTCATAACATAGTCTTTCGTATTTATGCATCCATTATTTTATTAGGAACCTGATTACAATTAAATGATGCATTTTCTACAAATACATTCAGCTTTGGAAGTCCAAAGTAGCATTGTTGAGCGCCAACTCGCGATCGGGAACATCTCGAGATTGTCCTTGCCCAAACTCAAGATCTTGAGTTTGGGCAAACATCTCGAGATGGGACTCCCATCTCGAGATTGGGCTGCACAAACTTAAGATATTTGTCTGGGGCTGTGATTTGCTAATCAGTTATGGTGTTCTGGTCTCGGATTGGCTGATTATAATTACTGAGCTCTTTGATATTTGGCACTCCTTACTACATTGAATTGCAATTGCATTATGATGAATCCTTTGATCTTTTGTATAATTAATTTATTTAATTATGTTTTGATTCATTTATTCACCATTTATCTATTACAACATTTGTTAAAACATTAATACACAACACAAAAGACAACATAAATATGAGGAAATCACAATAAAGTTTCCTTTGTTTCTGTATAACTAGTTAATTTATTTATTCCATGATTACTTGAACTATGACTTATGTCACAGTGCATGTGGGGTCTTTTATACACACCTGAGAAAAACAATTGTAATCAAGGCCTACTGAAAGTTATTCAATTTGAACCATTAAAGAATTATAATTGTGATGTTATTGCAAGTAACTCCCTTTTTAAATTTAATAAGAATTACAATTTAGGGTAAATATCAATCCACATAAATGATCATGTAAATATGAGGATTAAGTACTAGAAAAGAAACCAAAGTGCAATTAATAATCTACAGATAGGGGGCATCTGACAACACAACAACAATTATAGAAGTGCAATTCACGATCTAAGAGAAGTACATCACACAAACAAGACTCTTTAATTTCATGTTAATATGAAGATTCAGTGCTACATAAGAAACAATTCTAAAAGTGCAATTGATAATCTACAAAAGGGGGCATCATATCAAAGACCTTTCCATGTATTCCAATATATTATATCAATATATAGAATATATATGTGGAAGTGCAATTCAAGATCTAAGGGAATCACATCACACAAACAAGACCCTTTAATTATAATATCAAAGACCTTTCCATGTATTCCAACTTATCTTAAGTTTGTGCAGCCCAATCTCGAGATGTTTTGCACAATCTCGAGATGTTTGCCCAAACTCAAGATCTTGAGTTTGGGCAAGGACAATCTCGAGATGTTCCCGATCGCGAGTTGGGGCCTAACAGCATGATATCATTATAAGAAAAAAATACCAGTGGATTCATGTATAAGCAGCAAATTGCCTATTAGGGTTAGGCAACATACTCAGCAGTGCCAGTTATGTAACAATAGGCAACACAGGCATAACTGTTCAGAGTTTAAAGCAGCTTCTAGAAGTAAATACACTATCTCTTTCTTAGAAATATTTATTTCTTGAAAAAATAGGAAGACGAGGGAAAATGAGAATTATTTTGAATAAGAAGCTTCTACTTGTGTTACTGTTATTTCTGGTGCTATTATAAATTATGAGTGTTTTTATGCTTTATATCATTTCTAATTCTGGGCTATGAGCTGAATCTGTAATATAAACTAAAATAGTGATACAGAAAACCCCTATGGAAAAAACCTTAGGTTTTTTTCTGGTAGAATTTGGTTATTATCTATTTAGACATTACTTAAGGTGGCGAAGTCTTTTTTGGAAGAAACCTGTTACATAAATCACATAAAAAAACAGGATTTTATCAGTTCCTGTTTTGTTTATATCTATTTCTTTATCATTTAAGTTGGTGAAGTTTTACCCTGGTCTTGAATGCCCGGTACAGAACTTCCAGCAATTGAGAGTATCAGAAATATCTACAGCAGGTTTTTGAGATGTGGTTCCAGACAGGGGTGCTACAATTATTAAATTATAGATATTATGGAAGAAGGAGTGGAAGAAGTTGCCATGTTTGAGAATATAGTGAATGGAACTACAAAGGAGGGATTTCCATGAGATGTTACTGTGGCATCCACAGAAAGCTATGGACCTTTTCAGATTCCACAGACTTTGGAGGAACTGTCTTTTGATGAGTCTGCCCCTTGATATATCAGCACACCATTTCCTATGAATTTGTGTCATCTGGAAGCCAGAGATGTGATGACATACTTGCGGTAGTGCGGATACTTATTCACTATGAAGAAGAGAAATGTTTCTTCTGTTTCCTGGTGTTGCTAGATCAGAAACAAGGTGTGTAACTGCAAAGCAACAGTTTTTCAAAGAGGAAGTGAATTTATTCCTGGTCCACAATCACACAACCACCAACCAGGATCTAGAGCTGCTATAAAGGCCAAAGTAACCTCTGCCCTGACAGAAGTTACCTCCCATCACAAGATATTTTTCTGGTGCCAGATGTGTTAATCAGGGACTACAACAGGCAATAACAGAAGCTGCAGAAATTGATGCTCCACTAAAACACTGCAACTTTGTACGCGTGGTGAACCCTCACAGAGAAAGGTCACACCACAAGCATCCACAGTCACTTGTTTTTGAGGTTGCAACAGAACATATTCCAGAAAACTTCCTCGGAGATGATCTAAGTGACCAAGGAAAGCACCATATTATATTTGCCACAAGATGCTTCTCTCAAGGGCCAAAACCTGATATATGGATATTACATTCAAGGTTGTCACGGCCCCAATTACACAACTATACTTCATCCATGCATTTCTTCCAAAGGAAGGTGCCAAATAAGTGCCCCTGTTATTTGCTTTGACATCAAATAGAACGAAGAGGAACTATAACATCTGTTCTGCAACTTCTGCCTGTGAAAGCATCTCTAAATAGGGTAATGATGGACTTTGAGATGGCTATCTGCTGAGCCTGTCCTACCTTAGGCTGAAAGAAAGGGATGTGCCATCCATTGGTCAAATGCTGTGGTCAAACATATAAAGTCTTTGTGACTTCTTCCATCCTACTATAATGACCAACTTACAGATACTGCAGAAGACTCATTGCTCTTCCCTTCCTATCAGAAGAGCTTCTTCCACAGGCCAATTGCATATGCTAGTGAACTACATACAAAAGACATGGATTGACAGTAATGTTTGGGATCTAACACCTTGAAGCGTCTTCATTCAAGCCATCGGCACCAAAAATGATGTAAAAGGCTGGTACTGAATATTGAACTCACATCCCCATTGCAACCAAGTGAACCTGTACCTGTTGATTGGCCGTCTGTGGGAGGAGTCACAGTTCATTAAGTTACAGGTAACACTCATTTCATTCAAACAAAACTAAAGAGCGAGAAAATGAAGCAGCAAAGGGAGCTTCAGGGGAAAATATGCAAAACCTGGCATGATTTTGAAGCAGGTGATGTGAGCCCAATGGACTTATTGAATAAAGGTGGGAGAGTCTATGCTCCAATGCCTCAACTACCCTCAGAAAATTCCGATAATTAGAGTTCGTAATTTTATTAATAAAAGTGTTATTTGTTTTCTAGCTTGTTTTTCAGCTGAGTCCTTTCATAAATTAATGTAGTTTGCTGTAAATAAATTTGGTACTTGTTTTCTTGCTTGTATCCACAAGGGGGGCTGATTTTCTTAGGGTGCCAATTTGCGGAAGGCCAACTTTTTAGGAGGTCGATCTGTTGGGGGCCAATTTGGCAGAGGGCCAATTCGTCCAACTCCCATTGGTTTTTTTACCTACTTACAGATATGAAACTGCCACGTAAACTCTATAAAAGTTGATTAGAATTACAAGTACAAAGCTATATTTATCTTTTTTTAGTTTATATTTTTCAAAAACACATAATACAATATTCAAAGTACAGCCATACAAAAGATAGTTCAACTGAAAAAAACATTAAAAGGTGTTATTACATAGCAAACAGCACTCTTAAAACAAAACAAAAACATGATAAATATGATAAGCTTTTAAACAGCAACTTCTTCGAAAAAGAAACTTAAACAACTAAATCTCTTTTTGAAGACAGCAGCTCTATCTTGGTTAATGTAAGCACCAAGTTCTAGATTAAGCCTCCATTTTAGAATTTACAAAAACAGATCTCTCAAGTTCCTTTTAGATTTGTAACTAAAACACTTTCCATTAAAAATTACATAGTTGACACTATAATAATAATCTTTATTAATGTTAACAGCATCTAATGAAATTTCTAAGTGACTGAGTTCAAAGTTTATGGAAAGAAGTTTTATTAACCAATTCTTTACATCTGTCCAAAATCTAGCAGTGTCAGGACAATAGGAAAAGTGATGCTCCAGACTGTCAGTGTGTTAACATACATAACATTCTGAGGATTTTTAATACTCCACATAAATAATTTATATTTATATGGAAAAACATAAAGCATAATTTTGTATTACAAAGTAATTAGATATAACTCTAATAATATTTTATATGGTAGTTCATATATACGTTTCCAATAAAATTTTTCTAAAAAGGAGTAATGTTCTATCCACTTATTTTTGTACCCTACCGGAATTTTTGGCCTCATGTTCTCTTTATTCGCCCGTTTTTAACAACAACTGTAATCCTAGGGGGGTGAAGGCAGCAACCTCACATCAGGATTTTACAATGTTTCTTGTACACAGTACAAATTAAATGGTAAATAGACAGTTTAGTTATGTCTTTTACAGATTAATTACAGATATATGGCAATGTTTTTTTAAATCTCACTAATTAAAAACCCATACAATATAAGGGCATTTTTAAATTATATTTAGTAGCATGGGCAGTATAAGATACATATGCTATTTATATATTTAGCTATTTCTTTAGCTAAATGGCGATTACTCACTTAGCTATTGAGCTATGATTCCCAACATCATTACAAAGAAACTATTAATCCAATAATCTTCCATAGAAGATTTTGTTTAAATATCTTGATTCTTTTTCCTATTAAAGCATGGTAACCAAATTTCTACTGAAAATACTAACTTACTGCAGCTGCGATAAGTAAAGGTAATGCATAGCAAGATATTGACCCAATAACTCTGCACAGCAAATTTAGTAAAATAGCTTTTCCTTAAAATGAGTGCGAACGAAGTGGGTCGGGGGATGACAGATGGCGGAAAAAAGTAATAATAATATGTCCATTCCCTAGAGAATGGACATAATTATGTCAGCTACAAATATATTACATTACAAATTTATGTTAACAGAGCTCTTGATACTTTTTGTTGCATTAAAATATACAGACATGAGCTGCAAAGCCAACATGAGCTGCAAAGCCAACATGAGCTGCAAAGCCAACATAAGCTGCAAAGCCAACATGAGCTGCAAAGCCAACATAAGGGCTCTGAGATCAAGGGCCGGTTTCACGAAAGCATCCTCAAGAAAAAGGTCACCTTAAGTTCAAGGATTTCATCGAAACTCTCAGTTTCACAAAGCCTCCTTCCTTAAGTGAGACCTTGAAAACTTCCTTAAATTTCAAGGAAGCTAAGGGCTTACCTTAAATTTAATGAAGTGTTCATCAGAAACACAAGTAGTGCACACTGGAAGCGTAGATTCCTTGATGGAAGTGCAATTTCAATAAAAGTCAGGCGACAAAAAATAAAATAAATGAAAAAAGATATCTGATGGGGCAAGCTTCCCTAGAACACACACTTAAAACTGAAAATCATTATGAAGATGACATACTCATATGATCTCTTAACATTGTTAAACAATTATTCAAAATTTATTTTGTATATGTCATTTGGAATGTTTTCCAATTTTTACCAGTACAGAGGAGGTTTTCGCTATGTTGATGTGTTTATTTTCTTGTCAGTCTGTCTATTTGCAACATATTTTAATGAATTTAGGAAACGTTGAGATGCCACAAGGAACAGATCATTTGATATTGGTGGTGGTCCGAAGCACCTTCTAGATCGAAGAATATTTTTAAATATATTTCATCAGTACAAGATAGGGTAATGTTCAGTGTTTCTGAATATACATCTATAATTAATTGTCAGATTGTCAACAAAACTACTGGACACTCCCATAGTAGTACTTAACGTATATTTCAGTTTGTTCAGGATCTCGGGAAAAGTCAAAATTGTTCCGTATTGATCCATGAAAGCATAAATTTTCACATTCAAGTCTTCTACTGTATGACATGTTTATGATTTAAAGGCCATAAAACAATATTTTCTGGAAATTCCAATACTTTTGTGTATTTAATATTCTTTATATGATGCATATGCGCATTTGACCTAAATACCAGGAAATAAAGACAGGGTGATAAGTCGTTACTTCCAGGCACTGCTTACTATGAATATGTTTGGCAGCTTTAAAATGTAAACAAGACCACTGCCACGATGTGTATCTCCCACCGAGCATTAAAGGGGAGGAAATACCTTTTCCGAGATATTCACAGTTTTTCATTTTCCGCTAAAATCCAAGATAACATTTTTCCACAGAATACTGTTGTACTACCCTGTGGGTCAAAAATTTGCTCGAAATCGCTCTGTCTGTTACCATTTTGAAGATATTTTCAATGTTTATTTTCTGCTAAAAATCCAAGATAGCCGCCAAAAGTGGCAAAAATTGAATTTTTTCCCTTTTGCATAGTATACTCATGTACTACCCTGCGGGTCAAAAATTCACTCAAAATCACTCTATCTCTTACAGTTTTCAAGATATTAAGACTTTTTCATTTTCCGCAAAAATCAAAGTAGCTATTACTCAGTTAGCTATGGACCTACAGGTCTCAAAATTTGTCATTACACAATGCATCAAAAAGTAGGTGAACAACATATTTGACAAAAATCCTTTAAATTCAACAGTTTTGCTGTGATAAGCGATTTACTCAATGGAAAACCATGAAAGTAGCTATTACTCAGTTAGCTATGGACCTACAGCTCTGAAACTTTGCCATGACACAGAACATTAAAAAGTACATGAACAACATATTTGACAAAAATCCTGTAAATTTAATAGTTTTGCTGTTATAAGTGATTTACTCAATGGAGAACCATCAAAGTAGCTATTACTCAGTTAGTTATGGACTTACAGGTCTCAAAATTTGCCATTACACAGTACATAAAAAAGTAGCTAAACAACATATCTGAGAAAAATCCTTTAAATTCAACAGTTTTGCTGTTATAAGTGATTTACTCAATGGAAAACCATTAAAGTAGCTATTACTCGGTTAGCTATGGACCTACAGCTCTCAAAATTTGTCATTTCACAGTACATCAAAAAGTCTGTGAAGAACATATTTGACAACAATCCTCTAAATTTAATAGTTTTGCAGTTATAAGTGATTTACTCAATGGAGAACCATCAAAGTAGCTATTACTAAGTTAGCTATGGACCTACAGCTCTCAAAATTTGCCATTTCACAGTACATCAAAAAGTAGGTGAAGAACATATTTGAAATCCTCTAAATTCAACAGCTTTGCTGTTAAAGGTGATTTACTCAATGGAAACCCTCAAAGTAGCTATTACTCAGGTAGCTATGGAGATACAGCTGTGAAAATTTCCCATGACACAGTACATCAAATAGTAAGTGAACAACATATTTGACAATAATTCTCTAAATTTAATAGTTTTGGAGTTATAAGTGATTTACTCATTGTTGAAATTCAAAGTAGCCATTACTCAGTTAGCTATGGAAATACAGCTCTGAAACTTTTCCACGATACAGAACATTAAAAAGTAACCAATTAAGATATTTGACAATAATTCCCTAAATTCAATAGTTTTGGAGGTATAAGTGATTTATTCAATGTTGAAATTAAGAAATTTAAAAGTAGCTATTACTCAGTTAGCTATGGACTTACAGCTCTGAAAATTCACCACGACACAGTACATCAAAAAGTAGATAAACAACATATTTGACAAAAAATCTTCTATATTCAATAGTTTCACCATGATATAGTACATGAAGGAGTTGTTCAACAACATATTTGAGACCAATATTGTAAGTAACAGTTACAAAGATAAAAGCAACTTACTCATTTTGGTCATTGTTAAAAACAGAAAATAGCTATTACTCACTTAGCTATTAAAAGATAGACCCATAAAAATTCTACCATCTTGTAGGCATGGAGAAAGTAGCTGAACAACATATTTTACAGAAATGCTCTAAATGCAGAGTTATGAGCACTTTACTGAAAGTAGCCACCATTGCTATTACTCACTTAGCTTTGGACCTAGGTCTGAAAAATACGAAGCAGGCTATTTTTAGGCTGTATAAAAGTGCAACTACACACTTATGGCCAATATTGTAAGTAACAGTTACAAAGATAAAAGCAACTTACTCATTTTGGTCATTGTTAAAAACAGAAAATAGCTATTACTCACTTAGCTATTAAAAGATAGACCCATAAAAATTCTACCATCTTGTAGGCATGGAGAAAGTAGCTGAACAACATATTTTACAGAAATGCTCTAAATGCAGAGTTATGAGTTATGAGCACTTTACTGAAAGTAGCCACCATTGCTATTACTCACTTAGCTATGGACCTAGGTCTGAAAAATACGAAGCAGGCTATTTTTAGGCTGTATAAAAGTGCAACTACACACTTATGGCAGCCATCTAAATCAACAAAAAAAAACCATGGCAGAAGCCAGTTTCCATGAATTGGGATCTGTGGTCCAGCTTACTCCAAGAATAGAGGAAAAGCAGTGTTTGTGTGAAAAATACATTAGGATACTTGACAACCTTGGTGGAGGGCTACACTCTAGGAGTGGTTTGTAGCTTATAAACTGTGGGATTCAAGATTCCCTAGCTGCATTTGGAATGATACACATTTGCCCTAAACACACTTAAATATAAGATATTGTTAAGAGTACTTTTACAGTGCCTAATCTCCATTGTATGAAGACTCTGATGCTAGAGCCATAAAGAGAGAAGGAAAAAAACAGAATCCAGATACAAGGCAGGCCATAGAAATACACGAGACAGCAGAGAAATATCAAGAACATCAGGACACACAATGTTTTGTTGTGTTATTAAATGGACGCCCAGTGAGTTGCATGGAAGATTCTACATATTGCTTCTTTAATGACGTGAACTACACTCTTAATTGCATTTTAAACTAAATCAATATACTAATAAATCAAAAAAGCAACCGTCTTCAAAGTACTGACACTAAATCGGATCCTCTTTGGCTCAGTGAAGAACAACTTAACCATCACATCACAGGTGGACTTGCTTCCAAGTCTGTATTTTGTTATTTTTGAGACAATGAATGAGTGCATTTTAAAACAGCCTGGACTCGGAGGATCATAGTGCCATAAGGTAAGACCTTGCCTTAGAACTACATAACAAGCCGTCATTTCTGTGTGAGTTCAACTCCCACAACGGACAATGCTGAGGGCCTTGGTTAATATGGCTGTGGCTGTTGGACAGGGCTTCAAACACTAACTTTTAACTTTAAACTGTGTAACAGGATGAACCATTTTTCAAATTTTGGCCAGAAATTAGAATTCTGGTCATCTTTCTGTGACACAACCAATCCGATAAAAGTTCCTCAAAATAAACTTCATGGAATCAGTATCATTTCTGGTATGTATATATCGTTGAGCACCGACTTGCGATCGGGAACATCTCGAGATTGTCCTTGCACAAACTCAAGATCTTGAGGTGAGGCAAACATCTCGATATGAGTCTCCCATCTAGAGATTTGGCTGCACAAGCTCAAGATATTTACCTGGGCTGTGCTAATCAGTTGTGTCCCCGATCACTTGACTGGCAAATTATCATCACTGAGCTCTTTGGTGTTTGGTAGACCTTCCTGCCCTAGTAATGTTGGTGTTATTGCAGCTATATATTGCAATTATAATAGTCCCAGGAAATATCAATCCACACACTTGAATATTTTAATATGAGGTTAAAGTCACCTGCAAGAGACCATTTTAAAAGTGCAATTGATAACCTACAGAAGGGAAACATCTGACAAAACATCAATTACAGTAGTGCAATTCACATTCCAAGGGAAATTCAGACCAAACATCACTGAAACAAAACCCTTTAGTTAGATAATTAAAAATTCTTTCAGTTAACACATTTGCACAGTTGAATATAAATGTACCAAACAAATAATTCAAGTGCAATTCAGAGTCTATTGGAAGTTCGCACCACACAGTATAAAAACTATTGATTAGATTATTAAAAGAGCTTTTCATTTAACACCTTTTGGATATAATCTTTGCCAATGAAACATTTAGAAGCCACTTCTGTGCGCCTCCCTTCAACACAACAGTTAATACAACTAAAGAAAAATCCATATAAATTATATGGGTTATTATACCAAATTAAATTCTAAATGTAGTAAACAGAGTGTAATATCAAATTGATCCTAAGTTTGTGCAACCCAAACTAGAGATGTTCTGCACAATCTCCAGTTGTTTGCCTCAACTCAAGATCTCAAGTTTGTGCAAGGATGATCTCAAGATGTTCCCGATAAGAGTCGAGGCCTAACATATGCACGTAACCTGATGATATTGGTTCAACTTTATATTTGGATTAAATCTTAATGTCTGATTACCATATCCCTTTTCTGTGCAAAAAGGTTTGGTATCAGCCAGCATTTTATATCATTAGTGTCAATAGTTACACTAAGTGATATATAGAATAAAAGGCAATAAATTAGGCTTCTATGTAACTACTACAGCCACAAGAGTTAATATGCCTAGTATAGGCACAACTGTTTGAACGAATTATAATTATTTTTCATGGTGTTATATATTTATGTAGCTTAGCTAACTGATGAGACAAGTAAGGCCTCTGATACAGTATGCATTATGGCAAAATATTTCACGTTTGCATTTTGGTTCAGATAGCCTGGAAGGCTAACTGGCGCCCCATCTATAGATATTTTGTAGCCGTCAAACACATATGGAATAGAACTCTAATCTTTAGCCAAGAGGACAGATACAAAATCTATGATTTGTGGGCTTTTTACATTGTTTAGCGAGGTGCCAATTTAAAGCTCTCATTTCAAGCATATAAATGAACAGGATACCAGATAAGTACTTGTGTATTGTATATAACCTGTAAGTTTGTGTGTTGTATATAACCTGTACGTTTGTGTGTTGTATATAACCTGTAAGTTTGTCTGTTGTATATAACCTGTGTATTTTCAGCCAGATACATTCACATTAACTCACAATAAACATTGTAAGTAGTTTGTCTTCTAAGTGTGTTAATTTACAGCAGTGTTGAATACCTTTATTTCATATATACTTTTGTTACTGAATTACTTTCTCCCTGGGAACCTTTAATGGCAGCCCCTGACAAAGAATTTAAGCAAAGTTGTGAGACTAAATACTCAAAATTTCAACGTAATTTGTACATCTAAATGTAGACCACTTTAATGTTTATAAATATTTGAGATATTTATACAGAACACATTAGTACATTATGTTTCTCATGTGCTCGAATTGTTATGTTTGCTCTAAATGTGCTCGTATATAGTCTGACAGCTAATGTCCATATTAAGACAGTCCTTCAGTAAATTTCGGAGGTTGTCGGAGTTGAATTCAAACCCAGAACCATATGGCTGAGAGGCAAACAAGTAAAAAAATGTTGTCACCAATCAGACAGTGAAGTACTTATCTCTTATATTAAGTACGCAGTCATTCTACTTTCCTAAAAAATATTGAAAAAAAATGACTTTATTAATGAACAGATTCATGAAATGTCTGTCTGTAAATGTCCGTGTTAATGGTCTTGGCAATAAACAACGCGCTTGGAATGAGATTAACAGAACAAAGTTTATCAACAACAAAAACACTTGAGATTTTACCAGTCAGTCAAAACCTTGTGTGTTTTACAGCTGTTGTGGCACTTGCTTGTTCCCCTGTTCCACGGTCCCGAGTTTAACCATAATGATCATTTCAATACATTGTTAATGTTAAAGCTTTTACATTAGAGCATATCTCTTCAATCAATCATTTCAATACCGTAATAGGAAAAACATTTTAGGTTTTAAGACCTATTGAGTCAAAGTTTGCTTTGTACATCCCGTCACCAGGGACCTAGCTATTGAGTCAAAGTTTGCTTTGTACATCCCGTCACCAGGGACCTAGGACTTATTCATTGACTGCCACGACCTATCTTGTCCACTGTTCTGACAAAATGGATTGCAAGAGTTCGTTTCACAAAGGCGACTTAGCTTAGTCCAATGTCATCATACTTAACCACATTGGTTTTCTATGTTATGTGACTCTTTATATCTTGTCAAAATATTTTAGTTTATTGTGTATTTATACTCAGCGCAATCTCTCCATGTACAACAGGACTCCAGCGCTATTTGGCCCATCTGACTGCAGAATTACAGCCCAACTCTGAAATTACGGACGTTCCCGTAACTGAAAGACAGAAGCTCAAAGATGACCATTATCAACACCTTTGAGGTTCTCTAACCCGTCACGGGGGGTGGGGGGGTAGGACCCAATGACAGAGGACAGCCATTTCAAGCGTCATCTGTGCCACTATGTATCTGCCTGTACCTGGGTTTGAACCCACGTCATGCTCCTAGGTAAGAGAGTTACCCACTGAGTCACAGTGGCAGTCACTTCAAGTAGGTATCTTTGAAGTAGCTAAACAGTGAAGCCAAATCACTGAACCAAGCACCATGTCAATTGCACCTCTGCATAAGTGGAGATTAAATTACTAAAGTTGCAAATGACTTGAAATTCTGCAAACTTTAGTTTGGCCAAATAATATGGACGTTTTTTATCCATCCCAACAAAGTAGAGCAAAAAATACGTTAAATGCAAAAGGACATCTCCTTGAACTCGTTTTATCTTTGAAAAATGCTGTAGTTCAACAATAGTTCAACAATTAGCTGGGGGACAGGTTAATTTGTGCTCAAGGTGGAGACCAGGTGACTTTACACTGAAGTGTGTACCAAACATTCGTGATTTATCAATTCTTGAATTGACCGATTATTTCAAACCAAGTAAGATGGACAGCCCCCCCCCCCCCCATCAGATTTGTCGGTTTTCTGTGAATATTAGGTAGTAATCGGAGTCCAATTTAAAATCCTTTTAAATGCTTGCTCAGCAGGCAGTTTTGGGTGTAAACTCTGTGGGTTTCAGTGATACCTAACTTGTTAAAAGATCAATTATTTGGATCCAATTCTGTGATCAAAACATTTCAGTCTCATGCAACCAAAGTGACATTTTAGGTGGGATGTGCCTTTGTAGGTAGCTAAACAATTCAAATCACTGGAACAAGTTGATTGCACCACTATATAAGTGGACATTACAGAAGTTGCAGGTCACTTCCAATTTTCCCAAGCTTTAGTTTGACCAAATAGTATGGACAGCTTTTAACCATAACAAAAAGTGGAGCAGAAAATACATTAACAAATGCAAAATTAATAATCTTAAGATCATTGGAAAAACCAAGGTTAAATTAGGAGTGATACTAAGTAAATCAAACCTATTTCTTAACTGGAGTCAAACCCACCTGGCTCAGCCAATTGATTAAATGGCAAACTGGTTAACCATTTGACCAGTGTGACATCTATTATATACAGGTCAATGCTGAGGGTTATGTTACTTCAAACAACTAGTTATATTGGGACTAAACATCAGGATTTTCTGAAGTGTTAACTGGATTTAAACACACCACCACGGACACTTTCTACAAAACTTGGCAAGACTAAGCGATTGAATGGAGTAAATGTGACCAATTACATAAACAGTTGGCCTTCACCTTCAAAAAGAAATTAGGGAAAATAAAACTGCAAGGTTATATTTTATCAATTTTTATCAAGATTTTTTCATATTTGTTTTATGTAAAAACTTTCTTATATAAAAAACAATAACAATGTGAACAAGTTGCGTGAAAAAAATGTCTTTTGCGTTATATATATTTATATATATGCACCAAGTGTTGTTGTTCAGAATACTAATTGAGACCAGGTATTTCAAGCTTTTGGATACTTTGCTGTAAATTGCATTTACACTAACTACCAAAAGTGTGGTTTGTTAAAAACACCTGCCTCCCTATTACTGCCCAGCAGATCTCAAATATATGACAAACACCACCAGCTTAGAAACATTTCCTGTGGACAATGGATGGTCCGGACTCATCATACTCCTGCTTGCTGATCCACATCTGTTGGAATGTGGAGAGGGAAGCCAGGATGGAGCCTCCAATCCATACTGAGTATTTCCTCTCTGGTGGAGCAATGATCTTGATCTTCATGGTTGGGGGAGCCAGAGCGGTGATCTCCTTCTGCATACGGTCAGCAATACCTGGGTACATGGTGGTGCCTCCTGATAACACAGTGTTGGCATACAAGTCTTTACGGATGTCCACATCACACTTCATGATGCTGTTGTAGGTGGTCTCGTGGATACCTGCAGATTCCATACCCAAGAAGGAAGGCTGGAACAAAGCTTCTGGACACCTGAACCTCTCATTACCGATGGTGATCACCTGACCATCGGGCAACTCGTAGGATTTCTCCAGTGATGAAGAGGAGGCAGCTGTCTGCATCTCCTGCTCAAAGTCCAAGGCAACATAACAGAGCTTCTCCTTGATGTCACGCACGATTTCTCTCTCAGCTGTGGTGGTGAAGGAGTAGCCTCTCTCAGTCAGGATCTTCATCAGGTAGTCTGTGAGATCTCTGCCAGCCAGATCCAGACGCAGGATGGCATGGGGCAGGGCATACCCCTCGTAGATGGGCACGGTATGGGTGACACCATCTCCGGAGTCCAGCACAATACCTGTGGTACGGCCAGAGGCATACAGGGACAGTACAGCCTGGATGGCAACATACATGGCCGGAGAGTTGAAAGTCTCAAACATGATCTAAAAATAGAAATAGAGAAATTTGATTAATATATTTTTGCGGCGACCACAAGACAAATTTAAAAGTACATCTTACCAAGTAAATAGCAAACATTTGCAATCAATAAATATGATCAATATCAGAATACAGTAAAACATTAAAATGACAATTACAGTGCAATTATTACACAGTAAAAAGTTACAATAAGGAATTTACTGCAATCTCTTTAAACTTTAACTTTATGGTCCAATGGGGTCCTTGTTAGTACCTATCCAGTGGAGTCCCTGTTAGTACCTATCTAATCCGTTCCTACCCACCATCACAACCGTAACTACTAAAATTGATACAACCACCCTTTTAACCACCTATTACGCCTTCTCAGTCCACTTTTATTTACCTGGGTCATCTTTTCCCTGTTGGCTTTGGGGTTGAGGGGGGCCTCAGTCAGCAGTACGGGATGCTCCTCTGGGGCAACTCTCAGTTCATTGTAGAAAGTGTGATGCCAGATCTTCTCCATGTCGTCCCAGTTGGTGACGATGCCATGCTCGATGGGGTACTTGAGGGTGAGGATACCTCTCTTGCTCTGAGCCTCATCTCCTACATAGCTGTCCTTCTGTCCCATACCCACCATCACACCCTGTACAAAAAAAAACATTATATAGAGACCTCTCAAATGGTCACAAATACAAATTGCAGGAAACTTCAAATGCAAAGCCTTGAATAGATACAGTATAAAACATCTTGTATCCTACATTATATGAAAAATACACTTTAAATTTCCATAAATTACTTCCTACTTCAAATTACTTTTTTACATTTTTAAAACAAGGAAGAACATCACTTATATCAAATATCAGACATTTAAAATAGATGCATCAATTACATCTTGAAAGATATTTATGCACAAACTAGTGCTTGGGATAAAAATTACATTGTCCAGATCCAGTTGTCATTAAGCAGATGGATTAGTGTTCAAACTTTCTTCTGAACATATTTTATGTGTCATATCAAGGCAGATAGTTGAAGGATGGAGGAAAGCAATGCACATTAATTGCTAAACATTGTGTTGTCAATGAAGTAATCACTTAGCAAGTGGACCTGGCCTGTAGTAAATTAAGATCATGACCAGAGAGGATTACATGTTATCACTACATCATAATTTGTATAAAAGTTGGGACCGGATTCAAACCTTTTGCCTAAGACATGGGACTGAAGCATATTGCTCACTACCTCTGTAGGGTATGTAAACTGTTTGTCTAGGGTTCAAATCCATTACCAATCATGTTGATAGACAGCAGGTTACACACCACACAAGTACTACCACTAGAGTTGGGATTCAAACCCACGACTTCACATGCTAATCAAGTTAGCCACTAACCACCCCCAAGTCTCCCCAGGTATTGCTAAAAGATGATCATTTACCTGATGTCTGGGTCTGCCGACAATGGATGGGAACACGGCTCTTGGGGCGTCATCTCCAGCAAATCCAGCTTTGCACATTCCGGAGCCATTGTCAATGACCAAAGCAGCTACGTCTTCGTCACACATGTTGAGAGGTTTTTTGGGTTAGGTTAGCGAAGCGTGAAAAGTGCTGGAATAAACAATGCAGACTACATAAATATTACAAAGTTTATATTCACTTGATCTGCACATGAAATAGAATACGGATTAAACATTCTTTGGAGAGGAGGCGGGCGTTTTAATGGCCGATAATACAACTTTTGCATGAATTGGCTAGACTGAAGCAATTGTTTTGGCACCTTTTTAACAGACAAGAAATCCGTTATAAATACACAATTTGGCCAAGTGTAATGCAGAATGAACCACGATTATCTGTACCTAATAAACTTAAAAGGATTTTAATAGATTTTACATGTATATTATCAGACGTCAAAGTAGCACCTTTTTGGCTCAGATCACAATCGTTATGATGCTAAATTTGACAACCATTCCCCGTTTTAATCTTCCAATTTTATCAAATTGCAAATAGAAGTACACGACCCCATATCTCTTTGGGTTTTTTGTGTGGTTTTTTTTTGGGTTTGTTTGTTGTTGTATTTATTTGTCTAAATACTACACGAGGTATCATTCTGGCTGCCCATACAAAAATTTATTTAGTATTACCAACATTCCAATAGTTATACTTTTATCTGTATTCCCAATAATGGAACTTGATTTTTGGTTGCAGAAGTACAAAAAGCTACATAATGCAATCATTTAATGCATTTCTAAATATTTATTACAATTAAAGCTGCTCTTTATTTGCACACAAACCATAGCGTCTGGACTAAGTTATTCAAACTGTCGACATTTCAGCAAATAATTTAACTTCAAAAATTTAGAAAAAAACATATTTACACATGTAACTACCATTACAAAAAAATAAAGGCTATAAAAGTTACTCGATAATACATTGCTTATATTTATTACAGACTTTTACTGAAGATTAAACTCTATGCTTGTTAAAATATATAAGAGTATAAAGTTCACTAGTATCAGAGTAAATTATACACCAACCTCGTGCTGTGAAAATCCTGCCAGGAATGAAGTCTGACTGGCTGCTGTCTGGGTTTTATAGACACCCAACTTTTCAGGACATCCGCAAAGCTTGGCTGTTCAGTGGGCTGACTCACAGATACACAACAAGTTGAAATGACTGCTAAGTTCACAATATGCTGACAAACGTCTGTAAATAACAGTACACAAATCTATTTCACCCTCAAAACAATGTTGATATTATATATGTTCATATTGTAAAACATTTTACAGTTTTTATTGAGATTTACTGAGAATATCAATGAAAATCTAATAAATAAGAATGAGTTTAGGGTGACCTTTGCATATGGGCCTCTTGAAAGCCAAATCAGGCGTTGATATACTCTCTTCAGACTTTTACCAAATAAGGAAATGTTCACTATGTAATCTGCATATTTATGAGCCGCCATTTTGTGTAACACATGTACGGCAAAAGGAACTCCCAAGCATAAGGCCAAAGTGTGGGAATCCAATGTTTCACGGGGATAAAATACTTTGCTCAACATATATATACACAAGCTGAATTGACATTTCTGATTGATCAGTTGTGCACAGTTTTCGGAATAGACATTCTTTTTGTAATGTTGTATGTAAATAATAATATGGCGTGGGTATGTTTGTGGCAAGTGCATGTGGTGTACATAATGTTAAAGTTTACACTATGTCCTATTTGAAATCGACATTGTTTAATGTACTTGTTCTTGTACGAAATAAATGAATAAATAAAAATAAAATAAATGGCAAATTGTTTCTCACATATAAACAGACGGTCCTTTTACATTTTTACAACACAAGTAACATCGGTTAACCTGAGTTTTTAAATATGCTCACGTAGTTTAAAGTTTTACTTTTTTTGTTTGCTGTATGACAACATAATTCACTTATACATTAAAGTCAAAGTTGGTGTTTTACATCCAGGGCCCGTATTCACAAAGATTCTCATTCTTAGAATTAGTCTTATTCTTAGAATTTTTCTTAGAATTGTCACTTTTCTTAGAAAAATTCTAAGAATAAGAATTTTTCTATTCACAAAGATTCTTATTCTTAGAATCATACTTATTCTTAGAATTTTTGTAAGAATGGCTTTTATTCTTAGAATTTTTCTAAGAATATGAAATTGCTATATGCACAAATTTCTTATTCTTGACACCAGAATTGCATCCAAATACAGAAAATCACTTCTGGGCCTGTATTCACAAAGATTCTTAGAACTTTTCTTTGAATTACACTTAGTCTAACCTGTGCACACAATTATTTTTACTTCTATTCTTAGAATTATTCTTAGCTAAGAATTGTTTTGTGAATACGATATTATTCTAAGAATAAGAAAATTCTTAGCATAGAATTTTTTCTTAGACTTAAGTGTAATTCTAAGAAAAATTCTAAGAATCTTTGTGAATACAGGGCCAGTTTAACAACCAGGGGCCGGATTCTCGAAAGGTCAAGTCTTAGCCAAATCTCAGCTGAGATTTTGCTCAAATCTGAGATTTTTGTCTCAGCTGAGATTCTGCTAAAGTTGAGATTCACAAAAGGAATCTCAGCTGAGACCAACATCTCAGCCAAGTTTTGAGTCTGGACCAATCAAAACTGATGTAACATTCTGTTGAGATTAGTGGAAAAGTATACACATTTATATTTTACCACTCTATCATATATACTCACATTTTAGAATATTTTCAATCAAGCAAAACATTGTCTTTTTACTATAATTTGTACTGACATTCAAAAGAACTGATTATAACCCGCAAAACAAGCCACTCATGCAAATTTGTAATGTAAATGTTTACTGTTGTTTTTGTACAAACTCTTAATATATATTCATATTTTGTGTTACAAGTTAAACAATATGTCATCCTTCACTATTTTCATTTTGTTTGTGACTTTTTATTACATATACTCTTTTTATGAAAACTTAAGTCACCCCCTAGGCAGTCTTAGATTTGAGGCCAAATCTGAGAAAAATCTTAGCCTGAGATCTTTTGTGAATCCCAGCTCAGCAAAAGGTCTCAAACCTGAGAAAAATCTAAGAAAACTCTTAGATTTGAGACCAAAATCTCAGATTTGAGACTTGAGACCTTTTGTGAATCTTGCCCCAGGGTCATATTGGCACAAATCCTCAGTGTTTCAACTTCTGGGAGTCCAACTTACACAATGGTCCCACCCTGTGATTAGATGCCAAACTTGCTAACCACAAGGCCACCATGGACCTTTAACTTTCATGTTAAAGAAGTATATCTATTTAAGCAGTTATCCAGTCATTTTGGTTATTTTATACAGATATTTATAGTCTTACACAGTTCAATAATGAGTATTTTAATAAATACTTGTTGGAAATATTGCCTCAACATTTGCTCAAGGTTTTTCATTTCAAAACAGCACTTTTCCTTAGATAAAATGCATTAAATGAAGGATATATGTCACCAATAGTATAGTTTGAATAGAAAAGAAAGGTCACATGACACAGAAAACCACTGTGGTTATTTGATAATCTTGGACTTAGCTAAGTGACCCTTTGTGAATATGGTTTTAAGACAAAACTTAGCTGAGACAAAAGTCGTAACTTTAAGACTGGATTTAAGCCTAAGACCTGGCTAAGTCTAAGACCTTTGGTGAATACAGGACCAGGTCTGAATAACAGATTTACCGCTGGTGGCTTACCGTTGGCCCACCAGCAGACTGTTATCTGGGTGGTTACCAAGTAGGGCCTACCCAGATAGCATGCCGCCGTCGGACCGACGTTAGCTGTTGGTCGCAAGGTCGGCAGATTTTGCCGACGTTGGGCCGACGTTGGGCCAACGGCTGACTGCCAACCACAACTCTGGTTATATATATCTCTACATTTTGCCGACGTTGGGCCAACGGTGGATTTTTATTCAAGATGGTGGCGAGCAATAATAGGGGATTTTGTGAAACTTAGTAAAAAATTATTTATTATGGTATGTCTAAAAATCATATTTCAGTGAGCCCACAAATTTTAACCAACTATTTCATAATTTTAGAAATAAAAATAACATTCTCATTATAAATTCACACTGAAAAAGTTGTTTATGGACAATCTGATTGGTCGATGCCATACAATGAGTAATTTTTTTTCGGTGGCTTGCCGACGTTGGGCCAACGTCGGGCCGCCGGTCAAAAAGCCATTGGGCCAACGTCGGCAGCCATCGTCGGGCCGACGGATGTGCCGACGTTGGCCCGACGTTGGCCCAACGTCAGCATGCTATCTGGGTATGGCCACTGGACTGTCACGAGTTCAAAACCACTGACAACACATGAGACATATGGAGAACCTCCTAATATTTATCTTGAACTTTTAAAAAGGTGTCAATACACCAATTTTAAACCTATTTGTGTAAGTTACAAATATAACTCCTACTTATACACTTAATCAAAAACTAAATAAGCTTGGCCTTACAAGCTGAGGCGTCAAGCGACTGTTTCACTGTGTCTTTCTCCAGTGTATGAATCAGACTATCGCCATATTTGGGCATGTCATAAGCATTTTTCGTTTACTTTCCGCTCCGCCTGGCGACAGTGGTCGGAACTATACCATAAACAAATCTGCCTTCTGGCTTGAAAACGTTTGCTTTTTCTCTGTGTAGATTCAATGTGCATATTAAGTGTTTTTACGAAATTCAAACATAATAGACAATAAACAAGTTTGAACTGTTTACAGACCCGTAAAATCAGACCATTTGGTTTTCTTTTATGTGCCTTAGAAGCGGAAAAAATACCTTCCCTTTTATGGGCATGCAGAGTTTCATCAAATATTGGCTGTGTGTCTTAAGGAGATTTTATATCTGAAATGACTTATATCTGTAAGAATTCTAATATGTTTGATTCCTTATTTAGACAATACACACACCCAATATACATACTTGTCATGGCTTAAAATTGCTAACATGTATTTATAACTCAGACATAATCATGACTTGTGATATTTTGTGACCAATTTCTTGAAAAAAGTCCCGCACCATTTATCTAAAAATATACATTTGACAGACAAAACTCCCCTGAACCAAGAAGTGGTTTATAATACTTATACTTCCTAAATCTGTGTGAATTGAACGAAAAAGCACTTAACTTTACTTTACAGTTAAGTGGTCAAATAATCATATAGTATTTATTTTCTGATGAAGGAACTCAGACTTCGAATGCTTTGGGTTCGAGCCCATTTAATGACAACATGTGTAACACAGTTGAGGCCTGTCTTCATGTAACATTTGTTACTTCTGGTTATAAAACTCCCAATATATTGATTTTATCTTTGTTCAGATATTTTCTTATTAAATATTTAACCAGAAAAAAAATATATTTTCTTATTAAATATTTAACCAGAAAAAAAATATCTACTGTAGTATGCACAGCCTGCAGTAAGCACTGCTTTAGTAACATTTAGTTCCATTGAGAAGGTTTTGCTTCTACAAGTGTGTGTTTGTCTCAATGTTGATGGTTATCTGGATCACCATCTGGATCAAGGATTTTTTTATTATTGCACTCATAAGCAATATTGGAGATGGTGGGCCTTTATTTCTTATAAACATCCAATAAGAATCATAGGCTCTCTGTTGACTGGTCACCTGGGGTCAGATTCATGAAAGGTCTCGAGTCTTAGCCAAATCTCAGCTGAAATTTTGCTCAAATCTGAGATTTTTGTCTCAGCTGAGATTCTGCTAAAGTTGAGATTCACAAAAGGAATCTCAGCTGAGACCAAAATCTCAGCCAAGTTTTGAGTCTGGACCAATCAAAACTGATGTAACATTTTGTTGAGATTAGCGGAAAGTATACACATTTATATTTTACCACTCTACCATATATACTCACATTTTAGAATATTTTCAATCAAGCAAAATCCTGTCTTTCTACTATAATTTGTACTGACATTCAAAAGCACTGATTATAACAGCAAAACAAGCCACTCATGTAAATTTGTAATGTAAATGTTTTTACTGTTGTTTTTGTACAAACTGTTAATATATAGTCATATTTTGTGTTACAAGTTAAACAATATGTCATACTTCACTATTTTCAGTTTGTTTTGTGACTTTTTATTACATATACTCTATTTTATGAAAACTTAAGTCACCCCCTAGGCAGTCTTAGATTTGAGACCAAATCTGAGAAAAATCTTAGCCTGAGATTCTTTTGTGAATCCCAGCTCAGCAAAAGGTCTCAAATCTGAGAAAAATTTAAGAAAAATCTTAGATTTGAGACCGAAATCTCAGACTTAAGACTTGAGACCTTTAGTGAATCTGCCCCAGACACTTTTCTGCGTACATTTCAAGCAGACGTTGTTGCACACAGGTGGGGAATGCCTTGCTTCATGCCTATTAAGTTTCAGGTTTGATTCCTGAACAGACATCAAGTGGTAAAGTGAGTCATTGCTTACAAATGTCCAGTAGTTTTCAGTGCCAAATCTTGATCAAGTGGTATGCACTCATTTCGCTCATCCACTCAACTGTTTCTCTTTATATAACCTGTATAGAATATCCTAAAAGCAATGTCAAACCAATCCTAAGGGTACTCAGAGAGTTCACACCTCCGCTAAGGCAAGTGGTAATAAGTAAATGAGAAATACCAGATATTTACTTTTTTATATCCAGACTGTTATCCAGATCAGTATCAAAATTTAAAGTGATCTAAGTTGGACCAAGAGCCATCTTTAGAATGTTTTTCATGAAGATCCAAGTAGTAGTGTTTGTGTAATACTGTTAACAATCAAAGAAACAGACAAACGGTTATGAATTTAATCTTTGTCTGACCCCAGGTAATGGAAGGGACAAAACACCTAGACTTTGACTTCTGTGTCATTGTCACTTGTAACGAAAATATGAAAACCCCTAATTTGATTACACAAGCTAAACAATTGAGATGTAAATACAGATTAGTCCTACATTTCTTGCAAGTTAGAGTATTGTCTAGCAATGGTTGATTTCTTATAACAAGCAGAACAATTCCGTTGATTATAAAAACTTAGACAATGACTAATCACTACGGGGCCCCTAATAGGACATGCTAAAATAAAAATTACACCATGTATTAAGTCGTGTGCACGAGATGATCTCGTGATAACGAGAAAATAAGTGGTGATAATGAGATGATCTCATTATAATGAGATAATAAGTCGTGATAACAAGATCATCTCATGATATCAAGATGATTTGGTGATAATGAGATCATCTTGTGATATCCAGATCATCTTGTGATATCAAGAAAATAAGTGGTGCGCACGAGATGATCTCATTATCACAAGAAAATAACTTGTGATAATGAGATCATCTTGTGCACACCACTTATTTTCTTGATATCACAAGATGATCTTGTGCTCACTAGATAAAGTGGTGAGCTCCAGATGAAGTGGTGATAACGACTTAATAAGTGGTGAGCACTAGTTGATGTGGTGCTCACTACTTATTTTCTTGTTATCACAAGATGAAGTAGTGATCACCACATCATTTAGTTATAACCAGATCATCTCATGCTCACCACATCATCTGGTGATAACAAGAAAATAAGTAGTGAGCACCACATCATCTGGTGATCACTAGATGAAGTGGTGAACACGAGATGAACTAGTGATAATAGAATGATCTGGTTAGCACCAGATTATGTAGTGCTCACTACTTCATCTGGTGATAACAACATAATAAGTAGTGATCACCACATAAACTAATGCTCACTACTTATTATGTCGTGATAACTACTTCATCTGGTGATCACCACTTTATCTAGTGAGCACAAGATCATCTGGTGAGCACGAGATGATCTTGTGATATCAAGAAAACAAGTGGTGCTAACGAGATCATCTCATTATCACCACTTATTTTCTCGTTATCACGAGATTATCTTGTGCGCACGACTTAATACATGGTGCAATATTTATTTTACCATGTCCTATTAGGGGCTCCGTAAATCACATGCCAGAATTTCACATTTTTTTTCGTTCCTAAAACACAACGTTTCAAACTATCTACATGTATAATACATAAAGTCGAGGCATTTCAATTAGCTTGAATTTGTTGGACAAAAGCATGTATCATATAAATAGCTCGAAATTTTAGATCAGAAAAAAAAATCACCAGTTTCCTCAAGTTCAACAGAATTAATGTTCAGTAAAGGTCAAGTTTTATTATACAGTGTCTTATAAAAGGATTTTTTTTCAACATATTTAACAATAAGCTTTGTTGGCAAAATTGCTAAAATTAATACCAAGTGATTTTATACAGAGTAGTCAATACACAGATCCGTTTTCAGAGAAAAGAAAGAAAACTGTTTTCCCAAAAGTACAAGTTGTGTACAAGTTTATACAGAAACTCTGTAAATGTCTCCAGATACCTGCTAGCCTTGCTTAAAGCTCAAATTTTGTACCAAAAGATTTTTGTCGAACATGAATGCATAAATCACTAGTCTATGCCAGGAGATATTAGTTTACTAGATAGAGAATATGTTTATGTTACAGCCAGTATATGATAGACAAGGTCAAAGTTAAAATGAAATATGTAAAGTTGTAGTTTTACATCCGGTGTAACTGCCAGGATCATATTGGGACAACCCTCAGCATTGTAATTTGTAAGAAACAAACTCACACAGAGGTCACAGCCTGTGATTAGATGGCAAACGTGAAAACCCACTTGGTCACCAAGAACTTTAAGTAAAGTGTATATGAGGGTATCTTAATTACAAAGCAACATGAACCTGAAGAAAGGCTATATATCTACAGAAATTAGCAAGCTGTTTGCCAGTAGATAAACACACTTCTGTTGATTTCACAATTTCAGTAAGTTATCTGGTAAATTTTGACAGGAAGAAAGCAGAAAAACAATTGGTTGACAAAGTACAGACGTGTCAAAAGTTAATTTCACTTGAAACTGACAGATTACAGTCATAGCAGGATGTTTTTGGTTTTCTTTTAGACCCTTCTTCCACTATCCCGAATAACAAATGTCGGAAATACTTCAGGGTCATACCAATCCAATTCGATCCGAAGTTATAACCTTAGATTCAAGACTTCTTGGAAAGTACAAAAGACAGGTAAAAGAAATCAGAAATCTGTGTTTCATGCCGATGATATCTACTTAAAAATGAAAATCGCCTTGCATTGTCACTTAAGGTTTGAGGTTATGTTTTTGGTATCATTTGTCTGCCAAATAACTTGAAAAGTTATGGACGGATTTTGACGAACTTTTCAGGAAATATTAACAATGGCACAGGGAACAGTTAAATTGATTATGGTGACCTAAGACCGAGTCAGTTATAAACATGGCTGGGTGCGGTGACTAATGATGCTGTCAAAATGCAGGAAAATTTGAAAGTCCAAACATGTGATCAATGTAAATATATTCATTGCATGACTTACATGGCTGTTCTACTGTTCCGATCCCCCACTCATGGCCATCTCTACAATTCAGTTACAACCCCAAATATTAGGCATTGAAGAGGTCAATCCTTTCATGCAGGAAGTTCCTAAACAATGATCTAAATGGTTAAATTTCATGAAGATTCGGGAGTGAAGTATCTATCCCCAACAAATTCAAACTGTTTTAACATGCCATAAATTTTTATGCAATCCACCACAATCCATATCTGATCTTGCATTAGGAAACCCCTTCCTTTAATCTATTTTATGGTTTTTAAAGTCATTTTTCAATTTTAACTCAGTCTTAACCCATCTTAACAGTTGTACAGCAATTACATAGGCGTTTGTAAAGCCATCCTTTTAATCATAGGACAGTCATATCAAGAAATGCAGGATTTGGAATGTAGTTGTAAAGTCACTCGGAAAGATATTGAATCAGTCACACACCCACCTATTGCACTCTATCCCATATTCACATCTGGATCAGCACCTAGGTAAAAGATCAAATCAACATAATGGAACATCTACCTGCTCTGGGTTGCCATGATTCGTAAACGAATACTTTTAACACTGAATCATGTTCACTGTTGGAAAGCAGCTTCGGAAAGATTGGTCGTTTAGTTCCTGGTCAGTTCTTTACTTTGGCTGTTTCAAAATGGTCTATAGCCATTTCAAAAATAATAAATTTGAGTGATATCGAGGGAACGTCAGACAGGCCTAGGACCTTTGATTTGAAAAGATTTTCTGGGTAGAGGATTTGTGAAACGAGCAACAGCAATTAAGCTGTGAAGTTCAACGTGAGCCTTTGACTTAATTACATTTGTTATTTTTTAGTTGTATGCATATTTAAGGAAATGACTGTGAAAAGTAAACCAATTACTAAAGTCTCCATGTGTGTAAATGTGTATATCTAGTAAATGTTTCAGCTGAACTATATATTCTATGTACGTGGGCAAAAAAGGTTGATCAAAGTGAAATGTTTTTGAAATGGCCAATTTAAAACGACAAGTAACAGTATCATGAAAAGATATGAAAAATAGGTAATAGCACATAAAGAAGTTCAATATTTTTGGATGGGCACCTAGTACCCTAATGATTATACCCCTGACCTTCACAAGGCTAAAGATAAGTCACATGACTGACACGATGACTCTCGAGGCCACATATTCACGGGTTGTCAGTAGGTATAGTCACATCAGTGGGATTGGGGTATAAGACAAAACTAACTCCTGGACTTCATGGAAAGTTTTTGAAATCTTACATCAACATATGTTGGTAACGTGACATATTTATGAATAAATCTGAATAATGTGGAATTCAAATGTATGTAGTTTCCCAGCATTAGCTATCTCCTGATCAAGCTGACATTTTGTTGTGCATGTGTCCAGCTGTTTCAATAATTTGAATTCACAGACGTCATTACTTATATGTAAGTGTTTAGCCCAGGGGTTTGTCACATGCATAAAATGGGAGACCATGTTCAAATTAAAACAATAGTTTCTGTTATATAAGAAACGTCTGTCCATATTAAGATATATTTTCTCAATTGTTTTTGTATCTTCAAGTTTATTTATTATAAAAGTCATACAAGTACAAATAATTAGCAAAATTGTGCATAGCTGAAAATGGAGATATGAACACTGCAGTTTCTGAGAAAGATAGCTATCTTTTCCATTGTTCAGTTTGTGTTTTAACAGTGGTTTTAAATATATTACTTAGGTCATATGACAACGACTGGCTGAGAAGATGGAGGAATGTAATGCATACCACTTGGTGACCAGATTCTACACTGAACCCACCATACTGCCCATACAGACAACTGCCAACTTTCATACTTGATGGCAAATCTTTTCCCTTTGGGAGTTCCTTCTACAAAATATATCAGATACTGTAGATGCCAGAGCTCTGTAGATACATTTAATTGTGTATTGGAGCCGCCTATGAAATAGTATACCTGCTATAAATCAGACTGGTAATACAACAGAGATGTTTGTTTAACTGTGCACTGAACTTTGGATGCGAAGAAATTCCTTTCATGGGCCAAGCCAAAGGATTTCTTGGGTTTACGTTTGTTGGGAAAATGTTTGTAATGGATACACATGTATATGTCTGTTGAGCACCAACTCGCGATCGGGAACATCTCGAGATTGTCCTTGCACAAACTCAAGATCTTGAGTTTGGGCAAACATCTCGAGATGGGACTCCCATCTCGAGATTGGGCTGCACAAACTTAAGATATTTGTCTGGGGCTGTGATTTGCTAATCAGCTGTGGTCTCCTGTTCTCTGATTGGCTGTATATAATTACTGAGCTTTAGGGTAAATATCAATCCACATAGATGAACATGTAAATATGAGAATTCTAAAGTGCAATTAATAATCTACAGATGGGGGGGGGGCCTCTTACACACACAAACAAGTATAGAAGTGCAATTCAAGATCTAAGGGAAGCACATCACACAAATAATACCCTTTAATTATAAAATCAAAGACCTTTCTACAAAAATATACAATACATCTGACAAAAATTCTATCAAGTGCAATTGGTAATCTAGGGAAAGTGATTTTAGCTAAAGGATATTGCTTAAGTATTATATTAATATATTATATCAACTTATCTTATGTTTGTGCAGCACAATCTCGAGATGTTCTGCCCAATCTCGAGATGTTTGCCCAAACTCAAGATCTTGAGTTTGGGCAAGGACAATCTCGAGATGTTCCCGATCGCGAGTTGGGGCCTAACATGTCTAAGTAAATGTAGATGTAAGTAACTATCATGATAATTGAGATGTAAGATTATTTGATAAGTCCAAAGTGGAAAGCTGATGTAACATTTCAAATGAGTCTTCCCTCTCTCAAATATAATGTAAAGATAAACATTCACATATTCATTGCACGTGCCTTTAAATTTACATTTAAACACATTTATATAGCTTTGGTATGTTAGGTAAGTGTAATTCATACAGGATAATAGCCAAGAAAGAGTCTTATATTTGGAAATAAATGATTATTTACGAGGTCCTGAATGGAAGAGAACCAGGTCAAAGTCTGTAATATGGAACTACATCCTTAACCTGAAAGAAAGGTTGTCTCATCAATGTCACAGAAATGTGAAAGGTGACAACTTCTCAGAAAGCAGTGGTGTTTGTTTATATTTCTAGATAACAGTTCTAAATGCATCAACTTTGTTAGATTTCTGTCCCGGAACAGAACTTTTATTTAGGTTAACTTTTTGCATTTTATTGAGGTTTATCTGAAAGAATCACAAACCCAACTGCTGAGGTATTTGCACATCAGGATGTTTTCTTGGTAAAATATTTGACAGAGAGTGAGTCATTTAATGTGTTCTTTAACCTCTCCACTTGGTGCTCAGTGATCTAGTGGTTAGCAAGTTTGTGGGTCCAACTCCCATTAGTGGTAAATGGTGAGATACCTTTCCCAATCTGACCCTAGCTGTTTAACTGGACATAAAATCTGAACTTTGAACTTTGTGCCTTTCCATTTGGACTTGTAAACCAGTAAATTTGTTTGATTGTAACAAAAACATATTGATATCTGTGAACTGACGTCCCTTCTGTAAACCAAAGCATTTACTCAGTCTGGCCTTGAATTCAAAAACAAGTTCATGTTTGGCGCAATGGTTTGAAGCATATAATGAGGCTGCAACACTGTGAAGAATGACTCGGGAATTTCTCCGGATGATCACTTGTTACATTTCCTTTTAATCGGGAAACAAAATCATAGGATTCTTGCACAGATTGACTACATTGCCTTCATCTGCGATACAGGAGTTATAAGAGGCTGTACATGTAACTATTGGACTTGCACCTCTGTGACCTTGGGTTTGAATCCAGCTGATGACAGCATGTGGGATGTAGTAAGGGTTTGTCTTGATACAATCTATAAACTGTTGAAAAGGAGGGGTGTTATACCCCAACTTTAACCTGTTTATGTAACCTTCAAATGCACTTATAATTTGTCATGGAGTTTGAACTTGAGGTCGCTGCATGTTTAAGTCTGTAAGATTTCATCACTTCATAGTAAAGTAAATCTTAAACCTCCGTTCCACTTTTTCTTGATTTTTCCTCTGAATTGACCTGAGAGTGTATTCCTGAGAGTAATCTGATTAATCATATAACTTGGACTGTGAGCCGTGAAAGTTCGGAGCATAATTTTTAATAGTGAAATAGGTCACTGCTTGGACGCAAAAAAAAAACAACAATTGATCTGGATTTTTCCCATTTACTTATTATTGATACTTTTGGGGAAAAAACATACTTGCTTTAGTGGGGTGCTCTTGTTCTATGTGTGTTATGGTTGTTTTATTTTCTGTGTAAACGAGTTTTAACACAAAGCTTGTTCTATGTGTATGTCACACTTCAGCTAGACCTTTTGCAAGGTCCTTCCTTATTGCACTATGATTTTCTGGGAGTATTTCTCTCCACAAGGTTTACTTCCAGTGAGAGTGTAAACTCCAGACTGTTAGAAAATGCACTCATTCATTGTCTTAAAAACTCCAAAAGTAAAGACTTGTGAGCATGTCTACCCAGCCAGTGTAATTTTGAAGTCGCTACAGCGATATTAATTATACCAATTGGAGGATAAAACTTTTACGATACATCTAACTAGTTTCTATGTAAATGTTGAGCGCCAACTCGCGATCGGGAACATCTCGAGATTGTCCTTGCACAAACTCAAGATCTTGAGTTGAGGCAAACATCTCGAGATGGGACTCCCATCTCGAGATTGGGCTGCACAAACTTAAGATATTTGTCTGGGGCTGTGATTTGCTAATCAGCTGTGGTCTCCTGTTCTCTGATTGGCTGTATATAATTACTGAGCTTTAGGGTAAATATCAATCCACATAGATGAACATGTAAATATGAGAATTCTAAAGTGCAATTAATAATCTACAGATGGGGGGGGGGGCGTCTTACACACACAAACAAGTATAGAAGTGCAATTCAAAATCAAAGGAAAGTACATCACACAAATAAGGCTTTTAAATTTTTTGTTAATATGAGGATTCAGTGCTAATATCAAAGACCTTTCTACAAAAATATACAATACATCTGACAAAAATTCTATCAAGTGCAATTGGTAATTTAGGGAAAGTGATTTTAGCTAAAGGATATTGCTTAAGTATTATATTAATATATTATATCAACTTATCTTAAGTTTGTGCAGCCCAATCTCGAGATGTTCTGCCCAATCTCGAGATGTTTGCCCAAACTCAAGATCTTGAGTTTGGGCAAGGACAATCTCGAGATGTTCCCGATCGCGAGTTGGGGCCTAACATAAACATTAAACCACATTAAAATTACGCCGGAAGTAGTATCCAGGTAGTTGGACACACTGTTGAATTTATGGATATTATATCACATTTGGGATAACGTAGGCCAAACATTGCTGGCAATATTTGGTTCAATTAATGACTTACAATCCCATCTTCATTGGGTTTGCACCAAATGTATTTTAATTGAACATTGTTTGTCCACTTGAAACTATCATAAATTCAGAATATTCACTATAAACAATGAATTGGCACAACTTTGATGTAAACAATAAATTCAACATCCAGCCAATCAGGATCACTTATACAGAAATATATGGCTTTGTAAGATCTTTTTGGATTTGTCAGGTTCGGGTTGGTCAATTTTGGATGTTGCTTTCATGTAGAAATTACATTATCGCCCTTCAAAAAGGTCATTGTGTCAATGTATATGTTATTAGGAGAAATCCACATTATTGTACATAAAACACCAATAAGTGTTTTGTGTTTAAGCTTTGTCCATTCTGGACAGAAAGCAACAGAAACTAAAAGCAAACAGCTTGGGTAGGTTTGTGTATTTACTTTGGGATTTGACCGTTGACACAATTAGGATAAAACAATTTTCCTGATTTATTTTTCTCTCTCTTTCCCCGGGGCGTTAGGGTAGTCTGGTTCCTGACCCCTACTCTGCAATATAGGGTCAGGTATCCCCCAATATCTTGGGTTCTAGGCTTCCGTAGTTACACCTAGCAATGATCAAGAAGACATTAAACAAAAATATTTCTAGTTAACACATTTGGCCCACATTTTGACACAATATCCCCCCTTTACTGTGTAATGATATCCCATAATAATTTAACGACATTTGTGATAAACAAAAAATGTGCATCAGTTTAAGTGTTGTCAATCCTCTATTATCACCCAAAACCACGTATTTGCTTCTAAAAATTATTGTCTTCCCACAATATTTTAAAGTTTAATTGGCATTATTTAATGTTATAAGTCCCATAATATATGGTAAAAAAAATTTGAATGCATACAAAATGCATATAAATAATTAAAATAACCATCGAGATTTCCTGATACATATGACAGATATTAGCAATGCATTCTTTTGGCTATTCAACACTGGTACCCAGCAGGCACACAACCTGATTTCAACATTGAAATCAGGATGGTCTTTGGTTGATGACATTGCACAACCTAATTTAGACTTGGTATCAATGTTATTATCTGACCCAGCATTCAATCAAAATTTCTGACTTTGAAATCAGGTTGATTTTTAGTTGATGATGTTGCACAACCTAATTTCAACCTGTTATCAACGTCAGTAACTGACCTTGAATCAACTCAACTATGATGATGTCATAATGATGTCACATGTGACATTACGTGTGATGTGATACAAGATGGCAGTGAACAATAATTGGGGATTTTAGGCAACCTTGTCAAGAAATATCTTGGGATGGGGTACTCAATACTCAGTATTCACTGACCCCTCAATTTTTAACCCATTAGTTTATAACTTTGGACATAAAAATACCACCTGTCAATCACTATGATGTATTTGGTCATGTGACTGCTCAAAGATTTCCCCTTAGGCTTTCCCACTACCTGTCCATCACCCATCATGTGACCTATGACGCAACTGGTCATGTCAACCTCGACCTGAATTCAACATAATTTCAACTTGATTTCAACGTCACATGGTGACTCTGGACCATGTTTGCAAAACCAACCTGGATTCAATGTCTATCCCCGACCAGTAATTCAATGTTGAATCAACGTTAACATGCGTGCTGGGTACTTACTAGGTCACATCCTGGAAAAATGCGGTTAAAAATGCAAAGAACTGTTTCACGGGAAAATAGCACTGCTCATGAAGTGAAAAAGAATGCAGTATTAATAACAGAAGATCATCGTGGGCGATACCAGTCCCTTTATTGTTAAAGGTTGGCTGGTTCCCTGTTTAGCGTTAGCTAGGTAGAAGTATAGTTTGTTAGCTTTTCGCAAGGCTAGACATGATAAAATTGACCAATAAAGATGAGAAGACATACTAACTGTCCCTGTCTCATTGTAAGAATTAACTCATGATCTCAAAATTTTGAAGAAAACAACTATTTTGTAAGAAAAATTCTTACAATACAGTAAATAATAAAAAAAAATTTATTAGTAAAGAATATTTTGACTTCTGAAAAAGTATTAATTACAGAATTATATACGTGTGCAGAAACCAACATTAGCATTTTACATACTGAAAAAAAACTTTCTTAATCTAAGAATTTCTTATGGAGACAATTCTTACAATGACAATATTCCAAATTTAAAAAGTAAGTGAATGTAAGACCAAAATTTTTTGTGATTTGTTCATTATACCTTTCATCTCATTGGAAATAATACTGTTATTTTGATTATAACTGGAAACTTATGCATAACTGGAATCAAAAACTGTCCGCACTGAAGGATTTAGGTATACGGACACTACTGTATAGTTCATGTCAAGTTGGGTATCTAATAGAATGGAGGAAATCAGTACATATCAATTGGTCAACAGCTTGCACAGTAAACTCTTGTGCGTATTGATAAACAACTATACATTTCCTACTTTAGCTCATAGGCTGGGATTGGTACATAAGACCACAGAGATGTTAGGCTAGTATGTTACCACAGAATTCCTCAGCAATATTTATGTTCTAATAATTTGTGTTTTAATTGCATGTGTATGTTAAAAACTTTTCTAACGTTAAAACGATTAACATATCTAAGCAATATAGTGTTTGCTATATCTTTCACAGAAATATTTTGTCTTGTTTTGAAATATAAGGCCAGAGACCAAGTGGTTATCACAAGCTTGGTATTAAGTCACGAGCTCTCAAGTCTGTGGACGTGGGTCTGAATCTTGCCCATAACAACATGTGAGATGCAATGACTGGTATGATTTCGTACCACCTATACACTTTTGAAAGGGATGTAATACCCCAACCTTGAGATGTGTATGTAACCTGGGAAGGTATTTACACTTTATTATAAAAATATAGTCTGGAGGCACACTATGGTAAATATTGTAACAATTTGTAATTCAGTAGCTAAAATGTAAATGTAAGATTCATGTGTTTTGTAACTGTGCTATAAACTTTCATGAAAATAAAATATTAAAAAATAATATTTCATTGTAAAGCATGTTTTCATTAAATAAGGTAAGATAAATACTTCCATATGCAAGAAGAGAAAGACAAATTTGTGATTTAAAAGAGAGAAGTTTTCTGGTTATTCTCTGCCACACAATAAACACACTATCTCTACAGATCTGTTGATTTGCAGGCAAATTAATACACAACCCAGTATCATAGCTACAGTTACTATTAAGTTTTCATAAATCATCTCTTTGGTCATGAGTTAAATAAAATTCTAATTTTGTTCCAGTGGGAATATTTAATGTTTAAAAAAGCTTTTAATTCAGATTTGCGTCATAAGCAAGGCTAATATTAATTCATAAACACGATGGTTTTGATTGCCAGCGATGCTTAAAGTGCATGACCTTTTACTGGGCTCTTACAGTTGCGTGAAAAGGTCACCATTTGATCAGTTTATGGTATTTTTCCTATTTTTAATCACAGAATCTATTCATAGTTAAGCCACTGTGACGACATTATCTCTGTAACAATGCACATGGAGATGAAGTGACGTTGGAACCAGAAAATTATATTATTGCCTTAGTTTAAATCTCTAAGTAAAATCTTAAACGAAAAACAAATAAATTATAAAGTAAATACCCAGTAAAAATTAGAAACATTTTAGAGTGGGTTAAACGTTTACAAAACGTTTTTAAAACTTATTTAAACCCTACCTTATGGTTTTCTAAACGCTTCCATGTAAATGTTTATGCTGTAATGTTTAAGAATGTTTATAAACATTCTACATACAGACACTTTTACTGAAAATATTTATTGAACGTTTATAAAATAACTCAAAAAGCTAGGTCTGACTGGAAACGTTTTTAAAGCATTTATAAAATAGCTGAAGAGATGAAGGTTATGCTGGAAATTTTTTGAAACATTCATCAGGAAGTTTTTGATAAACATTACACATAAATTGTTTAAATAACATTGTTGATCAAATGTTTTAAAACCGTTCCATCAAAAACATTTTTTTAACTTATATTTCCAGAATGCTAATTAAACCTTCACCTTCAAACATATCCAAACAAAGATGGTGGTGAGCAATAATAGTTGATTTTAGAGTTTAGAGGACTTTGTCAAAAATTGTCCCACATGCAATCTCTAAAAGAATAGAATGGGGGCACAATATCTTAGCCACTATTATACAATTTTAGACATAAAATAATATTTTCAGCAACCTTGAACAGATATTGAATTTGACCTCTGACCCCATTATTATTCAGACATTAATATGTTCATTTGTAATGTTTTTCTAACATTTTTGTCATAAAACGTTCAATAAACGGTATACATTAAATATTTTAAAAACATTCTATTATAAATGGTTTTGGTACCCATCATTTTTTAACCTTCATAAAAAAGGTTTCCTTTCAGACATTTGCAAAACCCAAAAATGTTTACTGGGTAGAAATATAGTATGTGTATTTGCACTGTGATCGTAATATGAATGCCTTGTCAATCATTGTAAATCTATATTTCTATTATAGCATTTTTTGTCCCATTTTCGTAAGTATTACTGATAAAAACCCTTAAATGTTAATGCTATTTTACCTTGTGAAAATATACTCTACATACATGCTTCATTTATAACCTGAAAAGCATTGGTACAGAGCAGACTTCCTAGAAGGCATAATACTACAATATTGCTTGGGGTGGAAGTAAAAAATCCTTTAAAATCTCGTGGAACCAGACTAAGAATCAGATCACCACCAAAGTTAGTCATCGCAAGATAGTCTCAAGCCTCTCAACCGTCTGAAGTCCTGTTTGAATGATATTCATGTCTGGATGTCTGAAAATAAACTTACGCTAAACCCTGATAGAACAGAATTCATAGTTTTGGGTGCCAAAGAAATATACAAATGGCTCAGTGATTCATTTCCTGTCAATATCCTGGGTAATTGTCTATCCCCCACAGATGTTGCTCGCAATCTGGGTGTTCTATTTGATGCAAAGTTTCATTTCACCAATCACGTAAATTCTGTCATCAAATCTTGTTTTATTAGTCTCAGTGACCTTCATCATATCAGGAGGTTTCTTTCTGTTGATACATCAGTGGTTATTGCAAATGCTCTGGTCAGCAGTTGTTTGGATTATTGCAATTTCTATTTCGTAGTTTGTCATCCAGTAATACTACCAGGCTCCAATACGTTCAAAATGCTCTTGCACAGTTTGTCACCAGTGCTTCTAAGTTCACTCACATCACATCCAGCTTGAAGACACTTCATTGGCTACCTATCAGACAACAAATTATCTTTAGAACCCTACTTCTTGTGCACAAGTACCTCACTACTGGACAGCCTAAGTATTTAGCACCATATCTCTCCTTATACAAATATACCATGAACACAAGACGCTCAAATCCCAAAAATATATTCCTCTTTATTGTTCTTCCATCCATAAATCAAAGGTCCACTTCAACAACAGTTTTTCATATGATACCCCAAAGTTATGTAAAGATCTTCCACATGATATACGCAGTGCTCCAAATCTCTCATGTTTCAAAAGTTGACTAAAAACCTACTTATTCCAGAAATCATTTCCACCTTAGTTTTCAACTACTGAACACCGGATCGCCTCCCTGGTTGTGACTTGGAATATGTCTAACGTCTTGATGATTTATGGCTAACGAACTGGATGATGTGCCTTAGAATCCGTAGATACTAAGATTAAGCACCTGAACAACTAATTGATTGATCTGTTCCTTATGTTATTGTCAACAATTTCTGGAAATTTCATCAAAATCTTTTCTCATGCATGTGAAATAGTTACTAGACAATGAAATTTCGTTATTACAATAACTCAGTACAATAACTAATGAACTGATGCTATAACTTCATTAGTACAATAAAATTGTATTTTCTTGGGTTTTTTACAAATGTTGTTACAATATAAACTTTCAGCTTTTATGTATTTTTCACGTGAATAAAGATAACCCACTCTTATTTTCTAAGTACTTTCAGAATAAAAAACAGACGATTATATAGTAGTTTTTCATTTGAGAACTCTGAACTTAATGTTTAAAATAATAGACAACTGCAATCATTTTTTTTGTCTCCTTTAAGTTTTGTCCCTTTGCATATACAGTTTCACTTTCATTCTGACTTGGAGAAAGTGTAAAAATGTGACCTATTCATCAACCCAATATCGAAAACTCGAATTGGCCTTTGAACCAGAAACCCAGAAAATATTTTGATGTTGGTCCAATGTTAGAACAATATGAGCACACCTGTCAGTCTTACATTGGTAACCACCATTGTCCCAACAGCTTTTTCACAGATAGACTCTACTTTGGTGTGATGTTGGCAAGCTACAACAAAGAGTTGTACTCCCACTATAGCACGATCCAACGAAGTTGCTATGGGGTTTATAGCCATTGTGTAGAAAGCCCAATGATTGACAGGCTATAGGCAGATCATGTAAGGGAATTATTGATCAGTCACATGCCAAATGATGACATCAGTCAGTCTATCTTGATTAAGAATTCACTGTCGGTGGTCAAACCTAGAGATATGCAGAATTAACAGCGGGTTAAAAGTCACTGTTATCCCACTGTTGGCCCAACAATGACAAAATGAGCTGACCATGTGCACCTTTAGCCAACATTTGTTTGATGGTAGATTGGTTCCTGGGAAAGGAACAATTGAATTTTCTAACCAGTATAATTTGACATTCTACCTCATTAGACTATTATGGCAGACATAAATACATAGATATATTTAATATGTGTGCAAGGCCATGAGACAAAAACAAAGCACTTTTCATTTGTGTTTCAGAAAGGAAAAAAAAACTTTTCTAAGAATGCATAAATCCCTGCAATAATATAAAATACAGAAGATGGATGCAAAGCTGTTTTTCTTTAATGTTGCGCCATTGTAAATATTCTTCAAATGTTATTTAATCAATTCTTATTAATACTTCAGTCCGACTGCGTTTTTGTATGCAGACGTCCCTAGAAAGTCATTTGATACCTGGAATTTTCTTATGGTCAAATACCTAACCACACAAATAATTTTAAATTGTATATTAATTACTGTTACAGTTATTGTGTATACAGAAATACAAACAGACAGACAGACACTGCATGGTTTTTGCAACAATTAGATAATGAATTAAGCTTGCCAATTAAATAATAACATTGTTCAGTGAATTACCAATTGAATACAATTTTATGGACCGTTAAGTATTTTATTGTCATATGCAGGACATATCACACTTGAGACACTATTAGCAGATATTGTATGAACCTGGAGAAAATACTTATTCAATAACATTGCAATGTCAGTACGTTCGGAGGCACTGCTAATTTCGGTAACTAATTTCGGCAATCGATGCATCATTCGGTTTTATCATGATACTTTGCAGCAACTCGAACTGATTTTTGATATAAAACATGACATGAAAGTTTGTGGTGCAGTAATATATTGCCGTTTTTTCTTTTGCTTCGAACGTTTTTGTACATAATTTTCCCTCATGATATCAAGGTATTAACTTGCGTCCATTTAGTATCGTTAGTTATTTTGTTGCAAGCTACATTATTTCTTATTGATACCCTTTTTTGACAGTCTGACACAAGAGCTAGAGTGAACGCCCATTTTCTTACACCACCCTTTTCAACCCAGAACAACTCTATATTGTTAACACGCACCGTTATTTATCATGGTACGCAATGGCGAGGGACAGAGCTCACATGTACTTGTTTTCTGTGTAGTGGTGGTGGACCAGTTCACGCCCGGGTACCAATTCACGCCCACCCTCAATTTTCTTGAAGATTTATGATTTTTCATAGAGAAGATGTTTACCACATTATAGATAATCATCAAATTGATCATATACATTTGTAATTTATTGTTTAACTGTGATTGTTTTGGATAAATTTAGGGGTGGGCGTGAATTGGTACCTGGGCGTGAACTGGTCCACCACCACTAAATATTGAACGGCATATTTGTACACATATTACCACAATGTAAAGTGTTATTTGAATTCTTTAACTTATGTAGTGGTGGTGGACCAATTCACGCCGCAGTGGTTAAATCACGGGACATCCCGATATGTAAATTACTGGCTAAATGTCGGGAAATGATTTCATTGGTTGATTTTGTCGGGAAATCTGTGACCTTACATCTTCTCATGAATATTAATGAGTTGGTACTACTGCCGTGAGTTCTCGAGTTTACGTAAGGTATTTAATCATCATTGAAGCTTCCATTCTATAAAATATTGTAAGAAAATCCCGGGAAATCCATGACCTCATATTTTCTCATGAATATTAATGAATTGGTGCTACTGCCGTGAATTCTTGAGTTTAAGATATTTTAAGCTTCAGTTTTATAAAATATTGCAAGAAAATCCAGGGAAATCCATGACCTCATATATTGTCATGAATATTAATGAGTTGGTGCTACGTACTGCCCTGAGTTTTGAGTGTAAAATATTTGATCTTTTTTGAGGCCTTCATTTTGTAAAATATTGTTACAATCATAAAACAAGGCATCCCATGATATAAAGCACTTCCCTATATGAAGCACTTCCAAGTTCTCACAATTTAGCACTTCCCGACATATAGCCAATACGTTACATATCGGGACGTCCCGGGACATAACCTTGCCGAATTCACGCCCGGGTACAAATTATAATAATAATAATAATTTATTTTCCCAAAGCAATTTATATATATATATAAATTTATAAATAATACATGTATGATTCAACACCAAGGACTTCAATAAGAAGTCAAATAGATAGTATATAATATTTAATTTACTGTATATATACAAGATATATGGTTTTAATTAGGGCTGTGACGGGTACAAAAAAACGGCATCGAGTACTCGCCCTCTGAAAACCGGCCCGAATTCGAGTAACCGCGAGATTTAGTACCCACCATTAGAAGTCTTCTGTAAACAAATAGTCGGTTCCGGAAACGAAACTTTTGAAGAAAAACGTCTTCTATTTCACCATATATTATAAAATATGGAGTAAATTCTATGCTTTCAAGCGAAAACAATGACTTTAATTGATATTATGTGACGGAAATGCTGAAATGCAGCATATTTTACACAAACGTTTTATTACGTGGGCGATAATACAATACCTCGCGAGTAACCGAGTACTTAAAATGGACTCGAGTACAAGGCAAGACCGCCTCGTACACCGAGGCTCGAGTACTCGTTCGCAGCCCTAGTTTTAATGATGTCTACTGACAATATCAATTACATATATAAATTTACTCTCGTCAGGGAGGAAATAGCTGAAGCCTAAGCTTTTCTAGGCTATTCCCTGCTTCCGGATAACTAATAAACTTAATATTTTACTCTAAGTTGAAACAACTCTAAAGAAAGAATACGAGAAATTGTGTATATATTATACTAGTTATCTATAATTTACTGTATGCTCAGTCATACTTCTGTAATAATAACTTTTTCACCTCAATTCAGGCCCACCCTCAATTTTCTTGGAGATTCATAATTTTTCATAGAGAAGGTGTTTACCACATAATAGATAGTCATCAAATGGATCATTTACTGCCTTGCTACCAATTATCGCCGGGCACCAATTATCGCCAGACAGAATTCAAATGGATATAACTTCACCAAAGTAGCATCCCAAGTCTTGCAAATAAGGTGAAATAATTTCCAAAGTGAATGGAACAAATACACAACAAAAAGCTTCCAAAATATATAACCATTACTGAAATATGAACGTTTTATTTTCCGGTGGCGATAATTGGTAGCCGGCGATAATTGGTAGCAAGGCAGTACATTTGTAATTTATTGTTTAACTGTGATTGTTTTGGATAAATTTAGGGGTGGGCGTGAATTGGTACCCGGGCGTGAATTGGTCCACCACCACTATATGTGCCGTTCACTGATAGTTAATGCCAATCAAACTGGCATGTATGTATTTTAGCCTATTTTTAAAATGTAAACAGGTAAATTATAAAAGTCGCAACTGGATTCAGAACCATATTTTTTCCGGATTGCACCTATATCGCACCACTACATCAGCACATATATGAGGACACGTATCTCCCCTGTAGTTTCCTAACAATATTTTATAAAATAGACGAGTCAACGAAGATAAAATACTGTAATCTACAGAAATCTACAGCACCCAAATCATTAATATTCATGAGAAGATATGGGGACGCAGATCTCCCCTGTAGTTTCCTAACAATATTTTATAAAATGGGTGTCTTGAGGAAGATAAAATACTTTAAACTACAGAACTAGCGGCCATAGCACTCAAGTCATTAATATTCATGAGAAGATATGAGGACACAGATCTCCCCTGTAGTTTCCTAACAATATTTTATAAAATGGACATCTCGACGAAGATAAAATACTTCAAAATTACAGCACCAACATAAATGCAAAAACTATATGTATTTATCAAATGGTGTAATCATATTAAATGTCCATAGTACCACTGCAAATGCAAGAACTGAAAAAAAGTTCATGATGACATGTTTATAGCACCCTTATCATCTAAGAATTATATGAGTTCATGGTCCAATTCTTTTTTCCCTTTACACCAACCCAATCAGCTCCATCATTCAATCTCACAGTAGCATCAACTACCATTTCTACGCCGATGACACTCAGCTATACATTTCACTCTCTCCAGCAAATTTTTCTCACTCTGTACAAAAACTAAAAAATTGCCTAAACGACATCCAAAACTTCATGTTCACAAATAAATTAAAACTCAACTCTGATAAAACCGAGTTCATTTTGATAGGTTCGAAAAACAACCGTAAACAACTCCTTCCTCACTTTCCAATCAATAATCTTGGCAATCAGGTCTCACCAGCACAAAGTGTCAAGAACCTCGGAGTGGTGTTTGATTCGAATTTCACTTTCTCCGACCATGTGTCACAGGTCATAAAGTCCACTAGAGCTCATACAAGAGACCTCTACAGAATACGCCCCCTTCTAGACCTTAAAACATCAGTTCTTTTAGCCAATGCCTTGGTCAGCAGCAGACTGGACTACTGCAATTCCCCCTTTCTATCACTCACAGACTTTGAGCTGAGAAGATTGCAACTAGTGCAAAACTCACTCTGCAGGGTTGTCACCCGTTCCTCAAAATTTTCTCACATCACCCCTCAACTGAAAAAACTCCATTGGCTTCCAGTTAGGTATAGGGTACAATTCAAAATAGGCCTCATTACATACAAAATCCTCAACCAAGGTCAGCCTGTTTACCTAAGAGAACTAATCCACCCCTACACTTCCATTAGAAATACTAGACAAAGTACCCCTAAACTCAAGTTCCTTCATACTCCCACTTTTGACCGTAGAGTTCATAAATCAATTAAACACTTCTCAAATTCTTTTAGTCACTATGCCCCAGTTCTTTGGAACTCTCTCCCCTTCCAAATAAGAAACAGTCCCTCTGTCGCATCTTTCAGGAAACACCTCAAAACCCACCTTTTCAACTCTAGCTTCCCAACTTAGTCTCCTTCCCTCTCGGTCCCACCCACAAACCTGGTACACTGACCTTGAACGCCCCTCGACTCTTCTTATAAGAAAATGATTTTGTTAACTAGCACACTGAGTTCCCCTTAGTGGGGAAGATATTGCGCCTGCAAAGCAGTAGATTAGATTAGATTAGACATTTTTATAGCACCCTTATCCTCTTAGAATTATATGAATTCATGATGACACTTTTATAGCACCCTTATCATCTAAGAATAATATGAATTCATGATGACACTTTTATAGAACCCTTGTCATCTAATAATTATAGGAGTTCATGGTGAAACTTTTGTAGCACCCTTAAAAATTGAACTGGAGGCCTCTAACTTGTAAGGATGCATAAAAAGACTAATAGTGAATCTTTAAAAAGGGAAGAAAATATATTTAAAATATTTTATTGGTCTGAGTACACATAAGATAGATAAATAGATAATATTTTATTTTACTGACAGTATGTTATTCAGAGCTACATGTATGTACAAACAAAAAGTTTGTGTAACCAAGTGCATTGGTTTTCTAATAATGGTTTTCTAATCGGTTTTCTAACAATGCCACTTGTTACCATTTGTCACCATGTGTATTAGAAACATTACAATACCTATGTGCATGACAACATGAAGAAAGATTAGAAATATACACATAAAACATATAAACACAATGGTTACAACTAGGGGTGCGACGGTACCAGATTTTCTAGTCCGGGATTCCGCTAATGCAAAACCGTCCCGATTCCGGGATATCGCAAAAGTTTGAGTTTCAGCATTTCCTGAATCGGATAGACCTACAAACAGGAAGTGATTTTCCGTAATCCAAAACATGGCAGTTTTTCTCAAAGAAATTGCTATAAATGCTTTAAAATCTAGCGAAATATGAGATAATAATGTACAATTTCTGCAGGTCTGGCTTTTAATATTTTATGTTTCCCAATACTTTTATTAGCTGACATTCAAGATTCCGGCTGTTAAAGATGATGACGGTATTTCAGTAAACATGTCTCGATACCGGTATACCGCCACTACTGACTCACCCCTAGTTACAACACGCACCCATAGGTCCTAGAGGTTTGCAATGTGAAACCAACCTATAGGAAATCATGTGCTGCGAATCTTTTGATGTGGTCAGATTTGACCTTGGACCCCTCCTTCAAGGTCAAACGAGGATAGCCAAACTTTAAAGTGCTTATAACTCCCTTATTATTGGATTATTTGTCCTAGAGGTTTGGGATGGTAAACCAACCTATAGGAAATCATGGGCTGCGAATTGTCTGGTGTGGTCAGATTTGACCTTGTGCCCCTTCAAGGTCAAACAAGGATAGCCAAAGTTAAAAGTGCTTATAACTCGCTTATTATTGGTCCTAGAGGTTTGGGATGATAAAGCAACTTATAGGAAATCATGGACTGGGAATCTTTTGATGTGGTCAGATTTGACCTTGGACCCCTCCTTGAAGGTCATACGAGGATAGCTAAACTTAAAAGTGTTTATAACTCACTTATTATTGGTCCTAGAGGTTTGGGATGTTAAAGCAACTTACAGGAAATCATGGGCTGGGAACCTTTTGATGTGGTCAGATTTGACCTTGGACCCCTCCGTCAAGGTCATACGAGGATAACCAAACTTAAAAGTGCTTATAACTTGCTTATTATTGGTTCAAAACGTTTGGGATGGTGAACCAACCTATAGGAAATCATAAGCTGGAAATCTTCTGGTGTGGTCGGATTTGACCTTGGGCCCCTCCTTCAAGGTCATATGAGGATAGCCAAAGTTAAAAGTGCTTATAACTCACTTATTATTGGTCCTAGAGGTTTGGAATGGCAAAGCAACTTGCAGGAAATCATGGACTGGGAATCTTTTGATGTGGTCAGATTTGTCCTCGGACCCCTCCTTCAAGGTCATACGAGGATAGCCAAACTTAAAAGTGCTTATAACTCGCTTATTATTGGTCCTAGAGGTTTGGGATGGTAAAGCAACTTACAGGAAATCATGGGCTGGGAACCTTTTGATGTGGTCAGATTTGACCTTGGACCTCTCCGTCAAGGTCATACGAGGATAACCAAACTTAAAAGTGCTTATAACTTGCTTATTATTGGTTCAAAACGTTTGGGATGGTAAACCAACCTATAGGAAATCATAAGCTGGAAATCTTCTGGTGTGGTCGGATTTGACCTTGGGCCCCCCCCTTCAAGGTCAAACAAGGATAGCCAAAGTTAAAAGTGCTTATAACTCGCTTATTATTGGTCCTAGAGGATTTTGATGGTAAACCAACTTATAGGAAATCATGGCTGAGAATCTTTTGATGTGGTCAGATTTGACCTTGGACCCCCCTTCAAGGTCATACGAGGACAGCCAAACTTAAAAGTGTTTATAACCTGCTTATTATTGGTCCTAGAGGTTTGCAATGTGAAACCAACTTGCAGGATATTGTGGGCTGGGAATCTTCTGATGTCAGATTTGACCTTTGGCCCCTCCTTCAAGGTCAAACGATGCTTCATTGGCTTTGGTGAGTTGTCTTTCGGGTGGATACAGATTTGCATCGGTTCTCCGATGCGTGGGTCTAGTTTTATTCATTTGATTTCAAAATGTGTTTGGTGTATATAATTTATTTTTCTAGAACAATTTATTTTCATAAATGTAGAATACAGAATCATGTAAAATTTATTATACTTTTTAGTGGTTGTTTTAAAATTATGCCAGTATATCACTAAAGGAAATGAAATTTTTTTTGAACATGCAATTATGGTTTGATTCCCAGGAAAATGCTGAATGTGTATGTCACTAATTGCAAGTTGGTATTGCCATGTTTACAGCCAATCCTGAGTAGATACAATAGCCCGTTTCAAGTGTGCTCTGGCGTTCTTTTATCACCCTTACAATAAAGGATTTCTGGATTTGCAATTAATGTTTGTTTCCCAGGCTAACAGTGGAACACCTAATTGTGGGATGTATAAATTACTAATTTCAACTATATACAGCCCCTTGTTTTAGTCAGATTTCTGAGTGCTGAAGTCCACAGTAGGACATCAAAGACTTCTCATTCCGTTTGACAATAATGAAAGGTTTTAAGGTTCTATGTTCAAGACCCATTCCTGAGCAGGTATTTCATCCATTTTAACTGTACTCTGGTGTTTTTTGATTAACTTACAGTAAAGGACTTCTAAAGACCCAGTGTGACTATAAAAAGTAGTGCTGGGACGGGTGCTGAAAAACAGCATCGAGTACTCGCCCTCTCACAACCGGCCGGAATTCGAGTAACCGCGAGATTTAGTAGCTACCATTAGAAGTCTTCTGTAAACAAATAGTCAGTTCCGGAAATGAAACTTTTGAAGAAAAACATCTTCTATTTGACCAGATGTTATAGAATATGGAGTATACGTTTTCAAGCGAAAATAACAACTTTAATTGATATTATGTGACGGAAATGCTGAAATGTGGCATATTTTACACAAGTGTTTCATTACGTGGGCGATAATACAACACCTCGCGAGTAGCCAAGGATTTAAAATGGACTCGAGTACTAGCAAAGATCGACTCGTCTAAACGAGGCTCGAGTACTCGTTCACAGCCCTAATAAAAAGCCATCTAAATCAAATAAAAGTCTAATAAATTAATGTTCTACTTTATCATTAATCTTGATGTGTACAAAAAAGTAACACCAGGCTTTTTTTCCATGTTTTTCAAAACACACCAGGCTTTCTTTTCACCGTCATTTTTTCCACCAGGCTTTTTTTCTGCGCAATCCGGGAAAAAAAGTCTGGTGGAAAAAAAGCCTGGTAGAAAAAATGGCAGTGGAAAGAAAGCGTGGTGGAAAGAAAGCCTGGTCTGTTTTGGAAAAGATGGAAAAAAGGCCTGGTGTATTTCTAGTGTATCTCTAGGTTTTACAGGAAAAAAGACCCAACTCACATCAGAAGATAACCATGCATCCCATAAGATTCAAGGGATCTTCCAGTGTTTTCAGCAACTTCTGCCCTCACTGGATTGAAGATAAGGAGCTTGGCCTCATGTTCTTCAGTGTGGAACAAGGATAATATCAACACCAGCGTGCTCTCTTCAATGGGTATGATGACATTGCAGAGGAAATCCTTCGTGTCAAGCCAGAACATGATGTGGGTTGAAAATGCAAGATGATTGCCAAGAAGATTACTGCAAAACGCAAGAGTTGGGGTGCTACAAAAGAAGCCATACTTCTGGATCTGCTGACACTGAAGCTGCGTCAACATGAACCCTTCAGGAAGGCTCTCCTAGCCACAGACCGCCTCTTACTCCATACAGTGGCAAGTGATTACTGGGGCCTGGGAAGACATGGAGAGGGTGCCAACCGCTGTGGTGAACTGCTCATGAAGCTTAGACAGTCTGTACAGTCTTCCTGGGGAACTCCACACACCCAAGTCGTGGGATATACAGATTCAATCTTCAAGTGCCTGCCGACCCAAATAGAAGAAGTTGGATTTTGTGTGAAGGCCTTACCAGGAGCATCAGTTGGTGGCAAGAAGAATCTTACTGCATTGATTCATCAGGACCTCAAACCAGGCTACAAACCTAACATAGTTATTGTATCCACCCGAAGCATCCGGTGGATACTTTGGTTTAGCGTTCGCTACGCCGCCGCCGCCGCGCGTAGAGAGATTTTCGGCGTTAACGCTCTAAGAGGAAAACAACAGCAGCTAGGTTCACCAAATTTGCAGGATATCTTCATTGGGGGGTAAGCTTCTCTGGGAAGGAAAATAGCCTCATTCTGAAAAACAAGATGGCCACCACGGGCATTTCTGGGGTGCTGCGGGGAACTGCTCATGAAGCTCAGACAGTCTGTACAGTCTTCCTGGGGAGCTCCACACAACCAAGTTCTGGTATATTCAGATTCAATCTTCAAGTACCTACCAACACAAATAGAAGTTGAATTTTATGTGAAGGCCGTGCCAGGAGCATCAGTTGGTGGTAAGAAGAATCTTACTCCATCAATTCATCAGGACCTCAAACCAGTCTACAAATCTAACATTGTTATTCTACATGTGGGGACAAATGATCTGGCCTCCTGCATGATTATTTGGCTGAAGACCTGTTACATCCCAGTGATGAAGAAGGGATACCATTCCTACATTGGAAGCCGCTGGAAAGGATCAGACTGTATTCCCAGAGGTCAGCACATAAGAAGCCAGCTCCCAGGAAGCCAGCACCACAGAAGCCACCTACAAAGAAGCCAGCACGCCAGAAGCCACCTGCACAGAAACCAACACCTCAGAAGCCACATACACCAAAGCCAGTACCCCAGAAGCCACCTACAGAGAAACCACCTACACAGAAGCCAGCACCCCAGAAACCAGCACTGCAAAAGCCACCTACTCGGAAGCCACCCACACAGAAACCACCTACACCAAAGCTAACCACACAGAAACCAGCACCACAGAAGCCACCCACACAGAAACCAGCCTCACAGAAGCCAGCATCTCAGAAGCAAGCATTACAAAGAGCAGTTCAACAGAAGTTGCCTCTCTTTCTTCCTAGGCATCATATTTATCATTTGACAACCCATGTAGGTGTTTTAATTAAGGTTAACAACTATAGAAATACTCAGGATAGGTCGAACAACAAGGAGATATGTCCATCACTGCCTGTGGTGAGAAAACTGGTAGGTGGTAGTCGTTCTCAGTTGGACATTGTAAATGAAAAACTATCTGAAAAGGTTAAGTCAATGAAAGATGCAAATGACAAATACAAAGTTGTAAAATTGGTCTGTGCCTACCCAGAAAAATAAAAATTTGAGTGATAGTGAGGTTACCAAAGAGGAAAGAATTTAGCAAATAGTTTAAGGAAAATGATTGGGAAACTTTGCATCAATTTATCGAAGCAGACTTTGTTTTATGGTTGGATGGGACAATGGCATTAGTAGGAAATGGTGAGCAGCAAAGTACAAATCCATCACTTTCAGTTATACCAGAGTTTACTTAACTGCAAGGCAAGTAATGACAGTAAAAATGTAGAGATAGGTAAAGAAAGGGTTACAAACCATTGCAGTGATGATTCAGATACAGTTCACAAAGAAATAAATATTGAAAGGTGGTTAATGATACACAGTTCACAAAGAAATAAAAACTGGAAAAGTATGTTGTGATACAGACACACTTAAAGTGGGAAGTGATGTAAGTAATATTGAAGAAGATAATGTGCCTGACCAAGACCTGACTTCTGGTCAAGCAAAAGGTAATAGTACTGATTTCAATGGAAGGGACCCTGATGAAAGTATAGAAGACAGGCATTTACATTTAGAGGTAACTGAATTAGAACAAATATTTGGTGCTCCTCTTGCAAACAATCCAAATGCTATTGAGTGTTCAGAGGCAATACACATATTAAAAAATAAAGATAGGTTTCAAACAATTTCTCAGCCTCCTTGTAAACCACATGGTGGTTATTTATTCCTTTATTCCTCAGATAAAAATTTTGACAAGGTTAATGACTGGAGATGTGATCAGTACCAATGGAATGTACACAATAGAGTGAGGGGCCACACATGTAAAGATACTGGCAAAATTCTCATTAAGTGTTACAATATAAATTATCAAAAGAGGGTACTTTTCAACAAAAGTCACACACTGACAGTGAAACACTGACAGCTAAATGGAGCCAAATGGAGCAAACCAGTTGTAGATTATTTAACAAAAAAAACATTAAGAATGATATTTTAAAATACTCGGCTAAGTGGATCTTAAAGCAATTGAATCTGTTTAACCCATACTCAAGTATAACAAATAACATATCAGAAGGAATGAACACAGTGTTGAAGAGGCTAGTGGACTAGAAAGAAGTGCCCCTTGACACAGCTGTACTTTGTATTAGCTACTTGAAGAATTATTATTGGAATGAGATTTTAAGGGGATTTTGTGACATGGGAAATTACAGGTTAAAGTCAATTTTCTCTTATTTACATTTGCCAGTAGAAGAAGTTTCATTCCCAACAAATACCTATCAAGTTATCAACCTGATTTGATTATTGACAAGTGTCAGGAGAGAATTAACATGATATTAGGTAAATCAGAAGAGGAACCAATCACTATTGACCCCAGTAGTGAAACACTGACAGAACTTAACATGAATAAAAATGAAAAAAAGAACAGATATCAGATAAACACATGACACAGTTTGCATTAGCTGCTGCAGTAATTGAAGAAAATAGAATAATCCATGTCCCCAAAATGAGCACATTTCTGGTTAGTGGAACAAAGGATGACCATTAAGTATGCTGTAACTTTATTCCCTAAGGAAAAATGCCAGTGTCCTGCTACTGGTAATTGTTGTCACATATTAGCTGCAAAAATGTCTATAGGAAAACCTATGGAGGAAAGGAAGAGTAATATAAATCTGCAGTTAGCTCGTAATAAGCAAAAGAGGGCAGACAAAAATACAGGTAGGAAAAAACCAAGAAAGTTTGATTCTGAGGTCACCCCTGCCCCTGATTCAAAATTAGCTGAAATATCCGAAATAACAATTAAATCAGAAACAAGTAAATTTAATTTAACCCATGAACTAGCAGAGGACCAGGGCCAAATTAGTCCTACAAAATCAATATTGAAGACGCCAACCACTAAGACAAGAAAAACAGATGTTAAATTTAAGGAAAATTTAATATTTTCAGATAGCATTACAAGCACACCAAAGGATAAAAGAAAACGCAGGTCAATAGCTAGAAAAAGTTCAGGATTCGATGAGAGCATGATGCAGCAAAATGTGCCTCAACACATGAACTCACTTTTGACATATTTACCGATGACCCTAAATTAGATTTCAATGAAACACCAAGAGATTTAAATACATCCAGGCTATTGGAAATTCCTGCAGATCCGATTATTGAATTAAGTTCAGAAAGTATGGTTGGTGTTGACCAAGAGAAGTGGTGGATTAAGGACTTACATTTGCAAGTAGCTGATAAGGATAAACTCATGACAAAGGGCGAGTGGCTGAATGATACAATTATAAATGCTGCCTCAAAACTACTAAAGAAGCAATTTCCTGATGTTGAAGGTCTTCAGAATTCCTTATTAATTCCAGTAAAATGCGAAAAAACGAAGTGTTAGATTTATCAGGAAAATGGGCAATTTAAGCCAATACAGGCAGGTGTACAAATACATTTTAATGGTAAAAATTATTGGTTTACATCGATAAAATTACCAGATGAAAATATAATAAACATATTAGACTCTGCAGGATTTACAAAGTTAACCACTTGTAGTGAAATGCAGTTAACAAGACTTTACATGAAACCGTTGCAAAAGTATGAGGTCAGATTTTACAGAATACAGCCACAATTTAGTGGTGACTGTGGGGTACATGCAATAGCTAATACTGTAGAATTTTGCTTCAATCATTATTTATAGGAAAACAAGATGTTCAGTTTGATAGGGAGAAAATTGTGTAAGTTGCTTTGAATCAGGCGAGTTCCTCCCATTTCCTAAAAAGGGTTGCACCAAGAGTAAAATGTCATAGAAAACCATTAAGTCAATCACTTTAACTTGCCATTGTTCTTGTGGGATGCCGGATGCAGTGGATGACATTGTACAATGTGACAATCCTTTATGCGGCAAATGGTTCCATTTCACTTGTGCAGATTATCACTGCAGTGCGAGCGTCCGCAAATCATGGTTGTGTCCTGGATGTGTGTAAATTGTGCACCTTTAAAAAAAAATAAATGATTCTAAATACTGTATCTGTGTATATGTTACTGTAGTGTATAGTTAGAAAATTGAAACACAAGTACAACATATTTAATGTACATTTAATAAGAAATAACACTCGACTAACCCTCTGTAGCACCAGTGGTTCCGTAGCACCACAAGTGATCTGGGACTTGGATGAGTGCATAATGACTCTATGAGTGACTAGGGTGCTATGACCATAGAGCTCATCAGTCAGTTCAATAAAAGAAAATACACTCAACTAACAGCTTAACTGTATCTGAAGTGTAACTACAGAAAGCTAGAACATATTTCATATACATGTAATAATAAATAACACTCACCTAATCCTCTGTAGCACCAGTAGTTCTGTAGCACCACAAGTTCTGTTTTAATGAGGTGCCGTGAGTTCTGTAGTTTAAAGTATTTTATCTTTGTCGAAATGTCCATTTTATAAAATATTGTTAGGAAACTACATGCCTTGGGAAATCCATATCCTCATATCTTCTCATGAATATTAATGACTTGGGTGCTATGGCCGTGCATTGCACCTCTCCGATAGCACCTCCGGAAGTCGGGGTTTTATAAGGAACCATGTAAACAAACCTTCAACATAACATAGTTATCTACAAAAGAAATTCCTGGCTTGTCAAAGCAGTTTTCTATCCATGTATAAGAGGTAAAATTTTTCTTGAACTTTTACTGCTTTAACTGTAAATCCATCAATATATACCCAATTTTCAAAGTTTAAATGCTATGTGAAAAGGTTATTAAGCGTCCCGCAAGGGACGCTTGTTTGTGTATGGGAGAGCTTCCGGCTCCGCCGGCTCCGCATTTTGTTTTCCTTATAACTCTGTAACCGTTAGGCGGATTCTTTTCAAATTTGGCAGGTTTAGGCAGTAGCCTTGGGGAATTTTTTTGAATATGCTGCAGTGACATTTCAACCAATCAGAGAGGTCACATGACCAAAAATGTCTTTTTTCGATGGGGAAGCTTGTCCGGATGATAACTTGAAAGGAATTTTATCAATTCACCTGAAACTTGGCAAATACATTCATTCTATTAAAATCTGGAAATCATTAGATTTTGGCATTGATTGGTCAAGAAATGGCCGAGTAATTAATGATTAATTAATCATTACGAATTTTCCAAATAAGGAAAACACAAAAATGCTTATATCTCGAAAACCGTGCTAGATAGAGCGATTTCGACGAAATTCTTGACCCGCAGGGTATCTCTGTGGAGTAGTTTTCCCAATTTTCAAAAAATTTTTGTCTCGCCCAAAATGGCGGCCATTTTGAATTTTCGAAATTTTCGCAAAAATTGCAGAACACAAAAATGCTTATATCTCAAAAACCGTGCTAGATAGAGCAATTTCGACAAAATTTTTGACCCGCAGGATCTCTGCGGAGTACTTTTCCCAATTTTCAAAAAATTTTTGTCTCGCCAAAAATGGCGGCCATTTTGAATTTTCGAAATTTTCGCAAAAATTGCAAAACACAAAAATGCTTATATCTCGAAAACCGTGCTAGATAGAGCGATTTCGACGAAATTTTTGACCCACAGGGTATCTCTGCAGAGTACTTATCCCAATTTTGAAAAAATTTTTGTCTCGCCAAAAATGGCGGCCATTTTGAATTTTCGAATTTTTCGCAAAAATTGCAAAACATAAAAATGCTTATATCTCGAAAACCCTGCTAGATAGAGCGATTTCGACGAAATTTTTGACCCACAGGGTATATCTGCAGAGTAGCCATGCCAATTTTCAAAAAAATTTGTCTCGCCAAAAATGGCGGCCATTTTGAATTTTCGAATTTTTCGCAAAAATTGCAAAACATAAAAATGCTTATATCTCAAAAACCCTGCTAGATAGAGCGATTTCGACGAAATTTTTGACCCACAGGGTATCTCTGCAGAGTAGCCATGCCAATTTTCAAACAAAAAATTTCTCGCAAAAAATGGCGGCCATTTTGAATTTTCGAATTTTTCGCAAAATTGCAAAACACAAAAATGCTTATATCTCGAAAACCGTGCTAGATAGAGCGATTTCAACGAAATTTTTGACCCACTGGGTATCTCTGCAGAGTAGCCATGCCAATTTTCAAAAAAATTTTGTCTTGCCAAAAATGGCGGCCATTTTGAATTTTCGAATTTTTGCGCAAAAATTGCAAAACACAAAAATACTAATATTTCGAAAACCGTGCTACATAGAGCGATTTCGACGAAATTTTTTATCTTCAGGGTATCTCTGCAGAGCAGCTATCCCAAAGAGCTTTCACTTGGTGAAGTTTCAGACCCATAACTAATTGCTCACCTACTCAAAAAGAGTAAATGCGAATTATCTCTAAAAGTATTGCAGATAGCCAATTTTTCTCAAATAACTCATTCACCTACTTTTGGGAGAGCTTTCACTCTGTGAAGTTTCAGACCCATAGCTAATTACTCACCTACTCAAAATGAGTAAATGCGAATTATCTCTAAAAGTATTGCAGATAGCCAATTTTTCTCAAATAACTCATTCACCTACTTTTGGAAGAGCTTTCACATGGTGAAGTTTCAGACCCATAGCCAATTACTCACCTACTCAAAATGAGTAAATGCGAATTATCTCTAAAAGTATTGCAGATAGCCAATTTTTCTCAAATAACTCATTCACCTACTTTTGGGAGAGCTTTCACATGGTGAAGTTTCAGACCCATAGCTAATTATTTACCTACTCAAAATGAGTAAATGCTAATTATCTGTAAAAGTATTGCGGATACCCAATTTTTATCAAATAACTCATTCATCTACTTGTGGGAGAGCTTTCACATGGTGAAGTTTCAGACCCATAGCTAATTACTCACCTACTCAAAATGAGTAAATGCGAATTATCTCTAAAAGTATTGCAGATAGCCAATTTTTCTCAAATAACTCATTCACCTACTTTTGGGAGAGCTTTCACTTGGTGAAGTTTCAGACCCATAGCTAATTACTCACCTACTCAAAATGAGTAAATGCGAATTATCTCTAAAAGTATTGCAGATAGCCAATTTTTCTCAAATAACTCATTCACCTACTTTTGGGAGAGCTTTCACTTGGTGAAGTTTCAGACCCATAGCTAATTACTCACCTACTCAAAATGAGTAAATGTGAATTATCTCTAAAAGTATTGCAGATAGCCAATTTTTGTCAAATTAATCATTCACCTACTTTTGGGAGAGCTTTCACTTGGTGAAGTTTCAGACCCATAGCTAATTACTCACCTACTCAAAATGAGTAAATGCGAATTATCTCTAAAAGTATTGCAGATAGCCAATTTTTCTCAAATAACTCATTCACCTACTTTTGGGAGAGCTTTCACTTGGTGAAGTTTCAGACCCATAGCTAATTACTCACCTACTCAAAATGAGTAAATGCGAATTATCTCTAAAAGTATTGCAGATAGCCAATTTTTCTCAAATAACTCATTCACCTACTTTTGGCAGAGCTTTCACTTGGTGAAGTTTCAGACCCATAGCTAATTATTCACCTACTCAAAATGAGTAAATGTGAATTATCTCGAAAAGTATTGCAGATAGCCAATTTTTCTCAAATAACTCATTCACCTACTTTTTGGAGAGCTTTCACTTGGTGAAGTTTCAGACCCATAGCTAATTACTCACCTACTCAAAATGAGTAAATGCGAATTATCTCTATAAGTATTGCAGATAGCCAGTTTTTCTCAAATTAATCATTCACCTACTTTTGGGAGAGCTTTCACTTGGTGAAGTTTCAGACCCATAGCTAATTACTCGTCTACTCAAAATGAGTAAATGCGAATTATCTCTAAAAGTATTGCAGATAGCCAATTTTTCTCAAATAACTCATTCACCTACTTTTGGGAGAGCTTTCACTTGGTGAAGTTTCAGACCCATAGCTAATTACTCACCTACTCAAAATGAGTAAATGCGAATTATCTCTAAAAGTATTGCAGATAGCCAATTTTTCTCAAATAACTCATTCACCTACTTTTGGCAGAGCTTTCACTTGGTGAAGTTTCAGACCCATAGCTAATTATTCACCTACTCAAAATGAGTAAATGTGAATTATCTCGAAAAGTATTGCAGATAGCCAATTTTTCTCAAATAACTCATTCACCTACTTTTGGGAGAGCTTTCACTCTGTGAAGTTTCAGACCCATACCTATTTATTCACCTACTTAAAATGAGTAAATGCTAATTATCTGTAAAAGTATTGCGGATACCCAATTTTTATCAAATACTCATTCATCTACTTGTGGGAGAGCTTTCACGTGGTGAGGTTTCAGACCCATAGCTAATTACTCACCTACTCAAAATGAGTAAATGCGAATTATCTCTAAAAGTATTGCAGATAGCCAATTTTTCTCAAATAACTCATTCACCTACTTTTGGGAGAGCTTTCACTTGGTGAAGTTTCAGACCCATAGATAATTATTCACCTACTCAAAATGAGTAAATGTGAATTATCTCTTAATAGTATTGCAGATAGCCAATTTTTCTCAAATAACTCATTCACCTACTTTTGGAAGACCTTTCACACACGAAAATGAAAAATTGTGAATATCTCGGAAAAGCTATTTCTTCTGCTTTAATGCTCGGCGGGAGATACACACCACGGCAGTGGTCTTGACAAAAATTTTTGTCTCCCCAAAAATGGTGGCCATTTTGAATTTTCAAAGTTTTGGCAAAACACAAAAATGCTTATATCTCGAAAACCGTGCTATATGGAGTGAACTCAACCAAATTTTGGACCTGCTGGGTATCTCTGCAGAGTAGCCATGCCATTTTTCAAAATATTTTTGTCTCGCCAAATATAGCGGACATTTTTAATTTTTTTATTTTTTGCAAAACACAAAAATGCTTATATCTTGAAAACCGTGCTAGATAGAGCAGACTGCGCTGACTTTGGTTGCCACAACAGTATAAGGCTAGAAACGAAGCATTTTCTTAATACTTTAGCACTCGCCTTTATATCCTTTTCGGGACGCTTTGTTTTTGCTATGCAAAAACATTATCTTTTTTTTTTGCGAGCGATCCTCTAGTTATATGTGGAGTTTATCATTAACATCTTTTGTGTATGGTTAATCCTCGTATATTCAGCCTATAACTCGTATTCTCGGCCTATTAAGATTTATTATGTGCAGTTTGGCATTAAAATAGGATAAGAATTCTTGTTTTTCAACAAATATCAAAACATTTTTCAACGTTAAGCAACAGAATAAACTGTTATCCTTTTATTTTAACAAAATATTCATATATAAATTTGTAAAACTTGCCACATTTAGTACTTGCTTTATGGGCCGATAAAACGGTAAACCACCATAATTGTCTGAAAATTATTTTACAAGAATCAATCACAATCTACAGCATCACAGATTTCAGATTTACCTTTAATTACACTGGCATATGAAATATGCTTGTATTAGCATTATTCTGGAGACTTGTATAACTCACAAATGTTTGTGCATAGAAAATATGCGAGATCATGGAATGACATTTGATTTCCTTCACAGTATAAAATGCTGCTTAAAGTTCATTATTAAAACATCAAATTTATGAATGGAACTTATTAACATACTGGTTGAAAATATATGTCCTGGAATCAAGTGGGGCTTCCTAGAAATATTTTAATAAAATTGCCTCTTGAAGATCAAGTACTTGAAATTTGCAATTGAAACTTGTGAAATAATATATGTCATGGAATTACACTGGGGAGTTTTCTAACATTTTTTTCAACAAACACAGTGCAAAGGAAATGTAAGTCTTAAAGATCACTTAATTATGGTTTCCTGACAATGTTTTATTAAACATGACCCTCTAAACATAATACTTGGGAAATTAGGAATATCTTAAAGTCATGGTACCATGGACTGAATATGTATGACTATTTTAATCACAGTGGCTATTCTGCCAACAGTCACTGGTAAAAAAAGGCATAACTTATCTTACCAAGATCAGCAGAATAAGGTTCAGACTATTTTACTATTAGTAATAGGGTTTATGTAGTATACACAGTGTGTTCTGTAACTCATTCATTGAGATTGAGGGCACTTTATAGAATGTATTCCAGAACAAACCCGTTCAGCCAAGTAAGACAGTGAAACAGTAGGCTGCAACAATTGAACATGATTTTTAAGTTTTTTAATTCCAACAGGTAAGCTGTTGTCTGCAGTGTATATATATATATGTTGTATTGAATGTAGATAACCATTGAATGTATAGATTCAATGGGTTAGTTATTGAATGTGTACATTCAACGGCTTGGCCATTGAATCTACACATTCAATAGCAAGCAGCCATTGAATGTGTACATTCAATAGTTTAACTGTGGAATGTGTACATTCCACAACCAAAGTCATTGAATGTGTATATGAACTTCAGAAATTTAAATAAGTAACTGATATTGTGTGAAATGGAACTTATTATTGTCATTTTCTTAATAAATCACATCTGTTGATATTAACTTAAAATAAACTTTTGCATTAGTTGATTATCTGTGGTCAGTTACATAGTTATGCATTATAACAAAAACTGTTTTGTTTTCTAATAATGTTTATCTTAATCTGTTTTCTAATTATATTATCCCACTGGACCTCTCTAACAATACAAGGGTGCAACCATGGGGCTAATTACAATTAAGTACCAAGATTTCACACTTAATTAGATGAATTACTTGCTATCACATATTAGAATCATACACTGAAAGACCATAAAGTAACTACTCAGGCTTGAACTATTTCTTTTTCATCCTTTCACTGGGAGTCCAAATATTTCAATATTTGTGGATTAAAGTAAAGCTTATAATAGAGTTTTGTAATGACTTTGATCAGAAAGACTTGATGCATCATAAATAATCCAATGAAATATATGACATTACATATATGTTTATTATGTCCACCCCACTGAGGGGTGGACATATTATTTTTGCTTTTTCCGCCGTCCGGCATCCGCCGTCCCACTTGGTTTCCAGACATTTTAGGCAACAGTTCTTATCCTATCTTTACCAAATTTGGCATGCAGGTTTATTGGGTTAATAGCTTGTATGGGATTGCTTTTGGTGATGATAGCTCTATAGCTAACTGAGTAATAGCTACTTTGCTACTTTTGAGTATCTCTTTGGTTTCCAGACATTTTAAGGAATGCTATTAAGCCTAGCTTTCTGAAATTTGGTATGGAGGTTCATTGGGTTAATAGCTTGTATGGGATTGCTTTTGGGGGGAATTGCTTCATAGATGAGTGAGTAATTAATTAAATAAATGAGTAATTGGCTATTTTGAATACTGAAAAAGGCAAATGTGCTCATATCTCCTAAACCGTGCGAGATAGAGCAATTTCGTCAAAATTGTCGACCCACAGGGTATCTGAGCATTGTATTCTTGGCAATTTAAAAAAAATTTTCCGCTTCCCTAAAATGGCGGCCATTTTCGAATTTTTGCCAAAAATGGCAAAACACAAATTTGCTTCTATCTCCTTAACCGTGCGAGATAGAGCGATTTCGTCGAAATTTTCGACCCATAGGGTATCTAAGCATTGTACTCTTTGCAATTTTCAAAAAATTTTCCCCTCCCCAAAAATGGCGGCCATTTTGAATTTTCGAATTTTTGCCAAAAATGGCAAAACACAAATTTCCTTCTATCTCCTTAACCGTGCGAGATAGAGCGATTTCGTCGAAATTTTCGACCCACAGGGTATCTAAGGAATGTAATTTTTGCAATTTTCAAAAAAATTTCCCCTCCCCAAAAATGGCGGCCATTTTGAATTTTCGAATTTTTGCCAAAAATGGCAAAACACAAATTTCCTTCTATCTCCTTAACCGTGCGAGATAGAGCGATTTCGTTGAAAGTTTCAACCCATGCGGTATCTAAGGAATGTAATCTTAGCAATTTTCAAAAAATTTTCCCCTCCCCAAAAATAGTGGCCATTTTGAATTTTCGAATTTTTGCCAAAAATGGCAAACACAAATATGCTTCTATCTCCTTAACCGTGCGAGATAGAGCGATTTCGTTGAAAGTTTCAACCCATAGAGTATCTAAGGAATGTAATCTTTGCAATTTTCAAAAAATTTTCCCCTCCCCAAAAATGGCGGCCATTTTGAATTTTCAAATTTTTGCCAAAAATGGCAAAACACAAATTTGCTTCTATCTCCTTAACCGTGCGAGATAGAGCAATTTCGTCAAAATTGTCGACCCACAGGGTATCTGAGCATTGTATTCTTGGCAATTTTAAAAAAAATTTTCCGCTCCCCTAAAATGGCGGCCATTTTGAATTTTCGAATTTTTGCCAAAAATGGCAAAACACAAATTTGCTTCTATCTCCTTAACCGTGCGAGATAGAGCAATTTCGTCAAAATTGTCGACCCACAGGGTATCTGAGCATTGTATTCTTGGCAATTTTAAAAAAAATTTTCCGCTCCCCTAAAATGGCGGCCATTTTGAATTTTCGAATTTTTGCCAAAAATGGCAAAACACAAATTTCCTACTATCTCCTTAACCGTGCGAGATAGAGCAATTTCGTCAAAATTGTCGACCCACAGGGTATCTGAGCATTGTATTCTTGGCAATTTTAAAAAAAAATTTCCGCTCCCCTAAAGTGGTGGCCATTTTGAATTTTCGAATTTTTGCCAAAAATGGCAAAACACAAATTTGCTTCTATCTCCTTAACCGGAAAAGAGCCCATAAGGAAAATTGCCCATCAGTTTTTAGTCAAATCTTTGATTCGAGTTATGTACTGGGTTGTGGCCGTGATTTTAAATCGGGCGTTTAAGCCCTTAAATATCAAATTCTGCATAATATTTGTACACATATCTGTACATTAAGGTGTATAGTATACACTCTGCCATGTTGAAAATTTTTAATGTTTTTATTAAGGTATATTTTATAACGTAAGAAGCTTGTCTAGCACTACATCTGGCTTTCTGTAAGGTCCCGTATGTCCTAGAAACTATTGTTTGCCATTGTAATGGCCTACTCGAACGAGTCTTTTTTAATGGTTTCGTCTGCTGGTTTCTAGACGTGAAAGCCCAATTAAAGTATATATATTTATTCGTCTGCTGGTTTATCATGCAGTCACTGTTAATGTAAAATCGTTGTCTGCGCATCTACGTGACTTCATTCATTCATCGAAGCATGACAATTAATTGAAAAAGTATTTGTTATGAACCAATCACATCGCTTGACAGATATTTGTGTTTAAAATAGGTAGCCACAACCTTACTCATTTGTCAAACAAATAAACCGCAAACAAATTAATGAATGAAGTGACGTCACGGTAGTACTAGACATTGGCCAATAAAAATCTGGGATCATGCGCAGACAATGTTTTTACACTAACAGTGACTGTGTGACACTTGGTGGTCATACGACAATGGAATTCGTGAATTGATTTGCTTTCTACATCTTTATCACTATTTATTTCCATTTCTCACAAAGATCACCTTAATACATGTAATTGCAAATATATTCCGTATACAGTGCCCCTCCAGTTTCAGAACCTGTTAGTTGTTAAGTCTTCTAATATTGGCCTTCAAAATGGATAGACAGAAAAATGAATGGATGTTATTTTACTACAGATTGATTCGTGGCAGAGACAATGAAAATATGCACAACTCCGTAGTTCTACTTTCAACCACTTGAAGGCGCTTGTATATTTGGCTTTCCATTTCCTAGAAGTTATCACGTCATTTCATTTTTTTTGTCAATCTGTTTCAAAGTGTTGGAAGAAGTTGTAAAATATTTTATCTGAAAATTTTATAATTTTTGGAATTAATATAACTGGAAGTTCTGTTTTACTTAAGAATGAAAATACTACAAATTCACAGTTTACATCATGCACTCATTTATGACAAACGTCTACTCAGTAAAAGATCTACGAGATATTGGGTCAATAAAAATAAGGGGGATGTGCAGACAACGATTTTACACTAACAGTGACTGCGTGACACTTAAGGATAAAATAACAAGCATTTACAACAATGAAATTTGTGAGTTAATTTGCTTTTTTATTGAGTGAAAGCTTGTACTGCAGTGACATCACGTCATTCATAATTTCTTTGCGGTTTATTTGTTGACAAATGAGGACTAGAAGTACCGACTGCCACGTGTACACAAATCACAAAAATATGAAGGCAAATAGATTTTCTTATTTTAAATGAAATTGTTGAATATTTTATTAAAATACTTACAATTTGTCTTCCAAATTGTTTGACATTTACAAAATAAAGTTCACTAATCTTCACGCTTCAAAATTAAAATACGTCTTCTCACTTCAAAATCACATTTCAAACTGCGCATCTACAGACCTTTCACATCACGTCACTACAAATATACATCTCACTACACAAATCTGAAAACAACGTCTTTGGAAGCGGTTTGTAAATGCGGGCGATAATATAGAGTTTACAGATTTCAACACCCACTACTGTCCAAAGATCTGACTCCGTGGTTGGCAAAAGCCAGCCACTGCACCCTTGTTTTAATTTAGTGTTTTATTTAAAATACAACACAATGTAATACAACTTTTTCAATAAACATTTATTAGATTAAGAACAACTTAACATGATTATGCGACTTTTTAGTACTACTTTATTGGAAAAGACTACAAAGATTTTAACTAACACGGGATTAGAACTAACACAAACTGAGATGCACAAACAACCAGTTACTGTCTGAGGAATATTGGTTACCGAGAAATTCTTATACCAGTCATTGGTCTCGGTGACATGACTGTCTCAACCTACCAGACCAGTCAGCCAGCCTACTGTCGGGACCTCCTAGATGGTCGAAAGTGACTATAGATAAGAAGACTTTCCCAACAAGATTTGTCCAACTACCTGTAAGCCTTATGTTAACAGACCCCACACCAGCCAGTTACTGGTCCCGGTGAGATGCCGAACTCAACCGGACTGGTCAGCCTACTGCCAGCAAGAAGTCTGCTGTATCAGTTACGGTGGAGGTTAATCAGGTTTTTCTTACGGGTTCCAGTGAGATACAGTGATCCACCCTCCTAGACTGGCCACCCAGCTTGCCTTTTACCCAGCCTGTGAACAGTGTCAGCTGACACCAGGGGCCTGAGTTTCCAAACTCGGCCTTCCCCTCAAGATTATAACCCATTTGCCGGTTTTCACAACTCAAGCAGTGGTAAATTTATCTGTTAATCAGACTAGGGGTCACAGTTCTCATAAATGGCCATTAGTGTTTTCCACAGTGGGGTTGTTTGGGTTACTGACACCCATACAGAAGCAACTCCACCTAAGTCGCCTCCACATGAGGCCGATACAGTGGCACTTGAAGAACAGCTGAAGAGTACCAGACTCACTAGAAAAGGTGATCCCAGTTCACTCCACCCCATCTAAAATGGTGGTTGTTGGATGACAATGTGCTTCAAGGTCAACCATTACACCTACTTAAATATGCTCTGCAAATCCTTACAGATGCATCAAGAAGGGCGAGTGCTCACTAAGGGGAACACACTGCAAGGGGAACCTGGTCCCTTCCAGAAGCAAGTTACACATAAAGTATCTGGAACTAAGGTGGTCTTTTGGCCCTAAAGGAGCTCCAAGACCTCTGCTTGAACCTTATTGCTACCATAGCTACGGACAACACCATGGTGGTTGCCTATTTGGGGGGGGGGGGGGGGGGAGAGTAAGTCGGGCCCTATTATGAAGAATCCTGACCTGGTGCTCCAGGAAAAAGGCTCAAGCACGACACATTCACGCTTCAACCATGTCCTGTCTGGGGATACACTGCGTCCAGATGCAATGTCTAGTTGAAATTTGCACAAAAATTGATGTGCAGCAAGTAAAATATTTACTCTGTGTAAAACAAAATGGAATTTGTTGTCCCTTCATTTCTAACTAGGGACGACACGACTTCAAATGTTTCATGTCGGCTAATCGCCAAGTACTATTCGTGTCAACACAGAATAACCGTCGAATTTATAAAACTACCAAAAATCTCAAGCTTCATATTGAACTTCCAAAAGGCAATGAAAACGATAAATATGTGAAATTAATTGAAAATATATATCCATAATCTGTAAAATTCATTAAATTTGCCATTTTCCTGTGACTTCTGATGCATTTTTCTCATACAGGAAGTGGGCAATATAAGAGGTATATGGTAATTCCGGTTTTTACGTGAATGTATAAGCAGTACAGAAAACGTGGCTGTTGTTGGATTTTAACTTATTTGATGTGACAATATACACATATAAGTTTATGATTACGGTATATACAATGTATCTTGGCACGATTTAGAGTTGTATCGACATTGAAACTGCATATTAGTGCCTTTTTGGAGGGCGTTAGGAAAAGCCCAGGGAAATATTATAATTCCTGACGGTGACATCAAACTTGAATGTGTTTGGTTTGTTAACACACAACTTTCCCTGAAGAAATCAAATGGTTAGGGTGGATATGTCGGTCCTTAACTTCTGAAGATTTGTTTGGTGTTTAACATTGTTTGTGTTAATGTCTATAATGAGAACATTTGATGAACTACTACCTTTATGAATTCATGTTTTGTTTGTGTCTTACACTGTAGCAGAAAGCGTTCTCGCAGTGAGTCAGACTGTGATGACTGTGTTCCTATCTCCAAACGCATCAATGGCCTACACATTGACCTGCAGGCTGAGGCTGTCACTGCACAGGTATTTATACTCTGATAAAATGACCTTTGTAGTGCTTAATCTCTCTCCCTCTGCAAAGACTACAAATTTTTATAATGCAGTCATCAGTTTTTTACCGCACAGCCTTTAAGGGCTGTGCAGGTATTGTTTTCATCCATGGTGTCCGGATGGGCGGGCATTCAGGGGGAGGGAAAAACTTTGTCCAGGCTGTATCTCAGAAACCATAAAGTGTAGGAAGTTGATACTTGTTAGTGATATTTGTTGTGGGGTGTAGGTGTGCAGCTTTATTGTGTGACCTTGATTTGACCTTGCCATAGAGACCTAGAGTTTGAAAATCTTTTGCGGGCTATATCCTAGAAACTGTAAGGTATAGGAAGTTGATGTTTGGCAGGGACATTGGTTAGGGGTTGTAGGTGTCCAACGTCATGGTGTGACCTTGAATTGACCTTTGACCTTGCCGTAGTGACCTTGACCTTTAAAATTTTGTCCAGACAATATATCTGAAACGGTAAAGTGTAGGAAGTTGACAGTTGGAATAATTTTTAGTTTACTGATTAATGCTGTCATCTTGCTATTGAATTGCCTTGTTTTAATACTTTATCTTTACATACATTTTCCTTCTCTTAGATGTTATTTTCTCTACTAAAACATCATTTTATTGCGTTGATACATCCTATCCAATAGACAATAGCTTATCCGGTCGGCGCGGACCGGCCCGCCAAACGTCAGAAAAAGACGTCCTGTGTTTCTACCGGCTAGGCCGGTCCAGTACTGTGCACTCGCCAGATGGTGTGTCGTACTTCCTTCCTGTCTAGACAGCGTGACGTCGTAGCATCTTTTTTGTTTGGCGCATGTACATGGTGCACGGAATTTCTCAGCGAATTTTAATTTCAAGTTTTGTATCTGAACTTTTATAATTTTTATTTCTTTATTTGATCAGTGGATTCTAGAAGACTTATAGCTCACTATGTCTTCTAGTCAACGTAGGGGTGGTTGTGGCCACATGATGGCGGGGTTTGACCCCCACACAGTTTGTGCACGCTGTCGTGATAAAAAGAAAGGGACGGACCCTTGTGTAGAGAAGGAAGGGGCAAGTTGTCGTCATTGTAATGCTCTCACCCCTGAACAATTGGCCCAGCTATCAACGACATCTTATAAACTTAAGAAGGAGAAGCGGGATATGAAGTCTTCAACCCCATCTAAGAATCCTGTTACTGATGACACTCTCAGTCCCACCCTTGTAGATCCGTCTTTGGTGACGGTAATGGGGGTCGTGGATGGTCAGAGCCCTGCCGGGCCTTCTGATTTGAGTGATAAGCCGGTCGAGAAGAGGAAGAAAGAAGAGAAGAAGAAGGAAAAGAAAGCTACTACCTCCAAAAAGCCGGACAAGTCGGTCAAGTCATCTCACCGACCCTCTACTGAATCCACCGACCAGAAACTTGAACTTATGGAGCAAAAGTGGTCGGATCTGTTCAACCGGTTGGAGGCATTCTTGTTGGCCAAAACATTAGACCAGGAACCGACATTCAGTGCTGTCAAGGTCACCCCCACTCATGCTCCACCGGCCAATGTTATCAGCTCTCAGCCTTTCCTGAAGCCTTCTTCATCGTCACAGCCTTCACACCGACCAACTACCTCGGTGTCACCGGCTACCGACCATGTGGATGTCACCACTGCTTCTAAGGCCGGTTCTGATTCTTCTCAACCCTCTCACCGACCGGAAACCTCAGGGATTTCTAGCCAGCCCGCTAAGAGGTCGTTTTCTACTGCCTTTGATTTGTCCAGAAGGGAAAGCTCGTCCAGTGACTCAGACTCTGAAAGTGTTACTTCGGATAGGCCTCCAGTTGATCTTTACCCGGAAGAGGGTGAATTATCTGACGACCATGAAGTGTCTCTCACCGACCCCGACCAATCCCTCTCTGAAGAACAGTCTTACAGAGAAACTATGAGGGGGATTCGGTCTTACATGGGGTGGACTCATGTTCCGGACCTTGATTCCGGCACCAAGACGTCAGATGACAACCCTTTTGCCGGACCGAAACTTCAACATCCTGGCAAGGTATCCGTCAACCTCCCCACGGACGAGTGGCTCTGCAACAAACTTTCTAAACTCAATATTACTCTTGTACAGGGCTATCCCTCACGTACCACCGAGGCAGGAACTCTTCAGCGGGACCAATTTGTCCATCCGGCCAAATCCCAGAGTAAGTGGTACGGTGTACACTCTGAAACCAAGAAGGACTCTGGCTCCACACTGAAATCTTGGAATACTTCCTCCTCCCGCATTAACAGCACCTATCTTAGAATAGCGCGTCAAGCTGGCATTGCTTCAAACCCACCACTTTCCAGACCCATTTCCCAGGAAAATCTAAGAAAGTGGGAGAGATCAGCCCGGGAATCATCCATAATATGCAACCAAGCTGCTGGTTTTAACCGCTGTGTACTTAAAGTCCAGCAGAACATGCAAACTCAGCTCCGTACCATCCGGACTGAATCCAAGGGCAAAGCAGCAAGCAAGGTGTCGGCTGCTACAGACGAACTTCAATTCCTGTTGGACTTTAACTCCAGTGTTTGTCAAGCCATGGCCAGGGCTATGGAACACCTAACGGATTTTGTGTTTGTCAATATGGTCAACACCACGCTGTTAAGACGTGACTCTTATTTGTCCTATCTCAAGGCTGGAGTGAAGGCGGACACTTTGAATGCTTTAAGAGCAGCCCCACTGGAGTTAGATACATGGTTCCCGGACTCAGCTATCAAGCAAGCAGAGGAGGATATTGCCAATTTTGACAGAAATCGTTCTGGGTCGGTGTACAAGAAGGGCAGATATCACCCCTATGAGAGGCAAGATAGGAAGTCTGACCCTAAGAAACAAGACCGACCGGCCTGGAAAAACGTATCTTCTCACAGCCAGTATAGACGAGGGAAAGGAAAACACCAGTATTCCTCACGACCAGCCAAGGGCCAGCAGCCGTATAAATGACAATTACTGTGTAACAAATCTACAGGCACGGCTGCTGGCCGGGAGCACACACCGAAAGACATTGACTTTTCAAGACACTGTTGTAAACTTAAATGTTGTAAACCATGCTCTTTCTGCAACCGGGCATCCACAAAGGAAAGGAATAAGTCCTGGCTTGGCAGTTGTAAAAAACAGAGATCATACATTAAAATTTGTCAAAGGTGCTTCTTCTGTCACTCAATTGTCTTGTGTCCAACCTGTTGTCAATGTCCCTCTTGTTGCAAAAACTCTGCCTGTAGGGTCCAGACTTCAAAACTTTTGGCAAACTTGGCTGGATCTAGGTGCCGGTCCGAAAATAGTTCAAATCTTGAGAGAGGGTTACACCCTTCCTTTCTGGACCCGGCCAACTCTTACAAGGTCTCCAACTGTCGTAAGCCGTTATGTCAATCCCCACAGGGACAGCTACCTGTTGGAGGCATTACATCAGCTTATAGACAAAAATGCAGTGGAATTGGTCCACAATCAAACATCTCTGGGGTTCTTCAATCGGCTATTCCTAGTCCCAAAACCCAACAACAAATGGAGGCCAATACTGGACCTAAGCAACTTAAACTTTTTCCTCAAGGTGGAAAAATTCAAAATGGAGACACCGGAAACCATCAGAACATCCCTCCAACAGGGGGAGTGGGTCACTTCAGTAGATTTCAAAGATGCCTACTTCCACATACCAATACAGGAACAATCCAGGAAATATCTAAGATTCCATGTCCAGGGCCGGACTTATCAATTCAAGGCACTGCCCTTTGGTCTGTCCACAGCGCCCATGGAGTTCACTGTATTAGCAAAGGAGGTGAAACTGATGGCCATATACAGGGGTATAAGAATCCACCAGTACCTAGACGACTGGTTGGTGAGAGCCAGATCCCAACACCTTTGTCTCCAACCCACCCAAATCCTGGTCAAGATGTGCCAGGACCTAGGTTGGCTGGTGAATCTAGAGAAATCAGAACTGGAACCCTAACAAGTATTCGACTTTGTAGGTTACCAGTTCGGGTCAGACCGACTCCGGACCGGTGGCAAAGCCTTCAGGACAAGATACAAGCACTTTTATTACTACCGGCCTGTCCGGCAGTTCATGTCCTTGATAGGCCTCCTAACAGCCACAGAAAAGCAGGTTCACCTCGGCCGACTACACATGAGACCCATACAGTGGTATCTCAAAAACAATTGGAGGGTACCAGAATCTCTAGAGAAGGTTATCCCTCTACCAAGGTCCCTGCACCCTCACTTACAATGGTGGCTAGAGGAAGACAATGTACTTCAAGGCCAACCATTACACCCAGTAAAACATGCTCTGCAAATTTTTACAGACGCATCAAAAGAAGTGTGGGGCGCTCACTTAAACGAGCTCACTGCAAGAGGGTCCTGGTCGGTACCGGAAAGCAAGCTACACATAAACTATCTGGAACTAAAAGCAGTGTTCCTAGTCTTAAAAGAGTTTCAAGATCTCTGTGTAAGCAAAATAGTTCTGGTAGCAACCGACAATACTACAGTAGTAGCTTACATAAACAAGGAAGGAGGAATGAGGTCGGGCCCACTGTGTGCCCTACTGTGGAGAATCTTGACCTGGTGTTCCCAGCAACAAGTGACTCTAAAAGCTCGACACATCCCAGGCCGTTTAAATGTGATAGCAGACAAGCTATCCAGGCTGGGTCAGACCATCCAAACAGAGTGGTCCCTCCTTCCGGAAGTTTTTCAACAAATATGCAACCAATGGCACCAGCCTCAAATAGATTTATTTGCCACGAGGTTCAACCACAAGTTACCTCAGTTTGTCTCTCCAGTACCGGACTCCCTGGCTGTAGCAGTGGACGCACTTACTCTGCCATGGGAGGATCTGGATGCATACGCCTTCCCACCGACCGCCATATTGGGCAAAGTGGTGGAGAAGCTACTGGACTCCCCGTGCAAAAGGATCATTATGATTGCCCCGGGGTGGCCCAACATGCCTTTGTTTTGGGACTTGGTGACCATGTCCAGTCAGGCCCCTCTCAGCCTGCCCAACCTGCTGACACAGCCCTTCAATCAGATCCCTCACAGAAATCTGACAAATCTAAATCTCCATGCCTGGCTCCTAGAGCCACAAAAATCAAAGAACAGGGCTTCTCTGAGACAGTGGCGGCAAGAATTGAGGCTCCTCAAAGAAGATCTACCAGATCAGTGTATGAAGCAAAGTGGGCCATTTTTACAAAGTGGTGCGTCACTAATCAGATGGACTTCAGATCACCACCTGTAAAGTTGGTGGCTGACTTCCTAATGTACCTCTTTGAGGACAAGAAGTTGCAGCCCAGCACCATTGATGGATACAGGTCTGCCATTGCTGATAAACTAGGTAATACAACAGTCAATATCAGCAAGGATGATAATCTCACTCGTCTCTTGGAAAGTTTCCACAGAGACAGACCCAGAGGGCGGAGGGGAATACCCTCCTGGAACCTTTCCTTGGTATTACACCAGCTGACAAGGGCTCCTTTCGAACCTCTTAGGGAGGCATCTCTGGAGCATCTGACCTTCAAAACTGTCTTCCTTTTGGCCCTGGGCTCTGGTAAAAGAAGGAGTGAGATCCATGCATGGCAGCACAAGAACATCAGACACCAATCCGATTGGTCTAAGGTGTCCCTGTTTCCATCTCCCAGCTTTCTCTCCAAGAATCAGCTGGCCAAAGAGGGTCCAGAGAGTGTAGCCCCAGTGGTCATACCAGCCCTGGCTCCTACTCTAGATAAATCCCTCAAGTCTGACAGATCCCTTTGTCCAGTCAGAGCCTTGCGCTACTATTTGGACAGGACTTCAGACCTCAGGCAGCACAAGGAGCTAGTCTTTGTCTCCTTCAAGAAAGGCTTCGACAAAGACATCTCCCCTGCCACTATCTCCTCATGGATCAAGCAGACTGTGATCCAATGCTATGAGCTCTCTGATCATCAAGCCCACACCCTACATTAAGTTAAAGCTCATGATGTCAGGGCCTTTGCTGCTTCTAAGGCCTTCCAGTCGGGATTTTCCTTAGAACAGATCTTGTCAGCTTGCCACTGGAAATCCCATAATACCTTCACACAGTTTTATTTGAAGGACGTGGCCTGGGCTGATTCAGAGCTCTTCCATTTAGGTCCTGTAGTGGCTGCTCAGCAGATCCACCAACAAAATAGGACCTAGAGGAGATTTGTAATTATGTAAATAGTGTACATACAGTTAAGCAAAAAAACACAAAAAAACTCAGACGTGCTTCCTTCGGGAGGTTTATTTCTTCTCAGGGGACTGAACTCAGCCCTCTCTTCCCCTACCTCAGAGCAGGTCTGTAAAAAAGGGGGAGGGGAAGTCGGTTGGACCGGTATCTGTTGACCGACTATAGCCTTAAGGGTTTCCTGACCTCAGGGTCGACCCAGGCCTGAAGTTGTTAGTTTATTTTATGAGTTCATCTAAGTCCCTAGTAACTTACCCGCCTACCAAGCGGTAGTTATTCAGCTATTGTCCATTGGATAGGATGTATTAACGCAATAAAATTGCAAATTTAATAAGTAAATTAAATTTTTATAAGTTAATACCCTATCCAATGGACACACAAGACCCTCCCACCGACCCCGCTATCAGTTTACTAGGGGTCTAATAGGTTTAGACAACAAAAAAGATGCTATGACGTCACGCTGTCTAGACAGGAAGGAAGTACGACACGCCATCTGGCGAGTGCACAGTACTGGGCCGGCCTAGCCGGTGGAAACACAGGACGTCTTTTTCTGACGTTTGGCGGGCCGGTCCGCGCCGACCGGATAAGCTATTGTCCATTGGATAGGGTATTAACTTATAAAAATTTAATTTACTTATTAAATTTGCAATTTTGACCTTAATATAACTGACACTGCTCTGAAAGTATCCCGATCTTTGTACTGTTTCACTACTTCTATATCTGATGGTGTTGAAAACTGTTTCCCCAGGCTGTGGGGTACGGGCATCTCTGATGCTATTTTCTTTACATACATTTTTTTTCTCTTAGATGTTATTTTCTCTACTTAAACGTTATTTGGACATTTATATAACTGACACTGCTCTGAAAATATCTCGATCTTTGTACTGTTTCACTACTTCTATATCTCATGGTGTTGAAAACTATTTCCCCATGCTGTGGAGTATGGGCATCTCAGGTCTATTGATGGTAATGGCTTTAATGAAAAGCTGAATTCTGTTATCCCTAAATGCAGCAGTATCACAACCAAATACGATGGACATGGATCTCAAAGCTGTGACATAGTTGGTAACATTAGAAGCCGAGCAACCAGCTTGTACCAAGTACTCCATAAAAGAAAGTACAGTACTGTATTTTGTTTAAATGTGTTATTCACCTACTTTTGGGTAAGCTAAAACATAGTAAAATTGCAGACCTGTAGCTCATTGCATAGCCTAGCAAAAGCCACTTTCAGGTTCTCACTGTTGATTAGGTTTTGGGGGTTTCTGGTTACAACTTTTACCATGCAACATGTTTCTGATTTTTTGGTCTTAAAGTTTGTGTTCCACGGGCTAAACCCCTGCATGAATTTTCACCAAATTTTCAGGATATGTTTACCCCAACAGGATCTAGAGCTGATTAGGTGTTTGTAGGGTATCGACCAACAATTGTTGCCATGGCAACACTTTGGGTCTTAAAGTTTATGGGTGTTCCACAGCCTAAACCTGTGCATGGATTTTCACCCAATTTTTTGGATATATGTACCCCAAGAGGATCTAGAGCTGATTAGGTTTGGGGTTATCTAGCAACCACTGTTGCCGTGGCAATGTTTTGAATATTTTGGGGTTTTAACATTTGTGAGGCTTTCACTGCCGAAACCAATGCATGGATTTTCACAAAATTTTCAGGATATGTTAACCTAAGCAGGCTCTAGAGCTGATTGGGTTTTGGAGGGTATCTGGCAAACCTGTTACCATTGCAACGCGTTAAAGTCCACAGTGCATGAAAAAAAAAGTTTCTTTAAAAATTTGTAAGTGTGTGCCAGAGAGTAAGACAATCCCAGTAAAGAAAACCACACATCAATCAGAGCATCCCCCACAGAGATACAGCCTCTCAAAGTGGCATATAAAATAACATCCCTGAAAACATGTGTGGAGGTGTTGTGATGACACAAAAGGTATACAGCAGTAAATTTGCCATGGTTTTTGTTGTAAATGTATTGGGAAGAATTGGATGTAACTGAATTTGTAGCTGATTTAATTGCATTTGGAAGTGACTTTTTTTTTTTTTTGAAGTTTAACTTTAACTGAACAAGGATAATTTTGTTTGAAAAGTTTTTATAATTTTATATGATAATTAGCATTTATTCTTCAATATGAAAACTCTCAATCAGACTCCATCTAAAACTGTCATTGATAGAGTGAGGATTCTGTACAGATAACATTTTAAATATTAACCATAAGTAATGTAATTGTAAGAGCTGCTTGGGTTACAGTCATACATTTATTAATGTGTACCAGTCATTGTTAGTAAAGTGTTATTTTTTTTCTTTTGGCTTGGGTTGTAAAACGTTCAATGAAATTTTTGAGTATAGTCTTTAACTTAGTTATTTCTTGCATACAATTTGACCAAAGTACATTAAAATGTTTTATAATCAACAAAGTACTGGTACACTACTCTTCTCTGTGACAAACAAGAATTTCATCAAAATTCATTCTTTCCTGTTGGAATAAAATTATGGAATACATTAGATGATTCTTTTAAACGCGTAACTACATTATCTAGTACAGGTGATAGACATTGGAACTTGATACACTCAAAAATGTGAATAAACTGTAGTCCCCTTAAAGAACATCTTGCACATAGTTTACATGTTATAGAAAATTCAACTTGTGACTGTGGCTTTTCTGTAGAAAACAATTTTATTTTCTTTTAGAATACAGACTACTACTCAAAATAGGCAGTCAATGTTTATGAGTTTTACCAACAATAACCACTGATTTTCATTTAATGGAGATTATAACTTGACTTTTGATAAAAAAAGGTAGTTTTTGAAGCAGTACAAGAATTTTTTAAGGAATCAGGGTGGTTTTCATAGTTTTATATTAGTCACATGTCCACAACTTCATCATCATTATCATCTATTCATATGCTTTTGTAAATAGTTCGTCCTGTGAGAAGGCTTTGTTGATTTTGCCTAATTGCTTCAATAAAATATTGTTTATGAAAAAAAAATTCATACTTTAAAAATGCTAACTTTCAGATGCAAATTTACATGAACATTGCAATCTGACCCCTACACAGCTATTAAAAGTAGATATCGTGAAAGACACACTGTTGTCAATAAAATGTTGGAATGTGGTTCAGATCTCCAGTGTATTAAACTCTACATCCTGAACCAGAGTGCTTAAACATCTGGTCATTTCAGCCTGCTTACTTTTAATATTGGCAGCAGTGTAGCCCAGTATAAAAGAGCCTAATACACTGAGTCTTTTACAGTGTGTTTTGACCAGCTGGTTTTACAAATTGCACTAGCAGATCCAGAAGGGTTCAGGGGGTTCGAACCCTCCTCCTTGAAAAATAATGTAAAGGGGTTCAACCCAAAGTAAACAAGGTCTAAATGAATTTGGCACTTTTCTAATAGTGCCAAGTTTGGTCCATTTTTCAATCACTATAATAATTTTTGCCATAAATTAGCCATATTGTGCATTTTATAGTCTGTATACACTTAGATAGGAAGCTTGAGCAATATTTTATCATTTAAATCTTTATCCACAACTGATTGAATTCAACCTTGTTTCAGTACAATGTTCAACCATGTCTTTCAGTAACATTAGTAATACTTTATTCAATGAGAATTGGACTAAGCCTGTACAAATTAAAAAAGAATTGTGAAAAATACTTTGATATAACATAATGATTGAATTCAACCATGTCTGTCAGGAACATTTGTGATCCTTTATGCAGTGAGAACTGAACTAGCCAGCAAAACTTGTACGACAGAATTATGAAAAAGAGTCAGATATAACAGGAATAAGTCATGATTGAATTCAACCGTGTTTGTCAGTAATATTTTTGATCCTATATGCAGTGAGAACGGAACGAACTAGCCCGGGCAGCTTGCAGTACAGAATTATGAAAAATACTCCGATATAACAGGAATAAGGGATGATTGAATTCAACCATGTCTTTTAAGAATCTTTGTGATACTTTATTCATTGAGAATTGGACTAGCCTGTTCAATTTGTAGCTCAAAATGGTGAAAAGATATTGCCATATAACAGGAATAAGCGATGATTGAATTCAACCATATTTTTCAGTAATATTTGTGATTTTTATGCAGTGAGATCTGCACAAGCCTGCACAACGTGTAGCACAGAACTGTGAAAATACTCTGATATAACAGTAAGACATGATTGAATTCAACCATGTCTGTCAGTAATATTTGTGATTCTTTATTCAGTGAAAATTGGACTAGCCTCCACAGCTTACAGCAGAGAATTGTAAAACATACTTGGATATAACAGTAATAAGTGATGATTGAATTCAACCATCTCTTTCAGGAATGTTTATGATCCTTTATGCAGTGAGAAGTGGATTAACCTGTGCAAATTGTAGCACAGAATTGTGAAAAAACTCAGATATAACAGGTATAAGAGATGATTGAATTTAACCATATTTTAACATTTGTGATCCTTTATGCAGTGAGAACTACACAAGCCTGCCCAACTTAGTGCACGGAACGATGAAAAATACTCAGATATAACTGGAAAAGAGATGATTGAATTCAACCAAACTTTCGATTGGACTAAGTCTGCACAACTTGTAGCACAGAATTATGAAAAAATATTTTGATATAACAGGAATAAGAGATGATTGAATTCAACCATGTCTGTCACTAACATTTGCCATCCTTTATGCAGTGAAAACTGCTGTAGCTTACACAACTTGTAGCACAGAATGATGAAAAATACGTGTAAGTTATGATTGAATTCAACCATGTCTTTCAGAAACATTTGTGATGCTTTATTCAGTGAGAATTGGACTAGCCTGTGCAACTTATAGCACAGAATTATCAAAAATACTCAGATATAACAGGAATATGACATGATTGAATTCAACCATATCTTTCAGTAACATTTGTGATACTTTAGTCAGTGAAAACTGGACTAACTTTCACAGCTTGTAGCACAGAATTATGAAAACAATATTCATATGTAACAGTAATAAGAGTTGGTTGAATTCAATCATGGTTTTCATTAACATTTGTGACCCTTTATGTAGTGAGAACTGAGAAGTGAGCTAGTCTGCACAACTTGTAGCACAGAACTGTGAAAAATACTCTGATACATCAGAAACAAGAGATGATTGAATTCAACCATGTCTGTCAGTAATATTTGTGATGTTTTATGCAGAGAGAACTGCTCAAGCCTGCACAATTTGTAGCACAGAATTATGAAAAATACTCCAATATAATTGGAAAAGAGGTGATTGAATTCAACCATGTCTGTCAGTAATATTTGCGATGTTTTATGCAGTGAGAACTGCTCAAGCCTGCACAACTTGTAGCACAGAACTGTGAAAATACTTACATATAACAGTAAGACATGATTGAATTCAACCATGTTTGTCAGTAATATTTGTGATCCTATATGCAGTGAGAACTGAATTAACCCGGGCAACTAGCAGTAAAGAATTATGAAAAATACTCCCATATAACAGGAATAAGGGATGATTGAATTCAACCATGTCTTTCAAGAACATTTGTTATACTTTATTCATTCAAAATTGCACTAGCCTGTGCAATTTGTAGCACAGAATTGTGAAAAGATGGAAGGCACATGCGTGCCCCCAACTCTAATAAAGCAAGTTTTCTCCTAATCGTATCCACCGGATAGCATCCGGTGGATACTATGGATTTGACTTCGTTATGCCTACGCCGCCGCAGTGTGTAGAGAGATTTCACCGTTACCGCTCTAACGAAAAAAATATTATAGCTAGCCTTCTCAAATTTGGAGGAAATATTCATAGCCATAATATCTTGCCTGGGAATATTTTTGGCCTCATTTTGAAAAACAAGATGGCCGCCACGGGCGTTTTTCGACTTTAAACAAGGACTTATGGTGGCCCTCTAGAGCAAAGGGTATTATAGGTAGAGATCTCAAATTCGCAGGATATGTTCCTCATTATAAAATCTTGACTGGGAATATTTTTGGCCTCATTTTGAAAAACAAGATGGCCGCCACAGGCGTTTCTTTGCAGTCATGAAAAGTGCTTATATCTCCCTTATTATTGGTCCTAGAGGTTTGGGATGGTAAATCAACCTATAGGAAATCATGGGCTGGGAATCTTTTGGTGTGGTCGGATTTGACCTTGGACCCCTCCTTCAAGGTCAAATGAGCATAGCCAAACTTAAAAGTGCTTATAACTCGCTTATTATTGGTCCTAGAGGTTTAGGATGGTAAACCAACCTATAGGAAATCATGGGCTGGGAATCTTTTGGTGTGGTCGGATTTGACCTTGGACCCCTCCTTCAAGGTCGAACGAGCATAGCCAAACTTAAAAGTGCTTATAACTCGCTTATTATCGGTCCTAGAGGTTTGGGATGTGAAAACAAACTATAGGAAATCATGGCCTGGGATTCTTTTGGTGTGGTCGGATTTGACCTTGGACCCCTCCTTCAAGGTCAAACGAGGATAGCCAAACTTAAAAGTGCTTATAACTCGCTTATTATTGGTCCTACAGGTTTGGGATGGTAAACCAACCTATAGGAAATCAAGGGCCGGGAATCTTCTGGTGTGGTCGGATTTGACCTTGGACCCCTCCTTCAAGGTCAAACAAGTATAGCCAAACTTAAAAGTGCTTATAACTCGCTTATTATTGGTCCTAGAGGTTTGGGATGTGAAAACAACCTATAGGAAATCATGGGCTGGGATTCTTTTGTTGTGGTCAGATTTGACCTTGGACCCCTCCTTCAAGGTCAAATGAGCATAGCCAAACTTAAAAGTGCTTATAACTCGCTTATTATTGGTCCTAGAGGTTTGGGATGGTAAACCAACCTATAGGAAATCATGGGCCGGGAATCTTTTGGTGTGGTCGGATTTGACCTTGGACCCCTCCTTCAAGGTCAAACGGGGATAGCCAAACTTAAAAGTGCTTATAACTCGCTTATTATTGGTCCTACAGGTTTGGGATGGTAAACCAACCTATAGGAAATCATGGGCTGGGAATCTTTTGGTGTGGTCGGATTTGACCTTGGACCCCTCCTTCAAGGTCAAATGAGGATAGCCAAACTTAAAAGTGCTTATAACTCGCTTATTATTGGTCCTAGAGGTTTAGGATGGTAAACCAACCTATAGGAAATCATGGGCTGGGAATCTTTTGGTGTGGTCGGATTTGACCTTGGACCCCTCCTTCAAGGTCAAACGGGGATAGCCAAACTTAAAAGTGCTTATAACTCACTTATTATCGGTCTAGAGGTTTGGGATGGTAAACCAAACTATAGGAAATCATGGGCTGGGAATCTATTGCTGCGGTCGGATTTGACCTTGGACCCCTCCTTCAAGGTCAAATGAGGATAGCCCAAGTTAAAAGTGCTTATAACTCGCTTATTATTGGTCCTAGAGGTTTAGGATGGTAAACCAACCTATAGGAAATCATGGGCTGGGAATCTTTTGGTGTGGTCGGATTTGACCTTGGACCCCTCCTTCAAGGTCAAACGAGCATAGCCAAACTTAAAAGTGCTTATAACTCGCTTATTATTGGTCCTAGAGGTTTAGGATGGTAAACCAACCTATAGGAAATCATGGGCTGGGAATCTTTTGGTGTGGTCGGATTTGACCTTGGACCCCTCCTTCAAGGTCAAACGAGCATAGCCAAACTTAAAAGTGCTTATAACTCGCTTATTATCGGTCCTAGAGGTTTGGGATGTGAAAACAAACTATAGAAAATCATGGCCTAGGATTCTTTTGGTGTGGTCGGATTTGACCTTGGACCCCTCCTTCAAGGTCAAACGGGGATAGCCAAACTTAAAAGTGCTTATAACTCGCTTATTATTGGTCCTACAGGTTTGGGATGGTAAACCAACCTATAGGAAATCAAGGGCCGGGAATCTTTTGGTGTGGTCGGATTTGACCTTGGACCCCTCCTTCAAGGTCAAACGGGGATAGCCAAACTTAAAAGTGCTTATAACTCACTTATTATTGGTCCTACAGGTTTGGGATGGTAAACCAACCTATAGGAAATCATGGGCTGGGAATCTTTTGGTGTGGTCGGATTTGACCTTGGACCCCTCCTTCAAGGTCAAACGAGCATAGCCAAACTTAAAAGTGCTTATAACTCGCTTATTATTGGTCCTAGAGGTTTAGGATGGTAAACCAACCTATAGGAAATCATGGGCTGGGAATCTTTTGGTGTGGTCGGATTTGACCTTGGACCCCTCCTTCAAGGTCAAACGAGCATAGCCAAACTTAAAAGTGCTTATAACTCGCTTATTATCGGTCCTAGAGGTTTGGGATGTGAAAACAAACTATAGAAAATCATGGCCTAGGATTCTTTTGGTGTGGTCGGATTTGACCTTGGACCCCTCCTTCAAGGTCAAACGGGGATAGCCAAACTTAAAAGTGCTTATAACTCGCTTATTATTGGTCCTACAGGTTTGGGATGGTAAACCAACCTATAGGAAATCAAGGGCCGGGAATCTTTTGGTGTGGTCGGATTTGACCTTGGACCCCTCCTTCAAGGTCAAACGGGGATAGCCAAACTTAAAAGTGCTTATAACTCACTTATTATTGGTCCTACAGGTTTGGGATGTGAAACCAACCTATAGGAAATCATGGGCTGGGAATCTTTTGGTGTGGTCGGATTTGACCTTGGACCCCTCCTTCAAGGTCAAACGAGCATAGCCAAACTTAAAAGTGCTTATAACTCGCTTATTATTGGTCCTAGAGGTTTAGGATGGTAAACCAACCTATAGGAAATCATGGGCTGGGAATCTTTTGGTGTGGTCGGATTTGACCTTGGACCCCTCCTTCAAGGTCAAATGAGCATAGCCAAACTTAAAAGTGCTTATAACTCGCTTATTATCGGTCCTAGAGGTTTGGGATGTGAAAACAAACTATAGAAAATCATGGCCTAGGATTCTTTTGGTGTGGTCGGATTTGACCTTGGACCCCTCCTTCAAGGTCAAACGGGGATAGCCAAACTTAAAAGTGCTTATAACTCGCTTATTATTGGTCCTACAGGTTTGGGATGGTAAACCAACCTATAGGAAATCAAGGGCCGGGAATCTTTTGGTGTGGTCGGATTTGACCTCGGACCCCTCCTTCAAGGTCAAACGGGGATAGCCAAACTTAAAAGTGCTTATAACTCACTTATTATTGGTCCTACAGGTTTGGGATGGTAAACCAACCTATAGGAAATCATGGGCTGGGAATCTTTTGGTGTGGTCGGATTTGACCTTAGACCCCTCCTTCAAGGTCAAATGAGGATAGCCAAACTTAAAAGTGCTTATAACTCGCTTATTATTGGTCCTAGAGGTTTAAGATGGTAAACCAACCTATTGGAAATCATGGGCTGGGAATCTTTTGGTGTGGTCGGATTTGACCTTGGACCCCTCCTTCAAGGTCAAATGGGGATAGCCAAACTTAAAAGTGCTTATAACTCGCTTATTATTGGTCCTACAGGTTTGGGATGGTAAACCAACCTATAGGAAATCATGGGCTGGGAATCTTTTGGTGTGGTCGGATTTGACCTTGGACCCCTCCTTCAAGGTCAAATGAGGATAGCCAAACTTAAAAGTGCTTATAACTCGCTTATTATTGGTCCTAGAGGTTTAGGATGGTAAACCAACCTATAGGAAATCATGGGCTGGGAATCTTTTGGTGTGGTCGGATTTGACCTTGGACCCCTCCTTCAAGGTCAAACGAGCATAGCCAAACTTAAAAGTGCTTATAACTCACTTATTATCGGTCCTAGAGGTTTGGGATGGTAAACCAAACTATAGGAAATCATGGGCTGGGAATCTATTGCTGCGGTCGGATTTGACCTTGGACCCCTCCTTCAAAGTCAAATGAGGATAGCCCAAGTTAAAAGTGCTTATAACTCGCTTATTATTGGTCCTAGAGGTTTAGGATGGTAAACCAACCTATAGGAAATCATGGGCTGGGAATCTTTTGGTGTGGTCGGATTTGACCTTGGACCCCTCCTTCAAGGTCAAACGAGCATAGCCAAACTTAAAAGTGCTTATAACTCGCTTATTATTGGTCCTAGAGGTTTAGGATGGTAAACCAACCTATAGGAAATCATGGGCTGGGAATCTTTTGGTGTGGTCGGATTTGACCTTGGACCCCTCCTTCAAGGTCAAACGAGCATAGCCAAACTTAAAAGTGCTTATAACTCGCTTATTATCGGTCCTAGAGGTTTGGGATGTGAAAACAAACTGTAGGAAATCATGGCCTAGGATTCTTTTGGTTTGGTCGGATTTGACCTTGGACCCCTCCTTCAAGGTCAAACGGGGATAGCCAAACTTAAAAGTGCTTATAACTCACTTATTATTGGTCCTACAGGTTTAGGATGGTAAACCAACCTATAGGAAATCATGGGCTGGGAATCTTTTGGTGTGGTCGGATTTGACCTTAGACCCCTCCTTCAAGGTCAAATGAGGATAGCCAAACTTAAAAGTGCTTATAACTCGCTTATTATTGGTCCTAGAGGTTTAGGATGGTAAACCAACCTATTGGAAATCATGGGCTGGGAATCTTTTGGTGTGGTCAGATTTGACCTTGGAGCCCTCCTTCAAGGTCAAACGAGCATAGCCAAACTTAAAAGTGCTTATAACTCGCTTATTATTGGTCCTAGAGGTTTGGGATGTGAAAACAACCTATAGGAAATCATGGGCTGGGATTCTTTTGTTGTGGTCGGATTTGACCTTGGACCACTCCTTCAAGGTCAAATGAGCATAGCCAAACTTAAAAGTGCTTATAACTCGCTTATTATTGGTCCTAGAGGTTTGGGATGGTAAACCAACCTATAGGAAATCATGGGCCGGGAATCTTTTGGTGTGGTCGGATTTGACCTTGGACCCTTCCTTCAAGGTCAAACGGGGATAGCCAAACTTAAAAGTGCTTATAACTCGCTTATTATTGGTCCTACAGGTTTGGGATGGTAAACCAACCTATAGGAAATCATGGGCTGGGAATCTTTTGGTGTGGTCGGATTTGACCTTGGACCCCTCCTTCAAGGTCAAATGAGGATAGCCAAACTTAAAAGTGCTTATAACTCGCTTATTATTGGTCCTAGAGGTTTAGGATGGTAAACCAACCTATAGGAAATCATGGGCTGGGAATCTTTTGGTGTGGTCGGATTTGACCTTGGACCCCTCCTTCAAGGTCGAACGAGCATAGCCAAACTTAAAAGTGCTTATAACTCACTTATTATCGGTCCTAGAGGTTTGGGATGGTAAACCAAACTATAGGAAATCATGGGCTGGGAATCTATTGCTGCGGTCGGATTTGACCTTGGACCCCTCCTTCAAGGTCAAATGAGGATAGCCAAACTTAAAAGTGCTTATAACTCGCTTATTATTGGTCCTAGAGGTTTAAGATGGTAAACCAACCTATTGGAAATCATGGGCTGGGAATCTTTTGGTGTGGTCGGATTTGACCTTGGACCCCTCCTTCAAGGTCAAACGGGGATAGCCAAACTTAAAAGTGCTTATAACTCGCTTATTATTGGTCCTACAGGTTTGGGATGGTAAACCAACCTATAGGAAATCATGGGCTGGGAATCTTTTGGTGTGGTCGGATTTGACCTTGGACCCCTCCTTCAAGGTCAAACGGGGATAGCCAAACTTAAAAGTGCTTATAACTCGCTTATTATTGGTCCTACAGGTTTGGGATGGTAAACCAACCTATAGGAAATCAAGGGCCGGGAATCTTTTGGTGTGGTTGGATTTGACCTTGGACCCCTCCTTCAAGGTCAAACGGGGATAGCCAAACTTAAAAGTGCTTATAACTCACTTATTATTGGTCCTAGAGGTTTGGGATGGTAAACCAACCTATAGGAAATCATGGGCTGGGAATCTTTTGGTGTGGTCGGATTTGACCTTAGACCCCTCCTTCAAGGTCAAATGAGGATAGCCAAACTTAAAAGTGCTTATAACTCGCTTATTATTGGTCCTAGAGGTTTAAGATGGTAAACCAACCTATTGGAAATCATGGGCTGGGAATCTTTTGGTGTGGTCGGATTTGAGAATGAGGAGGGAGAAAGAGGAGAGGGATGAGAGAGAGAGGAGAGAGCAGGAAGAGAGGGACAGAGAGAGGATGGAGAGAGAGAGGAGGGTAGAGAGCCAGGAAAGAGAGAAGAGTGCAAACTGACATGGATACTGATGTAGAATCAACTCAATCCAGACAGAAGAAGGGCCAGATGAAGTCCATTTTCCTGAGTGATTCAGACGAAGAAGCCATCGTGGAGTACGTTAAACAGCACGAGGAACTGTTTGACAAGAGCAATGACAGTTTCAAAGACAAGCAGAAGAAAGAAAGACTTTGGGAGCAGTTAGCAGCTACCAGAAACTTGCCTGTCAAGACTGTGAAGAAGTGGTTCGACACTCAACATACCAGATATGGCAAGCTCACTCAGATGAATTCAGGACAAGCAGCTCACAAGAGCACAGAATGTCAGACCTGGCTGAAGGACAGTTTCAGTTTTCTACGAGGTCACATCAGAAGGAATTTCCAAGTCTTCTGCATTCAAGTCACCCCAGAGGCCTTCTGCAGCCACAGCCTCAGTTTCAGTTCAGGATACATCCAGAGACAGAATCTGAGATGGAAATCAGTATTGCATCAGATGTTACTCATCAGCCTTCAAGCACCAGTCTTAAGCGACGACAGCCTCCAGTCGCAACTGCAAGATCAGTTCCAGCAGATGAGGTCGATGATTTCCTCATTTCCGGGTGAACGTCAGGACCCACTCCAAGTCCACGACAGTCGTTCTGCAACTATCTCCACTATGCTGTCAAGCTTCTCAGTGAAATACAGTACAAGGCCGAAGAACGCAAGAGACAGGTCACCACAAGTCAACAGGCCACCACATTTCAACTTCCACAAGCAACACAGGCCACAGGAGGACGTGAATACATACTCACCATTCCAGAAACTCAGTTTCCATTCCAGTTGTACAGCCAACACAGACTTCCACTGGAGAACCTGTTACAGTGATTGCAAAAGTTCATCAACAGCAACCACCAAGGCCTTCATCTTCACCGTCTACACAGCCTGCTATGTCTTACGTAGTTGTGGATGACCAACAGCCTGGGTCTTCCAGACAGATGATTTACAACCCCCCTTCAGTTGCACCTTCACAATAGGAGGAGAGTCAGCACAACACTTCAGGATTATCCAGTCTCTTTGCGGCTATTCCAAGTGTTCTCCAGTATCAGCAGATAGACACACCACAGCCATTTTCACCCTCTCAACTTCAACCAGTACCGTCACCAGTGCCATCTATTACTCATCAAGAACAGTCAAGACCTCCCAGCCAGTCCAGCCAGCAGTCAGTCAGCCCAAATCAGCAGATTAGCCCGCACAAGTGGCACCAAACCCGACCCTTTTCAGAGCCACCGGAATCTTCCAAAAACAATTATTAAGCTACATGTTTGATAGCCCAAAAACAAAGAAAGCACACCATCCAACACTTATACTTCCCCATAGTACACAAAAAAAATTGTGTGAATGAATGAATATTGAACAAATATTAATAAACTTCCAACCCAAAACAAAAAAAAATCTAAGAAAGCAAAGTAAAACCAACACCACCCAAACCAAACAAAAAAGGACTCAAACCACCCACCCCCCACCCCCACCCCCACAAAAAAATTGTGGATTGAAACCCACAACCCCACAACACCAAAGTTGTAGACTCAAACCCACGTCCCCCAAAACAAAGATTTGGACTCAAACCCACGGCCCCCCAAAAACAAAGATGTGGACTCAAACCCATGTCCCTGTGTCCCAGAAACCAACAGTAAATAAAAAGCCACATCCACACTGACAGACCAAAAAACGTGAGCCCTAACAAAATATTCTAAGATGTGTGTGGCAAGGAATTGATAAACTGAGAAAAAAAATTATTTATCTGGGATTGCAAAGCTTGCATTTCTATTTTCTGGCCAATTTACTTGACAAATTTTTTTAATTCTTGTAAATTCTTGGCAAGAAATAGTTATAGGTATTTATTTGGACACTGTTTTTAATACCACTTTGCAAATTATTTTTTTACGAGAATAAAGCCAGGTTATGTTGGGGTGGCATGTCTACTTTGTTAAGTGAGGACCTGGGTTTGAATCTGTGATATAATTTGGCTTTTTTCAACTGAATGTGGGATGGAATTGTGTTTGTGATGGGGAATATCTGTGGTGAATTTGAATTAAATTGTTGGAAATTTGGGGTTCTTTTTTTGGGAAATAGCACTTGGCTTAATAAAAGTTCTTGGATTATTTGGGTAGTCCTGAAAAGGACTGATATATGACAGCATCTTCTCCCCCCTCAGTCTTCTTACACTCTGTCCTCCTGCCCAGCCAGCGCCCCCACGTGATTAATATAGTCTTTCAGTAGGTCTCGTTGATGTTTGACCTCCCTCGATGGGTTTCTGAATTTTTCATGTTGTCCCTGTTTCCCCGGTCTGCCTGTGGTGCTACTATGTCGCCGGCTGGAGTGGGGGGTCTGTCTCCTCCCCCTGATGGCTTCTTAACATGTTATGTAGTACCACACATGTTAACACAATGTGTCTTAACTACTTTTGGCCTCTGTTCCATGGTGGTCAACAGCACCCTGAATATCTTGACAAGTATACCAAATGAGTTCTCGACCACCCTCCTCCCCCTGGATATTCTGTAGTTGGCTATTCTCTCCTCCCTGGTCAGTTGACGTCTACTGTAAGGCTTCATAAGCCAAGGCATCAGGGCAAAGGCATTGTCCCCCAGCAGGAAGTAGTGCAGATCTGGCCCCCCAGGTCCTAGTGGCTCAGGTAGTGGTATTCCCAGGGTTCCGTTCTCAATTCTTCTTTTCAGTTTCCTGCGGTTGAATATCTGAGCATCAGATGATGAGCCACTGGACCCCACGTTGACCCACAGGAACTTGTAATCTGCATCGACTAAAGCCAAAAGTACCAGGGAGAAGTAGCCCTTGTAGTTGAAATATTCATTGCCTGACTTCTTGGGCTTCTTGATAGCAATGTGTTTTCCATCTAGTACACCAACTGCATGGGGGACATTCCATCTGTGTCTAAATCTTTCTTCAATTTTCTTCCAGTCTTCAGGATCAGTGAGGCACACCAGATACTCTTGTTGAAATTCTTTCAAAATGGATTTGCAGACCTGGGGGACAAATTTGCAGATGGTTCGTTCTTCCAACCCTCCATTGATATTGCAGTGAAGTGTAGCTTTCCCCTGTGTATAGGTGTCTCAAAGTAACTGCAAGTTTCAAGCCGACTTCCAGTGGCTTCCTGAAGTTGGTGATTCTCTTCCTGAGGTGGGGGGTTATTCTTTCTTCAATCAAGTCAAAAATGCAGGTTCTATCCTGGTGAAGTTTCTGTAGCCTGGTATATCAGTAGTGATCAGTTCATCCAAGAGTGTTCTGTAGCAACCTCTCTCTTCCCTCTGCTGTATCCACGGCAGGATCCATGGATTCTGTGGCTTCCTTGGCCTTCTGGGGGGTGGGGATGATGGTGATGCTGGCTGGGCAGGTGCTGGGTTCTGCTGTCTTTGGTGTCTTGTAAAGATCAAGTACAATAAAAAATTAAACTCAATAAAAAAGTCTCATTTGATCTATCACTTGCTCTTCCTGTATTCCTGTCATCTTTGAACTGTGAAATGAATGGCAAATCACATGTGATGGGGGTTTATATAGATCCCGACCCACCAAAAAATCAGTCCTGTCGGGAAGGGTTGGGAACATGTTCCCGGCTTGTCTGTTTGTCTTTACGGCTTGTCTGTTTGTTATCCGGCTTGTCTGTTAGGGGTTTAGGGCTTGTCATAGTACTTCTACGACTGGCTGTGCAAAAAACATTCCCGACCCAACGTCTTGTCAGGATGGTCATTACGACCTGTCTGTAAGTGTTGGGGATTTCATAACTGACTCAGCATTTTCATGCGCTTTTTCTCACAACCCTACGACTTTTGTAACCGACCCTAGGGTCATAGGGTCGGTTACAGGGTGGGCTCCAGCGGAACACCTGCATAACCACCGGATGCATCCGGTGGATACAAATACATGTATTAACTTTAAGATTTTTAACATTAAGAGATTTACAAATAATTTATATGCAAGGAAATTATTTTGACAAAATAAGTCTGATGTTATTTATCTGCCACTGTGGCCTAGCGGGTAACACACTTGTCTAGGAACTCAGAGGACGTGGGTTCAATCCCAGGTACAGGCAGATACATAGTGGCTCTGTCATTGGGTCCTATCCCCAGTGGCAGGTTAAAGAACCTCAAGGACGTTGATAAATGGTCATCCTTGAGCCTCAATCTTCCAGTTAGGGGAATGTCAGTTACTTGTGAGTTGGGGCTGTACCTGAACAGTCGGATTGGTAAATAGCGCTTTGAGTCCTGTAGTATATGGAGATATTGCGCTGAGTATAAATACATAATAATAATAATAATAATTTAGGGAATGTTATAAATATCTGTTGATTACTTTTAGAGTTATTGTAGAGACAAACAAATGTACAAAATACAATCTCCTCGAAGAGGTCACAGTGGTATACCATTCTGTTTTGTAGTGAACTAAAGTGTGTAGTTAATTTTTAAAAAAATTCCTGGCAATTTAAACCACAAGTCTGAGATCTATTAAAGTAACAGTATTTAACAGAAAGGCTAAGGTTAATGTGGGATTCTCATTGGGTGTAAATTCTAACACAAAAACATTTCAGTCCCCTTTAATCTTGGGGAAGGTCTATCTGCTCCCTCTCTGGCTACTCATCCCAAACAGTCACTACTGTACTGTATATCTTAACTAGGTAGGGTGCTGATAATGAATTACCACAAACCATAAAGATTTCACATCTGGATTTCTTGTCTAAGTGTAATCTGGTATTTCACACAGTACACCACACTAATAAGCTGTTTTTTATTAAGTTGTGCACTGGAGTATTTTATGTATTATACCTTGTGAAGAACACTGAGTGTGAAATGTATTCTTAGCTTTCAAAGAAAATGAAGTACAATGTTTTAGAGTGTATCAAAGGTCTATAAATTATAATGCAAGTATGGATAATATTTTGTGGGGTGGGATATCAACAACTGACAGTCATAGAAGATAGCACTATGGTAAAATCACAGTTGGATCAAATTTTGGTGAGAATCATCACTCTCTTTCTTTATAACCTTAATAAAACAATGCATTGATGTTGATATAAATATTTTTCCCATGTTATATCTTCAAAGATATCTACTATATATTTAAATATGTTATCTATTAAAACAATTTTGTAATAAGAATATGAACAAAATTTAACTCCTAAACGCCAGTCTGTGTCATGCTTGAGACCATTGTACTAAAAAGGCATTATATCTCCCTTAATAATTAAGCGTCCCTGAAAGGGCGCTTATTTGTTTTCACCTCAGTTTCCTCGCCGCCGCCGCATTATGGTGTCCCTTGAATATCTCCCTTATTATTAGAAGGTTTCAAACCATATTTGGCAGTTATATACCTTAGGCGTGGGAAAATTTTTCTGCATGCTTAAATTTGACCTTTGACCTTTATGAAGGTCACATGATCAAAAACTATTGTTTGAAGTACACCCCCCGTCATCACAGTTCAGGAAAAACTACTTGCTACAGAGCCTTATAATTTGACACACCTGTTCATACTATCGAAAAGGCGAGCTGATTAGATTTTGGGAGCAATCCCTTGAAAAATGTCTCATTTATGAGTGATTTTCTGACACCTTCCAATCTGAAAGCCTTAAATTTAGGCCAACCCCCCTATTATCTTCTTAAGTATTGCATTTAGAGCTATAAAATGTACTGGGAGGTAATAGGAAACCATATGTGGACAGTCTAAATAGCCGGTCAGTTTTACCCCACGGCCCCCCCCCTTATGGGTCAAACTGGGGTAATAAAATAGCCGATTTTGAGTTTTTGCCTTTATCTCCTTTATTGTTGCTTTTATAGCTTCAGAATATATTAAGAGGTATTGGGAAAGCATATGTGGAGAGTCTAAATAGCCGGTCAGTTTTACCCCCCGACCCCCCCCCCATGGGCCAAACTGGGGCCATAAATAGCTGTTTTGGAGTTTTTGCCTTATATCTCCTTTATTGTTGCTTTTATAGCTTCAGAATGTATTAAGAGTTATTGGGAAAGCATATATGGAGAGTCTAAATAGCCGGTCAGTTTTACCCCCCGACCCCCCCTTATGGGTCAAACTGGGGTCATAAAATAGCCGATTTTGAGTTTTTGCCTTTATCTCCTTTATTGTTGCTTTTATAGCTTCAGAATATATTAAGAGTTATTGGGAAAGCATATATGGAGAGTCTAAATAGCCGGTCAGTTTTACCCCCCGACCCCCCCTTATGGGTCAAACTGGGGTCATAAAATAGCCGATTTTGAGTTTTTGCCTTTATCTCCTTTATTGTTGCTTTTATAGCTTCAGAATATATTAAGAGGTATTAGGAAAGCATATGTGGAGAGTCTAAATAGCCGGTCAGTTTTACCCCCCCGACCCCCCCTTATGGGCCAAGTGGGGTCATAAATAGCTGCTTTGGAGTTTTTGCCTGATATCTCCTTTATTGTTGCTTTTATAGCTTCAGAATGTATGAAGAGGTATTGGGAAAGCATATGTGGAGAATCTAAATAGCCGGTCAGTTTTACCCCACGGCCCCCCCTTATGGGTCAAACTGGGGTAATAAAATAGCCGATTTTGAGTTTTTGCCTTTATCTCCTTTATTGTTGCTTTTATAGCTTCAGAATGTATTAAGAGTTATTGGGAAAGCATATATGGAGAGTCTAAATAGCCGGTCAGTTTTACCCCCCGACACCCCCTTATGGGTCAAACTGGGGTCATAAAATAGCTGATTTTGAGTTTTTGCCTTATATCTCCTTTATTGATGCTTTTATAGCTTCAGAATGTATTAAGAGTTATTGGGAAAGCATATATGGAGAGTCTAAATAGCCGGTCAGTTTTACCCCCCGACCCCCCCTTATGGGTCAAACTGGGGTCATAAAATAGCCGATTTTGAGTTTTTGCCTTTATCTCCTTTATTGTTGCTTTTATAGCTTCAGAATATATTAAGAGTTATTGGGAAAGCATATATGGAGAGTCTAAATAGCCGGTCAGTTTTACCCCCCGACCCCCCCTTATGGGTCAAACTGGGGTCATAAAATAGCCGATTTTGAGTTTTTGCCTTTATCTCCTTTATTGTTGCTTTTATAGCTTCAGAATATATTAAGAGGTATTAGGAAAGCATATGTGGAGAGTCTAAATAGCCGGTCAGTTTTACCCCCCCCCCCCCGACCCCCCCTTATGGGCCAAGTGGGGTCATAAATAGCTGCTTTGGAGTTTTTGCCTTATATCTCCTTTATTGTTGCTTTTATAGCTTCAGAATGTATGAAGAGGTATTGGGAAAGCATATGTGGAGAATCTAAATAGCCGGTCAGTTTTACCCCACGGCCCCCCCCTTATGGGTCAAACTGGGGTAATAAAATAGCCGATTTTGAGTTTTTGCCTTTATCTCCTTTATTGTTGCTTTTATAGCTTCAGAATATATTAAGAGGTATTGGGAAAGCATATGTGGAGAGTCTAAATAGCCGGTCAGTTTTACCCCCCGACCCCCCCTTATGGGTCAAACTGGGGTCATAAAATAGCTGATTTTGAGTTTTTGCCTTATATCTCCTTTATTGATGCTTTTATAGCTTCAGAATGTATTAAGAGTTATTGGGAAAGCATATATGGAGAGTCTAAATAGCCGGTCAGTTTTACCCCCCGACCCCCCCCCCCCCCTTATGGGTCAAACTGGGGTCATAAAATAGCTGATTTTGAGTTTTTGCCTTTATCTCCTTTATTGTTTCTTTATAGCTTCAGAATATATTAAGAGGTATTAGGAAAGCATATGTGGAGAGTCTAAATAGCCGGTCAGTTTTACCCCCCGACCCCCCCCCCCATGGGCCAAACTGGGGCCATAAATAGCTGTTTTGGAGTTTTTGCCTTATATCTCCTTTATTGTTGCTTTTATAGCTTCAGAATGTATTAAGAGTTATTGGGAAAGCATATATGGAGAGTCTAAATAGCCGGTCAGTTTTACCCCCCGACCCCCCCTTATGGGTCAAACTGGGGTCATAAAATAGCCGATTTTGAGTTTTTGCCTTTATCTCCTTTATTGTTGCTTTTATAGCTTCAGAATATATTAAGAGTTATTGGGAAAGCATATATGGAGAGTCTAAATAGCCGGTCAGTTTTACCCCCCGACCCCCCCTTATGGGTCAAACTGGGGTCATAAAATAGCCGATTTTGAGTTTTTGCCTTTATCTCCTTTATTGTTGCTTTTATAGCTTCAGAATATATTAAGAGGTATTAGGAAAGCATATGTGGAGAGTCTAAATAGCCGGTCAGTTTTACCCCCCCGACCCCCCCTTATGGGCCAAGTGGGGTCATAAATAGCTGCTTTGGAGTTTTTGCCTGATATCTCCTTTATTGTTGCTTTTATAGCTTCAGAATGTATGAAGAGGTATTGGGAAAGCATATGTGGAGAATCTAAATAGCCGGTCAGTTTTACCCCACGGCCCCCCCTTATGGGTCAAACTGGGGTAATAAAATAGCCGATTTTGAGTTTTTGCCTTTATCTCCTTTATTGTTGCTTTTATAGCTTCAGAATGTATTAAGAGTTATTGGGAAAGCATATATGGAGAGTCTAAATAGCCGGTCAGTTTTACCCCCCGACACCCCCTTATGGGTCAAACTGGGGTCATAAAATAGCTGATTTTGAGTTTTTGCCTTATATCTCCTTTATTGATGCTTTTATAGCTTCAGAATGTATTAAGAGTTATTGGGAAAGCATATATGGAGAGTCTAAATAGCCGGTCAGTTTTACCCCCCGACCCCCCCTTATGGGTCAAACTGGGGTCATAAAATAGCCGATTTTGAGTTTTTGCCTTTATCTCCTTTATTGTTGCTTTTATAGCTTCAGAATATATTAAGAGTTATTGGGAAAGCATATATGGAGAGTCTAAATAGCCGGTCAGTTTTACCCCCCGACCCCCCCTTATGGGTCAAACTGGGGTCATAAAATAGCCGATTTTGAGTTTTTGCCTTTATCTCCTTTATTGTTGCTTTTATAGCTTCAGAATATATTAAGAGGTATTAGGAAAGCATATGTGGAGAGTCTAAATAGCCGGTCAGTTTTACCCCCCCCCCCCGACCCCCCCTTATGGGCCAAGTGGGGTCATAAATAGCTGCTTTGGAGTTTTTGCCTTATATCTCCTTTATTGTTGCTTTTATAGCTTCAGAATGTATGAAGAGGTATTGGGAAAGCATATGTGGAGAATCTAAATAGCCGGTCAGTTTTACCCCACGGCCCCCCCCTTATGGGTCAAACTGGGGTAATAAAATAGCCGATTTTGAGTTTTTGCCTTTATCTCCTTTATTGTTGCTTTTATAGCTTCAGAATATATTAAGAGGTATTGGGAAAGCATATGTGGAGAGTCTAAATAGCCGGTCAGTTTTACCCCCCGACCCCCCCTTATGGGTCAAACTGGGGTCATAAAATAGCTGATTTTGAGTTTTTGCCTTATATCTCCTTTATTGATGCTTTTATAGCTTCAGAATGTATTAAGAGTTATTGGGAAAGCATATATGGAGAGTCTAAATAGCCGGTCAGTTTTACCCCCCGACCCCCCCCCTTATGGGTCAAACTGGGGTCATAAAATAGCTGATTTTGAGTTTTTGCCTTTATCTCCTTTATTGTTTCTTTATAGCTTCAGAATATATTAAGAGGTATTAGGAAAGCATATGTGGAGAGTCTAAATAGCCGGTCAGTTTTACCCCCCCCCCCCCTTATGGGCCAAGTGGGGTCATAAATAGCTGCGTTGGAGTTTTTGCCTTATATCTCCTTTATTGTTGCTTTTATAGCTTCAGAATATATTAAGAGGTATTAGGAAAGCATATGTGGAGAGTCTAAATAGCCGGTCAGTTTTACCCCCCCGACCCCCCCTTATGGGCCAAGTGGGGTCATAAATAGCTGCTTTGGAGTTTTTGCCTTATATCTCCTTTATTGTTGCTTTTATAGCTTCAGAATGTATGAAGAGGTATTGGGAAAGCATATGTGGAGAATATAAATAGCCGGTCAGTTTTATCCCCCGACCTCCCCTTATGGGTCAAACTGGGGTCATAAATAGCTGTTTTGGAGTTTTTGCCTTATATCTCCTTTATTGATGCTTTTATAGCTTCAGAATGTATTAAGAGTTATTGGGAAAGCATATATGGAGAGTCTAAATAGCCGGTCAGTTTTACCCCCCGACCCCCCCTTATGGGTCAAACTGGGGTCATAAAATAGCCGATTTTGAGTTTTTGCCTTTATCTCCTTTATTGTTTCTTTTATAGCTTCAGAATATATTAAGAGGTATTAGGAAAGCATATGTGGAGAGTCTAAATAGCCGGTCAGTTTTACCCCCCCCGACCCCCCTTTATGGGCCAAGTGGGGTCATAAATAGCTGCTTTGGAGTTTTTGCCTTATATCTCCTTTATTGTTGCTTTTATAGCTTCAGAATGTATGAAGAGGTATTGGGAAAGCATATGTGGAGAATCTAAATAGCCGGTCAGTTTTACCCCACGGCCCCCCCCTTATGGGTCAAACTGGGGTAATAAAATAGCCGATTTTGAGTTTTTGCCTTTATCTCCTTTATTGTTGCTTTTATAGCTTCAGAATATATTAAGAGGTATTAGGAAAGCATATGTGGAGAGTCTAAATAGCCGGTCAGTTTTACCCCCCCCCCCCCTTATGGGCCAAGTGGGGTCATAAATAGCTGCGTTGGAGTTTTTGCCTTATATCTCCTTTATTGTTGCTTTTATAGCTTCAGAATATATTAAGAGGTATTAGGAAAGCATATGTGGAGAGTCTAAATAGCCGGTCAGTTTTACCCCCCCGACCCCCCCTTATGGGCCAAGTGGGGTCATAAATTGCTGCTTTGGAGTTTTTGCCTTATATCTCCTTTATTGTTGCTTTTATAGCTTCAGAATGTATGAAGAGGTATTGGGAAAGCATATGTGGAGAATATAAATAGCCGGTCAGTTTTATCCCCCGACCTCCCCTTATGGGTCAAACTGGGGTCATAAATAGCTGTTTTGGAGTTTTTGCCTTATATCTCCTTTATTGATGCTTTTATAGCTTCAGAATGTATTAAGAGTTATTGGGAAAGCATATATGGAGAGTCTAAATAGCCGGTCAGTTTTACCCCCCGACCCCCCCTTATGGGTCAAACTGGGGTCATAAAATAGCCGATTTTGAGTTTTTGCCTTTATCTCCTTTATTGTTTCTTTTATAGCTTCAGAATATATTAAGAGGTATTAGGAAAGCATATGTGGAGAGTCTAAATAGCCGGTCAGTTTTACCCCCCCCCCCCCCCCCCCCCCCCCCCGACCCCCCCTTATGGGCCAAGTGGGGTCATAAATAGCTGCGTTGGAGTTTTTGCCTTATATCTCCTTTATTGTTGCTTTTATAGCTTCAGAATATATTAAGAGGTATTAGGAAAGCATATGTGGAGAGTCTAAATAGCCGGTCAGTTTTACCCCCCCCGACCCCCCCTTATGGGCCAAGTGGGGTCATAAATAGCTGCTTTGGAGTTTTTGCCTTATATCTCCTTTATTGTTGCTTTTATAGCTTCAGAATGTATGAAGAGGTATTGGGAAAGCATATGTGGAGAATATAAATAGCCGGTCAGTTTTATCCCCCGACCTCCCCTTATGGGTCAAACTGGGGTCATAAAATAGTTGCTTTGGAGTTTTGCCTTATATCTCCTTTATTGTTGCTTTTATACCTTCAAAATGTATTAAGAGGTATTGGGAAAGCATATGTGGAGAGTCTAAATAGCCGGTGAGTTTTACCCCCCGGCCCCCCATTATGGGTCAAACTGGGGTCATAAAATAGCTGATTTTGAGTTTTTGCCTTATATATCCTTTATTGTTGCTTTTATAGCTTCAGAATGTATTAAGAGGTATTGGGAAAGCATATGTGGAGAGTCTAAATAGCCGGTCAGTTTTACCCCCCGACCCCCCCCCCCCCCTATGGGCCAAACTGGGGTCATAAATAGCTGTTTTGGAGTTTTTGCCTTATATCTCCTTTATTGTTGCTTTTATAGCTTCAGAATGTATTAAGAGGTATTGGGAAAACATATGTGGAGAATATAAATAGCCAGTCAGTTTTATCCCCCAACCCCCCTTTATGGGTCAAACTGGGGTCATAAAATAGTTGCTTTGGAGTTTTGCCTTATATCTCCTTTATTGTTGCTTTTAGACCTTCAGAATGTATTAAGAGGTATTGGGAAAGCATATGTGGAGAGTCTAAATAGCCGGTCAGTTTTACCCCCCGACCCTCCCTTATGGGCCAAACTGGGGTCATAAATAGCTGCTTTGGAGTTTTTGCCTTATATCTCCTTTATTGTTGCTTTTATAGCTTCAGAATGTATTAAGAGGTATTGGGAAAGCATACGGTACAGCTTTGTGCATTCTTAGCTTTACAGCATGCTTTTTAAAACCACAAAGCATTTTAAACTTTAAGGGACGCTTCGCTTTTGTTAGCAAAAGCATTCCTCTAGTTGCTTCTAGGGCTTCAACATGCAAGAGCAATGTATCAAAAATCATGGCCTCCTAACCTTTTGCAAGTGTCAAAATTGACCTTTATATCTCGTACTTCAGGGTTAACTGGGTGCATCATTCAAAAATGCCTTATATCTCCATTAATATTGGCCCTAGGGCTAATATACTAATAAGGCCTTATATCTCCCTTTGGTGATTCTTTATCAAGGTCAAACTACTTCCTCTTTTGCTTTTAGTGCTGTTCCCCTTCTGAGATATATCGTAAACCTTGCTACCAATCTAGATAAGATAGCCACTTTTCATGACTTGAAAACTGTTACAGAAAAATCTGTTACATCTTATTGATCTTAAGGCATATGTCATATCAAATTTTTTACCAAAAAGCAGAAGTTATGTGCATGTATTTGGATAGGTGGTGGAATCCCATTCTTGTCAGATACTTGGAACCTGTTATGGACTTTTGAAAGGGTCATAAAGCAGTAAGCATTGAATTGGCTTGGAGGAATTTAAATATTTCTTATATGGACAATTTAATATGACACCAATCCCTTTCTGCCCCTCAATATCATCTCGGACATGATATGACAATAGAATATTAAGTACTAGGAGTGCACACTGTCACATTGCTCTGGCAATGTACATATAGGATGCATTGCATACATCATCTGGGAGTGTATATTTGATTTGTCAGTTTAAATCGTTCCACATTTTAATAAAAATATCAATGAAACCCTGAATCAAAAAGTTGGAATTAGACATACAGTCTAACAGTAAGCCTAAATTTCTGTAAATTAACATTGAATTAATTTGGTATGGTCCATCTGCTTTTGGGGTTTAAATTTATCAAGGCTACCAAATCTTTGGGTCCAAAATTTCACAGAGATTGTGTTCACAAATTTGAAATTAGAATGCAGAAAAAAAAATTGATTTAATTAAAATGAGCAACCTGAAAATGTTACAGAATTATGTTGTTGAATCCATTGTAAGATCTTTCTTCCTCAAATGGAATTCTTATGGAATTGCTGCACAAAACAAAAATCAACTTAGCAGTGGTTTTCTACTGCAAATGCCAACTGCACTTGCTTCGGTTCTGCCAGGTGACAGTGAATTCAAATGTTTCAGGTTGAAATCATTTGTAGACCATTTCAAATCAAGAGTAAGGAACTAGGCTTTGTCATATAATTTCTGGCATTTCAAGTGCTCACAAATTGCCAGGTTTGGCTCTTTGAGGTTCCTGTCTTGAATTTGTTTGGTTTATTTCAATTACTCATATCTGTTAAAGGTATCTTCTATTTATGTTGTGCGTTGAAAATTTTCGATTATATCCGAGTATTTTCATAAATCTGTACTTAACCTTCAATTTGCACAGGCTTGTGCAGATCTCACTGCATAAAAGATCACAAATATTACTGACAAACATGGTTGAATTCAATCACCTCTTTTCCAGTTATATTGGGAGTATTTTTCATAGTTCTGTGCTACAAGTTGTGCAGGCTTGAGCAGTTCTCACTGCATAAAACATCGCAAATATTACTGACAGACATGGTTGAATTCAATCACCTCTTTTCCAATTATATTGGAGTATTTTTCATAGTTCTGTGCTACAAATTGTGCAGGCTTGAGCAGTTCTCTCTGCATAAAACATCACAAATATTACTGACAGACATGGTTGAATTCAATCATCTCTTGTTTCTGATGTATCAGAGTATTTTTCACAGTTCTGTGCTACAAGTTGTGCAGACTAGCTCACTTCTCAGTTCTCACTACATAAAGGGTCACAAATGTTAATGAAAACCATGATTGAATTCAACCAACTCTTATTACTGTTACATATGAATATTGTTTTCATAATTCTGTGCTACAAGCTGTGAAAGTTAGTCCAGTTTTCACTGACTAAAGTATCACAAATGTTACTGAAAGATATGGTTGAATTCAATCATGTCATATTCCTGTTATATCTGAGTATTTTTGATAATTCTGTGCTATAAGTTGCACAGGTTAGTCCAATTCTCACTGAATAAAGCATCACATATGTTTCTGAAAGACATGGTTGAATTCAATCATAACTTACACGTATTTTTCATCATTCTGTGCTACAAGTTGTGTAAGCTACAGCAGTTTTCACTGCATAAAGGATGGCAAATATTAGTGACAGACATGGTTGAATTCAATCATCTCTTATTCCTGTTATATCAAAATATTTTTTCATAATTCTGTGCTACAAGTTGTGCAGACTTAGTCCAATCAAAAGTTTGGTTGAATTCAATCATCTCTTTTCCAGTTATATCTGAGTATTTTTCATCATTCCGTGCACTAAGTTGGGCATGCTTGTGTAGTTCTCACTGCATAAAGAATCACAAATGTTAAAATATGGTTAAATTCAATCATCTCTTATACCTGTTATATCTGAGCATTTTTCACAATTCTTTGCTACAATTTGCACAGGTTAATCCACTTCTCACTGCATAAAGGATCATAAACATTCCTGAAAGAGATGGTTGAATTCAATCATCACTTATTACTGTTATATCCAAGTATGTTTTACAATTCTCTGCTGTAAGCTGTGGAGGCTAGTCCAATTTTCACTGAATAAAGAATCACAAATATTACTGACAGACATGGTTGAATTCAATCATGTCTTACTGTTATATCAGAGTATTTTCACAGTTCTGTGATACACATTGTGCAGGCTTGTGCAGATCTCACTGCATAAAAATCACAAATATTACTGAAAAATATGGTTGAATTCAATCATCGCTTATTCCTGTTATATGGCAATATCTTTTCACCATTTTGAGCTACAAATTGAACAGGCTAGTCCAATTCTCAATGAATAAAGTATCACAAAGATTCTTAAAAGACATGGTTGAATTCAATCATCCCTTATTCCTGTTATATCAGAGTATTTTTCATAATTCTGTACTGCAAGCTGCCCAGGCTAGTTCCGTTCTCACTGCATATAGGATCACAAAATATTACTGACAAACACGGTTGAATTCAATCATGACTTATTCCTGTTATATCTGACTCTTTTTCATAATTCTGTCGTACAAGTTTTGCTGGCTAGTTCAGTTCTCACTGCATAAAGGATCACAAATGTTCCTGACAGACATGGTTGAATTCAATCATTATGTTATATCAAAGTATTTTTCACAATTCTTTTTTTAATTTGTACAGGCTTAGTCCAATTCTCATTGAATAAAGTATTACTAATGTTACTGAAAGACATGGTTGAACATTGTACTGAAACAAGGTTGAATTCAATCAGTTGTGGATAAAGATTTAAATGATAAAATATTGCTCAAGCTTCCTATCTAAGTGTATACAGACTATAAAATGCACAATATGGCTAATTTATGGCAAAAATTATTATAGTGATTGAAAAATGGACCAAACTTGGCACTATTAGAAAAGTGCCAGATTCATTTAGACCTTGTTAGTACAAAATTATTTCTTGAGAGTGGGGTTAAATTTACAGGAAATGCACTATATTTTTACCAAAAATTAATTTTTTTCCCGGGTGGGGGGGGGGCAAGCCCTCCGACCCCCTTAGTTATGGTGAGTCTGATGTGAACCCCCACCTTACTTAAAGGCTGGATCCGCCCCTGAATTGTCACTGTCAGTTCTTAATGGTCAACTAGAACTAGTAATGAATATTGATTTGTTCATAATAACTAATACATTGTAATATTGACTAATGAACTTTGGGGCTAACTCTTTCTGTTCTGATAATAAGGAGTTTGGATAATCAAGGGTGCCTTAAAATTTTATCACATTTTGAGAAAATGTGGACAAGAACTGGGTGAAAAACTTGCTTAAAACTATCAGAAGCTGCATTGTTATACTAAAAGCTGCACACTTGTTCACTATTTTGAACACAAGTTACAGTCAAATTGTAGTGTTAATTATTTAAAAAAGAGCATTATTTGTGTGTGACCACACAATATTCCAAGTTCATTTGATAGAAGAATCTTTGCACTAAGTGTAGGAAAAAAAAATTTTTTTTTTGACTGAAGCTGACCCTTTCCAAGCCAGTTTATAAAACACTAATTTCACTTCATTTTACACTATTTTGTATTGGGCACACATAAATCAGAGTGGGAAATCTCCTTGTGTGACGTGGCACAGTTTCAGAGAAGGATCTGTTTTGTTTTTCCAACTGTCAGATTTAACTGGCTTTTAATGTGCTTTCTAGGGGAGTTTGAAGATGGGACTTGGCAGGTGTGTTGTTACACACATAATCTGTACAATAATGCAAAAAAAAAAATTTCATGCACTGTGGTCTTTAAGTACTTCTTGGTTTGAAACTTCTTAATTGAAAAAGGGCCACTATAAAGGGGATGTTACGACAGTTGCATTTTTGTCTCCTGCCTGCCAAGGCTGAGGTTGGGAGATTATGAAACACTTTTCATGCATGCCTGTGTATGTGAATGCATATGAACATTTATCACATTTTTACATCAACCTTTATATCGCATTTATTTATGAAGATATCTTCACCAAATTTGCAGAGAGTGTTTATGGCTATGAAAATATGTCTGTAAAAATTTTGTACTCATTTTAAAAACAACAACATGGCCGGCAAAGTTGATTGCTCGAAAAATCATTGATATGTTCTAAAATTTAAAATATTGCAACTAGCTATGTCAGATTTGCACAAAATGTAAATGGCTTGGAAAGCTCGACTGACACTTGCCCTTGTTATCTCCTACCGGGAGGGAGATTATGAAATGGTGCCTGTGTGTGCGTGCGTGCGTGCATGCATTAGTGTCACACAGATTTCTCCAAAACTACTACAGGTACAGATTTTTTGTAAATTAATTGTCCTAATGAATTTTCACGCCCTTGAAAATTATTTTGGTTTTATGGACTTAGGCCTAAAGATAATTGAGTAATAGCAATTTTAGCTAACGGAGCGAGATAGAGCGATTTCGACAAAATTTTTGACCCATAGGGTATTTGGAGACTCTACTGGCGACTTTTCCCAAAAATCGTTTTCCCCGCCACTTTTGGCGGCCATCTTGAATTTCTGCATAAAATGCAAAAACTTGTTTATCTCGGAAACAGTGCGAGAAAGAGCGATTTTGACGAAATTATTGACGCATAAGATATCTGCAGAGTCTACTGGCGACTTTTCCCAAAACTTGTTTATCCGCCAATTTTGGCGGCCATCTTGAATTTCTGCGAAAAACACAAATGTGCATTTATCTTCGAAATGGAGCGAGATAGAGCGATTTCGATGAAATTTTTGACCTGTAGGGTGTCTACAGAGTCTACTGGTGACTTTTCCCATAAATCGTTTTCCCCGCCACTTTTGGCGGCCATATTGAATTTCTGCGTAAAATGCAAAAAATGCGTTTATCTTGGAAACAGTGCGAGAAAGAGCGATTTTGACGAAATTTTTGACCCGCAGGGTGTACACAGTCAGCTGCAACTTTTTGCCATAAATTGCTTTCCCACCATTTTTGCATTTTTGACAGCCATATTAAATTTCTGCGTAAAAATACAAAAACTTAGTATCTTGGAAACGGTGCGAGATAGAGTAATTTTGGTGATAAATAAGTCATTCACCTACTTTTGCATGATCCGCCACATACTAAAGTTGCAGATCTTTAGCTCTTTACATAGCTGAGTCATAGCTACTAACATGAGTAAAATGTCTTTTATCTGTAAAAGTATTGCAAATACACATTTTATTGCGTTAATACATCCTATCCAATGGACAATTGCTTTACCGGTCGATGCGACCGGTCCCGCCAAATGACAGAAAAAGTCATCCTGTATAGAATACTGGCATGACCGGTCACGGAGTGTACATTCACCAGGTGTCGCCTTGTGCATACTTCCTGTCTAGACAGGATGACGTCATCGCATCTTTTTCGTTTGGCCCATGGAGTGTACAGACGTGTTTTTTACTGTGTTGTGAAACGTGAAGAATTTTAAAGACTACCCTTTTATTTGAACTTTTATATTATTCTAACAACTTTACTTTACTTTTGGAGCATTATGGCGTTCCCTGGCCAGAGAAGAGGCACACTATGGCCTTGTTTGACTGTCACACCAAGTGTGCACGTTGTCGTGAGAAGGGAGTGAGCTCAGATGCTTGTGTGGAGAAGAAACCCTGTTCAAGTTGTGATGGCTTTTCAGAAGAACAGAAGCTGCAATTGTCCACCCCTAAGTACAGGGTACGCAAGGAACTTCAGAAGAAAACAGACTCTCCCTCCCATGTTAATCCGCCTGAAGTCACTGTATTGGGGAAGGTTGAGAGTAAGAACGTTGGCAGACCCTACAGACCGAAATACGGGAAATTATGTCCAGTCCAGTGTGTCCGGTCCGGAATCTAATGTCCTTGATCGGATTACTGACTGCCACAGAAAAACAAGTACATTTGGGCCATTTACATATGAGACCCATCCAATGGCATCTCAAAAACAACTGGAGAGTGCCAGAGACAATGGAAAAGACCATCCCCATTCCAAAATCACTCCACCCACATCTAAAATGGTGGCTGGAGGAAAGCAATGTTTTCACAGGTCAACCCACTGAAACATGCGCTGCAGATCTTTACAGACACATCAAAAGAAGGGTGGGGCGCTCACTTAAACGAGCACATGGCAAGGGGAAGCTGGTCACTTCAGAAAGCAAACTGCACATAAACTATCTAGAGTTAAAGTCAGTTCTTTCAGGCCCTCTGTACCAACAATACAGTCCTCATAGCTACCGACAACACTACAGTGGTTGCTTACATAGACAAGGAAGGGGGGAATGAAGTCGGGCCCTCTGTGTGCCCTACTGTGGAGAATCGTGACCTGGTGTACCAGAAAACAGGTTACTCTCAAAGCTCGACACATCCTCGGCCGTCTGACAAGCTATCCAGACTGAGTCAGACCATTCAAACGGAATGGTCCCTCAATCCAGAGGTCTTCCAAGCAATATGCCACCAGTGGCACCAGTCCACTGTGGACCTGTTTGCCACCAGGTTGAACCACAAGCTCCCACAGTTTGTCTCACCGGTCCCAGACCCCCAGGCCTGGGCAGTGGATGCTCTCAGCCTGTCATGGGAAGGACTGGATCCGTACGCCTTTCCACCGGCAGCCATCTTGGGCAAAGTGGTGGAGAAGTTGCAGGACTACCCTTGCAACAGAATCATACTTATTGCACCGGGATGGCCCAACATGCCCTAGTTCTGGGATCTAGTGGAAATGTCCAGTCAGATTCCCTTGTGTCTGCCCACCATACCCAATCTAGTGTCTCAGCCATTCAACCAGGTCCTACACAAGAACCTGTCAAATCTGAATCTACATGCCTGGCTCCTAGAGCCTCAGCAATCAAGGAGCAGGGTTTCTCTGAGGCAGTGGCAGCACAAATTGAGGCTCCTCAAAGAGGATCAACCAGATCTGTCTATGAGGCAAAGTGGACCATTTTTACAAAGTGGTGCCTCAGTAATCAGGTGGACTTCAGGGCACCACCTCTAAAAGCCATAGCTGACTTCCTCCTGTACTTGTTCCAGGACAGGAAGTTACAACCAGGTACTATTGATGGCTACAGATCAGCCATTGCTGACAAATTAGGCAACGTTCCCATAAATGTCAGCAAGGATGAGAATCTCACTCGTCTCTTGGATAGTTTCCATAGAGACAGACCCAAGGGCAGGAGGGGCATTCCATCTTGGAACCTCTCTCTGGTGTTACACCAGCTGACCAAGGCTCCCTTTGAACCCTTAAAAGAGGCCTCACTGAAACACTTGACCTTCAAGACTGTTTTCCTGCTGGCCCTGGGCTCAGGTAAACGCAGGAGTGAAATCCATGACTGGTTACACAAAAACATCAGGCATCAAACAGATTGGTCCAAGGTGTCCTTATACCCCTCGCCCAGCTTTCTGTCCAAGAATCAGCTGGCCAAAGAGGGACCAGATAGTGTGGCCCCGGTGGTGATTCCAGCCCTGGCCCCCACTCTGGATAAGTCACTCAAAGGTGACAGGTCATTATGTCTAGTTAGATCCCTATGCTATTACTTGGACAGGACCCCAGATCTCAGGCAGAACAAAGAGTTGGTCTTTGTCTCCTTCAAGAAAGGTTTTGACAAGGACATTTCTCCTGCCACCGTCTCCTCATGGATCAAACAGACTGTGATCCTATGCTATGAGCTCTCTGACCAGCAAGCCCTCACTTTACATCAGGTTAAAGCCCATGATGTAAGGGCCTTTGCTGCTTCTAAGGCATTCCAGTCCGGAATCTCCTTAGACCAAATATTATCAGCCTGCCACTGGAAATCACACAACACCTTCACACAGTTCTATCTGAAGGATGTGGCTTGTGCTGATTCAGAGCTTTTCCATTTAGGGCCAGTAGTGGCTGCTCAGCATATCCACCAGCAGGCCCAATAATGAGGGGACATTAATTTATAAATATGTACATATTGTATATACTGATACTTAGATAAGTATAAATCAATTAAAAAAAAAAAAAAGCTGTGACATGCTTCCTTTGGGAGGTTTTTTGGGGGGGACTGAACTCATGCCTCTCTTCCCTGAACTCAGAGCAGTTGTGCTTGGAGAAAAAGGGGGGGCAGTGTCGGTATACCCTCCGGTGTAACCGGATTCCGGTGACCGACCGTGGCCTTATAGGGTTCCCTGGCTCAGGACTACCCAGGCCTGGAAAATGTTGTTGTTTGGGAGTTCACTTAAGTCCCCAGTAACTTACCCACCTACCAAGCGGTAGTTATTCAGCAATTGTCCATTGGATAGGATGTATTAACGCAATAGAATTGCAAATTTAATAAATAAATTAAATTTTTATAAGTTAATACCCTATCCAATGGACAGGCAAGGCCCTCCCAACCGGCCCCGCTATCAGCTTACTAGGGGTCTAATAGGTTTAGACAACGAAAAAGACGCGATGACGTCATCCTGTCTAGACAGGAAGTATGCACGAGGCGACACCTGGCAAATGTACACTCCGTGACCGGTCATGCCGGTATTCTATACAGGATGACTTTTTCTGTCATTTGGCGGGACCGGTCGCGCCGACCGGTAAAGCAATTGTCCATTGGATAGGGTATTAACTTATAAAAATTTAATTTACTTATTAAATTTGCAAATTTCCTCTCAATATGTTATTTACCTACTTTTGGGAGATCTACCACATAGTGAAATTGCAGAACTGTAGCTCTTTGGATAGCTGAGTAATAGCTACTAAAATGAGTAAATTGCAAATTTAATAAGTAAATTAAATTTTTATAAGTTAATACCCTATCCAATGGACAATTGCTAATCCGGTCGGCGCAGACCGGCCCGCCAAACGACAGAAAAAGTCGCCTTATATGAGTGCATAATGCCCCCACAAGCGTTCCGGTCCCTGTGTGTGCTCGCAAGGTGGCGTGTCGTACTTCCTTCCTGTCTAGACAGCGTGACGTCATAGCATCTTTTTCGTTGTCTAAACCTATTAGACCCCTAGTAAGCTGATAGCGGGGTCGGATGGGAGGGTCTTGTGTGTCCATTGGATAGGGTATTAACTTATAAAAATTTAATTTACTTATTAAATTTGCAATTTTATTGCGTTAATACATCCTATCCAATGGACAATTGCTGAATAACTACCGCTTGGTTGGCGGGTAAGCTACTAGGGACTAGCAGTGAACTCATAAACAGAAGTAAAAACATCCCTTTCCAAGTCTAAGTAGTTCTTGGGGTCAAGAACCTTAAAGACTCTGGTCGGATATCATCATTCGGTTAACCGTTATTCGGGTTTGAACCGTCAGAACCGACCGCCCCCCCCCCCCTTTTGTCGCCTAGAGACCTGCTCCGATCTAGGGGAGGAGAGGGCTGAGTTCAGTCCCATAAAACCTAAAAACCTCCCACAAGGAAGCAAATTTAGCAAAAGCAATTTTTTTTTTTTTTTTTTTTTTTAATTACTTCTTAATTATATGTGCAATATATACAGACGTACAGATATCTACATATGTACAGATCTCCTCTATGTGTTGGGCTGCTGGTGGATCTGCTGTGCAGCCACTACAGGGCCCAGATGGTAAAGCTCTGAGTCAGCCCAAGCCACATCCTTTAAATAAAATTGTGTAAAGGTGTTATGTGACTTCCAATGACAAGCTGACAGGATTTGTTCTAAGGAGACTCCCGATTGGAAGGCCTTAGAAGCAGCAAAGGCTCTGACATCATGGGCCTTGACCTGATGTAGAGTGTGGGAATCATGGTCCGAGAGCTCATAACATAGGATCACAGTCTGCTTGATCCATGAGGAGATAGTGGCAGGGGAGATGTCTTTGTCAAACCCTTTCTTAAAGGAGACGAAAACCAACTCCTTATTCTGCCTGAGATCTGAGGTCCTGTCCAAATAGTAGCGCAAAGCTCTGACTGGACAGAGGGACCTGTCAGACTTGAGGGACTTATCCAGAGTAGGGGCCAGGGCTGGTATAACCACTGGGGCCACACTTTCTGGGCCCTCCTTGGCCAGCTGATTCTTTGAGAGAAAGCTGGGTGAGGGGTACAGGGACACCCTTGACCAATCAGATTGGTGTCTGATGTTCTTGTTTTGCCAAGCATGAATCTCACTTCTACGTTTGCCTGACCCTAAGGCTAGCAAAAAGACTGTTTTGAAGGTTAAATGCTTCAAAGAGGCTTCCCCAATTGGCTCAAAGGGTGGTTTTGACAATTGATGTAGAACCAGGGAGAGGTTCCAGGAAGGGATTCCCCTCCTGCCCCTGGGTCTGTCCCTGTGGAAGCTATCCAGAAGACGAGTGAGATTGTCATCTTTGCTGATATTGATGGGGAAATTCCCCAATTTATCAGCAATGGCAGACCTATAACCATCAATGGTACTGGGCTGTAACTTTTTGTCCTGAAAAAGGTACATAAGAAAATCAGCTACTGCCTTCACAGGGGGTGCTCTGAAGTCCACCTTATTAGAGAGGCACCACTTTGTAAAAATGGCCCATTTTGCTTCATAGACTGATCTGGTTGATTTTCTTTGAGGAGCTTCAATTCTTGTTGCCACCTCCTCAGAGAAACCGTGCTCCTTGATTGCTGAGGCTCTAGGAGCCAAGCATGGAGATTTAGATTTGTCAGATTCCTGTGAGGGGTCTGGCTGAAGGGCTGAGTCAACAGATTGGGCAGCTTGGGCAAACTCAGTGGGATTTGACTGGACATGGCTACCAGGTCCCAAAACCAGGGCATGTTTGGCCACCCTGGGGCGATCAGAATGATTCTGCTGCACTGGGAGTCCTGCAACTTCTCCACTACCTTGCCCAATATGGCTGTTGGGGGAAAGGCATAAGGGTCCAGATCCTCCCATGGTAGGCTGAGTGCATCCACTGCTGAGGCCATGGGATCCGGAAAGGGTGACACAAAGAGAGGTAGCTTGTTGTTGAATCTGGTGGCAAAGAGGTCTATTCGAGGTCGGTGCCACCTGTGGCATATTGCTTCGAATACCTGCGGAAGGAGGGACCACTCTGTTTGAATGGTCTGTCCTAATCTGGACAGCTTGTCTGCCACCACGTTCAGCCGACCCGGAATGTGTCGGGCTTTCAGTGTAACGTGTTTCTTGGTACACCAGGTCAGGATTCTCCATAGTAAGGCACAGAGTGGGCCTGATCTCATGCCTCCCTCTTTGTTTATGTAGGCCACCACTGTTGTATTGTCGGTGGCCACTAGTACTATATTGTTTACACAGAGGTCCTGGAATTCTCTTAAGGCTAGGAACACTGCTTTTAGTTCTAGATAATTTATGTGTAACTTGCTTTCCGGCAGTGACCAGTGGCCTCTTGCAGTGCGTTCGCTTAAATGAGCGCCCCAACCTTCTTTTGATGCGTCTGTAAAAATTTGCAGAGCATGCTTTAAGGGGTGTAATGGTTGACCCTGTAGCACATTGCCTTCCTCCAGCCACCACCTTAAGTGGGGGTGCAGTGATCTGGGCAATGGAATAACTTTCTCCAGAGATTCTGGTACCCTCCAATTGTTTTTGAGGTGCCACTGTATGGGCCTCATATGTAGTCGACCTAAATGGACTTGCTTTTCTGTGGCTGTTAACAGGCCTATCAAGGACATGAACTGCCGGACCGGACAGGCCGGAAGTGACAGGAGAGTCTGTATCTTCCCTTGAAGGGCTCGCCACCGGTCCGGAGTAGGTCGGACCCGTCCGGACTGGAGGTCGAATTGATAGCCTACAAATTCGAAGACCTGCTTGGGTTCGAGTTCTGATTTTTCTACATTCACCAACCAGCCCAGTTCCTGACAAATCTGGACCAGCTTTTGGGTATGTTGAAGGCAAAGGGGGTGGGAGCTGGCTCTCACCAACCAGTCGTCTAGGTACTGGTGGATTCTTATACCCTTGCTTATAGCCATCAGCTTCACTTCCTTGGCTATTACCGTGAACTCCATAGGAGCTGTTGAGAGGCCAAAGGGAAGTGCTTTGAACTGGTAGGTCTGGCCCTGGACATGAAATCTGAGATATTTTCGAGACCTCTGGTGGATGGGTATGTGAAAGTAGGCGTCCTTGAAATCTATTGAGGTGACCCATTCCCCTTGTTGAAGGGAAGTCCGGATGGTTTCCGGGGTTTCCATTTTGAATTTCTCCACCTTGAGGAAAAGATTGAGTTTGCTCAGATCCAGTATAGGTCTCCACTTTTTGTCTGGCTTTGGAACTAGGAATAGTCGGTTGAAGAAGCCTAGAGATTTGGGGTTTTGTACGATTTCTATTGCATTTTTGGCTATCAGCTGATGCAATGCCTCTACCAGGTAGCTGTTCCTGTGGGGATTTACATAGCAGCTTATGACCGTGGGATTTCTTGTTAACCTGGGTCGGATCCGAAAGGGAAGGTGGTAGCCCTCCCTTAGGATTTGAACTACTATTGGGTTTGCACCCAGATCCAACCATTTTGTCCAAAAGTTTTGAAGTCTGGTCCCTACAGGAAGATTGGGAGCAACATTTGGGACATTTGCTACAGGTTTTACAGAACACAAGTGATCTACAAACAAAGCATTGTTCACATATTTTAATGGCTGAACTTTGTTTAAGTTTACAGACACTGGACTTATGCCTTTCTTTTGCGGCTGCCCGGTTGCAAAAGGTGCAGGAGAAACAACAAATAAATTTACAGTTTAAATTTCTTGACACATGAATTAAAGTCTGTTTTGAGTCCGGTCCGGTCTGCTGATCCGGTACTCCACTGCAAAGTTCCTGCCTTTTGCCCTGGACCTTCAACTGAAGGTCTGTACTTTGATTGTCATTTAAATGAATTGTATCCCCGGGCCTGTCGCGAGGAGTACTTCTGCCCCTGGAATTTAGCCTTTTTCTTTTGAAATCTGCCAATATTCTTCCAGGCAGGCCTAGCCTGTTTGTTTTCTTGATAGGATTGTTCAGGTTTCTTATAAGGGTGGAAACGTGAGTCCTTTCGGCCAGTGGAACCAGGGTGAGACCGGCCCCTATCCTCGAATTTGGAGATATCCTCCTCTGCTTTTTTCAACACAAGATCAGGGAATAAAGTATCCAATTGCATAGGGGCCTGTCGGAGAGAGGCCAGTGTATCCTGTTTGATGCCTGGTTTGACCAGTGCAAGGTAAGAATCTCGTCTGGCCAAGGTGAAGTTGTACATGCTCACAAATGCGAAATCTGATAGATGTTCCATCGTCTTCGCCATACATTGAAAAATGGAAGAGTTAAAATGCATGAGATGCTGTAGCTCGTCCGTGGCACTACTGGCTCTACTGGCAGACTTGCCTTTACTATGTTCACTTTGAAGGACCTTTAAGTGGCCGGACATTTCCTGTTGAACCTTATTTAAGCTTCTGCTTAAACCCGCAGCTTGATTACACATGTAGGAGGCCTCACGTGCACTTTTCTCCCACTTGCGAAGAGTGTCCTGAGCAATAAAGCGCGAAGCAGGAGCTGGTGATGAGAGAGCAGAGTATCTGGCAATTCTGCTGAAAGTACTGTTAATTTTTGCATTGTCACTGTGCCAGAAGGAGACAGAACCAGCCGGTTTGTCTTGACTGGGATGTAAACCATACCATCTTCCTTGCGACTTGGTAGGTTTAATGAATTGGTCCCTTTGCAGTCCACCGGGTTCAGACCCTTTAGAAGGGTATCCTTGCGTTAATGTGAGATTTAGTCTATCCATCTTACGGCATAGCCAATCATCCGTAGGTAGTTGTACACTGATCTTCCCTGCCGGTTGGATCTTAGGGGCGGCAAAGGGGTTGTCTTCAACACTGGCTAGAGTTGTATCCAAATCTGGAATGTGATTCCAGTTCATATAAGCTCTGATACCTCGCATTGTTTCTCTATATGTCTGTTCCTCAGACGGGGCCTGGTCAACATCAGAGAGTGAATTATCCGGATCAAGATCTGAGAGTTCACCTTCTTCACCTTTAACCGACAAATCTGGCATAGAAGCAGATTCCGATGCACTGTCAACGTCCATTTCCGGTTCAGAATGGGCTTGAGAACTTAATAATCCTGATGAGCCGGCCACCGGCTTGAGAACTGGCCTATCAGAAGGGTGGTCAGTAGATAGAGATTTTACCCCTTGCTCATGAGATGAAGGCACTTTGGTAGTCGGAGCAAAAAAGGGGTTAACAGTTTCAGAGATGCCAGCAGGGGATGGCCTGACCGGTGAGAGTTTCACTGGTTGAAAGGTCGGTTCCGGTTGGGAAAGACTTTTAGATAACAACATAGCTTCCAGTCTGTTAAACCGGTCTAACCATTTAATATCCATTGCCTCCAGTTTACTTTCTGTAGACGCTTTAGAAGGCTTGGGAGAAGACTGGCGTTTCTTGCCCTTTTCCGGTTTTTCTTTGGAGGTTGTAGGGGATTTAATCTTCTTGGCTTTCACGTTAGATGAAACGCTACTCGCCTCTTCTGAGCTCTGCATGTGCTTCTTAGCTTTCACAACTTCCATGTTGCTACTCGCCTCTTCTGAGCTCTTAATCCCGGTATCTGTAGATACACCCAGCACAGAAACTAGGGCAGGGTCGACTAATGTACACTCTTCCATAGCCGCTTTAGTTTCCTTCTTTTCCTTTTTATTTTGATAAACTGGGGTGGCTAAGCGTAGTTTTGTTCCTCAGTAAGAATATTGCATGAAGGACAGATATTTCCTTTAACACAAGGGTCAGACCCTTTCTTTTTGTCCCTGCAACGAGCACAATGCGCGTGCTGGTCAAAGCCAGCCATGGCGTGTCCACAAACTCCCCTACGCTGACCAGGAGATGCCATTATATCCACAATGAAGCAAAATTCTTTTCAAAATTATTTTCAAATAAAATAAAGTTCCTTGATTAAATTAACACACACCAATATAATAACTTGCGAGAGCTGATGAAAAACACGTCCACACACACGTGCGCCAAACGAAAAAGATGCTATGACGTCACGCTGTCTAGACAGGAAGGAAGTACGACACGCCACCTGTCGAGCACACACAGGGACCGGAACGCTTGTGGGGGCATTATGCACTCATATAAGGCGACTTTTTCTGTCGTTTGGCGGGCCGGTCTGCGCCGACCGGATTAGCAATTGTCCATTGGATAGGATGTATTAACGCAATAAAATGTCTTTTATCTCTGAAGGTATTACAGATAGGCAATTTCTTCTAAATAAGTCATTCACCTACTTTTGGGTGATCTATCACAAAGTGAAGTTGCAGATCTATAGCTCTTTGTATAGCACAGTCATAGCTACTAAAATGAGTAAATGTATTTTATCTCTAAAAGTATTACAGATATGCAATTTCTTGTAAATAAGTCATTCACCTACTTTTGGCTGATCTACCACATAGGGAAGTTGCACAACTGTAGCTCTTTGCATAGCTGAGTAATAGCTACTTAAATGAGTAAATACCTTTTATCTCTAAAAGTATTTCAGATAGGCAATTTCTTGTAAATAAGTCTTTTATCTCTAAAAGTGTTTCAGATAGGCAATTTCTTGTAAATAAGTCTTTTATCTCTAAAAGTGTTTCAGATAGGCAATTTCTTCTGAATAACTCATTCACCTTTTGAGTGATCTACCACATAGTGAAGTTGCACATCCATAGCTCTTTACATAGCTGAGTCATACCTGCTAAAATGAGTAAATGTCTTTTATCTGTTAAAGTATTGCAGATAGGCAATTTCTTCTAAATAAGTTATTCACCTACTTTGGGGTGATCTGCAACATAGTGACATTGCAGAACTGCATCTCTTTGGGTGGCAGAATAATAGCCACTAAAATGAGTAAATGTGTTTTATCTCTAAAGTGTTACAAATAGGCAATTTCTTCTAAATAAGTCCTTCACCTACTTTTGGATGATCTACTATGCTCTACTGCATAGTAAAGTTGTGGAACTGTAGCTCTTTGCTTTTCAAAGTAATAGCTACTAAAATGAGTAAATGCCTTTTATCTTTGAAAGTATTGCAGTTAAACAGTAAAGTGCCTCTTGCTTATTGTCACTTCTACATGTTCCTCCATCTCACAAGAAAATCTATAAATCCACTATCTTTAGTACATCTAATTTATACGGCGGGAGATAATTGCATGCATCAGAATGCTTGTTTGAAAACAAAATGGCAACGATATCACATCTTTAATGTCAAATAGGGGTGGGACCCATGCTTTTCAAGGTCAAGTAGGGTCATCATGCTAAAAGGGCCTTGTATCTCCCTTATTATTACTTCTGGGGCTTCCAAATATAAAAAAACTTGTGAAAAATCATGACCTGTGAATCTTACATCTGACACCATTTGGTTGATTCTGTATACTTCTGACAATGGAAGTTGTTCCTTAGATTTTCCCAAATCTCAATATTGTTGCCCATTTAGTTGTCCCTGCAGGCTTGGGTTGTTGCCGAGGCTGGCTATTTTTAGTTTATGTACTGAATAAATAATCCTAGCTTTCTTTGAAACAATAAATGATTTAGATGTTATAAATGAAAAAACTTAGTTGAGGAAATGTCTCAGTAATTTTGTCACTTGTTTCTTAACTGTGTTTCCTGTTAAGAATTTTCTGGGCTTGGATAAGATTTTAATTGCTAACTTATTCACTAACACAGCTGTTTTTAACAGGTTACAAATAGCAACAGCCCGTCCCTGTTGCCCCTTAATTATGGATCCAATGACTCTTCCCCAGTCAACAGAGATATGGAGAGATTGAACCCCACGACACAAAGTGATAGAAACTCTCTCAGTAATCTTGGCATGGCATCTCCATGTCACAACAACGGACAGTGTTTTCAAAACAGCGAGGCTCATAACTCTGGAGCCATGCATGGGATAGATCCAGAGACCATGTGTTATGAACCAGAACTCAGCGATGCTGACAACCCACATTACTACAGTATTAATGAGGTGTTGTTCAAAGCACACAGGCAGCGGACGTTAAGGATTAGACAGGCGCATGAGAATACTTAGTCTGTGGGAGTTGTTAGGTTGGTTGTAAGCAATGCTGTGGCTGTGAGAGGGAAAACCAGACAAGGTATCCATTTGACAAAAGCCAGTCTTAATTGGACAACCTCTTTTTAGTTGCAACCAACAAAAAGTACAAGTAAAACGGACATGATGTTAATAAATTTATCGAAAATAGAAAAGGTTAATATGTGTGAAAATAAAGCAGGTTATGTGAAAAACTAGCAAAAGGTAGACAAACCTGAAAGAATACTGAGGCTTGACCAAGTAGTTGATTTGTTTCTCAACAAATTCTGTATTCAGGTAACCTAGTAATCTCACACATTCTTAGTTTTAAGTTCTTCAAAAGTTGTTGGAATTCTTAACTAATGTATATTTTGGATAAAACTAGGGGAACTTTAAATAGTCCATGTTATGTATTCAAGCAGAAACTATAAAAACTTGTAACAATCAAAATAGTTACCTACATTGTTGAGAACTCGTTCATAAAAAATCAAAATATTAAATTTTTATCTAGCTGATGTGTCACCAAAACAATAAATCCCTATAAAGTTGGTGTTGCATTTCACATTTGGATTTTGGAGTTAAAGGGACTTTCATAACATTAGTGCTGGGACATCATATCAGACTTATGGATTCAATGTTTGGTACGTGAATAAGCCAGTGAACTTTGATTTAGTTTCATCACAAACCAACATTTTCAAAACCAGTAAAATTAGAGATGGTTGGGAAAATTTCAGCCTATTCTCAATAAAACACCAGTTTATGGGTGAGTGAAAATAGCATCCTCCTTGATATTGGAGATTTTAAATGTTCTGCAGAGTCCAAATTTCAGACCTAAACCTTTTAACTGAACTTTGTTTTTGCGGTAGTCAACAAGCGAATCAGTAAATTCCTATAAACATCATGCCATGATTACTTTAGATCGTATATCTTGTGAAGATGTTTTGTATTTTAAATTTATGGCTCATGTACATGGGTGTGCAGTGTTCGCTCTTGAGCGCGATTTCGCGAGTTTGTACACACTCTGGGGCGAGTTGTCGCAAAACGAACTCACCAACGCGTCTGTGCTCTCGCTACCAGGCGAAACACTCAAAACTGACGGAACAAATTCGTCTATTATCGGAAGCGACGATGTACATATTTCCTCATAAAAATGTTTGAGAAAAGCATGAAAAGCAGTTTATTTTAATTTATATATCCAGCTAGCAGTAATTCACATGAGAATTCGGGTATTCTCGCGAGATTTCCGTGCTTTTTGTTGATTTTTAAACTCGTCTTCTGCTTATAGTGTCACAGGCGAAACAGTCGAAACAACTACTGACCAAAGAAATTCGTCTATTATCGGAAGCGACAACGTACATATTTCCTCATAGAAATAGGCGAGAAAGACATGAAAGTGAGTTTATTTTATTTGATACATCCAGCTAACAGTAATTCACGCGAGATTTCGGGTATTCTCACGAGACTTCCGTGCTTTATGTCTATTTTTTAACTCGTCTTCTGCATATTGTGTCACAGGCGATACAGTCGAAACAACTACTGACCAAAGAAATTGGTCTATTATCGGAAGAGACAAATATATATTTCTTCAAAGAAAAGAGAAGAAATGCAATTTATTTATTTATTTGATGAATCCAGATAATAGTAATGTAAAAAAAAAATTTAAAAAAAGCAGTAGCACCCAGCCATTAGGCCATTAAGATGTGGTTTAGAAGTGAAATTTAAAAAAAAATAAAAGACAAATAAAAACAGAATTAAATATTTTATTTATTTGAACTTTTAGTTTAGCATCTATTTCTTATTATTTAAATAAAGAAGATTTTATGCAGTCCCAAATTGGAACTAAATATTTCAAAATATCTTGACACAAAACATGTCTCACATTTTTTCACAGTTGTCTCGCCTTTTCAAATGAAGGGAGACAGTCTGTCTCGCATTCATTTTTGACGAGAGCGAACACTGGGTGTGTACTTTTCACCACATCGGTGATATACAAGCCAAAATCCACATTTCGTTTGTTTCAAGACCTGAGAATACTGCTGTTAATTTTTACAAAGTAATTTCATCATAACAGGACCTGAAAATAATTCTTCTATATTTGTACATTTTAACTTGGGTAAAACTTTAAGCAGTTAAAATGCCCTGAAACTTTACAGAGACTACAAAATATGTGTAATTCTTCTGAAGGTGTAAATTAAGGATAACACTGGATTGTTGAAATAATGTATAAACTGTATGTAAACATTGAAATGACTCTTGTAACTTCGTACATTTAGTCTAAAACTGTGAAACTTTGAAATAGGTAAAAACCACCAGGGTACTTTGAAATAATCCTTCCTAAATGTGTACACTAAAATAGGTCTTGTACCATTGTATATGTAAGATAAATCCATGACAAGTTGAAACAGTCCACAATTATTTGTGTACATGGAAATACAATTACCTCTCCTGAAGTTACTTATTTATAATCAAACCATATAAAGTTGGTTCAGTCCACAAACTACATGTTGACATTGAAATACTATTTCCAACTGTGCAAATATTTACAATTTAACTGTGAAAAAATTAATGCTCCATGTACATTTAGAATTTAACTATGAAAAGTTTAAATAATCCAAAACTTCTTGTGGACACTGAAATACATGTTACTTTTCTACATGTGTATATTTGGGAGTAAAGTATAAATTGTTGAAATAGTGTATACAATACCCATGCACATTGTATTGAAATAATTGCTTATTATGTGTTTCATAGTCCATAAGCAACATTTGGACAGTGAAATGAACTTTGTAAACTTGGTGTATTTATGTCATCTTAAGAATGAAAACAATCAAAATTTTGATTACTTGTATGGGTTAGTTATAGTTGCCAAAAGTAGTGTTTGGTTGTACAAGTGGCCAGATTCACAAACAGTGCTTAGATAAGGTGACCTCAGATCTTCTTGGAATTTGTTTTCACCAAACAAGCGTTAGAAATGGTTTAAATATTGTGAGTTCAGCCCGTGTTCCTGTACATGTGTAGATATGCTGGTGACTTGGATATCTGTGAGAACATGAGTGGAAGTCTTTCTATAATGTGATCTACTGTGATTCTTGGTTTACTGTATATTGTATACATGTCTGTTTCATGTAGTGTTTGTGTGTCCTAGAAAATATGGAAACCAGAATTACTGGACTATTTTTCAACAAATTTTGAATCCGAACCTATTCTCACTGTGGTGATAATAGGCTGTTCTAAAAAATAAGCGTATTTTACAACTTATAACAAGCCATAGAACATAGGAAGAGGGAAAAAAAGCTTTAGTTCACATTGTTTACTGTAAACTGTAGCAAACTAAAAGATGTTATTTGTTTACTAGATATTTTTTCATATATGGATAGTTTTGTGATTTAAACTGGTGAATGTTTATTCTGTAATTGATTTTTCTCTCCCCATAGTAATTGTATTTGTAATTGGCCACTGATCATTGAAGAAGTGATAGTAATTTATCAGAGTAATTTAACCACAACCCTGTTCAAGATCGCTGTCAATCCTAGTGGTGGGTAACACTCTTCCCTGCAACATCACCAGTCCTAGGTTTGATAACATGCCTGACCTGGAGTTGGAATTTTAGGTCAATACAAACAGGTCACGAACTAGTAAGTACTCCTTGGATGCACTTAGGATTTGGAGATACATCTTTTTGACGTATGTTTACACTGTTGTTGTTTTGTGAAATATTACTATTTAATACACAGAAAAAGTGATACTCATATTCAGCAAAATGTATTATTCATTGATATGTATCTTTCAGGTGATCAGCACTCCACATTTCCACAAGGAAAATCTATCTGTGTAAAGCTAATAAATCATTGTTACCCCACAGCCCTTAATGGCTGTTGGGGTATTGTTTTCACCCATGGTGTCCGGATGGTCGGGCGGGCGTCCGGGCGGGTGGGCAGGCGGCGGGAAATAGTTTGTCCGGGCTGTATCTCAGAAACCGTAAGGTGTAGGAAGTTGATACTTGGTAGGGACATTGGTTAGGGGGTGTAGCTGTGCAACATCATGGTCTGACCTTGATTTGACCTTTGACCTTGCCGTAGTGACCTTGAGTTTGAAAATCTTGTCCGGGCTATATCTCGGAAACTGTAAGGTGTAGGAAGTTGATACTTGGTAGGGACATTGGTTAGGGGATGTAGTTGTGCAACGTCATAGTCTGACCTTGATTTGACCTTTGACCTTGCTGTAGTGACCTTGACCTATAAAATCTTGTCCGGGCTATATCTCGGAAACCGTAAGGTGTAGGAAGTTGATACTTGGTAGGGATATTGGTTAGGGGGTGTAGGTGTGCAACGTCATGGTCTGACCTTGATTTGACCTTGCCGTAGTGACCTTGACCTATAAAATGTTGTCCGGGCTATATCTCGGAAACTGTAAGGCTTGGGAAGTTGATATTTGGTAGGGACATTGGTTAGGGGGTGTAGGTGTGCAACGTCATGGTGTGACCTTGATTTGATCTTTGACCTTGCCGTAGTGACCTTGACCTATAAAATGTTGTCCGGGCTATATCTCAGAAACCGTAAGGTGTAGGAAGTTGATAAGTGGTACGGATATTGGTTAGGGGGTGTAGGTGTGCAACGTCATGGTGTGACCTTGATTTGACCTGTGACCTTGCCGTAGTGGCCTTGACCTATAAAATCTTGTCCAGGCTATATCTCAGAAACCGTAAGGTGTAGGAAGTTGATACTTGGTAGGGATATTGCTTAGGGGGTGTAGGTCTGCAGCGTCATGGTCTGACCTTGATTTGACCTTGCCGTAGTGACCTTGACCTATAAAATGTTGTCTGGGCTATATCTCAGAAACCGTAAGGTGTAGGAAGTTGATACATGGTAGGGATATTGATTAGGGGGTGTAGGTGTGCAACGTCATGGTGTGACCTTGATTTGACCTTTAACCTTGCTGTAGTGACCTTGACCTATAAAATATAGTCCGGGCTTTATCTCGGAAACTGTTAGGTGCAGGAAGTTGATATTTGGTAGAGACATTGGCTAGGGGGTGTAGGTGTGCAGCATCATGGTGTGACCTTGATTTGACCTTTGACCTTGCCATAGTGACCTTGACCTATAAAATTGTCAGGGCTGTATCTCGGAAACCGTAAGGTGTAGGAAGTTGATACTTGGTAGGGACATTGGTTATTGGCTATATGTGTATTATCATGGTGTGACCTTAATTTGACCTTTTACCTTGCCGTAGTGACCTTGACCTTTAAAATCTTGTTGCACCTTTGGGTCTGTCTTTTGATGCAGATTAAGCAAAAGTCATATTAGAATTTATTAAGAATTTTACTTTCATAACTTCCCATTGTAAGAGATAGAATTTCATCAAGTGAGCCGCAGATTTTACTCCAAACACCACACATAAGCATTCATTAAATGTATTACCACTTCTGTATGCATGCTAATATTCAAACCATCTAAACCATAATTCGGAAATGCAGATGTATATAAAGAGTGTTGAATTTTAGTTTACTGATTAATGCTGTCATCTTGTCATTGAATTATCTTGTTTTAATACTTCATCTTTATACGCATTATCTTTCTTTTAAACATTATTTCTCCATTTAAACATTGTTTGGACCTTTATATAACTGACAGTGCTCTGAAAGTATCCTGAAGTTTGTACTGGTACAGTACTTCTCTCTCTCATGGTGTTGAAAATATTTCCCAAGGCTGTGGGGTACGGGCATCTCTGATGCTATTTTTTTTGTATTATCTATACCAATTGGCCAGAGATGAATTTGACCCCACAGCCTTTAAGAGTTGTGCAGATATCATTTTCACCCATGGTGTGTGTGTGGGTGGGTGGGCAGCAGGAAAGTGTTGTCCACACTGTCATCTCAGAAACCATAAGGTGTAGGAAGTTGAAACTTAGTAGGGACATTGTTTGCAGTTTGTTGATGTACATCAGGTTGTGACCTTGATTTGAAATTTTACCTTGGGGCTATATGTCAGAGACCGTAAGTTGAAGGGAGTTAGTAACTTAGTACAGACATTGGATGGGAGGTGTATGTGTGTGCAGCATCATGGTGTGACCTTGACCTTTAAAATTTTGGCTATATCTCAGAAACCATAAAATGTGGGAAGTTGACACTTGGTAGGGACATTGGTTATACCCCTTTCACACTACAGGTGTTATGTCCCACCATTACAGGTGTTCTTCGGCAGTAGAACCGCTTCCCAGGTCGTCCTATTTCCTCCCAAGTTGTTCACACTACAGGCGGGGTAATTTGTGGTTATAGACGTTTGGCGAAACATCCCTGTCCTTCAACTACCGCCTGAGGTTCGTATGCGACCTTGTGTCACAGTGGCAAAATGTACATGTACTTCCACCAGCCTTATGTCACCATATTACACAGAAAGACTACAAAATTACAACCTTATGTACACCATGGACCATACCTTTCGGTTACCGTAGTAAGACATTCATGTGCGCATGCGCCTAATCGTCTGCGCATGCTCAAGGTACCAAATTCAGAGGCATAAATTTTGAAACTTCCGTAGGACATACAAGGTAATGGACAGTTCAGCACTGACTCTCAGGTTTTCAAACAGATGTCAGGCGGTGATACAAGGATAGGGATGTTTCACCATATGCAGCTTACCATGGGTGATACCACCTCTAGTGTGAAAGGGGAAAAAGGGGGTGTGCAACATCATGGTGTGACCTTGATTTGATCTTTGACCTTGCTGTAATGACCTTGACCATTAAAATCATGTCCAGACAATTATCTGAGAATCTGTAAGGTGTAAAAGGTTGATATTTGGTATGGACATTAGTTAGGGGTTTGGGTATACTGCAACCGATTATTAAATGTACTTTTACTTAATTGTGCTATTTCTATTGGTAGCTATTCAGTTAATATTTTTAATAAATTTTATAGCTTCATAATTTTCAGACATTATCTCTCATAAGCATTGTTTTCTCTACTGACATCATTTGCTGTGAAAGTCTCCCGATCTTTATACTCTTTCACTTCTTCTATAACTCATGGTGCAGAAAACTATTTCCCTGGGCTGTGGGCCAAGTATTGGTTTTGCTGCAAAACAACCCAAATCAGGGTGAATGGGCTTTAGTGTTTATCAACAAGAAGTACTGGTAAAGGATGTATTGCATTGGTGTAAACAAATGTATTTAAAAAAATCAAATATCTATGACAGTATTGCAAACAGAAAATAATGTTAAAAACAAAAAGTTAGGTAGACATACGTGGCTAAATTTAAATTCTTACCGTTGTTATTTATGTAGCGTAACAATCGTTTCATAGTTTTAGTTACATCCAGTTCAGTAGCTTGCACTCTATGTCTGAACAAAGCTTGTATTTTTAATTTTATAAATCCAGTATTGTGACTACATTAAACAGTGCTATTATTGTATCCACAGGATAGCATATGATGGATACTATGGATTACGCACGAGTATGCCACCGCAGTGTGTAGAATGTTCTTGTTACTCCTCTAGAGGCTATTATGGTAGACTTCTCAAATTTGCAGGCTATATTCATAACCATTAAATCTTAGCTGGGAATATTTTTGGCCTCACTTTGTTAAACAAGATGGCCTCCATGGGTGTTTCTTTTCAGTCATGAAAAGTGCTTATGTCTCCCTTATTATTGGTCCCAAAGGATTGGCATGAAAAGCCAACCTATAAGAAATCATGTTTTGGGAATCTTCTGATTTGGTCAAATTTGACCTTGGGCCCCTCCTTTAAGGTCAAATAAAGATAGCCAAACTGAAAAGTGTTTATAACTCACTTATTATTGGTCCTAGAGATTTGCAATATGAAACCAACCCATAGGAAATCATGGGCTAAGAATCTTCTGAAGTGGTCAAATTCCACCTTGGGCCACTCCTTCAGGGTCAAATGAGGATAGCCAAAGTTAAAAGCATGCATAACTCGCTTATTATTGGTTAGCTATGCGAGACAAACCTATAGGAAATCATGGGCTGGGAATCTTGATGTGGTCAGATTTGACCTTGGGCCCCTCCTTCAATGTCAAACGAGGGCAGCCAATCTATAAAAGTGCTTACAACTCGCTTATTGAAAAATGCTGTTTATCTTCGAAACTTTGTTACTTGTCCTTTTCCGGTGGATACATTCTGTATCTGGCCAAAGATGGGTCCTTGGTCTAGTTTAGGCTTAAAAATTGCAAATTTAATAATTAAAATAAAATTTTTATAAGTTAATACCCTATCCAATGGACAATTGCTTTACCGGTCGGCGCAACCGGTCCCGCCAAACGCCAGAAAAAGATGTCCTGTATATAATACCGGCAGGACCGGTCAGTAGTGTGCATTCTCTAGGTGGCGCATCATACTTGGTTCCTGTCTAGACAGGGTGACGTCAGTTCATCTTTTTCGTTGTCTAAACAGATTTAGACCCCTAGTAAGTTGGTAGCGGGGTTGGTCGGGAGGGCCTTTCCTGTCCATTGGATAGGGTATTAACTTATAAAAATTTAATTTACTTATTAAATTTGCAATTTTATTGCGCTAATACATCCTATACATCCTGGACAATTGCTGAATAACTACCGCTTGGTCGGTGGGTAAGTTACTAGGGACTTAGGTGAACTCATAAATGATAAGAAAAAATTCCCTCTAGCCTAGGTTGACTTTAAGTCAGGAAACCTGTAGGCCTATGGCCAGATACCAGAGCCCAGTTGCCGGGGCGTATACCGACGTTCCCCCTTTTTAACGAACCTGCTCTGAGGTAGGGGAAGAGAGGGAGGCGTTCAGTCCCAGAAGGCAATAACCTGCCGAAGGAAGCATGTCAATTAGTTCCATGTACTATTAACACTACATATATACAAATCTCAATATAAGGGTTAATTGTGGATCTGCTGAGTAGCCACAACTGGGCCCAATTGAAGGGGCTCTGAAACAGCCCAAGCCACATCCTTCAAAGAGAACTGTGTGAAGGTGTTACTTCCAGTGGCCGGCTGAAAAATTGTTCTAAGGAGAATCCCAACTGGAATGCCTTAGAAGCAGCAAGGGGCCCTGACAGCATGGGCTTTAACCTGATGTAGGGTGAGGGCCTCCTGACCTGAGAGCTCATAACATAGGATCACAGTTGCTTGATCCATGAGATAGTGACAGGAGAGATGTCTTGGCAAAACCTTTCTAAAGGGAGAGTGACTAACTCATTGTTCTGTTTGAGATCCTGTCCCAATAAGTAGCACAGTGCTCTAAACAGACACAGGATCTATCAGACTTATCCAGAATTGGGGCCAGGGCTGGCATAACCACTAGGGCCACACTGTCCAGACTCTCCTTGGCCAGCTGGTTCTTAGAAAAGAAGGCTGGGTGCTGGGTACAAAGACACCTTTGCCCAGTCTGACTGGTGTCTGATGTGTTTCTTTGCCAAGCATGGATCTCACTCCTGTGTTTGCCAGAACCCAGGGTCAAGAGGAAAACAGTCTTGAAGGTCAATGCTTCAAAGAGGTCTCTTTAAGGGGTTCCAATGGAGCCTTGCCAATTGGTGCAACACCAGGGGGAGGTTCCAGGAGGGGATGCCCCTCCGACCCTTAGGTCTGTCTCTGTAAACTGTCCAAGAGATGAGCAAGATTCTTGTGCTGAAATTTATTGGTGAATTACCCAGTTGTCAGCAATGACTGATCTGATTGATCCTCTTGGAGGAGCCTCAATTCCTACTGCTACTGCCTTAGAGAAGCCCTGCTCCTTGATTGCTGAGGCTCTAGGAGCCATGCATGCAGATCTAATTTTGACAGATTCCTGTGAGGAGTCTGATTAAATGGTTGAGAGAGCAGGTTGGACAGGTATCTGACATGACATGATCAAGAGATCCCAGAACCAGGCATGTTGGGCCACTTGGAGCAATCAGAGTGATTCCCCTGCATGGGTAGTCCTGTAACTTCTTCACCACTTGCCCAAGATGGCTACCAGTGCCTATGCCTTTGACAAGTGGGAAGGCATATGAGTCCAGATCCTCCCATGGCAGACTGATTTATCATTGTCCATATTGGGGGATTTGGCCCAAGTGATGCAAGTTGAGACAGTTTGTTGTTGAGCCAGGTGGCAAAAACAGGCCCACTTAGGCCTGGTGCCACCAGAAGCATATTGTTTGGAAAAACTCTGACAGGAGGTACCATTCTGTCTGCTCTGTCTAGTTGCGTGAGACTGGATAGCTTGTCTGCTATGACATTCAGCCGCCTGGTTACTTGTTTCCTGGAATACCAGGTCAGGATTCTCCATAGTAGGGCACAAGAGGACCTGACTTCCCCCCCCCCTTTCTTCATACAGGCAACCACTGTTGTGTTGTGTGTAGTTATGACAGCAGTATTGTTCAACGAGAGGTCTTGGAATTCTTAAAGGGCCAAATGACCGCCTTAGTTCCAGATAGTTTAATGTGTAACTTGCTTCTGGAAGGGACCAGTTTCCCCTTGAGAACCCGACCCTTTTGATGCATCTGTAAGGATTGAAGAGCATATTTAGCGGGTGTAATGGTTGACCCTGAAGCACATTGTCTTCCTGCCGCCACCATTTAAGATGGGGGTGGAGGGAACTGGGGTCACCTTTTCTAGTGATTCTGGTGCCCTCCAGCTGTTCTTCTAGTGCCACTTTATCGGCCTCATGTGGAGGTGAACTAGGTACACTTGCCTCTCTATGGCTGACAGTAACCCTATCAGGGGCATCAGGTGCCAGACCGGGGCATGTAGGTCTGGGGAGAAGTTTCTGGATAAGCATTCAAGGTCTACCAACGCTCTAGGGTGGGTCTGACCTTACGCTCTTCCATGCTAACTGGAAGCCTACAAAGTCAAAGACTTTCTCGAGGCCCAGTTCTAATTTTTCATGTTCACCATTCAAACTAACTCCTGACACTGAGCTCCTAGAGAATGTGTATGCAGGAGACAGCTTGGTGGGAACTGGCTTTGACCAACCAGTCGTACTCATGGATTGTGGTACTCTGTAATGCCATAGTTAGACCTCCTTCGCCGCCACCGAGAAGACTCCCATTGTACTGTGGACAGACCAAAGGGGAGTGACTGAACCGGCGGGGAAGACACTGGACATGAAAAAAACTCCGGTACTTCCTTGTTCGTGGAAAAGGGGTGAGGGAGTAGGGAACCTTGAAGTTATCCACTCCCCTTGCTGAAGAAAGGTTAATATGGTTCCCAATGTTTCCCAAATTGAATTATTCAGGGTACTGGGCCACTTCTCCTGCCTGGAGAACTGATCAAGCCGGTCATTTCTGGAAGGTGAGGGTGTAGCCCTCCTAGGAGATTTCTTATGAACTTGGGCTAGCCCCTAGGAAGGCCCAAGTTTGAGCAGGCAGATTTAGCCGAAAAACAGTGTCAACACTGGTGACAGGCTAGACCTCACTGATTCACATAGCCATTTATAACATCGGTGACCCCTGGTCTGATTAACAGATATTTTCCCCATTGCTTGAGTTTTGAAAACTGGCAAAACGGTTATAATCTTGAGGGGATAGCTGAGCTTGCAAACTCATACCCCCTTGTGGCAGCTGACACTGGTCACAGGCTGGATAAAAAAGGCAAACTGGATGGCCAGTCTAAAAGGTGTGAGGTCTGATAAGGGGAGGTAGACTGGTAGTTGTTGGACAAGTCTTGCTTGACAGTCTTCCTCTTATCTATAGCTACTGTCTGACCAGCTAGGTCCTGAAAAGGTAGGCTGGCTGACTGGTCCGGTAGATTGATAGACATTCACCGGGACCAGAGACTGGTCCAAGAATTCCTCTTCACCCAGTTTCCTTAGGTAGCCACTGGTTGGCCTAAACAGCTACTTGGACCCTTAAAGAATGTCTGCTGGTCTGTTAGTCAGTCCTGGAGACCTGCCCAGTACCAGGCCCTAAACGGTTATACGAGAAGCAAAGCTCTGTAACCGGTTCCTGGTGGCTCCACAGTTCTGCATAAACTCACCAGAGTTGGCAGAACTGGGTGAACTGAACTACTTCTTAGCAGGGATAGGCTCATATGAAGCTGCCTTCTTCCTGTCCACAGTGGTGGTTCAGCAGCTTTTCTCTGCAACCAACAATCTCTGTAACCGGTCAAACCGGTAGGCTAGAGTCTCTCTGTAACCAAAGTTTTCTGGGAGAAAGCTCTGTAACCAAAGAAGTGGGACAGAACAGGTCTGTACCTGGTTGCTTCACCAGCATCTCTAGTTCTTTGAAGCAGCTGTCACTGAAGGTTGTGTAAGCCGGCACCCGGTCGGTAGGCTCTGTAACTGGTTGGTTAAAGGAATTTTTCTGAAGAAACTTCCTGTCCAACTAACTTGTCACCATCAATTCTCTGTAACCTGCAACACTCCGGAACCGGCAATCCTCTGTAACAGGTGAAACTGTTGTCAGCACTGGATTTGAAGCTGGTTTCTTGCCAGTAAGGATGGGAACAGCAGATTTCTCCGGAACCGGCAACCAGTAGCCCTGCTGTGTGTCAGCAGCAACTCTCTGTAACCGGTAATCCTGTTTAACCGGTAGCCCTTGCTGGATCTCCATGTGACCACAACCGGCAGTGTGAGTAGAACTGGTGCCGGAATCCTTCATCACTGGCTGGCTAGAGACCCTACCAGTAGCCTGAACAGGACTAGTACCGGTCCAAAAATCTGTACTGGGGAGATAAGGGTGTCAATGATCACAGCAACTTCTGGTAGGTGAACCCTCTGAGCAGTCTCACCGGTGGTCTGAACAAGACTGGAACCGGTACCCCCAACAGTCACACCAGAGGACGGGCCACTGGTGGATGTTCCAGGATCAAAAAGGCTGACCACTGGTAACCACTGAAGGGGGTTTCTTCACAGGACCACAGGAACAGCACCCACCGATAGTCTTAACAGAGCTGGTACTGGTAAAACAGCCATCAATTCTTGCTAGCTAGCAGGGGACCCCACCGGTAGTCTGAACAGACTGGAACCGGCAAAACTCATCACTAGGGGTCCCCACTGGTAGTCTGAACAGAACTGGTACCGGTAAAACACACCATCACTTCTTGCTAGCTAGCAGGGGACCCCACCGGTAGTCTGAACAGACTGGTACCGGCAAAACCCATCACTAGGGGCCCCACCGGTAGTCTGAACAGAAATGGTACCGGTAAAACTCATCACTTGCCAGTTGAACCAGTCACGCTTGGGGATCTGCTTGCCGGTAGTTGTGTTGAGATCTGTGAAGTCACATGACCGGCGCCGGCAAAAATCTTGCAGATTTCTGTGACCCCGTGTCATCTAATTTCTTCAGGGCAACAGACGAGTTTGCTGGATTCTTCTTGACAGTAAAAAAGTGGGTGTTGAGTAATCAATGGTCATCTTCTTATCAGAAAACTTCTGTTGAAAACACGATTCCTCCATTGTTGAAAGCATATCACGTGACCAGGTCCGTGTCACGTGACAAGCATAAGCTGAAAGTGATGACATCAGATGATGCATTCTTCTTCCCTTCTAATTTCTTCTCGTCGACATACATGCAGTGTTACTTGACTACATAGAATTAAATGGAGGTTGAATCGCGGTAAATATATACTTCTGTTCAGAAGAAGGAATGCTGCAGGGACGACACACGAGCTCTCACCCACGACTTTGTGTAGACAACAAGTAAAAAGAGAATCTTCAAAACTGGCCATAAAATGCTGGATATTGCCTCGTTTAAGTCCTGGAGAGGCCATGATATGTAAGGAACACAATATATATAATTTCAAATGAAAATAAGCTTTAAATTCGTAGAATAATCCATCTTTTCTTCAAACTTCGAGATCACTTCAAAAACGCGTCTACACACTACACGCGCCAAACGAAAAAGATGAACTGACGTCACTCTGTCTAGACAGGAAGCAAGTATGATGCGCCACCTAGCGAATGCACACTACTGACCGGTCCTGCCGGTATTATATACAGGACGTCTTTATCTGGCGTTTGGCGGGACCGGTCGTGCCGACCGGTAAAGTAATTGTCCATTGGATAGGATGTATTAACGCAATAAAAATTCAAGTTCTTCAACTGCCTGCTGCGTTTTCTCTGCTGTCTTGCCCTTGACACCAACGGGAGTGACTTCAACTGTGTAATCATAGTGTCCTGTACCTTTGTAAGGCACCTTGACAGACCAGCAGCCTGGTTACACATCACTGACTGTTCTCGGAACGCTCTCTCCCATTTCATTAAAGTGTCCTGGCTGAAAGTACGGGAGGCTGGGGCAGAAGTATGTCTGGCCACTCTAGTAAACGGACTGTTCAACTTGGCCGGTTCCGGAGACCAGTCACACACAGTTGTAGAAGCGGAGTCCTTATCTGTATGCATTGCATACCATTTTGATGACCTGGGTGTCTTCACAAACTGGTCTCGCAGCAGTCCACCAGTCTCGGTGTTCCTGGAAGGGTAGCCTTCAGCAACAGTTACATTCAGTTTCTCAAATTTTCTACACAGTCACTCATCCACTGGTAACTTGACAGACACTTTACTGGTTGGCTTGGCTCGGGAACCGGCAAATGGATTATCATCCAGGGAGGAAGATGTGCTGTCGTAGTCAGGGATCTGATGCCAGCCCATGAAGGATCTGACCCCTCTGATGTCCTGGTCAGTTGAATCTTCCGGCAGTTCACCCTGAACGTTGCCACTAGTTGGTGAAGCCGGTTCCCCATCCATCTCTGCCTCAGTCTCAGATTCACCGGTAAATTCATCAGGTCGTACACTGGGAAGTGACTGGTTCAACTGCATAGAATCAATACCGGTTGGCAGCACTTCAGGACCTGCACCGGGAGCCTGTGTAGGCTGGGTGGTTGTCCCTGCACCGGGAACCTGTGAGGCCTGGGCGGCTATCTCTGCACCAAGAGCCTGGAAAGGCTGGGTGGCTACATCAGAGGTACCAGGACCCTGAACAGGGCGGGTAGCGCTCTTGCTCACATCCCTCACAGCATTTGTACCGGGAACCCCCAGCGGAGGTTGGGTAGCAGTCGACTGGGCAGCTTCACCGGTGGTCTGGACAAGACTGGAACCGGTACCCTCAGTGACCAAGCCAGTAGACATCACACTGGAAGATGCACCCGGATCAAAGAAGGGATGTTCTCTGGTCACAACAGCAGAGGGGTTGACAGGTCTCACCGGCACAGCAAACGACTTGTTAAGAAGCAAAGCTTCAAGTCGTGAAAACCTCTCACTCCACTTGTCATCTAACGACTTTAGATCATCAGAAGTAGGTTTACTGCTGTGTCTTCATTTGCTGGATTTGGGAGATCCATCAGAAGAACATTTCTTCTTCTTCGGTGTAGATTTTACAGAAGACGGCTTATCAGTGCTAACCCGTCCCAACAGAGTGACCTCTGAAGGGTCCACGAGAGTGGGGGTCCCGTCACTGGAAACTTCAGATTTCTTCTGCTCTCCACGTTCTTTCCTGGACCTGTAGGTCGGGGTGGCCAGTTGTTGAACTTGAGCAGGCGTAAACGCCTTACATATCTGGCAATCAAGTTTCTTAACACAGGGATCATCTCCCACCCCCCTTCTCATGACATGTGGCACATTTCTTGTGGTTGTCAAACAGAGCCATAACGTGCCTGCAAGAACCTCGTTTCTGTGCAGGAGATGACATGATGATCAGTAAACCAGTAGAATTAAGAAATACTACTTGGAATAAAATAAAATGGTAAAGTTTGTTGTGAAACTTCAAAAACGTTTCTCTGTTGAAAACACGTCTGCACACTCCACGCGCCAAACAAAAAAGATGCTATGACGTCATGCTGTCTAGACAGATAGGAAGTACGAGGTGCCACCTGGCGAATGTACACTCTGTGACCGGTCCTGCCGGTAGTATATACAGGACGTCTTTTTCTGGCGTTTGGCGGGACCGGTCGCGCCGACCGGTAAAGCAGTTGTCCATTGGATAGGATGTATTAACACAATAAAAGTATAATTTCGTGGTAATTTTTGTGATATATGTAGATTTTCATAGTACTGCAAAGTGTATATGGAAATATGTGCAGTCATCTGTCCATATTTGTTTTTACTAGTCAGACGTTTGTACTCAGTTGTAAACAAATAACAGATTGTAGTGGAGGTTAGATCATGTAATTTTATTGACATTTAGTTTATAGTAGTAACATTTAACAGACTGTTTCATAAAAAAGACGAAATAAAAAATCGATCCAAAAAATTCATTTTGCATTTGTTTAGTATCTTGCTGTTATTTACATATGTTCAGTGTAAACTTCTGCACCTCTCCTTGGATTTATTCCTGGCTCTTTCCAGTTGGAAATAAATACAAGTTACAGAGAATAATATTGATTGGTGAATAAGTTTGGCTCTTAATCGTGGCTGGTTGAGAGTTAGAATCTGGCTCTTGACAACATTTGGGATAACCTTTCTTTATATAGAGTAAGAAATCTGAAATTCGCCACATGTGGAAAAACTAATAAAACAAGACCACTGCCGTGGTATGATCTCCCGCCGCACTACATCAAAAAGTAGGTGAAAAACATATTTGACAAACCTCCTTTAAATTGAATAGTTTTCCTGTTATAAATTATTTAAATCAAAAAAGTCAAAGTAGCTATTACTGAGTTAGCTATGGACCTACAGCTTTCAAAATTTGCAATGAGTTATTTGAGAAAAATTGGCTAAGTACAATACTTTTAAGAGATAATTCGCATTTACTCATTTTGAGTAGGTGAGTAATTATCTATGGGTCTGAAACTTCACCATGTGAAAGCTCTCCCAAAAGTAGATGAATGAGGTATTTGAGAAAAATTGGCTATCTGCAATAGTTTTAGAGATAATTCGCATTTACTCATTTTGAGTAGGTGAGTAATTAGCTATGGGTCTGAACCTTCACCAAGTGAAAGCTCTCCCAAAAGTAGGTGAATGAGTTATTTGAGAAAAATTGGCTATCTGCAATACTTTTAGCGATAATTCGCATTTACTCATTTTGAGTAGGTGAGTAATTAGCTATGGGTGTGAAACTTCACAAAGTGAAAGTTCTCCCAAAAGTAGGTGAATGAGTTATTTGAGAAAAATTGGCCATCTGCAATACTTTTAGCGATAATTCGCATTTACTCATTTTGAGTAGGTGAGTAATTAGCTATGGGTGTGAAACTTCAAGTGAAAGTTCTCCCAAAAGTAGGTGAATGAGTTATTTGAGAAAAATTGGCCATCTGCAATACTTTTAGAGATAATTCGCATTTACTCATTTTCAGTAGGTGAGTAATTAGCTATGGGTCTGAAACTTCACCATGTGAAAGCTCTTCCAAAAGTAGGTGAACGAGTTATTTGAGAAAAATTGGCTATCTGCAATACTTTTAGCGATAATTCGAATTTACTCATTTTCAGTAGGCGAGTAATTATCTATGGGTCTGAAACTTCACCATGTGAAAGCTCTCCCAAAAGTAGATGAAGGAGTTATTTGAGAAAAATTGGCTATCTGCAATACTTTTACAGATAATTCGCATTTACTCATTTTGAGTAGGTGAGTAATTAGCTATGGGTCTGAAACTTCATCAAGTGAAAGCTCCCCCAAAAGTAGGTGAATGAGTTATTTGAGAAAAATTGGCTATCTGCAATAGTTTTAGCGATACTTCGCATTTACTCATTTTGAGTAGGTGAGTAATTAGCTATGGGTCTGAAACTTCAAGTGAAAGCTCTCCCAAAAGTAGGTGAATGAGTTATTTGAGAAAAATTGGCTATCTGCAATATTTTTAGCGATAATTCGCATTTACTCATTTTGAGTAGGTGAGTAATTAGCTATGGGTGTGAAACTTCACCAAGTGATAGTTCTCCCAAAAGTAGGTGAATGAGTTATTTGAGAAAAATTGGCTATCTGCAATACTTTTAGCGATAATTTGCATTTACTCATTTTGAGTAGGTGAGTAATTAGCTATGGGTGTGAAACTTCAAGTGAAAGTTCTTCCAAAAGTAGGTGAATGAGTTATTTGAGAAAAATTGGCTATCTGCAATACTTTTAGAGATAATTCGCATTTACTCATTTTCAGTAGGGGAGTAATTAGCTATGGGTCTGAAACTTCACCATGTGAAAGCTCTCCCAAAAGTAGGTGAATGAGTTATTTGAGAAAAATTGGCTATCTGCAATACTTTTACAGATAATTCGCATTTACTCATTTTGAGTAGGTGAGTAATTAGCTATGGGTCTGAAACTTCAAGTGAAAGCTCTCCCAAAAGTAGGTGAATGAGTTATTTGAGAAAAATTGGCTATCTGCAATACTTTTAGCGATAATTCGCATTTACTCATTTTCAGTAGGTGAGTAATTAGCTACGAGTCTGAAACTTCACCATGTGAAAGCTCTCCCAAAAGTAGATGAATGACTTAAAAAGTAGATGAACAACTTATTTGAGAGAAATTGTGTAGCTGCAATACTTTTGAAGATATAAGGCATTTACTCATTATGGTTATCATTAAAAATTGACAAAGTAGCTATTACGGTTTGCGAGATATTTGTCATTTTTCACATTTTCACCAAAAGTAGCAATAAAGTAGCCATTACTCACTTGTGCATTGAACAACAGTTGTGAAACTTAAATATGTTACAGTTCACAAAAAAGTAGAACAACAACTTATTTGAGAGAAATTGTGTAGCTGCAATACTTTTGAAGATATAAGGCGTTTACTCATTATGGTTATCATTACAAATTGACAAAGTAGCTATTACTCACTTAGCTATGGAGATACACTTCCAAACTAGTGACCATGTTGTAGCTGTGGAGATAGTAGCTGAACAACATATTGGAACAAAATTGTGTAGCTGCAATACTTTTGAAGATATAAGCCATTTACTCATTATGGTTATCATCAAAGTAGCTATTACTCAGTTAGCTATGGAGTTACAGCTGTGAAAATTCACAATACAGTATATCCAAAAGATAGGTGAACAACATATTCGACAAAAATCCTCTATATTCAATAGCTTTTGAGTTATAAGTGACTTGCTCAATGGTCAAATGTTAAACTTAGTATAGCTATTACTCAGCTATGGTGCTACACCTTGGACACCTCACCATGATATAGTACATGAAGGAGTTGTTGAACAATATATTTCAGGCCAATATTGTAAGTAACAGTTACAAAGACAAAATCAATTTACTCATTTTGCTCATTGTTAATAACAGAAAATAGCTATTACTCACTTAGCTATGAAGATAGAACCCTAAAAATGGTACCATCTTGTAGGCATGGAGAAAGTAGCTGAACAACGTATTTTACAGAAACACTCTAAATGCAGTCATTTTGGAGTTATGAGCACTTTACTCAAAGTAGCCACCATTGCTATTACTCACTTAGCTATGGTCCTAGGTGTGAAATAACAGCATCAAATGAAAGGACATAAGCAATAAAGTCATAAAAAACATTGAAAAGGCCAAGGAGAAACAACCAGTGTGATGTACAGCCCTTTATAAAAGCGTGACACACACTTAATAATTAAACATTAAACGAGACTTACCTGTTGAAGTTTGATGATAATTCTGTCGAATTATTACTCTGGCTACAGAGGGATTACATGAGATAGGATTGGCTGAGTGGCTGGCACATTTTAACACTGACAGGTCTCAAGATGTATTTGTCATAGGGTGGGATATTGTTAGAAATGAAGTGAGCTGAGAGGAAAACCCTTGGGTGGGCATGTAATCCCTCTGTAGCCAGAGTAATAATTCGACAGAATTATCATCAAACTTCAACAGGTAAGTCTCGTTTAATGTTTAATTCTATCTCATCATACTCTGGCCCAGAGGGATCCCATGAGAGTTTAGAGCCTTGAGACCTGACAGTCAAGGCTAATAAAACCAATACACTTATTGAAGTTCATTTTAATGAGGCAAAAAGTGATATATGTGAAAATATCAGTGTAAGCACACTGACTTAGGTAAATTGTGATTAAAATACAGTTTGAAACTATTGTTGGCCAGACAACAGAATGTCTGCCATAGTTTGACATGGTAATATAGCTTTATCATAAAATTTTGCAAATGTACAAGAATTGTTCCAGTGACCTGCATTTAAAATTGTTTGTATGGGTGCCCCCATGGCGTGTGCAGCTGATGTACTTGCTGCCCTTGTGGAGTGAGGTTTGAACACTTCTGTGTCTATTCCTGCATTTGTCATCACTGATTTTATCCATCTACGCAAAGTATCCCTGCTGACTGGTGTGTGTGGTTTCTGAATGGTCAGAAATAACTGGTCTGTGCTGGTATTCCAATGTTCTGTACGTTTGAGGTATTCTTTCATATGGTGAACAACACAAATTTTCATTTTTATGGTAACAGTTAAATGCTAAAGAGGTAAGATGTTTACGAGGGGTAGAGGTCTTTAGCATGGAATCTATAATACATGTAAGTCTGTCATTTGTAAGCACAATGTTACATCGTTTTAGTACATGAATTGTTTGCCCTCGTTGTCCAGATAATAATGCAAGCAACATAACTGTTTTTAAAGTGAGTTGTTTTTCATCAAAAGAGGAAATTGGGAGAGTGTCCAAGTAATTGAGAACAATGTTTATGTCCCATGTATGTTGGTATTTTGGGAGTGCTGGTCTGTCATTAAGCGTCCCGCAAGGGACGCTTGTTTGTGTATGGGAGAGCTTCCGGCTCCGCCGGCTCCGCCGGCTCCTGCGGCTCCGCCGGCTCCGCATTTTATTTTCCTTATAACTCTGTAACCGTTAGGCGGATTCTTTTCAAATTTGGCAGGTTTAGGCAGTAGCCCTGGGGAATTTTTTTGAATATGCTGCAGTGACATTTCAACCAATCAGAGAGGTCACATGACCAAAAATGTCTTTTTTCGTTGGGGAAGCTTGTCCGGATGATAACTTGAAAGGAATTTTATCAATTCACGTGAAACTTGGCATATACATTCATTCTATTAAAATCTGGAAATCATTAGATTTTGGCATTGATTGGTCAAGAAATGGCCGAGTAATTAATGATTAATTAATCATTACGAATTTTCCAAATAAGGAAAACACAAAAATGCTTATATCTCGAAAACCGTGCTAGATAGAGCGATTTCGACGAAATTTTTGACCCGCAGGGTATCTCTGCGAAGTAGTTTTCCCAATTTTCAAAAAATTTTTGTCTCGCCCAAAATGGCGGCCATTTTGAATTTTCGAAATTTTCGCAAAAATTGCAAAACACAAAAATGCTTATATCTCAAAAACCGTGCTAGATAGAGCAATTTCGACAAAATTTTTGACCCGCAAGATATATCTGCGGAGTACATTTCCCAATTTTCAAAAAATTTTTGTCTCGCCAAAAATGGCGGCCATTTTGAATTTTCAAAATTTTCGCAAAAATTGCAAAACACAAAAATGCTTATATCTCGAAAACCGTGCTAGATAGAGCGATTTCGACGAAATTTTTGACCCGCAGGGTATCTCTTTGGAGTAGTTTTCCCAATTTTCAAAAAAATTTTGTCTCGCCCAAAATGGCGGCCATTTTGAATTTTCGAAATTTTCGCAAAAATTGCAAAACACAAAAATGCTTATATCTCAAAAACCGTGCTAGATAGAGCAATTTCGACAAAATTTTTGACCCGCAGGATATATCTGCGGAGTACATTTCCCAATTTTCAAAAAATTTTTGTCTCGCCAAAAATGGCGGCCATTTTGAATTTTCAAAATTTTCGCAAAAATTGCAAAACACAGAAAAATGCTTATATCTCGAAAACCGTGCTAGATAGAGCGATTTCGACGAAATTTTTGACCCTCAGGGTATCTCTGCAGAGTAGTTATCCTAATTTTGAAAAAAATTTTGTCTCGCCAAAAATGGCGGCCATTTTGAATTTTCGAATTTTTCGCAAAAATTGCAAAACATAAAAATGGTTATATCTCGAAAACCCTGCTAGATAGAGCGATTTCGACGAAATTTTTGACCCACAGGGTATATCGGCAGAGTAGCCATGCCAATTTTAAAAAAAATTTGGTCTTGCCAAAAATGGCGGCCATTTTGAATTTTCGAATTTTTCGCAAAAATTGCAAAACATAAAAATGCTTATATCTCAAAAACCCTGCTAGATAGAGCGATTTCGACGAAATTTTTGACCCACGGGGTATCTCTGCAGAGTAGCCATGCCAATTTTCAAACAAAAAATTTCTCGCAAAAAATGGCGGCCATTTTGAATTTTCAAACTTTTCGCAAAATTGCAAAACACAAAAATGCTTATATCTCGAAAACCGTGCTAGATAGAGCGATTTCGACGAAATTTTTGATCCACAGGGTATCTCTGCAGAGTAGCCATGCCAATTTTCAAAAAAATTTTCTCTTGCCAAAAATGGCGGCCATTTTGAATTTTCGAATTTTTGCGCAAAAATTGCAAAACACAAAAATGCTTATATTTCGAAAACCGTGCTACATAGAGCGATTTCGACGAAATTTTTTATCTTCAGGGTATCTCTGCAGAGCAGCTATCCCAAAGAGCTTTCACTTGGTGAAGTTTCAGACCCATAGCTAATTGCTCACCTACTCAAAAAGAGTAAATGCGAATTACCTCTAAAAGTATTGCAGATGGCCAATTTTTCTCAAATAACTCATTCACCTACTTTTGGAAGAGCTTTCACATGGTGAAGTTTCAGACCCATAGCCAATTATTCACCTACTCAAAATGAGTAAATGCGAATTATTTCTAAAAGTATTGCAGATAGCCAATTTTTCTCAAATAACTCATTCACCTACTTTTGGGAGAGCTTTCACATGGTGAAGTTTCAGACCCATAGCTAATTATTTACCTACTCAAAATGAGTAAATGCTAATTATCTGTAAAAGTATTGCGGATACCCAATTTTTATCAAATAACTCATTCATCTACTTGTGGGAGAGCTTTCACATGGTGAAGTTTCAGACCCGTAGCTAATTACTCACCTACTCAAAATGAGTAAATGCGAATTATCTCTAAAAGTATTGCAGATAGCCAATTTTTGTCAAATTAATCATTCACCTACTTTTGGGAGAGCTTTCACTCGGTGAAGTTTCAGACCCATAGCTAATTACTCACCTACTCAAAATGAGTAAATGCGAATTATCTCTAAAAGTATTGCAGATAGCCAATTTTTCTCAAATAACTCATTCACCTACTTTTGGGAGAGCTTTCACTCTGTGAGGTTTCAGACCCATAGCTAATTACTCACCTACTCAAAATGAGTAAATGCGAATTATCTCTAAAAGTATTGCAGATAGCCAATTTTTCTCAAATAACTCATTCACCTACTTTTGGGAGAGCTTTCACTTGGTGAAGTTTCAGACCCATAGCTAATTACTCACCTACTCAAAATGAGTAAATACGAATTATCTCTAAAAGTATTGCAGATAGCCAATTTTTCTCAAATAACTCATTCACCTACTTTTGGGAGAGCTTTCACTTGGTGAAGTTTCAGACCCATAGCTAATTACTCACCTACTCAAAATGAGTAAATGCGAATTATCTCATAAAGTATTGCAGAGAGCCAATTTTTCTCAAATTAATCATTCACCTACTTTTGGGAGAGCTTTCACTTGGTGAAGTTTCAGACCCATAGCTAATTACTCGTCTACTCAAAATGAGTAAATGCGAATTATCTCTAAAAGTATTGCAGATAGCCAATTTTTCTCAAATAACTCATTCACCTACTTTTGGGAGAGCTTTCACTTGGTGAAGTTTCAGACCCATAGCTAATTACTCACCTACTCAAAATGAGTAAATGCGAATTATCTCTAAAAGTATTGCAGATAGCCAATTTTTCTCAAATAACTCATTCACCTACTTTTGGGAGAGCTTTCACTCTGTGAAGTTTCAGACCCATAGCTAATTACTCACCTACTTAAAATGAGTAAATGCGAATTATCTCTAAAAGTATTGCAGATAGCCAATTTTTGTCAAATTAATCATTCACCTACTTTTGGGAGAGCTTTCACTTGGTGAAGTTTCAGACCCATAGCTAATTACTCACCTACTCAAAATGAGTAAATGCGAATTATCTCTAAAAGTATTGCAGATAGCCAATTTTTCTCAAATAACTCATTCACCTACTTTTGGGAGAGCTTTCACTCTGTGATGTTTCAGATCCATAGCTAATTACTCACCTACTCAAAATGAGTAAATGCGAATTATCTCTAAAAGTATTGCAGATAGCCAATTTTTCTCAAATAACTCATTCACCTACTTTTGGGAGAGCTTTCACTTGGTGAAGTTTCAGACCCATAGCTAATTACTCACCTACTCAAAATGAGTAAATACGAATTATCTCTAAAAGTATTGCAGATAGCCAATTTTTCTCAAATAACTCATTCACCTACTTTTGGGAGAGCTTTCACTTGGTGAAGTTTCAGACCCATAGCTAATTACTCACCTACTCAAAATGAGTAAATGCGAATTATCTCATAAAGTATTGCAGAGAGCCAATTTGTCTCAAATTAATCATTCACCTACTTTTGGGAGAGCTTTCACTTGGTGAAGTTTCAGACCCATAGCTAATTACTCGTCTACTCAAAATGAGTAAATGCGAATTATCTCTAAAAGTATTGCAGATAGCCAATTTTTCTCAAATAACTCATTCACCTACTTTTGGGAGAGCTTTCACTTGGTGAAGTTTCAGACCCATAGCTAATTACTCACCTACTCAAAATGAGTAAATGCGAATTATCTCTAAAAGTATTGCAGATAGCCAATTTTTCTCAAATAACTCATTCACCTACTTTTGGGAGAGCTTTCACTCTGTGAAGTTTCAGACCCATAGCTAATTACTCACCTACTTAAAATGAGTAAATGCGAATTATCTCTAAAAGTATTGCAGATAGCCAATTTTTCTCAAATAACTCATTCACCTACTTTTGGGAGAGCTTTCACTTGGTGAAGTTTCAGACCCATAGATAATTATTCACCTACTCAAAATGAGTAAATGTGAATTATCTCTTAATAGTATTGCAGATAGCCAATTTTTCTCAAATAACTCATTCACCTACTTTTGGAAGACCTTTCACACACGAAAATGAAAAATTGTGAATATCTTGGAAAAGCTATTTCTTCTGATTTAATGCTCGGCGGGAGATACACACCACGGCAGTGGTCTTGACAAAAATTTTTGTCTCCCCAAAAATGGTGGTCATTTTGAATTTTCAAAGTTTTTGCAAAACACAAAAATGCTTATATCTCGAAAACCGTGCTATATGGAGCGAACTCAACAAAATTTTGGACCTGCTGGGTATCTCTGCAGAGTAACCATGCCAATTTTCAAAATATTTTTGTCTCGCCAAATATAGCGGACATTTTTAATTTTTTTATTTTTTGCAAAACACAAAAATGCTTATATCGTGAAAACCATGCTAGATAGAGCAGACTGCGCTGACTTTGGTTGCCACAACAGTATAAGGCTAGAAACGAAGCATTTTCTTAATACTTTAGCACTCACCTTTATATCCTTTTCGGGACGCTTTGTTTTTGCTATGCAAAAACATTATCTTTTTTTTTTGCGAGCGATCCTCTAGTTGAATATTCCTTTCATGAATCTTGAGATAAGCTGAGGTTTGAGAATACTTGTGGAAATACTGCTGAGGGAATTAATAGCTGATTTAGCAGTATTGATAGCACTGTACCCAAGTCCACTGGTGTAAAGTGAATACAGAAAATTTAAAAGAGTTTCAGTACTTGGGAAAACTGGATCCTTCCCTTCTTGTGTGCAAAAGTTTGCCCACTTTTGTAGGTAGGTTGAGTATTGCTTTGATGTGCTTGACCTCCATGACTTGCAGATAATTTCTTGCACACCTGGTGAGAGTTGTTGGGAGGTGCATGCTGTCCGGACAAGTGACAGGCCAACAGATCTAGTTTTCTCCACAGTGGGTGAATGAGGCTGTTGTTGTGGGGCTGCAACAGTAATTCTTTGTGTCTGGAAAGTAAAATGGGTTCTGTTAGGCACATAGCTATCACAGTTGGATACCAAGTTTGTGTTTTCCAATTGGGCACAATCACAACTCCTGTGGCTCTTTCTTGTGATATTTTCTGCAATACTTTGGGAATTAAGCAGAAGGGTGGAAAAGCATAAAAGAAATGTGATGTCCAAGGCACAGAAAATGCATCTACAATTTTTGCAGAAGGGTCTGCTCGCCATGAATAATAAGAAGGCAACTGGTTATTTATTCTAGATGCAAACAGGTCAACTGTGAAACCACATTTGTAAAGTGTATGCAGTTTTTGAAACATTAAAGGATTAAGCATCCATTCACCATCAATGTTAAACACTCTACTTTCTCTATCAGCAGTAACATGTAAAATCCCTGGGACATGGGAACTTGAGAGCCATAAATTTCTGTCTGAGGCCCAGAGCCACATTTCTCTTGCAAGGGCATTACATTCTAAGGAGTGTGAACCTCCCATGGAGTTGATGTATTTTACTGCAGTATTATTGTCTAGTTTTAAATGCACATGTTGACCTCTTTCCAGGGTACAGAAACTTTTCAAGGCAAGAAAGGCTCCTTTCAATTCTAGATAGTTAATATGATAGGATCTTTCCTGATCTGTCCACAAACCATTAGCCTGGAGTACCTTATCTTTGTATACTATGCCATACCCTTGAGAGCTGCTATCACTTTCCAGTATAATGTCTGCACTGCCTTTATTTATGGTATGACATGTAGTCTCCACATGTTTTTCCCACCACTCTAGATCCTGTATGGCCAATGGAGATAAAGTCATTGTTTTGTCAAAGCAACCCTTGTTATGTTTGAGAGCATTAGCTTTCTCAATCTCTAGTTGTCTAAAATATAGAGGTCCCATTTTAACCCTTGGAAAACTGGCCACTAGTGTCCCTATCACTTTTGCAACTTCTCTAATAGTTGTAGAAGGGGAATGCAAAAGTTTTTGAACTAGGGATTTTATGTGTAATGCCTTTTCATCACATAACTTCACAGTGATATCTACTGAGTTGAGAATAAATCCAAGGAAGGTAATACTTTGGGATGGCATTAGAGTAGATTTAGTGGGATGAATTATAAACCCCAAGGACTGCAGTAGTTGCACTGTTTTAAACACATTTTCCTGACAAGATGTGAAATCTTTTCCCTGTAACCAGCAATCATCAATGTAAGACACACTTTCATATCCTTGGGCTCTAAGTTCAGAGAAAACAACTTTCATGACTTTAGTAAAAATACGTGGGGCACTTCCCAAACCATTTGGCAAACATGTATATTTATACAAAACACCTTTCCACATAAATTTAAGGTACTTTTGGTCAGTTTCATCAATAGGTAAACAGTAATATGCATCTTTTATGTCAACTGAGGCAAAATATGAGAAAGGTCTAATAATTGAAATAGCAGTCTGTAATGTGTCCATTTTAAAATGGTGATACTCAATGTATTGGTTCATATCTTTTAGGTTTAAAATTAATCTATGGTGACCATCTTTCTTTGGTCTCACAAAAATAGGAGATACATAGTCATTTTTCTCCTGGTTGCATTGAACAATGACACCTTTTTTGAGGAGTTCTGCAACCTCATTATTAACGGCAGTTATCTCTTTGGGTGAAAAACGCAAGTTAGGCTTAGGTGTATGTTGTTTCAGTATATCCAGAAACTCTATTTTGTGGCCTGTTATTGAATTTAAAATGATTTTGTCAGATGTTAATGATTTCCATTTTGAGTGGAAATGTTTCAATCTTCCCCCAGTAAACATAGAGATGTCACACTCTGACTTTTGAATTGTTTCATCAACAAACAGTGAAAATGTTACCTGGTTTAAGGTTGATGTCTCTTGTGAGTGGTTTTGTTGTTTGGCCTCTGGTTGTGAGGTTTGTTGTACCACTGCATTTTCCGACTTCTGTCGGTTTGGCGCTGGTAGTTTTTTGAACCCATATTCTTGCTTCTATTGTAGGTGGAAAGATCCTTTCCCATTGTGTATGTTTGCTTTAAATCTTTCACAGCAACTGCTGTGGAGGCACTAACTAGGGCTCTCTGGATATTTGTCAGTCTATTGTCTTTTTTCTTGATATACTTGTCACACAGTGCCCAAACTTCATCATTACATCTTGGCACTCTGACTGACTCACAGTTGTTTGGGGTCATGTACGAATCCTGCTTTATGACAGTGTCATATGAGATTGGGTTTGAAAAGCATTTACTCACAATGCTGGCCAGTTTGCTGTTTTCCAATGCCGGGCCCAGCTTGTTATTTGGCCCAATGGCAGATTCAATGGAGGATAAAAAGTTATCTTCATCAGATGAGTCTTCCTCCAGTTCATGTTCATCAATAGTGGAGCCTGCAGTCTCCCCCCCCCCCCTTCTGCTCCAGCAAATAGACTGCTAAGGTCAGAATTTATATCTGACCTGGCCATTTTGGGGGGTATTTCACTGACCTCATCCATCTGCGCAGTACGCTTACTGGTCAGGACTTTTAGAGCTTTGTCCAAGCTCTGCAGAGTGTTTGTAACTGTGGCCATGTCTTGCTGTAGGGATATCACAGATTCCACTACATTGACATTTGGTCCCTGACTACTTGTACTAGCAGTGCTAGAGTGGTCAGCTGCTCCTTGTTTATTAGGTTGACTAGTAGTACTAGTTTCTCCATAAAGGAGCTTCTCATCTGTTGATGGGTATAATTCTATATCCATTTTGAGAAACAAACAAACAAAAAGGAAGTGTTTTAAATCCTGGAGAAGTGTAAATGTTGTTAACTTTATATCCAAGTATAAATTCAGTTAATCCAAAAAAACACACTGTTTTATTATTAGGTACATGAGATAATCCAATACTTTGAGTTTTATCATGAACAAAGAAAAACAAATTGAAGTGGTATTAATTATACACACACAGAAAAAAAAAATTCAAACATACACAACAAACACTTGTATATTCCACAGTAATGGGGAGAACACATGTGCACTGCACAAAAGCCAAAAGTGCCAGCCACTCAGCCAATCCTATCTCATGGGATCCCTCTGGGCCAGAGTATGATAAGATAGAATAACACACGAACACACGCACGGAATGCGTTTTATAATCTCCCGCCCGCCCGGCGGGAGATAATAAATTAATTGAGGTGAGATTTGTTGAATGTACAGTGAATTAAGGCTTTTTGAACTGAAAAATACCAATTTTAAGACAAAATATCATTTTCTTTGTAGAAGAGGTTTTAGAGGTGGCGAATTTTAGATTCCTGGCGAATTTTAGATTTCTTACTCAACCTCAACAGCTTTCTTTTACAGTTGCTGAAAATTAGCTGAAGGATCTTCAACATTTTGAGATGTGTTCTATAGTTTTGTGGCGACCCAGCAGATATGTCAAGCCTTACAAATAGCCTGTTAAGCCTACAGATTGACCAAATCAATATAAAGCCTCGCGTTGTGTTCAAATTGGTATTAGGTTATTAGCAAACCGTCACTAACATTAACTCCTGTTGTTAAAGGGACAAATTTGTGGTGTATTAAGAATTTCGCAGCAAATTCAACAATGAATATTTATTCTAAAATATATCAAATTCAACAGGTAATTTACAAAATAAAACAAAATATCACCGGTACATAAAGTAACAATTACAAAAGTATTTACTCAAATTCATCAGCTTGAATATAATGTATAGCTTTTAATTAGCACACAAATAACCAATTGCCTAATATTTGGTTTAATAAAAATACCATTTATCTCTAGTATTTAGCCTACAATCATCTAATAATAAACCCTTATTGCTGCTATGTGTAGTAAATGTCTTACCATATTTGGTTGTTCTACTACTGAGCAGGTTCATTCAATTGATTGGTTCAACTTTTGGTCCTTCTGGAATCCTTTCAATCCAATCCAATTGAATTGCTTCTTACATTCAATTCCCTCCTCTTCACGTCACCGTTTCTAAGTGCCTAAAGTACTATATGATGGTGCAACACCGCAATGACGTCAGTACACATTTGTGACGTATACTAGCGATCGCCATTATAACCATCTATACACCGTGATAAATATATTCAAATATAAGGCACTCTGTCGCCCCCTAGTGATGGATATTTGAACTAAAGGTTTGACAATAAGCTTATTTTATTTTACTGGTAAAAGGCACTAGATTTCTAACACTGTATATATTTTATTTTATAAAACGTTGGCGGTGGGCGATAATGCACCGCATTTACACTAGCGACTGTGGAGACACTTCTTCAACGAACTCGCGGACAAAATACCGAGTTCGCGCATGCGCAGACATAACACGCAAGCGAGGTCATCTCACTACCCCCCTATTTTTTAAAAGGTTATGCCCTCATAACACGTTTAAAATATATACATGACTAGATTTGAAGACTAATTGCTAACTGCTAAAACACTGGTATATGTATGTTTCAATGTAACTTAAATACACATCAGAAACATGTTTAATACTGTGCAGTTTATGTCATACGAAACTTACCATTCAACATATGCAATAACGTTAACAGTATCCAACCAGAATACTCAAGTGCATAACGGTAAGATACATGTTCAACACTCTGAGGATTAACAACCTCATACAACACATAAATGATGTTGATAGTCCAACCAGAATACTCAATTGCATAACGGCTGAAATAGCAACAGCATTAAAGTTTTAATAACCAAAGTAACTACCACAATTAAAACTGCATACTGAGAAACAAAATATGCAATAATACTGAAATATTTACTGAGCAATAATTCAATATATACTATAATTAACATTGTATACTGAACAACAAATATGCAATAATACTGTAAATTCAACAGCTGTACTGCTGCAAAATATATGCACGTAATATGTAGCAAGAAGAAAACAACATTTAAAATTGTCTCTTTACTCAAAATTGATGTTGACAAAGTCAATAAAATCCTGTTTCTTAGCTATTTCTGATTTTGCTGTCATTTTGCGAATCTTTGCCTCACTCTCCCGCCTTAGATCTCTCTCTGCTGTTAACTTTCTTTTCAAGTCCCTAATTGTTTCCTCTGACTGTTTTAAAACTTTAATTTGCTCTGTCATCAGACTGTTTTTGTCTTCATATATTTTTCTCTGTCTTCTTTCCTCCCTGAGTTTATGTTGTAGATCTTTAACTAAAGCTTCCTTCTTTTCTTTGTCAAACTGTTCAAGCTGTGCCCTAGCTTTTTCCCTCTCCTCAGTCCAAAATTTGAGCTTGGCATCAGCCTTCCTGAGGTTTTTCAGGAGAATGTCGCGAGACGTGGTCAAGACTTCTTGTTGTGAAGCTGCTTGGCTGAGAGCGACCAAAGGTTCCCTGATTTGCCTGGCCGGAGCCTCTTTTGGCACAAATGCCATCTGGCTTGGAGGTACTGTTGGTAGCACTTTCTTCTTGTAGCCGGTTGGAGGTTGAGCAGATCCAGGAGCCAAGTAAAATTTGTTCTGACAGTTTATAGGGATGGCCTTTGCTTCTGCTTGATGCTTTTGCAGAGAATGCCTCTTGACATCTGTGGCCCTTCTAAACACTTTGGTACATCCCTCACACTCATACAGTGTCACCTGCTGTTCATGTATTTCAGCCCAGTGCCTAAAGAGAGCAAATGGTTTTGCAAAAGCCTTGCCTTGGCAACCTTCCACATTACACCTTAATTTATTATTCTCTTTTCCAGGCATGGACTCATCAACTTCTCCCTCTTCCAGGATATCATCCACCCACTCGTTGTTTTTCTCAATTGCTGCCATGCTTTCCCTTAACTCTTTGTGGAAATCAAAATCAGTATCCTAACAAAAAATAAACAAAAAAAAAAAACAATTGCACTTAACCATATGTGATAACCATATTTGTACACGTTATATACAACATTTAATATGATTTATCACTATTCTCAGTTTGAACACCAACCTCTTTTACCTTTGGTTCTAGCCAACTAAGAGGTGTTTCATGTTCATAACTCTTGATATGGTCAATGTGCAGTGTTAAAACTCTGGATTCAGGCTTTTCTTGAACCCTATAATTTAACTCCCCTAATTTATCCACAACCAAATATGGGCCCTTCCAACCTCTACCAAACTTTTGTTTGTCTGACGGTAGGTGATAAACCCAAACCCATTGTCCTACTTTAAATGACCTTGTTTGAGTGTTTCTGTTATAAGATTTTGCTTGTCGAGTTGCACTCAATTTTACAGAATCTCTAACCTTGTCAAATGCATCTGCCATGGTTTGTCTGACCCATTCTACATATTCGCTGGGACATTGAGGAACAAATTCGCCCTTGTTTGTTCCATACATGATGTCAACTGGCAATCTTACCTCGTGACCAAACATCAACAAATTTGGGGTACACTTTGTGCTTTCATGTATGGTGGCTCTGTATGCCATCATCACATAAGACAAGTGTTCATCCCAATCAGATTTCTCAGATTCAGTGAAAGATTTAAGCATTGACTTAAGTGTTCTGTTATAGCGCTCGACCAAACCATCAGATTGGGGCCTATAACGAGATGTCCTCACTTTCTTCATGTCAAGCAATCTACACATCTCCTGAAACAGTATGGACTCAAAGTTCCTACCTTGGTCAGAAAGTATCTCTGAAGGTACTCCATACCTACAGATCCATTCTGTTACCAAGCAATCAGCAACTGTCTGTGCTGTTTGATCAGGCAAGGCATAAGCCTCCACATACTTTGTGTAGTAATCTGATACCACTAATATGTAATTGTTGTGTTTTTCACTTTCAGGTAAAGGCCCTACAATGTCACAGGCTATTTTCTCCATTGGCGCAGAAATAAAATCCTGCTTGAGAGGAGCTTTCTTTGGCATGTGCCCAGCCTTATGACTACTACAGACCTTGCATTTGCTCACCCATCTGGTAATGTCCTGCTTATACCCCGGCCAGTAAAATCTTTCCCTCACCTTACACAATGTCCTTCTGACCCCAAGATGACCAGAAGTTTTATGATTGTGTAATTGGTGCAAGATTTCCTGCCGTAATGCTTGAGGTACAACATACTGATTTACAGATTTGTCCTTTGTATTACTAGGATCCCACTTTCTGTACAGTATTCCTTGTCTTAACTCAAGCTGTGACCATTGAGAACACAATGTTCTGACCTCATGACTCTCTTGGCAAAGTTTGGCCTTGTCAAGTATGTCACTTTGACACTTCAACTCTGTTACTTTCAACACAACAGCATCATTCTTTTGTGCTTGCCGTAACTGATCTACTGTGTAACTGTCCGCCCAGTTACTGAATTTCCCTTTAGACCTTTTACTTATCCCCCGTGGACTTTCACCACGATCTTGACTAGTCACAATGCTAGTAGGGGGATTCTCAAAAGCCTGATCATTACTATGTGAAGGAAGATCTACTCTACCACCAAAACTAGGCGCCTGAGATTCTTGAGTCATCTTGCTAGTATCCATACTAGCTGACCTCATGGATTGACCATGTTGTCCTCGACTCCTACGTTTCTCAGCCTGACCCCTAGTTATAACACAAACACAGTGCTCACTTTCCAATGCACAATCCTCACAGTCACCTCTTTTACACTTTCTAGGTGGCTGTCTAGAAAGACCATCAGCATTAGAATATATCGCTCCCTTGCGATGCTGTGTTTCAAAATCATAGGAACTGAGTACTGCTAGCCACCTTGCTAACATACCCTCTGGTTCCTTGAAATTGACTAACCACTTCAACGAAGCATGGTCAGTTCTCAGAATAAACCTCCTTCCCCATAAGTAATGATGGAAATGTTTTATGAAAGCCACTGCTGCTAACAGTTCTCTCATAGTTGTACAGTAGTTTTGTTGTGTTTTGCTAAGTGTCCTACTTGCATATGAAATGACCTTTTCTTGACCATCATCTTGAAGCTGTGACAAAACTGCACCAACTCCATATAAACTAGCATCTGTATCTAGTACAAAGGTTCCCTCTTTGTTTGGATAAGCTAGAACTATTGGATCAGTACAGTTTGTCCTTCAATGTTTGAAAGGCTTTTTCACATTGTTCGTCAAATATGAACTTTGTGTTCTTCTTTGTCAAAGCATTCAAGGGTGCTGCCATTGTAGCAAATGACCTTATATGTTTCCTATAATATGAAGCCAGTCCTAGGAAACTACGAACATCCTTGACCTTTTGTGGTTTTGGCCAGTTTTTGATTGCCTCAAGTTTGTTGGGATCACAAGATATCCCCTCCTGAGATACTACATGACCTAAAAATTCCACTGACTCTTGGAATAGTCTACATTTGGATGGTTTCAGAACTAACCCTGCTTTGCGTAATCTTTCAAATACCAATTCAAGATTCAACAAGGTTTCATCAAAAGTCTTTCCAAATGTTATTATGTCATCAAGTTACAGTACTGCTTTTGACCATTGCAACCCACTTAACACTAATTGCATTAAATGCATAAAAGTGCCTGGTGCATTTGTCAACCCAAAAGGCATGACTGTAAACTGCCTAAGACCTCTTCTAGAAGTAAATGCAGTTTTACATTTGTCATCTGGGTGCATAGCAACCTGATAGTATCCCTGTGCCAAGTCCATAGTACAGAAGTATTTTGATCCAGATAGAGAATCCAAGCACTCCTGTATTCTGGGCAGAGGAATGGCTGATTTTCTCATGACATTGTTGATAGCACGATAATCAACACAAACCCTTATATCTCCGGTTTTCTTGGTTACTATCACCAAAGGAGATGACCAAGGACTATCACTGGGCTCAATAATACCCTGTGCTTCCATTTTGTCAAGTTCCTTATCAACAAGTTCTTGTTGCGAGACAGGTAAACGTCTAGGACGCTGTTTGATTGGTACGGCATTTCCCGTGTCTACCCTATGTTGCACCAAATTTGTCCGACCAAGTTGTCCATCAGGACTCTTAAAAATGTCCTGATATTGATACAACAGTCTGGTAAGTCCAAACAACTCAGTTTCTTTCAGATCACCAGATGTATTTTCAACCAAAGGTTTCAAGAATTCTGGCAACTCAGGTATGTTCTGTTCTTCTATCATATTTAAAGTTCCAGCTTCAGTGTTTTGAAATAAAGATTTGTCATTGTCAAAGTGTTTTACTTGTGTTACTGGTTCAAGCATAGCTACCACACTATTCTTACTGATCTTGATAGGATCAAGTCCAAAATTGGCAACTCTTATAGGTATGACACTGTCTCCTACTTTCACTAGAGATTTTGCCACTGCAAGACCAGTCTTCTCAGTAACTGAAACTAAAGGTTCAACTAAGCCAGTTGTCCAACCCGAAACCCAATGATTAGATTTCACATGACCACTTATAATCATCTCATGCTGAGGAGGTTCACAAAAGTTTTGTTGTGCCTGAATCCGTGCACACCTTGTGCTACCTTTCTTGTGCAATGTTATAAGTTTGTCATTGAATTTCATGGTACCTTTGGCTACATTAAACATGCACTCTTGGTCCTCCATGAAATCCAAACCCAAAATGGTACTCTTGTCACCTAGTGACACCACTTTCACTGGCATTCTAAACTTATGACCTTGAACTTCAAAATCCAGGTTAGTTTGTCCACATACATTCATGACCTCACCATTAGCATTTTTCAATATCAAATTGATCTTCTCTAATGATGGCTTGTCATTTAATGAATCATAGAACAAACTATCCACTATAGTGTATGTTGAACCAGTGTCTACAAGAAACTCAGTTTCATTACCCATTACACTTCCTTCAACATACCAACACGACGAGTTAATAGTTTCAATCACTCCCTCCAGTGGCCCTTTGCAGGTATCTGCTGAGAATGCGGCCCCATCCTCAGCTTGCCTTAGTTTAAATTTTTGGGTGAATTCGAACTACCACGGGTTTTCCCTGTAGCAGTTGGATTTTTAGGACAGTCCCGTGAATAGTGACCTTTCTCATGGCACCTATAGCACTCTATGTCCTTGGACTTTTTACCCTTGTCCCATGTTTGAGCTTTGTTTGACCTCGAATCAGTGTGCTTTGATTCCTTAATATGACCCAATTCATTGGATAATTGGTTTATCTGGTCAGAGTTTTTCCGAAGGGTGGTCAAAATGTTCTTTAAAATTTGACTTTCTAAATTTTCAATGGCACAAACTTTACCATTGACTGGCTTTGAAAGTTTCTTGTTTGAATTGTTTTCAAAACATTCGTACTCAGTGGCCAGTGAGATTGCTTCATGCAAATTTTTGGGATGTGCAAATTGAACCTGTTTTCTAATTTCAGCATTTCCCAGACCATTAATAAATTGATCAAGAATCCATTGTTCTTGTGCATTTAAACTAATTCCTGGGAACGCCTTGGATGCTAATCTCCTCAAAGCATAGCCAAATTGCATTGGGGTTTCATTATCCTTTTTCACCCTATTTCTGAACTCAATTCGGAAAGTGGCCTCTCTTTCTGCTGGATTGAACCTATTTTCAAGTTCGGCAATTAGGGCACCATAATTTTGAGTGTCAATGTATGGGGAAATGTCACTGAATACCCTTTGAGCCTCGCCCTGCAAACTCATTATCAACTGTGTAGCCCGTTCATAGTCATTCCACCCATTCCAGTTAGCGACAGTTTCAAAGTGAGTCAAATAATCACTCCATTCAACTGTTTGGCCATTGAATTTGTCTGGATCTCTTTGTCTATGACTATACCTTGGACCTGTATTGGGGTAGGACACTTGTCCTTCAGTGGGCCTTGACCAAAATTCACTCTGTGGGTACAACCTACCACCATACCCTTGGTTTTGTGGTTGCCTATTTGAGTCGGAATTGAAGTCTTTATGTGCCCTGTCACCTTGACCTTGAAATCTTGTCCTGTCATGATTTTTGTTCAAATCAGGATCATAAGATCTCAACTCGGGTCTTGGCAACCTAACTGGTTCATTATCGTGAGCCCTACAAACACCTGGGTTACTTGCACTCTTTTTAACCACTCGGGGTTTTTCGGTCATGTAAACCTTTGGTGTTGAGTAAACTCATGCTCATTGTCACGTTCATTCTGTAATATGTTACAGTTATTCATGTTTCTGAGCTTATCATCATAGATATCAGGTGGAGCTGTGGCTGCCGATGTAGGTCTTTTGTATCTGATTGGCACAGAATTAAACTGTATTTCAGATTTAGGCCTTGTCTCACTAGATTCTCTATCACGCCTTGGGTTAGGCCATTTAGGAATCCAGTCTCGGACAGTTTCCATCCAACTCCTTGACCTGACACTAGTCATTTTATTTTTCTACCGAAATATGCAAATTACAATATTCAAAATATTTGAAATATTAAAAATATTCCTCAACTCAAATTAATACATCAAATAACCAATCCTGGTCACGGCACCAAAAATATCTGTGGCGACCCAGCAGATATGTCAAGCCTTACAAATAGCCTGTTAAGCCTACAGATTGACCAAATCAATATAAAGCCTCGCGTTGTGTTCAAATTGGTATTAGGTTATTAGCAAACCGTCACTAACATTAACTCCTGTTGTTAAAGGGACAAATTTGTGGTGTATTAAGAATTTCGCAGCAAATTCAACAATGAATATTTATTCTAAAATATATCAAATTCAACAGGTAATTTACAAAATAAGACAAAATATCACCGGTACATAAAGTAACAATTACAAAAGTATTTACTCAAATTCATCAGCTTGAATATAATGTATAGCTTTTAATTAGCACACAAATAACCAATTGCCTAATATTTGGTTTAATAAAAATACCATTTATCTCTAGTATTTAGCCTACAATCATCTAATAATAAACCCTTATTGCTGCTATGTGTAGTAAATGTCTTACCATATTTGGTTGTTCTACTACTGAGCAGGTTCATTCAATTGATTGGTTCAACTTTTGGTCCTTCTGGAACCCTTTCAATCCAATCCAATTGAATTGCTTCTTACATTCAATTCCCTCCTCTTCACGTCACCGTTTCTAAGTGCCTAGAGTACTATATGACGGTGCAACACCGCAATGACGTCAGTACACATTTGTGACGTATACTAGCGATCGCCATTATAACCATCTATACACCGTGATAAATATATGCAAATATAAGGCACTCTGTCGCCCCCTAGTGATGGATATTTGAACTAAAAGGTTTGACAATAAGCTTATTTTATTTTACTGGTAAAAGGCACTAGATTTCTAACACTGTATATATTTTATTTTATAAAACGTTGGCGGTGGGCGATAATGCACCGCATTTACACTAGCGACCGCGGAGACACTTCTTCAACGAACTCGCGGACAAAATACCGAGTTCGCGCATGCGCAGACATAACACGCAAGCGAGGTCATCTCAGTTTCATAACAATTCTCTTACAGGCATCAATGGCTTAATGGGTACTAAGTTTGGTATTTTAAAATCACCTTGATCAATTGAATCAACTACCATATTTGAATCCAGCTCTGAAATCAATGTGGGATGCACTAAAGGCTTACTTTGATAATGGCCATGAAATGGGTATCATGTAGCAGAGTTCATTCTTTTCAAGGTCACTGCCATCCACTGTCTTGTGTACATATTTCTGCAAGGATGATTCAGACATTTGTAAAACAAATTGACTGGTTTGAATAATTATCTCTATTAGATAAGGCAGAAAAATGGACAGAAAAACACAACCAAACAATATCCAGCCTTCTATTCTCCGGAATAACCAAACCAAAATCTTGTCTCCCTACATGTAATGCACCATCTAGCATGAGCGATTATGCAGGATTTGACACATTCTTGGAAACTAATAATTCTCATGCTTTATAAAACATATCCTCCACAAAAAGCCTAACCTCTTTGATCTTTGTCACCATTGTTACAATAGGGGAGGGATTAATTCAATTACACAACCCCGCTACACAACTACTTTTTGATATTTATTTATTTGTTGTTTTTACGTCGCGTTCAACAGCCAGGGTGATATTGCGACGGTTAGTTTACAGGTGGACGAAACCAGTGCATACTGCAGTGTAAACCACCGGGCATCGGCAAGTAACTACCAACTTTCCAACATGAAGCGCCCGGCCCGAGATTCGAACCGGCGGCCTCAGAGGTTGGAGGCGAGAACTCTAACCGCTAAACCACCGAGCCCCCTCTACTTTTTGAAAATGCGCCAATGAATAAAACTGTGTTCGATTGGGTTTTGCAATTTATAATCTCCTGGAGTAGGTCAATTGACAGACTGACATGTATTAAAAGACATCAACAATACATTACCAACCAAACACACCTGTCACTGAAGCCGTGTTCACTCTATATTTTACATTAAATTATCTTGAGTTTTTCTTTCACGCAAATAGGTAACAATTAGAGGGTCACTTATATTATACAAATATATTAAACTATATCATCAACTAGAGGATCGCTCGCAAAAAAAAAGATGTTTTTGCATAGCCAAAACAAAGCGTCCCAAAAAGGATATAAAGGTGAGTGCTAAAGTATTAAGAAAATGCTTTGTTTCTAGCCTTATACTGTTGTGGAAACCAAAGTCAGCACAGTCTGCTCTATCTAGCACGGTTTTCAAGATATAAGCATTTTTGTGTTTTGCAAAAAAATTCGAAAATTCAAAATGTCCGCTATATTTGGCGAGACAAAATTATTTTGAAAATTGGCATGGCAACTCTGCAGAGATACCCAGCAGGTCAAAAATTTTGTTGAGTTCGCTCCATCTAGCACGGTTTTCGAGATATAAGCATTTTTGTGTTTTGCAAAAACTTGGAAAATTCAAAATGGCCACCATTTTTGGGGAAACAAATTTTTGACAAGACCACTGCCACGGTGTGTATCTCCCACCGAGCATTAAAGGAGAAGAAATAGCTTTTCCGAGATATTCACAATTTTTCATTTTCATGTGTGAAAGCTCTTCCAAAAGTAGGTGAATGAGTTATTTGAGAAAAATTGGCTATCTGCAATACTATTAAGAGATAATTCACATTTACTCCTTTTGAGAAGGTGAGTAATTACCTACGGGTCTGGAACTTCACCAAGTGAAAGTTCTCCCAAAAGTAGATGAATGAGTTATTTGATAAAAATTGGGTATCCACAATACTTTTAGAGATAATTCGCATTTACTCATTTTGAGTAGGTGAATAATTAGCTATGGGTCTAAAACTTCACCAAGTGAAAGCTCTCCCAAAAGTAGGTGAATGAGTTATTTGAGAAAAATTGGCTATCTGCAACACTTTTAGAGATAATTCGCATTTACTCATTTTGAGTAGGTGAGTAATTAGCTATGGGTCTGAAACTTCACCATGTGAAAGCTCTCCCACAAGTAGATGAATGAGTAATTGGGTATCCGCAATACTTTTACAGATAATTAGCATTTACTCATTTTGAGTAGGTGAATAATTAGCTACGGGTCTGAAACTTCACAGAGTGAAAGCTCTCCCAAAAGTAGGTGAATGAGTTATTTGAGAAAAATTGGCTATCTGCAATACTTTTAGAGATAATTCGCATTTACTCATTTTGAGTAGGTGAGTAATTAGCTATGGGTCTGAAACTTCACCAAGTGAAAGTTCTCCCAAAAGTAGGTCAATAATTTATTTGAGAAAAATTGGCTATCTGCAATACTTTTAGAGATAATTCGCATTTACTCATTTTGAGTAGGTGAGTAATTAGCTATGGGTCTGAAACTTTACCATGTGAAAGCTCTCCCACAAGTAGATGAATGAGTTATTTGATAAAAATTGGGTGTCTGCAATACTTTTACAGATAATTAGCATTTACTCATTTTGAGTAGGTGAATAATTAGCTATGGGTCTGAAACTTCATGGAGTGAAAGCTCTTCCAAAAGTAGGTAAATGAGTTATTTGAGAAAAATTGGCTATCTGCAATACTTTTAAGAGATAATTCACATTTACTCATTTTGAGTAGGTGAGTAATTATCTATGGGTCTGAAACTTCACCATGTGAAAGCTCTCCCAAAAGTAGATGAATGAGTTATTTGATAAAAATTGGGTATCCGCAATAGTTTTAGAGATAATTAGCATTTATTCATTTTGAGTAGGTGAATAATTAGCTACAGGTCTGAAACTTCACCGAGTGAAAGCTCTTTGGGATAGCTGCTCTGCAGAGATACCCAGAAGATCAAAAATTTCGTTGAAATCATTCTATGTAGCACGGTTTTCGAGATATTAGCATTTTTGTGTTTTGCAATTTTTGCGCAAAAATTCGAAAATTCAAAATGGCCGCCATTTTTGGCAAGACAAATTTTTTTGAAAATTGGCATGGCTACTCTACAGAGATACCCTGTGGATAAAAAATTTCTTCGAAATCGCTCTATCTAACACGGTTTTCGAGATATAAGCATTTTTATGTTTTGCAATTTTGCGAAAAATTCGAAAATTCAAAATGGCCGCCATTTTTTGCGAGAAAAATTTTTTCTGAAAATTGGCATGGCTACTCTGCAGAGATACCCTGTGGGTCAAAAATTCGTCGAAATCGCTCTATCTCGCAGGGTTTTCAAGATATAAACATTTGTATGTTTTGTAATCTTTGCGAAAAATTCGAAAATTCAAAATGGCCGCCATTTTTGGCGAGACAAAATTTTTTTGAAAATTGGCATGGCTACTCTGCAGAGATACCCTGCGAGTCAAAAATTTCGTCAAAATCGCTCTATCTAGCACGGTTTTCGAGATATAAGCATTTATATGTTTTGCAATTTTTGCGAAAAATTTGAAAATTCAAAATGGCCACCATTTTTTGCGAGACAAAATTTTTTTGAAAATTGGCATGGCTATTTTGCAGAGATACCCTGCGGGTCAAAAATTTTGTTGAGTTCGCTCCATCTAGCACGGTTTTCGAGATATAAGCATTTATATGTTTTGCAATTTTTGCGAAAAATTCGAAAATTCAAAATGGCCGCCATATTTTGCGAGACAAAATTTTTTTGAAAATTGGCATGGCTATTTTGCAGAGATACCCTGCGGGTCAAAAATTTTGTTGAGTTCGCTCCATCTAGCACGGTTTTCGAGATATAAGCATTTATATGTTTTGCAATTTTTGCGAAAAATTCGAAAATTCAAAATGGCCGCCATATTTTGCGAGACAAAATTTTTTTGAAAATTGGCATGGCTATTTTGCAGAGATACCCTATAGCTCAAAAATTTCGTCGAAATCGCTCTATCTAGCAGGGTTTTCGAGATATAAGCATTTTTATGTCAGCTGACTTGTCAGTCAGCTGACATTATGTCGTCACTCTGCGGCGTGGGCGTACGCGTCCGCGTGAACAACTTCTCCTCCAAAACTACAAGGCCTAGAGACGTGCTGTTTTTTTTAAAAGATACCTTATCTATGGAGGATGAAAAATTGTTCAAGGCATGCAAATCTGTCTGTTCGTCTGTTTGCTAGAGACATTACAAGGGGGGTACCCCCACCAAAAGTGTGAAAATTTCAACACTTAATCACAATTTTCTCAGTGACTATTGGAGGGATTTCTCTCATATCTTGCATATATGTACTAGGCCAGAGGTAGATTCTCTTGTGTGAGTATGAGACCTGGATCTGTCTTACTTTTTTTTAAATAATTTTTTTTAATAATTTTTAATGCATTAAAATTCATGAAATCATGCACAAAATCATTTATAACTTGAAAACTGTTGCATCTAGAGCATTTTGTTAAAATATGTTATTCAGCTACTTTTTTCATAGCTACAATATGGTGAGTAAGTTGGGTGCCTGTCTCAATAGCTAAGTGAGTAATAGCTACTTTTGGGCTTTTCAGTAACTTCCATCATGAGTAGAATCACTTGTAACTTAAAAACTATTGCATTTAGAGAATTTCGTATAAATATGTTATTCAGCTACTTTTGGGTCAGCTATAACATAGTAAAATTTCAGACCTGTAGCTCATGGCATAGCTGAGTAATAGCTACTTTTAGGTTATCACTGTTGAGTAAATCGCTTATAACTTCAAAACTATTGCATTTACAGAATTTCGTATAAATATGTTATTCAGCTACTTTGGGGTCAGCTATAACATAGTAAAATTTCAGACCTGTAGCTCATGGCATAGCTGAGTAATAGCTACTTTTAGGTTATCACTGTTGAGTAAATCGCTTATAACTTGGAAACTATTGCATTTAGAGTATTTTGTTTCAATATGTTATTCACCTATTTTGGGATCAGCTATAACATAGTGAAGTTTCAGATCTGTGGCTCATTGGATAGCTGAGTAATAGCTACTTTGAAGTTCTCACTATTGAGTAAATCAGTTGTAATTGGAAAACTATTGCATTTAGAGAATTTCGTATGAATATGTTATTCAGCTGCTTTTGGGTCAGCTATAACATAGTAAAATTTCAGACCTGTAGCTCATGGCATAGCTGAGTAATAGCTACTTTTAGGTTATCACTGTTGAGTAAATCGCTTATAACTTCAAAACTATTGCATTTACAGAATTTCGTATAAATATGTTATTCAGCTACTTTGGGGTCAGCTATAACATAGTAAAATTTCAGACCTGTAGCTCATGGCATAGCTGAGTAATAGCTACTTTTAGGTTATCACTGTTGAGTAAATCGCTTATAACTTGGAAACTATTGCATTTAGAGTATTTTGTTTCAATATGTTATTCACCTATTTTGGGATCAGCTATAACATAGTGAAGTTTCAGATCTGTGGCTCATTGGATAGCTGAGTAATAGCTACTTTGAAGTTCTCACTATTGAGTAAATCAGTTGTAATTGGAAAACTATTGCATTTAGAGAATTTCGTATGAATATGTTATTCAGCTGCTTTTGGGTCAGCTATAACATAGTAAAATTTCAGACCTGTAGCTCATGGCATAGCTGAGTAATAGCTACTTTTAGGTCATCACTATTGAGTAAATCAGTTGTAACTTGAAAACTATTGCATTTACAGTATTTTGCTTAAATATGTTGTTCACCTACTTTTGGGTCAGCTATAACATAGTAAAATTTCAGACCTGTAGCTCATGGCATAGCTGAGTAATAGCTACTTTTAGGTTATCACTGTTGAGTAAATCGCTTATAACTTGGAAATTATTGCATTTAGAGTATTTTGTTTCAATATGTTATTCACCTATTTTGGGGTCAGCTATAACATAGTGAAGTTCCAGACCTGTGACTCATTGCATAGCTGAGTAATAGCTACTTTGAAGTTCTCAATGTTGAGTAAATCAGTTGTAATTGGAAAACTATTGCATTTAGAGAATTTAGTATAAATATGTTATTCAGCTACTTTTGGGTCAGCTATAACATAGTAAAATTTCAGACCTGTAGCTCATGGCATAGCCGAGTAATAGCTACTTTTAGGTTATCACTGTTGAGTAAATCACTTATAACTTGAAAACTATTGCATTTAGAGTATTTTGTTGCAATATGTTATTCACCTATTTTGGGGTCAGCTATAACATAGTGAAGTTCCAGACCTGTGGCTCATTGCATAGCTGAGTAATAGCTACTTTGAAGTTCTCACTGTTGAGTAAATCAGTTGTAATTGGAAAACTATTGCCTTTACAGAAATTTGTGCAAATATGTTATTCAGCTACTTTTGGGTCAGCTATAACATAGTGAAATTATAGACCTGTAGCTCATGGCACAACTGAGCAATAGCTATTCTCAGGCACTGACTGTTGAGTAAATCAGCTATAACTTGAAAAATATTGCATTTGGAGTATTTTGTTAAAATATATTGTTCACCTACTTTTGGGTTAGCTATAACATAGTGAAATTACAGACCTATAGCTCATGGCATAGCGGAGCAATAGCTATTTTCAGGTTCTCACTATTGAGTAAATCAGTTGTAACTTGAAAACTATTGCATTTACAGTATTTTGCTTAAATATGTTGTTCACCTACTTTTAGGTCAGCTATAACAGAGCAAAAATTCAGACATGTAGCTCATTGCACAGCTGAGTAATAGTTACTTTGAGGTTCTCACTCTTGAGTAAATCAGTTGTAACTTGAAAATTATTACATTTAGAGTATTTTGTTAAATATGTTATTCACAGACGTTTTGGTCAGCTATAACATAGTGAAATTGCAGACCTCTATGTCATGGCATAGCTGAGCAATAGCTTCTTTCAGGTTCTCACTGTTGAGTAAATCATTGTATCCAACCTGTAGGAAATCATGGGCTGGGAATCTGTTAACATGGTCCGATTTGACCTTGGAACCCTCCTTCAAGGTCAAATGAGGATAGCCAAACATAAAAGTGCTTATAACTGACTTATTATTGGTCCTAGAGGTCGGAATGAAAACCAACCTATAGAAAATCATGAGCTGGGAATTTTTTGGTGTGGTCGGATTTCACCTTGGACCCCTCCTTCAAGGTCAAATGAGGATAGCCAAACTTAAAAGTGCTTATATCTCACTTATTATTGGTCCTAGAGGTTTCGAATGGAAAACCAACCTATAGAAAATCATGGGCTGGGAATCTTTTGGTGTGGTCGGATTTGACCTTAGACCCCTCCTTCCAGGTCAAACGAAGACAGCCAAACTTAAAGTGCTTATAACTCGCGTATTATTGGTCTTGGAGGTTTGGGATGGTAAACCAACATATAGGAAATCATGGGCTGGGATTCTTTTGGTGTGGTCAGATTTGACCTGGGACCCCTCCTTCAAGGTCAATTGAGGATAGCCAAACTTACAATTGCTTAGAACTCGCTTATTATTGGTCCTACAAGTTTGGGATGGTAAACAAGCTACAGGAAATCATGGGCTGGGAATTTTTTTGTGTGGTCGGATTTGACCTTGGACCCCCTCCTTCAAGGTCAAAGGAGACTTTAAAAGATACATTCACTACTTACTCATCTTGTCCATTAAGAATATTACACTTAAGTAATTTAGTGTTTTAGGTGATTTATTTTCCAAGAATCTAACAATTCAACATTTCCATATATATTGTGTCCTAAATATAATGCAATAATTACGATAAAAAGCATTAGCTTACATGACAAAATGTATATTGAACTAACAAGTGGGATGGATACTTCACTCACATAGCTGATACCATTGAGTAAATCGTTCACTGATTTTGTTAAAAATTATGTTCCTTGAATTTTGTTATTACAGCTATTAATATGTTAACCACACTATATTGTATATACTACATATAGCAGGTATCTGTAATGTAGGGACATTTCACAAGATGAACTGTTTACCAGACTGTTTTTCATGATCATCAATACTATCACAAATGAACGATGGAATACCATTAATTGCACTTTCTAGATTATGATCACCATGACAACTGCCTAGATGTGCGTGTTTGAAGATAAAATAATATCGAAAATGAGACTATCTACATGTTTCCTCATAACCAGAATACAAAGACCATATCAGTCAGTCATATATAGTTTATAGTTCCCATTGTCCTTTGTTTTAAGCAATTGTAAATATGTCAAACACTACTAGTTACCACATGTTTACTCCAGTTATTTTTTGTCTTATGTTCTACTTTACTGTACTAGCTTTCATATACATTTACTTTTTGTTTCATTCATTCTTCAGCTGCACTATCTCTTCATTAGCATTTTTGCACATGTATTTCTTGTATACATTTTACAATGAATACTTTTAGTAGACATGCATGGGCTGCATTTATCAGTGGTAATACTGTTTTTGAAGTCAACAGAATTGACCTCCATTTCTGGCTGTTGACTACTTCTTCTATATTAACTGAGACACCTTTGGGTAATATATCAGAAGCTTTTGCATGGTCAGACATACTCATCCTTATATCTTGGGATATTGAATTGAATCCAGGTCCGCAAAATGATCTCAGTCCAATGATGGATTTAAGCATCTGTCATATAAATGTCCGAAGCATTAAAGCTACATACAATGGGGAAAGGCTGAAACTAGATCTAATCAGAAATGAAATATCAAAGTCATTTAATATAATTACATTGAGCGAAACATGGCTTACTAATAATGATAACCTAAATAATTTTGAAATTCAAGGATTTCAGCCACCTTTTGTCTTAAACAGATCAAGCCATGCAGGGGGAGTTCTCTGTTGGGTAAAAAATGGAATTGCTGCTAAACGTAGATACGACATCGAAGTAATTAATCTTGAAGCTCTCTGGCTGGAAGTAAGGTGCAACAATCAGAAATTTTTACTTTGCACAGTCTATCGGCCACAAAATGTCACATCATTTTATGATGACTTCCAAATCTCTTTGGATAATGCCCTTCAATCTCCAAATCATCTCATTATAATTGGTGACCTAAACTCAGATTTGAACACAAACATGGGTAATAAATTAAAAGCTTTTGCACATTCGAACAGGCTTACCATTCATATAAACCAACCAACTAGGATAACAGAAAGATCAAGTTCCGTTTTAGACCAATGCTTAACAAATTGTCCCGCGCTCATTAAAAACACAGGTGTCCTCCCACCACTGGCCAACAATGACCATTGCACAATTTTTCTTAACTTGAAATTCAAATACTCAATTGGTAAATCCTATAGGAGGCAAATTTGGAAATTTTCAGATGCAGATATTGAAGGCTATAAAGGGTTTCTGAGTAGTTATAATTGGGATTCCTGCTTCAGTCCTGAAAAAACTGTGGATCAATCATGTGATCTTATTACACAAATAATTTTCAGTGCTGCTAAGAAATACATTCCCAACAAGATTGTAATGATAAGACCTAATGATAAATCATTTTACAACAACCAATTACGGCAAATGAAACGTAAGCTTAACAGACTACATAACAAAGCTAAAAACTCTAATACGCCCGAGTGCTGGGAACAGTTTAGGTCTGAAAGAAACTTGTATCTTAGAGAAGTTCAAAAGGCGCAAAAAAGAATTCTTAAAGCAAAGAAATGATGCTTTACAAAATGAAATTAAATCTCCTAAAAGATTTTACAGCCTTGCCAAAAATGCTTTATCAGCCTCATGTGAAAACACTATTCCTTCTCTTGCAACTGAAAATGGGGATATAATTGTTAATGATCAGGATAAAGCAAATTACTTTAATAAATTCTTTGCATCAGCATCTGTTTTGGATGATTCGTCCGCTAAATTACCACAGAATGACAACTCTGACGTTCGTTTGTCACTAGATTCCATCATAGTTGGAGAAGATGAAGTACTAGACCAATTGAAAATTTTAGATTGTAATAAATCATATGGTCCTGATAGTATATCCCCTCACTTTATTAAACTTGCAACTGATGCCTTAGTTAAACCTCTTACACAGTTATACAACCTCTCACTTTGCCAAGGAGTATTCCCATCTGCATGGAAAAGGGCAAATGTTGTACCTATCCACAAAAAATCTTCAAAACAACTTGCTGATAACTATCGGCCAGTGTCTATACTTTGCATTCTTGGTAAAATTTTTGAACGTATAATTTATAAGCATATCTACAACTTCTTTCTTGAAAATTCATTAATAAGTAAATGGCAGTCAGGATTTTTATCGGGATTATCAACTGTAACACAGCTACTAGAACTCTATCATTATTTTAGTACATCCATAAAGGAAGGTGAACATACCAGAATTGTATATTTAGATATATCCAAAGCCTTTGATCGGGTTTGGCACAAAGGCCTATTATATAAGCTTAAGAAAAATGGAATTAATGGCACCCTTTTAAAATGGCTTTCAGATTACTTGTGCAATGGGTATCAAAGAGTAATCATCAATGGACAGTTCTCTGACTGGCTACCAATAATTGCTGGAGTCCCTCAAGGGTCTGTCCTGGGGCCTCTACTATTTCTTGTCTTTATTAATGACATTACATCTGTAGTGAAACATTCTGAAATAAGGATGTTTGCCGATGATACTTGTATCTTTACTAAGTCTTCTTCCACCTACGAATCTGCAAAAGTATTAAATGAAGACTTAAGTAACATCGAAACTTGGGCCTCACAATGGCTGGTAAAGTTTAGCCCAGCTAAAACTGAGTCAATGTTTATATCTCTCCAAACTCACAAAGCATGCAATCTTCCACGCTTAGTGTTTTACAATACTCCTATAACAAATGTTCCCCATCACAAACATGTAGGACTCTGGATATCTAACAATTTGAAATGGGATACCCATATAACTTGTATAAATAAATGTTTACCTTTATTAGGAATCTTAAGAAGTCTCAAGCTTACAGTGTCAAGGGCAGTCTTAGAAAAACTTTTTCTGACTTATGTTAGACCAATTATGGAGTATGCTTGTGTTGTATGGTCAGGAGCTCCCATACAATTACTTTCTAGACTAGATAATAGAATAGAATAGAAACATTTATATAGCGCAAAATTGATGCAACATCCTCTAATGCGCTTGAAATCAAAAAGGGAAAGTCGAGGGACGTTCGAGGTCATGATCCAGGGTTAGCGCCCGCCAGGGAGATGTACTATGGTGGAGGATATGCTAATCTAAACAAGTAGGTCTTTAGCTGGCTACGGAAACCTGTTATTGTTTGTTGTGATCGTACTGATTGTGGGAGTCTGTTCCATTCTATGGGGGAAGCCACTGCAAAACCTCTCCTACCGATGGCCTTTTTGTGAGAGGCTGAGGAAAGAGAAAGATGATTTCCACGTGTTAGACAACTGGTTTTGATCAAGGATGATAGGTATATGGGTTGAGAGAAATTTATAGCCTTGAAAGTAATTAGATTGTACTTAAACAATATACGGTAAGTGATAGGAAGCCAGTGTAGTTTTTGAAGAAAAGGGGTGACATGGCTAGTTCTATCAAGTCTAAAAACAATTCTACAAAGGGCATTTTGTATCTTTTGGAGTTTAGCAACATTGTACTTACTGATGCCATAAAGTAGGGAATTGCAGTAGTCAAGTCGACTACTGATCATTGAGTTTGCAAGCAAGGCTGCAGTTTCCACACTGAGGAATTTACGGATACGTCTTAGGTCCTTAAGGTGGTAGTAGCAGGCTCGACACATATTAGTTATGTGGTTGGAAAAGGTGTTCCCAGAGTCAAAAATTACACCCAGGTTCTTGACTGTATCAGTAGGGGAAATAGAATTTCCGAGAAGTTGAGTAGGGAATTTATTTATGAGGGACTCTCTGGCCTGTCTATCACCTATTATAATAAATTCAGTTTTCTCAGGATTGAGTTTCAATTTCACGCCAGCCATCCAGTTTTGGATACATGTGAGACACTCTGTAAGCTCAGCGAAACTGGAATCAAAATTCCTATTGTCCAATGCTAGATATATTTGGGTGTCATCAGCATATAGATGGTGGGTGACATTGAAATTGGAAACGATATTACTGAGAGGGAATCAAAATTCCTATTGTCCAATGCTAGATATATTTGGGTGTCATCAGCATATAGATGGTGGGTGACATTGAAATTGGAAACGATATTACTGAGAGGGGTTGTGTAAAGGGTAAAAAGGAGGGGGCCCAGGACAGAGCCCTGAGGCACACCATACGGAAGTGAGAACACATCTGAAAAGCTATTTCCTAATTTAACCTTCTGTTTCCGGTTTGAGAGATAGGATCTGATCCACCTCAACACAGTGCCATCAACCCCAAACCAATCTCTTAGGGAATTAAAAAGAATGTCATGGTCGATAGTGTCGAATGCCGCTGAGAGGTCCAGCAGTGTGAGTGCGACAGCCTTACCAGAGTCCAACGAAGCAGCAATGTCATTCTGGATTTTCAACAGCGCTGTTTCTGTGGAATGGAGTCTCCTGTAAGCGGATTGGTTCACATTGGAGAACCCCTCGCTATCGATATAATTATTTAACTTTTTGGCAACTACTTTTTCGATCAGTTTGGATAAGAAACTAAGGTTTGATAATATACTACTGCAAGGAATGCGAATTGCAACTGGTGCCCCTGCAAGGTCAAACATATCAAGTCTATACAAAGAGACAGGATGGCAATCTCTTGAAACACGTAGGCATATTCTTACTCTCAAAATGTTATATAAAATTATAAACAATGAAAGTGCTAACTATATGAAAGACATCTTATTGCCAAGATTATCTGAAGTTCCATCTTCACTACTAAGACTCCGTCAAGACATTGATACCAGGCCATCAGTAGGTGATTTCATATTCCCTAGAAACAGGACTCAGTTGCAAGAACGTCTCTTTCCATATGTTGGGGCTAAGTTATGGAACAAAATACCCACCTATATTAGGAATCAACCAACACTAGGTTCTTTTTCCAAAGAGGTTCTCAAATTTTACAAGCTACAACCATCGCCTTATCTAAAAAATTTACAAAAACTTTACAATTTGGGGGACAGGGCTACAAACATTGCCCATACTTGCCTCAGACTGGGTTACAGTAAACTAAACTCACATTTAAAGAAAAATATGTATGTAAGAGAATGTGAGTCTTGCCTCTGTGGATTTCCAAATGAAGATCCTGACCACTTTTTCATCAGTTGCCCTTTGTATGCCAACATCAGGCATGATCTCTTAGAATCCCTTCACTTTATACAAGGCCAAATAACAATAAATGCCAATTTATTCTTATACGGAAGCAGAAATTTAAAATATGATCAAAATAAAGTTATTTTTAATGCAGCCAACAGATTTATTGCTCAAAGCAAGCGGTTTTAATTGTGCAAGGTATTCATGATGTGATAGTGCAGTCTCATTTCATTTATCATTGTAAATAAATCCCATTGTGCAAGAAGGCTTGATATAATTGTTAAATCAATTGTTGCCTAATTGTGAATAAAATATGTTTAAACTAAACTAAGGTCAAACAAGGATAGCCAAACTTAAAAAGTGCCTATGACTCACTTATTATTGGTCCGAGAGGTTTGGGATGGTAAACCATCCTAAATTCTTTGGCTGGGAATCTTTTGGTATGGTCAGATTTGACCTTTGGACCCCTTCTTCATGGTCAAACGAGGATATTGCATTTGTAGTATTTCTTTAAATATTTTTAACCTACTTTTTACACTTAAACAATTACCTTGTTACATTATTTCATAATACCATTTGCAGGGCACAACTTTTTTGTCCTTTTCTTCTGTCAGCTTCGGAATATCTTTCGAACATGCTGTTCAGTTACCATTTACTGTATTTCTGTACAGCCCTTTCCCTGATAATTATGCTTTCCTCTCATTATCACCATCACAAATCAAAAACATTCAGTCAGCTGACACAGTGCCCGTTCACGGGCACTCTCCTCTTGTTATGTTTTGCAATTTTTGCGAAAAAATTCGAAATGGCCGCCATTTTTGGCGAGACAACATTTTTTTGAAAATAGGCATGGCTACTATGCTGAGATACCCTGCGGGTCAAAAATTTCGTCGAAATCACTCTATCTAGCACAGTTTTCCAGATATAGGCATTTTTATGTTTTGCAATTTTTGCGAAAAATTTGAAAATTCAAAATGGCCGCCATTTTTGGTGAGACAAAAATGTTTTGAAATTTGGGATAACTACTCTGCACAGATACCCTATGGGTCAAAAATTTCGTCGAAATCGCTCTATCTAGCACGGTTTTCGAGATATAAGCATTTTTGTGTTTTCCTTATTTGGAAAATTCATAATGATTAATTAATCATTAATTACTCGGCCACTTCTTAACCAATCAATGCCAAAATCTAATGATTTCCAGATTTTAATAGAATGAATGTATGTGCCAAGTTTCAGGTGAATTGATAAAATTCCTTTCAAGTTATCATCCGGACAAGCTTCCGCATCGAAAAAAAGACATTTTTGGTCATGTGACCTCTCTGATTGGTTGAAATGTCACTGCAGCATATTCAAAAAAATTCCCCAAGGCTACTGCCTAAACCTGCCAAATTTGAAAAGAATCCGCCTAACGGTTACAGAGTTATAAGGAAAACAAAATGCGGAGCCGGCGGATCCTGAAGGTCTCCCATACACAAACAAGCGTCCCTTGCGGGATGCTTAATGACTACAGAAGTCTACATTTAGTGCATTTAGGCCACTGTGGCCTAGCGGGTAACACACTTGTCAAGGAACTCAGAGGACGTGGGTTCAAACCCAGGTACAGGCAGATACATAGTGGCTTGGAAGACAACTTAAAATGGCGGTCCTCTGTCATTTGGTCCTATCCCCAGTGGCAGGTTAAAGAACCTCAAGGACGTTGATAAATGGTCATCCTTGAGCCTCTATCTTTCAGTTAGGGGAATGTCAGTTACTTGTGAGTTGGGGCTGTACCTGTGCAGTCAGATGGGTTTAATAGCACTTTGAGTCCTGTAGTATATGGAGATATTGCACCGAGTATAAATACACAATACAACAAAATACAATAAATAAAAATTATCTTTCTTCAATTATAGACCACTCTGTAACCCACAGTGAATTTCGCCTTTTTCATCTATCTGAACCTCTCGATTATCCGACCGGATTACGTCTCCCATTGGGTTCGGATAATCAAGGTTCTACTGTATTTGGTTTCTGTCCAAAATGGACTTGGGTATCTGTGTAAACTGAAAGCCTTAGTATTATATAATATAAGCCAGGGAGGATGTCTTTAAAATGGGACTCATAGGAGTATACTTGTTAATTAATTTTTAATATCCTTACAAGACTGTTTTGAAAACACTGCAATGAACTTAAGTGTGTGCCTGTTAAGACTTGTAAGAAAGGGATTGCAAGTTGATTACCAACTGAGGTATTAGCAACAATGATTGCAGTTACTGCAAGATAATTGGCAAATAGAAAAGAAATTTTCATGTTAAAAAGTAGTAAACAGCCATCTGAGAGAACAGAACAATGAAATTTAATGTTATAGAAATTTGTATAACAAGAGGCAACAATGGTTTTCAATCTGTTGCAGAAATCCATTGAACAATTGTGATCACACCAAAATGTTCACCCTAAATGCTCTCTGGGGGTGGGGGAGCTACACCAGCTAGGTTCATCAGATGTTTGGAATATTTTCCAAGGTATGTAAGCCCTTCTGCAACTAAATTTAGCCTCATTTTGAAAAGTAAGCTGGCCACTCAAGACATATTAAGTGTCCGATTGTTGTAAGTACAATATATGTCCTTTTGAAACATTAGTACATTTGACCAAGAAGCTCTTCATTTAAGGTCATCCACAGCGTACAAAAGTACTCCCCATAGCTGACTGGCTTTTATGCTCCAAACAAGAATGTTGGATAAAATGCCTGCTAACAAGGGTGCTGAGTCTTTCAGGAGGGTATAAGTACACATCACTTGACTGATGCTAGGCTCTAAGCCTTAAGCATGTCAATTCGTTTCAAAACTGGATTTTACTCTGAAAAATATTACATTAACTTTATACTTTACTTTTATTTGTAATACTCCAGTCAACAGGCAGAAAGTAACATGGAATTAAAGTGTAGTTTCCACTAATTGCCCATGACATTACAATAAAGTATCAATGGAATGTCACAGGGCATTACCATTAACAAAGCGGGTTAACATTATCTTATTTTCAATTAATTTGGCCAAAATAACGGAATATATATCAGTAAGTTAAGCATGAGTTTAGCTGTGTCTACTAAAGATATCGCTGAAACTTTAAAGTGAGAAAAGACAACAATATCTACTGAAATGGAAAGCAACACACATCGCTTTCAACACTGTACAGGTCATATCACGACGGGTAGTTGGAAGGGCAGAGGAAACCAGTACATGCAGTTTGCTTACCCGACTTGCATTTCAGTACTTGTTCTATTTACTTTCACATTCACAGTAGTTATAAAAATATGATAATCTTAAAATGTTCTGTTTATACAGATACTAGTGTATCAAATGTCAATATAACAATATTGATCAATAATGGTTCTAGGTTTCAGTGTCAAATTTCAACATCATTTGTGGCAAACACTTTTATCAAAAGAAGTTATGCAATATATAGCTAGAAATAGGACGCCTTGTTAATAGTAGCTGCAACATATGAAACGAAACAGGATAGCATAGAAGAACACACATTATCATGTGTAATATCCAACCCCTCAACATTTTGCAACAATTGTACAGTAGTCTTACAAGACCCTGTTTCAAACATTTCAACGAAATTGCTCTATCTCACACGGTTAAGGAGATAGAAGCAAATTAGTGTTTTTGCTAGTGCTGTCACTCGCTGGTGCAAATGAAGATCGAATATCGCCCGACGTTGGCCAACAGAGTACCGACATATGTCGACTTCATAAACTCACCTCAAAATGAAACTATTTAATTAAAATGTAAAATAATATTTTGTTTCTCACCCGAATACATCATTTTAGGGTCATATTTGTCCTTTTATTTTGGTTGTTTATGCATTGTCAAACGTAGGAACACTTTGAAAACCGTCAGTATATTAAAACAATTATCTAATTCCGACTTTATAAAGTGCTGCATAATGGCATTATAATATCATGTATGCCTCAAATAAATAGAACTACAGTGTTTTTAAAGATTATTTGAAAGCTTTACGTCAATTAAATTGACTTACCAAGTGTGAAACAAAAATAAAGATGCAATTCCGAAACTACATTCGAGCAATGGTTTAATATGCTATTCTGATAGGTCGTGACTAGATTTGTACGGACTGTGTTTTGAAAAGGCCGAAAATATATTTTAAAATGCTGAATAATCCTTCACCTTTAAAAGATATTTTATCTTTTTTATATAAATATGCTAATATCTTTGCAGCCGGATATGAAAAAACGCATCCGATTATCGCTCATAATAAACCTATCAAACGATAGTATCGGAAGTAGCGAGTGTCGCGACAGCACTAGTTTTTGCATTTTTGGCGAAAATTCAAAATGGCTGTCATTTTTGGGGAGGGGAAAATTTTCTGACAATTGCCAAGAGTACATTGCTTAGATACCCTTTGGATCGAAAATTTCGACGAAATCGCTCTATCTTGCACGGTTTAGGAGCTACACATATTTATGTTTTTTTTCTATGTAGCTATTACTCAGGAGATTCAAGCTATTACCATCAACAACAATACTAGGCAAGCAATTGACCCTATAAACCTTCACACCAAATTTTACAAAGATGAGTTAAATATGTTTCCTTTAAAAGAGTGAAAACAGAAATGCAATTCAGAGTAGGCTCAAAGTAGCAAAGCAGCTATTACTCAGATAGCTACAAAGCTATCATCGACCAAAAGCTATCCTGGCCGAACTATTGACCCAATTATCCTTCATATAAATTTTTATGAAAATAGAAAACATTGTTTCATTAAAATGTCCAGAAAAAAAGTCAACGCAAAATAGCATAATAGCTACATAGCACAGTAGCTATTACTCAGTTAGCTATAAAGGTATTATCACCAAATGCAATCCCAAGCAAGCTACTGATCCAATAATCCTCCATCCAAAGTTTTGTGAACATAGGTGAAATAATTTTCCTTTAAAATGCCTAAAATAAAAAAGCTACTTAAAGTAGCTAAGTAGCTATTACTCAGTCAGTTATATAGCTATTATCACTAAAAGCAATCCCACGCAAGCTATTGACCTAGCTATTGCTCATACAAAATTTGGTAAAGATATGTCAAATATTATTCCTTAAAATGCCCAGAAACAAAAGTACACAAAAGTAGCTAAGTAGCTATTACTCAGTTAGCTACAGAGCTATCTTCACCAAAAGCAATCCCATGCAAGCTATTAACCAAGATAAGATATATACTTTTCCTTCAAATGACCGGAAACCAAGCGTGACAGACAGCGGACGCCGGAAAAAGGAAAAAATAATATTTTAATAATAAATATTAAAATCTTCCATTACAGCTTACATGATCTATTTTAAGATATATTAGGTTGTTTCAACTTTACTGTAACCCTTTACAAAAGTTGTGATCATTCACAAAATAACACATTGCCATACTAAGAATGAGGCAAAAGCCATAAAGTGGTGATATTTAAATAATATCGATCGATATGGCATATTTCTTGCCATGGGTAAGCCTTGATTTATGTCAAATATCAGTAACAATAAAAAATTTACTAAAAATGAATTTTAAGTTGATTGTTGTGTTTCAAATGTACAATATTTGAACAGTTTTATGATCACCCAGTTGGCTAGTTTACACCTGATTTTTCAAAATACACAGCCTGTTTTAAGTATCCAGGCACCCTGTCAGAACCCCACTACAAGCTAGAATAATGCTCCACTGCGTAAGCCATACACATGGCGTCTGCCACACGCCACTTACAACCAAACAAATTGGATACAGTGAGTTCCAGGCTCTCCAGGTCTTTACAACTATCTTGGAGCCAATCCATCTGCGAGTCTTGCCAGTATACTCCACCCTCTTCCACAGAGTCCTCCTCCACCCCAACACTACTGACATCTTCAAAACTCAGAGCATCCAACGAGACAACAAACTGGTCCAACCTGCGGGTGTTGGCCGTGAGTAGAATGTACAAACTGGAGATCTCATACCCGTATACTAAGGTGTGCAGACGAGGGCAGTCGCGAACAAAATTTGGGAGACTGGCTGGAACCCGTCGGTCATCTAACCGTAAGTTCGACCCCACAAGGAGGTCAATATCGCAAGTCCAAGAATAGACAAAGACCTCCAAGGTCTTGGAATAACTCTGGATCATGTGGTCTAATAATCCTTTGGTGAGGGTTGAGGAAATATCTACAAACACGAGCGAGCGAATGGGAGCCTGTGCAGGAAATGCTGATCTCAGGACATAGATGTTTTTGATGATGACATTAACACGAAAACTGGGTTTGCACTCAATGACCTTACTCCAATGCTGGTCACCATACAGTAGGCTACAGTCTAAATCCTTATCCAGTGATGGACTCTCTTCATCTTGGAATAAGCTCACACTTTGTAACGAGGCTTGAGCTAAGCTAACCAACTCTGTTCCACTGAGTCTATCCCTTTTCACCCTCAGCTTGCGCAGGTTTCTGAAATGTTTCAATATGCTCAGATGAGCAATGTCCCCTTCAAAAGAAGTGTCTGAGAGATCAAGGGTGTGCAAGAGATGTACTAGACCACTGTTGTACATGGCCAGGACCACATTGTTCTGACTGTGCAGGTACGTGTGTGGCCAGTGTAAATGTACAGCCTTGAGTCTCTCACAGCGCTGAAGAGTCTTGATAAATGCCTCAACAACAGAATCAACACACAGGTAAACACTACTCAGACGTAGGATGTTCAGATTACTGGCATATCTTTGTAGCTTATCAAAGATCTCCTTCACAAAGCTGTCCACTTCTTGTTTAAAAATGATGTGCAAATCTAACATGTAGCGGCCGTAGAGGGTCAGACAGTGTAGAAATTCGGCCCTGATCTTAGACAGACTGTGAGAGGGCATATCCTCGAACTGTAGTTCTGCCCAAGCTTCTGTATCTCGCAAGTAGTCAGCCCATTCTGGCACTCCTTGGATGAGGGAAAGCTTACTTCGCCATGGCACAAAGGATGCGATCTTTGCGACAACCATAGCTGGCATCCCAACAACCTCTGTGCTCAAGCTTCTCTCTATTCGCTCCATAAAACCACGGTTTGTGTAGCGTACAGCGGCCATATCAGGATAGCTAGGCGTCCACAGTGTTAAATCATCAATGGGTTCAGGGTTGCTGAAATCTATACTAGTGAAATTCAAGTCAAACTGGCCCGCCATTGAATTTGTAAATTTTTTTCTTTAATGAAGATAGATGAAACTTTTCATGAATACTGAGAATGCATTCTACTTTCCACAGGCAGTTTTATACATTTAGATCTGTTATAATTAATTTTCACACTTGTGTACCAAGTCTTAGCTATTACAACATTCACACCAGCATATCCATTGAGTACAGAGCTGACTTGAACACTGAAAATACAAAAACCACATAAACAATACAATGCTGTACAAGTATACATATGTATTCGTGGTAAACAGTGTTTCCGTTTACGCACAAACGAAATCAATCAATTTACCTGGGGGTCAGACTGACACAGAAGTATTTGTAAAAATAAATATTCATATTTTGTCTATATATGCAGCAATTGTTTATTAATTCCTAAAATGGCCGATTTCCTGTTTGTTTACCCGTCACTGCGCATGCATGGGATCAAAAGGTCGAGAGGTGAAGAGTTCACAAGGACACGCATGCGCATATTCAATAACAAAGGACACAAGATTTTTTTACTGAAACACAGATGCACATGCAATAAAAACAGCACTAAAGATAAGCTGTATATTTTAAAATTTCATGTGAGATGAGAGCTATGCAGATGAGATCCATCTTAAACGGCCAGTGTTACAATGTACCCTAGCAAATCTTATTTGAAACGTTACACATTGAAAGAAAATGTGATCACTGCAAGGACATGATTGGAAACAACGTCTCCAAATGATGACAAATAATTTGTGCAGTGGGAGACACTTTCTACTAAATCTCAGAAATTCTTGAATTTTTAACCCCGGAAACCTCCCCAGAAAATATTACGTCTGAAATTCGAAAATATTTACTGGGGTTGTAGCAAAAACACTGTAACTTTGAAACCAATGAATGGTTTTTTGTCAAATAAAAAGCAACATAAACTAGAAAAATGTTTTTGCTAACAGAAAACAAAGTATCCCAAAAGGTCAGATGCTTTATAGTATAAAGTAGTAAAAGGTTTTTGAAAAGAAAAACATGCAGCGTTGAGAGAAGAAGCTAAAGTTAAGCAGACAGTGTGGAAGTTTATGCATTAACATAAAAGAAAAATGTAAGCTTTATTTTGTTTTCTATGGTCATAAATTGTGTAAAGTTAATTTAATAAATGCTATAGTTTGTAAGTAGTTTTAAAGTAGATATAAGGCAAACAAGAAAATTGCAAATTTAATAAGTAAATTAAATTTTTATAAGTTAATACCCTATCCAATGGACAATTGCTTTACCGGTCGGCGCGACCGGTCCCGCCAAACGCCAGAAAAAGATGTCCTGTATATAATACCAGCAGGACCGGTCAGTAGTAAGATCGCTAGGTGGTGAATCATACTTGCTTCCTGTCTAGACAGAGTGACGTCAGTTCATCTTTTTCGTTGTCTAAACAGATTTAGACCCCTAGTCTGATGGCGGGGTCGGTTGGGAGGGCCTTGCCTGTCCATTGGATAGGGTATTAAGTTATAAAAATTTAATTTACTTATTAAATTTGCAATTTTATTGCGTTAATACATCCTATCCAATGGACAATTGCTGAATAACTACCGCTTGGTCGGCGGGTAAGATACTAGGGACTTAGAATGAACTCACAAATGGTAACAAAATTTTACCCTACGGTCTAGGCTGACTTAGTCAGGAGACCTATAGGTCCATGGTGGTTACCAGAGCCCGGTTGTCGGGGCTATACCAGCATTGCCAACCCCCCCCCCCCCCTTCTTACAGACCTGCTCTGAGGTAGGGGAAGAGAGGGAGGAGTTCAGTCCCAGAAGGCAAATAAACCTCCCGAAGGAAGCATGTCAATTAGATTCATGAGCTATTTACACTATGTATATGTCACAGTGGAAACTCCAATCCAGTGCCATTTCTAATTCCCCTAGTGGTAGTTCCAATTGGAACTACCACTAGTGCTACTTCCAATTGGAACTACCTCTAGTGCCATTTCTAATCCTTTGCTGATAAACAACAATTAGAAGTAGCACTAGTGCTAGTTCCAATTGGAACTACCACTAGAGGAATTAGAAATGGCACTAGTGGTAGTTCCAATTAGAACTACCACTAGGGGAATTAGAAATGGCCCTGACTCTTGATATGACTTCTCATGAATGATAATACATACAGTATTCACATACAGTAAATGACAATACATACAATACACAATATGACGTCATTTCACAAGTTTTAATGTTTTATATCACTTGAGGAACCACTGGATTGGAAGTCTTCAGACAGTATAGCACATTTCTGGCACTAAGTTTTTGTACTTTAAAGTTTTTTGAAACCCAGTACTTAAAGAAGCTACAACTTGGTCATATTTGTGAAACTTTAGTTAATAACTATTCACTGTTGTTTCCAAAAGTTAAACTGACCATTGCCTAGATGGGCTGGTCTTATATAGACACAGTAGCACAGTTAATTACAGAAATGTATTCCTTTGATGGGCCCCTTTTATGTGTTCTAAAGAAAGATAGATCAAAATGATGACATGGATTACCTGCATAACTATAATCTAGAATATTAAAGCAAATTGCTGCTCTGGTGAGAGCTGCTCATCTGAGCAGATATCACAATTAAAGGGACAAACTGGGGTAATTGCAATTCAGATTAGAAATTAGTGTTGATGATTTTAGAAATTACACCTTTCAAAGATTTAGTGCCATTTCTAATTCCCCTAGTGGTAGTTCCAATTGGAACTACCACTAGTGCTATTTCTAACTCCCCTAGTGCTGCTTCCAATTAGAAGTACAACTAGTGGTAGTTCCAATTGGAAGCAGCACTAGGGGAATTAGAAATGACACTAGTGGTAGTTCCAATTGGAAGTAGCACATTTCTAATTCTTTGCTGATAAACAACAATTATGTATGTATTTATACTCAGCGCAATATCTCCACATACTACAGGACTCAAAGCGCTATTTAACCAATCCGACTGTACAGGTACAGCCCCAACTCACAAGTAACTGACATTCCCCTAACTGGAAGATAGAGGCTCAAGGATGACCATTTATCAACGTCCTTGAGGTTCTTTAACCTGCCACTGGGGATAGGACCCAATGACAGAGGACCGCCATTTTAAGTGGTCATCCGAGCCACTATGTATCTGCCTGTACCTGGGATTGAACCCACGTCCTCTGAGTTCCTAGACAAGTGTGTTACCCGCTAGGCCACAGTGGCAGATCATTAGAAGTAGCACTAGTGGTAGTTCCAATTGGAACTACCACTAGGGGAATTAGAAATGGCACTAGTGGTAGTTCCAATTAGACCTACCACTAGGGGAATTAGAAATGGCCCTGATTCTTCATCTAATTTCTCACAAAGAAGTTTATCATTGATCACAAACTGTTTATTTAAATACAGTAAATGAGAATACACACAGTATTTACATATGGTAAATGACAATACATACAATACACAATATGAGGTCTGTTCACAAGTTTTAATGTTTTATATCAGTTGAGGAACCACTGGTTTGGAAGTCTTCAGACAGTACAACACATTTCTGGCACCAATTTTTTGTACTTTAAAGTTTTTGGAAACCCAGTACCTAAAGAAGCTACAGCTTGGTCATATCTCTCTTGTGATATAGAGAAAATACTTCTACTCTTTTCCACTAGTCCATCAATATGCTTTTCAAGCTGTCTCACAAACTCAGACTTCTGTTCATCCATACTTCTTAGTGTATATGAAGCTTTAGAGATAATAACTATTCACTGTTGTTACCAAAAGTTAAACTGACCATTGCCCAGATGGGCTGGTCTTATATAGACACAGCAGCACAGTTAATTACAGAAATGTATTCCTTTGATGGCCCCCCTTTTATGTGTTCTAAAGAAAAATAGGTCAAATGATGGCATGGATTACCTGGACAACTATAATCTAGAAGATTAAAGAAAATTGCTGCTCTGGTGAGAGCTGCTCATTTGAGCAGATACCACAATTAAAAGGACAAAATGGGGTAATTGCTATTCAGATTAGAAATTAGTGTTGTCATAAAAATGTTGATTTGATGATTTTAGAAATTACACCTTTCAAAGATTTAGTGCCATTTCTAATTCCCCTAGTGGTAGTTCTAATTGGAACTACCACTAGTGCTATTTCTAACTCCCCTAGTGCTGCTTCCAATTTAAAGTAGAACTAGTGGTAGTTCCAATTGGAAGCAGCACTAGGGGAATTAGAAATGGCACTAGTGGTAGTTCCACTTGGAAGTAGCACTAGTGGTAGTTCCAATTGGAACTAGCACTAGGGGAATTAGAAATGGCACTGGATTGGAGTTTCCACTGTGACATATACAAATCTCAATATAAGGGCTATTTGTGGATCTGCTGAGCAGCCACTACTAGGCCCAAGTAAAGAGGCTCTAAATCAGCCCTAGCCACCTCCTTCAGAACTGTGTGAAGGTGATATATGACTTACAGTGGAAGGCTGAGAGGACTGTTCTAAGGAGACTCCCGACTGGAATGCCTTAGAAGCAGCAAAGGCCCTAACATCATGGGCTTTGACATGATGTAAGGCGAGGGCTTGCTGGTCAGAGAGCTCATAGCATAGGATCACAGTAGCTTGATCCATGAGGAGATGGTGGCAGGAGAGATGTCCTTGTCAAAACCGAAGACCACCTTTAATTCCAGATATTAAAGTGTAACTTGCTTTGGAAGGGGCCAGGTCCCCTTGCAGTGTGTTCGCTTAAGTGAGCACCCCACCCTTCTTAATGCATCTATAAGGATTTGCAGAGCATATTCAGTATGTGTAATGGTTGACCTTGAAGCACATGGTCTTCCTACAGCCACCATTTTAGCTGAGGGTGGAGTGAACTGGGATCACTTTTTGGTGTTTCATGTACTCTTCAGCTGTTTATCAAGTGCCACTGTATCGGCCTGATAAGGAAGGCCACCTATGTGGACGGGCTTTGCTATGGCCGTCAGTAATGCTATCAGGGGCATGAGCCGCTGGACCGGGCATGTCGGTCCGGAGAGAAGTTTCTGGATTGCAGATAACGTCTGCAAATGCTCTAGGGTGGGTCTCACCTTGCCCTCTTTCAGGCTGAACTGGTAGCCTCTCAAGTCAAAGGCTTGCTCGAGGTCCAGTTCTAATTTTTCCATGATACCATTCAAACTTTCTCCTGACACAAAGCTACTAGAGATTGTGTACGTTGGAGACCGGTTTGGTGGGAACTGGCATTTCCTTGTTGGTTAAAAGGGGTGAGGGAGTATGCAACCTTGAGGTTAGCCACTCCTCTGGCTGAAGAGAGGTTCATGTGGTTCCTGAAATTCCATCTGAATCATTTAGGATACTGAACCAAAATCCTGCCTGGAGAACTGGTCAAACTGGTTGTTTCCGGAAGGGGAGGGTGTAGTCTTCCTGGGAGGTTCATATAAAACTTGGGGCTGGCCCCTAGGGTGGCCCAAGTTTGAACAGGCAGGTTGGTTCAAAAATACCAGTGTCAACACTGGCAACAGGTTCACTGATCCACACAGTAGGAAACCATCCGAAGGGGATCTGTGACCTAAGGTCATTTCCACAGAACCCCACTGTAGAAATACTAATAGCCATTTATGAACACTGTGACCCCTGGTCCAATTAACAGATAAATTTCACATTGCCTGAGTTGTGAAAAAACCGAAAAAGGGTTGTAATCTTGAGGGAAAGTTTGACTTTGCAAACTCAGGCCCCTGGTGTCAGCTGACACTGGTCACAAGCTGGGTAAAAGGCAAGCTGGGTTGGCCAGTTTCGGAGGCTGGATCAGTGGTATCTCACTGGAACTAGTAACAAAAACTGATGAACCTCTAGAATAACTGGTACAGCAGACTTCTTGTTGGCAGTAGTCTAACCAGTCTGGTTGAGTTCCGCATCACACTGGCAAGAGTAACTGGCTGGTGTGGGTCTGATAAGGCCGACAGGTAGTTGTACAAGAATTTTTTTTATTATTTTTTTTTTTATATCTAGTCACTTTGAACCAGCTAGGAGGTCCTGACAGTAGGCTGACTGACTGGTCCGGCAGGTTGAGATAGTCATCTCACCAGGATGAGTGACTGGTCTAAGAATTTCTCTGTAACCAGATTCCTCAGGCAGCAATTTGTTGGTCTAAGATGGCCATTTGGACCCTTAAAACACTTTTGCTGGTCTGTTAGCCAGTCCTGTGGACCTGCCCAGTACCCGGGCCTAAACTGTTATAGGTTAAGCAATGCTCTGTAACTGGTTCCTGGTGGATCCACAGTTCTGCGAAAAAACTCATTTGAGCTGGCAGAACTGGGCGACTACGTCTCAGCAGGGGTAGGCTTATCTGAAAGAACTGCCGTCTTCCTGTCTGTAATGGTGGAATCATCAGGTTTTCTCTGTAACCAACACTTCTCAGTAACCGGTAAGCCACTTAACTGGTAAAGAACCGGTAAACTGGTGCTTCTATGTAACCAAGAATTCAGACAGCCACAGGTCTGTATCATTATTTGATCACTTGGTGGATCTGTCAATCCGGTAAGCTGGTGTTCCAGTTTCAATCAGGTTTCTTCACCGGAATTTCTCTGTCTATAAGCCAGACCAGTAGACTCTGTAATCGGCTTGGTATGAAGCTACTGGTCCATTGAGGTTATGTAAGCCAGAACCCGGTCTGTAGGTTCTGTAACCGGTTGGTTGAGGCAATTTACTGAAGAACTTCCTGTCTATCTGACTGTCACTGGCAAATCTCTGTAACTGGTGACTCTGTTGTCCTCACTGGACTTGTTGACTTAAGTTGCCTTCTGCCCATGGGAACAACTGATTTCTCTCTAACCGGTGAGCCTACTTTCAGCACTGGAATGGTGGGAGCAGTAGATCTCTCTGTAACCGGTAAATTGTCTCTGTAACTGGTAAATTCTGTAACCAGTGAGCCTGCTGTCAGCACTGGAATGGTGGGAGCAGCAGATCTCTCTGTAACCGGTAAATTGTCTCTGTAACTGGTAAATTCTGTAACCAGTGAGCCAGCTGTCACCACTGGGATGGTGGGAGCATCAGATCTCTCTGTAACCGGTAAATTCTCTGTAACCAGATTCTTGAAGAAGCCAGGGTCAGTCTGGTAAATTCACCTGTATTTTCTGCCTGTAAACTGGTCTGGTGGGCTCTGTAACCAGCCCATGGAAAGCACACTGGTCAAAGAAGGCTGTGTAGCCGGCACCCAGTGTGTAGGCTTTGTAACCGGTATTGTAGGCAGCATTAACTCAGTGGCCTGGACAGCTAGCTGGAGCAACTTTTATAACCAGTTCCCGGTAGGCCCATCCTCTGTGACCGGTTGGTAGATCTTCTTACTCTCAACCTGCCCCAGTACCCGTACCAAGGTAGGATCAAAGGGGGGGAGAGGGCTAGCTGGAGACCCCACCGGTAGTCTGAGCAGAGCTGGTACCGGTAAAATTCAGCACAAGGGGTCTAGACCTAGTCATCTTCTTCTTGCTAGCTGAACCGGTCACACTTGGGGATCTGTGGAGCCACAATTTCTTCTGCTAGCCTTGCCGGTCGTGTATGGAGATCCGTGAAGTCACATGACCGGCACTCCAAAAACATGCAGATTGCTGTGACCAAATGTCATCTAATTTCTTCACACCAACAGGCGAGTTGCTGGATTTCTTCTTGCCAGTTAAAAATGGGTGTTGATTAATAAATGGTCGTCTTCTTCTGATGAAAACTTCTGTTGAAAAACATAATTCCTCCATTGTTGAATGCGTATCACGTGACCTCCATAGTTGAATGCGTATCACGTGACCAGGTCTGTGTCACGTGACCAGCATAAGCTGGAAGTGATGCATTCTTCTTTCCTTCTAATTTCTTCTCGTCGACATACACGCAGTGTTACTCGACAATGTAGAATTTAATGGAGGGTGAATTGTGGTAAACATACATTTCTGAACAGAAGAAGGAATGCTGCAAGGACAATACACGACCTCTCAACCACGACTTCGTCTCGACGACAAGCACAAAGAAAATCTTCAAAACTGGCCATAAAATGCTGGATACTGCCTCGTTTAAGTCCTGGAGAGGCCATGATATGTAAGAAACACAATATATATATTTCAGATGAAAGTAAGCTTTAAATTCATAGAAAAAAGCCATCTTTTCTTCAAACTTCGAGATCACTTCAAAAACAGTCTGCACACTACACGTGCCAAATGAAAAAGATGAACTGACGTCACTCTGTCTAGACAGGAAGCAAGTATGATGCACCACCTAGCGAATGCACACTACTGACCGGTCCTGCTGGTATTATATACAGGACGTCTTTTTCTGGCATTTGGCGGGACCGGTAACTTTTCCACCACTTTGCCCAAGATGGCTGCTGGTGGGAAGGCACAAGGGTCCAGTCCCTCCGACGACAGGCTGAGAGCATCCAATGCCCAAGCCTGGGGGTCTGGGACTGGAGAGACAAATTGTGGAAGCTTTCTGTTGAACCTGGTGGCAAACAGGTCCATTTGAGGTCTGTGCCACCGGTTGCATATTGCCTGGAAAATCTGAGTTGAGGGACCATTCTGTTTGAATGGTTTGGCCCAGTCTGGATAGTTTGTCTGCTATCACGTTTAGTCGGCCTGGGATGTGCCTCGCTTTCAGAGTTACTTGATTTCTGGTACACCAGGTCATCATTCTCCAAAGAAGGGCACACAGGGGGCCCGATCTCATTCCCCCTTCCTTGTTTATGTAGGCTACCACAGCGGTGTTGTCGGTAGCAATAAGAACTACCTTGTTTGTACAGAGAGCTTGAAATTCTTTTAATGCCAGAAGGACTGCCTTTAACTCTAGGTAGTTTATGTGCAGCTTGCTTTCTGGGAGTGACCAGTTTCTCCTTGCTATGTGCTCATTTAAGTGAGCGCCCCAGCCTTCTTTTGATGCGTCTGCAGTGCGTGTGCTAGAGGGTGTAAGGGATGACCTGTGATAATATTGTTTTCCGCCAGCCACCACTCTAGATGTGGGTGGAGCAGGCCTGGGGCGAGTACAAGTACTTGTACTTAATTACTCTTTTTCAAGTACTTGTACTTGTACTTGACAGCTGAAAATTAAAAGTACTTGTACTTGTACTTGGCTAAAATATCCAAGTACTTTTCAATTACTTTCAAGTACATTCCAAGTACATTGATTTTGTAGTTTTATAACTTTAATTAAGTGACTTATTAGGTGTAAATTTTTACTGTTTCTTTCAGCAGAGTGTAGATAGATTATAGTTTGTGTTGTTTTGTCAAAGTACAAAGGGCTGTTTAGTTAGCCAGAACTTTGGTTTTCTTTAATTATAACAAGGCTGCATTTAATCAACACCTTTTCACATTTTAAACAAGATACCCACTCATGCAGAATATAGCTGTGTTTTAATCATAAAGGTACAGCATTTAATCTATCCTTTTTCACTTTTACACAAAGGATCCACTCAGTCACAGCATAGCTTTGCTTTTGTCATATACCTACCCTTATTCATTTTCACACAAAAGACCCACTCAGCCTGAGTGTTGATGCCAAGCTTAGTGGACAGGAGGGCCAATTACTTGATTATGTAAGACAAACAAGCTAATCCCTTAACCAAATAAACTGTTGACTCATTCATTTCAATACACCCCTTTATAAACAACAAGCATTCTGACACATGCATTTATCTCCCGCCGTATAAATTAGATGTCCTAAAGATAGTGGAATATAAATTTTCCTGCGAGATGGAGGCACATGTAGAAGTGACAAGTTTAATGTTTGATTGCAATACTTTTAAAGACAAAAGGCATTTACTCATTTTAGTAGCTATTACTTTGCCATCGAAAGAGCTACAGTTCTGCCACTTCATTATGCAGATCAACTCAAAGTAGGGAAGCACGTCTTTAGAAGAAATAGCCTATCTGTACTACTTTTAGAGATACAAGACATTTACTTATTTTAGTGGCTATTACTCTGCCATCTAAAGAGCTACAGTTCTGCAACTTCACTATGTGGTAGATCACCCAAAAGTAGGTGAATGACTTATTTAGAAGAAATTGCCCACCTGTAATACTTTTTGAGACTAGACCAAGGATGCATCTGTGGCCAGATGCAAAATGTATCCACCGGCAAAGGCAAAAGTAGCTATTACTCAGCTATGGCACGAGCTAGAGGTCTGAAATTTTAGTATGTTATAGCTGACCCAAAAGTAGGTGAATAACATATTTGCACAAAATTCTCTAAATGCAATAGTTTTCAAGTTACAAGTGATTTTACTCATGATGGAAGTTAGTGAAAAGCCCAAAAGTAGGTATTACTCACTTAGCTATTCAGATAGACACCCAAGTTACTCACCATGTTGTTGCTATGGAAAAAGTAGGTGAATGACATATTTTAACAAAATGCTCTAAATGTAATACTTTTCAAGTTATAAATGATTTAGTGTTGAGTATGAACTTCAAAGTAGCTATTACTCCGCTATGCAATGAGCCACAGGTCTGGAATTTTACTATGTTATAGCTGCCTCAAAATAGGTGAATAACATACTGAAACTAAATAATGTAAATGCAAAAGTTTTCAAGTTATAAGTGATTTACCCAACAGTGATAACCTAAAAGTAGTTATTATTCAGCTATGCCATGAGCTACAGGTCTGAAATTTTACTATGTTATAGCTGACCCAAAAGTAGCTGCATAACATATTTGCACAAAGTGCTCTAAATGCAGTACTTTTCAAGTTATAATTGATTTAGTGCATGATTTAATTAATTTTAATGTATTAAAATTTATTTTAAAAATTCATAACAAAACTTAAGCATGTGAAACTTCTCCAAAATGTAGGTGAATGAGTTATTTGAGAAATACTGGCTATCTGCAATACTTTTAGTGATAATAGGCATTTACTTATTTTGAGTAGGTGAGTAATTAGCTACAGGTCTGAAACTTCACCAAGTGAAAGCTGTCCCAAAAGTAGGTGAATGACTTATTTGAGAAAAATTGGCTATCCGCAATACTTTTAGAGATAATTAGCATTTACTCATTGTGAGTAGGTGAGTAATTACCTACGGGTCTGGAACTTCACCATGTGAAGGCTATCCGCAATACTTCTAGGGATAATTAGCATTTACTCATTTTGAGTAGGTGAATAATTAGCTACGGGTCTGAAACTTCACCAAGTGAAAGCTCTCCCAATAGTAGATGAATGAGTTATTTGAGAAAAATTGGCTATCTGCAATACTTTTAGAGATAATTAGCATTTTACTCATTTTGAGCAGGTGAGTAATTAGCTATGGGGCTGAAACTTCACCATGTGAAAGCTCTCCCAAAAGTAGGTGAATGAGTTATTTGAGAAAAATTGGCTATCTGCAATACTTTTAGAGATAATTAGCATTTACTCATTTTGAGCAGGTGAGTAATTAGCTATGGGTCTGAAACTTCACCAAGTGAAAGCTCTCCTAAAAGTAGGTGAATGAGTTATTTGACAAAAAATGGCTATCTGCAATCCTTTTAGAGATAATTAGCATTTACTCATTTTGAGTAGGTGAGTAATTAGCTACAGGTCTGAAACTTCACCAAGTGAAAGCTCTCCCAAAAGTAGGTGAATGAGTTATATGAGAAAAATTGGCTATTCGCAATACTTTTAGAGATAATTAGCATTTACTCATTTTGAGTAGGTGAACAATTAGCTACGGGTCTGAAACTTCACCAAGTGAAAGCTCTCCCAATAGTAGGTGAATGAGTTATTTGAGAAAAATTGGCTATCTGCAATACTTTTAGAGATAATTAGCATTTACTCATTTTGAGTAGGTGAGTAATTAGCTATGGGTCTGAAATTTCACCATGTGAAAGCTCTCCCAAAAGTAGGTGAATGAGTTATCTGAGAAAATTGGCTACCTGCAATACTATTAGAGATAATTCGTATTTACTCATTTTGAGTAGGTGAGTAATTAGCTACGGATCTGAAACTTGACCATGTGAAAGCTCTTCCAAAAGTAGATGAACGAGTTATTTGAGAAAAGTTGTCTATCTGCAATAATTTTAGAGATAATTAGCATTTACTCATTTTGAGTAGGTGAGTAATTAGCTACGGATCTGAAACTTCACCATGTGAAAGCTCTTCCAAAAGTACCTGAAGGAGTTATTTGAGAAAAATTGGCTACCTGCAATACTTTTAGAGATAATTAGCATTTACTCATTTTCAGCAGGTGAATAATTAGCTACGGGTCTGAAACTTCACGAAGTGAAAGCTCTTTCAAAAGTAGGTGAATGAGTTATTTGAGAAAAATTGGCTATCTGCAATACTTGTAGAGATAATTAGCATTTACTCATTTTGAGTAGGTGAATAATTAGCTACAGGTCTGAAACTTCACCAAGTGAAAGCTCTCTCAAAAGTAGGTGAATGAGTTATTTGAGAAAAATTGGCTATCTGCAATACTTTTAGAGATGATTCGCATTTACTCATTTTGAGCAGGTGAGTAATTAGCTACGGGTCTGAAACTTCACCAAGTGAAAGCTCTTCCAAAAGTAGGTGAATGAGTTATTTGAGAAAAATTGGCTATCTGCAATACTTTTACAGATAATTTGCATTTACTCATTTTGAGTAGGTGAATAATTGGCTACAGGTCTGAAACTTCACCAAGTGAAAGCTCTCTCAAAAGTAGGTGAATGAGTTATTTGAGAAAAATTGGCTATCTGCAATACTTTTAGAGATAATTCGCATTTACTCATTTTGAGTAGGTGAGTAATTAGCTACGGGTCTGAAACTTGACCAAGTGAAAGCTCTCCCAAAGGTAGGTGAATGAGTTATTTGAGAAAAATTGGCTATCTGCAATACTTTTAGAGATAATTAGCATTTACTCATTTTGAATAATTAGCTACGGGTCTGAAACTTGACCATGTGAAAGCTCTTCCAAAAGTAGGTGAATGAGTTGAGAAAAATTGGCTATCTGCAATACTTTTAGAGATAATTCACATTTACTCATTTTGAGTAGGTGAGTAATTAGCTAAGGGTCTGAAACTTCACCAAGTGAAAGCTCTCAATTAGCTACAAATGAGAAAATAGCTATTACTCACTTATGGTATGCAATAGAACCCCAAACTATGTACCATCTTATAGCTAAGGACAAAGTAGCTGAACAACATATTTTAGGCAAACACTCTAACTGCAATAGTTTTGGAGTGACAATGGCTTTACTCAACAGTCAGAATTTCAAAGTAGCTATTACTCAGCTATCAAAGATTCAACAGGTCTGAAACTTTACTATGTGATAGCTTACCAAAAAGTAGATGGACAACATATTTGAAAAGATTTCCCTAACTTTAATACTTTTGAAGATATTTGACATTTACTTCTTTTGTTATTTAGCTACAAATGAGAAAATAGCTATTACTCACTTATGGCACGCAATAGAACCCCAAACTATGTACCATCTAATAGCTAAGGACAAAGTAGCTGAACAACATATTTTAGGAAAACACTCTAACTGCAATAGTTTTGGAGATACAATGGCTTTACTCAACAGTCGGAATTTGAAAGTAGCTATGACTCAGCTATCAAAGGTTCAACAGGTCTGAAACTTTACTATGTAATAGCTTACCAAAAAGTAGATGGACAACATATTTGAAAAGATTTCCCTAACTTTAATACTTTTGAAGATATTTGACATTTACTTCTTTTGTTATTTAGCTACAAATGAGAAAATAACTATTACTCACTTATGGCATGCAATAGAACCCCAAACTATGTACCATCTTATAGCTAAGGACAAAGTAGCTGAACAACATATTTTAGGAAAACACTGTAACTGCAATAGTTTTGGAGATACAATGGCTTTACTCAACAGTCGGAATTTGAAAGTAGCTATTACTCAGCTATCCATGGTGCAACAGGTCTGAAACTTAACTATGTGATAGCTTACCCAAAAGTAGATGAATAACATATTTGAAAAGATTTCTGTAACTCTAATACTTTTGAAGATATTTGGCATTTACTTCTTTTGTTATTTAGCTACAAATGAGAAAATAGCTATTACTCACTTATGGCATGCAATAGAACCCCAAACTATGTACCATCTTATAGCTAAGGACAAAGTAGCCGAACAACATATTTTAGGAAAACACTCTAACTGCAATAGTTTTGGGGATACAATGGCTTTACTCAACAGTCGGAATTTGAAAGTAGCTATGACTCAGCTATCCACGGTGCAACAGGTCTGAAACTTTATCATGTGATAGCTTACCCAAAAGTAGATGAATAACATATTTGAAAAGATTTCTGTAACTGTAATACTTTTGAAGATACTTGGCATTTACTTCTTTTGTTATTTAGCTACAAATGAGAAAATAGCTATTACTCACTTATGGCATGCAATAGAACCCCAAACTATGTACCATCTTATAGCTAAGGACAAAGTAGCTGAACAACATATTTTAGGAAAACACTCTAACTGCAATAGTTTTGGAGTTACAATGGCTTTACTCAACAGTCAGAATTTCAAAGTAGCTATTACTCAGCTATCCAAGGTGCAACAGGTCTGAAACTTTACTATGTGATAGCTTACCAAAAAGTAGATGAACAACATATTTGAAAAGATTTCTGTAACTGTAATACTTTTGAAGATATTTGACATTTACTCCTTTTGTTATTTAGCTACAAATGAGAAAATAGCTATTACTCACTTATGGCATGCAATGGGACCCCAAACTATGTACCATCTTATAGCTAAGGACAAAGTAGCTGAACAACATATTTGAAGAAAAAGTTGTAACTGCAATAGTTTTTGAGTTATGAGCCCTTTACTCCAAGTAGCTAAGATAGCTATTACTCAGTTATCTTTAGGCCTAAGTCCATAAAACCAAAAAAATTTTCGAGGGCGTGAAAATTCATTGGGACAATTAATTTACAAAAAATCTGTAGCTGTAGTAGTTTTGGAGGAATCTGCGTGACTAACTAACGCACGCACGCACACACGCACGCACGCACAGGCATCATTTCATAATCTCCCTCCCGGGCTAAAGCCCGGCGGGAGATAATTATCAATGTTTAGTATATCTGCTTTGGCTTTTTACACTATACAATTGCCCTTAAATATAAAGTTTTATTTCATTTGTTCATTCATTCATTTATTAAATGTGTTCCAACCATATGTAATATCAGTTTTACATAAAGGACTGGTACAAACCCTTTAAAAACGTTTTATGTGCCCCAAGTAACTAATTCATTATCTGTCAACACAAGCATACTGATGTCCAAGTGGATCTTTTGAAATCAGATTTTTTAGCATTGCAAGACAGGATTTCCATGCATTCAGGTGTTTACTCACACTGTGAGTCTCACAGGCAAAATTTTTGAAAGACCTGTATTTATTAAGTGTAACCAGAAAAGTAATGGAGCAGATTTTAGCTCATCAGTGTTTGTTGCAGGATTGCTTTAAATTGTATGTCTCAATAAATAATTAATTTTAAATAAATAGTGATTATCTAGTTATTATAGTTTTGGGGTCGTACGCTATAAAAGTACTTGTACTTGCAATTTTTCAAAGTACTTGTACTTGACTCTTGAGATCAGTACTTGTACTTGCAACTTGGCAAAGTAATTGTACTTGTACTTGGCTCCATGTACTTGACCCCAGGCCTGGGGTGGAGTGACCTTGGAATGGGAATGGTCTTCTCCAGCGTTTCCGGCAATCTCCAGTTGTTCTTGAGGTGCCACTGTATGGGTCTCATATGCAACCTGCCCAAATGTACCTGCTTTTCTGTAGCAGGCAGTAGTCCGATCAGGGGCATGAATTTCCGGACCGGACACACTGGGCTGGCTAAAATCTCTCGTATCTTCAACTGTAGGGTCTCCCAACATTCTGTGGTGGGTCTGACCCTGCCCTCTCTCAAGTTGAACTGGTAACCTACGAAATTGAAAACTTGCTTGGGTTCCAGTTCTGATTTTTCCTCGTTCACTAGCCAGCCCAATTCTCGACAGAGGGTTACTAGGGTTTGTGTCTGTTGAAGACAAGCCCAGTGGGACGTAGCTCTGACCAACCAGTTGTCTTAAGTACTGGTGGATCCTTATACCCTGTCTCATTGCTAGCCATTTTACTTCTTTGGCTATCACAGTGAACTCCATGGGGGCTGTGGACAGGCCAAAGGGTAGTGCTTTGAATTGGTAAATTTTGTCCTGAATCTGAAAACGCATATACTTCCTGGACTGGATGTTTATAGGTATATGGAAGTATGCGTCTTTGAAGTCGATGGAGGTCACCCACTCCCCTGCCTGGAGGGAGGTTCGTATTGTCTCTGGTGTCTCCATTTTGAAAGACTGTGTTTTCAAGAATTTGTTCAGTTTGCTCAGATCCAAGATAGGACGCCACCGGTTGTTGGGCTTTGGTACAAGGAATAACCGGTTGTAAAACCCCAGGGACTGTGGATTTTGAACCAACTCTACAGCATTTTTGTTTAACAGCTGATGCAATGCCTCCAACAGGTAGCTGTTCCTGTGAGGATCTACATAACAGCTTGTTATTGTGGGTTTTCTGGTCAGGTAAGGTCTGGACCGGAAGGGTAGAATGTAGCCTTCCCTGAGGACTGATATAACCTTGGGGCAAACGCCAAGGCTGCCCATTTCACCCAAAACTCGTGCAATCTTGACCCTACAGGAGGATTTGGTGCAACAGGTGGGACATTTGCAGAACACAACTGATTTACACAGGAAACACCTTTCACAGATTTTATTAGCATGTGATGTTCGGGAATTATGTCTTTCTTTTGCAACGACCCTTCTGCAAAAGGAACATGAGTTACAACAGGATAATATACAGGTAACGGAGTTCTTGTCTCTACACTTTGATTCACAAAACAGTCCTGTCTGGTCACAGCTACAGAAGACCCCTTTCCTGTTACAAACTGAACACAATAATTGTCATTTATACTGCTTCTGTGACTTAGCAGGTCGCTGAGAGTAGGAAGCAGTTTCTTAGTCCACGCCTTCTACCCAGTTGTTTCCAAGCAGGTAGACCGGATTTGCTGTCCTGATCCGGTTGCTGCCGTTTTCGGGTTGATGATAAGGGTGAAAGCGTTGGAACCCTTGTGTGAAGGACCGGAAGCTTTGCTAATAAGATGATCTGGGAATAAGGCACTCATATGCTGGGGAGCAGTCCTAAGAGCATTCAAAGTGTCCTGTTTTATCCCTGCTTTCAGATAATCCAAGTAACTGTCCCTCCTTGTCAAGGTAAAGTTAGCCACATTAATGAAGACTCCTTCTGATAAGTCCTGCATAGTTCTGGCCATTGCCTGTGTTATGCTCTTGTTAAAGGTGATCAGAAAGTCTAGTTCTTCAATGGCTTGGTGAGTTTTCCCGGTGGATTTTCCTTTGCTCTTGTCATTCTGCAGTAACTTTAGTTGGTTTGTTATAGAGTCCTGCACTTTAGTGAGACAATGCGAGAAGCTGGCAGCCTGATTACACATGTAACTTTGATCTCTCGCTGCTCTCTCCCATTTCCTCAATGTGTCCTGCGAGACAGGTCTGGAGGCTGGAGCAGAAGAGAATGATTGGCAATGCGAGGAAAACTGCTGTTGAGGCGTGCCGGTTGGTTAGTCCAGAGAAAAACCTTTGATCTGGAGAAGTCCTTCTTATCTGCGCACATATCGTACCATTTAAGAGTCCTTGGGGGTTTAACAAACTGATCCCTAACTAACCAGGCAGTTTCTGAAGCCCGTGATGGGTAACCCTCCTGCACAGTAATGTTGAGCTTTTCAAACTTCCAGCATAACCAGTCATCTACCGGAACTTTTACCGACACTTTACCGGGAATATGTGACTTGGCACCAGCAAAGGGGTTGTCATCTTGTTCAGAAGAGGACGAATCAAACTCAGCCCATGAACGACCTAACACCATGGAGAGTCTCTCTGTAGGTCTGTTCTGAACTCAGCTCTTGATCCAGATCTGTAAGCTCTTCACGATTCGGACCCTGTGATAGTGCCTCAGAAAGTTCACCCTCTTCATCCAGACTGAGGTCAGGGTTATCAGTAAACTGGTCATCATCTGAAGCAAAATCTTCCGGCTGATCAGAAGCAGTGGAAGGCTGGGTAGTGGAACCTGGGGGCTGAACCTCGGGTCGACCACTGGGTAAAGCACCGGCAGGGGGCACTGCAGCTTGGCTGGTGGGATGGATCTCTGCACCAGCACCGGGAGCCTCAGCAGGCTGGGTGGCTATTTTCTTCACACTGGGAGCCTCAACAGGCTGGGTGGCTGCCGTCTTCTTCTTGCCAGTTACACCGGCATCAGGTTTCTGGGTAGTGGACTGCTGAGCTGGTGGGAGAAGGGTTTCTCTGACACCACCACATTGGAGCTCTGAACCGGTTCCACCGGGACCTGAAACGTCTTTGACAGGAAAAGAGCCTCCAGGCGTGTAAAATGCTCTGCCCACTTGTCATCTAGCTTCTTAAGGTCAGATTGAAAATCTGGGTTCTTTGGAGGCTGGGAAATCTTCTTAGGTGACTTGTGAGAGGCATCCTTCTTCTTAGTAGGGGTTTCGGCTCGATCACTGGAGTCACCTTTGCCACTCTCAACCTTCCCAACAACAGTGACAGTAGACGGATCTACAAGGGAGGGAGAGGTAATATTCTTCTTCTGGAGCTCTTTGTCTTTTCTGGCTCTGTAAGTGGGGGTAGCCAACTGTAATTTCTGATCTTCAGTAAAACTATTGCATATAGCACAGTCTTTCTTTTTAACACACACGTCCTGGCCTAGCCCCTATCACGGCAACGAGCATACTTGGTATGGGAGTCAAACAGAGCCATAGCGTGGCCACAAGTCCCTCTTCTTTGTCCAGGGGACGCCATAACACTCCAGAAGTAAGGTAGAATAGATGAAATTAAAATAAAGTTCAAATAAAAGGGTAGTCTTTAAAAATCTTCGCGTTTAATAACACAGTAAAAAACACACGTCTGTACACTCATGCGCCAAACGAAAAAAGACGCGATGACGTCATTCTGAGTAGACAGGAAGTATGCACGAGGTGACACCTGGCAAATGTACACTCTGGACCGTTCCTGCCGGTATTTATACAGAATGACCTTTTCTGTCGTTTGGCAGGACCAGTCGCGCCTACCGGTAAAGCAATTGTCCATTGAATAGGATGTATTAACGCAATAAAATGATATTTTATGACCCCAGTTTGACTCATAAGAGGGGTTCAGAGGGCTAATTTGAACAGCTACCTAGACTAGAGGACCGCTCGCAAAAAAAAAAGATAATCTTTTTGCATAGCAAAAACAAAGCGTCCCGAAAAGGATATAAAGGTGAGTGCTAAAGTATTAAGAAAATGCTTCGTTTCTAGCCTTATACTGTTGTGGCAACCAAAGTCAGCGCAGTCTGCTCTATCTAGCACGGTTTTCAAGATGTAAGCATTTTTGTGTTTTGCAAAAAATTAAAAAATTAAAAATGTCCGATATATTTGGTGAGACAAAAATATTTGGAAAATTGGCATGTCTACTCTGCAGAGATACCCAGCAGGTCAAAAATTTTGTTGAGTTCGCTCCATATAGCACGGTTTTCGAGATATAAGCATTTTGTGTTTTGCAAAAACTTTGAAAATTCAAAATGGCCACCATTTTTGGGGAGACAAAAATTTTTGTCAAGGCCACTGCCGCGGTGTGTATCTCCCGCCGAGCATTAAAGGAGAAGAAATAGCTTTTCCGAGATATTCACAATTTTTCATTTTCGTGTGTGAAAGCTCTTCCAAAAGTAGGTGAATGAGTTATTTGAGAAAAATTGGCTATCTGCAATACTATTAAGAGATAATTCACATTTACTCATTTTGAGTAGGTGAATTATTAGCTATGGGTCTGAAACTTCACCAAGTGAAAGCTCTCCCAAAAGTAGGTGAATGAGTTATTTGAGAAAAATTGGCTATCTGCAATACTTTTAGAGATAATTCGTATTTACTCATTTTGAGTAGGTGAGTAATTAGCTATGGGTCTGAAACTTCACCATGTGAAAGCTCTCCCACAAGTAGATGAATGAGTATTTGATAAAAATTGGGTATCCACAATACTTTTACAGATAATTCGCATTTACTCATTTTGAGTAGGTGAATAAATAGCTATGGGTCTGAAACTTCACAGAGTGAAAGCTCTCCCAAAAGTAGGTGAATGAGTTATTTGAGAAAAATTGGCTATCTGCAATACTTTTAGAGATAATTCGCATTTACTCATTTTGAGTAGGTGAGTAATTAGCTACGGGTCTGAAACTTCACCAAGTGAAAGCTCTCCCAAAAGTAGATGAATGATTTATTTGAGAAAAATTGGCTATCTGCAATACTTTTAGAGATAATTCGCATTTACTCATTTTGAGTAGGTGAGTAATTATCTACGGGTCTGAAACTTCACCATGTGAAAGCTCTCCCAAAAGTACATGAATGAGTTATTTGATAAAAATTGGGTATCCGCAATAGTTTTTGAGATAATTAGCATTTACTCATTTTGAGTAGGTGAGTAATTAGCTATGGGTCTGAAACTTCACCAAGTGTCAGCTCTTCCAAAAGTAGGTGAATGAGTTATTTGAGAAAAATTGGCTATCTGCAATACTTTTAGAGGTAATTCGCATTTACTCATTTTGAGTAGGTGAGCAATTAGCTATGGGTCTGAAACTTCACCAAGTGAAAGCTCTTTGGGATAGCTGCTCTGCAGAGATACCCTGAAGATCAAAAATTTCGTCGAATCGCTCTATGTAACAGGGTTTTCGAAATATTAGCATTTTTTGTGTTTTGCAATTTTTGCGCAAAAATTCGAAAATTCCTCCAGAGATACCCTGTGGGTCAAAAATTTCGTCGAAATCGCTCTATCTAGCACGGTTTTCGAGATATAAGCATTTTGCAATTTTTTTCGAAAAATTCGAAAATTCAAAATGGCCGCCATTTTTGGCGAGACAAAAATTTTTTGAAATTGGGATAACTACTCCGCAGAGATACCCTGTGGGTCAAAAATTTCGTCGAAATCGCTCTATCTAGTACAGTTTTCGAGATATAAGCATTTTTCTGTTTAGCAATTTTTGCGAAAAATTCGAAAATTCAAAATGGCCGCCATTTTTGGCGAGAAAAATTTTTTTTGAAAATTGGAATAACTACTCCGCAGAGTTACCCTGTGGGTCAAAAATTTCGTCCGATATATTTGGAATAACTACTCCGCAGAGTTACCCTGTGGGTCAAAAATTTCACCGATATATTTGGTGAGACAAAAATATTTGGAAAATTGGCATGTCTACTCTGCAGAGATACCCAGCAGGTCAAAAATTTTGTTGAGTTCGCTCCATATAGCACGGTTTTCAAGATATAAGCATTTTTGTGTTTTCCTTATTTGGAAAATTCATAATGATTAATTAATCATTAATTACTCGGCCATTTCTTAACCAATCAATGCCAAAATCTAATGATTTCCAGATTTTAATAGAATGAATGTATTTGCCAAGTTTCAGGTGAATTGATAAAATTCCTTTCAAGTTATCATCCGGACAAGCTTCCCCATCGAAAAAAGACATTTTTGGTCATGTGACCTCTCTGATTGGTTGACATGTCACAGCAGCATATTCAAAAAAATTCCCCAAGGCTACTGCCTAAACCTGCCAAATTTGAAAAGAATCCGCCTAACGGTTACAGAGTTATAAGGAAAACAAAATGCGGAGCCGGCGGAGCCTGAAGGTCTCCCATACACAAACAAGCGTCCCTTGAGGGACGCTTAATTCCAACTACCTGTTAATACATTCTAAAGCTGTAAAAGCAAAAATCTAAAGGACATATGAGGCAAAAACACAAAATTGCAAATTTAATAAGTAAATTAAATTTTTATAAGTTAATACCCTATCCAATGGACAATAGCTTATCCGGTCGGCGCGGACCGGCCCGCCAAACGTCAGAAAAAGACGTCCTGTGTCTCCACCGGCTAGGCCAGTCCAGTACTGTGCACTCGCCAGATGGCGTGTCGTACTTCCTTCCTGTCTAGACAGAGTGACGTCATAGCATCTTTTTCCTTGTCTAAACCAATTAGACCCCTAGTAGACTGATAGCAGGGTCGGAGGGAGTGTCTTGTGTGTCCATTGGATAGGGTATTAACTTATAAAAATTTAATTTACTTTTGCAATTTTATTGCGTTAATACATCCTATCCAATGGACAATAGCTGAATAACTACCGCTTGGTCGGCGGGTAAGTTACTAGGGACTTGTGTGAACTCATGATAGAGATAATGAAAACTCTGGGTAGACCTTGAAGTCAAAAACCCCTAAGGCTCTGGTCGAATATCATCATCCGGTTAACCGGACTGGAACCGTCAGAGTCGACCTTGCCCCCCCCCCCTCCCTTTTTTTACAGACCTGCTCTGAGGTAGGGGAAGAGAGGGATGAGTTCAGTCCCATAAAATTAAGCCTCCCGGAGGAAGTACATGAGATTTTTTTTTTTTTTTTTTTTGTTGCTTCTTAACTATATGTGTAATATATACAAATATGTACAACTATGTACCTATGTACAGATCTCCTCTAGGTACCAGTCTGTTGGTGGATCTGCTGAGCAGCCACAACAGGACCAAGATGGTAGAGCTCTGAGTCAGCCCAAGCCACATCCTTCAGATAGAATTGAGTGAAGGTATTATGAGATTTCCAGTGGCAGGCTGAAAGGATCTGCTCCAAGGAGACTCCCGACTGGAAGGCCTTAGAAGCAGCGAAAGCCCTAACATCATGAGCTTTAACTTGATGTAGGGTGTGGGCTTGATGATCAGAGAGCTCATAGCATAGGATCACAGTTTGCTTGATCCATGAGGAGATAGTGGCAGGGGAGATGTCTTTGTCGAAGCCTTTCTTGAAGGAGACAAAGACTAGCTCCTTGTGCTGCCTGAGGTCTGAAGTCCTGTCCAAATAGTAGCGCAAGGCTCTGACTGGACAAAGGGATCTGTCAGACTTGAGGGATTTATCTAGAGTAGGAGCCAGGGCTGGTATGACCACTGGGGCTACACTCTCCGGACCCTCTTTGGCCAGCTGGTTCTTGGAAAGAAAGCTGGGAGATGGAAACAAAGACACCTTAGACCAATCGGACTGATGTCTGATGTTCTTGTGCTGCCATGCATGGATCTCACTCCTTCTTTTGCCAGAGCCTAGGGCTAAAAGGAAGACAGTTTTGAAGGTCAGGTGCTTCAGAGATGCTTCCCTGAGAGGTTCAAAAGGGGCCTTTGTCAGCTGGTGTAGCACCAGGGAAAGGTTCCAGGAGGGAATCCCTCTCCGCCCTTTGGGTCTATCTCTATGGAAACTTTCCAAGAGACGAGTGAGATTATCATCTTTGCTGATATTGACTGTTGTGTTACCCAGTTTATCAGCAATGGCAGACCTGTATCCATCAATGGTGCTGGGCTGTAACTTCTTGTCCTCAAAGAGGTGCATTAGGAAGTCAGCCACCGACTTTACAGGTGGTGACCTGAAGTCCACCTGATTAACGTCGCACCACTTTGTAAAAATGGTCCACTTTGCCTCATAGACTGATCTGGTTGATCTTCTTTGAGGAGCCTCAATTCTTGCTGCCACTGCCTCAGAGAAGCCCTGTTCTTTGATTTTTGAGGCTCTAGGAGCCAGGCATGGAGATTTAGGTTTGTCAGATTTCTGTGAGGGATCTGATTGAAGGGCTGTGTTAGCAGACTGGGCAGGTTGGGCAGGCTGAGAGGGACCTGACTGGACATGGTCACTAAGTCCCAAAACCAAGGCATGTTGGGCCACCCCGGGGCAATCAGGATGAGTCTCTTGCACGGGGAGTCCAGTAGTTTCTCCACCACTTTGCCCAATATGGCAGTCGGTGGGAAGGCGTATGCATCCAGATCGTCCCATGGCAGGGTAAGAGCATCCACTGCTACAGCCAGGGAGTCCGGTACTGGAGAGACAAACTGAGGTAACTTGTGGTTGAATCTCGTGGCAAATAGATCTATTTGAGGCCGGTGCCATTGATTGCATATTTGTTGAAAGACTTCCGGAAGGAGGGACCACTCTGTTTGGATGGTCTGACCCAGCCTGGATAGTTTGTCTGCTATCACATTTAGATGGCCTGGGATATGCCGGGCTTTTAGAGTCACTTGTCTTTGGGAACACCATGTCAAGATTCTCCACAGTAGGGCACACAGTGGGCCCGACTTCATGCCTCCTTCTTTGTTTATGTAAGCCACCACTGTGGTATTGTCTGTGGCCACTAGGACTATTTTGTCGGTGCAGAGGTCTTGGAACTCTTTCAAAGCCAAAAAGACTGCTTTCAGTTCCAAGTAATTTATGTGCAGCTTGCTTTCCGGAACTGACCAGGACCCCCTTGCAGTGAGCTCTTTTAAATGAGCGCCCCAACCTTCTTTTGATGCGTCTGTAAACATTTGCAGAGCATGCTTTATGGGGTGTAATGGTTGACCTTGAAGCACATTGCTTTCGTTTAGCCACCATTGTAAGTGTGGGTACAGGGATCTGGGTAGAGGGATGATCTTCTCTAAAGATTCCGGTACCCTCCAATTGTTTTTGAGATGCCACTGTATGGGTCTCATGTGTAGTCGGCCTAGATGAACTTGTTTCTCTGTGGCCGTTAGTAGGCCTATTAAGGACATGAACTGCCGGACCGGACAGGCCGGTAGAAGCAGTAGTGATTTTATTTTGTCCTGCAGGCTTTGCCACCGGTCCGGGGTCGGTCTGACCCGGCCGGATCTGAGGTCGAACTGGTAACCTACAAAGTTGAAGACTTGTTTTGGCTCCAGTTCCGACTTTTCTGAGTTCACTAGCCAACCTAGTTTCTGACATATTCTGACTAGGGTTTGTGTGTTTTGCAAGCAAATTGAGTGGGATTTGGCCCTTACCAACCAGTCGTCTAGGTACTGGTGGATTCTTATACCCTTGTGACCGGCCATCAACTTCACCTCCTTGGCTACCACTGTGAACTCCATGGGAGCTGTGGAAAGACCAAAGGGAAGAGCCTTGAATTGATATGTCTGACCTTGAACATGGAATCTGAGATACTTCATGGACTGTTCCTGTATAGGTATGTGGAAGTAGGCATCCTTGAAATCTACTGAGGTTACCCACTCCCCTTGCCGGAGGGATGTTCTGATGGTTTCCGGTGTTTCCATCCTGAATTTCTCTGTCTTGAGAAAGAGATTCAGATTGCTTAGGTCTAAGATGGGCCTCCACTTGTTGTTTGGTTTGGGAACTAAGAATAGTCGGTTGACAACCCCTAGAGATGTTTGGTTGTGGACCCGTTCCACAGCATTTTTGTTTATAAGCTGTTGCAATGCTTCTAACAGGTAGCTGTTCCTGTGAAGATTGGCATAGTGGCTTATGACTGTGGGAAATCTTGAGAGCTTGGGTCGGTTCCGGAAGGGGAGGGTGTAGCCCTGTTTTAGGATTTGAAGTACCTTGGGCTCGGCACCCATTTGTGACCAAATTGTCAAAAAGTTTTGAAGCCTTGCCCCTACAGGAAGATTTGAGGCAGCATTTTGTACATATATGGCAGGAGGAACACAAGACAATTGAGTGACACAAGAAACACTTTTCACAGATTTTAATGAGCAATTCTTTGGATAACATTTTGCCTGCCCGGGACTTAGCTCTTTCTTTTGTGAGTGCCTGGGCGCGGAAGAAACATGAAAAACAACATGATGCTTTGCATTTAAAGTTTTTAGTGTCTGTGAGCTCCGGGCCAGCAGTCTTACATTGGCCTGTGTTACAGAGTGATTGTCATTTATATGACTGCTGGCCCTTGGCTGGTTGGGATGAGTAGGTGGAAGCACGACCTCTGCCTCTCTTGAAGTTTCTCTTGCCGATCGTCTTCCAAGCTGGTTTATCCGACCTTGAATCCTTATAACTTTTTTTTTTTTTTGTATATTTTTATTTCTGCATATTACATGGGTTTATAACAAAAAATAAATGAACAATCTTACATACATAACTTTGACATACATCAATAGCTTTTGATAAGCTGAAAGTGTTACTGCACACACAACATAGGACACCACTTTTCCCATAGTTTTGTAAAAAAGTCTTGTTTATCTTTTAACATAGCTAAATAATACTCATCAAAGTATGTTTGCTGAAACTTGTGTTTTAAAGCCATTAGATTTAAGATGCCATTTTTACGATTAATGTCATAGATGTATTTTTTTGAAATCAGCAAAAACACATTCAATGGAACTCTGTTTCTGTCTAAATTTTGGTAGCCAAATAATATATCAAATTTTGAAAAATGAATCTTCAGCCCATTTGTTTCATAAATCAATTTTTCAATTTCCCTCCAAAAAACTTTAACCCTATCACATTCAACAAACATGTGGACTATAGTTTCTTTTTCATGACAATGGGTACAGTCTGAGCTATTAACAATATTGATTTTATTCGAGTACTCCCTTGTACCAAGGATTCTGTACAAAAGTTTTAACTGAAACCACACTAGTAAATTATTATTTGCACTTTGGTAAGTTACATTAAATATTGAACTCCATTCTCTTTTATTAATAGTTACTTGCATTTCGTTTTCCCATTTTAACTTGATTGTATGTTCATTTTCGTTGTGTTTTGTAAGAGTTTTGTAAAAGGCACTAACACCCTTTTTATTTTTCCAAATGGGTACAATATGAGATGGGACAAAAGGTCTCTGAACTATATACTTTTCATCAAATTTGTATTTTTTAATATATTGCTTTACATTGTGCTTTACTCTAAGATAATGCAATGGGTTAATAGTACTAAACGAGTATTGGTGTTTTACTTCATCCATTGTCATTATTAACCCGTTGGGGTTTATAATATCTGATATTGTTTTAATACCCTTCTGAAACCAAATCGGAATATACATATCATGACAAGACATTTTACTGTTGTACCACAATGGGGTGCTGAATAGGTCTGAGTTTGTTTTAACTGCAATTTTATCTGAAAATTTTTGCCAAGCCTCAAACACGTTTATCCAAAATTTGTCAGTTGTTCTATTTTTTAACAATTGAAAATAGCCAGGTCCAAAGTTTATTGCTTTAGTTATATCAACATTAAAATTTCTTTCAATAAAATCCTTATAAATTGATTTCCTGTCCTGCCGTTCATACGGGTGGTACCGACCCTTGTTATGAGAAGAGGTTGAGTGTCCCTTGGAATCAAACTGGGCTATGTCTTCTTCAGCCCTCTTGACCATGGATTCAGGAAATAGGGTGGCAATATGGAGAGGTGCCGACCTTAAGGCTGTCAAGGTGTCCGGTTTGATTCCGGTCCTAAGATGGCTGAGGTAGGCATCCCTGCGTACAAGATTGAGATTGCCCATGGACACGAAGACGAAGTCTGATAAATGTTCCATGGCTTTTGCTGCAGCCTGGGATATACTGGAATTGAAATCCATAAGGTAATTCAGTTCATCAGCTGCTGCAGTCAAATTGGTGGAGCCCTTGCCTTTATTTTCTGATTTTACAATTTTAAGTTGGTCTTTCATCTGCTGTTGTACCTTGAACAGGCACCTGTTAAAACTCGCCGTTTGGTTGCATATGACAGATGCCTCCCTAGCTGATCTCTCCCACCGACGTAAGGTCTCTTGTGAAATCCTACGGGAAGCTGGTGGGATGGAAGACAGTCCCGTGTACTTTGCTATGCGGCCATAACTGCTATTCAGTTTTGAGGAGTCGGTAGACCAATGTGAGACTTGAGACGGGTTAGCTGTAGTGTCCGTGTGGAGCCCGTACCATTTAGCTTGAGATCTGGCCAGTCTGAGGAAAACATCTTTGGGCAGACCACCTGGTTCAGATCCGCGGGTAGGGTAGCCCTCCACTAGAGTAAGGTTTAATTTGGCTAGTTTGCGGAACAACCAATCTTCAGTCGGCATTTTTACCAAAACCTTGCTTGGGTGAGCAGTCTTGGGCCCTGCAAAAGGGTTATCGTCGGAGGTATTTGTGGTATTATCCAGTTCAGGGATGTTGGACCAGCCCATAAAAGAACGTATGCCTTGCATAGTGTCTCTGTAGTTTTGTTCCTCCGACACTGGTTGATCCTGGTCGGCAACCGGTTGATCCAGGTCTTCAGAAAGTTCACCTTCTTCCTCTGCATATAAGTCCAGAGGGGGTTGGTCCGACAAACTATCAGCCCCTGATGACAAGCTAGATATGCTATCCCTTCTGGTTTGATGTAAAGCCGGTGAGCCGGTGTCAGTAGGATCAGTAGGATCAGTGTCCTGGGGGTCGGTACCACAATCCATAGTGCTAGGTCGGTGAGATTTAGTTTTACTGGCAGGCTGATGCTGGGGAGCACAGGAGCCCTGTCCAGGAAACTTAACCGCTGAAGTCGGTCGGCTGCTCTTAGCTTGACTGGCCGGCTGATGCTTATTAGCAGAGGAGCCCGTACCAGTAAACTGAATTGAAGATGTCTGAGAGCTGGTAATTGCTTTACTGGCCGGCTGATGCTTTTCAGCAGAGGAGCCAGAACCAGGAAGCGAAGAAGTTGAAGGACTGATGAATGGCTCAGATACATTCTGAGTCTGTGGAGGTGAGTGGGTCGGAGCCACTTTAACATCTGCAGTGAAGGTAGGTTCAAAACTCTTGGCTAAAATGAGGGCTTCTAAGCGACTAAAACGTTCCGACCATTTGTTGTCTAGTTCATTAAAACGTTCATCAGGGGTCGGTTGGCTGGAAGAAGCAGTGGTAGAGGGAGATTTTACCTTCTTAAGGTCTTTCTTGCATTCCTTCTTAAGCTTTTTCTCTGGTGGTGGGGCGGAAGCAGCAGACTTAACAGTGCCTTGACTATCAATAGCCCCAATAACGGCCACACTAGCCAGGTCCACAAATTCTTCAGTCTCTTTAGAAGGCGTAGAATCAGCTGCCTTAGCTTCACGCTTTTCTTTCTTGATTTTATAAGCAGGTGTTGCGAGCTGAAGACGTTGATCACTGGTGAAGGTAATGCAAATAGGGCACTTATCAGCAGAATTAGGATTCTCGACACAAAAATCTTGGCCCTTACCCTTTTCTCTGCAACGAGCACAGTGTGTGTGAGTGTCAAAAAGGGCCATAGCGTGCCCACACTTCCCTCTACGCTGGCCAGGAGAAGCCATGATGTTTATGCAGAATATATATGAAGAAAAAATATCACTAGAATAAAATAGCATCAGAGATGCCGGTACCCCACAGCCTAGGGAAATATTTTCAACACCATGAGATACAGAAGTACTGCATCAGTATAAACTTTAGGATACTTTCAGAGCACTGTCAGTTATATAAAGGTCCAAAAAATGTTTAAAAGAAAGATCATGCATATAAAGATGAAGTATTAAAACAAGATAATTCAATAACAAGATGACAGCATTAATCAGCAAACTAAAATTCAACCCTCTTTATCTACATCTACATGGCCAAATTATGGTTTAGATGGTTTGAATATTACCATGCATATAGAAGTGGTAATACATTTAATGAATGCTTATGTGTGGTGTTGGAGCAAAATCTGTGGCTCACTTGATGAAATTCTATCTCTTACAATGGGAAGCTATGAAAGTAAAATTCTTAATAAATTCTAATATGACTTTAACAGTGCTTAATCTACATCAAAAGAGAGACCCAAAGGTGCAACAAGATTTTATAGGTCAAGGTCACTAGGACAAGGTCAAAGGTCAAATTAAGGTGACACCATGATAATACACACCTACAGCCCCTAACCAATGTCCCTACCAAGTATCAACTTCCTACACCTTACGGTTTCCAAGATATAGCCCGGACAAGATTTTATAGGTCAAGGTCACTACGCCAAGGTCAAAGGTCAAATCAAGGTCAGACCATGATACTGCACACCTACACCCCCTAGCAAATGTCCCTACCAAATATCAACTTCCTACACCTTACGGTTTCCGAGATATAGCCCGGACAACATTTTATAGGTCAAGGTCACTATGGCAAGGTCAAAGGTCAAATCAAGGTCAGACCATGACATTGCACACCTACACCCCCTAACCAATATCCCTACCAAGTATCAACTTCCTACACCTTACGGTTTCTGAGATATAGCCCGGACAAGATTTTATAGGTCAAGGCCACTACGGCAAGGTCAAAGGTCAAATCAAGGCCAGACCATGATACTGCACACCTACACCCCCTAGCAAATGTCCCTACCAAATATCAACTTCCTACACCTTACGGTTTCCGAGATATAGCCCAGACAACATTTTATAGGTCAAGGTCACTATGGCAAGGTCAAAGGTCAAATCAAGGTCACACCATGATATTGCACACCTACACCCCCTAACCAATATCCCTACCAAGTATCAACTTCCTACACCTTACGGTTTCTGAGATATAGCCCGGACAAGATTTTATAGGTCAAGGCCACTACGGCAAGGTCAAAGGTCAAATCAAGGTCAGACCATGATACTGCACACCTACACCCCCTAGCAAATGTCCCTACCAAATATCAACTTCCTACACCTTACGGTTTCTGAGATATAGCCCGAACAAGATTTTATAGGTCAAGGCCACTATGGCAAGGTCAAAGGTCAAATCAAGGTCAGACCATGACCTTGCACACCTACACCCCCTAACCAATATCCCTACCAAGTATTAACTTCCTACACCTTACGGTTTCTGAGATATAGCCTGGACAAGATTTTATAGGTCAAGGTCACTACGGCAAGGTCAAAGGTCAAATCAAGGTCACACCATGACGTTGCACACCTACACCCCCTAACCAATGTCCCTACCAAATATCAACTTCCTATACCTTACAGTTTCCGAGATATAGCCTGGACAAGAATTTATAGGTCAAGGTCACTACGGCAAGGTCAAAGGTCAAATCAAGGTCAGACCATGACGTTGCACAACTACACCCCCTAACCAATGTCCCTACCAAGTATCAACTTCCTACACCTTACGGTTTCCGAGATATAGCCCGGACAAGATTTTATAGGTCAAGGTCACTACGGCAAGGTCAAAGGTCAAATCAAGGTCAGACCATGACGCTGCACAACTACACCCCCTAACCAATGTCCCTATCAAGTATCAACTTCCTACACCTTACGGTTTCCGAGATACAGCCCGGACAAGATTTTCAAACTCAAGGTCACTACGGCAAGGTCAAATCAAGGTCAGACCATGACGTTGCACACCTAAACCCCCTAACCAATGTCCCTACCAAGTATCAACTTCCTACACCTTACGGTTTCTGAGATACAGCCCGGACAAACTATTTCCCGCCGCCCGCCCGCCCGGACGCCCGCCCATCCGGACACCATGGGTGAAAACAATACCCCCGGGTAAAAATGTCCGATGTGAAAAACAAAATATCTGGCAGAGTAAATTTTTTCTTGTGCACAGCCACGCGCCAAACAAAAAAGATGCTATGACGTCACTCTGTCTAGACATAAAGGTCAAAGTTGGGGTTTTACGTCCCGTTCAACAGCCAGGGTCATGTTGGGACAGGTCCTCAGAATTGCCACTTGTGGGACTCGAACCCACAGAGGTGACAGCCTATGATTAGATGCCAAACTTGCTAACCACTAGGCCACTGAGGACCTCCTAGACAGGAAGGAAGTACGACACGCCATCTGGCGAGTGCACAGTACTGGACCGGCCTAGCCGGTGGAGACACAGGACGTCTTTTTCTGACGTTTGGCGGGCCGGTCCACGCCGACCGGATAAGCTATTGTCCATTGGATAGGATGTATTAACGCAATAAAATCGGCTATTTCATGACCACAGTTTGACCCATAAGGGGGAGGAGGGGTATCAGGGGGTAAACGTGGCCGGCTATCTAGACTCTTCACATAAGGATTCCCAAAGTTCTAAAAGCAAGAATAAAGTAGATATAAGACAAAAACACAAAATCGGCTATTTTATGACCCCAGTTTGACCCATAAGGGGGAGCAGGGGGCGGGTCAGGGGGTAAATCTGAACGGCTATCTAGGCTCTGCACATTAGGTTTCCCAATACCACTTAATACATTCTATAGCTGTAAAAGCAAGAATAAAGGAGATATAGGGCAAAAACGCAAAATCGCCAATTTTATGATCCCAGTTTAACCCATAAAGGAAGTTTAGGGGGTAAATCTGACCAGCTATCTAGACTCTTCACATATGGTGTCAATATACCTCTTACTACATTCTAGGGGGCCACGGTGGCAGAGTGGTAACACTCTCGCCTCCCACCTCTGAGGCCGGGGTTCGGTTCCCGGCATGGTCTCAAGTGGGAAAGCTGGTAGTTGCTTGCCATTAGTCAGCAGTTTACAGTACAGAACCTTGACAAACTGTATGTACCGGTATTCTCTGCCCTTCCAACTACCTGTCGTGATATGACCTGTACAGTGTTGAAAACAATGTAAAACCCCAAATAAATAAATAAATAAACTTACTACATTATAAAGCACTAAAGGCAATAATAAAAGAGATATAAGGAAAAATTTTCAAAATTGGCTATTTTACGACCCCAGTTTGACCCCTACAGGGGAGGCGGGGGGGGGGGGCTAATTTGACTTGCTTTCTAGACTCTCCACATACTACCTCCCAATACATTTTATGGCTCTAAATGCAATACTTAAGAAGATAATAGGGGGATTCACATGAATTTTAAGCTTTCTGGTTGGTACTTGTGAGAAAATCGCTCATAAATCAGTCATTTTTCATCAGATCGCTAGGAAAATCTAATCTGTTTGCGCTTTGATAGTATGAATATGTCTGTATAATTTACAAGCCTCTGCAGTCAGTAGATTTTGTTGAGCGGCGATAACGGCCTGGCGTCCCCCAAAAAATATTTTTTGATCATGTGACATTGATAAAGATCAAAGGTCAAATTTAAGCATGTGGGAAAATTTCCCCACACCTAAGGTACATAACTTCCAAATATGGTTTAAAAGCTTCCAATAATAAGGGAGATATTCAAGGGAGACCATAATGCAGCGGCGGCGGCAGCAAGGAATCTAACGCGAAAACAAATAAGCGCCCTTTTCAGGGATGCTTAATAATAACTATGCATAAACTGCCATCTGTACTTTAAGTTTCCCTACGTGTTGAGGTAAACAAGAAAATATCCCCGATGCTATAGGAAGCCACACTAAGATAGTTGATTGCAATTACAAGATATCTATCCGTTACTTATTACTTTGTAACTTTCACCTTTGAAATCTGTTATTATTAAAAACTTTTCTGCTTTAAGATATTTTAAAGAAAAAAGACCCAGTCCATAATATTATAACCTGGATGAGTAAAAAGCTAGAGTCTTACAACTATCAATAAGCTACAGCTCACTTGTATGCTGAACTTAATGAAGAGCACACAAACTTCATTACGTTTCTGCATGATGAATAATGTCAAAACTTGACTTTTTAGTGATAAACTATTAAGTTAATATACCAAAAAAAATTTTTTTTTTTTTTTTTTTTTTTAGTGTTACTGCAAAATTTTCAAAGTTTTATATGTATTCAGTATTATTTTATATGGAAATATGATATACATGTGCTGCTTTCACATTAATTTTGATATTTGCAGAGTTCATTTTTCTGCGTCTTTTGTCGCTATACTGGGACAAAAAGACGCGTACACGTTGTGCTACGGAGTTTTGGTAACGCATAGATCTTGCATTATCGCCTGCGTTTTCGCTGTAAATATTGGGAAATTTGACGAATTTTGTTTTAAAAATCCAATAAAAGGACACATATATTGTCTTTCTAACCCAATTCTTCCTTGTTTCCTTGCTTCAAAATGCCTTAATTTGATTGGTTGAGTGGAAACAGCATTGTCCAATTACAGTTTGTTTAACAAATATTCTGTATTTATCACTAGAAAACACGTTTTGTGGTTCTTTTGACGACTGTTTTTTTGACAATTCCAAGTTAAAGGAATTAGGAAGTTAAAGGACATTTTTAAAACATTATGATGAGGAAAATGAAAGTGATATTGGGTCAAGCAATATTGGGGGGGGGGGGGTCAAAACTTTTAGTGAGAGTTGGTTAGGGAAATTCCTGGCTAAGGTTTGACTCCTTAACAATAAATAAAAATGCTGGATGATTTTCCATCTGTAATTCCTGGTAATTTGCCATGACTTGAAATTGTCACAGTAGAAATTTAAACTGTTTAACTTAAAAAATAAACAAACTTTAACTAGATGAATGCTTTTGCTAACAAAAGCGAAGCGTCCCTGAGAGTTTAAATGCCTTGTGGTTTTAATAAGCATGCTGTAAAGCTAAGAATGCACAAAGCTGTACCGTACTGTTACATAAACCAACCCTCTTAGTGATATATCATGACAGGGAAAATCCTATAAAGGTCTTCTTTAATTAACATAAACAAGCGTTGTAGACATAGACAAGCTGGAAAAAGTGTTGTACATTGGATGTACAACATTGGATGTAACTAAATTTTGTGTAAATGCTACAAAGCATTTCAGTAAAGAGTATTGATAACTTCATGTATAATCATGTGTGCAAGTATGTATTCCTATTTAGATTGTCCACAGGGTTTTGCAATAGGTTTTAATGCATTGTGAAAGCATAAAAGCAACAATAAAGGCAAAAGCTATTTCGTGACCCCAGTTTGACCCATACATAGGGGTCAGGAGGTAAAACTAACCGGCTATTTAGACTGTCCACATATGGTTTCCCAATACCTCTTAATACATTCCGAAGCTATAATAGCAACAATGAAGGAGATATCAGGTAAAAACTGCAAAACAGCCATTTTTTACCCAAAAAATCAGCTATTTTATGACCCCAGTTTGACCCATAAGGGGGGTCGGGGGGTAAAACTGACCGGCTATTTAGACTCTCCACATATGCTTTCCCAATACCTCTTAATACATTCTGAAGCTATAAAAGTAACAATAAAGGAGATATAAGGCAAAAACTCGAAATCAGCTATTTTATGACCCCAGTTTGACCCATAAGGGGGGGCCGGGGGGTAAAACTGACCGGCTATTTAGACTCTCCACATATGCTTTCCCAATACCTCTTAATACATTCTGAAGCTATAAAAGCAACAATAAAGGAGATATAAGGCAAAAACTCAAAATCAGCTATTTTATGACCCCAGTTTGACCCATAAGGGGGGGCCGTGGGGTAAAACTGACTGGCTATTTAGACTCTCCACATATGGTTTCCTATTACCTCCCAATACATTTTATGGCTCTAAATGCAATACTTAAGAAGATAACAGGGGGGTTGACCTAAATTTAAGGCTCTCAGATTGGAAGGTGTGAGGAAATCACCCATAAATGAGACATTTTTCAAGGGATTGCTCCCAAAATCTAATCAGCTCGCGTTTTCGATAGTATGAACAGGTGTGTTAAAGCATAAGGCTGTGTAGCAAGCAGTTTTTCCTGAACTGTGATGACGGGGGTGTACTTAAAAAAATTGTTTTTGATCATGTGACCTTCATAAAGGTCAAAGGTCAAATTTAAGCATGCAGAAAAATTTTCCCACACCTAAGGTATATAATTGCCAAATATGGTTTGAAACCTTCTAATAACTAGACTAAGGACGCATCTGTGGCCAGATGCTGGATGTATCCACCGACAAAGGCCAACTAACATAGTTTAGAAGATAAACAGTATTTTTCGTTAATAAGCAAGCTGAAAGCACTTTTAAGTTTAGTTACCCTTATTTGACCCTGTAGCAGGGGCCCAAGGTGAAGTCTGACCTGATCAAAAGATTCGCAGCCCATGATTTCCTATAAGTCGTTTTCACATTGCAAACCTCTAGGACCAATAATAAGCAGGAGGGGCCCAAGGTCAAATCTGACCACATGAAAAGATTTGCAGCCCATGACTTCCTATAAGTTGTTTTTATATTAAGGAGTTATTTGAGAAATACTGGCTATCTGCAATACTTCTACAGATAATTCGCATTTACTCATTTTGAGTAGGTGAATAATTAGCTACGGGTCTGAAACTTCACCAAGTGAAAGCTCTCTGAAAAGTAGGCGAATGAGTTATTTGAGAAAAATTGGCTACCTACAATACTTTTAGAGATAATTCGCATTTACTCATTTTCAGTAGGTGAGTAATTACCTACGGGTCTGGAACTTCACCATGTGAAAGCTCTCCCAAAAGTAGATGAATGAGTTATTTGATAAAAATTGGATATCTGCAATACTTTTAGAGATAATTCGCATTTACTCATTTTGAGTAGGTGAATAATTAGCTACAGGTCTGAAACTTCACCAAGTGAAAGGTCTCCCAAAAGTAGGTGAAGGAGTTATTTGACAAAAATTGGCTATCTGGAATACTTTTAGAGATAATTTGCATTTACTCATTTTCAGTAGGTGAGTAATTACCTACGGGTCTGAAACTTCACCAAGTGAAAGCTCTCCCAAAAGTAGGTGAATGAGTTATTTGAGAAAAATTGGCTATCTGCAATACTTTTAGAGATAATTCGCATTTACTCATTTTGAGTAGGTGAGTAATTACCTACAGGTCTGGAACTTCAGCATGTGAAAACTCTCCCAAAAGTAGGTGAATGAGTTATTTAAGAAAAATTTGCTATCTGCAATACTTTTAGAGAAAATGCAGAATTACTCATTTTTAGTAGGCAAGTAATTTAGCCACAGGCCTAATTTAGACATAAAGCCTACCAATAGAATACTGTGGTGCACCCTCTAATATACCTTGCAAACTTGAGAAGGCTAGCTATAATATTTTTTTCGTTAGAGCGGTAATGGTGAAATCTCTCTACACACTGCGGCTATCCAGTGGATACAATGATTTACTCAACAGTGAGAACCTGAAAGTAGATATTGGTAAGCTATGCCATGACATAGAGGTCTGCAATTTCACTCTGTTATAGCTGACCAAAAATTATGTGAATAACATATTTAAACAAAATACTGTAAATGTAATAGTTTTCACGTTATAACTGATTTACTCAACAGTGATAACCTCAAAGTAGCTATTACTCAGCTATGCAATGAGCTACATGTCTGAATTTTTTCTATGTTATAGCTGACCCAAAATTAGGTGAACAACATATTTAAGCAAAATACTGTAAATGCAATAGTTTTCAAGTTACAACTGATTTACTCAATAGTGAGAACCTGAAAATAGCTATTGCTCAGCTATGCCATGAGCTATAAGTCTGTAATTTCACGACGTTATAGCTGACCCAAAAGTAGGTGAACAACATATTTTAACAAAATACTCCAAATGCAATATTTTTCAAGTTACAAGTCATTTACTCAACAGTCAGTACCTGAAAATAGCTATTGCTCAGTTGTGCCATGAGCTACAGGTCTGTAATTTCACTATGTTATAGCTGACCCAAAAGTAGCTGAATAACATATTTACACAAATTTCTGTAAATGCAATAGTTTTCCAATTACAACTGATTTACTCAACAGTGTGAACTTCAAAGTAGCTATTACTCAGCTATGCAATGAGCCACAGGTCTGGAACTTCACTATGTTATAGCTGACTCCGAAATAGGTGAATAACATATTGAAACAAAATACTCTAAATGTAATACTTTTGAAGTTATAAGCAATTTACTCAACAGTGATAACCTCAAAGTAGCTATTACTCAGCTATGCCATGAGCTACAGGTCTGAAATTTTACTATGTTATAGCTGACCCAAAAGTAGCTGAATAACATATTTACACAAATTTCTGTACATGCAATAGGTTTCCAATTACAACTGATTTACTCAACAGTGTGAACTTCAAAGTAGCTATTACTCAGCTATGCAATGAGCCACAGGTCTGGAACTTCTCTATGTTATAGCTGACTCCGAAATAGGTGAATAACATATTGAAACAAATTACTCTAAATGTAATACTTTTGAAGTTATAAGGCTAGCAATTTACTCAACAGTGATAACCTAAAAGTAGCTATTACTCAGCTATGCCATGAGCTACAGGTCTGAAATTTTACTATGTTATAGCTGACCCAAAAATAGCTGAATAACATATTTACACAAATTTCTGTACATGCAATAGTTTTCCAATTACAACTGATTTACTCAACAGTGTGAACTTCAAAGTAGCTATTACTCAGCTATGCAATGAGCCACAGGTCTGGAACTTCACTATGTTATAGCTGACTCTGAAATAGGTGAATAACATATTGAAACAAAATACTCTAAATGTAATACTTTTGAAGTTATAAGCAATTTACTCAACAGTGATAACCTAAAAGTAGCTATTACTCAGCTATGCCATGAGCTACAGGTCTGAAATTTTACTATGTTATAGCTGACCCAAAAATAGCTGAATAACATATTGAAACAAAATACTCTAAATGCAATAGTTTTCAAGTTACAAGTGATTTTACTCACGATGGAAGCTACTGAAAAGCCCAAAAGTAGCTATTACTCACTTAGCTATTGAGACAGACACCCAAGTTACTCACCATGTTGTAGCTATGAAAAAAGTATCTGAATAACATATTTTAACAAAATGCTCTAAATGCAACACTTTTCAAGTTACAAGTGATTTAGTGCATGATTTCATGAATTTTAATGCATTTTAGACATTTTTGTCTACCAGAGGCCTAATTTAGACATAAAGCCTACCAAAAAGATAGGGTGGCGAGTCCTCTAGCATACCAAGCCACCTGCCAAATATGAAAGAAATCTGGAAAGAAATGTGGACTGTAGGTCGCTAACAAGCAATATTCCACATTTTAGACATTTTTGTCTACCACAGGCCTAATTTAGACATAAAGCCTACCAAAAAGATAGGGTGGCGAGTCCTCTACCATATCAAGCCACCTGCCAAATATGAAAGAAATCCAGAAAGAAATGTGGACTGTAGGTCGCTAACAAGAAATCTCTGCGGACGCGGACGAGGGCGCGGACGACGACGATGATGAATCCATAGTATCCCCGCTTCGCGTCGGGGATACAATAAGGGAGATATTCAAGGGAGACCATAATGCGGCGGCGGTGGCGAGGAAACTGAGGCGAAAACAAATAAGTGCCCTTTCAGGGACGCTTAATTATTGCAAATATATATGTACATACTGACTACAAATAAATATCTCAAATTGAAGTTTTTTTCACAGTGAGTAGACTTGAATTTGATTTGGTATTACAAATTCAGTTTTAAGATAGACTAATGCTACACTTTTCTCCTATTAAGTCAATTTGCTCAAATGTAAGGGTAATTTTTTTATTTGACTCACCGCATTTACTAAATGTCTCACCAAAACTCAGTGTAGGAGTCATTTGACTCAAGTAGCTCCAACTCTAGATCAACGCTGTATTTCTATTCACAAAATTAGATATATTTTCAATAAACTTATTAATTCCAACTTCTACAACAGCATTGTACAAGTTGGGTTTATTATTATCTCCCGCCGGCCGAAGGCCGTGGTCGGGAGATAATAAAACGCCTTCCGTATGTACATCCGTCCGTTCGTCACGTTTTTGCATAAACCTTAATATCTCATTCATTTATGAACATATCTTCACCAAATTTGCAGGGAATGTTTATGGCTATAAAAACCTGTCTCTGAAAAATTTTAGCCTCACTTTGAAAAACAAAATGGCCGCCATAGCTAATTGTTTGAAAATCCTAAAGGTGCTCTAAATCTTGAAATATTCCACCTAGCTTCATCAAATTCGCACAAAAGCTATATGGCTAGAAAAGCTAGCCTGATAATAAATTTGACCTAGTTCAAAAAACAAAATGGCCGCCATATCACATGTTTAATGTCAAACAGGGTTATCCTATTAAAAAGGCCTTATATCTCCCCAAATATTGCATATCTTCACCAAATTTGCAGGGAATGTTTATGGCTATGAAAACCTGTCTCTGAAAAATTTTAGCCTCATTTTGAAAAACAAAATGGCCGCCATAGCTAATTGTTTGAAAATTGTAAAGGCGTTCTAAATCTTGAAATATTCCAGCTAGCTTCATCAAATTTGCACAAAAGCTATATGGCTAGAAAAGCTAGCCTGATAATAAATTTGACCTACTTCAAAAAACAAAATGGCCGCCATATCGCATGTTTAATGGCAAACAGGGTTATTCTATTAAAAAGGCCTTATATCTCCCCAAAATATTGCATATCTTCACCAAATTTGCAGGGAATGTTTATGGCTATGAAAACCTGTCTCTGAAAAATTTTAGCCTCATTTTGAAAAACAAAATGGCCGCCATAGCTCATTGTTTGAAAATCGTAAAGGTGCTCTAAATCTTGAAATATTCCAGCTAGCTTCATCAAATTTGCACAAAAGCTATATGGCTAGAAAAGCTAGCCTGATAATAAATTTGACCTAGTTCAAAAAACAAAATGGCCGCCATATCGCATGTTTAATGTCAAACGGGATTATCCTATTAAAAAGGCCATATATCTCCCCAAATATTGCTCCTAGAGGTTCAGAATGTGAAAACAACTTGTACGAAGTCATGGCCTGGTAATCTTTTCCATGTGTTGAATTTGACCTTTGACCCCTGCTTCAAGGTCGTCAAACTAAAACGTCCTTATTTCTCCCATATTATTGGTGCTGTGGCTTCAGATTGTAAAGACAGACCATGAAAAGCAAAGGCTGTGGTCTAAAATTGTAAACAGCTTCCATGCGTGTGTGCATCTGTTTGTGCATCCGTCCGTGCATCCGTTTGTCAGGTTTCAGCATAAACCTTAATATCTTATTCATTTATAAATACATCTTCATCAAATTTGCAAGGAATGTTTATGCAAAATTTTGGCCTCATTTTGGAAAACAAAATGACCGCCATAGCCAATTGTTTAAAAATCATACAGTTGTTCTAAATGTCGAAAATTCCAGCTAGCTTCATCAAATTTACATTTTAAGAGGCCTTCTATCTCCCCTAATATTGCTCTTACAGGTTCAGACCATTAAAACTCTTGGCCTTCAAATGTTTTGTCTGAGAAAAATTTGGCCTTATTTTGAAAAACAAAATGGCCACCATATCCAATTATTTAAAATTCACTAAGATGCTCTAAAACGTGAAATATTGCAGCTAGGTTCATCAAATATGCACAAAATATATATGGCCAGGAAAGTTAAGCTGATAGTAATTTGACCTAGTTTCGAAGCCAAAATGGCTGTCTTATCACATGTTAAATGGGATTATCCTATTAAAAGGCCTTATATCTCCCTTATCATTGCTAATAGGGGTTCCAAATGTGAAAACAACTTAAAGGAAGTAAAGGCCTTAGACTGCTGACTTTTACCTTTGACCCATTCTTCGATGTCAAGTGGGGTTATCTTACTATAAAGCCCTTATCTCATTTAGTTCTCCATTATTACTGATTCCAGGCGGGAGATAAATGCTGCGGCAGTAGCCTTGTTTGATGGTGAAATTCTGTACAAATTACAACTTGTACAGCCAATTTTGTACAAGTTGCAATTTGTACAAACTGCTTGTACATAACATGTATATGGCTTCATAATCTTCATATTTCTTGACAAAAACATACAATAACTCCCACATTAGTGTCTGCAATACACGGTAATTTCTGTAGTAACCACCACCCCACCCCACCCCCTCTAAAATTAGCCCGACCCCAACCCCACCAAATGTCAGTGACCAAGGGTCAGAAACTGTAGCATAAAAATGCCCAATAAATTTCACAGTTTTCAATCTGGATTTTATCTATTACACCAATGTAGTGAAACCATAACAAAACATACATAAATATGATCTCTTATGGTTTTTCAGCAGCTATGTTCAAGCAAGAATTTGCAGTGAAATACCTCACAGTTTAGACTTTTCAGCCATGTAACCACTACACCGACAGAGAAAAGTAAACCTTTGTAAACAAGACAATATAATTCAATTATTTAAAGGTGGATTTTTCATTGAATGGAAATTTTTTGTAATTCTGCATGTTGTTCTGATAACGACCTCCTCTTTGAAAAAAATGAATAGCCCGGGGCTATTATTACAGTTATTATAGTATCTATATTTGAACTGGATCCTTGCAAAAAAATCCTGGAAACAGAAAAGAAAATAACAGAAGTGGAAAACAACTGCTTAGTGTAGGTCTGCAATGTCTGCTTTTTTAACTGGTATATTTGGTCATGGTGTTTGGAAAACATTCCAAATTCTGGCATTGGTTCTGAAGTTTATGTACCTAAGCAGAATTGTATGTTGTCTTGCAGTAGTTATACAATTTCTCCCTGTTGGAGACCAAGTTAGGAGTCAACCAGTCTTTATGTGCAGTATAGTGTTAGCCCTTTGCTTTAACTGACTTCATTTAATTTGTGTAATTAAAAAAAAGGTAATTTTCATTTAACCAACAACATGGTACTTTTTATGAAATTTATTTGTTTATTTGGGTTTTATCGTTGCTTTCAACACTGTATAGGACGTATCATGATGGGTAGTTTCAGTTTTATGGGCATTGGAAACCAGTACATACAGTTTGTCAAGGTTCTGTAAACTGCCGACCATCGGTAAACTACCAACTTTCCTGCAAAGGGTACAGGGTTTGAACCATAGACCTCACAGGTGGGAAGTGAGTGTGTTTCCACTGGCTCCAATATTTTTTGGTTAAATGTAATTGTGACTCACTCCACTATTGTATAGTGAGTGGAATCGCCTCAATTTTTGTGGTCGATTATTCGTCCATTTTTCCGACCGATGATCGACCCATAATCGATTTGCCTACTCAGCTGTAAGACAATATATCATGAAACACTTTCCGGGATGAAGTATTTGTCAATCCGATAAAAATAACGGTGTTCCGACATTTAGAGCCTACCAAAAGCACTCACTTCCGGTAAATATGGCGGAAGACATAAACAAACCCAAAATTTGTGACAAATCTCTTGATTTATCAAAGGAAAGTTTAGGAAACTGGTTAAAATATAAAAAATACGTGGATATTAAGACACATAAGGAAGGGCAAGATTTAATCGATTTCTAGAAGTTGTCAGTGACCGAACGCGATTGTACCATAACGCCGACGATTAATCGAACGTTGGTCTAATCGTGCACTCACTACTATTGTAATGGAAGTATTTGCATTATTATCTCCCGAGAACCGAAATCCAAATCTCAAGACAATAGAACACTTTTCTGTGTGTGAATGTCTGATCATCATATTTTACATAAATCTTCATGCCATATCACACCTTTAAGGTGAAATGGGGTCATAGCATTAAAAAGGCATTACATCTCCCATAGCATTGGTCCTAAGGGTTTTTTGAATGTGAGAACAACTTTTTCGGCATCATTTGTAAATTGGCCACCCAGAAAATTGACATCATAAAAACTGTCCTCGTGAAAAATTGGTCCCCGCAAATTCATGCAAATTTAATGTCAGTGTGTTAAATAAGTTTGGCATGATTAAGCCTTATTATATTCCGATATTACTTTGACATTGATTTATTTCACTTTATGATTTGGGGCTATTCCCCGATGGGAAAATATGGGCAAATCCAATTCAGAAATCATCGTAGTGAAAGATTAACATACATGAAAGGAATGTTGTAATGCTACTCAGGACTCAAAAAATACAATTTCTTTTAGATTCTTTAACACCGTTTCTTGGGTTAGATAAAATTTAATATATTTACATTAAATAACAAAGAATGTACAATACTACACACAAAGCAAAACTTCTGCACAAAGGCCAATTAAGTTGGTCAATGATAATGTCATTTTTTTTAAAGATAATGTCATATAATTTCATTTACATATACTTATAAATACTTTTTGTCATATTTAGCATAAAAATCATTTTTGAATTTTAGTATTTTAACTTCTTGAGTTGAGTTGGTATGTTCTAACCCATCCTAAGATAGTCCAAGTACAGCCATATATGAATTATATAGCCTGTCTTAAGATGTGCCGAGTCATCACTTGGGCCCCAACATCACAAACCAAAAATACGAGTGAATAATACATGATATGTTTAAATGTTGTGGAATGGTTAATGTACATTTGTTTTATCACATATTTGGTGGTATTCTCTACCAAGTAGCAGGATTACTTTTGCAGCCAACATAACAGTACTGACATGGCCACTGGAATATCCAATGAAAGTATAGTGACCAACTGATGTGATCCTTGATGTGATAAAATAAAAGCTGGCTTTAATGTCGTTTGATAATCAGTTGCAAAATATTTACCGAAGCATGGATGACTCGGATCTTCGTCAACTCAGCCTCTGCCAACTTGGACCCATTTTAATGCAAACTTGGCCTTTTCTGAAACTCCTACCCACCATGTTAATACTTTTTTCATATCTATTATTTATATGTATGCATCATATTAATAACATGTGTGTTTTAAGAGATAAGTTTGTATGGAAATGGTTGTTAGAAGGTAGTATTTTACAAATGATGGCTACATTATTAAAGCTGTCATCAAGGGATTTGATATAGAACACTCTTATGCATATTACTCCAACTATGTAAGCCTGATTTAAGGTTATGTCAACCCATTATATCCACGATCAAAACCAGTAAACAATGATACCAAGTAGTGTTGGTATCGAATAACAAGAGGAGAGTGCCCGTGAACGGGCACTGTGTCAGCTGACTGAGTGTTTTTGATTTGTGAAGGTAACTAGATTGGGCCACCTCGGCGCCAACATATCCCCAGACAGGTCATCACTCACGCCACAGGTTTTGATCGGGAATTTTTTAAAACATAATTACCCATTATTATATGAACTTCAGCACATCAATCTACTCTGTTTATATCTTCCAAGGAAGATGGTGTATCCCCAGACGCCGAATACATAACTCAAATTATATTTTCAATCTTCCTGCAATGATAACTCTAAACCTATTTTCAAAGTATTTAAATGATTGATGATTGAATGTCCATTCTAAAATAATAATCCCAAGAGCATATCTGTTTCTATATTTGTTGACAAATAAAATATTATTTTTAACTCAACTCATCATACTTTTCAATCTTCCTTCAAAGTATTTAAATGATTGATGATTCAATGTCCATTCTAAAATTCATAATCCCAAAAGCGCATATCTGTTTCTATATTTGTTCAGAAATAAAATATTATTTAAAAAAAATTATTTATATTATTATTTTATTATATTATTTTTAGAATTTGCAAATTGTTTTCAGTTATTCATTTCCTCTATACCTATATATGTGGTCCATATATATGCAACCTAAATATGTGACACAATCTCAGTTCTGACTCCCCTTTGTGTTATATGTAATGAAGCCCACCACCTCCCACCCCCACCCCTCTCCCCTTCTCCACACCTCTCCCACTATTACACAAGATCTGCAACCCCATTGAGTTCTTTGTTTCTCATCTGATATCATTAAATACCTTTGTTTATTTAGTGTCACTCAATATAGCTGGAGGTCCCAGAGGTGGGTGGGGGGAATCCGGGTGGGGGATGCATAAATGGTAAACAAACAATCTATATAAAAGGTGTACTCAAATACAAAAAGAATTGAGAATTTTAAGTATGTGATTATCAACTGAAATGAGTTCATAACTGTAGGAGCTGTGTCAAAATTAACTGAGGCAAGTTGAATAAAACTGGGCTAGTTGAGGGTTAAAAATCCCCTAGTTTTACTACATAAGGATATAATTTCATTAATATTGGGACTTAAAGCTCACTTAAAGTGTCCATTTTGTCTACTTGAATATGTTTAACCAGTTTTATTTTAAAAAGTTAAAAACTCAGCAAGCAGAGGTATAACACACAAAAATAAGTTCTTAAAAGACTAAGATAGCCATAACATTATTAATATTCAAAATTTAAATAGACAGGCATTTCCTTTTAAAAATTCAAAGATTTCAGCTCTATAACCCACATAGTTTGACAGTTACTGGGCTTTAAAGTGGCATAATGTCCATAAATTGGGTTTCTGTGGGCATTTTACAATTGTTAAAGAGACCTTATCAATTAAACTACAGATCTGAAACTTTTTGGGGGACATACATAACAAACAAAAATTATATATAATACAGTTTAAGACTTGTCACACTAAGCATTTCCAAATAACAGGGCAAAATACGGAAAAAATGTCCAAAAAGGCACTTGGGCGAGTGTCTATGGCCCTCATACACAGGTTAAATGTCTACTAAAAACCTTGATTTTCGGCATATGTAAAAAGGACATAATAATGCATTCCCAGATGGGATTTCAGCTCCATCAATCACATAGTTTAACAGTCACAGGGCTTAAAGGTGGCAAAAAGTCCAAATATTGGGTCTCTGTGGGCCTTTTAGAGATCTCGATGTGGCTTTCAAATTAAAGCTTCAGACTTAAAATTTGTTACTTACTAAGATTACACATAGAATATGTATCTAATAAAGTTTGAAACTTCTCAGACTTACCATTTCCAAGTTACAGAGCAAAATATGTGAAAAATGTCTTAAAAGGGTCACTCAGGTGGGTGTTTAAGGTCCTCATACACAGGTTAAATGTCTACTTGAAGCCTTGATTTTTGGCACATGTAAAAAGAACATAATAATGTATTCCCAGATGAGATTTCAGCTCTATCAGTCACATAGTTTAACAGTCACAGGCCATAAAATTGGCAAAAAGTCCAAATACTGGGTCTTTATGGGGCCTTCTAGAGACCTAAATGTGGCCTTCAAATTAAAGCTTCAGACTTAAAATCTGTCACATACCAAGATTACACATAGAATATGCATCTAATACAGTTTGAAACTTCTTAGACTTACCATTTCCAAGTTACAGGGCAAAATATGTGAAAAATGTCTAAAAATGGTCACTCGGGTGGGGATTTATGGTCCTCATACACAGGTTAAATGTCTTCTTAAAGCCTTAATTTTTGGCACATATATAAATAACATACTAATATCTTCCCAGATAGGATTTGAGCTCTATCAGTCACATAGTTTGACAGTCACAGGGCTTAAAAGTAGCAAAAAGTCCAAATATTGGGTCTTGGGGAGCCTTTTAGAGACCTCAATTTGACCTTCAAAATTAAAGCTTCAGACTTAAAATCTGTTACATACTAAGATTACACACAGAATATATATCTAATACAGTTTGAAACTTCTCAGACTTACCATTTCCAAGTTACAGGGAAAAAGATGTGAAAAATGTCTTATAAGGGTCACTCGGGTGGGTGTTTATGGTCCTGATACACAGGTTAACTGTCTATTAAAGGCCTAAATGTTGGGGCACATATAAGAAAACACATAGATATATTCCCAGATGATATTTAACTTAGATGAGAGACATAGTTTGAAAGCTACAGTGCTTGAAAGTGGCAAAAAGTGCATAAATTGGGTCTCTGTGGGCACTTTTGAGACCTTAAGTCGACCCCTTTGGGTAAACCTACAGCCCTAAAATTTTCTACAGACAAGGATTACATATCAAAGTTATACCTAGCGCAGTTTGAGACTCATCAGAATTACCACTTCCAAATTATAGGGCAAAATATGTGAAAAGTATAGCAAAAAATCCCTAAGTGGGGGTATTTATGGGCCTCAAACACAATTTTCTCCTCAACTTAAAGTCGTGATTTTCGGCACATGTACTAAGAACATATTAATGTGTTGTCAGGTAAAATTTCAGCCAGCTGAGCATCATAGTTTGTGACCTACAGGGCTCTAAGTGGCCAAAAGTCCAATTTCTGACCTTAAGGTGGCCATAAGTTCTTTTTTACTGGGAGTTTAAGGTCACCTTAAAATAGGGATCTTCCTTTGGGCACCCTTAACATGTGTACCAAGTTTGAAAAAAAAATATTAATTTGTTTTTGAGTTATCGCGTCCACAAGGAAATTTCTACGGCGGCGGCGGCGGCGGCGGCGGCGCGACGGACCTGAATCCAATATATCCCCGACTTTCGTCTGGGGATATAATAATGATAGAAAAGCATAATTATCAGGGAAAGTGCTGTACAGAAGTACAGTAAATGGTAATTGAACAGCATGTTTAAAAGAAATTCTGAAACTGACAGAAGAAAAGGACAAAAAAGTTTTGCCCTGCAAACGGTATTATGAAGGAAAGTAACAAGGTAACTGTTTAAGTGTAAAGAGTAGGTTAAAACATATTTAAAGAAATACTGCAAATGCAGTATCCTTGTACGACCTTGAAGAAGGGGTCCACGGTCAAATCCAACCACACAAAAACATTCCCAGCCCATGATTTCCTATAGGTTGGTTTACCATCCCAAACCTCTAGGACCAATAATAAGCGAGTTATAAGCACTTTTAAGTTTGGCCGTCCTTATTTGACCTTGAAGGAGGGGTCCAAAGGTCAAATCTGACCACACCAAAAGATTCCCAGCCCATGATTTCCTATAGGATGGTTTACCATCCCAAACCTCTAGAACCAATGATAAGCGATTTATAGGCACTTTTAAGTTTGGCTATCTTTGTTTGACCTTGAAGGAGGGGTCCAAGGTCAAATCTGACCACACCAAATGATTCCCAGCCCATGATTTCCTGTAGGTTGGTTTACCATCCCAAACCTGTAGGACCAATAACAAGCGAGTTATAAGCAATTTTAAGTTTGACTATCCTCAACTAACCTTGAAGGAGGGGTCCAAGGTCAAATCTGACCACACCAAAAGAATCCCAGTCCATGATTTCCTATACATTGTTTTACCATCCCAAACCTCTAAGACCAATAATAAGCGAGTTATAAGCACTTTTAAGTTTGGCTATCCTCGTTTGACCTTGAAGAAGAGGTCCAAGGTGAAATCGGACCACATCAACAGATTCCCAGCCCATGATTTCCTATATCTCTGTTTACCATCCCAAACCTCTAGGACCAATAATAAGTGAGTTATAAGCACTTTTAAGTTTGGCTATCCTCATTTGACCTTGAAGGAGGGGTCAAAGGTCAAATCTGACCACACCAAAAGATTCCCAGCCCATGATTTCCTACAGGTTGGTTTACCATCCCAAACCTCTAGGACCAATAATAAGGGAGATATAAGCACTTTTCATGACTGACAAAGAAGCACCTGTGGCGGCCATCTTGTTTTTCAAAATGAGGCCAAAAATATTCCCAGTCAAGATTTTATAATGAGGAACATATCCTGCGAATTTGAGATCTCTACCTATAATACCCTTTCCTCTAGAGGGCCAACAAAAGTCCTTGTTTAAAGTCGAATAAACGTCCCTGGCGGCCATCTTGTTTTTCAAAAATATTCCCAGGCAACATTTTATGGTTATTAATATATTCTGCAAACTTGAGCAGGCTAGCTATAATATTTTTTTTATTAGAGCGGTAATGGTTAAATCTCTCTACACACTGCGGCTATCCAGTGGATACAATGATTTACTCAATAGTGAGAACCTGAAAGTAGCTATTGCTCAGCTATAGCATGACATAGAGGTCTGCAATTTCACTATGATATAACTGACCAAAAATTATGTGAAAAACATATTTAAACAAAATACTCTAAATGTAATAGTTTTCAAGTTACAACTGATTTTAACAAAATACTCCAAATGCAATATTTTTCAAGTTGCAATTGATTTATTCAACAGTCAGTACCTGAAAATAGCTATTGCTCAGTTGTGCCATGAGCTACAGGTCTGTAATTTCACTATGTTATAGCTGACCCAAAAGTAGCTGAATAACATATTTACACAAATTTATGTAAATGCAATAGTTTTCAAGTTATAAATGATTTACTCAACAGTGATAACCTCAAAGTAGATATTACTCAGCTATGCCATGAGCTACAGGTTTGAAATTTTACTATGTGATAGCTGACCCCAAAACAGGTCAATAACATATTGAAACAAAATACTGCAAGTGCAATAGTTTTCAAGTTATAAGTGATTTACTCAACAGTGATAACCTAAAAGTAGCTATTACTCAGCTATGCCATGAGCTACAGGTCTGAAATTTCACTATGTTATAGCTGACCCAAAAGTAGGTGAACAACATATTTAAGCAAAATACTGTAAATGCAATATTTTTCAAGTTACAATTGATTTACTCAACAGTCAGTATCTGAAAATAGCTATTGCTCAGTTGTGCCATGAGCTACAGGTCTGTAATTTCACTATGTTATAGCTGACCCAAAAGTAGCTGAATAACGTATTGAAACAAAATACTCTAAATGCAATACTTTTCAAGTTATAAGTGATTTACTCAACAGTGATAACCTAAAAGTAGCTATTACTCAGCTATGCCATGAGCTATAGGTCTGTAATTTCACTATGTTATAGCTGACCCAAAAGTAGGTGAACAACATATTTAAGCAAAATACTGTAAATGCAATAGTTTTCAAGTTACAACTGATTTACTCAGTAGTGAGAACCTGAAAATAGCTATTGCTCAGCTATGCCATGAGCTATAGGTCTGTAATTTCACTATGTTATAGCTGACCCAAAAGTAGGTGAACAACATATTTTAACAAAATACTCCAAATGCAATATTTTTCAAGTTACAACTGATTTACTCAACATACAGTACCTGAAAATAGCTATTGCTCAGTTGTGCCATGAGCTACAGGTCTGTAATTTCACTATGTTATAGCTGATCCAAAAGTAACTGAATAACATATTTACACAAATTTCTGTAAATGCAATAGTTTTCAAGTTATAAGTGATTTACTCAACAGTGATAACCTCAAAGTAGCTATTACTCAGCTATGCCATGAGCTACAGGTCTGAAATTTTACTATGTTATAGCTGACCCCAAAATCGGTGAATAACTTATTGAAACAAAATACTCTAAATGCAATAGTTTTCAAGTTATAAGTGATTTACTCAACAGTGATAACCTAAAAGTAGCTATTACTCAGCTATGCCATGAACTACAGGTCTGAAATTTTACTATGTTATACCTGACTCAAAAGAAGCTGAATAACATATTTATAAGAAATTCTCTAAATGCAATAGTTTTCATGTTACAAGTGATTTTACTCAAGATGGTAGTTACTGAAAAGCCCAAAAGTAGCTATTACTCACTTAGCTATTGAGACAGACACCCAAGTTACTCACCATGTTGTAGCTATGAAAAAAGTAGCTGAATAACATATTTTAACAAAATGCTCTAAATGCAACACTTTTCAAGTTATAAGTGATTTAGTGCATGATTTCATGAATTTTAATGCATTAAAAATTATTAAAAAAATTTATTAAAAAAAAACTAAGACAGATCCAGGTCTCATACTCACACAAGAGAATCTACCTCTGGCCTAGTACATATATGCAAGATATGAGAGAAATCCCTCCAATAGTCACTGAGAAAATTGTGATAAAGTGTTGAAATTTTCACACTTTTGGTGGGGGTACCTCCCTTGTAACATCTCTAGCAAACAGACGAACAGACAGATTTGCATGCTTTGAACAATTTTTCATCGATAGATAAGGTATCTTTTAAAAATAAACAGCATGTCTCTAGGCCTTGTAGTTTTGGAGAAGAAGATGTTCACGCAGACGCGGACGCCCACGCCGCAGAGTGACGACATAATGTCAGCTGACTGACAAGTCAGCTGACATAATAATATGTATATCGATATCAAACCATATTTTTACTTCTGTATCAATCGATATTGAAATATCAGGTCATGGGTGTTTTCTGAGAAAGAACTTCCAAACGCTTTCATGAGTTTTAGAAGTTTCCCGAAACGTAAACAAATATGGCGTTTCCGGTTTAGCGGTAAGTGAAATTTGACAAAGAATGATAGGAAAACCAATATATTTCTCAAGTTTTATAATTTATTTACATGGAAAACAGCTTAACTGCATCTATTTAGCAGTATGTTCCGATATTGATATTGCACCCTACATTATCGATATCAGTATATTTAGCATGGATCGATAAATATTTCAATATCGATAAACAATACCAGCACTAATACCAAGTGATGGTGGACCAAACCACACCAGTGTACCTATATTCATGCCCACCCCTAAATTAATCAAGACAGTTACAGTTGCACATTATATTACAAATGTATATGATTAATTTTATCAGTATTTATAAGTTGGTAGACATCAAAAACTATGAATCTTAAAGAAAACTGATGGTGGGTGAGAATAGATACATGGGCATGAATTGGTCCACCACCACTAGATTATTAAAATCCATCCACAAAAAAAGATTTTGTGTCAAGTTGAATTTCTTAAAGAATGGGTCCGAGTTGGAAAAGGGCTGAATTAACAGAGTTGACAAGTTTCCCCCTGAACAGTTGTGGCTTTCTACCAGTAAACGCCCATCACCAGTTAATGTCCATCCTGCCTTATATTTCTTTGTAAGAGGTCAAGGACAAATGCTTCTATTTAGCTACAAAATGGTGTTCACTGGTATTTCTGGTTTGCGGAAAAAACTGCCGAAAATAGAGATAAATTTTGAAAATATTAATATATAAGTTTTGAGAAAAATGTAACATGCACCAATTTAAAAGTTATTAATTGTAGTGTGTATCATTTGACAATCTATTGGCAGAAGAATAAAATATATGGCAAGGTTATGTCCCGGGACGTCCCAATATGTAACATATTGGCTATATGTCGGGAAGTGCTAAATCGTGAGAACCGGGATATTTTGATGAAGATCAAAATACATCAAACTCGAGAATTCATGGCCATAGAACCAACTCATTAATATTCATGAGAAGATATGAGATTATGGGTTTCCCCTGGGGTTTTGTAACAATATTTTATAAAATGGAAGCCTCAAAGAAGATCAGATACACGGATGGTCACTGCGATAAACATGCAGCCTTCAGAAATTTTCCCATAAAAATGGTTAAAAGGCTTAAATAACAATGTAAAACAAACGAACTGTCACAGAAAGCATTGATAAGTCTTTTTTTAAACTTTGAAGACCGTTTACGTACTTTCAAGTTGAGAACTCACGGCAGTGGCATCAACTCATTAATATTCATAAGAAGATATGAGGTCACAGATTTTCTAGGTTTTCCAGCAATATAGAAAATAAACAATAAAAAACCAACCAATGAAATTATTTCCCGACATTTAGCCAGTAAGTTACATGTCGGGATGTCCCGTGATTTAACCATGGGATAAAATATAACGCTGTCAATATAATTTAAATTCAATACTGCCTATCGTCGCATTATGGGCCTAACGACGGTAAAAACGGAAGGCAGTACACAAACCACAGCATTAGCGGTCACTTTCTTTATGGAAATAGATGAATTAATCCATCCCATCATTTTCAAAGTTTGAATTGCAGTCTCGAAATTGATGCTGAGTAAAATACCAAAAATATGCAATTATCGCTCACATCTCCAAATATCACCCGTGCTTAATATGGGTCTATTACCACTTTATTAGCCATAGATAATAAGCCCCAAGAGGGTCTAAGTTGTTATTTATATATTTCACTTCAATTCCAATCCAAATACCACGTTTTGCTGCAGTTTTTACCATAAAATGCAAAGGGCTGTGTTCTCTGCTGTTTACAGTCCAGTTGTAAAATTACGTAATTGCAGAAAAAAAGTAAACAACCTTTTGTCTCCAGCATCCACAATTGGAAACCTGGTTTTGTTGTAGCATTAAGTTGTAATTTCTGAGGCTGTTAAATTTATGTTATTTTATTGTATATATATATATATGTTTGTTGGTTATAATACCAGCTTTATTGTTGAAGTAATTGTAAATATTTGTCTAAGGAGTTATCACTACTTTATGATACCGTAATATGATGTTTACTTGTGCTGGATTGGGTCATAAATGCTGTAAAGTTAATTTTTTTAATTTTTCACATTCATAATAAAGGCACAAGGTTCCATGTTTGCCTTTAACTGTAGAAGCAATGTACCATTGGATATAACTTCTCCTTTAATAGTAATTTTACAGAATCATATTGAAGGTCCTAGATAAGATTAAATAATGAAGAAATTACAGTATATATTAAAGTACAAGTACTTGTGAATTTATCTTTAATAAGGGAGATTGGTAATAAAAATACATCCAATACTCATCTAAATACAGATGACATTTTTTGATTCAATGGAATTATCACTGACAGACAGTTGGAATAATTTCGTTTGTCAATGTGACCTTGCCAGGTCACCTCATGTGTGGACAATTGGACACACAGAGTATTAATGTATTTTTACATTACACATAGTACCTCATTGGATATACTGTGACAGCCAGCTGCAAGGCCTAAGGAAAACCTTACATTTTGTTGGTCAAGGTTATGAACTTAAAACTGGCAACCAATGCCAAACAACAATCAGATTACCCAAATGAGACCAGTAATTTAATACCACATGTTTGCTTCATTACCCAAAGTTATGCACTCAACATTATATCACATTATCCTCAGTGGTCTAGTGATTGGCAAGTTTGGCATATAATCATTGGCTGACACTTCTGTGGAATCAAGTCTCACAGTTGGCAATACTTAGGAGCTGTCCTAATATGACCCTAGCTGTTAAACATGATGTAACACCCCACCTTTGAACTTAGGTTTTGCAAATCTATGCATATTTATTTTCAAAGTCATAATTATACATCACAATGGCATACAAGTTTATCTGAGAAATTATAAAATCAGCAGAAAGAAGTACTCATGACCTAGTTGCATGTCACAGTTGCAAAGATAGCACTGATAATATTTCTGTGATACAAGAAGCATAAAACAGATTTCTGCACAAACAAGTATAGAAAATGATTCTTTGAAATATTGTCTACAAGGCAAATTGCCCAAATCTAAGAAGGTATCAGATAACCAACAGCCTCACAGCTGCAGAGATGCCAAGCCACTGCTGCAAGAGAGGGAATCCTGAAGTGCTAGCACGAGACAGTCAGTACTTACCATTGGTAAATTACCATTCATCTGAAACCGAAACCAACATGTATCATATGTCCACTCAAAACTTCAGTAAGGTATTCTGTATAGCTATCTTCTGTTACCAGTTGTTACTTATTTTGATGGTCAATTTGTCTGACTCCTGTAAAAAATATTTCCAGAATCTCACTATAAATACAAGAAGTCAGTCAGAATCATTAAGTAGATCATATCACTTGTATCAAACTGGGTAGGGTGTTCCAGGGAAAACAGTGCCAAACATTGCGTAGGTCATATCAGGTGCAGCATTTTGGGTTGTGTGTTTTGGGAAAACACTGCAAAACAGTGTACAGGTCATACCAAAGGAGGTAGATAGCAATACAATACATTGAACAGGTCATATCACAATGACAAAATGAAGCCAAGGTACATCATGAACAGTTTAACCAGCATACATTCACTTTATTATGTGAAAGTCTCACAACTACAAAAATCTACAAATGAAATTTCTTCAAGATCTTCAATTTGCCCATGACACTTCTTAATAATTGTATAATGTATATGAAACTACATTTAAAAATCATAAATAAAGTTTTTAAGTAGGGCTGCAAGCGAGCCCGAAAATGCGCCTCGATTCCTCGTTTTATAAGAATCGACTCGGATTCGGTTACTCGCTTGATTATCGCCCACGAAATAAACTGCTTCATATTTTGACATACCACGCCTTATTAAATGGTTACAAACCACACAACAGGAAAGAATTTTGATAATTTATTGAATTTTGGGGAAAAGACGCATTTATAATGCAAAATATTAGAAACTGTAACCATCCTTATATTGCGAGATTTGAGGCGTCTTCGAAATACGTTAGAATAAAATGCTGTCTTATAAAACGTTGTTACACAAAGCATTTAAGTTTGCAAATAGTTAAAATATAAAATACTGAAACGGAAATGCCTTATAATAGTAAAATATATAAATATATTAATATATTTAAAGAAAAAAACTTGAATTTTGTAGTAGATTTTACTTCTATGTTTAGTTGTTTTCGAAGATCCGGTTCACTTTTCTTGCCTCGAGTATTGAAGTGAATCGTTTCGTTTCCGAGTAACCGAAGAATCGTTGCAGACTTATTTTTAAGTGGATGTTCATATAATAGGAAATAATTGTGATTCTAAAAATCACTATGGAAATGGTGTCAAAAATGTCAGAGTTGCACACAAATAACTTAGATAAGGGACTGTGAATTGAGTGCAGGCTGGGGTTAGGCATCAACTATTCTCAAATATTAGTGTGTGGATTGAGAGAGTCAACTGCAAGGGGTCAATAATATGGTGATTTCAGTAGATCCTGATGGAGTTCTTTAGGGGAAGGGATCAAGAGGTTTTAGTACATAGTGTGAATGAGCGTTGACAGACACACACAGAACATGAGTGGGGGATCAATGATGAATGTCTTGAAGATTGTTTTACCAGATGATATTTTAATAATTATTTATCTATAATGAATTTCAACACAGGAAAAGCAAATTTTGACATGTTCAAAAGTCAACATGTATCTCTATAAGCTTTATTTTTATTTCTTCGCTGTTCACTTCATTTTCTTATTTGCTTATTTCAGGGATGATATAATTGACAGATAAATGAACATATGGGTTCTTAACCCTATCCAATATCCTTGGAAATACCCAAGAAACTTTGTTCAAGTAAAAAGTTTCACAAAGTACAATGAAATGATGGGAAAGATTAATAGCAAGTATCATAATTGTAGCATCTGTAACAAGATGTCATATATGCAATGCCTCTTTTCAAGTTTCTTAGCTCTAATGCATATGATTTGTATACACCTGTAATGTCACTGCTTCTATTGCTGCTGTTGGCACTGTTATTCTTGATGTTCAAAATGATGTTGACATCCGTCACAATTTAATAAACTGACTTGAATTGTAAATGCTTAGTCGTGGTTTGATCATTTGTCACCGGATGCTTGACAGATAATGCTTTTCTTATTAATAAGCCAACATTTGAAAAAGCTGGAAAAATAATTATTATAATTTGACTTTAGTGGTACAAATAACTCAAAAAGAATCAAATATTTGTTAAATCTGCAGACTAACACTCTTGTCTCCCAACCCTGAGGTCGGCAGTCCGAACCCTGTACCATATGTGGGAAAGTTGGTAGTTTCTTGCCATTGGTCAACAGTTTACAGTACAGAACCTTGACCAACTATATGAACTGGTTTCCTCTGCCCACAAAACTACTCATCGTGATATGACCTGTATAGTGTTGAAAGTGATGTAAAACCCCAAATAAATAAATAAATATATGCAGCTGTTAAAAGTTACATTGTCTTCATTGTAATGATTAAGCCCTATAAAGGTTACAGCAATGGTAATTTCAATATACACTACCAAATTATTAATATCTACTATGATTGTAGCTTCTTCAATTAATCAAGGAGAACAGAAACCTACAGGTTATTTTTTTTACATTTCGTATTTTCCAGACTGATAATAAAGGAACTTTAGTAAGAACCCAAAAGGTCACTTCCTGTTTCCTGTTTACATGTGTGATCATGAGCAGCTCCAGTTGTTTATTTGTGAAAGTAAACACTGAAAATTTAATAATACGGAAAGAAATATGCTAAATCTGGAATATAGAAACAAAGATAAATAATTTGTGTAGAAGAAGGACCTTTTATTTGTGGTAAATCTGTGTAATTTCTGTCAGAATTTTCAGTATTGTCTTCCCAGCAATTGTAAACAAACAAGCATGAAACGGATGTTTTGACTGCAATTTCGAACATGTTTATTCAATATTTGAAGCTTTATGGTTATTTTATTTAATGCCACATGGATGTACCACGCTGTATTTACAATATATTCAACATATTAACACTTTCAACGTTTTTTGGTGCCTGCTTTCTGAGCATTATTTCGTATTTACGTGGCTAAAAATAAATTTAGACCCATATTGCGACTAGACCCGTAATGCGACGATAGGCAGTATACGTATTAACTTCAGCATGGGCGTTTACTGGTAGAAAACTACTAGTAGTGGTGGACCAATTCACGCCCGGGTACCAATTCACGCCCACCCCTAAATTTATCCAAAACAATCGGAGTTAAACAATAAATCACAAATGTATATGATCAATTTGATGATTATCTATGATGTGGAAAACACCTTCTCTATGAAAAATTATAAATCTTCAAGAAAATTGAGGGTGGGCGTAAATTGGTACCCGGGCGTGAATTGGTCCACCACCACTAGTGGTGGTGGACCAATTCACGCCTGTGTACCTGTTCACGCCCACCCCTAAATTTATCCAAAATAATATCACAGTTAAAGAATAAATTACAAATGTATATGATCAATTTGATGATTATCTATGATGTGGTAAACATCTTCTGTATGAAAACTTACAAATCTGCAAGAAAATTGAGGGTGGGCCTGAATTGGTACCCGGGCGTGAATTGGTCCACTATAACTACATGTTTCACCCAATATGGTTGAGAAACTTGAAAGATTGGAAAACTCCAAAATTTTTGTGAAAATTCTGGTCATTATAAAGAAGACCCGAGGTAACCACGTCTACTGTACAGTACAGTACAGCACAAGAAATGAACGACCCACCAATTATCGGCCCAATTATCGCCCAATGTGAGCTTTGCACCAAGGAGAAAATTGAATTTTCAGTTTAAACCTCACATGCATTATGATTCCATGTATGTAAATGAAGAAATATAATATGTAAAAAGCACAAACCATACTTAGTGAAATACATAAGTCCTACTGTACAGATGGAAAAAATATCCAAACACACCATCTGGTACACCCCAAAATTAAGGAAAATTTCAACCGAAAAAATAAAAATTAAACAAATAAGATTTTAGGCTTTCAAAATCAAAATTAAAGTTAAGGTTTAACAAACTCAGGCGTCCCACGCAACATAATATAATATTTAGGTAGTGTTGCTTCCTTAAATAAACACATAAAAAGTGCTTAAATATTTGACAAATATTTATGGCTGCAGTATATTGGAAATTGCCAACTGATATTAGCTTTGTGATGTCGTAGTCATACATATAGATTGGGATAGCAATAATGCAGACAAAATACACAAGTTTAATGTTCAGGTATCTTTTGTGATAATGAAAGGAACGTATATTCATCATGTCAATTATTTTATTAATGTTTATGTTTCATATGTTCCAATACACTGATTGAAATTCTCTCGCGGCAACAGCCTTCCCAGCAAGCACAGACCTTTGAAAACAAATTAATTTAATATTGAAAATAAAAATAAACCATGACTTTACCCAGCAGACACACTACTTTCAAATTATCTTGAATCCAATGAGTGAAATCTGGTCAAAATACGTGTAGGTTTTTACAGCCACTTTTAGTTGCATCTAACCAATGAAATCATGTTACATACAATTGTGAAACAATGTTTAATTTTATAAATTATTTTAGGGTAGCTCCAATGTTGAGTCCATATTACTGCAACAGAGTTTTAACTTTGTTATGGGGTCTTGGCATTTTTTTATCATTTAGTAACTCAAACTCTTTCTTCTCAAGTGACTAACTCAATTCACATAATAATGTGAAATGGTAGTTTTCAGTTTAAATGTCCATACATGCATAATCAACGAAGATGGTTGTTGCACTGTACACCCCGTAATAGCTGATCTGAAAATTTTAATGATTTTTGTGTCACATCAGACCGTTACTCAAACTGTCACTCACCACGCAGCAGCCACAGACCTTTGGAAACATAAAAAGGGGTGAAACCTGGGTAATGTGTTTCATAAGAGGGCATAGCCTCATACAAACATGTTGATTCCTGATGGGTGGAGTGTAGGGAATGCCCAGAGGAAATATAGTTCTTGGCGTTTGCGTCTTGTGGATGTTTCTGGGTTTCCTGGATCCCCCATCCAATGCAAGATGCTGAACTCCATGTTCCTCACTGAATCGTGATTCTGAGTGAAATGCCTAGAGACAGGAGTGGATTTCTGAGGTGAGAGCTTTTGAACACTGTTATAATGTTCATACATTCTGTTTCTCAATGGATTTCTGGTTTCTCCAATATGTTAGAGGCCACCTTGATTGCAGTTAATGCTGTAAATCACATTACTTAACTAGCAAATAAGTTTATGTTTAGGTGGTGATGAATGATATTTGAACAATTTTTTGGAATGAAAACTAGTGATTTATTCTAGTTTTCTCATTTTTGGGCATCTGGCTATAGTCTTGTGCAGATTAATGGGACAAGACATGGTGGTTTTTCAGTGTGTGGGGTAGGGGGAAAGGTATGCTACTGCTTGTAAGAAGATCCCTAAGATTTGGTATAGTCTTTTGAATCCTACAAGTGGTTTTTCTTTGAATATTTCAGTTAGTTCATCAGTGTTCTGAATAATGTTCCATTTATTTCTGATGAGGGAGCCAGTAGGTGGGTTCCAGGGGTTAAATATAGAGTGACCATTACTGGTGTGTCAGTAGTGGACTTGGGAACATTATCTAATAGTTCAGACTGGCACAATTTCCTAACTCTCTGATAGTGCTTTTTGACGCCAGAAAAGGGGTATCCTTCTTTGAGATAATACCCAGTTAACTTTATTATTTTGAATTCCAAGTCACAGTCCACGGTGCATATTCTCCGGATTCTCAGATAAAAGCATAGGGTTCCTTAGTTAATATACTAGAGGGTGTGCTGAGCTATGTTCCTGATATAAATGGGTATCTGTTGGTTTGTTATAAAAGGTGGTGATAAGTTCCCTGTTGGGACCAAATTTGACTGTTGTGTCAAGGAAGTAACTTTGCGTCTTGTTCATTTCATGTGTGAACTTAATGAGCTTAACTTTCATGGAGTGAGTTGAGGTAACCAATGAATTTGTTCAGGAACTCCTCACCATGGTTCCAGATCAAGAAAATGTCATCAATGAATCTCTTCCACACAAGTGGTTTAAGGTGATAACCTGCCAGAGCTTTAGTTTCAAACCTATTCATGAATATGTTGGCACAGTTAGGGGTTAATGGTGTGCCTATAGCTGTGCCACTGCATGGTCTGAAGGTAGTGATCCCCATTAAAGGTAAAATTCATAGTAGGCGTATTTCACAACCGTAATCCGTTGAATCTAGAGTCAGATTTGGATTCTTTGGATTAGCTAGATTTGTGTAGATCTGAATCCAAATTTAAAACATAACATAAACAAACATAAATATCATATGTTATTAAAAATTATGATGCAGTAATATAACATTATAATATCACAGTATAATAAAAATTTGCCAAATGTTAGTGCACTAAAATTTCCTGCCACATGTTGCCGCCATTATTTTTAAAAGAATTATGGGTAATCCAAGCAATCTGAATCCATTGATCTACCTTGAGAGGTAGATCAACAGATTCATAATCCGGATTCAGATTCAAGTCACAATACAAGTGAATCTGTTGATCTGACGAATCTAGATTCGACGGATTATGGTTGTGAAATACGCCTACTGTGAAGTACTAGTTTGACCAAGTCCAGTATGAAATTAGCTATAAGGGTTTTACTAGGGTCCCTTCTTAATTGGTCAGCTACTGCTAGGATGCCTTCATTATAAGTAATATTGGCATATAATGAAGACACATCCAGTGTGCATAATAGGGCTCCTTCTGGGATGGGGCCCAGGTCTCTTATCTTTTTGATGAAGTCATGGGTATCTCTAATACAGGAATTGGCTTTGGGTACATAGTCCTTGATATGCTCATCAACCAATTTGCTGATTTTGCATGTGAGATGGTTTACTGAACTACATATGAGTCTTCCTGGGATACCCTTTTTACGTATTTTTGGCAGCATATAAATCGATCTTCAGTACATGATTCTGGAGCAAGATTGTCAGAATTCTTATCAGATATAAGACCTTTAGCTTTCATTTGGGCGAGTGTTTCATTGACCTTTTGATTAATTTGGTCAGTTGGGTCATTAGGCAATTTGGTGTAATATTTAGGGTCACTCAGTTGTCTGTATCCCTCTCAAAATTAATCAGCGCTGTTCATGACTACCACTGTATAGATCCCTTGTCTTCTTTCTTAATAACTATATTGGGGTTATTACTAAGTGCCCCGAGGCTAGACATTTGGTCTCTAAGCAGGTTTATTTTTTTGACTGGGGAGATCTTATAGATTTAGATTTATTTGTTGTTTTACATCTCATTCAACAGACAGGGTCATATTGACACGAGTAGTTTACAGGTGGAGGAAACCAGTGCATACTGCACTGTAAACCACCGGGCATTGGTAAGTAACTACCAACTTTCCAACATGAGGCGCCTGGCCCAAGATTCTAACCGGTGGCCTCAGAGGTTGGAGGCGAGAACTCTGACCGCTACACCACCGAGCCCCCTGGGGAGATCTTATAATACTATTCAATAAGCCTGATTTGAATGATTGTTGGAAAATTTCAGGAGATTGGTACACTCTATTGGGTTTCCATGTACTTGTGTCCACAAACATATTATGAATATGTTTGTAAGAGTTGGAATTATTTTTTATCTTTTATTAATTTTTTTTAAAAGCAAGTCAAGGTGTTACATGAAGCAAATATACAGAAAAAGAGTAACATAGATATACTCATTAATACAGTAAAAAAAGAGTTTACAGATAAAACAGAAAAACAATTTGCGTATTAATTATCTGGTCATGCATACTGATAAAAAATCTCCCAGAGACTATCATTAAAGATGACAAATCATAATGCCCTTAAATTTTCAAAAAGGACACCAAATTTTTGAAAGAAAACTTGTTCTTTGCCTCGATTTATGTGGGAAAGATGGTCAGTAACCAAATTAGATTTTAGGGCTCTACAGAGATGATCCCAGTAAATTTTTTTCTGTGACCTTTTTTGTTTATTAATAAAGTATTTACCATAAAGGATAATATAATTCATGGCATAAAAATGTAGTTTATCAACATGGGTACATCCCAACAAAATTTCTAAGATTGTGAAATTTACAGGCTTAGAGAATATATTGCTAAGCCAATTTTCCAAGTAAATCCAGAATCTTCTAGAAGATTCACAATAGTAGAAAAAATGTTCCAAACTATCTATTTCTCCACATTCTAGACAATTTGGAGATTCAACAATCTTCCACAGAAAAAGTTTGTGTCTACAGTTAAAAACTCTATGGAGTATTTTATACTGTAGACTTAATAAATATGTGGCACGAATTATTTTTCCTGGCAGTAAATAAAAAGATTTCCAATTAATTGTGTCTAAGAAAAGATAATAAGAGTTGGAATCTTGTTTTTAAGTTATCTACCATAAAGTTAACTAACTATATTTCCTGGTGTGACAAGTGGTCAAACATCTGGTTGTCATTGTAAAAATGGAATTTTCAAGCAAAGTCGTCTGTGGAACTTCTTGAAGTCTATCCAAATTTGTGACTTATTAGGAGGTCCTGGTGTGGGACAGAATGTGAAACCTTTTTCAAGGGCTGACACTTGGGCTTGAGTAAACGTGACATCTGATAAATTAATGACCTAATGTATGTCCAATCAGGCTCTCCATAGTTTTGCCTTTTGGGAGTATGCCAAGAGGGGTTGTTTTAGCTTTCTCCTTAATATCTAAAAGTACTTGGTTCATGTCAGTGGTTTCCATCATGGTTAAATGTAGATTACCAGAATTAAATGCAGAGTACCATAAAGTAGGATTTCTGAATGCACCTTAAGCCTAAGGATCAAATCTGATCCACTATGTTTGTTTGTTTGTTTATTTGGGGTTTTACGTCGCTTTCAACACTGTACAGGTCATATCACGACGGGTAGTTGGAAGGGCAGAGGAAACCAGTACATAGAGTTCGCTAGGGTTGTGTACTGTAAACTGCCGACCAACGGCAAGCAACTACCAGCTTTCCCACTTACGGCCATGACGGGGATCGATCCCCGGCCGCAGAGGTGGGAGGCGAGAGTGTTACCACTCTGCCACCGTGGCCCCTGTGATCCACTATGAGCCTCCAGTAAGAGCCTCCAGTAAGGAGTGAATCCTCTTTGGGCCTCCACAACAGTTAAGGTAAGGTAGAGCCTATTAAGTTAGAGTACAAACCAGATGAATGAAATAAATTTTATTTAGTTTATTACATAACTGAAATGTAGGTGTTACATATATGGGCACTATATAAGTGCATTGTTTAATCTAAGCTTAATGTCCATATATTGCAACATAAGGTAATTGTGTTATTGATTCTTTTTATGTGGTATGCAGTACTGATTTATTTATAGACTGGGAAAATTCTTCTAATAACCTCAGTGATTATATTAGTAAATTTGGGGAAACCCAATTACCAGTAGTCTCTAGAACTTCCTTGGTGAATCTGGTCACAGGTCTTAAATTCAAGTTAGTTCTGTAACTGTTTAGAAGTTTCCATGTTTATATATAAGCACTGTACACCTGACCACAGATTAACATAGTATTCGCTGGCTATATAGAAGGCTGTGTCTTAGAGCTACATTTCACTATCAAATGGATATATACTTTTGGTGTACTTTATACTTTGTGATTGAACTATTACTGGAGCGAACTGGATATTGTCCATATTTTGAAGTGAATAGTACATTTGTGCAGACTCTTGGAATATTTCTATACAGACATTTGGTGTGATTGGATATCGATATCATCACAGGATAAGGACAGTTTGTGTTATCAGATACTGAACAGATCACAGGACACGGATATCTGTGTTAGTGGACATTAGACAGATCACAGGACAGATCACAGGATAGATGGCTGGATACAGTGGATAAATTTTACTGTCAGTTACAGTGGCCAGGTGAGATTAGTTTCATTATTTTATCATTGTATGTACTGTAGAGAGCAAACCAGTTGACTGTAATCTTTATTTTAAATGTTAAATAAATTTGTTAAGTTAAAGTTAAACTTTTTGTCTTTTCCTGTTGGAACTTAAAGATAACCGATAATTGATACCGCACTTGCCCGTGACCGTAACAGTAGGCAATGGTACATAAATCACTGAATAAATATAAGAGTCTATTTGCTTTTGTTCTGAATTAATTTATTCAGTCCATTACATAGAAACCTCAGTTGTCTATCCGTGGGGTTGTGGTCTTCTCCCATTTCTAGGTCTTTTGTTAGGTTTACCCAGAGGAGACCTGGTGGGGTTGGCAGTCTTCATTTTCTTCTGAAGTGAAGTGGGGACTGCACTTTTAAACTTGGAGGTAAGAGAGTCTTTGATCTCTTTGAATTGGTCTTGGTTCAGTTGTGTATCTCAGCCATCTCATCAATCCAAATCAGGGTAAGCTCTCTCTTGCACTTTGACGTGAGTTCAATCCACTTCTTTTCGAATGCTTCATCAGCACTCAGAGAGGCAACACTTCTGAAGTTGCACTAAGCAGGAAAATATATGAGACATTTCTTGATTGAATGGATGTTGGTGGTGTGGTTAGGCTTTGTCCTATACAAAGTTTTGGTCTTCAGGTATAGGGGTTTGGTGACTGCAGGATAAGTGTCTCTGCTGTCTGGAGAATTGATGGGTAAATTGACTTGAGTACTGCTCATGAGGGTGTTGAAAGCACTTGCACTTCTAAATTATCTGATGCAGAAGTCGTAGCTGTTTCACTAGCACTCATATTACCCAAGTAATATAGTAAAATAAATGCTTGGTGTTAGTGAAGCAATGAAATTCTCTCTAACTGCCTTATATTAACTTTGGTGTTAGTCAATGTTTCAAAAAACTGAAAAATCAAATCAAGTTTTTGTCCTAAGGTACAAAAGGCCAATGCACCATGAGCCTCCATTTTTTGCCCTGAGACGCAAGCCTCTGTTTGGGGGCTCAAAAGAGGTGAATCCTCCTAGGTGTCTTATATGCACCTGGGAAGCCCAAGAGCGAGTTTAAATGTATTGTATACAGGGAATAGTCAAACTTTGGACGACTCAGTGTGAGTTGAGTTATGTTAGCTGAAAAACTCAAACTAGTATCATTATGCCCCTGTTCCACCAAAGGACTAAGTCCCGATTCTGTCCGCGACCCTTAATCATGGACAGTCGGTGAACAAAAGGTAAAATGGGCGGGAATACTGAATCGGTACTAAAGCCTAGGATTAAGTTCAGATCAGCCTCAGGAAGCCTGAGGAGGCCCCACACAGTGCCCGACTGTTCTGCGACTAAGAACCGATTAAGCCATTTTTCTGGTCAGTTTGAACCATGATCTTGTCATAGACATACCGACTGGGTCACAGGACGCCTCAGGCCTCCTGGGACTAAGCCCTGACTAACCCTTGATTAAGTCCCGGCTTCCTCAGGCGTCCTGAGGCCTCCTCAGTGCTCCTCAGACCACGATGGCCGATTCTTGTTTAGCAAAATAACTGGATTTTTTGGGTATATATATAAATTCCGTGATGAAATTATCATTATTTTTCTAGGAACACAGCAGGATACCACCTTTTAATGGAAGACAGCTTCAGCAACAATTTAGGCCTTTTTTAGTTTTTATTCAGTTACATATACTGATGTATTTGCTATTTCTACGTCGACCGCAACAACCACCACCACCAGCACCTCCACCATCAGCCAGACAGAGATGTAGAAGGCACAACATGTGGGTCAGGCCATGGCTACTACAGAGAGAGGAGAGTGGGGCCTACTACAACATTATGGCTGAACTGTATGCCACAGACATTCCAGGATTCACCAATTTCATGAGGATGACCCCAGAATTCTTTGAAATGATAAAGACCAGACTGGAACCACATCTAGCCAGGCAGGCCACCAACTACAGAGATCCAATCAGTATTAGGGAAAAGTTAGCACTCACCATCAGATATCTGGCCACTGGAGAGTCATACACATCATTATCCTGTCAGTTCAAGGTTGGCAGATCCCCACCATTTCCAAGTTTCTACCAGAGGTCTGCAGGGCCATCCAGGATGAGTTCACCAGAGAGTATCTCAGATGTCCTACTACTCCAGATGAGTGGAAAGAACTGGAAACAGAATTCAGGATCAGGTGGAATGTTCCACATGCTCTGGGAGCCCTTAAATGCAAGCATGTGGCCCTGAAGAAACCCAAGAACTCTGGAGCCCTGTACCACAACTATAAGGGATTCTTTTCAATAGTAATGTTGGCCTTGGTTGATGGACAGTACAAGTTCAGATGGGTGGATGTGGGTACAGCTGGATCTTGCTCAGATGCCCAGATATTTAATACCTGTCACCTGAAGAGGAAGATTGATGATGGCAGCATAGGCTTCCCTGACCCAGCACCTATAACCCAGGGTGGTCGAGATGTCCCCTACTTTATCCTGGAAGATGATGCGTTTGCCCTGGCTAATGAAACCCTATGGCAGAAGATGTTAACCAGAGAGGAAAGGATTGCCAACTACAGAATATCAAGGGGTAGGAGAGTTGTTGAGAATGCTTTTGGCATCCTGGTTTCAAGATTCAGAGTCATGATGACCACTGTTGAACTACCCCCAGAAACAGTCAGGGATGTGGTTTTGACCTGTGTGGTTCCGCACAACATACTGAGAAGCCAGTATCAAGGTCAACATGGTGGTCAACAGCCTGGTGGTGGTGATCATGATGATGTGCCTGGTGATGGTTGGTTGATTGGTGGTGCTGCTGATTGTGGTCACGACAGAAATCCTGCCAGAGAAGCCAAAAGACTGAGGGATTACCTCAAGGAATACTTCAATAATGAGGGAGCAGTGGCCTGGCAAGATAGCAGAATATAACTGCTACTGCAGTAACCAGTCCTTTTCAAGACTAATAACCAGTCCTTTTCAGGACTACCAAATATTCCAAAAAGAATTAATCAGCTGTGCTTGTTGCAAATAACCCAACCATTACCAATCATATGTCACCCAACCAACAAACAGACAAACCCAACGCCCAACATAATTCCCAAAAAAAACAGACAAACAGAAAAACCCAATGCCAAACATAAGTCACCCAACCAAGATATAGACAAACCCAATGCCAAACATGACTTGCTAAATGGAATAAATATTGCATATATTTTGAAAGATACACCCTAATTCCACTTACATTTGGTTTTTATTCTGGAAAAATAACTGAAACTGAAATTTTTTCCTTTATTGCAAATCTCAAAATTAAATTTTTTTATTCCACTTCAAGAAAATTTAGAAAATATAACCACCCAAATGGTTCTCTTTACAGTATGATTTATCTGCCTGTTGGTTGTGGGGAGTTATGTTTTCAAATTCGTTTGTCAGTTTGTTGGTTGGGGGTTATGTTTGCTATTGGGTTTGTCAGTTTGTTGGTTGGGGGGTTATATTTGGTATTGGGTTTGTCTGTTTCTTGAATGGTGGTGATGTGATAACATAATATCTTTTAACTCTAGGGATGGTGTCAGTGTTGGACTTTTTTATTACAGATTTAAAGCAATCCTATGGATTTTAAACTACATTTGGGCATATTATTGGCCATATTGGGAGTTTTTGTTTATCTATTTTTTTCTATGTGGCCTTCTGTTGTTATGTGTATTACCATGGGTTATTTGTTTCAAGTTTGGGATGGTGTGGGGGCTGGGATTTTTTTTGTTTTTTTCTTTTGTGATAAGTATTTGTACTGAACCGTTATGTTTTGGGAGGGGAATTTGAACAACAGGCAGCTTAATAATTGTTTTTAGAAGATTTGGGCGGCCCTAAAAAGGGCCTATGGGGGTACGAGACCCACCCGGACTAGCTGGCTATTGAGGAGGCTGCTGCTGTTGAGGCGGTGCTGTGGTGGTGATGAGCTGCTGCTGTTGCTGCTGCTGAGTATGCTCAATGATCTGTGTTGTTAGATCTGGTATCTGGCTTAGTGCTCCACTTAAGTTGTGTCTGCTGCTCTCGTCCTGTACACTGAAAATTATTAATTTGTCGAAATGGTGCCTAAAACAACAAGTTTCCAAATTGGCTAATTTAAATGCCATTTTCTTGTTGGATGATAGCCAACTGTTGATAACTTATTACCCAGATTAGCTGAAAAAATGATGATAAGAAAAATAGTGCACTTAAGCTTAATTTCATAAGAACTTGGCCAATAACAGGTGGCCAAAATGACAAATTAATTGGACTATCAAGGTCAATTTCTTGTCATAAGTTTGTCCGTTAATTTGTCCAACAAGAAAGTGACAAGTTAAAATTTGTCAATTGGGAAGTTTGTCATTTTAGGCACCATTTTGACAAAGTCTTGATGAATTAATGTTTGTCAGAGGTTTCCAGTGTACTGTGAGCACTAATGGAGGGTTTCCAAAGCCAATGGGGCTGGGTGTGTAGTAGATGTAACTGCTGGAACTGCTGCTAGCTGCTGCCTGGGTGGAACTAGACACCTGTTGAGTAGTTGTTGGCAGTATCCCGACCCTCTGTGACTCTTTGGTAATAGTGGCTAATCTCTTGGGTAGAACTTGACGTCTATGAATGTTCTTTACTGCTTCAATGTCTCTAAAAATCCTGTCCTTGAGGTCCTCAAACTCCTCTTGGGTCATCTTTTCAGCCTCTGATGCCACGTAGTCAAAGAAGGGCTGCCTGTCTGACTTCTGCTGCAGGAAACCTGATATCAGTGTCCTCATCTGGTCAAAGTGCTCGAGTATCTTAGAATCTGTAGAAACTGGTGCAGATGTAAGAATTGGTTGATTTCTACTCGCCCTCAGGACACTGGACTCAAGATGTTCTGTATCAGTAGTAGATCCACGAGATTCTGTATGCCTGCTGGTGTTGGGAATGGGCAACATTGTGTCTGATGTGGGTCTTAAGGAAACCCATCTGCTGGTAGACCTAAGACTGTCTCTTGTCATCTCCCTTGGGGCTTGGCCAGACTGTAGCTTGGAGAGCTTGCCATAACGAGTTCTCTGTGACTCAAACCACCTTCTGACATCAAAGCGCTGGAGCGTCAGTTCTGCAGAGATTTCTGCCCAGAGAGTCTCCTTCCTATGCCTGTCGTGGAAACGTCCATGCTCCTTGTCATACAGCTCTGGGTGCTCCTTCACAAACTCAACAATGGCATTTCCTTGCCTGTCAGTGAATATAGCACAAACCCTGGCTCTCTTGGCTGCTGAGTGGCACTCTGATTCTTCCTCACACCTCTCATCTTCTTCGCAAGCTTCCTCAGTAACTTCTAAACCTTCCTCTCTATCCTCTGTCCTCTCTTCTCTCTCTTCTGTACCCTCCTCTGTCCTCTCCTCCAACTCTCCACCTTCCTTCTCCCTCTCCTCCTGCCTCTCCTCCATCTTCTTCTTTCCTCTATTTCCTCCTTTCTCTTTCCTCATAACTCCAGTGAAAATCACAAAAAAAGCAAAAAACATGAAATGTGTCTCATTTGTTACATTTGCCCTAACTCAAGTAAAAGGTGAAATGTAAAAAAAACTGAAAACCCCTAGCAGTAAGTGACACACCTCTCTCAGTAGCCAACCAGTCTAAACACAGAAAGCATGTGCGCGGTCACATATAGTCCCAGACCCCCTCATTGCCTCTTTTTTGTTTCAAGCGCACGGAAAAGAGTCACTACTTAGTCCCAGGCCTCCTAGGGTGTCCTCAGACCATTACAGACTAAATTTGTGTGGTCCCAGGTGGCCTGAGGAGGCCGGCTTGGATCAGTTTGGATTGGCTTCTCTTAGTTGGGGCTTAGTCCCAGGACACCTGAGACTGTCTGAGGCTTCCCGGGACTAATGAAACCGATTCCTTTTCACACGCATGAAACTTCAAAGGTCTGTTATGAGTCAAGGACAGACAAACAGGCTTTCTGGGACTAAGCTAGGGACGCCTGGGACTAAGTGTCGCAGGAGGCCAGTGACAACATAGGGCTGTGTAAATTTGGGTCTGATGAGGCCTGAGGAAGCCTGAGACTGGACATTTTGTTGACGGCGGGAAATAAGAATCGGTTTGGGTTGTGAGAAATATCAAACATGTTTAATTTTACTCACGGCCCCACTACCGATCCATACAGAACGCCTGGGACTAAACAAATACTTAAAACCGACTATAAAAACCCTTAATCGGGAAGCTTAGACGTGTGGTGGAACACCCACATAAGTTAAGAATAGTCTTAAATGGATAAATAGGTATTCATATATTGATTGAAAAGAAATACAAAGACCTGGTTGTCATAGCAACTTCCCAATGAGCCCAAGTATTGATTGCAAACAGGTGAGCATTCTTGAGAGTGTGATTGTGAATGGGTGTTAGAGGTGTGCATCTCTGGCTCTTTTTGAGAGAACGTGATTGTAACAGTGCAGGTCTTGATGAAATATGTGTATGTTTGTCTCGAAATATCATTAATTGAAATGTGCAGGTCATTCCAGACAAACTTGACCAATGGGGTTAGGAATTATTGTTGTGATGGACAATAAAGCACTATAAAGGTCCCACACTGAAAATTATTAATTTGTCAAAATGGTGCCTAAAACAAGTTTCCTAAATGACAAATTCAAATGCCATTTCTTGCTGAATGGTAGTCAAATATTGACAACTCTTAAGTCATATTAATTGAAAACTTATGACCAGAAAACTAGTGCACTTAAAATTAATTTCATAAGAATGTCAGCAATAACAGATGCATAAAACAACAAATTAATTGGACTATCAGGGTTATTTTCTTGTCATATGTTTGTCAATTAATTTGTCCAACAAGAAAAAGACTACTTTAAATTTGTCAGTTAGGAAGTTTGTTGTTTTAGGCACCATTTTGACAAATAATTGATGAATTAATATTTGTCAAAGGTTTTCAGTGCAGTTTGCCTTGGAGATTATGTTTTTAAGTCTGAGTTATTATTAAGTAATGATTTAGATATAATCAAAACTAAATAAATAAAGCCAGGCAAAATATTTGTGAAAACAAGCATAATTCAGTGAATAGATGTGAAAATTAATATTCACTAAAAGTGTGATGTTGATGATGTTTGTATAATGTGTGATAATCATTTGAGATATAAAATTATACAATAAATAACACTATTAGTGAATGCAAGTTTAATAATTCATTAAGAAAAATTTAAATGAAATATGATTGATAATATATACTTTTGAATCAAAGTGGAGTGCATTTAATAAAAAATCATTATAGATTATATGAATCAATTACTGTTATAAGTAATTTATAAACTACGTTCCTAAAATTAAATGTACTAATAACAAATATATACGTTCATGGGGAGAGGTGTCCTGATTAAAACTTGAGGGGGCATGCTGAATGGCCTTAAATTGTCTCTCATAAACAAAAGTGAAGTATTCACTCCTGCATGAGTTTGATGTCGCATGGGGGTAGAGAACAGATCTCAGTCTGTGTGCTGCGGCAAATGCTGATGTGAGTAGAAACTGTGCAAGTTGACACAGAGATAGAGATGCAGTTAGCATGATCTATGGGGTTGTCATAAGAGATACTGTCAAGGGAATAGCTCATTTGAAACACTCAGGCTTTACGTTCATGTTACTAATATCGATATTTATCATAAAACCCGGCATAACCCCACGCTAGAAGTAAGTTATTCCTCGAATAAATAAATAAATAAATAAATAATGTAAATTTTTATACCTTTAAAATTATTTTATAAGACTAATTTTCTATAAAAATTTATTTTATAGCATTTATTCTGTTAGTTTAAGCATTGTGGAGAGAAATAAGATAACTGAAATAAATTTGTCTAAAAATTTAAATGTCGCCAATATCTATATTAGAACGGCTAACTATTTGCTGACCCGTTGCCGTCGTCTCCTCTCGGGCACAAATCAAGGTTGCCTCAGGATGTCTTTGTCGTCCAAATTACCTTTCGGTATTACCCGCTATCCAGTAGGTTATAACGTCAAAGTGCATGGTCCATATCACCCAGGAAGATATTATGGCCCAGGTATTTTATTCACAAAATATTTGCCTTTTGGTTGTGATACCGGTATTTGAAATGTGATTGGCGTGTGACCCCCAATATAAAGGTCGGTCACCTGTACTGCAGTAGCCCTTCCCGTTTGTTTTTAAGCCTTACTAGCGTATGTTTCATGAAGTTCATTTTGCAGAGGCTATATTTTATAACTGTGCTTTAATAAGTTCTACTTCTGTCCCTAAAAGGCAAGTTATTAATGAGCGATAATATGGTACGCACGGGTTAGCGTGAAGTGGGTCGATTTTTAGCGTATTTTTACCGATGTTTAAAAACCAAACATTGTACAGGCATTATATACAAGCGAATATACAAGCTTTTGCTTCAGCCTCCTCCTTTTCATACTAAAGCTAATTGTTGAAATAAAAACATACATGTATAATAATTTTGTAAAATCATAATATTTGTAACTTTAATCTTATTTACATGTTCTTAGATAAAGTTATCAACTTTTGTAATGTGATGTAATTGGCTTTGAAATAAACTATTATTTATTTATTTATTATATTTGGTAGACGTGGTTACCTCAGCTCTACTTTACTTGCGTGTAGAGCCGTGGCACAACCCCACATAAAACTGGAGATTTGCATAAAATCATTTTCTGTTGAATAAAACTTGATGAAATGACTGGAAATGGTGTATCCTTGATGTATGGGTTTTCGATATAGTAAAACGTAAACGGCCGATAATCAAGGGAAATAACAATGAAAACGGGAATAAAACAATGATAAAAATATAATTTGTTACTTACCTAATCCCAGCTTCAATATGTCTTCATATCCATTTTAAAATACAGAGTGTCTTCGGAACCGACAAGGACGGGTCACAATTCTTTTAATTTCAGAACCGTCACGTTTATATTATAACTATTTGATGTGTGGCTGTTGAATTAAAGCATGCTGTCGATGAAAATAGATACATAAAACCAGGAAACCAGTCTACTTTTCATCTGCAAACGTGATTAATAATTTGTTACTGAAACCTCACTTGAGACCAAGTATAACAAAGTTTGTATATTTTTCTACAAAATAGCTTTAAAACTAAAGATATTCTAAAATGTCATGTTAGAATAGAAATTTTGCGGTTCCAATTTTGTTATGAAAACATTTATAAAATATATCAAGGGTAAAGATATTTTTCTTTAAAACGGGTCTTAAAGCAAATAATTGGTGAGCCATTTCCATTGGCGGTTCTGAAAGGGATTGTTTTCCGATCCGTCAGTGACTGTTCTGAAGCCACAGCGTTTAAAATATCCTTTTGTAACACAAAATAATGCACTTTTAAAGGCCAACACTTTTGAAAAAAAATGTGAGCTCCTCCATTTTGAATGTACATGAATTCGATCACATGACTTGTTACAGTAAAGAGACAAATATGTGCCCAGATAAGGTAGCAAAAACATTTTATTTGTTGAAGCCACAATTAAAACATATTCACATTTTAAGCTTACAGATAGTTTTATGTAAACAACATGATATAAATCATAATGTATATACAGTAATATAAAGAATGTGGTCTTAAATTCTAAAATGTAACAATTCTATTTGAGTGCCTTTAAAGAATATATCTTAATGTCAATGTATATGATACAGATATTTGAAGATTGAAGATAAATCAAATAATACAGTGAAATGTTACAGTACTCAGACTTGGTCAGTGTATGAACTACCTTACGAAACCAGATGGCCAGCAGGGCCATTAACTTTTCACTTTTGATGGCCCGTATGAAATTTAAATAGCCCAATAAAATTAAATTTAAATCTCTTTATTTTCTGTAATAATTACCATTTTTTAACCAATCGTCAACTGGTTTAGAAATTTAGATAGGAAATAAAATAAAAATAGGAAAATAGTTTTGCCAAAATTTAAAAAAAAAGTCAAAGCAATTAATACCAAATGAAATTACCAATTATGTATGGTTAATATGATAGCAGATAGAAAACAGTTTTAACAGTTACACAAATTAGTCTAGACTGTCTAGTTACTGTCAATGTCAGACAGGTCTGGTTTATCTGACTCCCAAGAACAGTCTGACTCATAGTCACTAAGACTGGAGTCTGATTCAGCAACTTTATCCTCACTCGCAGGCTCTGCAGCTGCTGACGAGCCAGATGCAGAAGTTACAGTGGCACAGTAATTGCCACTTTCTTCCATGAAACGTGTCTTTCTGTATGGCTTCAAGGAAAACCATTGCTTAATTGCTGGTTCAGTATGAAAGTCTTCAATGGAGGCTGTGTGCAGTTTGACTGTCAACAGTTGGGAGAGAGTGGATGATTTCATTTTATTTCTATATGCAGTCTTTGTTAGCTTCATCAGGCTAAAGCCTCTCTCACAAATGGAACTACTTGCTGGCAAGGATAGGATTAAGTCTATCAGATCTAAAATGTTTCCACATCTGTTTCTGTATCTCTCGTTCACGCCTGCCCAATCCAACTTGGCTACAGAATGACTATTGAACAAAGAACGCTTAAGCTCTCCCCATTCTATTAACAACAGTTGAACATTTACCCCCTGTTTTTCTAAAGTATCTTTGAAATGTTCACTCAACCTAGCAACAAAGTCATTTCCAAACATTTCAGCATATTCAGTTGGCCATGTTGAAAAATCAGCAATTTTCGTTGCTTCAAGCAATCCCTCAGTTACATCCACACACCTTTTTTCTAGGCTGTTAATAAGGCTGTCAGTCAGTCTATGCTTTATTGAGTCAAAATTTCCAAGATCTCCAACCAGAGGTTGATCCATGAATGTCTCAGATCCCTCAATTTTGCTCAGCATTGGACCAGATCTTTCTTTCAAGCTCTTTACAGATTCTAATGTTGCTTGCAAACGTTCTTGTGACTCATAAATCCCCACATGATCGCTTTGAAGGTCTAGTGACAACCTTGATAGCATAAGTAGTAGGTCATGCAAATGGTGAGCAAAATAGATGACTTGCTTGGACTTCAACAGATTCATCAGATGCTTGGCCCTGCTTTGCTTTGTGCTGGTGTGGTCAATGGCAACCTAATGTTTAAAAAATATATATATCATAGATCAGTACATCATCAGTTGTGTATATAACTGCATAAATACTTTATCAATGCATATTTGTTTTACTTTTGGGAGTGATACAACTGATAGCTCAGTCGGTAGGGCATTCGCCTTATGATCTGTTGAGTGCTAATGGTCAAGCTGACCACAGCAAGCATGGGTTCAAGTGTCCTATGGGGCAGCCACTTTGTATCTTTAGGCACTTAACTGTCATGGTACTGCCTTTGATATATAATAATAGAAGGGTTTGTACAGTGTAAAATTGATAAAAATCCTTTAATGCGCTGAAGTCCAAGAAGGAATAATCAGTGGGGGTAATCCAGGGACAGGGATGGTCTGCTGAAGAGTTTCACCAATGACATGCTGTCTGAGCTAGAATTTGAGTTTGAACAAGGATGAAGCCCCTTAGAGCCCATCCTGTGGAGATTAAGTGCTATGAAACCAATGAAAATTTGACTAAAATTGAATTCTATGACAATGTGTTAAACTTGAAGACAAGAATAATAATCTGATAGATTTACCTGACTCAGATGGACGTAAAAGGCTTTATATCCTTTCTACACTTGTCCAAGAGCACCAACTAGATGGGAAACCCAGCGAGTGCCACCAACTCTGTGAGGTAGTTGGACTGTCATGCCACAAGCTTCAAATGTACTCTTAAGGTTTTCAGTTTGCAATGCACTAGTATGATAGAACTTGTAAAGCTCAGCCAACATGCCGTCTACCTTTGCATACAATTTTTGGCCTTTTACTGCATCTTTGAAAGCAAGTTCAATCCTGTGATTCAAGCAATGGATAAGAACTATTGAGTGGCTGATTTTGTCATGCATTAGGGCAATAACACCTGAAGAGCTACCAACATTTACACTTGCACCATCACAGGCAAATCCTACTAATTTATTTTCAGCATTTTCATCATAAGAGTTCAAAGCAAGTTTAATGCTGGAAAATATCCCCTGTGCATTGGCTCTCTTAACTGCATGCATTTCAAGAAAATAGACATGCACTTTTCCCCCAGTGCAAGCTCGAGCATAAATAACTTCATTTTCTATTGTGGCAACATCAGTTGAGCCATCTGTTAGAACACTCAAAAATTTTGCATCCTTGATTTCATCAGAAATTTTAGCCCTTTCGACAGCTGAGATACTTTTGATAAAACTGGAGCACTGCTTATCATTTCTGTAAGTTTTACCTACTGGTAACCCTTTTTTTTTCATCAAGCTTGGCCATCCACTGAAAATCACTGAAAGGCCTTGAATTTACTGCAATAGCATGGGCATTTTGAAAAAGTAAGTCAAGTCTAGTCATATCAGCCTTGTTCAGACTCAGCAGACACTTTTCTGCTTCACTTTCTCCAGGTTTTGCTTGAGTTTTAGCCCAAAATTTTTTTACAGCATCTTTGTGACCATCTGACTGATCATGAACAACTAGGGCATGTTTTTTGAAATTATCACTGCCCTGGACTAAAGGACCACGCATGTATTTGTCAAATTTATCCCCTGAAAATTTTGAGCTTTGTGCCTTATTTTTTAAAGCAAGTGGGCCATAGACAGAACGACAAGGTCTGCAATACATTTTTTTTTTCAACACTACTGTAGAGAAGCCAATCAAATTGAGAGCTCCAACAAGCTTGAAATGATCTTTCTCTTTTTTCGAGATCATATTTTTTATTACTTGCCTTGGTGTCTTTAAGCTTTTTGCTAGGGGGAGGTTGCAGACCAAGAAATTTATCCATTACTGCAGTATGGCTATATCATACATCAGATCAAATCAAAATCAAATCTGTCTTTTTTTAAAAAAAAAGAGAGTTCTTCAAATTAGAATCACATAGTTCTTACAGGGTACAGTACAGTACTCAGTACATACAGTCAGTGGTGATCAAAAATTAAACATTGTTATATTGCCCAACTCCTACAAAAAAAAAACAAAGAAATCTCTAAATCAAAATCACACAGGTCTTGACTTTGCTTTCAAAGGCTACATAGTGATAAAAATCATATTTCCAAATCTTTAACAATGAAGAAGTCCGACGTACTAGTGTGTTTGCATTCAAAATGTTAGCATCGAAAGCAGAAATTAAGCGAAGTTCTCTCGGTTTTAAAAACGTTTTGAGTACTTCGACTGGTTGTCGTACAATATTTTGTCTTCTCGTTTAATCAGGAACCAGAGCGTGTATGCATTCAAAACGTTACCATCGGAAAGCAGACAGCGAAGTTCTTTCGATTGTAAAACGTTTCGAGTACTGTGACTGGTTGTCGTACATATTTTGTCTTCGCGTTTAATCAGGAACCAGAGCATTAAATGGCCAGCCGGGCTACACATTTGCGAAAGAAGAGAGCCCGGAGCAGAACTTGGTAGTTCCTGGCCACCGGGCTGCGCAGTTTCGAACACTGGACTTGGTACAAATCATATTTGAAATGTTATAACAATATTAAAATATTTTACAAATATATTACATTAATGAAACTCCAAAATTTTAAATAAATGAAACACTTTGAGAAATAGTTTAAAAACTTAGTATAAGACATTCTAAATCTTAAACAACAAATTTTTGTTATACAAATAAATTATGAAAACTATTTACGGCCAAGATACAAACACTTTACAATGTTTATTTACAGACTGATGAATCTATATAACTAATTTTATTGTTCATGGGACAAATTAACATGTTGGTTTGTGCAACAAGGGCAAATGTATGATGATGTTCTTCTAACATCAGCACCATCTGTGCAAAATTTGACATGGACCCAATGTCCACATTTCTCACATTGGGCCCATTTTACAAACAATATTCTGTTGTACAGAATTTCTCTCAGGGCCGGAGGGCTACTTTTTCTGCAAACGCAGCATACATCCTGCTCATCAGAATGGTCTGATTCATCACAACTTACCATGACATGAGAAGGCCCCGGAATTGCTCTAACTTCACTAGTCTCACTGGTTGTAACTTTACTTACCTTACTTTTACATTTTTTCTTGGTGCCTTTTCCTTTCTCATTTGGTTTAGATTTTTTCACATTTTTTTTCTCTTGTTCATGTTGTGCCTTTACATTGTATATTCTCTGCAATGGACCAAAACAACCTACATCTAATGGTTGCAGGATATGTGAATGATGTGCAGGCAACACAAACAAAATAATCCTATTTGACCTTGCCCAATCTATGATCGTCGGATTGACATGAGTGCTATGACCATCATATATCCAGAGCATATGCTCATCCTCCTTACATTCTACTCGAACAAGTCTTTTTTAACGGTTTCGTCTGCTGGTTTCTAGACCTTAAAACCCCAATTAATTTATTGGTCTGCTGGTTTATCACGCAGTCACTGTTAATGTAAAATTGTTGTCTGCGCATACACAGCCTATTTCTCATTTGTCAAACGAATAAACCGCAAAGAAATTAATGAATGAAGTGATGTCACGGTAGTACTACACATTTGTTGTTCAGCCAATCAGAATCGAGAACACCTCTGGCAGAGACAATGAAAATATTCAAACTCTGTAGTTCTACATTCAACCACTCGAAGTCGCTTTTGCATGTCCTAGAAGTTATCACGGGATTTTATTTTTCTGTCAATCCGTTTCTTATTTTGGAAGAAGTTGTCTTCCAAATCGTTTTACAGTATATTTACAAAATAAACCAGTTCACTAATCTTATTTCCTGACAATATTTTATAAAATGGACGTTTCGAAGATCAATAAGCTACAGAACTCACGGCGATAGCACCCAAGTCATTAATATTCATGAGAAGATATGAGGTCACGGATTTCCCCTGGTATTTCCTGACAATATTCTATAAAATGGACGTTTCAACAAAGATCAAATACTTTAAGCTACAGAACTCACGGCCATAGCACCAAAGTCATTAATATTCTGTGTCCTTGATTCTGATTGCTAAACGACGAAATACTTCATCGGTAAAATACAGCATAACCTCTGATCCTCGATTATCGCTCATTGTAGCTATCGTAATAGTGTAGAAACAACACACGAATATTTTATTTAAATACTTATAATTTGCTTCTGTAAAATATCCATATACAGTACTATATATCCACGCTTCAAAATTGAAATATGTCTTCTTATTTCAAAATCAAATTACAAACTGCAAGTCCGTGAACAGGAAATATGCTGGTAGTTTTCATCTTAAACCAGCCTTGTAAAAAAACCCCACAAAGAACTGCCGTGACTGCGCATGTTTGCTCATTAATATTAATGATGCAAGTCCGTGGACAGGAAATATGCTGGTGGTTTTCATCTTAAACCAGCCTTATAAAACTGCGCATCTACAGACCCTTTATATTTGTAAACCTTTCACATCACGTCACTACAAATACCCATCTCGCAACACAAATCTGAAAACTTCCCTGAAAGCGGTTTCCAAATGCGGGCGATAATACAGAGTTTACAGATTTCAACACCCAGTCCTGTCCTAAGATTCGACTCCGTGGTTGGGTGAAAGCCAGCCACTGGACTCTAGTTATAGTGAATGTCAGCGGCGTATGACATATACAAATGTTATACATAATCATTTGTCCCATTTATTAATCAGAATTTGTAGTCATAGAACTTCATGTCTCATATTTAACATAATTTTATCAAATGAAATTAGTAATTGTCACATTTTTACTCTTCTTTGCATCTGTACCAATGCCATTGCCCCCTTACTTCAACTGACATCTCATATTCAGGGAAGTCCACCTCACTCAGGCATGTTGGGTAATATTGTGCGAGGCAAATGTTGCATTGGGCTGCCAATAAATCTGAAACTTCACCCCGGCAAATGTAACATACAGGAGTGTCTGGACAGGCTGGGCATCTAAACTTTGTTTGCAGTTTGGTGGTAATCTGCCAGTGGGATGTCTGGCAAACAATGGTGATGCCAAAATCTTGAGCACATAGTACATTTGTGCCACTGAACATTAAGGACTGTCCTCTTCATCATTTTGTGGTAGTTTGCACTTGGTGCATATTTCAAATCTGTATGGAAAGTACAAATATATTTTATTACTATATAAAACAAAAAAAAAACAAGATCACTGCTTCATTTAGTTGCTTTCAGTTAAAATTTACAGCATTTAATATGTATTACTTGGACCATCAGCTAAAGTGATAAGAAAAATAAAACAGTATAAATAAGTTGGTACGGTCAATTCAAATCAAGCAATGTATATAAGGAGGTATACACAATGAATTTTTAAGCATTACATATCAAAAAGTTACCTTGCTTCATCAATACTCTGCCCTTCGTTTAATGCAGAGTAATCAACCCTGTGTGTGAATTGGCTGGATGTTCTACTACCACATATCCTTCTTGTATATTCTGAAATATGTTGTTTTACCACTTGTTCATAATTAATAATACAAAAGACTTTAAAGACTGTAAATTGTGATAATAATTGAGATGATATAATTGAAGGATAAAGGGTAGAGTTGGGGTTTTATGTCAACAACCAGTACAGTTAAAGGAAGTGCAGTTATGCACCTTTATCTGCCACTTTCTTGGACTTTACAACTCTTGGTTTCTCTCCACACATACTTTTTGTTCCTGAAATGTACAGAGATATTTATTTTGCTGAATAGAAATTATATATTTGCACCTAGGGCATTGTATAGGATGACAAATTTGGCTCTTATATGCATGTGAAATGTGACACTTATATATTCATGGCAAAACAATATATTAGAAGCATTAACCTTGGTTTTTCATGGATGTTTTACGAGAAACAATTTTCTTTTTGGAACTGTGATTGTTGGCAAATCATTTCCATCTAACTGAGGTGTACTCTGCATATCTTCAAGCAAACTGGTCATGTCATCCTCTGAAATAATTTTTTGTCACATAGTTGAAGCATCAGTCATCACATGGCAACAATACAACAACATGTACCAAATACAGATTAACAACATGACACATTCTCAATATCTAAATGAATTAAACAAAAAGGTACAGGACAGGGACACAAATCTATTAATATTAATTACCAAGACACCGCTGTAATTTGACTGGTGGTATGAATTTTGATCTCTTTTCCTTTGAACACATGTTACAGATGAAGATGCTGTGCCTTCAACAGTTTCTTGAACTTCAGCAGTTTGATCATCATTATCTGAGAAGAAGCAATGTTTTAATAAACCTATAAATGGCATATTTTGCTTAAAGTTTTTCATAAAAAAACTAAATAAAGGGAAGTTCCTGTTAAATTAAAAAAACAAGAAATGTTAAAATATAATAACCTATGGCCAAGTAAGTTGTGCACAGAACTGTCATGTTATTATTTCAAGAGGTGATATAGTGGCTGAAACAATGATAACTAAAAAAGAAACAGTGCTTAAGATTAAACGGAATGTGTTATTAACATATGAAACATGAGAAGTCCAATATTGTTTATTTCAAGCAAAAAACTGGTAAGATGTACCAGTAATAGCTGAAGTTTTGGTCTTCCTTTGGACAGTTATGGCATAATTAGCTTTTGCCTTTTCTTCCAAAAATACAGGCACACTTTTGTTATAATAATATCAATTTCAGTGAAAATTGTTGAAGTTATGACATCTCATAACTTATAAGTGTTAATTAACTACACAGTAACAAACATTTGCTGTGGTAATTACCGGTATTCATATTGTCATTTTCAAGTTAAGTGTTTTTGGCAATTTGATTTTATAATCTTAAATATTGATCTTAATCAGTGATTCTGCTACATGAAAAGTCCGGCCGGACATTCTGTCCTAAGACTAGGAAAACCGTTAGGACATTTTCAAAGAATTTAGGACAGAATTCTTGTCAATCAAATTTTCATTCTACAGGTAGCTAAAATTAAGTTATTAAAGTCAATGGCCCCATATGAATGGGAGATAAAGTAAAATTTACTGAATCATGATAAAAATCTCATTTTAATTAAAATGTCAAAAAGTCTTATGATGTTCAATGATCATGTATTACTAAAATGAGAACTCGCGGCCATAGAACCTAAGTATGGTGATCCATGAGGTTTTCATGCATAATAAAATATCCGCTGGCAATAAACATTACAGCAAATAAAGTTTCAATCTGATTTTTTTTTCAATGAATCGAAATTTGTGTATAATTGTATCCAACATCACAGAATTTTTTTTCTTAAATTTTAATTCACATTTTGAAGCCAAAATTTTGAAAGTAAAGGGCGATGAAAAACATTTACTTTGGAGTTTTCATGTCATGAAGCTGTTTACAGGTGCTCTGAAATAAAAATTTTTAAAATATTTTTCATCAAAATATAACTTCAAATACATGAATATATATCACAATGCCATGGTATCATGGGATGACAACGAAAACACAATTTTCTTTGTTTAGTTTAAGCATACATTTATAGCGTGAAAATCTATGTTCCAAGCACCTATCACCTGTAAACTCAATTTTCAGTATTATTTTCATTAAGGTATCACACAATTATTAATAAAAAGAAATATTAATCACCGCAAAAATTCAGAATATTACAGTAAAATTTATGTGGAAACCTACAGAAAACAAAAATTCATGAGAAGATATGAGGACACAGATTTTCCATGGGATTTCCTTGCAATATTTTATAAAATGGAAGAATAGACGAAGATCAACTACTTTTAACTCGGGAACTCGGCACCCAAGTTATTAATATTCATGAGAAGATATGAGGACACAGATTTCTCCAGGGATTTCCTTGCAGGTCACGTGGCTTGTCACGAGATTTCATAAAAGACGTCTAGACCTTGCTACGATAAAAATCACATAGTTCTCCCGAGATTTTAAGGTTGTAACGTGACTTCATATTTTGCAAATAAAAAGACGGCTAGACCTTCTATTATTGCCCCTAGGTACGACTCGGACAATATGTCATAATATTCTATTTAAAATTTGGGGTTTTGTTTCAAAATTCGGTCAATGACCGATGGCCGACGCGAATCTGAAACCCTGGTAATTGATTGTAACACCTTGCATATATCAGTACATGACAGGCAAATTAAATCTAAATCAATGTATATGTTTTGACTGTTACCTGTGAGCTGGCATGCACCAGTGAACATGCCATGTTTTGTTGACGTTTTTGAACAAACAGTTGTATTTGGAGTGGGATACACATCTAATAGTGAGGATGGGATGAGATCCTTTAGTGGATGACAACATTTCTGTAATAACATGTTGATTCAGTTAAGAAATAAATATTGAAGTTTAAAATGTACAATTATGAACTGTTCACTCATTACTACACAAAGAAAATAATTCAGTAATAACCTCATTCTGTAATATTTTTCCTTTGGGACTCAATGAATCGATGTCATTGTCAACAAATGATCACCCATTCTTGGTGATAATATTCATTTGTATCATTTATGTAATATGTGTAACCTTTGATACTGCAATGATACAAACATTTAAGTAATTATCGAAGTCATTATGTGCCCATATCTGACCCATGTCTCAGACTGTTACACATCCAGGTACTAAGATCATTTATACCTGATAGACATCAATACATCCTTTGCAAATGCTGGTAGATCCACACAGTTCACATCGATTGTCTTCACTAAATGAAATGGTGTTATTAGGACTTGCATCCAGCATTTCATGAAGAGGTTCAGCAGAAGTTGGGGTATTTGGTTCTCCATTTATCTATCTTTCTAACTTGTCTGTATATTCTTGTTGAAGGTGGGACTTGTCAAACCCATTGAGTTTGGGTGGGTAAATACCTTTTGTCAACAAATGTGAAAGGATTAACAGAGTAAGGGTTAAGAAATTTATTCAGTTTTCAACTCAGCTATATATCCAGATGTATACACATTTATTTTCCTGTTTTGAAAGTGTGCTTTTCATCATTATGTATGGTGTCATGGAACATATTTACTTGTCAGGACTTGCTCATGGTACAAATCACTACATTATTATTACTACTACATCTCCACTATTTCTAATTACATTAATTTTTCGAGTGATGAAAATACAACATATAAATTTCACTAAGCACATTGGGTTGTGTACTTTTAGTTATCTGGTTTTAGTTTTTATGAAATATAAAACATGACAAAAATATAACTGAGAGAAACTTAAAAAAACCCTATTAAGTATTAGTATTAAAAAAATTAACTGAACTAAAAACAACATTTGATTATTTAAAAATGGTTGTGTACGAGTGCATGAAAAAGATTGCTTCACAGCAGTGTGAGAAATTCGTCGCAAAGCAGTGGTGGCCCCATAGGGCCACTAGGTTCAGAAGTTCAGTGGCCCCTATTAAAACTTGATGGCCCAAACTTTTAAAAACTAATTAACAAACTTTATTTTTCTAAGAAATTGTCTTTTTAATTTATTAAAAGTAACAAGTCAAAAAGATACAAAAGTGATCTATGTTAAATTTCTTTAATTAACTTCAAGCTTGAATACAAATTATACAAGATGCACTCAGAGAGAGCAAAACGCTTGAATCCATGTGACCAGTCTCTCAAGTGATATGAAGTATTGTAAGGAAGACAATAAAATAAAACCAAACATGTAAATTAATTTTTGAAGAAATATCAAGTAGAAAGCTAAAGTCATTAAAAATGCATTTAAATGGGACCCCTGAAAACCCATGATTATTTTGTATCCAAAATAAGATCTAGATTTTTCTTTTTTAGTAACTTCCTCCTTTGGCCAGGTCCTACCCACAAAAATTTTTAATAAAGATCTGTTCGTTAGTTCTGGAGTAATCTAAACACACACACACACAAAAAAAGAAAAAAAACCCCAGAGAGACAGACAAATAGACAATTAGCACACAAGAACATAAACTGCTGGGTGAGGTAAAAAAATATTGCTTAAAAGTCACTTCTTGGTAAAAATCACTCATGGTAATTTTTTTTTTTTTTTGATGGCCTGTCAAGGAACTGAAAGAAAAAAAGAGAAAATAAAAACAAAAATGATAATTAATAAAACTTATCAATACACCACATCCCTCTTTATTATCTTTATGTAAATTTCAAGACAAAAAACGGGAAGAAATATTTTTACTTAAAGACAACAAGTATCACACCCTAGGTTTGTGACCTCACAATAACAATTGCATTGTGATATCATTAAGTAATGACATCACCAGAAAGCAAAATATTGATTTTTTTTACATATGCGAGAAGAGAAGCAGATTTCACTGTAAAAAGCCCAATTAAAAATAAGAAAAACTCTCTCATGGCTTTAATTTTCACACAAATTACCCCACATTTGGAACAATTCATCTGTACCCCAATTCATTTATTTAACTTTCCTAATGTACTGATGGATTGATTCTGCACTCTTCCAAGAGTTAGTACACTAAGTGGTTCTCCCCAAGCCTGGCCTTCCAGGCGGTCTCAACCATAATGCAAATGTGAAATATTTTTTGCCATAATGCACACTGTATCAGAGGCCTTTTTAGTCTGGAAGTTCTCCTCAGCAAGCTAGGCTAAGTAAATGTATGAGAGCATTGTGAAAAATACTTATAATGCAATCAAACAGTTGTGTCTATATTATACATATAAATGCCTGTGGCAAGGCTAGTTCTCCCCCCCCCCCTTCACTCGAAAGACTGCAGAAAAAGGATCAATATATAACCAGTACACTGACAAATCCCCCCCCTCACTCACACAAAACTGCCAGTGAAGAAACATTCACCCACACATACACACACTCACTGCCTAGCTTTAACATATAAAGGAGTGGGGGAAAGTATGTTGGCCTGTGTTTGAAAGACAGAGAAACAGTGTCAGCTAATTAAGGGTGAACTCAATCTGGAATATGCAAAACACAATGCATAACTAAGGGCTTAGCCATGGAAAACGAAAACTAATTAAAAAAAATGACAGCACACTGGATTGTATTACCACACGAGGCATGTTGTAGTCAATGTGGTTGCCCATTGGGGCCCATGAAAGCCAAGTTGTGGTGGCCCTAACTTAAAAAGGGGGGGGGGGGGGGGGGGGGGGGGGCACAGGGCCACCCTGAATTTCGCATGCTGCTTCACAGTCTCTTTTGTCCATGACTTTTGGAGTGCAGTTGACAGTAACAGGGTAAATTGTGAAGGCCTACTCAAAACACCTGCTTTTACCATTGAACATTTGTATGAAAGGTTGCTGAATACATTCTTCAGATGGGAAATAAGCTGGTCTACAGGTTGAAGGAAATGGGTAGTTTTACTTGGTAATATATAATGATGGATATGTTTTCTTTCACTGCTGTTTCAACAACATCTGGTTGGAAATGTGTGGATGATGCATCCAGAATGAGAAGGATTGGTCTTTTTCTCCCAAGATGTTTCAAAAATAATTCATGAAACCAAATAGAAAACAAGTTTCCATCAATGAACCCTGATTTGCTACAACCATAAGCCCACTCATCAGGAACAGAATTTAAGTTTATTTGTGTTGGAATGTTGTTCCTGAAAATGAGATAGGTTGGCATTTGTTCCCCTGAAGCATTTACTGTATGAACCGAGGTAATGTGGGTGTTGGTGAAAAGTTTGGAAACAGTTGCCTGGGGCTTTCCCTTCAAAACAATGACTTTCCTTTGCAGTTCCTGTTCTTTTGACCAACCCGATTCATCCATATTATAGACATTCTCTGGCTTATGCCTTAGTCCCAAGCGCTCAATCTCTGTGGCCAAAATATCAAAAAATCTTTGATCTTGTCAAAATCTGAGGAGGCAAGGATTCTGCCTGGGTCAAGCTGTCTTGGCTTCCTAGCAGAGAGACCATGGCGCTTAAGAAAAGTGAGAGTGACACTTTTTTTGTCAGTATCAGTGCCCCTCTTTTTCAGCAATTCATGACAGAGTACATGTATTTGCAAAATTTCATATGTAACAGGCAGTTATGGTTTCCCATCCAACTGATATAAGTTTTCAGGGAGGCTTCCTCATCTTTTCTCAGATAAAAGTTAAAACCCTTCTTAGTAAAACCAAGACTCCTGTTCATCTTATATCTTTGCAAGGTAGTTTTGGGTATCTTAAACTGCCTACTGGCTTGGCCGGGTGTAATTTTTCCCTTTCTAATCAAATTTTGGGCCTTCACTAAATCCTCCTGTGTAACCCCTCTCCTTTTGACCCCGGCGAGTCATCTTTATGAAATGCAATAAATAAATTATTTATTAAATTAAGTTTAACAATTACAAATATATATCTAATATTTAGTAAGAAACTTCTTGTGCCGGTAATTGTTTTTAGAATAACAATATTTTTAATTTATGATTATTACATATTATCCTAAATTAAGTTTTGGTAATTTCATGTACATTTTAAGAATGAAAATTTTCCCATTGAAATATACAATATAAAAGTACAAAATCATATCAGAGACATTAATTAATTATATAAAAATAATAAATGTAATTTTCAGTACAATTTTATGAATTACTGATATATGTTTATGTGTAGCTTTCATATCTTCATTGTGCAAATTTTCTATCAATCACCTGACATAAATGACATAAAATGATATTTTCCTCCATTATTAAAACATTAACTGTTGTGTAAGTGATTCCATTGTATAAGCTGAACTTCTGACAATATTGCATGTTCTCCAGAGATCATCAGTACAGTAACTCATTTATCGATAACTTTTGTTTTAGTATGTTCCCGAAATATATCTTTAGTATGCAGTGTACATAAATCTCTTGACAACCTACGTAAATCATTTGACATAACGGCTTGAAACAAAAATTATAAATATCATTAAATCAGGCCTATTAAATAAAATTTCTTTTATGCCATAAAAATCTTAAATACTTTATATAATTTATGTTGTAAAAATTAAGTATAAATACCTTTAAATTTCTTCAAAAAACATTAACTGTCAGAAATTACACAAAAAGAAGACTACAACTGTCAATCAAATTTTCTAGGTCACATGATTAGATATTATAGAAAAATTTATTTTGTACATCATACTCTTCATGTTTTATATAATATTACTGTAAAAATCTATTCTTGATATATTTAATATTAATAAGTTTACAGAAGACGTTTATAAGCATGGAATTAATAACAATAGTGGTAAAATATAAATTCATTTTGGACATATGTGATGATGTCATTACAGGGTATTTCCCTCCTTTTCAAGCATGTCATAAATTTACATTTTCTTAAGGTAATGGTCGTTAGTACCATAATAATGTTATGTGACAGTAAAGTATTCTTAAATACATGGATTACAACGATTTCACAACACAGGTATGCAGCATTTTATTATTTTAGAAGAGATTCCTGAAGAATCGGCCCACTTCGTGAATCGACCCACTTCACGCTAACCCGTGTAATATGGTAGCCGATGTAGTGGATGATCGTAAAGTCGATCACTTAAGGGACACTGATAAAGAGTGATTGTTCTCACTTAATAAAATTAAAATCAACCTCAAAATATTAAGGTACATTGAAAAGTATGACTATATAAACCATATAAACTAACAAACAGCTGCAACACTTTTAAGATTTTTTTTCAACAGAAACTTCAAACTTGGGTTTGAAAATGTAGAAAACAAAATGTCATTTGTAAGGTTGATCATTAAGTCGATCATCTAGTACCACCACTTTCATAGGGATCAACAAGATGAAAGCTTTGTTACAGGATGATCAATTACATCTATAGAACAAAAATTTTTACATCGATTTTATACTAGTTGTATTATAATAAACTGGATGGTTTATTTCTGTATTGAAGTAATAATTAAGCGGCCCGTCAGGGACGCTTATTTGTTTTCACCGAAGTTCGACTGATCGCCGCCGCCGCCGGATTATGGTCTCCCTTGAATAACTTCTTAGCCTTTCAAATTTTTCTTCCCTTCCTATCTTTCTTTAAAACTATAGGGGCGGGAAAAATTTTTGAGATACTTTGCGCAGACCTTAAGCTTTACTTAAGGTAACCTTAAGCATACCTCCAAAACACCTCGTCATCGCGTTTCGGAAAAAACCACACACACTTGTGCTATAAAATTTATCAGGTACATTCTAGACTAAATTTCCAAGGTCGGAAAGGATTTTCTCATCAATCGGACCATAGATGCCTGAATGGGAGGCGTTTTATTTTCGTAAATTTTTTAAAAATGGGTACTTGGTCTGTATCTCAAAAACGGTCAGGATTTCGGCGTTTTGTTGGAATAACTTATTCAGCTACTTTTTGATAATCTTTCACATGCCGAAGTTTTAGCCCTGTATCTGCAATTTTAAGGTCACCTTAATGTCAAAAAACGGGGTTTTAGGCCTCCAGTTCACTTAGTTTTTCACTTTTTTCAACCAAACTTGGCACATATATTAAGATTTGCCAAAGGAATTTCCTGACTTTATGGTGACCTTAAACTCAAAATGTTAATGGACATTTGGCCTGCTTAAAGTCATCAAATTTGAATAAAATGCTCTGGCTCCTTTCTTTTTCCATTTTTTTATATCGAAATTGTCACTGGTATTAAACTAGATAAAAATAATACTTATGGTCACCTTAAACTCTCAGTATGAATGGAGTTGTAGCCACCTTAAAGTGAAATAAGGGGGTTTTCAGCCTCCAAGTATCTTATTGTTCGACTGACCTCCGTTAAACTTTGCACACTTATAAAGGATGGCAAACCAAAGGGTTATCCTGACTTTAAGGTGACCTTAAACTGTTGATATAATTTTGGCCCCCCTAAAGTCATAACATTTGAATAAAGCCATCGGCTAAACTTTGTACACTTATAAAGGATGACAAAAGGGACATTCTCATTTTATGGTCACCTTAAAGTCGCAATATGGATGAAGTTATGGTCACTTTGCAGTGAAATTATGGAGTTTTTAATCTCCAGCTATCGTATTGTTCAGCAGAGCTCGGTTAAGTTTGTACACTTTTAAAGATGACATTAGGGACATTCTTATTTTCTTTCCACCTTGGAGTTCCTATACAAGTACAGTCATGGCCATCTTGACGTGAAAATGAGGATTTTCAGCCCCTAACTGATTTACTGTTCAGTAACATCAGTTTAACTTGACATTGATTATACTAAAGTAAGATTTTGTATAACATTTCACTTAAAATTCCTGTACTTAAGAGGCTTTGGCCATCTTAACATGATAAATATATACTTCTTGCTCCCTCCTCATTTATTTTAACACTTTTTAAAACCACACCTTTCATATGTATGCTTAAAAATATTTATGCTGTCTGGCAAACCTAATCTCTTAGTGTTTATGAAGTTATGACATCTTCAAAGAAAAAAATGAGCTATTTATGATGCACTGATGTGGTTATTAACATATTGCAACTGATCAGTGTTCACATAATATAAATTCCCAATTTTAGGCAGATTAAAAAAAACACATTCTTCTGATTCCATTCATTTGGAAATGTGGGGATATAACTTTTCCTTTTTGGAAAAAAAGCTTCAATTGATTCAACTTTTGTTTTGTAGAAGGAGTTGATGATCTAGCTACTTGTTCACATAGACTATATAAATTGGTCAAATGTATACACCTGACTTCTTTCACAATATAAGATGCTTGAAAAAAAAACACTTTCTCATAAACAGTTTTTCTTGTACAGCATTTTATGTATCTCCAGCTGAGTGGAAATGAATGACTTGTCCTTTTCTTCTTCCTCCCCAACTCTGTTGTGTGATATCTATCAAAAGGCACATTCATGGAAAGTCTTTCTATGCAGAAAGAACCCCCCCCCAACTCCCCTTTAGTGCACACAAAAAGCAAGTGGAAAAAAGAATGGCCTCAGTGGGGGAAGTGGGGGGGGGGGGGGGGGTTCATGGAGGGAGATGATAGATAGAGATATATATATGTGTGTGTCAAGCAAAAGTGGAACAAAAAAGTGGAATATTTATGCTGTTCTTTCGAATGTATATTGTTTTCTTTTCTTTTACTTTCTTCCATTTCACTTAGACTTCTACATTTAATTAATTTTAGCTCAAGTGGGAAATGAATTTTCCAAACTTTAATGCATTGAAATTCCTGAAGTGATGCACTAAATCACTTATAACTTGAAAAGTATTGCGTTCACAGCATTTTGTTAAAATATCTTATTAGGCTACTTTTTCCACAGCTACACCAAGTCCAGTAACTTGTTTGGTCTTAATTTTGTGCATTATTATATCCCCAGACGAAAGTCGGGGATATATTGGATTCAGGTCCGTCGCGCCGCCGCCATCGCCGCCGTAGAAATTTCCTTGTGGACGCGATAACTCAAAAACGGATTAATATTTTTTTTTCAAACTTGGTACACATGTTAAGGATGCCCAAAGGAAGATCCCTATTTTAAGGTGACCTTAAACTCCCAATAATAAAGAACTTATGGCCACCTTAAGGTCAGAAATTGCACTTTTGACCACTTAGAGCCCTCTAGGTCACAAACTATGAGGCGTATCTGGCTTAAATTTTACCTGAGAACACATTAATATATTCTTAGTACATATGCCGAAAATCAAGACTTTAAGTTGAGGAGAAAATTGTGTTTGGGGCCCATAAAGACCCCACTTAGGACTTTTTTCCTAGATTTTTAACATATTTTGCCCTATAATTTGGAAGTGGTAATTCTGATGAGTCTCAAACTGCTCTGGGTGTAACTCTTATATGTAATCCTTGTCTGTGAAAAATTTAAAGGCTGTAGGTTTACCTGTTAGGCCGACTTGAGGTCTCAAAATTGCCCACAGAGACCCAATTTATGGACTTTTTGCCACCTTCAAGCACTGTAGCTTTCAAACAATGTCTCTCATCTAAGTGAAATATCATCTGAGAATATATCAATATGTTTTTCTTGTATGTACTCCAAAATTTAGGCCTTTAATAGACATTTAACCCGTGTATGAGGACCATAAATCCCCACCCGAGTGACCCTTTTTAGATATTTTTCACATATTTTGCCCTGTAACTTGGAAATGGTAAGTCTGAGAAGTTTCAAACTGTATTAGATACATATTCTATGTGTAATCTTAGTATGTGACAAATTTTAAGTCGGAAGCTTTAATTTGAAGGCCACATTGAGGTCTCTGACGGGCTCCCAAAGACCCAGTATTTGGACTTTTGCCACCTTTAAGCCCTGTGACTGTTAAACTATGTGACTGATAGGGCTGAAATCTCATCTGGGAATACATTATTACGTTCTTTTTACATGTGCCAAAAATCATGGCTTCAAGTAGACATTTAAACTGTGTATGAGGACCATAAACACCCCCCCGAGTGACCCTTTTAAGACATTTTTCACATATTTTGCTTTGTAACTTGGAAATGGTAAGTCTGAGAAGTTTCAAACTTTATTAGATATATATTCTATGTATAATCTTAGTATGTGACAGATTATAAATCTGAAGCTTTAATTTGAAGGCCACATCGAGATCTCTAAAAGGCCCACAGAGACCCAATATTTGGACTTTTTGCCACCTTTAAGCCCTGTGACTGTTAAACTATGTGATTGATGGAGCTGAAATCCCATCTGGGAATGTATTATTATGTCCTTTCTACATGTGCCGAAAATCAAGGCTTTTAGTAGACATTTAACCTGTGTATGAGGGCCATAAACACTCACCCAAGTGACCTTTTTTGACATTTTTTTCCGTATTTTGCCCTGTTATTTGGAAATGCTTAGTGTGACAAGTCTTAAACTGTATTATATATAATTTTTGTTTGTTGTTTGTCCCCCCAAAAGTTTCAGCTCTGTAGTTTAATTGCTAAGGTCTCTTTAACAATTGTAAAATGCCCACAGAGACCCAGTTTATGGATATTATACCACTTTAAAGCCCTGTAACTGTCGAACTATGTGGGTCATAGAGCTGAAATCTTTGAATTTTTCAAAGGAAGTGCCTGTCTATTTAAATTTTTATTAATAATGTTATGGCTATCTTAGGCTTTTAAGTACTTATTTTTGTGTGTTATCTCTCTGCTTGCTGAGTTTTTAACTTTTTAAAATGAAACTGGTTAAACATATTCAAGTAGGCAAAATGGACACTGTTATTTTCTGGTGAGCTATAAGTCCAATATTAATGAAATTATAGCCTTATGTAGTAAAAATAGGGGATTTTTAACCCTCAACTAGCCCAGTTTTATTCAGTTTGCCTCAGTTAATTTTGACACAGTTCCTACAGTTACTAACTCATTTCAGTTGATAATCACATTCTTAAAATTCTCAATTCTGAATTATTGTTATAAATCTGTTCTTGTGGTTTGATAATTAAGCGTCCCGCAAGGGACGCTTGTTTGTGTATGGGAGAGCTTCCGGCTCCGCCGGCTCCAGCGGCTCCGCATTTTGTTTTCCTTATAACTCTGTAACCGTTAGGCGGATTCTTTTCAAATTTGGCAGGTTTAGGCAGTAGCCTTGGGGAATTTTTTTGAATATGCTGCAGTGACATTTTAACCAATCAGAGAGGTCACATGACCAAAAATGTCTTTTTTCGATGGGGAAGCTTGTCCGGATGATAACTTGAAAGGAATTTTATCAATTCACCTGAAACTTGGCAAATACATTCATTCTATTAAAATCTGGAAATCATTAGATTTTGGCATTGATTGGTCAAGAAATGGCCAAGTAATTAATGATTAATTAATCATTACGAATTTTCCAAATAAGGAAAAGACAAAAATGCTTATATCTCGAAAACCGTGCTAGATAGAGCGATTTCGACGAAATTTTTGACCGGCAGGGTATCTCTGCAGAGTAGTTTTCCCAATTTTCAAAAAAATTTTGTCTCGCCCAAAATGGCGGCCATTTTGAATTTTCGAAATTTTCGCAAAAATTGCAAAACACAAAAATGCTTATATCTCAAAAACCGTGCTAGATAGAGCAATATCGACAAAATTTTTGACCCGCAGGATATCTCTGCGGAGTACTTTTCCCAATTTTCAAAAAAATTTTGTCTCGCCAAAATGGCGGCCATTTTGAATTTTCGAAATTTTCGCAAAAATTGCAAAACACAAAAATGCTTATATCTCGAAAACCGTGCTAGATAGATCAATTTCGATGAAATTTTTAACCCGCAGAGTGTCTCTGCAGAGTAGTTATCCCAATTTTGAAAAAAATTTTGTCTCGCCAAAAATGACGGCCATTTTGAATTTTCGAATTTTTCGCAAAAATTGCAAAACATAAAAATGCTTATATCTCGAAAACCCTGCTAGATAGAGCGATTTCGACGAAATTTTTGACCCACAGGGTATATCTGCAGAGTAGCCATGCCAATTTTCAAAAAAATTTTGTCTCGCCAAAAATGGCGGCCATTTTGAATTTTCGAATTTTTCGCAAAAATTGCAAAACATAAAAATGCTTATATCTCAAAAACCCTGCTAGATAGAGCGATTTCGACGAAATTTTTGACCCGCAGGGTATCTCTGCAGAGTAGCCATGCCAATTTTCAAACAAAAAATTTCTCGCAAAAAATGGCGGCCATTTTGAATTTTCGAATCTTTCGCAAAATTGCAAAACACAAAAATGCTTATATCTCGAAAACCGTGCTAGATAGAGCGATTTCGACGAAATTTTTGACCCACTGAGTATCTCTGCAGAGTAGCCATGCCAATTTTCAAAAAAATTTTGTCTTGCCAAAAATGGCGGCCATTTTGAATTTTCGAATTTTTGCGCAAAAATTGCAAAACACAAAAATGCTAATATTTCGAAAACCGTGCTACATAGAGCGATTTCGATGAAATTTTTTATCTAAAGGGTATCTCTGCAGAGCAGCTATCCCAAAGAGCTTTCACTTGGTGAAGTTTCAGACCCATAGCTAATTGCTCACCTACTCAAAAAGAGTAAATGCGAATTACCTCTAAAAGTATTGCAGATGGCCAATTTTTCTCAAATAACTCATTCACCTACTTTTGGAAGAGCTTTCACATGGTGAAGTTTCAGACCCATAGCCAATTACTCACCTACTCAAAATGAGTAAATGCGAATTATCTCTAAAAGTATTGCAGATAGCCAATTTTTCTCAAATAACTCATTCACCTACTTTTGGGAGAGCTTTCACATGGTGAAGTTTCAGACCCATAGCTAATTACTCACCTACTCAAAATGAGTAAATGCTAATTATCTGTAAAAGTATTGCGGATACCCAATTTTTATCAAATAACTCATTCACCTACTTTTGGGAGAGCTTTCACTTGGTGAAGTTTCAGACCCATAGCTAATTACTCACCTACTCAAAATGAGTAAATGCGAATTATCTCTAAAAGTATTGCAGATAGCCAATTTTTCTCAAATAACTCATTCACCTACTTTTGGCAGAGCTTTCACTTGGTGAAGTTTCAGACCCATAGCTAATTATTCACCTACTCAAAATGAGTAAATGTGAATTATCTCTAAAAGTATTGCAGATAGCCAATTTTTCTCAAATAACTCATTCACCCACTTTTGGGAGAGCTTTCACTCTGTGAAGTTTCAGACCCATAGCTATTTATTCACCTACTCAAAATGAGTAAATGCGAATTATCTGTAAAAGTATTGCGGATACCCAATTTTTATCAAATACTCATTCATCTACTTGTGGGAGAGCTTTCACATGGTGAAGTTTCAGACCCATAGCTAATTACTCACCTACTCAAAATGAGTAAATGCGAATTATCTCTAAAAGTATTGCAGATAGCCAATTTTTCTCAAATAACTCATTCACCTACTTTTGGGAGAGCTTTCACTTGGTGAAGTTTCAGACCCATAGATAATTGTTCACCTACTCAAAATGAGTAAATGTGAATTATCTCTTAATAGTATTGCAGATAGCCAATTTTTCTCAAATAACTCATTCACCTACTTTTGGAAGACCTTTCACACACGAAAATGAAAAATTGTGAATATCTCGGAAAAGCTATTTCTTCTGCTTTAATGCTCGGCGGGAGATACACACCACGGCAGTGGTCTTGACAAAAATTTTTGTCTCCTCAAAAATGGTGGCCATTTTGAATTTTCAAAGTTTTTGCAAAACACAAAAATGCTTATATCTCGAAAACCGTGCTATATGGAGTGAACTCAACAAAATTTTGGACCTGCTGGGTATCTCTGCAGAGTAGCCATGCCAATTTTCAAAATATTTTTGTCTCGCCAAATATAGCGGACATTTTTAATTTTTTTATTTTTTGCAAAACACAAAAATGCTTATATCTTGAAAACCGTGCAAGATATAGCAGACTGCGCTGACTTTGGTTGCCACAACAGTATAAGGCTAGAAACGAAGCATTTTCTTAATACTTTAGCACTCACCTTTATATCCTTTTCGGGACGCTTTGTTTATGCTATGCAAAAACATTATCTTTTTTTTTTGCGAGCGATCCTCTAGTTTATATTTAATTCTGGAGGTATATAATTTTCCTGTTGGACATTCCTTATTTATATATTTGATTTTATTGTAGTGATAAGATTAACTGAGCTTTTTGTATTTGATTACCCCTTTTGTTTGTTTACCATTTGTGCTGTAGCACTCTCTTTGTAGTCCCACCCCCCATCCACCTCTGGGACCTCCAGCTATTGAGTGACGCTAAATAAACAAAGGTATTGAATGATATCAAATGAGAAACAAAGAACCAGACTTTTCAGTGGGGTTGCAGATCTTCTGTAACAGTGAGAGAGGTGTGGAGAAGGGGAGAGGGGTGGGGTGGGGTTGGGAGATGGGGTTTGCTTCATTATCTAATAAGACAAAGGGGAGTCAGAACTGAGATTGTGTCACATATTTAGGTTGCATATACATGGACCACATATATAGGAATTGAGGAAATGAATAACTGAAAAACAATGCAAATTCTAAAAATAATATAACAAAATAATAATAAAAATAATATATAATTTTTAAATAATATTTTATTTGTGAACAAATATAGAAGCAGATATGCGCTTTTGGGATTATGAATCATTTAAATACTTTGAAAATAGGTTCAGAGTCACCCTTTGCAGGAAGATTGAAAAGTATGATGAGTTGAGTTAGAAATAATATTTTATTTGTCAACAAATATAGAAACAGATATGCTCTTTGGGATTATTAATTTGGAATGGACATTCAATCATCAATCATTTAAATACTTTGAAAATAGGTTCAGAGTTATCATTGCAGGAAGATTGAAAATATGCTCTGTTGAGTTATGTATTCGGCGTCTGGGGATACACCATCTTCCATGGGAAGATATAAACTTAGTAGATTGATGTGCTGAAGTTCATATAACTTTTCCCAAGATTTATGGCATACAACAAATGGCTTACATAAAAAATTCCCGATCAAAACCTGTGGCATGAGTGATGACCTGTCTGGGGATATGTTGGCGCCGAGTTGGCCCAATCTAGTTGAAGTGTGGAATGGATCATGATCTCCTACTCTTATTCCTAAGCCTAGATTTTTAATTTCAATTGCTAAATCATTCATAAATATTGCAATATATAAACTCATACTTTGTTTGTAACTTGATTTTTCTTGTAAGCAATAACTCTGAAGCAAAATCAGTAACTTTTGAACAAAAAGTCTAACACTTTGGTTCACTGGATTTTATTAGTGGTTTTGTTAAGTTTTTAGTTGAAGCACAACCAGTAATTTTAAACAATTATAGTTCTTAAGCATCTTAGTCCACTGCATTCAATTAGTGTTTTATACTTAAGTCTGATACTAATGACATTTTGAACAGAAATGTCTCTGGTCAGTGTACCCTTTCACTTGAGACCTCTTCTCTGAGAACATTACCAAAGAGTGTAGGACATACAGAATCCGGGAAAAAAAATGCCTCCTGGACAAAATGCCTCACAGAAAAAAATGCCTCCTGGAAAAAATGCCTCCTAGAAAGAATGCCTCCTGGATATTTTGTGACTAGGAAAAAATGGCTCCTGAGAAAAAAAAGTTATTTCAACTTGTAAACATGTTACATCTATAACGTATAATATCAAAAACATGTTAATTTCAGATATGTACAGTCAAAACCAGAATGTACAATATTGTGAAGTACAAATTACAAATATCTTCTTGAAAGGGTATCCCTTCAGCTGTACTCTGGAGCAGTTTAAAAGCAGGATTTATGGCTGTGAGGTTTCTTGATGAAATAGTTGTGGCCTTTATGGCTTACAATATGCATTCTTATCAAATTACAACATAGGTTATCCCCTCTGTAAGGAGTTGATCGCAGTTAGATGCACTAGGAGGGGCAGAAATGTAATTACAAGAAAAACACGACACCTGTCATAATGGAAACCAGGGATGAGCAGCCAGCCAAAAGAGTGAGAAGCACCAGCAAAACCTTACAAGAGAAACTTACATACCTTTGTACAGCTAAGCAAAATGGGTAAAAGACTGTGAATTTTTGAAAGGCATTGGCGACTATAAGACTCAAGTGGAAAAAATGAAGATGCCTCTGAAGTTGTAATGTGAACCTGTAGTGTTATAATACTTGAAAGAACTTTTTTTTCTGAGGAGGTATTTTTCCTGGTCACAAAATATTCAGGAGGCATTCATTCTAGGAGGTGTATTTCCTAGGAGGCATATTTTCTAGGAGGTATTTTTCCAGGAGGCACTTTTTCCGCGCATCGGACATACATTCTTTTGAGAAGTACATTTCACACCTACAATTTCTCTTCTGCCAAGCTGTGGTCGTTCTTTCATTTGTTAAATATGATAACATACACAATACAATAAACTTTACATTTTCTATTCCTTGTGATGCATATCTTCACATCTTTTACGGCTTACTTCACACTTTTTCATCAGGGCCGCTTCGTTTTTGTCAGCAAAAACATTTTTCTAGTTATATATTGGATTCAGGTCCGTCGCGCCGCCGCCATAGATATTTCCTTGTGTACGCGATAACTCAAAAACGGAGTAGTATTTTTTTTTCAAACTTGGAACACTTGTTAAGGGTGTCCAAAAGAAGATCCCTATTTTAAGGTGACCTTAAACTTCCAATAATAAAAAAACTTATGGCCACCTTAAGGTCAGAAATTGGACTTTTGGCCACTTAGAGCCCTCTCGGTCACAAACTATGAGGCTCATCTGGCTGATATTTTACCTGAGAACACATTAATATTTTCTTAGTACATGTGCCGAAAATCAAGACTTTAAGTTGAGGATAAAATTGTGTTTGAGGGCCATAAAGACCCCACTTAGCGATTTTTTCTTACATTTTTCATATATTTTGCCCTATAATTTGGAAGTGGTAATTCTGATGAGTTTCAAACTGCACTAGGTATAACTTGTATATGTAATCCTTGTCTGTGAAAAATTTAAAGGCTGTAGGTTTACCTGTAAGGGGTCGACTTAATGTCTCAAAAGTGCCCACAGAAACCCAATTTATGCACTTTTTGCCACTTTCAAGCACTGTAGCTTTCAAACTATGTCTCTCATCTAAGTTAAATATCATCTGGGAATATATCGATATGTTTTTTATATGTGCCCCAAAATTTAGGCCTTTAATAGACATTTAACCTGTGTATGAGGACCATAAACACCCACCCGAGTGACCCTTATAAGATATTTTTCACATATTTTGCCCTGTAACTTGGAAATGTTAAGTCTGAGAAGTTTCAAACTGTATTAGATATACATTCTAGGTGTAACCTTTGATTATGAAAGATTTTAAGTCTGAAGCTTTGATTTGAAGGTCACATTGAGGTCTCTAAAAGGCCCACAGAGACCCGATATTTTGCCTTTTTACCACTTTTAAGCACTGTGACGGTTAAACTAAGTGACTGATAGAGCTGAAATCTCATCTGGGAATATATTATTATGTTCTTTTTACATGTGCCAAAATCAAGGCTTTAAGTAGACATTTAACCTGTGTATGAGGACCATAAACACCCACCCGAGTGACCCTTTTTAGACATTTTTCACATATCTTGCCCTGTAACTTGGAAATGGTAAGTCTGAGAAGTTTCAAACTGTATTAGATATACATTCTATGTGTAACCTTTGATTGTGAAATATTTTAAGTCTGAAGCTTCAATTTGAAGGTCACATTGAGGTCTCTTTTAAACTGCCCACAGAGACCCAATTTATGGACATAGTGCCACTTTAAAGCCCTGTAACTGTCGAACTATGTGGTTCATAGAGCTGAAATCTTTGAATTTTTCAAAAGAAGTGTGTGTGGACAATCTGTCCACATAAACTTAAAAAAAATAAAAACAAAATGGAAAAAAAATACCTTTTAAAATTTTAAAATGGTATAAGTAAGAAAAACTAGAATTGAGAGTTGGTTACTTGGGAAAACCCACAGGCACAGTCAGCACCATAACGGGATGGGAGGATGAGAGGGGGTAGGGGTGTAAATAAACTTTTCTCTCTCTCTCTCTTTTTTTCTACAGATTTATAAAATCCAGCTTGGAAGGTAATAGTGTAATCTGTGAACTATAATACCCTTTATTTATGAATTTAACTGTATACCAATGTACCTGCCATCTACGTAAGCCCCTGATGGGGGGTTGTCCACCCCCCCCCCTTCACACAGACACACCCCACACACACACACACCCCCCCCCCCCCCCCCCCCCCCCCGGGTAAGGCTCAAATTTGTGCAAAAAGGGTGAATAAAAATGAATTATGCTGGGAAAAAAAAACTTGTGTGTGGACCTTTGCCCACAAAGGACTTTGCTCACCATTTTTTTACAGGGGAGGAACTTGCATAAAATAATGATATGAAATAATATCCACAGAATTAGCTTTTTCATGTTTTTTTGAAGTATAAGTGTACAATATCTACCATATTAAAGGTCAGCTTCTTATTATGTTGTTGAATTATAAGTGTGTAATGTTACAATGTAATAATATTCTCAATGACTGTTAGACTTTCTTGAAACCTTTTTTGTATACATGCATTTTTCATTGCAAAGGTTTTGGCCACCTCTGGTATTTTTATTGTTTCCATTTTGCAGTACTATGTAAACAGTAATCTTTCAACAGTGAGTTAAATGCTAATGAAATCAACTTTCGTACTTTATATAGTGCAACTTTAGTTGAGAAATTAGTTCAGTTAATGTTTATCTCTTTCAGCACTATATCCTGAGTAGTTATCTAAATGGAGTATTGAGTGATTGATTAATTGATTGATTGATAAAAAATGAAAATGTCTATGTGGTTAGAAAAATTTCTATTGTGGGTGAAGATCCTACCATGTCAGATTGTTGTGGTTAAAGTTCCTTCAACTTCCTTGTGGGCAATGTGCCTGTGGACAGAGTTTGCATTGGGCAAAGTTCTTGTGGGCTAAGTTCCTGGATTCACATCCGTTGTCTGGGGATATCATTTTGCTTGCAAAATAAAAATATTGTGGATTGAATTACTCAAGTTCTTATATAAGTGGTTGATTATGTTTTCCCTCAAGATTATATCACACAGAAGGGGTCCCATGGAAAATACCTAGTCAAAACATGTTGCGTCAGTGATGACCTGTCTGGGGGATATGTTGGCGCCGAGTTGGCCCAATCTAGTTTAGTGTTTATTTCAGAGAATATAAAAAATATATCCACTTGAAACATATTGCATGACTATTTTTACAGAATATATTCAAGAAAAGCGTTTATGTTTAATTACAAATTCAAATGAAGTTTGCTATGTGCGGTAAAGCTGTCAATGTTGACCGATTGACTTAATGAGCATATCAACATAATGATCATCTACTATACGTATTTTCTATATTCACGTTTTTGATCATTTAAACTGTAAGCTCCCAGCCTCATTTTTATGTCGGCTGACTTGTCAGTCAGCTGACATTATGTCATCACTCTGCGGCGTGGGCGTCCACGTCCGCGTGAACAACTTCTTCTCCAAAACTACAAGGCCTAGAGACATGCTGTTTTTTTTAAAAGATACCTTATCTATCGAGGATGAAAAATTGTTCAAGGCATGCAAATCTGTCTGTTCGTCTGTTTGCTAGAGACATTACAAGGGGGGTACCCCCACCAAAAGTGTGAAAATTTCAACTTTTTATCACAATTTTCTCAGTGACTATTGCAGGGATTTCTCTCATATCTTGCATATATGTACTAGGCCAGAGGTAGATTCTCTTGTGTGAGTATGAGACCTGGATCTGTCTTAGTTTTTTTTTAATAAATTTTTTTAATAATTTTTAATGCATTAAAATTCATGAAATCATGCACTAAATCACTTATAACTTCAAAAGTGTTGCATTTACAGCATTTTGTGAAAATATGTTGTTCAGCTACTTTTTTCATAGCTACAATATGGTGAGTAAGTTGGGTGTCTGTCTCAATAGCTAAGTGAGTAATAGCTACTTTTGGGCTTTTCAGTAACTTCCATTATGAGTAAAATCACTTGTAACTTAAAAACTATTGCATTTAGAGAATTTCGTATAAATATGTTATTCAGCTACTTTTGGGCCAGCTATAACATAGTGAAATTTCAGACCTGTAGCTCATGGCATAGCTGAGTAATAGCTACTTTTAGGTTATCACTGTTGAGTAAATTGCTTATAACTTGAAAACTATTGCATTTAGAGAATTTCGTATAAATATGTTATTCAGCTACTTTTGGGTCAGCTATAACATAGTAAAATTTCAGACCTGTAGCTCATGGCATAGCTGAGTAATAGCTACTTTTAGGTTATCACTGTTGAGTAAATCACTTATAACTTGAAAAGTGTTGCATTTAGAGCATTTTGTTGAAATATGTTATTCAGCTACTTTTTTCATAGCTACAATATGGTGAGTAAGTTGGATGTCTGTCTCAATAGCTAAGTGAGTAATAGCTACTTTTGGGCTTTTCAGTAACTTCCATCATGAGAAAAATCACTTGTAACTTAAAAACTATTGCATTTAGACAATTTCGTATAAATATGTTATTCAGCTACTTTTGGGCCAGCTATAACATAGTAAAATTTCAGACCTGTAGCTCATGGCATAGCTGAGTAATAGCTACTTTTAGGTTATCACTGTTGAGTAAATCACTTATAACTTGAAAACTATTGCATTTAGAGTATTTTGTTTCAATATGTTATTCACCTATTTTGGGGTCAGCTATAACATAGTGAAGTTTCAGACCTGTGGCTCATTTCATAGCTGAGTAATAGCTACTTTGAAGTTCTCACTGTTGAGTAAATCAGTTATAATTGGAAAACTATTGCATTTACAGAAATTTGTGGAAATATGTTATTCAGCTACTTTTGGGTCAGCTATAACATAGTGAAATTATAGACCTATAGCTCATGGCACAACTGAGCAATAGCTATTCTCAGGTACTGACTGTTGAGTAAATCAGCTATAACTTGAAAAATATTGCATTTGGAGTATTTTGTTAAAATATATTGTTCACCTACTTTTGGGTCAGCTATAACATAGTGAAATTACAGACCTATAGCTCATGGCATAGCTGAGTAATAGCTACTTTTAGGTTATCACTGTTGAGTAAATCAGTTGTAACTTGAAAACTATTGCATTTAGAGTATTTTGTTTCAATATGTTATTCACCTATTTTGGGGTCTGCTATAACATAGTGAAGTTTCAGACCTGTGGCTCATTTCATAGCTGAGTAATAGCTACTTTGAAGTTCTCACTGTTGAGTAAATCAGTTATAATTGGAAAACTATTGCATTTACAGAAATTTGTGTAAATATGTTATTCAGCTACTTTTGGGTCAGCTATAACATAGTGAAATTATAGACCTATAGCTCATGGCACAACTGAGCAATAGCTATTCTCAGGTACTGACTGTTGAGTAAATCAGCTATAACTTGAAAAATATTGCATTTGGAGTATTTTGTTAAAATATATTGTTCACCTACTTTTGGGTCAGCTATAACATAGTGAAATTACAGACCTATAGCTCATGGCATAGCGGAGCAATAGCTATTTTCAGGTTCTCACTATTGAGTAAATCAGTTGTAGCTTGAAAACTATTGCATTTGCAGTAGTTTGCTTAAATATGTTGTTCACCTACTTTTGGGTTAGCTATAACATAGTAAAATTTCAGACATGTAGCTCATTGCATAGCTGAGTAATAGTTCCTTTGAGGTTCTCACTGTTGAGTAAATCAGTTGTAACTTGAAAACTATTACATTTAGAGTAATTTGTTAAATATGTTATTCACAGAATTTTTGGTCAGCTATAACATAGTGAAATTGCAGACCTCTATGTCATGGCATAGCTGAGCAATAGCTACTTTCAGGTTCTCACTGTTGAGTAAATCATTATATCCACTGGATAGCCACAGTGTGTAGAGAGAGATTTCACCATTACTGCTCTGATGAAAAAAAATATTATAGCTAGCTTTCTTAAGTTTGCAGTATATATTAATAACCATAAAATGTTGTCTGGGAATATTTTTGGCCTCATTTTGAGAAACAAGATGGCCGCCACAGGTGTTTTTTGTCAGTCATGAAAAGTGCTTATATCTCCCTTATTATTGATCCTAGAGGTTTGGGATGATAAACCAACCTGTAGGAAATCATGGGGTGGGAATCTTTTGGTGTGGTCAGATTTGACCTTCAATGACCCTTCCTTCAAGGTCAAACAAGGATAGCCAAACTTAAAAGTGCTTATAACTCGCTTATTATTGGTCCCAGAGGTTTGGGATGGTAAACAGACAGGAAATCATGGGCTGTGAATCTGTTGATATGGTCCGATTTGACCTTGGAACCCTCCTTCAAGGTCAAATGAGGATAGCGAAAATTGAAAGTGCCTACAACTCGCTTATTATTGGTGACAGAGATTTGGGATGGTAAACCATCCCATAGGAAATCATTGGCTCGGAATCTTTTGGTATGGTCGGATTTGACCTTTGGACCCCTCCTTCAAGGTCAAATGAGGACAGCCAAGCTTAAAAGTGCTTATAACTCATTTATAATTGGTCCTAGAGGTTTGGAATGGTAAACCATAGGAAATCATGGGCTGGGAATGTATTTGTGTGGTTAGATTTGACCTTGGACCCCTTCTTCAAGGTCGAACGAGGATATTGCATTTGTAGTATTTCTTTAAATATGTTTTAACCTATTTTTTACACTTAAACAATTACCTTGTTATTTTCCTTCATAATACCATTTACAGGGCACAACTTTTTTATCCTTCTCTTCTGTCAGCTTCGGAATTTCTTTCGAACTTGCTGTTCAGTTACCATTTACTGTATTTCTGTACAGCCCTTTTCCTGATAATTATTCTGTCCTCTAATCACCTTCACAAATCAAAAACACTCAGTCAGCTGACACAGTGCCCGTTCACGGGCACTCTCCTCTTGTTGGATCACATGTAGTATGAATATGCAGTCACATCGAAACAGAGACATTGCAGATTTAATGTTGTTTTATATTGGATAGTTTCGGTTGTGCTGGTTTTGATAAACATCATTGTCCATTTATATTATCATATCGAAAACCCATGATGAAGGTAGTTTACTCATTGCATCTGCATGTGCCATGAGATCCCCTGCTCTGTATTTCAATGTATATTCATATCCACTCGTCGTGAGGATCCAATGTAACATTCTTGGGGGTACCACTTTTGGCACTGATCTAGCTTCTCCCAATATTCCTAATAATGGTTTATGATCTGTCAGTATTACCACATGCCTTCCATAGATGTATTGATGGAATTTGCGTACACCAAAAATGATGGCCAAAGCCTCTTTATCCTATTGAGAGTAGTTTTTGTCTGCATCAGTGAGTGTCCTTGAGGCAAAGGCAATTGGCCGTTTAGTCCCATCCTTCATTTGGTGTGACAGCACCGCCCCAATTCCATAAGGTGAAGCATCACATGCCAGTATCAGTTGTTTGTTGCTATCGTAATGCACCAGTAGAGCTGAAGTAGACAACATCCGCTTGGACTTAAGAAATGCATCGTTTTCTGTGGGTCCCCATTTCCATACTTGTCCTTTCTTTAGTAGTTCATAGAGCGGTTTTAGGTCCTGGGAAACTCTTGGTAGATAAGCTCTGTAGTAGTTAATCATTCCGAGGTAACTACGCAGCTTTGAAACATTGTCCGGTGCTTCCACTCGTTTAATTTCTTCAACCTTGTCCTTCACAGGTTGTATGCCAGCCTTACCAATCCTCTGGCCACAGAAGGTAACTTCGTCAGCCATGAAAACACACCTGTTCTTGTTGAGCCTTATTTCAGCCATTTGAATTCTCTTCAGAACTTCTCGTAATGCTGCATAATGTTCGTCATTTCGTCCCAAAATGAGATGTCATCAACCCGGACAATCACAAAGGGAATTCCTTCCAACAATTCCTCCATGGTTCTTTGAAATATCCCAGGCCTGGAAGAGACGCCATACTCTAGGCGTGTGGACTGATGCAGTCCTTTATGTGTATTGATAGTCAAGAACTGATTCTGATTCTGTGTGATTCTGAGTCCAACTGGTTGTAAGCACGACTCATGTTCAATTTAGAATATTTCTCCCCTCCTGCTAAGGCAACTAGCAAATCTTCAAGTTTTGGAATGGGGTAGTTGTCTAGTTTGGAAAATCTGTTAGTTTGTAGTCACCACAGATTCTGATGCTTTTGTCTTCTTTTCATGGGCGTTTCTTTGTCAGTCATAAAAAGTGTTTATGTCTCCCTTATTGTTGGTCCTAGAGTTTTGGGATGGTAAACCAGCCTATAGGAAATCATGGGTTGGGAATCTTTTGGTGTGGTCAGATTTGACCTTGGACCCTCCTTCAAGGTGAAACATGGATAGCGAAACTTAAAAGTGTTTATAACTCACTTATTATTGGTCCTAGAGGTTTGGGATGGTAAACCAACCTATAGGAAATCATTGGCTGGGAATCTTTTGGTATGGTCGGATTTGACTTTAGACCCCTCCCTCAAGGTCAAACGAGGATAGCCAAACTTAAAAGTGCTTATAACTCGCTTATTATTGGTGCTAGAGGTTTGGGAAGGTAAACCAACTTATAGGAAATCATGGGCTGGGAATCTTTTCGTGTGGTCAGATTTGACCTTGTACCCCCTCCTTCAGGGTCAAGTGAGGATAGCCAAACTTAAAAGTGCTTATAATTCGCTTATTTTTGGTCCTAGAGGTTCGGGATGGCAAACCAACCTATAGGAAATCATGGGCTGAGAATCTTTTGGTGTGGTCAGATTTGACCTTGTACCCCTCCTTCAAGGTTAAGCGAGGATAGCCATACCCAAAATAACTTATAACTTGCTTATTATTGGTCCTAGGGGTTTGCAAAGTGAAACCAATCTATAGGAAATCATGGACTAGGAATCTTTTGATGTGCTCAGATTTGACTTGGGCCCCTCCTTCAAGGTCAAACGAGGATACCCAAACTTAGAAGTGCTTATAGCTCACTTATTATTGGTCCTAGAGGTTTGTAATGTGAAACCAACCTATAGGAAATCATGGGCTAGGAATCTTTTGATGTGGTCAGATTTGACCTTGGGGCCCCTCCTTCAAGGTCAAATGAAAATAGCAAAACTTAAAAGTGCTGATAACTTGCTTATTATTGGTCCTAGAGGTTTGCAATATGAAACCAACTTATAGGTATCTTCTGATGTTTTCAGATTTGACCTTGGGCCCCTCCTTCAAGGTGAAACGATGGTTCATTGGCTTTAGTGAGTTGTCTTTTCGATGAATACAAATTTGCATTGGTTCTCCGATGCGTAGGTCTAGTTATGTACTTGTACTCATGAGCAAATTTACATTCCAAAATTATAGAAAAATATACTGGTACTTGTACTCTGATATTTGGGTATACTCGAGTACATTGACTTGTACTCCGTTTCAACCCAGGTGACCAAATTAAAATTTTTTCATATGGACATTCAGTTGACGAATTTCCAGGTTCAGCTGTATCAGTTGTTGATTTTGTGTTCTTTTCAGTGGAAACGCCTCTGTCAGAGGTGAAGATGGGGGAGCTTGCGGGGTGGTTAGGAAGAAGGAACTACAGCCCATTGAGCATGATAAGAGCATTCTTCAGGAGTAAGTAACAATAGTCAGAATTGTAGAATTTTGCCTCCTGGTATGGGTTACAACAGAGTTAATGGAGGTTTACATTTATGCAGTCATTTTTGAGGTTTCACCCACATTTTTCATTGGGAGACATGATTTTTAAATGGATCAACCAGGAGCAGTCCTTTTATTTTCTTTTTTTCTTTAACAAGTACTTCTGTTGTGACATAATAGATGTCTTGCTGAGGTCTAATATTCCCAAAACTCCACGGTTACATTCATTTATACATGGTGTGTTGGTGTACTTATTAATAAGCAAATGAGGACATACATTTTATGGTAACCTGGAAATTAGGGCAGGGTCGGTAACACCGGTATCTCAGTATCGAGACCAATTCACTTCAACACCGTGGTGACACTTTACAGCCGGTATTTCGAATGTCAGTATATAATATTGTGAGAAAACAAAGTATTAGAAACAAACCTCAAATCTGAAGAAATTATAAACTTTTATCCAATATTTTTACATATTTTTGCACTTTTATAGCGATTTCCTTAAGAACTTCAATGTTTTCTTTTCGCGAAACTTACTTCCGGTTGGTGGGCCTATTCGATTGGGGATATGCTAGAACGCAATTTCTTTTTTCAGTATCCCGGAATCGCTACGGTTTTACACTGGCGGGATACCGAAATGAAAAATCTGCTACCGACCCTGCCCTACTGGAAATATAGTGTTATAAATGTGATTTTAAAATTGTTTTGCAATACACAAAAATGATAAATATTAGTGTGGGATGAGGTTTGTAAAGGTTTTTTTAGTTCGCTCATTGACTGCTGCGAATATGAGGGTTGGTTTACATTTCTAAAATTCAGAGTCAGCAAAATGCTATTATAATGCATCTGAATATCTTACATTTTATTGAGACTATGGTAAGAGTTATCCGAAAATATCTAATTTTGTCATGCTTTCATAGTGTTGAAGACGGTAAACCCGAAACCTATTTGCTGACCAAAAGACAGTGATCCGGTTATGTTTCGTTTTCTTTTGACCAAAACCGGTTTCATCACATATTTTATTTTTTATCATATTTTCTTAACGAAACTTAAGTTTACAAATATATTGAACTACAACAAATATTTCACAGTATTTTATAATATTCTATTGATATATCACACATTTTGTCCTCGAAAGTCTTCAAAAAATCCCTATTTGTTCTTATTATATCCCCAGACGAAAGTCGGGGATATATTGGATTCAGGTCCGTCGCGCCGCCGCCGCCGCCGCCGTAGAAATTTCCTTGTGGACGCGATAACTCAAAAACAAATTAATATTTTTTTTTCAAACTTGGTACACATGTTAAGGGTGCCCAAAGGAAGATCCCTATTTTAAGGTGACCTTAAACTCCCAGTAAAAAAGAACTTATGGCCACCTTAAGGTCAGAAATTGGACTTTTGGCCACTTAGAGCCCTGTAGGTCACAAACTATGATGCTCAGCTGGCTGAAATTTTACCTGACAACACATTAATATGTTCTTAGTACATGTGCCGAAAATCACGACTTTAAGTTGAGGAGAAAATTGTGTTTGAGGCCCATAAATACCCCCACTTGGGGATTTTTTGCTATACTTTTCACATATTTTGCCCTATAATTTGGAAGTGGTAATTCTGATGAGTCTCAAACTGCGCTAGGTATAACTTTGATATGTAATCCTTGTCTGTAGAAAATTTTAGGGCTGTAGGTTTACCCAAAGGGGTCGACTTAAGGTCTCAAAAGTGCCCACAGAGACCCAATTTATGCACTTTTTGCCACTTTCAAGCACTGTAGCTTTCAAACTATGTCTCTCATCTAAGTTAAATATCATCTGGGAATATATCTATGTGTTTTCTTATATGTGCCCCAACATTTAGGCCTTTAATAGACAGTTAACCTGTGTATCAGGACCATAAACACCCACCCGAGTGACCCTTATAAGACATTTTTCACATCTTTTTCCCTGTAACTTGGAAATGGTAAGTCTGAGAAGTTTCAAACTGTATTAGATATATATTCTGTGTGTAATCTTAGTATGTAACAGATTTTAAGTCTGAAGCTTTAATTTTGAAGGTCAAATTGAGGTCTCTAAAAGGCTCCCAAAGACCCAATATTTGGACTTTTTGCTACTTTTAAGCCCTGTGACTGTCAAACTATGTGACTGATAGAGCTCAAATCCTATCTGGGAAGATATTAGTATGTTATTTATATATGTGCCAAAAATTAAGGCTTTAAGAAGACATTTAACCTGTGTATGAGGACCATAAATCCCCACCCGAGTGACCATTTTTAGACATTTTTCACATATTTTGCCCTGTAACTTGGAAATGGTAAGTCTAAGAAGTTTCAAACTGTATTAGATGCATATTCTATGTGTAATCTTAGTATGTGACAAATTTTAAGTCTGAGGCTTTAATTTGAAGGCCACATTTAGGTCTCTAGAAGGCCCCATAAAGACCCAGTATTTGGACTTTTTGCCAATTTTAAGGCCTGTGACTGTTAAACTATGTGACTGATAGAGCTGAAATCTCATCTGGGAATACATTATTATGTTCTTTTTACATGTGCCAAAAATCAAGGCTTCAAGTAGACATTTAACCTGTGTATGAGGACCTTAAACACCCACCTGAGTGACCCTTTTAAGACATTTTTCACATATTTTGCTCTGTAACTTGGAAATGGTAAGTCTGAGAAGTTTCAAACTTTATTAGATACATATTCTATGTGTAATCTTAGTATGTAACAAATTTTAAGTCTGAAGCTTTAATTTGAAAGCCACATCGAGATCTCTAAAAGGCCCACAGAGACCCAATATTTGGACTTTTTACCACCTTTAAGCCCTGTGACTGTTAAACTATGTGATTGATGGAGCTGAAATCCCATCTGGGAATGCATTATTATGTCCTTTTTACATATGCCGAAAATCAAGGTTTTTAGTAGACATTTAACCTGTGTATGAGGGCCATAGACACTCGCCCAAGTGCCTTTTTGGACATTTTTTCCGTATTTTGCCCTGTTATTTGGAAATGCTTAGTGTGACAAGTCTTAAACTGTATTATATATAATTTTTGTTTGTTATGTATGTCCCCCAAAAAGTTTCAGATCTGTTGTTTAATTGCTAAGGTCTCTTTAACAATTGTAAAATGCCCACAGAAACCCAATTTATGGACATTATGCCACTTTAAAGCCCAGTAACTGTCAAACTATGTGGGTTATAGAGCTGAAATCTTTGAATTTTTAAAAGGAAATGCCTGTCTATTTAAATTTTGAATATTAATAATGTTATGGCTATCTTAGTCTTTTAAGAACTTATTTTTGTGTGTTATACCTCTGCTTGCTGAGTTTTTAACTTTTTAAAATGAAACTGGTTAAACATATTCAAGTAGACAAAATGGACACTTTAAGTGAGCTTTAAGTCCCAATATTAGGTAATGAAATTATATCCTTATGTAGTAAAACTAGGGGATTTTTAACCCTCAACTAGCCCAGTTTTATTCAACTTGCCTCAGTTAATTTTGACACAGCTCCTACAGTTATGAACTCATTTCAGTTGATAATCACATACTTAAAATTCTCAATTCTTTTTGTATTTGAGTACCCCTTTTATATAGATTGTTTGTTTACCATTTATGCATCCCCCACCCGGATTCCCCCCACCCACCTCTGGGACCTCCAGCTATATTGAGTGACACTAAATAAACAAAGGTATTTAATGATATCAGATGAGAAACAAAGAACTCAATGGGGTTGCAGATCTTGTGTAATAGTGAGAGAGGTGTGGAGAAGGGGAGAGGGGTGGGGGTGGGAGGTGGTGGGCTTCATTACATATAACACAAAGGGGAGTCAGAACTGAGATTGTGTCACATATTTAGGTTGCATATATATGGACCACATATATAGGTATAGAGGAAATGAATAACTGAAAACAATTTGCAAATTCTAAAAATAATATAATAAAATAATAATATAAATAATTTTTTTTAAATAATATTTTATTTGTGAACAAATATAGAAACAGATATGTGCTTTTGGGATTATGAATTTTAGAATGGACATTGAATCATCAATCATTTAAATACTTTGAAGGAAGATTGAAAAGTATGATGAGTTGAGTTAAAAATAATATTTTATTTGTCAACAAATATAGAAACAGATATGCTCTTTTGGGATTATTATTTTAGAATGGACATTCAATCATCAATCATTTAAATACTTTGAAAATAGGTTTAGAGTTATCATTGCAGGAAGATTGAAAATATAATTTGAGTTATGTATTCGGCGTCTGGGGATACATCATCTTCCTTGGAAGATATAAACAGAGTAGATTGATGTGCTGAAGTTCATATAATAATGGGTAATTATGTTTTAAAAAATTCCCGATCAAAACCTGTGGCGTGAGTGATGACCTGTCTGGGGATATGTTGGCGCCGAGTTGGCCCAATCTAGTTTATATACGAGTTAAAGCTCATGTACGCATTTCAAAACTTATTTCTTTGCATGTAATAAATTCAAACGTGCCCGGTTTTTCACCAAATTTCCGCTTTCGGAAACCGGTTTTCTAAAATTCACATCCAATCACAACACTTAGTTTTCAACAAACAGACAAGATCTTATTGAAGATTTCTGTATTTTTACTGGTTTTGAAAATGTTGCTTTATTGCGTTAGGCGAGAGTTTTTTGATTAATTGGATTTCAAAAGTTTTTGGACCCTAGCAAAGTGAGTCGGTCGGACGGAAGGAAAAAAAAAAAAAGTACATTACCACCAAGGTCGGGAGGTCGGTTGAAAAAAAAAATGCTCACTTTCATATCTCACAACATGTATGAGTGCTTTATGAATACTAGATATCTGTGTGCATGTTTGAAAAGATATCATGCAAATTTGAGCCTTAAGCAAGGCTACTGTGTGTTTTCATTTACTGTGTATGTATCACTACTTTATTAACATCCAGCATCTCAGAAAGTATGGGGGGAGGAGGTGTAAAGAATTTATCCTTTTTGTTACAGTTAAAAGCAGTCTAGCTTAAGACTCAAATTTGTATAATATTTTTTAAGATGCACACAAAGAAATTGGTTTTAAGTTTTAACCAAATAGATTTATTATTCTGGACTAAAAGTGGGCGGAGCCTAAATTTCCTGATGAAACAGGAAATATTTAACATATTCCACTGCAAGAAAATATAATGAACCAATTTAATATTAATACATATTTTGTGGAAATTCAGACATAAAAAGCTGTTTAAAATATATAAAAAATAATTAACGTATGCATTGCTAAATGAGATATTTAAGCGTCCCGCTTGTTTGTGTATGGGAGAGCTTCCGGCTCCGCCGGCTCCGCCGGCTCCGCATTTTGTTTTCCTTATAACTCTGTAACCGTTAGGCGGATTCTTTTCAAATTTGGCAGGTTTAGGCAGTAGCCTTGGGGAATTTTTTTGAATATGCTGCAGTGACATTTCAACCAATCAGAGAGGTCACATGACCAAAAATGTCTTTTTTCGATGGGGAAGCTTGTCCGGATGATAACTTGAAAGGAATTTTATCAATTCACCTGAAACTTGGCAAATACATTCATTCTATTAAAATCTGGAAATTATTAGATTTTGGCATTGATTGGTCAAGAAATGGCCGAGTAATTAATGATTAATTAATCATTGCGAATTTTCCAAATAAGGAAAACACAAAAATGCTTATATCTCGAAAACCGTGCTAGATAGAGCGATTTCGACGAAATTTTTGACCCGCAGGGTATCTCTGCGGAGTAGTTTTCCCAATTTTCAAAAAAATTTTGTCTCGCCCAAAATGGCGGCCATTTTGAATTTTCGAAATTTTCGCAAAAATTGCAAAACACAAAAATGCTTATATCTCAAAAACCGTGCTAGATAGAGTAATTTCGACAAAATTTTTGACCCGCAGGATATCTCTGCGGAGTAATTTTCCCAATTTTCAAAAAATTTTTGTCTCGCCAAAAATGGCGGCCATTTTGAATTTTCGAATTTTTCGCAAAAATTGCAAAACATAAAAATGCTTATATCTCGAAAACCCTGCAAGATAGAGCGATTTCGATGGAATTTTTGACCCACAGGGTATATCTGCAGAGTAGCCATGCCAATTTTCAAAAAAATTTTGTCTCACCAAAAATGGTGGCCATTTTGAATTTTCGAATTTTTCGCAAAAATTGCAAAACATAAAAATGCTTATATCTCGAAAACCCTGCTAGATAGAGCGAATTCGACGAAATTTTTGACCTGCAGGGTATCTCTGCAGAGTAGCCATGCCAATTTTCAAAAAAAAATTGTCTTGCCAAAAATGGCGGCCATTTTGAATTTTCGAATTTTTGCACAAAAATTGCAAAACACAAAAATGCTAATATTTCGAAAACCGTGCTACATAGAGCGATTTCGACGAAATTTTTTATCTTCAGGGTATCTCTGCAGAGCAGCTATCCCAAAGAGCTTTCATTTGGTGAAGTTTCAGACCCATAGCTAATTACTCACCTACTCAAAATGAGTAAATGCGAATTATCTCTAAAAGTATTGCAGATAGCCAATTTTTCTCAAATAACTCATTCACCTACTTTTGGGAGAGCTTTCACTTGGTGAAGTTTCAGACCCATAGCTAATTACTCAGCTACTCAAAATGAGTAAATGCGAATTATCTCTAAAAGTATCGCAGATAGCCAATTTTTCTCAAATAACTCATTCACCTACTTTTGGGAGAGCTTTCACTTGGTGAAGTTTCAGACCCATAGCTAATTACTCACCTACTCAAAATGAGTAAATGCGAATCATCTCTAAAAGTATTGCAGATAGCCAATTTTTATCAAATAACTCATTCACCTACTTTTGGGAGAGCTTTCACTTGGTGAAGTTTCAGACCCATAGCTAATTACTCACCTACTCAAAATGAGTAAATGCAATTTATCTCTAAAAGTATTGCAGATAGCCAATTTTTATCAAATAACTCATTCACCTACTTTTGGGAGAGCTTTCACTTGGTGAAGTTTCAGACCCATAGCTAATTACTCACCTACTCAAAATGAGTAAATGCGAATTATCTCTAAAAGTATTGCAGATAGCCAATTTTTCTCAAATAACTCATTCACCTACTTTTGGGAGAGCTTTCACTTGGTGAAGTTTCAGACCCATAGCTAATTACTCACCTACTCAAAATGAGTAAATGCGAATTATCTCTAAAGTATTGCAGATAGCCAATTTTTCTCAAATAACTCATTCACCTACTTTTGGGAGAGCTTTCACTCGGTGAAGTTTCAGACCCATAGCTAATTACTCACCTACTCAAAATGAGTAAATGCGAATTATCTCTAAAAGTATTGCAGATAGCCAATTTTTCTCAAATAACTCATGCACCTACTTTTGGGAGAACTTTCACTCTGTGAAGTTTCAGACCCATAGCTAATTACTCACCTACTCAAAATGAGTAAATGCGAATTATCTCTAAAAGTATTGCAGATAGCCAATTTTTCTCAAATAACTCATTCACCTACTTTTGGGAGAGCTTTCACTTGGTGAAGTTTCAGACCCATAGCTAATTAGTGACCTACTCAAAATGAGTAAATGCCATTTATCTCTAAAAGTATTGCAGATAGCCAATTTTTCTCAAATAACTCATTCACCTACTTTTTGGAGAGCTTTCACTCTGTGAAGTTTCAGACCCATAGCTAATTACTCAGCTACTCAAAATGAGTAAATGCGAATTATCTCTAAAAGTATCGCAGATAGCCAATTTTTCTCAAATAACTCATTCACCTACTTTTGGGAGAGCTTTCACTTGGTGAAGTTTCAGACCCATAGCTAATTACTCACCTACTCAAAATGAGTAAATGCGAATTATCTCTAAAAGTATTGCAGATAGCCAATTTTTATCAAATAACTCATTCACCTACTTTTGGGAGAGCTTTCACTCGGTGAAGTTTCAGACCCATAGCTAATTACTCACCTACTCAAAATGAGTATATGCGATTTATCTCTAAAAGTATTGCAGATAGCCAATTTTTATCAAATAACTCATTCACCTACTTTTGGGAGAGCTTTCACTCGGTGAAGTTTCAGACCCATAGCTAATTACTCACCTACTCAAAATGAGTAAATGCGAATTATCTCTAAAAGTATTGCAGATAGCCAATTTTTCTCAAATAACTCATTCACCTACTTTTGGGAGAGCTTTCACTCGGTGAAGTTTCAGACCCATAGCTAATTACTCACCTACTCAAAATGAGTAAATGCGAATTATCTCTAAAAGTATTGCAGATAGCCAATTTTTCTCAAATAACTCATTCACCTACTTTTGGGAGAGCTTTCACTTGGTGAAGTTTCAGACCCATAGCTAATTACTGACCTACTCAAAATGAGTAAATGCGATTTATCTCTAAAAGTATTGCAGATAGCCAATTTTTCTCAAATAACTCATTCACCTACTTTTTGGAGAGCTTTCACTCTGTGAAGTTTCAGACCCATAGCTAATTACTCACCTACTCAAAATGAGTAAATGCGAGTTATCTCTAAAAGTATTGCAGATAGCCAATTTTTCTCAAATAACTCATTCACCTACTTTTGGCAGAGCTTTCACTTGGTGAAGTTTCAGACCCATAGCTAATTACTCACCTACTCAAAATGAGTAAATGCGAATTATCTCTAAAGTATTGCAGATAGCCAATTTTTCTCAAATAACTCATTCACCTACTTTTGGGAGAGCTTTCACTCGGTGAAGTTTCAGACCCATAGCTAATTACTCACCTACTCAAAATGAGTAAATGCGAATTATCTCTAAAAGTATTGCAGATAGCCAATTTTTCTCAAATAACTCATGCACCTACTTTTGGGAGAACTTTCACTCTGTGAAGTTTCAGACCCATAGCTAATTACTCACCTACTCAAAATGAGTAAATGCGAATTATCTCTAAAAGTATTGCAGATAGCCAATTTTTCTCAAATAACTCATTCACCTACTTTTGGGAGAGCTTTCACTTGGTGAAGTTTCAGACCCATAGCTAATTACTGACCTACTCAAAATGAGTAAATGCCATTTATCTCTAAAAGTATTGCAGATAGCCAATTTTTCTCAAATAACTCATTCACCTACTTTTTGGAGAGCTTTCACTCTGTGAAGTTTCAGACCCATAGCTAATTACTCACCTACTCAAAATGAGTAAATGCGAATTATCTCTAAAAATATTGCAGATAGCCAATTTTTCTCAAATAACTCATTCACCTACTTTTGGCAGAGCTTTCACTTGGTGAAGTTTCAGACCCATAGCTAATTACTCAGCTACTCAAAATGAGTAAATGCGAATTATCTCTAAAAGTATCGCAGATAGCCAATTTTTCTCAAATAACTCATTCACCTACTTTTGGGAGAGCTTTCACTTGGTGAAGTTTCAGACCCATAGCTAATTACTCACCTACTCAAAATGAGTAAATGCGAATTATCTCTAAAAGTATTGCAGATAGCCAATTTTTATCAAATAACTCATTCACCTACTTTTGGGAGAGCTTTCACTCGGTGAAGTTTCAGACCCATAGCTAATTACTCACCTACTCAAAATGAGTAAATGCGATTTATCTCTAAAAGTATTGCAGATAGCCAATTTTTATCAAATAACTCATTCACCTACTTTTGGGAGAGCTTTCACTCGGTGAAGTTTCAGACCCATAGCTAATTACTCACCTACTCAAAATGAGTAAATGCGAATTATCTCTAAAAGTATTGCAGATAGCCAATTTTTCTCAAATAACTCATTCACCTACTTTTGGGAGAGCTTTCACTCGGTGAAGTTTCAGACCCATAGCTAATTACTCACCTACTCAAAATGAGTAAATGCGAATTATCTCTAAAAGTATTGCAGATAGCCAATTTTTCTCAAATAACTCATTCACCTACTTTTGGGAGAGCTTTCACTTGGTGAAGTTTCAGACCCATAGCTAATTACTGACCTACTCAAAATGAGTAAATGCGATTTATCTCTAAAAGTATTGCAGATAGCCAATTTTTCTCAAATAACTCATTCACCTACTTTTTGGAGAGCTTTCACTCTGTGAAGTTTCAGACCCATAGCTAATTACTCACCTACTCAAAATGAGTAAATGCGAGTTATCTCTAAAAGTATTGCAGATAGCCAATTTTTCTCAAATAACTCATTCACCTACTTTTGGCAGAGCTTTCACTTGGTGAAGTTTCAGACCCATAGCTAATTACTCACCTACTCAAAATGAGTAAATGCGAATTATCTCTGAAAGTATTGCAGATAGCCAATTTTTATCAAATAACTCATTCACCTACTTTTGGGAGAGCTTTCACTTGGTGAAGTTTCAGACCCATAGCTAATTACTCACCTACTCAAAATGAGTAAATGCGAATTATCTCTAAAAGTATTGCAGATAGCCAATTTTTCTCAAATAACTCATGCACCTACTTTTGGGAGAGCTTTCACTCTGTGAAGTTTCAGACCCATAGCTAATTACTCACCTACTCAAAATGAGTAAATGCGAATTATCTCTAAAAGTATTGCAGATAGCCAATTTTTCTCAAATAACTCATTTACCTACTTTTGGGAGAGCTTTCACATGGTGAAGTTTCAGACCCATAGCTAATTACTCACCTACTGAAAATGAGTAAATGCGAATTATCTCTAAAAGTATTGCAGATAGTCAATTTTTCTCAAATAACTCATTCACCTACTTTTGGGAGAGCTTTCACTTGAAGTTTCAGACCCATAGCTAATTACTCACCTACTCAAAATGAGTAAATGCGAATTATCTCTAAAAGTATCGCAGATAGCCAATTTTTCTCAAATAACTCATTCACCTACTTTTGGGAGAGCTTTCACTTGGTGAAGTTTCAGACCCATAGCTAATTACTCACCTTCTCAAAATGAGTAAATGCGAATTATCTCTAAAAGTATTGCAGATAGCCAATTTTTGTCAAATTAATCATTCACCTACTTTTGGGAGAGCTTTCACTCTGTGAAGTTTCAGACCCATAGCTAATTACTCACCTACTCAAAATGAGTAAATGCGATTTATCTCTAAAAGTATTGCAGATAGCCAATTTTTCTCAAATAACTCATTCACCTACTTTTGGGAGAGCTTTCACTCTGTGAAGTTTCAGACCCATAGCTAATTACTCACCTACTCAAAATGAGTAAATGCGAATTATCTCTAAAAGTATTGCAGATAGCCAATTTTTCTCAAATAACTCATTCACCTACTTTTGGGAGAGCTTTCACTTGGTGAAGTTTCATACCCAAAGCTAATTACTCACCTACTCAAAATGAGTAAATGCGAATTATCTCTAAAAGTATTGCAGATAGCCAATTTTTCTCAAATAACTCATTCACCTACTTTTGGGAGAGCTTTGGTTTCAGACCCATAGCTAATTACTCACCTACTCAAAATGAGTAAATGCGAATTATCTCTAAAAGTATTGCAGATAGCCAATTTTTCTCAAATAACTCATTCACCTACTTTTGGGAGAGCTTTCACTCTGTGAAGTTTCAGACCCATAGCTAATTACTGACCTACTCAAAATGAGTAAATGCGAATTATCTCTAAAAGTATTGCAGATAGCCAATTTTTCTCAAATAACTCATTCACCTACTTTTGGGAGAGCTTTCACTTGGTGAAGTTTCAGACCCATAGCTAATTACTGACCTACTCAAAATGAGTAAATGCGATTTATCTCTAAAAGTATTGCAGATAGCCAATTTTTCTCAAATAACTCATTCACCTACTTTTTGGAGAGCTTTCACTCTGTGAAGTTTCAGACCCATAGCTAATTACTCACCTACTCAAAATGAGTAAATGCGAATTATCTCTAAAAGTATTGCAGATAGCCAATTTTTCTCAAATAACTCATTCACCTACTTTTGGCAGAGCTTTCACTTGGTGAAGTTTCAGACCCATAGCTAATTACTCACCTACTCAAAATGAGTAAATGCGAATTATCTCTAAAAGTATTGCAGATAGCCAATTTTTCTCAAATAACTCATTCACCTACTTTTGGGAGAGCTTTCACTCTGTGAAGTTTCAGACCCATAGCTAATTACTCACCTACTCAAAATGAGTAAATGCGAATTATCTCTAAAAGTATTGCAGATAGCCAATTTTTCTCAAATAACTCATTCACCTACTTTTGGGAGAGCTTTCACTTGGTGAAGTTTCAGACCCATAGCTAATTACTGACCTACTCAAAATGAGTAAATGCGATTTATCTCTAAAAGTATTGCAGATAGCCAATTTTTCTCAAATAACTCATTCACCTACTTTTTGGAGAGCTTTCACTCTGTGAAGTTTCAGACCCATAGCTAATTACTCACCTACTCAAAATGAGTAAATGCGAATTATCTCTGAAAGTATTGCAGATAGCCAATTTTTATCAAATAACTCATTCACCTACTTTCGGGAGAGCTTTCACTTGGTGAAGTTTCAGACCCATAGCTAATTACTCACCTACTCAAAATGAGTAAATGCGAATTATCTCTAAAAGTATTGCAGATAGCCAATTTTTATCAAATAACTCATGCACCTACTTTTGGGAGAGCTTTCACTCTGTGAAGTTTCAGACCCATAGCTAATTACTCACCTACTCAAAATGAGTAAATGCGAATTATCTCTAAAAGTATTGCAGATAGCCAATTTTTCTCAAATTAATCATTCACCTACTTTTGGGAGAGCTTTCACATGGTGAAGTTTCAGACCCATAGCTAATTACTCACCTACTGAAAATGAGTAAATGCGAATTATCTCTAAAAGTATTGCAGATAGCCAATTTTTCTCAAACAACTCATTCCCCTACTTTTGGGAGAGCTTTCACTTGAAGTTTCAGACCCATAGCTAATTACTCACCTACTCAAAATGAGTAAATGCGAATTATCTCTAAAAGTATCGCAGATAGCCAATTTTTCTCAAATAACTCATTCACCTACTTTTGGGAGAGCTTTCACTTGGTGAAGTTTCAGACCCATAGCTAATTACTCACCTACTCAAAATGAGTAAATGCGAATTATCTCTAAAAGTATTGCAGATAGCCAATTTTTCTCAAATAACTCATGCACCTACTTTTGGGAGAGCTTTCACTCTGTGAAGTTTCAGACCCATAGCTAATTACTCACCTACTCAAAATGAGTAAATGCGAATTATCTCTAAAAGTATTGCAGATAGCCAATTTTTCTCAAATTAATCATTCACCTACTTTTGGGAGAGCTTTCACTTGGTGAAGTTTCAGACCCATAGCTAATTACTCACCTACTCAAAATGAGTAAATGCGAATTATCTCTAAAAGTATTGCAGATAGCCAATTTTTCTCAAATAACTCATTCACCTACTTTTGGGAGAGCTTTCACTTGGTGAAGTTTCAGACCCATAGATAATTACTCACCTACTCAAAATGAGTAAATGTGAATTATCTCTAAAAGTATTGCAGATAGCCAATTTTTCTCAAATAACTCATTCACCTACTTTTGGGAGAGCTTTCACTTGGTGAAGTTTCAGACCCATAGCTAATTATTCACCTACTCAAAATGAGTAAATTTGAACTATCTGTAAAAGTATTGCAGATAGCCAATTTTTCTCAAATAACTCGTTCACCTACTTTTGGGAGAGCTTTCACTTGGTGAAGTTTCAGACCCATAGCTATTTATTCACCTACTCAAAATGAGTAAATGCTAATTAGCTGTAAAAGTATTGCGGATACCCAATTTTTATCAAATACTCATTCATCTACTTGTGGGAGAGCTTTCACATGGTGAAGTTTCAGACCCATAGCTAATTACTCACCTACTCAAAATGAGTAAATGCGATTTATCTCTAAAAGTATTGCAGATAGCTAATTTTTCTCAAATAACTCATTCACCTACTTTTTGGAGAGCTTTCACTCTGTGAAGTTTCAGACCCATAGCTAATTACTCACCTACTCAAAATGAGTAAATGCGAATTATCTCTAAAAGTATTGCAGATAGCCAATTTTTCTCAAATGAACTCATTCACCTACTTTTGGCAGAGCTTTCACTTGGTGAAGTTTCAGACCCATAGCTAATTATATCCCCAGACGAAAGTCGGGGATATATTGGATTCAGGTCCGTCGCACCGCCGCCGCCGCCGCCGCCGCCGCCGCCGTAGAAATTTCCTTGTGGACGCGTTAACTCAAAAACAAATTAATATTTTTTTTTCAAACTTGGTACACATGTTAAGGGTGCCCAAAGGAAGATCCCTATTTTAAGGTGACCTTAAACTCCCAGTAAAAAAGAACTTATGGCCACCTTAAGGTCAGAAATTGGACTTTTGGCCACTTAGAGCCCTGTAGGTCACAAACTATGATGCTCAGCTGGCTGAAATTTTACCTGACAACACATTAATATGTTCTTAGTACATGTGCCAAAAATCACGACTTTAAGTTGAGGAGAAAATTGTGTTTGAGGCCCATAAATACCCCCACTTGGGGATTTTTTGCTATACTTTTCACATATTTTGCCCTATAATTTGGAAGTGGTAATTCTGATGAGTCTCAAACTGCGCTAGGTATAACTTTGATATGTAATCCTTGTCTGTAGAAAATTTTAGGGCTGTAGGTTTACCCAAAGGGGTCGACTTTAGGTCTCAAAAGTGCCCACAGAGACCCAATTTATGCACTTTTTGCCACTTTCAAGCACTGTAGCTTTCAAACTATGTCTCTCATCTAAGTTAAATATCATCTGGGAATATATCTATGTGTTTTCTTATATGTGCCCCAACATTTAGGCCTTTAATAGACAGTTAACCTGTGTATCAGGACCATAAACACCCACCCGAGTGACCCTTATAAGACATTTTTCACATCTTTTTCCCTGTAACTTGGAAATGGTAAGTCTGAGAAGTTTCAAACTGTATTAGATATATATTCTGTGTGTAATCTTAGTATGTAACAGATTTTAAGTCTGAAGCTTTAATTTTGAAGGTCAAATTGAGGTCTCTAAAAGGCTCCCAAAGACCCAATATTTGGACTTTTTGCTACTTTTAAGCCCTGTGACTGTCAAACTATGTGACTGATAGAGCTCAAATCCTATCTGGGAAGATATTAGTATGTTATTATATCCCCAGACGAAAGTCGGGGATATATTGGATTCAGGTCCGTCGCGCCGCCGCCGCCGCCGTAGAAATTTCCTTGTGGACGCGATAACTCAAAAACAAATTAATATTTTTTTTTCAAACTTGGTACACATGTTAAGGGTGCCCAAAGGAAGATCCCTATTTTAAGGTGACCTTAAACTCCCAGTAAAAAAGAACTTATGGCCACCTTAAGGTCAGAAATTGCACTTTTGGCCACTTAGAGCCCTGTAGGTCACAAACTATGATGCTCAGCTGGCTGAAATTTTACCTGACAACACATTAATATGTTCTTAGTACATGTGCCGAAAATCATGACTTTAAGTTGAGGAGAAAATTGTGTTTGAGGCCCATAAATACCCCCACTTAGGGATTTTTTGCTATACTTTACACATATTTTGCCCTATAATTTGGAAGTGATAATTCTGATGAGTCTCAAACTGTGCTAGGTATAACTTTGATATGTAATCCTTGTCTGTAGAAAATTTTAGGGCTGTAGGTTTACCCAAAGGGGTCGACTTAAGGTCTCAAAAGTGCCCACAGAGACCCAATTTATGCACTTTTTGCCACTTTCAAGCACTGTAGCTTTCAAACTATGTCTCTCATCTAAGTTAAATATCATCTGGGAATATATCTATGTGTTTTCTTATATGTGCCCCAACATTTAGGCCTTTAATAGACAGTTAACCTGTGTATCAGGACCATAAACACCCACCCGAGTGACCCTTATAAGACATTTTTCACATCTTTTTCCCTGTAACTTGGAAATGGTAAGTCTGAGAAGTTTCAAACTGTATTAGATTTATATTCTGTGTGTAATCTTAGTATGTAACAGATTTTAAGTCTGAAGCTTTAATTTTGAAGGTCAAATTGAGGTCTCTAAAAGGCTCCCAAAGACCCAATATTTGGACTTTTTGCTACTTTTAAGCCCTGTGACTGTCAAACTATGTGACTGATAGAGCTCAAATCCTATCTGAGAAGATATTAGTATGTTATTTTTATATGTGCCAAAAATTAAGGCTTTAAGAAGACATTTAACCTGTGTATGAGGACCATAAATCCCCACCCGAGTGACCATTTTTAGACATTTTTCACATATTTTTCCCTGTAACTTGGAAATGGTAAGTCTAAGAAGTTTCAAACTGTATTAGATGCATATTCTATGTGTAATCTTAGTATGTGACAAATTTTAAGTCTGAAGCTTTAATTTGAAGGCTACATTTAGGTCTCTAGAAGACCCCATAAAGACCCAGTATTTGGACTTTTTGCCAATTTTAAGGCCTGTGACTGTTAAACTATGTGACTGATAGAGCTGAAATCTCATCTGGGAATACATTATTATGTTCTTTTTACATGTGCCAAAAATCAAGGCTTCAAGTAGACATTTAACCTGTGTATGAGGACCTTAAACACCCACCTGAGTGACCCTTTTAAGACATTTTTCACATATTTTGCTCTGTAACTTGGAAATGGTAAGTCTGAGAAGTTTCAAACTTTATTAGATACATATTCTATGTGTAATCTTAGTATGTAACAAATTTTAAGTCTGAAGCTTTAATTTGAAAGCCACATCGAGATCTCTAAAAGGCCCACAATGACCCAATATTTGGACTTTTTACCACCTTTAAGCCCTGTAACTGTTAAACTATGTGATTGATGGAGCTGAAATCCCATCTGGGAATGCATTATTATGTCCTTTTTTACATATGCCGAAAATCAAGGTTTTTAGTAGACATTTAACCTGTGTATGAGGGCCATAGACACTCGACCAAGTGCCTTTTTTGACATTTTTTACGTATTTTGCCCTGTTATTTGGAAATGCTTAGTGTGACAAGTCTTAAACTGTATTATATATCATTTTTGTTTGTTATGTATGTCCCCCAAAAAGTTTCAGATCTGTAGTTTAATTGCTAAGGTCTCTTTAACAATTGTAAAATGCCTACAGAAACTCAATTTATGGATATTATGCCACTTTAAAGCCCAGTAACTGTCAAACGATGTGGGTTATAGAGCTGAAATCTTTGAATTTTTAAAAGGAAATGCCTGTCTATTTAAATTTTGAATATTAATAATATTATGGCTATCTTAGTCTTTTAAGAACTTATTTTTGTGTGTTATACCTCTGCTTGCTGAGTTTTTCACTTTTTAAAATGAAACTGGTTAAACATATTCAAGTAGACAAAATGGACACTTTAAGTGAGCTTTAAGTCCCAATATTAATGAAATTATATCCTTATGTAGTAAAACTAGGGGATTTTTAACCCTCAACTAGCCCAGTTTTATTCAACTTGCCTCAGTTAATTTTGGCACAGCTCCTACAGTTATGAACTCATTTCAGTTGATAATCACATACTTAAAATTCTCAATTCTTTTTGTATTTGAGTACCACTTTTATATAGATTGTTTGTTTACCATTTATGCTCAACCCACATCCCCCACCCGGATTCCCCCCACCCACCTCTGGGACCTCCAGCTATATTGAGTGACACTAAATAAACAAAGGTATTTAATGATATCGGATGAGAAACAAAGAACTCAATGGGGTTGCAGATCTTGTGTAATAGTGAGAGAGGTGTGGAGAAGGGGAGAGGGGTGGGGGTGGGAGGTGGTGGGCTTCATTACATATAACACAAAGGGGAGTCAGAACTGAGATTGTGTCACATATTTAGGTTGCATATATATGGACCACATATATAGGTATAGAGGAAATGAATAACTGAAAACAATTTGCAAATTCTAAAAATAATATAATAAAATAATAATATAAATAATTTTTTTTTAAATAATATTTTATTTGTGAACAAATATAGAAACAGATATGCGCTTTTGGGATTATGAATTTTAGAATGGACATTGAATCATCAATCATTTAAATACTTTGAAGGAAGATTGAAAAATATGATGAGTTGAGTTAAAAATAATATTTTATTTGTCAACAAATATAGAAACAGATATGCTCTTTTGGGATTATTATTTTAGAATGGACATTCAATCATCAATCATTTAAATACTTTGAAAATAGGTTTAGAGTTATCATTGCAGGAAGATTGAAAATATAATTTGAGTTATGTATTCGGCGTCTGGGGATACACCATCTTCCTTGGGGAGATATAAACAGAGTAGATTGATGTGCTGAAGTTCATATAATAATGGGTAATTATGTTCTAAAAAATTTCCGATCAAAACCTGTGGCGTGAGTGATGACCTGTCTGGGGATATGTTGGCGCCGAGTTGGCCCAATCTAGTTACTCACCTACTCAAAATGAGTAAATGCGAATTATCTCTAAAAGTATTGCAGATAGCCAATTTTTCTCAAATAACTCATGCACCTACTTTTGGGAGAGCTTTCACTCTGTGAAGTTTCAGACCCATAGCTAATTACTCACCTACTCAAAATGAGTAAATGCGAATTATCTCTAAAAGTATTGCAGATAGCCAATTTTTCTCAAATAACTCATTCACCTACTTTTGGGAGAGCTTTCACTTGGTGAAGTTTCAGACCCATAGCTAATTACTCACCTACTCAAAATGAGTAAATGCGAATTATCTCTAAAAGTATTGCAGATAGCCAATTTTTCTCAAATTAATCATTCACCTACTTTTGGGAGAGCTTTCACTTGGTGAAGTTTCAGACCCATAGCTAATTACTCACCTACTCAAAATGAGTAAATGCGAATTATCTCTAAAAGTATTGCAGATAGCCAATTTTTCTCAAATAACTCATTCACCTACTTTTGGGAGAGCTTTCACTTGGTGAAGTTTCAGACCCATAGATAATTACTCACCTACTCAAAATGAGTAAATGTGAATTATCTCTAAAAGTATTGCAGATAGCCAATTTTTCTCAAATAACTCATTCACCTACTTTTGGGAGAGCTTTCACTTGGTGAAGTTTCAGACCCATAGCTAATTATTCACCTACTCAAAATGAGTAAATTTGAACTATCTGTAAAAGTATTGCAGATAGCCAATTTTTCTCAAATAACTCGTTCACCTACTTTTGGGAGAGCTTTCACTTGGTGAAGTTTCAGACCCATAGCTATTTATTCACCTACTCAAAATGAGTAAATGCTAATTAGCTGTAAAAGTATTGCGGATACCCAATTTTTATCAAATACTCATTCATCTACTTGTGGGAGAGCTTTCACATGGTGAAGTTTCAGACCCATAGCTAATTACTCACCTACTCAAAATGAGTAAATGCGAATTATCTCTAAAAGTATTGCAGATAGCCAATTTTTCTCAAATAACTCATTCACCTACTTTTGGGAGAGCTTTCACTTGGTGAAGTTTCAGACCCATAGATAATTATTCACCTACTCAAAATGAGTAAATATGAATTATCTCTTAATAGTATTGCAGATAGCCAATTTTTCTCAAATAACTCATTCACCTACTTTTGGAAGAGCTTTCACACACGAAAATGAAAAATTGTGAATATCTCGGAAAAGCTATTTCTTCTGCTTTAATGCTCGGCAGGAGATACACACCGCGGCAGTGGTCTTGACAAAAAGTTTTGTCTCCCCAAAAATGGTGGCCATTTTGAATTTTCAAAGTTTTTCCAAAACACAAAAATGCTTATATCTCGAAAACCGTGCTATATGGAGCGAACTCAACAAAATTTTTGACCTGCTGGGTATCTCTGCAGAGTAGCCATGCCAATTTTCAAAATATTTTTGTCTCGCCAAATATAGCGGACATTTTTAATTTTTTTATTTTTTGCAAAACACAAAAATGCTTATACCTTGAAAACCGTGCTAGATAGAGCAGACTGCGCTGACTTTGGTTGCCACAACAGTATAAGGCTAGAAACGAAGCATTTTCTTAATACTTTAGCACTCACCTTTATATCCTTTTCGGGACGCTTTGTTTTTGCTATGCAAAAACATTATCTTTTTTTTTTGCGAGCGATCCTCTAGTTTCCATTTGTTTTGACTCATCTGATCCTTCCTTTGTGGATATAGGCTTGAGCCAAAGATCAGGGGCTGGTTTCACAAAGGGTCTCAGACTTAGGCTAAGTCAGGGACTTAAATCTGAGCCTTTTGTCTTTGCCAAGTCCTGGACATAAATGGATTTCACAAAGGGTGACTTAGCTTGTCATATAACCACGGTGGTTTTCTAGGTCATGTGACCCTTTATTTCTACTCAAAATATTTTAGTGGTAACATATATCCCTTGTTTAGCTCATTTTATCTTTGAAAAAATGCTGTATTTTTAAATGGGAAACCTTATAATCACACAGACATGTCCAAAGAATAATTTAGGGCAGTGTTCTATATATTTATTCTTTATTTTCAAGCATTTCAAATTTTGAAGTGAGAAAAATATATGGCGGCCTTATTTAAGCCTTTGTTTACAAAAGTTAAGCCCACTCTTGGGTAGACTTAGCCAAAGCCTAGACTTAGCAGCTTTGTGAAATCCTCCAAGTCTAAGATCACAGACTTAGCCTCATTTAAGACAAAAGTCTTCAATTTAAGTCTAAGTCTGGGCTAAGTCCTTTTGTGAAATCGACCCCAGCTTTTCTTGATCCTAATGATCTTAAGCTGAGATTTCGCTCAGCTTGATATGTGTTTGTGAATACAGGCCCAAGCAAATGGCCCAATCAATAAAATAATCAATACTGTCTCGTATGAGTACATAATGATGAGCTCTGAAACAAGATACTAAGTTCTATCAATACTACAAGTTTATTTTTTATCTGTGAAATGAAAAGGCCTCCTTTCTAAAAAATAATTACACTTATTTACAGCCAACATAAGGCTATATTTTCCTTTCAAGTGTGAGAACACAAGACAGGTTGTTTATATATGTCTGCCATACTACCTTCAGTGACAGGGTCTGTGTTTATACAATTTTTGAAAAATTAATGATAAAATGTGGGGAAAATCATTATATTTCCTATCTGTTTGTGCATTTAAAACAGTCTAAATACACTGTAAATATTGAGAGGAAAGCCTTGAAGTGAGTATAAATAGACCAATGCATTCTATTTTGCAGTTGTGAAGGCAGATTACAATAAAGGGGTCTAAATATATCGAGGGTCAAAGTTGGGGTTTTACGTCCCGTTCAACAGCCAGGGTCATATTGGGACAGGTCCTCAGAATTGCCACTTGTGGGACTCGAACCCACAGAGGTGACAGCCTATGATTAGATGCCAAACTTGCTAACCACTAGGCCACTGAGGACCTTAAATATATCCAGGGAGAATAAACTTTGTTTTAATTGAACTATACAGTAGACGTAAGTTATAAGTAACAGACATTAAACTCACAGATGATTATGTAAATACTTATAAAGTATTTGATCATCTTGTTAAATACCTAACTCCTATTCTAGAAGGTATCTGTGGAGCCATACACACAGCCAAACATACAAAAATCAATACTGGCCTGTGCTGCAAAAAACAGAATCTCCAGTTTAACTTCGTAGTCAATCTGTCCATCAGAATTTGACATGGCCAAAGGGAGATGCATACATGGATAACACACACACACACACACACACACACACGCCTCCCCCCCATATTTCTCCCCGCTGTAAAAGACATACAGACACATGCATTCACACACACAAACAGCCAGTCACTAGTGTTGTTCACTCTCAAGCTGGGTCGGTGGGAACAAATAAAATAAATTACCTGTGTCTGTTTTTTTGTTCTGTCGGGAGCAAAACAAGCCTATCGGCGGATTTGAAATCCAACTTATCAAAAAACGACCGCCTTAATACATCCTATCCAATGGGCAATTGCTAATGCGGTCGGCAATTAGCATCCTGTGTTTCCACCGGCCTAGTACTGTGCAGGTGTGCCAGGTGGTGCATCGTAGCACTGGTACTTCCTTCCTGTCTAGACAGCGTGACGTCATTTGGCGCATGATCTTTGCACACAGATTTTTGTGTGATAAAGTTTTTTGTGGTTTACTGCCTGGATTTTGTGAATTTGAGTAGTATTATTACTTGCACATATTTTGGAGAGTATATAGATCAACATGTCCTCACCTGGACAAAAGGGGGTAGTTGTGGCCATGCTATGGCGAGTTTTGATGGGCATGCCTTCTGCGCACGTTGTAGGGACAAAGGCAAGGGGAAAGACCCATGTGTGGAGGCGCCATAGACTGAGTGAAAGTTCTGCATTATTTTAACTCTTGAACAATGAGCTCAGCTTGCTACTCCATCTTATAAACTGAAAAAACAGAAGCGTGAGGCTAAGAAATTGGAGTCAACCCCCAGTAAAGACAGTACTTTAGTAGATCCTTCTACCGTTGCTGTGATTGGGACTTTCAGCGATACGGGCACTTTGGCTTCCCCCCTACTGTCGTTCCAGAGAAGAAGGCTAAGGACAAGCCCTCTACGTCTAAAGCCAAGAAATCTGTTGGGGATAAGTTGGCCACAGATACTAGATTGAGGAACTTGACCAGAAATGGTCGAAACGTTTTAACAAATTAGAAGCTCTCAAGGCCAAGACCTTTCAGCCAACATTTTCATCTTCTGTGAAAGTTACCCCCTCTCACTCTCCACCAGCTAGTATTGCAAAGGACTCCGAGCATTTTTTTCAACTTACTTCTTCAGGGCGCACTGGTATGGACTTCTCTGCATCTATGCATCAGTCGACCAGCCAGCTCAGATCCGACCAACAGCAACCAAGATCTTCATCTCCCAAGTGCACTGGTACTGACTCCTCTGCTAAGCATCGGTCGACCAGCCAGCTTAGATCAGACCAGCACTGACCAAGATCTTCATCTCCCAAGCGCACTGGTAATGACTCCTCTGCTACCAAGCACCAGTCGACCAACCAATTTCAGTCCTACCGTAACCGACCAAGATCTTCAGAGCGCACTGGCACGGACCCCTCTGCCACCAGACATCAGTCTACCAGCAAGCCTCACACCAGTAGATCTCAGTCTTCAGTTTAGCCACCGACATCAGATCACCTGCATTACATAGACAGAGACAGGACAGTATCTCCAGCTTGAGCTCTGAAGCCGGTAGTGACTTTTTGGACCGAGCACCAGTAGACTTATACACAGAAGAAGGCGAGATGTCAGAGGATCAGGATCTGAATGTTGGCGAACCTGACCAGGCCCTTACTGAGGAACAAATGTACAGGAAAACTATGAGAGGCATCAGATTGTATATGGGCTGGTCGAACATCCCTGATTTGGATAGTGCTACAACTGGGTCTGATGGCAACCCCTTCTCTGGACTGAAAGCTTCTGTTCCAGGAAAAGTCTCTCTGCAAATGCCTATGGAGGACTGGTTGTGTAAGAAACTAAACAGGTTGAACATTACTCTGGTTGAGGGGTACCCCTCCCGTAGTTCTGAGGCCAGTGGCCTGATGATGGACCAGTTCTTGAGACCTGCAAAGTCACAATCCAAGTGGTACGGGCTGTATTCCGACCACAAAGCTGACTGTTCTGCTGTCTCGACCTGGAACACAGGTGCATGCAAGTTGTATAGCTGCTATAGTAGAATTGCCAAACAGTCTGGCCACTGTGATCTGCAATCAAGCTGCGAGTTTCAACAGGTGCCTTTTTAAGGTACAGCAGAATATGCAGGATCAGCTAAAGACTGAAAGTAAAGGCAAGAGTACCTCCAAAGTGTCAACTGCCATGGACGAACTGCAGTATTTCATAAACTTCAATTCCAGCATCACCCAGGCTGCAGCAAAGACTATGGAGCATCTCACTTCATATCCATGGACACTTTGACTATGGCACATAGGGATGCGTACCTTACTCACTTGAAGAGTGGTATCATGCCAGACACTGTTGCAGCTTTAAGGGCTGCTCCAGTGCATATCTCAACACTGTTCCCGGACAATATCATAAGCTGAGGAAGAGATTGCACACTCTGAGAGCAAGGGACATGTGTCTACCTCTTGTGGCAAGGGTCGGTACCATCCTTACGAAAGAACTGATAAAAGGTCAGAAAGGAAGTCATCCAACAAGTCGGACAGACCAGCATGGAAGAATATTGGCAAGGGACATTATTTATAAGAGACACAGAGGCAAGTCTTCCAAGTATTCCTCACGACCAGCCTAGGGCCAGCAGTCCTGTAAATGACAATTACTGTGTAGACAAGTTACAGGAAGGACTGCTGGCCGGGAGCCACCCATTAACACCAAGACAGAGAATGAACACTGTTGTAAAAGTTGTACATACTGCGCCCGGGCATTCGCAAAGGAAAGAAATAAGTCCTGGAGCAGCAGGTTGTTGTCAAAAAGAGTACATATTAAAATATGTGAAAGGTGTTTCTTGTGTCACTCAATTGTCTTGTGTAGAACCTGTAACAAATGTCAAAAATATTGCCTTAAATCTGCCTGTAGGGGTGAGACTTCAAAACTTTTGGCAAACTTGGCTGGATCTGGGTGCCGGTGTAGCGCGAGATAATGACTCCCCTAGATTACTGACTGGGGGGTCAGTATCTTGCAAGGGGGGTTGAAATATTCTGACCCCCCTGCAAGATTATGACTCCTCCTTTACCCCCCTCTTCCCACTTAATTGAGTGTCATTAAAGCACATATTGGTGGGGTTGTGTACTCATGTGTGTGCTGAGCAATAAGTTATTAATATTATTTATTCCTTTATTATAGTGACATGCACCAACAATGCCCAGCCCACATGGGCTTATAAGTCACTTTTAATATGAAGATATAGTTATACATGTGGTTGTTTTAATATTTTTAAAATGAAAACTATTATGTTAGCTATATTGTAAAATAGTATATAATTGGCTTTAAATTACCTTTGGCTAGTTGTTATTAATTCTCAATAGAATGAATTAGCTAATCTTTTTAATAGGTGGCTGTGGAAATTTATCAATAAAAATGTGGCTTCCAGTTCCTTTGATATTAATCCTATTGAATCTTTTTGTACATAAGGTACCCTTGAATTATAATGTGTTTTGATATTGAGAGGACAATTATGAAGCTAGATACAAACTACCAGCAAGGATTTATGAATGCTCACACCCCCCCCCCCCCCCCCACACACACACACACACACACACACACACACTTGCCCTCATTAAGTAAATGAACTGGAGAAATGAAGATCTCACTGATTAACTCAAAGTGTACTTGAATGTATACAAGTTGAGAGACAATTACACCACCCCCTCCCCACTTGTCCCCAATTGAATAGGTGCAGAAACAATAGAGGGGAGTCAGTTTCTAAATGGGGGGCGAGTATCTTGCAAGCAATATTCTAACCCCCCTAAATCCTATTGTTTGGGGGGATAAATGTTGTTTGCAAGATAATGACTCCCCCAAAAGATCAAAGGAGAGGAGTCAGAAATAGAGGGGAGTCATTATCTCGCGTTACACCGGGCCGAAGGTAGTTCAAATCCTCAAAGAGGGCTACACCCTCCACTTTCGGGCCGGGAGCCACCCATTAACACCAAGACAGAGAATGAACACTGTTGTAAAAGTTGTACATACTGCGCCCGGGCATTCGCAAAGGAAAGAAATAAGTCCTGGAGCAGCAGGTTGTTGTCAAAAAGAGTACATATTAAAATATGTGAAAGGTGTTTCTTGTGTCACTCAATTGTCTTGTGTAGAACCTGTAACAAATGTCAAAAATATTGCCTTAAATCTGCCTGTAGGGGTGAGACTTCAAAACTTTTGGCAAACTTGGCTGGATCTGGGTGCCGGTGTAGCGCGAGATAATGACTCCCCTAGATTACTGACTGGGGGGTCAGTATCTTGCAAGGGGGGGTTGAAATATTCTGACCCCCCTGCAAGATTATGACTCCCCCTTTACCCCCCCTCTTCCCACTTAATTGAGTGTCATTAAAGCACATATTGGTGGGGTTGTGTACTCATGTGTGTGCTGAGCAATAAGTTATTAATATTATTTATTCCTTTATTATAGTGACATGCACCAACAATGCCCAGCCCACATGGGCTTATAAGTCACTTTTAATATGAAGATATAGTTATACATGTGGTTGTTTTAATATTTTTAAAATGAAAACTATTATGTTAGCTATATTGTAAAATAGTATATAATTGGCTTTAAATTACCTTTGGCTAGTTGTTATTAATTCTCAATAGAATGAATTAGCTAATCTTTTTAATAGGTGGCTGTGGAAATTTATCAATAAAAATGTGGCTTCCAGTTCCTTTGATATTAATCCTATTGAATCTTTTTGTACATAAGGTACCCTTGAATTATAATGTGTTTTGATATTGAGAGGACAATTATGAAGCTAGATACAAACTACCAGCAAGGATTTATGAATGCTCACCCCCCCACCCCCCCACCCCCCCCCCCCACACACACACACACACTTGCCCTCATTAAGTAAATGAACTGGAGAAATGAAGATCTCACTGATTAACTCAAAGTGTACTTGAATGTATACAAGTTGAGAGACAATTACACCACCCCCTCCCCACTTGTCCCCAATTGAATAGGTGCAGAAACAATAGAGGGGAGTCAGTTTCTAAATGGGGGGCGAGTATCTTGCAAGCAATATTCTAACCCCCCTAAATCCTATTGTTTGGGGGGATAAATGTTGTTTGCAAGATAATGACTCCCCCAAAAGATCAAAGGAGAGGAGTCAGAAATAGAGGGGAGTCATTATCTCGCGTTACACCGGGCCGAAGGTAGTTCAAATCCTCAAAGAGGGCTACACCCTCCACTTTCGGACCCGGCCTAACTTAACAAGGTCACCGACCGTCATAAGCTGCTATGCCAATCCTCACAGGAACCTCTACCTGTTAGAAGCATTGCATCAGCTTATGGACAAAAATGCAGTCGAACTTGTTAAAAATAAAAATCTCTGGGCTTCTTCAACCTACTTTTCTTGGTTCCAAAATCTAACAACAAATGGAGACCACTATTAGACCTGAGCAATCTGAACCAATTCCTCAAGGCGCAAAAATTCAAAATCGAGACACCTGAAGCCATCAGAACCTCCCTCCAGCAAGGGGAGTGGGTTACTTCAATCGATTTCAAGGACGCCTTCTTCCACATTCCAATACAGGAACAGTCAAGGAAATGTCATGTCATGTCAATATCATGAGATTTTATGTCCAGGGTCGGACCTACCAGTTCAAGGCTCTGCCATTCGGTTTGTTCACAGCACCCATGGAGTTCACTGTGGTAGTGAAGGAGGTGAAACTGATGGCCATACACAAGGGTATAAGTATCCACCAATACCTAGACGACTGGTTGGTGAGAGCCAGATCCCACCAAATTTGTCTCCAGCATACAAATTCTCCAGTGAAAATGTGTTGCTGATTGGGTTGGCTGGTGAATCTAGAAAAATCAGAACTGGACCCCAAACAGGTTTTCGACTTTGTAGGCTACAATTTCGACCTTAGGTCCAGTCAGGTCCGAGTGACACCGGACCGGTATCAGAACCTTCAAGAAAAAATACAGACACTGCTATCCCTACTGGCTTGTCCGGTCAGGCAATTCATGTCTTTGATAGTCTGCTAACAGCCACAGAGAAACAAATTCACCTAGGTCGACTGAATATGAGACCCATATGGTGGCATTTGAAAAACAACTGGAGGATACCAGAATCACTAGAAAAGGTTATCCCGATCCCCAGGTCCCTACGCCCCATTTACAATTGTGGCTGAAAGAAGATAATGTACTCACAGGCCAACCATTACACCCAATAAAACTGCTCTGCAAATATTTACAGACTCATCAAAGGAAGGGTGGGGTGCTCACTTACACGAACACATTGCAAGAGGAACCTGGTCCCTTCCAGAAAGCAAGCTGCATGTAAACTATCTGGAACTAAAAGCAGTATTTCTAGCTTTAAAAGAGTTCCAAGATCACTGCTCACTGCTGGTACTTGTAGCAACCAACAACACCACAGTGGTCTCATGCATAAACAAGGAAGGAGGCATGAAGTCGGGCCCACTTTGTGCCGTACTATGGAGGATCTTAACCTTTGAGTGAATCTCAAAGCCCGACACATTCCAGACCGGCTGAACGTGGTAGCTGATTAGCTATCCTCTTTTTGTGTCACCAGTACCAGATCCCCTGGCCTCCGCATTCAGTCTGCCATGGGACGATCTGGACTCGTACGCCTTCCCACCAGCAGCCATATTGGGTAAAGTGGTGGAGAAATTGCAGGACTCCCCATGCAAGAGAATCATTCTGATTGCTCCCGGGTGGCCCAACATGCCTTGGTTTTGGGATCTAGTGGCCATGTCCAGCCAAATCCCACTGAGCCTGCCCAATCTGCCCAACCTGCTGACACAGCCCTTCAATCAGATCCCTCAGAAAACTGACCAATCTAAATCTCCATGCATGGATCCTAGAGCCACAGTAACCAAGGAGCAGGGTTTCTCTGAGGCAGTGGCAGCAAGAATTGAGGCTCCTCCAAGAGGATCAACCAGATCAGTCAATGTGGACCATTTTTACAAAGTGGTGCCTCAGCAATCAGGTGGACTTCAGGGCACCCCCTGTAAAGTCAGTTGCTGACTTCCTTATGTACCTTTTCCAGGACATGAAGTTACAGCCCAGCACCATTGATGGTTACTGCTCAGCCATTTCTGATAAACTGGGAAACTCACCCACTCGAAAATCTCACTCATCTCCCGGATAGTTTCCACAGAGACAGACCCAAAGGTCGGAGAGGAATCCCCTCCTGGAACCTCTCCCTGGTCTTGCACCAGCTGACAAAGGCTCCTTTTGAACCAATTAAAGAGGCCTCTTTGAAGCATTTGACATTCAAAACAGTTTTTCTCTTGGCCCTTCGGTCGGGCAAGCATAGAAGTGAGATACATGCTTGGCAAAACAGAAATATTAGACACCAGCCAGACTGGTCAAAGGTTTCCCTGTACCCATCACCCAGCCTTCTTTCCAAGAATCAGCTGGCCAAAGAGGGTCCAGACAGTGTGGCCCCAGTGGTCATACCAGCCCTAGCCCCAACTCTGGATAGGTCCCTCAAGTCTGACAGGTCCCCCTGTCTGGTCAGAGCATTGCGCTACTATTTGGACAGGACCTCAGGCAGAATAAGGAGTTCCTTTGTGTCTCCTTCAAGAAAAGTTTCAACAAAGACATCTCACGTGCCACTATCTCCTCATGGATCAAGCAGACTGTGATCCTATGTTATGAGCTCTCTGATCAGGAGGCCCACACTTTACATCAGGTTAAAGCCCATGATTTCAGGGCATTTGCTGCTTCTAAGGCTTTCCAGTCGGGAGTCTCCTTAGAACAGATCTTATCAGCCTGCCACTGGAAGTCACATGATACCTTCACACAATTTTACCTGAAGGATGTGGCCTGGGCTGATTCAGAGCTCTACCACCTGGGACCTGTTGTGGCTACTCAGCAGATCCACCAATAGTCCAGGTTATAGAGGAGATTTTGTACATATGTAAATAGTTTGTACATATATATAAAACAAACTAACAAACAAACAAAAAAAAAACCTCTGACGTGATTCCTTCGGGAGATTTATTTGCCTTTCTTATGGGACTGAACTCATCCCTCTCTTCCCCTACCTCAGAGCAGGTATGCTTAAAGGGGGAGGGGGGACATTGCGGTTTAGCCCGGTTAACCGGCTGCTATAATCGACTGTGGCCTTAAGGGTTTCCTGACCTGAAGGTCGACCCAGGCCTGGACAAAATTTGTTAGTTTTGTTTATGAGTTCACCAAAGTCCCTAGTAACTTACCTGCCGACCAAGCGGTAGTTATTCAGCAATAGTCCATTGGATAGGATGTATTAACACAATAAAATTACAAATTTAATAGTAAATTAAATTTTTATAAGTTAATACCCTATCCAATGGACACACAAGACCCTCCCAAACCGGCCCCGCTATCAGCTTACTAGGGCCTAATAGGTTTCGACAACGAAAAAGATGCTATAACGTCACAATGTTTAGACAGGAAGGAAGTACGATGCGCCACCTGGCGAGTGCACAGTACTAGGCCTGCCCGGCTGGTGGAAACAAAGGACGTCTTTTTCTGATTTTTGGCGGGCCGGTCTGCGCAGACCGGATTAGCAATTGTCTATTGGATAGGGTATTAACTTATAAAAATTTAATTTACTTATTAAATTTGCAATTTTGATGATCAAACTAGATGAAAGTTGCTAGCTTGTGGAGATACCAAACATCAAACCCAGAACTTTACCAGCGATTTCCCAGCACTAATAATTACCACAACAGTAATCAAATGTGTATTAGCTATTACATGAAGAGAACTTGTTCAACATTTTTATTGTGAAAATACTCCATGAAAGTATAATGTTATAAGTCATTGTTGGGGATGTATTGTTATCAACAATGTGGAGATTGGGAGGTCACCAGTGCCAAACTGGATCAGGGATTCCATGTTTTTTAGTACAAACAGAGAAAGGGAAATTCATGAAACTAAAACATGGACGTTTCCTCTCCATGAAATCACAATAAATAACCCCATATATAAAAAAATATGAGGTAAAAGTGTGTATTTTCTTCAGATTGTAGTTTGTTTCCAGTGTTTTAAGTTTTCCTTCCATTATATAAGATAAGCAAGATAAGAGGTTATAAAGTGTTTTTCACAGATTTACCTAAACCCGTCAGTTCTGCTCAACAAAATGGCTCTAAAAGTCTGCAAAAAGACAGGTTCCTCGTCATTATTAGTCAAAAGTTACAAAAGTCAATCCATAAGTGACAGGACCAGACAGACACACGTGTTATAGGACATGTTACAGTTTCTTTTAAAGATGAGATGAGGGGGCATGGTGGTGCAGTGGTTACACATTCGCCTCCCACCTCTGAGGTCAGCGGTTGAAACCCTGAACCATATGTGGGAAAGATGGTAGTTTCTTACCGATGGTCGGCAGTTTACAGTACATAAGCTCGACACCAACTGTATCTACTGGTTTTCTCTGCCCATAAAACTACCCATCATTTTTCTGTGTTGAAAGCGACATTAAAATCCAAATAAACTTAAAAGATGAAACATCCTAAAACTCAACCATCGGCCAAAGTGAATTAGTCTTAATAATTTCAGTATTTACCCACTTGGTTCTATGCTGTGTTGTCCTGGGTTTGAACTTAGCCCATTGTACTGAGGGTGTACACTGAAATGTTGATAGAGGATGTAAACAAAGAGACTTTGTGTTTCAGGTAGCCACAGGTGGATGAATACCTGGCAACATACTCGCTATGGCTTTGGTGCGGGTCTGTGTCAGTTCATCATGGTGTACTCCTTCGTGTTTTACTTGATTCAGTACCCCGTCACCATCAGTAAGTACCAGACAAAGTTTAACATATGTATCTGTAAACTATGACATTGGTTGAGAATGGTTGCTCGTGCCTCAAAAAGGTGAGATGGTAAATGGGTTTGATTGAGCACACACTTGGGTAGTTCCTGGCTCTTTTTGCGGCATTTGGACATCCGAGTCGATTCAAATGGAGTCACATGACCTAGCAGAAGTAAAAGCATTGTTTGAATGTAGATTTGGATTTTGTAACTAGTCAGTCAGCTGACATTATGGCATCACTCTGCGGCATGTGTGTACGCGTACTTTTGGGTGAGCTACAACATAGTAAAAGTGCAGACCTGTACCTCATTCCCTAGCTGAGCAATAGCTACTTTGAGGTTCTCACTGTTGAGTAAATCAGTTGTAACTTGAAAAGTATTGCATTTAGAGTATTTTGTTTAAATATGTTGTTCACCTATTTTGGGGTCACCTATAACATAGTAAAATTGTAGACCTGTAGCTCAATGCATAGCTGAGTAATAGCTACTGTAAGGTTCTCACTGTTGAATAAATCAGTTGTTATTTGAAAACTATTGCATTTAGAGTATTTTGTTTAAATATGTTGTTCACCAACTTTTGGGTCAGCTATAACATACTGAAATTGCAGACCTGTATGTCATGGCATAGCTGAGTAATAGCTACTTTCAGGTTCTCAGTGTTGAGTAAATGAGTTGTAACTTAAAAACTATTGCATCTAGAGTATTTTCTTTGAATATGTTATTCACCTATTTTTGGGTCAGCTATAACATAGTAAAGTTGCAAAAAAGTAGCTCATTGCATAGCTGAGCAATAGCTACTTTGAGGTTTTCTCTGTTGAGTAAATCAGTTGTAACTTGAAAACTATTGCATTTAGAGAATTTCTTTAAATATATTATTCATTTACTTTTGAATTAGCTATAACATTGTAAAATTAGAGCCGTGTAGCTCGTGGCATAGCTGTGTAATAGCTATTCTAAGGTTCTCACCGTTGAGTAAATCAGCTGTAGCTTGAAATGTATTGAATTTACAGTATTTTCTATAAATATGTTGTTCACCTACTTTTGGGTCAGCTATAACATAGTGAATTAGCAGACCTGTATGTCATGGCATCGCTGAGCAATAGCTACTTTCAGGTTTTCAGTGTTGAGTAAATCAGTTGTAACTTGAAAACTATTGTATTTACAGTATTTTCTATAAATATGTTTTTCACCTACTTTTGGGTCAGCTATAACATAGTGAAATTGCAGACCTATAGCTCATGATATAGCTGAGCTGTAGCTACTTTTAGGTTTTCTATGTTGAGTTAATCAGTTGTAACTTGAAAACTATTGCATTTAAAGAATTTTGTTTTAATATTTGATTCATCTACTTTTGAATTAGGTATAACATTGTAAAATTGGAGACGTGTAGCTAATGGCATAGCTATATAATAGATATTCTATTCTCAGGTTCTCACTGTTGGGTAAATCAGTTGTAACTCGAAAACTATTGCATTTAAAGTATTTTCTATAAATATGTTGTTCATCTACTTTTTGAGTGAGCTATAACATAGTTAAGTTGCAGACCTGTAGCTCATTGCATAGCTGAGCAATAGCTACTTTGAGGTTTTTTCTGTTGAATAAATCAGTTTTAACTTGAAAACCATTGCATTCAGAGAATTTTGTTTAAATATATTATTCATCTACTTCTGAATTAGCTATAAGATGGTAAAATTGCACAGTAGCTCATGGCATAGGTATATAATAGCTATTCTCAGGTTCTCACTGTTGAGTAAATCAGATGTAACTGGGAAACTATTACATTTAGAGTATTTTGTTTAAATATGTTGTTCACATACTTCTGGGTCAGCTATAACATAGTGAAATTGTAGACCTACAGGTAGCTCATGGCATAGCTGAGCAATAACTACTTTTAGATTTTCACTGTTCAGTTAATCAGTTGTAACTTGAAAACTATTGCATGTAGAGTAATTTGTTTAAATATGTTGTTAACATACTTTTGGGTCAGCTATAAAATAGTAAAATTGCAGACCTGTAGCTCCTTGCATAGCTGAGTAATAGCTACTTTCAAGTTCTCACTGTTGGGTAAATCAGTTGTAACTTGAAAAGTATTCATTTACAGTATTTCCTTAAATATGTTATTTACCCACTTTTGCTTGAGCTATACCATATTAAAATTGCAGCCCTTTAACTGATTGCATAGCTGAGCAAAAGCTTCTTTGACATTCTCACTGTTGAGTAAATCAGTTGTAACTTCAAAACTATTGCATTTGCGATATTTTCTTAAAATATGTTTTCAATGTACTTTTTACACCTAAACAGTTACTTGTTACTTTCCTTCTGAATGCCATTTGCAGGGCACAACTTTCTGTCCGTTTCTTCTGTCAGTTCTACTCTGAATCTCAAAACACACAGTCAGCTGACACAGAGCCCGTTCACGGGCACTGATTGCTTGTTTTACTCCTTAAAATTAGTTTCTTTTAAAAATGTAAAATATTGTGAGAATCAATTATGGTTATATTCATTTGAGGTGAATATATAAAGAAAAAGACCTTATGGCCTATTTTTGTCCTTTCAGAAATGGTCATTTCAACAGTATAATTTTTAAAGACATCCTGTCTTTGGCAATACATAGAAAACCAAAACAAAAGACAAATAGAAAAGTGTAGATGGCATTTACAGACAAGAAATCCATATCATACTACTTTTCATTGAATAGTTTTCTTTCACACAGCGGGAACTCAATGCGAGTTGAGTTTACAAAGACGGTTATTTGAGACCATTTTTGTTCCCCCGTCCCATCACTACTTTTATTTAGCAGACTATTTTTAATATCTCTATCAGCTAGATATGTAAAGTATGGTGATCTTAGTGATTTAGAATTGACTCAAAAGCATGCAGGGAACATGGGTAAAACACAAGAAGAGTTGTAGTAGATGTTCAGTCACTGATTTCAAGGGAACAGTGCTTGTAATTGCTTTCATAAACTACTGTAAATGCATTAATTTGCATTCTCCTACGATTGCATTTGTGCTAACTGTGTATTCATATTTAAAGTTTTGCTTGTTTTACTTTCAGAATACCACAAACATTGCAAGTACCATTAGAAGAAGAAAGATATAAACATTACAAGATTTCAGAGGAATGGTCAAAATCAAGCCCTGTCAGGGACCTGAAGAACAAGTTAAACATATGATTGAATAAACTCTCTTGGAATAAATATATTGTGTTGAAGTTGTAGAACAATTGTTCGGTATTATATAAAAATAAAATGTGAACTATTATAGTTTTTTTTTTCACTTTTGCAGTTATATACATTATGAAAGAGAAATAAGTGATACATAACAGGAACATTTCTACAGGTGCAGAAAAAATTCTATTCTAGCATGACACGGCTGTGTCCTCCATTCTGATTGGCTAAGACATGAAAAATTGCTATGTAAAACCCCGCATAACCTCATGAGTTCTATTTTATCGCTCACAATGCTGCTCAGCAAAAAGAAAACTTGAAGTAACAGCCTAGATTTTTTTCATAAAAGACAAAAAAGTGAAAAGACGACATTCAGGGATTCTTACATTTAAACATAGAATATACTGATATGAATGTGCTGAAGTTTAAGGACCTTTAACAAAGAAAAGGGTTATCTTAATTTGTGGCTCTTCCAATAATTCAATGGCACCCTCGATAAAAAAATCTTTATAGAATATTCATATATTTTTCTATAAAATAGCTTCAAAACTAATTTTTATAAGATCTTCTAAAATGTCATGTTAGAGTAGAAATCAGGCTCCGCCTTCATGATCCTAATATCGCTAATCGTTGTAAAATCGCCTATAACCCCTCGCTCGTCGTTGTCTATTTCTATAGTAAAAGTGTTTCCTTTCAGGGTTTGTATCAAAAAGTGTGATCTTTAAGTTTGGTGAAGTATGAAAAAGTGTGACTCACCTTTGGGATCTCGTTTTGTGTGCATTATTTTCCCAGTAAGGCACACTTTTGAATACTTTACCTTTCACAGAGTGGTTAACACAGGCTTGCCACAACAACCATTTTTACCCCACAGCCCTAAAGGGCTGTCAGGGTATTGTTTTCACCCATTGTGTCCGGATGGGCGGGCGGGCTAATACTTAATAGAGACATTGGTTAGGGGCAGTAGGTGTGCAATGTTATGGTGCAACCTTGATTTGACCTTGCTGTAGTTACCTTGACTTATAAAATCTTGTCGGGCTGTACCTTGACAACCGTAAGGTATAGGAAGTTGTTACCTGGTAGGGACATTGGTTCGGGGGTGTAGGTGTGCAATGTGAGGTGTGACTTTGATTTGACCTTTCACCTGGCTGTAGTTACCTTGACCTATAAAAATTGTCCGGGCTATATCTCGAAAACCATAGGGAGCTTTATTTGGAGCTTTATATAACTGACACTGCTCTGAAAGTATCCAGATCTTTGTACTGTTTCACTACTTCTATATTTCATGGTGTTGAAAACTGTTTTTAGTCGAATCTTTGATCTGAATTATGTACTGAGTTACAGCCAAGATTTTAAATCTCCTAAACCTTTAAATATCTGTGATCTGAATTATGTACTGAGTTACAGCCAAGATTTTAAATCTCCTAAATCTTTAAATATCTTTGATCTGAATTATGTACTGAGTTACAGCCAATATTTTAAATCTCCTAAATCTTTAAATATCTTAAAATTTTGCACAATATTTCTACACATGCATGTAGATTAAGGCTTATAGTGTGCACTCTGTCATTTAGTTATTATGTCCACCCCCCTGGGGGGTGGATATATTATTATGTCCACCCCACTGGGGGGTGGACATATTATTTTTGCTTTTTCCGCCGTCCGGCGTCCCACTTGGTTTCCAGACATTTTAGGCAACAGTTCTTATCCTATCTTTACCAAATTTGGCATGCAGGTTTATTGGGTTAATAGCTTGTATGGGATTGCTTTTGGTGATGATAGCTCTATAGCTAACTGAGTAATAGCTACTTTGCTACTTTTGAGTAGCTGTTTGGTTTCCAGACATTTTAAGGAATGCTATTAAGCCTAGCTTTCTGAAATTTGGTATGGAGGTTCATTGGGTTAATAGCTTGTATGGGATTGCTTTTGGGGGGAATTGCTTCATAGATGAGTGAGTAATTAATTAAATAAATGAGTAATTAGCTATTTTGAATACTGAAAAAGGCAAATGTGCTCATATCTCCAAAACAGTGCGAGATAGAGCGATTTCGTCGAAATTTTCGACCCACAGGGTATCTAAGGAATGTATTCTTTGCAATTTTCAAAAAATTTTCCCCTCCCCAAAAATGGCGGCCATTTTGAATTTTTGCCAAAAATGGCAAAACACAAATTTGCTTCTATCTCCTTAACCGTGCGAGATAGAGCGATTTCGTCGAAATTTTCGCCCCACAGGGTATCTAAGGAATGTAATCTTTGCAATTTTCAAAAAATTTTCCCCTCCCCAAAAATGGCGGCCATTTTGAATTTTCGAATTTTTGCCAACAATGGCAAAACACAAATTTGCTTCTATCTCCTTAACCATGCGAGATAGAGCGATTTCGTCGAAATTTTCGACCCACGTTGTATCTAAGGAATGTAATCCTTGCAATTTTCAAAAAATTTTCCCCTCCCCAAAAATGGCAGCCATTTTGAATTTTCGAATTTTTGCCAAAAATGGCAAAACACAAATTTGCTTCTATCTCCTTAACCGTGCGAGATAGAGCGATTTCGTCGAAATTTTCGACCCAAGGGGTATCTAAGAAATGTACTCTTTGCAATTTTCAAAAAATTTTCCCCTCCCCACATATGGCGGCCATTTTGAATTTTCGAATTTTTGCCCAAAATGGAAGAACACAAACGTGCCTTAACCGTGCAAAATAGTTATTTCGTTCAAATTTTCGACCCATAGGGTATCTAAGAAATGTACCCTTGGCAATTTTCAAAAAATTTTCCTTTTCCCAAAAATGGCGGCCATTTTGAATTTTCAAATTTTTGCCAAAAATAGAAAAACAGGAATTTGCTTCTATCTTCTTAACCGTGCAAGATAGAGTGATTTCGTCAAAATTTTCAACCCAACCAATGCAAAAAGGCATGAAGCTGAAATAATTTACATCTACACTAATAAATATTTAAGCATCATTGATATATTTTACAAATGAAACAGGGTCTTGTAAGACTACTGTACAATTTCGGCAAGGTTCATGGGGTGGACATTACACATGATAATGTGTGTTCTTCTATGCTGTCCTATTTCTATTCGCATCTACTATCAACAGGGCGTCCTATTTCTAGTTTCTTTGATGTTTTTACAAGGGAGTATTTTATAAAAATGTCAGCCTGGCACTACTTCTGCTTTTTTGTAAGGTCCTGTATGTCCTAGAATCTATTGTTAGCTATTGTTTTTTTCTGCTCAAGTGGGTCTTTTTAAACCAATTTATTTGTCTGCTAGTTTTCTTAGGACGCAGAGTCAGTCATGATGTAAATTCATTGTCTGCACATCTTGAAATAAAGTGCATAATATTGCATCTCCCATAGCCTCCTGTCACATGACCAATGTCTAGTAAAACTTCATTCAAATGTTGTTTCCTTCATGTCTTTGCAGTGAATATTCCTTTGGTTAAAGTGTATTTCTCTTGCCAAATCAGAAGCAAGCTTTCATTCCTCCATGCCGGGTATACAACCTCAATCTTGCTGTTTCCTTTTCACCTGCACAGTGAATTCCTCTGGTTAGATTGTGTCTTCTGGCCAATCAGAATCGAGCTTTGATTGCTCCAGCTCTGGTATATAAACTCATCAGTCATCTTACTGTCTGTTTCCGTCACCTCTTTATTTGATTAAATTGCCAATGAAGCACTTCCTCTAGCAAATCAGATGCAAGAGTTTACAGATTTCCACAAAATTCCTTAATAAATCATTAATTCACCATAATATGACAGTCTTTTGCAAGTGTTTTTCAAACATATTTTCTACCTACATAAGTCTAAAATATAAATTGCTTTTGAAATAACAAAACATGTCAAAGTCTGCCGTGGGGGATGTTAAAAAGTTTATAACCCACAGCTCATTGCGATCCTAGAATTGCTTGTGCACAACCTTTAGATGTTAAAAAACCCTATTCTAACATGGCATGACTGTGTCCGCGATTCTGATTGGGTAATTGAAGAAAAATTTCATAAGTAAAATCAGCATAACTTGAATTATCACTTATTGTAAAAAAGACACAACTGTGTCGGCGAATCTGATTGGCTAATCCGGGAAACTGGCTATTCCAACAGTAACCCCTTGCAAAGTAATAGATGAAATAACCTGTTTTTTACCCCACAACCCTTAAGGGCTGTCAGGTTATGTTTTTACCCATGGTGTCCGGATGGGCGGGCGCGCGGGCCGGCGGCGGGAAATAGTTTATATGGACTGTATCTTAGAAACCATACGGTGTAGGAAGTTGATACGTGGTAGGGACATTGGTTAGGGGGTGTAGGTGTGCAACGTCACGGTGTGACCTTGATTTGACCTTGCTGTAGTGACCTTGAGTTTGAAAATCTTGTCCGGGCTATATCTCAGCAACTGTAAGGTGTAGGAAGTTGATACTTGGTAGGGACATTAGCGAGGAGGTGTAGGTGTGCAACGTCATGGAGTGACCTTGATTTGACCTTGCCGTAGTGACCTTGACCTATAAAATCTTGTCCGGGCTATATCTCGGAAGCCGTAAGGTGTAGGAAGTTGATACTTGGTAGGGACATTGGTTAGGAGAGGTTGTAGGTGTGCAACGTCATGGTGTGACCTTGATTTGACCTTTGACCTTGCCATGGTGACCTATAAAATCTTGTCCGGGATATATCTCGGAAACCGTAAGGTGTAGGATTTAATACTTGGTAGGGACATTGGTTAGGAGAGGGTGTAGGTGTGCAACGTCATGGTGTGACCTGGATTTGACCTTTGATCTTGCATATCTGATGCTATTTTATCTCTCTACAGGGATATGTGATACTATTTTATCTCTCTTATCTGTCATATCTTTTTACTGGAATCTTGGTTGTTGCACCTTTCGGTGTCTTTTGATGTGGATTAAGCACTGTTAAAGTCATATTAGAATTTATTAAGGGTTTTACTTTTGCAACTTCACATTGTAACAGATGGTATTGCATCAAGTGAGTCGCAGGTTTTGCCGCAACTCCACATATAAGCATGTATTGCCATGTCTGTATGTATGGGTAATATTCAAAACATTCAAACCATAATTCGACCATACATAATTGTGATATTTTATTACGCTACAATAGCTTACCATGTGGGACTTAATACTGATCTCGGATGGCCACAGGCCACGGCCAACGCCTTAGAAAAAAAAGACATTTATTGTTAGCCGTAGCATCTAGTTGTCGTCACGTGATAACTTCTGACCAATCGCCCTACTTTCTCGTTGGCCACGTTGAACTGGTAGCAGTTTTTAAATATACAGACATTTTCATTTATTTCTCAGCTTTTACTTATTGTTGGAGGCTCTTTTTTGGATATTTCTTTTATTATATAACATAGATCATTCTGTACAATTTTTATTTTGACAGGATAAGTACTTAAATGTAGCTTTTATAAGCTACAAGCTTACCATGTGGGACTTAGAAGAGTCCCACCCTGCCTCCCCGCTGTTTACAGCTGAGGGGTAGGTTTTAAAAAATTTCAATGAGAAAGTAGAGCGATTGGTCAGAAGTTATCACGTGATGACAACTAGATGCTACGGCTAACAATAAATGTCTTTTTTTCTAAGGCGTTGGCCATGGCCTGTGGCCATCCGAGATCAGCATTAAGTCCCACATGGTAAGCTTGTAGCTTATAAAAGCTACATTTAAGTAATTAAATTTTTCAATTTTCATTGACAGCTATTCTCCAGTTCAGAAATTTTTCAGCTTCATAACTTTTAGTTGATTGAATTGTCTTGTTATAATGCTTAATTTTTACATGCAGTGCTCTGAAAGTATCCCATTTTATTGTGCTACAATAGTTTCCCATGTGGAACTGAATGCTTACTCGGATGGCCGCAAGGCAATGGCCAATGTGCAAGAAAAATGGACGAATAATGATTGGCCACTACCTTAATACTGTAGGTGAACCTCGAAGTGAAATACCGCATGTTCCCTGTCCTTTTCTCGTTGGCCTTATATTTATAACATGCTTTTATTTTAGAAGGAAAAGATCTCAATTTTACAAGGATATATTTGTCGTTGGATATTGAAACTGCATCAGTTTCCTTATTTTAATACATAGAATCATAATTGACTTTTCATAGATCAGATAAGTATTTTTAGCATATTTTACAACTGAAGTCCACTTCCGGGTTCACGTAAAGAATAGCGAATCGTTTATGTGGCTTTTAATACAGGATATATATATATATGCCTGGCAAATAAAATAAATAAAATATTTAACCATATCTGCTTCATTATTTGACCATTTCTAGGGTTTAAAAATATCTAAATTAAGCTCAAACGCGTCCTTGCTGCGAGAAATCTTCTGAAACAACTTCCGTTTTTGTCTAGACGGCAATTGCTTGCAAACTAATGCACTACTCGTGCATGTAGTTTATATACAGGAATATATGCCTGTTGAATTAAAATAAAATAAATTTTGTAAGGGTTTATCCCCGTTCTGCTACGGTATTTGTCCATTTTAAGGGTTAAAATATGATATAAAGCACAAAACTAACTTGGGGAATCCTTGGGAAAACCCCTGTGATGACGTCACGTCTAGACAGCATGAGCTGACAGACGCATGTATGTATTTTTCACCCCACAGCCCTTAAGGGCTGTTGGGGTATTGTTTTCACCCATGGTGTCCGGATGGGCGGGTGGCGGAAAGAAGTTTGTCCGGCCTGTATCTCAGAAATCGTAAGGTGTAGGAAGTTGATATTTGGTAGGGACATTGTCTAGGGGGAGTTGGTGTGCAACGTCATGGTGTGACCTTGATTTGACCTTTGACCTTGTTGTAGTGACCTTGAGTTTGAAAATCTTGTCCGGGCTATATCTCGGAAACCGTAAGGTGTAGGAAGTTGATACTTGGTAGGGACATTGGATAAGGGGTGTAGGTGTGCAACGTCATGGTGTGACCTTGATTTGACATTTGACTTTTCCGTAGTGACCTTGACCTATATAATCTTGTGCGGGCTATATCTCGGAAACTGTAAGGTATAGGATGTTGATACTTGGCAGGGACATTGGTTGGGGGTGTAGGTGTGCAATGTCATCGTGTGACCTTGATTTGACCTTGCCGTAGTGACCTCCTTGACCCATAAAATCTTGTCCGGGCTATATCTCGGAAACGGTAAGGTGTAGGAAGGTAATACTTGGCAGGGACATTGATTGGGGGGTGTAGGTGAGCAACGTCATAGTCTGACCCTGATTTGACCTTGCCATAGTGACCTTGACCTATAAAAACTTGTCCGGGCTATATCTCGGAAACCGTAAGGTGTAGGAAGTTGATACTTGGTGGGGACATTGGTTAGGAGAGGTTGTAGGTGTGCAACGTCATGGTGTGACCTTGATTTGACCTTTGACCTTGCCATGGTGACCTATAAAATCTTGTCCGGGATATATCTCGGAAACCGTAAGGTGTAGGATTTAATACTTGGTAGGGACATTGGTTAGGAGAGGGTGTAGGTGTGCAACGTCATGGTGTGACCTGGATTTGACCTTTGATCTTGCATATCTGATGCTATTTTGTCAGGGCTATATTTCGGAAACCATAAGGTGTAGGAAGTTGATATTTGGTAGGGACATTGGTCAAGGATTATATGTGTGCAACGTCATGGTGTGACCTGGATTTGACCTTTGATCTTGCATATCTGATGCTTCCATTGAAACTGACCCCAGGGAAATTACGCCTAGGTCCTAAACAGTCTGGACTCTGAATGATTTAGCGGGCCAACAGGAACTTAGGCAAAGGCCACTTCAACCATGCTTCCTTTCGGTCCTCAACTAAAGATGCCTTCTGTCAAGAATGCAATAGAAAGGGTGGAAAATGTAAAATCTCTTGGGGGTTTTACAGTCGCCTGTTTTCTAGTCCCCAAGCCTCACCAAGGTGGAGGCCAGTAATAGACTTAAGCAGGCTCATCACTTTTCTACTCCTAGAAAAGTTCAAATGGAAACTCAAGAGTCCATCAGGACCTCCCTAGTTCCAGGGGAATGGGTATTGTCGATAAATCTATCGGACTCTTACCTTCACATCCCCATCCACCCAAACTCAAAATTCCTAAGGTTTTGCCACAGATCAGGTGTTCTAGTTCACCCCTCTTCCTTTCGACCTGGCCACAGCCCAACAGGTCTTTACAATGATTGTGAAAGAAGTGAAGCTGATGGCGCTCTCCAGAGGACTGAGACTTCACCAATACCTGGACGACTGGCTGATCAGGTCCCAGTCTTGGGAGGAAGCATTTCTGCACACCTAGACTGATGGCAGGATCCCACAAACGTGATGAGGGGTGCGGACCAAGACCACAGTTTCCAACACTTGACAGACGCCTCATACGAAGGTTGGGGTGCTCACTTAGATCAAGTTCTACCAAGGGTCTCACTGCCTATGCTTACCCTCCAATGGCTCTCCTTCACAGGGTGATAAAAAAAATCAGGCAATGCTATTGCCTGATCATTTTAATAGCCCCAGGCTGGCCAGGGATGCCCTGGTTTTGGGACCTAGTGCAGCTCTCAACAGAGATCCCACTGCAACTTCCAGTGTCAACAACACTTCTCAAACAGTCACACAATTTTGTGTTCCACACCAATCAACAACATCTCAACCTACATGCCTGGTGTCAAGGAGTGGACAGCTCCAGGAACAAGGCTTCTCTGTGGAGGTGGTAGACAGAATTGCTGCCCCTCAGAGGTCATCAACAAGGACCATCTACAAGTCAAAGTGGGCCCTATTTGAAAAATGGTGCAGAGAAAATTCGGTGGATTTCTCCACTCCATCTGTAAAACAAATCTCAGATTTTTTCATGTACCTGTACCAGGATCTAAACAGGCACCCCTCGACCAGCGATGGTTACAGGACTGCCATTATTGACACTTTGGGCCCAGTGGGCCACCATATTGCACAAAGTTCAGACCTTCACAGGTTACTCTCCAGTTTTCACAGGGATCGTCCAAAAAGTTCCAGGAATCTTCCCAAATAGAACTTTCTGTTGTTCTCAATGAGGTCACAAAAGCGCTCTTTGAGCCTATGAAAGACATAGACTTCAAACATCTTACTCTCAAAACTGCTTTCTTGCTAGCTTTGGCCTCCGGCAAGCGCCGTAGCGAAATTCATGCCTGGGTTGCAGACAAAGTATCTAATTTAGGCCAATGGGAAAAGGTTGCCTTGTTCCCTTCTTCTGACTTCATAGCCAAAAACCAACTAGCAAGAGAAGGTTCTCAAAGTGTGTCTCCGGTGACTATTCCTGCTTTGACTACCATTGTAGATATACAATTCAAAGAAGACAGGATCTTGTGTCCGGTACGGGCCCTGAGGTACTATTTGGATCGAACCAAATACCTGAGAGGGTCTCGATCACTCCTTTTCATCTCCTTCAAGAAAGGACACACCTCAGACATCAGACCTGCTACACTCTCTTCTTGGTTGAAACAAACCATTCTACTTTGTTATAAACAAGCAGACCAACAAGCCTTGGACTTGGTCCAAGTTAAAGCGCATGACATTCGGGCCTTTGCGGCCTCTTAGGCCTTTTACGGTGGGGTATCGGTGGACCAAATCATGCAAGCCTGTCACTGGAAAGCTCATTTACAAATTTTTACTTAAAAGGCCTTACTTGGTCAGACAACAATATGTATCTGGGACCAGTGGTGGCGGTACAACAAGTCCTAGACCCTTCCCCTCAGACCAGCTATCCTCGGAAAGAAAAGAAGGGGGGGGGGCACATCCGCTACAACCAAGTCTTCAAGAGTCTAATCCCAGGGTCTAGGTATAAGCATACCTTTTCAGGATGTTTGGGTAAGGTCTTTTATCTTCTACTTATGTTAATTAATGCTACGTACAAAAATTATGTGTTTAACTAGGTAACCCATAATCTCAGTTTTCATTTCTATCTTATCTTGGTGGCAAATAATTGAGATTTCAAGCCCAGGGCTTGTAATGTTGTAGTGAAACCCTTGGGACAATTTATACCGTTTAAGTGAGCATGGCTGCACCTTTCCCTTCAAAATCCAGACATCCTAACAGTATCTGTACTGTTCTTTGATAAAATTCTGGTTTTTGGCTTCCTACAGGCCCAGTTTCTGAACCGGGGCACTGTAAGCGCGGGACTCAAACTGGTAATTTGGAAAATACTTTGGTATATATATTACTTCAAAATCCAAGAAAAATTGACAAAATTCTTCCAGTCTCAGCTGTAACCCCTCCGCCTAGCGGTTGGATTCAGCATTCAGTTCCACATGGTAAGCTATTGTAGTGCAATAAAATTGAAAATTTTAATTACTTAAATGTAGCTTTGATAAGCTACAAGCTTACCATGTGGAACTGAAGAAAGTCCCACCCTTCCTCCCCGCTGTATTACAGCTGAGGGGGTATGGTTAATTTTCAACTCGAAAAAGACGGGAAACATGCGGTATTTTACTACGAGGTTCACCTACAGTATTAAGGTAGTGGCCAATCATTATTCATCCATTTTTCTTGGATGTTGGCCATTGCCTTGCGGGCATCCAAGTACGCATTCAGTTCCACATGGTAAGCTTGTAGCTTATAAAAGCTACATTTAAGTAATTAAAATTTTCAAATTTGTGTACTGTTTCACTACTTCTATATCTCGTGGTGTTGAAAAGTATTTCCCCAGGCTGTGGGGTACGGGCATCTCTGATGCTATTTTTTTTTAAATGTGAATAATAATAGTATTTATAAAATTTCAAATGTTTGTCATGATAGAATAGAAACAACTGATTCCAGATTTCAGGGTTATTAGAGATTTTACAACTCATACCTCATTAGTATCACTCAGACTTCACTTTCATGATCCTGATATCGCTATTCATTGTGAAATCTCCTTCCCCTTGCTCATCATCAGTAAGTTCTATATTAGTGATTTCCTTCAAATATTTTCAAACCTTTGACGTCACATTGCTGGTCACAAATATTGCTGAACATATATTGCTACACAAAATGAATCATAAATGGAAGCATGGCTTTTGGAAGGTTTTGCAAATATAGTTTTCAGATGCAAAAATCTACCATATAAATTGTTCTTGAAGTATTGCTGGTTACTGTCTCTCTAAATAGCTATGAATAATTAAGGTACAAACACATAATTTAGACATTAAAAAAAACCTCCCACAGATGATAATAGAAGAATTTAAAACCCGCATGTGATCTTCTAATGCTGGAATAGATGTACACAACCTAGAGATTTTATAAACCCCAACAAAAGGGAAGAGTATGTGTCTCCCTGGGCATTGTGTCAGCTGATATTTTGCAGGTCACAAGCAAAATAGAAATAATGAAAGTTCACATCTGGAGTTTTAGGTTTGATACTATGTTAATCGAAAGATCTGACTCTGTGATTGCTTGAAAGCCAGCCACTGCATTCTTGTTTATTTAAGTGGTAAGGATTTGTTGAACCTATCCAATGCATTCATTATCAATGTGGGCAACATGATTTATATGAGAAGCAACACATATTTGGACAATCTTAAACCATTTAATAGAGGATCAGCAAAAGTCTGAGGAGTTCAACACAGTAAATATAATTACTGTTCAAATGCACACTGTAAGAATGTACAAAATGTTCTTACGACAAATGCAGAGACTTCCAAAAGATTAGGTTTCCCCAAAGACTGTTGTAACTCATACACATACTGTCTTTTGACCAACAAAAGAAAGGCTTAAGTCCCTACTCTGAAAAGAACCTAATAAAGCATGTCAAAGACCTTTCATATCATGTTATACTATATCTTGTAAAAAATATCAGGCAAGTGTTATGGTCAATTGAAAAGGGATTATGGGATATCCCTAAATAGATACTAGGAGTATCTGTGTGGGAATGTATCATGAAAAGCTATGCTACAAGAAGGAATTATCAGAGGAATGTTTTCGCATGTTAGAAAGTTTAAGTGGGTAGATGCCAGTAAATGTGGGGAAATACACACAGAAGGAGGTATATTCGGTATCTTATAAAACCCGGACTTCCGGAGGTGCTATCGGAGAGGTGCGATGGGTGCGATGAGGTGTGATGGGGTGCGATGCACAGCCATAGCATCCAAGTCATTAATATTCATGAGGTGATACGTTGACACAGATCGCCTCTCATAAGCATAGTTACAAAAATCATTGTCCTTGTCCATAGCTATGGTTGACATCACGGAGAACGCCATATGAGGTGGAAATACTAAGGAGGATAAGCTTGGCAGAATAGGTATGCCTTAAGTTTTTTTCTGAAGGAAGCAATGGAAGTGGCAAATCATACATTATCAGGGAGTTCATTCCATATTTTGGGAGCATCATATGCAAAGCTTAGACCAAACTGCTTTGTGGATTTGTAAATAGATGGTTGGTATTGAGGAACATGTAGAATTATACCATCAGATTGACTCAACCGAGTATTATAGGCACATTGTCTAACTTTGAGAAATGGGCTGAAATATTTTGGACAGTTAGTATGTAGGTATTTATATACCAACAAGGCAGTCTTGAAGATGCAACGGTGCCTTATGGGTAGCCAATGAAGGGCTTTTCTTAGTGGAGTGGTGTGAGAAAGACATGTGGTTCTGCAAACAATTCTGGCCAGACTGTTTTGAATGCATTGTAGCTTGCGTAGGTTAGCAACAGATAGACCCCTAAACAAGGAGTTACAGTAGTCAAGCCTACTGCCCACAAGTGCGTTTGCAGCCGTAAGAGCAGCATCACAAGTCAAGTACTGTCGAATTTGTCTAAGATCCCTCATGTGGATGAAACATAGTTTACATACATTTTTAACATGTTTGGTGAAGGAAAAGTCTGAGTCAAACCAGACACCCAAATTCTTAACGGCATCTGAAGGTATCAGTGATTCACCCAATATATTTACTGGAAAGAATGGGTTAAACTTTTCTTGTTGAGACTTGGCACCAAATATAATAAAGTCAGTCTTATCAGCACTCAGCTTTAGTTTATTTGCACACAGCCATAGTTTGACATCTTTGAGGCACTTTCCTAGCTGATCAAATTCAATTTTTTGCATTTTTGTGTTTGAGGTGAATAAACAGCTGTGTGTCATCTGCATAAAAGTGAAATTTGACATCTGGATGTTTAGAGATTACTTTGCCTAAAGGTGTGGTATACAACGAAAAAAGAATAGGACCAAGAACTGAACCTTGTGGTACATCAAACTTAAGCTTTCTAGCCTCAGACAGAGCAGAACCAATCTTGATGCATTGGGTACGATCTACCCCCGACACCGAACCATTTTCTTAAGCAATCAAGGAGTTTCTCATGATCAATGGTGTCAAATGCTGCAGATTGATCAAGCAGCACCACAACTGTGGCCTCACCTCCGGCTAGAGATAGGTGAATCTGATTCTTTATAGACAAAAGAGCTGTTTCAGTTGAATGGCCACGTCTATAGGCAGATTGATACTCGTTTTCCAACCCATGGAGAGAGACATGTCTACTGAGTTGTGAGGCAACTACACGTTCCACGAGTTTTGAGATAAAGCTCAACCCAGACACAGGGCGATAGTTTTTTAGTTCATCCTTTGATAAAGAAGATTTCTTTATCAGTGGAGTGACAACAGCACTTTTGAAGCCATCTGGGACAGCACCTTCCAACAAAGAACAATTCACAAGTTTTGTGATAGAAGGAAGCAGTATATTAAGGCAATCCTTAACTAGGAAAGTCGGCCAAGGATCCAGGAGACAGGATTTTGTAGGTGAATTTTTGATTACCTTCGCAATATCGTCAGGTGAGGCATCATCAAATTTGACAAGTCCTGGCGGATTCACTGGAGATGGCAAGGAAAAAGATGAAAAACTGGAAAAAGACTTATTGGTGAAAAAAGCGGCAAACTGTTCAGCCAATTTTTTTTGTGAACTATTTGATGGAAGAACCTTGTCAGGGATACGGTGCAAGGCAGAACGCAGAACTTGCCATAGTTTTTTGGGGTCATCACCGTTTTCATTAACAAGAGCTCTGTAATATGTGGCTTTGTCTTTATTGGCAAGTGAATTACACCTGGCAATTTGTTTGCGCAGCTTTGCACGGTTAAGAGGAGTTTTCTTTTTTCGCCAGATTTTTGTAGGTATCTGATATCCACTTTGCTGGCTCCTTGGCAAGACAGCGAGTAACCTCTGGAGCATGTTTGTCCAGAAGGTTGGAAAGATCATTAGTGTATTGATCACACAGTTTTTTCGCAGTGTCACCCGGACAAACAACAAAGAAGCAATTGCTCAAGTCATTGCGTAGAGTGTCCATGTTTATTTTATGATATCTCCTGTAAGTCACTCTGTTAGCTTGTGATTTAGCAGTTGTTGGAGTTTTAACTTGACATTTGATCATTGCATGGTCAGAGATGTAGTCACTGACAACAACATTTGAAACCAGAGAACTATCAGAAGTAAGGATGAGATCTAGGGTATGGCCATGAAGATGGGTAGCAGAGTGAACATGTTGAGTAATATTGCAGGAGTCAAGAGTATTAAGGAAATTAACACTATCTCTTGATGTTGTGTCAATATGAATATTAAAGTCGCCACAAATGATGAAGGAGGAATTCATAGATGAGAGGAACTCAACCAACGTGTGAAACTCATCATAAAAAGGATTGGAACATGAGTTCAAATTTGATTTTCGTCTATGCTTCTATTATTTTTATGATGTTGTAATAATAATAATGATGTATTGCTATACTATGTTTTGTGTCATTTTTTTTTTTTTTTGGGGGGGGGGGGGGGGGATGTCATGTTTAAACACACACTGGTAAACAAAAAAAGAAGGTTTATAAACAAAGTTATCCATAAAACCATAAAAGATGTAATCCCCAGTTTGCTTGAAGATGAGACCTAACACAAACAAAAGAACCTAATCCCCTTTGATATTGGGGCAGGTATATTACCCTAGCAGAGGCAGATCTAGGGGTGGGGGTGTAGGGGGCGTGGGTAGGGATAAAAAGCCCCTGACAAAGATTTCAAACTCTGAAAAGGTGGGGGTGGGGGGTGGTGTGAGGTCCGTAGTTTAAAGTATTTGATATTCGTCTATGCTTCTATTTAATATAATATTGCAAGGAAATCTCAGGGGAGAGCGGTGTCCTCATCCCAGTGGAAATCTATAGTAGCTGTGTCCTCATTTTCGCATGAATATTAATGACTTGGGTGCTATGGCCATGAGTTCTGTAGTTTAAAGCATTTGATCTTTGTCGATACGTCCATTTTATAAAATATTGTTAGGAAACTACAGAGGAGATCTGTGTCCTCGTATCACCTCATGAATATTAATGACTTGGATGCTATGGCCGTGAGTTCTGTAGTTTAAAGTATTTTATCTTCATCGAGACGTCCATTTTATAAAATATTGTTAGGAAACTACAGGGGAGATCTGTGTCCTCGTATATGTGCCGATGTAGATCTAGTGGTGCGATAAAGAGGTGCGATAGAGGTGCCATCCGGGAAAAAATCCGGTTCTGAATCCGGTTCCGACTTTTATAATTAACGGGTATATTCTATGAATCTGATAATGTAATAACACAGTTTGTAATACCTCTACAAATACAGGTAGGAATCAATTATTTAACTGCTTTTTGATATGTGTAAAATAATGTATCTAGTTATTCATCTAATCTTGTTCAATACAAAATGTAGATATATAATCCTGTCACCGCGATCGCGGCTGGGTTTTAGAACTCGTCGATAACTATTTTATTTAAGCGGTTAGAAATAAAAGAATTTTACTTTCGCCAGCTTGGGTGTTACAATCGCGGGAAAAACGGACATTTTGTTCAGTTTTGAAGGTGATTTTAAACAGTAAGGATGCCTCTGCAGTAGCTGGGTTTGAGGAAAACTTTGTGTGAAAGTTGTTGGTTGTGTTGGTGGTGTTGCAGGTTAGTGTTATAACTGCATGAATGGTATTGTAACTGTTCAGTAATTATTATGTTTGTTTACATTATCTGGTGCTTGGTAACTTGCTTACTGTTTTTAGTAAAACTAAAATGAACTGTTGAACTTGTATCTATCTTTGATTCAGTAATTACTGTATCTGTTGTAAACTGTAATAATTATCCTGAATACTTTACATTATTGGGATGAGCTTTGTAGTTGTCGTTAATGCATTACTGTTGGAGATTAGTATTGTTTTATGAATTCTGTGATACCAATAATGGTGATACTTATTTTAGTCTGTAACTTTCAAGTATGTTGTTTAATCATTATTGTGGTCCCATATCAGATTTCTTATTTTGAATCTGATTATTTGTAGGTGTTTTTGTATGGTCGGTGACCGATTCCGTTTGACTTGACGACCTGATGTTTGGGTGTTCGTATGGTCAGTGACCGATTCTATTTGACTTGATGTCCTGATGTTTGGGTGTGTGTGAACTACTTCATCCCTGGTAGGACCACTGTAGATAATAAACTAGTCAAGATTTTAGTCAAGTGTTTCCATTCTCACGTCCACTGTAAGTCCCTCGTCTGGTGACCCGTATGACCCACTGGGAGACGGCGGCAACAATCCAATAACTAACTTTTAATGACTGAAAAGGTTTTGAGTAGTTTTCACACTCCGATAATACATATTATATAAATAAATTTATGCCATCGCTAAATGTTGTTTAATAATGTGACATTTACTTACTCTTTTTTCGCAAACACAGATATCAAGTAAGCATATATGGCACAAAGTTTGAAAATGTTAGATAGTTTAAGTGGGTAGTTCCACTATGCCAACTGATTCATGAAGCTGCCCCCGATTGGAAGGAGTCATGGATTGTGCATGGAGCTCCCAACTGAGGGGTAAAGATGGGAGTTTTATTGTGGAGATAAGAAATGTTGTTACCATACATTTTCTACTTGACTGCTTCCTGAGTGAATATGAGGGTTTAAGATCAATATGACGGGCTCCTGAACGACTCTGTGATTGGATCAAGAATCCTGTAAATATAATAAACAATATATCACGGGTACATTTGGTCAATGAATGTCGCACATGTCTGTAAGATTGCTACTGATGGGTATACAATCCCCACAGATTGGATTGCATTCATTCCAAATTCATTGATGATTTGGATCACTAACTGAATTTAGCTGCTACAGATAAATCCATTATTTCTGCAGTCCCTTTAAAAGAGTTAGATGACCTAAGATTGTGATTGAGATGTTGATTTCTTTCAAGAAATACTTTTAGGTCAGATAATGGCTCAGAAGAAGGGAAGAGTCAGGGCATTACCTTGATGAATTGCGTGATCAGGATCAGTCCCCCTGCAAGACTTTCAGAAATGTTTGCTGACCCTGAGTAGAGGCTGACCCCAGATCTGCAGCGGGAAAGGCCTGGTTCAGACAACCCATTAGTGTGGGGCTGAAGTTGGTCATCACTCTGAGGCACCTGGCTACCTGAGAAAGCTAATCCTGCCTGTGGTATAATTCCAAGTGGGTCGCTCAACATTTACTGGATTCATCCCTGATTGTCCAATAATCAGACAATATTGCAATGTAGTGATGGCTTGTCCCACCACCTTGATGACTGGAAGGAAATTGAACAGGTGGCATGTACTTCCTTGCCATCAGTGCGGTTGATGGCAAGAACAGTGCCCTGTAGTCAACCAGATGGGGGACCAGTATCATAACTACAAGGGCTTACACTCTTACTGTCCTACCCCCTAGCACGCACTGATTATAGTATATGGCTAGATATTAGTATCTGTGGTTCCAGTTCAGGTGGTTCCTTCAGCATTGTGGCTTTGGGGACAATATAAAGGACGAACCAATAACCTTCCCTGGTGGCCATGAACCTAAATTATTTCATATTTTCACATTGATGGATGATGCTTTCCCCGTCAGGACATGGCTCATGAAACCCTCTCTCTCCCGAAATATGGACCTGAACAGTGAATAAATAAGTATACAACTAGAAGGTTATTAAGACAAGAGGTTTGTTGAGAGTACCTTTGGCTATCCTAGAGGGTGGCGGAGGTGTTGATGGGGGTTGGGGGGGGGGGGGGGGGGGCGGTTGGAAGGGATTTAAGGATGGGGTGGAGAACAGGCCTGATAGTCTGTGAATCTGGTATAGTATCTTGTGGTCGGAGTCATGTGGGTTAGCTTGCAAAGAATTATTGTCATCTGAAACTGCAAGCGCTTCTTGTAAGGCATCCTTTTCCAGTCCAGTCATTAGGCAAAATTCATCTTAAAGGATCTTCAGGGATCCTTGTAATACATTATCCTTTCTCATAAATAAGTTCATTATCATGTAAGTAATCCACACTCAGCATTTGCTTTTCAGTAAAAGTCACAGTCACTCGTGTGTCCTTCATAGCTTTTGGCTCTGATTGGATATCATGGCGATAAGCACAGTCCTAAGTCCCATATGTCCCAAGTGTGTGTATCCAATGCCTCACCCTCAGTAGACTATATAGCGGCCTATGTCTCTGGGATACTGATGTCACTGGGCTGTCATCTCTGGCTCACAGTAGTACTTAGAGTAGCCTTCTTCGTTCTTGTTGAAGGCATTTTTATAATGAAACATTTCAAATCGTATAAACATCAACAGCCTTAAACAAATTCCCCAGTAAATATTTATAATGTTTTAGAATGGTTAAGATGTTTACAAAACATCAAACCTATTAAATGTTTATAAATTAACTCAAGAAACTAGGTTTGGCTGGAAACGTTTTTTTAAAACATAAATTAGTTGAAAAAAATGATGGTAAGACTGGAAACATTTATCCCGAAATGTTTGATAAACAGCATGCATAAAATATTTAAACAACATTTGTCGACCATATTTGTAACTGCTTGCTCTGAAAATGTTTTACAGATGTCTTAAAAGGACTGGTTTGGATACCTATCATTTTAAAATGTTTTGAAATGTTTTCTATCAAATATTATGACAACATAAGGGATCTGAGTGACTTGCTCAACAAACATGCTCCTCTGGTCACTCGAACCTTTACCAAAGGGGCTGCAGGTTGGCTATCAGACACGTACTTGCAGGCCAAAGCAGTCAGGCGTCAATTTGAACGGTTCTGGAGGAAAGACAAGTCTCCACAAAATAGGGCTAGACTCCGTAAACAGATTGCGAGGTGCAATGCCCTAATCAATAGGGATAAGTCCAACTACTACAAGAACCTCATCAGTGACAATGCTCACGATTCAAAGAAACTGTGGCAGATCCTACGCTCAGTCCTGCACTCTGTTCCTGAGAAGGTACTCCCCTCCCATACCTCTCAGATAGACCTTGCCAATCGTTTTGTCACTTTTTTCTCGGATAAAATTAGTAAATTCAGGGACTCCTTTACTAACACTGACTCCTTTACTCTTCCTGCTCCTTCGGATGTACCCAAATTTGACCTTTTCAAATCAGTTTCTGAGGATGAAGTAAGAAAAGTAATTACCAAGTCACCAACCAAATCTTGCCTCCTTGATCCATGGCCCACTTTCCTAGTTAAAGAATATTTAGATATTCTCCTCCCCTCAGTTACTAAACTTGTCAACTGTTCTCTAACTGAAGGTGCTGTCCCGGGTGGTTTCAAAAAGGCTATTGTCTCTCCTCTGATTAAAAAGTCTTCACTACCACCGGATGAATTAAAAAATTACCGGCCTGTCTCTGGCTTGAGTTTCATCTCCAAACTTGTTGAGCGTGTAGTGGCTTCTCAGCTAAATGACCATGTCGCCTCTAATGGACTTGAAAATGTCAGTCAATCAGCCTATAAGCAAGGTCACTCGACCGAAACTGCATTACTGTCTATTAAAATGAAGTCCACTTTGCTCTTGCTAGAGGTGAAGCTACTGCTGTTGTTCTCTTGGACCAATCAGCAGCATTTGACACCATTGATCATGGTACGCTCATTCAATGTTTGAGTTCCTGGTTTGGTGTTGGAGGTGTGGTTCTGAACTGGTTCAAGTCGTACCTCTGTGACCGCTATCAGTGCATCAAGATTGGTTCTGTTTTATCCGATGCTAAAAGGCTATTGTTCGGTGTGCCCCAGGGCTCTGTCCTGGGGCCGATCTTGTTCTCATTATACACTACCCCCGTCAGTAAAGTTATTCAAAATCATCCTGGCCTATGTTTCCACTTTTATGCGGACGACACACAGTTATATGTTCATCTCACACATAACCATGCCACTCAGGCCTTTGATAGACTGAAAAACTGCTTGGATGATGTAAGAAGATGGCTTTCCGCAAATAAGCTTAAACTAAATCCAGACAAGACAGAATTTATTCTCTTTGGCTCAAGAAATGCCCGCACAAAACTCAGCAAATTTTTCCCGGTTAATATACTTGGTAACCTCCTTTCACCTGTTGATGCAATTAAGAACTTAAGTGTCTGGTTTGACTCCAATTTTTCCTTCTCTTGCCATGTCAGGAATATCTGTAAGGCTAGTTTTGTTCATATCAGGGACTTAAAGCGACTCAGAGGATATCTTACACGTGATGCTGCTCTTTTGGCTGCAAATGCCTTGGTGGGAAGTCGTCTTGACTACTGTAATTCCTTGTTTAGAGGCCTCTCTGCTCTAAACATTCGGAGGCTCCAATGTGTTCAGAACAGTCTTGCACGAATTGTGGCTAATACCACCAAGTACTCACATATCACTCCTGTAAGAAAGAGTCTTCATTGGTTGCCTGTCTTGCATCGCTCTGTCTTCAAGACAGCCCTATTGGTGTACAAGTTTCTACATAGTGGCCATCCAAAATACTTTGAACCTTTCCTTAAACCCAGACATAGTGTGTACAGAACACGTAGAAGTCACTCTGATAGTGTCCTGCTTCAGGTCCCACATTGTGCTTCAATTTATAAGTCTAAAAAGCATTTTGGCCTTAGCTTTGCATATGATGCCCCTAGGATTTGGAATGATCTCCCTGATGATGTACGCTCAGCTAAATCTCTCTCCTCATTCAGGAAAAAGTTGAAAACTTACCTCTTTGAAAAAGCTTACCCACCCTAGATTATCCCTAGTTTTCATTTTGTCTTCTCCGTGGTGTCGACCCCTGCAATGTCCCTGATTTAACGATTACGATCTCTGATTTTGGCTTTCTGCGTCTTAGAGTCTATCATTATATAGAAATTAAGTGCTATAAAAGTACTATTAGAATTAGAATTAGAGAACATTCTACCACAAAATTTTTCATACCAGTATTTTCAGAATGCTTATTAAATGTTTACCTTTAAATATTTCCAACCATTTATAAAAATGGTTTTTGTACCAATAAATTTTAACCTTTGCCAAACTGTTTCTTTCAAATGTTTGCAAAACTCAAAAATGTTTACTGGGTCTGTCACTTTTTGCACTTTGCCAAAATATTGGGTCCCATAAAAACTGCAATATAAATCCAAACACAGATGTTGCGTCTTCCAAGTATGGCATTGAAAACTTGATAAGTCGATGATTCAGGGGGTTTATGCAGATAATCATAATACTTCCAAGTGATTATATGTCCATTGTTTTCCAATTGGCAAGCTTTGTGGAAGTAAATATTCTATATCCTTTTGAGTGTATGCACCAAGCTTATAGCATTCAAAATGGAATCATACACAACTTAGCATTCAGAATGGAATCATATACAACTTTGTGCTTTCTGAGTAGGAAAACCTATTTCAGGTCAAATTCAAATCTTTCGTGGTTTGCAATTGGATGGATAGAATACACAATTGGACAATCAGAAAGAGCTCCCGATTGCTATACGGCCATTGGTTAAGACCTTTTGATAAAACATATTACCAAAGACAAGATCTTGTAAGGATCTGGAACACTTTGAAATTATTGGAAAGTTACATGGCTGGCTCCTGAATGCTCTGGAACTTTAGTCCATTGTTTCGATAATTAAGATTGTGGTTTACGAGCATATCAAAGAAAAAGATCACCTTTCCTACCAAATAATAGGATCACAAATCTATTAGGGAGGTCCATCGGCATAGTGGAACTGCCCACTAAGATATGATTTAACAAATAGGATATCCATATATAATGTCCATATCTCCAGTCTGTTGATTAGTCTCCATAAATAATATCTCTCTTACAAGTATACTTTAAAATTATCAAATTAATACATCAAGGATCTACAGTCTCTTATTGCAGTTGATTGTTCTTTACATTAATCAGGATACCACAGTTTCTGTGGTGAAGAAATAGTGAACAGTAACTTATGAGATGTAAACATTGGCTTGTATAAAGAAACTGAAATTTCCTATGGTAGTTTATGCTAAGTAAACTGATAAGTGACTCTAATAATAAGTACCAATACCAGTGTTTAATAATCATGTAATTTCTTTACTTACAGTTTATCGTGTTACAAAAAATGGCTTCCAGCAAAACAACAATCTCTTCAGAAGAGAAAACCATGACTTGCTCAATATGCAAAAATATACTGGAAAACCCTTGCAGTCTCCTCTGTCTCCACAGTTTCTGTGACAAATGTTTGAAGAATGTGGATCATATTATTGAAGAGGAAAGAAAAGGTATCTTGTGTCCTCTCTGCAGGAAGTTTACAAGTGAACCAAACATCAAGAAGGATCCAATTCTGGAGGTACTCCTTGAAGCTTTTTCTCAGTATTATGACAAGAACATTCTCAATAAAGATCCAGTGGACAAATTTTGCAATCAGTGTGATACAAGAATAAATGTGACATCTTACTGTGTAGACTGCAAGGTTGAACTATGGCAGACCTGCAAGACTCGCCATCTGTGTTTTGAAGACATGAGTGAACATACAATTGTACCCATTGCTGAGGTAGGGACCCATCCTGTGGTGAATGTCACAAAGTACTGTCCTAAACATGTCACCAAGCCAATTAAACTCAGCTGTGTTCCTTGCAAGCTTGCTATCTGTGCAGATTGCAAGATAGAGGATCATGACACTCCCAAAACTGAGGATATTGCATCAGCCCTAGCCAGCGTCTTGCCAGAACTCAGGGCATTAACTCCACTGCTTATTGCAGAAAAGAATAAGCAAGTTAAAATTAAACATGATCTTGTTTCTCTTGTCAAGAAGGTTACCAGTCTAGGTAAAAAAATTTTGGTATATGCTGAGAAGGCAAAAGATGATCTGATTTCACATGTGATGAGTGATTACAACAAAATAGAGGAGACTGTGACTAACTTTGTTCAATCAGTGACCAAGGAAGCAAGTCTCAGAGAATATGAGGCCAATAATTCTATCAGCAGCATTGATAGCATAAGTTCATAGATCAATGTATTGGCAGATGTCACTGAGGGACCTGCTGTTCTGTTTGAAGTGAGGAATGAGAGACTCATGGATAGGGTGAAAAATTTGCTGAGAATGCCAAGAGTACCAGGATATCAAGGAATTGCTGCGGAGGGGAAATACAAAACTGGTTTTCAATGAAACATACCTGGAATGTGAAAATATTGTTGGCAGTATTCAGTTTATGGAGCCTTCAATAACACCTTCTGCACAAGATGATAAAAGTGACTTGACACAAGGGTTTCCGATAGAACACTGAACCCCTGCAACGGAAACAGCAGTTACAACGCATACAGAAACCAGCCAACAGCCAACAGTTGAAGTTACATCATACAGACACACTAATACTAGACCGTGTGAACTTATAGTGAAAAAAACAAAAAAGATCATTCAAACTGAAGAGAATGTGTGAAAGGTTTTGTTATCATCAAACATTTCTGTGGTGTCCATTTAGGAATAATATTGATATCTACAGCCTCAATGGTAAACTGCAGAGATCAGTGAAGTGTTCACAACTGGAGTCAATTTAAGCACTGCACCCTGTCACACCAACACAAATGGTCCTGTGTGCAGGCACTGGATTGTATATGTATGACACCACACATCACACAGTCAGTAAGATGCCCAGAGAGGGAAAGTTCAGAGATGTACACACCAGTGGTACACATATTGTAGCTTTAGAAGATACAAGTTTAGGTGATCTAGTCCAAGTATTCAGCTCTACTGATCCTCCTACACACTCGCATTCCTTCTCTCTGAACCATGCAGATGCTTTCAGTGTGATGGCACATAGCCAGCATATATATGTCAGTGCCTGGTATAACAACACCTCAGTGTCAGTCTACAATCTACAGGGACAGATGATCTCAAAGTATGGCAGCTTGGGAAAAACAGATGCAGGACAGATGGACTTCCCATACCTGTGTGGTGTCGACAGTGCTGACAGCCTTCTGATTGCAGACTTTGACAACAAGCGTCTCCAGCTGATGGATAAGAGAGGAGAGTTCCGTGTGGTTGAAGGAATGGGTGACAAGCATGTCAGTGATGCAGTGATTGTGGATGGGGACATGTTTGTGTTATCTCGTTTCTTTGTCTACTTAGTCCAACCAAATCACATCAAATAAAATATCTTTAACTTGGCTTTCACGTCAGACAATTTGAATAAAACCATGAACAAAATGTTCTGTGCACTTCACAATCAAACAAAAAAAATTAGTATATAGCTCGAACCATTTATATTTTCTGGAAGTTATCTTTATTATAATGAAATACAGTGTAATAGTTCAAAAGTGTTACGAAAAGAGCTAGTTACTGAAAAGTTGACAAAATTCGAATATGATGACCTTACTATTAGTCCAGCTATAACATGTTTTGATGGGTGTAAAACTGGGTTAGAATACTCTGACATCTAATTGATATAAAACATTCTATTCTATTTTAAACTTTTATTGCACTTAATCTCTGCCAAGGCAGACTCTAAGGTGCAACAGTAGGTCCAATTCAATAATCACAATTCCACAGACATAGCCAGGTTGACACCACAAAGACACCAGGAAGTTTACATGCTAAGGTGGAGAACCTTATCAAAGAGATAAAATTTAGCCTTTTTTCTCAAACAGGCTAGAGTTGGAGCAGAATTAACATCATCAGGAGCATTAGAAGCAGACTTGTGACCGAAGTTTTTTTTTTATTTGTGTGTTGATGGGTAGTATTGAGGAACCTCCAGGAACCTTTTATCTGGGTGGTTGTATCTTGTGCCATATCATCCACAACGCTCAGACAGATGAAGGCCGAAATAGCTTGGGTGACCACTGTGAAAAAACTTGTAAACCAAAGTGGCAGTTTTGAAAATACACTGAAATTCAATTGGCAACCAATGGAGTTTTTTAGAGTAGCCCGTGAGTATCTATTGCAATTTGTGATAATCCTACCAAGTCTGTTTTGAATACATTGCAGTTTGTGCATGTTGAAGCTGGACAGACTCCTAAAAAAGAGAGTTGCAGTAGTCAAGACAAATGCTCAGAAGGGCATTGGCCACAGGACAGCAGCCTCATCCGTCAGGTACTGTCTGACCTACCTAAGATCACATATCTGAATCAAGCAAGTCTTACAAATATTACGGACATAATCAGCAAAGGAAAAATTAGCATAAAACCAGACACCCAGGTTCTTTACAACAAATGATGTATGCAAGAGTTTACCAAATATCCTAACAACAAGGTTAAGACTCCAATTTCTTTATATGAGCAGGAGATCCAAATATGATGAACTTGGTTTTGTCAGGATTTAATTTAAGCATACTTGACGACATCCATTCATGAACATGCTGAAGACAAGAATTCAATTTATCAAAGGCTGAGGCGGCAGTTTTATAGGACAAATGAACAAACAACTGAGTGTCATCTGCATAAAACTAAAGAACTGTGTAAACGACCTTCCAAATTTCATGTTTACAAATAAATTAAAACTGAACCCTGATAAAGCCGAGTTTATTTTCGTAGGCTCCCAAAAACCGTAAACATCTCCTTCCTCATTTCCCTATCGATATATTTAGAAATCTGGTCTCACCAACCTTGGAGTGGTGTTTGACTCCAATTTCAATTTCTCAGATCACATTGTCACAGGTCATAAGGTCCACTAGTGTTCATGCAAGAGACCTTTACAGAATTTGTCCCCTTCTAGACCTTGAAAAGCAAAAGCTTTAGTGAGCAGCAGATTGGACTATTGCAAATCAGTGTTCTTATCACTCACTGATGAGTTAAGGAGACTGCAGTTAGTCCAAAACTCACTCTGCACTCACTCTTACTACACACAGAGTGGATATTTCTGTGATATAATGTGTGTTGTTTAATGTACAATACTATATAGGTAAAAATAGATAAATTTCTGCATCATATACCAATGTTATAATCTAGTTAAAGAGACTTTCACACTTAATGTTCTGATAATCATTTGTTGTAATCACCATTTGCTACAATGGACATTGAAGGGGAGAGGTGAATGTATTGTAATTCAGTCTTTTTGGTAGTTGGTTTGTGTGAACAACTTATTATACATCAGAACTGGACCATGTTCTTACATCATGTGGGGATGTACCCATGGCCCCTGAAAGATGATCAAGATTGCATATTTAGAATTGTTTTGTGTTTTTACAGAAATTACTGTTTTTGTAAATACAGAATCATTTGAGATAGATTCCATATTTACAAGTCAAACTTTTACACAAAGTTGGGTCTGCTGATGCTTGGTCCTCAATGTTTATCCAAATCTAGACTTATAATCCCAATTCAGATCCTAATTCTGAGCAATAATACAGAATTTCTCTCGTTAGCTGTGACCACTGACAAGGATTTGCATTTTCAGGCACATCTTGTTTCTCTTGTGAAGTTAAAGGTTCTTTTAAAGACAGAAATTGAGTAGCCATATAATCACAAAAATTTGTTAAGATATTTTCCAGTAAGGAGAAAATACAAATGCAACAAAATAAATCTGAAGATTTCATGGTCATTTAAATAGGTGTTGGAGATGTAGTAAACTGTTCCACCTCAATCATTTAATTTTAACCTTTACCTTAGAATATTTAATCATAATGAAACATAAACAAATACTGACTTGTCCCAATGCTATACTCTGAACTTTTACATCAATTAGAAAGTTTGGAATGTTGATATTGGCTTCATCCACTTAATGTTCCAGTCAAAACAATAAGCATTAATTGTGACATTATTTTTATCTTTACAGCTAATCATCTTAGAAAAATGACCTCCAAAGTAACACAAAAGTCTTCAGAAGAGGAAACCATAACTTGTTCAATCTGCCAAAATATTCAAGAAAATGCTCGGAGACTTGACTGTCTCCACAGTTTTTGTGACAAATGTCTGAAGAATGTTGACCGTACTGTCCAAAGTGGAAGAAAATATCTTGTGTCCTCTCTGCAGAAAGTTTGCAAGTGAACTGCACATAAAAAAAGATCCAATTCTGGATGTCCTAGTGGAAGCTTTCTCTCAGTATTATGACAAGGACATCCTCAACAAAGATCCAGTGGAAAAGTCTTGTAGCCAGTGTGACAGAAAGATCAATGTGACATCTTACTGTGTAGACTGCAAGGCTTCAATCTGCCAGACCTGCGGGACTCGTCACTTGCTTTTTGAAGTCATGAGTGAGCACAGAATTGTAGCTATAGCTGAGGCAGGGACCCATCCTGTGGTAAATGTCACCAAGTACTGTCCTAAGCATATCACTAAACCAATTAAACTCAGCTGTGTTCCATGTGGACTGGCTATATGTGTAGATTGTAAGATAGAGGATCATGACACTCATAAAACTGAGGACGTCACATCAGCCTTAGCCACGATTTTACCAGACATCAGGGCACTAGCTCCTCTGCCCAGTGCAGAAAAGAGCAAACAAATTGAGGTCAAACATGACCTTGTTTCTATTTTTAGAGAGGTTACATGTCTTGGCAAAGAGATCATGGGCAATGCACAGAAGACAAGAGATGACCTCATATCACGTGCAATGAGGGAATACAACACAATAGAAGAGACTGTGACTAAATTTGTGCAATCAGTGACCAAGGAAGCGAGTATAAGAGAAGATGGAGCCAATAATTCTATCAGTAGCATCGACAGTATGAGTTCCTGGATCAATGTGCTGGCAGGTGTGGCTGAGGGTCCTGCTGTTCTGTTTGAAGTAAAGAATGAGAGGTTTCTAGATAGGGCAAAAGTTTTGCTGAGGGAATGTCAAAACTCCCATGATGTTACAGAATTGCAGAGAAGAGCAAATAGAAAACCAAAATTGATACAAACATCTCTGGAATCTGACTATATTGTTGGCAGTATTCAGTTTGAGGAGCCTTCAACACCATCTCCAGCAAAAAATAAAGAAGCTGGTTTAACTCCAATTTGCACATCACTGCAGCAAAAGAAACAAAAGCTTCTAAATATGAAACATATCAAAATCAAAGATCATACAGAGAACCCATCAGACAATCAACCATTGATGTGAAGTCATTCAGTCACAGTCATAAGAAACTGTATGGATTAAAAGTGAAGAAGCAAAGGGCTTCATTTGAACTGAAAAAGTCATGTGAGAGGTTTTGTTTTCATCAGGAGTCTCTGTGGTGTCCTTATGATTGTAAAGTTGATATCTATAGTCTGGATGGTAGACTACAGAGGTCGGTGGAGTGTCCACAAGTGGTATCAATCTGTGCATTGCACCCTATCACACCTACATGTGTATTATTGTCTGCACGTAGTGGTTTGTACACTTATAGCATTACCCGGCATGCAGTGAGTAACATACTCAGACAGGGGGTGTCCTCAGATGTACATGCCAGTGGTAAACACATTGTAGCCTTAGAACAGGGAAGTGGCCCTGGTGATCTGGTGCATGTGTTTAGTACTATTGACCCCCCTACTCACTCCCACTCCTTCTGTGTGAACCATACACAAGGTCTCTGCTTAATGGTACATAATGGGTATGTGTATGTGAGTTCCTGGAGTAGGAACAACACCTCAGTGTCAGTGTACACTGTTGAAGGGCAGATGACCTGACAATATGGCAGTTTTGGACAAGGAGAACCAGGACAGATGTTTTACCCACACCCATGTGTTGTGGACAGTGATGAGACTGTGCTTATTGCGGATCGTAACAACCACCGTCTGCAGCTCATGGATAGGAAGGGAGGGTTCAGAGTGGTGAAAGGGGTGGGTGTGGAGTACCCAAGGATGTTGTTATTGTTGGCAGGGATCTGTTTGTTTTATGTGGTAGAGTCTCTTCTGGCATTTGTATACAAAGGTATGATTTATGCTAAGTTAGTAAAATGAGATACTTTTTGTTTTACTTTACTATACATATTGTCTTTTTCAAGCAGTAGTCCTAAAAAAGGCTACAAGATAATGTGCAACCTTTATTTTAGAAGTTTTTTAATAGCTTTCAATATGTACTTCATGTACACTTTCTTAGCGATGTTGTGGCATTATAGCTATTTATTTATTGTTGAATATAAAAAAACATAAAGTGACATAAAGTACCCCAGGTGGTACACACAAAAATCTAGCATGAAGTTTATTTCTTCAGCAGTAAATCCATTTTAAAGACCCTATGGTAGAAACTATGCTTATTCAGGTCTTGAAATTAATCTGTCTTTACTTAAATATTCTTTTTTATTGATTTAATTATTTGTTGAAACAAAATGCTTACCTTACCACAGCTATGTGTAGTTTAGAATTTACTTTAAACGGATGAATAAATCAATATTCTTATTAATAATATCTGAGAGTGTGATGTGGATTTATTTTATTGCTCAAAATTAGCACACTATGATGGTGTTAGCTGTGTTGCATTCTGGAAATGTGTCATGTATATTTACTGTACTGTAGTGTGGTTTTTATGTGACTCATATAATAATTTTATTGCACTACAATTGCTTACAAACTGGAACTTGATGCTATTTCGAGTGGTTGATCCTGGGTGGCCAAATGTCTAGAATGAAAACATGCTTTAGTTAGTTCCACCTGGCGACACTAGATGTCAATCCTAGCATATCCTTGCTTGCTTCTGATTGGTTCTCGCTCTATTCTTTGTTCGGTTGCCACAGTGGCTAGAAAGCAATCAAATTTCTGGTAAAAAACGATGAAATAGGAGCATAACCTGATTTTCAACTGTAAACTGCATCATAACACCAAGTTAACATAAATTAAAATACTGAGAGGCCTTCATGTTACATACTATCATGGCAGGAGGAAAAGGGGCAAAGGTGATGATCCCTGTGTCAAAGTGCACCATGGTGAAGCGTTTCCTTCTACTACCCTACCCAAGCAATTCAAACCAGAAGGATAAAGTAAAACCTCTCTCAAGGAGGATCTGTTAGGAAATCCAACAACCAAAAATTTGGAAAGTCAAGTGAAAATAACCTTAATAAGCTTAAATTCACCCAATCCTCTGCAACTTAAAATATGCTGAAGACTCCCTGCGAGGCCTTCAATTTATTTGCCTGGAAACTGCATCTGCAAAATTTGCTAACCTAGAACAAAAATTTGATAACTGGATTGCCATCTGCATTGTTTGGCGTAGTAAATCTGGCAATCCTTTATACAAGTGGTTCGACCTTTCTTCTTGTACAATGACAAAAATATTATGATTTACACAATGTATGCATTCTACGATTCTACATTGCAGTAATTAGTGACAATGCACTCTTCTCAATTGTGACATCACAAAATACTTACTAAAGTCGCATTTTACATCTCATAAAAACAGTTGATAAAATGACATTATTTCAGCATATTGACATGCACTATGTATGATATTTTGATAAGATGTATAAGAATAACTTAATTAGACAGTCAATTGCTATCTTATGACATTGACAAATTTTATCCTAAAATGCCCTACAAAGTGTGTTATCTATTGTTACTAATTTGTGTTTTGGTAAGATCAATTACCAAGACACTGGAAGCTCCTGGGTAAAGGTCTAATTAACTATTGTTTTGCCAAGTAATATGAGCACTACTGTACCAGTACCATAAACTACAGTTTAGGGTCACCTTTGTTACAGCTGCCCTTTAAATATGTGGCAATCAAATATAGTAAGTCGGGATAACCTTAAAGAAACTGAATTTATGGTAACCTTAATTTAGACTTAAAATGTGTCATTACCAGAAACTAATTTAGATCACCTTGCTGTAAATAAATCAATTATTCAATATTATATGAATGTCAAAAATCAGATTTTTGTAGTTATGTTAGGCTGTGTGTCTAAAGATAAAACAAAAAAGCAGTAGTCACATTTAACCATGTATCTATAAATAAATTTACTCCACAAACTTCTGTGCTTCGATTACTTCCTGGGGTTGGGGACTGGCCTTACATGCTCCCACAGTTTGAGATAAATTGCTGGCTGATGTGCGTTCTGCCTCCCCATTGGCCTGTTTTTTCTAAAATGTCATCTGTTTAATAAGGCTTTCTCCCATAGCCTAAATTGGCGTCTCTGTAATATGGATCCTGCTATGCATATGGAATAATGATTACTGAATTAGCTTCAGGTGATGTGCCTTAGATTCGGCCTTTGCCTTGCGTAGAGTTTAAGCACTATGAATGTCTAAAATAAATATATGTCCAACTTGGGTAAGTTTCCAGTTACCATAATTTCTGCAATAAATGCCAGTGGATTTGATTTATCTGGGCTTAACATTAATTTCAACACATGGTATAGCACATATCATAATGGGTAGTCTTAAGGACAGATGAAACCAGTACATACTAGTTGGTAAAGATTCTGCAGTGAAAACTGCTGGGCATTGGAGAGCTACTACCAGCTTTCTCACATAGGTTTGGGTGGGGGATTAGACTCGCTGACCTCAAAGTGCACCAGTGTATTATTTACTAGACTACAGTGCCCCTAAAATGCAAGGAGAAATCATTCGTTCAAAATAGATGCATCTATAACAAGAAAAAGCACTGACCTTAGCATGTTTCAGTTGATGTTATTTTGTTAACAGGCATAAAAGATCAATGCTGAAAGGCATTTTACTACGTATTCTTAATGTGGTAAAGAGTGATATATTTACTGACATCCTTTTCAGATGTTGCAATGTTTGTATGTTTAAAAATGGATAAATGTCTACTGAGTATTTTTAGCTTTAATTTCAAAGCTTATGCTGCTGAAGATTCTTATTTAAAGGGCAAGTGCTTAGTTTACTTTTACATACAATACTTTTATTTTGACAATGAGATTGACAGATGAGAAAAAATAAAATTTTAAAAATATTAAAGAAGACTTAAATAAAAGAACAATGATAATACTTTAGACATGGTAAGATGCTGTTTATATTGCGTATTTTCATCAACACATGGAAATTATTTTTAATGTATAGAAAATATTCATACATCTTGTTGCCATTTTGTTACAGTCTACGGGAACAACATTCTAGCAATCACTGGTTACTTTCTAGTTTCAACAGGAAAAGACAGAAACTTTTATTTTTTTGAGAAATTCATTTAACAATTACAATAATAAAGTCAATTGAGAGACTTTATGAGAGACTTATGTTTATGAACCCAAATCTTGAGGATTTTTCCAAACCCCAAATTATTTAGCAAATTACTAACTCCCAATGCTATATGATACAAGGTCCAAGAACAAGGAAAAGTGAAGGAAAGGGTTAGGTTACCCACTAAGCAGTTATAAGGGATGTGTTTAAAAATGTTGACACCAGTGAAACACCGGATGCCACAGCATGAAAAGTGTGAGGATGAACCATAGCTCATCAGGTAAGATAGTGGTTTAAGTTCCATAATTAATAGTTTTTAAGAGTATTTTTTGATAATAGAAAGGCATGAGTGCATAGTTATGAAACAGAATTTTGAATAGATATAGCCAAGTAAAGTGAAATTCTAAGAGGTGATTATATGTAAGTATGCCGAGTTAAAATCCATTATTAATTGGTTCAGGTTAACACTATTTAAAAGATGAATTATTTAATAGAATAAATATAAGAACCGTTAGTAATGCAGTTGTATATGACCAATAAGATAGATGGCCTAGCCGAGCCAATAGCTCACCATGGGTGAAAGGTCGAGGTCATAATAATCGAATAAAAAGCAACAGATCAAGGCCTAGCCAGGCCAATAGGTCATGATCATTCAAAGGTCATGAAAAGGTGATCATAGTATGATCATCGATTAAAAGAGAATAAAACGCCAGTATATTATACATTCAACAGTCAACATTCAACACAGTAACTAATGCTTCACTGTCAAGGATTTTTGTACTTATAACCTGTCTAGCTACCAGGGTCTAACACCTTACAGGACTTTTCAATACAGGCCACCTTATCGTTGATTAAAGAAAAAAAACAGAACAAAATAAGGTTACCTTGACATAGCAAAACCCCCCAAAGTCTGGACATCTATATTATTATTATCAAGTATTAAATTATATTATATATATATATATATATATATATATGTGATGACTCTGGTTGGAATCCACATAACTAATGAATGCACACCTCTAGGAGAGAGAGCAGCTCTTCATACAACACAACCCTCCATAGATTAAACTGATGGCACACTCGGATCCAATACCAGAGATGCAGAAATACAAGCTACAATGCATGACACACTGTCGGATCCGATCTCTCTGCCAGCATATGCTGAAACAACAATCTGGCCAACACTAAAGTCTCTCACACTTTCATAAATTGCGAGCATGAGAATTGATGACAATATATATAATGGACCACTACCATGAATTGAGACAGTCTGCAACTAGAAATCTAGGATTAGTACATAGTTAATGTATAATATATGATAATATATACATAAAGTAAAATTACATACTGTAATCATGTAAGCAAGTATTTACATAAAATTAAGAATATTTGCAACAATATTTCTATTCCATGAAAAGTACTTGTTAGTTGGAGGGTCAGGGATGTAACAAAAGTTGCTGCGCGGGACATCAACATCTTTAAGAATGCTGATACAACTGGCCAACCAGCTCGACACACTAATTAGAAGTAATTGTGTTAGTATTAGAGACAGTACAACCCCGATGATTTATCTAACCTATTACACTTTTTAAAGGGGGGGGGGGGGGGGGGGGGGGGGGGGGGAATGGGAAATCTTTAGATGTTTGAACTTCTAGTTTCTGAAGTTGAAATGGAAGAACCCCAGTTCTTTTACAACGTGGCCAAACCAAGTTTAAGGTCCCCCCTGTTGCACAATTAGCTTCTTTTATAGTCAGCGAACACTATGTTTATCTGCGGTCAGATGTACAGTCTTTATATACAGCTATGGAAATGACAAGATGATTATAGAACTAACCTGAAGGTAATATCTGTCCCCAGAAGCAGTGAGGAAGTTCTTGAAACCAGTTTAATGAGTTTCCCCAGATCTGTCAATACAACCACTGAGGTTATTGAAGCCTAGAGGGATTTCCCCCAGTTTTTAATTAGATGAATGTAACAGAGTACAATTAACATAAGTGTTAACTGGACAAGTTCTATGCAACATAAAAATCAATAACTCCATGACCATATATGAAATTACATACATATATATGTAACAGAGACTCTTAATAGTTAATAAAATAATAAAGCAATGATACAAATATGACCTGACCAAAGTCCTATCCATGTAATTAACAGTTAAGTTTGTCCCCTATATCCAGTAATCTCTCCTAAGATCAGTTTGACATCAACTAACACAATGTCTGTATTTTGGAATGCGTTCAGTGTCAAAATATTTATATCCAGATATTTAAAGTGTCCACTTCAAAAAGTGAACAATTTTAATCCAAAATGCAGCAAATTCACTCTCTGGTAGATCCATACACTGTATCCAGTTCACTTCAAAAAGAGTGCACCACAACATGTGTAAACAAGCAGTTTGTATCTACTTTACATGCTTAATAATTAGTTCACAGTATAGCATTTCTAAAGACCTCTGTCCATGTATCTAAGCAATTTAAAACTGACTGCGACCAGGTTTTCAACCCTTTGTATACTGAAGATCCCAGAAGGTTTCAGAAATAATGTGCGTAATGCAGAGCAGAAGGTTTCAGAAGGAAATGTAACCATGTAAACACATTTCCAGGAAAAAAACAGGTGTTTCCCACCATCAGTAAACAGATCATTCCAGTTTGGCATGAGAGAGCTCAGCACGAGCTGAACCATCTTTGTAAACTACAGAGAAAATCAATAATTTGATGTCTTTATATGGCAAAAAACGTTCAATGTCCTGTAAAACATTGTCTTCTTTTAAAAACATGCTGGATGAATGTCCTTATCTGTATCTGTAATGTTTGGAACAATCAATTAAAATTCATTTTATAAGTATATATTGAAACAGTTTTTTTCAAGTGGGGACTAAAGCAAGGCTTTATAGAAAACTACAAATAAAATTTATGAATCTCTGTGCCAGTCATGCTAATGTAATGTTTTGTAATGGAACTGTTAATTTTGATTTGTACACTTTATGTTTGAGCAATTACAAAAGCATGTGTTTGTACAACACGTGTGACTTAGTTCAAGTTTTCTGCATTTTCTTCTCTTATAAATTAATAATATTTCTAGTTGTGCAACTTATTTTTCACCGATGAAAATCGGAACATCATTGTGGTAGTAGGAAACATACAAGCAAAAGCATCCAGAGAGCTCATACCTGTGCCAAGACATGGAATAATAAGTACATGGGTAAATCAGGATTTTTGTTTTGTATCCAGATGGTAAGTCAGATTATTCTCAAAATTTAATGAGATCTAAGATGGACCAAGACCCAGCTTCTTTTTTTCCAGAAAGATCTTACAAGTTGTATTTGTGTAATTCTGCTAGCAGCAGACAAATGGTCATGAAAATAATACATCCTTGGAACAGATAATAACAACATTTGTTGTGTGAATGACTGTGCGTATAACTCTGCCTTAATTTGAATACCCTTTTGGCTGCTACAACTTTTCGTGTACACACTCGTGGAAGAATGGGGCCGAGTGACATTGTTGCAAGAGAAACTTTGTACTAGAATGGAGAATGCGCGAATGCTCTTTATAAGTCAAACCACTTCAACAATCTACTTTTTCAAGACAATGGTATGGTTTATCAGTTTTTCCGAGTGCTTTGAAAGAACAAGTCACAGTACTCTGAGCTTAAAATCACAGACATTTGCCATGAAGTCACGGCAGTGGAACAGTTGTATTATGTACACACAGTGAAATCCAACTATTGTGTAATAATTTTGATCTTCTATCAAATGAGACTAAGCATTAAAAAAATTCATTGAAGAGTTGTGTAAATTTGTGGATCATCCGAAGCCTGAGGATTATATAACAACTATGAATGAATGCTGATTGTGTGTAGTGACTTCAATAATATAGTATATACATTCCCCCCTTTGCCCGGCAAATCTCTGACATGTTATAACTTGAACAAGTTACTTTTGGGAAATGACAACAAAATGTTCTTGTGGCACCCAATGCAGAGACAGACAGTCCTGTGGAGGGTTAATGCATTGGATAAAATTCACTGAATACAGTTTGTAGTATTGCGATACACACAGGTAGAAATTAATTTGTTTCTATATTAATAGTTAATTATGAAACATTTCATGTTATATGTCATTTTGGTGTTTTGTACAATATTATAAATATAAAAGTGAGTAACTATTACGGGTTTTTCAGTAAATTGATATTCTGTTCTTTATTTATTTGAGAAATCTATTTATTTTTTTATTTAAAATTTGATTTGTTCCATCAATTTTTTATTCTTTTTTCCAAAATAAGTAACTATTATTTGTAGTTCAGCCACATTTCAATTTTGCAGTACATTCCTTCTATGTTTTGTTAGATTTTATTTTGTACAAAATGCTCTATTTAACTGAGGTTACTTATGACCCTAGAGTGCTTACCATGTTCTTTTATTCATATCTCATACATGAATTCATTTGTCTTGGTTTTTTAAATATTAGCAAAAGAGTACCAAATTCATAAATATATGACAAAGAAAATTGAACGTATCGGAAAAGTCATCACGTTTTTTTATTGTGTGGAGTCACAAAAGAACTCAAGCGATATGAATAGGCTTAAACTGATGGACAAATTTAAGGAAAAAAATATTAAATTACTCTGTGATAATATGAAACACTAAAAGGGACAAAATATCAAAGTGTACACTATGTTAGTTGAGTATAAACCTATTTTATTACCATTTAGCAATATTATTGACAAGAGTAACTTCCCCAGACACTGTACTGTGGTTCAGTTGTTACAACTGAGTTCAGTCTGTTGTTATTGGGATCATACTTCTAGTGTTGCATTATGTAGCAATTGTCTGAGAGTTTGGTATGGGCATAAAATTGGTGTTTTACTGTATTTTAGTTGATTCTGTCCTGTTATTTGGACATGTGAGTCTTTTATATGGGTGACCCCGTTTACCTGGTGTACTGATGAGTGATTTTATGCAAATGTGATTAATGTGAAGGTTGACCATGTATGAGTGAATTTTTGTCAAGAGTTTAGTTATTTTTAAAGTGCAGGCCAAGGTTCTGTCTGGCTGTGGTGTATAAATGTCAGTGAATTTTTAACACGTTGTGCCTTTCTGATATATGGGCGATGATTAGGCTGGTATCCTCTCCCTTATATCTGAGAGACTAACTGGTGTGAAGGGTGGCTTGAGACACTGATGTGTGGGTTTGAACAGCCGCGGTGGCTGTTGTGGTAGCTTTGCACTGATGCCTGGGGACAACTGACTAACGTAGTTGTCAAATTGTGTTTCTAGATTGACAAGTGGTTGTCAATAGTGGTGATACAGTTGACTAATGTGACTGTTGGCTTGTCGTTAGTGAATGTTTCGGGCACACGGATTGCCAGTGTTGAACAGTTGACTATTGTGACTGTTAGTGTAATTGCAGTTGGCTACTTGCAACTGTAGGCTAGATGGGGCACTAGCCGTGAGGTGCGACTCATATTATAGTATCAGTGCTTTGCTTAGTGGCCATTACAGTGTGTCGCCTATCCAGTTGGTTTGTGGTGCACAGTCACCTGGTTTTTTTTATTAGTTTTTAGGTAATATGAGACAATTGCCACATAGAAGAGCTAAAGACTTTGCTTTTTGCTTTAAGTGTAATCAACCCCACGAGTTACTTTGTCAGGCATTTGGGCAGATTTCTGGCAACAACATGGCGGAGACAGCTTCCAACTCCTCCACCTCATCTATCCCGTTAGGGCAGACTGCTGTTGAATCTCCTCCTAGATCCACTACCCCATCTCATGTTCCTAATACTGGCCCTCCTGATAAGCTGGATGCTATCTTGCAACATTTGAAGCATCTAGACGAAGAGATTAAAGAAGTGAAGAAATCTCAGCAGCAGAGGCATACGGGCGAGTCCGGACAGACCGTATCTCCACCTAGAGAAGGGTATGTTCCTCCTTCACGCCAATTGTTGAAGAAGCAGCCACAGGGTCTCAATACTGATATCTGGGCGTCAGATACACTGTCAACAGAGGAAGTTGTGGAGGATTTAGTACTACCTTCTACCCAATTTTTGAGGACCAATGGGCCATTGCGACGACAGGTGGACAAGAGGCTGCAAGAACTGGATCAGGATGATAGAACTGAGTTACAAGGTAAACGGTTAAAGTCAGGTTTAGTGAGGCATCAAGAAAATCATGTAAGAGTTGATATTAACTGGCCTCATGAATTTTGTTATTCTTCTGACAGAACATGCCCGTCATATGATGACCTTACTGTTATGCAGTTTAGCCAGGGTTTTATAGGGTGCATACTTGAGGAAGATAGCCCAAAAATTAGACAAAATATGCTCTTGTACTTGCAACAATTATATCAAGATGCTCAAGAAACTAATTGGTATACAGCTAAATCTGCTCACAAAATTCTACTGTTAGAAATGGAAAGGGGCAAGGTTTCTTGGAAAGATAGTAACAAAGTTCACCAGATAAGGGCTAGGTATACACAACGGCCAATACATCCTTCTCAAACAGAAAAGAAAGGTAGTACTTCAAAACCAGCTGTCCCTTGTAAATTTTATAACAATGGCAACTGCATTCATGAGGGTGAGCATATGGATGGGCATGTCTTGCAAAAACATGCATGTGTGTATTGTTTCAAAATGGTTAAAAGATTTTGCTATCATTCAGAAACATCATGTAACAGGAAACAAATGAAAGGAAAAAACGATCAGTAGGCACAGATTCAGGCACTTTTGATAGCCAGAATAACCGCATTTCTACTCAGTATTATTTTTGTTCTAGGCTTAGAAAACGTGGTGTCACTATTCCTTTAATTGGGGCTAAAACTAAGCAAAAAATTGATCAAAGAAATAAGGGTCTGGCTATCAAACCTAAAGTGCTTTACGGTAATAGATCTGGGGCCCAGCAGGGCAGTTCTTCTAAAGTTATTTCGGAAAATCTTGCACATGAACTTAATGTTTCTGATGAACAGCTTAGTAGTCATGTTTCAAATCACGACCTAGCTGAGAATGAACATGGTTATAATTTGACAGATAATTCAAGTACTTTTGTAACAGAGCAAGATGTATCTAGTGATAAACAATGTGATATCACCAGTAAGCAATTGGTTCAATCACCTTGTAAACATGTCAAAGTAGTGCATGGTACTGTTTTCACCGCTTCCAGCAACTCTGGCGATAGTACTTCTACTACTGAAGGTTGTACAAAAGGTTATCGGTGCCTCCAGCCCTTTGGCTTTATTAAAAAAGTGCTCAACATCACAAAGTATCATTTAAAAGACTACTCAAGGTCTATTATCGCAGGTTCGAATAACGAATGGGTCCAAAGGACCCTAAGGTGGTCATGGATTCAGGGGAAAGCAACTACAAAAGTGCTCGAATCTTGGTTAAGACTAATTTGAATCTTGACTTATGGGCTAACATTCTCACTGAATACCATGACCCCCAACTATTGGACTATCTGCGGTTTGGATTCCCTTTGTGTGTAAGTTATGATACTTTTGAACATGTGTCATCCACTGTTAATCATCTGTCAGCCACACGCTTTCCTGATGATGTTAATATTTATTTTGCAACAGAATTGGCTCACAATTCTATAGTTGGGCCCTTTGAATCTGTGCCTTTTGAAAAATCCCATGTTTCTCCATTACTTACGTGACCAAAAAGTAATGATAGTCGCAGGGTCATTGTAAATCTGTCATACCCTGAAGGTCAGTCAGTTAACAGCAATATTAAATCTGATTCATATGATGATTATGATTTTGACCTCTCTTATCCGACCATTGATAACATAGTGGATGAAATTGCAAATGTGGCGTTATGACTTTGATCGTAAGGTGGCTTTTCATAGACAAAATAAAAAGAATAATGTTCAACTTTTAAGTCTTTAATAATGATTTATGTCATTATATACACTTTACAAATGATAATATACGTGTGTTTCCAATATCAGAACCCAAACTCTATCTGTATAATAACTTAATTTAACCATTTAGTACTACAACTGCTGAATCAAATCAATGTCTATATGGAAAATATTTAACAATGTCACAGAGTCCCTGGGTAGACTGCATAGTCATTATCTTTGACGAAACTGGTAAATGCCAGAAGACATCAGAAGCTACTAGAAGGGTGGTACTGCAATCCCTCAAAAAAAGAAATAATAAATTTCCTTACTAACTATACTTGTGGAAATTAACAATATATTACATTTACTTCAGTTATAGTCTGAATCAATTAATCTGTCTTCAAAATGTAAAGTGTGTATTTTACTGGTAACTACTATCTTCTAACCAGAATCTAGCAATATTCATAATCACAATACAATTACATAGTATTTTAAACATACTAGGGAATTGTCAAACAGAAGGGTCTACAATGACTATACTAAATAAACTACAAATCTTAAAGCTTTAATAAACTAAAGTTATACTACTTAAACAAACTACATGTACTTACAGACATCAAACTTTCCACTTCAGATAAAGCCGAAGCTCTCTACACATCCTTTCCCACTGACTTCAAAAACCCAACTAACTTTTCCATGTATCCCAATTTCCTTCAACAATTTAATAATAAAAGAATTTTGACCTTCAACAATAACATCTAGTTCAATAATCCTTGGTCAAACCACCTTCAACATTAATCAAGCAACATGGTTTAAACATCATTCACACTGACATGATTTTCCGACAAGTTTGCATGAAACACCCTTTAACTTTGTATAAATACACATTATTATACAGTACATCATATATGCCACTTTAAACAACTGATTGTGTTAAATAGAGTTTAAGAAAATATGGTTATAATATTTATATTCATTTAAAGTGACTACATTACCAGAACAAGTGTGACCGGGGTTTAACCTTAGGTCTTTATCAATATTAAATAACAATACTAGTCTCTCTATATATAAAACACATGATTCAGACAGTCATTTATACACAATGCTGCATTAATGTACTTTAAAGGTCACTGACAATACTGGACTATATATATCAATGCACACCTAGAGAAACTTACAAAATCTTTAATTGGTAAATATAACAAAAGTGGACAGATTTGTACACAGTGTAAAGAATGTCATGAACTGAGTGCACTGAACTGACAGAAGTCAAGTTTCTAGAGTCCATTGAAAATACACAAACATAATTCAAATTGTAACATGTGGGTGAAGATGTATTGCTATACAAACTCGACATTAGTCGAGTTTTCGAAACTTGAGGATTGACCCCAGGGATTATGGTGTGATGGGCTTGCAGTGGGACCGTAACTATTACATTGACGTAAGCGTTGCATTTGGTTATAAACATGGCAGTGCGCAGATGCAGAGACTCGGGGATACCATAAGACACGTCATGACGTCACAACGTTACGCTGTTTTCCCCTATATTGATGATATCATTGGCGTTCAGAGCGCTGTCGATGCCCAGAAGGCTTTCGACACCCTGAAACATTAGTCGATAACCTAGGACTCCCTATTAACCCCCAAAAACTTGTACCTCCAGCTAAAAAGGTTATTTGCATCGGGATTCTGGTTGATGTCGAAGAAAATATTCTCAAAATTCCAGATGAAAAAATGGCAGAAATTAAAAGTCTTTGTAAACAGTGGGCCCAAAAAATCACAGCTACCAAGCGACAATTACAGTCCCTATTGGGAAAGCTACTGTACATTCATCATCGCTGTGTACGTCCTTCTAGACTTTTTGTTAACCGTATGCTGGCTTTGTTGAGAAATTCACATAATGACCATCTCATTCGCCTTACGGATACGTTTCAATGAGATATTGCTTGGTTTAACGTATTCCTGGACAGATTTAATGGTAAGACTATGATACATAACCAGGGCTACCCCCAAATTCAGGCATTTGTGGATGATTCCTTGTCAGGGGTGGGTGCTATTTGGGAAGACAATGTATATGCTGCTACCTACCCACCAGGGTTTACTTGTAACTTGTCCATAGTTCACTTAGAACTTATTAATATTTGGGTTATGCTTAATATCTGGGGCAAATATTGGAGTCATAAACTAGTAAAAATATGGTGTGATAATGAAGCAGTTGTACAGATTCTTACATCTGGTAAAACACGAGATGAGGTTTTGGCTTTTTTGGCCAGTAATGATATCCAAACACAATACTCTCATGTTCAAGGGGTGAATAATGTATATGCTGATAGATTGTCTAGATGGTTTTCAAGAGACATTGAGGGAGACATTAAAAGGGTGTTACAAGCAAAAACATGGTATCAAGTCACTTACAGTTGCTTTATTCCTAATTATAACATTTAATTTCAGAAAATCCATTGGCTGCAGCCTTGTGGTCATCAGCTACTAAGTGTTTACATACTGTGTTTAGAGACAGAACGCGAGTTTCTTACTATGCCCAATTCAGGTTGTTTGTAGCTTTAGCTGTGTATCTGTCAGTAGGTGATTTTACTTCTTTGTCATTCATTTTGATGTTTGTGGAATATTTACATGTACAAGGGTTGAACTATGTGTCAGTATTGAGGCATTATTTTGCATATTATTCCTTGCCTCTTGCAAATGTTAACCACAAAAAAGTGAAAATGTTGCTAAAAGCTATTGCTATGAATGCCACATATGTTCCTCACTTTAAAGGTATTATTACCATACCAATATTGAAAAATATTGTTTCACATTGCCATCATATTAAAGATGGTATCGTGTATCAATCAATTTTCTTGCTGGCCTTTTTTTGGGTATTTGAGACTAGCAAGCATAGTCCCTTCATCATCTAAATTTTCTATTCATAAAGTGTTGCTTCGCAAGCATTTTGTTAAGTGTCCCTTGGGATTTAAAGTTCATATTCCTTCTACCAAAACACATCAGTTGTATTTTCAATTTCATGAGATTTTCATTCCTTTTATTAAAAACTCTTCATTGTGTCCAGTAACAGTACTTACCGCAATGTTTCATATGTACCCAGCATCCCCTGAGCCCCTGCTTTTGTGGTCCCCAGGGGTGGGAGACTGGTCCCTCTGTTAGCTTTTGCGGTACGCCAAACCCTGGCAAAGATTATTATGGCTTTACAACTTCAGCCTTCTGCTTTCACCTTTCATGCATTTAGACGTAGTGGTGCAACTTTCTCTTTTAATAACAATGTGGCATTCGAGGATATTCGTTTGCAGGGTAGTTGGAAGAGCGATGCTATATACACATACAGTAGAACCTCGATTATCCGAACCCCATGGGAGACATACAATCCGGCCGGATAATCGAGGGGTTCGGATAGATAAAGGAAGCCTAAATTCACGGTCTATGGGTTACAGAGTGGGCGATAATTGAAGAAATGTCATTTTTATGCAATAAATATAGACGTTGGTGGTCATCAATAAAATAATTTAGTGTATTTATGTCATATAATGTAAATGACCCTTCAATTGTCGCTTATTTGCTCCATATCTATGGATATGACATGTATTATTATTTAAAATATTACGCGGATTTGAAATGGTTGTGTTCGGTTGGTACATGAATGTGGACGTTTTAACTTTAGATAAACATCGTTATGCATTTTGTCATTTGGAAAACTCCGGGAGATTTATTTATTGTAAAAGCCAAAGCGAACACGCCTTCAGTGATATGGGTGTTTGGTGGTAATGCATTGATGACATCTTTTCTTTGATACACGTTGTCAGTCTGTGATCCTACTCCGGGAGATTATAAATTGCGAAACGCAATCGAACATGCTTTGTAGCGGGGTCTTGTAATTGAATTAATCCCTCCTAAATTGTAACAATGGTGATAAAGATCAAAGAAGTTAGGCATTTCTGTGAATGGTACATTTTATAAAACACTAGAATTAATGGTCTCGGAGACTGTGTAAAATCCTGTATTATCGCTCACGGAAGACCGTGCATTATACATGTACATGTGTGTAGTGAGACATAATTTTGGTTCGGTTAATCCGGAGATTCGGATAATAGAAGGCCGGATAATCAAGGTTCTACTGTACTTACAATCCACCAATGCTCCACACAAGGTTGCTTCATACTTTCAAACTTTACTACAAAATTCTTAACTTCTACATTTGGGCTTGGCACTTGATCCCTTGATATCTACCTAGTTGTTATGTATTGTTAAATAATATTACTAAAATTACTAATATATGTTTGGTAGTAATAAATGGCCCAATATATATAATTTTAGTTTTCTTGAGCATTGGTGAATCTTCGTGTGTACTTTGGTTTGGCTCATAATATTGGCAAAGCCTATTGCTTGTTGCACATCTCAGTCTTCTTATTAACTTCACCTTGACCTGTAATTGGCCTTTCATGGGGTGGTCCATGTTAGAGGTGAGTATTGATTCAAGATTCTTCACTAAAGCCTAGTGCTCGGATCTTTATACCATTTTACTTCATGCATCTATACGCTGGTGCATTATTCTATTCTTAGTTGTTAGCCTCACTTGGTTGGGGCAAAATATATAATTCACTGGTCAAGGGGTCTGGGTTCAATCCATAGCAGCTTATCTTTCTCTCTGCATTGAGTTTAAAGTACTACTTCTGACCCGGGGTCAGGTCTGACCAAGAACAAGTAGGACTGTGGTTCAGTTGTTACAACTGAGTTCAGTCTGTTGTTTATGTAGCAATTGTCTGAGAGTTTGGTATGGACATAAAATTGGTGTTTTACTGTATTTTAGTTGATTCTGTCCTGTTATTTGGACATGTGAGTGTTATATATGGGTGACCCCGTTTACCTGGTGTACTGATGAGTGATTTTATGCAAATGTGATTAATGTGAAGGTTGACCATGTATGAGTGAATTTTTGTCAAGAGTTTAGTTATTTTTAAAGTGCAGGCCAAGGTTCTGTCTGGCTGTGGTGTATAAATGTCAGTGAATTTTTAACATGTTGTGCCTTTCTGATATATGGGCGATGATTACCCGCCCACCCATACCCTGGTTCTGGGTTCCAGCCCATTTATGTACTACCTTCATTCATTCATGTAGTTGTGTCTGTTTATTTTACTATGGGGTTTGATCCCTTTATTTCTACCTAGTTGTTATGTATTGTTAAATAATATTACTAAAATTACTAATATATGTTTGGTAGTAATAAATGGCCCAATATATATAATTTTAGTTTTCTTGAGCATTGGTGAATCTTCGTGTGTACTTTGGTTTGGCTCATAATATTGGCAAAGCCTATTGCTTGTTGCACATCTCAGTCTTCTTATTAACTTCACCTTGACCTGTAATTGGCCTTTCATGGGGTGGTCCATGTTAGAGGTGAGTATTGATTCAAGATTCTTCACTAAAGCCTAGTGCTGGGATCTTTATACCATTTTACTTCATGCATCTATACGCTGGTGCATTATTCTATTCTTAGTTGTTAGCCTCACTTGGTTGGGGCAAAATATATAATTCACTGGTCATGGGGTCTGGGTTCAATCCATAGCAGCTTATCTTTCTCTCTGCATTGAGTTTAAAGTACTACTTCTGACCCGGGGTCAGGTCTGACCAAGAACAAGTAGAACTGTGGTTCAGTTGTTACAACTGAGTTCAGTCTGTTGTTATTGGGATCATACTTCTAGTGTTGCATTATGTAGCAATTGTCTGAGAGTTTGGTATGGACATAAAATTGGTGTTTTACTGTATTTTAGTTGATTCTGTCCTGTTATTTGGACATGTGAGTGTTATATATGGGCGACCCCGTTTACCTGGTGTACTGATGAGTGATTTTATGCAAATGTGATTAATGTGAAGGTTGACCATGTATGAGTGAATTTTTGTCAAGAGTTTAGTTATTTTTAAAGTGCAGGCCAAGGTTCTGTCTGGCTGTGGTGTATAAATGTCAGTGAATTTTTAACATGTTGTGCCTTTCTGATATATGGGCGATGATTACCCGCCCACCCATACCCTGGTTCTGGGTTCCAGCCCATTTATGTACTACCTTCATTCATTCATGTAGTTGTGTCTGTTTATTTTACTATGGGGTTTGATCCCTTTATTTCTACCTAGTTGTTATGTATTGTTAAATAATATTACTAAAATTACTAATATATGTTTGGTAGTAATAAATGGCCCAATATATATAATTTTAGTTTTCTTGAGCATTGGTGAATCTTCGTGTGTACTTTGGTTTGGCTCATAATATTGGCAAAGCCTATTGCTTGTTGCACATCTCAGTCTTCTTATTAACTTCACCTTGACCTGTAATTGGCCTTTCATGGGGTGGTCCATGTTAGAGGTGAGTATTGATTCAAGATTCTTCACTAAAGCCTAGTGCTGGGATCTTTATACCATTTTACTTCATGCATCTATACGCTGGTGCATTATTCTATTCTTAGTTGTTAGCCTCACTTGGTTGGGGCAAAATATATAATTCACTGGTCAAGGGGTCTGGGTTCAATCCATAGCAGCTTATCTTTCTCTCTGCATTGAGTTTAAAGTACTACTTCTGACCCGGGGTCAGGTCTGACCAAGAACAAGTAGGACTGTGGTTCAGTTGTTACAACTGAGTTCAGTCTGTTGTTATTGGGATCATACTTCTAGTGTTGCATTATGTAGCAATTGTCTGAGAGTTTGGTATGGACATAAAATTGGTGTTTTACTGTATTTTAGTTGATTCTGTCCTGTTATTTGGACATGTGAGTGTTATATATGGGCGACCCCGTTTACCTGGTGTACTGATGAGTGATTTTATGCAAATGTGATTAATGTGAAGGTTGACCATGTATGAGTGAATTTTTGTCAAGAGTTTAGTTATTTTTAAAGTGCAGGCCAAGGTTCTGTCTGGCTGTGGTGTATAAATGTCAGTGAATTTTTAACATGTTGTGCCTTTCTGATATATGGGCGATGATTACCCGCCCACCCATACCCTGGTTCTGGGTTCCAGCCCATTTATGTACTACCTTCATTCATTCATGTAGTTGTGTCTGTTTATTTTACTATGGGGTTTGATCCCTTTATTTCTACCTAGTTGTTATGTATTGTTAAATAATATTACTAAAATTACTAATATATGTTTGGTAGTAATAAATGGCCCAATATATATAATTTTAGTTTTCTTGAGCATTGGTGAATCTTCGTGTGTACTTTGGTTTGGCTCATAATATTGGCAAAGCCTATTGCTTGTTGCACATCTCAGTCTTCTTATTAACTTCACCTTGACCTGTAATTGACCTTTCATGGGGTGGTCCATGTTAGAGGCGAGTATTGATTCAAGATTCTTCACTAAAGCCTAGTGCTGGGATCTTTATACCATTTTACTTCATGCATCTATATGCTGGTGCATTATTCTATTCTTAGTTGTTAGCCTCACTTGGTTGGGGCAAAATATATAATTCACTGGTCAAGGGGTCTGGGTTCAGTCCATAGCAGCTTATCTTTCTCTCTGCATTGAGTTTAAAGTACTACTTCTGACCCGGGGTCAGGTCTGACCAAGAACAAGTAGGACTGTGGATATTTTAACCCAGCTAAAATACAATGTTTACCATTGTGGCACTGGCTTCATCACCTAGATTGCATCAATGAAAGTATGTTATTGTTACTTGCAGGGATTCTTCTTATCCAGAATGGCCTCTCAAACAAAATCAAAGTCTACAGAAAGGGAAACAATAACTTGCCCAATCTGCCAAGATTTTCTAGAAAATCCTCGAAGACTCGATTGTCTGCACAGTTTCTGTGAAAGGTGTCTGAAGAATGTAGACTGCACTGTTCAAAAGGGGAGACAAGGTATCTTGTGTCCTTGCTGCAGGAAGTTTACAAGTGAACCACACATCAAGAAGGATCGCATTCTGGATGCCCTGGTGGAAACATTTCTTCAGTATTATGACAATAATTTTCTCAATAAAGATTCAGTGCAGGACTCTTGTATACAGTGTGAAAGAAAGGTCGACGTCATATTTTACTGTGTAGAATGCAAGGTTAAACTCTGTCAGACCTGCAAGACTACACATCTGCATTTTGAAGCCATGACTGAGCACAGCATTATACCCATTGCTGAGGCAGGGAACCATCCTGTTGTGAATGTTACAAAATACTGTCCGAAGCATGTCACCAAGCCAATTAAACTCAGCTGTATTCCCTGCAAGTTGGCCATATGTGTGAACTGTAAGATAGAGGATCATGACACTCACAAAACTGAGGATGTCAAATCAGCTTTCGCCAGTGTCTTTCCAGAAGTAAGGGCATCAATTCCACTGCTCATTGCAGAAAAGAATAAACAAATTGAGGCTAAACAGGAAGTTGTGTCTCATGTTAAGGAGGTTACCATTCTTGGTAAAGAAATACTGGTCAAACAAGGAAAACAAGAGAAGATCTGGTATCACGCATAATGAGAGATTACAACAAAATAGAAGAGGTTGTTGCTAACTTTGTGCAGTCAGTGACACAGGAAGGAAGCCTGAGAGAAGATGATGCCAATAATTTCATCAGCAGCATTGACAGCATGAATTCGTGGGTTAATGTGTTGGGAGATGTTACTGAGGGACCTGCTGTTCTGTTTGAAGTGAGAAATGAGAGACTATTGGACAGGGTGAGAGCACTAATGAGGGAATGTTACGAATCTAGGGAATTATATTTTAGGGCAAAGAGAAAACCAATATTCAGACAAACAACCTTACAATATGACAATATTGTTGGAAGTATTCAGTTTGAAGAGACTTCTATCACTTCTTCTGCAGAAGATAAACAGCAAAGTTTTATTGCAGAACTAAATTTTGAAGAAACAGCGACTGATGAGAGTCTGTGTTAGTGTTGGTATCGAGTAATAATATCTATAATAATAATATCGATATCGATATCAAACCATATTTTTGCTTTGTGCATCGATCGATATTGAAATATCGGGTCATAGATGTTTTCAGAGAGACACCTTCCAAACTTTCTTGCAAGTTTTAGAAGTTTCCCGAAACGTAAACAAATATGGCGTTTCTGCTTTAGCGGTATGTGAAAGTTGACAAAAATTATATAAAAACTAATATATTCTTTAAATTTTGTACTTTATTTGAATGAAAAACAGCTTAATTTCATCTGTTAAATCCTATATTCCGATATTGATATTGTACCCTGCATTATCGATATCAGTATACTTGGTGTGAATTGATAAATATTTCAATATCGATAAACAATACCATTACTAGTCTGTGTGGATTTACTCTTGAGAAGGTAGTAGATGCCTTCGAACTTGAAAAAGCATATCATAGGTTTTGCTATCATCAAGAGTCTGTGTGGTGTCCACATGACAACACAATAGATATCTACAATCTTGATGGTCAACTACAGAAGTCAATAAAGTGCCAACAAGTGACATCAATGAATGCCCTGCACCCTCTTACACAAAGACGTGTTACTGGCTGCAGTGGTTTGTACATCTAATCTAATCTAATCAACTGCTTTGCAGGCGCAATATCTTCCCCTCTAAGGGGAACTCAGTGCGCTGAATTAACAAAAATAAAATTATCATATACAAAGATACAGGTTAGTCTAGCTAAAAAAAGTCAGTGCACAGTTATGTAATTTAAGTATGGTGGGGGCAAGAATAAGTACTTTACAATTCTGAGAAAATTGTAAGGATGACGAAACTTAGTCATTGAAGAAGAAAAATATATTGTTAATAAAATTCATCAAGTGACTTTGAGTACTGTTTTATTTAAAAGCTAATTATGTGTAGAGAAAAATAATACTTCTGCGTGGCACACATCTTTTGAGGTTATGATGATAATTGTAAAACGTATTTTATCTGTTGTATAAAAGCACCAGTAAAAATAACAACTTTTCACCTTTTTTGCTTGGTGTATAATATAAAAAATGTGCAGAAACTCTTTAGAAAAACGTTTCTAATGCTCTATACAAAAATGTTTGTTTGTTTATTTTATTTGGGGTTTAACGTCGCTTTCAACACTGTATAGGTCATATCACGACGGGTAGTTGGAAGGGCAGAGGAAACCAGTACATAGAGTTCGCTAGGGTTGTGTACTGTAAACTGCCGACCAACGGCAAGCAACTACCAGCTTTCCCACTTAAGGCCGTCACGGGGATCGAACCCCAGCCTGAGAGGTGGGAGGCGAGAGTGTTACCACTCTGCCACAGTGGCCCCTACAAAAATGTGAGATTTGTTGACTTGTCGGACTGACCATTAAAGCACTAACCACTAAACTACTGAAAAATAGAATGCTATGACACAAACTTGTAACAGCTTCTACAATTTCTACAATTGTTTTGATATACAAATGAACTCTTTCTTCTTGAAGTGATCATAGTCAATCGTTAAGACATGAGGACTTGTACTTATTCAAAAGAACACTTGTTTTGTGGAACCTTTGAACCTAATTTAGCAAAGCCGTTCTGTAAAACTAGGACATTGTAAAGAGACAGTTGGTTTTTCATTCTGAGATAAAATTGTGTAAAATAAGATCAAACAAAGTCAGGTGGCCACAATCTGCAGGTAATATGCAAAAAAAAAAAAAAAAAAAAATCTATCTAGAAGCACATTATATGATCCATTAAATCAGAATTACTCTTCCAAACAGATTAAATGGCATACAAGGATTGTAGTATTTGTTCTGTAGCTTATCCAAGACACACAAAGAGTCTCATTCACTTCAATTGTTAATACAAGAATAATAAGTGGTAACAAAATTATGTGTTTGATCTATGCAAGGGGCGCAGTTTTAATGTACTCTTCTCCTACCTCTGAGGTCTGCAGTTCAAACCCAGGACCCCATGTGGAAAAGTTGACAGTTGTTTACTGGTGGTTGGCAGTTTACATTATAGAACATTGACCAACTGTATGTACTGGTTTCATCTGCCTAAAAAACTACCCATCATTATATGACCTATACAGTGATGAAAGTGACTTTAAAACATAAATAAATAACAAGAGTACTCAGAGAGCGCAGACCTCCGCCAAGGGAGACTTGTTACCAACAGGTCATCCTGGGCCACAAGTAACCCATCCCAGTGGCCCAAAGGAGCCCAAGAGGGGCCACCAGGGGCCAGGGAATGAAAATGTAACGTTAGAGAAACTACAAATCGTTGTTGAGGGGGTTGAGAGAAATCCCACAATCGTTACTTCCAGGCAAGACCAAATGAAAATAATCAGATACATGCAAAAATGCGTACATATAACTGAATTAAACAGAAGACTTCTAAATTAAGTAAAAATGTATAAGCAAAACAGGCTGACATATTTGTGACTGGATCAAGTGTAAAAAATAAATAGAAATCTAGAGGATTCCCCGAATCAATATTTACAGCAATGGAATTCCAAAGACTTACAAGCATAGATAACAAACAAGTTAAGAGATTAAATAGCTGTAAGAGTAAGCTATAAAAGTTTAAAACAGACGTGAAGTTCAGTAACCCAGCTTGCTCAGCTATAATTAAATTAAAAAAACCTCTTAACTTTGAGAGCCGACCAAGTAAAATAAGTTAAAACAGATTTAATCATTTGATCTGTTGACTTGAATTAAGGCCAAATCAATTAGCCCAAGACAAATATAACATAGTAGACAACAGGGTGGCAGTTTATCTGCCTATAATAACAGTGTCAAAAGTCATAATAGAGGATTACTTATGGATATCCATGCATTACTAATAAGTAAATTCCATAATGCATTTTGTAGTAGTGGTATCAAAATAATTTATATTTATATTCATGAGCAACTAAATGAGTACTAATATTTATAATGTTATCCATTGTACTACAGCAGGAGAGGAAGCACCTCCAATAATATGCAAAGGAAATGCATTAGAAAACAATTAACATTAAACACATGAGGTCACTGCACTTAATTAGAGATCTGAGGTGTGGGGCTTGGCCTTTAAATACCTTTTATGTAAGAAAGATGTACTTAAATAGTATGCAATGGTGAGCCAGTGTATTTTATTCAAAAATGGGTTACCATGATTGAAGTTATTGTGCCTCTTTATGATGCCACATAGGCATTTGGAACTCGCTGAAATGTACTATTATTTGCCTTTGTTTTGTGATAAAGTACAGAATTGCAATAGTCCAGATGGCTGCTGATCATGGAAATAGCCACCTTAAAAGCCATTTCATGGGTTTCATTTTTCCGGAGTTCACAGAAATGGTAATAGGACACTCGAGCTAAACTGAGCAATCTGCATCCAGTGTAACACCTGGGGCCGGTTTCATGAAAAGTCTCAAACTAAGCCAGACTCAAGGCTGAGTCAGGGTCTCAAATCTGAGACTTTTGTCTCGGCTGAGTTTTTGGCTCAAATGGATTTCACAAAGGTTGGATCAGCTGAGACCAGTCTCAAGTTATGGTCTCAACTTTTTAATCTCATTTCATATATTTAGTGGGCTTATTTTTAGTTTAAAGTTTTATTTCATGATTATTATCATTTTAAATATCTTCAATACTCATAATACAAAGAAATTATATGATAATATATTATTCTAAGTGATCCATAAGATTGAGACTCATCTGAGGTTGAGTCTGGCTTTGAGTCCACCCTTGAGGCCTGTCACCTGATAATAGCCTATAAAGCATGTCAATTCTATTGACTTTTGTTATTAGTAAATATTGAATATGTGGCTGTAATTACAAAATAAAATGAAAATAGAAGATTTCAAGATTTATCAATTTCATTTTGGAACAAATTGTATCGCTTTATGTATGTGTTTTTTGGCATCAAAGCTTGGACTCAAATTTGAAACACCTCCTTGATGGGCTCAAGGACTGAGCCAGGTCTCAAGTTGTGCCTGTTTGTGAAATGCATTTAGTCTGAGTCCACAGACTCAGCAAAATATTTCCAAAATTTGAGACAACGTTTCAACTTTTGAGTCTGACTCAAGGCTTAAGTCTGTTTATGAAACCGGCCCCAGGAGTCAGCTGGTTCCATGACAATACTGAGGAGACTTAATAGGAAACATGACTTCAAGGAATATCTTACTGGATCTTCACCAATTAGAATGAATTCAGTTTTGTTTGGTTAATTTCATTTTCTTCTTGCCAATCCATACTTGGACGGGGTCAGAGAATATCAGAATAATTTCAATCCATTTTCATCTTTTGTTTTTTTTGGATTTAGGTATGGCTCTATATATCGAAGAACACCACCATAAATTCTGTACCAATGTTTACGACAGTCAAAAAGGACAGAATAATCTATTGTAACAAGTGCTGCCGAGTTTACAAGCACTTGTCCAATTTGATTAAATTTTTGTTTTTCTAAAATGGTGTTCTTTGCTAAGTTACAATGCAATTTTGAAGATGGAATGATTATGTGAGAGAAGAAAATTTGACTGGAATTTATTCTAAATGATTTTGCTGGTTCAATTTAAAAATCAAATTATGAAGATTGGCAGATTATACAATTAGAAGAAAATTTGTACAGAGGTGACCAATGAAGCTTAAAAAGTGTGATTACACCTACCAAACTAAGGTGGTCGCATTTAAAGATAATCTACAACTTATCTTGCATCTGACTCTGTGGGTACCCTAGCACCTGCTTGCACAAATATAATCAGTCACTGTGTAGCCATAGGAGAGAAAACTATTAGTGAGATCTCATCCCCACGAGATGTGGAGAATGAGATGAACTCTCATTTGTAAGAAATAATAAACGGGATTGGAGAAAGCCATGTTTATTAGATTCCAACACATGAGGTCATTAGGATACAAATATATGAGATTTAACCCCCCCCCCCCCCCCCCCCCCAACAAGTTAACAATGACAATACATACAGACAAAACCCATAGATTAACAGACACCACAATAAAACGCAGGAGAGAACTCCTGAACTAAAATAGTCGGTGAGTTGGGGGGGAAACGCAACTTGTTTCAATAAAATAAATAAAATAATGCGCAGAACTGGGGGCTACTGCTGGTGATATAGTGCAACCCGACCACGTGACCATTACATGTAAGAAAAAATCTGATTGGAGGGACGAGTTCAAATACATGGACGAGTACACGTTGACTGATCAGCAATCTGTCCTGAGGGGTGATTGCTTCATCAGTCACCGTGTAGCCATAGGAAAGAAAACTATTAGTGAGATCTCATCCACACAAGATGTGGAGAAGAAGGTGAACTCTCGTCTGTAAGAAATAATGGACAGGATTAGAGAAAGCTACGTTCATTAGATTCTAACACATGAGATCATTAGGATACAAATATATGAGATTTAAAACCCCAAGCCCAAAAAGCAACTATGGTAGAGAATTGGCCAGTTGTTGGAGGGCAAGGGGAAATTGAAGGGAATGAGATGTGTGGTCAGATATGTAGGACCAAATTGCGTCACTGGACCATAATCCCTGCATCCTAATAGAATTAAGGGGGCTGTCAGCATCAAACGCAAGGGTAGCCCCAGTTCTGCGAAAACTATGAAATCCAAAGCTTAGCAATTGAAGACGTAGTGTGCGAACAAACATTGCTAAATGCTTTCTCAACAATGACTGAGTTAATAAGGAATAATCATCCAGCACAAATAACGGGTCACTTTGTGGTAACCTTTTTACTGACAATATCTATCTTAATGTCTGCACAGGACACAACAGTGGATCACGAACTTCTGGCAATTTAACTACATAAACCTTCTCTGGTGCTTGCACGTTCTTTGCCCAGTTCAACATGATATGAACTCCCGGGTAATTAAAACTAACGTCACCCCGGAGTGAATGACGCGTTTTTTTAAAGTGGCACGAGGACTGAGGCCCAAAAAATGTTAGCTATCCTAAAGAGGCCATAAAAAGCCATCAAGCATGCTGCCCGATACACCAAGGTACTTTCAAATAAATCACATGGAGACGAGATCTCTCTAATTTGAGTTAACGTAAAGACACCTTTTGGTTTTGGATTTGGCCTTACTGAATAGTTTACGCTTTTCAACAATTGTAATACCAGGAGATGAGATAAACTGGCACATAACCAACCATAACGATGAAACATATACTTCAGTGCTGATATGTAGTTCATAACCATGTGGTAACTCAGAGCGTTGCTTGCCAGAAGTTCAATGAACATCAATAGGGTCTGTACCCCATCCCATGAATCAAGTTTAGAATGTAACACAAAAGCCATAAAGACTTTTTAAACTGTCTAATGTATTGGTTAGTAGTATGAGGTAGTAACCCCTGATCCAATCTCTTCATTGTTGCCTGCATTAACAGAACAGACACCTGCGGCAAACCTGAAATTATAAATTAAGCACATGTGACACATCCTCCCATATTACCTCACCAAGATCTCTGAACTTATGACAGGACAGGGCGTCAGCTACCACATTCTTAACCCCTTTGATATGCCTCACCTGCAATTCAATGTTGAATCGAGTGCTAATGAACCATAATTGCCTAATGCAGAGGTTCAAGAACGCATCCTTGGTTTTGCCTGTATTACAAACCACTACTGCACTCTCGTTATCGCAGCGTACGCACATGGACTTATCCTTCCAATATGGCGCCAAGAGTTTAACTGCGACTAACAAGCTATACATTTCAACCTGAAATATGCAACAAGATTTGGTGGTAGGATGCCTAAATAAACACGAGAACCCCAAACTCCCCCAATTCCTATGAGAGTTGCATCCATAAAAATCTCTATAGCTATAGCAACATTCCTGAAAAAGTGACCACTCCATTAAATTGCTTGACAAAATTAACAAACCATAAAAGATCTTGATAAAAACCCTCATCAGGATATATGGAAGAGGCGTTATGATGTGCCCGCACTACTGCCAACATCCTGTTGAGAAAAACGCGAGCCCCCTTCATGCAACGGGAGATGTATAACAACTTGCCTAAGAGATTTATGAACTCACGTTTAGTAAACCTTTGACGGAGCAATGAGAGCTGGCATAAATTCAAGATCTCGTCCAATTTTGCAGGTTCAATACTCAACATGGCCTTGCTCACGTCTACTACTATACCCATGATCAATAGACGAGCTGTCGGTGCAAAAGCTTTACTCTCATTGATAGGCAACCCAATACTACGAATAACATTAAGAAGGGTGTCAAAAGCTTGCTGAGCCACATTGACATGACAACAAATGTAGATGTCATCAATATAATTCCACACATGGAATCCATGGCAGGCTAAGATGAGACAAATGAAATTGCTAATCCTTTCAAAAATTGCAGTGCCATGAACTGCCCCAAATGCAAGGTGTTTGTCAATATAGTACTTATCCTGCCATTTTATACCCAAATGAATGGCATCTGCGGGGTTGACTGGTATGTTACGGAAAGTCCTAGAAATATCAACCTTGAATAAATGGGCTGACTGGCCCAAGTCTTGCAGAGAGTTAAGAAGGTTATCGAGACCAGGGAGATTCAACGTAAAATGAGATGTATCATACCTGTCTCTGACAGTAGCTTTGTTAACAGAGAAATCACAAAACGATAGATCTAAGATCACGCAATGACCCTGGCCGTTAGGCCATGTCATAAAGGGAGTCCAAGTGAAATTTGTGTGTGGTGATTCTTCAAACGGGCCCAGTAAGGCTCCATGTGATAGTTCAGCCTCAATGAACTCTTGGACTTGACCCGACCATTCCTTAGCTGATTGGTGATTATCAGAAGCATTGTTATGAATAGGTACATCAGAATCTAAACCAAAAGGAAAACCAACACACAAATAGTCTAGTAATGCTTTATCGTGATAAGATCCAGTGTGTTGAAATATATAGTCAAAATTGAACACAGATGGTAGGGGGCTCTGACCCCTACATACTTCGGAACACCTGAACGGACGACACGATTAACCAAATTAAAATAAGCACTCTTATTAGTAGAATCGACCAACTAACTGGATAAGAAAGACAAGTATCATTGGTGACAAATTCAATATTCTTTTGAAACACAACTTAACGTTTACTGACAATGGGAGACCAGCTCTCTTGGTGACTACCCTGACTGTATTTCTCTTTGACATTACAACAAGTAGCACCCATACGTGTCAGAGACAAAAGTGGAGTACCAATAAAATCAACAAGCTTATTGTCTAACAAATTATTTTATGGTCCATGGCAATGCATCTTAACTATGATAGAGTATATTTGAGATACAGTTCCCCACAAGGGCAGCACAGGAGGACCCGCTAATGACCCACCACCAAGTGAATGTTCGTTGCCGACAGTCTGAGAAGTGCAGCTGGTAAACAGCTATTCTGACGTGTTGACTTTTTTCTTGTTAAAGCAATCGCTCTCCATGTGGCCATTGCTCCTTTCCAAAAACTTAAAACAGTAGCCACAGACATGCTTGAAAAGCGTCATACCAGTGGAGTCCATATGGTCTTGAGAATGAGGACAAGATAAATCGTTGTACCAATAACAAACAACCTTTCTAACTCCCAATGTGGGCTGAGCAACAGTGGAAGACTTGGGTGACATGGCCACTGACCCACTAAATACTGCTGCCTGACTGTATGTCAATCTGTTATCAACCAGTGTACGTGAATGCTGCCATATGATTTGTTGATCTTCCAATTGATGCAAAGAGGCAGCAAAAGCACCCCGCGCGATGGGCCATGACAGGTTCTCAGCTAATTTAGCCATTTCTATGAGTTCTGCTAACATACAATGGGAAGTCTCGGGATGTGGTGTGTCAAGAACATTCTGAAAAAACCCAATAACAAACTGGCAACATGAGAGGTCATCAAAAGGTGTCTTCCTTCGAGCTGCCCCTGTGAGGCACGACTCATTAGGCCAATGTAAGTGGGATGGGACCAACAGTGTGTCTGATACATTATAACGACCACTCTTCTTTCTCTGAGACCCACCTTGCTGGAATTCGCTTTTCATGCGAGTTTCTAGAACAGCCATGCGCTCTTCTACAAGTTGTTGAATGTACGAGTTCATTCTGAGTAGGTCCAATATCACTGGTGGCGGAACTGCAGGTTGAGCTGGCTTTTCCACAGGCACAGTCTCCTGCTGCATCGTCACAGTCAGGGGTTCCACTACTGACTGCACCTGAACGGGATTACCAAACTGGTCAACGTGTCTATAAATATTGTGGTTTGCATCTCTTGTTACTACTTCCTCAGCTGCATGCTCGTTTTCAAGTTGAGCAGGTAATGTCGGGGCAAAGTCCCAAGGCTGAGACGTTGCTGGTCCATCTGGTCTGGCAAATGTCACTACTGCCTGCTTCACAACGGGAACTGAAGCTACTGACCCCGGCTTGTAATTATCCTGAGGCAGAGGGGCCACACCAAGCTCTAAGTCTGAACATTGTTTCTTAGGACGTACTGGTGTTGCTGAAGACTTGACCAGCACTACAGTGTCCGGGAATGTTTTCAGATAAGAGTCCCCAGCATCATTCTTCAATATTGTTCCCCCAGGCAAGGCAAACAGAGGCGTGTCATCTTCCTCAGGTGGATATTGCTTCTTACTATGGTATTGTAAGCGTGACTTCTTGTTGGATGTTTTCTGTACAGGGGTTTCATCAAACCACAAGGCCAAACCTGACAAACGTGATTCCATAGACGTGAGTTTGTCTGTAAAACTTGACATCGAGGCTAAGACCACGTCCAACATTTTCTCTTGTGTCAAAGTCTCATTACTAGATTTGTTCTTTGGCATCTTTTAATATCCTTAACCATGTCTTTCTTTTCATCCTTTACCACAGGTTTATTGCGGTCACATTTTGCCCCAACTGGGTGCTCGTGTTCTATACCCACATTTCTTACACAGAGAGACATTGCTAATGTTCCCTGTAGTGTTTGAACCACTAACCATGGCCATACTAAAAGAAAAAACACAACTTGTTTCAATAAAATAACTAACATAATGCGCAGAACTGGGGGGCTACTTCTGGTTATATAGTGTAACCCAACCACATGACCATTACATGTAAGAAGAAATCTGATTGGAGGGACGAGTTCAAATGTATGGACGACTACACGTTGACTGATCAGCAATCCGTCCTAAGGGGTGATTGCTTCAAAAATATTGAAGAATTTTTATCAGTATTGCCTTTCCTTCATCTAGCAGTGCATCAATTTGCATGTACAACGTATACAGATCATTTCCAGATTAGAATGTTGATACCAACATATTCCCAGATATGCAATTTATGTGCCAGTGACAGTTAATGGATATTTTCAGTTACATCTAGGAGGAAATGTTTTGCAGTATTTCATTTTCCATCTTTAGTCAATAATAAGTTAGATCTTTTTCAAGCAATTTAAATAGATGGTCTGTGCATTTTGGACAACATCTACTTTCTTTGTATTTAATATGCTAGCTGAGGCATTAATGGTCTTGTGTCTTGACACAACATATCACTAGATGAAACAAATTCACTTTAATATACAAAGAAAGCCTCCAAGGGAAGATCAAAGACTCACAGGTATGGTATTGTAATTTGACTTGAAGAATATATTACAGGTTTACCCTGACAGGACCAAGGAATCTGCAGCCCATAATTTCCAATAATTTTTTTTTATTCTGCATCCTTTAGATCAGTAATATCTTTCAGGGTAAGTCTAATCCATTTGACCTCGAAATAAGGGCCAGAAGTAAAGTCTGACCTTGACAAGGTTTTGCCTCCATGATTTCCTGTGAATAATTCTTACAATGACTTGCCAGAAAACAAGCTATGAGACAGGTAAAAAAATGTTTTCGTAAATTGACTCCACCCCGTCTAGGAGTTAAAGGTCAAATGTGATTCCAACAAAACATTGCATTTTCCTTATTTTGCCAATGCAGTGGGGTAAACAACTAACCCAGATAGCAAGACGCTAGTGGGCCACTGTTTGCTATGGGTGGCAAAATATAGCCAGTGGGCCACCTCTCAGCCACAGCTGGACCACTGACTGCATTTTTTTCAAAATTTTTAAAGCTTATAAATAACTTCATAAGCAACCTCAACTATTGTTTTCTGACATATTATTTAACAATATTCAATGTTAAAAACACATTATTTCAAAATATAAACATATTGCGTAGCCCACTGTTGGCCCACCAACTACCAAAGTCAGTGGTTTTAGCTCAGGGACTAGCCTATGCCCACTGGTGTAGAATTTCAGGAAAAATTAAATAAAATGTGCATTTTCTTTCACCAAACATAAGTTAATGGCATTTATTGTACGCCTTCATTTTGGTCAGTCAGTCTTTCCTCCACTTTATTACTTTATATATTGATTGCTTATATATTTGCCACAGGTAGTCCATCAATTGCCCACCCATTACATAGGTAGTACAGGATCTATGATGGGCATCCGGTGGGCCACTGGTGGCAAATATTTTACTTTTAGTGAAGGTTAAAGAAAGATATCTTCATTTTTTGGATGTGATATAATTTTGTGTTTTTTTTGTTGGTTACTGAAGGTGGTCCACCGGTGGACCAATAGAAAAGCTTATCATTGTCTGCCGACAGTGGGCCACTGATGGACCACCAGTAAACCTTACTGTCGGTTGCCAATGGTGGACCACTGTCTACCAGCCAGTCACGCCAATGGCTAGCCACCAGCTACAGCCAATATCAGACTGACTGCTACCAATGGTGGTCCTCTGGTGGCTACACCTCAAGCTCTGCTGAATGGCATTTGTTTTGACAGATCTTGAAAAGAGACTGTCTAGGCTTAAATTCATTTGTTTTAAGTGAATTATTTTTCAAAAGTAGTTGTTCTGAATTTTATTACACAAAACAATTGTAAGATTTGCCACTGGTGGTCCATCAGTGGTCCACCTTCTGCCTGAATGGTACACATACTGTTGGTCCACCGGTGGCCCACAGACGGCAAAGTAAATGGATACTTTATGTATGTGTGTGAATATCACTGAGACACCGACACTTTTAAATAACAGATGTTACATCTCTGCATTAATATATATTTCTTTTTTCCCACTCTTGTGCCACAAATCTCTTCCAAGGTTTACCACTGGCAGCCCACCAACTATATCAGTGGTATACAAGCTATGATCGATGGGCCTCTGATGGGAATTTTCTAATTTTCATCCGATTTTTAGATTGAATCAATAAAATCATCTGAGAATTACACAGAAAAGTTAACAGAAGTGAAAGTTCCCCCTGTAAACAAACCATAAAACGTGTGCAGGAAAAATATATGATATTAAATCAAAACTATTAACTGGGGTTGAGATGTAGCCACCACTGGACTACCCTTGGTCCACTAGCTGCTGCATGTATGTGTCCGATAAAATATAAAGTGTCTTAAACTGAAAGGAATAATTACACTTGAAACATATTCCAATCAGTGGCTGAATTATCCTTGAAATACATTCCTATCAGTGGCTGAATTACCCATGTCAACGTTGGCCCAATGAAAGCTTGCCAACCAAAACTCAGGCTGCCGAGGTTGGGCCAACAGTGGGCCAATGGTGGCTTTTTATTGAAGATGGCGGTGAGCAATAATAGGGGATTTTAAAACACCTAAAAATGATTCATTATGGTATGTCTAAAAATCAAGATCAAGTGATGAAGATCAAGTGATGAAGAAACACATAATTATGGAGCTCTGACAAAATTAGTTTTTTACTCTGGAATTAAATCAATTATTGAACAGAATTTTGGCAACCATTGCCAAATGAAGGCATAGATGAAAATGGTTTACAATATTTTAGGATTGTGATTATGACTGTGCCTATTTTATGAGCCTCAAAAGTTGGTATAAAATTTTAAAGCAAGAAAGTCAAGGTGGTAGTATTGAACAGGAGTGTTCCCAATTAAAGCATACTAGGCAAGGAAGGTATGCCTGTCTAACCATATATTGGATTAAATAAACAGAACAGTTCTACATGTGGAGAAAAGGAAAAACAAGGGGAACCTCCAAGGTGTGTTGTGTATTGAATTGTGCTCAGCCTAATTAAAGGATAATGAACATCTAGTCAACATTAGAACATTGGTAATTTCACGTCTCTGTTTTGCAAGGACTTTTTACAGACCAGTTTCTTCCATCAGAGGCAAGTTACACTCGAGTGCAATCTTATTACCTTTATCCTAGTTTGAGGACAAAGGATACTTATTCAACCTGGGTTTAATAGTAGTCTGTGCATGGCCTTAATTACTAAATATACTGTCTTGTGGACTGTTTAACATGGACTCTTAGAAGATATTAAAGCAAGAAAATCAAGGTTTAACTAGGACTATTAGAGGATATTAAAGCTAAGGCACATCTATTAACAAATGTCAATAATGTGTTTTTGATAAAACTTAATGTGGCTAGAAATGAACTTTAACACACCAAGTAACAAAAGACTAAATACTGAGATGGATTTTTCACCAGAAGGACAGTTAACTGATCAAGAAAAAAAAATGTCCCAAAGTGAATATGACCAAGAAATAAAAATGTTCCAAAATGAAAATATGAGTCTCTTTGCAGAGTTGTTAGACAGAAAATTTACTGAGTATTTGACTCCTGTAAAGCAAGAAATAGAAAAGTTAAAGGTTGTTGTACAAGAGAGTGAAAGCAATTCAAAAGTTATATGTGACCAGTTAAGACAAGACTGTAAGCTGGTGAAGGAAGAAAATAAAGCTCTGATAAAAAAAGTGGAAAGATTAGAATTCTTTCAGAGGAGAAACAATATGAAGGTTTTTGGTCTAAAGGAAGAGAAAAATGAGGACCTTGATGAAAAACTTGTGGCAATTTTAAATTCCTGCTCAGCACCAGCAGTGAGCTTCAATAACAGGACTTTTGAGAGAGTTCACAGACTTGGAGGCTTCTCTGATAATACAACCAGACCAGTCATTGCCCGTTTTGCACATTTTAAGGACAAGTTACTGGCATACAAAGCTGCAGGCCAACTGCGCTCAAAACAAATATATTTGAGTGATGACTATCCAGGGAAGATGGCCGACAATCGACAGAAGTTATCACCTGTCTATAACGCACTGAGAAACATGAAAACAACTATGGAATCCAGCGATGTTAAAACCCTGGCACGTAAGCAGGACACAATTCTTCTAAATGGGAGAAGTTATGACATTGATACACTGGAGCACCTTCCTGATGCACTGAGCTTAAAATCTATTTTCACACCAAGCAAGTCTGGGATAACTGCTTTCTTCTCCAAACACAGCCCACTCTCTAACTTCTACGACTGCCAGTTTGAGGTGAATGGAATGACCTTTGACAACATGGAACGATTCCTATCAATCAGAAAAGCCGAGCTTTTCAAAGATATTAAAGCTGTGGAGGATATAAAGAAGCAAACAGATCCAGCTGCTATAAAGACCATTGCTAAAAAGGTATCAGGATTCAAGGCATTTGAGTGGGAAGCGAATATAATGGGCATTTTGGATGAAGGTCTCTGTGCAAAGTTTGAGCAAAACGAAAAGCTGGCAAGATTTCTATTGGACACGGGGACAGACATTATTGTTGAAGCAAACAAATATGACTCATTGTGTTCTGTAGGATTGAGTCTTTTCGACAAAAATGTGTGGGATACTACCAAATGGCATGGTAAAAATGAGATGGGTAAAGCACTTATGCGGGTGAGGGACAAACTCAGAGAAATGCAAGATCAAGGCATTTATTTTATAACATGACTTTTATGTTCTAATTGTATAGACAGTACATCATACTGGTTTTGACATAAATTCTATATTGTGTGATAGACTTGATTAAACTTTCAACATTTAAATGGTAAAATCTGTGTGGAATATATACAATTAATTTTTCTTGATTAGATTATCAGATCTCTATTAATTCTTTCTTTTACAAAAGTTAGACTACATTCTACTATTAAATGGTACCTATATTTTAAAATTGATTAAATACTTTCATACTTTAATTTTTACATTAAGTACCACTCATCAGCTTTTCAAGCTGTAACTCAAAGCTTGATGTTTACAGAATTACTTTGACTTGAGATATGTATAACTCTTTCTTTGTAAGATTACTACTACCTATTTATAAATGGTATCCACTTGTGAAACTCCAGATTGATGCATAGAAATCATCTAATGAATAACATATCGTACACAATTAAAACCACTAAATTTTCAGAATGAGTATTGAATTTAATATATCATATTAATGTACAAATGTATTATGTACCACTTGAAACATAGTTATTTAGCTTCGTTTTTGAAGAGTCACTTAAAACTCTGTATTATCAATACTGTATTTAAAGCCTCTAAATTCTCAGAATGAGTATTGAATTTAATATATTAATGTATTATGTACCAGTTGAAACATAGCTATATAGCTTCATTTTTGAAGAGAATATCAATACTGTATTTTGTATAATTCCACAGTATCTTTGATTAAGCATGGATTGGAGGTTTCCTCATATGTTTTTGATGATGTATAACTTCATGTCATACATTCCTTTCAATTTTTATCCCACAGCCCTTAAGGGCTGTCGGGGTATTGTTTTCACCCATGGTGTCCATGGCGGGCGGCGGGAAGAAGTTTTGCCCGGCCTGTATCTCAGAAACCGTAAGGTGTAGGAAGTTGATACTTGGTAGGGACATTGGTTAGGGGGTGTAGGTGTGCAACCTCATGGTCTGACCTTGATTTGACCTTTGACCTTGCTGTAGTGTTCTTGACCTATAAAATCCTGTTCGGGCTGTGTCTCGGAAGCCATAAGGTGTAGGAAGTTGATACTTGGTAGGGATATTGTTTAGGGGGTGTAGGTGTGCAACGCTTGGGTCTGACCTTGATTTGACCTTTGACCTTGCCGAAGTGGCTTGGACCTATAAAATCTTCTCCCGGGCTATATCTCGGAAACTGTAAGGTGTAGGAAGTTGATACTTGGTAGGGATATTGTTTAGGGGGTGTGGGTGTGCAACATCATGGCCTGACCTTGATTTGACCTTTGACCTTGCTGTAGTGACCTTGGCCTGTAGAGTTTTGTCTGGCCTATATCTCGGAAACCATAAGGTGTAAGAAGATGATACTTGGTAGGGACATTGGTTAGGGGGTGTAGGTATGCAATGTCTTGGTCTGACCTTGATTTGACCTTTGACCTTGCCGTAGTGACCTTGACCTATAAAATCTTGTCTGGGCTAAATCTCAGAAACCATAAGGTTTAGGAAGTTTATACTTGGTACGGACATGGGTTAGGGGATGTAGGTGTGCAACGCCATGGTGTGACCTTGATTTGACCTTTGACCTTGCTGTAGTGACCTTGACCTAAGGTATAAAATCTTGTCCGGGCTATATCTCGGAAACCGTAAGGTGTAGAAAGTTGATACTTGGTAGGGACATTGATTAGGGGGTGTATGTGTGCAGCGTCATGATTCGACCTTGTTTTAACCTTGCCATAATGACTTTGACCTGTAAAATGTTTGTTCACGCCATGTCTCAGAACTGTAAGGTGCAGGAAGTTGATCTTTAAAATGTTGTTGCACCTTTGGGTCTGCATTCATTGAATGAATTGTCACTTCTGTATGCATGGTAATATTCAAAACATGCCAACCATAATTTGGCTTTGTTCTAAAATGAAATGGTATGATGTAAGTTAACTCAAGGTGAATCTAAGTGACTGTTTAAAGTGTTTTACAATGTTATATTTCAAACATGAGTGTATCCACTTGTCTCTTCTCCTTACCTATTATGGATCCTAATTGTCTAATACTACAACTATTAATTTGTATATTAGAACATATTATGTCTGGTATGGACCTTAATGTACACTGCCTATTTCGATAGTAAGTGTAGCATTCAATCCTAGTGAATCACCTCTGTCTGAGTTTGACTACAGCAACTTTTAAATCTGAACACGTGTTCCAATGCGAGCATAGCTATAGAATAGGTTATAAGACCCTAGTCTTGTAAACAACCCCTACAAAGTTTGGACTTAATAAAAGTGTATTGTCCATAACTCTTTTACATAGTGGATTTTGTGGAAATTATAACCAGGACTGATGATTAAAAATAAATTAACATGTTTCAGTTATATCAAGGTTTTTTGTTGTTTTTTTTTTGTTGTATTTTTCTTGGCAAAAAGTGTCGAATAATGTGTTGAAGTTTAAAAAATATTGAGGCTTATCTGAAAAATGGTCAGTTCCAGAACCAAAAACTTACAACTTGCACAGGGCTCTATGATTTTCTTTCTTCATTATTATTACTTAAGAAAACTTGTAAATATCTTACACTTGTATATATACCTGGAACTTCTGACAAGCTTACCCAGAAACTATAATGCTGTAGAAGTTATTTCTATGGTAATCTGTATGTTTTTTTGTATATTCAATGTATTAAATGCTCAATGAGCAATGTGTACTCTTGACTATCTCTTGGTATTCTGTATGATTTTCTGTATATTCAATCTATTTAATGTTCAATCAGTAAAGTATGCTGTAGATTGCTTTGTATTTGGAAGCCCTATTTTGAAGGAACAAATTTTGAAAAGAACAATTTCCAAAAATATACAAGTGCCTTTATATGTAGAGAGTGCTCTTTACATGAAACATGGCTCAAATAATAAATAGCATTAAAGTGTTATCCGTAAACTGTCAAGGTTTAAGGAATACACAAAAACAGGGTGATATTTTGACTTATTTAAACGAAAATAAAATAAATATTGCATGTTTACAGGACACTCATTTACTTGAAAGTGATATTCCCTCACTTAAAAGATTCTGGAAAGGCGATATTTATGTAAGTGGTCATAAAACTAATTCTAGGGGAGTAGCAACCCTATTAAACAGCAATTTTGAATATAAAGTTATATCCTGTAAAAAGGATACTGCAGGAAACTTTGTGAGTATACTGCTAAAACTAAGCTCAATGACAATTAATTTAACCACACTGTATGGTCCCAATAATGACAACCCTGACTTTTTTAGTCAGATGCAAAATTTAGTGTCCAGTGAAAGTGGTGATTATGATATAATTTGTGGAGACTTTAATTTAGTTTTAAACCCTCACATGGACACTTTTAATTATAAACACATAAATAACCCCAATTCAAGACGTAGGGTCTTGGATATGATTAATGACTTAAATCTTTCAGATATTTACAGGCAGCTCCACCCAAACACAAGGCGTTACACATGGAGGCGCAAGAACCCAGTCAAACAGTCAAGGCTTGACTTCTTTCTGGCATCATCCAATATCCTAGATATAGTAAAAAGTTGTGATGTAAAAATAAGTTACAGGTCTGACCATTCTATGGTTGAGTTAGAGTTAATTTTAAACCGTTTTATATCAGGAAAAGGAATCTGGAAATTTAACAATAGTCTTCTTCTTATCCCAACCTATGTGGAACTTGTTAACAAAATTATCAATGAAGAAAAATTAAAATATGCGGTCCCAGTGTTCAACCTTAACTATATCACAAGCACAAGTGATAAAATTGAAATGACTATTGAAGATGATGCCTTTTTAGAGGCACTATTTCTCCGTATACGTGGAGAAACAATTAAATTTTCCGCAACCAGAAAGAAACTTATTATACAGTTAGAGAAAACTTTATTGAAGGATATTGAAACTCTAGAGGCTAGTGAATCTCTATCAAATACTGATCTACTCAAAGACAAGAAGAAAGAATTGGAAGAAATAAGAAACAATAAACTAAAAGGCAATATGGTCAGGTCAAGGTTACAATGGCTTCATGAGGGTGAAAAATTTTTTTGTAATTTGGAAAACAAAAATTTCATTGAAAAGACCATAAAAAAGATACAACTGAGGAATGGATCTATAGTAACTGATCAAAAAGAGGTGTTACAGCACATCAGAGACTTTTATGCAAATTTGCTACAAAGTAAAGATGACAAACTATCTGACACAAACCTTGTAGATCTAGGCCTTGAAGCCGGAAAACAAGACAAAAATGATGATTTAGGCTCACCATTAACTATAAATGAACTTGGGTCAGTTTTAAAAAGAATGAAAGCGAACAAGACGCCAGGTATTGACGGCATAACTTCTGAATTCTTGAAAATGTCTTGGGGAAAATTAAAATATTATGTCGTACATGCACTGAACAGATGCTTTGAAAAAGGGAAACTCTCAGTAACTCTCCGTCAGTCTGTCATTATATGCTTACCTAAAGGTAACAAGGACAGATCACTTATAAAGAATTGGCATCCAATTTCTCTCTTGTCTGTTGTTTATAAACTAGCATCTGGAGTAATTGCAGACAGACTAAAAGAAAGTTTAAATAAAATTATATCCAACTGTCAAAGTGGGTTTATGAAAGGCAGATACATAAGTGATTCAACTAGACTTATTTATGATGCACTTGAAATAGCGGAAACACATAAAATACCTGGCCTCTTAATGTGTATTGACTTTGAAAAAGCGTTTGATTCTTTATGATGGAAATTCTTATATAAAGTATTGTCATTTTTTGGTTACAGCCAAAACTTCATTAAATGGGTCAAGCTTTTCAATACAGATATAAAGGCTTATGTCTTACAATGCAGATTTTTATCAGAAGAAATTAACATTGAAAGAGGGTGTCGTCAAGGAGACCCGATTTCATCTTATCTTTTCCTACTAGGTGCAGAAATTTTGACAAGATTAGTTCTTCTGAATCCTGATATTGATGGGCTAAAAATTGAAGAAAAAGAGTTTAAACTAACACAGTTTGCGGATGACACAACTTTAATGCTAAATGGAACTCAGCACTCTCTACAATCTGCACTCAATACACTGGAAATTTTTGGTAACTTGAGTGGTTTAAAAATGAACAAGGAAAAGACTAAGGTGATCTGGATAGGTAGTAGAAAGCATTGTAAAGAAAAATTGAATGTCACAGTCAATTTAGAATGGGGTAACAAGGAATTTACAGCACTAGGTCTAAAATTTTCAACAAATTTAGATGATATCCCTTCTCTAAATTATAATAATGCACTACAGAATATTAGGTCTGAAATAAACAAATGGAAAAACAGAAATCTTACACCTTTAGGGAAAATAGCATTGATTAAAACAAATTTGATATCCAAATGTGTTCATCTACTAACTTCTTTGGAAAGATCTGAAAACTTCTTGAAAGACTTAAACACTGAACTATACAGGTTTCTGTGGAACAATAAACCAGACAAAATCAAGAGGTCTATTATATGTAATGACTACTTGAAAGGAGGATTGAAAATGGTTAATATTTATGCATTTGAAAAAGCACTTAAACTCACTTGGATTCAAAGATGTTTGAAAAATCCAGACTCACAATGGTACAATATGTTTCAGTTAATTTGCGACAATATAGATAAACTCTTTAAATCTGGTAATGAATGGTGTCTACGGTTGTCTGAAACCTTGACCAACAAATTCTGGAAAAATATTTTGCAAGATTGGCATAGCCTCAGTAAAAAACAGCTACCAAAAACAAATTCTGAAATACTTGCAAGTTCAATTTGGTACAATTCACATATATGTAACCAGCAAACCTACTTTCCTGATTGGTATAATAAAGGGATATATTTAATTGGAGACATAATCAACTCGAGTGGTACAATGATAAACTTTGAGACCTTAAAAGATACCTTCGGTTGTAACTTTAATATTCTTAACTATTACACCGTCAAAGCAAAGGTTATGTCTTTTATTAAGAAATACCAAGTTGAAAATACATTTTATTTTGAAAGGCCAGCTACTCCATATCATCTTCAAATCTTTCTTCATGCTCATCAAGGGTGTAAAAGCTACTACAAAATCCTCAAAGCTGGTACGTATGACAAACCGCAATGTGAAAGAATTTGGGACCCTATTTTAAAAACTAACTTTGAAAACCTTGACATTGAAGCCATGTGGCCAGTAATTTACAAAAATTGTTTCAAGTGTATAGAGGAAAATCAGGTTGTGTGGTTTCAATATAGAATATTATTCAAAATTCTAGGAACAAAAGATTACTTTAAAAAAGTTAAACTGGTTACTAATAGTGTTTGTGGTTTGTGTTCGCAAAATAATGAAACTATAGAGCATTTGTTTTGTAGGTGCACAAAGTCTCTTGAACTGTGGGAAAATGTCAAGCAATGGATCTTGAGAAAATTAAATGTCACCTTTGATTTTAATGAATCTATTATGATTCTTGGTTATTTAAGTACAGATAACAAATTTTGGCCACTCAATTTCATATTGACTATGACAAGACAATACATATATAAATGTTCCAAAAAGGGTCATATTTTAAACTTCTATGAATTTCAAAAACATATCATGCATAAATACAAAGAACAGAAATCACTTTTCGCTCTTGGTTTGCGTGAGGATAGATTTAACAGAAACTGGTCCTTCTGGAGTAACTTGTTCCACGGAATAGATGATTGGATGTTATGATCACCAGATTTTAAAATTTACCACAGCTAGCAGACTTCTAATCCTGGGCTCCCAATACACAAAGCAATTCTATTAATAGTAAATATTTGATCAAGAAATATACCTGTAATCTTTTTGATCTTGGACAAATATGCGAGTATACCAGTGGTACTATGCCACTTTTTGTCTGTAGTTTCATATATCAGTTTAATTCACATAGTTGTATTAATTTCAGCAGCATCTAAAATGTACTAATAACATGTATGAAAATGTAGTCAAAAGTTCCTTCTGCACCTTTACAAGTTTATTTTTTATCTTTGTACATATATAAATATATCAAAAAGAAAATAAAAATATAAAAAAAAATTAATTACACTTGAAACATATTCCAATCAGTGGCTGAATTATCCTTGAAATACATTCCTATCAGTGGCTGAATTACCCATGTCAACGTTGGCCCAATGAAAGCTTGCCAACCAAAACTCAGGCTGCCGAGGTTGGGCCAACAGTGGGCCAATGGTGGCTTTTTATTGAAGATGGCGGCGAGCAATAATAGGGGATTGTAAAACACCTAAAAAATGATTCATTATGGTATGTCTAAAAATCATATTTCAGTGAGCCCACAATTTTTAACTAACAATTTTACAATTTTAGACATAAAAATAACATTCTCATTATAAATTCACAGTAAGAAAAGTTGTTTCTGAACATTATAATTTTATTATTTGATTATGGATTATATCATCCTAAGATACTGTTCCACCATTGTTTATGTTTGGTCATGTGACTTATCAGGGATTCCCTTAGCTAAAATCCACCCACAAGCTGTCAATTATTTGCTTTCTATTAAACAATGGCCACATAACTTCATGCTGCAATCTTATTGGCTTATGCTATATTATAGTGTTAGTAAAATTTTACCAGTGGCTTGCCAATGTCAGACTGACAAAACATCCGCCGGCCAAAAAGCCATTGGGCCAACAGTGGCTGCCAACGTCGGACCGACGGATATGCCAATGTTGGGCTAACGTCTGCATGCTATCTGGGTTGTTGGCTGATGAAGGTGATCCACTGGTGTGCCAATAGAAAAGCTTATCTTTGGGTGCCAACAGTGGGCCATTGATGGACCACCAGTAAACCTTATTGTTGGCTGCCAACAATGGACAACTGTCTATCAGCTGGTTATGCCACCACAGAACCACCATAAAAAGTTGATGGCACCCAACAGTGGGCCACTGGTGGGCCACCAGTCAACCTTGTTGGTTACTGAAGATGGGCCACTGGTGGACCAATAGAATAACTTATAATTGGCTGCCGACAGTGGGCCACTGAAGGACCACCAGAAAACCTTATTGTCAGCTACCAACGGTGGACCACTGCCTATCAGCCAGTCACGCCAATGGCTGGCCACCACCTACATCCAATGTTGGACCGACAGCTATGCCACCAGTGGGCCAGTGGTGGCCCTACAGAGTGTTGCTATCTGGGAATAAACCTTTTTGGTAAGTTAACCTCCATATGGGTCTAAAGACAAATATACTCCGAGTAAGATTCCGAGTATGTTAATTGATAAAACTTGTGCTCATATTAAGGTGATGTGAGAGTGTCTTAGAGAAATTTCATGAGTGATAACATTGCAACACTGTTATAAAAACTCCTCATTCCCCAGACTCAGAATGAGAATAAAAGACTCCCACCCTCTTCCTCTCTTTCCTCTTTCTGTTCACTTTCTTTCTCTGTCTTTGATCACATTCTCAACTAAATATGGAGCATGAAAAAATAACACAAATAGAACTGATTTGTATCCAGAAGAAGAATAGATTAATTTACTAAGTGATATAAACAGACCATAAATGTATCGATATAGCTGTAATTGTGTGAAATATTGTCTCGATACAAATAAATATTCCATTGAAACGTTTGTGGCAAAACTTTTGGGGTATCATTCATCAAGGTTTACTTAATTCTTTGGGTTAACTGTGCTTTATTTTAGAAGCAAAGTAAAAATAATAAACCTTAGCTAAGCCCTTTCAGTGAGGAATACTTTTTCTAGAGCTTTCAACAAGGTCACGCAAATTTCAGTTGTTATCTGGGAGAACACCTGTGTTTTATATCTGTGTCTTTTATTGGTTTATTTTAATTTAAAATCTTATCTTAAAAATAAAAGATCTGCAACATAATCTTAGTTTAGAGTTTTCAATCAAGATATTTGTGTAATTTAGCCACCACAATACTTCTGTCAGTAAGCAGTTATCTATTTTGACCAAAACTTGAATCATCAGCAGTCTCAACTACACAGATATATGACAAAAATCTTAGACTTGAGATCAAAATAAATCTGGCTTTTATTAATTTGAATCAAGGTTGAAATGAATGTCAAGTATGGTGACATTTTATTATATTTATCTCCTTGACAAATTTAAAAATATGGTGTTTATTTGTTAGAGCTATGTTTAATGGTTTGAATTCCGTCTGTCTTCTGGTTCCTGGGACTTATTTGAAGTTGTGAGAGTGGAACCATGGTACTTTTTGTGTCATTATAATAACATTGAACTTAGATTTCCTGCAAATAATCTCTTGAACCTGTTCGACAAGAATTCATGAGTATCAGGGCTAAATGAAGATTTTTCAACTGTTGAAAAATACACAAAAGCCTTCATTATCTGAACAAATTGACTAGAACAACATTTTGTTTAGATAACAGAATGTTATAAAGAATTAAGTATAAACTTGAGAATGGAAATTCAATAGGAGTTAAAGGTCAAATGGGACTAGTTGTTCCCAACAGTTTGGATTCAAAGCTAATCACTCAACAACTCAGTGTTCTTTTGTTTTAACTGAAATCATTCAATACTATAAATATAAGCACAGTGATATCTATATACTCTTCCTTGATGCCAGCAAAGCATTTGATAAAATTCAATATATTAAACTTTTCAAAGTCTTGCATAATAAAGGTCTTTGCCCTCTGTTTTGTTGACTGTTGGCTTTTATGTACACATACCTGTCTGTGTGTATCAGATGGGGTAATGCCAAGTCTGATCATGTGTTTGTATCAAATGGTGTAAAACAAGGAGGTATCATATCACCTATTCTTTTTACCCTTTATATGGACATTCGTTTTCTGAAAGTAAAGGAAAGAAGGATAGGGTCCTTTATTAGTGACATGTTTTTTGGGGCTATTGGTTATGCTGATGACACTGCTCTACTGGCCCCATCATTATCTGCACTCAAGCAGATGTTAAAAATATGTGATGCGTTTGCAGTAGAATACTCAGTAACTTTTAACATAGAAAAGTATCGGCTTATCCATTATACCAGGTATCTAGAAATTCACGGTAAAAACACAATGGTATATTCATTAAATGCCATGACTATGCAAATCATTTGGGTCATGTGATTGGTCCGAGAAGTGAAACAGAATTACACCTAAGAGTTACTAAAAAGTTTATATCAAGTTTTCATGGAATTAATGCAATATTTTCAAGAGCACATGTAAATGTTAGATACAGGTTATTCAAAACCTATTGTGTGGACCTGTATGGCTGTAATTTTTGGAACCTTGCTGGATCTGATGCTCTTTCGTTTTTCATTTTATGGCGTAAATGTATACGTAAGTTGTTATATTTATCTCCTATGACTCATTCAGGATTTCTGCCACTGTTATGTGATGACATACCTGTTGAACTACAGCTGTTTAGGAGATTTAACAAATTTCTCTGGAATGTTTCGAAAAGTTCTAATCCATGTGTTTCCATGTGTTACAAACTAGTAAGTAATGGAAGTAATTCTGTATTTTGTAAAAATGTTAATACAATATCTCAGCATTTAAATATAGCAAAGTCAGAAATTGGTACAAGTACAGCTCACTTTTTAAGATAAGTGAAAGTTATATTAATAAAACATATGCTCTTGATGATTTTGTAAGGTGTGGAAATATCAAAGACCTACTTTATATACATGACTACAAGTGTGCCAAGTTAGAGCTGAATGAAATCAACTGTCTGCTTAAAGTTCTTTGTACAGATTGACATATGACACTCATGATTGTATAAGTATAATTTACAAACCATTTTTCTTATTTATCTCGTTTGAGTTTTATGCTCTGTAGATGTTTTGTTTATATGCTTTGATGTTCTCGTTCTTTTTTTCACAGTTCTGTGTTATCCTTTTTTTCACTGTATTTCATGGTAACTATCTGTACTCTGGAATACGTATGGAAGAATAAATAAATAAATACATTAATAGAGTTCAATATATCCACTATTTTAGAAGAGAAGGTTGACTAATCAAGATTACACAGCATTTTTCTGAGGTATCATGTGTACAGTTCGCACAAATGTTCTTCTGCAGAAAAGAAGATTAGATAAATCCATTAGTAAGAGAAGGACTTGATATTGTAGACTGGAGATTACACAATAACTTTGAGTGACTGTGCCTGCTGACTTGAATACAATTCTAGAATATATTTTTTACTTATGCTGGATAAATATCTAATGTGTTATAACTAGAGCCATTTAAAAGAGGGAATGTTTTGGACAAAACAGGAGTAACAATTGTTGAGGTGAGAATCAGACATTTCTAAGGAGGCACAATACATGGGATATAATTAACGCAATACAGTTAAAAGTATAAAATCACATGTAGAAAATTTATTAGTTTAGCACATAATCTCTGCCAACTGCAGGGTCAAGATATCCATTAGCAAGAGTTATCATATATCATTATTAGACAATGTTTTATTAGAACTGTGGGTGTCATTATCCTGTGGATTGCAAACTACACTATCTAATTAGGTTCAACTGTTGGCTTAATTGAGAGTAAAATGTTACTGTGTTGTAGAAATGAAGTAACAGAGTGATTATTTTATGACTTCTATAAAAGGACTGTAGTTCCAGCTGATGCCACAGGAGTCTGTTATGCTGGAAGTTCCAACCTTTTACAGAGGTCTTAAATTACGAACCTGAGCTCTTTATTTCTATCATAAAGACTGGTTTCACTTAATAATCCATAAAATTTATTATAAATATGATTTTATACTCCTATTTGTCGCACAATATTTTGTCTGTATTGTCATTCTCTATTACTGACGATGGTCTATTTAATGCTGAGATAATTGGCTACAAAAATTGTTGATGAGGATATGCTGGATAATCTTTGTGAAAACGACAATTTTTTAAGTTAAAGTTAAATCTAAATTTTACCAATGCAGATACTAAGTATTTAATTCTGATATAATTTCTGTGCTTCCAGTTAATCATCTGTTAAAAGATGGCCACCAATGCACAACCAAAGACTTCAGAAGAGGAAACCATAACTTGCTCAATATGCCAAAATATTCTTGAAAATCCTCGAAGACTTGACTGTCTCCACAGTTTCTGTGACAGATGTTTGAAGAATGTGGATCGTATTAGTGAAAAGGGAACAAAAGGTATCTTGTGTCCTCTCTGTAGGAAATTTACAAGTGAACCACAGATCAAGAAGGATCCAATTTTGGAGGTCTTGGTGGAAGCGTTTTCTCAGTATTATGATAAAAACATCCTTAACAAAGATTCAATGGATAAATTTTGCAATCAATGTGATACAAGAATCAATGTGACATCTTACTGTGCAGACTGCAAGGTTGAACTATGCCAGACCTGCCAGACTCGCCACCTGCGTTTTGAAGCCATGACTGAGCACAGCATTATACCGATTGCTGAGGCAGGGAACCATCCTGTGGTGAATGTCACCAAGTACTGTCCTAAGCATGTCACCAAACCAATTAAACTCAGCTGTGTTCCCTGTAAGCTGGCTATATGTGTGGATTGTAAGATAGAGGATCATGACACTCATAAAACTGAGGATGTTACATCAGCCTTAGCCAGTGTCTTGCCAGAACTCAGGGCATCAATACCATTGCTCAATGCAGAAAAGAATAAACAAGATGAGGTCAAAGAAGGACTTAATTCTTTTGTTAAGGACGCTACCAGTCTAGGAAAAGAAATTCTAGACAATGCAGAAAAGGTAAGAGATGATCTTGTGTCACACATACAGAAAGAATTCAATAAAATAGAAGAGACTGTGGTCAACTTTGTGCAGTCAGTGACCAAGGAAGCAAATCTAAGAGAAAATGATGCCAATAATTCTATCAGTAGCATCGACAGTATGACTTCATGGATCAGTGTGTTGGCTGATGTGACAGAAGGACCTGCTGTACTTTTTGAAGTGTGCAATGAGAAGCTCCTGGACAGGGTGAAAGGTCTGTTAACAGAATGCCAGAAGTCCCGTGATTTGAGAGTATTACATGACATGGGAAGTAGAAAACCAAGGTTTAGACAAACGCCCATTCAATGTGATAATATTCTGGGCAATATTCAGTTTGAGGAGGACACAAAACATAAAACAGATCAAAAACCCATAATATATAAAGTACCCACAAAATCAATGACCAGTGAAGTGAAGTCATTCAGGTACATTGATAGGAAACTGTGTGGGTTTAAAGTCAAGAAGCACAGAGGTTCATTTAAACTGAACACACATTGTGATCGCTTTTGTTATCACCAAGAATCTCTGTGGTGTCCCCATGATGATACAATAGATATCTACAGCCTTGATGGTCAACTACAGATGTCACAGCAGTGTCCACCTATGCGGTCAATCATTGCTCTTCACCCTCTCACACCAACATGTATGTTAGTGTCTGCAGAATGTGGTTTGTACACATACAACACCACACACCATACAGTAAGTAACACACTCAGAGAGGGGGTGTTCTGGGATGTACATGCCAGTGGTACATACACAGTAGCTTTACAAAAGAGACCAGACCCTGGTGACCTGATACACGTGTTCACCAATGAAGACCCACCTACACACTCCCTCTCCTTCTGTGTGAACCACACAGATGTACTCCGTGTGATGGTACACAACCAGTGTGTATATGTCAGTGCCTGTAATCACAACACCTCAGTATCAGTGTACACTGTAAAAGGACAGATGATCTCACAGTATGGCAGTTTTGGACATGGAAAATCAGGACAGATGGACTACCCAATACTGTGTGCTGTAGGCTGTGATGAGAGTTTGCTTATTGCAGACTGTGACAACAAACGTCTGCAGCTCATGAACAAGAAAGGAAAGTTCAGTGTTGTCAAAGGGGTGGATGTAAAGTGGAACTGGGATGTAGTTATTGTGGGTAGTAACTTGTTTCTGTTATGTGGATATTTCTCTGATTCTAAAATACATAGATATGAGTTATGACAAGCAAGCAAAATGAAAACTTTTTGCTTCATGTTACAATAAATATTGTTTTTTACCAACTCAAAATCGTGCATAAAGAAATTTAATTTCAATAAATTACCTTGAAATTACAAGGCACAGTTGTACAATTAATATATAGTTGCAACCACAATAGTATTGCTTAAGATGCTGAAAGAATTGTAAGTCTGATGGGATTTTTTCACACAAAAAATGTTTTGTTTAAAGTAAGTAAGTAAGTTAGAAACACTTATAAAGCGCCGAAATTGATGTAAACATCCTCTAAGGCGCTGATGTGCAAAAAGGGATAGTCCAGTTCCAGAAAGAAGTCTGTTTCCATATTAGCGTCCGATAGGGGAGATAGGCTATGGTGGAGGATAAGCTAATCTAAAAAGATATGTTTTCAACTGTTTTCTGAAACCAGAAATGCTTTCTGTGGTTCTAATGGCTTGAGGAAGCTTGTTCCACTCTGTGGGAGCCCCTGCTATGAAGCTACGCATGCCTGAGTGTTTATTTGGTTTAGATGAGAAAATTGATAGGAGATTGCCCCGTGTGAGGTCACTCCGCCTAATTAGAGCGGAGAGATATGGAGGTTGGCTGAAATGTATTGCTTTATAAGTGAGGAGATTATATTTGAACAATATACGGTAATGAATGGGGAGCCAGTGTAGTTTGTGCAGGAAGGGTGTGACATGACAATATTTATTTAGCTTGCACACAGTCCGACATAGGGCATTTTGAACTCTGTATATGCCTTTTTTGTGTTGTAAAGCAGTGAGTTACAGTAATCAAGGCGACTGCTAACCAAGGCATTTGCCACCTTTACAGCTGTTTCATGATTTAAGTACCTGCAGACCCTTCGCAGTTCCCGGAGATGGTAGTAACTTATGCGACATAGATTAGCCACGTGTCTTTGCATTGAATTTTCAGCATCCAGGATGACACCGAGGTTTTTTACCGATTCAGCTGGTTCCATGGTGTTACCAAGCAAACTCACTGGGAATGATGACTTCAGGGAACTTCTAATTTGATCATCGCCAATCACTATAAATTCTGTCTTGTCAGGATTTAATTTAAGCTTATTATTTCCCATCCAAGCCTGGACCGCCTCAAGGCAATTTGTTAATTCAGTGATACTAGAATCGAAGTTCCTAGAGTCGAGTTCCAAGTAAATTTGTGTGTCATCTGCATATAAGTGATGAGTGACCTTAAATTAGCTGAGAGGGGTTGTGTATAGGGTAAAAAGGAGTGGCCCCAGAACTGAGCCCTGGGGAACCCCATAAGGGAGTTGAAAAGCATCTGAGAGATGTCCATCTATTTTGATCCGCTGCTTCCGTGAATTTAGGTATGACTGGATCCACTTAAGCACTACCCCATCAATGCCATACCAGTGCTGAAGGCAGTTGAATATGATAGAGTGATCTATTGTATCGAAGGATGCAGATAAGTCTAAAAGGACTAATCCAACAGCTGCACCCTTGTCCATTGATGTGGCAATGTCATTTTGTATTTTGAGCAATGCCGTTTCAGTAGAGTGAAAAACTCTATATGCAGACTGGTTTTCGTTGGATATGCCCTCGTGAGCAATGTGCTCATTTATCTGCCTAGCCACAGCTTTCTCTATGAGTTTGGAGATGTAGCTGAGGTTGGACACTGGTCGATAATTCTTGAGAATATTCCTGTCAAGACCAGCTTTTTTCAACAAGGGTGTAACGTGCAGTCTTAAAACAGGATGGGAAACTGCCCTCCTGTAGGGAGTAGTTCACAATATTTGTAATAGGAGTCAAGAGCACACTGATGCAATCAAGGACCAATGATGTTGGGATTGGATCCAAGTCACATGATTTATTTGGTGTGGACTTTATGATTTTAAGGACTTCTTCCTCTGACATGGTCCGGAAGGAAACAAACTTGTTTTTGTAGGAACCTGAGACAGGGGAATTGGCATCAGTAGACAGTAATCCAGATCTTAGTTTAGCAATTTTGTCTGCAAAATACCTGCCAAAAGTGTTGATCAGACTGTTCATGGTGGTACAATCTGGAAGTACCATTTTCGGTGATCTATGGAGGACTTTCTTTATGGAATTCCACAAGGCCTTGGGGTTATCCTCATTTTCCCTAACCATATCACTATAGTATTTGGTTTTTGCACATTCCACGAGATAGTTGAAATGGTTGTCAGCGGCTCTATACCTACTATGGTTTTTGGCAGAGTTGTCCCTTCGCCACTCCCTTTCGAGTTTGCGCTTACGTCGTTTTGCTGCCAAAATCTCACTGTTAATGAACCCTTTGTTGACATGTTGTGGGGTTTTGCATTCATGAACAGGTGCATGCTTGTTAAGTAAAGAAACAAATTATTTTGAGTGCTTTTGTTAAAGTTTTTGCCAGAGTGCAATGTCCATAGGTAGAAATACATCTGCCCACACTGACACTCATACTCTATATCCACACACATGATATCTATATTTTGGTATATATGGTATACAATATATTTATTCACAATATTAGCTGAATAATATCATCAACACCTGATAGCTGGTAAGAATAAGGGGCCCTTTTATGTAGGAACTGCATCCCTTTATTGTAATCTTGTTCCTATTAAATAATGGGGGAATAATTCTGTATGATCATCGGTGACAATTACATAAGTGATATTTACCAAAGAGACAATTATCAAAGATGTTTGGACACTGTAATCACTGCCTTTTAAGTTATACCATTGAAACACTTGTTTCATCTGTTGATGGGATTGTAACTTTTGTGGTGTCTGGTTTGTTCAAAGTAGCTGTTGCTAGCTAAAATATTAATCATACAGTTTCAAACAATAAATGTCAATTGTTGTTTTTGATGTCAAAGCAGGGGAATATCTTCCCCCTGCACCCCCCCACCCCCCCTGCCTGGACATCAAAGAGAATAATGTATCTTAGTGTCCACTATTAAATTATATGAGGAACACATGAATGTTAATTTCATATTTATGGTCAATATTAATGTTAATATTATTGACTTTTAAAACAATAAAACACAGATGCTAAACTAAAATTACAATAACAATCCGGGAACTGTTTTTTTAATTTATATTTCTAATATCATATTTCCCCATTAACAGATATTGCATGATGTTGTTCAGAGGTAAATGTGGCTGGAAAACCTTTCAAGACGACATTTACATGTTTTCTACATTTCATTCTAATATGTGCATACATTAATTTGTTATGCGATTTTAAAGATATGTGTAAGCCTTAATGGCTTTTGTTATTGTCACAAAAATACACATATCAAATGTATATTTAGATATTTTATCTATGTATTTCAAAGGCGGCCTATTTAATTATATTATTATTTAAAAAGCGGTGAAATTGACCAGGTTATTTTATTCTGGGGGCCGATTTGATGTGGAGCAATTTGCAATGATTTTAGGATGGGGAGCGTATTGTGGTGGAAGGTGAGGCTGTGGAAAGGCCTAAGGATGCAATTGTTGTTGGCAAAGATTTTTGTTTAATATGAATTTCTTTGTGATTATCATATAAAAAATAAAAGTTAATCTAAGTGCAAAAAAACTTTTGTATATATGAGACAACCAACAGATAATTTTAAACAATATGGAAGTAATGGCGATGAAACTTAATCACTGAAAAAAGAGGAACATTACTGTATTAATGGAAAGTCACAAATGAATCTGAGTGTGAAAATAGTTTCAATAAAGTGTAAAGATTTATGTGTGATTGTATGTTTGAAAGCATTCCATCAGTAGAGACCACATAGCGCTGCTGGGTGACATGTATCTCCATCGCAAAGAGGGTTTGATGATAATTGTTACATATTTTTTTCTAAAATGTTAGAATATTATGAATATTAACCACATTATAAAATCCCAATGTATAATTTCTTATTTGATGATTTCACATCCCATACCACCAAGTCGTGGTATGTCACCTCACTTCTCTGTTCCTTTCCCAAGTTTGCAAAGGGGACAAGAATTCATAAGAAGTTGAAGAGGGGTTTTCCGTGTTGCTCTCCTGGTTTAGAGACATAATAGTTTCTGCAATGATTACAGCAATGAACAGTTTTGATTTCTTCTGAGCAAGGACTGACATTTAGTGGTTGCCTGTGCTCTCACAAAAGATATCAAACTATCTTTATTCAGTAATATTTTATATGCAACTGTGTTATTTTAGTTTCTTTTGCCCTTGCGCAACAACCCGTCATCCAAAAGTCACTTTGGGTTGTTCCAGCATGAGGTAGGGTTGGCTGTATTGCTCGGTCCCGTAAGGTGTATACAGTATGAGTTAGCATCTGATCTAGGGCAAAAGATTCTTTTATTGTATACTTTAAAGTATATTTTCGTCTTTATTGTGTTTTATTTCTATTATGTGTTTTACTTGGCTTTCTTGGCATTATTTTATCTAGCATTATACTGCATCTTTTCACACATTGTATATGACCTCCAGTTTATCTGTGACCTTTACATGCACTTCAACATCCTCTCACCTGTGGGGTCTTACCACCCCTTGACTGTTAGTACTACTACTATGTGGGATCAGAATTCTTTCAACTTCTCGACTTGAACCTATTATTTCAGTTACCCGGCGGCCATGTTAATTTGGCCTTTAGTTTTATTTCACACTGTTTCCTCATAACAGGTTTAAAAGGGGGCTGTAACAGCTCCTTAGTACTGCTAACCCCCTTTTCATCTTTAGCAGATCAATTTATAGGGTTTGAACCCATCACCTGTGTACAGTACCCTGGTCACATTAATTTGGCCTTAATTTCCACTAGATTCCATGTTGATTAAGGTTTGAACCCCTGACCTTGTTACAATTTGAATTATGTTTGTGTATTTTCAATGGACTCTAGAAACTTGACTTCTGTCAGTTCAGTGCACTCAGTTCATGACATTCTTTACACTGTGTACAATTATGTCCACTTTTGTTATATTTACCAATTAAAGATTTTGTAAGTTTCTCTGGGTGTGCGTTGATATATATAGTCCAGTATTGTCAGTGACCTTTAAAGTACATTAATGCAGCATTGTGTATAAATGACTGTCTGAATCATGTGTTTTATATATAGAGAGACTAGTATTGTTAGTTAATATTGACAAAGACCTAAGGTTAAACCCCAGTCACACTTGTTCTGGTAATGTAGTCACTTTAAATGAATATAAATATTATAATCATATTTTCTTAAGCTCTATTTAACACAATCAGTTGTTTAAAGTGGTATATATGATGTACTGTATAATAATGTGTATTTATACAAAGTTAAAGGGTGTTTCATGCAAACTTGTCAGAAAATAATGTCAGTGTGAATGATGTTTAAACCATGTTGCTTGATTAATGTTGAAGGTGGTTTGACCAAGGATTATTGAACTAGATGTTATTGTTGAAGGTCAAAATTCTTTTATTATTAAATTGTTGAAGGAAATTGGGATACATGGAAAAGTTAGTTGGGTTTTTGAAGTCAGTGGGAAAGGATGTGTAGAGAGCTTCGGCTTTATCTGAAGTGGAAAGTTTGATGTCTGTAAGTACATGTAGTTTGTTTAAGTAGTATAACTTTAGTTTATTAAAGCTTTAAGATTTGTAGTTTATTTAGTATAGTCAGTGTAGATCCTTCTGTTTGACAATTCCCTAGTATGTTTAAAATACTATGTAATTGTATTGTGATTATGAATATTGCTAGATTCTGGTTAGAAGATAGTAGTTACCAGTAAAATACATACTTTAAATTTTGAAGACAGATTAATTGATTCAGACTATAACTGAAGTAAATGTAATATATTGTTAATTTCCCCAAGTATAGTTAGTAAGGAAATTTATTATTTCTTTTTAAGCACTGAGGGATTGCAGTACCACCCTTCTAGTAGCTTCTGATGTCTTCTGGCATTTACCAGTTTCGTCAAAGATAATGACTATGCAGTCTACCCAGGGACTCTGTGACATTGTTAAATATTTTCCATATAGACGTTGATTTGATTCAGCAGTTGTAGTACTAAATGGTTAAATGAAGTTATTATACAGATAGAGTTTGGGTTCTGATATTGGAAACACACGTATATTATCATTTGTAAAGTGTATATAAGGACATAAATCATTATTAAAGAGTTAAAAGTTGAACATTCTTCTTTTTATTTTGTCTATGAAAAGCCACCTTACGATCAAAGTCATAACATTGGTTCCATGACCAGGATATTTTTTGTAGGCAAAAAAGGTTGTAGGAAAATTTGTTCGTAAAAATTTGACTTCTGAAACTATTTTGTTGATATTAGGTAGGGTTTCTTTCCTGTATATGTAGTCATATGTTGCAGTACTGGTAGTATTGATTTGTGAGTACAAGAGTAGAGAAGGGTGAGTGTACTGCATATGTTTTTAAGAGTTACTGTGTGTTTCTCGTTACTGGAGTAGTGTTAATTGTTAATCTGGTTCAGCATATATTTTATGGGTGGATAGACAGACTGTACTAATTAATAGACTTCAGTTGTTGAATGGTATCAAGGGTATACCATTGTTTCTTCAAAACCCACATTGTAAGCATTACTAGGTTGACATAGAACTATATTGGTACCAATAGTTATTGGGTTGTAACCTGTGTGCTTTGGTTAGGCAGAGGTAAGTCCTAGCCTGGTGTTATTTCCACTTCAGAGTAGAGTTATAGCTTGTTCTATTTAAAATGGAAAAGCTAGTTGAAAATGGGAAACAAATGGGGTTGGAAGGGGATGCCTTACAAAAGTTTGTACTTGAACAACAAGCTAGAGAAAGGGATGAGCGTGCAGCTAAGCGGGAACATGAAAAAATACTAAAAGAAGCAGAATTAAAGATAGCTAGTCTTAACTCATCTCAAACGTCTTTACCAGGTCAGGGGGTAGTTTCAGCAAAATATCCAAAACTATCAGCATTTGATGAAAGTAAGGACAACATTTTTATTTGAAGTAAGGACATCATTTTTATTTTGTTTTGAAAAGTATGTTGTAGCACAAGGTATGAAACCTGAAGATTGGGCTATGAGTCTCAGTGCACTTCTTTCGGGGACTGCGTTAGAGGTTTACCGTAGATTGGGTAAAGATGATAGTGATGATTATCAGAAACTCAAAAAAGCACTTCTAAAGAGGTATGGGATGACAGAAGAAGGTTTTAGAAATAAATTCAGGAATTCTAGAGTTGAAAAGGGTGAAACACCATCCCAGTTTGTTGATAGACTTACAAATTATTTTGAGAGGTGGGTCGAATTTGGAGAAGTGTCCAAAAGTTTTGGAAATTTGTCTGACCTCATTCTGAGAGAACAGTTTTTGTTAAACTGTAGTAAACCTCTAGCAGTGTTCTTGAAAGAGCGTGTACCAAAAACAATAAAAGAAATGGCTTGTTTAGCAGAACAATTTGTTGAAGCCCATGCTGATCAGAACTGTTTTGTAAAAGAGACTATTTCTGTGAAACAAACATCAAGTGACAAGACTATTGTAAAAGGTAGTGAGTCCAAAATGACAACAAAGACTAGTATCAATGATAAAACTTGTTACCGATGTGGTAAAAAGGGTCACATACAAAGAAACTGTAGAGTGAAACTCAATGTTGCTAGTGCAATACAACAAAGTAATGAAACTGATGACCATGGTACTGGTGCAACTTGTGTATTACGCATGTTATCAGAGAGTGTTGAAGGTGATCAGTTAAAACTGGCGTCAGGTAAATCATTACCTATAGTTGGTGTGTGTGAACAAGACTTTAGTGTTGGTTCAAAAAACAATTTGCCAGTGTTTAAAGGTGTTGTAGGTGGTGTTACTGTAGATACTTTGCGTAACAGTGGGTGTACAGGTGTTGTTGTAAAATCAAACTTGGTAAAACCAGAACAGTTTACAGAGAAAGTTTATCTTTGTGTTCTTATTGATGGTGCAGTCAAAAAGGTTCCAATTGCCAAAGTACACATAGATACCCCATTCTTTGTAGGTGAAACTGATGCTATGGTTATGGAAAGTCCCATATATCCACTTGTTGTAGGGAACATTCTAGGTGCTAGAGATGTAAATGACCCAGATCCTGAATGGCATTGTGTTCAGGAAGAGACCAAACAAGTTAAGGAAAAAACTGAGACAGTAGCTGTAATGACAAGGTCTCAAGCTGAGAAATTGAACAAACCAACTAGTCCATTGAAAGTTCCTTCTGAAATTGACTTAGGTTTAACCTCTGAGGAGTTCAAACAACTACAAAAAAGGGATAATAGTCTTAACAAAGTGTGGGATCTAGCAAAACAAAACAAGACTATAAAACTGAAGAGTGGTAATGAAACCAGTTACTTTGTTGAGAAAGGTTTCTTGTATCATAGGTTTCAGTATAAAGGGAAACAGAAAGTGGTTAAACAGTTGTTAGTACCCCAGAAATTAAGGACAAAAGTTCTTAAACTAGCTCATGAAACACTGTTAGGTGGCCACTTGGGTATCCAGAAAACCTTAGACAGAGTCATGTCAGGCTTTTATTGGCCATGTTTGCAAAGTGAAGTGAATCTATTTTGCAGGTCTTGTGATTTGTGTCAAAAAACTACACCAAAAGGTAGGGTACCGCATGTCCCCTTGAACAAAATGCCACTTATTGATACTCCATTTCAAAGGGTAGCACTTGACCTGGTTGAACCTTTTTCACCAATCACTGAGCGTAGGAATCGTTACATTCTTACAATGGTTGACTATGCCACAAGGTACCCTGAAGCCATTGCTCTTCCATCCATAGATACTGAGTGTGTTGCTGAAGGTTTGATAGAAATGTTTTCTAGGGTAGGAGTACCATGTGAGATTTTGAGTGACAGAGGATCTCAGTTCATGTCTCAAGTCATGCAAGAGGTAAATAGGCTCCTGAGTGTAAAACACTTAGTAACAGCCCCATATCATCCACAATGTAATGGTTTGGTGGAGAAGTTTCATTTTGTTTTGAAGTCAATGCTCCGAAAACTTTGTGTTGAACGACCCAAAGATTGGGATAGGTATCTCCCAGCTGTTCTGTTTGCATATAGGGAAGTCCCTCAGGCCAGTACAGGGTTTTCCCCGTTTGAACTTTTATACGGACGAACAGTTAGAGGACCTATGAACATACTTAAGGACTTATGGACAGCTGAGATTGATTCTGATGAAACTAAAACCACATATCAGTACATAGTAGATTTGAGAGAAAGACTTGAGAATACTTGTAAGTTTGCTCAGGAAAACTTAGAGTGTGCACAAGAAAAAGGCAAACTTTACTTTGACAAGAAAAGTAAAAGACGTAAGTTTGAGAAGAATGAGAAAATTTTGGTTCTTTTGCCAACTGAGACAAACAAATTCTGGTAAGATGGCAGGGCCCTTACAACATAGTCGGTGTACTTGGTGATGACTACAGAGTTGAAGTTAAGGGTAAGGTTAAAACCTACCATGCAAACTTACTCAAGAAGTATATTGAGCGTAGGATTGACCAATCTGTCAGTTCAACAATTGAGATAGCTGAGAATTCAGTTTTGCAGGTAGTTTCTTCTGCCATTATTGAGCCAGATTCAGAAAAAGGTACGGTTGATGATGATAGCTTAATTCAGTTTAGTTGTACTGAGCAAACTGAAACGTACAAAGATGTAGTTATCAACCCAGACTTAGGTGAACAGCAGAAAAGAGACTTATCTAAACTGTTGGTTGAGTTTAAGGATATCTTTTCTGACCTCCCAGGTTACACAAAGTTGGTTAAACATGAGATAGATTTAACAAGTACTGAACCAGTCAGATCAAAACCGTACCCAATGCCATATCATATGCAGGGTACTGTAGATTCTGAGATTGAGAGTATGTTGAAAATGCATGTGATTAAACCTTGTAATTCCCCATATGCATCTCCAATTGTACTTGTAAAAAACCTGATGGTAAGATCCGTTTTTGTACAGATTACAGAAAGTTGAACCGGTTGACCTCTTTTTCAACTGAACCAATGGTCCAGGCAGATCAGATATTTTGTAAATTGAAAGACAGTAAATGGGTGAGCAAATGTGATATGTCAAAAGGTTATTGGCAAATAGCTGTTGATGAGTCAAGTCAGGACAAAACATGTTTTGTAACTCCAAACGGGTCATATTGTTATTTGAGAATGCCGTTTGGTCTTGTAAATTCTGCAGCTACATTTACTCGTATGATGAGGTTGCTTCTCAAAGGTTTAGACAAATCTGAACATTACATAGATGATGTACTGACTCACTCACTTGGATGGAATGAACATTTGTGTGAACTTAGGAAACTGTTTGAGAGAGTGAGATCTGCTGGTCTAACAATGAAACCGTCAAAGTGTAAACTAGGGTTTACCAGTGTTGATTACTTAGGGCATATTGTGGGAGAGGGGGAAATAAGTCCTAACCCTGATAAGTTATTTAACATTCAACAAGCCCCAATACCACAAACCAAGAAACAAGTTAGAAGTTTTCTAGGGTTAGTAGGATTTTATTCCAAATTCATACCCAATTACAGTACGGTAGCAGCTCCATTGACAGACCTGACTAAAAGAGGTTGCCCAAATAAGATAGTATGGGTTGATGCTCTAGAAAGATCTTTTGTTATCCTGAAAAAACTTCTGAGTTCAAATCCTGTCTTAAGACTCCCTGATTTGTCAAGAGAGTTCATTCTTCAGACAGACGCATCAGAAGTAGGGCTAGGTGCATGTCTTTTGCAAGATTTTGATGGTCAAAAGTCCCCTGTGGCATATGCCAGTAAAAAGTTGACCAAAAGTGAGTTAAACTATTCTGTAATTGAGAAAGAGTGCTTGGCTCTGGTTTGGGCTATCAGAAAATTCCATGTTTATCTTTATGGAAAGGACTTTATTCTTGAGACAGATCATCAACCACTTGTATATTTACGTCAGTCAAAGATGGAAAATGGACGTCTTGTGAGGTGGGCACTTGCATTGCAACCATATGAATGTAAAATAAGGGCAATTAAAGGTTCACAAAATGTATGTGCTGACTATCTTAGCAGGTTGTAAAATAGTAGTGTGTAAATGTTAACTTGTTACATAATTTAAATTGTGTTTTTGTCAAAAACATTTGACTTAAGGGGAAGGGTATGTTACAATTTGAATTATGTTTGTGTATTTTCAATGGACTGTAGAAACTTGTTCTGTCAGTTCAGTGCACTCAGTTCATGATATTCTTTACACTGTGTACAATTATGTCCACTTTTGTTATATTTACCAATTAAAGATTTTGTAAGTTTCTCTAGGTGTGCATTGATATATATAGTCCAGTATTGTCAGTGACCTTTAAAGTACATTAATGCAGCATTGTGTATAAATGACTGTCTGAATCATGTGTTTTATATATAGAGAGACTAGTATTGTTAGTTAATATTGATAAAGACCTAAGGTTAAACCCTGGTCACACTTGTTCTGGTAATGTAGTCACTTTAAATGAATATAAATATTATAATCATATTTTCTTAAGCTCTATTTAACACAATCAGTTGTTTAAAGTGGTATATATGATGCACTGTATAATAATGTGTATTTATACAAAGTTAAAGGGTGTTTCATGCAAACTTGTCGGAAAATCATGTCAGTGTGAATGATGTTTAAACCATGTTGCTTGATTAATGTTGAAGGTGGTTTGACCAAGGATTATTGAACTAGATGTTATTGTTGAAGGTCAAAATTCTTTTATTATTAAATTGTTGAAGGAAATTGGGATACATGGAAAAGTTAGTTGGGTTTTTGAAGTCAGTGGGAAAGGATGTGTAGAGAGCTTCGGCTTTATCTGAAGTGGAAAGTTTGATGTCTGTAAGTACATGTAGTTTGTTTAAGTAGTATAACTTTAGTTTATTAAAGCTTTAAGATTTGTAGTTTATTTAGTATAGTCAGTGCAGATCCTTCTGTTTGACAATTCCCTAGTATGTTTAAAATACTATGTAATTGTATTGTGATTATGAATATTGCTAGATTCTGGTTAGAATATAGTAGTTACCAGTAAAATACATACTTTAAATTTTGAAGACAGATTAATTGATTCAGACTATAACTGAAGTAAATGTAATATATTGTTAATTTCCCCAAGTATAGTTAGTAAGGAAATTTATTATTTCTTTTTAAGCACTGAGGGATTGCAGTACCACCCTTCTAGTAGCTTCTGATGTCTTCTGGCATTTACCAGTTTCGTCAAAGATAATGACTATGCAGTCTACCCAGGGACTCTGTGACATTGTTAAATATTTTCCACATAGACATTGATTTGATTCAGCAGTTGTAGTACTAAATGGTTAAATGAAGTTATTATACAGATAGAGTTTGGGTTCTGATATTGGAAACACACGTATATTATTATTTGTAAAGTGTATATAAGGACATAAATCATTATTAAAGAGTTAAAAGTTGAACATTCTTCTTTTTATTTTGTCTATGAAAAGCCACCTTACGATCAAAGTCATAACATTGGTTCCATGACCAGGATATTTTTTGTAGGCAAAAAAGGTTGTAGAAAAATTTGTTCGTAAAAATTTGACTTCTGAAATTATTTTGTTGATGGTGCCATAAAAGTGCTATTTTGTGATATTAGGTAGGGTTTCTTTCCTGTATATGTAGTCATATGTTGCAGTACTGGTAGTATTGATTTGTGAGTACAAGAGTAGAGAAGGGTGAGTGTACTGCATATGTTTTTAAGAGTTACTGTGTGTTTCTCGTTACTGGAGTAGTGTTAATTGTGAATCTGGTTCAGCATATATTTTATGGGTGGATAGACAGACTGTACTAATTAATAGACTTCAGTTGTTGAATGGTATCAAGGGTATACCATTGTTTCTTCAAAACCCACATTGTAAGCATTACTAGGTTGACATAGAACTATATTGGTACCAATAGTTATTGGGTTGTAACCTGTGTGCTTTGGTTAGGCAGAGGTAAGTCCTAGCCTGGTGTTATTTCCACTTCAGAGTAGAGTTATAGCTTGTTCTATTTAAAATGGAAAAGCTAGTTGAAAATGGGAAACAAATGGGGTTGGAAGGGGATGCCTTACAAAAGTTTGTACTTGAACAACAAGCTAGAGAAAGGGATGAGCGTGCAGCTAAGCGGGAACATGAAAAAATACTAAAAGAAGCAGAATTAAAGATAGCTAGTCTTAACTCATCTCAAACGTCTTTACCAGGTCAAGGGGTAGTTTCAGCAAAATATCCAAAACTATCAGCATTTGATGAAAGTAAGGACAACATTTTTATTTGAAGTAAGGACATCATTTTTATTTTGTTTTGAAAAGTATGTTGTAGCACAAGGTATGAAACCTGAAGATTGGGCTATGAGTCTCAGTGCACTTCTTTCGGGGACTGCGTTAGAGGTTTACCGTAGATTGGGTAAACATGATTGTGATGATTATCAGAAACTCAAAAAAGCACATCTAAAGAGGTATGGGATGACAGAAGAAGGTTTTAGAAATAAATTCAGGAATTCTAGAGTTGAAAAGGGTGAAACACCATCCCAGTTTGTTGATAGACTTACAAATTATTTTGAGAGGTGGGTCGAATTTGGAGAAGTGTCCAAAAGTTTTGGAAATTTGTCTGACCTCATTCTGAGAGAACAGTTTTTGTTAAACTGTAGTAAACCTCTAGCAGTGTTCTTGAAAGAGCGTGTACCAAAAACAATAAAAGAAATGGCTTGTTTAGCAGAACAATTTGTTGAAGCCCATGCTGATCAGAACTGTTTTGTAAAAGAGACTATTTCTGTGAAACAAACATCAAGTGACAAGACTATTGTAAAAGGTAGTGAGTCCAAAATGACAACAAAGACTAGTATCAATGATAAAACTTGTTACCGATGTGGTAAAAAGGGTCACATACAAAGAAACTGTAGAGTGAAACTCAATGTTGCTAGTGCAATACAACAAAGTAATGAAACTGATGACCATGGTACTGGTGCAACTTGTGTATTACGCATGTTATCAGAGAGTGTTGAAGGTGATCAGTTAAAACTGGCGTCAGGTAAATCATTACCTATAGTTGGTGTGTGTGAACAAGACTTTAGTGTTGGTTCAAAAAACAATTTACCAGTGTTTAAAGGTGTTGTAGGTGGTGTTATTGTAGATACTTTGCGTAACAGTGGGTGTACAGGTGTTGTTGTAAAATCAAACTTGGTAAAACCAGAACAGTTTACAGAGAAAGTTTATCTTTGTGTTCTTATTGATGGTGCAGTCAAAAAGGTTCCAATTGCCAAAGTACACATAGATACCCCATTCTTTGTAGGTGAAACTGATGCTATGGTTATGGAAAGTCCCATATATCCACTTGTTGTAGGGAACATTCTAGGTGCTAGAGATGTAAATGACCCAGATCCTGAATGGCATTGTGTTCAGGAAGAGACCAAACAAGTTAAGGAAAAAACTGAGACAGTAGCTGTAATGACAAGGTCTCAAGCTGAGAAATTGAACAAACCAACTAGTCCATTGAAAGTTCCTTCTGAAATTGACTTAGGTTTAACCTCTGAGGAGTTCAAACAACTACAAAAAAGGGATAATAGTCTTAACAAAGTGTGGGATCTAGCAAAACAAAACAAGACTATAAAACTGAAGAGTGGTAATGAAACCAGTTACTTTGTTGAGAAAGGTTTCTTGTATCATAGGTTTCAGTATAAAGGGAAACAGAAAGTGGTTAAACAGTTGTTAGTACCCCAGAAATTAAGGACAAAAGTTCTTAAACTAGCTCATGAAACACTGTTAGGTGGCCACTTGGGTATCCAGAAAACCTTAGACAGAGTCATGTCAGGCTTTTATTGGCCATGTTTGCAAAGTGAAGTGAATCTATTTTGCAGGTCTTGTGATTTGTGTCAAAAAACTACACCAAAAGGTAGGGTACCGCATGTCCCCTTGAACAAAATGCCACTTATTGATACTCCATTTCAAAGGGTAGCACTTGACCTGGTTGGACCTTTTTCACCAATCACTGAGCGTAGGAATCGTTACATTCTTACAATGGTTGACTATGCCACAAGGTACCCTGAAGCCATTGCTCTTCCATCCATAGATACTGAGTGTGTTGCTGAAGGTTTGATAGAAATGTTTTCTAGGGTAGGAGTACCATGTGAGATTTTGAGTGACAGAGGATCTCAGTTCATGTCTCAAGTCATGCAAGAGGTAAATAGGCTCCTGAGTGTAAAACACTTAGTAACAGCCCCATATCATCCACAATGTAATGGTTTGGTGGAGAAGTTTCATTTTGTTTTGAAGTCAATGCTCCGAAAACTTTGTGTTGAACGACCCAAAGATTGGGATAGGTATCTCCCAGCTGTTCTGTTTGCATATAGGGAAGTCCCTCAGGCCAGTACAGGGTTTTCCCCGTTTGAACTTTTATACGGACGAACAGTTAGAGGACCTATGAACATACTTAAGGACTTATGGACAGCTGAGATTGATTCTGATGAAACTAAAACCACATATCAGTACATAGTAGATTTGAGAGAAAGACTTGAGAATACTTGTAAGTTTGCTCAGGAAAACTTAGAGTGTGCACAAGAAAAAGGCAAACTTTACTTTGACAAGAAAAGTAAAAGACGTAAGTTTGAGAAGAATGAGAAAATTTTGGTTCTTTTGCCAACTGAGACAAGCAAATTCTGGTAAGATGGCAGGGCCCTTACAACATAGTCGGTGTACTTGGTGATGACTACAGAGTTGAAGTTAAGGGTAAGGTTAAACCTACCATGCAAACTTACTCAAGAAGTATATTGAGCGTAGGATTGACCAATCTGTCAGTTCAACAATTGAGATAGCTGAGAATTCAGTTTTGCAGGTAGTTTCTTCTGCCATTATTGAGCCAGATTCAGAAAAAGGTACGGTTGATGATGATAGCTTAATTCAGTTTAGTTGTACTGAGCAAACTGAAACGTACAAAGATGTAGTTATCAACCCAGACTTAGGTGAACAGCAGAAAAGAGACTTATCTAAACTGTTGGTTGAGTTTAAGGATATCTTTTCTGACCTCCCAGGTTACACAAAGTTGGTTAAACATGAGATAGATTTAACAAGTACTGAACCAGTCAGATCAAAACTGTACCCAATACCATATCATATGCAGGGTACTGTAGATTCTGAGATTGAGAGTATGTTGAAAATGCATGTGATTAAACCTTGTAATTCCCCATATGCATCTCCAATTGTACTTGTAAAAAACCTGATGGTAAGATCCGTTTTTGTACAGATTACAGAAAGTTGAACTGGTTGACCTCTTTTTCAACTGAACCAATGGTCCAGGCAGATCAGATATTTTGTAAATTGAAAGACAGTAAATGGGTGAGCAAATGTGATATGTCAAAAGGTTATTGGCAAATAGCTGTTGATGAGTCAAGTCAGGACAAAACATGTTTTGTAACTCCAAAAGGGTCATATTGTTATTTGAGAATGCCGTTTGGTCTTGTAAATTCTGCAGCTACATTTACTCGTATGATGAGGTTGCTTCTCAAAGGTTTAGACAAATCTGAACATTACATAGATGATGTACTGACTCACTCACTTGGATGGAATGAACATTTGTGTGAACTTAGGAAACTGTTTGAGAGAGTGAGATCTGCTGGTCTAACAATGAAACCGTCAAAGTGTAAACTAGGGTTTACCAGTGTTGATTACTTAGGGCATATTGTGGGAGAGGGGGAAATAAGTCCTAACCCTGATAAGTTATTTAACATTCAACAAGCCCCAATACCACAAACCAAGAAACAAGTTAGAAGTTTTCTAGGGTTAGTAGGATTTTATTCCAAATTCATACCCAATTACAGTACGGTAGCAGCTCCATTGACAGACCTGACTAAAAGAGGTTGCCCAAATAAGATAGTATGGGTTGATGCTCTAGAAAGATCTTTTGTTATCCTGAAAAAACTTCTGAGTTCAAATCCTGTCTTAAGACTCCCTGATTTGTCAAGAGAGTTCATTCTTCAGACAGACGCATCAGAAGTAGGGCTAGGTGCATGTCTTTTGCAAGATTTTGATGGTCAAAAGTCCCCTGTGGCATATGCCAGTAAAAAGTTGACCAAAAGTGAGTTAAACTATTCTGTAATTGAGAAAGAGTGCTTGGCTCTGGTTTGGGCTATCAGAAAATTCCATGTTTATCTTTATGGAAAGGACTTTATTCTTGAGACAGATCATCAACCACTTGTATATTTACGTCAGTCAAAGATGGAAAATGGACGTCTTGTGAGGTGGGCACTTGCATTGCAACCATATGAATGTAAAATAAGGGCAATTAAAGGTTCACAAAATGTATGTGCTGACTATCTTAGCAGGTTGTAAAATAGTAGTGTGTAAATGTTAACTTGTTACATAATTTAAATTGTGTTTTTGTCAAAAACATTTGACTTAAGGGGAAGGGTATGTTACAATTTGAATTATGTTTGTGTATTTTCAATGGACTGTAGAAACTTGTTCTGTCAGTTCAGTGCACTCAGTTCATGACATTCTTTACACTGTGTACAATTATGTCCACTTTTGTTATATTTACCAATTAAAGATTTTGTAAGTTTCTCTAGGTGTGCATTGATATATATAGTCCAGTATTGTCAGTGACCTTTAAAGTACATTAATGCAGCATTGTGTATAAATGACTGTCTGAATCATGTGTTTTATATATAGAGAGACTAGTATTGTTAGTTAATATTGATAAAGACCTAAGGTTAAACCCCGGTCACACTTGTTCTGGTAATGTAGTCACTTTAAATGAATATAAATATTATAATCATATTTTCTTAAGCTCTATTTAACACAATCAGTTGTTTAAAGTGGTATATATGATGTACTGTATAATAATGTGTATTTATACAAAGTTAAAGGGTGTTTCATGCAAACTTGTCGGAAAATCATGTCAGTGTGAATGATGTTTAAACCATGTTGCTTGATTAATGTTGAAGGTGGTTTGACCAAGGATTATTGAACTAGATGTTATTGTTGAAGGTCAAAATTCTTTTATTATTAAATTGTTGAAGGAAATTGGGATACATGGAAAAGTTAGTTGGGTTTTTGAAGTCAGTGGGAAAGGATGTGTAGAGAGCTTCGGCTTTATCTGAAGTGGAAAGTTTGATGTCTGTAAGTACATGTAGTTTGTTTAAGTAGTATAACTTTAGTTTATTAAAGCTTTAAGATTTGTAGTTTATTTAGTATAGTCAGTGTAGATCCTTCTGTTTGACAATTCCCTAGTATGTTTAAAATACTATGTAATTGTATTGTGATTATGAATATTGCTAGATTCTGGTTAGAATATAGTAGTTACCAGTAAAATACATACTTTAAATTTTGAAGACAGATTAATTGATTCAGACTATAACTGAAGTAAATGTAATATATTGTTAATTTCCCCAAGTATAGTTAGTAAGGAAATTTATTATTTCTTTTTAAGCACTGAGGGATTGCAGTACCACCCTTCTAGTAGCTTCTGATGTCTTCTGGCATTTACCAGTTTCGTCAAAGATAATGACTATGCAGTCTACCCAGGGACTCTGTGACATTGTTAAATATTTTCCATATAGACGTTGATTTGATTCAGCAGTTGTAGTACTAAATGGTTAAATGAAGTTATTATACAGATAGAGTTTGGGTTCTGATATTGGAAACACACGTATATTATCATTTGTAAAGTGTATATAAGGACATAAATCATTATTAAAGAGTTAAAAGTTGAACATTCTTCTTTTTATTTTGTCTATGAAAAGCCACCTTACGATCAAAGTCATAACAGACCTTTTAGATCATAACTCCCCACTCAACTGAGCTTCATTTGTGGGTAAATAGAGTCTTACAAGTTAAACCTGGGTATATATTGTATACTATCTAAGCAAGTATGAGTCACATGGTAAGGTGTCAAGTCAATGAAATACATAAAATAAATCTTTACACGAGTATGCATTAAAATGTAAATTGCATTCAGTATGTAAATAATCAGTATTTTGTTAATTTAGTAATTCTAGTAGGATAATGAAATATTTACCACACCAGTGTGTTTATATTCGCCCCAGTCACTGTTTGTCTGGAACTTGTAATAAGTGACAAGGGTTTGACTTGTAAACTATCTCACAACTGTGACTGATAGTCCTGATCCATTTGTTAAATTATAAACCTATTAGCAAGGAGCAGATGAAACTGTTGTGGTGAGTTCTCGCCACCTGCAACCATAAGATTCGATATGACTACTGAGGTTTCTTTTGTCAAATTTCTAATCACAACCTGGTAATTATGGCCTTGTGTACCATTGAGATGGAATCAGCAACTTGATTATAAGTTCGACCATTAGCAAAGTGAAGAAAATCCTTTGGCAGTTAAATAACATTGCCTGATCTTAGCCTTATAAAGCTCAAACAATGCCTCGACCCAAGACTTTTGTTGCGAGGAATTATAAATGTTTTTGTGTTGTTAGACATGACCCATGTGGCCAAAAGTCATGGTCAGATTCACTCGCTTTTTACATCTGTCTCCTACAATCAGCCTGAGAGTGGATCAAACTTTGGATTCAGTAGACCAACATGCACAGAGGATGCATTTAAAGGACACCTTTAGTTTCGTGTGTCTGCTTCTGAAGACAAGAGTTTCTGTTACAATCTACACTTTGAACCATTTCTGTACGACCTGATTTTTGATATTGGAATTGTTCTGAGCATGTCTCTGTGCATGTGTTCGATGAATCTTATCTATTTTTTCTGTCTCAGACCATGTACCAGTTTCACACTGTTCCATACTACATAATAGGACAGCATGGCTGGCTTTTGCAGAAGGCCATGAGAAATCCTGAGCATCATCAAGTGAACTGATCGCATATTCTAAGATATTGCTTCTAATATTCAAATCAGAGTTATCCCTCATGATGCTAAAATAGCCAGACATCCACTGGACAGGGGATAACTGTTTGTAAGTCACTCTTTCCTTATTATGACAAGCCAAACTCATGTAGCCACTTGACCTTTTTAGTGACATATATGCTTCCACTGGACCCCCTTGTGATTTGGTCCTGGTATTGCCTGCATGAAGATTGCCAGCCAGCTCCCTCAATCAAATCAAATATAACACAACCTTAATGATTTTTGTGCACGTTTACCTTTGGCTTTTGAAGCGTCATTTTTTTTCTTGTGAAATAGAAAAAAACATTCAATGCGACTCATTCACTAATGACATAAATCTTTATTAAAATTAATTTTATTCTGATAAACTGTGTTTTGTTTAACAGGACTTTTTTTCAGTTTTTTTATTATTCCATAGTAGTACAAATACAATAGTTACAATACAAGTTGATAAATACAATACAAAATAACAATAATAGCTATCCATTGATTTTTCTTGGTACGAATTCTTTTGTTTGTCCAAGGAAGAATACACAAGTACTGCGTGGCTAGGATCTATGAGAAAAGGATTAAATTAATATTTCTGTTAACATGAACCTAATTCAAAAGGTTTACTGAAACCTAACCAATTCTTTCTAAACTGGTCCGCTTTGCCTGCATTTATGCTCAATAAAAGTTGTTCTTGATAACATGTCTTTAATTTCAGTACTAATTCGTTAAGACTTGGGGTTTTCAATTTAACAGCACATACAAAAATGTAGTATTTTGTGGCCATAATTAAAGAGTTGATAGGAAGGGATTGATTGTCATTTTTTAAATGGCCTAGGAGGATTTCAAGTGGTGCTTGACTCAAATGCTTATTTGTTGCCCGTTCCAACCAGTTATTCAGATCTGCCCATAATTGCTTTGCTACTTCACATGTTGTGAATAAATGGGTTATAGTTTCAGTATCTGTGTTACATATCCGACAGGCATTTTTTTGACCTGCCAATCTGGTGCAGCAGTTTATTTGTTCCCAATATCCGGTATAACAATTTGTACTGGAACCAAATTAGTCTATTATCCAATATAGTATTAAAACATAAGTAGAAAATTCTCCTCCAAGTTGCATTGTCAATTATTATACTTGATTCCATTGGCTTCTGTATTTGTTATCACAGTTCTCATTGTTTATAATGTTATATATGTTTTTACAGCCCTTTTTTCCTTTACTATGAAAGATAAATGATTGGGAAAATACGACCTTTCTAGCTATTTACTTTCATGATCTAATTCTCCTATGATTTTTTTAACGGTATCTCTTACTTCAAAATAATCAAGAAAATTTTTTATTTTGAAGTTGTACATGCTTTCAATCTCAATCATGGACATTACTTTCCCAGTGTTATTACTGATCAAGTCACCAACTAGACTAATTCCATTTTTGTACCATTCCTCTTTAAACAGCCTTCTTTTCACTCTGGAGTTGTGCCACAGCGGAGATAACAGAGTGTTATCAGAACTTAATGGTAGGGCATTATAAATAAAGTCCCATGTTTCAAAAACTTCATTCCAAAATAGTTTTTTTTGCTTTAGATATTATTGTGTATACCCCTTGGGGACTATAGTCAGGCAATCTTTTAACTGAACAACATTGGTTTTGAAATAATGTAGCCCATTGTGAATTTTGAGACATCACTAACCTTCTAATCCAAGTAGACTTCATGGCCTTTACAAAAAAATCTATATTAATCATCTTGAGACCTCCTTTTTGATAGCTCTGTGTTATATTTCTACGTTTTACCCTGTCAGGTTTATCACCCCACATTAAATTTACTCCCGAATTGCTTTATGTACTCTGTCTTCCCCAAGGGACAAGCCATTATTATATGGTTCAACTTTGAAATTGCTAGATTCTTAATAACAGTTACCTTCCCAATGGGAGTCAAGCATCTCTTTTTCCAACCAGTCAATAGTTTTTCAATCTTGCTTATCACCTTGAATAATTCATTTCTGGAATTTTGGTTATTTCTACACTAAATTCTATTCCTAAAAAGGAAAAGTCAGTAGCACCCCACTCTAATTTATAATTTGTATTAATCTTATCTTGTGAATATTTTTTTCTTCCTATCCAAATTAATTTTGTTTTGCTAGTATTCATTTTTAGGTCAGAAATTGTTCCAAATATTTCAATGGTATTAAGAGCTGACAACAACGATCTCTCTGAGCCATCCAAAATTATAGTTGTGTCATCGGCAAATTGTGTGATTTTATATTCTTCGGACCCTACTTTCACCCCCTTGATGTTGCTATTATTTTGTATTAAAACAAAAAGAATATGTGCACAAATTATAAACAAGTATGGTGCAATCGGATCACCTTGTTTACAGCCTCTCTCGATATTTATAAATTCTGACAGGAAACCTGATTGGAGGACTGTTGCCTTTATGTTGCTATTGAATAGTTTAATCCACTTGATAAAGTCTGGACCAAAACCAAGACAGTTGAGTACTTCATATAGAAATTTCCAAGAAATTGAGTCAAAAGCCTTTTCGAAGTCTGTAAGCATTAATAGCCCAGCAATGTCCCTTTGTTCTGTATAATTCATTAGATCATAAATTAGTCATGTTCCCTCTCCTATAAAATGTCCCTGGATAAAGCCTGTTTGTGCTTTATCGATCAGTTTCGGAAGTAGAGGTTTAAGTCTTGCTGCAATGCTTGAGGATGCTATTTTATAGAGAACACTTGATAACGATATGGGTCTCCAATTCTTTAACAAATTGCGTTGTTTGTTACCTTTAGGGAGACAACTAATAATTGTTTGTCTTAGACTTAATGGGAGGGTCTCTTTTAAGAAGGAATAATTTAATGCTCTCAAAACAAAATACTTTAGTTTACCCCAAAACATCTTATAGAATTCAGCCGGAAAACCGTCAATACCTGGTGTTGTATTATGCTTCATTCCCTTTAAAGATGTACCAATTTCTGTAATAGATAATGGACCCTCTATACTTAATGAGTCGTCTAATGTTAACTTGTTTTGTTGGTAATTCAAGGTGTCCCAGCCATAGTCCTTTAAATCATTTTCTTTATTTTCATACAGTCGTGCATAGAACGTTCTTATCTGATCTAGTATTTCTTTTTGGTTTGTAAGTACTGTATCTTTTTGACTGTCTTCTCAATAAATTAAAATTTTTCTTAATTACAGAATTCTCTTGCAGGTTTTTCATAAAGGGAAAGATTTTGGACCCGAGATCTTATCATTTGACCATACGTTTGGGATTCACGTAAACGTTGGAGTTCTTCTTTTTTTAGTGTTATGGCTTCTGCGTTACAGATAGATTCATTTTTTTCTAGTTGATCTATTCCTGCCATTAAGTACTGCTCTTTAGCTTGTCACTCTTTTTAAAGTTTACTGGCATATTTAATAGTATCTCCTCTCATTTTTAATAACAGTGCTTCTAAAAAAGCATCATCCGTTATTAAAAAATTTATATCTGTATCTGGCACTGAAGCAAGTTTTTCTAAATCATACACTGGGACTGCATATTGTTTTTGACCATCATAATGGCATAATTGATTAGTTTTACATAATCTGAGTGTGTTAACAGACTACAGTTAAACTTCCATATGCCTTTGCCTTTTTTAAAGGTATCTAGTATTATGTCTATGTCTACTCTTGATTGATCACTTCTGTATCCTGGCTTTATAAGACAGTCCTGCAGTAAATCAGTAAGGGTTTCGGAAACCAAAAAGCAGTCCAGTCTTGCCTGTTTTATAGGGTTGCGCCTTCTCCATGTATATCTCTTAGTTGTTGGATTTAGTAATCTAAAGATATCCCTTAGTTTGAGATTTTCAACTATTTCCAGAACTTTTAATCGAGATCGTGGGTTATTAACTGACGTGTAATTATTACTGTCTAATTTCGGGTCCAGAACAAGATTTAAGTCCCCACATACAGTTGTATAGGTTTCACTGGAATCCTCTATATATTTTCTAACTTTATCAAAAAACTGCGGGTTGTCAATATTTGGATCATATATGTTTATAATCCTCAGTGAAAAGCCTGAAAGCTGTAGGTCAACCAGTAGAAGATTTCCCACATTGTCTCTTGTTACAAAACTATTCTTGATAATTACCGCTACCCCTCGGGAGTTGGTTTTAGACCCATGGATAGTGCATTTACAAGTTGGGAGTAGAGTAAGTAGGTCATTTTGGTCAGACTCGATCAAGTGAGTATCTTGTAAGCAGAGTACATTGATCCTATTTTGATCATTTAATAAAAAATTGCAGACATCATGCCGCTTTTTTTGTCCGTAATACCCTGAACATTTGCCGATGACAGTCTTATTTTATTATCTATAATTTTTATCACAGGCCCAGAGAGATAGACATGACAATTTCAATTGGTTATTCATTGGACAGTTAACATTAACTTTGCATGTACCAGTTATAGCCATTGGACAAATTATATTAGTTGCACATTTTTGACAAGAACATCAATAGATTTAAAAAAAAGAAAGAAAAACTGTGAGAAACTTTGGTAGGAACATAACAAAAGACTATATACAAAGTAAGTAATAGCAAGCATTGGACAACCATCAATAGGCAAGAGAAAAAAACAATCATTTGAAAAGTGACCATTTCACTGTCTAAGTACAACAAGTCACACTCTTATACACAATTCCCAAAATTGATGACCCCCATCACTAGAGAAGGCTCTTAGATGCAGGGATTACTTCAACAGCTAGTGGTTGCAGTTAATACTTTGTCACGTATAATTTCCACTAGAAGAACTTTTAAATGCAGGAATTCTGGGCAGTTTTGTTATTTATATAATTTACTTAATACAGATCAAAGTACACAGACAGTACAAGTTACTTATGGTCATTGTGATGAATACTACGTCACAAGTATAAAGCAACTACACCATTAGTTGCAACTATATCATATCTTTTTTATATAATTTACTTAATACAAATCAAAGTACACAGACAGTACAAGTTACTCATGATCAGTGCGATGAATACTATGTCACAAGTATAAAGCAACTACTACCATCATATCTTACCAACTTTGTTAATCTAATTTCCCCATCACTGGAGAAAACTCTTAGATACAGGGATTATGAACAGCCTTTATATATGTAGTTTACTTAATACAAATCAAGAGACTTGCAAGTAAACAGGTATAAGGCAACTACACCTTTAGTTGCAACTATACCATATATTACCAGCATAGTTAATCTAATTCCCCCATCACTGGAGAAAACTCTTAGATGCAGGGATTATGAACAGTCTTTTATATATGTAGTTTACTTAATACAGATCTAATGACTTGTAGTCATTGTGATGAATACTATATCGCAAGTAAGTAGGTATAAAGCAACTACACCTTTCCTTTAATTACAACTATATCATATATTACCAACATTGTTAATCTAATTCCCCCATCACTGGAGAAAACTCTTAGAAACAGGGATTATGAACAGCCTTGTTATATTTGTAATTTACTAGTATAAATCAAAATACAAAGGAAGGGATTATGGACGGCCTTGTTATATATGTAGTTTAGTTAATACAGATCAAAATATACAAACAATAAAACCCACTTGTAATCATTGTGATGAACATTATGTCACCTGTAAGTAAGTATAAGTCAGCCATTACATTTTAGGTACTCCTAAATCGTTTGTCATCAGTATTGTTAAACTAGTTCTTCACAAACACAAACAATAAAGTTCAACTGTAGTGATGAACATTGAGTCAACCATTACATTTTAGGTACTTTTAAATCGTTTGTTAGCTGAATTGTTAAAGTAGTTCCTCACAAACAATAAAACTCACTTGTAATCATTGTGATGAACGTTAAGTCACAAGTAAACCATGGCAATCACAATCCTTACAATCACAATCGTTTGTTAGCAGAATTGTTAAAGTAGTTCCTCACAAACACAAACAATAAAACTCACTTGTAATCATTGTGATGAACATTAAGTCACAAATAAACCATAGCAATCACAATCCTTACTACAACCACGAATTTACGGCCAGTTCCTATAAACTATTTCATTTAAAAACAGGGATTATGAGCTGTACGATTCAGTAATTGTATTGGTAGTAATCACTTTACACCACCAGTATATACTTGTATAGCTTAATATTAGATCAGTAAAATACACCCCTTAAAGGGATTATGAGCCGTACGATTCAGTAATTACATTGGTACTAATCACTTCACATCAACCGTTTATACTGGTATTGCTTAATATTAGACCAGTAGAGTACATCTCTTTCTATTTATTTGTTGCTTTACGTCGCGTTCAACAGCCAGGGTCATATTGCGAAGGGTAGTTTACAGGTGGAGGAAACCAGTGCATACTGCACTGTAAACCACCGGGCATCAGCAAGTAACTACCAACTTTCCAACATGAAGCGCCCGGCCCGAGATTCGAACCGGCGGCCTCAGAGGTTGGAGGCGAGAACTCTAACCACTACACCACCGAGCCCCCTACATCTCTTTCTACAACCCTGTCTTAAGTTTTTGGCATTTCCTATAAACTGTTGCTACATCCCCATCACTAGAAAGCTCTTAGATGCAGGGAATATGTGCAATATGGTTCAACTCAATATTAGACCAGTAAAGTACATGTGTACCCATTTTTACAATCATGTCCTAGGTTTTGGGCATTTTTACAATCATGTCCTAGGTTTTGGACATTTTCCTATAAACTGTTGCTAGTCCCCCATCACTAGCCGTAGATGGCTAAGTAACAATGATACAGTAATTGTATTTGTATAAATCAATTTACACCACCAATATTTTAATGTAACTCATTGTAGGATCGGTAGATGGCTAGTACACTATTATTCTGATAAACAATTAATTAAATTTTAACTTATCATGATAGTTATCAATTTTTTCTCATTTACTAATAGATACCAAAATCATACCAGATTAAAAAGCACTGGGGTTATACAATACAGTACAAGGTGCTTACACTTGTAAATTCTTATAATCCTTATAAATTATGTTTCCTAATCTGTTACTCAGTTACTTTAAGTAACCTTTTTTAGCTTTGTCAATTTTTTCACAAAAAAAGCAAGTTGTTATAACATACCCGCACAAGATGTTGTCTCTCATGATCCCAGGGTCTGGGAATGATAGCAGAAACTAATATTGTGGCTTTGGGATTAACACCCTTTATGAACCCAATTAAATTTGTATAATTATCTCTAAATACCACTGCAGGACCAACAGCCGGAGGGGGTTTCATGGAAACTAGAATCTATGTACAACGATAATTTGATATTTTGGTAATATACCCGGTTTCTGTTTAATGAAGTCAAGAATATTTTGTGGGCTAGCTCCAGGCCTTGTAATGACATCAGTGTGTGCTATGGGAGTAAGACTTCTTGTCAAGGAGTCAGATATTATAACTGCTTTGTTCCCTGAAAAATATAGAGTATAAATTGATTAGTATTTAAATTTTTGTAGGTCTTGTAAAGACATCAATGTTTACAATGGGAGGAGGATTCCTGTTATCAAATCAGGTATTACGGATTCACAGTTCCCTCAATAATATAGAGTATAATTGGTTAAAATTTAATTTTACCATATCATGGAAACTTTATCCCAGAAACTTCATGCTATGCAAATTACCAAGACCACATTTATATTTATACACTTGTAAAACTATAGCAATACGACCTACGTAAAGATTAACAAGTAAGGCCCCGTTTTTACATTTTTATGTATTAACTTAATAACTTAAATGTACAGTTTTTATTTGCTTGATTCAAATTGTATCTAAGGCCTTGGATGCAACTGCCGAAATTGTCACAAATCTTTGTGGTCCTAAATTTGGGCCATCATGGCATCTGGACACTGCAATAAATACGTCCGATTTCCCTTTTTCCTTTATCAGATTGAGAATAAGTTTTGAGGCCGACCATTATTGATAATTGATTATTTCAATATATTATCTCTTTTTCTTGAGGTTTACACAGTGAATTGTCTGAATTGAGCGCTCAAATATCGCTAAATTATCGCTCAATATATATGCATATAACACAAAGAAAACACGGTGAAAATCATAACAAAAGGGGTATGTAGTAGTGGTATCTCCTTCTCATATTCTTGCTTTACACTTTATTTCATAACACTAAGTATTATAAACCACAAAACGATGTTTTCCGTTCACGAATTTTCAAAATGCGTCTAACAGTGGCCATGCTAACGTCTACTTTCGTTGCTAACAGGACTTGATCTGGTTAGTGCCCAAACCGGGCTAGCGGCTGCATATCCAGTGGAAAATGTCCAGAAGAATTGGATCCAGTTTATATTTTTCAGAATCTTGGAATAGCTAATCTAAATTAATATCCAAATGGCTTATATCTGAATGATCAGTCAAAACTACTTGCCCAGATGTTGGATCCGACTCCAATGAATGGGTAATGCCCCTGTTCCACTGAAGGATTAATCCCTGATTGGTCCCGCGACCCTTAATCCTTGAATGTCAGTGAAAAAACCCTCAAAAATAGGTGCGGTAAATGGAGTCTGGATCCAGTTCTGCAATTAAGTTCAGGAAGCCTTGGGCAGCCTCGGATAACTCGAAATCGTTCTCCCCACTAAGAAACGATTAAGCCACGTACATGATAGGTTTGAACCCTGACTTGAGGGGACTTGAGTGTGCTTTCTAAAGATATAAAAGACTATTCATCATGGTGATGAATCAGTTGGTGAGATGAACACAATACCTGAAAACATAAAGAAGACTTAGCATAAAACAATGAAAACTGTGTATCTATGATAACATACTGTTCAAAATCTATTTTACTAAATTGCATACTTTCATCATCTTACAGAAGTAACTGTATTCATTATTAGGGAAATAAAAATATATTATGGTGTTTATTGTTTGGAACTATTAATTGAAAATAGATTAATAATTAATATATATTCAGAATCTATAAAATAACAATGTTTGATAAAAACTGAAAATAGAAAATGTCTAATGTAAGTCCATATTCATGGAAAGAAATGAATGGTGGAGACATAAGTTGATCTCCCAACTTTCTGGTTCAGTGAGTGTTTGTGCTTTAGACTATTTCTGCAAGTAAACTCACTGCACTTGCCTCCTCTTAAAAATAGAGGTGTAGTCTATTGTGAAACAAAATTTACTTATTTGAACATTTAAGCCTCCTGTTTGAAGTGTGAGAGTGATTTTGTCTCATTACAAATTGAGCATGTAGCAAAGTCAAACTTAAGTTGTACAACTATTTTGACACTATTTCTTAAAGTAAAAAGCAAGTGGTTTTACCATTTTCACCACCTATTTTGACATGTCATAATAGTTATTATGTAGATAATGGCCAAGTGGCTCTCCATCATGTAAACTTAACGGGCCAAAGAACCATTAAGTTTACAGAATGGAAGTGTCACGAGGCATCTGGGTTTTATGTGAGGTTAAATAATTGATTTCAAGTTATATCAAGTGTTGGTGATAGAACAGTATCATAAAATATGTGTGTACAACATCTTGGTGAAAGGTCAATTGCTGTGATAAGTCTGAATACAATAGTAAATTCTAAGGACAGATCACATACTGAAAGCAATGATGTAAATTATTGTTCTGAGAGGTATCTGAATGCTTACTTGGGCTAGTAACATAAAAACCAGAACTTTATTTATTTCTTTATATGTTGCAGCTTAAACAGGTTAGAAGGGGGAGTTGTTAGTGGAATTAGAAATAGTACATGGAATAATAATTTTCTGCATACAGCTTACAATACGCTGATATACACGGTAAGAAATGGTTTGGTTCATTTGCAATTAGTGATAAAGCATGTGTTATGTTATGTATATTATCATACAAATGTCGAGAGATTGTACTTGGGATAAAATTAATTGAATTCATTGTATAATATTATGATATATACAGGTTAATTTTTTATTTTCTTTACGTTATTATTTTGTTATTTTAATGCAAAGAATTGTGCAAGTAAAAATATATAAATAATTTCACTACCTTACAGAAAATGGCCTCCAATACAACATCAAAGTCTTCAGAAGAGGAAACCATAACTTGTTCAATCTGCCAAAATATTCTAGAAAAGCCTCAAGAACTCGACTGTCTCCATAGTTTCTGTGAAAAATGTCTAAAAAATGTAGATCACATTATTGAAAAAGGAAGAAAAGGTATCTTGTGTCCTCTTTGCAGGAAGTTTACAAGTGACACACACATCAAGAAGGATCCAATTCTGGAGGTCCTGACGGAAGCTTTTTCTAAGTATTATGACAAAAACATCCTCAACAAAGATCCATTGGATAAATTTTGTAATCAGTGTGATACAAGAACCAATGTGGCATCTTATTGCTTAGATTGCAAGGCTGAACTCTGCCAGAACTGCGGGACTCGCCACCTGCGATTTGAAGCCATGAGTGAGCATACAATTGTACCAATTGCTGAGGCAGGGACCCATCCTGTGGTGAATGTTACAAAATACTGTCCTAAACATGTCACCAAGCCAATTAAACTCAGCTGTGTTCCCTGCAAGTTGGCTATATGTGTTGATTGTAAGATGGAGGATCATGACACTCACAAAACTGAGGATGTCACATCAGCCCTAGCCAGTGTCTTACTAGAAGTCAGGGCATCAATTCCACTGCTCACTGCAGAAAAAGAAAAACAAGTTGAGGTTAAATATGGACTACTTTTACTTGCTAGGGAGGTCATCAGTCTAGGAAAAGAGATTATTGGTAAGGCAGAAAAGGTAAGAGATGAGCTGACATCACGTGCAATGAGGGATTACAACAAAATAGAAGAGACTGTCAATAATTTTGTGCAGTCAGTGACCAAGGAAGTAAGTTTAAGAGAAAATGATGCCAATAATTCCATCAGCAGCATTGACAGTATGAGTTCTTGGATGAATGTGTTAGTGGATATGACAGAAGGACCTGCTCTTTTGTTTAAAGTGAGGAATGAGAGACTGCTGGACAGGGTGATAGCTTTGCTGATAGCATGTGAAGAGTCCCGCAATAACATGGAATTTTACAGACAGGCAAATAGAAAACCAATGTTCAGACAAACAGCTCTGCAGTGTGAAAATATTGTGGGCAGTATTCAGTTTGAGGAACCTTCAGTCATGTCTTTTGCAGAAAACAAAGTAAGACTCTTACCTCAACCTTACATTTCAAACTATTGTTTACCAGACACAAAAGAAACAATATCTACAAAACATAAAGCAAAACCAAGATGCACAAGATACCTAGTACAAACCAAATGGTCAACCATTGAGGTGAAGTCATTCAGGAACGCTGATAACAGACTGCGTGGACCAGTAAAAGGAATAGGTTCCTTTAATCTGATGAAGCCATGTGACCGGTTTTGTTTTCACCAAGAGTCTCTGTGGTGTCCACATAGAAATACAATAGATATCTACAGTCTTAGTGGTAAACTACAGATGTCACTGGAGTGTCCATATGAGGAGTCTATCAGTGCTCTACATCCTCTCACACAAACATGTATGTTACTGTCTACATTGAGTGGTTTGTATACATATGACACCACACAGTATGCCATCAGTACCACACTGAGAGAGGGAAAGTTCAGAGATGTGCATGCCAGTGGTACTGATATTGTAGCATTAGAACAGAGAAGACACCCAGGTGACTTAGTCCATGTGTTCAGCACTACTGATCCCTCTACTTATTCCCATTCCTTTTGTGTGAACCATTCAAATGTTTTCAGTGTGATGGTACACAAAAAGTGTTTATATGTCAGTGCCTGGGGTTACAATATCTCAGTGTCAGTGTACATGCTAGAAGGGCAGATGATCTCACAATATGGCAGTATTAGAAATGGAAAACCAGGACTGATGTACTCCCCATGCCTGTGTGCTATGGATGATAATGAGAGTCTCCTTATTGCAGCCCATATCAACAACGAGCTGCAGATTATGAATAGGTTGGGCGCGTTCAGTGTTGTGAATTTAATAGGTGTAAAGTGGCCGATAGATGTAGTTATTGCGAATAGCGACTTGTTTGTTTTATATGGATTATTAGGTGTTTCTAAAATACAAAAATATAAGTTATACTAAGTCAGTAAACTGAGAACCTTTATGCTTCACATCGCAATATATCTTGCTTTCTTTTCCAAGTTGAAGTCATACACAATTTTTTAACTTCATCTCGGTAAAAAACTTGTTTTGATATTACAATACACATTTGTGCAATTAATGTATATTTGTACTAAGTTTGTGTTTGATATCTAGTTTAACAGCCAGGGTTATATTGGGAAAAGTTAACATTATTTACCACAACATTTTTGAGCAATTATATAGAGGTCCATGCTGGCCTCATAGGTTGGGAAGTTTAATCAGAGACTATCTCCTCTGTGTGGGCTCGACTCCCACAAGTGACAAATGCTACAATCCTGGCTGTTGAACAGCATGTTAAACTCCAACTGGTAAAGTTCTGCATTGTAAACTGCCGGGCATCAATAAACAACCGCCAACTTTCCCACATGGGGCCCAGGGTTTGAACAGCAGACCTCAGAAATGGAATGCAAGTGGGTTACCCATTAAATCATCGATCCCTATTAAACACTGTACCATCATCTGCATCCATGTGAAAAGGGTCAGGATATTTTATTGTGGATGCAGTACAGTTCAGATAATTGGAGATAGGACATGTAAACAATACGTATATCTGTATTATGTGAGTTAGTCTGAAGTGTCTTTGAAAGCTTGTCATCAACAAAGAGAAAACTATGATTGATATGTGATTCAATAACAGTTTAGTGTCTAATGGTAAACACATTTATTTGTAAATTTGTATGCATTATTATAAAAGGTATTTCAAGTTTACACAATGTACACTGCAAAAAGAAAGACATAGGTTCGTGTGTAAAGATCATACAATATCACCACGGGGTTAAATAGTTATGTAGCGTTGAGTAGCCAAATTTTGTTGTTGTTCGTTGTTTCCTTTACAGGCGGAGAGCCATTGATTGGACTTAGATTTTTAACCGCCAATAACAGTAAGATGACAGTACTACTGACGTTGGCCACTGAAAAGCAGCTTCCACTCACCTTTGGTAGCTGTCGGACGAACACATGGCAAAATGACGAATACCTCCATTCACCTTATATGTCATCTTGTTCCACCAAAGGACAACTGGAACACAACCTTATATACACTGTGGACCACATCTTTGGTTACTGTAGTGATGTGCAAGGTAATGGATGGTTCACCACTGACTCGCAGGTTTGCAAACGAACATTAGACAGTGATCCAAAACAGGGATGTTTGACCAAATGTGGCTTACTGCAGGGAATATCGCCTGCAGTGAAAAGGAGGTATAAACAACATTAACAAAATTAACAGGTAGGCACCTTGGTTAGGGGTGAAATAAGAGGGCATAAACTCACACAAACATGTTGATACCCACAGAATGGAGGGTGGGGAAGGCCCAAATATAAAATAGTTCCTGTCGTTTATCTTTACTTGAGGAATCTGGATTGTTGTCTTCCCCCATCCATTGCACAATGCTGAACTCCAAACTTCTGACACTTTGCTTGGGCTGTGTGAAGTGTCTTGAGACAGGGGTTGAACTTAGAGCATTAAATTTTGGAACAATTTTATAGTGTTTATACATTCTCTGTCTAATCGGTCTTTTGGTCTCTCCTATCTATTGGAGGCCACATTCAGTGCAATTAATAATGTATATTACATTACTTAATTCGCAAGTGCATCTATGCCTTGGTGGTATGTTAATACATTTGAAGATCTTTTTGATGTAGAAACTGGTTATCTTATCCACTTTAGTCAATTTAGGAGAGTATGTACATCTTCCTAATCTAGTACATACAGTGTTGAAAACTAATTTATTTTTAGGGTCATTAGTGGGTGGAAATTTAACAGCAGCTCTAGTTAGTAGGTCCTTGAGATTAAGTAGTCTCTTGTAATCTATGAGTGGTTTGTCCTTGAATATGTTTTTGAGTTCAGTATTTTGGATAATATTCCCGTTTTCCCTAATGAGAGGTGGGTTTCTGGGATTGAATTGAGTGACCATGACTGGTGTGTCTACAGTCTCTCTTGGGTTGTCCTCCAGTAAGTCTAACTGTTTAAACTGATTGGTTCTATTGAAATGTTTTTTGAGGCTGCTTGCTGAGTAGCCCCTTTTAAAATAACAGCCAGTTTGTTTAAAAGCATTGGTTTGGAATTCTTTTTCCAATGTGCATATTCTACTTAACCTTAGGTATTGTCCATAGGATCAGTTTTCCAGTACATTGCTAGGATGGGCTGAACTGTATTCTAGATACAAATGGGTGTCTGTAGGTTTATTTATTTATTTATTCATACACAAGGTATACAAGTAAGTTACAAACAGAAAAAAATACAGAGAGAAAAAAGAACAGTAGAATATTATACATATGTTTAAACCGATCTATTTAAATGAACTAAAAAAGCAGTATCATCATAACTTCACACAGAAATGCTCTAGTAACACATTAAGATCACCAATAGTGAAAAATCTCTCTGATCTTTCACTAAAATCGTTACGCAACCTGTCTCTCATATCTATTAGACATTTTATGTTTTCAATGTTTTCAATACTTTCTCAATACATAGGTAACATTTCTGCTAACAATAGACCTGCTTCCATTTAGTGCTAATTTACTACAGCATTTAATGACCGAGTTCTCACTATCGAATAAAGAATTAACAAATTTTATAAGTCTCCTATGGAGTAGACATTCAACTGTTATATCATTGACAATTTCAGGTAAGTATTTGCCATGTGTCATTCTAGGCAAATTAAGTAGTTTTCTCATTCCCACTCTCCAGGTGGTGTAAAAAATTTCTATACTTTTATCTGAGAGATCCCATAGGACACAACCATATAGGCTCATGCAAAACATTTTAAGTAGACTATATTTCACATTAGTACAACAGGAACCAAAATAAGATATAATAAAATTTAGCTTGCTTACAAAATCATTTTTACAACTTAGTGAACACATACTTTTTTCATTTGCCCCAACCGGATGACCTAAATGGTATGCATCTTCAGAAGAACATATATCTGAGTCATTAAATGAGAGATTAGAAACTACATGATTATCTTTGGAACAAACTAATAATTGACTTTTGGCAGAGTTGAATTTTACATTATACTCTTTACTGAACTGAGTTACTACTTTTAACATAATTTTTAAAATGGTTATTGGTGGGGCTAACAATGTACAGTCATCAGCATAACAAAATGCTCCCATAAACATGCTACCAATATGGCAACCAAATTCTGATTTTTTTAGCCTTTCTAATAGTTCATCTATATACAAATTAAATAAAATAGGTGACAAAACACCTCCTTACTTGACACCATTTGAGACTTCTAAGGTACTTGAATATATGTTACTCCACCTAACGCACAATGTCTGATTTGTGTAAATGCTTAACAAAAATCTAGTGATTATAGGACACATTCCACGTTTTAATAACAACTGAAATAATTTAACATAACCTACCTGGTCGAATGCCTCAGAAGCATCAAGTAACACGAGATATACATTACTATTTTTGTTTCTGTAATACTGTATAACTTCTTTTATGACAAATGTACATTTTGTGGTAGAGTGGTTTTGCCTGAACCCAAACTGATAATCTGAACATTTTAACTGATGCTGAAATTTTGTTAATATAACATTATCTATAATTTTTCCAACAATACTGCTAAGTGCCACACTTGTATAGTTTGAGGAATCATTTACTGATTTTCGTTTGTTTTTAATTATAGGTACAATTGTTCCTGCTGACATTTCATCTGGAACAATACCATGGACAATAAGACTATAAAGTACCATAGATAACAAAACATAAAATCTTTCAGAAGCATTGATTAAGTAGTCGGACATTGACTGGTGAACTCCATCACTTTTTCCAGCCTTTAATTTCTTGACAGCCCTTTTGACAGCTTGTACAGATATAATATGGGAATTACAACAACCTTTGGTGGTATTATTTATCAGATGATTTACATTTGCTTCGATTTCATTAATTTTACTTGCATCATATGACACACAGTTATATAAACTTTCATATTTATCTTTAAATATTTCACGTATTTCCCTGGAGCCTTTGGCATTATCTACAACATTGGGTAGTCTATGAGACTTCCCCTTAATGGTTGATACCAAGTTCCAGAAATCTTTATTGCTATTTTGTAACAAATATTCAGACAATTTACCATTTCTTATGTTATCTTTGTTGTTCTTAACCCACCTAACAGCAAAGTGATACTTGGACGTTGTCAGCAATGACTCCATCTCTTGGCCTATTATTATCAATCCATATTTGATGCCAAAATAGAGCCTGCTTTCTGTGACGTTCAACATAATCAGACCAACCAGGTATAACCTTTCTCTTTTGAAAATTACCATTACTACATTTTTTAGTAGATTTGTTTATGCTAGGGATACTGTCGATTGTAGATCTCAATAAAACATCTAAAAGTTTGTTATAAAAACAACACTTGATTTGCATTCATGACACTAATTTTTCTCGCACTGTAATGCATTCCATGGAATCTTAGTACTTTGCAAATTGACATCAATATTATGTTTATAAACCCCCAATGTCTCTGGATTTACATTACAATTAAGCACAATATTATTTTTTTCATGGCCTAGAGAGTCTTTTTCATAAACAATTTTTATATTTTTAAACACATTCTTACAGGAAAGTGATCTGAAAAGTTATCAAAGCTCAAAATGACACTATAATCATGAATGTTACACAGCAGATTTTCACTCACAGTAAAGTGATCAGTAAACGATCTTGACCCTGTTCCTTGACTCAAAAGTAAAGTCTACTGAATTAGGAATAAAATTTGAAACTAACTTTAATTTATTATCTGTTATGAATAATTTCAATAAGTCACAGTTGGATGATGGTCTTAGGAAGTCAACATTTAAATCACCGGCTACAATAAAATAATCATCAGTTGTACTTTTACATAACATAGATATAACTGCTAAAGTTTCAGAATACAAGTCAATATGCTTGGATATGTCTGTTGGCATATATACATTACATAAAAGAATAGAAACATCATTTAGAGAAAGGCTCACAACAGTTAGTCTTTTACTCTGTGTTGGTAAAATGTCAACCTTCATTGCCAGATCTTTTTGCCACAATATGGCTGTTCCACCAAAAGGTCTTCCAGTCATAAATACTCCAGGATCCATCCCAGATACGACATAGGATTGTGATCCTTTTAAGTTTGCATCAAACCATACTATCTCTATTTGTTGAAGCCAGTGCTCCTGAATGACAATAATGTTATTATCTTTCATCAGTTCTTGGATATATTCAAGTCTGCAACTACCATGGCCTTGACAGTTGTAATTAACTATTCATAGGACCTCCATTGTTCAGTGTATCAGGGTGTTTCTCAATATACGACCACTTTGGCCAAAAGCATCCTAACTCCTTCTGGCCAGATACCAGGATCAAAAGCTCTGTCTAAATGGGATACAGGCAAAGTTACTTTAAAAGATTTAAAACTTGACTCACATTTAGAAGTACATTCAATATTACTGATAGCAAGTCCTTGACTCACAATATAATCCTTCGTCTCCTGGTGAGTAGTGTCTTTGTGAACCCTATACACGAAAATGTCTGCTGGGTTCAGGATCCCCTATAGGGTTGTAATAAGTTCCCTATTTTCATTAGATTTCATAGTTGTGTCTAAGAAATTTATGTCAGAAAAACTAAATTCATGGGTAAATTTAACTGATTCATGGAGAGAGTTCAAATACTCAGTGAAGTGGTTGAGTGACTCTTCACCATGAGTGACTGTTCACCATATATAAACAACATATTGTTCCACAATCCTTATGTCACATGACATTTAAGAAATCCCACTGACACATAACACATAAAAAAGTTCCTTGAAAGGTGATTACATACAATGCTTGCCATTGAACTAGACTTGCCAATCAAAATAAAGTAATTATTTCTTTTGTATTGTTTTACGAAGAAAGACAACACCATCCATACAATTTATATATTTTTGAATTTTGAGAAAAGTTAACAGAAAGCAACTGTTTTTTACATTTTACAGGCTTTTTGCCCAAACTGTTTAGATGTTGTAAAATCACTTCATGTGATCCAGAGAGGCCATGCAGATGAAAGATGACAGACTTAGCGGAACTGTATAAATTTGCCTGAGCTCTAAATGTATCACCCATTTTTCAAAAAATTCTTTCTAGTTCCTGTAATCAAAGGTCATGCAAAAATGATTACTTGATTACTCAAAATAGCTAATTAATAAAATAACATGGCTATTGTAGCTATAACCGCCGAAACCTATACCAAACAACCTAAGATATGTTTTGTACTTTTCATTCAAGTAAGCAGAAAAGTAAATATTACTTAAACAGCTAAATAAGTAGACAAGTGGATTATTACTCACTTAGCCTTAGAGCATTGATTCCCAAAAGCAATACAAAGCTCACCATTAAACCAAAAAATTATGTTCAAATGTCTTGAATCTTTTCTACCTTAAATGTACAAAATATTAATCAATATGGCTAATTAGGCATTAGGAAATTAGCTATGTTGCAATGATAACAAAAACAGTACTAAACAAACAATTGACCCAACAACCCTGTGCAGTAAATTAGGGAAAGATATTCATAATACTTCAATGACATGCGCATAAAATCAAATTTGAAAATGGGTGGTAGAAAAACACAAAAATAATATGTCTGCCTCCCATCAGGATAAGCACAATTATTATTAAAACCTTCACTAGCTTTAACTGAAGAGATCTCACAAATGTCGTCTTAGGTTTACTAGCATAGTCTGTAAGGGGCCTGCTTGATCAGTTGTTTAATATAGATTTTTCTTGTCCTGGCTTTAGCTTGGGACTAATTAAATTGTTCACTGAGATTCAAGCCAATCAGTGGGAAAGCTGGTAGTTGCTGGTAGAAAGCAACATAAAACCCCAAATAAATAAATAAAATAAAGCCAATGAGGCCCCACCCTTTCTAAGGATTTGAAGTTTGACCAAATACTCATTTTAACCAAAAGATTATTTGTGAGCTATCTTAATAGATTTATTACTTTAACTCAAAGAGTCTTAGTGAATCATATTAATGAAGTTATCATGCCACTACACGTAGGAAAACTCCACCATGAGAAGTTAAGAAACGGACCACAGCATTAGCCAGAGCTAAAATGAATTTGAAAAGGACTGGTAAGAAACATAGTGCAATACCCAAGAACGATGGATCTAATATCAACACATCCCATAATGACAGTATTGTTGTTACATCTCACAATGAGCCCACTGTGTTGTATTTTGTGCTTTGTCTTAATACTCAGAGCAATATCTCCATGTACTATAGGACTCAAAGTGCTATATAACCAATCCAACTGTACAAGTATAGTCCAATTCTCAAATTACTGACATTCCCCTAACTGAAAGAGAGAGGCTCAAGAATGACCATTTATTAATGTCCTTGAGATTCTTAACCTGCCACTGGGGATAGGACCCAATGACTGAGAACCACCATTTCAAGTGGTCATCCGAACCACTATGTATCTGCCTGTACCTGGGACTGAATCCATGTCCTCTGTGTTCCTAAGTGAGTGTGCTAGCTGCTAGGCCACAATGGCAGAGGTAAATTTCTCGTTACCCCAACCACAGTCTGATCAGACTAACCAGCAATTTCTGGCACTGTTACAATACGTATCAGCCTTAAATTGGGACCTGGCTGTAAGAATGGATAAGACTGAACGGAATTCTATAGTGAACTCTACTCCCTTAACCACACCTCAGGCCCAGGGCTAGAACAGCAAAAACTTACCTCGCATTGGTTACCAACCACAACGAGCTATGGCAGGAGAACAACTTTGGCAATTGTGGTGGGAACCTGATGAGGTTGATCAAGAATTGCTCGGTTCATGCAAAACATCAGCAAGGGGCACACTCTCATCTCAATCCCATGAGAAGGGGTTATATTCCACCAATTGATCAGATGCGTGCTGACTTAGAATGAGACTGTTACGGTCACGGGCAAGCGTGGTAGCAATTACCGGTTGTCTTTAAGTTGTAACAGAAAAAGCAAAAAGTTAAACTTAACAAATTTATTTAATAATCAACAATAATGATTACAGTCAACTGGTATGCTCTTAACCAAACACACTAATACAATAATAAGATCTAGCTGACCTGACCACAGTGACTAACAATTAAGTTTATTCGCCGTATCCAGCAATCTGTTCTGTAATCCGTCCTGTGGTACGTTATGTGATCTGTCCAATGTCCTGTGGTCTATCCTGTGATCTGTCCAATGTTCACTTACACACGGATTTCTATATCCTGTGACCTGTCCCACGCTCAACAACACAAAAGGTCCTTGTCCTGCTATCCTTTATATATCCAATCACACAGAATGTCTGTCTGGAGATATTTAGAGAGTTAGCACAATTGTACTGTCTGCTCCAAGATATGGACAATGTCCAAAATGCAGTAAATCCACTCTCTATTATATGAATGTACAATATCCAAAATATCCAAAGTACAGTAAGTCTATCCAGACGATGTAACCAGTTCACTCCAGTGAAAGTTCACAGTAATATAAGCATATATTATATTCCAAAACACAATAGCTTTCCTTATAGCCAGCGAATACAAAGTTCACTTGTGGTCAGATGTACATTCCTTATATACACTCACAGAATCCTCTGGAATTGTACAGAACTAACCTGAAGCTAATATACCAGTAACCAGATTAAGTGAGGAAGTTCTAGAACCTATAGGCTTTCCCCCAAATCTATAAATAGTATCACTGAGGTTAACCTAGAGGAATTCCCCAAGTCCATAAATGGATCAATATATAAATACTATAACATATAACACAAAAATCAATAACTCCCTTACTTCAGATGTTAACACATAAAAAGAATCAATAACAATCATCTTTTGTGGCAATATATAAATATAAAGCTTAGATTAAACAATGCACTAATATAGTGCCCAATGTATGTAACACACAGTGTACTAATATAGTGTATAATATATGTAACACCTCCCCCCTTAAAGAAAAATTTTGGAAGCCAAGGGGTTACAAAATTTTACAAAAGATTTTTACCAGGTATATATACACAGGTAATAACTTTTTACAAAACATATTTATCTAAATACAAAAGTAAAATTGCTACCATGTTTAACCTTTATAAGCATACTAATTATAACTATACAAATTACACATTAAATACAGCTCCTAGACAAAGCATCGGCGCAGATGTTATCCTTTCCTTTAACATGTTCTATTTGTAAATTGTATTCTTGCAACATTAAACTCCAGTTTAACAATCTTCTATTTTTGTTCTTCATTTTGTGCAAGAAGACTAAAGGGTTGTAATCTGTGTATACAATAGTGGGTTTTGATGATGAAGATATGTAGATATCAAAATGTTGAATGGCCAAAATGAGGGCTAAACATTCTTTTTCTATTGTGGAGTAGTTCTTTTGATGTACATTAAATTTTTTTGAAAAATAGCAAATGGGATGCTCAATATTTTTATCATCACATTGCAGTAAAACTGCACCTGCACCCACATCACTGGCGTCCACAGCCAGCCGGAAAGGCTCACTGAAGTTCGGAGCAGTCAGTACAGGCTCTGAGCAGAGAAGGTTCTTTATTTTGGCAAATGAATTTTGACAAGCCTCTGACCATTGATATTTCACACTCTTTTTCAGTAGCTCAGTCAGTGGAGCAGTGACCTCTGAAAAGTTTTTGCAAAATTTTCTATAATATCCCGCCATTCCAAGGAACCTCATTAAGCTTTTCTTACTTTCAGGAATGGGGTAGTCAATGATGCTTTTGACTTTGGCTTTGATTGGTGTCACAACTCCATGACCTACTACATGCCCTAAGTAAATAACCTTTGCTTTTACAAAGTCACTCTTTGACAAATTTACAGTGAGGTTTGCCTCTTTGAGCCGAAACAAGACTTGTTCAAGCCTTTTAAAATGTTCTTCCCAAGTATCACTAAAGATGACAATATCATCCACATACACTTCAACACCTTCTAAGTCCTTTAAACATATATTCATTAGTCTTTGAAATGTGGCTTGGGAGTTCTTCATGCCAAATGGCATTACCTTGTACTGATATAGACCATCAGGGGTCACAAAGGCTGATATTACTTTGACCCGCTCAGTAAGAGGTACACACCAACATCCTTTCAGTAAATCACACTTTGTGATGTATTTGGCGTTGCCAATCCGATCAAAATAGTCTTCCATCCTTGGGATAGGGAAGGAATCCGTTTTACTCAAAACATTAACTTTTCTGTAGTCAGTGCAATATATGATTGAACCGTCTTATACTTTAAGAGCAATTCAATGAGTGGGACCCTCTTATCTGACGGTACATGACTCAGTTTGGTTAACAAATCATCAAGAATCTCAGAATTACTCAGCCTAATTTTGCATTCAACATCAAGATCTGGAGTGTCACCCAAGATTTCATGCCCCTGATTACTGTTATTTTCTATGTTACATTCTGTAACCATGACAGGTTTTTTCATACCCCTTTCAAAGTATGGTTTTACCATATTCACATGATATAATTGAGTTGACTTTCTTCTGTCCGGGGTTTCAATGACATAGTCCAGATCACCAACTCTCTTTAACACTTTGTATGGCCCGTGATATCTGGCATCTATCATAAAGCATCTTCATTTTTGACTGAGAATTTTTCAAATTTTTTCAACTTATTTCTGAACCTTGAGACATAATCGAACAGATTTAGGCTCTCAGTGTTCTCAGATAACCAATTTTCCTTCAACAGCTTGAGAGGACCACAGACTGAATGACCAAAGACCAACTCAAAGGGACTAAATCCTAAAGTTTCTTGAACAGACTCTCTAACTGCAAACAACAATAAGCTGATGCCTTCATCCCAGTCTTTTTCATTATCTAAACAATATGTCCTAATCATATTCTTCAAAGTGGAATGGAACCTTTCAAGTGCACCTTGTGATTTTGGGTGATAAGCACTAGATTTGATCTGTTTGGCACCTAGTTGAAATACAACCTGTTGAAATAGTCCTGACATGAAATTTGACCCTTGATCTGACTGGATCTCTTTTGGTAAGCCAACTAAAGTAAAGAAATTAACCAGAGCTTTTGAGATTTTGGAAGCTGTTATGTTGGTCAAAGGTATGGCCTCGGGAAATCTGGTTGAGGCACACATAATGGTCAAAAGGTATTGGTTTCTGGATTTAGTTTTTGGTAAGGGACCTACACAGTCAATTATCACTTTGCTAAATGGTTCCTGAAATGCTGGAATAGGTTTGAGAGGAGCTACAGGAATTTTTTGGTTTTGCTTCCCTACCATTTGAAAAGTGTGACAAGTCTTGCAAAATCCTGCCACACAGTGCCAAATTTGAGGCCAATAGAAATGTTTGGTTATCTTGCTATAAATTTTGTTGATGTCTAAATGGCCACCCATTGGAGACTCATGGGCCAATTTCAGTATCTCACTTTTGTACACTTTTGGTACAACAATCTGATGTACTACTGACCATTCTTCAGATGCAGGGACATTTGGTGGCCTGCACTTCCGCATAAGCACACCATTTCTTACATAATAGCCTACAGGGACCTCATCTAGCTCTACTGGTGGTAAAATCAACTTGAATAAAGGAGCTAATTCAGGGTCATTTTCCTGTTCTGAAATCAATTTTGAAAGTGATAAATCTTTACAGTCAATTGGGTCTTGTTTTTTCAGAATCTACCCTAACCTTGGGATTAGTATCACTAGAATTCTGCACATCATGGTCATAGTTGTTTAAGAATGTATCTGACAAATCAACTGAGACATCTGTAGATTGTTTATAATCTTTTGGTTCTTCTTGGGCCTTTTTGGCCATAGCTTGAGTCACAGCACAGGAGGGAAAAATACCAGGAATAACCTCTTCTAATTTCTCAGTGCTAACCAAAGTGATCGGCTTAGAAGTAACCTTAGGATCAGCAACCACCTTTCCACCTGCCAGATCATTTCCCAATAACAAAGATACCCCTTTAATGGGTAAAGTGGGCCTGGTACCCACAACAACAGAACCAGTAACTAAGTCTGATACTAAGTTGACTTTATGCAAGGGAACGTTCACACAGTCTCCGTCAATACCTTGAGCAATAACACTCTCACCAGTAGATGTGCTTACACTCAATGGCAATACACCTTCTAAAAGTAAGGACTGAGTAGCTCCAATGTCTCTTAATATCTTAATGGGGACCTGACTGGAACTACTTTCCAAGGATATAAAACCCTCAGACACAAAAGGTTTGAACTCTTCCCTAATAATCTCAGACTTGTCTAAACCAGTACTAGACTCTGCTCTATTGGGATTTGAATGCCAGTTGGAGTTGCTAGACACAAAGGCATTGGGCGTTGCCTCCTTTTCTCTTCTTTTCTTTAAGAGCCAACAGTCAGATATAGCATGCCCAGGTTTCTTACAATAATGGCACACAGGAGCAAATGATCTGGGTCTCCTATCCTTACTCATAGTCTGATTTGAGGTTTGACCCTTATCTGAACTCTTTTCTGGAGCTACATTTTCAGATTTCTTTCCTACTTCAGGATAAGACTTCTTAGCGGGACCAAAGGATCTACTCTTGTTAAAAGTGGACTTGCGAGTCACCGCATAATCATCAGCATAAGCTGCTGCTTTCGCCAAATTTTCAACTTTTTGTTCATCTAAATAGGTTTTAATGTCATCACGAATACACCTTTTGAACTCTTCAATCAAAATGACTTGCCTAAGCTTTTCAAAGTCTGTACCTACTTCCCTAGAATTGCACCATCTGTCAAAGTACACCTCTTTCTCATGGGCAAATTTAACATGAGTTTGACTTTCTTGTTTACGACAATTTCTGAATTTTTGACGTTATGCTTCTGGTACCAATTCATATGCTTTCAAAATAGCAGTTTTGACAGAGTTATAGTTCACACATTCAGAGATTGGCAAAGCTGTATATGCCTCTTGGGCTTTTCCCTTCAAAACACTTTGTAGCAATAAAGGCCACTGGTCTGTAGGCCATTTCAAATTTTGAGCTACTCTTTCAAAGTGTTGAAAGTACTTATCAACTTCTGATTCATTAAAAGGTGGTACCAGTCGCACATTTTTACCCAAATCACATTTGGTAGCAATGGACTCTTCATGGGCAATTCTACAGGCATTGAGTTCTAAAGCTCTCATTTCTCTTTCATGTTTAAGTGCACGCTGTTCCTTTCGCTGTTGAGCTTCAAGCTCTTCTTTTCGCTGTTGAGCTTCAAGCTCTTCTTTTCGCTGTTGAGCTTCAAGCTCTTCTTTTCGTTGTTGAGCTTCAAGTTCTTTAACTTTCAGCTCTCTTTCAATTTCTAATTGCCTGATCTTGAATTGCCCAGAAAAGTCCATTGGCAAAGGCTTATACACTTTTAAACAACTATCAGGTAAAACATCTTCATCAACTAACTGTTCAACAATAAGTCTTTTAAACTCATGGTTACGTGTTGACCTTTTAACCTCTAACTATAACTCTTGTGCTATCTGCATTAACATATCTTTTTTAAAAGTTTCAAGAACTTCCATAGATGGTGACTGTACAAACTCTTTAGCACTATCCATTTTTGAGCACTGTTGACTGTAACAAAATGCTAATGGAATGAATTTTCAAAATATTAATTGAATGGTTGATCAAATGGTTGTATCAAATGGTTGGAATCCCGGACGAGCCCCCAATTTTCCTGTTACGGTCACGGGCAAATGCGGTAGCAATTACTGGTTGTCTTTAAGTTGTAACAGAAAAAGCAAAAAGTTAAACTTAACAAATTTATTTAATAATCAACAATAATGATTACAGTCAACTGGTATGCTCTTAACCAAACACACTAATACAATAATAAGATCTAGCTGACCTGACCACAGTGACTAACAATTAAGTTTATCCGCCGTATCCAGCAATCTGTTCTGTAATCCGTCCTGTGGTACGTTATGTGATCTGTCCAATGTCCTGTGGTCTATCCTGTGATCTGTCCAATGTTCACTTACAGACGGATTTCTATATTCTGTGACTTGTCCCACGCCCAACAACACAAAAGGTCCTTGTCCTGCTATCCTTTATATATCCAATCACACAGAATGTCTGTCTGGAGATATTTAGAGAGTTAGCACAATTGTACTGTCTTCTCCAAGATATTCACAATGTCCAAAATGCAGTAAATCCACTCTCTATTATATGAATGTACAATATCCAAAATATCCAAAGTACAGTAAGTCTATCCAGACGATGTAACCAGTTCACTCCAGTAAAAGTTCACAGTAATATAAGCATATATTATATTCCAAAACACAATAGCTTTCCTTATAGCCAGCAAATACAAAGTTCACTTGTGGTTAGATGTACATTCCTTATATACACTCACAGAATCCTCTGGAATTGTACAGAACTAACCTGAAGCTAATATACCAGTAACCAGATTAAGTGAGGAAGTTCTAGAACCTATAGGCTTTCCCCCAAATCACTGAGGTTAACCTAGAGGAATTCCCCCAGTCCATAAATGGATCAATATATAAATACTATAACATATAACACAAGAATCATTACCTCCCTTACTTCAGATGTTAACACATAAAAAGAAGCAATAACACAATCATCTTTTGTGGCAATATATAAATATAAAGCTTAGATTAAACAATACACTAATATAGTGCCCAATGTATGTAACACACAATGTACTAATATAGTGTCCAATATATGTAACAGAGACCCAAGCTTGGACTGAAGCCATCCCAGGTAAGAACCTCACGAAGGTACAAAAAGTAAGAAAATCAGACAGATACAATGCCACGGACACCACTGTTACTGCATTTGAATACAGGTGGCTGAATGAGGCTTTTATTTCCATGTCCAAAACAAAGAAACTGGCCTATGACGATCTGATGTTTACTCAGTGGGTTGCTGGCCAGCTCCACAACATGATGCAAAGATTCCAACACGCTTCACGATATGTTGTTACAACTCTCGCTAACTGTCAGGTTGCTGTCTCCATACCATAGTAAGCCATCAGGGGTCCCTGCCCATGACTGAGGTGCAAGAGGAGCAGTTAGTCTAGTTGGAACCCACCCAATGGGCCCTCAACTGGATACATCTACCAAAACCCGGCTCTGCAAGTTCTCTAACAAAGGTTCCTGTGCTAATGATATAGTCATCATGGTGACTTTTGTACTGCATGTTTCAAGAACGTGTACACTATAGGACACCTTGAGTTCAAATGTGCTGGGAAAGTGGTATCCAGAGGCCAGCATGCTGAGCAGAATAACCCTTTATGGGCATCTGGTCGACCACAAGCTCAGCTACCCCCAGATCTCTCGGTGGGGGTGGAGGGACTTCTTGCTGAAAAAGAAAATTTGTAATCTGACTTTAATTATACACAAGAGTTTGAGTGCAATGCCAGATTTAAGTTCTTATGATCATAGTCAACTGATTAACAGTATTACAGATGATGAATTTGTCCATCTATATGTACCAAATGCATATAATTTGTAAGGCAGATTAATTGAAGATGGGGCACGTCCCTCCTGTGTTGATATTGTTTTGGTGTTTGAAAACAATCTTTCATGACCCGGGGTAGTGGTCCTGTATCCCCAGAGCCAAATCATGTTAATTGTGTTAATGACCATTCCTGCTTTGGGTACCTCCCCACTCTGTCCAGTTAGGGCTCTTAAGCTATGTGCCATGTCATTCCGGCTAGCTCTAATGAACCATTGTTTCTATATTCCAGACTGGCGTTTCTATACAAGACATCCCGGACCAAGGTACTTGGTCTAGTGATGCGGTCTGGAGGTACATACAACTTCCCCTTTCAGCTACTTCGGCTGTTTCCTCTGCATTCACCTCTCACTTTTATGCCTAGTTTCCTATTTCTACTGGAGCTTGAGTGGGAAACTTCTGTGCTTATTACCCATTTATTCATCATTTATTCAGTAATATCAGTAACTTCTACACTTATCTGCTTTAATAAGTTATTTTATTTACTGTAAGTGTATTTAAAGTTTAAAAATTTCAAAAGTAATCCAGTGGCCCTGTGCTGGTGAATTTGCCCTAGTGGGTGTTGCTTAGCATGGGAATAGTTTTCTGTTGTATATTCTGCAATTTACTCTGGGTTCTGCTCAGGGCCACCCTTTTATGCTTTATGCATTGTTTCTTCAGTATAACAATGCTTTTATATAAGTTTAACTGGTTAGTGTAAAGTTGTATATATGTACAAATTATGATTGAAGAGTATTACATGTCAGTAAAAACAACCTTTTAGTAGTCACATTTATGTCATGTTATATATTTTAATAAATGATTTAATCCTGATTCATTTCTTCTTGTCTGGGGGGGGGGGGGGGGGGGGGTCCTTGGAATGTGTCTGCATTGCTTGCACTAAAACATGGACTAGTCCATGAACAAATACAGAAAAAACACATGCTAGCTCGAAGTGCAAAGCAGTCAGTTTTAATTACTGTTGACAACAGATCTTAATATATCAAACAGAAAAAAATCCTCTCAAAGTTTTAAAGAGGTAGCAAATTATAGTTTCAATCAATCAAAACTGTTTGATTACTGTGACTTCGGTGTGTTGCAACAATGACAGGCCAAAAATACTACTTTTGAATTCTTTTCACTTTAAAATACCCCATAAAACCTTAAATGTTTCAAGAAACAGTGAGTTTACAAAATAACTAGTGTGTGTAAAGACTTCTCAATCAGTTTAAAATTGTTGGAAGTTACTGAGACAGTGGAGGCTTCCTTCATTTACTTATTACTATTTATTTATTTATTTATTTGGGGTTTTACGTCGCTTTCAACACTGTACAGGTCATATCACGACGGGTAGTTGGAAGGGCAGAGGAAACCAGTACATAGAGTTCGCTAGGGTTCTGTACTGTAAACTGCCGACCAACGGCAAGCAACTACCAGCTTTCCCACTTAAGGCCGTCACGGGGATCGAACCCCGGCCTCAGAGGTGGGAGGCGAGAGTGTTACCACTCTGCCACCGTGGCCCCTTTACTTATTACTAGAATAATACACTAGGTAAATAAATTCATTGTCAATTCATAAACCATTGTAATTATTTACACTCTGCAATTCTATGTGATTTTTCATCTTTACCTCACTGATAATTTTTTTATGTCTAAGTTGCAAAAACATAATGACCTGAAAGGATAAACACACCAAACCACCAACTAACTAAGGCAAGACGATTTGTTTGAAATAATGTAATTGTATCCACCACTTGCTATACAATGGATACTATGGTTCATACATGAGTACACTGCCGTCCCACTGTGTGGAGATTTCCCCATACTTGAGCAAATGGTATTATAGGTAGAGTTCTCAAATTTGTATGATATGTTCCAAATTCCAAAAGTTTGCCTGGGAATATTTTTGGCTTCATTTTGAAAGACAACATGGTCATCAAGGAGTTTTATTGTCCCTCTAGAGCAATAGGTATTATAGACAGAGATCTCAAATACGCAGGATATGTTCAGCATTACAAAAGTTCATCTTTGAATAATTTTGGCCTCATTTGGAAAAAAAAAAGATTCTTTGACCGTCAAAAAGGCGTTTTACACATCCTGTGACTTTTTCTTAGCTACGGAAACTTAAATCTCATTATGCTTGATATTCTAACAGGTATATGTGCTTTCTATAGCCTATGGATAATTAACCTTGAACCTTATCCTTCAAGGTCAACCCATTTCCCCTAAAATGCCCCACAAGCTGTACCACTGACTAAATCACTGACTCATGAATTTACAGCTTTTTATGAGTTCTACCTCAATAGTAATATGAGTAATAGCTATTTCCTGTGTTTAAAAGTGAGGAAATTGAGTAAATGGCTTTTTTTGTTATAGTTACAATTTTTTTTACAATTTTTTAATAAATATGTTGTTTGCCAGTGAGTAAATCATTTGTAATTTCAAAACCAAAATTTTTATACCCGTAGTTCCATGTCTAACTGAGTAAAGGCTAATTCGACATTTTGCCAATGAGTAAGTTGCTTGTAACTTCACAAGTATTTAACTTTAAGGTTTCTTTGTCAAAAAATGTTGTTCATAGCCTGTGTGATCGCTGTCTTTATTTACTAAGAACTACTGATTTATTGCTTCTGAAAAATGTAGAATTTTCCTAATTCAGAAACCATCTTGAATTGGAAACTGGAAAATGTCAAACTGGTCTAGCTTATACATGATTTATTTATTGCTTTATGTCATGCCTACTTCACAATACCGAACAATTAATTAATGGAACAGTTTTCAGTTGGTGTGTCTTCCGAGGAATTCAGTTATGCTTTCACAAAACGTTGAATTTTAGGTTTCATATCCCATTTTACAGCAGAGGGAATATCAGGACAATCCCTATGGGTGTCCTTAATGTTGTCATGGTGAGGATGAAGAGATGCATGCGTAAATGTGAGCTTAAAAGGATAAAATACCAAACATTTAACCACTCGACCAGCAAGGCCTCAATTTGAACAGCAAAATAACTGTAAGGATCAACCTCTTTTAACTTTAAGATTTTTGTTCTTTGCATTTAAAATAAATTGTAAAAACAATTATTTACTCTCAATGTAGAGGTTTATCTTGGGGTATCAGCTGTACTCTTTCCTAGTAGCTTACAAGCTCCGTCTAGACTTGTACTTGCAAAGATTATTTTCTGGACATCATTTTGTTATTACTCTAGTGCACCACTTGTGTATCTGAGGGCTTTGCAGATCACACATGTAGACTGGAAGATGTGGTTGTAACTGTTCTATATGATTGTGGACAGTATCAAATCTTCTAGTAATATTTATGTTCTCTAAGGATTTCATAACATTGGTATGAAATGTATCATCTAGACTTAAAAAAAACAACATTATTTACCAATCTCTAACATTTGCTTTTCACAAATGAGTGTTGTGTTCTTTAATATTTATATATATTGATTGTTACAAAAATGTGTTGGGTGCTTATGTGTGCTTTCTACAGAAATTATAGCATATCTACTGGAACTTTTGGACTGTGTCGTTTTATGAGAGCAACTAACTGCTTGAAAACATTAATCAAGACTTAAACAGGAGATCAATGATGCAAGATATAGTGATGTAAATATAAAATACGCTGTACTATGTTTTAGTATTGCTTACATTAGTCAACAGAAAAATAATATATTCAAACTAGGAAAATATGATTGAAGATGGTGTAATGATTACAAAATTATATCGAAAAGTTTTTTCCTCATGCCGGAATGAAGCCCCTACAGCTAATAAAGTGTGTAATGTTAAAAACAGAAATAGTAAAGATAAAGGCTGGCTGGGGTCATAAAATTTGTATTTTTATCTGGTATTGCAAGAAGTGTGGAAAGAGCAATATGGATAGGTTTTAATAGTTAAATAAAGATTTTGAAGATTCCAGACAATGAGGATGGAATTGGTGGTAATTTTAGAATCTCTTTCTGTGGTTTATTTACTAATTACAATAATAAAAGAGATATTAAGCAATAAATGAATATTTGGAGTCATAGAATTAACTTTTAAAGAGACAAGAAGCCACATGAGGAGGAGTCATGAGCGAATATGCTGGGAGTTTCTGGTCAACTTATATGTAGTACATAAAAATCCAGTGAAAAGGGAACTAAAAATATGTTATTAATCATGTGGCCTTAATAAGTTCAAAGATCAAATTCATTCCCATAGAAGAAGCTTTCCACGTCTATAGATGGCAAGCACTAAAAGCATTTTGACAGGACTTTATTAAGGGAGATATTAAACTTAGGAAATACTATAGCTGCAGCATAGGCTGTCAGAAAAGAGGGGAAAAGACCGCAAATATTTTTATTGAATCCTCAATTATTAATTCTTGTTAACTAATACATACCCAAACAGTTCATTTAATCAGGGACTGAAGAAAGGCTTTGTGACAAACTTCAAATTTAATATGTATTCCTATAGAAGCCCATATCCCTGTCTTTCTATATAATGTTTTGTTAAGGCCTCATTTTATTCCTACATGTTATGTTTGTAACATATAAAAAGACACATGTTCATGCAATGCTTGTACCTTACACAAAGAAACACACAAAATTCCCTCTCTCTGAACAAAAAACAGTTGTGAATTCTACTGTGAAATAAGATCATCTTTTTGAAATTTATTTTTATCTCCTGTTACACTGTCACAAGTTCATATCCCAGCTACCCCAATAATGTAATCCCTAGTGTACAATTTGTGCTTCTACAACTTATTTTTCACTCAAGAAAACCAGGAGCATCAATATGGCAACATTAGACACATTTTAAAACTTTAGTATGGGGATATTTCTGTCATGATTACTTCTAACTGGACATTTTGGACACAAATGACTAATCTTTAGGGTGATACAGATGATCGACTGGCTGTTAAAGGTATAATAAACAAGACCTAAAGGGGTTTCAGTCTACTAGTGCAAGCCGCAAAGCCATCAGAGACATGAGTAGTGCACTGAGGTGGTCACCCATCCAAGTACTACTGTTGCCCATTGCTGCTTAACTTCAGTGAGCACACAGATACTCATCACACTACACCTCAATTCATGAAAGTCCAGAAACAATGAAGAAAAACGGAAAAAAGTGATCCTTAGAAGCGCCAGCCTCACTAGAGCTTTTGCTTAAAAATATAGTAAGTGACGTCCCAAGAGAAGATTAATTGTACTTGTGGTGAGAACTAAGGGAAAACAAATAATCTATGTAAATATTCAGGATTGGGAGCAATCTTTGAGAGCCAATCATTTCATTTGTAGAACCAGTTTTTCATTCATGTGAAATTACAGGGTTTATCATTTTTTCCAAATGTTTTGCAGGATTAACCCCAGTCGTATCATGAACTTAAAATTGGCAAGGTCTTACACTAAGCCATAATAGTGGAATTAGTGGCATAGTGGTATTATATGTATGTAACATACAGTCAAAATCCAACTATTATTGTAATGATCAACTTGGCTTTTCTGCATATACTTTGTGACACTGTGTAGCTGATTATGAGGGCTAAATGAAACTACATCACTTATTTGAAAATTATAGCAAAACCTTCATTATTTGACACATAGGTCAGAGTAACATTTGTTTTAGTTTACAGAAGATCCTTAAAATGAAAGAAACACAATATGAGAATGAAACAATATTTATGTATTATTTTGGTAGTGGAAACGAGTTAATACTTTTAAGATTGTTTAGTCAATAATATTTCAATATCTTTAGGTATGATGTTCACACATTGCACCAATGCTCTTCCACAGAGCCTGAACAGAATACTAAATGAAAACTGGTATAAAACCAGACCACATATTGTACAAAGTCATGTCTTTTGTTGGACCAAACAAGGTCTGGTATATAAAAACGATGAATGAATACTTACTATGCCTAGTGACACAAATGAATAAATTTTTGTCTTCATATGTTATCGGTTGAACACCTTACAGTGGGTGTTGTCAGTAGAATATAGCGGTGTCACTTGTTTTGGTGATAAACAGGCATTCATGTGGAAGGATACAATGTACTGAATACTGTTAATAATACTGTTACATATACAGGTAAAATTAATTGATTTAATGGCTTTAGTAATAGTTATTTATGAAATACTTTATGTAATTGCATTGCTTTGTGGCACAATATAAGGCAAGAAAAAATAAATGACTTCATATACCATCGTATTTGCCATCGGGAAAGAGACTTTTACACTCAAGTTACCCATTCTGATGAATACTTCTGTGGTGTTTAATCTCTATCATAAAGACAGGCTGTAGGAGCATAATACAGGAAAACAAAGATCCATATTCATATATATATTCATATTATCTGCCACTGTGGTCTAGCGGGTAACAGACTTGTCTAGGAACTCAGAAGATGTGGTTCAAACCCAGGTACAGGCAGATACATAGTGGCTCGGATAACCACTGAAAATGGCAGTCCTCTGTCATTGAGTCCTATCCCCAGTGGCAGGCTAAAGAACCTCAAGGACGTTGATAAATGGTCATCCTTGAGCCTGTATCTTCCAGTTAGGGAAATGTCAGTTACTTGTGAGTTTAGACTGTACCTGTGCAGTCAGTTGGGTTAAAATAGAGTTTTGAGCCCTGTACTATATGGAGATATCTCAATATACAAAACAATAATCAGAGAGATGATAGGGATCAGCTCCGGAGAGAAACACTCAGAAATATCTAAAAGCAATGTAGGTATGCCTTTGCAAAAAGATGAGTTTTCATATTCTTTATGAACAAGGAGAAAGAAGTGGCTAAACACATGTTGTTAGACAGTTCATTCCAAATCTTTGGACTTATATACTGATGAGGTAATGTGTGGGACCATCAAACTATCGACTTGACTTCCACGTGTATTGTACACACTATGTCTAGGGTTAAGAAAGGATTCAAAATATTAGGATAATTACTTTATAGAAACTGATACGCCAGTAGTTAGTCATAAATATAGCGATGTATCATCATTAATCTGTTATAATACCAATACATATACCAAATAATTAATTCTATATTTTTCTTAAATTAATCATTTTACAGAAAATGGCCTCCAACACAACAGAAAAGTCTTCAGAAGAAGAAACAATAACTTGCTCAATCTGCCAAAATATTCTAGAAAATCCTCGAAGACTTGACTGTCTTCATAGTTTCTGTGACAGATGCCTGAGAAATGTAGACCGTGTTATTGAAAAAGCAAATAGAGGTATTCTGTGTCCTCTCTGCAGGAAGTTTACAAGTGAACTACACATAAAGAAGGATCCAATTCTGGAGGTCCTGGTGGAAGCTTTTTCTCAGTTTTATGACAAGAACATCCTCAACAAAGATCCAATGGAAAAATTTTGCAACCAGTGTGATACAAGAATTAATGTGACCTCTTACTGTGTAGCTTGCGATGCTGAACTCTGCCAGACCTGCAAGACTCGTCATCTGCGCTTTGAAGCCATGAGTGAGCATAGAATTGTACCAATTTCTGAAGCAGGGACACATCCTGTTGTGAATGTCACTAAGTACTGCCCTAAGCATGTCACCAAGCCAATAAAACTCAGCTGTATTCCCTGTAAGTTGGCCATCTGTCTGGAATGCAAAGTAGAGGATCATGACACTCACAAAACTGAAGATGTCCCATCAGCCCTAGCCAGTGTCTTGCCAGAACTCAGGACATCAATATCATTGCTCAATGCAGAAAAGTGGAAACAAATTAAGGTAAAACATGACCTTGTTTCTCTTGTTAGGGAGGTTACCAGTCTTGAAAAAGAGATCCTGGGCAATATAGAGAAGACAAGGGATGAACTTATCTCTTGTGTAATGAGCGATTGCAACAAAATGAAAGAGACATTGACTAACTTTTTCCAGTCAGTGACCAAGGAAGCAAGTTTAAGAGAAGACGATGCCAATAACTCTATCAGCAGCATTGACAGCATGAGTTCATGGATCAAAGTGTTGGCAGATATTACGGAGGGACCTGCTGTTCTGTTTGAAGTAAGGAATGAGAGACTCCTGGAAAGGCTTAGAGCTTTGCTGACAGAATGTGAGGTGTCCCGGGATGTCAGGGAATTGCAAAGTAGGGCAACTAAGAAACCAATTTTCACACAAACCCCCCTCCAATGTGACAATGTTGTGGGGAGTATTCAGTTTGAGGAGCCTTCTGCCATGTTTTCTGAAGAATGTGGTGTAAGCGGCTTATACCAACCTTACACCTCATCACCACATTCACTAGCCACAAAACAAACACCAGGTACAAAACAAAAAACAAAACATGAAGCATGTACAGTATCCACTAAACAGTCAACCATCAACGTGAAGTCTTTCAGGCACACTAAAAATATACTGTGCGAACTTAAAGTGGGGAAGAAAAAAAGTTCGTTTCAACTGGAAGAAGTTTATCCAAGGTTTTGTTATCATGAAGAGTCTCTGTGGTGTCCATGTTCTAATACAATACATATATACACCCTTGATGGTCAACTGCAGAGGTCAGTTGACTGTCCAGAAGTTTTGTCAATCAGTGCTCTGCACCCTGTCACACCAACAATTATGTTACTGTCTGCAGAGAGTGGCTTGTACACCTATGACACCACACAACATGCAGTCAATAACACACTCAGAGAGGGTCAGTTTTTGGATGTACATGCCAGTGGTACACACATTGTAGCATTAGAAAAGAAAAGTGGAACTGGTAACCTGGTCCACGTTTTCAGCACAACTTATCCCCCTACAAACTTATACTCCTTTTCTGTGACAAAAACAGATGCTCTCTGTGTATTGGTACATGATCAGTGTGTATATGTGAGTGCCAGGAAAGACAGCACGTCAGTATCGGTGTATACTGTAGAAGGACAGATAATCTCACAGAACAACTATTATGGAGTTTCAAAGCCATTAAAGACGCCCTCCCTACACTTGTGTGCTGTAGACTTTGAAGGCAGTCTACTGATTGCAGACCATAACAGCAAGCAGCTGCAGATCATGGATAGGGAGGGACAGTTTAGTGTGGTGAAAGGGGTTGGTGTGCAATGGCTTTCAGATGTGGATGATGTAGCTATTGTAGGGAAGGACTTGTTTGTGTTATTGCATAGATCATATCCTGGTTCTAAAATACAAAGATATGAGTTGTACTAAGACAGTAAAAGGAGCACTTTATGTTTAACAATGCATGTTGTTTCGCTTTTGGTTATACAGAAAGATGCAAGTTAATCTTAGTGAAAATAGATATTGTTTATAAATTACAACAAACAGTTGTGTAATGATTGTTAAGTTGGAACAGCCATAGGCATTGCTTACGATTCCGAAATAATGATAAGTCAGATGGGACTTATCAACAAAAAATATATATATTTTGTTGACCAAAGAGATCCATACATTTGTGTTTATGATAAAGTTTTGGTCTTTGTGTATGGTTTATGTCTGTAGTTAATTTGAAAGCTTTTTACCAGCAAAGAACAAATGATTTTTTTTGACATGCAACTCATTGAGCGTTTTTAAATCTTTTGTTAGTAGAACACATTTCAATGGGCTCAACTCACTAAGTGATAAGCATGTATTTCAGATGTGATAAAAGCACCGTTTAGTACAGACATCTTTACTAACCTTCAGTTTTTCCTGGGGCTGGTTTCACAAAACCTCCTTTAACTCTCCTTACCAAAAGCTCTTCCTTAAAACTTAAGTAGGGAGGTTGTTCCTTCTTTTTACAGAGAAAATGGGTAAAAAAGTAATGATTTTAGCTTTAGACTCTCACAAAAACACCAGAAAAAGTTAGTCCCAATGTGGCCACCACATTGATCTCTTGCCTTCAAAGTTGAACACGGTTAAAAAGTCTGCAAAACCTATCTCTTTCTGATAAAATTGTCAACAGTAAATGAGCAAATTTTACAGTATTCATCAACGCATATCTAATGAATTTTTTTTTAATATTTATACAAGCAGCAAAATGGTAAATTATGTTTCTCCAAAACACATTTGTAAGAATTATATTGATATTGTTTAACTATTTTTGTGTGCAGAAAAAAGATGAAAATATGGCTCTAAAATACAGTTGTCAAAATAATGGATAATGACAAAATGTTCTTGCAAATAAAAACACAAGAAAATTGTTGCACAAAATTGGGAAAAATGTTTCAGTGCTTTTATTCTTTCAACACTGTAATTTTGTTTTCCTTTTGAAATTAAATATTATTAGTGTTATTGCAAAATGTTCTGTATTGTCGAAGAATGTACTGAGAATGGACAATGCATCACTCTTGTGTAATAAGGAGATAAAAAATTGAGTGTGTGAGTATTCATACTTTCAATAGTTTATTACAGTTAAACTCTCTATTATCTGAACTGACATACATCTCTGGGCATAGCATCTGTCAATATCCACACCCCAGTTAGTTTTATTGTACTATAAAGTTCAGGCATAGAAAGTTTGCTATGAACCTTTTGCTTATGTACAGAATTTGAACAGTAGATAAGATACAACACAACGACAATATTAAATATTGTTAATATTCAATTATTCAACATAATTATACTGGACTAAGATCCGATTATTGAGCTCACACAAAGAAACGACACACTGACATCAGTTTAAGTGTGTTATGAAGTGCTTATTGAAGGGCCCTGTAGAAAAATAGTCATATTAAAACTAGTGACCAGGTGTACTTGACAAGAACAAACATTTTGTTTATAACCTTTAATCGTGTTTTCTGGGCCTCAGCTGATTGATAGACAAGGAAGACATTTGGTCACTGTTCTCTCACTTGTGGGTTATAGGTTCGAACCCAGATAGTGTGACAATTATTGAGGACCTTTCTTGATAAGACCTTATCCTTTGAACCCTCAGTGCAGTTTGGGTTGATTTTACTGCAGTTTAACTTTTAATATTTGTACAGTATGACAAGATGGACAATCTATCATCTGAGTTTACAAATAACTTTACAAAGTTGTGTTTGTATAGACTATTATGTAGTTTTATATATTTAACAAATAAACAAAGTATATTAAGTAATTAACAAAGTTGTACGTTACACTAATCCAATGCTTGTAGCTTATCAATGGGTTCTGCATTCAGTATTCTTTTATCTTAAATTCATACTTTTCTTATATTTTGCAATTGTTGACATACTACTGTAAACTCTATGTGGAATATTCAATTTAGTATTTCATTCAATTTCGCACAGGTTAAATAGCTCCTGTATATGAGGGACTTCATGAGGTTGGTTTTGTAGCTTCTGTGTTCTAATTATTGTGAGAGGTTATGTGAGAGTGTAGCAGTAATAATCACCAGTTGTTAAGGTACTGGACGACAATAAGGCTTCTGCATCAAAACAGAAATACTCTGGACTTGTTTTATTATCCCTCTGCAATTAATATCCAGTTCACAACTGCACACAATGTTTATGTTTGTATGTATTATTTTATGTTTAATGACTGTCACTGTCCAATTCATATTTGACTTTATAAATATCAAGGACAAATGTAAATTTTCTTCTGGCACCCTCAAATTATTTTATATCTCTGTTCTTATCAGTTCCTCCAAGGACATTATGTTTTGTCCGTCTGCTTGTTCGCAAAATAACTCAAAAAGTTATGAACAGACTTTGGCAAAATTTTTAGAAAAGGTCAGAAATTACACAAGGAATACATGACTTGGTGCATTTTATGGTCAAGGTAATCTTGTTAATCCAGGAATATTTATGACCCTTTTGAATCCCAACAAGGTAGATTTGCGGGGTTGGATGGTGGGACTCCCTCGTCTGTTAGGTAAGATATTATCTTTAATTAGATTTAAATTTAATTTAACTTACTTATTAAATTTTCTATTCTATTGCATTAATATATGCCAGAATAACAACAACATTGAAATACCTAAATGATGATGTGTAGCTTACTGGAGGGACAAGATAAAACTCTAAGGAGGAATTAATCAGAAAGATCCTCCATATTTAGGTCCTGTGTCTGATAGGCTGACATCCTCCTCTCATCTTTTTCTCCCCTAGAGTGGAAAGAGAGGGGAGAAGTGTTCATTCTCTATGGATTCCCATAGGAAATCAGACAGAACTTCTGACTCTTAAACTAGCAAGGTAGAGAGGGTCTGTGGAATATGTTCCATGCCTGGAAAGGGAAAATATTACCAGGCTAAGATTAAATACCACCTCAAATACCTAAGACAAATACAGTGGGGGCTATGATGAGGCCTTAGAAGTCAGCAATCAATCACAGATTTGCTGAGCTGCCACTATAAGGCCCAAATGATAGATTTCATAGTCAGGCCAGGCAACATCCAACCAAAGCTCTAATCCATGCCAAAGCTCTAATTACTATAATAAAAGAGATATTAAAAATTTTTAAGTAATTACTAAAAATTTTAACCCTTTGAAAGTCATAGAATTTACCTGGAAATACAGGGAGAATGCAAAAATAAGATAAATAAATAAATAAAACAAAAAAAAAACAACAGAATGAGTCGGTCTTAAATAGTAGTTTAATAAATATTTTTGAAGATTCCAGGAAATGAGGGTGGAATTGGGGTAATTTTTTTATTACATCTCAATATGTTTCATATTTGTAATTTTAAGAGTAAAGTATATAATCAGTAATAAATGAACCTCTAAGCTATTTTGATACCTATAATTAACCTTAAAAGGCAAGAAAGGGGTAAAAAGCCATATCATTAGGTCTGAATAGTCTTGTGGAATATTCTAATAAAGTTTTTTTGTAATTACATGGAATATTTTGTTGATACACTGTAAAATACAAGAAAATCAACTTTTTGTCCCAAGTTAACCACAGGAGGGATTGGAGGCAAATGTATTTGAAATTTCTGGTTGATTTATATGTTGTACTTTAGCACAAAATCCAGTCAAAAGGAAGTAAAAGAACAAAGCCTTTGATCATTTGACCACAAAAAGATGATAAGTACTAAAATAATGTGATAAGCTTTATGTTACGGAAGATATTCAACTTTAAACAATACTGCGTCTGAGGCACAGGTTGTCCAGCAAGGGCGAAACCAATAAGTACATTCTTTTCACGAGATGCTCAATTAATAATACTTGTTAATCAATAAATACACAGTTTATTCAATTTGGGACTGAAGAAAGGCTTCATAACAGACTGTAAATGTAATATTGTGTATCTAAAAAGTTCATACAAAGTTATGTTAAGGCCTTATTAGACTCTTACATATATTTTGGAGACAAGTAAAATGTTTTGTGCTTGATATGTTACTTGCATTAAATCTTCTACACACGGAAACCCCAAATCCCTCCTTCCCCTTACAACAAATAAAAGATGTGAATTCTACTGTGAAAAAGATCAACTTTTGCAAATTCTTTTTACCCATGTTCCTCTGTCCCAAGTTCACATCCTCACGGCACCAATAAGTTCTGAATGTAATCTTTGTAGTTTGTAATATTTTAAAAATATAATGTAGATGAATAAAGTTACTTTTTAGATTGTTTTGGCAACAATATTTTAATGTCTTTACATTTGATGTTCACACATGACACCAATGTTTTTTCGCAGAGTCTGAACAGAATGCTAAACCAAACTGGTATCAAGACAGGCCAGATATTGATCAATATTACTTCATCAAATAAGGATTTGCTATATAACTCTAAAGAAAGACTCTCTGTTTAGTGACATAAATGACAGAATTCAGAAGTATATTCACTTCTTTGTATGTTATATGTTGAACAAGTTACAAGTGGTTGTTGTCAGTGGAATACAGTAGTGACACTTATTGTGGTGACAAACAGGCATTGTTGTACTGGTAAAAATTAATTGTTTTATTTTCATTTAGAATAGTTATTTCTGAAATACTTTATGCAGCCTATTACTTGCTGTTTAGTGCATAATATCAGGCAAGTAAAGATAATTCCTCACTTAATAATTTACATTGCACTGCATTCAGTAAAGAGACTTTCACACTCGAGTTACATGCTGATATGATTGCTTTGTGTTGGCCTCGCCCTTGAAAGGAAGAGTTGATGATATTAAATTCAGGTCTGCCAGTATCTACATTTGTCTATTTGTTCAAATAACTTGACCACTATATATTGAATCTGTGATATTTTTCCATGTGATGTGCACCAGTGGCTTGGTTCTCCGGAAAGATGATTCGGATTCCCAGTCCAGTTTTTCTGCTTTTTCAGTAATATCTTTATTGATTACTCAAAATAACTATTCATCGGTCTGAGGTCATAGTTACAAGGTTATATATTCACACAAAGTGGTGTGTACCTGTGGCATGGTCCTTAAACTTTACAGACTGATGATCCCAGTCCTGATAAAAAAAATCAAGATCTTTTTTCAGCACTACATATGTTTGTCTGTTTATTTGTTGTTTTACGTCACGTTCAACAGCCAGGGTCATATTGCGACGGGTAGTTTACGGGTGGAGGAAACCAGTGCACACTGCACTGTAAACCTCCGGGCATCAGCAAGTAACTACCAACTTTCCAACATGAAGCGCCCGGCCCGAGATTCGAACCGGCGGCCTCAGAGGTTGGAGGCGAGAACTCTAACCACTACACCACCGAGCCCCCTCAGCACTACATATGAGAAATAATTTGTGTGTTCAGGCACTGTTGTTCAGATATGAATTTAAATCTTATCTTTGCATTTTTCTTTTGTGATGTTAAGACAGACAGTGTGTAACAATATAATCAAAAATAGTTTGAACATGTCTGACATTTATAGATAATATTCCACAAGGAAGAAATATTCATGCAATATACTGATCTGAAGACTGATAACTACTGGTCATTGAAATTATGGTTACTTCAGGGATGTGAATTGTTCCTCTTAATGCCTTATGCATCTCATTTCATCCACTTATGCAAGACCTTTAATCGTAATGAAAAAGTTTCCATGGTACAAAAATCAGGATGTGCTGACTTGTCAAGATAGCGTATTGTGAACATTTAACATCAAATATAAAGTTTGTCATGGTGGTGTTGGCATTTTCAACCAAAATAAACCAGCTCTGGCTATTATCAAGTTTCACTCAATTGAAGATACAAAATTTCTAATTTCAAAAATTTGGGGACTATGAATACGCAAAGATGCAGGATTAAGGAAGAAAGTATGCTTGACAGTTTCATAAAAAAGTACTCTATAATATTGATGCATTATATTGAATTATATTATTGCTTTTTATTATTATTGCATTACCAATTGTTTTACTAAAATACTGACTATTTACTTTTGATATTATTTTTACTTGCAGTTAATCATCTTAGAGAAAATGGCTTCCAACACAACTCCAAAGTCTTCAGAAGAGGAAATTATGACTTGCTCAATCTGCCAAAATATTCTAGAAAATCCTCGAAGACTTGACTGTCTCCACACTTTATGTGACAAATGTCTGAAGAATGTGGATCGTATTAATGAAAAGGGAACAAAAGGTATCTTGTGTCCTCTCTGTAGGAAATTTACTAGTGAACCAAACATCAAGAAGGATCCAATTCTTGAGGTCCTGATTGAAGCTTTTTCTCAGTTTTATGACAAGAATATCCTTAACAAAGATCCAACACAAATGTCTTGCAGCCAGTGTAATAGAAAGATCAATGTGACATCTTACTGTGTAGATTGCAAGGCTGAACTATGCCAAACATGCAAGATGACACATCTGCGTTTTGAAGCCATGAGTGAGCATACAATTATACCCATTACTGAGGCAGGCACCCATCCAGTGGTGAATGTCACAAATACTGTCCTAAGCATGTCACCAAGCCAATTAAACTCAGCTGTGTTCCCTGCAAGTTGGCTATATGTGTGGATTGTAAGATAGAAGGTCATGACACCCACAAAACTGAGGATGTTACATCAGCCTTAGCCAATGTCTTGCCAGAAGTCAGGGCATCGATTCCACTGCTCAATGCCGAAAAGAAAAAACAAATTGAGGTCAAACATGAACTTGTTTCCCCTGTTAGGGAAGTTACCAGTATTGGTAAAGAGATCCTGGGCAATATAGAGAAGGCAAGAGATAACCTTATATCACGTACATTGAGGGAATACAACAGATTAGAAGAGATGGTGACTAACTTTGTGCAGTCAATGACCAAGGAGGCAAGCTTAAGAGAAGACAATTACAATAGTTCTATCAGAGGTATTGACAGTATGAGTGCATGGATCAATTTGTTGGCAGATGTCACTGAGGCACCTGCTGTTCTGTTTGAAGTGAGGAATGAGAAACTCCTGAATCGGGTGACAGCTGTTTTGACTCAGTGCCAAGAGTCAAGGGATATCAGGGAACTGCATAGCAGGGCAAACAAAAAAAACCAAGGTTCACACAAACATCTCTGGAATGTGACAATATAGTGGGCAGTATTCAGTTTGAGAATGCCTCGGTTACATATCCTGTAGTAGATAAAGAAGATGGTTTACCTGAACTATACACATCACCACAACATACACAAGACACTAAACAAACAGCAGCTATTAAACATGGAATGATACAAAAGCATACCACATGTACATTACCCACCAAACAGTCAACTATAGAAGTAAAGTATTTTAGGTGCACTAATTATAGACTGTCCGAACTTAAAGTAGAGAAAAAAAGAGATTCATTTCAGCTGGACACGTTTTATTATAAGTTCTGTTATCACCGAGAATCCCTGTGGTGTCCATCGGACAATACACTAGATATCTACAGTCTTGATGGTCAACTACATATGTTACTAATGTGCCCACAAGTCAAGTCAATCAATGCTCTGCATCCTCTCACGGAAACATGCATGTTACTCTCCGCACAGAGTGGTTTGTATACATATGACACTACACAGCAGACAGTCAGTAATACGCTGAGAGAGGGGTGTTCTGGGATGTACATGCCAGTGATACACGCATTGTAGCATTGGAAAAGAGAACTAACTCTGGTGACCTGGTCCATGTGTTCACCACTACTGATCCCCCAACACACTCCAACTCCTTTTCTCTAAACCATTCAGCTGCTCTCCGTGTGATATTACATGACCAGCATGTTGTTGTCAGTGCCAAGGGTAACAACACCCCAGTTTCAGTGTACGCTGTACAAGGACAGGTGATCTCACCACATGGTAGTTGTGGACATCGAAAACCAGAACAGATGGCCTGTCCATACCTGTGTGTTGCAGACTCTGTTAAGAGTCTGCTAATTGCAGACTACTACAACCAACGTCTGCAGGTTATGGACAAGGAGGGGAGGTTCAGTGTGCTAGAAGGGGTGAATGTGGAAAGACCATTAGATGTAGCTATCATTGGTAATGACTTGTTTGTTTTATATGGATTGAAATCTGGTACATCTGTACAAAGATATAACATACACTGAGTAAGTTTTGCCTCATAAAAGTTGTATACATATGTACTACTTGATATTGGTTAAAAAGACTTTTTAATGTTATGATGCACAGTTGTATAATTAATCTATAGTTAAAACAACAATAGGTATTGTTTTTGAATGCTTAGAGAGCATCCCAAATCCATAATAAAACTACAAGGGTTTAACTGTCAAAACTCACAAAACTGATACAAACTAAAAAGCGTTGAGAAAATTGTCAGAATCAGTCCAAACATAATGAAGGTTTCTTCTGGCATGGGGACATGCTTTGTTATGTACGGGAGAATTAAAATTATATCTTATAACATAATGTAGAGATCTTCAATCCGTTTTTCCATTCTTGCAGTGCTACTGCAGTGCTACAGCAACTTCAGATGAAAACGGAACTCAGAGCATTGTATAAGGTTGCAAACATTACACGCCTGCACCTTGTTAACCTCACTAAATTGCATGCATACATTTCATCACATGTTGCCCTTGTTTTGCTGGTTATTCAAAACACCAGGAAAAACGAGGAAAACTACATATTTAAAAGAAGTAGTCAAATTATTGTTTCTATATGTTAAGATCCAAAAAATTAACCTATGTTATGAATGCAGGTTTTGAAAAAGCCATGGTAAAACATTCCATGTTCATAACACAGTATGCCAATTCAGATAGGGTAATAAACATTTGCTTAGATCATAGTGGATAAAGAAAATAGCCTCACTCCCAATAGAGTAGCACTAGAACATCTTTCCTCATATTTTATGTTTAGTATGTAAAAAAAATAAATAATATGCTGTAGTCTTTTGTAATGTAAGGAAAATAGCATCAGAGATGCCTGTACCCTAGAGCCTGGAGAATTAATTTTGACACTATGAGACATAGAAATAAATAGAAAAAGATCAGGAGACTTTCAGATCAAACAGTGTCAGCTATAAAAAAATCTAAATAATGTTTAAGTTGAGAAAATAATGTCTAAAGGAAAGAAAATGTATGTAAAGATACAGCAAGAACACAGCATTAATCAGAAAACTAAAAATTATAAACCTGTTAGATTTATTAATTTAGTATGGCTGTCAAAGGAAACAGCACAATTAAGTAAAAGTATACGTAATAATAAGCTACAGCAATTCATGTGCCCTTGTAATAAGAGAAATATGTCTCGAATATGGCAAGGTGAATAGACTTCAGTATAGAGCCAAGGTTAAAAGTCAAACCATGATGTTGCACACTTACAACCCCAAACTAATGTCCCAAGCTACACCTTACAGTTTCCGAGATATAGCCTGGACAAGATTTCTAGATATGAAAGGTGCATGTCTGTCAAGAACATTGCCTAAATCATGTACATACTGTTCATCAGCAGGGGACTTGAAGAAGGAAGTATTTTTGAGGTCTGAGCAGAAGTCAGACATGTTGATACTGTGGTACCTTTTACATTAAACTTTATTTGGAATGTGAGCCACTTGACAAGGGGAGGCAATTGATAATTTGACTAATAGATGATCAGATACAAAATCTAAACATTTTGACATCAACAATAGTATCCTGATCACTGGGAGATAGAATGAGGTCCAATATGTGACAGTGCAGATGAGTAGGTTGATTGACTGTTTCAGATCACATGAATCAAGAAAGGTAATAAATTTGTAACCATCACGAACTGGAACATTAACATGTGCCAAACAAAAAAGATGCTATGACATCATGCTGTCTAGGCGGGAAATAAATACCATGTGCCACCTAGGGAATGCAGAATACTAGACCGGTCCTGCTCATGGAAACACGGGACAACTTTTCTGTCTTTTGGCGAGCCGGTCTGCGCCGACTGGATTAGCAATTGTTCATTGGATAGGATGTATTAACAATTAAATTTGGTGATTTAAATGTTTTTACTGCATATACAGGGGCAAAAAGTTTTTGGGCTGCTAGGATGACATTGGAAGACTTGTCTCATCCAAGAAATTCACTTACACTTTGTCACAGCCTTAAACGTTTGGGTTTTATATTCCCATTAAACAGCTGAAGAGGATATTTTGTGGAGCCCTATGGGTATCCTAAATGGTTTCATGAGGAGAATAGAGAAATACATAAAAATATGAGGGTAGAGTCATATAATATATGAAACATTTAACAAGTTGGTAACAAAGGTCTCACTTTGTACAGGGAAACAACTGCATGGACAACTGCATGGATTAACTTCATTTAGGAATGCTTTAGCATATTTGCTCTTTTGTCAACTGAAAAATATAAGAAATCAATTATTTACATCTTAACAGCGGTTTAGCTGAAGACCAAAAACGGGGTCAGGTGTCTGCTGTATAAAGCTGGCATAGTAGTACCCAAATTTAAGTACCAGTTACACAAATATGGGAGGTACTGTTAAAGATGTTCGTCAAAAATAAAAATGTGAAATATCAGTGAAAAAAGAATGTTAGAAATAAATATAAAGCAGACAAAACTGGCTATCTTTTGGGTTTCAACTGTGACTTTTATGGAAAGAAGCAATGTTAAAATATTTGTGTATTCAGTTTACAGATGGTGTATCAAGCCATTTTCAGGTACAATGATGTCAAGTCACTAGCCAATGCAATAAATGCAAAATTCTAATCTAATATATTTGTATGTCAGGAAACTTGGACTGGACCACATTCTGTACATTTAATGCATGATCATACGACAAGCCCTAAACCCCTAACAGACAAGCCGTATCACAAGCAGACAAGCCCTAGAGAGAAACAGACAAGCATGGAGCCTGTTCCCTACCCATGCAGACAGAACTGATTGATTTTGTAGGCCGGTATCTATACTCTATCCAAAATCGGGATCCATATCATACTATATAAACCCCCCTCACTAGGGATGTGCCACTCATTTAGCACTGCAAAGATGACAATAACATATCAAAATGAACTTTTTGACAAGTTGAGGGCCGTTTCGTTTTCTATTGAGTTGAATATGTTATTTTTCATAATGATTTCAGCACCTGCCCAGCAAGGCAGTAGTACCCAGCACCTGCCAGGGCAGTATCACCACCACAACCACAGCCCCCACCACCTAGAAGAAAGAAGCCACAGAATCCATGGGTTATACCCTGGATACTGAGGAGAGAGGATGCTACAGAACACCCTTGGACGAGCTAATCACAACTGATGTACCACGCTAGATAAATTTCACCAGGATGCCACCTTTTTTATTTTATTGAAGAAGAATTTACCCCTACCTCAGGAAGTCAACCACCAACTTCAGGAAGCCACTAGAAGTTGGTTTGAAACTGGTAGTTACATTGACACACTTATCCACAGGACAAAGTGACACTTCACTGAAGTACAACTGGAGGGTTGGAAGTACTAACATTGTAAATTTGTCCCCCAGGTCTGCAGAGCCATCTTAAGGAATTTCAACATGATTATTTGATTTTTCCAACAGATCCTGACGACTGGAAGACGATTGAAACAATAAAGACGCCCAAGAAGTCAGGCAGTAAATATTTCAACTACAAGGGTTACTTCTTTCTGGCACTGTTACTCTTAGTTGACGCTGAATACAAGTTTCTGTGGTTACATGTGGGGACCAGTGGGTTCTCATCTGATACACAGATATTTAACGGAAGCAAACTGATAAGAATTGAGAATGGAACCTTGGGACCAACACCACCAGAACCACTGGGACCTGGGGGACCATATCTACACTACTTTCTTTTGGGAACGTTGGCTTTGCCCTTATACCTTGGTTGGTCAAGCCCAACAGCAGAAGACAACTTACCAGAGAAGAGAGAATAGCCAACTACAGGATATCCAGGGGCAGGAGGGTGGTTGAGAAGGCCTTTGGGATATTAGATGGTTTCTTGGAATATCAGGTTCAAGGTGCTGCTTACCACCATAGAGCAGAGGCTCCATAACATGCTGAGAAGCCATCAGTGGAGAGCAGACAGACCACCCACTCCAGCTGATAACATACCACCACCAGAGAATGACCAGGGGAGCAGGGACAGTATGAAAACTTCAGAAATCCTTCGAGGGAGATCAAACATCTACAAGACCTACTAAAAGACTACTTCAATAACCTTGGGGCCCTGGCTGGGCAGGAGGACAGAATTTAAGAAGACTGATGGGAGAAGAAGCTGTCATCTATCAAATGTAAATGTATATCTCATACAGTTTGGAACCTGAGTCGTCGAATGTCAAAGTTCGAACCCCACACGCCCATGAAATTAAATTATTTAAAAAAAATATCTTCCAGGCAAAAAGAAAACTGTTTATTTTAACATTTCTGAGTAACTTTTCCCCACAAAAAGAAATAATTTTCTTTAAAATTTGGAAAAATAAATTCTAATTAACACTCAATCAGGTGTTGGCCATAAGGTAACATTTACGTCAGTCTCTCAGTCACCCAATGCCATGTCGTGAAATGTAACTGGCACATGGGGTGTTTGTTTGTAACACTGTCTGTTTATCTGTCAGTCCATCCACACATTCATACCACTTTATATTTTTGTGTTGTGTGTGTTTGATATTTGTGGGTTGCTTTGTGTGTCAATTTTGTTTTCTTTTTTTGGGAGGCTGACACTTTATTTTTTATTTTATTTTTTTTTATTGGGAGGTTGACACTTTATTTGTTTTTTTATTTGTATTTTGGGGCAGTGTAAGTGTTGAAAGGTGTACTTTATTTTGTTTGGGGAAGAACAAGCAGCTGAATAATTGTTCTAGAAAGATTTGCATAGCCTTTATAAGGGCTTATTGGTGCATCTTAAGGCATGCTGATCCACCTCTGAGGCCCGGGTTCGATTCCCGGCACGGCCTCAAGTGGGAAAGCTGGTAGTTGCTTGCCGTTGGTCGGCAGTTTACAGTACAGAACCCTAACGAACTGTATGTACTGGTTTCCTCTGCCCTTCCAACTACCCGTCGTGATATGACCTGTACAGTGTTGAAAGCGATGTAAAACCCCAAATAAATAAATAATGCATGCTGATCTGCTTATTTCGGCTGACTCTGCTGGATGGACTGTAGCTGGGAGGTCTGCACTGTTCTTGCTGAGGGGTAGATGGCACTGGTTGAAGTTAAGAGGGTGAAAATGGTTTTTGTGTGTCGATCTGATGGTACTGTAGTACTCTTGGAATCCTTCCAAAGAGATTTGACAATCCAGAAGTGGTGTACTGACTGTCTTCCTGTTGTCCTGATGCAAAGAAAGGCAGGTTAAACATCAGTTGTCTGGAAGTCTCAGGCTGCAAGTCATCCATAACTAGAAAGATGCTGGCTATGCTGATGCTGCCTCGGTGGTTGCTGTACTTTTGGCAATCACTGTAGCAGGTTGTGGTGCTGCTATCTGTGTAGCTGGCACAAGTGGTGCGGAGACTTGTTGAGTATCCAGTATGTATTCAGGTTCTTCTGTGGCCTGTGCTGCTTGTGTAAGTTGAAATGTGGTGACCTGTTGAGTTTTTATGACCTGTCTCTTGGGTTCTTCGGCCTTGTACTGTATTTTACTGAGAAGTTTCACTGTCTCATTCCTGAAGGTCAAAAAGTCTTGCTCCTTCAGGTGTTCAATCTCATAGTGGAGATAGTTGCTTGGAGTATAGTCCTGAAGTTCACCCAAAAAACTGACCTCATCTGCCAGAATTAATCTAAACCTGGATCTACAGCAGTGCTGGTCGATGTCAAGGGCTTGTGATGATGGCTGATTAGTAACGCCCAATGCCATGCTGATTTCCATGTCAGATTCAGTCTATCATGAAGTATCCAGAACTGAAGCTCTGGCTGTGGCTACTGAAGGTCTCAGTGGTGACTTGAATGCAGAAGACTGAGACACTCCCTTCCTTCTGATGTGATCTCCTCGGAAACTGAAACTGTCCTTCAACCAGGTCTGTCATTCGGTGCTCTTGACTGCAGCTTGTCCTGACGTCTCTGTCTGGTACACTGGGTCTCGAACCACTTCTTGACAGTGTTGACAGACAAGTTCCTGGAAGCTGCTACTATTTCCCAGAGGCTCTCTTTCCCCTGCTTGTCTTTGAACTTCATGTGAGTATTGTCATAAAGTTCCTCGTGCTGTTTAACAAAATCCACAATGGCTTCCTTATCAGAATCACTGAGAAAGATAGACTTCATTTGCCCCTTCTTCTGTCTGCATTGAGTGCATTCTGGATCTGTATCTGTGTCCATTTGAGGTCGCTTTTCCATCATTCCTCAGTCTCTTCCATCTGCTTGGTCCCTTTTATCCTCTCTTGTTCCAACCTCTCTCTCGCCATTTCCTCCTGCTCTCGTCTCCCTCTCCTCTCTCTTTCTTCTTCTCTCTATATCCTCAGCAGTATCTCCTTACTCAAACTGTGATTGAGAACTTGTAGGTACTTCAATCTTTCTCCTTCTGCCCCTTGGAATGCTGATCAATTACATGTACAGTTTCTTCAAAAAACAAAAAGTTAAACTTAAAAAGTGAAACCTCATAGAACAGATTTTATTGTCAGTCTAGTTCAAACCATAAGCTAATTTGCAAAAAAAAAATGAAAACTCAAAAGCTGTTGTTTCTCACAGTCAAAGCCCAAATGAATGAAGTGTGTGTGCCGACTGGCGCTTTTATAGCCACAGATTTTGAAACCAACAGGCCGTAAGACAAAAAAATATTGTGAGCTTGTCAGGTTACAGTTCCCGGCTTGTCTGTAGGTGTAACAGGCCTATTGGCTATTGTTTACGGCTTGTCTGTTTCACTTCAGGGCTTGTCAGTTATAAAAATTCTAGGACTCAGATGTTAAAAGAAAACTAACAGGCCTGTCGGGAACATTTACAGACAGACCGGCTAAATTGCATGGAAAAAAATAGACATTTTTTCTGTGACCAGACAAATACCTACACACCTCTCTGAAGTCGTGTTTGGTATATTTCTAAGTGATTAGAAGGTTCTTATCTGGGGTTTTACGTCGCTTTCAACACTGTACTGGTCATATCACGACGGGTAGTTGGAAGGGCAGAGGAAACCAGTACATACAGTTGGTCAAGGTTCTGTACTGTAAACTACCAACCAACAGCAAGCAACTACCAGTTTTCCCACTTGAGGTAGAGCCATGAACCGAACTCCAGCCTCAGAGGTGGTAGGCGAGAGTGTTACCACTCTGCCACCATGGCCCCTCCCTTTCTGATCAAAGAGTCAACGGTAAGAGGACACATTTTATAGTGTACATTTACACATATGCTGAGAAATATATATCCACAAGATTACAGTATATACACCAACAGTGTTTAGCAGCACATATCCAATTGAATGTATATGTCCACACTGATATTGTTTGATATCCCACTGTGAAAGTTTTATTTTTATTCTATCCATTTGGTTCAACTATTTTAACTCAAAGTAAATATGCAATAAAATTTTCAATTATATATCTCACGAAAAGTATTAATGCTTTTACTTGAGTGGGATATATTTACAGATAATAAGAACACCGCTGTGTGATTTATGTTTGATAAACTTAGTGATATGAAAAAAATCATTCTTGGTCTAGTTGATTGCTTTTAATCTGGCTAAAACACAAGCTGTATTTGACCATATAGGCGCATATATAGAGCATGATATATTTTTTGTATACAACAGCGCCTCCATACCATGGACAATAAGTGTCAATAGCTTTCGGCTTTTCACTTGTTCTCTAAAAGTGAAGTCCTTAAGTTCATTAAGGAATCAACAGCAAATGCACGCTCTTTAGAGCCTTCGTCCACATTCATGGTTAAAAGATGTATAAATATGTTATCATCAACCATGTAAGTTCTCTTTTAATATGTACTCATGTATGTTATCCTGTCTTTACAAGTAATTTTAGTTGTAACATTATTATCTATATTTGTATAATAAAATGTATAATCCCATTGCTTGTTTATTGGGGGGACAGGGACTGTGCTGGGAGACATCTGGGTGTCTCGGGGCTCAGTCCTGGTACAACCATAATCTGATTTTAATTGTAGGTTCTTGTTAACCATGTGCAGACATTTCTCAACTCTGTGATTGGTCAGTGAGGCGTGACCTTTGTTTCAGTTACCAGAGTTGTCACTTTGAATTTGGAAGGGGACCTGTGAACATCAAAAATTCCCCCACCCCGTTGTCCCCCCCTCTATCTGTGTCAATGTCATGCTGGCTGTTAGATTTTTCAGTTGCAGGTCTTGCCTGGGGGGTGGTGGCTGGTCCATGAACAGGCCTGTCAAGTTTCTTTGCTTCCTGGTGTCCTCTACCGACATGAGGGTCAGCCTTTGTGTACCTTCTACCCAGCTAGGGTGCATGGTGCTCATCTCGCCAGCATTGCCTGGTTGGCTCACTTACGTCTGATGTTGCAGCTGCCTTTACAGCTGCCAGATGGTTTTAGGAACTCGCCAGCGTGTCTGGTTGGTTCGTGCCTTGTGTAGAATAACAACTGACTGCCTGGCACCTTAGCATCTACATGTCACAAGCTACCTGTCATAGTATGAAGATTTATCATAGGAACTTCCATCCTTCATGGGGTGTCATAAGAAGAGGTGTGCCTTACCACTCAACAGCTGTTATGTGTGCCTGAGGTTCTGGTCGCAGGGAACCTACATCTTCAGGAGAGCGCCTGCTTGTGTTTGTTGTGAATAGGTGTATAAGATCAGAGGACCGGTAGAGATTGGCTCTTTGTTCACTTAAGCAGCCTGTGTATTGGTTATTAGAGCATATTGAATCTTATTTTCACTCCATTACGTTCATGCTTCAGAGTACTGTCCAGGTGCAAGTTTGCACCCAACATTGGTGGGACTGTCCAGGTGCAACTGGCACCCAGTGGAGTTATTATCACACCGTTCTGTCTTGTTGGATCAGGTGTTCATCGAGATGGATTGAGGACTGTCCTGGCCTTTGGCCCAACGGAGTGCTAGCTTGGGCTATTGTTGTTAATGCCCTGGCTGATTGCATGGAGACTGCCCGGGCCTAGAGCCAAACAGAAATTTTTTAATAGTGCATCAGGCCAAGTACTAGAGTATGTGGTGATCAACTTATGTGGAACTGTCCTGGCTTTTGGCCCAACTGTGTATTTGCCAGGGGTATTTCTTATAGTACTCTGGCTGGCAGAAGACTGTCCTGGCCTAGAGCCCAGCAGGAATTTACTTCTGTATTATGCTTGTTTTAAGACTGTGTTATTAAGCCAAAATATCTTATTCTCAGTCCAGTGCCAGACCAGCATACGAGAGAGAGACTGTCCTGGCTGCAAGCCCAACGAACTGTGTATTAACTTTGAATTTAGATTAATTATTTTAATTTATCAACCGAGACTTCTTCTTTTAACTGTAACTTCTCAGACAGGGTATTTACTTGTCTTTGATAATCCTTGTTATGTCATTTCAGCCAGTCATACTATGGCATACTTGTCACACATTATGTTTTCTTTCTGTGATGCCTACTTTTATAATGAGTATGATATCTTCGCGGGTTTAATTATTTTTAGTAACTTTTAATCACGTTATTTATACTTTCTACCACATGTATGGGGCCCTATAAGTTATCATATTAACAGTCTTTTGTAACATACGTTTCAATCTTTACACTTTATGACCTTAGGACCTCACCTCTCACCTCTATCCAACCCGGACCTCAGGGTTATATGACCTTTCACCTCTTATACGGGTCCTTCATCTGTCACCATTGGTTTTCTACTACGTTTCCAATTGTAATCAGTAATTTCATATATTTCTACCCAGTGGTGACTTTTAACTATCCTAGGTCTACTGACCTTGATTTTTCACCTCTCACCTCTTTGGGGTATTATTTTCACCTTTTCACTTCCCTTCAAATAGTCTACTTTTTCGCCATAGGAATGGCATAGTTGGTACATTGTTTACATTGACCTTTGACCTCGTCTTTGATTTTCAGATTTAACCTTTAGCCTCTTGGGGGTAGTCGTTTTCACCCTGGGGTCATTGTTTCACCTTGCGGTCAGATTATTACATATTTTGGAGGGGTCCCCACATGAGTAGATATAATGCTATAACGTCACCTTCCATATTATATGTATCTTTTAATATGTACTCATGTATGTTATCCTGTCTTTACAAGTAATTTTAGTTGTAACATTATTATCTATATTTGTATAATAAAATGTATAATCCCATTGCTTGTTTATTGGGGGGACAGGGACTGTCCAGAAAAGATGTTTCTCAAAGTTCCCTGCTACAGCTCTTCACTTCAAAAATCTAAAGTTCATTTCAACAGGTGTTTCTCATATGATGCTCCAAAACTCTGGAATGATTTGCCACTGGAAATTCAAACTGCTCCTGCACTATCAAGTTTCAAAATGCCACTTAAAACTTATCTGTTTCAGAAGTCTTTTCCTCCCTAGATTTTCTTACTACCGAACACAGATAATCCCCTGGTGACGACCTTATTACGACTTATGATTTATGCATTATGATTTGGATGGTGTGCCTTAGAATCTGCGAGATCAGAGATTAAGCACCTGGATACCTGATACTTTATAATTGATACTTGATACTAATGTCTTTTATATATCATTAGAAAGGTCGTTCTACATCACGTCTGCTCAAGTTTGTTGCATAAAAATACATGCAGAAATGACTGACATATAGCAATTTAAAGCTTGAAGTTTTAATATTCACTGTTGCTCATGCTTTTTGACAGATTTTGTCATATTCTTTCATTGAATACTTATTTTGTTTTACCTATCAAACAAAATGGTGGATAATAAAGCAAAGCATACCTCATTAGCCATATAGAGAAAAATATATCATCCATGCAGATTAACAATTAATACTTGAGCTATGCGCTTGTATAATATTATCTTTATTCATGATCTTTTTTTTGTATAGTCATTAAAGAGGTTTCCTCTTGTATTTAAGACTGGGCTAAGCCTAAGGAAACACTAAGATTAAGACCTTTGTGAATCCGGCATCTAATTCTAAATCACTTGCAAATAATAAAGGTGTAAATAAATCACATGACTGATCATGTGACATCAAGAACTATAGGCATGCAAAATTTTGCTTTTGCTATTTTAAACTAAGAAAATTCTTACGATGAGAAATATAAGCAGGAGGTGGCCTGCACAGTATATAAGCTTGGATGTACCTTTGGGCCACTTGAGAGTGGGGCACCTTTGGTCTGTAGAGTGCTGGTGTGCCATAGGCCTCTTTGACACGGGCTGTACCCTTTACTTGTGTGATATGTCACCCCAGTGGTGATCGGTGGTAAAACTCATCCCTCTATGTAGGTTATGGTTGCAAGGGTGGGTCCTGTTCCCTAAGGCGCCAATATAGCATGGATCCCTGTCCACAAGGCAGCCATTTAAAGGAAAGCTCTGACTTCATGGGATCCCTGTCCTTAAGGTACCTGTGCAAGACGGATCTTTGGGTCCATGGAAATCTGGTCGTAGGACCAGGGAGCTGATCCTTTGGAGGGTGTACAGTGGGTTGGGGCCCATCCCGCCACAGCTAGGTCGAGACCGAGGTCACTACAGCAAGGTAAAAAGTTAAGCCAAAGTTTCATCCAAAGTTTCTGATATATAATTTGGATAAAATTTTAAATATCAAGGTTACCAGCACTTTGGTGAAAACAATATTAACGTGCAGGGTGAAAACAATATTAACATGCAGGGTGAAAACAATATTAACGTGCAGATAAATTGAAAACAAGTGAAGAAATCAAGTAAGAAAAGCTGGTTAGGGCTGGAACAAGTAGATGCTGACTGAATGTGATATAATAAAAGTATTTTAGAGTTAATTTGATCTCACTTATTTGAATTCATCTGAATATTATATTAAATCTGTATGACTATTTAGCTGAGACATTGAAAATGTATAGACTACTGGAAATGCTATTGAGGTTTTAAGTAACTAATACCAAAATTGACGTATAAACTGATCATAGCTATTATATTTACTTTCTTATGCCTGAGAAATCTCTTCTATGCTATATAGCTAGAGTACGTTCCCAGCCATCAATCAATGACAAGTATTACCTTTTTACAACTTACAGTTTCCAAGTGGTGTTAAGTCTTCTTATTGTATAAAATAGCATTACCCTATTCTCACTAATACTTCGAGAGTAGACATAAAGCACTTGACTTACCATCACTTGATAAAATACATGATAGAATACAGTAATAAAGACAGTCAATGTAACTTACAATGTGGTGGCGACAAGAACACAGAGTTAATCACCACTTCATATCACTACAAGCATATAGAAACTTGGAGACACGCTTAAGAGATTAAGCTGATGCTACCTATATGACATGAGCTTAATATTGCGTGTTAGACAAAAACTATAGAAACTATTCAGAGATCATAAAATGTGTGGAAATGTTATGATTGCGAAATTACTGTAAAAACTTTATTGTTGAGACAGATATGCCAAACAAAGGCATAAGTACAGGTTCGGTAAAAAGGGGTGAGAAAAGCAAACTGCAAAGGAATATATTTGGTTCCTTTATGGGCCTGTTCTACTGCAGCCAACCGTAAATGACCCTTACTGACTCTAGTGGTGATTAGCTGAGTCAGGTATCAGTGACAAAAATAAAAAAACACGCTGGAAATGATGGGTCAGTTTCATCTCCCGGACAAGACAATGTACATCTTGTCTGGATCTAGATCCGACTTGAGCTCAGCCTGTTTTCTCCAAGAACAGACTTAAAACTCTTAGTACAAGCTGATGAGACACAACAAATTGTGGGTTGTTGTGACTATCTGTAGTGACAAACTAACAAACCTGGGCAAGTTTACCAACTCACCAAGACCAGACCTGCATTTGGTATTAATAATAATAACAGGCTCATTGATGGAATCACAAAATGAACTGTTTACTGCCTTTGAACTTTTTTATTTTTTGATTGGTCAACACTTGGTCCTTCTTTTTCTCAGAAATTGCTTATTGGTTTTATAAGGTAAGTGAGAACAAATTATCATTTGATGGGTTCCAAATGTTCTGTTGACTATTTTGACGTAATTTAGCGAATTTTGATTGGTCAACACTTGATCCCTTTTTCCCAGAAATTGCTCTGTTGAAATAGGCTGAGAATTTGATTGTTATATGACCAAATAAAACACCTTTTCAGGTTTCTTAATATTTATAGCATTCACGGTGACCTTTTCTATCTGTCAACTTCAAAATTCTGATTACCTACACTGCTTTCCTCATTTTAACATAATTACAGGTCATTCTTTCAACTCACATCATACTGGAACTAGACTATAAGTTAGCAAGACTTAAATTACAGACAAAACCAGTTTCATGATAGGACAAGACTATAAGTGATACCAACAAGAAGAGAAGTGATAAGCACAAGACGAGCCGGTTTCTGGTGGGCAGAGCTACACTCAGGATCAAGACTCAGGGAGGGTCAGGGAGATATCAAACATGTTTGATATTTGGCCAACCCACCAGGTCAAGCCAGGACACCATGTAAACCTGTAAACTTTGCTCCCAACCCTCGAAAAATCCTTAGTTACCAACAAGAAGGCCCCAGTGGAACACCCTTGTTAGATATAATCTCAGAGAGCAAAGACAAGCCAGTTAACTTTCAACAAAGTTTACTGAAGTTTAAGTACTCTCATAAATTCATTAAATACATACTGGCTCTTAAAATAAATCGACCATAAGCTCATCGTACATTTTACCAGGAATGTATAAGCTAACTTGGTAAAATGTTAGCAAATTTAAAAACTCACTTATAAGTCAGACGGTAAATGTTTACATCAAACCTGAAACCGAAAGTTTAAATCAAAATGGGAATAACCCACTACTCTCGCATGACCAGAGAATAGGTTGCGTTGATGAGTCATAGATACCAGATTCTAAAAAACTAAAAGCACAATGAATTAAAGACTAAAAAGACCTTTTAGCCTCTATATACACATTTCTTACAGGCAGAGAATTACCAGAGAGTTAACAGAAATTTAGATTTGTTTTTGTTGAGTTTAGGAACCTTAAGTAGAAAGTTGGTAGTTTCTTACCAATTGTCAGCAGTTTACAGTGCAGAACCTTGACCAAGTGTATGTACTGGTTTCCTCTGTCGTTCTAACTACCCATCGTGATATGGGCTGTACAGTGTTGAAAGTGATGTAGAACAACAAATGATTAAATTATTGTGTGTCTTTATGTCTTATATTCTGTAAATCACATTTTTAGTTCTTCGTTATGTTTTTAGCTAAATATGTATGACCCCTTATTCTATGTAAGTCATTTATTCACCACCACCAATAATCCACACTAAGTCTTACTCACTTGGAGACCAATACAGTTGATTTCCAGAAAGACTTGATTGCATTTGTTGCATTCAATTATTATTAATGATTGATGATGTTAGTCTGATGGACAAAAAACATTGCTGTTTCCATGAATTGATTAAGAGCCTAGTACAATGTTTACTTTGTATTTTATGTTTTATTTGGATGTATAGTTATATATGCATTATTACAGGTGAACTACCAAACAACAAACTCTGTCTGAAAGACTGCAGCCTCCGGCATATTCAGTTTCCTTCAACTATATTTATTCAGTTCTTTTATCTTTGACTAGAATTTGCCTCTCCACTGTAATCTTACCCTATGTATGTAATACATTTTACAATACAATACATTGTATTCGGCGAAAAATACAATCATCATGCCATTCACAATAAATCATAATTCTTGTGTAGCATCACAATGCACTCATTTCCAACGTAACATGCATGTGTAATTTACTGATAACAGAATGCACTCAGTCAAGACCTAGGTGAATCTTTTGCTGTATATTTGTAAATTTGAATTAATATTTGTAATGTGTAACTTCTTTACAATTTGCAATATTTCAGTAACTACAGTCAATGTTTACAATACTGTTATAAACACATTTGCATATTACACATCTTCAGAGGGTTTTAGCCCACTCACACCAGTTCATATAACAACTTTGACATTATAACTTTTTACATCCTCCACTCATACTACTCTACATATTTTTCCAAATAGACAACCAATATTCTCATACGTACACTTTATTTTTACATAAATACTTGTTTATTAGTTCAAAAATAAAAATTACTCTTTTGCCATCCCTTCTATTGCTATTAGCATGTTCCATAGAATCTGTAGAAATATGATTAATATACTGACATTTGAATATCGCACCCATACAATTCGGAAAAACAACATACAAAATGTTGAATGAAAGTTAAGCACTTTACAAAGTTCATGGTAATCCAGACTGAAAGATTCATCGAGACAAAGACTACAACAGTTAATTACTGACTCAGATTTAGTATTGTCTCACAACGCATTTAATGAAAGGTTTACACATGACTTCAGCTATTGTAGATTAGCCTGCACATATGTTGGCAGATGGAAATTCAGATAACAACATGTAGAATTAGAAAATATTTGTTTATGACCAAAATCATATATAGAATCAAAGAGTTAAAGTGCTAACTCAACACTTTTTGGATAATTTTTTTTGGACCAGATAACCACACAGTTTCAAAACAATATTTACTAAAGTTTTACTTCAAACATTGATAAATTATAGCTTTGAACACGCAAACCCTTCCGTTACACCAAATGAGATGTGTTTTGACAGTTAATAATCAAAATTATTATTTTACTTGCATTCAATATTCTGTGACTGGACTCTTTATATGAGGTCAACCATACAACTAGCATTTTGTCAATAGACTATCTTCAAAAAGATTATTTACTTACGTATATACCTCACTTTGTATTTAAAAGCTTATTATGAAATACTGAACTAATTTGGATGTAGATCTGTGTTGTTATTAAAAAACTAGAACAAATTTGTTTGAATACATTGTGTGTACAAAAATATAGATATTTGCAATGTATTCCATTAAAAAAGAAATGAAACCAGATAACACAAGATAGTAATTATGTTGTGCGCAACTATTACCAGCAAGACCCTCATTGAAACTACATTTTATATTTCCTGATGTCCATTAATAGATAAGCTGTTTCAGCATATTTTCTGGTTGCCTCCTGGTAAAATCTGTTAGTTGGCATCTGTTGGTCAAAAGAAGCATATTGGATGTCCCCATGTACAAATTGAGTGCACAACATGGATATATCCACCACAGTTCCTCAGAAAATAATGTAAATGGATATTTTTCTGTATTTTTTTAAATTCCTCAAAAGTCCGATGGGTGTTGCCACATGACACACATTAGTCAAAATCATGCTGATACCAAGTTACAATTTTCACTTTTTAGATGCCACTATGTTATGATTGGTCAAAGAGAAGTAGGTGAAAATATAATTTAAAATATGCTCATATTTATGAGCAATATCAGTTGGGAATTGGCTTAAAATAAGGTATTCTACTAAATGGCCACAACACTCTGTGTATCCCAGTTTATTTCATGGTACCTCTCAATTTCATTATCCATACATGATAAGAGTTCAGAAAACTACAGTAATGTCAAATTGTAAAAGGTGTGTATTGCTCATTCCTAGCCCGTGGGCTACTGGCTGTTCCAGTGACCAATACTTTGTTTATTTTTATCTGTGTATTTTTACTCACCTGGTAAATACTCTCTTGCTGAGTTCAGTATTCCCCTAGCCTAATCTTAACATTAACATTAACAGAGAGGAATAAGATTTCATTATTCTTATTTACAGACAATTAACTGTACACTATTTGATTTTTTAAAGAGGAGTGACTTAGACACAGTAGAATTTCTAATAAGAAATTAGTATTACTAAATTACAGATCCTAGAATAAAAAATTACTTCTACAAGGAATTACTAAGCATTTAGTAAGAAATTATTATTACTAAATTACAGGTGCTAAAATAAAAGTTACTTTAATGAGAAATTACTAAGTATTACCAGTTTCTATTGCTGCTTAAAGTTACTAAATGAATGCTAATAGAATTACTCATTACTTTAAGTAGGAGGCAGAGCAAGTCAGCCAACTGTAGTTAATTACATATGAAATTACATTATAGAACTCAGCTAAGCACATTGGCAATGGACAAATATTAATTACAAGCTATTTAAAGGCTGACAAGAAGAGTTAACAAGAGATTAAAAAAATACCAAATTCTAGTCTTACATTACAAGCGTAAACATGACAACAATTAAAATTACATTGAGTACTGAAAGGCACAAGAAAAAAATCTTTGTGCATACAATGACCTAAAGCACAGAATATATCATATTAAAATTGTTAGCCATCTTGTTTCTAAAAACTGAAAAGTCATTTATGATAGCACTGCAAGTATAGTGTTAAGAGTAGTAAACTTAAAAGTTTATAAATGCATCAGCTCACAGAACCAATCAATGTTTTCCAAAGCTTGTACTGTGATAAGTAGAGAGCTGGCAGAAGGTCATATTAAGGTCATTCAGCATTAATGTCTTGAGATCTACAGATGAGCACCTGAACCACTGGCCCAAGGCCATCTGACATTACTTTTACGTGAACTTTGTAATTTTCGGTGTAGTTTACTTGTCCAGTGAGTCACTTTCTGGTACTTTAATTAATTTTATTGACCTGGGTAGCCTGTTTCTTGTCAAGTTTGTTTTTACTCACCTGTTGAATACCTTCTTGCTTGAGTTTTATTGGTTTTACTAATCTGATGAGCCTCTTTATTGTATTATTTCATTACTTTTACTCAATTGTTGACTCGATTTTTTGCTTTACTAAATATAGTTTGTGTAAATATAATCACATTATTCGTCCCCTATCAAGCCTCTCTTGTACATTTTATCTCTACTCCTGTGCTGGGCCCCTTTCTGGTTCAGTTTTATTTCCTTTTCTCCCCCAGTGGACCTAACAAAGATTAGAAAATAAAGATAAATCTCCTTCAAAGAAAATGAACAAATAACAAAGAACAAATACATTATTAAAATTGTTTTCAAAAGTAAAGAGCACATAGATATATTTTTGTATCCTATTTTAAGTGAAATTAATTCTCCTAAAGGTCAGTTCACATGGAACTGATCTGATACAATATTATATGATGCATTTAGATAAAACCATCTCTATACTGACAATATGGCTACTAATGGCTACTTTGATTGACAATACTAACCAATGTGATTAAAGTTAAAGAATTCTTGAAAATGAAAATCGTTTACTGTTGGCTTATATTGTATTGTCATCAATACAAAAAGGAAACATGTATCATACCAATGCATTAACGGAGCATCATCTCCTTTTCACTCTTACCACTTCTGATGCTCCTAGGATATTTTCAAGGAATTCATTTTGTGAAGATATTTTAAGTTTTGTTGGTGCGTATACACTTATAACTGTGAATTTCGTTTCATGTATTCGGCCATCAGTATCTTTGGTAATATTTGTCAATGCAATATCGTAGTTAATCGATGCTAAGATTGCAAACCCCCCTGCTATTTGACTGCTCATGTGAAACAAATTGTTACCCCATTCTTTTCCCACTGGTTTTCATCCAATTCAGTTGAATGGGTTTCCTGTAGAAGTACCAGACCCATGTACTTAGTTTTGAGCCAATTGAAGAGTGCAAGACGCTTTGTTTTATCTCTCAGGCCTCTACAATTTAATGATATAAGTAAAAATGTTTCTAGAACATTAGACATCATATTATAGCAAGAAATCAGTTATTTTAAATGATATCTCAAAAATCTTAGACATACTGCATATATTAGTATTTATATTTTCCACATGTACACACATACAACTAAAATTGTACTCAGCAATGTTAACAAAAACAGACAAATAACATAGAATGAAACAGGTTATCATCAACACAAAGATGTGATCCAGCATGAAATGAATCTGGACAATTTTATATGCAACCTATCTGTCTCATGTGGTCATCATGAATTAGTTAACCACAAATTGTTTATCATTAATATGGCTAAAAACTTGAAAGATATGTTATCTCTGAAGGACATACAATCAAATAAAGAACTAGAATACCAGTGTAAAGTTTAACACTCTGATTTCTCAGATGACATTTGTATTTATTCCTTTTAACACTCGTCTGGCATTAGAGTAGACAGTATATTGTCAATGATAAATTAAAGAATAGAATGATCTTTGATACAGGACTACTTGTCACCTTAATCTAATATTAGGTTTATGGCTATAAATAAATTTAAAACAACAAAAGCACTTTCTTTAGTCAAAAGATCCAGATTCAATGCAAAATAGACGTCTTGCATTGTAAATCATAACTTGTCCTGGAATTACTTGAGATCGATACATTGTGAAATAATAGTAATTATTTAGATATTCATTATCTACTCCATACCTCAAATTTGACACCAGTTGCATACCATCAACACAAAGATGTAATAGAGATTCGGCCTCGTATTTTCTGATTCACGAATCCACACTTTCTCGTGATTTCTCCTACACATAAACTACAAATGTAATATTATGTTTGTCTACATAGTCCACATTCGTGTCTATCAATATAATCATTTGTAAAGATTTGATTTATTCATTTTGTGTTTGAGAGAGACAAACAACTGAAGTATGTGTTTGTGCAGTGACTTAGAACTGGTTTTTCCACACAACCTGACGTTCAACTTCTCAACAAATAACGAGTGTAAATTCTACTGTGAAAGAAGATCAAATTATTGGAATTCTTATTTGTTATTGTTCCACTGTCTAGTTTTTACAGCCCAACTTCAGCAATAACGTAGTATCGGGTAGTCTTTGTAGCTGTACACCTTGTCATTCATGAAAGAAGAGAGTATCATTGTTGCAACCACAGATTAAAACTTTTGCTCATGAACATTTAAAAAAAGTATTTAGTAAAAAGGGCTTTACAATTACTCTTCGATATGCTAAACCGACACTTTGGCAGTTACCACTTATCTTAAATTGAAGCTGAGTGATCTTCCCAAGAGACAATTAGTCATCTAAGTGTTTGGGTTTAAGTTTGGAAAAATGTTGATAAATCTTAGTAATTACGAATAGTTTGTAAGTATGATCTTTTCAGTTGTAGATAGAATCAATGTTTTTTTCCATCACGTGGTTTGTCATTCTTCCCCTTGCTTTGACAGGATTAGTTGTAGCAATACAGTGAAGTTAAAGATCGACTGAGTATTGTAAGACATTAAGTAGGAAGAGTGGAAAAGTACTATTGAAAGTGTGTGCAGTGTAGCGAAAGCCAACTATAATGATCATTTTTTGATTCCCCTGGCTTTTCTCCAAATGATTTGTTGAGACTTTCTGAAACAGACAGATTAGTATCAGGGCTAGAAAAACATTATTAAGAGTTTGCATAGCACATAAGATACCTTCATTATCTGAACAAATTGGTCACTGCAACATTTTATATAAACAGAAGGCCCATAAAATAAAAAAAAACCACAAGTATGCAACACATTCACATTTGGTACTGGTGCTCTTTCGCAGAATCTAAATGGAACAGTGAATTAAATACAGTATTGACACAGCTCAGATATTGAAAATTCATGTAAAGTATTGGACCAAATAAGGCCTGGGGGTTAGTAAATAACTCAACTTCTCAAAAAATAACGAGAGTGAATTCTACTGTGATATTCTACTCTGTCTAGTGAAATGAATGAGACAGTATATTTACTCCCTCAAGCCAAAGTAATCTCTTACATGTTACAATTTGAACAAGCAACGGTTGTCAGTAGAGAGTTGTGGGGATATTTATTGTGGTGACAAACAGGCATTTATCCAAGGAGTTAGTGCATGGAATAAAATTTACTTAATAAAGTTTGAAATGGTGTGACATATACAGGAAGAAATTGTTTGCTTTAATTGCTTTATAAATCATTATTTACAAACACTTCATGCAGTATAATATTCTGTAATTTAATGTCAATTGTCGAGTATAAAAGCATATAACATACCACAGTGGTGATTACTGGTCATTAATATTCTCGTAAGGGTGAGAAGTAAACTACATACATTGTTTGCCATTGTAGCTTTATTAACAGAATGTACCATTTCTCATTCTTTTGTAATTTTATCACCACTCAAAAGCTTATTATACGTCTCAACAGTGAAGAACAATAACAATTTTTAAAAAAATCTGGAGACAACAAAACAGGACAATACTACAAAGCTACAGGATCTATCTATAGGGTATGTTGGATATGGTAAATGAAAAGGGCAAGGCTTAAGTCAGACTTTATACTTAAATCTTAGAAATACAAATTTTAAGCATTTAATTCTGATATTATTTCTTTGGATTTTAATCATCTTGCAGAAAATGGCTTCTAATTCAACAGGGAAGTCTCCAGAAGAGGAAACCATAACTTGCTCTTTCTGCCAAAATATTCTAGAAAATCCTCCAAGACTTGACTGTCTCCACAGTTTCTGTGACAAATGTCTGAAGAATGTCGATCACACTGTACAAACGGGAAGAAAAGGCATTTTGTGTCCTCTCTGCAGGAAGTTTACAAGTGAACCACATATCAAGAAAGATCCAATTCTTGAAGATATAATCACAGCTTTTTCTGAGTATTATGACAACAACATCCTGAACAAAGATACAGTGAATAAGGTTTGCAGCCAGTGTGACAGAAAGATCAATGTGACATGTTATTGTTTAGACTGTAAGGCTGGACTCTGCAAGACTTGCAACATTAGACATCTGCGTTTTGAGGCCATGAGTGAGCACAGAATTGTACCCATGGCTGAGGCACAGACTTCTCCTGTTATAAATGACACAAAATTCTGTCCTAAGCATGAAACCAAGCCAATAAAACTCAGCTGTGTTAGCTGCAAGCTGGCTATATGTGTGGACTGTAAGATAGAGGATCATGACACTCACAAAACTGAGGATGTCACATCAGCCCTAGCCAGTGTCCTGACTGAACTCAGGGCATCAATTCCACTGCTTGGTGCAGAAAAGAAAAAACAAGTTGAAGTAAAACACAATATTGTCTCTCTTGTTAAGAATGTTACCCGTCTAGGTAAAGAGATTCTTGGCAATGCAGAGAAGGCAAGAGATGACCTCATATCACGTGCAATGAGGGATTACAACAAAATAGAAGAGACTGTGACTAACTTTGTGCAGTCAGTCACCAAGGAAGCAAGTCTCAGAGAAGATGATGCAAATAATTCTATCAGTAGCATTGACAGTATGAGTTCTCGGATCAATGTGTTGGCGGATATTACAGAGGGACCTGCTGTTCTGTTTGAATTGAGGAATAAGGGGCTCTTGGACAGGATCAGAGCTCTGCTCACAGAATGTGAAAGGTTTCGAGATGTCAGGGAATTGTATAGCATGGCAGACAGGAAACCAAGATTCACAAAAACATTAATGAAAAGTCACAATTTGGTGGGCAGTATTCAATTTGTGCAACCTACTGCCATATCATCGATAGACGAGCTGCTTGGCAATTCTTGGTTTGGAAATCTACTAGCCCCAGAACTACTACTCATAAATACAAACTTTGAAACAACACCACCACCCCCACTTGCACAAGACCCAAAACTTACAACACAAATAGTACCCACCAAACAATCAACCAGTCCAGTGAAGTCTTTTAGGCAAATTGAAAATATATTGTGTGGACTAAAAGTGAAGAAACAAAGAGGTTCATTTAAACTGAAAACATTATGCACTAGGTTTTGTTATCATCTAGAGTCTCTGTGGTGTCCATCCAATAATAGAATAGATATTTACAGTCTTGAAGGTCAACTACTGACATCACTGGAATGTCCACATGTGGAGTATATCACTGCTCTGCATCCTCTCACACCAACATGCATGTTACTTTCTGCTGACAGCACTTTGCACACATATGACCCCATAGATCAAACAGTCAGGAACACACTCAGGGAAGGGGAGTTCTGGGATGTACATGCCAGTGGTACCCACATTGTAGCCTTAGAAAAAGGAACTTATCCTGGTGACATGGTCCATGTGTACATCACTGCTGACCCTCCTACACACTTATACTCCTTCTGTGTGGACCAAAGAGATCCTCTCCGTGTGATGGTACAAGATGAGAAAGTGTATATAAGTGCCCGTTATGGTAGAACCTCAGTGTCAGTGTACTCTCTAGAAGGAGAGATAATCTCACAGTATGGCTGCTTTGGAAAAGGAAAAGGAGAGGACTGCCTATATCTGTGTGCTGTGGATTCTGAAGAGAGTCTGCTCATTGCAGACTATAACAACAAGTGCATGAAGCTCATGGACAGAGAAGGCGAGTTCAGTGTGCTGAAGGGGGTTGGTGTGTATTGTCCCTGCGATGCAGTTATTGCAGGAAAGAACTTATTTGTTTTATATAAATCATTAAAAGGTACTAAAATACAAAGATATGAGTTATGATAAGTAAGTTAAAGAAAAATGCGTTTGTTTCAAATTATAATACAAACGGTTTCTTGTAGCAAGCAGAAGTCATACAAAGAGAATTTCACAGTAAAATACACATTTTTGCACTTGTATATTATAGTTATTGTATATTATAGTTATTGTAGTTGTTGTATTATATACATAGTTAGAACAAACATAGGTTGTCCGTAAGTATAGTTAGACTCTTGTTGACACGAGAGGTGAAATTGTTTTAAGGAAGACAAATTAATTTGACAGTTTTTTGTAAATACACCTGTCCCGGTAAGCTTCCCTGTGCATGTCTGTACCTGGAATATCCCATCTATTTTGATATAAAACACACAAGGATCCAAAACTTCTTTTGGGGAGAAAAAAACTTCAATGTTGCGCTAAACTGACAATTGTATGACAGGTGAAGAAACTTGAAGGTGCTGATAATTCTGCGTGTGGAAATGAAGACATGTATAATTTGTGGTGTAGTAAAAAATTAGGTTTCTCATTGGGAAGTCATTTGCAGAGCGCTTGGGTTATAATTTTAAAACACATTTTTTGATAATGTTTAAGTATTATTAAATCCCCAGTGATCAGGATACAATTGTTGATGTTAAGAATTTGTGAATTTATATCCAGTTATGCAGTAGTCAGTAGTATCCTGTTATGCTACATAGGAGGAACCATTGAGTCAACGTATGTGACTTCCTGTGTGGAGCCGCTTTCAGAAAGTCTCTTTAAGATAAAGGTCACTTTAAATTTAAGGATTTTTTAATCGCCCCCCCCCCCCCCCCCCCCCCCCCCCATTTTCAAATTCTCAGTTTTACAAAGCTTCCTTCCATGAAGGAGACCTTTACAACTCCTTTAAATTTCAAGGAAGCTACAGACCTACCTCAAATTTAAGGTAAGTTTCAGGGAATGCCTTTGGTAAGTAGAGTTAAAGGAGGCTTTGTAAAACTGAAATTTAAGGTGGCCTTACTAAAGGAAAATAATGACCTTCCTTTACCAAAGGAGGTCCTTTCCAAAGGAGGCTTCATGAAACTGGCCCCTGATCTCAAAGATATTCCCTCCATTGAAAATTATGAACTTGATCTTTATAAACAACATGTACAGTGTCCATGATGGTCATATCTTCTAGATGTTCAAGAATAGATGTCGAAAGTATGCTCAAAGTAAACCATGACAAAACAAAGTTTATTATCTTTGGATCCCATGCTCAGCTCACGAAATTAGATCCCTACCTCCCTGCTAGGATATTTGGTTATTTCATGCATCCAGCAGTTGTTGTAATGAACATGTTGTTGATCCTGTTTTCAACATTTGTAGGACATGCTCGATTCAAATGTGTGACCTCAGGTGGGTTAGACAGTGCTTGACAGATGAGGCTGCTATCCTGGAGGGTAATGCCTTGGTGAATAGTCACCTTGACTACTGCTACTCTCTCTTCAGGAGTCTGTCCAGTCTCAACAAGCACAAACTGCAGTAATATTCAAAGCACAGTTGCTAGGATTGTCACAAATTGTTACAAATACACACGAGCATCTCCTATTCTGAAATGACTCCACTGGCTCCCACTTGACATTCCCTGCATCTTCAAAACCGCCACTCCAGTTTACAAGCTTATGAGTGTCAGCTCTAGTGAGACATGCAGTTCTAGAAACCCTTTTAATTTTTTTTGTCTCCGGACTTTAATGAATTGTTGTGTAGCGTGATGAGTATCTGTCTGTTCACTGAAGCTAAGTGGCCATGGGCTAATTGGTACAGGGATGGGTGACCACTTGGTTGCACTACTCATGTCTGTGATGGATTTGCACCCACTCTAGTGGACCGAAGCCCCTGTCGGTAATCTCAGTTACTTTGGTTCTCTTTTGTCTACTCATTATGGAAGATATAATACTAGATAAACTGTCCAGATAAAAGGTTATTTGGGGCTTCTCAATTCTATCCATCAGAACAAAAATCCAAAAAGAACTTTGGCTTTTGATGCTTCCACAGTTTGGAATGATTTAACTGATGTGGTCTGTTCTGTCCCAAATTTCACCTGTCTTAGATTTTTTAATTGGATTCTGCTTTTGCATCTTAGAGTCTACCTGTAATCGTATAGAATAGAATAGAATGATCTGGGTAGATATTCTTAACAGACAAGCAGCACTAATATCTAGTCTAAAAAGAAAGTATCTGCAGAATGGTTTTCTGATTCTTTGACTTACTAATTCAAAAATGCTTAGTTCAATCGACTTTTAAACAAGAATAAGCCAGACTATTATTAATCTCTGACTCACACCTCTACAAAATTATAGAATGAGCTACACAAGACCTGAACACAATTTCTAAAGTCACACGAGTCGCAAAAATCATTGGTAGACTAGTTTGCCTTCTTTTCTCAGACAAAATCAGGAAAATATGTTTCTTTTGATACTAAAAATGAGGTTTGTCCTTCTTCTGATCCTCCAAAAATTATTGCCTTCACTCAAGATTGAGAAGATGCTGCCAATAAAATAATTGGAAAATCCTGCCTGTTGGACCCATGACCAACATATCTCACCTAGGAATACACTGATGTTCAACTATCATTGATCAAATAGTTGTTTAATTGCTCAATCATTGAGGGACATGTCTCTGATTGCGTCAGAACTGCTGTGATTACTCCTCTTATAAAGAAAGCTCATCTAGCTGATTATCTAAAAAAGATTGGCTGGTACCTGGGGCCGGATTCACGAAAGGTCTCAAATCTGAAATTTTGGTCTCAAATCTAAGATTTTTCTTAGATTTTTCTCAGATTTGAGACCTTTTGCTGAGCTGGGATTCACAAAAGATCTCAGGCTAAGATTTTTCTCAAATTTGGTCTCAAATCTAAGACTGCCTGGGGGGTGACGTAAGTTTTCATAAAATAGAGTATATGTAATAAAAAGTCACAAAACAAAATGAAAATAGTGAAGTATGACATATTATTTAACTTGTAACACAAAATATGAATATATATTAAGAGTTTGTACAAAAACAACAGTAAACATTTACATTACAAATTTACATGAGTGGCTTGTTTTGCTGTTATAATCAGTTCTTTTGAATGTCAGTACAAATTATAGTAAAAAGACAATGATTTGCTTGATAGAAAATATTCTAAAATGTGAGTATATATGGTAGAGTGGTAAAATATAAATGTACATACTTTCCACTACTCTCAACAAAATGTTACATCAGTTTTGATTGGTCCAGACTCAAAACTTGGCTGAGATTTTTGTCTCAGCTGAGATTCTTTTTGTGAATCTCAACTTAAGCAGAATCTCAGCTGAGACAAAAATCTCAGATTTGAGCAAATGCTCAGCTGAGATTTGGTTAAGACTTGAGACCTTTCATGAATCCGGCCCAAAGCCTTAGGTTTATATGAAACTGGTTGAACAAGTGGTTGCCAAGCAGCCAACTTCATGTGGTTTGTCTCAGAAGAAACTACCTTTGAACTGGTGAATGGGAGATTTAATGATGTAAAAGAGTGCATGTCAACCAGTAAAATCAAACTGAATCCTGATAAGACTTAGTTTGAAATCTTTGTTCTAAAAGACAGAGGGGTCAGTTGAAATCATGCTTCCCAGTTGACATATTAAATAGTCCTTTCCGCCTGGCTAAGTCAAAACCTGGGGATGTGATTCAAGTCTGATTTTTCCTGTCTGTAACTCATTTTTTGTAAGTCAGGACCTCAGGCAAGTTAGGTGGTTTCTTATTCATGATGCTTCTATACGTTCGGCCGATGTTGATGTCAATAATTTGTTAGATTACTATAATTCTTTTTAGGGATCGTTGAAAGACTGGGGCCGGATTCACGAAAGGTCTCAAGTCTCAAATCTGAGATTTTGGTCTCAAATCTAAGATTTTTCTTAGATTTTTCTCAGATTTGAGACCTTTTGCACAGCTGGGATTCACAAAAGATCTCAGGCTAAGATTTTTCTCAGATTTGGTCTCCAATCTAAGACTGCCTAGGGGGTGACTTAAGTTTTCATAAAATAGAGTATATGTAATAAAAAGTCACAAAACAAAATGAAAATAGTGAAGTATGACATATTATTTAACTTGTAACTCAAAATATGAATATATATTAAGAGTTTGTACAAAAACAACAGGAAACATTTACATTACAAATTTACATGAGTGGCTTGTTTTGCTGTTATAATCACTCTTTTGAATGTCAGTACAACTTATATTTAAAAGACAATGTTTTGCTTGATTGAAAATATTCTAAAATGTGAGTATATATGATAGAGTGGTAAAATATAAATGTGTATACTTTCAACTAATCTCAACAAAATGTTACATCAGTTTTGATTGGTCCAGATTCAAAATTTGGCTGAGATTTTTGTCTCAGCTGAGATTCCTTTCGTGAATCTCAACTTGAGCAGAATCTCAGCTGAGACTAAAATCTTAGATTTGAGCAAAATCTCAGCTGAGATTTGGCTAAGACTTGAGACCTTTCGTGAATCCGGCCCCTGGTCTGTGTAAAGTAAAACATGTCCAAACATGTTGAATATCGTGCACGCTTTAAAAACCACTCTTTTGTTACATATCTCTTCACATTGTTTTTCCAAGTATTTTGCTCCATATCTTTCTTCTTAAAGTACTTCTTAGAGTACCAGGTACTGTCTACGTGTTGGTAATTTCCTTGGTGTACCAAAATGTCACCCATCTACTCAAAACTCTGTCAAACAGTTTAGCTGTATCTTTACGTTTGATGCCCCCACTACTTGGAATACTCTTCTTGATGTCCCACTCTATTACCTCTTACAGAATAAACCTTAAAACCTACCTCAACACTAAGACTTACTGATAGCCCCCAACCTATTGTGTCAGTAAATCAACACACACGTCAGTCAGGGTAGTCAACAAATCAATATAGCTAAGTTGATTTGGCCCCTTGATTAATAGACTTATGTACACTCATATTTTTTTTTTATTTTCTGCAGATTTTCTACTAGAACAATACAATGGTAATATTAGATATTGCTGATATAACAAATATTTGACATATACTAACTTATCGCGGATAAAAATGTCTTATTATTGAGCCAAGGCAACAAAATTACACATTGGAATAAAGTTAGTTTTAGTTTGCACAGTTTATGATTGCTGAAAAAGGGATACATTTGTTCACCTGGGGCCGGTTTCATGAAAGGACTTAAGTCTGGTCTCAGGCTCAAATCTGAGACTTTGGGCTCAAATGTTGTACATATTTTGCTGAGTCTGTGGACTCAGACTCAAAGCATTTCACAAACAGGCTCAACTTGAGATTTGGCTCAGTCATGGGCTCAATTTTGAGCCCACCAAGGAGGTGTCTCAAATTTTGAGTCCAAAGTTTGTCATCCAAATACTTGTGTATAAAGCAATATAATTTGCATGAAAATGAATTTGTTGAATCTTGAAATATTATATTTTTAGTTTGCTTACTAATTACAACTACATATTCAATATTCATAATAAGAAAAGTCAATTGAATCGACATGCTTTTTTGATCGTTGTCAAGTGAATAGTTACAAGAGGGGACTCAAAGCTTGACTCGGTCTCAGTTGAGTCTCAAACAATTGGCTTGTTACCAATAATATTATATCAATTTTTTTCATGTGTTATCAGCGTTAATGCAATTTAAATCGATATTGACCATGAAATAAATGCACTTGCATAAAAAACAAACCAAGGAAGTGTCTTAAATGAAATTTAAAAGTTGAGACTATGACTTGAGACCAGTCTCAACTGATCCACCTTTTGTGAAATCCATTTGAGCCAAAAACTCAGCCGAGACAAAAGTCTCAGATTTGAGACCCAGACTCAGCCCAAAACTGGTCTCAAACTGAGACTTTTTATGAAACCGGCCCCTGGCTCTAATCTGTGAGGTTGTGGGTTTGAACTCAAATCAGGATATCGTGTGATATTCGCTGGACCCTCAAATGATATGAATGTATGTGCTAAATCACCATATTTAATGTTTAGCTTTTAACTCTGTCGCTTATGTAGTTACAGTTGGTTATACTTATATTGTCATTTTAGTGCACTTTTATATTTTACTTTGATCAGTTTGACCTGACTTATGCACGAAGTGCCATCATAATTTAAATTAACTTGAAATAATATTTTGTTTGTACTTGTAACTAAACATTATATTTTATATATATGGACAATTAACTGTAAATAAGTCAAAATAATGTAGTATCTCACAATAAACTAGCACTTGCAGCTTCTCAAAGACTTCTGGAATTTGTGTTCTTATATCCTGTTACCCCGCATTGTTTTGTTTGTGTAACTTCAGATTTACTATCTCAATAAATATACATGCATCTGGAATTATACATATTATACATATTAAATATACATGAATCTGGAGCTAATTATTCAACATTAAAATTGACTATTTTGGGAAGAGGGGTTTGGCAGCCTTCACACTCTTTTTGAGCTTGTACAGTACAACCTTGATTATCTGAACTCACTGAGGGACATACAATCGTGTCAGATAATCAAGGGGTTCAGATACCCGAAAATGCACAAAAGCCAAAGTCTATGGGGTTACCAAGTGAGCTATGATGGAAGAAAGATCAAAGATAATTTTAGGCACTAAACGTATACACGGGGTGGTCACTGATGAAGCAGTTTAATAACGTTTGTGTAATACAATATCACTGACCCTCTGATTGTGACTTAGATCCTTCATTTCTATGGATATTGTAATTTTTGTTTAAATTAATTAGATTTAATGGCGTCTGAGAATGTGTAAAATCCTGTATTATCACACATGATAGACCATGGATTATATATAGGGAGACAAGGTTTGGGGTCAGTTAATCCAGAGATTCAGAATATAGACGGTCGGATAATTGAGGTTCTACTGTAGTTACAGTTGCGTTTTAAGCTAAAAGGTGTAACATAATGCTCAATATTAATGTAATGACATCAGAGATTCTGAACAAAAGAAAGGTCAGTCTCTGCATTGCAACCGATCTGATAAGACTTAGTACAGTAAAAAGTTGTAAGTTAAAGCCTTTTCACTTGTGACAAGGATGATAATTACATGTTAACATTAAAAATTTGTTTGTGTGGATAAAATGTGACTCTTCTCAAAAGTTCATTTTAAAGCAGAAAAAAAATCTGATAAAATGCTAAGAACTAAGAAACAAAATGGCTACCACAATCCCAACAAACTGTATATTCATTCATTTTGAATGTCAAAAGGGATAAGTGTCAGATGCAATAAGTAGCTAGATACAAGAATATGATGGAAGGGTTCAACATTGCAAATCCACAACAACTGTTGGCACTGCTGCTTCACTTTGGAGGTGAGGACTTGTATGAAGAGGAAAAAGCAAGAATCTCAGCAATTGAAGAATACCTCGGTTAGGATGTCTTCATGCGAGGCTGTGCTGTGCTTACCTACAACTACTTTTAGAATCCTTGTCATATTTGTGAGTAGACTCAAAGCTCTAGCAGCCACCCATAACTTGACAGAGGAAGACACTAAAGTGAAATCACAATTAATATCAGTTTCACAAAACCAGACGAATAAGGATAGGGCAGTATTTGTGTCAAAGTTAGATTCTTGGCTGATTCTGGAGCAAGTGTGACCATTTTGTCATTGAAAGACTACAAGAGACTAAAATCAAAGCCAAACTTGGAGTACCATAACAAGTAGGTATATGCTTATGATAGTGATGTGTGTTACAGTCACTGCATGCACTGTAACAATTCCCAGTTACTTTTAAATTGCAGCAGGAAAGACAAAAGAGTTTTACTTAACGAATTACTGAACAATTAAAAATAATGATTACACTCATTTGGGATGTTCTCATTAGTATATACAATGATACAATAACAAAACCAATCTGACTTGGCTACAATTCTATCCATGTAACTGATAGTTAAGTTTATCCACTGTATCCACCAATCTGTCCTGTATCCATCTGGTGTCCACGAACACAAATATCTGTATCCTGTGATCCATTCAATGTTCGATAACACACATTGTCCTTATCCTGTGACCCTTTCAATGTGTAACAAACAAAAATGTCTGTTTACAGATATTCAGAGAGTTTGCACAACTATGCTGCCCACTTCAAGATATGGACAATGTCCAAAATGCAGCAAATCCAGTCTGTGGAGAACTACACACTGTATCCAAATGCAAACAATGTCCAAAGTACATCAAATCTACTCTCTGGTACATCCAGACACAGTATCCAGTTCACAAGAACAAGATTTCACCACAAGAAGTTAATAACAACTTGATAGTAGTTCTAAGGCACAATTAGCTTTCCTAATAGCCAGCAAATACTATGTTTTTCTGTGGTCTAACTTGAAGGTAATATCTGTCACCAGGATCAGTGAGAAAACTCTAGAAACTAGTTTAACTCTATTTATACCAACATATTTTACATCCTATTCATACTGTTTGTGGTCATAAATGACCCCATGTATATTTTTGAGGATTTGCCAATAAAAGTTAAATTTTTGAGTAATACATTTATTTTGTTAATCATATTAAAGTTAGACAATGTAAAATAAGAATTTTTGCAAGTATTAATCTGATATTAATTATCAATTATCAGACCAATAATGTATATGTAGATGGAAATTTCATAGTTTTTTTGCAGTAAAGTTAGAAATTATGTACTCATCTACTTATTAGGTAATGTATATGTTCTTGAGGATACAGAAGTGACAAAGGATTCTTTACATTAGTTACATGTTTTTATGTATCTACTAGTATATAAAAATAACTGTGTTAATAATAGTCATTTACTTTACAGCAATACAGTAGACCTGAAAATCTAACCATGCTAAGATCAGTTGTTACTGTAATAACATCTAATTGTGATTTTACTTTTGATAACTAGTTTCTTGAATGACAAAAGAAAAGGCATGGATTTACTATCCTTCATCATTTTGGACATTATGGAGAACTCGTGTATCAGTTTAGACATTATGAAGAACTAAACTGTGAAATATTTTGTAAGGGCATGGATACAACAGTTGACCTTCGACAGCTGACTACCCTGTTAGATTCAAAACAGATTGAGTTATAGCTCTTTTGACAATATCTGCCCTGACATTTCTCCTGGCTGCGCAGACATGGTGTGTCCCTATTTTGACTTAGAATATCTTTTCTGCACCATTCTTTATAGTCTGTTTTACTTATACCTTTAGCTCAGGATTTCTTTATCTGTGTATTACTTGAGATATTGCTAAAGTAGTGGGGTATAATGTCAATATGACTGTTTTCACTTCCCTTCCCTTCTAAACCAGTACAAATTCAAATAATAAAACTTACCCACATGGTACTACCCTTTCTAACTGCTTTTAGAGCCCAGGAATGTTATAATTGAATTTCTATGGCACTGACAAAATACTTTTTTTCCTATCCACATCCATTTTCTCTACCCGCAGCCCACCTTTAGTATAAATCTTTCGTACCTTCTACATTGCTAGCTATTATTTGTATTTCAGTAACATTTTAATTTGGCAAGAGAAAATTACATTTCTTCTATATTTTATTAAATAATAATCTGTTCAAAATGCTTTATTTCACCGGGGTCATTTATGACCCCAGAAGTAATTACCATATTATTTTGTGCACATCTCACACATGAATTTGTTTGTCATGGTTTGTGAAATATTGGTAAACAAATTCATGAAATATGATAATTAAAATTGAACATATTGAAATTTTATGAAGCATTTTTAGTGTGTGGGGTCACAAAAAATCCCCACACAAGGTTAAGGGATTCCCCAAATCTATTAATAGAATCACTCAGGGTATAGAAGCCCAGAGGGTTTTTCCCGGTCTATAAATAGAACACTCTAACAGTGTAATATACATGAATGTAGATAGTCCAGTTCCTGGACAGTAACTGTGTTTCATTTAAAAAATCATGGTAAGGTATGTTGTACCTCTATGCAGTATGGCTTTACCATATTCACTTCACACACAAGTTAAGTGTCTGCTATCATAGTTTAAAAGTCCAATGGAGAGTTCCTACTCTCTTTATCACTAGGTATGACCCTAGATCTTTGGCCTGCAGATTGTTCATTTGGCCAGCTGATGACACTGAAACCTTGCCAAATGGATTGAAGACATGGTTTTGTGATTTCCTATAATTAAGCATTTTCATTTTGGATTGAGAATGTTTCAAATTTTGTTGCATCAGCTCATAAGCCTTTTTCAATCTATTTCTAAACTTTGAGACCTAATCTAACAGACTCAGGCTCTCAGGGTTCTCAGATAACCATGAGGACCATGAACTGAACGACCAAAGACCAACCCAAAGGGACTAAAGGCTAAGGAATCTTAAACTGACTCCCTAACTGCAAACAATAATAATCCGATGCCTTCATCCCAATCTTTTTCATTGTCTAAACAATATGTCCTAATCATATTATTCAAAGTTGAACTGCATCTTCAAGTGCACCTTGTGATTCTCGGTGATAAGCACAAGATTTGATCTGTTTGGCACCTGTTGAAATAGTCCTGACAATACAAGTTGTTATATTGATAACTGGAATTCAATACAAAATTATAACGAGCAATATCTGCAGGTATGCACATGTGAGATACCAAAACCAGTACAGAATCCAAGCATAAATTGATACATTTATACGTTTGTGATACATTTTGTTAAAGTAGATTAAAGAGTTCCATCAATGCATCATAACTGATATATGTGGGTTGCTCTTCAGTGTGCATTTACTGCAGGTTCTCTGGCTTTCTTCCACAGTTACCAGGCAAGTGGATAACAGACTATGGGATTTAGGATGGCAAGGATTTGACCAACTTAGAGACCATCCTGTGAAAGTGATTAACGGCATGAAAGCTAGAATTGAAATTGAATTGCTTACGTAGATTTTACTGCCCCAGTGTGTTAAGTATGAAATAAATATTAATCTAAATCTAGCCCAGTTTAGCCCTTTTCATAGCAGCAGTATCAGCTTAAGTCAAAGTTTTGCCACACAAAAGTAGTATGTAATCTTGCAGATACCAATAGATCAAATTTTATTATAACAAACCTGTCAAAGTTTACAGCTAATCTTTAATATTATGTCATTTATTTATGTCAGTCTATTTTGTTGGAGATACACGCAACCTCTTGCTAAACTTAAGTGTCTGAGAATATACGTTTTGTATGTTAAGTGTTTTTTGTGTGTTAATTGTGTATTTTGTAATCTTCTGTGTATGTTTTCTTATGTTCAAATGCTCATCAACAGTTATTTTCATTGGCTTGTATGCAAACACTTATTCAAAAAGTTTAGAATTACTGATCAGCCACTGAAAATTGTTAATCTGGAGTTTAATTTACAGTGTGGCACTGTACTCATATCTAGATACAAATTTATTACGTTTTGTAAACCATGACAGGATCAAACATTAATATAACATCAATGAATTGTCAAGGACTACAGGACTTGAAAAAGCATGCATATGTTCTCAAATATCTTAAAGACTTAGACTCAGAAATATACTGTCTACAGGACACCCACTGGTTGACGGAGCACAAAAAATTCATTAAAATTATGTGGCAAGGGGAGTGTTTCTTAAACAGACAAAAATCTAGAGGAGTTGCCATAATGTTGAAAAGGAACTTCGAGTACAAAGCCAATTCAATAAAAGTAGATAATAGAAGTTTCATTTCTGTTCTCCTAACAATCAATGATTTAAGGTTTCATTTGATTAATATCTATGCACCAAATTCAGACTCTCCTGATTTGATTAGTTATATGTATATCAAAGGGGAAGCAGAAGTGTCTGCACTTGTTGGATCTTGGTTTGACTTTATTCATTTGCTTTGAAGACATTTTAAACGCAATAAAAATTATAAAGAATGATCTATACCATATAATACAAAAATATCCAAAAATTAACCTCCAACAATATGTATATACTGAGAAACAAATAAAAATGTCTGTGAAAAAACTACAGACGCTACTGATTCGATGTGGCCAAAAAGAAAGTAGGACAAAAGGTCAGAGGTTATCATGTGACGACAGCATGGCCTACGGCCAAATATAAGTGTCTATTTTTCTTAGACGTTGGCCATGATGCCCTGTGGCCATCTGAGAACAGCATTAAATCCCACATGGTAAGCTATTGTAGCGCAATAAAATTTTATGTAAACTAAATCACCTAAAATTTGGTCACCATTCTGAGAAGCAAGATGTAGCAATGATCTATAGACAGTTCCAGAGACAGCCACCATCGATTGGATCAACGGAGAGCTGTGTTAACTGAAACTGCCTCAGTGGAGAGTTGTGTCAACTGAAACTGCCTTTGTCCATGTGAAGAATAATGATGATCACCTGAACTCTCCACATCTGTGTCACCACATGACGATGTTCAACTGAACTGTCCATGTTTGTGTCAAAAGAGGTACGATGACCAACTGAACTGTCTATGTTTGTGTCAAAGGATGATGAAAGAAACCAACTGAACTATCCATATTTGAGTCAAGGGATGATGCCAGTAACCAATCGAACTATTAATAGTAAAGACTGAATGCTGTGAAAATAGACTCTTGTTTAAATGCTGTGTCAAAGAATTTGGCTTAGGCTGTACAATGTTATGTTTTTATTGATAAAACATGGTGCCTTACTGTGAGTTAGATTATGAGTTAATAATGTAATTGTTCATTACTGTTGAAAATGCTATTTTTAAATCTTTTAACAGATGGTAGACTGTTATCTGAAAGCTTATTGAAACTTGTGTGGAGTATTATGAGTGATGTACTTGGAATAATGCTTATACTTGGAGATTTAAATAACAACTTTTTTGGGGGAAGGGGGTGGTGTAGTGGCATGGTCACTGACCATTGCCTTATTTAATTAGTTTATTAATTTTTTTTAAAGTATATTGCTTAAATTGGTTATGTTATATTATGTAAATTGTTTTAGTAATTAGAAAAGCTGTTTTGTACTTTTGTACATTTAGAGCTTTTGTGATTAATCTGTCTTTCTTAGTTCAGTAAATTTCAGTGCACCTATGTAAAGTATAATAAATCAAACACAGTTTTTGGGTTACTTCTGCAGGACGTGTATATGGGAGAGACAGTAGAAGGAACAAAATTTACTGAACAGAAATTGCTTGGTTTAAAATATGCATCATGCACCACTGGGTTGTTTTGTGTAAAGAGACATTCAGTTTTAAAAGATACATTCTGATCATCATTTAATAAATATATAATCTTTAAATATGTTTGACATCTTAAAATAACATTCTTAAACTTTAAATATGTCTAACCTCTTAGAATAACATTTCACCAAGCATAAGTATAAATGTAACATCCTAATTTGAAGAATGTTGATAACGGGTCATTAATATTATTACTGCTGGTTTGAACTGAAGTGTTCCAAATACCACGTCGTGCATTTTAATTTAAACCTTATTTAAACACATTAAATCATAAAAAACATATTTACCGGTATATCAGAAATCTTAAATATGAACTTAACCAGAACATATTTAACATTAAATATCAAGTTTGCCATGAAAGTGTTTGCTTCTATTTAGTTTTCACTCTAATAAAATTTTATAGCACTTAATCTTGACTTAAAAACAGGCAAGAAGTTACAACAGTCAAGAATAATATCCAAATTTAAAAGACCGTAGACAATAAAAACAACACACCAGAGGTGCAGGATGAATGTAGAGGGAATGGTGGATCTACTCCTTGAAAAAGGCAAGGTTTAAGGTAACACAGAACTTAAATACCCTATCAATGCTAATTTCTAGTACTTAACTTTGACATTATTTATTTGCACAGCTAATCATCATACAGAAAATGGCCTCCAGTACAACACCAAAGGCTTCACATAGGGAAACCATAACTTGCTCAATCTGACAAGATATTCTAGAAAATCCTCAAACACTTGACTGTCTACACAGTTTCTGTGACAAATGCCTGATTTATTTGGGGTTTTTACGTCGCTTTCAACACTGTACAGGTCATATCACGATGGGTAGTTGGAAGGGCAGAGGAAACCAGTACATACAGTTCGTTAGGGTTCTGTACTGTAAACTGCCGACCAACGGCAAGCAACTACCAGCTTTCCCACTTGAGGTCATGCTGGGGATCGAACCCCGGCCTCAGAGGTGGGAGGCGAAAGTGTTACCACTCTGCCACCGTGGCCCCGACAAATGCCTGAAGAATGTGGACTGTGTTATTGAAGAGGGAAGAAAAGGCATCTTGTGTCCTCTCTGCAGGAAGTTTACAAGTGAACCAAACATCAAGAAGGATCCGATTCTTGAGGTCCTGGTGGAAGTGTTTTCTCAGTATTATGATCAAACCATCCTCAACAAAGATCCAACAGAAAAGTCTTGCAATCAATGAGACAGAAAGATCAATGTGACATCGTATTGTGGGACTGCAACGTTGAACTCTGCCAGACCTGCAATACTCGTCACCTGTGTTTTGAAGCCATGAGTGAGCACAGAATGTTACCCATTGCTGAGGCAGGGATAAATCCTGTGGTGAATGTCACCAAGTACTGTCCTAAGCATGTAACCAAGCCAATAAAACTCAAGTGTGTTCCCTGTAAGCTTGCTATCTGTCTTGAATGTCTTGAAAGTAGAGGACCATGACACACATCAAACTGATGATATCACATCAGCCCTAGCCAGTGTTTTGCCAGGAATCAGGGCATCAATTCCACTGCTCAATGCAGAAAAGGCAAAACAAGTTCAGGTCACTCACTCACTTATTTCTTTTGTTGGTGAGGTTACCAATCTGGGAAACAAAATTCTTAACAATGCAGAGAAGGCAAGAGATGAGCTGATTTCAAATGTAATGAGGAATTACACTAAAATAGAAGAGGTTGAGACTAACTTTGTGCAGTCAATTAAAAAGGAAACAAGTTTGACAGAAGCTGATACCAATAGTTCTATCAGTAGCATAAACAGCATGAGTTCATGGATCAATGTTTTGGCAGATGTAGCTGAAGGGCCTGCCGTTCTGTTTGAAGTAAGGAATGAGAGGCTCCAGGACAGGGTAACAGCTCTGCTAAGAGAATGCAAAGAATCCCGGAGGAAATTGCATAGCAGTGCCAATTTTAAACCAAGGTTTAAATAAACATTGATGCAATGTGACAATCTAGTGGGTAGTATTTATTTTGATCACCCTGCCTCATCTTTGGCGGGAGGTAATGAAAGTGTGCAGGTGAAAACAATAAACTAAACCAAAGCATACAACACATACAGTTAATACCGGCAGGGAATGGTTTGTACACATACAACACCAGACGGTGTGTCATCAGTAATTCACTCAGCCAGTAGAATTTCTGTGATGTACACAACAGTGGTACTTACATGGTAGCATTAGAAAAGGGAACTGAAGCTGACCTAGTCCATGTGTTCAACACTACTGACCCCACCTACACACACCCACTCTTGTGTGAATCATAGACATGCCATCAGTTTGATGGTTCACAACCAATGGGTGTATGTTATTGCCTGGAAAGACAACACCCCTGTGTCCGTGTATGCTGTAGGACAGATTATCTCACAATATGGTAGCTTGGTGAAACACAAACGACAGGTCAGTCCATTACTGTGTGTTGTAGATGATGAGGGTCTGCTTGTTGCAGACTATGACAGACACAATATTCATGGACAAGAGAGGAGGGTTCACTGTGCTGAAAGGGGTGGAACGCCCCTGGGATGTAGTTATTGTGGGCAATAACTTGTTTGTTTTAACTGAATAATTAAAAGGTTCTAAAATAGAAAGATACAAGTTATGCTAAGTGAGTAAAATGAAAACTTTGTTTTCCATCATATCAAATGAATTTTCTTGTTGCGAGCAAAAGTCATACACAAAGAGACAAGTTAAGCTTGCTATGAATTATTTAGCTTTTTCAGATAGCAATGCACATTGTGCAGTTGTAGTATAGTTGAAAAAGTACTGCTAAATATGTTGACAGAAATGCTGACAAAAATGAAGACTTAAATTAATTTGAATGTTTTGGTGAAAGTGTATGGTGTATAGGTAGATATAAACCTATGTAGATCCATATAAATGTCCATCTCTACACTTGTGCTACCCGACATATTTTTTATAAAATGGGAAAAATTCTGAAAAAATTCGAGTGCATAGCCCAAATATTGTCAATCTTTATAAGTGATATATTTTTTCACACATGTCTAATCAGGGACGCTTTACTTTTATTATCCATTATTTTGTCGGATTATTTTGTCACGTTAGTAAAAAAAGTGTGAGACGGGCTGTCATATAAAAACCTCAATCATTAACTTGTGCTTATAAGTCGCAGTTTCTGCATTGGTTTTAAGAATAAAACAAGCAAAAGCACGCAGAAATGCTGATGAAATCATGCTCAAGTTTGGGTGTGACTTGCAGTTGAATTCTTGGCATTATTTAAGTAAACATGGACACAGTTTACCTATTATTGGAAACAAATCAGTGATCATAACAACAACATTTGTGACATTTATTTCAAATTTTATCATTTGAAGAGACCACAAAGTAATATAAGTGTCGCCCTTAAATATTACTTTTGCTGTCTTTTGTTGTGATAAACTATACTTTTTCATGTAATTTTGGATGCTATTACACATACTCATTGAAGCTGATTTTGTGTAAGACTGTATTATAAGAAAACTTCCTTTATGAAGTCAACAAAATGTTGTACAAATAAAGATAATTGAATATGAATTTGTAATTTTACTGTCCACCACCCATGTAATTCACCGAAACACTAAGACACCCATACAGGGTAGTATGTGTTGGATTTCCTGTCATCCTGTACTGTGCGTAATTAACATTACAAATGCATAAACAAATACCAGCTTTTCAGTTTTCACAGATATTTCATAAATAATGCAAGGCACAAATTTTTATTTACTTCTTTACAGAGCTTATATATTTAATGATTCCTATAACTGTGGATAAATTACAGAGTTTATTTATTTAATGGTTCATATAACTGTGGATAATTTCACAGCATATGTTACTTTTGATTGTAGTAAAATGGTGGGTCATAAAAGTGCATTATATCTCATTAAACAATATGAAAAAATATATCTGAATTTTCTTGCAAATTTTTTTTCAATCAAAAGCTATCTTTCTCAGAAACTGTTGTCCTCACAGCCCATTGTGTATCTATACACTACTGAACTAAATACTTTATTTGCAAACATTTCACAACAAATATACTAAAATATATATAAATTTATTATCCACCAAGCAGACACATGCAACCTGTGTCAGGGGGATATACTGGGTGGGATATATTTTCTTGTATACAATGGGGCCTCCATTCCATGGATAATTAGCATCAATTAGCACCAATGTTTCAGTAATATCTTGGAAACCATCTTAGGTACAACTATGTGTTAGATATCAGTGGAAAGGCCTTCATACAGTGCTTCTGCTCATTTTGTTGGATAAAAATCCACCCAGAAATGACTGAGAAATCACATGTTAAAGAATGAGATTTTTATTCACTGATGTCCCTGTGTATACGAGTCTTTTTCACATTCTACAAAATGGTGGTAAATAAAAGAAATACATCCTTCATCAGGCATATACAGAATAATATATAATACTTGTGCTATGCACTTGTATGATATTGTCATCTTCATTAGTGATATATTTGTTCTACATCTGTTATTTGGGAAGTTTTCCTATATTCTGTACATACATATATGTCCAGTGTATACATATTAATATACCACTTGTAAAACACAAATCTTGGTAAAAATTCCCAGCATTCCTTGCACTTTCTGTCAGGGTTTGTTTTTGATAAAAAAATTAATCCATGTTATTGTTATTATTATATGATTTATTATTATTATATTGATTCTTTATAGATTATACAAATATTTTGCAATCTAATTGTGGACTACATTCAACTTCTTGATACATTGTCCATTCTGTGTTGAACATGTCATATATTTCACTCCCGGACAACTCTGTATGGGTCTACAGGGAGAAAATGTTGTGTAAACTATCATGGAAAGATTTAACAATTTCAAGAAAGACTACAGAGTGTCCATTGAGAAAGTTTATTTCATATGTTCTGTCATCAGTTACCGTGTTATTACATTAAGTGTATTTTATTATCAATCAGTGACAGGCAAAGAAAAACTACTTTGAAATCACTTTACTTTGCAAAGAAACCCTATACGTTTTAATGAATCAGGAAGTTTTGAAAGCTTCTAGCATGTGTAAAGATCTACTTACACTGTTCCTGGTTAGTTTTGGGATTGAACACATTATTTCTGTTGTGTTTTGGCAATTTAATGTTTATGAGAAACTACAAAATCAATAAAGATCGGTATTTCTCTTAAACTGCTGGGTTTTTGTTGGGTTTGTGTTGGAATTTACCCTTTGTAGAGTTGCAAATGTCATATTTTGTCAGAATTTAACACACAACCATAGGCACTCGGCCTCTTTCACTTTTGCTAGAAAAAATGTAACTTTGGATTTGCCCAATTTCGTTACAAAACATATACATGCTTACAATAAAACTTAGTGTGCTACTTTTGCCTGTTTGTACCCAATTAATAAAGTGGGTGAACACTTCAAATTTGAGAAACATTAAATGCTGAAAACATTAAAACAATGGACAATAACTCTAAGAGTTTTAGTGACAGCACACAAATGTGTTCATAAAACTGAACATTTAATGCAACAGTTTTCAGCTAGTGTTCTTTGGAAATTTAGTTTCACCTTCTCAAAACAATCAATGTTTGGATTCTATGTCCTATTTAACAGCAAAAAGGATAATGGGACCGGCCCCATGGCTATACTAAATGTTGAGCTGGATGAAGAGATAAATGTACAAATATGAGAGGACAGCAATGAAAAAACCCTTGGCAAGGTTTTTGATCTTATAACATATTTTGTCATTGTCATTTTAGAAAATGACAATTGGAAGAACCAATAAAGCAAATATGGCAGGTACTGCTAAAAATCTATCAAAATGAAATGTCAAATATCTGTGTAAACACTAAACAGAATGTTAAAAATAACACATCTGGTTAAATCTTGGGTTTCATCCATGACTTTTATGAATAGAACTAATATTAACTAGAATTAACTAGTTAACTAGTATCCAGTTTGCAGTTAGTTTATCCTTTTCCAGGTAGCTCAGTGCCCTGTTACAACCCTACACAATAAATGCATTATGTAACATCAATATCCCAATCTAATGCTCAGGTCACAAAGTAGGGAGGGTGCTATGAAGATATAGCTGAATATAGGAGAATCGAGGCGATTTCCAATTTATCGGAATTCTCCAAAAAGAGGCAAGAGTATGATGAAAGATTTCCAGGATTTTACAAGGTTCTATGTCGTCTTTCAACTGTCCTGAGATCAAGCCTCAATATAGCAATATTATACTGAGATTCCCACAGGCATGGTGAAGATATCTGGTGATTTGCCTACAACTACCCCACAAATTGGCTATGGGTAGGTGAGAATGAATAAGATCAAATCTCCTAATCTAAGCATGGAATGAGTTGAGAGCGAGGAGGAATATATGGCAAATTTACAGCCTACAAGAAACTAGTACGACAAACTGGCAATTGCCTTATGGCCAAGCTATGATATACAAGAGCATGCTACCTACTGTGACAAATGGCTGTGATGAACTTAAAAATTTGGTGACACTGGACAATTTTGAACATCTGTTTGTTGTCCCCATGAGGAGAAATTTGAACAGGACTTAAGAAAAGGTGGAATTATAACAAACTTTGAGTGAGCATCTATAATTTTTTTATTTATTTTTGTATTACATCGCTTTCAACAGCCAGGGTCATATTATGACGGGTGGTCTACGGGTGGAGCAAACCAATGCATACTAGTTGATCAAATTCTGCAATGTAAGCCACGGGGCATCAGCAAGTAACTACCAACTTTCCAACGTGAAGCTCCTCAGCTGAGATTCGAACCGGCGACCTCAGAGGTTGAAGGCGAGCACTCTAACAGCTACACCACCGAGCTCCCCATGAGTGTCTAAGATTTGCCTGTTGTTTCCTGACATCTACCATTAAAATTCTTCACTGTGCGACCTTGGCCTAATATATCTGTGTGGTCAGGAGACTTAGACTGGACCAGCGCCTGGTATGTCTAATGACTGATCACAAGTTTTACACATTATATTTGATAATAATATATTCATTAGACATTATACCTGTATGGAATGTGTATACACTAAAAACAATTACAACCGAGATTACAACATAAATTTGAGTAGTTGTGTGCAATTATTATAATGTACTAAGATCCTCATTTAAGGTTCACTTATTATTTTACGTGTGAACTATATGAACTCAATATGACACAAGGACTTTTGTCTGAAACTGAATTCTCAACAAAACATACATTTCATCAAAAGGCTTTCAACAAAAAGCTATTTTCACATTCCTACATCTAAACCTGTACTTAAAACATTGATTATGAAGTACATAATTAATTTTCATGAAGAACTTTTGTCTGACATTAAGTTAATTGTTGTTGAAAATAGACAGAAATCAGTATTCAGCGCATTTTGCAGAAAATAATTTCTGGTTTATTTTAAAACAATTGAAAGCATTTCTACAATAGCAGACTGCATTAATTTGAGCTTCCTCAATGAGATAGTATGAATATGATGAAATCTTACATTTTCATATTAGTCTCTAAGTTAAAATGGGAAGCACTATACCTTGATACTGAAACATATCTTTGCTACAAACAACTCCTGTTTTCTTTCAACTGAAAACATCGAATATTTTTAAACATAAAATAAATTACTTCGATCATCATAATAGGAACAAGGTTGATTATTTTTACATACAATTTTAATATGTTAAAGACAAAAAAGGACAATCTGTACAGCTTTGAGGTAAAGTCTATTTTGTAATCTCTCTGCATTATGTGTTCTGGTACAGTTTATTTGAAATATCACACCATGGAATTCAGTCTTTTCACATAGAATCAGGTGGCATTTTTAATAAAGTCTACAAGTTTGTGAGCCTTTCAGCACATTTATAAAACTTGTTGCAATGTTTAAAATGATTAATGTATCTTCTTGCTAAACCTGAATAGGATAGCTTTCAGGTGTCACCATCTTTCATAACCCTATAACTTTCCTTTCATGAAGTAGATATTATCACAAGCTAAAGAATTTCACACCAATTATCAAATCTGTTATGGAAGTAGACTATTTATGACTCGACCTTGAAGTGGTGAATTTTCAGATTTTTCCAAATACAATTTCTTTGACCAATAGAAAGTATGCCAAACTAAAGAATTTCTGACCAATTCTGTAATTCTGTGAATTGTTAAGAAGTGCACTAAAGGTGGAGAATTTAGACATTGGTAAAACTCTGTAACTTCTTGCAATCTCTGACACAGGAAAGCCATGCTAAAACTCCTCTGGTTTTTGTTCTTGGCCCACACCAGCCTGTACAAGTTTCTGTCCCTCTTTTTGATTCAAACCTCTGACATTGTTATTGTCATCCAGATATTCTTGTAGTTCAGGTAATACAGGCTTTTGTGCACCTTGTGCCATTTGCTGGTTGCCAACCAATGGTTGCTGTCCTTGGCTGCCACCCAGTGGTTGCTGGTTGACTCCTTGCATCTGCTGCTGGTTGCCAAGTGGTATATTCTGTTGGTTGGGATTTGGTATATTCTGTGGATTAGGATTCTGTACAATTTGCTGGTTGTTTCCTTGTGGCAGTTGCTGGTTGGCATTTGGCATATTTTGTTGTACATTCTGTCCTACAGGCAAAGCTTGTTGGTTGCCAACCGCTTCATTTAACGGCTGTTGGTCATTTCTAAGGACTAGCTGCGGATTCTGCTGATTTTGTTGCAAAACGGGCTGGTTGACTATTTGCGGGTGATCAACCGGTTGTTTATTCATTTGCTGGTTACCTAGTTCCTGGTTATTTATTTGCATATCTTGCTGGTTTAGATTCAGGATATTTTGTTTACTGTCTCCTGGTAAAATCTGTTGGCTGGCAACTGGTTGCTGGTTGGGTAGTGGTTGTTGGTTGCCAACCGGTTGCTGGTTGGCTAGTGGTTGTTGATTGGCAATCGGTTGCTGGTTCCTGTCAGGTACTTGTTGCATTTGAGCCCCCTAAAATATAGCAATATATTTTTGTCACCAATTGAAACTAACACTGAATCTGCAAAGTACTTTCCACTCTAGTTTTTGAGACCAAGTTCATTTTCCTGCTCAGCTTGAGATTTCTAAAGTTAATTTTTAAATTTATAAGAGCACCAAGAGAATGAATACCTCTGACAAGAAGGCCCAACAACCTCAGTATTGCTTAAGAGTGCAATTATAAAAAAAAAATCTCCAAAAAATTCTGGACCTAGAAATGGCTGAGGATCATTTTCAAAATTAAATTAGCTCTTTGATACATCATAACCGACTTAGTGTGAAAATTTGATTTAGATCCATACACAAGTTTTATTTTTGGCAAACAAACGAACTGAATCATCCAGCGATTATATAACCTTCTTGGAGTGGGAAATCATGTAATGCAAGAAATTTTTATAGAATTTCCCAATACAAATACATCAGCTTACAGAAAGCCATGTAAATAAAAGGAAAGCCTGGATTGAGTGTTTGTTATTAAAACTGTCACTGTAGACAAATGTGGAATAAAATGTTAAATTTACTCGGGAATTATCAGTTATCCTAACAATTTGTGGAATAAACACTCCATTGTGTTATTTACAAAAGTTTTACATTCATCCCCATCATTGTTAAGCATTTTCAAATGGACTTATTTTAACAAGGACTGTTGTGTTGAGCCCATGAATACTTTGTATGTTACCTGAATATTTCCCAGTTGTTGTTGCAATGGCTGACCTCCTTGCACTTGATGATCTGGCTGCACTTGCTGACCTTGCACTTGCTGACTGCCTTGTACTTTCTGATCTGCTTGAAGTTTCACACCTCCTTGTACCTGCTGACTTCCTTGTACTTGCTGACCTCCCTGTACAACTCCTGGTACTTGCTGACCTCCTTGGACTTGCTGACCCTGCTGTTGAACAACTGGAGCTTGCTCCTCAGCCTAAAACAGAATAAAAAATTTGACAATTGATGATATATGATATTTTCTTCTGATATTTTTACTTTATTTACTGTGTTTTACTGTCATGTGTTTCACCAGACCTTACCAATACAGTAACAATTAAGGCATTGGTGAGAATTATTACTGAAGCACTTTAACTGCCTTTACTTTGGGACTGAGCCTCTCTTTTTGTTGTAATTTGATTGTCTTATCAAACCTGGTGAACCTCTTTCTCATTCAGTTTTACTATCTTTACTCACCTGATGAGCCTCTTTCTGATTCAGTGTTATTATCTTTACTCACCTGGTGAACCTCTTTCTGATTCAGTGTTATTATCTTTACTCACCTGGTAAGTCTCTTTCTGATTCAGTTTTACTATCTTTACTCACCTGGTGAGCCTCTTTCTGATTCAGTGTTATTATCTTTACTCACCTGGTAAGCCTCTTTCTGATTCAGTTTTACTATCTTTACTCACCTGGTGAGCCTCTTTCTGATTCAGTGTTATTATATTTACTCACCTGGTGAACCTCTTTCTGATTCAGTGTTATTATCTTTACTCACCTGGTAAGCCTCTTTCTGATTCAGTTTTACTATCTTTACTCACCTGGTGAGCCTCTTTCTGATTCAGTTTTACTATCTTTACTCACCTGGTAAGCCTCTTTCTGATTCAGTTTTACTATCTTTACTCACCTGGTGAGCCTCTTTCTGATTCAGTTTTACTATCTTTACTCACCTGGTAAGCCTCTTTCTGATTCAGTTTTATTATCTTTACTCACCTGGTGAACCTCTTTCTGATTCAGTTTTACTATCTTTACTCACCTGGTAAGCCTCTTTCTGATTCAGTTTTACTATCTTTACTCACCTGGTGAGCCTCTTTCTGATTCAGTTTTACTATCTTTACTCACCTGGTAAGCCTCTTTCTGATTCAGTTTTACTATCTTTACTCACCTGGTAAGCCTCTTTCTGATTCAGTTTTACTATCTTTACTCACCTGGTGAGCCTCTTTCTGATTCAGTTTTACTATCTTTACTCACCTGGTGAGCCTCTTTCTGGTGCTGTTTCAGCTCCTCTATGATCTGTTTCTGCTCTTCTATCAGCTGTACCTGCACTTTTTGTTGTTCTTTCAACTCATTGAGGATTTCTTTGGCTTCACCTTTATTGTCTTGTTCCTCTTTCTGTTTGTCTTCTGTTTTCTCCTCCTGTTTCTCCTTCTCCTTGGCTGCCTTCTTGTCCGCCTATATTTCAAAATTATTTTAACAATGAAGAAGATGTTTCAACAATCTAAAGGTTTTAAATTAATACATTATGAATGAACTTCCTCAAATAAAATGACTAAATCAAGGATATAATATTTATCTCACATCTACATCCCCAAAACCAATGTCCCTGCAAGAATCTGCTTACAATTTCAAGATATAGTTCAGACAAAACCTTTTAAATTCAAGGTCACTACAGCAATGCAAATGTCAAATGTTACTTCAAGGTCTCACCATAATATGGCACACTGCAATGCTCAAACAATAACACTGCCAAGTTGCAACTTCATAAACCTTGGTTTCCGAGATATAGGACAAGCAAGATTTTGACTTTGAGGGTCACTACAAGATCAAAGGTTAAATCAAAGTCACACAATTTTGTTAAATACATACAACCCCCACCCAATGTGCAGAGCAACTTCCTATTTCCAAACATCCTATTTTCCCAAGACATAGTCCATACAACGTTTTTAAACTTTCAGGGTCACTGTCACTTTGGCAAAATTCAAAGGTCAAACTAGAAAAATGTTTTTGCTAACAAAAACTAAGCATCCCAAAAAGGTTCACTGCAATATAATATACAGTAGAAAAAGGGTTTTGAAAATAAAAACATGCAGTGCTGAGAGAAGAAGTGAAAGTTAAGCAGACAGTGTGGAAGTTCATGCATTAACATGAAAGAAAAATGTAAGCTTTATTTTGTTTTCTATGGTCATAAATTACGAAAAGTTAATTGAATAAATGCTCTGGCTAAGAATGTATAAAGCATCAATACTTATAATAGTTACACCATAAAACTACTTAATTAAAGAGTAACAGTGCTTTATAAATGCCATATGTCTATTTACATTTTAGAAAAAGGCATAGTAAAATGTGAGCCTTTAGAAAGGCAAGAAGTTTATGACACAATGCTTTGAACACATCTATCTGGTAAATCTGACCAGCTATCTAGACTCTTCACATAAGGTTTCCCAATACCTCTGAATACATTGTAAATCTCTAAAAGCAAGAATAAAATAGATACAAGGCAAAAACACAAAAATCGGCTATTTGATGAATCCAGTTTGATCCATAAAAGGGGTGGGGGTGAAGGGGGGGCAGGGGGTAAATATGACCAGCTATCTAGACTCTTCACATAAGGTTTCCCAATACCTCTCAATACATTCTAAAAGAATAAAAGAGATAAAAGGCAAAAACACGAAATCGGCTATTTTATGACCCCAGTTTGACCCACAAGGGGGGATCCGGGGGGAAATCTGACCAGCTATCTAGACTCTTCACATAAGGTTTCCCAATACCTCTTAATACATTCTAAAACTCTAAAAGCAAGAATAAAGGAGATAAGAGGCAAAAACACAAAATTGAAAAATTTAATAGTAATTTAAATTTTTATTAGAAATACTTACCATTTCCTAACAGTAGCTATTTGTTGGAGCCATCCAACCCAATGGCCAACGCAGAGATGCGATTTTTAAGGTTATATAACAACCTTAATCAAGCCATTGGGTTACAGTAGTCCGTCCTCCCGCCAATTAGGTCACATGACCACATTGTTTACTTCATTATTTTTGTTGCAAGTAAAAGAATGACTTGCGGGGAGGCGGGAGGGAAATATGAGTGTTAGGAAATGGTAAGTAATTCTAATAAAAATTTAAATTACTATTAAATTTTTCAATTTTATAGCGAAATACCATTACCATTTCCTAACAGTAGCTGAATTCAGCCTTGTAGGATGGAGGGAATTCTTTTTAAGAAAACCACTACCTAACCTACAACTAAACATCATGAGAACTTCATAATGGAATTACATGCATTAATGAACATATAACTTCCAAACATACACAACATACAACTTCCAAAAAATGGCAGTATGTAGTTGTAGTTCTCACAACTGCTGACAATGTTGGTGTTGCAAAAGGATGTCATAAATAAATAGCCCATCTACATTGTAACATCCGACCCCAAAACAAGGTCAAACCAACCTGTAAGTGTCATCAGCATAATGCCAAATCCTTCCCAAGTCAGATTTAGGCAACATTGATATCTAACTACAAATACATCCAGCATTGCAGACATACCAGCCACAAACTGCAAATGTACCCATATAAGTATGAAACACATACTTATAAAGTAAGAAAACTATAACCAACTGTAGGACCCAATTTCAAATCTGACCCTATGCCAACAGAGGTTTTTCAGACAGAAATTGGTATACATACAATGCAATTTCCAATAACATGTATCAAGAAACTCATGTAAGGAAATCACCTATAAACTAAAGATGCAATCAAAACATACATCAATAGCTTCTGTAACTCAATCTTGACTCAATCAAGATGAAATAGGTGCCAAAAGAGAAGTTCTTTTAAGAAACTTTCTTAATGGCAGTAAAAACAAAAGATTTGTTCTATCCCAAACCTTTTGATCACCAAACCCCTAACAGCAACAGACAGACCCATATTGAGTCCACTGTTGTCCAAAGAGGCTAAGAGCTGGCATGACTACAGGCTTAATTGCAGTAGGCCCATCCAAAGTCAACTGGTTCTGGCAATTGAAGGGGCCAGAGTTACTTGTGACCCATTCTACTTCTAACTAAAGGAAGAATATGTCCAAGTATTAATGTCACTCCTTTACCATGAATCTGTAATCCACAGAGACAAAGACCACTGGCTCAATTGCAGTAATTGCAGTAGGCCCATCCGAAGCCAACTGGTTCATCGCCAAAAGGGCAGTCAATGGGCCAAAGTTACTTGTGACCCATTCTCCCTATAACTAAGGGAAGGGTCCAAACATGAATGTCACTACTTTACCTGAAGCCAAGACCAAGGACTGTCTTGAAAGGTAATAACTTCAAGAAAGCCTTCCTCACAAGATCAAAGGTTGTTTGATAAGAGCATGTAAGACCAATGACAAAATCCAAACTATTGGTTTGTCTCTTACTAAAGCTGTTAATCTCTTATTTATCTCAACTTTTAGATACTTCTTGACCCTTTTGGCCCCAAACCATCCTCAATTGCTGTTCTATAGCCCACAATAATGGATGGTATTAGGATGTCTCCTTAAACTAGTATTTCAGGAAATTTGCTCCATGTGGAATGGTACCTGGCTCTCTTCACACCACTTCCCAAAATAGAACAATTGATTCTCAGATTCTCCTTGAGGAGTGCTCCTTCATTGTTTCACCACTTCCTCTGGGAATCTTCCATAATATTCATGCCTGACTTCCAGATGCCAAACATGAAGATTCAAGTAAACTAGATTGTTATGAAGTCTGTTGCTGAATGGTTGAGTCAACAGATTTACCCCCAAGGGAAGTCTTAGAAGAAGTTTTGTGGACCGATTCACCAGATCCCAAAACTAAAAAATCCCTGGCCATCCAATCATGATGACTCTGCACCTGTAGGTGGTCATCTGTTGAATCACCTGAGGGATGAGGGCCACTGGACATAACTGACCAGACCCTCCCCAGAGATGTTCAATGCATCTGTTTCCCAAGACTGAATGTCTGGGACATGAGACATATACATGTTACAACACCTGCAGGACCAAGACCCTGGGCAAAAACACATGTCTGTCCAGACCTTCACAAGAGATGTTGAAGCACCTGTTTTCAGAGCCTGACAGCAGAGCTACATAGGAAGCTTGTGATTCATCTTGTTGGAAACACATCAACCACTGATTGATGGCAGCAATATCTAATTTGATTGAAAAACCTGATGATTCATAGCCCCTTTGATCTGAAATAACTTATCTTCCTAGACAAGGAATCTGCCAGAACATGTAGATTCCCTGGGATGTACTTCCCTGAATCTGAATCATTCTGGCATTGGACTGAACCATGATTCTACAGATGAAGGTACCTATTCCCTGAGTGGAAGCCTCTCTGGCTGTTCACATAGGCAACCACTAAAGAATTGTCTGTGAAAATCAACTGATTTCAACTCAGAAGCTGATTTCTGAATCATTTTAAGGTAACAACATAGCTTCCAGCTGTATAATGTTATGTTATGAGAAGTCTCGACTCTTCCTGATTCCACAGACCAATGGCTGTGGATGACTCAAGAAAGCACCCCAACCCATTAGGAAAGCTTCTGTGAATGGAGAGAAAACTGTGCTCCTGAAGGAGTGGTGAGTCCTCCTTCAAAATTGAATTATTGGTCCACCAGTGAAGTTGATCCTTGAACCAAAGACCCAAGAAATGGGATATCCAGAGACTGAAGATATCAGCAGTGTTTCCAGATACCATTGGAATGACTTCATGTGCAGATAACCCAATGGTATAGTCTTCTCCATTGAAACCATGCTTTCCAAGTGACATGAGCTTCCCTGGAGATAAGTGAGAAGCTTTCAACATGGTAACTGTTTTTCCAAGAAGACAATAGATTTCCTTCAAATTGGGAAGACTAGACCTACCCTGAGGTCGAATTGTAACCATAACTTCGATTAATGGAGTTGGAAATAAATCTGATTTTTAGAAATTTGTGATCCAACCCAGACTCTCCACAAGATGCACCCCCAGTGGGTGTATCCCTGGCATTGCTGTTTTGAATTTGTTGTCATTAGCCAACCATCTATATACTGGCGAATACTGATGCCTTCTGCGAGAGCCATCAGCTTCAATTCTTTTGCTACCTTGGTGGACTTGAGAGAAAACTGTAGCAATACTGAAGGGTAAGGCAGTGAACTGGTAGAATCTGTAGCCTCCAATGAAGCGAAGATACTTTGTTAGCTGAGTCTACCGGTGACGAATGTGTACCCATAAGGTCGAGTGACGTCATCCACTCGCCTTCTATAGACGAATTCCAAATATTAAACATTCTATATTAAGTAAGGTACATGGAAGATCATTTACCTGACCTTAACAACTACTGGCTGTCATTTCTTCCTTGCTTGTCACAAGAAATAAACTGTAAAACTGAAGTGATGTGACACTGGTGACTGGTGTTATCGCCCTTTTGTTGATCATTCCATAAACAGCTTCTATCAAAACTGCTGTTTCTCTCGTTTTTTTTTCGTTTTTTTACTTCTGCCAACCTCACTTCTGAAAGGTCTGGCTGAATATTATCCTGTTACCAAGACTTGTATACTACCAAAAACTGGGCAACGATTCCCTGAAACCACAGGAAGCCACCTACCATCCCTGCTTCCATAGGGCCTGTAAAAGTAAGATCTTTTCCCCTTTTAACTAGCTGAGGAGTAGGAAGCACTTGTAACTCTATTTAAAGGGTAACTGTCATGATAAGGACAAAAAGAATCTGCCCTGAGGCCTGGTGTCCCTTTATTAGTCTAGACTAGGAGCATGCTCACTTCTAGACTTACTAATCATCCTTATTTTCATGAAAACACTAGATGAAAATCCTCTGAACATCTGATATGTCCAGCAAGAGAACCTCATTAGGAGTGAAAAATGCATTGTAGGTTTGCTAAAGGCCTTCTAAGTTACATCCCTCCTGTTGAGTCACATGTTCTTAGACATGGTCAAACTGCAACAAGAAGATTTGAACACAAACTGGTTGACTGGACTGGAAATGCAAACATCATTACACCCAGTCCAAAGCATATTGAAGTCTATAACATATCATAGTGATCCCTAGGATCCTCTAAATTTGACCTGAACTGAAGAAGTGAGTCAATACACGCTTCCTCTCTCTTACAGTCCTCTACCAGGGACCTCGTTTCCAAAGTGTCTGAAAGGTCATGTTCCTCCTGCAGAACTCCTGCAACTAAGGCGCTGTCCAGGAAAGTGATGTATGTAAGGAAGTCCAAGCAAAACTTCTTCCTGTATAGCTGCTCTTTAAAAACATCAGAGGCTTCAAACTCCTTGAAACCCAACATAAAAGCCACATTCAATGCTGGCTGTTCACCCAAGGAATGTGGGAATTCCAAAAAGTATGTAAATGTGACCAAACAAGGGAGCATTCACAGAATCTGTGCCTGTTAAATCAATCCCTAGCCACTCAATAACAGTCAGCCAAATATTGTTGTCTAAAACTATTGACACAAAAGCCTTTCCTTGTAGATATGAATGACACTCCCGGGCATCTGACAACCCGAATCTAAACCTTTTGGAAGGAATAGAAACTCGATTGTCCTTGAATGATGTCATGTAGGTATTTCCTCCACTGAATGTTCCGACTGGACCTCAACGGAAGAGTTTTCCGACGAGGTAGTCTTTCCTGCATTCAAAACTTCTCCACGATGCAGTGTCCACGGCAACGTAAATGGCTGCCCCCAAGGGAGATTCCTTCTACTGTATAGTCGACAATCTATTCGACTGGGATGCATACTGTGATAAAATTGCTTTCAACGCCTGGCTATTAGAACCCGACGTGTGAACAGCAAAGTGACAATCGAATTGTCATTTCTCGTCCAAAAATGGCGTCACCCATGACCGTTTCTGTTGTTTCTTCTAGGTATTTATGCTTCAAATTTATAGCTCCCAACGTCCAGCAAACTGAACCAAACGACTGGCAAGCTATATAAAAATATTATTGTTGCATTATGACCTTCTTAATGTTGATTATTTCCTCGAGGTAGAAGACGATGGAACTTCTGATGTCGCCATCCAAAAGTCCTTATTTGCATAATATAATGCATACCTTCGAAGATCTAATAAATGAATAAGTTATGTATCATATACATGTGAAAAATGAAGTGAGATTCACTGTAAAATCTCAAAAAATAAATAAAACCCTGACAAAACTTGTCCTAATTTCCAAAGACGTCCATACTGATGATGGCCAACAAAAATAATGAAGTAAACAATGTGGTCATGTGACCTAATTGGCGGGAGGACGGACTACTGTAACCCAATGGCTTGATTAAGGTTGTTATATAACCTTAAAAATCGCATCTCTGCGTTGGCCATTGGGTTGGATGGCTCCAACAAATAGCTACTGTTAGGAAATGGTAATGGTATTTCGCTATAAAATCAGCTATTTATGACCCCAGTTTGACCCATAAGAGGGGGTCCGGGGGAAAATCTGACCAGCTATCTAGACTCTTCACATATGATTTCCCAATACCTTTTAATACATTCTAAAGCTGTAAAAGCAAGAATAAAGGAGATAAAAGGCCAAAACACAAAATCGACTATTTTATGACCCCAGTTAGACCCATAAGGAAGGATGCGGGGGTAAATCTGACCGGCTATCTAGACTCATCACATAAGGTTTCCCAATACCTCTTAATACATTCTAAAACTGTAAAAGCAAGAATAAAGGAGATATAAGGCAAAAACACAAAATTGGCTATTTTATGACCCCAGTTTGACCCATAAGGGGGTGGGTCCAAGGGTAAATCCGACCAGCTATCTAGACTCTTCACATATGGTTTCCCAATACCTCTTAATACATTCTAAAGCTCTAAAAGCAAGAATAAAGGAGATAAAAGGCAAAAACACAAAATCGGCTATTTTATGACCCCAGTTTGACCCATAAGGGAGGGTCTGGGGGTAAATATGACCGGCTATCTAGACTCTTCACATATGGTTTCCCAATACCTCTTAATACATTCTCAAGCTCTAGAAGCAAGAATAAAGAAGATATAAGGGGAAAAGATGAAATTGGCTATTTTATGACCCCAGTTTGACCCCTACAGGGGGGTCGGGGGGGGGGGGGGGGGGGGGGGGGGGGGGGGGAAATTTGACTTGCTTTCTAGACTCTCCACATATGGTTTCCTACTACCTCCCAATACATTTTATGGCTCTAAATGCAATACTTAAGAAGATAATAGGGGGGGTTCACATGAATTTTAAGCTTTCTGATTGGTACCTGTGAGAAAATCACTCATAAATTGGTCAATTTTCATCGGATTGCTCCCAAAATCTAATCAGCTCACGTTTTTGATAGTATAAACATGTGTATGAAGTTACACGCCTCTGCGGTCAGTAGATTTTCCTGAACTGTGATGACGGGCGGGTGTACCCGAAAAAACTATTTTTTGATCATGTGACCTTGATAAAGATGAAAGGTCAAATTTAAGCATGTGGAAAAATTTTCCCACGCCTAAGGTATATAACTGCCAAATATGGTTAAAAAGCTTGCAATAATAAGGGAGATATTCAAGGGAGACCATAATGCGGCAGCGGTGGCGGCGAGGAAACTGACGCGAAACCAAATAAGCGCCCTTTCAGGGACGCTTAATTAAGGGTTACACCATGTTGTAGAATTCCCACCTCCCCCAATAATATCTGTTGCAAGTTGCAACTTCCTACATCTTATGATTTCTGAGATATATAGCCTGAACAAGATTTTTCCAACCAACTCACCACTCACGACAAATCATCTGGTTTGTAACATTTCCAAATGTTTTAACAAGATTAGATGAAACAGTACTGTGACCTCAAAATCAGTTAGGTGTTACATGTCATGACAGCGGAACAGTGGTAGAAAAGGAATGTACAAAGTAGTAAAATGTCCAACTATTATGATGACACTACGGATCTTCTGGGATTTTCTGCATCTATTTTGTTAAGATTGTCTGTATGTATACATGAGATAGAGGGCCAAATCAAACTTTGATTACTTATTTGAAAAAAATAAGCAAAACCTTCATTGTCTGAACATACAGGCTGGAGTAGCATTTGGTTCAGATAACAGAAAGTCCAGAAAATACCTGAAACACAAGATAAGGATGAAACAACATTGAGAACCTGCAAAATGAGTCATATGAAGTGAATAAAGTTCAAGGCTATATTAATTTTATTTAGGTTGCTGTTGTGAATAGTACTTCAATGTCTATATACATGATGTTCCCACAGATCACACAGTCTGAACAGAAAAGTAAATCAGAACTGGTATCAAGGCAGGCGATATACTAAAATCATTGGACCAGGTAAGGTGGGGGGGGGGGGGGGGGGGGGGGGGGGGGGTTGATATAATAAATCTGAATGCTGACTCCCTGTGTCTTCTGTCTTGTGACACAAATAACAGAATTTTAGAACATATTTACTTCCTTGATATGGCTTGAACTAGTTGGGCGTTTTCAGTGTCACTTTATGTGGTTGACAAACAAGCATTCATGTGGAAGGATAAACTTTGCTGAATATAGTTTATAATATTGTGATATGTACAGGTACAATTAATTGGCTTAATTGCTTTATTATTGTAATTATCATCTCTGTTCCTTGTGCTACAGTACAACACTGGGTGTTGAAATTTATAAACTCTATAGAATTATTACCGGAATTTGCAAAATGCCTGTGAAAAGCCATTTCAACGTACAATTTCTTCCAGACAAGGAGATATCATGATGTTAAAACTTGATTATTGGGGTTTATAACATCTTGAGGTAGAATACAAAAATATTTTGAGGACCTCCATAAATGTGCACTTGTTATATTGGTTTTCACGGGGTAGGACATAGACGAGTATTTTATAAAAAATAAAATTACCACACTAGTTTATATAATCAATTTCAAACCTTTTATCATTATATAAAAATGCATTATTGGATATTTCACATTAACAAATTGTAAGTATTTTTATAAAATAATCACTGATTGACAGTTAAAATAAGAAAATACATCGCATTTAAATGTTTGTGGTCTGTGTATTTATAAAAAAGTTTTACTTAAAAATTTTCATGGAGTGTCCTATGTAGTCTTCCCTCATTGCTTTTGTGGCCATATTCAACATTTATAAATATCTTAAAGTAAAACAAGAGGGTCAAAGATGCCCCAAAAGGCGGGTTGCGCAGGCAGTAATAAGGTTAGCGACTGCTGTAATTATATTTAGAAACAAGGAAAGAAATATTAGGTCACCCAGTTAAAGTGAATGTGTTAGACGTGATAAGAAATGTAAAACTTGTAATCTAGGTTACAATTGTATCTATGCTATAAACGGACAAACAAAAGGACAGAATTACACCAATTTCGAAAGCAACTTACCTATGATGGTGATGTATCTCCCTGTCAAGTTTGAATTTGACTGGACAAAGTGTTTTCGAGTCAGACTCTGGAAACGGAAATGTTGACGGACAAACGAACAGATGGAATTACACCAATTTCAAAAGGAACCTAGCTATGATGGTGATGTATCTCCCTGTCAAGTTTGAATTTGATTGGACACAGTGTTTTCGAGTTAGAGTCCGGAAACAGAAATGTTGATGGACAGACAAATGGACAAAAAACAGACAAACAAACGGATAGAATTACACCACTTTCGAAAGGAACCTAGCTATGATGGTGATCTATCTCCCTGTCAAGTTTGAATTCGATTGGACACAGCGTTTTCGAGTTAGAGTCCGGAAACAGAAATGTTGACGGACAGACAAGTGGACAAAAAACAGACAAACGAACAGAAGGAATTACACCAATTTCGAAAGGAACCTAGCTATGATGGTGATCTATCTCCCTGTCAAGTTTGAATTCGATTGGACAAACCGTTTTCGAGTCAGAGTCCGGAAACTGAAATTTTTGACGGACAGACATACGGACAATAAAATGGACAAACAAACAGACAGTGCTACACCAATTTTGAAAGGAACCTAGTTGTGATGGTGATCTATCTCCCTGCCAACTACAAGTTGTTATAATTGATCTCACATCTAACAGACTATTTGTGGACTATAAATAAACATCTAAACTTTCAAATTTTTACACAAAAACATTAAGTGTGACATCTATACCAAGTATCAACTTCCTGCACCTTACGGTTTCTGAGATATAACCTGGACAAGATTTTATAGGTCAAGGTCACTACAGCAAGGTCAAAGGTTAAATTGAGGTCACACCATGACATTGCACACCTACACCCCTAACCAATGTCCCTACCAAGTATCAACTTCCTATACCTTACGGATTCTAAGATTCAGTCCGGACAAACCTTTTCCCGCCGCCAGCCCCCCGGACAGGCGCCCGCCCATCCGGACACCATGGGCGAAAACAATACCTCGACAGCCTTTGAGGGCTGTGGGGTAATAAAACTAGACATAGGTTTCCAAAAAAAACCCATAGCAACCCAATAAGTTGAAAATAGCATCAGAGATACCCCTGTACCCCACAGCCTGGGGAAATAGTTTTCAACACCATGAGATATAGAAGCAGTGAAAGAGTAAAAAGATCGGGATACTTTCAGAGCAGTGTCAGTTATATTAAGGTCAAAATGATGCTTAAGTAGAGAAAATAACATCTGTAAAGATAAAGTATTAAAACAAGGCAATTCAATAGATGACAGTATTAATCAGTAAACTAAAAATTATGATGCACACCTACAATCCCTAACCAATGCCACCAGCAACTATCAACTTTCTACACTTTACGGTTTCAGAGATATTGTCTGGACAAAGTTTTAAAAGACAAGGTCACTATGGCAAGGTCAAAGGTCAAATCAAGGTCACACCATAATGTTGCATACCTACAACCCCCAACCAATGTCCCTACCAAATATCAACTTCCTACACCTTACACTTTCCGGGATATAGCCCAAACAAGACTTTATAGGTCAAGGTCACTACAGCAGGGTCAAAGGTCATATCGAGGTCACACCATGACGGTGCACACCTACACCCTCTAACCAATGTCCCTACCTAGTATCAACTTCCTACACCTTACGGTTTCCAAGATATAGGACAGACAAGATTTTATAGGTCAAGGTCACTTCAGCAGGGTCAATGGTCATATCAAGGTCACACCATGACGGTGCACACCTACACCCTCTAATCAATGTCCCTACCTAGTATCAACTTCCTACACCTTACACTTTCCGAGATATAGCCCAAACAAGATTTTATAGGTCAAGGTCACTACAAGGCCAAAGGTCAAATCAAGGCCACATCATGACTTTGCACTCCTACAACCCCCAATGAATGTCCCTACCAAGTATCAACTTTCTACACCTTACGGTTTCCAAGATATAGGGCGGACAAGATTTTATAGGTCAAGGTCACTACGGCAAGGTAAAAGGTCAAATCAAGGTCATACCATGATGTTGCATACCTACACCCCCTAACCAATGTCCCTACCAAGTATCAACTTCCTACACCTTACGGTTTCCGAGATATAGCCCAGACAAGATTTTAGAGGTCAAGGTCACTACGACAAGGTCAGAGGTTAAATCAAGTTAGTTTTATTAATTACCACTGAAATTAATTCCACTGAATATACTGATTTATGCAGTATATACTTGTTAAGCTGTTTTTTTATATAAATTTACGTATTTTAACAAGCAAACTAAATATATCCACCAACCACATAACTTAAGACAGCACATTGTGGAAGGCACTCAAATGATTGATGCATTCCACTTAGTGCTGCGACGATGTTTGAAGAAGTTTGATAGTTCGCTCATTTACCAATTTCTGAGTTTGGTTCAAATGTCTGAAATTCGGACTTTGCAAAACATTTAGAAATCACCAAGATCACACCACATCCCAACGAATCCTATTTTCGCCCATCTATAAAACCCGTTTTTATCTCCCGCCGGCCGATAGGCCCGGTACGGGAGATTATAAAATGCCCTCTGTCCGTGCATCCGTCCGTGCATCCGTTCGTTACAAAAGCCTTTCTATCTCTTAACATATTATAGCTAGAGCTTCCAAATTTGCAGGATAAATTCATCATTTGAAAAACTTGCCTGGGAATCTTTTTCGGCTGATTCGGAAAAACAAGATGGCCGCCATGGGTGTTAACAAGATGGCTGCCATGGTTTTTTTTTTCAGGTGTTCTGCCACGGGTTTTTTTTTTGTTGATTTAGATGGCTGCCATAAGTGTGTAGTTGCACTTTTATACAGCCTAAAAATAGCCTGCTAGGTACTGATTTTGGGCCTATTTTGAAAAACAACATGGTCGTCGGAGCCTTGCCAAATCTCTGCAAATAGCAGAATGTAAGGCCTAAAGGTCTGTCCAAAGAAAAGTGTTGCAGGTATCTTCACCAGTTTCTCCTTGGCCTTTTCAATGTCTTATGACCTTATTGCTTATGTCTTTTCATTTGATGCTGTTTTTTCAGACATAGGTCTATAGCTAAGTGAGTAATAGCAATGGTGGCTACTTTCAGTAAAGTGCTCATAACTCCAAAACGACTACATTTAGAGCATTTCTGTAAAACATGTTGTTCAGCTACTTTCTCCATGCCTACAAGATGGTACCATTTTTAGGAGTCTATCTTGATAGCTAAGTGAGTAATAGCTATTTTCCGTTTTTAACAATGACCAAAATGAGTAAGTTGCTTTTATCTTTGTAACTGTTACTTACAATATTGGTCTCAACTATGTTGTTGAACAACTCCTTCATGTACTATATCATGGTGAGGTTTCCAAGGTGTAGCACCATAGCTGGCTCAGTAATAGCTACACTAAGTTTAACATTTGACCATTTAGCAAGTCACTTTACCTCAAAAACTGTTGAATATAGATAGATTAAATTTCTTAATTTCAACATTGAATAAATCACTTATACCTCCAAAACTATTGAATTTAGGGAATTATTGTCAAATATGTTAATCAGTTACTTTTTAATGTTCTGTGTCGTGGAAAAGTTTCAGAGCTGTATTTCCATAGCTAACTGAGTAATGGCTACTTTGAATTTCAACAATGAGTAAATCACTTATAACTCCAAAACTATTAAATTTAGAGAATTATTGTCAAATATGTTGTTCACTTACTATTTGATATACTGTGTCATGGGAAATTTTCACAGCTGTATCTCCATAGCTACCTGAGTAATAGCTACTTTGAGGGTTTCCATTGAGTAAATCACCTTTAACAGCAAAACTGTTGAATTTAGAGGATTTTTGTCAAATATGTTCTTCACCTACTTTTTGATGTACTGTGAAATGGCAAATTTTGAGAGCTGTAGGTCCATAGCTAACCGAGTAATAGCTACTTCAATGGTTCTCCATTGAGTAAATCACTTATAACAGGAAAACTGTTGAATTTAAAGGATTTTTATGTACTGTGTAATGGCAAATTTTGAGACCTGTAAGTCCATAACTAACTGAGTAATAGCTACTTTGATGGTTCTCCATTGAGTAAATCACTTATAACAGCAAAACTATTAAATTTACAGGATTTTTGTCAAATATGTTGTTCATGTACTTTCTTATGTTCTGTGTCATGGCAAAGCTTCAGAGCTGTAGGTCCATAGCTAACTGAGTAATAGCTACTTTCATAGTTTTCCATTGAGTAAATCGCTTATCACAGCAAAACTGTTGAATTTAAAGGATTTTTGTCAAATATGTTGTTCATCTACTTTTTGATGTATTGTGTAATGGCAAATTTTGAGACCTGTAGGTCCATAGCTAACTGAGTAATAGCTACTTTAATTTTTGCGGAAAATGAAAAAGTCTTAATATCTCGAAAACCGTGAGAGATAGAGCGATTTTGAGTGAATTTTTGACCCGTAGGATAGTACATTAGTATACTATGCAAAAGGGAAAAAATTCGATTTTCGCCACTTTTGGCGGCTATCTTGGATTTTAGCAGAAAATAAACATTGAAAATATCTTCAAAATGGTAACAGACAGAGCGATTTCGAGCGAATTTTTGACCCACAGGGTAGTACAACAGTATTCTGTGCCTAGGGGAAAGGTGTCATCTTGGATTTTAGCGGAAAATAAAAAATTGTGAATATCTCGGAAAAGGTATTTCCTCCCCTTTAATGCTCGGCGGGAGATACACACCGTGGCAGTGGTCTTGTTTTATTGAAAATATGGTGGAATTTATTAAAGAAATACATGGATTTTATATTTTTGTTATATTTTAAACAAAGTGACAAGATTTCATGTGAGATTTCTGTGTTTTCACTGGTTTTGATGACATTATTTCGATGATCAAACTAGATCGAAGTTCGCTGGCTTGTACAGATACCAAACATTGAAACTGATATTCTAAGCGACCTCACAGCACTAATTCTACTGTATGATAAAACAAAAGAGAACAAGGAGTATCCTCTCAGAATTCATAAAATGATAACACGAAATGACGTTGATAAGGTTTTGTTCCTCTTAACAATAATACGTCCATTGCATAAATGTACATCATAACTGAATCTACATATCAATTTAAGTTGAAGTATTTCTTTATATTACTAAGATGGCATAAAGCTACTGATAACTACTGACCCATCTAAGGCTATAGAACTGACACAGTAAGGTGTAGGAAGTTGATACTTGGTAGGGACATTGAGGCTGCCGGTGTGCATCGTCTTTGGGTGGCCTAGACTTGACCTTTGACCTTGCTGTATTGACCTGGAGTTTGCACATTTTTTCAAGGCTATATCTCAAAACAAATACAGTAAGGTGTGATGAGTTGATACTTGGTAGCTACATTGGTCAGGGGTTGTAGATGTGCAATATAATGATGTGACCTTGACTTGACCTTTGACCTTGTTGTAAAGATCTCGACCTATAAAATCTTGTCTGGGCCATTTCTCAGAAACTGTAAGGTGAAGGAAATTGATTCTTGGATGGGTCATTGGTTAGAGAGTGTAGGTGTGACTTTAATCTTGGTCCCTGCCAAAGTCTGTTCCCTTGCCACATTTGGCACTTATTTCTCCCACAACAAAGATATATGTCTTGCTGCAACTGACATGTTCTTTTAGTTAATTGTGTTATTTCCAATGAAAACTACATTTCAAGTGATGAATTTTACAGCTTCATAATTTTTTAGTTTACTGATTAATGCTTTCATCTTGCAATTGAATTGTCTTTAATACTTTCTCTTTACAATTATTTTCTTTACTAAAACATTATTTGACCCTTGACATAACTGACAGGGTTGCCCAGAAAGTGTTCTAATCTTTGCACTGTTTCAGTTCTTCTATAACTCATGGTGTCGAAAATTATTTCCCCAGGCTGGTTACCAGGTGTCTCTGACATGTAAGTGACATGCTATTTTTGAGTTATAAAATACAACCTAAAGAAAAAATAAAGTAAATCAAAATGGCAGTGTATATATTATACACCTTAATATCCCAGTATGTGCCCAGTACGGTGTTGAATTTTAAAGGCCAAACAGGCCATTTATAATTGAAGCCACAAGCAAGTACATAACTCGAATCAAAAATTCGACAAATAAAAATGAACATGTCTGAATTTTAACACAATATTCCACTAAAAAGAGATATAAATGTAAAGTACTGATCTGGACAATGTTGATCACAGGTCATTAACATGTATTATTGTGCTGGGGGACAGACGTTAGTTGTTCTAATTGAAACCTCAAGGTGCTCGCTTTAACCTTCAATTCAACACATTTAAGCACAAGTGAAACTTTGCCTTTGATACAGATAATAAAAAAATACTGAATTGTCAAGACATAGCACTGTGAACATTTAACATCCAATAGAAAGTCAGACTGTCATGATGGTGTTGGTTTCATCAAATGACTGTAGCAATACAAACGCTAAGTGTAATTGCAACATTTATTCTGTACTTACAGCTAATCATCTCACAGAAAATGGCCTCCAACACAACACTAAAGTCTTATGAAGAGGAAATCATAACTTGCCCAATCTGTCTAAATATTCTAGAAAATCCTCGCAGACTCGACTGTCTCCACAGTTTCTGTGACAAATGCCTGAAGAAAGTGGATCTTGTTGTTGAAAAGGAGAGAAAGGGTATCTTGTGTCCACTCTGCAGGAAGTTTACAAGTGAACCAAACATCAAGAAGGATCCAATTCTTGAGGTCCTGGTGGGAGCTTTTTCTCAGTATTTAGACAAGAACTTCCTCAACAAAGATCCATTGGAAAAATTTTGCAACCAGTGTGATACAAGAATTAATGTGACATCTTACTGTGTAGAATGCAAGGCTGAACTCTGCCACACCTGTCAGACTCGTCATCTGCGTTTCGAAGCCATGAGTGAGCACAGAATTGTACCCATTGCTGACACAGGGACACATCCTGTGGTGAATATAACCAAGTACTGTCCTAAGCATGTCACCAAGCCAATAAAACTCAGCTGTGTTTCCTGTAAGTTGGCCATCTGTCTGCAATGCAAAGTAGAGGATCATGACACTCACAAAACTGAAGATGTCCCATCAGCCCTAGCCAGTGTCTTGCCAGAACTCAGGACATCAATTCCAAGGCTTGATGCGGAAAAAGAAAAACAAGTTGAGGCCATGCATGACCTTGATTGTTTTGTTAAGGAGGTTGCTGTTATAGGTAGAGAGATTCTGTGCAATGCAGAGAAGGCAAGAGATGAGCTGATGTCACGTGCAATGAGTGATTACAAGAAAATACAAGAGACTGTGACTAACTTTGTGCAGTCAGTGACCAAGGAAGCCAGTTTACAAGAGGACGATGCCAATAATTCTATCAAGAGCATAGACAGTATGAGTTCATGGATCAAAGTGTTGGCAAATGTCACTGAGGGACCTGCTATACTTTTTGAAGTGAGAAATGAGAGACTCCTGGACAGAGTAACAGCTCTGCTGAGAGAATGCCGAGAATTCCGAGATGTCAGGAAGTTGCAGAATAGGGCAACCAGAAAACCAAGGCTCAGACAAACATCTCTGGAATGTGAGAATGTAGTGGGCATAGTTCAATTTGAGGAAGCTTTTGTCACATCAACTGCAACAGGGATTGCAAGTGGCTTACACCAAACTTACTCTTCATCACAATATTCACCAGTCACAGAACAAACAACACATACAGTACCCAGCACAGAGTCGACAATTGAAGTAAAGTCATTCAGGCAAACTGATACCAGGCTGTGTGAAGTTAAAGGGGTGAAGAAAAGGGGTTCATTTAAACTGGCATCAACATGTTTTCGGATTTGTTATCATCAAGAGACCCTATGGTGTCTATCTTACAATAAAATAGATATCTACACTCTTGAGGGCCGACTACAGATGTCAACCAAGTTTCCATACTTAAGCGCACTCTGTGCTGTGCACCCTCTCACACTAACACGTGTGTTACTGTCTGCACAGTGTGGTCTGTATTTGTATGATACCACACAGCAGGCAATCAGTCACACACTCAGAAAGGGGCTGATCTTGGATGTACACGCCAGTGGTACACACATTGTAGCATTAAAAAGGAGTCATAACAAAGGTGACCTTGTGCATGTGTTCAGCACGACTGACCCCCCTGCACACTCCCACTCCTTCCATGTGAACCATTCACATGCCCTACGTGTCATGATACACAATCGGCGCGTGTATGTCAGTGTCCGGGATAAGGGGACTTTTGTGTATGTTTACACTGTAGAAGGACAGACAATCTCACAGTACCAGGACTGTAGAATAGAAGAACTCTCACTCCACCCATATCTTTGTGCTGTGGATGGTGATGGGAGACTTGTTATTGCAGAGTACCAACAGGACTCTTTTCTGCTAACAAACAGGAGGACATATTTCATTGCATTAAAAGATGTGGATGCGTGTGGCGCCAGAGATATAGTTATCGTGGGAAAGGACTTGTATGTTTTATATTATTTATCACCACCTGATGCTCGTATAAGAAAATATGAGTTATGCTAAGTGAATAACAATTGGACATTTTAAGTGTTAAAAGAAGCCTTCATAAGTTACAAGCTTATCATCTGGGACTCAGCGCTTATCTCGAGAGGTTGCTCCTGACTCAGTAAACCCTAGAAAAAAAGAGTTCATACTGAAGGAGTTAGTTGCTAGGTTACACTAGCAGTACAAGGTGACCAAGTAGTGACGTTTATTGTGCTTCCTCTTTCCATTTGTATGACCCTACCCCTCAGCTGTAATTCAGCGGGGAGGCAGGGTGGGACTCTCCTGAGTCCTAGATGGTAAGCTTGTAGCTTACAAATAAAATTTATATTTTTACTGTTACAATAGCTTACCATTTGTGACTCAATGCTGAATTCAACCTTTAGGAGGAGGGATTGCAGCTAAGATTGATTAAATTTGGTTTATATGAATTATTTTTGACACAAATTATTATTATTATCTCCTGCCCAGCGCAGCGGCAGGAGATTTTAACCTGCACCATATGTGTGCGTACATCCGTGCGTGTGTGCATGTCACACATTTCTCTAAAACTGCTACAGTTACATATTTTGGGTAAATTACTAGTACCAATGAATTTTTATGCCCATCAATATTTTTAAGTTTTTCTGAAGTTGGGCCTAGTTTTGAGTGGGTAATTGTAAAAATTTTATTGTAATTTAACTTTTTATAAGTTAAATACTTACCTTATCCTCACTAGTGCTTACCTGTTGGTGGGAGCAAACATGTACGACCAAACGAGAATATTTTTAAAATAAATATTCTTGTCGGTAGCAGTATGTATACGCATGACCGCGCATGCGCGTGCACCGGAAGAACCCCGTTTAGCCTCACTTTTATTTTGGGAGTCAATATAATATATTGTAAACCCAAAAATCTTAAAAATGTGGGGTTGGCAGGGTGGGAATCCGAATCTAGTGATGATAAGGTAAGTATTTAACTTATAAAAAGTTAAATTACAATAAAATTTTTACATTTTATTGCGTAAAATACCCTGACCTTATCCTCACTAGTGCTTGATTACAACCATACTGGTGGTGGGATTTTTAATATTTTTGCCACCAAAAGCAGGTATAACCAAATGAAAAGTCAAAGTATACATCTCAAGATAACTTGAGAGTACCAGACTATATTATGCAATAAAAGTAACTTAACAAATAACATTTAGTAGTTATATATGTAAGCACTACCTGGCAACCTCTCCAAAGGTGCCTTGGCCCTGCATGCATCTTTTAGTTCCAATATACTAATTTCAAACACACTTGTGGTGATAAGTACAAGAGTATGATAGGCATACTTAGCAAAGATTTCCACAGTGAACCCAACTGGAAACCATGTATCAGTCTATTGAATTCATACCTAAGAATTACTTCAATAGTGAACCCAAATGAAAAACCATGTATCAGTCTATTGAATTCATACCTATGAATTACTTCCATAGTGAACCCAAATGAAAAACCCATGTATCAGTCTATTGAGTTCATAACTATGAATGATTGCAGTAGTGAACCCAAACGATTAGCAATGATATCCCTGTATCATGTCAGTGTGGTAGAAACCAGAATTGCCTGTAAATCAAAGGCTCAAAAATCTGCTATTGAGAAGAGTGGTGGCTATTGGAAGTCCAACTGAATCTCCTTGCATCAGATTCAAAAAGAACTACCATGCCTTTTTTTTTTTTTTTTGAAATATGGCAGGCCTTCGTGAATCCCTAGTTGATAGCTGTTCACAAAGGTTCCTCTATTCTGTAGGGCAAAAGTGGTTTTGAGAATAAGTCAATTAGGTCCCAAACCAACACAACCCTGGTCACCTTGGGGCTCCTGGTAATATGTAAGAAGTATAATTCCCATTTTTTGTACCACCTCTGAAATGAGAAATACTCAACAGTAGGATACTCAATACATCTACCACCATTGTATTGCATTGCATTAGGGTATTAGACTGGTGAAATAAACACAGATAGTTTGTTCTTTATCTTTGAAACAAAGCTATCTAACCTTGCAGTGTGCCAAATTTGGCAAATAATGCGAAACTATGGGATGAAGGACATTCTGTTTGAATGGCTTATCCCTGTATGTATGGATGTTGATATCCCATTATGACAGCCCTAAATGTAGTGAGCCCTCACAATTTGTGAAACCCTTAACATCAGAAATGCAGCCCTCAGTATCCCCTGACAGTAGCCCTGGTTTCTGTGGCTGACTATATGACAGCAAACAGGTCTACCAAATGTGTTTTTTGACCCTCTATAGTTCAAAGTTCTGTAAGCTATGAACATGTCTGAAAGTGAAGAGATTGTGAATAATGCAATGGAATTTCCAAGCAACATTTATGTGAAGAATGTCCATTGGAACTGAATGTTCTAAGTTATAGATTTCTATAAATGACATGAGAATTATGGGAATGGCTAAAAACTTGTATGTACACCATCCATAAGCTTCTCAAATACCCCACTTTCCTTCTATGGGAACACTTCACCCTTGCCATGGATGAATTAGTAAGTGCTGTGATGGGATGAGTTCTGACATCCAAATACCAGACTTCTTTATATAGGGACACTTCACCCTTGCCAAGGTTGAATTTGCTTCGATTCCTACAAGCAAATTTGTGACAAAAATGTGATGTAAGAGGCAGTATATAACCAGTGGTCTCAATACTGATGAATGTGGTGCTACGCGGAGAAATTCGAGTGGAGCCGTTGCTATACCAAAGGGTAGGCTTGTACACATTTTACTGAGATTATAAACATACAGAAGCATTTGATGCACACTTATCTATTAAAGTTGTTGTTTCCTGTCAGAATATATAACCGCTATGAACTGTGGGAATTCTCGACAATTCGATAAGGTAGTTTCAATGTTAAACCGAATTGCAGAATGTGCCCAACTTCGAGGTGACATTCGTTTTTAAATTAGATGTTGCAGTAAAACAACCTCCAGCCATCATTTCTTCAAACCTTGGTTGTCACTTCCAAAAGCAATACCTCTGATGGATTGTGATACGTTCTGTTAATTCTTGTCTGTATTACCACAAAATAAGTTGTGACATATTAATAAGTGTATATGTGGTACTCAGTCGTTGCTTCTAAAACTTCCCAATAAAAAGAAAGAAATTAGGTCTGAATGTAGCTGAGCAGTACTTCCATGTCTTAATGAAGTGTTGGTCCACTGGAACCAAACCCAAATATTACAGTATTTCACAAGATTGAGAGTTACTTGTCGAGAATTGTGACTAGAAGATGGACAACCATAGCATTTAAATATGCTGTGTTTTAAACTGCATGGTTGTAAACTGTGAAATATGCCCATAAAGCTGTAGAAGACAAGGTAGATTGAAGAAATGCTTCTGAAAAATCCTGGCATTTGTGTGCTGTTGTTGAGAAACTATTGATGTGTTTCTACAATGAGAAACCCCAACACAGACCTTCCATATGGTAGAAAAGTGATGAAAGCAAACCCTTCCCATACCAAATTGAATGGATGATAAGGTTTAACTTAGGTAGTTCTTCTTAATCTCCAGCAGCTTCTGTCATAAATACCTCATCAAAAAACAGAGTTGTTACTTGTTTTCAACTGAAGTATATTACCATCAGGCTCCTTCTCCCATGGCAACCTTGTGTTAAGTGAGAGAAGACAAAGAATGGCAGCCTCTCAGAGATGTTCTAGCCTTTGAAAAACTATTAACCCTGCATGGTAGTTCCTTGTAGAAGAAAACCTTCATTTTCAGCATGGCTGTCTCCTGTTGTTTTATATAACTGACCAATGAAATAAATTTGTTTCCATTACGATCAGTCCGTAGGAAATACTTCTTGGCACAGTGCAGTCCCTGCTAAGTTGCTTCACCCGAGGAAGAACTGTCATTTGTTTCCAAATGAAAGTCCGTAGCCTGTAGATGTGAACTATCTGATGAGAAGAACTTCTGTTTATGATGGATTCTTCTGTTATAGGGGTTGCCTCTGCCATATTTACCTCACTAGAGGAGGCAGAGGTACTACCCTTTATGAGATGAAGATCGTATTCTGGCCACTCAACTGGCACAAGGAAGAGATCTGTGAAGAGGAAGATCTTGAAGAATTGCAGTTTCTGTCGTCTTTCTTCTGTATTAAAAACAATGAAGCAGAAGACTTATGAGGTTCTTCTGTTCATTAATAAGACAGTTGATGGACCCTGTATAGCTTCTAGACGTGCTAGTATAAGCTGCAAAAGGTCTGAAGATGAATTCTTCTCAATGTCGAGGAAAATCTTCTTTTAAAATGGCTAACAGGACCCTACCACTAACTAAGAAAAAGGTCTTTATAGCCGTAGATCCACTGGAAAAAGCAACTTCCTGATGAAGATGGCTGGCAAATAACAAAAGAAAAGAAATAAAACCTCCCAATTCGTATGAAAGCGTGAATTCTTTTCTAAAACATCTCCTTCCTTGCCAGCCATGTTGAAACTCTTCGCAAACAAAGATCGTGTCAAACGATGTTTACTCCCTTACGACCAAAATAAAAGTGAGGCTAAACGGGGTTCTTCCAGTGCACGCACATGCGCGGTCATGCGTATACATACTGCTACCGACAAGAATATTTATTTTAAAAATATTCTCGTTTGGTCGTACATGTTTGCTCCCGCCAACAGGTAAGCACTAGTGAGGATAAGGTAAGGGTATTTTACGCAATAAAAAGCACATTTACTCAATATAATTACATGGCTTATAACTGTCAAACTATTGCATGTACAGTATATTTTGTTCAAATATGTTGTTCAGGTACTTTTTCTGCACCTACAACATGGTCAGTAGTTTGGAGGTGTATCTCCATAGCTAAGTGAGTAATAGCTACTTTGTCATTTTTAATGGTAACCACAATGAGTAAATGGCTTATGACAAGAAGCATAAATTTGTCCATTTTTTTGCTAATTATATAAAGTGTAATGTCTTAGACTGGTAATGGAGAGTTTCATATTATTTGCTTTTTTTACATCAGAGCCCTGATGTTTGGGAAGCATCAGTTAATAGAGAGGCTGCAAACAATATTTTGTTGAAAACATAGCACAGAAATGCAACATAAATTAAAACAAGATCAGGGCAAGGCTCTTTTTAACATAAATATGTAACAACTGGCATTTCCGACGTTGTGAAATGATGTTTAACACAAAGGTCAGTGACGTGTAACATAGCGGAAAACAGATACGGGCTTCAAAAACGTTGTTCGCAACCTCTCAATTGATTATCTATACCCTATGCTCTAAAAAGGAACTTCATTTGAAATATATTGATGGAATATGGATGGAATGAACTACTTGAAAAATTTAAGCAACAAACACTCACTTGTGCTTGCTTTATTACACACCAATTTATAAGCATTTCCTATTGTGGTAACACTAGTTGTATTGTATGTAATTTAACATGAGTTATTGATATCTATATGTGTAACTTCTGTTAAAATATTTTATTAACAGCTATGAATAATAGTGTTCACTTAAAAGCATTCATACACTGGGCACAGAGTCCTGTCTTCCCTAAACTGTCCATCCACTGTGTGTGTCAATCAAAGCAGGAATAATCTCTAGTGACATACTTTGTGCTCCTTCCCATGCCAGGTCCCTGATTTTTTATTATGAACACACAAGAGGGAAACAAGGCCACTTTCTCCTACTCACCTAGATTTGGTGCTTTGTTTACAATCTAGGGGCCTGTAAATGAAAGCCTTAGTTGTGTTAACCAAGTCATTATGTATTAGTTAACTCCTAGTTGGCAAACTGTTGAGTAAATCAAAGCCTTAGTTAGTTTACCCTCGGTTAATTTTTTTGTAAAAACCCCTCAAAATTAATGATACATTTCAATTAATGTTTATGACTTGCAGGGGATATCTACTGACATATCCTGGAGATCCCAAATCATTTTCAGATAAAAATCGCATTTTCTTGAGATATTTGGTCAACATTTCACAGATGGTATCTCACAGGTATCAGACTTTTAAATGATTGTCTAATTCTTTTAGTAAGTTTTGACTATCTTTGTTTTAACTGTAGATCTTACAATTTTACTCATCTTTAATGTTTACACCTTTTACTATTTCATTTACATTTATACATATTTATAAATACTCATCACTTTTAATCTGCCCTATTGTAAACAACACAATAACTGCTGTACTTGTTAGATCTTTCTCTTCAGTATTTACACCTAGCCCACTCTACTCAACCAGAAAATCTAAATTATTATCATAAGTAAATGCTTAAGCACATACATAATCTTAGCTCTGTCTGTTGAATGGGACATAAAACCCCAACTCTGACCTCTGACATTACCTTAGCTTGGCCCAAAAAGTAAAATTCCTCAAAAAGTAACTTCACTTTAAGTTTCAACCTTAATGTCATCGTCTCTCCTAGTTGCAAAGCCTTAACAACTTATGGGGTCAAGCTATGGTATGGCAACCTTAACATACTCTATGTTGCTCTGTTAGCTTATTGCAAATATATCTCAGTCTGCTTAGTGTAGAGTTTGTAAAATGTTTAACTATAGAATTTTATTGAGATGGCCTTAATCTCTCATTATATCAGCATATATATAGTATTTTAGTTCTATATCAATGTTATAGCATAAAATATGTAAACCCCACTCTTGTGTATCTACCTAATTGGGAAATTTAATAAGTAAATTAAATTTTTATAAGTTAATATCTTACCTAGTGGACAAATGTATTCGTCCAGCGCTATGCCGGTCTCGCCAAACGTTAGAAAAAAAACGTCCCGAGATGGGCTGTGGCTGTGTTTATTGTGGAGATGAATGAATTCGAGTGTTTTAGTTAAAGCTTTTATCAATGTGTATTATGTATCTCTGGAGATTATTTGAAATATTGTTATCAACAATAAACAAATTATGCTTCTAACTGACATGCAGGCCACAGTCTGGGTTTGTGTGGTATATAACTGCCAAACACATTGTTTGTCAATGTTTATGTATTATTGTAAACATTAATTCAAGTGTACAAGGTATGTGCAGCGAATAACATTCAGTGCAATACAAGTTATACAACAGAAGCATTGCTTGAATCAGACATCCTCATCTCACCTTCAGTTTGTCCTGTTCCTGGAATTTCAGTAAATCTTCCGCCACTTTACGCTCCACTTCCTCAAGTTCTGCCTGCTAAATAAATACAAACAAGAGGGTCAAAAAAGCCCCAAAAGGTGGGTTGCACAGGCAGCAATAAGGTTAGCAACTGCTGTAATTATATTTAGAAACAAGGAAAGAAATGTTAGATCACCCAGATAAGGGGAATGTGTTAGATGTGCTAAGAAACGTAAAACTTGTAATCTAGGTTACATAATTGTATCTATGCTATAAACGGACAAACGAAAGGACGGAATTACACCAATTTCGAAAGCAACTTAGCTACGATGGTGATGTATCTCCCTGTCAAGTCTGAATTCTAATAATCCCAGTCCAGCACGTATACCCAAAAGATTACAGATAATGAGTGAAACAGACGATATAAACTGTGAGTTAGGCCAGCTGGACAAGATCATGGAAACCCAACAGACAATGATTTCAGATCAAAAACTACTTGTTCCCTATAGTAAATAAATTATCTTTTGCCACAAACAATATTACCTTGACATTAAAAATCAATGTAGTTATTTCATTTTTACTAGATATCATAACTTTAAGAATATATCTTATGTATAGAGTTATGATAAACTACACAGAGTGTAATTACCAATAATCTAACATATAATAAATATATATTAATCAACAGTGTGATTATGATAGTATTGTTAACAAAGAGGTTTGTAGTACATGTATAGAGTACATAAAATAGCTACAAACAGTATGATTAATACATAATGGTAATTGTCAGTGTTATGGCTATGATAGTACTGTTAATCATTTGTGTGTCAAAAATTATTCTTTTGTTTCAATAAGTGTACACATATACTGGTTTAATATAGTTATAATTAATTGGGGAAACATTTTGCTCATTCTAGCCTAGGATAAATATTATTACTGCCTTTTGTCCTGTCTCTTGTCGACTAAGTCTTGTTACTTGACAATGTGACTTATACTTGACAATGTGACTTATACTTGACAATGTGACTTATACTTGACAATGTGACTTATACTTGACAATGTGACTTATACTTGACAATGTCACTTATACTTGACAATGTGACTTATACTTGACAATGTGACTTATACTTGACAATGTGATTTATACTTGACAATGTCACTTATACTTGACAATGTCACTTATACTTGACAATGTGACTTATACTTGCATACACATGTGTCATCGTTTTCCGTAAGCTTTTGACTGTGGTTGGTTAAAGAGGTTTTATCTGACTCTATTCTTGGTCTTTAGTGTGTTTTCTTTAAGAGTTAAATTTCTAGCACATTTTGTTTAAAACCTCACATGATCACATAATTTGATAATTAAGTATACTTCAGAAACAGTTAGACTTTGGCTCTTTTTGTTTAAAATATTACATGATTACATAATTTGATAATTATGTGTACTTCAGAGACAATAAGTGTTTAACATGTTCATAATGTTCATGGTGTTATACTGATAAGTGAATTAAGATAATAACAGGTAACAATAGAAGTACAGTGTACAAGTGCAGACATATCTTGTTTTAAAAGCTATCTTAATCGAATGTATTGTGTTAGTTTGTGTATCAAAATAAAGTTAACAGCAATACAATGACCACTTAGATGGCTATATGCTAGATTTCTGGCACTTTTTGTTTAACATCTTACATGATTACATAATTTGATAATTATGTGTATTTCAGTGATAGTAAGTGTTTAACATGTTTCACAGTGTTCATGGTGTTATACTGATGTGTGCATTAAGATAATAACAGGTGACAACAGAAGTAGAGATATCTTGTTTTAAAAACTATCTTAATCAAATATATTATGTCAGTTGGTGCATCAAAATAAAGCTAACAGTCAGCAATACAAATACCACTTAGATGGCCAAGTGTTAGTAATTTATCCAGTTATGAATCAATAATAGGTAAATTATTTATGCACCAGATAGCTGAATAAACAGACTTACATATCTCAATTTATCCAGTTACTAACTCGATAAATCGAGATAACTGTCTGGACAAAGCATCTGTCAGTAGCTCCATCCGCGGTTAGTTTTGCTGTACTTATAAAAGTTAATGCATAGAAAATTTCTTATTTATTTAGAAATCATAATAGTACAAAAACACCACAATGTCAATATTAAATGTGGCTAATGTAACAAATACTTTACATATTTATAGTGGGCAAAAAGTCTTACTATTTAACTCAGACAAAAAAAAAAACAAAAAAAAACAACAGAAGGGTGTTAGTGAGAGTATTATTAAGTGATTATTTGTAGAAAATCCACCCTGTTAAAACTGGTAAAAAAGTGTCTGACTTGTGAAAGACATTTGGTTACTGGTTTCTCACCGGAAAGTTGTGGGTTTGAACCCAGATTAGGATATACTGTTAGATTTAGCAATGTCATCTCCCTGATATAAAACTCACTAATTTACCCTTTAACTCTTGACTCTGTGGATTATATAAGTCACAATTGTTACACTGATGCTCTGATTTTACTGCACTTTAACCCTTTAACCTCTATACAGTTTGAGCAGCTCTTTGTGCAACATGTAACAATAATATTTCCCATTCTTACATATTTAAACAATGTACTGTAAATAAGTCAAAAACAATGTTGTATCTTAGAAGACTGTTCCACTGTCATGATAGATCTGGACCAGGCCAAACTTTGGGTCTCCCAGGCCATTGTTTTGGTCCCACAGGGCATCATATACATCTGCTACCTTCTAGGGTATTTTTCAGGCTGTCCGGTGCAAAAATCAGCCCTCTGGAAAGATTTAAATTATGTTTGATATCTTCCCCGGTTGAAGATGACCACCTGCTGTTCTCAATCATCTGGGAGTCACCTCGGATTAACATTTTGACTGTATTTGTGATTTCTGAGTGGTCTATCAGGGTTCCCAGAGAATTTTGTTAACTGGATTCAAGGTCTTTTCAAGGATTTTCAAGGTCAACAACAACAATTTTCAAGGATATATTTTAAGGCACGGCCTCCTTTACCTCCCCTTCTAGCTATCCGATCCTCCCACACAATTCTTTATTGTTAGATGATGATGATTTTAACATTTTATAACCTCATTACAGCAATGCTTTTTCTCAGAGATTTTGAAAAAGCCATACATAATTCAAGGATATTCACTTTAATTTTCTTTTAGATCATACTTGCTATGCTGAGTCTGACCAGAGCCCTAAAAAAACTAGGTGATGCAGATGCAGAAGTTGGACAATAACAAATTCAAGGACTTTTCAAGGATTTTGTTCAATTTTGGCCACATTCAAGCACATTTGGACAAAGTCGGGGTCGGGGGAGAGGTGGTGGATACTTGATCCAGGGAGACTCCCAGATGGCCCATGAATGTGGAACACCCCGGCCTTAAAATAATCTAATACTTGTAGCTTCTCACTGAGTTCTGGTGTCAATGCTTGTGTACCCTACATTGTGATATAATTGTTGACTTACTGTCTCTCACACAAACTTTGGCCTAAATACTGGTGCAATCATATACCCTGGTGTCATTACAGGTCCTGTATTTTGGTCTACTTATGGCTGTACTCACTGACCTGTATTTTGGCCTCCTCATTGTCCACTGGTGCCTGTGGGTTGGGAGGTTCTTGTCTCTTTTCACCTATATAAGCAATAAACCAAAGAAGCATATGTCACACAAGCCAGAAATGCAGGGCTGGAACGCCATAATAATAAAGATTGAGTCTGATAACTGTCTTAAAATTGTGGTTGAATTGTTGTCAAATACAACAAATAGGAGATTTACTTATAACTGTTTGAAAATCAATTGAATTTTCAAAGGTGTACAATAAAATATGGGATAGAGTTCAATGAGTTTGTTTTTATTATGAGGGAGATTCTGTGCAAATATGAGACATCTGCAACAGACTGTTTTCCCCCCATATATCACACCCCCAATACCTGAGCACTTTCAAGTAACATAACAATAAAACAGAACAAACATATCCCATGGAAATGAACTGTGTTTAACAAAATATAACATCTATATGTCGTGTCCAAGTTGGAATTTTGTACAAGTTATAACTTGTACAGCTGAGTTGCACAAGTTATATCTTGTACAAAATCTTTTTCAAATTTTGTACAAGTTATAACTTGTACAAAACTTATACTTGTATAAGTGATACCTTGCACAGAACTATTCTTCACTGACATTTGGTAATACACTTTTGTTTTGAACTATGTAAATTATAATAGGCTTTAAAATAGGTATTCCATTCAAGGAAATGGATTTCTTGCAGGTATTGTAGTAATTTGATAAATTCTATATACGATTAGGTAGAAAGATTCAAATAGATAGATAAAATTTTTTTGTACTGACTGTATATTTTTTAAAATGCTTTTGTTTTGAATTTTTCAAATTACAGTTGTCTTTAATATGGGTATTTCATTTAACCTAACAGAAACTTAAAAATAGCATCAGAGATGCCCGTACCCAACAGCCTAGGGAAATATTTTCAACACCATGAGATATAGAAGTAGTGTAACAGTACAAAGTTCAGGATACTTTCAGAGCACTCTTAGTTATATAAAGGTCCAAATAATGTTGAAGCAGAGAAAATAATGTCTAGGAGAAAGAAAATGCATGTAAAGATAACATATTAAAACAAGACAATTCAATAACAAGATGACAGCATTAATCAATAAACTAAAAATTATGACACTCATTTATCTACATCTGGCATGGCCGAATTATGGTTTAGCTGTGTTCAATATTACCCATGCATACAGAAGTGGCAATATATTCAATGAATGCTTATGTCTGGTGTTGGGCAAAGCCTGTGGCTCACTTGATGAAATTCCATCTGTTACAACGGGAAGTTGCAAAAGATTTTAAAGGTCAAGATCAATACAGCAAAGCCAAAGGTCAAATCAAGGTCACACTGTGATGTTGCACACCTATAAATCCCAACCAATGTCTCTACCAAGTGTCAAGTTTCTGCACTTTACAATTTCACAGATATAGTTCGGACAGGTTTTTATACGTCAAGGTCACTACAGCAAGGTCAAAGGTCAAATGAAGGTAACACCATGATGTTGCACACCTACACCTCCTAACCAATATCCCTACCAAGTATCAACTTGCTACACCTTACCGTTTCCGAGATATAGCCTGGAAAAAATTTTATAGGTCAATGTCACTACAGCAAGGACAAAGATCAAATCAAGGTCACACCATGATGCTGCACACCAAGACACCCCAACCAATGTTTCTACCAAGTATCTACTTCCTACACCTTATTGTTTCCGAGATATAGCCCTGACAAGATTTTATAGGTCAAGGTCACTACAGCAAGGTCAAATCAAGGTCACACCATGACGTTGCACACCTACACCCCCCAACCAATGTCCCTACCAAGTATCAACTTCCTACACCTTACGGTTTCAGAGATATAGCCCAGACAAAATTTTAAAGGTCAAGGTCACCACCGCAAAGTCAAATCAAGGTCAGACCATGACGTTGCACACCTACAACCTCTAACTAATGTCCCTACCAAGTATCAACTTACTACACCTTATGGTTTCCGAGATATAGCCTGGACAAGATTTTCAAACTCAAGGTCACTACGGCGAGGTCAAAGGTCAAATCAAAGTCAGACCATGACGTGGCACACCTACACCCCCCAACCAATGTCCCTGCCAACTATGAACGTCCTACACCCAAACGGTTTCTGAGATGCAGCCCGGAAAAACTATTTCCCGCCGCCGCCCGCCCGTCCATCCGGACAGTTTTCCAAAGTCATCAGTTGAATAAATTTTTCAAATATTAAGTGATACTGATGATGTGTTTAATTTCTTTACCATAGGGCACTATAAGCAGAATATTTGCATGAAAGGGCAAGCCTTTCAATTCTGATTTCTTTGATCTAACCTAAAGCAAAAAAGGTTAAATGTCATTTAAGGATGGATAGATAGGACCCCCTAGCCAAAGGAAGTCACATGTGAATTACTGTTACTGAAGGTCTTCTTATAGCTTACATTAACCCTTAATATCGTTATTACATTGATTGATAGTGATTACAAAATGTGTGGCAAAATGTGTGTTATAACTTGTACACGACATATATACATATTAAAACATTAATGATCCTATTATTACTTAGCTTACAAAATGTTGTCGTGTTACTGTCACTGAAGAAATTTCAACCAACCCATTAAAAATTTAAAAAATATACACAGGTATATAAATATAAAGAACAAGATGAACAAAAGAGCAATACAAATAAGCTTAAAAATTCAATTAAAAATATGACTAACATAAACAGTTTACTGGTAATTTGCAATAAAACAGCAAAATTGATAAACGAATGGATGAATGGCTTAAAATTATGGCACAATCACCAGAACCATAAAGTTCACAATGATTCTTTCTCTATAAACTAATACAAGTGTACAAGTATTCTGATCAATTCTGCTTTCCCATTATCTGGCAATGCATGAAATTACTTTCAACCAGCTTTTCTGACATCATAACTTCTTTGTTATTGTGAGTGTTTGATTTTTAAAAAAATTTTTTTTAATTATTAAATATCAAACTGAATGATTCAACTTCAAAAGTGAATAGTTAGAAAGTTAATTTGTTTAGCTGAAAATCTTTTGGTAAGTTCACCTCGTAGGGATCAAAGGATGAATCTGACCTTAGCAAAGGGATTTGATAGTTTATTTGTATTCACATAACATCATGTGACACTGTCACAGATGTTTCCATAAGCGATTACACTGCAACACTATTCACATACACCCTTGCCTCTAATAGTCCACTCACATTACAGGTGGTATACCCCATGGTTAGAGGTTTTACTTGGCACTGTAACCGCTTCCACGCCTCATACCTTGGGAGAGTTATTGCATTCGTAAGGTATGACTCGTACGGGCACTGATTGGACATGGTTTGAAACTGTTAACAACATCACAATGACATGTACTACAAACGTTGGTCACCGAGACATAACCTCTGTTAACCTCAACCCACCTTCGGTATCCATCAGACAAACACGTGCTACCGAAACACGACCGATTCACAACCTTATATAAACCACGGACCACACTATCAATTGCCATATGAAAAATGTATCTGTGGAAGTACATATGTATAAAGGGACAATGATAGGACACAGAACAGACAGTGAATGACGGAGTGATGGTCAGAGGTGGAAATTATAAACATGTTAAAACTTCCATAGAATGCTGAAGGATTGGGACGGCTTGCCTCTGTATAAAAAGGTTACATATGGACGTCAGACAGTAGTTGAAGGACAGGTGCATTTTTACCAAATGCCTGTAACCATGGGTCATTCCGCCTGTTGTGTGAAAGGAGTAGAAGAAACTGTTGTTTCTTTATAATAAAAAACAACCTAACTTTAGACTTAATTTGTAAAACAAAGGATGTCCCACCCTCATCCTCCCCCTCCTCTTTTTTGTCCACTTCCTTTTCCGGATCTTTGATGACATCATCACCTAAACATGGCACATAGCAAAATTTAAAAAAATATATATATAAAAAATCCCTTGTTAAAAACTTGGTTCTAGAATTCACAGGATTGAATTTAGTTATTCAGTGATAGAGGACACTACTGGAGATTTGTAAAATACTGCTGTTAATTTAGGAAATACTGCCTTGATACAACTATACACCATAGTTTGTAGTAAGACCTGGTGTGGCCATTCCTAAAAGCATTTATCCATGTTTTCTATAGTACAAAACATGACTGAGTCCAGATTTTTTATCAGTGTCAACTTTGGACAGATATGAGACTTTCATAAATTCACACCAATGAAATAACTGTCGTGTGTAGTCGCAACTGGAAATACAAATCTTCATGTTAAAATTTGGAAAAAAAAAAAAGTATTTACTAATTAACGATGCATTTTATGAACAATTATGGTACAGTAGAACCTCAATTATATAAACTCACTGGGGGACATACAATCGGATCAGATACTCAAGGGTTCGGGTTAATATATGTAGTCAGTCTGTGAATTGATAAATTGTAAAACCAAATTGAACACGTATTCAGTGATTGGCACTTTATCAAAGAAATTGTGTAGTGGGGTGACTTACATTTTACTGAAATGAGCCCTCCCCAGTTGAAACAAAGGTATTAAAAATCAAAGAAGATCAGGGTTTCTTTGAACAGTATGTTTCATAAAGTACTAAAATTACTGGTTTCCAAAAATGTGTAAAATCTTGTATTATCACTCACAGTAGACCTTGCATTATACATGTATACAGGGAGGCAAGGTTTCAGATCGGTTAATCCAGAGAGAATCGGATAATAGAGAACCGGATAATCAAGGTTCTAGTGTATTTGTATAAAGTTTGCTAGATCTCTGAAAAGGGATTCTGAATGTGCTTCCTTTAGGGATGGGTCGGTAGTTCCGGTATCTCGGTATCGAGAGCTATTTACTGAAATACCGTGACGAGATTTTAAAACCGCCACTTCGCTTGTCAACACAGATAATGGAAGGAAGAGTTAAAATATTAGAAACATACCCAAAATCTGAAGAAATTATAAGCTTTTATCCCCATATTTTCGTCCATTTGCAGACTTTCATAGCGAGACGTTGAGAACTGCCATGTTTTGGTTACGACACTTTATAACCTAAATCTCCCTTGACAACACATAAAATGGAAGGAAAACTTAAAATATTGGGAACAAACAAGAAATCTGAAGAAATTATACAGGTTTCTCTCATATTTTGGGCATTTGGGGACTTTAATTGCGATGTCGTTAAGAGGAAACGTCCATGTTTGGTTGGGGTGCACTAAAACGCGGAGTCCCGGAATCGGTACGGTTTTACATTGGCGACATCCCGATGTACACATTTTTGGTACCGACCCATCCCTAGCTTCCTTCAAGGTTTTGAATCTTTTATATTTTTAGGAGGTCCTTTGGTAAATACTGAGTGTAATGTTCAATGAATTCTAGAACAGTTCTCCCATATAAATCCCACACCTCCTGAAATAAGGAAAATAATATCAAAAACATATAAAAGGAAGAAACTATAATATGTAGAAACTTTAAAACTTTGAACATAGAATGGCCTGAATATACTTAATATTCAGGCAAATAATGTCACTGCCTTCAAATACAGGATACAAAGGGTTTAAACATGCATACACAAATTTCCCAAAATAATTAAATAAAATAGCATCAGAGATACCTGTACCCCACAGCCTGGGGAAATAGTTTTCAACACCATGAGATACAGAAACAGTACAAAGATCAGGATACTTTCAGAGCAGTGTCAGTTATGTAAATGTCCAAATAATGTTAAAGCAGAGAAAATAACATCTAAGAGAAACAAAATGTATGTAAAGATGAAGTAATAAAACAAGACAATTCAACAGCAAGATGACAGCATTAATCAGTAAACTATGAATTATGACACCGTAAAATTTATTAATAGGAGAATAGACGTCAATCAAAATAGCACAATTGTGAAAATGTATATATGATAATCAGTTGCAGCAATCCATATATCTGTGTCATAAGAGAAAGTCATAACCAATGTCCTAAGTATCAACTTCCTATACCTTACGGGTGTCCGAGATATAGTCTGAACAAGATTTTATAGGTAAAAGTCACTATAGCAAGGTCAAATCAAGGTCACACCATGACGATGCACACCTACACCCTCTAACCAATATGACTACCAAGTATCAACTTCATACACCTTATAGTTCCTGAGATACAAACTTTTCCTGTCGCCCGCCCACCCACCCATCCGGATACCATGGGTGAAAACAATACCCCGACAGCCCTTAAGGGCTGTTGGGGGAAAAATTGGATAAACAAAATAAACAAAAAGACAGCACTTACTTGTGATTTCTTTACCTCAATTTCCCCCCAAAATATTTACAAAACCCCTATACTTTTCACGTCAGTGTTATCACTGATTTATATCTATATATTACTGCTCATATATGTCAGTGGACACAGAAGGTCAATGAATACGGCTTCGCCAGTCAATTTTTCTATTTCATCAACAATTATACTAAATAAAACACACGATAGAATAAAAATCTGATGAAAGCTGAGCCAGTTTTAAAGTATCAAAAACGTAACACCTCCCCAATCTGAATAGCAAAAGTTGGTGTTTTCTTAAGGGTGAACAATGTTGACCAACTAGTATGCACTGGTTTTCTCCATACCTTTCAATATTCTCTGTACTGTGACCTACATACAATATGCCGAAAGTGATGTTAAACCCAAATCAATCGATGGATCAATTAATCAACCAATCTGACTGTTGCTAATCAACTGCTCTAAATGAAGCTATTGCTGTTATATATGAGGGTTGTTCAATGGTCTTAACTGCATTCAATGGTTTTTTACAGACAATTTCGTGACACGTGTTGAGAAGCCACTTCTTACCCTGTTTCTCCTGTTCATCCTTCACACCCTGGTCTTTCCGACTCCTGTCCATCACGTCCGGGGGAACATCTGCTTGTTGTGGTGGATTGACTTTCTCCTCATAAGTCAGTTTGTCCTGGTCCTGTGCATTCAATGTCACGTAGGTACTCGCTAAAAGAATGGTGACACCCAGAAACAACACCACCTGAAGAGAAGGAGTAAAACAATGACTTCCTGAGTGCATGTATACTGACAGTGTAACTCAACTCAGCTAATGAGGCTTTTTATGTTGCACAAGAACACAATTGGCATAAACGCTAAATTTCTTTGTTTTTCAACATCCATATATCTGTATTACTTGTGTTTTAGTTTGGAACTTTGTAACAGCAAATGTGCTTGTTACTTTTCCCAAAAACTAAGTTTGCGAGCACAATTTTTTTTTCTGTTGGTAATATTCAGACATTTCCTAGTAACTGCTGAAACCATTTTAAACCTTTATAAGTGGGCATGTATTTGTGAAATGGTTTTGTGAATAGCAGAATATAACTATCTGAATGACCCTTTAGTTATCTCTGCTTCTTTCTGTGATTGATGCCTGATATAAGGACATAAGGGCATATATAACAGTTAGATATAATAAGAAATGTACAGTCTGTGTAAAATACATAAAGTTCCGAGCCAGCCTCTCATGGAACAGGGTTACTGGAGGCAATCTCTCACCTGTGCTGTGGACTTTCCGTGGCTGTTTGAGTTGGACATGATGCTGATATACATGACGGCAGGAAAGATGAAACAGATCATGCTGCCCATCGTAGCTCCAGTCAGAGCCAGGACAAACTCAACTGTAAAGTAAACACGGAACTAAAATAAATATATTAAACTAGAGGATCGCTCACAAAAAAAAAGATAATGTTTTTGCATATCAAAAACAAAGCATCCCGAAAAGGATATACAGGTGAGTGCTAAAGCATTAAGAAAATGCTTCGTTTCTAGCCTTATACTGTTGTGGCAACCAAAGTCAGCGCAGTCCGCTCACGGTTTTCAAGATATAAGCATTTTTGTGTTTTGCAAAAAATTCAAAATGTCCTGTATATTTGGCGAGACAAAAATATTTTGAAAATTGGCATGGCTACTCTGCAGAGATACTCACCAGGTCAAAAATTTTCTTGAGTTCGCTCCATATAGCACGGTTTTCGAGATATAAGCATTTTTGTGTTTTGCAAAAACTTTGAAAATTCAAAATGACCACCATTTTTGGGGAGACAAAAATTTTTGTCAAGACCACTGCCGCGGTGTGTATCTCCCGCCGAGCATTAAAGGAGAAGAAATAGCTTTTCCGAGATATTCACAATTTTTCATTTTCGTGTGTAAAAGCTCTTCCAAAAGTAGATGAATGAGTTATTTGAGAAAAATTGACTATCTGCAAAACTATTAAGAGATAATTCACATTTACTCATTTTGAGTAGGTGAATAATTAGCTATGGGTCTGAAACTTCACCAAGTGAAAGCTCTCCCAAAAGTAGGTGAATGAGTTATTTGAGAAAAATTGGCTATCTGCAATACTTTTAGAGATAATTCACATTTACTCATTTTGAGTAGATGAGTAATTAGCTATGGGTCTGAAACTTCACCATGTGAAAGCTCTCCCACAAGTAGATGAATGAGTATTTGATAAAAATTGGGTATCCGCAATACTTTTACAGATAATTCGCATTTACTCATTTTGAGTAGGTGAATAAATAGCTATGGGTCTGAAACTTCACAGAGTGAAAGCTCTCCCAAAAGTAGGTAAATGAGTTATTTGAGAAAAATTGGCTATCTGCAATACTTTTAGAGATAATTCGCATTTACTCATTTTGAGTAGGTGAGTAATTAGCTATGGATCTGAAACTTCACCATGTGAAAGCTCTCCCACAAGTACATGAATGAGTGTTTGATAAAAATTGGGTATCCGCAATACTTTTGCACATATTTAGCATTTTTTACTCATTTTGAGTAGGTGAATAAATAGCTATGGGTCTGAAAGCTCTCCCAAAAGTAGGTGAATGAGTTATTTGAGAAAAATTGGCTATCTGCAATACTTTTAGAGATAATTCGCATTTACTCATTTTGAGTAGGTGAGTAATTAGCTATGGGTCTAAAACTTCACCAAGTGAAAGCTCTCCCAAAAGTAGGTGAATGATTTATTTGAGAAAAATTGGGTATCTGCAATACTTTTACAGATAATTAGCATTTACTCATTTTGAGTAGGTAAATAATTAGCTATGGGTCTGAAACTTCACGGAGTGAAAGCTCTCCCAAAAGTAGGTGAATGAGTTATTTGAGCAAAATTGGCTATCTGCAATACTTTTAGAGATAATTCACATTTACTCATTTTGAGTAGGTGAGTAATTAGCTATGGGTCTGAAACTTCACCATGTGAAAGCTCTTCCAAATGTAGGAGAATGAGTTATTTGAGAAAAATTGGCTATCTGCAATACTTTTAAGAGATAATTCGCATTTACTCATTTTGAGTAGGTGAGTAATTATCTACGGGTCTGAAACTTCACCATGTGAAAGCTCTCCCAAAAGTACATGAATGATAAAAATTGGGTATCCGCGATAGTTTTTGAGATAATTAGCATTTACTCACTTTGAGTAGGTGAGTAATTAGCTACGGGTCTGAAACTTCACCAAGTGAAAGCTCTTCCAAAAGTAGGTGAATGAGTTATTTGAGAAAAATTGGCTATCTGCAATACTTTTAGAGGTAATTCGCATTTATTCATTTTGAGTAGGTGAGCAATTAGCTATGGGTCTGAAACTTCACCAAGTGAAAGCTCTTTGGGATAGCTGCTCTGCAGAGATACCCTGAAGATCAAAAATTTTGTCGCTCTATGTAGCACGGTTTTCGAAATATATTAGCATTTTTGTGTTTTGCAATTTTTGCGCAAAAATTGCAAAATTCAAAATGGCCGCCATTTTTGGCCCTTACGGGACGCTTAATTATTATCTGAATGCATTGAAAGAGTGAAAATTTGCTTGGGCAATAGAAGGTTCATGAATTAAAAGAGATATTTCAGCATTAAACAAGTTTGTAGACTGAAAAGTAGTTGAAATGAAATACTCACTATTGGGCAGCAGTATTCCCACTATGAGTGTGGTCAGTATGATACAGAAGGTCAGTACTTTGAGGTGTGTGTCTGGGATGTAGATCGGCCCCATCACTTCCTGTTTCTCATGTTCCTACAACAAGATGGTTCTATACACCAGCTAGTGCTTACTGTGACCAGCTAGATATCTGACTGTAACTTAAACTAGATCGAACTTAAACCAGCGATTGCATGACTTACTAAAACATATTCCTGATGCACCAATGGTTGTTAATATATCAATTAAGGGCCAGGTTCTACAAGATTCACAATGTCTTCTGTTGCACTATATGTAAGCTGAACAGGTTCAATCATGTGACTCTGCTCTTTGATAACTACACTGGTTGTTTATTGGGTATCACATATTGTTCAAATACAATCTATTCACATACAAAGCCATAAAACCTGGGCTTACAGCCTCTATCTCTCATCTCTAGTTAAACCTACTGGCCTTACACTGAGTCACAACTATTCTGTTTCCTGACAAGACCCAATCGAGACAGAGGGGATGTTGAGTTGGACCTTTGCCATAGCTGCTCATACTGAATAGAATAAACTTTCTCAAGCCATTAGAAATCAAACAGAGGTGACTGAGTTTACACACAACAGTTGAAGACTTACCTATTCAGACTAGCGTACCTCCCATGGTATTTCCGACCTGTTGGAGACTTATATGAAGACAGACACTTTCTGGTAACTGGATTTTTCAGAGTCTGTACCTTAGAGAATGTCTTTATCAATGATGTAGTAACAAGACCACTGCCGCGGTATGTATCTCCCGCCGAGTACCGCAGTGGAAGAAATACTAAATTGAAAATTTTCCCCTTTGCATAGGACACTGTTGTACCATCCTGTGGGGTAAAAAATTTGCTCGAAATTGCTCTATGTCTTACGGTTTTCGAGATATTAACACTTTTCCATTTTCCACAAAAATCCAAGATGGTCGCCAAAAGTGGCGAAAATTGAAATTTTTCCCCTTTGCACAGGACACTTTTGTACCACCCTGTGGGTCAAAAATTCACTGGAAATTCCTCTATCTGTTACGGTTTTCGAGATATTGACACTTTTTCATTTTCCACAAAAATCCAAGATGGCCGCCGAAAGTGGCGAAAATTGAAATGTCCCCCCCCCCTTTGCACAGGAGACTCTTGTACCACCTTGCGGATCAAAGATTCGCTTGAAATCGCTCTATGTCTTACGGTTTTCGAGATATTGACACTTTTCCATTTTCCGCAAAAATCCAAGATGGCCGCCGAAAGTGGCGAAAATTTAAATTTCCCTCCTTTGCACAGGAGACTCTTGTACCACCCTGTGGTCCAAAAATTCGCTCGAAATGGCTCTATCTCTTACGGTTTTCGAGATATTGACAGTTTTCCATTTTCCGCTAAAATCAAAGATGGCTGCCGAAAGTGGTGAAAATTGAAATTTTTCCCCTTTGCACAGGACACTCTTATACCACCCTGTGGGTCAAAAATTCGCTCGAAATCGCTCTATCTCTTATGGTTTTCAAGGTATTGACAGTTTTTCATTTTCTGCAAAAATCCAAGATGGCCGCCAAAAGTGGTGAAAATTGAAATTTCGCCCCTTTGCAAAGGAGACTCTTGTACCACCCTGTGGGTCAAAAATTCGCTCGAAATCGCTCTATCTCTTACAGTTTTCGAAATATTGACTCTTTTTCATTTTCCGCAAAAATCCAAGATGGCCGCCGAAAGTGGCAAAAATTCAAATTTCCCTCCTTTGCACAGGAGACTCTTGTACCACCCTGTGGTTCAAAAATTCGCTCGAAATCGCTCTATCTCTTACGGTTTTCGAGATATTGACTCTTTTTCATTTTCCGTGAAAATCCAAGATGGCCGCCGAAAGTGATGAAAATTGAAACTAAAGGATCGCTCGCCAAAAAAAAGATAATGTGTTTGCATAGCAAAAACAAAGCGTCCCGAAAAGGATATAAAGGTGAGTGCTAAAGTATTAAGAAAATGCTTCGTTTCTTGCCTTATACTGTTGTGGCAACCAAAGTCAGCGCAGTCTGCTCTATCTAGCACGGTCAAGATATAAGCATTTTTGTGTTTTGCAAAAAATTCGAAAATTCAAAATGTCCGGTATCTTTGGCGAGACAAAAATATTTTGAAAATTGGCATGGCTACTCTGCAGAGATACCCAGCAGGTCAAAAATTTTGTTGAATTCGCTCCATCTAGCACGGTTTTCGAGATATAAGCATTTTTGTGTTTTGCAAAAACTTGGAAAATTCAAAATGGCCACCATTTTTGGAGAGACACTGCCGCGGTGTGTATCTCCCGCCGAACATTAAAGGAGAAGAAATAGCTTTTCCGAGATATTCACAATTTTTCATTTTCGTGTGTGAAAGCTCTTCCAAAAGTAGGTGAAGGAGTTATTTCAGAAAAATTGGCTATCTGCAATACTATTAAGAGATAATTCACATTTACTCATTTTGAGTAGGTGAGTAATTACCTATGGGTCTGGAACTTCACCATGTGAAAGTTTTCCCAAAAGTAGATGAGTTATTTGATAAAAATTGGGTATCCGCAATACTTTTGGAGATAATTCGCATTTACTCATTTTGAGTAGGTGAATAATTAGCTATGGGTCTCAAACTTCGTGGAGTGAAGGCTCTTCCAAAAGTAGGTGAATGAGTTATTTGAGAAAAATTGGCCATCTGCAAAACTTTTAAGAGATAATTCACATTTACTCATTTTGAGTAGGTGAGTAATTATCTACGGGTCTGAAACTTCACCATGTGAAAGCTCTCCCAAAAGTACATGAATGAGTTATTTGAGAAAAATTGGCTATCTGCAATACTTTTAAGAGATATTTCTTATTTACTCATTTTGAGTAGGTGAGTAATTATCTACGGGTCTGAAACTTCACCATGTGAAAACTCTCCCAAAAGTACATGAATGAGTTATTTGATAAAAATTGGGTATCCGCAATAGTTTTTGAGATAATTAGCATTTACTCATTTTGAGTAGGTCAGTAATTAGCTACGGGTCTGAAACTTCACTGAGTGAAAGCTCTCCCAAAAGTAGGTGAATGAGTTATTTGAGAAAAATTGGCTATCTGCAATACTTTTAGAGGTAATTTGCATTTACTCATTTTGAGTAGGTGAGTAATTAGCTACGGGTCTAAACTTCACCGAATGAAAGCTCTCCCAAAAGTAGGTGAATGAGTTATTTGAGAAAAATTGGCTATCTGCAATACTTTTAGAGGTAATTCGCATTTACTCATTTTGAGTAGGTGAGTAATTAGCTACGGGTCTGAAACTTCACCGAGTGAAAGCTCCCCCAAAAGTAGGTGAATGAGTTATTTGAGAAAAATTGGCTATCTGCAATACTTTTAGAGGTAATTCACATTTACTCATTTGCACAGGACACTCTTGTACCACCCTGTGGGTCAAAAATTTGCTCGAAATCGCTCTATCTCTTACGGTTTTCAAAATATTGACTCTTTTTCATTTTCCGCAAAAATCCAAGATGGCCGCCGAAAGTGGCGAAAATTGAAATTATTCCCCTTTGGACAGGAGACTCCTGTACCACCCTGTGGGTCAAAAATTCGCTCGAAATCGCTCTATCTCTTACGGTTTTCGAGATATTGACTCTTTTTCATTTTCCGTGAAAATCCAAGATGGCCGCCGAAAGTGATGAAAATTGAAACTAAAGGATCGCTCGCCAAAAAAAAGATAATGTGTTTGCATAGCAAAAACAAAGCGTCCCGAAAAGGATATAAAGGTGAGTGCTAAAGTATTAAGAAAATGCTTCGTTTCTTGCCTTATACTGTTGTGGCAACCTAAGTCAGCGCAGTCTGCTCTATCTAGCACGGTCAAGATATAAGCATTTTGTGTTTTGCAAAAAATTCGAAAATTCAAAATGTCCGGTATCTTCGGCGAGACAAAAATATTTTGAAAATTGGCATGGCTACTCTGCAGAGATACCCAGCAGGTCAAAAATTTTGTTGAATTCGCTCCATCTAGCACGGTTTTCGAGATATAAGCATTTTTGTGTTTTGCAAAAACTTGGAAAATTCAAAATGGCCACCATTTTTGGAGAGACACTGCCGCGGTGTGTATCTCCCGCCGAACATTAAAGGAGAAGAAATAGCTTTTCCGAGATATTCACAATTTTTCATTTTCGTGTGTGAAAGCTCTTCCAAAAGTAGGTGAAGGAGTTATTTCAGAAAAATTGGCTATCTGCAATACTATTAAGAGATAATTCACATTTACTCATTTTGAGTAGGTGAGTAATTACCTATGGGTCTGGAACTTCACCATGTGAAAGTTTTCCCAAAAGTAGATGAGTTATTTGATAAAAATTGGGTATCCGCAATACTTTTGGAGATAATTCGCATTTACTCATTTTGAGTAGGTGAATAATTAGCTATGGGTCTCAAACTTCACGGAGTGAAGGCTCTTCCAAAAGTAGGTGAATGAGTTATTTGAGAAAAATTGGCCATCTGCAAAACTTTTAAGAGATAATTCACATTTACTCATTTTGAGTAGGTGAGTAATTATCTACGGGTCTGAAACTTCACCATGTGAAAGCTCTCCCAAAAGTACATGAATGAGTTATTTGAGAAAAATTGGCTATCTGCAATACTTTTAAGAGATATTTCTTATTTACTCATTTTGAGTAGGTGAGTAATTATCTACGGGTCTGAAACTTCACCATGTGAAAACTCTCCCAAAAGTACATGAATGAGTTATTTGATAAAAATTGGGTATCCGCAATAGTTTTTGAGATAATTAGCATTTACTCATTTTGAGTAGGTCAGTAATTAGCTACGGGTCTGAAACTTCACAGAGTGAAAGCTCTCCCAAAAGTAGGTGAATGAGTTATTTGAGAAAAATTGGCTATCTGCAATACTTTTAGAGGTAATTTGCATTTACTCATTTTGAGTAGGTGAGTAATTAGCTAGGGGTCTAAACTTCACCGAATGAAAGCTCTCCCAAAAGTAGGTGAATGAGTTATTTGAGAAAAATTGGCTATCTGCAATACTTTTAGAGGTAATTCGCATTTACTCATTTTGAGTAGGTGAGTAATTAGCTACGGGTCTGAAACTTCACCGAGTGAAAGCTCCCCCAAAAGTAGGTGAATGAGTTATTTGAGAAAAATTGGCTATCTGCAATACTTTTAGAGGTAATTCACATTTACTCATTTGCACAGGACACTCTTGTACCACCCTGTGGGTCAAAAATTTGCTCGAAATCGCTCTATCTCTTACGGTTTTCAAAATATTGACTCTTTTTCATTTTCCGCAAAAATCCAAGATGGCCGCCGAAAGTGGCGAAAATTGAAATTATTCCCCTTTGGACAGGAGACTCCTGTACCACCCTGTGGGTCAAAAATTCGCTCGAAATCGCTCTATCTCTTACGGTTTTCGAGATATTGACACTTTTTCATTTTCCGCAAAAATCCAAGATGGCCGCCAAAAGTGGCGAAAATTGCAAATTTTAATTAGTAAATTAAATTTTTATTAGTTAATACCTTACCTACCAGACGATAGCTATAGTCCGGCGCCAGCCGGTCCCGCCAAACGAAAGAAAAAGACGTCCCGGGTTTCACCCCCGGCAGGACCGGCACACTACAATCCACTCGCCAGGTGGCCTAGTTCCTGCCTCACTCGCCAGAGGGACGTGACGTCATAGCATCTTTTTCGTCCCTAAGATTGAATGATGAGGCTGGAAGCGGGGAAGGCCGGGTGGGAATTTCCCGTCTGGTAGGTAAGGTATTAACTAATAAAAATTTAATTTACTAATTAAAATTTGCAATTTCATTGTGTTAATACATCTTACCTACCAGACGATAGCTAGAATAACTACCCAGTGGAAGGAGGGCAGCCTTCTGATGATTGGAGAGAACTCTTATATTATACCTAGGTGTGAGGTTCTAGTCCTTTGAGGAGACATGTTAGTCTCAAGGGTATCTAGACCTACCTGCCCCCCCCCCCCTTTTTTGACTGCTCTGAGGGGAGGAAGAGAGCAAGAGTTCAAGTCCATGATTCCCACGGTTAACCTGGAAGAGTAGGGAAAGTCCTATACCCAGAGAATTACTCTGAAGTAAAAAACTTTGAGAAGCCAAGGCATAGGCTAAAAGTGAGCCTGCACCTAAAACTAACTAGTATGTACACTATATATAATTATATACAAAGAAGCTTAGGGGACTAGTGGTGGATCTGCTGGGCCGCCACCACAGGACCCAAGTGAAAAAGCTCCTTATCTGCCCAGGCAACATCCTTAAGGTAAAACTGTGTAAAGGTGTTGTGGGACTTCCAGTGGCATGCTGCTAGAATCTGGTCCAGAGATATGCCACCTTGAAAAGCTTTGGAGGCCGCAAAGGCCCTAACATCATGGGCCTTGACCTGATGTAAGGTCAAGGACTCTTAGTCAGAGAGATCATAACACAACACTACTGTTTGTTTGATCCAGGACGAGATAGTGGCAGGAGAGATGTCCCTGTCAAAACCTTGTTTGAATGAAACAAAAACTAACTCCTTTCCCGTTCTTAGGTCCTGTGTTTTGTCCAGGTAGTAGCGAAGAGCCCGAACGGGGCAAAGGGATCTGTCTTCCTTTACAGACTTATCCAGAGTGGGGGCTAAGGCCGGGATGACCACAGGGGCCACGCACTCTGGTCCCTCTTTTGCCAAGTGATTTTTCGCCAAGAAGCTTGGTGATGGGTAGAGGGAAACTTTGGACCAATCAGCTTGGTGTCTGATATTTTTGTTTAACCAAGCGTGTATCTCACTTCTGCGTTTTCCTGAAGCCAGGGCTAGGAGAAAAACAGTTTTGAAAGTAAGGTGTTTCAGAGAAGCCTTTCTGAGGGGTTCAAACGGTGCTTTTGTAAGCTGGTGTAAAACTAGGGAGAGGTTCCAAGCAGGAACCCCCCTGCGTCCTTTGGGTCTATCCCTGTGAAAACTGTCTAACAGTCTAGTCAAATTGTCATCCTTGCCGACATTAATCGAGGTATTTCCCAGCTTGTCTGCAATGGCTGACCTGTAACCGTCAATAGTGCTGGGCTGGAGATTTTTCTCCTGGAAAAGGTGCAGGAGGAAATCTGCTATTTGTTTTATAGATGGGTTCCTGAAGTCCACCTGACTTGTTTCGCACCATCTGATAAAAACGGCCCACTTCGCTTCGTAGACTGTTCTGGTTGAACGTCTTTGAGGCGCCTCAATTCTTGACGCCACTGGGCTAGAGAACCCCTGCTCCTTGATTGTCTGGGCTCTAGGAGCCAGGCATGGAGATTTAGGTTTGTCAGATCCCTGTGACGTGCCTTGTTGAAAGGTTGAGTCACTAGATCTGGGTGGTGTGGAAGACAAAGAGGAACCCTCGCAGATAGCTCCACTAGGTCCTAAAACCAAGGCATGTTGGGCCATCCTGGGGCAATCAGGATTGCTCTGCGATACCAGTGATCTGACAGCTTGCTGACCACCTTCCCCATCAGAGACACTGGGGGGAAGAGGTACATGTCCAGGTCCTCCCAGGACAATGTCAGAGCATCCACTGACCAGGCCTTTGGGTCTGGAATTGGGGACACAAATTGAACTAGCTTGCAGTTGTACCTTGTTGCAAACATGTCCACTCGGGGATAATGCCAGGATTGACAAAGAAGGTCTCTTGATGGAGGGACCACTCCGTCTGAATGACCTGCCTTTGGCGAGACAATTTGTCTGCAATTACATTCAGACGGCCTGGAATGTGTCTGGCCTTCAGTACTATTTGATTGAGGCTGCACCAACATAGGAGCCGCCAAAGAAGGGCACAGAGTGAGCCTGACCTCATACCTCCTTCCTTGTTGATGTATGCTACAACCGTAGTGTTGTCTGTGGCAATCAGGACGACCTTTCCTTGCACTAAATGTTGGAATCTTTTTAGTGCTAACAACACGGCTTTTAGTTCTAAGAAGTTTATGTGCAACTTGCTTTCGGGCACTGACCAAGTACCGCTTGCTGTGAAGTCGCCTAAGTGAGCACCCCAGCCTTCTTTTGAGGCGTCTGTAAAGATTTGAACTGCGTGTCGCAGGGGGTGTAAGGGCTGACCCTTTAGGACATTTTCCTCTTGGGTCCACCACTGCAGGTACTGATGGAGAGACCTCGGAATTGGGATCTCCTTTTCCAGAGATTCTGGGACTCTCCAGTGCTTCTTGAGGTGCCACTGAATAGGTCTCATGTGCAGTCTGCCTAGGGGCACCTGTTTTTCTGTCGCAGTGAGAAGACCTATAAGAGACATGAAAGTTCTCACTCGGCAAGATCTGTTCTGTAAAAGCACTGTTATTTTTCGTTGAAGGGCTTCCCAACGGTTTTGAGTAGGCCTGACTACTCCGTTGAGTAGGTCGTACTGGTAGCCTACGAAGTCGAAGACTTGTTGGGGTTCCAGTTCTGACTTTTGCATGTTTACCATCCAGCCCAACTCCTGGCAAAGGGCTAGGAGGGACTGGGTTCCCTGGTGGCAAGATTCTTTGGTAGGGGCTCGAATCAACCAGTCGTCTAGGTACTGGTGGATTCTTATACCCTGTGACTGAGCCATTAACTTGACCTCTTTGACCACACCAGTGAACTCCATGGGAGCTGTTGACAGGCCAAAGGGAAGTGCCCGAAACTGGTACGACTGGTTCTGAAAGTGGAACCTGAGGAATTTTCGGGATGTGAAGTGAATTGGAATGTGGAAGTAGGCGTCGCTGAAGTCTAGCGATGTCACCCACTCCTCTTGTTGTAGAGAGGTCCGGATTGTCTCTGGAGTCTCCATTTTGAATGTTTTTACGCATAAAAACTGATTTAGAGTACTGAGATCCAAGATTGGCCGCCACTTGTGGTTCGGCTTTGGGACAATGAACAGTCTGTTGAAAAAGGCTAGTGAGGTTTGAACCCTGACCCTCTCTACTGCCTTTTTCTCGATCAGAGCTTGTACAGCTTCTTGCAAGTGGGAGTCTCTGATGGGGTTTGCATAGCCACTTACTATCAGGGGATCCCTTACCAAGGGAGGTCTGACTTTGAAGGGGAGAACATAACCCTCCTTTAATATGGACACTACTTTTGGGTTTGCACCCTTGTGAGCCCATATTTCCCAAAAACTCTGAAGACGTCCCCCCACTGGTTGGACACTTGCAACATTGGGGACATTTGGAACATTTGGAGCAGAAACAAAGTGACCGACAAAAGAAGCACTTTTCACACACTTTATTTGACTTTTGATCTTTGATTTTGGCCTTACGTCTTTCTTTTGCGACTGCCACCTTGTTACAGTAGGTACACGACATACAACATGATAAGAAACATTTGTTGGAACAGATACAAAAGAGTTTCTTGTTATGACACTTTTTACAGAACTGACTGGCCGGGCCACCGGCACCGGACTTGACTTGCAGTAATTGTCATTTATACTGTGTCTTCTCATGAGCCATCTTGGTACCACGTCCGGGCTGACCACCCCGGCCTCTGCCCCGGCCTCTATTGCGGGAACCAAACGCTTTCCAAGCTGGTAGTTCCTTTCCGGCCTGAGAAGTTGATTTAGCAGTGTCTTGAGGTTTCCAACCAGTACTGTAGGGTTGGTATCTCTGCTTTCTGCCTCTACCGGCGAACCCCCTACGTCGGGAAGCTTCTAACTGGTTGATTTCATCCTCAGCTTTTCTAATAGCAGCATCTGGAAATAACCCATATCCATTCAGGGGACAATTTCTCAAGGAATTGAAAGTATCTGGCTTAATCCCCGGTTTCACAGCTTCCAAGTATGAGTCCCTACGGAGTAGGGTCAAATTCGCCATCTGCACAAAGGTAAAGTCTGCCAAATGTTGTAAAGATTTCCCCATGGCGAAACTGACATTCTGGTTAAATGAGGATAAGTATAAAAGTTCATCCAGTGCACCTTGAGCTTTGACAGAGGACTTGCCTTTCTTAAGTTCACTTTGTAAAATATGCAATTGTTCTTGGAAGGCATCCTGTATTTTGGTGATACAGCGATTAAACCCCGCTGACTGGTTGCAAATATATGAAGACTCTTTTGCTGCTTTCTCCCACTTACGCATAGTGTCTTGTGATAGTGGGCGGGATGGAGGCTGAGGAGATGTAGAAGATATGGTTGAAATCCTGGGGAATGAACTGTTGATCTTCGCCGCATCATTTGGCCAAGAATTCACAGATTTACCCGGCCTAGTTGGATCTGTAGGCTCAGCCGGGTGTATCCCATACCATCTGTTCTGGGATTTTGGGGGTCTGAGGAACTGGTCCACATGCAGGCCACCTGGATCACTAGATTTTGAAGGATATCCTTCTATCAGTACAAGGTTTAGAGTTTCTAGTTTTCGGCACAACCAATCTTCCGGTGGAAGATCCACAGAAATCTTGCCCACCGGCTGAGAACGGTGACCTGCCCAAGGATTATCAGTGCGGGATTGCGGAGAATACTCCAGGTCAGGAATGTGTGTCCATCCCATAAACGTGCGGACGCCTCTCACAGTCTCGCGGTAATTTTGGTCTTCACTGAGGACCCGCTCCGGGTCTGAGGTTTCCAAGTCTGGGGATTCCTCTGCGTCAGATAACTCACCCTCTTCAAATGTTTCCTGAGGATTGACATCGCGGAAGGTGACCGGCCCGGAGCCGGAAGAAGGTTGTTGAAATGAAGATTGAGAGGAAGCAGACATAGCAGCTGACGAAACAGTAGCCACCGGAGCAGGGTGTTTAAACATAGGCTCTGCTTCCGGGTAGAGGTTTTGAAGTGGAGATTGTCTGTCAGCAAAGGAAACATCCTGATCTCTAGCCTCATCCGGGCCAACAGCCGGGCCGGCTGGGCCGGAAGAAGCCGAAGTAGTGACAAAAAAGGGTGTCTGGGAAAGAGCACCTGCTGGAGCAGCATGAGAGACCGGTACTTTGACCGGAGAAAATGACGGATTGTGTTGCACAGAAGGTGAGGGGCGATGTCCTAAAGTAATCAGTGCCTCAAGCCTGGCCATACGAGTGGCCCACTTTTCGTCCAGTTCTTGAAGATCTTTCTTAAATTGAGGCACAGGAAGGGACAAATCCGGAGCAGAAGACAAAGAAACATCAGGTTCTTGTTCTGGCTGGGTATCAAGTACTACCACAGTAGACGGATCGACTAACACCTCCTTTGCTTTAGCCTTTTCCTTTCTGAGTTTATAGGTAGGCGTACTTAACTTGAGCACTTGCTCCGGGGTAAGGACACTGCAAAAGTCACACTGCAGATTTTGAACACAAGGGTCATCACCATGTCCTTTCTCGCGACAACGCGCACACCTGCTATGCTTGTCGAATGAAGCCATAATATGGCCACACGCACCCTTTCTCTGTCCTGGAGATGCCATGATAGAAAAGTCAACTAATGCAACTATTCCGACACAAATTAAACAAAATAACACAAATATAAAACCAAAAAGGTTCACAGATAAAAATCCACAACTTTAAATATCGCGCCAAACGAAAAAGATGCTATGACGTCACGTCCCTCTGGCGAGTGAGGCAGGAACTAGGCCACCTGGCGAGTGGATTGTAGTGTGCCGGTCCTGCCGGGGGTGAAACCCGGGACGTCTTTTTCTTTCGTTTGGCGGGACCGGCTGGCGCCGGACTATAGCTATCGTCTGGTAGGTAAGATGTATTAACGCAATGAAATTGAAATTTTTCCCCTTTGAACAGGAGACTCCTGTACCACCCTGTGGTTCAAAACTTCGCTCAGGATCGCTCTATCTCTTACAGTTTTCGAGATATTGACACTTTTCTATTTTCCTCGAAAATCCAAGATGGCCGCCGAAAGTGGCGAAAATTGAACTTTCTCCCCTTTGCACATGACACTCTTGTACCACCCTGTGGGGTAAAAAATTTGCTCGAAATCGCTCTATCTCTTACGGTTTTCGAGATATTGACACTTTTTCATTTTCCGCAAAAATCCAAGATGGCCACCGAAAGTGGCGAAAATTGAAATTTTCCCCCTTTGAACAGGAGACTCTTGTACCACCCTGTGGATCAAAAATTCACTTGAAATCGCTCTATCTGTTACGGTTTTCGAGATATTGACACTTTTTCATTTTCCGCAAAAATCCAAGATGGCCGCCGAAAGTGGCGAAAATTGAAATTTTCCCCCATTGGACAGGAGACTCTTGTACCACCGTGCGGGTCAAAAATTCGCTCGAAATCGCAATACTTTTAGAGGTAATTCACATTTACTCATTTGCACAGGACACTCTTGTACCACCCTGTGGGTCAAAAATTTGCTCGAAATCGCTCTATCTCTTACGGTTTTCGAGATATTGACTCTTTTTCATTTTCCGCAAAAATCCAAGATGGCCGCCAAAAGTGGCGAAAATTGAAATTATTCCCCTTTGGACAGGAGACTCCTGTACCACCCTGTGGGTCAAAAATTCGCTCGAAATCGCTCTATCTCTTACGGTTTTCGAGATATTGACACTTTTTCATTTTCCGCGAAAATCCAAAATGGCCACCAAAAGTGGCGAAAATTGAAATTTTCCCCCTTTCCACAGGACACTCTTGTACCACTGTGTGAGTCAAAAATTCGCTCGAAATGGCTCTATCTCTTACGGTTTTCGAGATATTGACACTTTTCCATTTTCCGCGAAAATCCAAGATGGCCGCTGAAAGTGGCGAAAATTGAAATTTTTCCCCTTTGCATAGGATACTCTTGTACTACCCTGTGGGTCAAAAATTCGCTCAAAATCGCTCTATCTCTTACGGTTTTCGAGATATTTGTGATTTTTCACACTTTCACTAAAAGTAGCAACAAAGTAGCGATTACTCACTTGTACATCGAGCAACAGTTGTAAAACTTAAATATGTTACAGTTCACAAAAAAGTACACGAACAAGATATTTAAGAGAAAATGTGTAGCTGCAATACTTTTGAAGATATAAGCCATTTACTCATTATGGTTATCATTCAAAATTGACCAAGTAGCTATTACTCACTTAGCTATGGAGATACACTTCCAAACCACTGACCATGTTGTTGCTGTGGAGAAAATAGCTGAACAACATATTGGGACAAAATACTGTAAATGCAATAGTTTGACAGATATAAGTCATATAATTATATTAGGTAAAAGTGCTATTACTCACTCAAAAGTAGGTCAAAGTTCACCAAACCTTTTTCCACTTAGCATAGGATACTCTTGTACTACCCTGTGGGTCAAAAATTCACTCGAAATTGCTCTATCTGTTACAGTTTGCGAGATATTTTTGATTTTTGACAATTTCAGTAAAAGTAGCAATAAAGTAGCCATTACTCACTTGTACATCGAGCAACAGGTGTGAAACTTAAATATGTTACAGTTCGCAAAAAAGTAGATGAACAACATATTTGAGAGAAATCATGTAGCTGCAATACTTTTGAAGATATAAGCCATTTACTCATTATGGTTATCATAAAGGATTGACAAAGTAGCTATTACTCACTTAGCTATGGAGATACACTTCCAAACTACTGACCATGTTGTAGCTATGGAGATAGTAGCTGAACCACATATTGGAACAAAATTGTGTAGCTGCAATACTTTTGAAGATATAAGCCATTTACTCATTATGGTTATCATTCAAAATTGACAAAGTAGTTATTACTCGCTTAGCTATCGAGATACACTTCCAAACTACTGACCACGTTGTAGCTGTGGACAAAGTAGCTGAACAACATATTGCAAAAAAATACTGTAAATGCAATAGTTTGAGAGTTATAAGCCATATAAATATATTAGCTAAAAGTGCTATTACTCACTCACAAGTAGGCCAAAGTTCACCAAACCCCAAAAATATTGAAGAGCAAAAAAATTCATTTGGACAACTAATTTACCAAAAATGTGTAAGTGTAGTAGTTTCAGAGGAAACTGCGTGACACACGCACGCACGCACGCACCCACGCACGCACGTACGCACACACCTGGTGCAAATTATAATCTCCTGCCAGCGAGCTGGGCGGGAGATAATATAAGAAATAATGGCTGGCCCTTCACTTCACAATGTTGTTCAGGTGTTAATTTGATGAAGGTAAGCAGATTTAACTTGTCATGGAAATCAAAAGTTTGATCAGAACCTTATGTAAGACAAAAAAATTAAATGATTATTCTGGTAAATCTTGAATTTCTGATTCTATAAGCTTTGAATTAAATTGCAACACAAGCCTACATCACTCAGTGTCACACAAGGTAATAAAACCAATTAAAAATATTCAGGATGATTTATGAGAAACAAATTTACACTCGGTCTCTTGTAAAACTACAATTTCTTACTCTAAAAAGCAACACTTTACCACACTGCTCAATGTCACACAAAAATAAAATAGCATCAGAGATGCCCGTACCCCACAGCCTGAGGATATAGTTTTCAACACCATAAGCTCTATAAGTAATAAACAGTACAAAGATCAGGATACTTTCAGGGCAGTGTCAGTTATATAAAGGTCCAAATAATGTTCAAGAAAATGTATGTAAAGATAAAGTATTAAAACAAGACAATTCAACAGCAAGATGACAGCATTAATCAGTAAACTAAAAATTTATTAACAGGAAAATAAATGTCAATGGAAATAGCACAATTGTGTAAAAGTATATATGATAATCAGTTGCAGCAATCCATATATCTTTGTCATAAGAGAAAGCCATAACCAATGTCCCTACCAAGTATCAACTTCCCACCCTTACGGTTTCCGAGATATAGCCCGGAGACAAGATTTTATAGGTCAAGGTCACTTTGGCAAGGTCAAAGGTCAAATTAAGGTCACACCAACATGTTGCACACCTACTACCCCCAACCAATATCAGTACCAAGTATCAACTTAATGGACCTTATGGTTTCCAAGATATAGCCCGGACAAAATTTAATAGGTCAAGGTCACTATGGCAAGGTCAAAGGTCAAATCAAGGTCATACCATCACGCTGCACACCTACACCCTCTAACCAATGTCCCTACCAAGTATTAACTTCCTACACCTTACGGTTTCCGAGATATAGCCCAGACAAGATTTTATAGGTCAAGGTCACTATGGCAAGGTCAAAGGTCAAATCAATGTCATACCATCACGCTGCACACCTACACCGTCTAACCAAAGACCCTACCAAGTATCAACTTCCCACACCTTATGGTTTCCGAGATGTAGCCCGGACAAGATTCTATACACGGTCACTATGGCAACGTCAAAGGTCAAATCAAGGTCAGACCATGACGTTACACACCTACACCCCCCAACCAATGTCCCTACCAAGTATCAACTTCCTACACCCTACAGTTTCAGAGATACAGCCCGGACATACTTTTTTCCAGTCGCCCGCCCGACCGCCCACCTGCCCATCCGGACACCCTGGGTGAAAACAATACCCCGACAGCCCTTAAGGGCTTTGGGGTAATAAAACCAACATAGAGAAGCAATAGATCAACGATCACATTTAAGAAGTTAGTGTCAAGGCAAGCGACACAGAACAATCATGTGATTTGAAAGCAGAGACAAGGGTTACACATGACAGACATTTCATCTTCTGTGTTACACTTGGTACATACAAAGTAAAGAAGAAGCAAAGAAAATTGGTGAAAGCAAATACTCAGCTATGGATGCTACACTAATTCTGAGATTTAAAAATAACCAATAAAAGATTTCAGTGGATTTCAAATTTTCAGATACAAGGCATTAAACATGTTAAATCATAATTTGTGTGTTTGAGAGTATGTTGGTTTAGGTCCATAGTAATTAGCAGGTTTGGCATCAAATCACAGGCTGTCGCCTCTGTGGGTTCATCTCCCACAAGTGGTAATATGGAGGACCTGTTCCACAATCACCCTGGCTGTGGAAACAGACATAAAACCTGAACTTTGAAACGATGTTGGAAACCAGTGTCTCCTAGTTGGTCTGGTCAAGATTCAGCATCAGAAATTCACATGTAACTTGCAACTGTTGATATATGTTGATCAAACATCAAAATACCCTTACAACAGATTTGGATAATTCTTGAGTGGGTCTCTGTAAATCCTCGTTTTATCAAGAACTGTAGGCAAACCCATGTATATATGATTTAAAATATATATCTTTTGATTAAGAAAAAGGCCAAAATTTATGTTTTATGCCCCTGTCAATAACCAAGGTCAGTACATCACAAGTCATTATTAGACTGACTGAATCACAGATGCCATAAGCTTTCATTTACATAAAAGTGCTCACCTACTGACACTAACATTTTCACACTGATTTCGGTAAAACCCTGACTACTGAAACACAAGTACCATTTATATGATTTGTATGAGAGAAGTCGCCATTTCTGGCAACTCCATATATATGAAAGATGGAGTAACAAATGTGGAATTTGCCGCAGTCTCTAAAATATACCTGTGTACGTATGTTTGAGCAGCACATACAAGATTCAGCTGATCAGATAAACAGGCAAAACTTGTCATAAATATACCAGAAAGTCCCCAAATTCAAAAGTGAAACTCTCAGAATGCACAAACCCGCTTCTATGAGAAGTACTTTCCCGTCACTAATGTTACACGGCATTATTGTTAGACAGTGATACAAAACAGGTAGTAAATCCATCTAATAGTATACATATACATTGATGCACATAAACCAGCATTAACTTATAGCATTTCTTAACAATTTAAGAAAATTACCCAGTAAAATCAGACAATACCATGACAACTTGTCTAACATTAAGGCCGTCTAACATTAGTGGCATGGGCGTACTGAAAGAAGAAAAAATTGAAAAATTACGCTATTTTCACTCCTCCCCTTGGGTGGGGGGGGGGGGGATAACAAGTGATAATGGAGAATTCCAGAGTGGCCAACTTCATCATTTGTTACTCCAGATCGGGATTTGATGGAATCTCTAACTAATTTTATGTGTGAGACTGTGAGTGCTGTATCATAAAAGAGGTTAGTAGCTAATATGCAGAGAGAATCTACATTCTACAGTGTATTCATGTTTATGTGTACGTTAGCATGGAAATAATCACAATATATTAATGACATAATAATACTCTGAACAGACTGATATTACAATATCATCATGAGATCTATACGATGTCCTTTATATTCGAGTGCCATGACATCTATCTGGATTGAATATGTACCAGATTTCAGTTTGATTAGATTTTTGACAGATATAATCTGAATTAAAGAACATGCAGTTATGCACAACACAAGAGTTGTATACAGAACTCACTGGTACTTCATTGTTTACATTACACTAGTCCAATTTTTGTTGTTTAATTTACACCTTCATACCCCTGCTCCATATTTATGACTTACTCTAACTCCTAGTACATTTAAAAATAGTGAGATTGCTAAACACACACCACATAATTTATCCCAATTCTAAATATACAGTTCTGTGACTGATAACATTGACTGTATGACCTGCTACCGACTGCTACCATTCAAAAGATAAATCCTAGCCCAGTTCACTCTTAGGATACAGAGAGGATTAATTTCTTGCATTTTACAAGTGATCTTCTCAAGTGACAAGGTTATGAGGACAGAGTTTCACAGATGGAAAAGTGAAAACGTTCAGTTATACCATGATACAAATGAGTCGTAGCACCAAAGTGATAAGTGGTCACAGACTTACCACCAACAGGAAATTGTCATAAGTACTAGAGATAAAAATAAACACTCAATACAAAGGTTTTCAAATGTAATTAATAGCTTCAATAGGCGGCCATGACAGTCATCTGACTCACAGCCTTCCTCAGTACAAAGATTTGACAGTGCAACAATTTGCCACAAGTATTGAAGCAGGGGTATTACCCACACAATGTAATAGTTTCAACAAAACCCTCATGATGATATTGTAGTATCACAATCTTGGGAAAGTTGATCCTGAATGTAGTTGTTACAAGCCTACCTATTGGAACTCAGGGCTACATTGGGAGGATGCCTCCAATTTGGCCAAATGTCTAGAATGAAGACGTATTTTAGTGCACTTCATTTGTGGACACTAGGTTTCATCTCTGGCATACACATGCTGTCTTCTGATTGGTTCTTGTCCTTTTTTTTCTCATTCAGCCACCAGAAGTGTAGAAAACATAATAGTTTTTCACAATAATTCATCTACATTTTGTTACGTGTAACTTGATTTTTAGATAAAACTGTATAAAATGTTTATAAAATATCATAGAGTTCATCAAGAGGCTTTCCAGTCACATGTTGCCATGAATGCTTTTAAACAGAAACGTGCCATGTATGATATGCAAGCTGACCACAGTGACTGCCTCGCATCATACAGCATTGAGTTCCAATGGCAAGTCTGTTGTAGGGCAATAATAAGTAACACCTCTACGAGTGAGCTATTTGTGTGTGTGTGTCAGTATGGTTATTAACATGTGTATTACCTTAAACGCAGACTCGACTTCGTGGCTTTCACTTTCATGCTAAACAGGAGAATGTATTAAATACTAAAGCACATGCAACAAAGAAACTTGCAGTAACTAATACACATGCAAAACAATCATTTCATTGGCAGGCATACATGCACAGGTAAACAATATTATAACTAGAGCTGTGATACAGGGCAAAATACAGGACGGGGTATTCAAACTGAAACACATGTCCCCAATACCGTCACATGCTGGGTACAAACTTGATATATTTATGACCAACTGGAGGTACCCGTAAAAAATGTCAGAAGAATTTAGGAAAATAAAGTGTCAATAACTGTGAAAATGAGAAAACTATATGAAACAATATGTATTAGGCAGACAACTGTGAACATAAAGTTTTACGCATGTTATATACTGAAATGAAGACTATTTTAATAGTTTTTTGAGTAAGTGGTACTTGTACTGGGTACCTGAACATAGTCAGAATACTTTTGGTACCTGGTCACAGCTCCAATGACAACACAATAGCTTTCCCAAATAAAACCTTAATGTATCCACCAAAATGAAAGTGGCTTAGTTGACAGATGATTAAAAAAAACAAGTCAGATCACTTGGGCACAATAAAATTATTCTATGTTGTATTCCAGAGAACAGATGATTCAGGATTGTTTTGCGTCCAGGATACAACTGAGATCTTTCCAGAAATCTAATCAATTTTTCCTTTGGTCTAACTCTCAGCCCATATACAACATTTCATCAACTCTTTACTTTTAGAGGAAATACATGTAGAGAGAAAGGAACAGACACATGAATGCATACAAAAACATAACCTGCTTGATGGAGATACTAAGGAAACTGGACATTAGAGAGACTGGAATGGAGTTGGTATGCTGAATACATGACTTACTACGGGTGGCTGTCCTGGATTCAATTATCCCCACTGAAGAGTTTATGGTATCTGGTGGTGAGCGTTTGCTTGGTTGTTTGTCTGTTTGTTTGAAATATCGACAAGGAACAGATAATCAGACTTTTGGAGAGATCTGAATCGCTCACAGGATAGAGGAATTTTTTAAAGGATTCTTTTTGTCACTGCACCCATAAGCAATATTGCTGTAGTTGGATCTTGGCAAAGGCCTGCGTTCTACAAGTGCTTCTAGTTTTTTCTAAAGTGAATAATATGACATTTCCTCTCCCAACAGAAGGTACAAACAAGAAACAATATTGGTACTAGATGCTGATCAAGTGTTAATGATGGGACCATTAGCAAAAATAAGAATCGCTTTCTCCTGCTCTGAAACACTATTTTACACATTTGTCACTGATACGGGAAAAATAAACAGCAGTCCTACACAAGCTTAACATTAACCTGGAAAAGTCTTTGAAAATTATTCATACATCAATAAATTACGTTACCCAATAAAAACTGGAAATGTATTATATATAGTGACATCACATAAACTCTATAGTGATGTCAACTGACCAGAGATTTCCAGCAAATCTATTGGGCAATCAGGTCAAATCACCTTGGTTACCATATCCTGACCATTCAAAGTCATAACAAGCACGGTCACGCACAAGTTAAGACGTGCTATACTGGAGTCGAAGTTGTAATTTGCCACATTCATTTCATAAAAAGTGGAAATGTAAGATACTTCACAAACATTTTTATCTTTTTTGTTAAAAAGCGATTAGAAAGCTTTCTTAAATATTGTCTGCATATTTTGTTATTCTGTCACAGTGAAACAGTAAGTTAGATACTGGTTTAACACTCATAATATTATAAAACAAGATTACCGGGGTAGTCTTTGTCTACAATTTGCATTTAAAACAAAGCTGTCAAAACTCTTCTAAACTGTAGGATTTCGTAAGAGTTTAGTCTCCAAATGTCCACTTACAGCCACTTGTTTCTTATAGTGCAATCAATGAAACCAAACAGAAATCTATCAAGTGTACAGAACCTATGGAAAGTCATTTTATTTTTGGATGAGAGGGCAGGGGTAATCAATGCATATTAATGAGTTTTAGTTGTCAATTCTTATGAATGTGCTGTAAAATAACTTGTAGTTTGTGATTTGATTATCTGTACAAAAATGATGGTAAACCAAAGAAATGTAATCGGACAAAACAGAAATGTCTGAATAAGTGGAAATATTTGCAAAGCAACTAAAATTAGGGATAAATTATTCAAAAACAATGCAAAATATGCTAAAAATGAAAATCATTATAGCAGCAAAGTGGCTGAAAATAGTGAATGGCATGAAAAAGAAAGGTGAATTGCAAATTTAATAAGTAAATAAAATTTTTATAAGTTAATACCCTATCCAATGGACAATTGCTTATCCGGTCGGCGCAGACCGGCCCGCCAAACGCCAGAAAAAGACGTCCTGTGTTGCCACTAGCTGGCCGGTCCGTAGTACTGTGCACTCCCCAGATGGCGCCTCGTACTTCCTTCCTGTCTAGACAACCTGACGTCATAGCATCTTTTTCGTTGCCTAAACCTATTAGACCCCTAGTAAGTTGATAGCGGGGTCGGTGGGAGGGTCTTGTGTGTCCATTGGATAGGGTATTAACTTATAAAAATTTAATTTACTTATTAAATTTGCAATTTTATTGCGTTAATACATCCTATCCAATGGACAATTGCTGAATAACTACCGCTTGGTCGGCGGGTAAGTTACTAGGGACTTATGTGAACTCACAAGTAATAGCAAATTTTAAACCTACGGTCTAGGCTGACTCCGTCAGAAGACCTATAGGTCCAGGCCTGGGTTGACTTTAAGGTCAGGAAACTCTGCAAGGCCATGGTCGGTTGCCAGCAGCCGGTTACCCGGGGCTATACCGCCGTCGCCCTCCCCCCTTTTTTTGCAGACCTGCTCTGAGGTAGGGGAAGAGAGGGATGAGTTCAGTCCCAGAATGCAAATAAACCTCCCAAAGGAAGCACGCCACACTTAATTCTTATGTACATGAAGAACTGTTATGCACATATACAAATCTCCTCAATCTAAGGGCCACTTGTGGATCTGCTGAGCAGCCACTACCTAGCCCAATTGGTAAAGCTCTGAATCAGCCCAAGCCCCGACCTTCATATAGAACTGTGTGAAGGTATTGTGACTTCAGTGGCAGGCTGACAAGATTGGATCTAAGGAGACTCCCGACTGCAAGACCTTAGAAGCAGCCAAGGCCCTGACATCATGGGCTTTAACCTGATGTTAAAAGTGTGACTCCTGGTCAGAGAGCTCATAACATAGGATCACAGTCTGCTTGATCCAAGAGGAGATAGTGGCAGGTGAGATGTCTTTGTTGAAACCTTTCTTAAAGGAGACAAAAACCACCTCCTTATTCTGCCTGATGTCTGAGGTCCTGTCCAAATAGTAGCACAATGCTTTGAACGGACAGAGGGACCTGTCAGACTTGAGGGATCTATCCAGAGTCGGGGCCAGGGCTGTTATAACCCCAGGGACCACACTGGACACTCTATGGCCAGCTGATTCTAGGATAGAAAGCTGGGTGATGGATACAGGGACACCTTGGACCAATCGGATTGGTGTCCAATATATCAGTTTTGCCAGGCATGAATCTCACTTTGCACTTGCCCAACTCAAGGGCCAAGAGGAATACCGTCTTGAAGGTCAAATGCTACAAGGGGGCCTCCTTGATTGGATCAAATGGGGTCTTAGCTGGTGCACGGCCAGTAAGAAGTTCCAGGAGGGTATGCCACCCCTGCCTTTGGGCCTGTCTCTGAGGAATCTATCCAGGAGACGAGCGAGATTTCCGTCCTTACTGATGTTGAAGGGTGAATTTCCCAGTTTATCAACAATGGGTGACCTATAACCATCAATGGTGCTGGGCTGTTTGCCAAGCATGTATCTCACTTCTACGCTTGCCTGAACCCAGGGCCAAGAAGAAAACTGCCTTGAAGGTAAATACTTCAAGGAGGCCTATAATTGGTTCAAAATGAACCTTGTCAACTGGTGCAAAAACCAGGGAGAGGTTCCAGGAGGGGGTTCCCCTCCGGTCTTTGGGTCTGTCTCAGTGGAAGTTATCCAGGAGACGAGTGAGATTTTTCCTTACTAACATTGATGGGCAAATTTCCCAGACTATCAGCAATGGCTGACCTGTAACCATCAATGGTACTGGGCTGCAACTTCCTGTCCTGAAGCAGGTACCTAAGGAAGTCAACAACTGACTTTACAGGTGGTGCCCGAAGTCCACCTGATGAATGATACATCACTTGGTAAAAAAAGACCCATTTGCCTCATAGACTGATCTGATTGACCCCCTTTTGAGGAGCCTCAATTCTTGCCACTGCCTCAGACAAGTCCTGCTCCTCGATTGCTGAGGCTCTAGGAGCCCTGCATGGAGATATAGATTGTCAGATTTCTGTGAGGGATCTGATTGAATGGCTGTGAACAGGCTGGGCAGATTGGGCAGGTTCAGAGGGATGTGGCTGGACATGGCCACTAGATCCCAAAACCAAGGCATGTTGGGCCACCCCGGAGCAATCAGAATGATTCTCTTACATGGGGAGTCTTGTAACTTCTCCACCACTTTGCCCAATATGGCTGATGGTGAGAAGGTGTATCCTTTTAGATCCTACCATGGCCGACTGAGCACATCCACTGCTGTGGCCAGGGGAACCGGTACCGGTGACACAAAACAGAGGTGACTTGTTGAACCTCGTGGCAAATAAGTCTATTTTGGGCCGGTGCCACCTACTGCATAGAGTGGAAGACCGCTGGAAGGAGAAACCACTGTTTGGATGGTCTGGCCTAGCCTGGACAGCCTGTCTGCTACCACATTAGGCCGGCCTGGAATGTGTCGTCCTTTAGAGTCACTTGTTTCCTGGCACACCAGGTCAAGATTCTCCATAGTAGGGCACAAAGTGGGCCCGACCTCATTCCTCCTTCCTTTATGTATGACACTACTGTGGTGTTGTCAGTTGCTACAAGTACTATCTTGTTTGAGCAAATGTCTTAGAACTCTTAAAGTCAGAAAAACTGCTTAAAGTTCTAGATAGTTTATATACAACTTGCTTCCCGGAAGGGACCAGGTTGCTCTTGCAAAGTGCTCATCTAAGTGAGCGCCCCACCCTTCTATTGATGCGTTGTAACTATTTGCAGAGCATGTTTTATTGGGTGTAATGGTTGGCCTGTAAGTGCATTGTCTTCCTTCAGCCACCATTGTAAATGGGGGTGCAGGGACCTGGGGACTTGGATCACCTTTTCCAGTGATTCTGGTACCCTCCAGTTGTTTTTGTGATGCCACTGAATGAGTCTCATATAAGTTGGCCTAGATGAACTTGCTTTTCTGTAGCTGTTAGCAAACCTATCAAGGACATGAATTCCCGGACCAGGCAAGCCGGTAGGGATAGCAGTTTTAGCATTTTCTCTTGAAGGTTCTACCATCGATCTGGAGTCGGCCGGACCCGATCTGATCTGAGGTCTAACTGGTAGCCTATAAAATTGAAGTCTCGTTTGGACTCCAGCTCTGATTTCTCTAAGTTCACCAGCCAACCTAGTTGCTGACACATTATTTACTAGGTCCTGTGTATGTTGGAGACAAGCCTGGTGGGAGCTGGCTCTCACCAACCAGTCGTCTAGGTACTGGTGGCTTCTTAAATCCTTGTGTATGGCCATCAATATCACCTGCTTTGGTATCACGGTGAACTCCAAAGGTGCTGTGGACAAACCGAATGGCAGGGCCTTGAACTGGTATGCCCGACCTTGGATGTGAAATCTCAGGCATTTCCTGGATTGTTCTTGTATAGGTATATGGACGTTGGTGTCCCTCCTTCAACATTTGTACTACCTAGGGTCCAGTCCCCAAGGCTTCCTAAGTTCCCAAAAAGGGCTTAGTCTGGACCCTATAGGCAGATTGTGTGCCACCTTTGGGACATTTGATATTCTGACAAACATTTTCTGTCCCTCCGGACACTGGTCCGGTCTGGTGACAATGATCCAGATTAACAGTCTCTCTGTTCTTATTGTGGTCTGGTGGGGCTGACACAACTTTTCACATTAATAGACTCTTCGCCCCGGGCCGGCAGCCTGCAAGGTGCAGCATTTACAGAGCAATTGTCATTTGTGAGATGTCAGACCCCTGGCCGGACATGATGACAAAATTTATGATCTCTCCAGTCAAGTCCAGCACCGATAACAGGTTTTTGAGAGGTGTGATAAGGGAAGGTTGCCTGGCAGTAGCTTGGGACACTCTCATATCACCAAGCCCACTGACTGGTCTAAGAATTCTCTGTAACCAAATTTACCTTAGGCAACTCTGTCCGGTACCAGGACTCCATATCCGGTACTTTACTGTAACCAGTAATTCTCTGTAACCGGCCAAAAAACTGGCAGGCTGGGGTCACCAATGCATTTTAACATCTACTGGTCTATATTTCGCCAGCTTTTTTTTTGTTTTTTTTTTGTTTTGTGTGTGTAACCAGTTGGGGTGAAGCACTGTACAGTAAGGACTGTGTAGCCAGCACCCTGTTAGTATACTTTGTAACCGGTAGGTTGAAGCAAGTGCACAAGGCTGTGTAGCCAGTACCAGCCGGCACACTCTGTAAGTAGTTGTTGAAGAAGGCTGTGTAGCCAGTACCAGCCGGTACACTCTGTAACCAGTGGTTGAAGCAAGTGTACAGGGCTGTGTAGCCAGTACCAGTCGGTACACTCTGTAAGCAGTTGTTGAAGAAGGCTGTGTAGCCAGTACCGGCCGGTACACTCTGTAACCAGTTGTTGAAACAAGTGTACAAGGCTGTGTAGCCAGTACCAGCCGTACACTCTGTAACCAGTTGTTGAAAACAAGTGTATAAGGCTGTGTTACCAGTCAGTACACTCTGTAAACAGTTACTAAAGCAACTTAACAACTATCTTCTGTGTTGAATTCAGCTTCCTCCTTTAATTGAAGTATTTCTTAAATCGCACGTCTTGTTTGAAGATTTGACAGTTGCTGGGGAAGCCCTTGTAATCTATTTTTAGAAACACTTGGTGTTCGGTGTGTCACGTGACCAGCCCGCTGGTCAGAAAGACACGCGATTGGAGTTCGTCAGTTGTCACGTTCTTTTGTGATAATTAAACATGCAAATGCGCAGTATACTGCTCATCCACAAACCCCACTACCGACAACGAAGGTCGGTTCATGAGAGAAGGACTGGTATCGCAGTAGATGTAAGTTGTGAAGAACGCAGTTCTGACCTTCCTGGTCGGTGAAAACACGTGACCAGCTTCGTGATTTGGTCGGAAGGACACGCGACTGGCTAACTGGAGATGACGTCAGTATTCACGTTCTTTGTGCGATGCTTTACTGGCAACTTTACAGTCCACAAAACCCCACTAGCGACAACAAGGTCGGGTCTGTAAAGCAGGGACTGTAGTAACAGTAGACGTGAGTTCTGAAGAACGCACTTCCGACCTTCCTGGTCGGTGAAAACACGTGACCTGCTTCGTGATTGGTCGGAAAGACATGCGATTGGCTGACTAGATATGACGTCAGAGGTCGCGTTCTTTTGAGCTGGCCGGCCGGCTGATGCTTTTAAAGCAGAGAAGCCTGGACCAGTGCGCTCTGTAGATGTGTAGATGAAATTCCTTCTCTCTTTCGTGATAAAACCAGTGAACTGCCATCCACAACCCCCACTGCCGACAACAAAGCCGGGTCTGCAAGGGAGGGACTGATATCACCTTCTATTGTGAGGTTGGAAGAACTGGAGCTTGCCGGTCAACTAATGCTTTACAAGCAAAGATGTCTGGACCAGTGCGCTCTGAAGAAATCTGAAGAATTCATCTCTTGCTGCTGATGTACATATATATAAGCTTACCGGTCGACTAATGATTTAAAGCAAAGATGTCTGGACCAGTGCGCTCTGAAGAAATCTGAAGAATTCATCTCTTGCTTCTGATGAAAAAACACCAATACTCGAGCTAGGCTGGTGTGACTGATGCTATACAGCAGAGAAGTCTTTAGAGTGCGCTCTGAAGAATGCACCTTTCGTATGCGGAATTCCTTCTATTTACAGTGTTAAATACTACATAGAACGAAGTTTCCGTGATTTTCCATTTGTAGTACTAGAGAAGACGTTTCTATGGTGATTGTAGCTGAAGGTACATTCAAACTAAAAGACATGGATAAAAATACCTTGTAAGTAGAATATCCATTATTTTCTTTAAAAATTGTCGATCTGCCCCTAACAACACAATGGTTAAAGGGAGGAAAATAGCAAAATGGCTGCCTTCATATTTCTCGTCGATCACTGCCCTATCCTCAACACTAAATTGAGTCAACTAGGGAGCGTTTCCAGCAGATTTCTAAATGTATATCCGTGCTTGATCAGTAGGTAACACTTCTACACTGAACATATCCATATGTAAGGTTAAAAATCCGTCATAATGCACACTTTTCCTTAAAATATCTGGAGATTGTTGAAAACACGTTCGCACAGTACACGCGCCAAACATGGCGCAAAAGATGCTATGACGTCAGGTTGTCTAGACAGGAAGGAAGTATGAGGCGCCATCTGGGGAGTGCACAGTACTACGGACCGGCCAGCTAGTGGCAACACAGGACGTCTTTTTCTGGCGTTTGGCGGGCCGGTCTGCGCCGACTGGATAAGCAATTGTCCATTGGATAGGATGTATTAACACAATAAAAATATGTGTTAATACTTAATACTTTGTCTTATTATCAGTTCGAGTGAACATACTGCTTTAAGCATTAAACTACACAGAGTTATCTGTTCAGAATATGAAACAGAAGAAATTAGCGTTAAAGTACTGACAATGTTGTCAGTCTCCAGACAATTCCAGAGGAAAAAACAGAAATTACATACATGAGCTATAACTCGCATTTTAATATGAACTCGATGGTAGATAGCCAAATCAGTGTATTTCAGTCGGTAAATAGGTTTCCATTTTACCGTATTCTACAATAGGTTGAAAACATACCAATCAATCAAGTTTGGTTTTACACTCCAGGAAGCAAGTCTCTTTAAGTAATTGGTGAGATAGCCTGAATGTGTAATGTGTAACTGTTTTGTATGAAATTTGTTACACATGTTAAGCCAATAACATTCAATGATTTTAATCTATAAACACAACATGCAATAAAAAACAATGAACATTCTCTTGAATACATTAGTTGGTAACTGGTAAATGAACTACATGTTAGTCTTGTCAAACAGGGCCAGGTATATATTCTGCAACAAATGACCCAAATATGGGTACCTACATTATAGTATGTACCACCTACAAGTACCAACAAAGCAAATATTGAGGTGGATGTGAAACAATTTGTTCAAAAATAAAATGTCAGACATAAATCGGTGAAAATAAATTAAATTTATATAAAAGAGAAAAACATTTGACAAATCTGGCAATCACCTTTTGCTGAAGTTATTTTTGGAAATACATAATATTTCAGCAAGTACAAGTTTTGTTAGTTTGAATCTGGCTTCTCATAATAGTCACCCGGTTACTGTGTAGCCTTTGTGCTGGTCACAGCTGTACAATCTGTACAGTAAATGCCAGGATGTATGTCTGGTGATTCGACCATATTCGAAACTCAAAATGAGTTATGTAATTAATAATAATTTTATGAAAATCAACACCACATTTTTCTGGGGCCTAGAAACAACAGAATCCCATACTTTACTCACTGGTCACTGTTTTGGTGACATGTATATGGCAGTGTACATGAGCCATAATTTTAAAATGGTAAATGTATTTCTATGATGTTCTAAACTTATTGTATTCAAGTTGACATTATTCTTTAGAATTCATAAAGAAAAAAATATCACGATTTTACAACTTCTATTCTGCTTTGCTAAAAAAAAAAAATTAATTTTCTGGGGGGAGAATTCAAAGATAAAGAAAGTTAACTGGGTCATTATGGACACAACAATATACTTTCACTTAATATGAGAATTCACTTCAGAGTTTTAACAGATTCAACTGTAAGCAAGACCAGTGATGCAATAGTTTAAGAAAACTATGTCTAAAAGCACCACATCTGAAAAAGTTTGTCATGCTTTCCAATTGCAGTGTCCAAACCTTGTAAGTGTGACATTGGTTTAACTCACCTTGTGAAAGAGAAGTGTATACAGCGCGGCTCTGAGAGGAAAGATGACCAGCGGGAAACTCACAGCCACGGACAGAACAAACCCGAGCTTCACCGCCTCACTGAACAGAGTGGGTCGAAAGTTCAACAGGATGTCACCGCTAATGTCCTCACGACAAAAAGCCACGTACCCAAAGTAACCCACCTACAAACAGAAAGGGAAAAATAGCATCAGAGATGCCCATACCCTACAGCCTGGGGAAATAGTTTTCAACACCATGAGATATAGAAGTAGTGAAACAGTACAAAGATCGCGATACTTTCAGAGCAGTGTCAGCTACAAAAAGGTCCAAATGATGTTTACGTAGAGAAAATAACATCTAAGTGAAAGAAAAATGTATGTAAAGATAAAGGTTTAAAACAAAACAATTCAATAGCAAGATGACAGCTTTAATCAGTAAACTAAAAATTATGATGCACACCTACAACCCCTAAGCAATGTCCCTACCAACTATCAACTTCCCACAATTTACGGTTTCAGAGATATTGCCTGGACAAAATTTTAAAGGCTAAGGTTACTACAGCATGATCAAAGGACAAACCAAGGTCACACCATGACACTACACACATATAACCCCCAACTCATGTCCCTACCAAGTATCAACTTCCCACACCTTACAGTTTCTGAGATATAGCTCGGACAAGATTTTATAGGTCAAGGTCACTACGGCAAGGTCAAATCAAGGTCACACCATGACATTGCACACCTACAGCCCCTAACCAATGTCCCTACCAAGTATCAACTTCCTACACCTTACGGATTCTGAGATACAGCCTGGACAAACCTTTTCTCGCTGACTGCCCGCCCGCCCGACCGCCCCCCCCACCCGCCCGTCCATCTGGTTAAAACAATACCCCGACAGCCCCTAAGGGCTGTGGGGTTAAAAACCTATCCCAAACATCCCTGACCTTACTTGCAGTTTCCAGGACTTTTTACCCTAACCTATACAACTTCAATCCAACTAGATGTATCACAGATATGACAGGTGACAGGGTCTATACCCCCAAACCTTCAACTTAAAATTATAGTCAGAAGACAGCAAGCTTGTAGCCACTACACTTTCACCTTGGGGGTTTAAAGACGGGGTCAAAAACTCCCCAACTTTTACAATTTTAATATAACTGGCCATACCAGCAATACGGTCTTCAGTGCCTCCCATCTCTACGATTTTAACTTAAAGTCATTAAGATAGGTTAGCCTGAAAATCTCAACCCTGGCAGGCTGGGAATCAAAGTCACCGACTTTTCCAGAAAAATATTAAACTTGTTGAAGATCCTTCCCGACCTGCCTAATTTAACAATTTTGCTTTCTGACCTTTTGGAACTAGCAAGACATGACTCCAAATTCAAAATCAGCAAGGTTCGGGGCCAAAGTCTGGAATGAGGAACCACTGGTCAACTGACCCATCAACACAGAGACTGGTAAACAAACTAATAAACAAACAAAATGTCAATAAAGTAACCCACTTGTATACAGAAATAAACAAATTGTAAACATGTTATTGTCAATTTCCCCCTGAGAGCATGCAGTGTACCCAAAGTAAATAAGCTACAAATACTAAGTAACTGAACAAATGAACAACTAAATAAACAAACAGGATGTCCTCAAAACAGAAAGACATGTGAACAGGTACAGACAAAAAATCAATACATGCTTATATTCTGAACCAAAATAATATATTTTAGTCATTTCAAATTGCAAAGTGGGGAGAAATGCATGTGGTCGCCATATTTAAGATTGGTCTAAATACTGAAGATCACTTCCACCCAGTCTTAGAGTTTATCACCAAAGTTCAGATAAAGATGACACATAGACTTTCTTAAGAATGACGATAAGACAATGGTCACAAGTGACTTTTGGCAAAAGTGACGATAAAAATCTCAGATTCAAGACTAAGGATAAGACCTTTTGTACACACAACACCTGGTCTATAACTCTTCAGATAAAGCTCTACTTCGGTACTGTGCATACATCTTTCAGAGGGTTATTTTGTGAGTGTTGTGCAATGACCATATAGCATCAACAAGAGGAGAGTGCCCGTGAACGGGCACTGTGTCAGCTGACTGAATGTTTTTGATTTGTGAAGGTGATAATGAGAGGAAAGCATAATTATCAGGGAAAGTGCTGTACAGAAGTACAGTAAATGGTAATTGAACAGCATGTTTGAAAGAAATTCCGAAGCTGACAGAAGGACAAAAAAGTTGTGCCCTGCAAAAGGTATTATGAAGGAAAGTAACAAGGTAACTGTTTAAGTGAAAAAAGTAGGTTAAAACATATTTAAAGAAATACTGCAAATGCAATATCCTCGTTCTACCTTGAAGAAGGGGTCCACGGTCAAATCCAACAACACAAAAACATTCCCAGCCCATGATTTTCTATATGTTGGTTTACCATCCCAAACATCTAGGACCAATAATAAGTGAGTTATAAGCACTTTTAAGTTTGGCTCTCCTCATTTGACCTAGAAGGAGGGGTCCAAAGGTCAAATTTGACTACACCAAAAGAATCCCAGCCCACAATTTCCTATAGGATGGTTTACCATCCCAAACCTCTAGGACCAATAATAAGCGAGTTATAGGCACTTTTAAGTTTCGCTATCCTTGTTTGACCTTGAACGAGGGGTCCAAGGTCAAATCCGACCACACCAAAAGATTCCCAGTCCATGATTTCCTGTAGGTTGGTTTACCATCCCAAACCTGTAGGACTAATAATAAGCGAGTTATAAGCAATTTTAAGTTTGGCTATCCTCAATTGACCTTGAAGGAGGAGTCCAAGGTCAAATCTGACCACACCAAAAGAATCCAAGCCCATGATTTCCTATATGTTGGTTTACCATCCCAAACTTCTAGGACCATTAATAAGCGAGTTATAAGCACTTTTAAGTTTGGCTATCCTCGTTTGACCTTGAAGGCAGGGTCCAAGGTCAAATCCGACCACACCAAAAGATTCCCAGCCCATGATTTCCTATATGTCTGTTTACCATCCCAAACCTCTAGGACCAATAATACTGTATAAGTGTTTTTTTTCACGGGTACTTAAGTTCGCGAATGTACACTGTAGGCCTGGTTCGCGAGAATTTATTTTCGCGGTGAAATATATTCAATTATCGCCCAACTAACAACATGTTCAAATTAAAATATTATGCGGACTTCTGCTGGTTTGATTGGAAATGCATAGTTAACGTCTTTTCTTTTATACACGTTGTCAGTGTGTGAACCTACTCTGGGAGATTATAAATTTACGAAACCCAATTGAACACACTTTCATTGATCGGCGCATTATCAAAGAAGTTGTGTAGCGGGGTCGTGTAATTGAATTAATCCCTCCCTATTGGTGATAAAGATCAAAGAAGTTAGGCGTTTCTGTGAATGGTACATTTGATAAAGCAATGGAATTTATTGTTTCCGTGGCAGTGTCAAATATTGTATCTTGGACGATCTTGTATTATCGCTCACGCTAGACTGGTTCTGATAAATATTGGCTAGAAGTTATTTTCGCGTTTTGTAGTCACTCGCGAATATAGCGAAAATTAATTCCACGCGAAAATAACCACTTATACAGTAAGCAAGTTATAAGCACTTTTTAGTTTGGCTATCCTTGTTTGACCTTGAAGGAGGGGTCAAAGGTCAAATCTGACCACACCAAAAGATTCCCAGCCCATGATTTCCTACAGGTTGGTTTACCATCCCAAACCTCTAGGACCAATAATAAGGGAGATATAAGCACTTTTCATGACTGTGGCGGCCATCTTGTTTTTCAAAATGAGGCCAAAAATATTCCCAGTCAAGATTTTATAATGAGGAACATATCCTGCAAATTTGAGATCTCTACCTATAGTACCCTTTGCTCTAGAGGGCCAACAAAAGTCCTTGTTTAAAGTCGAATAAACGTCCCTGGCGGCCATCTTATTTTTCAAAATGAGGCCAAAAATATTCCCAGGCAACATTTTATGGTTATTAATATATCCTGCAAACTTGAGAAATCTCTCTACACACTGCGGCTATTCAGTGGATACAATGATTTACTCAACAGTGAGAATCTGAAAGTAGCTATTGCTCAGCTATGGCATGACATACAGGTCTGCAATTTCATTATGTTATAGCTGACCAAAAATTACGTGAATAACATATTTAAACAAAATACTCTAAATGCAATAGTTTTCAAGTTACAACTGATTTACTCAATAGTGATAACCTCAAAGTAGCTATTACTCAGCTATGCAATGAGCTACATGTTTGAATTTTTACTATGTTATAGCTGACCCAAAAGTAGGTGAACGACATATTTAAGCAAAATACTGTAAATGCAATAGTTTTCAAGTTACAACTGATTTACTCAATAGTGAGAACCTGAAAATAGGTATTGCTCAGCTATGCCATGAGTTATAGGTCTGTAATGTCACTATGTGATAGCTGACCCCAAAGTACGTGAACAACATATTTTAACAAAATACTCCAAATGCAATATTTTCAAGTTACAACTGATTTACTCAACAGTCAGTACCTGAAAATAGCTATTGCTCAGTTGTGCCATGAGCTACAGGTCTGTAATTTCACTATGTTATAGCTGACCCAAAAGTAGCTGAATAACATATTTACACAAATTTCTGTAAATGCAATAGTTTTCCAATTACAACTGATTTACACAATAGTGAAAACTTCAAAGTAGCTACTACTCAGCTATGCAATGAGCCACAGGTCTAGAACTTCATTATGTTATAGCTGACCCCAAAATAGGTGAATAATATTGAAACAAAATACTCTAAAGGCAATAGTTTTCAAGTTATAAGTGATTTACTCAACAGTGATAACCTAACAGTAGCTATTACTCAGCTATGCCATGAGCTACAGGTCTGAAATTTTACTATGTTATAGCTGACCCAAAAGTAGCTGCATAACATATTTATACGAATTCTCTAAATGCAATAGTTTTCAAGTTACAAGTGATTTTACTCATGATGGAAGTTACTGAAAAGCCCAAAAGTAGCTATTACTCACTTAGCTATTGAGACAGACACCCAAGTTACTCACCATGTTGTAGCTCTGAAAAAAGTAGCTGAATAACATATTTTAACAAAATGCTCTAAAAATGCAACACTTTTCAAGTTATAAGTGATTTAGTGCATGATTTCATGAATTTTAATGCATTAAAGATTCTTAAAAAAATTTATTAAAAAAAAAATAAGACAGATCCAGGTCTCACACTCACACAAGAGAATCTACCTTTGGCCTAGTACATATATGCAAGATATGAGAGAAATCCCTGCAATAGTCACTGAGAAAATTGTGATAAAGTGTTGAAATTTTCACACTTTTGGTGGGGGTACCTCCCTTATAATGTCTCTAGCAAACAGACAAACTTGCAAGTTTAATAGGTAAATTAAATTTTTATAAGTTAATACCCTATCCAATGGACAATAGCTTATCCGGTCGGCGCGGACCGGCCCGCCAAACGTCAGAAAAAGACGTCCTGTGTCTCCACCGGCTAGGCCGGCCCAGTGGTGTGCACTCGCCAGATGGCGTGTCGTACTTCCTTCCTGTCTAGACAGAGTGACGTCATAGCATCTTTTTCGTTGTCTAAACATATATAGACCCCTAGTAAGTTGATAGCGGGGTCAGGTGGGAGGGTCTTGTGTGTCCATTGGATAGGGTATTAACTTATAAAAATTTAATTTACCTATTAAATTTGCAATTTTATTGCGTTAATACACCCTATCCAATGGACAATAGCTGAATAACTACCGCTTGGATGGCGGGTGCGTTACTAGGGACTAAAGAAGTTGAACTCATGTTAGAAATAATGACCATTTCTTCTTTCCTTACAGCCTGGGTAGACCTTGAAGTCAGATACCCTTAAGGCTGTGGTCGAGTATCATCATCCGGTTATCCGGAAGGAACCGTCAGAGTCGACCTTGCGCCCCCCCCCCTTTTAACAGACCTGCTCTGATGTAGGGGAAGAGAGGGATGAGTTCAGTCCCATAAAATTACCTCTCCCGGAGGAAGTACGTGAGATTTTTTTTTTTTTTTTTTTTTTGTCTTGTTGCTTAACTATATGTGCAATATATACAAATACGTACACTTATTTACAAAAGCACAGATCTCCTCTAAGACCTCGGCTGTTGGTGGATCTGCTGAGCAGCCACAACAGGGCCAAGATGGTAGAGCTCTGAATCGGCCCAAGCCACGTCCTTCAGGTAAAATTGAGTGAAGGTGTTATGAGACTTCCAGTGGCAGGCTGATAAGATCTGATCCAAGGAGACTCCCGACTGGAAGGCCTTGGAAGCAGCAAAGGCCCTGACATCATGAGCTTTAACTTGATGTAGGGTGTGGGCCTGTTGATCAGAGAGCTCATAGCATAGGATCACAGTCTGTTTGATCCATGAGGAGATAGTGGCAGGAGAGATGTCTTTGTCAAAGCCTTTCTTGAAGGAGACAAAGACTAATTCCTTGTGCTGCCTGAGGTCTGAAGTCCTGTCCAAATAATAGCGTAGGGCTCTGACTGGACAAAGGGATCTGTCAGACTTGAGGGATCTATCCAGAGTAGGAGCCAGGGCTGGTATGACCACTGGGGCTACACTCTCTGGACCCTCTTTGGCCAGCTGGTTCTTGGAAAGAAAGCTGGGGGATGGAATCAGGGACACCTTGGACCAGTCCGACTGGTGTCTGATATTCTTGTGCTGCCAAGCATGGATCTCACTTCTTCTTTTGCCCGAACCCAGAGCCAAGAGGAAGACAGTCTTGAAGGTTAAATGCTTCAATGACGCCTCCCGGAGGGGTTCAAAGGGGGCCTTTGTGAGTTGGTGTAATACCAGTGAAAGGTTCCAGGAGGGTATACCCCTCCGTCCCTTGGGTCTGTCTCTGTGGAAACTGTCCAGGAGACGCGTGAGATTCTCATCCTTGCTGATATTGACTGTGGTATTACCCAGTTTATCCGCAATGGCAGACCTGTATCCATCAATGGTGCTGGGCTGAAGATTTTTGACCTCAAAGAGATAAAGTAGGAAATCAGCCACTGAATTCACAGGTGGTGACCTGAAGTCCACCTGATTAGTGATGCACCATTTCATAAAAATGGTCCACTTTGCCTCATAGACTGATCTGGTTGATCTTCTCTGAGGAGCCTCAATTCTTGCTGCCACTGCTTCAGAGAAGCCCTGCTCCTTGATTGCTGTGGCTCTAGGAGCCAAGCGTGAAGGTTTAGGTTGGTCAGATTCGTGTGAGGGATCTGGTTGAAGGGCTGTGTCAACAGGTTGGGCAGTTGTGGTAGGCTCAGGGGAACTTGGCTGGACATGGCCACTAAGTCCCAAAACCAGGTCATGTTGGGCCATCCCGGAGCAATCAGAATTAATCTTTTGCATGGGGTGTCCAGTAGCTTTTCTACCACTTTGCCCAAGATGGCGGTCGGTGGAAAGGCATAAGCATCCAGATCCTCCCATGGCAGGGTGAGAGCATCCACTGCCACCGCTAGGGAGTCCGGAACTGGAGACACAAACTGAGGTAGTTTGTAGTTGAACCTGGTGGCGAAGAGGTCTATTTGAGGCTGGTGCCACTTCCTGCACAGGCTCTGAAATACTTCCGGGATAAGGGACCACTCCGTCTGGATGGTCTGGCCCAGTCTGGATAGCTTGTCGGCTATCACATTTAGCCTGCCCGGAATATGACGGGCTTTTAGAGTTACTTGTCTCTGGGAACACCAGGTCAAGATTCTCCACAGGAGGGCGCACAGAGGGCCCGACCTCATGCCGCCTTCCTTGTTTATGTATGCTATGACTGTCGTGTTGTCCGTAGCCACTAGGACTATCTGGTTTACACAAAGATCTTGGAACTCTTTTAAGGCTAGAAAGACTGCCTTGAGTTCCAGGTAATTTATGTGTAGCTGGCTTTCTGGAACTGACCAGGAGCCTCTTGCAGTGAGCTCGTTTAAGTGAGCGCCCCACCCTTCTTTTGATGCGTCTGTAAAAATTTGCAGAGCATGCTTCATTGGGTGTAGGGGTTGACCTTGGAGGACATTGTCTTTCTCCAGCCACCACTGTAGGTGAGGGTGTAAAGATCTGGGTAGTGGAATGATCTTTTCGAGTGACTCTGGTACTCTCCAATGATTTTTGAGATGCCACTGTATGGGTCTCATGTGTAAGCGGCCGAGGTGAACTTGCTTTTCTGTGGCCGTTAGGAGTCCTATTAGTGACATGAACTGTCGGACCGGACAGGTCGGTAGTACGAGCAATGCTTGTATTTTGCCCTGAAGGCTTTGCCACCGGTCCGGAGTCGGTCTGACCCGGCCGGACCTGAGGTCGAATTGGTAACCTACAAAGTCGAAGACTTGTTTGGGTTCCAGCTCTGATTTTTCCAAATTCACCAGCCAACCGAGGTCCTGGCAAATTCTGACTAGAATCTGAGTATGGTGGAGGCAACCTTGTTTGGATCTGGCTCTCACCAACCAGTCGTCTAGGTACTGGTGGATCCTTATACCCTGATGTGCGGCCATCAGTTTCACCTCTTTGGCTATTACAGTGAACTCCATGGGGGCTGTGGACAGGCCAAAGGGAAGAGCTTTGAACTGATACGTCCGGCCCTGGATATGAAATCTGAGATATTTCTTGGATTGTTCCTGTATTGGTATGTGGAAGTAGGCATCCTTGAAGTCTACTGAGGTGACCCACTCTCCCTGCTGGAGAGATGTTCTGATGGTTTCCGGTGTCTCCATTTTGAATTTTTCCACCTTGAGGAAAAGGTTTAGTTTGCTCAGGTATAGTATCGGCCTCCATTTGTTGTTGGGTTTGGGCACTAGAAAAAGTCGGTTGAAGAAACCCAAGGATGTTTGATTGCAGACCAACTCGACTGCGTTTTTGTCTGTAAGCTGATGCAATGCCTCCATCAGGTAGCTGTTCCTGTGGGGATTGGCATAGCAACTTATGACTGTTGGAGACCTTGTAAGATTTGGTCGGGTCTGAAAAGGGAGGGTATAACCCTCCTTCAGTATTTGAAGGGTCTTTGGACCGGCTCCTAGTTTTGACCAAGTTTCCCAAAAGTTTTGGAGTCTGGCTCCTACAGGCAGATTTTGTACAACATTTGGGGCACTGTTTACAGATTGGACACAAGACAACTGAGTGACACAAGAAGCAAGTTTCACATACTTTAATTTGTGATAACTCTGATATTTGACAATCTGCTGCCCCGGGACTTAACTCTCTCTTTTGGGAGTGCCCGGGAGCAGAAGGTACACCTGTTACAACATGAAAGTTTACAGTATTTAGTGTCTTTTCTTGTACTAATGTCTTGCTCCGGGCCAGCAGTCCCTTTGGTAAACTGGTTACACAATAACTGTCATTTATATGACTGCTGGCCCTTGGCTGGTCGCGAGGAATAGAATGAGGCCTTTCCCTTGTTCTTCTTGCCCTGTCCCTTATTGCCAATATTCTTCCAAGCTGGTCGGTCTGATTTCCTGTAATCCGAACGCTTGTCGGTTCGTTCGTATGGATGGAAGCGACCTTTCTTGCCCGACTGGGGTTGAGACTTGTTTTCAAAATTGGCAATGTCCTGCTCCGCTTGCTTTAAGGCGGTATCTGGAAACAGGGTTGAAGTGTGAAGCGGTCCAGTCCTCAAAGCGGACAGAGTGTCTGGCTTGATACCGATCTTTAAGTGGGAGAGATACGAGTCTCTTCTAATCAGGGTAGTATTTGCGACCATCACAAAGACAAAGTCTGTTAAGTGCTCAAGGGTTTTCGCCATAGACTGGGTAATGCTCGAGTTGAAGTTCATGAGGAACTGCATTTCCTCTGTTGCACGGGACATCTTTCCTGCCGATTTCCCTTTACTCAACTCTGATCTAATGGTTTTGAGTTCTGTTTGCATGTTTCCCTGGACCTTGTATAGACACCTGTTGAATGCAGCTGCCTGGTTGCAAGTGGTGGAAGCTTCGCGAGCCGCCTTTTCCCATCTGCGTAAATTATCCTGTGATATTTGACGGGAAGCAGGAGGGGTTGAAGCAATGCCGGCCGCCTTGGCTATGCGACTGTAGGAACTGTTAACTTTAGAAACGTCCGTGTTCCAAGTAGTTACAGTCTGTGAAGCTTCCTGATCACTCTTCTGTGGGTTAGGTGCAAAGCTATACCATTTTGCTTGCGATTTTGGGGGGCGGACGAACTGGTCCTTGAGGAGCCCTCCAGCCTCTGAGCTGCGTGATGGATACACTTCTGTGAGAGTAACATTTAATTTCCCAAATTTGTTGCAAAGCCACTCGTCTGTGGGCATGGTGACTGAGACCTTTCCTGTCGGTTGAGATTTTGGACCGGCAAAAGGATTATCCTCAGATCTGGAAGCTGTGCTATCGACTTCTGGTATGTGAGTCCACCCCATAAACGACCTGATACCACTCATGGTTTCTCGGTAGCTCTGCTCTTCCGAGAGGGTAAGGTCTGGATCATTTAAAGAGGCTTCCAGTTCTTGATCAGATAGCTCCCCTTCCTCAGCAACAAAGAGGTCTACTGGGGGACGGTCCGAAAGGTCAGTTTCTGAATCCGTGTCCATTGATGAGACACTGTGCCGCCTGGTCGGTGCTGTTGATGATCTGCTGGGTACCTGTTGAGATGAGGGAGAGTCAGTACCAGCTACATCTGAATTTTGGTCGGCAGACACCTTTCCTTTGGACAATTTGCCGGTCGACTTGGAGACAGTCTGAATAACACTAGGCAAATCTGAGGGTCGGTGAGCAGCAGGGGAATTCTTGGTTTGGTCGGTGACCGGTCTCTGAGAGGTGAGGTCGGTAGCCAACTGACTTGAATTTCGACCGGGTTCAATGAACGGTCTAGAAGAGATAGCCGAACTTTGAGGAGGCGAGTGGGCTGGAGCCACTTTCACTGAGGAAAAAGTAGGTTCCTTATCCAAGGACTTTGATAAAAGGAGAGCCTCCAGTCTGTTAAACCTGTCCGACCATTTCTGGTCTAACTCCTCAATCCTAGTATCCGGTGAGGATCTGTGAGTCTTGGTAAGCGACTTGGAGGGCTTATCAGCAGAAGTTTTGGAATCTTTAGAAGAATGAGGTTTATCAGGTTGGGTGTTCTTCTGCTTCTTCTTCTCAGAACTCGAACCAGGGGACTTTACAATCCCCTGATCGTCCACAACTCCCACCACCATCACTGAAGATGGATCTATGAGAGAGGAACTGGATGAGTCCTTATTAGGAGTATCCGTGGATTTCTTGAGATCTCGCTTTTCCTTTTTTAGTCTGTAAGATGGAGTGGACAACTGTAAGTGTTGGTCCTCAGACAAAATGTTACAAGAGTTGCAATCATTCTTTAAAACACAAGGATCTGACCCCTTACCCTTTTCTCTGCAACGTGCGCAGAAACTGTGACTGTCGAAGCTGGCCATGATATGGCCACAACTTCCATGCTTCTGAGCAGGGGAAGACATGATGATCCGTAACAAAAGGTAGTCCAAAATGATCTATACACACTCTTGAACAAATATATATAAAATAAAAGTCACACTCTAAAGAAAAATGTGAAATTCTTTGAAAGTTTGTTAACTCATGAAATTCGTGCACAACACACATGCGCCAAACGAAAAAGGATGCTATGACGTCACTCTGTCTAGACAGGAAGGAAGTACGACACGCCATCTGGCGAGTGCACACCACTGGGCCGGCCTAGCCGGTGGAGACACAGGACGTCTTTTTCTGACGTTTGGCGGGCCGGTCCGCGCCGACCGGATAAGCTATTGTCCATTGGATAGGATGTATTAACGCAATAAAAAGACAGATTTGCATGCCTTGAACAATTTTCATCCTCGATAGATAAGGTATCTTTTAAAAAAAACAGCATGTCTCTAGGCCTTGTTGTTTTGGAGGAGAAGTTGTTCAAGCGTACGCGTACGCCCACGCCGCAGAGTCGACGACATAAAAAGTCAACAATCCATTATTTTAAAATATTGGACACCTACGTGGCCATTAACCTATACATAAGGTATCCCAGTATTCTTGAAAACCATGTCATGTCTCACACGACCAAATGTCAGTGAGTTCACTGCCTGATATAAAAAGCAGCATGTTCCTTACCAGTAAGTACACAGAAGTACACATGCCAATGGCGTTTTTTGTGATGTTTGAGATCCTCTTCAATGACGGTTCAGCCAGGGCATCGTACATCACAAACAGCTGGCTGGAAACACAGCAAGTCATGGAAGTTATACTGTACAATGGTGAACTTATAATACATTATACATATGAACTGGAAGAAACAGTAAAGAGTTTGTGCTTCCCATTGAACATTAAATTGAAAAAAATTTCCAGAACATATCTTGTCCTTCATTGGAAACTAGTAATCGGACCAGTTCTGAAAATCAAAAGCAGTTTCCGACGATTTGAAACTGAACAAAATCTGGGATTTTGTATGCTTGCCACTGATATAGTAAAAATTAACCGCGAGTGTACATGAGCCATAATAATACTGGAATTGTCCTTGTGAGACATTTTAAAGCTTTTAAACATCATTAACAAGGAATATACAATAAAAAGTTAAGATATTTCCTCAAAGTTACATGCTTTTTATTGTTTTCATAAAGTATTACCAAGTAGGAAGTTTCAAATAATGACATTTTCAAAAACTGGCACTTAAATATTAAACCGATATTTTTCAAGCAGTTAATAATTACTACTACAACACTTATACCTGATTTGTCTTAATGAAAAAGAATTTAAAAAAAACTGATTTGAGTGTCACTTGCCGCAAAGGCCGAAACCAATGTTTTATGTCCCGATTCACCAGTTAGGGTCATATTGGGACAGGTCCTATGCATAGCCACCTGTGGGAGTCCAACCCACACAGACTTGAGAGTTTGTGATTGGATGCCAAACCGGCTAACCCACTAGACCACACAGGACTTGCTTTAAGAGAAGACATTAACCTCAAAGTTTTACTTGTACATTTATTTGTTTAACACAGAGACTTACGTCTGACAGGCGAAGGCCAGTGAGAAGATGGGCAGACACTTGAAGACACCAGCAGGATTCCAATATACAACCTCTGCAACCCACACTCCCGACCACAGGTTGGGGAAAGATGTCACAAACACCTGAAAAATACGGAAAGATGTCACAAAGACCTGAAAAACAGGGAAAGATGTCACAAAGACCCGAAAAACAGGGAAAGATGTCACAAAGACCTGAAACAGGGAAAAATGTCACAAAGACCTGAAAAACAGGGAAAGACGTCACAAATACCTGAAAAACAGGGAAAGATGTCACAAACACCTGAAAAACAAGGTAACATGTCATAAAAACCTGAAAAAATGAGGCAAGATGTCAGTAAAATCTGTAAAAAAAGACAGAATCTGATATCACATTTACATTGTCAATTTATTTATTCAGCATTTTAACATCACACCTAGTACCTCTGTATCGGTTATATTGTGACGGGTAGTTGGAAGGGCAGAGGAAACCAGTACAGACAGTTGGTCAAGGTTCTGTACTGTAAACTGTCAATCAATGGCAAGCAACTACCAGCTTTCCTACACAAGGTCAAGCAAAGATGTGAACTGCCACGTGTTTTCACGTTACCACAACAACAAACTCTTTTACGTGATTTCTCTAACATTTTCATCCTTAACATGGAGGTTAATGCTACAGTGATGTAACATAACAGGAGAATTACTGCAGTCACTTATCATGAGGGAAAGGAAAAAAATAGCTTGACCTAGTTATTTCCAAGTCAAAATCAACAATTACATGTGAAAACTTATTTCACAGCTAACTGATTTGTACTGGTATGTCACTGCAAGGTGATTGCACAAAAATTCCCGACATCCTGTTGGCAAAGAATTCTGTTAATTATGTTTTGTTTACAGTATTTTGATAGTCTATGTTACCATACTCAGTCCACTGCTTTAATATTAGGGTCAGTCTTGTGAATCATCCATTTTGTGATATCTACTGTGTATTTTCATTTTAAAAAAACCATTTTCGCCACAAACTAGACCTATCGCATCGGAGAACCGATGCAAATTGTATCCACCAGAAGAAAACTCACCAAAACCATTCTAACATCGCTTAATCTTGAAGGAGAAGCCCAAGGTGAAATCTGACCATATCAAAAGATTCTTAGCCCATGATTTCCTATAGGTTGGTGTGACACTGCAAACCTCTAGGAATACGAATAAGCCAGATATAAACACTAATTTTGGCAGTCCTGAGACCTTGAAAGAGGGGCCAAAGGTCAAATCCGATCACACCAAAAGATTCCCAGCCCATGATTTCCTAGATTTTGGTTTACCATTCCAAAGCTCTAGGACCAATAATAAGCGAGTTATAAGCACTTTTAAGTTTGGCTATCCTCGTTTGACCTTGATGGAGGGTCCAAGGTCAAATCCAACCACAGCAATAGATTCCCAGCACATGATTTTGTGTACTATCCTCGTTTGACCTTGAAGGAGGGGTCCAAGGTCAAATCCGACCACAGCAATAGATTCCCAGCCCATGATTTCCTATATGTTGGTTTACCATCCCAAACCTCTAGGACCAATAATAAGCGAGTTATAAGCACTTTTAAGTTGGGCTATCCTCATTTGACCTTGAAGGAGGGGTCCAAGGTCAAATCCAACCGCAGCAATAGACTCCCAGCCCATGATTTCCTATAGTTTGGTTTACCATCCCAAACCTCTAGGACCAATAATAAGCAAGTTATAAGCACTTTTAAGTTTGGCTATCCCCGTTTGACCTTGAAGGAGGGATCCAAGGTCAAATCCGACCACACCAAAAGATTCCCAGCCCATGATTTCCAATAGGTTGGTTTACCATCCCAAACCTCTAGGACCAATAATAAGCGAGTTATAAGCACTTTTAAGTTTGGCTATCCTCGTTTGACCTTGAAGGAGGGGTTCAAGGTCAAATCCGACCCCACCAAAAGATTCCCAGCCCATGATTTCCTATAGGTTGGTTTACCATCCTAAACCTCTACGACCAATAATAAGCGAGTTATAAGCACTTTTAAGTTTGGCTATGCTCGTTTGACCTTGAAGGAGGGGTCCAAGGTCAAATCCAACCACACTAAAAGATTCCCAGCCCATGATTTCCTAGATTTTGGTTTACCATTCCAAAGCTCTAGGACCAATAATAAGCGAGTTATAAGCACTTTTAAGTTTGGCTATCCTCGTTTGACCTTGATGGAGGGTCCAAGGTCAAATCCAACCACAGCAATAGATTCCCAGCACATGATTTTGTGTACTATCCTCGTTTGACCTTGAAGGAGGGGTCCAAGGTCAAATCCGACCACAGCAATAGATTCCCAGCCCATGATTTCCTATATGTTGGTTTATCATCCCAAACCTCTAGGACCAATAATAAGCGAGTTATAAGCACTTTTAAGTTGGGCTATCCTCATTTGACCTTGAAGGAGGGGTCCAAGGTCAAATCCAACCGCAGCAATAGACTCCCAGCCCATGATTTCCTATAGTTTGGTTTACCATCCCAAACCTCTAGGACCAATAATAAGCGAGTTATAAGCACTTTTAAGTTTGGCTATCCCCGTTTGACCTTGAAGGAGGGATCCAAGGTCAAATCCGACCACACCAAAAGATTCCCAGCCCATGATTTCCAATAGGTTGGTTTACCATCCCAAACCTCTAGGACCAATAATAAGCGAGTTATAAGCACTTTTAAGTTTGGCTATCCTCGTTTGACCTTGAAGGAGGGGTTCAAGGTCAAATCCGACCCCACCAAAAGATTCCCAGCCCATGATTTCCTATAGGTTGGTTTACCATCCTAAACCTCTACGACCAATAATAAGCGAGTTATAAGCACTTTTAAGTTTGGCTATGCTCGTTTGACCTTGAAGGAGGGGTCCAAGGTCAAATCCAACCACACTAAAGGATTCCCAGCCCATGATTTCCTATAGGTTGGTTTACCATCCCAAACCTCTAGGACCAATAATAAGCGAGTTATAAGCACTTTTAAGTTGGGCTATGCTCGTTTGACCTTGAAGGAGGGGTCCAAGGTCAAATCCGACCACACCAAAAGATTCCCAGCCCATGATTTCCGATAGGTTGGTTTACCATCCCAAACCTCTAGGACCAATAATAAGCGAGTTATAAGCACTTTTAAGTTTGGCTATCCTCGTTTGACCTTGAAGGAGGGGTCCAAGGTCAAATCCGACCACACCAAAAGATTCCCAGCCCATGATTTCCAATAGGTTGGTTTACCATCCCAAACCTCTAGGACCAATAAGAAGCGAGTTATAAGCACTTTTAAGTTTGGCTATCCTCGTTTGACCTTGAAGGAGGGGTTCAAGGTCAAATCCGACCACACCAAAAGATTCCCAGCCCATGATTTCCTAGATTTTGGTTTACCATCCCAAACCTCTAGGACCAATAATAAGCGAGTTATAAGCACTTTTAAATTTGGCTATCCTCGTTTGACCTTGAAGGAGGAGTCCAAGGTCAAATCCGACCACACCAAAAGATTCCCAGCCCATGATTTCCTATAGGTTGGTTTACAATCCCAAATCTCTAGGACCAATAATAAGCGAGTTATAAGCACTTTTAAGTTTGGCTATCCTCGTTTGACCTTGAAGGAGGGGTCCAAGGTCAAATCCGACCACACCAAAAGATTCCCAGCCCATGATTTCCTATAGGTTGGTTTACCATCCCAAACCTCTAGGACCAATAATAAGCAAGTTATAAGCACTTTTAAGTTTGTCTATCCTCGTTTGACCTTGAAGGAGGGGTCCAAGGTCAAATCTGACCACACCAAAAGATTCCCAGCCCATGATTTCCTACAGGTTGGTTTATCATCCCAAACCTCTAGGACCAATAATAAGCGAGTTATAAGCACTTTTAAGTTTGGCTATCCTCGTTTGACCTTGAAGGAGGGGTCCAAGGTCAAATCCGACCACACCAAAAGATTCCCAGCCCATGATTTCCTATAGGTTGGTTTACCATCCCAAACCTCTAGGACCAATAAGAAGCGAGTTATAAGCACTTTTAAGTTTGGCTATGCTCGTTTGACCTTGAAGGAGGGGTCCAAGGTCAAATCTGACCACACCAAAAGATTCCCAGCCCATGATTTCCTATAGGTTGGTTTACCATCCCAAACCTCTAGGACCAATAATAAGCGAGTTATAAGCACTTTTAAGTTTGGCTATCCTCGTTTGACCTTGAAGGAGGGGTCCAAGGTCAAATCCGACCACACCAAAAGATTCCCAGCCCATGATTTCCTATAGGTTGGTTTACCATCCCAAACCTCTAGGACCAATAATAAGCAAGTTATAAGCACTTTTAAGTTTGGCTATCCTCGTTTGACCTTGAAGGAGGGGTCCAAGGTCAAATCTGACCACACCAAAAGATTCCCAGCCCATGATTTCCTATAGGTTGGTTTACCATCCCAAACCTCTAGGACCAATAATAAGCGAGTTATAAGCACTTTTAAGTTTGGCTATCCTCGTTTGACCTTGAAGGAGGCGTCCAAGGTCAAATCCGACCACACCAAAAGATTCCCAGCCCATGATTTCCTATAGGTTGGTTTACCATCCCCAACCTCTAGGACCAATAATAAGCAAGTTATAAGCACTTTTAAGTTCGTCTATCCTCGTTTGACCTTGAAGGAGGGGTCCAAGGTCAAATCTGACCACACCAAAAGATTCCCAGCCCATGATTTCCTACAGGTTGGTTTATCATCCCAAACCTCCAGGACCAATAATAAGGGAGATATAAGCACTTTTCATGACTGCAAAGAAACGCCTGTGGCGGCCATCTTGTTTTTCAAAATGAGGCCAAAAATATTCCCAGTCAAGATTTCATAATGAGGAACATAGCCTGTGAATTTGAGATATCTACCTATAATACCCTTTGCTCTAGAAGGCCACCAAAAGTCCTTGTTTAAAGTCGAAAAACGCCCGTGGCGGCCATCTTGTTTTTCAAAATGAGGCCAAAAATATTCCCAGGCAAGATTTTATGGCTATGAATATATCCTGCAAATTTGAGTAGGCTAGCTATAATATTTTTTTCGTTAGAGCGGTAACGGTGAAATCTCTACACACTGCGGCGGCGTAGGCGTAACAAAGTCAAATCCATAGCATCCACCGGATGCTATCCGGTGGATACAATAAAAACATGTAGTGCCTTTACTACAAAAATAATGGATTCCTGCAAAATGACCTGTGTCCCTCCATTTTGTAAACACGCAGTATGGCATCTTCTTCCAAATATGCCAAATCTACCATATTGTGGGGTAGTACTAAAACTCCAGGGATATTGCACATCCTGCACTCTGGAAGTAACACTGAAAGGATTTAAACTCGGAATATAGAGGTGGGAGGCGAGTGTGTTACCGTTAAGCCTCCTCAGCCCTTGATATTCACAAACAATTACACGATTAGCCTGAAGCAGTCATTACAGGAGTTACTGTACTTTCGGGGTGCAACAGTAATCAGATTTTCTAATTCGGGATTCTACCAATGCAAAACCATCCCGATTCCGGGATACCGAAAAAGTTTGAGCTTAAGCATTTCCCCAATCAAATAAACCTACAAACAGCTAGCAACTTTCCGTAATCCAAAACACGGCAGTTTTTCTAAAAAAAATCACTATAAATGCATTAAAATCTTGTAAAATATGACATAATAGTTTATAATATTTTCAGATTCAGGTTTTGCATTTAATATTTCACGTTTCCCAAAAAGTACATAAGCTGACACTCAAGATTCCAGTAGTTAAACTGGTCACAGTATTTCAGTAAAATTGTCTCAATACCGGCATACCACTATTACCGATTCACCCCTACTGTACTTACACCTATTATCACTCACCTCCGCCACAAACACGGTGTAGAAACCAATGGACATGGCACTGATGTTACTCAGACTCTCAATGTTCTTCAACAATCCCAGCGGTAACGCAACAAATGTCGCCAAGAAAACCATCAGAAAGGCTCGTAACTTACTGGTGTTCTGCAAAGATATTTTCAGAAAAGCAAATTGATGGGGCTCATTTTCACTAAACCTCCTTTATTTTTAAGGTCCCTATACTGAACAAATGTACAAAATCTCTTGGGTGAAATGAAAACCAATATTCACCAAGGTTCCATTAGGCTTTCCTTGCACAATAAAACCTTGCAGGATCCTTAGTTATAGGATTGTAAACAACCATTTTAGCTGATTGGTACAATGACCCTCATATAACATCAAAGAATCCCATAATTGAGAGATTCCAGAAACTTGTTTCATGTAAATGTTTTACTGAATAATAAATTTAGAAGAACTCACAGGGAGTTCTCACTGTAGTGTATTATTTTGCTGTAATATAAAATGTCACATTTTATCTTTAAAGTAAAATAGCCAAGTTAAACAAAATTTAAATCCAAATAAAATGTCCTATGTTCTTAAGGTAGGTACAAACTCAAGCAGTAACTCAGCCAGAAAAAAAATGAGACTGTGTGTCAGTTTGGCAAGAATCAGTCCAACTCTTGGTAAATTACCAATGGTAATCGTGTAACAATTTTTCCAACTGGAAGGACCAATGAGGTAAACATGGTAGATGATGTGAGCAAAACTATTGTACATAAAACTTTAAGTATCTATGAAATAAAGGAAAAACAAATCTGACTGAATACCAAGATTTACCCAAGTAGTCTATTGATTTGAGCTATATTTTAATAATTTGTGGTTACCCGTTTTGTACTCGATTTCTCAACAATTCAGACCATTTTGAAGTAACCGACTAACCCACGACAGCCTTAGTGCACACTTATCTAGACATTTTATAATAAAATACAAGGATTCCTCACCAGATATTTCCTTTTAAAACTTTTCTACAGAAATTTTAAAAAATTATTTTTTGAGAAAAACCAATATGTATCTTAGTGTAAAAGACAATGAGGAAAATACAATTGAGGAGAGTGAACATGAGTTTGTAAAACTGACTATTTGGATAAGATGACAATTTGTACGAGAAGTATATTTATATCCTCATGTACAAACATAATAAACAATGTGTTCATTTTACATTCATAAAATAGGAGAGGTAGATCACTACATACTCTTGTGCAAAGCTGCTGGTAAAAACCCAAAGTGGCAATATTTATTCAGTTTTAAATCAATTTATACTACTATTTGTGTGAAACATACGATCTCGAATTGCACTTTTCACTGCTGAAACTGTCACTAAAGTATTTGGGGAAGGGAGTTATTATAGAAATTATAGAATAGGTTTACTATGTAAACAAAGAACTCACCTCAAGGCCCAGTATTCTGGATATGATGGCCGGACCCAGATCCCCAATGACAACAAAGAACGCCACACAGGTGCCCACCAGTAACCCTATAATACTGCAAGGAGAAAAGGTAAGGAGTAATCCTTCATATCATTACACTGTACCAGTGAGACATAGATGCTAATTTCTTGAACTTTATTTTCTTTAGTTAAGTAAAAAATGTTAAAAGTCAGATGTCTGCCCCAAATTTCTATTTCACGACAGAATTCCTACATCTGTAATCGATGCTGAGACAAAACTGAAAGAGGCCAGACTACGCTCACGTCCAGAGCTCTGTTTTTACTTTCCTTGTACTAGTGGGTAAATCATTTGTCCAGATACCGACATCTGATGAACACATAGATGTGTGATGCAATGGACAAATTTAAGAGCCAGATGAATAAGTTATCAGGTTAAACTGTTTCTCAAGCATCTCTCAAGCTATTGTAGAGAAGTAACACCTTACTAGTTATTGTAACATCTGAAAACTATTCAACTGATTGTAACACACACACTTAATATTTAATATACATCAATTTCTTTGGATTAATGTCAGAAAATACAAATAAAAAACAATAATTATAATTCATGTAACAAATAAATATTAAAATTACTACTTGATAGCTAACGAACTCTACTGCTTCAAGAGATCTAAAACCCAGTCACACTGCAGTCAGTATGTCCTGCAGTTAACAGGCATTTGGCAAAACACCACTGTCCTTCTACTACCGTCCAATGGTTGTAAGCGAACTTGTGACACAGAGGTAAAACATCCACTACCTTGCGTATTCTATGGAAGTTTTAAAATGTTTAAAGTTTACACCTCACCATGAGTAGATGAATGTGAACATACGCAGATGAATTTCTTGCTATGGTAAAGGTGTAGTCCATGGTGTATGTAAGGTTGTGACTTGGTCGTTTTTGGGTGTAATATGGAGACAAGTGGAGGTCAATGAAAGCTTCAACACTGTGTCACAAGGTCGCATACGAACCTCGGACGATAGTTGGAGGACAGAAACCTTCACCCAGTGCCTATAGCCGTGAATTATACAGCCTGGAAATACCAAATCTCACAAGCTATAAGGCCTCCTTTAAGGCAGTTCCGCCACCGAGTAAAACCTCTAACCGTGGGACTTACTGCCTGTTGTCTGACTGCAGCATGAAGAATTCTTTACTCGTAATAAAGAGAAAATAAAAGAATAAGCTCAAAGGATCGTAAGCTGTGTAAACTGTTTACCTGATTTCAACACATAACTTGCCCGCTGGTCCAAAGGTGTGCAGAGCTGTAACAACACAACAAGCAGTTGATATTCAATTCACAACTTGTACAATAAAATTATGTATACCTTAGAGACAGAAATCCATAAAAGCAGGGCAGTTGTTTTTTCTTTTTAATAAATGTGAGGGTTCTTTTTATCAAATAACACCTACTTTCACAAAAAATACTACTTCCACTATTTTTATTACTAAGCTATGTCATATTTTGGGAAACTTTAACACAATTTGTTTGATTCAAATCTAACGACTATGTGCAAGAAACATATGAAACTGTGATAATGCTAATGATACCCTTTATGCCATACTACAATACTACTAAAGATAATCTCCAGTTTTATTCAAATGGTGGAAAGGGTGGCATCACGTGTAAATTCATCTATGAATTTTGTAACGATTTTTCACATTGCGAATATTAGATTTTTAAGTTTTTCTCCACAGTATTATCAGTGGCAGAAACACTGTTTGGCTGAGCAGACATCGATACTGAATATAAAAATATAAAAATAATTCAACATTGACTGACATCGATGAGGGGGAGGTAACATTATCTACTTACCAATCCAATTTTGGCAAACTGAAAAAGTTTCATTCTAGCATATCCTTAACTAAGTAGCCCACCCCCCTACACCCACCCACCCACCACACCCACCCCCCCACCCAACAGGAAGTGAGGTTCATCAAAACATGGCCTTTCTAATTTAGAATGCAATTTCTTCAGATTCAGAGTTTACTTTAAACATTTGAAGTGTAAGTTTTAAGTTATACATAAAATGTGAACATTGATATACATCTCTTCATATCGCAATTGACAACTCTCTTCAGAGTAACGGATACTGGTAAAATAATGTATTCACTACAAATCACCTGCAGCATGTTTGTCACAATTAAACTCCATCTAGAATCATACTCTATTGTAATCTGATACATTCACAAGTAAAAATGACAGTACTAACAGCAAACTGCTAAATTTAAAGCAGATACCTTGAGTTTTAAGAGCAAGCTCTAATGTGGCTAGCGCTTCTTGAGATCACTTTTTTTTGTCTTATTCTTTTGCTAGCAGACTTTTATAAGAACTGGTGCAGCCTGGTGAGCACCCATCTTTTCACTGAAGTTTAGCAGCAATGGGCTACATTAGTATACAGATAGGTGACCATCTGAATGCACTACTCATGTCTCTGATGGCTTTGCAGCTTGTGCATGTAGACCCAAACAGTTTTGAGCCTTGTTCCCACTGTTATCAAGGTGATTATGCAACCAGCCAACCACAGGCCAGCAGGGGTAAAGTATAGTGTTGAATGAGGTAGAAGTTTGTGAAAAGTTTTACATTATGTTTAGGTGTTATAGTATCTCTGTACATTTGTGTGCATTTCCTTGTTTTACTTGAATCTTTGATTTAAATCTATTAGGACTGATAATCAAATGAAGGATTATTCCACCAGTTGTTTACCTGCGTCTTATAACCAAATGACAGCCTGACGCGCTGGTTTTCCACTATTCAAAAAGTAGCCACACTTATCTAAACTATACCCTTACAAATAGCATCAGAGATGGCCGAACCCCACAGCCTAGGAAGTATTTTTAACACCATGAGATACAGAAGTACTGTATCAGTACAAAGTTCAGGATACTTTCAGAGCACTGTCAGTTATATAAAGGTCCGAACAATGTTTAAATAGAGAAAATAATGTCTAAGAGAAAGATAATGCATGTAAAGATGAAGTATTAAAACAAGACAATTCAATAACAAGATGACAGCATTAATTAGTAAACTAAACATTATGACACTCTTTATCGACATCTGGCATGCCTGGATGTTTTGAATATTACCATGCATACAGAAGTGGCAATACATTCAATGAATGCTTATATGTGGTGTTGGAGCAAAGTCTGTGGCTCACTTGGTGAAATTCCATCTGTCACAATGGGAAGTTGCAAAAGTAAAATTCTTAATGAATTCTAATATGACTTTAACAGTGCTTAATCTGCATCAAAAGACAGACCCAAAGGTGCAACAAGATTTTAAAGGTCAAGGTCACTACGGCAAAGTCAAAGGTCAAATCAATGTCACACCATGATGATGCACACTTACAACCCCTAACCAATGTCCCTACCAAGCATCAACTTCCTACACCTTACGGTTTCCGAGATATAGCCCAAACAAGATTTTATACATCAAGGTCACTACGGCAAGGTCAAAGGTCATATCAAGGTCACACCATGACGTTGCACACCTACACCCCCTAACCAATGTCCCTACCAAGTATCAACTTCCTACGCCTTATGGTTTCTGAGATATAGCCCGGACAAGATTTTCAAACTCAAGGTCACTACGGCAAGGTCAAAAGTAAAATCAAGGTCAGACCATGACGTTGCACATCTACACCCCCTAACCAATGTCCCTACCAAGTATCAACTTCCTACACCTTACAGTTGCTGAGATATAGCCCGGACAAGGTTTTATACATCAAGGTCACTACGGCAAGGCCAAAGGTCATATCAAGGTCACACCATGACGTTGCACACCTACACCCCCTAACCAATGCCCCTACCAAGTATCAACTTCCTACACCTTATGGTTTCTGAGATATAGCCCGGACAAGATTTTCAAACTCAAGGTCACTACGGCAAGGTCAAAAGTAAAATCAAAGTCAGACCATGACGATGCACATCTACACCCCCTAACCAATGTCCCTACCAAGTATCAACTTCCTACACCTTACAGTTGCTGAGATATAGCCTGGACAAGGTTTTATAGGTCAAGGTCACTACGGCAAGGTCAAAGGTCAAATCAAGGTCAGACCATGATGCTGCACACCTACAACTCCTAACCAATGTTCCTACCAAGTATCAACTTGCTACACCTTACGGTTTCCGAGATATAGCCCAAACAAGATTTTATAGGTCAAGGTCACTACTAGTGAGTGGAATCGCCTCAATTTTGATGGTCGATTATTCGTCCATTTTTCCGACCGATGATCGACTTATAATCGACTTTTTTACTCCACTGTTGGCCAATATATCCTGAAACACATTCCGGGATGAAGTATATGTCAATCCGGTAAGAATAACGGTGTTTCCGACATTTAGTACCCACCAAAAGCACTCACTTCCAGTAAATATGATGGTAGTTATAAACAAACACAAAATTCGTGACAAATCTCTTGATTTATTAAAAGAAAGTTTAGGAAACTGCCTAAAATATAAAAAATATGTGGATATTGAGACACATAAAGAAGGGTAAGATTTAATCGATTTCCAGAAGTTATCCGTGACCGAACGTGATTGTACCATGACACCGACAATTAATCGAACGTTCGTCTAATCGTCCACCCACTAGTCACTACAGTAAGGTTAAAGGTCAAATCAAGGTCAGATCATGACGTTGCACACCTACACCCCTAACCAATGTCCCTACCAAGTATCAACTTCCTACACCTTACGGTTTCAGAGATATAGCCCGGACAAGATTTTAAAGGTCAAGGACACTACGGCAAGGTCAAAGGTCAAATCAAGGTCAGACCATGACGTTGCACACCTACAACCCCTAACTAATGTCCCTGCCAAGTATCAACTTCCTACACCTTATGGTTGCCGAGATATAGCCCGGACAAGATTTTCAAACTCAAGGTCATTACGGCAAGGTCAAAGGACAAATCAAGGTCAGACCATGACGTTGCACACCTACACCCCCCAACCAATGTCCCTGCCAAGTATGAACTTCCTACACCTTACGGTTTCTGAGATACAGCCCGGACAAACTATTTCCCGCCGCCCGCCAGCCCGCCCATCCGGACACATTGGGTGAAAACAATACCCCGACAGCCCTTAAGGGCTGCGGGGTAAAAACTGCAGGTACTCACCTAAATATTCATAGGATCGTTTTCGTGATGTGTGAGCACCTCGTATGAGTAGTGAACACGACATCTTGGTGAGAAATGCACTGCTGCATAGTAATAATGTACCCAGCAAAACTCCACACTGGAAAATATCAACAATATCAGAACTGCTCCCCCCTAAATTACAGAACAGACAGTACTACCTACATGTATCAGTGTTTTATACAACTCCTCCTTCCTTCATATACTGCCACACTTCTGTCAGTAGCCTTTGCATACTGTGACATTAAGTACTTTTTGTAGCCATCCACATGGAGGTTTTGAAGTGTTCAATATTTCTCTGTACATCAACATGATTGTGTACACAATACAAACACAGGTAATGATGCCTCTAGTGTGATAGGACCATAATTCATTTAACAACGAGGATAACAGGCAAATATCAGATCATCATGATTCATTCACAAATAATACTACAGTAGATTCGGTTATGGACAGTTACAGTTGGTATCAAAAATATGTACACTGGGAGAAAACTCTTCCGAATACAGGATTCTGAAAAAAAATGTTTTAATGCAGCCTCTATCGAACAGGCCACTGACAGAAACTCAACTCATAAAACAAAAATATGGCAGTTGCTTCTCAACGAACAATCAAAATCCTCAAACATACAAAACTTGGGGTTTGTGTCTACTTCTTTAAGTTTTCCTTCAATTATATGTGTTAACAAGCAAGACAACAGAGAAGTGTTGTCACATTACTTTCAGTAAAATGCTCTAGATTCTAAGTTGCTGGGCCCCCCACCCGTCTCTGGATTCAGTATAACTAGAACGGTCATTCGTAGTATTATTGCAACCTGCAAGTGAAAATTTGAGCAACATATTTAGTAGTTACAGCTAGAACCTAATTTGATGTAACAAGTGTATGAAGTTTCAACGGAAATAACAAGGTATAAGCTTCCTGTGTATAAAACTTACTCTCAAGTATACAAACCTGCTTAAAACAGAATGGCATTGCCAGCACGCTCACTCCAATAATGCTGTTTCCAAGGTTGATTACAAATGGCCAGTTGGCCTGTTTGGCAGCCATCTTGTGAGGCTTCTGAAATGATAGTAGTTACAGAAAGGGTGATCTCAACAGGTATCCAAATAATCTGGTATACAATCGTCGATTACCCGATTCTGAAATTACATACCCAAGTACCCAATCATGCTAGCATATTTAAATAACAATAAACTTTCATATTGATACGTTTGGACATTTTCAATATGCTGGTCTATACAAATGGAGTCACATGACCTAGCAGAAGTTAAAGCCATATTCGAATGTAGTTTCAGAATTAAAACCAAACCTTGTTGTTGGGTTGTTTAAATAACTAAGTCACTGCAAACTTATAAAAAGCTGAGTAAATCAATTAGTTTTATTTCACAAGTGTATATCCAATAATACAGCCATTACACAGAATTTTATCTATTCAGCATTCCATATATATATTTAATATACTAATGATTTTCAAAGGGGTTCTGCATAAACAAGCGTGTTTTGAATGTACAGAAGTCTTTTTTTATTTAACATTTCTTCCGTACCCTAGTGTTTTGAATGTACGGATGGGTTAAGAAAAAAAAATTTATTCTTATTATGTTATACACAGTATTACGGTGTCATTCTTTAAATAAAAACATGGCAGATAATAAATAAAGCAACTGGTTATTATCATCCACTGGTGAGAATACCCCACTCAAATAACTCAATACCCACCCAGTTCCAGTAAAACTGGTATATTGAGAACACTAGGTTATATATATTCCTTAATATAATATGCAGGTTTGACAGTCAATGTTAATATAATTTCTTTACCAATTATTTGTAAGGAAGATTTCCTGGTTGTGACAATTCTAAGACACTAAAACAACATCAGTGTTTTGATCATTACAATATTGTGACATGAAAATTATACTAAAGCTTTTTCGGCATTAATGATTCCCTTTTCGGAAGAATATATTGTCCATCCCTGGGTGTTAATTACAGAAAATAAGGTAATCAAACTTACATCCGTGACAGATCCCATGTTAGAACTATCATTCATAATCTCTGTTCCCATTGAGAAAAAAATTATAGCAATACGTTCATCCAAGGTATTTACACACACAAGACGAGACACCAGAGAAGTGTGAACAAAACATTAAAGTATTTCCTCTTTTACAGGAAAACATCTGCTTTTCAATGCAGTATAAACATATCATTGTTGTGCCTGAAATGTACACAAACCTGTCCATATCCTCAGAATGTAGAAATTATATTATCACCACTTAAAAAGCAATGTAAAGGTTAATTTGTTAACATTTTTAAATTAAATACATTTAGTACACTTTTGCCACTGCTATTGATGCATATTTTCATTGAAAGAAATTCAGGTTAAATTACACTGTACAGGTGAAATGAAAAATGTACTGTTCCAATCTAGCCAATTAATGGTGGTAGGAGGAACTAAGGTGACAACTATTAAACTACCAACAATTAAACTACCAGATGTTACAAGGGCTTAAATATCTTTTCATGGCATCATTTTTACTAATGAACTTATCATAAAACAATGAAAACAGCTGGTTCTGAAACAGGGATGATCATACGTGGACATATGTCTTGTATTTTATGGCACTGTGACATACTGTTCTGTGACATCACATTACATGTTTAGAAGCAACCTTTCAGTTGCGGTATGCATGTAAGAGTTTTGTTGTATTTAACTATTTAGAAAGAATATTTACTATGAAAACATCCAAAAAGTATTTGCATTTTATTGGGTTTTTTGTTGTTGTTGTTGTTTTTTTTGCTGCAATTTTTGTTTTTGAATTTTTCAGTGTGGTTAGGGTCTGACCAAAGGAAGAAGTAATTACATTTTAATAAAGATCTGGATCATCTTCTGGATACAAAAAGTCACCATGTTTGAAAGCAACCATCTTCAATGTACTTTAAATGTTTTCACTATCTTGTTAACACTGGCAATGAATTGAACTGTAATAACTAGTTACGAGGGCCAAGTGGGGATTACATTTTTACTATCTTGTTAACACTGGCAATGAATTGAACTGTAATAACTAGTTACGAGGGCCAAGTGGGGATTACATTTTTACTATCTTGTTAACACTGGCAATGAATTGAACTGTAATAACTAGTTACGAGGGCCAAGTGGGGATTACATTTTTACTATCTTGTTAACACTGGCAATGAATTGAACTGTAACTAGAAATAGGCCGCCCTGTTGATAGTAGATGCGAATAGAAACAGGATAGCATAGAAGAACACACATTATCATGTGTAATGTCCACCCATGAACCTTTTGCCCAAATTGTACAGTAGTCTTACAAGACCCTGTTTCATTTGTAAAATATATCAATGATGCTTAAATATTTGTTAGTGTAGATGTAAATTATTTCAGCTTCATGCCTTTTTGCATTGGTTGGGTTGAAAATTTTGACGAAATCACTCTATCTTGCACGGTTAAGAAGATAGAAGCAAATTCCTGTTTTTCTATTTTTGGCAAAAATTTGAAAATTCAAAATGGCCGCCATTTTTGGGAAAAGGAAATTTTTTTGAAAATGGCCAAGAGTACATTTCTTAGATACCCTATGGGTCGAAAATTTCAACAAAATAACTCTATTTTGCACGGTTAAGGCCAGTTTGTGTTTTTCCATTTTGGGCAAAAATTCGAAAATTCAAAATGGCTGCCATTTTTGGGGAGGGGAAAATTTTTTGAAAATTGCAAATATTACATTCCTTAGATACCCTGTGGGTTGAAAAATTTCGACGAAATCGCTCTATCTCGCATGGTTAAGGAGATAGAAGCAAATTTGTGTTTTGCCATTTTTGGCAAAAATTTGAAAATTCAAAATGGCCGCCATTTTAGGGGAGGGGAAATTTTTTTTTAAATTGCCAAGAATACAATGCTCAAATACCTGTGGGTCGAAAATTTCGACGAAATCGCTCTATCTCGCATGGTTAAGGAGATAGAAGGAAATTTGTGTTTTGCCATTTTTGGCAAAACTTCGAAAATTCAAAATGGCCGCCATTTTTGGGGAGGGGAAAATTTTTGGAAATTTGCAAAGATTGCATTGCTTAGATACCCTGTGCGTCGAAAATTTTGACGAAATCGCTCTATCTCGCACGGTTAAGGAGATAGAAGCAAATTTGTGTTTTGCCATTTTTGGCAAAAATTCGAAAATTCAAAATGGCCGCCATTTTTGGGGAGGGGAAAATTTTTTTAAAATTACCAAGAGTATAATGCTCAGATACCCTGTGGGTCGAAAATTTTGACGAAATCGCTCTATCTGGCACGGTTAAGGAAATAGAAGCAAATTTGTGTTTTGCCATTTTTGGCAAAAATTCGAAAATTCAAAATGGCCGCCAATTTTGGGGAGGGGAAAATTTTTTGAAAATTGCAAAGATTGCATTCCTTAGATACCCTGTGGGTCGAAAATTTCGACGAAATCACTGTATCTCGCACGGTTAAGGAGATAGAAGCAAATTAGTGTTTTGCCATTTTTGGCAAAAATTCGAAAATTCAAAATGGCCGCCATTTTTGGGGAGGGGAAAATTTTTTGAAAATTGCAAATATTACATTCCTTAGATACCCTGTGGGTCGAAAATTTCGACGAAATCGCTCTATCTCGCACGGTTAGGGAGATAGAAGCAAATTAGTGTTTTGCCATTTTTGGCAAAAATTGGAAAATTCAAAATGGCCGCCATTTTTGGGGAGGGGAAAATTTTTTGAAAATTACCAAGAGTACAATGCTCAGATACCCTGTGGGTCGAAAATTTCGACGAAATCGCTCTATCTCGCACGGTTAAGGAGATAGAAGCAAATTTGTGTTTTGCCATTTTTGGCAAAAATTCGAAAATTCAAAATGGCCGCCATTTTTGGGGAGCTGAAAATTTTGGGAAAATTGCAAAGATTGCATTCCTTAGATACCCTGTGGGTCGAAAATTTCGACGAAATCGCTCTATCTCGCACGGTTAAGGAGATAGAAGCAAATTTGTGTTTTGCCATTTTTGGCAAAAATTCGAAAATTCAAAATGGCCGCCATTTTTGGGGAGGGGAAATTTTTTTTTAAATTACCAAGAGTATAATGCTCAGATACCCTGTGGGTCGAAAATTTTGACGAAATCGCTCTATCTGGCACGGTTAAGGAAATAGAAGCAAATTTGTGTTTGCCATTTTTGGCAAAAATTCGAAAATTCAAAATGGCCGCCAATTTTGGGGAGGGGAAAATTGTTTGAAAATTGCAAAGATTGCATTCCTTAGATACCCTGAGGGTCGAAAATTTCGACGAAATCACTCTATCTCGCACGGTTAAGGAGATAGAAGCAAATTTGTGTTTTGCCATTTTTGGCAAAAATTCGAAAATTCAAAATGGCCGCCATTTTTGGGGAGCTGAAAATTTTGGGAAAATTGCAAAGATTGCATTCCTTAGATACCCTGTGGGTCGAAAATTTCGACGAAATCGCTCTATCTCGCACGGTTAAGGAGATAGAAGCAAATTTGTGTTTTGCCATTTTTGGCAAAAATTCGAAAATTCAAAATGGCCGCCATTTTTGGGGAGGGGAAAATTTTTTTTAAATTACCAAGAGTATAATGCTCAGATACCCTGTGGGTCGAAAATTTTGACGAAATCGCTCTATCTGGCACGGTTAAGGAAATAGAAGCAAATTTGTGTTTGCCATTTTTGGCAAAAATTCGAAAATTCAAAATGGCCGCCAATTTTGGGGAGGGGAAAATTGTTTGAAAATTGCAAAGATTGCATTCCTTAGATACCCTGAGGGTCGAAAATTTCGACGAAATCACTCTATCTCGCACGGTTAAGGAGATAGAAGCAAATTAGTGTTTTGCCATTTTTGGCAAAAATTCGAAAATTCAAAATGGCCGCCATTTTTGGGGAGGGGAAAATTTTTTGAAAATTGCAAATATTACATTCCTTAGATACCCTGTGGGTCGAAAATTTCGACGAAATCGCTCTATCTCGCACGGTTAAGGAGATAGAAGCAAATTAGTGTTTTGCCATTTTTGGCAAAAATTGGAAAATTCAAAATGGCCGCCATTTTTGGGGAGGGGAAAATTTTTTGAAAATTGCAAAGAGTACACTCCTCAGATACCCTGTGGGTCGAAAATTTCGACGAAATCGCTCTATCTCGCACGGTTAAGGAGATAGAAACAAATTTGTGTTTTGCCATTTTTGGCAAAAATTCGAAAATTCAAAATGGCCGCCATTTTTGGGGAGGAGAAAATTTTTTGAAAATTGCAAATATTACATTCCTTAGATACCCTGTGGGTCGAAAATTTCCACGAAATCGCTCTATCTCGCACGGTTAAGGAGATAGAAGCAAATTTGTGTTTTGCCATTTTTGGCAAAAATTCGAAAATTCAAAATGGCCGCCATTTTTGGGGAGGGGAAAATTTTTGGAAAATTGCAAAGATTGCATTCCTTAGATACCCTGTAGGTCGAAAATTTCGACGAAATCACTCTATCTCGCACGGTTAAGGAGATAGAAGCAAATTTGTGTTTTGCCATTTTTGGCAAAAATTCGAAAATTTAAAATGGCCGCCATTTTTGGGGAGGGGAAAATTTTTTGAAAATTGCAAATATTACATTCCTCAGATACCCTGTGGGTCGAAAATTTCGACGAAATCGCTCTATCTCGCACGGTTAAGGAGATAGAAACAAATTTGTGTTTTGCCATTTTTGGCAAAAATTCGAAAATTCAAAATGGCCGCCATTTTTGGGGAGGGGAAAATTTTTTGAAAATTGCAAAGAGTACACTCCTTAGATACCCTGTGGGTCGAAAATTTCGACGAAATCGCTCTATCTCACACGGTTAAGGAGATAGAAGGAAATTTGTGTTTTGCCATTTTTGGCAAAAATTCGAAAATTCAAAATGGCCGCCATTTTTGGGGAGGGGAAAATTTTTTGAAAATTGCAAATATTACATTCCTTAGATACCCTGTGGGTCGAAAATTTCCACGAAATCGCTCTATCTCGCACGGTTAAGGAGATAGAAGCAAATTTGTGTTTTGCCATTTTTGGCAAAAATTCGAAAATTCAAAATGGCCGCCATTTTTGGGGAGGGGAAAATTTTTTGAAAATTGCAAAGATTGCATTCCTTAGATACCCTGTAGGTCGAAAATTTCGACGAAATCACTCTATCTCGCACGGTTAAGGAGATAGAAGCAAATTTGTGTTTTGCCATTTTTGGCAAAAATTCGAAAATTTAAAATGGCCGCCATTTTTGGGGAGGGGAAAATTTTTTGAAAATTGCAAATATTAAATTCCTTAGATACCCTGTGGGTCGAAAATTTCGACGAAATCGCTCTATCTCGCACGGTTAAGGAGATAGAAGCAAATTTGTGTTTTGCCATTTTTGGCAAAAATTCTAAAATTCAAAATGGCCGCCATTTTTGGGGAGGGGAAAATTTTTTGAAAATTGCAAAGAGTACACTCCTTAGATACCCTGTGGGTCGAAAATTTCGACGAAATCGCTCTATCTCACACGGTTAAGGAGATAGAAGGAAATTTGTGTTTTGCCATTTTTGGCAAAAATTCGAAAATTCAAAATGGTCGCCATTTTTGGGGAGGGGAAAATTTTTTGAAAATTGCAAAGAGTACACTCCTTAGATACCCTGTGGGTCGAAAATTTTGCCGAAATCGCTCTATCTCGCACGGTTAAGGAGATAGAAGCAAATTAGTGTTTTGCCATTTTTGGCAAAAATTCTAAAATTCAAAATGGCCGCCATTTTTGGGGAGGGGAAAATTTTTTGAAAATTGCAAAGAGTACACTTGTCAGATACCCTGTAGGTCGAAAATTTTGACGAAATCGCTCTATCTCGCACGGTTAAGGAGATAGAAGCAAATTTGTGTTTTGCCATTTTTGGCAAAAATTCGAAAATTTAAAATGGCCGCCATTTTTGGGGAGGGGAAAATTTTTTGAAAATTGCAAATATTACATTCCTTAGATACCCTGTGGGTCGAAAATTTCGACGAAATCGCTCTATCTCGCACGGTTAAGGAGATAGAAGCAAATTTGTGTTTTGCCATTTTTGGCAAAAATTCGAAAATTCAAAATGGCCGCCATTTTTGGGGAGGGGAAAATTTTTTGAAAATTGCAAAGAGTACACTCCTCAGATACCCTGTGGGTCGAAAATTTTGCCGAAATCGCTCTATCTCGCACGGTTAAGGAGATAGAAGCAAATTAGTGTTTTGCCATTTTTGGCAAAAATTCGAAAATTCAAAATGGCCGCCATTTTTGGGGAGGGGAAAATTTTTTGAAAATTGCAAAGAGTACACTCCTCAGATACCCTGTGGGTCAAAAATTTTGCCGAAATCGCTCTATCTCGCACGGTTAAGGAGATAGGAGCAAATTACTCAAAAGTAGTACTGAAAATACACAATGAAGTACCTAAATGGCTATTACTCATGTACTGACAAAGCTATCAGTCCCAAATGCAATACCAAGCGAGCTATGGACATAACAATCTTGTATTCAAAATTGTAGTAAAATATCTTTAATTATTTTGGCTTAAATGCACGGAAACCAATGGGTACTGAAAATAGCTGTACTTAAGTATTACTCAGTAAGCAAAAGAGGTACAACAGCCAAAAGCAATCCCAAGCAAGCTACTGACCCAATAAGCCTGCATACCAAATTTGGTGACAATAGCTCTAATACTTTTCCTTTAAATGAGCGGAAACCATGCGTGACGCCGGACATCGGACGCCGGACGCCGGACATCGGACATCGGACATCGGACGGCGAAAAAAGCAAAAATAATATATCCACCCCCCAGGGGGGTGGACATAATAACTAGTTACGAGGGCCGAGTGGGGATTACATTTTTACTATCTTGTTAACACTGGCAATGAATTGAACTGTAATAACTAGTTATGAGGGTAGGGCCAAGTAGGGATTACATTTTTACTATCTTGTTAACACTGGCAATGAATTGAACTGTAATAACTAGTTATGAGGGTAGGGCCAAGTAGGGATTACATTTTTACCATCTTGTTAACACTGGCAATGAATTGAACTGTAACTAGAGGATCGCTCGCAAAAAAAAAAAGATAATGTTTTTGCATAGCAAAAACAAAGCGTCCCGAAAAGGATATAAAGGTGAGTGCTAAAGTATTAAGAAAATGCTTCGTTTCTAGCCTTATACTGTTGTGGCAACCAAAGTCAGCGCAGTCTGCTCTATCTAGCACGGTTTTCAAGATATAAGCATTTTTGTGTTTTGCAAAAAATAAAAAAATTAAAAATGTCCGCTATATTTGGCGAGACAAAAATATTTTGAAAATTGGCATGGCTACTCTGCAGAGATACGCAGCAGGTCCAAAATTTTGTTGAGTTCACTCCATATAGCACGGTTTTCGAGATATAAGCATTTTTGTGTTTTGCAAAAACTTTGAAAATTCAAAATGGCCACCATTTTTGGGGAGACAAAAATTTTTGTCAAGACCACTGCCGTGGTGTGTATCTCCCGCCAGCATTAAAGCAGAAGAAATAGCTTTTCCGAGATATTCACAATTTTTCATTTTCGTGTGTGAAAGGTCTTCCAAAAGTAGGTGAATGAGTTATTTGAGAAAAATTGGCTATCTGCAATACTATTAAGAGATAATTCACATTTACTCATTTTGAGTAGGTGAATAATTATCTATGGGTCTGAAACTTCACCAAGTGAAAGCTCTCCCCAAAGTAGGTGAATGAGTTATTTGAGAAAAATTGGCTATCTGCAATACTTTTAAGAGATAATTCGCATTTACTCATTTTGAGTAGGTGAGTAATTAGCTATGGGTCTGAAACTTCACCATGTGAAAGCTCTCCCACAAGTAGATGAATGAGTATTTGATAAAAATTGGGTATCCACAATACTTTTACAGATAATTAGCATTTACTCATTTTGAGTAGGTGAATAAATAGCTATGGGTGTGAAACTTCACAGAGTGAAAGCTCTCCCAAAAGTAGGTGAATGAGTTATTTGAGAAAAATTGGCTATCTGCAATACTTTTAGAGATAATTCACATTTACTCATTTTGAGTAGGTGAATAATTAGCTATGGGTCTGAAACTTCACCAAATGAAAGCTCTGCCAAAAGTAGGTGAATGAGTTATTTGAGAAAAATTGGCTATCTGCAATACTTTTAGAGATAATTCGCATTTACTCATTTTGAGTAGGTGAGTAATTTGCTATGGGTCTGAAACTTCACCAAGTGAAAGCTCTCCCAAAAGTAGGTGAATGAGTTATTTGAGAAAAATTGGCTATCTGCACTACTTTTAGAGATAATTCGCATTTACTCATTTTGAGTAGATGAGTAATTAGCTATGGGTCTGAAACTTCATCAAGTGAAAGCTCTCCCAAAAGTAGGTGAATGATTAATTTGAGAAAAATTGGCGATCTGCAATACTTTTAGAGATAATTCGCATTTACTCATTTTGAGTAGGTGAGTAATTAGCTATGGGTCTGAAACTTCACCAAGTGAAAGCTCTCCCAAAAGTAGGTGAATGAGTTATTTGAGAAAAATTGGCTATCTGCAATACTTTTAGAGATAATTCGCATTTACTCATTTTGAGTAGGTGAGTAATTTGCTATGGGTCTGAAACTTCACCAAGTGAAAGCTCTCCCAAAAGTAGGTGAATGAGTTATTTGAGAAAAATTGGCTATCTGCACTACTTTTAGAGATAATTCGCATTTACTCATTTTGAGTAGACGGGTAATTAGCTATGGGTCTGAAACTTCACCAAGTGAAAGCTCTCCCAAAAGTAGGTGAATGATTAATTTGAGAAAAATTGGCTATCTGCAATACTTTTAGAGATAATTCGCATTTACTCATTTTGAGTAGGTGAGTAATTAGCTATGGGTCTGAAACTTCACCAAGTGAAAGCTCTCCCAAAAGTAGGTGAATGAGTTATTTGAGAAAAATTGGCTATCTGCAATACTTTTAGAGATAATTCGCATTTACTCATTTTGAGTAGACGAGTAATTAGCTATGGGTCTGAAACTTCACCAAGTGAAAGCTCTCCCAAAAGTAGGTGAATGATTAATTTGAGAAAAATTGGCTATCTGCAATACTTTTAGAGATAATTCGCATTTACTCATTTTGAGTAGGTGAGTAATTAGCTATGGGTCTGAAACTTCACCAAGTGAAAGCTCTCCCAAAAGTAGGTGAATAAGTTATTTGAGAAAAATTGGCTATCTGCAATACTTTTAGAGATAATTCGCATTTACTCATTTTGAGTAGGTGAGTAATTAGCTATGGGTCTGAAACTTCACCAAGTGAAAGCTCTCCCAAAAGTAGGTGAATGATTAATTTGACAAAAATTGGCTATCTGCAATACTTTTAGAGATAATTCGCATTTACTCATTTTGAGTAGGTAAATAATTAGCTATGGGTCTAAAACTTCACCATGTGAAAGCTCTTCCAAAAGTAGGTGAATGAGTTATTTGAGAAAAATTGGCCATCTGCAATACTTTTAGAGGTAATTCGCATTTACTCTTTTTGAGTAGGTGAGCAATTAGCTATGGGTCTGAAACTTCACCAAGTGAAAGCTCTTTGGGATAGCTGCTCTGCAGAGATACCCTGAAGATAAAAAATTTCGTCGAAATCGCTCTATGTAGCACGGTTTTCGAAATATTAGCATTTTTGTGTTTTGCAATTTTTGCGCAAAAATTCGAAAATTCAAAATGGCCGCCATTTTTGGCAAGACAAAATTTTTTTGAAAATTGGCATGGCTACTCTGCAGAGATACCCAGTGGGTCAAAAATTTCGTCGAAATCGCTCTATCTAGCACGGTTTTCGAGATATAAGCATTTTTGTGTTTTGCAATTTTGCGAAAAATTCGAAAATTCAAAATGGCCGCCATTTTTTGCGAGAAATTTTTTGTTTGAAAATTGGCATGGCTACTCTGCAGAGATACCCTGTGGGTCAAAAATTTCGTCGAAATCGCTCTATCTAGCAGGGTTTTTGAGATATAAGCATTTTTATGTTTTGCAATTTTTGCGAAAAATTCGAAAATTCAAAATGGCCGCCATTTTTGGCGAGAAAAATTTTTTTTCAAAATTGGGATAACTACTCTGCAGAGATACCCTGCGGGTCAAAAATTTCGTCGAAATCGCTCTATCTAGCACGGTTTTCGAGATATAAGCATTTTTGTGTTTTGCAATTTTTGCAAAAATTTCGAAAATTCAAAATGGCCGCCATTTTTGGCGAGACAAAAATTTTTTGAAAATTGGGAAAAGTACTCCGCAGAGATATCCTGTGGGTCAAAAATTTCGTCGAAATTGCTCTATCTAGCACGGTTTTTGAGATATAAGCATTTTTGTGTTTTGCAATTTTTGCGAAAATTTCGAAAATTCAAAATGGCCGCCATTTTGGGTGAGACAAAATTTTTTTGAAAATTGGGAAAACTACTCCGCAGAGATAGCCTGCGGGTCAAAAATTTCGTCGAAATCGCTCTATCTAGCACGGTTTTCGAGATATAAGCATTTTTGTGTTTTCCTTATTTGGAAAATTCGCAATGATTAATTAATCGTTAATTACTCGGCCATTTCTTGACCAATCAATGCCAAAATCTAATGATTTCCAGATTTTAATAGAATGAATGTATTTGCCAAGTTTCAGGTGAATTGATAAAATTCCTTTCAAGTTATCATCCGGACAAGCTTCCCCATCGAAAAAAGACATTTTTGGTCATGTGACCTCTCTGATTGGTTGAAATGTCACTGCAGCATATTCAAAAAAATTCCCCAAGGCTACTGCCTAAACCTGCCCAATTTGAAAAGAATCCGCCTAACGGTTACAGAGTTATAAGGAAAACAAAATGCGGAGCCGGCGGAGCCGCCGGAGCCGCCGGAGCCGGAAGCTCTCCCATACACAAACAAGCGTCCCTTGCGGGACGCTTAATAACTAGTTATGAGGGTAGGGCCAAGTAGGGATTACATTTTTACCATCTTGTTAACACTGGCAATGAATTGAACTGTAATAACTAGTTATGAGGGTAGGGCCAAGTAGGGATTACATTTTTACCATCTTGTTAACACTGGCAATGAATTGAACTGTAATAACTAGTTATGAGGGTAGGGCCAAGTAGGGATTACATTTTTACTATCTTGTTAACACTGGCAATGAATTGAACTGTAATAACTGGTTATGAGGGCCAAGTGGGGATTACATTTTGGGAAAGATCCAGAGCATATTCTGGAAAACGTACCCTGGTGGACATCTGCACTCTATGAGTGCTTTCCAGTTCACCATTAATTTATGTATTTAATTCACTCATGTACTTACGCATTATTATTTTATAAGTAACAGATACCCCATCATTCGTTTAACTATTATTTATTCATACAATCAATGTAACTCTTATTTGATCCATCAATGAATCGTTTATGTGATCTTTTATTTACTTAACCCTTTCGCTACTGAAGGAACATTATTCCACCGGACTGTAGCCATATGATGTCATATCACGTCAAAAACGCCAATGAAGTAAAATAATAACTCACTACCTTATGCACTTTATTTGCGGTATTTTTCGGCATATTTCATTAGGAATTGATGAAAGTCGAATGGGAAAATTCGTGGGAATTCCCCAAATAAAAATAACCATGAGTAAACAATATGCAGGTATAGGCGGTAAATACGGCAATATATACAGAAACCAGTAAAAATAGTTGAAATGGTGAATTTTTTTTTAAAATATTGCACAACTTTCATATAAAATACTTAAAAATCGGTTTAATACTGATACACCAAAGAAAACGTATAACAGTATACTGAAGGGAGAGAAGAAATATATATTATTGCCGTCGACCAAGGTCGACAGACATGGTCCCCTGTAATACACATTGATGTCAACTGCTAGTCGACATACATGGTAGGGAAAGGGTTAATTTTTTTTTCATTTCTGCATCTGTGTTGCTACTTCAACAAAATCTTACATAACTAAGATATTTTACTGAGGGGTTGAGTTTGTACCATGAAGGAGCCTAGTCTGTATTTGTGGGGCAGAGTTTGTAATATTCCCATAGCTGACTCAAAGCTATTTCCAGCTATGGAACATTGTTCTCAAAAATATATCAACATTCAGCTGGTAAAAACTTATGCTCTGACTTATATTTTGTGATTACTATACATTTACAGCCCCAAACAATCACTTATTGCATAGAAAGAACACGACATACACCAGAAGCTAAGTAACCATCAAAGTAAATGCTGTTTATATTGTGTTTCTCACTGAATACTGTACACTTAACTTGTGCATTATTTTTGACCGTAAAAAAAAATCAAGTCTTTTTAAATGTTTGAAATGTGCATACCTTTAAAAACTCAATTATCTTGTTCATGTTTTCAGCAAATTGAAACAGAAACCACCAATAAACACCTGTTTTGTGTACATGTAGATATATCTATCCTTTTTTATAAACTAACCTTGAATTTATGGAAATAATAAAAAAAGAATAGCCTTTTTTAAAACCACAATTTTTTTTTTTTAATTTTAATCATAAAAGTTCAGAAATGTTACACAAATAATGTCTTTGCCTCTCATTTGGCAGGGGTTAGGTGGCAGTTATGTGTCACACAGTCAGTCTAACTCTCCTTACTCGTCAACTTGGTGAATTTCTATAGTTCACCATGTCACTAACATAATACCAGTTTGAGTATATAAGTCAACACTTTTACAATGTAAAATCATTTTTCACTTTCAGCTACTGGTCATTAGACACGGGACCACAAACACCCACCCCAGATATGATATATACAACCCACAAGAGAAAACATGCCTGGCAAAAGAGGTCAACAGAGGACCTCAGGCCATTAGTATTTCTTCTCATATTGATTAGAGTTAGTGATATACTGGCTGTGATGGCTGGTTCATTTATGAAGCAGTAAAATAGAAAGATTATAAAAGAAGTATGTGACTTTGTATCTTGTGTCTTGATTTCTTATTATTGAGATCAAAGTGTTAATATATTGTGTTTGTTGATTATAGTTTGAAACTGGTCAGTTGTTTAGTGACTATAAAGGCATATAAATTTTGGTTAAGTCATTTGAGGATACAAAGTTTGTATTTTAGATGTATAAGAAGGAGAGCTGTACCATTGAGGCTGCAAGAAGAAGGTGTCCAAAAACTCGAAATAAAAACTTAATTGAGAAACTTAATTACAGTAGAACCTTGATTATCCGAACCCATTGGGGGACATACAATCTGGTCGGATAATCGAGGAGTTCGGATAGATGAAGGAAACTGAAATTCACCATCTATGGGTTACTGAGTGGGCGATAATTGAAGAAAATCGTTTTATGCACTTAATACAGATGTCGGTATTCATTGATGATACAGTTTAATATATTTGTGTAATATAATGTAACTGACCCTCTAATTGTTGCTTACTTGCTCCATATCTATGAATATTATCATTTTTATTTAAAATACTACGCGCATTTTAACTGGGTGAGTTTGGTTGGTACATGCATTGCTGACGTTTTAATTTTAGAAAAACATCGTCATGCATTTTGTCTATTGAAAAACTCTGGGAGATTATTTATTGTAAAACCCAAAGCGAACTCGCCTTCAGTGATAGGTGTGTTTGGTTGGTAATGCATCGTCTTTTTGTTCTAGCCTTTTCTTTTGATACATTTTGTCAGTCTGTGAATGGATCTACTCCGGGAGATTAAATTGCAAAACCCAATCGAACACACTTTCATTGATTGGCGCATTATCAAAGAAGTTGTGTAGCAGGGTTGTGTAATTGAATTAATCCCTCCCCTATTGTAACAATGGTGATAAAGACCAAAGAAGTTAGGCTTTTTTTGTGGATGGTATGTTTTATAAAGCATGAGAATTATTAATTTCCGAGAATGTGTAAAATCCTGTATTATCGCTCAGGCTAGATCGTGCATGATAAGTAGGGAGACAAGATTTTGGTTCGGTTAATCCGGAGATTCGGACAATAGAAGGCTGGATAATCAAGGTTTTACTGTATTCAGAAATTCACAATGGGAAATATAAACCCAACACAAAGTAGGAGATAGGACCAAATAAAAAACTGGTCAGATATTTTGTGAAAGGCCACACCCATGAGGTGTTTAGGAAAGCAAACCAGCTTTGTAAATCGAACTTCAACTTCCTTTTCTGACGTCATAAATGTATATAACTGTAATGCTTGAAACATTTGATGTATCTATTTATAATATACATACCGTATCCGCTCTTTGAAGCACCCAAGGGCTATGTGGCCAAATATTTACAAAAGTTGGGGCGGGTGTTAGCAACAATTAAAATCAGTCAGCTATTTGAAAAAAATAACCTGAATGAGAACCCGTGCAAATCTCTGCAAAATAAAATGTAAAATAATTGCTAAAAAAAGGAAAATTTTGCTGAAAATGGATATAAAATAAACAAATTAGACCGATTATGGGGTTCTAGAGTAGAAAGGTTGTATCAAAACGACATATTAGCAATTTATCGGCTAAAACGCAAGATTGTAAAGGGGCGGCTACGGTATATATATTTATGTCATTATAAACAGTCGTTTATTTATTTTATTTATAAATTTTATATGAAGTTTGAGAGAAATAAAATAAAACCCACTTAAATCCAAACAGCTAGACATCAATGAAAGCATAAAATTACAACAATAAATGTAATATACAAATGAAATGTACAAATCTCATTTCTTGATCATTATGTTACTGATTCACTTGTCCTTCAAGTAACACTGTATATACTTTTGGTAACATGTGTAGAAATATGCTGTTCAAGATTTACACAGAAAACGAGTACTACAGGCCTCTTCCTTCCCACTGTGTACCATCAGATTCTTAAAAGCAAGTAGTGATGGGACAGATACTTGGTCTACTTTATTTGAAAACTAGACCAAGGACGCATCTGTGGCCATATGCTGGATGTATCCACCGACAAAGGCCAACTAACATAGTTTAGAAGATAAACAGCATTTTTCGTTAATAAGCAAGCACTTTTAAGTTTGGCTACCCTTATTTGACCCTGTAGCAGGGGCCCAAGGTGAAGTCTGACCACATCAAAAGATTCGCAGCCCATGATTTCCTATAAGTCATTTTCACATTGCACACCTCTAGGACCAATAATAAGCAGGAGGGGCCCAAGGTCAAATCTGACCACATGAAAAGATTTGTAGCCCATGACTTCCTATAAGTTGTTTTCATATTAATGAGTTATTTGAGAAATACTGGCTATCTGCAATACTTCTAGAGATAATTCGCATTTACTCATTTTGAGTAGGTGAATAATTAGCTACGGGTCTGAAACTTCACCAAGTGAAAGCTCTCTCAAAAGTAGGCGAATGAGTTATTTGAGAAAAATTGGCTATCTGCAATACTTTTAGAGATAATTCGAATTTACTCATTTTCAGTAGGTGAGTAATTACCTACGGGTCTGGAACTTCACCATGTGAAAGCTCTCCCAAAAGTAGATGAATGAGTTATTTGATAAAAATTGGATATCTGCAATACTTTTAGAGATAATTAGCATTTACTCATTTTGAGCAGGTGAATAATTAGCTACAGGTCTGAAACTTCACCAAGTGAAAGGTCTCCCAAAAGTAGGTGAAGGAGTTATTTGACAAAAATTGACTATCTGGAATACTTTTAGAGATAATTTGCATTTACTCATTTTCAGTACATGAGTAATTACCTACGGGTCTGAAACTTCACCAAGTGAAAGCTCTCCCAAAAGTAGGTGAAGGAGTTATGTGACAAAAATTGGATATCTGCAATTAGTGGTGGGACGTTTTGCAGAAATCAAAACCGGTTACCGGGGCTTTGAAACGAAATGAAATCCGGTATTTCGTATGCCTTATAATGTGCAGTAAAATAATCCGCACAGCATACATGAGGCAGAACTCGAAACTGGAAATGGCTTTCGCGAGATATTATTAAGTATGTAAAGATGATTTTTGCTCAATAAAATGTAAAAATGTGACATATTTTTCATAATATATATAGTTTTTGTCGTTTTGAAGAAGTATCAGCCATTAGGTGGTGTAAAATGATGACGTTTTTCAATTACCGGTTCCCAAATATTCTTTGCGAATTTCGTTTTTTTGGCTAGAAACGAACGAAAAACCAGTTACCGGTTTACCGTTCCCACCACTATCTGCAATACTTTTAGAGATAATTTGCATTTACTCATTTTGAGTAGGTGAGTAATTACCTACGGGTCTGAAACTTCACCAAGTGAAAGCTCTCCAAAAAGTAGGTGAATGAGTTATTTGAGAAAAATTGGCTATCTGCAATACTTTTAGAGATAATTCGCATTTACTCATTTTGAGTAGGTGAGTAATTACCTACAGGTCTGGAACTTCAGCATGTGAAAGCTCTCCTAAAAGTAGGTGAATGAGTTATTTAAGAAAAATTTGCTATCTGCAATACTTTTAGAGAAAATGCAAAATTACTCATTTTTAGTAGGCAAGTAATTTAGCCACAGGCCTAATTTAGACATAAAGCCTACCAATAGAATACTGTGGTGCACCCTCTAATATACCTTGCAAACTTGAGAAGGCTAACTATAATATTTTTTTCGTTAGAGCGGTAATGGTGAAATTTCTCTACACACTGCGGCTATCCAGTGGATACAATGATTTACTCAACAGTGAGAACCTGAAAGTAGATATTGGTAAGCTATGCCATGACATAGAGGTCTGCAATTTCACTCTGTTATAGCTGACCAAAAATTATGTGAATAACATATTTAAACAAAATACTGTAAACGTAATAGTTTTCACATTATAACTGATTTACTCAATAGTGATAACCTCAAAGTAGCTATTACTCAGCTATGCAATGAGCTACATGTCTGAATTTTTTCTATGTTATAGCTGACCCAAAATTAGGTGAACAACATATTTAAGCAAAATACTGTAAATGCAATAGTTTTCAAGTTACAACTGATTTACTCAATAGTGATAACCTGAAAATAGCTATTGCTCAGCTATGCAATGAGCTATAAGTCTGTAATTTCACGATGTTATAGCTGATCCAAAAGTAGGTGAACAACATATTTTAACAAAATACTCCAAATGCAATATTTTTCAAGCTACAAGTCATTTACTCAACAGTCAGTACCTGAAAATAGCTATTGCTCAGTTGTGCCATGAGCTACAGGTCTGTAATTTCACTATGTTATAGCTGACCCAAAAGTAGCTGAATAACATATTTACACAAATTTCTGTAAATGCAATAGTTTTCCAATTACAACTGATTTACTCAACAGTGTGAACTTCAAAGTAGCTATTACTCAGCTATGCAATGAGCCACAGGTCTGGAACTTCACTATGTTATAGCTGACTCCGAAATAGGTGAATAACATATGGAAACAAAATACTCTAAATGCAATACTTTTGAAGTTATAAGTAATTTACTCAACAGTGATAACCTAAAAGTAGCTATTACTCAGCTATGCCATGAGCTACAGGTCTGAAATTTTACTATGTTATAGCTGACCCAAAAGTAGCTGAATAACATATTCATACAAAATTGTGTAAATGCAATAGTTTTCAAGTTACAAGTGATTTTACTCATGATGGAAGTTACTGAAAAGCCCAAAAGTAGCTATTACCCACTTAGCTATTGAGACAGACACCCAAGTTACTCACCATGTTGTAGCTATGAAAAAAGTATCTGAATAACAAATTTTAACAAAATGCTCTAAATGCACACTTTTCAAGTTATAAGTGATTTAGTGCATGATTTCATGAATTTTAATGCATTTTAGACATTTTTGTCTACCACAGGCCTAATTTAGACATCAAGCCTACCAAAAAGATAGGGTGGCGAGTCCTCTACCATATCAAGCCACCTGCCAAATATGAAAGAAATACGGAAAGAAATGTGGACTGTAGGTCGCTAACAAGAAATCTCTGCGGACGCGGGCGCGGACGACAACGATGATGAATCCATAGTATCCCCACTTCGCGTCGGGGATACAATTAATAAAGCTGTTTATAGACACAAAGATAAATGGTCTTCAGAATTCTTCAAATCTATCTGATGTAAACAGCAAATTCAAATAATCTAAATAACCATTGCCATTGTAACCTATTTAAGTGCATTTTATTATTTAACTTGCATGATTTTTATGTTTAAACCACTTAGATTTGACTGTTTATCTTAGTGTGCATTTAGGTTTGTATCCACCCATGCGGCCAGGTTAATTACTGAATGGAGGCACTTACCAACTAGACACCAAATGGAGTTTTATTTATAATTATTGTGTTACTTTAAAATGTACAATTTCACATTTAAATGTGCAATTACACATGTTAGGTGGGAAAATAATCCCCTTTAACTCAGTCGTTTTGATTACATGGTAACAACAAAATCTTGTCTTTTAAAAGTGGGGAGTTATGTGCTTTTTAAAGCTCCCACAAAGGAAGGATAAACAAGAGGAGAGTGCCCATAAACAGGCACTGTGTCAGCTGACTGAGTGTTTTTTGATTTGTGAAGGTGATAATGAGAGGAAAGCATAATTATCAGGGAAAGTGCTGTACAGAAGTACAGTAAATGGTAATTAAACAGCATGTTCGAAAGAAATTCCGAAGCTGACAGAAGAAAAGGATAAAAAAGTTGTGCCCTGCAAATGGTATTATGAAGGAAAGTAACAAGGTAACTGTTTAAGTGTAAAAAGTAGGTTAGAACATATTTCAAGAAATACTGTAAATGCAATATCCTCGTTCCACCTTGAAGAAGGGGTCCAAGGTCAAATCCAACCACACAAAAACATTACCATCCCAAAAATCTAGGACCAATAATAAGCGAGTTATAAGCACTTTTAAGTTTGGCTATCCTCATTTGACCTAGAAGGAGGGGTCCAAAGGTCAAATCTGACCACACCAGAAGAATCCCAGGACACGATTTCCTATATGTTGGTTTACCATCCCAAACTTCTAGGACCATTAATAAGCGAGTTATAGGCACTTTTAAGTTTCACTATCCTTGTTTGACCTTGAAGGAGGGGTCCAAGGTCAAATCCGACCACACCAAAAGATTCCCAGTCCATGATTTCCGATAGGATGGTTTACCATCCCAAACCTGTAGGACCAATAATAAGTGAGTTATAAGCACTTTTAAATTTGGCTATCCTCGTTTGACCTTGAAGGCAGGGTCCAAGGTCAAATCCGACCACACCAAAAGATTCCCAGCCCATGATTTTCTATAGGTTGGTTTTCCATTCCAAACCTCTAGGACCAATAATAAGTGAGTTATAAGCACTTTTTAGTTTGGGTATCCTCGTTTGACCTTGAAGGAGGGGTCCAAGGTCAAATCGGACCACATCAACAGATTCCCAGCCCATGATTTCCTATACGTCTGTTTACCATGATCCCAAACCTCTAGGACAATTAATAAGCCAGTTACAAGCACTTTTAAGTTTGGCTATCCGTGTTTGACCTTGAAGGAGGGGTCCAAGGTCAAATCTGACCACACCAAAAGATTCACAGCCCATGATTTCCTACAGGTTGGTTTACCATCCCAAACCTCTAGGACCAATAATAAGGGAGATATAAGCACTTTTCATGACTGACAAAGAAACACCTGTGGCGGCCATCTTCAAAATGAGGCCAAAAATATTCCCAGTCAAGATTTTATAATGAGGAACATATCCTGCGAATTTGAGATCTAGAGGGCCAACAAAAGTCCTTGTTTAAAGTCGAATAAACGTCCCTGGCGGCCATCTTGTTTTTCAAAATGAGGCCAAAAATATTCCCAGGCAACATTTTATGGTTATTAATATATCCTGCAAACTTGAGAAGGCTAGCTATAATATTTTTTTCGTTAGAGCGGTAATGGTGAAATCTCTCTACATACTACGGCTATCCAGTGGATACAATGATTTACTCAACACTCAACAGTGAGAACCTGAAAGTAGCTATTGCTCAGCTATGCCATGACATACAGGTCTGCAATTTCACTATGTTATAGCTGACCAAAAATTACGTGAATAACATATTTAAACAAAATACTCTAAATGCAATAGTTTTCAAGTTACAACTAATTTACTCAATAGTGATAACCTCAAAGTAGCTATTACTCAGCTATGCAATGAGCTACATGTCTGAATTTTTACTATGTTATAGCTGACCCAAAAGTAGGTGAACAACATATTTTAACAAAATACTCCAAATGCAATATTTTTCAAGTTACAACTGATTTACTCAACAGTCAGTACCTGAAAATAGCTATTGCTCAGTTGTGCCATGAGCTACAGGTCTGTAATTTCACTATGTTATAGCTGACCCAAAAGTAGCTGAATAACATATTTACACAAATTTCTGTAAATGCAATAGTTTTCCAATTACAACTGATTTACTCAACAGTGAGAACTTCAAAGTAGCTATTACTCAGCTATGTAATGAGCCTGGAACTTCACTATGTTATAGCTGACCCCAAAATAGGTGAATAACATATTGAAACAAATTACTCTAAATGTAATAGTTTTCAAGTTATAAGTGATTTACTCAACAGTGATAACCTAAAAGTAGCTATTACTCAGCTATGCCATGAGCTACAGGTCTGAAATTTTACTATGTTATAGCTGACCCAAAAGTAGCTGAATAACATATTTATACGAAATTCTCTAAGTGCAATAGTTTTCAAGTTACAAGTGATTTTACTCATGATGGAAGTTACTGAAAAGCCCAAAAGTAGGGGTGCGACCGAGCAGTCGCCACTCGCCGAGCGAGGCGAATTTCACGAAAATTCGACCCCTATGCTTGTGTACATATAACAACCTATAGAACCAGTTACGTTTTTTAGTTAATAAAACATAAATAACACACCTTACTTTCATCAAATTGCATAATCCACCATTTGTAACATAATATTATTGATATTATGTGCTGACAATAGCTAATTCAAGCGGTTCAAAGCTGTTATCTTTGTATTTTTTTCGTTTGGATGTCGTTTCCTGTTATGGTAGATACTAAATGTCGCGAGGGCTCGATGTCGAGTCAAGTTTTTATCTGCGAGTAATCGACACGAATTATTTGTACTCGTCCCACCCCTACCCAAAAGTAGCTATTACTCACTTTGCTATTGAGACAGACACCCAAGTTACTCACCATGTTGTAGCTCTGAAAAACGTAGCTGAATAACATATTTTAACAAAATGCTCTAAATGCAACACTTTTCAAGTTATAAGTGATTTAGTGCATGATTTCATGAATTTTAATGCATTAAAAATTATTAAAAAAATTTATTAAAAAAAAAATAAGACAGATCCAGGTCTCACACTCACACAAGAGAATCTACCTCTGGCCTAGTACATATATGCAAGATATGAGAGAAATCCCTGCAATAGTCACTGAGAAAATTGTGATAAAGTGTTGAAATGTTCACACTTTTGGTGGGGGTACCTCCCTTATAATGTCTCTAGCAAACAGACAAACAGACAGATTTGCATGCCTTGAACAATCTTTCATCCTCGATAGATAAGGTATCTTTTAAAAAAAACAGCCTTGTAGTTTTGGAGGAGAAGTTGTTCACGCGTACGCCGCAGAGTGACAACATAATGTCAGCTGACATAAAAATAGGATCTCCATACTGAATGTAGTCTCCATTTGGTAACTAGCCTGACCCCACCCGTGTATTCTAAATAGAATGCTAATATTTAAGATTTGGTGCTTCAATTGAGAATAATGACTTTTACTTTTGTCTTTTAAAATTTGTAACAAATATTTGTGAAGGGAATATGTTAGATTCGTCGTTTCATCACATATCATTTCTGATTGTAATATGACATGATCATCTCAGTGAATCTGATTGGTCAATAGGAAAAACCACTGTAGTATAACCATGCATAATAGTCCTCTCGTCACAGCAACTTCCTTATTTGACATATAAAAATGTACTAGTTTTTTTAATGACAATCAAATGTTACTAAATAGTGGAGCTTCCGTTTTGTGCCAAGTTAAGGTTTGTGCCATGATATGGCGCCAAGCAGTAGTCCAAATGACAGTTTAAAACCATGAAGGTGAAGACTGGGTGGTTCTTAACTCTCAATCGGACAAGAATTCTCTATAATGGGCTAAATTGCAGAATTCCCCTCCCGGAAATAGATGAAACTAGTTCAGGTTTTACTAAAAATAGTTCAGGCAGGAAACATATATTAGTATATTTTTATTACTAAATATGACACATAATTATTGGAAGGTCGGCAGTACATCACATAGTAAAAAAAAATTAGGTCGGCAGGTCGGCAAGACAACACAAAGTAAAAAAATTCAGGTCGGCAGGTCGACACCAAACCACAAACTTGAAAATTCAGGTCAGCAGCAGTACACAAGGCCAAAAAAAATTATCAGTAGGTAGTAAGAAAGAACAGGAAGTAAATGGGTTCGATTCCCATAGCAGTTTTGTCATGTAACTGCTCTTGGTAGATACATTCCTAATTCGTTACCAAAAACTAAAATAATAAATGAAATAAGCAAATATAAAAAAATATTATTCATACCACATATGTCCCTACAACCAAACCTCAATTGAAAATAAATACCCCCTTCATTACTGCTGCCTTTTATAGTAAAAATTGTAATTTCTATGTCACATGATTGCAAAAGTTCAAGGACATTCCTTATACAATCATGTGACTAAATATTACAGTATTCACGATTAGTATAAATTGCAAAGACGCAAGAAAAACTCATTAATTCCATTTTAGAAATAAAAAGATTAACACCCCTAAATCAACTTATTGCTTCATTCATTAATTCTGAATATATAACTTATGCATTGCAATATATAACATTTCATATTCTAAAATAGAAACACTTACTTGTTTTTAAAATTTAAGTAAAATTCCGTTCAAATACATCTCCAATATAAGTGCCATTTCTTGGGGAAAAAAGAGGATCAAGTATCCTCCAATCAACAAATCAAGAACTAGGTCAGCAGTAAAAATTTGGATCCCATCATGTGACTACAAATTTCTATATAAAAGGAAGCAACATGGAAGACGTTCTTCATTTAAACTGCATAGATCATTTAACATGTTTGACACTTGATTCTGTGTTATATTCCCTTTATTTGTTAAGTTATATAACTTATGCAATAAAATATATATGTCCTCCCGATATCAGCATTCAGTTCACCATGGTTGGCTACTGTAAAGCAATAAAACAAAAGCATTTCCTTAAATTACAAAAAAAAATGACCAATATATCCCCCCCCCCCCCCCCCAAAAAAAAAAAATAAATATAATATTAGATACTAACGAATATTGCATTCATTGTATTCACCAAAAAAATCAACACAGAATTTCTTAAGCTTGAAGGATGGCCACAAGGATAAATCTGACCACATTTAATTATTGTCAGCCCAATTTTCTATTTTCTTGTTGGAAGCTCATCTATGACATTTGACCTGCGGACCTGCCGACCTTACTATAATTAGACCTGCCAACCTTTTCTTTAAGGAGACCTGCCCACCTGTCTACCTGTCTGCATATTAAAAATGGAACTACTATATATCCTGTACATTACCAAACAAAAATTACTACTCTCAAGCCCTTATATTCCTACGCCTATCTACTTCCTGGGGGGGGGGATTCTGCAATCCTTCTGTATAATGTCCGCCGATTGATGGATTATTACTTAAACAAGGTCTCTGAACCCCCCAAAAATTAAGTTGAGCGATAATATAAGATTTTAACAAATTGGCCGTAGAAACATCCATAAAAGCTTTCTAAAAACTCGTCATTAAAATGCCATAGAGTGTGGTACTCACTTACTCCTTCCTGTATGGTGACGAGTATCACTTCTTGTCAAGAAAGATAAGGAAAACTCATTTTACGTGTTACAAATGGCCTAATTTAAACCCGAAAATGACATGTAAATAAACAGATTCACGGATACTAATCCGCGGAATTCCGAGGCTTAGCCCGGAGCTGTGCTCGTCCACTGATTTATTTGCACTAAAATATATTCATTATTTTAATTTATGTCATGCCCATATGTGTCCATACTATTTGTAAAAATCTAATGAATTTTAAATCAACATGTTATATATCCATGCAAAATTTGCATATACATCAATTTAGATAGGTCATGAGGTCATAAAATCAGTTACACTGCTTGGTTGTAAAAGAATTCCATTTCTGTCAACTTTGTACAGGGCCTCTGGATTGTATATTTGTACAAGATTAATCAAACATTTTACACAGTTACAACCCCAGTATGCTACTTCCATTACAAATTCAAGATTTTTCCTCAATACACACAGACTTAAACTGAAATAAACAGAGAGCATAAATACGTCAGAATTCTATTATATTTTAAAATGTAATATTTATATCATTTATAAGACAAAGTTTACAATGTACTGAAACATATATAAGTCTTGATGATCGTTCTGTACTAGGCAAGCAATAAAAATTGTCAGTGTAATAACACAATGGACAGTCAATGGTCCTAATTGGTATGATTAGGGTGGACCAATAAGGATTCTGTGGCAGGTGCCATGTCTGGAGCAGAGAATGTTCATAATCGAACCAACTTGGCTTTAAGGGGTTACTTATTTGTATATTATCTTGCATTGTTTGACTGTAACACCCAATTGATGTAAGCATGATCGTGGGAGGACTTTAAGTTCAGGAAAACGAGGAAGTCAAACATAATATTACCAGATGAGAGACAGTTGTTTGTAGTGACAAGGGGTGGCTAAAGAATTAGCATAAATTGTTTGTTTCTAAAAAAAAGTCATAATTGATTGTAAAGTGATTGCAGTTGAAAATCTATTCCGGTTGAATAACATTACAACATCAGTGCACTTGTTTAGAAGATCACTATATCATTCTCCATTATGTTTAAATTTAATAAAGTAGACTATTTTACTCATCATAGTGAATAGCTTAAAGAGAGATTGATTCTGGCACTATTTGTAGGTGTGTACTTTATCCTGCAAAGAAAATGGACTGTGTAATTAGGGATATCACAACATTACTGATGCTTGGTCAACTGTTTTGAACAATTTGCAAAATGTATTTCAAGCAAACTGCGCAATAGCATGACTAAAGTATTATATACATGTACCATATTTCATTTAACTGAATTTGAATGTTACTTTAGTTGCTGTTCCACTCTTACAGCTTACCAGCCATGCAAGACATAGAGCCAATTATTGAAATGCTTTCAGCAGCTATAGCTACCATCAAAGCATCGATAAAAGACTCATTGCTTATTCCTTTCAATTATATTTATTTTACAAAAGTGTTTCATTGCAGATCTTCTTTCAGCTGTTTCATTCAATGGATTCTATAAAGTTTGAATTAAATGTTATATCCTGTGTATAATTATACCAATGATACGATGATAGCATTGATGTGAATTATTATCAAGAACAATGGGTCTTTCATAGCTATTTGTTTTGATGTGTAACCAAAAGAGGAAAGGCAAAGCAATATTTATTTAATCTTAAAATATGTGGGTTTTTGGTGTGAATTCAGGAAGAAATAATTAAGCGACCTCACTTTTAGTATTCTTAGAGAGAACCCAATAACAGTATATTTTTGCTACACATCAGAAAAGTAATGTAATAAGTACTTTTCTAGCACTTAGGCTCCTTCATGTGACAGATTCTAAGGTACTAGAGCTGTAAACCAAAAAGAAAAAAATCAGATTCTAGAGACATAGCATACTGACACTAGAGAGACGCAAGGAAGGATGGGAGGGCTATGGACGGTAGGCCTGAAGTTGACCAATAAACTACTCTTTGGATGTCTTTAGGGGAGCTCATTCCACAAAGTTGGAGCATCAGATACAAATATGTGGCTGAGGTACTTTTTGTTATTTGTGCACTGAGAACTGTGTCACATTCAACTGCTTTAGAAAAAAAAACTTGCCTCAGAATCAGATAGTAGAGAGATGCTATAAATAATATAATAATTTCTGTTTGGATTTTATATTAAAAACACACTTAGGCATATAGAGTGTGTAAAGTACATGCTTTCACTCAAAATTGGAAGTATGTTGCTTACTGATAACAAAACAGATAAAAGTAAAACAGTAATACACAGAACTGCTGTATGTATGGAGATGACTCAGCCTTGTCTTTTGTGAAGTTGTGATATCCAGTATTCTTTGGTGAATGTACATTGCATTGTATTTTTGGAAATATGTGTATCATATTTTATGTATTTAATTAATGTTTTAATGTGATCTTGATAAAAATATATTTAAAAATAAAAGTAAAACAATTACGCATTATTGCTTATTTTGTGACTTTCAATAATTGCTACACTACTACTAGAGAAACAATATGCAAGATAAGAAAACTATTTTAGTTAACCTATAACCAGCTGATAAAGTTACTGATAAAGATATTACAGTTACTACATTCATTGACCAGGGTCAACCAGCAGGAAAGTAAACATTAGGACAACAATGAAAGTGTAGACAAATGCACTTCCAACATATTTGACCAATTTTTATTACATTGACAACTACGCAATATAATATTTGTTGTTTATATTTTATAACTTTCACCGTACACTTCTGTAAATGTGGATATACCTATAAACACACAGGATGAGAGAGTTTCAGCCATTTGTAGTTTTCTGTGCATTTCTGTACTTCTCAAATGGGCAGAGAGATAGATGTGAGTTGAACATTATTTTGATTTTGTGAGATCCGTTTGAGCATTGACTTGTTATGACATTATAAATATGTTTCAGACTGTATTTACCTTTCTCAACTTTTAGAGTATTCTGAGGTATGTGTTTTACCCCAAAACCCCACAAACTGTGAGGAATTCTACGAATTAACCAAAAATGATCATATTTAAGGTCCTGATATTTACACATACTGGTCACATCTCTGTTACACTTTAGATTTTATTTACTAAGAATAAGCACATAAAATTAAGTAGATTGCATTAGATATAAATAAATATGTAAAAATAGAAAAGATACATAACATATATTTCTCTGTACATTAAAAATGTAATGTAAACAACTATGGTTTGTGAGAGATGTACTTTCCTTTACAAGTGACTTTTTATAAGACAGTGTTTGTGTTATTTTTAGTCTTATTATATAATAATATCTGCAAAGCTTTATAATTCTGTAAATATTTATTTCCACTGTTTCCAGCAAAGACATTCTTGCAGTGTCGACGATTCCCTGTGATCTTACAAAAATATTACTATTCAAAGACAAGTCTTTGTACACCTCTTGAAGAGGCCTATTCTGTACAAATACTCTCTAATTGTTATATGTCTACAAAGGCTGTTTTTCTAATTTTTAAATTCAATATGAATCAGTGGTAAAGATGGTAGTTTAGACCCACTTAATTGTCAATAAGTTGCCATAGTAAGGACAACCTTATGGATAATTACTGTACAAGGGTCTGATGGTCCATCATGTTGGATAACCATCCAAACCAGATTGATTTTGTCTGGCCTTTGATGAATTACATCATTAATTTTCATTAGTTTCGATTTGGCAGAATTTAAAGTCTGACTGGATTGTAATTTCCTGTGACTTATACATACGAACCAAGTTTAACTGGTCTTTGATTGACAGGTCCAACTGAAATCGATTTTCCTTCATCTGTGGTTGTCAAGGGTCGCACAGTGCAGTGTTCTGACACACCAGAAGAGTTTGAATGTGAGTGGGATGATGACAGACACTATGCCTGTCATGACGTGAGGTAAGTCACCAACAAAAGGCAGACGCACATGTTTGGGTCTCTCTGGCAGCTTTTGCAGTGACCCACTTGCCTTTCACTTGGTGGGTCCTGAACTTGAATCAATGGATAATTTTTGACTTAACTTTGACTAAACCCAAAAGTCTGGCAAAGGAGATGTGCTCGATATGATGTAGGGAGAGCCACTACTTCTCCTGTCTCTGGGATGGCAGATTTGATATTTAACATAAAAATATTATGTTTGGAACTTTTTAAATGCATGAATAATATTTTGGCTGCTGCGACCAATCTTGTATACACTTCTGGTAAAGAGTAGCTGATTTTGACGCAAGCTTAGATAAGTTGTACAAATGCCTGTATTACACCAAACGAGTGATCTGGTGTGGCATTAAGACTAATCTATATGAATTGTTGCAGTTCGAAGCAGGCGGAGAGGTCAATACCATTGGTTGAATGACCAGTCTTTTTACTTGAGAGAAATCACATGCTTTGCCTTTGAAAATTTTCAAATAAACCTTTAAATGACTCATCTTTTAATAATATCTACCTTATTGGACCAAAATTGATGGGAGATTTTTGTCTCTTTGAAAACACGTGATTTAAATCAACTGTTTGGTTGCAATAGACTTATATGGAATATTGTAGGAATTAAAAAGAGAATAAATCAACAAGTAATATTTATAGAGTCATTAATAACATAACTAACTTCATTAATGCTCACATGCAATGTGTTACTTTCAGAATAGATGACAATTTCCGGCTAGCACATTCTACCAACTTCACCCTAGATTCAGCATTTGCAGACCTGTGTCTAGATATGTTAGAAGAGGTTGGAGAGGGTTTGGGCAGGACAACAACAGTGAGTAAAAGGGCTTTCACTTGACTGTGACGTCATTTGATTACCACGTGACATTTATTCAAACACTGTAGAGCTGTCAACAGTATTAGAGCAACATAAACGGAAAATAGGGAGTTATCCTAAGTGTCAATAAAACTATCCAACTTCCTGTTTGCTAGTATAGTAACAACCAATAAAATTACACCATTTTAGGTCAAAGACAGCCTCCATTTTGAACCAATAAAATGTCAGTGTCCTGTAGAACATTTCAGAATAATAATACCTGTAACAGATTTATTGTTGGGTGTAAAAGTTGAATCATAAGCTCTCAAAAGTTTAACATGCTGGTTATAAATCGTAACTCTACGTTTCAAGAAAGACAAATTGTCTATTTATTTGTTTGGGTTTAACACTGTATAGGTCATATAACGACAGGTAGTTTTGTGGGCAGAGGAAACCAGTACATACAGTTGGTCAAGGTTCTGTACTGTAAACTGCCGACCATAGGTAAGTAACTACCAACTTTCCCTCATAGCGTACAGTGTACAAATAGTCTATTAACCCGCTATGTAACTATTGCCACTGCAATACACACACTTATGTTTATCATAATATCTGATTTATGGAACATACCTTTGTGAAAAGGAAATATATTACAATGTCTTATTTCAGGGTCGTGTCAGTTCCACAATACCGGGGACTATCCACTACTCACAAGATGGCGTATGGACAGTTCTCAGTGATGCTGGGCTTCCGAACTCAGTGGAATCTTACATGAGGCTGGCTTGTCAAACCAGTGGGGTGGTGAGAGATGTGAATGCTAGATACAGGCAACAACCTTAGATGAATTCAAAATAAACTTGCAGCCAAAAAGTCATTAAATAGTTCACATAGTTTGAGTATGACTTATACATCAGGTGTGAAACTGGATACAAAATTTCATCACGAATACATGAAATAGACAACAGGTGCAGAGGTGGAAAATTAATCTTTTGCAAAATAGTTTTATAGACTTTGTTTTAGACATGAATGTATGACATAGCCAAAGATGGTTTTAGAGTAATTTTGTTAGTAAGGACATAATAAAATTTATTTTTGTTATGACTGCATGCCATAAACAACATATGTAGTAGAATTTCAAATAGATGTATGGACCAAGTGACATTGTGCACTTTATGTTAGACTTGAATACATTCATTATTCAAGGTTGTAGACGGATTTGAAACAAGCTCATTATATATACTTTCTCATATTCAAAATTACAGGATAAAGGATGTAGACTGTATGTTACTTATTTATACGTCTGTATATTACAATTCATCAATACATGCAACCAATAGACTCCATACCTGCAGTAAACCCATGGTAATGGTTATTATACACTTTTGTTTATCCGTGAATACATGACATGAACAACAGCCATAGATAGATCCTCAAGAAACTCATCAATAAATGAAGAAAACTTGATTCAAAATGAACAACAATGTACATAATTGATTTTCTTCCACATATGAAAATATGGCATAGGCAAGAGATGTTGATGGATTGGAAATAAACTTCTCACTAAGGGTATTTACACATTTTCTGTTTAGAGGTGAATACATAACATAGACAAGAAATTCATTAATAAAATTTATGTACTAATTATTTTTGAATTCAGTCATATTGGCCTAAAAATGGATTCAAACTAATGCCATCACAAAAAAAGTCAGTTCAATCTGAGTCCAATTATGTTCAATGTAAAATGATTATTTTGTTGATGTATTTTGATCATTAAAAATTTGAATTTGGTATTATTCGAATTTGGTATTATTCGAATTTTATCTCAGATATTCCAAGCAATTATTCATCAAGTACATATTTTAGATGATAAACTTTGGTGAAAGTTTAGCAGAATATAAAATTGTTAAATGGGCAGTATCAGGATTATTGATAAGTATAAATCAATATATAACTTTTTAAATGTTTGAATGATATGCATGTTAGGACCCAACTCACTATTGGGAACATGTGAAGATTGCCCATGTGCAAACTTGCGATGTTGACTTGAGGCAAACATCTCCAGATTTCACTGCACAAACATGAGATTAAGCTAGTCTAATAACTCAAGGTGTTCTTAACTCTAATTAAGTGTCCCTGCTTAGGGTGCTCATTTGTTTTTCGGTTGAATTTCCTTTCCACCAGTATGGGCTCCCTTGAATATCACACTGGGTGGTAGTTTACAAACATGTTTATTTGTAATAAAAACTCTACAGGAACTGGTTACCACAACCAATAAGTATAATCTGCATATATCAGCCATGGTGCCATTTAAAAACCTTTATGGGTTAATTCATTCCTTCAAGCTTTGAAACAGTATTGCCCCTGTTCCACCACACGACTAAGGCTCCCGATCAAGGCTTTTGGGGGATCTGTGTCACAGCCTGCTTGAGTCTGTTTGGATATGTTGGGATCGGTTTATAAATCAAACATGTTTGATATTTTTAAGACTGTAATCGATCCACTTTTGCCCCTACCCACAAATATTCTAGTCTCAGACCCTAATCTACTCAAGTTTGGGTTGTCTGAGACTTCCTGGGACTGTTAATACCAGGTCGGCTGAGCTTTAGTTCCAGGAGGTCTGGACTTAATCCCCGATCTATCCGCGACCCAACATGCAAAAGAAAAAAACAACAAAAATCGGTCATAGATGTCTGAGGAAATCTCTTATTACTCCCAGGAAGTCTGAGGAAGTCTCACACCAGTCTGACAGTTGGTATGTCCCAGATAGGATCGGTGTTGAATCCTATCACAATTGTGGTTTAATTGCTTCTTAGTCCCGGAACAATCATGAGTTGTCTGAGGACATCTGAGACTTCCTGAGGACGATCTGAACTTAATCCCAGATCTGGATCAGGGCTCCATTGCCCCACCAATTATTCATGTTTTTTTGCAGACTCTCAAGGATTAAGGGTCGCGGGTCAAACCAGGGCTTAATCCTTTGGTGGAACAGGGGCATAACGGTTTGTTTACCAGATGCGAATGTCTGTCTATTTGAATTACTCCTGTCTGTATTGATATCTGGTGAAAAGAGGTATCGCTGAAATACTGAATATAGACATTTGTGGCAATTTCTGAAAATTCTTATTCTTTCATTATCTTCAATTACTAAATCTTTGTTACAAGAGAAGTATTAGAGTGTCGATATATTATGTTTTTACGACTTGAAAACATTGAGGAACTTAAACCTGAGATAGATCTCATCATTATGTATTACAACAGATTAGAGCCTATTTTTTAATGGATGACATGCAGTGTCCTTATCAACTTGCACTAACAGTAAACCAAACCAGTTTCTTCTGTTTGACTGTTTTAAATGTTTTGATCTTTTTATCTTACATATTTCATACTTTGCTACCAATTAGATGTTTTTTATTTTCAGACTGAAATAGAGACATGCAGTAAATTTAAAAACAAAGTGATATACATGGAAAACATTATGACAGTTAATTTGGCTGAAGGGGTTAACCCTGATTAATTGACTAATTGAGTAACTAAAACGGGTTTAACATCGGTTATATGGTACACTACATCTTATCTTATTATCTTTGAGCTAGTAATTCAAAAGGTCAATTGTGAACAACAGGGAACAACTTGTATATTAATCTCTCAAAAAGTGTTTGACATGATCAAAAGCTTTGGAATGTTGAGCAATAAATCAAATAAATGATCTGATGTGGCATTTCGTCAGGGTTCTGGATACTTCACGAGACACTGAATCTGAGATGGAAATCAGCATGACATCATATGTTACTCATCAGCCTTTGAGCACAAGCCCTAAATGACAACCTTCTGTTGCCACCACCACTGCTGAGGATCCAGTTTTAGATCAGTTCCAGCAGATGAGGTCGATGATTTCCACATTTCTGGGTGCATGTCAGGAGCCCACTCCAAGTCCAAGACAGTGGTTCTGCAACTATCTTCACTCCAAGATTGAAAACCTGGAGGAGCAAGACTTTTTGACCTTCAGGAATGAGACAGTAAAACTTTTCAGTGAAATACAGTACAATGCCGAAGAACACAAGAGACAGGTCACAACAAGTCAACAGGTCACCATATTTCACCTTCCAGAAGCAATACAGGCCACAGTAGGATGTGAATACATACTCACCATACCAGAGTCTCAACCAGACTCCGTACCAGTTGTGCAGCCTACACAGATAGCCACAACACAGCCTGCTACAGTGATTGCCAAAGTACAGCAACTGCAGGGGTCTGCATCTGTACAACAGGAGGAACAACACTTCTGGATTATCAAATCTCTTTGGAGGGATTCCCAGTGTACTGCAGTGCCAGCAGATCGACACACCACAACCATTTTCACCCTTTCAACTTCAACCAGCACCGTCACCAATGCCATTTTCCACTCATCAAGAACAGTCAAGACCTCCCAGCCAGTCCAGCTAGTCCAGCCAGCAAAGTCAGCCCAAATCAGCAGATTAGCCTGCATTCAGCTGTTGATGCCCCCCCCCCCCCCCCCCAAAAAAAAAAAAAAAAAAAAAAAAAAACACACCGTCCAACACTTACACTTCCCCCAAATACACAAAAAAATTGTGTGAATGAATGAATGAATGAATGTTGAACAAACATTAATAAAGTTCCACCACACCCCCCCCCCCCAAAAAAAAAAAAAAAAAAAAATAAATAAATAAAATAATGTCCTCTAAGAAGAAAAAACACAAAAAATTAAAGATATTTTGAAAAAAACTCCCCCAAAAACAAAAAATCCCACAAATCCAGACACAAACCCCACCCCTCCCACAAAAATCCAAAATTGAAATGAAACCAAACATTCACAAAAGTCAATTGTTGTGAATGTGTGGAGGGACTGAAAGGGTCAACAAAACAAAACCTCAGGTGACATACACATTCAAAGATATGACTGATAATTGGGTGACTGACAGACTGATGTTATACTAGGCCCGTACTGTCACACTGTACAATGTGATTTTGAAATTTTATTTTAAAAAATCTTATTTTTTCTTATTACATTTGTGAAAAAAATTCTAATCAAATTTGGTTATTTTTGGTTGGGACTTAGGGGTCAGAGTTCATCATAAAAATTGGGTGATATTTTTATGATTTAGCGGATTAAATTTTTACAATAAACCTGGGTCATGTTGGTGTGGTATGTGAACTTTGTAAATTGAGGACCTGGGTTTAAAATATTTAAATCTATTTAAATAGGTGGCTATTTATTTTTGTGAAATGAGTTTGGAAGGGATTTGTGTTTGTGATAGGGGATTATTTTGGTGAAACTGAATTTGCATTAAATTGTTTGAAAATTGGGGTTATTTTGCTAAATAAAAGTTGTTGGATTATTTGGGTAGACCTGAACAGATGACAGAATGTTCTCCCCTCAGTCTTCTCCCCTCAGTCTTCTTAAATTCTGTCCTCATGCCCCGCCAGTACCCCAAGGTGATTGAAATAGTCTTTCAGTAGGCTTTGTTGATGTTTGGCTCCCTTGATGGGTTTCTAAACTTCTCATTAGGTCCCTGGTCAGTCTGGTGTGGGTGGCCTGTCTGCTCCTCCCTGATGGCTTCTTAGCATGTTATGTAGTACCACACATGCTAACACAATGTCTCTCACAACTTTGGTGTCTGCGCCATGGTGGTCAGCAGCACCCTGAATCTTCTGACCAGTATTCAATTTTCTTCCAGTCTTCAGGATCTGTGGGACCCATCAAATATTCCTGTTGAAATTCTTTTAAAATGGCTTTGCAGACCTGGGGGACAAATTTGCAGATGGTCATTCTTCCAACCCTCAATTGGTATTGCAGTGAAGTGTATGTCTTCCCTGTGGATAAGTGTCTCAATGTAAGTGCCAGTTTCAAACTGACTTCCAGTGGCTTTCTGACGTTGGTGGTTAACTTCCTCAGATGAGAGGTAAGAAATAAAAAAATGCTCGTCTCATCCTGGTAAAGTTTCTGTAGCTTGGTATGTCAGTAGTGATTAGCTCGTCCAAGGGTGTTCTGCATCATCCTCTCTCCTCTCACTGAAGTATCCAGGGCATGACCCATGGATTCTGTGGCTTCTTTCTGGGGGTGGGGTGGTGGTGCTGGCTGGACAGGTGCAGGGTTCTTCTTTCTTCTGTGTCTTGAAATCATGATGAATAATAACATATTCAAGTCAATAAAAAACAAAAGACCTCAAGTGATCAAACAGTTGTTCTTGATGTGTTGCTGTCATCCTTGAAATGAGTGGCAAATCTCTGGTGACAGGGGTTTATATAGTGTGATATGGATTCCTATTCTGGATCCCGACTATAGATACTGACCCCCTACATCAATCAGTCCTGTCGGCAAAGGTCGGAAACATGTTCCTGGCTTGTCTGTTTGTCTTTACGGCTTGTCTGTTTGGGGTTTAGGGCTTGTCGTAGTGCTTCTACAACTGGCTGTTTAAATAACGTCCCTGACCCTATGTAACTGTAGCGGTAATTGTACCGTCTTGTCGGGGATTTCTTAACTGACTCAGCATTTTGGGGTCCCCTTTTCCCATGACCCTATGATGTTCACAACCGACCCGAGAGTTGTAGGGTCTGTTACAGGAGGGGGGGGGGGGGGGGGGTTGCTCCAGTGGAACGGGGGGGGTGGGGGGGTGGGGGGGTTGCTCCAGTGGAACATCAGCATAAGGCTTACACAGTAATCTTCTTATATATTTATCTGCATATGTGTTGATGTACAGTGTAAAACTGGTCCGCTTACTATTAATACATAAATCAGGAAGGGATAAGTTTTGCAGTTAAAAACCTAACCACTTTAAAATGTAAAATAAAATACTTTACAAAGATAGGGTAAGTATTTTAAGCTTAATTTTAGCCATATCAAGTTTTGAAGTGGGAAAAACATGACATGGCGGCCATATTTAAGACTGGTCTTAAATATTTAAGACAACCCTCACCTGGTCTTAGAGTTATGACCAAAGAAAAGACTAATACTACAACCTTTTGTGAATTGCTGTAAGACTAAGACAAATGTCATAATAAGTTTTTGTCCGATGTTATGACAAAATTTTTAGATTTAAGACTAAGATTAGGATAAGACCTTTTGTGAATACGGCCCCAGGTCAGTTGTTCAAGTTCAAGCTCAATGCAAAAAGTCACAGGCAGGAGTAAAGTTGGATCAGAAACCAAGAGACAAACCCTGGTTATCATGCACAACCATTTTATAATTGAAATAAATTTAACATGAAACAAGATGCACTCAGAGAGAGCAAAAACCTCAATTTGATGTCACCAGCCTCGCAAGCGTTATATAGTATTGTTTATTGACCATCTATTGTTTGTATTTAAAGCTATATTGGAAGCTATTATAATAAAACCAAAAATGTTAATTAATTTTCAGTGGATTTCTCTGCATTGAGGAGCATGTGCATACTTGAACACATGCATATCCAGCATTACAAAATTGTTTTATGAGAGTTTGATCAGTTCACAGTGGCATGGCACAGTCTCTAGCTGACATACTGTAGCCATTATCTGAAGCGCCCATGGGCCATGTAATATTTGCAAGAGTTGGGGACGGGCATTTACAGCAACAAAAACAAGCCGTTCATTTCGAAAAAATATCTCAAATCTGGGGAAACCATGTTTTAGCACATGCCAACAGGAAGTAAAATATGCGGTTGGTAAACAAATCTCTGCAAATTAAAATAAGTTAAATAACTGCTAAAATAAGAAAACTATTGTTGAAAATGGATATAAAATAAACAAATTAGACTGATTATTGGGTTTTAGTGCAGAAAGTTTACATCGAAAAGACATATTAGCAATTTATTGGCGATCAGGTAAGATTGTGGAGTGACGCTTTCAAAAGCATGGGCGATATAGAGCACAGCTAGGGTAATTGTATCTACCTAAGGCATCTTGGTGGATCCTTTGGTTTAGCGTTTGATATGCCGCCTTGGTCACGCCTAGAGAGATTTTCGGCATTAACGCTATTTTCACCAAATTTGCAGGATATCTTCATTGGGGGGTAAGCTTCTCTGGGACCGAAATTGGCCTCATTCTGAAAAACAAGATGGCCGCCACGGGCATTTTTTGAAAATTACCTACATTTTTGCTACTGGCTGTTTCTCATAGGTAGAAGGTTGAATCTCTTCATAGGTGATATGTATAACAGATATACATGTCCTCTACAACCTGGCAGACATTTGATCTTGAAGCTTTTAATTCAAGGTCATCCATGGATTGCCAAAGTAACCAACATAGCAGACTTTAAAAGTGCCTATATTTCCCTTATTATTGGTCCTACAGGTTTGCAATGTGAAACCAAGCTATAGGAAATCATGTGCTGCGAATCTTCTGATGTTGTCACATTTGACCTTGGACCCCTTCTTTAAGATCAAACGAGGATAGCCAAACTTAAAAGTGCTTATAACTCGCTTATTATTGGTCCTAGAGGTTTGGATGGCAAACCAACCTATAGGAAATCATGGTCTGGAAATCTTTTGGTGTGGACAGATTTGACCTTGAGCCCCTCCTTCAAGGTCAAACCAGGATAGCCAAACTTAAAACTGCTTATAACTCACTTATTATTGGTTGTAGAGGTTTGGGATGGTAAACCAACCTATAGGAAATCATGGGCTGGGAATCTTTTGGTGCGGTCAGATTTGACCTTGGGCCCCTCGTTCAAGGTCAAACAAGGGTAGCCAAACTTAAGCCAAACTTAAAAGTGCTTTTAACTCGCTTATTATTTGTCCTAGAGGTTTGGGATGGTAAACTATACTACAGGAAATCATGGGCTACAGGAAATCATTTTGGAGGCTTATTGGTATCCAGAATATGAAGTGGATCTGTGTTAAAATTTATTTACTTCTTTCCTTAACTAGGCCCTTCCTACTAAAAATTTATCATCAAAATTTGTTCATTACTTTTAAAGTTGAGAATGTGGGGGGTAGCATCAAGGTGCTACCTTAATCAGTGCTAGTTTGAAAAAGTTCCTCTGGTCATCTAGGTCGATATTAATGATTGGCTGACCCCTATAATGACCCTGGAAAGTGCCGCCAAAACCCATCCACCATCATTAAATAATTTGACTTCAATCAGGCAACTTGCCTTCTTAGAACTTGAAATTTAGGAATTTTATTATTTTGTTTTGTGATACCTGGACGCCAGATCAGTGTGGTGTAAAGTACAGATACTGAACTTTGTTTTGTCGGATTAATCAGAGCTGGACAGAGCTGCAGTGACCACTTGACGGCGTCAGATGTACACAGTTGACACACGGTCCTAGGAAGGGATGTGTCTTGTTTAATGCGAGCTTTGCTCTGATTCAGAGCTGCAGTGAAGGGATGAGTTCTTTTTATATTTTATTTTAATAAATTTTAGTATCTTATTTACACATATTTACACTTGTTATTGTACATCTTTATTTTATTTGCATTTTAATTCACTGCGGAACCTCTTCACTATTAAAAGCCCATATTAATCAAGGCATACCCCTCGGGTTTATATGTTGTTTTCAGAAACAGTAACTGTGATAGCCATTGCAATATATAAACATTTATACTGTTAATAATGGCTCCCAGGAAGTACAAGTGTAGCCAATGTAATACAACGCATAAAAACCAATTGATGAACAATGCCCCTCTGTTTTACTTAATGATGGTGTTGAAAGTGCAAACGTGTCAGATCAGCAACAGAATCATGACATTAGTAGCCAGATTTTGGCGGAACTGCATAAATTAAATGGTAGGATTGCCACAGTCGAGGAAAAAGTGCAAACTAATGCTCAGAAACTGTCTAATGTTATACCACAGGCACATAATGTTCCTGTCACACAGCACCAGGTAGCTGCTGAAGCGTCAAACAAAAGAAGCAGGCATTCCTCGTCAGCAGGTGCATCAATACAGAGTCAAGACGTCCTGATACCGTCCCTCAGCTCCCTCCAAACATCCCAGAGAATCCAGGCAGAAGTGGATGAAAGGTTGCGTCACCTAGCCCATCTGTCTACGGATCAAGGTAAACTGAAGAGTCAAAGGGGGGGTGAGGAAAATATTTTCGTTAAAAAACAAGTACCATGGCCCCAGAATCACATATTAGGGGGTCAATCTAAGGCCAGAGTATCATATGACGGTTTGTCATGGTGTCAATGGATGGCAGGCTTTGCCACCATAGTGAGAGAGGAGTCGGATTTAGATACAAAAAAATGCGATGCTAGAATATCTGGCTGATCTCATGGAGGATGCCCATGATTTTTCATTACCCTCAAAATTGATCGCATCAGAAGGGCACATGCCCAGCGTTTCACTCAACAAAATCAGACACAAAATTCTCAGAAAAAAAACGGACAGCAAGGGAATGCCTTGCAAATTTTATCAAAAGGGCACATGGCAGCACAAAACGGATCACGAGTCGGGTTCAAACTTTTATGAACACATTTGCTCAGTCTGTGCCTCTCAGGGCAAAGAATACAGGTACGCAGCAAAAGATTGTCGGGTATCTCGTTCAAAAAACGAGTCAGGCACTGCAAAACTGCAGTGCCAAGTGTAAGCAAGCAATATGAGTCAAAAGATCATATGGGACAGGGCAAATGTGTAATGGATAGTAAAGTGTTTAAAAAATCAAAAAGTAGAACTGTATATAATAAATGTTTGCAGAACGGGGAAAGTGTAAACTGGAGGGCTGATTGGTCCAAATTCTGCAATAGGTCATATGCAAAGGTGGTGAAACAAAATAATCACCCTAGGCGGAAAGTTCAAAAATGCACAAAGATCATGGCACATTCCAGAGACATCAGGCACGTCAAAAATGCTGCCTCTAATTATAGGGCCCCCCATGAGAATGGTCAGTCCAAGAATGTTTTTCAAAAAACCCCTGCCTTATACAAAACCAAGATAGTGAGATCTGAAATGGCCAATGTAAGGGGGAGGGATTTTTTCCAACTCCCGACTAAAAATAGGTTTGACTTGCTGAATCAAGTCCCCCAGCCAGACAATGACACACGAACCATTTTTAATCCTAATGCCCCAGAGTATGTACCCATAGCAAACAGGCAAGAAAAGCAAAAGGGAAACACAACTCATCTAGTTTATATCACTGAAAGCCCACCTACCATTCGCAAAAATCGGAGCATTGTGAAAGCACCTTTAGAGTGCAGTGACGTCACAAATAATAACACTGGCCAAAAGGTCAGTCAGTGCAAAAGTCCACAAGGTAGGAGGCATCTTGTTTACAACGTCACTAACGAGCAAAACAGTCCAGCAGACACTCTCCAGGTCAACCAGGACAATTTCAGTGCACAAGTACTTCAAGCCCCTCACCAGGCTAGTAGGGAAATTCAGAGCACGTCTAGACACAATATTACAAAGTTGCGTGACAATGCCGGGGTGTATACTCAGTGCAAAAGTGGGGGCGGCACAGTTTTGAAACCTAAAGCTCCTGTCACATTGTACCGATTCCCTTCATGAAACACTGATTGTGGGGTTGATGTTAGAAAACAATGTTTATCACTGCTGGATGACAAATACAGTCTAGCCATTCATAATAAAACCTATAAAAAGGCATTGCTTTGGAAAGCCAGGGATAATATCACCTTCAAAAAATGGCAGTCCCAAAATAAAGATAAGTTTGGGTTTACACCTTTAGGTGACCTCACTCTACCTAATGTTAATTTGGCTAATAATACTACCGACAGTCCTCTTGACATTCACAAAAGGGTCAGAGCTTCCCAAGTGCCTAATTTCTTAGGCTTCCAAATTAACATTACATCTCAGTTAAACATCGAGGCATGGGAGGAAGTCCTACAAGACTATTGGGATAAACAACTGCTTTTTCTTCTTAGGTATGGGTTCCCATTGGATTTTGACAGCAAATTTGAAACAGATCTACAATATAATGGCAAAAACCATCCATCAGCCATACAATTTCCCACCCATGTAGAGACATATTTAAAGGAGGAGACTGAATTTAAAGCAATTCTAGGCCCCTTCACTGACCCACCCATTAGTCCACTTCACATTTCACCGTTCCTGACTAGGGAAAAACAGGGATCTCAAAATAGGCGGGTAATAATTGATCTAAGCTTTCCTAAGGGCCATGCAGTTAACTCTAATATTTCAAAAGTTGTCTACCTAGGAACTCCATTTCTCCTAACCCTTCCCTCTATTGATCACATCACAGCTAAAGTCAGGAAGTTGGGAAAGGGCTCACACTTATATAAGGTTGAGATCACTAGGGCTTTTCGGCATATAAAAATAGACCCTAGGGACTATCATTTACTAGGTCTAAAGCATGAAAATTACTTTATAGACACCTGCCTGCCATTCGGGTACAGGCACGGAAGTGCTATTTTTCAGCGAATCAGCGACGCCGTGCATCACGTCATGATGTCACACGGCCATGACGTCATAAATTATGTGGATGACGTCATTGGGTTCGAGTTACCATCTAAGAGTAATGACACATTTCAGTACCTCCAGGATCTACTCAAAAAGTTAGGTTTCTCTCTTAACGAAAAGAAAATTGTAAGCCCACAAACAAAAGTCTCTTGTTTGGGTGTAGAAGTCGACACCGTCAACTTCACCGTCACAGTTCCCCCAGAAAAAATGCAAAAAATCAGGGAAACATGTCACAGCTGGGTAGGCAGAGCCAAGTGTACTAAAAACGAGTTACAGTCACTACTAGGAGCACTTTTATATATTAGCAAATGCGTCAAATATGCAAGGAGTTTTCTCAATAGAATGTTAAGTGTCCTGAGAAACAATTATAACAGCAGCATCATCCTACTTCCAACCATTTTTCATCAAGACTTAAACTGGTTTATAAAATTTTTACCATCTTTCAATGGCAAAGCCTTTTTTGACCATACACCCGTAGCAGGTGAAATTCAACTAGATGCATGTCTACAGGGCCTTGGTGCCTGCTTCATTAATCAGGTATATACTATACAGATACCATTAGGATACAAAAATTTCAATATTTCACACTTGGAAATGCTCAACATCTTGATAGCCTTGAGAATGTGGGGACCAGCTTGGCAAGGGAAAAAATTACTAATACATTGTGACAATCAGGCAGTGGTCTCCATTTTGAACTCAGGAGCCACCAGGGATCTCACCCTGACCGCCATAACCAGAAATATATTTATGGAATCAGCCAAATGTGACATCAACTTAAGCGTCATACACATATTAGGTAAAAATAACCACATTGCAGATCTGCTCTCACGTTGGTTTATCACAGATGATGCAAATGAGAAATTAGGAAAAATGGTACCACAACCCAGATGGGTCAGTGTCCACAGTGATATGCTCGATATTGATTGGTGTATTTGAATTTAGGTATATCTGGGGCCATCCACAGCTTAGCAGAGAGAGCGGTCGCCAGGACTCAAAAGGCATTTCAACCTTCAACTCAAGTGGCCTATAACAGACATTTTAAGTCTTTCCTGGCCTACACCATTACCATGAACTTTGATATCATAGGCTCCCCTGTTTCTGTCATATTGTTACTGTCATTCCTGGAATTTGTGGTCCAAAACAATACTTCACACTCAGGGATAGCAAACTGCCTGTCAGCAATCAAGGCCAAATTATCTCTCTATGGCAAGTCGGTACAAGCCTTCAATGATCCCAGAATTACCTACTATCAAAAAGTCCTCATCATGGAAAAGCCTTTTAAAGTCAAAACAAACGCCATTTTTGACATACCATTGCTGAGGAGAATCGTCAGTTTGTGCGACACCCTTTATATGGGACAGGTGTATAAAACTGCCTATCTAATCGCCTTTTTCTCATTTCTCCGAATTTCCAATTTGGTCCCACATAAAATTTCTTCATATTCTCCTCTGAAGGAACTTGCAAGAGCAGACGTCATTTTTGGCCCACCTGGCCTACATATCATCTTGAAGTGGTCAAAAACCATGCAGGCAAAAAACGCCGTCAGGATTATCAAGCTTCCCCAGTTACCATTAACAGATGACTACTCACATTTATTACTCACAGTTTATGTCGATTAATGATGTTGATTGCATGTTATTTAATTATTTGTTTCATATGTACAATAACAGGCTATGCATTGGCAATGCGTAATTCTATTTGTTGGAATTGCAGCAAGTTATGAAATGCAAACACGGAAATCTATACTACTCATAATATGAGACAAACTACAACTGATATTTATAATGTTAAGAAACTGAAGTATGTACTAACCATGTATTTATACACACAGAGCTTGAAAAGGCTTGAAAAGGAAAATGACAATGTTTTATGTAAGCCTTTTTTCAGATATTGTCTGTGTTTTCATTTTCAAAATATTTATTAACTAAAACATTTTAACTCAAGTTTCAGGCATGGGAGGAAAGTCTGTTACTGACTCCACGACCTTGGATCCATGACTTCCAGAAACATTTGCAGGAAATAAATTTTTATTGTTCTGTTTTACCTTTTTTACACCTTTGTGTAGGACATTGCAGAAATACACAAGAATAAATGTTATCATTGTGAGAGTGTCCAAGACAATATGTAGTAAATGCTTTCCCAATAGTCATTCAAGCTTCAAATAATCAGGCTTCCTGTCCTTTCATGACAATGCTGGGTGCAAACTCATGGCAGGGAACAACCCAAGTTGATCCTAGAGCCAACTCGTGGTAGTGATTTGTGGCAAATGTCTGGAGTTGCATTGCCTGTTTCATATTCTAATTGATGTTTCTTAATTGCACTGAACGATTTCAAGGGGGCCACGGTGGCAGAATGGTAACACTCTCATCTCCCACCTCTGAGGCCGGGGTTCGGTTCCTGGCATGGCCTCAAGTGGGAAAGCTGGTAGTTGCTTGCCGTTGGTCGGCTGTTTACAGTACAGAACCCTAACAAACTGTATGTACTGGTTTCCTCTGCCCTTCCAACTACCCGTCATGATATGACCTTTACAGTGTTGAAAGCAATGTAAAACCTCAAATAAATAAAAAATTAAGGATTTCAAAGACTTGTTTGATATTCATTGATAATTTCTTGACCTACATGCAAAGTCTAATGGGTTAGAACCATTATTGCTTGTCCTTTTATTGCTATCAAGTCTAAGATTGATATTGTCAAACAATTAGTACTTATAATATATTAGCTGCATAGACATTTATTTATACATCTGTATATTAAAGAATATATATATATATTCTAATTCTAATTCTAATAGCACTTTTATAGCGCTTAATCTCCGTCAAAAGACAGACTCTAAGGCGCATCACACAAAAACATTGTTCAATATTCAAAAACCAGAGACATTGCAGGGGTCAGCACCGCGGAGAAAGCAGAAAGGAGATTGGAAATTTAGGGTGGGTATGCTTTTCCAAAGAGGTATGACTTCAACTTTGACCTGAAAGAGGCAAGTGAGTTTGCAGAGCGGACCTCATCAGGAAGGTCATTCCAAATCATAGGTGCGTCATACGCAAAACTGAGTCCAAAATGTTTTCGAGACTTGAAAATTGAACCAAAGTGGGGAACCTCAAGAAATATGCCATCAGATTGACTTCGACGAGTGTTATATGCACTATGTCTGGGAATGAGGAAGGGTTCAAAGTATTTGGGGTTACCACTGTGTAGGAACTTATATACCAGCATGGCAGTCTTAAAGATAGTACGGTACTTAATTGGCAACCAATGTAGTGCTTTTCTAACTGGAGTGATGTGTGAGTACTTGGTGGTGTTGGCAACAATTCTGGCAAGGCTATTCTGAACACATTGAAGTTTGCGCAGATCTAGAGCTGAGAGACCTCTGAACAGAGAGTTACAGTAATCTAGTCGACTTCCGACCAGAGCATTGGCAGCCATAAGAGTAGCTTCATGTGTCAGATGTCCTCGGAGTCGCTTAAGATCCCGGACATGAGCAAAACAAGCCTTGCAGACCTTCCTAACATGGCAAGAGAATGAGAAATCAGAATCAAACCAGACACCAAGGTTCCTAACTGCATCTGTTGGTGATATGAGATTACCAAGTATATTGACCGGGAAGGACTGATTAAGTTTTTCGCGCTGAGACTTTGAGCCAAACACAATGAATTCAGTCTTATCTGGATTTAGCTTGAGCTTATTTGTATATGTTATGTACAAGTTGAGATTTCGTACAAGCTGCAAATTGTACAGAAAATCTGTACAAGTTGCAACTTGTACAAGCAATTTGCACCAGTTGCAACTCGTAAAATATTGGCTGTACAAGTTGTAACTTGTACAGAATTTCACCATGAAATAATCCCAACTTGTACAATACAGTTGCACACAAGTTGGATTTTAAAAGAACTTTGGTTAAATTAACAATTTTATTAAATATTTTTCATATTTTGTGTGTATAAATATCCAAATTAATGGGAGAGTGTCATATATATATATAATATCCTATAAAACATTTACACTGAATTTACAAAAAATCCTTAAGAAATTTTGCCAGTAACTCTTAAAATACAAAGAGATATTAAAGTTGATACTTTAGTTGATCACTCAAGGGTCAAGTTATTTGCAGAAAACAATTAATCTTCAGTGTTAAATACTAAATTCAGCATGAATGTCAGATGTTCCTTGTTGATGCTTGCAAGACTCCAGCTTTGTTCTCATTGGAGTTGTGGAACTGTGGACTGGAGTACCTTTTAAAGATACTTTAAAAAGTTTAAATAATAACAATCAGACTTCAAAGATGAAAGTTAATAAAAAAGTAATAAAAAATAGGAATCTTCTAAATGCAATCAACTGTCTTAGTGTGGCTTCCTATAGCATCAGGGCTGTTTTGTGATTTACCTCTTAGATAATAAACTAGGATCACAAGTGTATAAGGGTAAGTATCAAAGGATAGATGATAGCATATGCATAATTGTAATTGACACATGCTTTACATTAATAAAATCCTTGCATAATATTAAAATTCAGATGTGGTTTTATCATCATACAACAATTTTATTTATCCCTTTGTTTGGAACAAATAAATTTAGGAGAATTGTTGACAGAAAAGATTGTTATAAATTATAAGGCCACCAACACCAACCCAAAAGTCAGATACAGGCTTCAGTTGGGCCAGAGTGACTGAAACTATTAAAATAATAAACAGATATGCATTTAAAAATGTCATAATTGTCAACAAAATTATGATGGGAGACATTTGGGTGTTTCAGGGCTCAGTCCTGGTGCCACCTTAATGTATTTTTTATTGTGGGTTCTTGTCCCCATGTGCATTTGATACCACCTCTGTGATTGGTCAGTGAGGCCTGACCTTCCCAATAGCTGGTCAACTGGTCACTTTGAATTTAGAAGGTGACCTGAACACATGAAAAATTTTCCTTCTGCTTTTACTGTGATATTTTATTTGCTTTTAGTTTTTTATATGTAAATATGAATGAAGCCAGATACAATCTGAGGAACAGAGGGGAGTGTCGTCTTCCAGTCCAACTCCAGCTGGCGTCAAATGTGGACTTTTTGATGGCGTCGGGGGAGGGAGCTGACTCTTCACAATCCGGGCAAGTGGTTACTGATTTATCTGACACCGGATCCGATATTGACATATCACCATTGATTGAACATTCTGATCAAAATTTGTCTTCTAGTCCAGTACTTTCTGGTCCCAGTGTTCAAAAAGCTAGGCAAGGTCAGGCTTCACAGGCCTCGGGTTCGAATGTTGCCCTTATGGAGCAACAACATATCAATGCACAAATTTTGACCCAACTCAGCGCGTTAGGGGCCAGGCTAGATAGCATGGAAAATTCTAAGAAAAAATTGGTCAGAAAGACAAATGATGTCACAAAAATTAAAAAAATCATAAATAAAACCTAGGGTTAGTGGCGTGCAAGTGGCATCCCAGGACGTTGGGGTGGCTCCATCCTCAGTTCATGTTCCTCATACTATTCCCCACCCAGTCGGTTGAGAGAGAAGGCTAGGATTCAAGAAGAGGTCCAAAGTAGGCTCAGACACTTGGCAGATAACGCCAAACCAGGTATGACCAAATTAAAGTCGCAAAGGGGTGGATCAGTTGATGTTTTCGTCAACCATAAAGTCAGGTGGCCACATGAATTTGTACTTTCAGGCCAAAACAAGGATAGGGTCACTTATAATCAGCTGTCACCAGTTCAATGGATGGCTGGCTTCTTCCGAACCATCAGGGAGGAGTCAGATATCACGGTTAGGGACCATATGTTGGATTATGTCATTGACTTACTAGATCACGCCACTGACTTCTCCTGGGCTTCGGCAAAGGCCAGCCATGCGGTGTTGCTATGCTGTATGGAGCAAGGAGAAATCAAAAGCTGGTCAGACACTGAAAAAATAGATAGAGTGTGCAGGGCTCATGCTCAAAGACATACTACTGCTCTAAGTAATGCTCAAAAAGGTCAAGATAAGTTTTCATCTGGCAAGGTCACCACTTGTGTCTTTTATAACAAAGGTACTTGTGCTCACAAACAAACCCATGAAACCAAAGGGGTATTATATAAGCATGTTTGTATGTCATGCTGGATCAAGGATGGCAAATCTTACCCTCACCCACGAAGTGAATGTCGTAAGAATACAAAAAACGAGTAACCCTGGACATGACCCTGGGTTCGAGTCATGTCCATAAGGTCAGGACTATACTTAATTCTCGATACTCTCACAAAGACTTGGTGGCACTTTCTGGTTGGTCCAAAGCTTACATAAAGCAAAAGTTTGAATCTGCTATGTCAATTTTTAAAGTCAGAGACCATAGAACCTATGCCCAAGCTTTACTTTCCAAACAGGACAATGACCATAAAAGTGACACTGGTCGCGCCACTGCACACCACACAACACTACATGATGACCAACATGCACTTAAACAGCTGGTGGTTAATACTGATTCCAATACTTCTAAGGTCAAGGGAAGTAGTGTTAGTATCAACAAACAGAACTATCATAATGTTGGCCAGAACTACTGTAAATAAACAACTACAGCCTAGTAGCACACAGGTGAGTAAATGCTATCCCATACCTACGAGTAATAGGTTTCAGTTACTTGATAACAATCATGAGCTCCAGGTGAACACAACCGGCGAGGTCGACTCACAGATTGTAGATAGTTATGTCTGTAAACAACAGGTACAAACTCACCCCAGCATTGCACAAACTATTGTACAACCGGATCCGGAAAGGACTGTAGCTGACCCTTGTGTCATTCCAGAATATCAGAAATGTAAAGAGCAGATTGGCACCAAGTTTGGCTGCGTTCTTCTGGCGCCTATATACGTTTATACAGGTCCTACAAAACAGTGGGATGTCATTCCAGATATCTTAGCTTCTCATAAGCTCATCCGACAATATGGACTCCCTAATTTTTTGGGACTTAGGATACCAGTTCGAACCAATTTAAATGTCAATAATTGGAGGCACCATCTAGTCGACTATTTTGACCAACAGCTTCCGGACCTCATCAAATTCGGATTCCCTCTCGATTTTGATAGATCCAGAGACCTCCAAAGTACATTTGTCAACCATGCTTCTGGTTGTATCCGGATCTTGTAGACAAATATGTAGAAGAGGAAGTTGGCTTTCAAGCAATGCTAGGCCCCTTAGATTTTATGCCTTTTGATATCCATATATTACCTTTTATGACTAGGGCTAAGTTCGATTCTCAGTCCAGAAGGAATATTATGGATCTTAGTTTTCCAAAAGGTTTATCCATCAACGATGGAGTACTCAAGGACACATATTTGGGCACAGATTTTCAGACGCATTACCCATCTATTGATTCCATTATACGAACACTTAATGAACTGGGTCCTTCGGCTGAAATTTTTAAGGTCGATATTAGCCAAGCTTTTAGGCATATTCGCATAGATCAGGGAGATATTGACTTACTTAGCATAGGGATAAGCTCTATCTGGCTTGGGTGCTTTTTTCTTTAGTAAGATCAGCGATGCTGTAAGGTATATTATGAATAAAAATGGTCATAATGCACTCATGAATTACATTGATGACCTCATATACTGTGGCTTGCCTTCCAATATAGGTTATTCTTATCAATTTTTGTTGAATCTCCTCCAGGAACTTGGACTCGACATTAGTGCTAAAAAATTGTGCCCTCCTAGTACAAAGGTCGTATGTTTGGGTATCATGTTTGATACTGTTAATAGAAGTATCTCTATTCCGGATCAGAAGTTACAGGAAATATGTCAAACATGTGATGCATGGTCAGATAAGAAAATTGTCACTAAAAATGAGTTACAGTCATTATTAGGCTTACTGTTATATATTACAAAATGTGTTAGACCAGCCAGATACTTTCTCAATCGTATGCTTCAGCTGCTGAGAGATAGCCATGATGATCAGAACAGGACTTGAAATGGTTTCAAGTATTCTTAACTTCTTATAATGGCATCACATTCTACCATCAACCTCCCCTTCATAAGCGTATATATTTAGATGCTTCTTTAGAAGGTTTAGGCAGTTGTTATGATAACTCTGTATATGCACTATGCATTCCCAGAGGTTACAAGTACTATAATATAGCACATCTAGAGATCCTTAATGTGGTGGTAGCCCTTAAAATCTGGGCTCCTTGCTGGGCCAATAAGTCCATCCAGATTATGTGTGATAATATGGCAGTGGTGGGGGTCCTTTCCAGTGGCAGAGCAAGGGACTCTATTATGGCAACTTGTGCTCGAAATGTTTGGCTGTTGGCAGCTATGTTTAATGTTAACATTATTGTCAGCCATATCAGAGGTCAGGATAATTCTATAGCTGACCTTCTTTCAAGATGGTACCTAACTGTACATAATATACAGGAATTACATAATTTGGTTGAAAATCCTGTATGGATTGACACACATATAGATTTGACGTTGCTTAATCATGATATTTAGACATATTTCCTTATGTTTTTCAGATTCTCAGGCGGCGACAGCTCCACTGGCTACCCAGGCTTGCAGAAGGTTGCATTTTGGCTTCCGCCCTAATACTTTGGCTTCCTATGAACGAATGTTCCAACTCTTCTTAGCTTTCCTGGTGGTGGTGGACCTGTCGCTTCCTGGAATCTCAACTATGGATGTGCTTGCTTTTATGGAGTACCTAACCCAGTCTGGTATGTCTCCTGATAATATCACTAACCATATTACTGGCATTAGATCCATGTCCATTGTATATGGCATCGACACTACACCATTTAGAGACCAAAGGATTCCCTTGTTTACTAAATCCTTAAAAGTCAACCGTCCTTTGGCTCCTGTTGTTAAAATACTCATAGATCACACTTTGCTTTTGCAAATAGTTACAGTTTCAGCCCAATTACAATTCCCTCTGGTTTATACAGCATTGTACTTATTAGCGTTTTTCTCCATTCTCAGGATATCCAACATACTGCCTCATGCTGCTAAGAACTTTGATAAAACAAGGCATCTCTGTGTGGGGGATGTGGTCTTTGCTTTTCAGAGGGCGGTTATTGTGGTGAATGGTCAAAGACTTTGCAGGACCGGGTGAAGACCACTACAGTAGATATGCCTTACTTAGGGGCTTCTGCTCTTTGCCCAATTGCAGCTGTGGAAAGAATGCTGGCCGCACATCCCTCTCATCCGGATTCCCCTTTATTTCAGATACCACAGGCCGACTTACTGGCACCCCTCACAGATTCGGCTGCTAGAAAACATCTGAAGCAGGTGTCCCTACTTCTGGGCCTACATAGGTCCCTGACCTTCCATGACTTTCGCAGGGGGGGAGGGGGGGCTCTTGGGCTTTTCAGCATGGAGTTCCCATTTAGGATATCCAGGCCCAGGGTACCTGGACATCCAATTGTGTCTGGCGATACATTGCCCTTTCTCCTGCCCAGTCACGAGTTTCAGCTGCATTTTGATCATGCTTGTATTCCTAGCCTCTTCTCCCTACCACTACTGGGTGTTTGGGGCCCTTCTTTCCATTATTATATCACATTTCTGTCATAATCCTACATGTTTATACTGTATTATGACCTCCTCACCTGGTGGGACCTCTCCACTTATTAACTCGAGGTTCATGATCTGCTTGGGTGACCTTGACCTTTGACCTTAATTCACATCTGTTTGTCATTGATCAAGGTATTGTTTTGTAGGTACATTGATCAAGGTATTGTCACCCCTTAATTTCTAACCATAAGTAAATACTACTTCATGGGTTACCTTGACCTTTGACCTCGATTCACCTGGGTCTTGATCTCTGGGTATTGTGTTCACCTTTCAACTTGCTTTATAAATCCATACTTCATTTATGATATCAAGTACATATAACCTCAGATAGTACTTTAGAATTTGACCTTCAGGTCAACCCCAGTTAGATTGGGGTCATGGGGGGTCTCCACATCTGTATTAATGCCATTGTAATGTCATTTTATTACTCCTTTATTAACATACATTATGTACTCTTTCATGTTGTTCTGTATTACATGTCTTTAAAAGTATTTTTAGTACCAACATTTATTGTATAATAAAATATATAACCACAGTGCATCTTTCTTGGGGATGGGGACAGGGACTGTGAAAATATACATTAAAGAGTATAATTTTCAATGAATTTGTTATTCAGGAAGATCAGATATGCTGATTTTATGAATTTTAAAGTATAAATTCATTACAATACATTGCCCAACTGATAAATATGGAGCTTGTACAAGTTGCAACTTGTATGGGTCCAAAATTTTTACATGTTGCAACTCATACAAGTCAACCTGTACAAGTAGCAACTTGTACAAGGTGTTTGTAAAAGTTTCAACTTGTACAAAATCTCAACTTGTAAATAACATATATATTCACACAAGTTGGCGACCACCACCACCACACAGCACTTTGCATATGTGCAACAGAACTTCAGATTTTCAAATACGGAAAAAAAATTAAGTCAAATTAACATCTCCAGTGTAAACAAGAAGTGACAGTAATTTCTGGCAGTTTGAAATGACTGATGTGTTCTGTTACAAGCTTCTGTTAAATGTCTTCTTGAACCCAGAAGTAAATAGACTTTTTGTCTGACAACTTTTATACAATTGCATAGTGTGATACCTGGAACAGGATTTAAACGAAAAGACTGAGTTTTTATATCACTGTTATATTTCTGGAAAATATAAATGTGTCGCATGTGATGGCATAAAAACAAGAGAAAAACCTCAATCATTCCACATTGTCTTTCTTGTCTTTAATTGTTTTCTTTCCCTGATGTATCACTATGGAATGTTATCAGTAGAAAATGTGAACCATGAGAAAGTATGTTAGATTTACAGTGAAATTAGATGGAGAATATTTAAAAAATATTTAAGTTCTTTTACTTTTGACTGACGAAACCCGGTGGTTTGAAGACTTTTGAATCCTTGCTAAATTTAAAATAGGACTCCAAAAGGTCCAGGTTAAGCCATCATTTCAATAGTCTTGGATGACAACAGAACTTTTTATGACAACCGTGAACCAAACATAACTCAATAAAATCCAGATTTCAGACAAAAACAATTTAGAGTAGATTAAGATGGTGCAACCTGTCCAATGCCTTGGAAACAAGTTTAATAAACCACATAAAATTAAAATCCATTGTCTTAAACCGTGAAAGGTGGCAGCTGCCTTTAAGTGACAGAAATATGCAAGAAACCGTGCATACAAACTATAATGATTAACAATTTATAATACAAAAGTTGGTTGTGGGGTAGCGACAGGAAAAACTCTGGTGAATATTGAATGATCACCCATTAAATATATTCTTGGAAGAGTTTAGTTATTCACTTCTTATTTTCAAAGTATAATTTTGAGCTGTATGAGTTATGTATTTTTATCTAAAAGAATTGGTGTTAAATGACACAAAGGTTTGGCCTTGTGGTTGTGATAAAATAAAAAAGTGAACCAGGATATTAGCCAGTTGGTAAAAAGAATTAAACCTAAACAGTGGTTATAGATTAGATGGTTAATTTTTCTAAACTTTCACAGATAAGGAAAATAAAATGCAGGATCTGTTAGTTGATGGCAAATTATTTTATAAATAGACCTTAAGACAGTAAATCCGGATGCAAACTTCTATGTTATGGAGGTGTTCCACTGAGAAACCAATTCTGTGACTCTAGCATCCGTGACAAAAGTTGGAAATTTGAGACGAAAATCCAGAAAAAGGTGCACAAAAAATTTGGGTCGGTTTCATGGTTTCATCTTGACAGGAAGTGGTATATCCCGGCTTGTCTGGATAGGCCTTCGGGCTGTTTTCTCCAAGACAAGACTGAAAACTACCAGGAAGAGCAGTAAACAATAACAAGCTGTATCACGCCCGGCAAGCCATAGGGACAGACAGAACTGGAGCATTATCCCAACCCATCTGAACTGGACTGATTAATTTCTGGAGTTGGGATCATGAGTCGGGATCAATCCCAAACTATACAAACCCCCTTCTGTTTACTATAAATCATCATTATCACTTGAAAGATGCCAGCTACACACCAGAGAGACTTTCTACATGATCTTGTGTTAGTTTTATTTTTATTGAGCTTAATATTTTGAGTTTCATTATGATTTATAGAGAAAAATGGAAGAACCTGGACCCAGAACCAACAAATGCCATCCAGCCAGTACAACTCTCACCGCCACCCAGGAGTAGAAAGCCACCAAACCCCTGGGTCGGGCTCTGGATTCTTCAAAGAGAAGAATGGGGATGCTACTGAACCCTCCTGGCTAATTTAATACAGACTGATATTCCAGGATAACAGAATTGAGTCAGGATGCACCAGCCTTTTTTGACCTCATTGAAGAATGCATACACCACCGCATCAAGAAGTCGGTCACTAATTTTAGGAAGCCCTTACAAGTTGGATTACACTGAGACACCTGACCATATGGGAAACAAACAAAGTATTGCAGTATCAGTGGCTGGTTGGCAGAGCCACTATTTGTAAATTCGTCCACATGCCGAACCATCCTTGCTGAATTTCATGGAGGGCATTTGACTAGCCCTACTAATCCAGAAGTCTGGTGAAAGATGGAGGAGAAGTTCAGAAACAGAATGTCCCCCATGGGAAACATATCACCATGAAAAAGCCAAAGAGATTTGGTAGCAAATAGAGACGCACATGCAAAGAGCTATGTGTACTCTAGCCCTATGTGTCACAAACCAAATATCTATGTTTTAGAGGGTTTTTACATTCACTAGCAAAAATATTGGTATGTATGAGGAAAGTATAAAACATTAAACAAGTTGTTAACAAATTTAAATATAAATGTGGTAACTAAGATACATTGAAAGTGTTATAAGCATCATAAATTTCAGAACTGGACTGAAGACATTTCAAAAGATAATTTATTTTGATTTGCGTTTTATTTGTATGATGATGTTTTAAAACCGAATTTAAGAATATCATGTAAACTAGAGTTTTTAATGGCCTTTGATAGTTTAAAATTAACTGTTGATAGTACATGTATGTGTTATGAAATCAATGAAGTAAAAATACCATACAACCAAGAGTCACTTCTAGGGGATCTAATTGTCATTGAGCTGAGGCTCAATTGTAGAGATGAAAACCCACTGTCCACTTACTACTGACACAACCTATTTTGAGCAATCCTATGGACAAACAAATCAAACACACCACATCTCTTAACAAAGATAATAGCTTGAATGTATATGATCTGATGTTGACTCTCTAACATCTTTACAGTCTCCAGAGCATTTAATACACCCTATTTAGCAAAGTTTTCCACTGTTTATGTACCTTTTGTTTTGCAGGTTTAAATTAATGTAAAATGTCATGGGCGGTTTTACAGATGATTGCTCTCTGCAGGTGGTTGCTCTTCAGAGGTGGTTGCTTAAGCCGGTTTGACAGGTTTCTTCTCCCTGCTACCCCTGGTCAACATAGAATACAGATTCATCTGGGTAGTTGTTGGGTAAAGTGGATCGTCATCAGATGCACAAATATTTAACCACAGCAAGTTTAGGAGAAAGACAGAGAATGGCACCGTAGAGCTTCCGGCACCTGAACCACTGGGCGAGGGAGGACCAGATTTGCACTATATATAGCAGTGTAATGATGCCTTCACCTTGATGCCATGGCTTAAGAAACCCTACAACAGAAGCAAACTCACAAGGGAAGAGAATGGAAATCTACAGGATAACTAGAGGCAGAGAGGTTATGGGGAATTCATTTGGAATCCTGGCACCAGGGCTTTACTGGCAATTACAACATTAATGGTGTATGGGGGTCCTAGGTTAAAATTTATTGATAAAATTTTAATATTTTCAACAACAACTTTTGTATTGTGAATTCATATTCTAAAATGGTATGCTGCGCAGTGACCTTGGACACGTCTTTTGCGCAATGCTGGAATTTTGAATATAGAACGGTAAATAAAACAACCTTGTTGTATTTTGTGTGCATCGCCCCTTCATGTACAAAGGTAAACAAACAACTCACAGTAAAATAGAATGTAAATTATATGCAGCAAATATAAAGCCAAATAATTTAGTAGGGATTTCTATCATTTAAAGATCGACTACTTATTAATATTTATGAGATCACAGAATTCTGTGGGGGATTTTCTAACAATATTTTAACCATCTGATTGTAACATCTGTAACAAGATATTAAATAAAGTATGTAGACCCTATTTCAAAGTACAACAAACAGATTCACACAAATGTAATTTCAATGCTTCTGCTGCTGTTGTTGCTGCTGTTTCTTTTTGGTTAGAACTAAAACTTATCATGCTAGGACAGTTTATTACAAGCCACATTGAAAAGCTGTATCTTTTTTAAAGATAGCCAACTAAGCATGGTGATTATATATTTAAAAGTTTATTATAATTTTAGTTACAGATAATTACAATGGCTGTTGTAATATAATACTTACTCAAATACTCAAATTTTAAATTTATAATTATCTACACTTTTATAAATATATTTTCCATTGCATTGATTCTGAGGTGAAAGAACATTAATCTATCAATACATTTGATATTTATATACCTCTTTCAAGCTTGGTCAAAAGATGTCTCAGTACACCCTCTGCTTGTGGAAATGTTAGGTCAGCTAATGTAAAAGTAACCCTGTCCAAACATAGACCCTATATCACATCAATAGCCAAAATGAACTGTTTTTGTAATTAGTTAAACCAATATTGCATATATCCATAAAACACCTTTTGGGTTTTGGCCATGTGGTGGTCAATTTTTAATGATCTTACTTTGCAAAAAGGACAATACACTGCAAATAACATTAGACTATAACAGACTGTACAATGTCTAAAAAACAATATACTCTATTGTATCGCTTGATGAATATTGGTATTATATTGCTACCAACACTGATATCTGTTTTCAGACATAATAACTCAATAAGGATTTTTGTCAAATTTGTCATGTGTGTAGATGATTATAAAATTAGTGTTTTATTGGTCACTTTGACTTCGAATGAGAAGCTTAGTGTCACATGTGAGAGAAACTTTGACACTGTTTTTACCTACTGACAATTTTTACCAGCTTTATTTGAACAGTCTATAGCTAGAAATATAAGATGGAATATATTTCAGCTCGAGAAAACTATGAATTACTGTTATCCATGATCTTGAGCTTGAGATTTTGCTTCATATAACCATGGACCATTGTTAAACTATTTTCCAAGGGATTTGAATTGGAAAACCTATAATTCACTTACTGACAGGACATACCTGGCTGTTAATGTTTATGTTCAGTAATATTTGATCAAGGGCCTACTGTTTCAGTTTCAAACAGGGAGCACGCCAACATAGCAGGAAACACAACTTTCAATTGGAAAAGTTGGTAGTTAATGTGTTCAACACAGAGTCCTGGGGCCGGTTTCACAAAGGGTCTTAGACTTAGCCAAGTTTTTGACTAAGTCATGGACTTAAATCTAAGACTTAGGTCTCAGCTAGGTCTGTGACTTAAATGGATTTCACAAAGGGTGACTTAGCTAAGTCCAAGCTTATCATATAACCACAGTGGTTTTCTGTGTCATGTGACATTTTATTTCTATTCAAAATATTGTAGCATGCCGAGGGTAGTGATATAGTTCCAACATGAATAGTAATATTTGATTAATGGTTCATATTATAATTTCAAGATTTAAACATAATGAATTGTCTGAATTGTCTATTCCCATTTAGAATGATTTCCCTGAAAGACCAAATTCAACCCACATTATTTAATTATTCTAGGTTCAACAAACTAACAAACACTATGTACAAATATGTACAACCCAGTATAACTGGGGCTGGCCACTTCCCTCCCTCTAATTCCCTAGATCATATTAGAAGAAAAGTCTAAATTGTATCCATGAAATTTGCCTATCAATTTCCTCCCCCTTTTACTCCTAACCGAAGTTTACAAAATAAACCTCACCCTTCTTGTGCAGATCTGGGCATCTTGACAGTCTTTGGACTTTAATGCTTGCAGATGTGCTGTCTCCTTAGGGAGAAAGTGAACCAGGAAGAAACACTTCAAAGTTGGCCCTTTTATAGGGAATAACTGGGTCAACAACTGTCTAGCAGTAAAATGCATTTTTGTGATTGGATTAAAAATCCCCAAATGACCTGTTGAACTTTGGCATTTACCTGATTGGACAAGAGCTTGAGATGTTTAACCCTTGCAGTAGCAAAGATGGCTGACTTCCTGTCCTCCCACTTCAAAACTTTAACAACAAACTATGATTGAAGGAAGATATATAAACAGGTAAAAAGTATGTGAAATGTAATAAAGTAGCCAACATAATGTTATAAATGTACTTTCAATGTGATTTAATGTGATTAACTATGTAAAATTATCGGCAGTTGCCGATAGTTGAAACTCTGCATTAACGGCATCACCGATACACGACAATACCCCCCACCAACTAAAGAGGGTTTGTCCCCAAACATAGCTGAAAAATAAACACATTAAAACAACATGACAAAAAAAAAACAATCTTTATTCATACAAAATACAAATAAAAAAAATACATTTAATAAACATCATTTCTGGTGAAATCTCGGGTCACCCCTCAGGTAGTACTCAGTGTACTTGCACGGCTTCTGCAGGAAACTATAAATAGGTTTCATAATATCAACGTCCACTGGCACAAGTTTCCACTCAACTGGACCATGATCAGGTGAAGCCGGCCCTGCTGTGTCACCTTGGGGTGAACTCCCTCCTGTCTCAGGTAACACACACACATTGTTATTGTGGTCAAGATCCTCTTCGACCAGATAAGTGAACACAAATTCATCCACATCCGACATGGTCGGAGTCCTGGGCGGTGAACCCACAAATGGTGACATGGTCACACAAGCACCAGGAGCGGCCCCAATAGGAGACCTAGACCTGCTCCTAACCCTATCAGATCTAAACATAACAGGGTCTTTGTGGCAGAGTCCAGCATGGTGCTTCTTGTGGTGGTCCCGCAACAAACACTTCTTGTGAAGTGGAAATACAAAGTCACAACCAAAACCACACTTCGCCAAGCTGTTGTGATGGCTCTAATTTTCACTTTAAGTAGGCCCACGGCATAACATAAGGCCAGTCTTAAATTGTGGGCTAAAAGCAACCCACTCTTATCATTCCAATGTTGGCTTAAACTCAAGTTAAGGTCACCTTAGGACCAAATGTTTGCATGTGAGGTGACCCCAAAGTATTAATGTGTACAGATATTTAGAATAAATGTAGTATATATTCCCAACTTGGGCTGTTTCAATATTTACACAAGGTCAAACTCAAACCAGGGCACTGTGGGGGGTAGCATCAAGGTGCTACCTTAATCAGTGCTAGTTTGGAAAAGTTTCTCTGGTCATCTAGGTCGATAGCAATGATTGGCTGACCCCTCTGATGACCCTAGCAATTGCCGCCAAAAGCTATCCACCATCATTAAATAATTTGATTTCAATCAGGCAACTTGCCTTCTTTTAACTTAACATTTAGTATTTTTATTGTTTTTGTTTTGTGGTTGTCGACGCCAGGAACGGATTAGTGTGGAGAACATACACTGGACATTTGGTTTACTGGAACTATGTGCAGTGTTTACTACTTGACGGCGTCAGATGTACAGCTGACACAAGATCCTGGGAAGGGGACCCACAAATTATGCATAAATATTAGAGACAATGAATGGGCAGTATATGTTATCAACAGAAAGACACTTCTGTTGATAGTCTTTTTATCGCATTAAAGATGTTTAGTAATTCATTTTACAGGCACCTTATGTTAAATGCTTTTGGTAAGTGACAAGTTCCAATTAATGCCCCTGTTCCACCAAAGGATTAATCCCCAATACATCCTGGGACCCTTAATCCTTGAGAGTCGGTGAAAAAAAGCCTAAAAAATGGGCGGGAAAATGGAATCTGGATCCAGGTTTGAGATCAAGCCCAGATCATCCTCAGGAAGCCTTGGGAGCCTCAGACATCCTCAGACAAGTCACGATTGTTCCATGAATAAGAAGCAATTAAGCCACATTTGTGATCAGTTTCAACCCCGATTCTGTAGCCGCCTCAGCCCTCCTGGGACTAATAACTGATTTCCTCAGGCCGATTTTTGTTGAGGTCTGGGACTAAGTCCAAACCTCCTGAAACTAAGATAAGGCTTCCTGTGATAAAGAGTCTCAGGAAGCCTCAGATAACAAAGGATTGCGTAAATTTGGGTCTGAGAAGGCCTTAGGAAACCTAAAATTGGAACATTTGTGAGTAGGCGTGAAAGTGGATCTGTTACAATCACTTACAATATTAAACATGTTTGAAATATATATTGACCACAACTGGCCCAAACAGACTCAAACTGACTGTCCAGAACTCTTTCTTTTTGGACATTTTTTTAAAACTGATCCTCAAAAACAATGAATCGGGAGCCTTAGTCGTGTGGTGGAACAGGGGCATAAGGTGAATGTGATTCTATATTGGGGTTAAGCAATTGGTTCATATGAAAATATTACAGATAAAATGGACAAACATCCAGGTGTTGTGTTTTGTTTAGAATTGAAACAACGGACAGTTTGCATTAACAATGTGAAATATGCAATATTCGCACCTTTTGAGTACAATTAGCGTCAAATTAATATAGGTTTTGAAATAGTATTTAAATTACTATTTACAAGGTTATTCTGTTGTTTGATTTTTATGAACAGAGAAAGAAGCCAGGAAAGCTTCTGCATTCTTTGCAGAAGGTATTCAGGATGGCTACGGAAGCAATGCCTATAGGGACGGAAACAGATTGAAGTTCAACAACACTCACATGAATCCTGGTGGACAATACAGCAACGTGACTGGGGGGTACACCTGTGAGAAGAGTGGACTATACTACTTCACCTACACTGTTTTTGGATACAGAATAGAGGATGGAGCCAGTCACGCCAAAGTCAGTGTGACTTTGATGAAGCAAGGTATGAGGCAAGGTGCAGTTTGGGTCAGTAATAATAACATTGAGGGTATGTACATCACACTGAGTCAGTCACTGGTACTGCAGTGTCATGCTGGGGAGAAGGTCTGGGTACAGAGTAGAGGGAACAATAATTACATTAATGGATATTCTGAGAGAAATATATTTGCTGGTGTCCTGATGATCATGAACTGATTACTCCAACTCTCAATTCTGATGGCAATATATAGTCTGAATGGATCTTTTTATCAAGTTAAAACATTAAGATTTTGATTGCATTATCAGAAAACGAAAATACGAAAATAGGAATCAATTTTAGTCCATGTATTCAATGAATTACAGCAAATAATTATTTAAATTCTGATAAATTAATGAATGAATTTGGAATGATGTCATTAGTTTAGAATATTGATTTTGTATTATAAACAGAAAAAGTGTTTTTGTACATACAATTAACATCAAATACGAGTAGATATTATTTGTTTTCACATTTTAGTTTATTTGTATTTTGGTTTACCTGAAAGAGGAGATATAAAAAAATGGTGCATTTTGGAACTGTAAAAGTTTAAGGTACTAATTTAAATGAATAAAGAGCTTTACTGTAAAATGCATATGACATCATGTACTACAGGTATTGTTTTGTGAATACAGGAAGTGAAAATGTCTTGATTTTACAGTTACTCCTCTGTAATGTCCAAAGAATTTTAATAATCAGATGATTGTAAAATTATCGTTTTATTTGAAATGCTTGGATGTAAAAAGAAGAGGTTAAAACATATTTTATAATCTGTACCATTTAAAGTAATTTAGAAATACAAAATGCAAGAAATATATTTATATATTTTAGACTGATGAACATTGTAAAATATTTTTTGTATCAGTAAAATATTTAATATTGTTTATTTGAGCTTTCATGAAGAAAGATATTTGTTTGGATCACACGCTTCCTAAAAGTGACCATTTAGTAACCATTTCAATTTGCAAATTCAGGTCTTTGGACATTTTTGCCACAGACGACACCTTTGATCGATTTTTACTAAATTTTGTAAAATTTTTACTCAATCTACACCCGATATAACTTTATTCATGAGCTTATAAGAACAGTTACCTGAGCAACCAATTTGTAATATTCAGTGTTTACATTTTCTTTCTTGAAACATAATACAGGTTTTGGCAGACTTTAATCAAATTTGGTTTTGAAAAAACACCACATGTTACAATATTTTGTAGAAGAGCCATTTTGACCTTTTGATAAATTTGCTGAAAAGTATATGTACATATTTTTTTAGTTTTGGGTATGATCCAATAAGAATTGTTTCCATGGCAACCATTTTGCTTGAATTTTCACATTTCGAGACTTTAGAGCCAACTATGGTGAGTTTTATAGGCTTCAGTCATGATAATGTATCTTCTCTGTTATAAAGAAAAACAAAAAAGTTGTAGTGTTGTCATTTTTTTTCATTTGTATAACACTGTAATGTTTTCAATGATATTTCTAATTTACATCATACCACGTGAGCTATGTATCTAATTTACCACCGTCTAGGAGGTATTGTTTTCATGACCATCTATCTCTTTCTGTGTTTGTCTGTTTGTTAGCAGGATTGTATATTTACTACTTCTTTGATCTTTCTGAAAAATAACAATTTGGGTATCCGTTGTACTATTGTACTGTTTCATTTAACACCGGATGTTTAACAGAGTTGAACTGAAAATTGATTGAATAAAATGTTGTAGTGAAGATATATGTGTTTGAAGAAATTACACTGGTGAACTGTTTGTGTTTTGAAAACTGCTGTGAACAAGGAAAGCTGGAAACTGTAAAAACAGTTAAACTAAATCCAGGACAATCACTGAGTTCTTAACCTCAAGACTAACAGAAATATATTCATCCAATAACTGCAAAAATGATTGATACGGCAATTTGATACCTCCCTCTCGAAAATTCAGTTAATTTTATTTAGCCAAGTGAAGTTCAATGAAACACCACCAATAGGACATTCAGACAATACCATTGACATGTCTAAAACTAGGTATCGCTACATCATCCACCTGAGATCCCATTAAAATGTGAGAGTGATTTGTTTGTATTTATAATGTGACAAACTTTTACATATTCAGATATAACAGGAAAACTGGCCAGATGACACGCATACAGAACAATACTACTAGTCGAAGAGTCCGGAGGGTTAGACTTTTGTTTTTGAGTCTGAAAAGATAAATGGTTGTTTTTGTCGTAACGATCCTCATTATGATTCTTTACTCATGAATATTCATGTAGAAGGCTTGTAAGGAGTGACATCACAACCACGTGACAAATCCATTAAGATGGCTGAAATTAGTCTCCAGGCCGAATCTTGGCTCAGAAGGTAGTATTATTTTAAGTGTTTATTTAATTAAATGCACAATGCTTGGGATTCTATGCTCACGAAATGATCCACCCAATGAAGGCTTAAATATTGGCATATCTCACAGGGCAAGCTCATGTTAATACTCTGGAAAGTTTCCTCAGTCTTAATCTGAGGATATTAAGGGAGCATTCTGGTGTAATGGTAACACAATCACCTCCCACTTTTGAGACCTGAATGTAAATCTTGGCACAAACTCAATATTGAAAGCTAACAGTTGCCAGTAGTCGGTAATTTAGAACACAGACCCCTAGACCAAAATGCATGTACTGGTTTGTTAGGAATATTAACTACCATTACATGAAAAATAACAATGCTTCTTGAAACTGTTTGACAACTACAAAGCTCCCACTGTATCTTAATTAACAAGAATGTATTTGCACACCCGTTAGTAAAAATTATCTGTATTAATAACGTGAAATATGTAAAATGCACTGATTACCAAACCTGTACTAAAACCTAAGGCATTTGATTACAACAAATGCCAAAACAAGTGCATTTTGGATACACCGGAATTTGCACACATTAAAACTAGACAGATTTCTGAAGAGCAAATTGCAATAGTCAAGAGGACTACACCAATGGTCACAAAGATAAACGGTCATAGAGATAAATAGCTTTTTGTAATTCACCCTGTCAAAAGCTTAACTAGGATCCAGCATTAAAAGATATACAGATGAGTTCATGTTTTCATAATAACTAACAATATCTTCCACAATGGCTGTACATCGAGTAGTAGAATGTTTTTGCTTGTATCCAAATTGCATGTCACAAGTGCCAAGCACATTCTTGTGCAGTGAAGTAATAACACTGTCTAAGACCTTTCCTAAAACTGAAGACAGAGCAATACCCCTATAATTTGACATATCGTTTATAGATTTTATTTTGCTTTTAGGAATAGGGATAATCTGAGATTCTAGAGAAGCCTAGAAAAAACCCATGAATTAATATACAGCTGAAAAGAATTGAGAGAAAAATTGTTAGTTTTTCAGACCCATTAATTATATGGTCAGTGGTAATATTACAAGTACCATCATCTTTATTCCTTGTCTAATATTAAGTGTAATAGACATTATGTCCTCCTGAGAACTTGAAACACTGTCATAGAGATCACAATAATTAACTTTGAACAATACAGCAATGTTAGAATCCCCGCTAATATTGTTGATAGAGCGCGGAAGCTTGTTGGTTTTATGATTCAGTTTCTTAATGTCTTTCCAAAACTTGGCATAATTATTGTTTAGTAGTTCCTGAGCTAGTTTATCAGCAGCAACCATTTTATGTCAGCAACAATTCCCACAGCAATTGATTCTGAGCTTTTCCATTGTGAGTGCCAGAACAAGGCTGTCTAGTGTAAATCCCTGACAACGTTAAAATGGTTTTTACTTCTGCCTAATATTAGTCAAACCTTGACAGGAAGTCAGAGTGGCATCAATACATGCTTTAGCAATGTGACCATGCAGCAATTGGATATCATAAAAGTGCTCAGTACAGAAAAAAATAGAACAATGAACTGCATCCCAAGCTATATACACATGCTCTAAACCATGATCAAGTAGTGATTTATAGTCACAGATGTCCCTTGGGGTTGCTTTGTACCAGCAAACTTTGGGAACCTTGGTCACTCTACTGTGTCATATAAACTATGTCAGTTAGTTGATATGAATAGTCTGGGTTACAAATATTTGCATCCCATTTGGGCTGGTCTAAATAATAATGAAAGAAAACATGGAAAAAACGTTATTGTGACATTGTTAATAGAGACGTCAAACTATGTATGAATTTGGTTTTATTCCTGTCAGTAGCATGAAAGTGTCCACTTCAAAGAAAATAAATGTTTTACAGGGCTATTGCTGTATCAGGACACATAGCACTGTTGTCAAACATGGCCAAACATTTCTGGGGTGTTACAATCAATGTAGATACCTAACTTCACTTTCCAGAGTTGCAAGAACAGCTAACAATTCTACAGGTAAGTAATTAATTGACCTCCTCAGTGTTAGCTTCCCTCTTCATTTTAAAAGGATCTCACCCCCACAGTGAGATGACCAAAATCTGGTTTTCCTGATAACATTGAAGCTGATCTCCAGAAGGGTCTCATTTTTGCATACACATTATTGCTATCAAAGTTTTGAGCTGAGTTTATTTTTGCAGTGATTTGACCAAAATTGAGAGTTTTGGTACCAGGTAGCAATCATCAAAACCCTTATAATACCTCCTTATCGAATTAATTTGGGAAGCCATATACAGATACTCTTCGGTGTTCAGTAGTTCTGCTAACGGATGCGTAGATTTTAAATCAATAAACCACTTTGTTTTAAACATATTATTGAACATTTCTCATGCAGTTTTAGTTTCCAGTCAATAAATATACAACATCTCTTGCTTTTACCCTTTTTTCTATCAAAATAAAAGTTGCCTTCCCATCAGTTACCTAAAACCGGGTATTATTGATGTTTATAGACAAGTGGTCTCCCCTTTGTGTCCCCACATTTACCCAAGATTCCCTATGTATGTTTTTGTCTGCAACCACAGGGTTTCCTACCGTAAAATGGTTTCCTTTGGCCAACTTAGTTTGATCTTGTTGTCAGGCGACATGGCAGTTAACCCAGGGCCTTTAAGTTTGCTTTCGCCAATTGCCGTTCCATTAGAAACAAGGGCCCGTTATTAGCAGATGATGTCAACAGTGGAAGATACGATGTCTTTGGTCTTACTGAGACCCACATTAAGGCACATGACACAACTTTTTTCCTTCAAGAGTTGACCCCGGACAGCTTTTCCTTGGTTCATACTCCAAGATCAAATAAAAGTGGTGGCGGTGTTGGGTTTTTTATTAAAAAAGCATTTGAATCCAAGAACATTGATTGTGTTCCAAATTTGTCATCCGTTGAACATCATACTATTTCTCTGTCGTGTCACGGATGTAGCTTGATTATTGGCGCATTGTACAGACCTCCATGTTCCTCAGTTCAGGTCTTTTTTGAAGATTTCTTGTCCTATATTGCTTTTCTGTCGTCCTTATCGTCATCTTTTGTTGTTTGTGGTGACTTTAATATTCATGTAGATTCTGTATCCTCCGTGGTGTCTGAATTTAAGTCTGTGATTGATGCCTGCTGTATGACCCAATATATCAATTTTCCTACCCATCTGCATGGTCCTACTCTTGACCTACTCCTTGCTCCCACAGAATTCTCAGCAATATCAGATGTACATAGTTCATGCTTCATTAGTGATCACAAAATTATCTCTTGCCTAGTTGATTTTCCGTGTGTGGCAAACCATCATGACAAAATAGTAACCTTTCGTCAATATCACAAAATTAATGTTGATAGACTTAGATAAGATCTAGCTGCCTCTGCATTTGTTGCCCATCCATCTGATGATATTGATACACTCTATGAACAATACGTATCTAGTCTGTCTGATCTCCTTGATATTCATGCACCCTTGAAAACAAAGCGCCTCACTAAACCTGCACCCGGTTGGATTACAAATGAATACAGAACTGCAAAGTGTATGCGAAGGCAATATGAATGTACCTGGAGGAGAGACAAAACCCAATTGAACTGTGCCCGTCTTAGACGGCAAATAAATAGATGTAACCACCTACTGAATAAGAACAAGAAAACTTACTATCAGGAATTAATCAAAGAAAATAGTGGTGATGGCAAAAAGTTGTGGCGAGTTCTGACCAGGGTACTGGGCAAGTCCCAGGTCTCTGTCCTTCCATCCTGTACTGATGAAAACTCACTGGCAAATCGATTTGGTACCTTTTTTATAGACAAAATTAACAAAATTAGAAACAGTTTTAGCAAATGCACATCAAAGTGTGTCCCTGAAGAAAGGAAACCTCCCTCTTTCAGTTCTTTTCAGGTGGTCTCAGAAATTGAAGTCCATAAGTTCATTAAGGATTCCCCATCTAAAAAAAGCTCTTTGGACCCTTGGCCAACTTTCCTGGTAAAAAAGGTGCATAGACATTCTTCTCCCTTCTGTTACTAAGCTGGTAAATTTATCTCGTCAAGATGGTGTCTTTCCAGAACCCTTCAAAAATGCTATAGTCACACCTCTCATCTCATCATTGCCTAAGGATGATCTCAAGAATTATCGGCCGGTTTCTGGGCTGAGTTTCTTATCAAAGTTAGTGGAATGTGTTGTTGCTTCTCAAATAAGGTCTCATATGGATTCAAACGACCTTGGAAACACATTTCAGTCTGCCTGCAAAGCAGGACACTCGATTGAAACTGCCCTGTTGTGTATTCAAAATGAGATACACTTGTCATTGTCAAGGGGTATGCCTAGTCCTCCTTGACTTGTCGGCCGCCTTTGACACGATCGACCATGACAAACTCCTTGCCTGTTTATCAACAGGTTTTGGTTTCAGTGGGAATGTCCTCAGGTGGTTCACATCATATCTTCTGGATCATTTTCAGTCTGTCAAAATTGGCTCTGCTGTTTCAGATTGTTTCAAATTAAATTTGGGGTCCCTCAGGGCTCCGTCCTTGGTCCTTTATTGTTCTCACTCTACACTTCCCCCCTTAGTAAAGTAATTGCTAAATTTAAGGATATTAAATATCACTTCTATGCAGACGACTCCCAGTTGTTCGTCCACCTCTCACCTGGAAGTTCTGCCAACTCATTTCACCAGCTAAAGGTCTGCTTGGATGAAATCCATATGTGGATGCTAGATTACAAGCTTAAATTAAATTCTGGAAAAACTGAGTTTATAGTCTTTGGCTCTATGGATAAGTTTAAATGGCTCAAAGATTCTTTCCCTGTGAACATACTGGGAAACTGCCTCTCACCTAAGGTTGTTGTTCGGAATCTTGGCGTACTGTTTGATTCTAAATTCAGCTTCAGAAATCATGTAAATTCTGTTATTAAATCCTCCTTTTCCAGCCTCCGAGATCTCCATCATATCAGACGCTTTCTCTCATATGATGTGTCAATAATGGTGGCAAATGCATTGGTTAGTAGTCGTCTGGATTATTGTAATTCTCTGTTCCATAGTCTGTCCTCCAAGAATATCACAAGGCTTCAGAATATCCAAAATTGTCTGGCACGTTTTGTCTCTGGGGTGTCCAGATATTCTCATGTCTCTCCAATTCTAAAGTCTCTTCACTGGCTTCCTGTTAAACAACGTATCATTTTCAAAACCTTGTTACTCACATATAAGTTCCTTACTACTGGAAAGCCAAAATACTTTGTCCCATATTTGTCTTTATATACATCTGCTGTTAAGACAAGGCGTAGTAATCCAGAAAAGATGTTCCTCAAAGTCCCCTTTTACAGTTCCTCAGTTCATAAATCCAAGGTTCATTTCAATAAGTCTCCTTCATATGATGTTCCAAAACTCTGGAATGATTTGCCACTGGAAATTTGAACTGTTTCAACACTATCATGCTTCAAAATGCGACTCAAAACCTACCTGTTTCAGAAGTCTTTTCCTCCTTAGTTTTTCCTTGCTACCGAACACCGACGATCCCCTGGTGACGACCTTGCTATGGCTTATGATATAAGATTCTTACATTATGATTGGATGGTGTGCCTTAGAATCCGTGAGTTTTGGAGATTAAGTACATGGATACCTGATACCTAAAAACAGTCAGATTGCTGCCTGGGGTCAGAAAATCGTGATTTTACCTTGTTAATTAGTGCTTTATGAGTTTGAAATATATTTGTAAGTAACTGAACACCATATGCAGGGAGAAAAGAAGAACAGAGGACTGGTCATATTTACCATGACCCGCCATCATGGTTTCTTCTGGAGTGGCTCAAATTTCCCAATTTTGTGGTATTTATCTCCTTATCAAAATTATGTGTCAAACTTTGGGCATAAAATAGCCAGGTTTGTACTTTTGGTCTGTGTCTCTTTTGGTTTGTGACTCTTAATGGTTTCTGAATGTATTGAAAGATAATATAAAACTGTATGCAGAAAATCTAAACTGCAGGTCTCATTATACACCCCCACTATTTGTCAAACTGGGGACAAAAGGAATAGGAGTAGGGGTAGGAATTTCTTTATTAATATTAATGATGTTGGGTGTACAACTACTTGATTATCAAGCAAGCATTATTAAAACCAAAGTTAGAAAACCAAGTTGAGATCTGTGGGCTCATTCTTTCAGCAGTAGGTGTGATAAGAGTGGGGAAAATTATTGAAAGAAGAATATAAACATATCAATCCGAGTAGAGGTGCAGTAAAAGTTCGTCCCATAATATACTCATACAACTCTCAGATTGGCAGTGTTGCCATGGGAGATGCTTTTCAAAGCTGGAGTCATTATATACCCAAAATATGTCCCGAAATAAAACAAAAACTCAGAAAATAAAAGTTTGTTACATACCTGCTTTTTTCATATTGATATTGTTGGTTTTGTTTGATTCAAACTTATAATTAAGTCAAGTATAACCCAGTGTAATCTTACTTTGTAAGATAAGATAAGATTTTATTTATTATAGTGACATGTAAGATAAATAAAAAGCAAAAATTAATACAACACAAAATGAGTTACCCAGCCCCCATGGGCTTATATGTCACTAAAATTAATAATAATAATAATATTATAAATATTTAGACGAAATAAAAGAACACTATTAATTTAAATTCATACTTATGTGAAGTGCAGACATTAACTTTTCACTGGTACAACTTTTCTTTTCTTACACTCTAAATATTTAAGGAGTTGTCTGGTTGGATTCTTTAATAATGAAATAAATGCATCTCCCTCTGTTAGACTATCAGAATCTTTCAATAACTGTGAATATTTTAAGTACAAATCTTTGTGAAGGTTAGAGTAAACAGGACAGATACATAAAAAGTGAAACTCATCTTCAATGCATCTTCAATGCAATTCAAGTCACATAATTGACAAAGTCTTTCCATTTTTAGATTAATAAAACAACAACTCTCTACTCTTAATTGTAATATTCCACATATAAACTGGGCAAGTAGTGATCTATCAGATTTTCTAAATTACATTTAATGTACTTAGGTTTTTGAAATGATGTTTTAAAGGTTTTATATGTCCTTAATTTTGGTTTACTGTTCACCTCAATTTTCCATTTTGTTTCAAAATTTCCTGTTAACTTTACCACTGCCAAATTAATGTCACATAAATGCAAGTTTTCGTGAATGTCCTTCATGTCTGGAGTTTCAAACAGAAGTTTTAGTTCTTGACACCAACCACTGTTACTTCCGTAGTCTGACAAAAAGATTTTCTTCGTAAGTCTCTCAGAGTTCATATTTAAAATTTCGATTCCATAGTCGCAAGGCATTAACTTGCCTATAGAACAAAGATGGCAACCATCCCACTTCACTGTATAGTACCGGAATTGGTGTAAGCTTATGCAATCCTAAATAGTAACGACAAGCCCTGTTTGTAACTCTGTCAATATCTTTAAATATCTTTAGTCCCCATACACTAGAATCATATGTTAGAACTGGCTGTACACCCGAGACAAAAGTTTTGTAAAAGTTTCATGCCCAGTGTCTCTAAAACATTTAAACTTTGATATTAATGCACCAAGTGCTCTCCCAGCTGATTAAGATAGTGTTTTAGAACATACATCATATGACATAAACTCATCAAAGATAATGCCTAAATATTTATAACATTTGCATGAGGGATCCAAAAAAAGCGGCCCAGTTGTCACCAAGATCTATTATGACCCAATGTGAGTGGTTCAGTATGGAAGTTTCACAGTTTCAAATGAAATGCAGAAATGTAATATAAACGTATTTTAACAGGTGGCCAATGTTAAAATTTGTTTATCTTCCATTTCTGGATTTCATTATGCTCTGATTCCAAAGCAATCAGTGTTTGGTTGCAGTGTTTCCACCTTGGAGCTGGTTACATTTCTTAAGTTATGACCTTGATTGATTTTTGACCTTTGTGACGTTCTTGCCCCTGTGGTGGCTAAGTTGTGAAGTGCTTCGTGTGACCTGTTAGGTGCTTGACCTGATTTTGTTTCAGACTTGACCTCTTTGACCCAAGTAACAAGAAAATACATATATGAAGTGCAATATGACAACAACTTTATTGCAATACAAGAAAATTGCAACTTTATTTCAACAAGTATATAACGCCCAATACACAATATAACACAGATAATGATGCAGCACTAACTCATGAAAATACTGAACACAATACAGTCACTATTCAGAAATGTCCTTGGCATATGTGAAAGTCTCAAATCATGTCTCTTTGCCACGCCGTGGCCCCTACTGGAGCATTATAATAATGCTTCAAATACAGTCTCTGTCTCTTGCAAATCTGTGTATCCCTGTTGCCACCAGCCACATCCTCAATGTCCTGCAAACAAGCACCTTGCCTCCACTGTCCTGTGATAACTCTGTGGTTGTCATCCTCCTCATCAGCCAGTCCCTGGTGGATACCTGGATACCTCAGTCTCATTATGTTGTGCAACGTGCAACAGGCCAACACAATAGAGGTAACAGTCTCTGGATTCTGAGTCATGGTGGTGAGGAGACAACCAAATCTGTTGGCCATGATGCCAAAGGCTTTTTCCACCACCCTTCTGGCACAAGACAGTCTGCAGTTAAAGATCCTCTGCTCATCAGGAAGTCCTCTGGCACTAAACAGTTTCATCAACCAGGTCCTCAGAGAGAAGGCATCATCCCCAATGAGAAAATATGGCATATCATGGTCATCACCAGGCAATGGCTCTGCATCAGGTACATCCAAGGTGCCATCAATAATGCCTGAGCGCAAATCACAGTCATTGAAGATCTGTGCATCAGAACTGGATCCATTGGTGCCAACATCCACCCAAAGGAACTTGTACTTGGCATCCACCAGAGCCAGAAGTATTATGGAATGGAAGCCCTTGTAGTTGAAATAGAGTGAGCCTCCATTCTTAGGACACCTGATTGCCACATGCTTGCCGTCTATAGCCCCCAGGGTGTGATGGAAATTCCATCTGGAAGAAAATTCTGCAGCAACCTGCTTCCATGCATCACTGGTATGGGGACACTGCATGACTTCGTCACCATATTCTGCCAGGATGGCCTCACAAGTCTGTCTTACTATGACTGAGATGGTGTTGTGTGCTACTCTGAAGGCAAACATCAGACTCCTGTATTTCTCTCCAGTGGCCAAGAAGCGAAGTGCGATTGCACGTCTGCGTCCAGGGTTGATAGACTTCCTGTACCATGTCCGGGTCCATCCAGACAAAATTTCTGAAAGACACCACATCCTCAGCCTCCAGCTCCCTCATTAAATGATCATAGTGTCCATAGTCTAACCTCCTGGAGAGCCAGGGCTTCACCCAATACCTCCTGGGCCTTGGTCGACGCCTTCTCTGTCTGTCAACCAGTATCTATGCAATCACCATCTGATTCTGTAGAGTTAAACGATGAGCCTCATACAGTTGCTGCAATAATCTGAGTCTCTGTAGATCCATAGCCTTTGATGTACACTGTCCGACGTCTGATGAGAAATGAAGTGAATCCAGATGATCCAGGCAGTTTATATAGGAACTTTCATTATCCACGAATTGGTCGTCACATCTTCTCAGCACGTTCTTCCTCCTCGTGGGGGGCTAGTCACAGCTCGCTCGACCCTCCACCATGTTCCTGGCTTGGTGCAAGATTATCTCAAGGAAATCGCAACACTTCGCATTAATTCGAACATACTTCTACGAAATTTGTTTCATGTTCCTCAACGTTCTTCACAAAAACAAGATATTCTTGACGGGGTGATGAGAACATCGTACCAAGATCTTCCACAAGATGAAGATGATGGTAGCCCATGGTAGCCGGATCGAAGTAATTCATGGATTTTTCAAATTTTAACCACGTGACCACACTTTCCCGCCCTTTCTGTGGCGAAGTACCACTATTTCTAATTCGCAGGAAATCTTCCTATTCGCCACTTAATTTGTAGTGGCCTCGCCACAGTGTGACCTGGCCATTACATGCATTACATGTACAACACTGTTAATGATGGTACCCCCAATTATTTGGTGCAAACATGGACTCTCTTGAGGAGGCTATTTTGGACTTTGTGAAGAACGATGAGAAATTGTATGCCAGGACCAATGAACAAGGCCAGGAAGAAATGCCTGTGGGAGAGGTTCACCAACAGCTGCAAGTTTTCAAAGTATATAAGACTTGGTTTGAATCCCAAAGGACTCAGTACTTCAAAAAGACGCAGTACAAATCTGGTCAGGCTACAAAGGAAATGACAGAGAGGTAGAACTGGGTTCAGGATAAATTTCACTTCTTACAAATGCATATAAGACTCAACAAATCTCCAGCTTTCAAGTCCTCATCTCGAGGAGCCAGTGCATCTGCCACCTGAGCACATGACATCTCCAGAGGTTCAACCGAAATGGAGGTATAGAGATCAGCATATGATCAGACACCACAATACATCCTTCAGTTACAAGCTCAAGAGCAGCTTCCCAGCATTCTTCAGTTTGACAGCAGGTCATGGACTAGTTTACACAGATAAAAACCATGCTGTCATCCTTTTTCGGGCCAAGGTAAGACATTCGACAATTCAGAAATGAGGCTGTGAAACTTTTAAATGGCTTTCAAAGTAGGGCAGAGGAAAGGAGCCATCAGTCCCAGCAACCATAGCAACCTACTCTCTCTAGGAGCTCCAGTGACACTTCCATATTTGTGCTACATTCATTGCAATAGCCACAGCAACCAGCACCAACTGCAAAGGAATACATCTTAACCATCCCAGATAACAGCAATTCAGCTTATCCAACTAGCTCAGCAGAGCCAAATGGCAACCAAAGGACAGCATTAATCCAGAGGGCAACTAACTTCCTTCATAGTTGTTGATGACTGACAGCCCAGGCCTTTAAGACTGCTTACTTTCACACCTACTCTGATGAAGCACTTTAACCCACTGTCAGTTGCCTCTGCCACAGGTGAAGAAAGTTAACACAATATATCAGGACTTTCTGCTGTAAAACATTTAAAGGTTCTTTTCAGGACCACCCGAAAACAATTATTCAGCTGAATGTTAAAAAAATCCCAAAGCAAGAACCATTACACTGCCCCACACCAAACACTCACACACACAAAGAAAAACAACAAAATAAGTGAATGAGTGTGTGATTGAATGAAAATTTAAAGTTAAAAAATCATCGAATTTTTCAAAGTGGCGCTTAAACTAGTTTGAACATAGAAAAAAAAATTAAGTTTGGCCTGCCCCAAAATAAAAAAAAAACATTTTGACTTTAAAGAAGCCTTGACATTTGAGGAAAGTAGTTTGCCCTTTGAATCAGACCTTTTGACTTTTAACCTTTGAGAAAATTTTGACGTTCCTTTAGGATTTTGAAAATTTGGAACCTGCAAATTTGCAAGAACAAAAAATTAGAAAAAAAGTTTTTCCCTTTAAGGTTACGGAATTTTTACACAAATTGGGTTGGTATTTTAAACATAGGGGACTTGTGGTTTAGTTTGAAAAAGATTGGAAATCTGCTTGAAAATGGATTGGATTTTGTTTTTAAATTTGTTGGAAATTGAGCAAACACCAGTTTAAATAAATGTTCTTGGAATAATCGGGTAGGCCTGAAAGGGTCTGATGGATGCCAGCTTCTGCTTATTCTTCTAATGTATGATTGACACATCTCAGATTCTGTACTGCTCCAACGATGCACCCATATGATTGAAATAGTCTTTCAGTATGTCTCGCTGATGTTTGGCCTCCCTCAAATGATTCCTGTAGTATCATCTGGCATACACCACCTGTTCATTTCATACGGCCGTTATATCATTTGTTGGGGTGGGTGCATCATGTTGTTCAGCACCACACATGTTAAAATAATGTCTCAACCTTTGGTTTTTGCTCCATTTTCCCAGCAGTACCCCGGATCTGCTCATTAATATTCCAAACTCATTTTCCACCACCCTCCTGCCCCTTGAGATCCTGTAGTTTGCTATTTTCTCTTCCCTTGTAAGATGTCTTCTGCTGTAGGGTTTCTCCGTCCATGCCATCGAGAAAACAAAGGCTTTGTCGCCCACCAAGAAATTGCAGGAAGCCCCAAGGTGCCATGCTTGATCTTCTCCCTAGCTGGCTACAGTTGAAAATCTGTGCATCAAATGAAAAACCACTTGATCCCACTTCTACCCATAGGAATCTGTATTCAGGGCTAGCAACACCAGGGAAAAGAAGCCCCTGTAGTTGTAATATTCACTACTAGATTTCTTTTGGCTTCTTCATAGTGATATGTTCCCGTCTAGTGTTCCTACGGTACATGGGACATTCCATCTGGTTCTGAACTTTTCCACCTTTTTTCAGTCTCCAGGATCAGTAGGGCAGGACAAATACTCGTCCTAGAATTCAGTGAGGATGGGCTGGCAGACCTGAGGGACGAATTTACAGATGGTTCTTCGGCCAACCAGTCAGTGATACTGAAGGGATGCCTTTTGTCAGGTATGTCACCATTATTGCCAGTGTCATTCCAACTTCTAAAGGCTTCCTGGAATCAATGACTGACTTCTTGATACAGTTGTGTATGCGTTCGTCAATAAGGTAGGTGGCATCAGGACAAAGTTCTGGTAGCCTGGGATATCAGTCTGTATTAAGTTGGCCAGGAGAGTTCTGTAGCATTGTCTTTCTTCTCTTTGAAGCATCCAGGGCATGACCCAAAGGTTTTGTGGCTTTCTTTCTTCTTCTCCTGGTGGATGGCTTTTGCTATGGCTGTGGTGCTGGTCCTGTGCACATTCAGTTGAGTCAGTTTCTGTCTGCCAATTATAATGAACATCAAAATGTTAAACTCGAAAGAAAATAAAAGTACCCAAAGCTTCTGTAGAAAGTGTCTCTGATGTGTAGCTGACATCTTTCCGTGAGAAATGATGACTTACATCAGCCAGAGGGGTTTATATAGTTTTCGTTTGATCCTGACTCGATCCTGACTCCAGAAATTAATCAGCTAGTCGGGGTGAGTCCTGTTTGTCAGTATGGCTAGTCCGGGCTTGATATGGCTTAGTCTGTTAGAGGTTTATGGCTTGTCCTGGAATTTTCCAGTCTATTCATGAAGAGGAGCATCCCAAGCCCACGTTAGGTCTGTATCTTGATCCAGACATGCCGTGATGTATCACATCCTGTTAGGGAGATAAAACCAACCTAAATTTTTTGCACACTTTTTACTGGATTTTTGTCCCTGATCCCTGACTTTTGCAACCGACCCTAGAGTTGTCGACATGGTTACAGAGTCGGCAAAGTGGAACATCCCTATTATTAACTGTATGTCTTTTTATTGTACTTTTTAACTACCTTTAAGTACGACATGGCAGAAATACACAGAAGTAAATGCCTCATTGTAAGAATGTCCAGTTCACTAAGTAGTACATAGTTTTCCAACAGTCACTCTAACCTCAAATAATCAAACTACTTGTCAATTCATGGCATTCACAACTGGGAAGAACTCGAATTGTTCCTAGTGCCAACTCATGGGAGTGAGTTATGGCAAGCAAGTTATAATGCTACATCTTGAATAGGTGCTGCATCAACTTTGCCCTACAATTCAACCTGATGCTTTTATAGAGTTTTATATCAGTAGAAACAAATTTTAAGTTAGTGATCAAAGGCAAAGGTTGTTTCTCATTCTGATTGATGTTTCTCAAATTACATTAAAAGATTTCAAAGACTTATTTGATATTAATTGACATTTGCTTGACCTAAATGAAAGCCTAATAAATGAAAACCATTATTGCTTGCTCTTGTATTGCTATCAGGTCTAAGATTGTTATTGCCAAACAATTATTACTTGCTGTATAAGCTATCATGACATTTATTTATACATTTGTAAATTGATTGATACATATGTTAATGTGAGTTGTTGCCCAACAGCACAAAATAATACTGTGCATGTGAGAAACAGGACTTAAGTTTTTTTCAAATACTGACAAAAATTGAAGTCAACATCTCCGGTGTAAGCATGATATGGGTGGTGATTTCTGGCAGTTTGAGATAAGTGATGTGTTCTGTTACAAAGTTCTGTTACAAAGTTATTTTAGTTTTTAAATAAAAAGACTGAATTTTTATATCACTGTTGTATTGTTGGAAAATATAAGTGTGTCACATGTATTGGTGTAAAAACAAGAGAAAAACCTCAAACAATGATTTATTCTACATTGTCTTCAATTGCTTTTTCCCTAATGCGTCATGCTGGAATGTTATCATGGGAACAATGGGAAATGTGAGAATGTATAATTAATTTACAGTGAAATTAGATGGAGAATATTTTTAAAACATGAAAGTTTTATATTTCTCACTGATGAATACCAGTGTTTTAACGACTGGATTTGAATCCTCATTAAATGCAAAACATGACTCACAGAAGGTCAAGGTCAAGCCACTATCCTGTTAGAAAAATGAGATAAAGTGCTATAAAAATACTCTCATTGCATCACACATTCTTTCTTATCTGGGACAGAGTTTGCAGGGGCCTATTTGCCAGGGGACGATTTTGCAAAGGGTCAGTTTTGTCCAGCTGTCCTGGTGTGTGCCTTAAAATAGACAGGAAATACGAAGGAAACCACAAATTTAGACTATAACTAATAGCATTTATTAACATATCTGATGGAAATTTAATAATGCCCCATTGAGGATACTTGGAAGAGTTTTTAGAGTTTAATTTTCAGCTAGCTGCACATATAACATATTTTAATCAGAAGAAATTGATGTTAAATGACACAAGTATATATAAAGGTTTGGCCTAGTTGTTGTATGAATCAGAACCATTGTAAGTGAGTTAAAAGAATTAAACCCAAACAATAGCTATAAATTAGATAATCATTTCTGAAATATTCTAGTGAAGTGAAATAACTTTAAAATAGAATGCATGATTCACAATTTGATGGCAAATGATTTTTTATACAGACCTAGGAAGAATACAGTGAATTCGTACACATACATGTTATACTCACGTCACACACTGGACAAGGTTAATCTTCCTGGTGAATATAAAATAATATAGGTGATTTCAAATTCACTTTAACTTGCCAAAAAGAGGCGGGAATGTGTGGTCACATGATAAACAGTTCTTCATAGCTCTACAATGTTCTGCGACACTTTTCGACTGTCCTGAGATTGGAAATCAACAAAGTAAGATTATACTCAGAATCCCATATGAAGTGAAGATATCTGGCCATTTTTCTACAATTACTCCACAAATTAGCTACGGAAAGGTGAAAGTAAACACGATCTTTGAAGACTCTTCTACCGCAAAGAAAGAACTAAGCGAGAACAAGAAGTATTTATCAAATTTACTAAGAACAAGAAGGTGGTATGACTTGTTGAAGAATGCACTACGGCAGAGCTATGACATAGACTATACTGTCTACAGTAACAAGCTGCCATGGTGAAGTTAATACCCAGGTCCCACATTGGTGATGTTTGATGGTAAATATTGGTGTAATATATTGGTGTATATTGGTGTATTCTTCATTGTTCTTCTGGTGTCTTTAGTCCTCTTCATATCCCACATTGGTGATGTTTGATGGTAAATATTGGTGTAATATATTGGTGTATATTGGTGTATTCTTCATTGTTCTTCTGGTGTCTTTAGTCCTCTTCATATTTCATCCCCCAGCTCAAACCAAAACCCGATGTTCAAAACTCTCACTGGTATGCACTGATTTTTTAGTGCTTGATGACAACTCGCCACTATAGGTAGCATATTCTTCAATGTCATGGCTCTGTTGTAGGGCAAATGTCAATGAGTCACACTAGTTTGATGTTCTCAGTAAATTTCCTGGATATTCTTCCTTGTCCTCCACTTAATCGTTTGTTGCTAATTTTGAAGTCAGCATTTTACTTTTCACCGTTATGGGTGTAAAACAGGCATAAAAATCGGTGAATACTGGTGACAATTTGGAACATAAGGTTGTTGATGCTGTGAAGTGGTAAATAAGGAAGAGGAGTAAAGATAAATCCACCAATGACACTGAAGAATTTGATATTCTCTATTCGCCATTAAAATTTGCCAGTGTGATCTTGCCATTATGACTGACACATAAACGACATGAGATGCATAATATTCTCAGTATTATGATAACGGATATAAAGAATTTTGTATCTGCTTGTATTTATGTTGTCATTGTAAAAATTTAATTCAATTTGTACACTAAAATACAATAAAAACTTCCCAAGAAAGTCCATGACCTAACATTGTCTGTACATAAATGAATATTAATCACTTGTAGACGTGCGCTAATTTAAAGTGTTTGTTATTCAACCAAATATACTTTGTCACATAAATTACTTGATTTTTGACCAGAATGTCAAACTATTGCAATGCAGCTATATATTGAGTCAAACAGAAATCCTCTCTCCACTCAACTATTTCATCTGTCCATCAAAAATGAATACTTGTTCTCCTGAATTTGACTCACTCTCCAGCCTTGGATGAGACCCAACTTTGTATTATAAAAATTTATATTTTTGCATTTTAATATCACATTCAACACTGCATAGGTAATATTACGATGGGTAGTTTTATGGGCAGAGGAGACCAGTACATGCAGTTGGTCAAGGTTCTGTACTGTAAACTCCTGATATTGGTAAGCAGCTTCCAACTGTTCCACATAGGATCCAAAGTTTGAACCGCAGATCTCAGAGGTGGGAGGCAAGCATGTTACTACTGCACCACTACGGCCTCCTGTATAGTACAAAGGAAAATAATTGTTGAAAATATAATGGTTACAGATACCTCTGATGGGGGACTTTGTAAACAGTAGAGTAAGGGTTGAGGGGATCTACTTTTCTCAATCACTATACCAAGGGATAAAAATATGGGGATTTTAGTGGATCCTGTTGCAGTTTTTGGGGTGAGGGTCTGAAATTGATTGAAAATTGATCACTTATCAAAGTGATTAACATATTTTACTTACCCCATGTTCAAGCATGGGACGGCCACATGGGTGCCTTAACATCAGGCATGCAAATTAAGTTATTATGGATAAAAATCCTGAACGCTGTGTGCCTGGAGTTGCCTCCTCTTAATATTGAAAAGCCAGTCTAATGATGGAAGGGAGGTTGTTTCGCAGTGTAGGTCATAAGCAAAACAGCCATCGAACTGAACCATAGACCAATAGACCCATGAGCTATAAAGCAGAATCATTAGATATCTGGCAACCAATCTGCATGTATTGCGACTGCATGTGTAATACAATACAGTCCAAGGAAAATCTGCATGTGGTCTCTGTTTCTGTTTCCCACACCCTATTGCTTACAGTATTACCCCCAGCTGTCAAGAGAGTGAAAATTATATCTGGTAGTTTCTGTCAAGTTGATCGTCTCATCTAATTTACTGCTTTACAATATCTTCTCCCACAAAGAGGAGCTCATTCAAAATTCATTTACCATAAGGACAGTTGAGGGGCTGTCAAGGTCAGAGATCCGGAGTTATGGGTGTGACCAAAAAGGAAGGAGACTAAGTTGGGAAACTGGTGTTGAAGGTGTTGAGGAGTTTCCTGAATAATGTGACAGAGGAGTTTTTTCTTATTTAGAAGGGGAAAGAGTTACAAAGAACAAGGGCATAGTGACTGAAAGAATTGGAAAAGTGTTTATTTGATTTAAGAACACTATCGTTAAATGTGGGGTATGAAAGAACTTATGTTTGGTAGTGCTTCACCTTGTATTTTTGGAAGAGGTGTAGGGTGAATTAATTCTCTTAGTGGAGCTTGGTTTAACATTTTGTATGTAATGAGGCCTATCTTAAATTGTACAATGTACCTGACAATGAGCCAATCGAGTTTTTTTCAACTAAGGGGTAATGTGGGAGAATTTAGAGAAATGGATAACAATCCTGCAGAGTGAGTTTTGGACCCACTGCAATCTTCTTAACTCAAAATCAGTGAGTGATACAAACAGGGAATTGCAATAGTTCAATCTGCTGCTCACCAAAGCATGTGCTAAAACACTGATGTTCTAACATCTAGAAAGGAGATCGATTTTGTAGAGATCTCTAGCATGAACTGTGGTAAACTTTATGACCTCTGACACATTTGCTGGTGAGAGTGTTATGTATAACTGGGTATCATCGACATAGAATTAGTTAATTAAAAGTATTGTGAGAGTGAAGGATTGAGCTGATTGGGTTTTTGTAGAGAGAAAAAAGAATTAGACCAAGGACAGAGTCCTGGGACACCCCAAACTGGAGCACAGCAGGATGTGGGAGAGTGCTAGCTACCTTGGCTGATTGTGTCCTTCCTGACAGGTATGATTTGAACCAGCCGAGTGCTAGTTCACTGATTCTATTGTAGGTATTAAGTCTGTCAAGGGGAATCTAATCTAATCTAATCTACTGCTTTGCAGGCGCAATATCTTCCCCACAAAGGGGATCTCAGTGTGCTAACTTAAAATAATTATCATAAGGAAAAGTCAAGGGGCGTTCAAGGTCAGTAATCCGGAGTTGTGGGAATGGTTTGGTCAATGGTATCAAAGGTGGCAGGGAGAAGCAAGAGGATGAGGGCTGTGACAAACCATTTGGCCATGTTGAAAAGAAGATTTTCTGAATATGAAGGATCACACTTTCAGTAGAACGATGTTTTTATAAGCTGAATTAATGCAGTCATAAGGCCAGCTTTATCAAGGCAAGTTTGTAGCAGGAGTGGTGCTACCCTTTGAAGTATCTTTGAAATAAAATTAAGATGTAAATGTTTACAGGCATGTAAAATTATTGTATTTTTATCACTTTGACTTTGAACTAGACGATAGGTGGCAGGTTTGAGAGATTAATTCAGAAGATGTTTTTACCCACTGGAAAAATTTATTAACTACATTTGGAAGGTCTTTAGCCGATAGCTGGAAATATTAGTTACAATTTTCAGCTTAAAACTATGAATTCTTGTCATTTATGGCCTTGAACTTCAGCTGTTTACTACATCCAACTTTGGACCATTGTTACGTTATGATTTACTGATGAATAGGACATAAATAGATGTTAATATTTTAGTTCTATGATATTTTACCTTGGGCCTCTTGTTTCATTTTTAAACAGGGGGCCAACTAACATAGTAGAAAATTGTATTTTCAGCCTGAACTGAAGTGGCAAAGTTGGTAGTTACTGTCTATCAGGGCAGATTCATGACTAACTGCAGCAGAATATTAAGCGCTTGCAAAGGCTTCCTCCTCACTTGTGTGTGGAACAGTGAAGTAAATTTGCTTTTATTATGGCAAGAAAATGAAAAGTTTCAGTTATTTTTAGTTTCACTGGCGTCTTTGAAAAGTATATATAATCCAGTTTTGTTTTAGTATTCATTCAAGTCACGTCTTCCAAAGAGTTAGTTTCAATAAGCTTATTTTAAGGGATTATTGCTATTTCAGTGGTCAGTATAATAACAGTATAACAACATTTGTTTATATTTGGAGAAAATGTGCTTTACTACATAATAATAATAATATATGAGTGAATATCAAAGAGTAATAGCCGGGTGAAATCTGTTAAATTTGTACGCTATTTTATTTACTACAATCTTCCATTGTAACACTTCAAACTTCAGTAAAAGTAAATGTTTTCAGAAACATTTATTTAGGATGACAAAATTTCGGTCCCATTGAATTTGCGTATGTTATATGAAATTTGAAAATTTACATTTTTTGGAATATATATATTTTGCTAATATTATATAATATTGAGCCATAGGAATAGTTTCTTTGTAATTGTACCTACATGTAATTGGTTACATATTTTATGTAGGCTGCATGACACAATAAATACAGTACAATGAGACTACAATGTTTATGGCAAGATTAAAGAGTCGATCTTTGGGTGCAATATATCTATGGTTTCTTTTTATATACCTTAAAACAGTACATATTATAGACTATTGCAACTGTGATAAAGCATCAAAACTTACAAAGCCTGTTTCCACATGAAAGTACATCATAGTAAAGGTAGAAAATTGGGAAACCACATCAAATTGAACTAATTAAATGAAGGTTAAGCTCACACATGATGGTTTATTTTCACACACACACAAAAAAGGATTCGCTTACTAGTGGGATGGTGACCATGCATAATTATAGGGTGTCTGAAAATAGGAACAAAACTCTCAAATATGTATCCAGCTTTACATCTTCTTCATCGGTATTAGTGTGTAACTTGCTCTTTGTCTGGATTTCAGATTTTCAATACCATTATCTCACTGCTGAAGAAAATGAAGATCTTTCTGTTTGTTGTCTTACTTGCTGCCTGTGAAGGTCACTCTATAACTAAACACAGGAAATGTGACAGGAAGAAGCAGACAAGTGATATATCAATCTGTTCATGAAGAACTGAAGATCTTAAAAGAAGAATTAATCAGAACAAATGCCAAACTACAAGCAATGGAGACAACACAACAATGTCTGCATGGTAGGTGTCTTTAAACTGTACTTGCAATACACAAGATATTAATAATTTTAATAATGTCTTTGAAAGGCTTAAAATTTCAAATGATTGAAGATTTTAAATTTATTATATGACACAGCACGAATGGCAGAACACATTTATTATACATTTGAACTCAGTTACTGCTCATTAGAGTTCTTAAAGTGTACACCAGTGGGGAATGAGCTAGGTAATTATGCTCCCAATATAGTAGTGACAGATTTACATGAAATTTGGGGATGGCAACTTTGTACATGTGCATTTTAATAAATGTTTACACATTGTCAAATTGGACAAAATGTTGTGTTTTCTGTTGGGACCTTTCAATTGGTAGTCGATGTTATGCTATCTCAGGTTGCTTGCTAAAAGAATGTGGTGCCTGTTTTCTTGTAATTTTTACAGGTTACTTCAGTGTAGTGTATGTGTTCTTGCTCAACTGTGATCATATTTATGGGCCACTTAATTAATTTGTTGTTGATTAAAACTATACCTCTAATTTCAGAGTTAGTAATTTCATTTTAACAGTTTGGTAAATTAACTATTGGAGTTTACAAGTGAAGCAATCATATTTGATTATTGTAATCTGCCACCCCTTTAGTTATTGTTTAGAATCTATGCGAAAATTTTTTCATACCCTTGTAGAAAGCCCATACACAATTTTTCGAGATCATACAGAAAGCCCTATACATGATATGTAATTTGCTTATGATACGGTTGATAATTATTTAAACTACCCACGATGTAATCTTCAATTCCAATGTACATTAAGAACTACTTACTTGATAAAAAGGTAAAACCTAACTGTTTGTTGTAGTTACTCAACCTTTAGATGATAACTGGTCAAAAAGAATATGACTAGAAATGGAGGTGCAAAAATGTGTTCTTTACTGTGTTATTTGTATTGTGAATATTAAAGACTGTTTTTAATTTTTTTTCATAGCACAATAAATGCGTAAGCTATAAAGCAAATAGTAAGTCAAATTTAGTGTTTTACATCCCCGTTCAATGGGCAGGGTAATATTGGGACAGGTCTTCGACATTGTTTCTTGTGGGACTTAAACCCACACAGAGGTGACAGTTTCTTATTAGATACCAAACTTGCTAACAAGTAGGCCACTGAAGTCCTCTATAGTAAATAGTAAAATAACAATAAATTTGAAATATTATTAAATACTAATACTTTGAAACAGTACATGCTTCTACTTTGTACCATCTTGTTTACCCACTCTCAAAAATAGTATTGGGGTTTTCTCCACAGGTGTCAAAAAGTTTCTCGTGTATGAATTTCCTTCAGAGAACTTTTCTCAGTTCTATGCAATAGACCATTTAAAAGTAACAAGCATCTTGTGTCTGAAATTGAAAGGCTTCAAGGGTGTATATTTTACTTTGCTGAAAAACTAGTGCAGGATATTTTGAAAAAAGGAAACACTGAGTAATTGTTATTTGTGAAACTTAGTTAATTTTTACACGTCAATGTAATATTTATTATCTTTATAGTTCCGGTGTCATTAATTTTAGGCTCTGTGAAAGGAATTGTGGGAGACATGTTATAAATGATGTTATAAATATATTTTAAAACACTGACCCTCACACTGGTGTATCACATTATCCATTCAATGGACCAAGACATTTAGCCTTGTCCCTAGGTTGTACTGTGAAAGCAGTACTGTAAGCCTGCATAAGTATTAGGCCGCTATTGCACGAGATATGAAAACTAGGTCTTTAAACTTGAGCCTTAGCTCATAGACTTCTTTTAGTACAATGGAAAATATAATTTTGGTTAATTTTTGTTCTTCTTTTGGAATCATATGGTGGTCCAATACCTGCTGAGCACTGGTGTGCTTCCCTCCCCCTTTTTGAAAATAAGCATGTTTTGGTACAGATCACACAGTTTCAAAAAGTCTCATAAGATTTGTTTCAGTCATACTTAGCCCCAAAATTTAAATTGCTATATGTATAACTTAGATATCACTGTTGGGAAAATATCTAAGATCCAAGAACAAGGCTACCCAAACGGTATATAATACCATACATGCATGATATTTTGAGTGAATCATTTGCCCAGTGAAGAACATCATATTTGACCCCACTGTTTGGGAAAGGTGTACTAAGTCCATCACCACGCCAACATGATGGGTTCATGTTAAAAATGTCTTGGTTAATGAGCTTAATTACCCCATGTACATCACGAACCACCCATACCAAGCTTCACCCACATGCCTATTAAATGATTTCATTGGTAATTCATAAATAGGTCAGTGTACTGGCCTGGGTAGGAATGTTGACAATATAAAAACTCTATTAAGTATGACGGGACCACAGTGGCAGAGTGGTAACACTCTCACCTCCCACCTCTGAGGCCAGGGTTTGGTTCCCAGCACGGCCTCAAGTTGGAAAGCTGGTAGTTGCTTGCCGTTGGTAGGCAGTTTACAGTACAGAACCCTGACAAACTGTATGTACTGATTTCCTCTGTCCTTCCACCTACCCGTTGTGATATGACCTGTACAGTTTTGAAAGTGACGTAAAGCCCCAAATGAATAAACAAAGTATTAAGTATGACATTTAGTCAGCTTTACTGATATCTCTCTTGTCATGGATTTGAATTCAACACTTGCCAACGTGTTAAATTCACGATACTTGTATATCCATAACTTTTGAAATTTACCCAACATATGTGCACAATAACATCAAAAACTGACTGTATTTGTCAGTTGAAACAAAATACACATATACTTGTGTACCCTATTATATATATAGTTCACATTGTGGTAGCACTGTACTTAGAAACATCTTGGACAAAGATTTTCATTTAAAAGATTAGATTTTAAATTTACTGAGATTTAAAATGTGTATTTATTACATTACAGAAAGTATCAATACTAAACTGGAAGATATTGATGTGAAATTTGGGAATATGGATGAGAGGTTCACTGCAGCCAATATAAAGCTGGATGTTGTGGATGAGAAGTTAACTGAGATTGATACAAAAATGGATGATGTAGACAAGAACTTCACTGATGTCAATACAAAGCTGGTTAGTTTGGATGAGAAGTTCAACGAGCTTGGTGAAATGGATACAGAAGTTAAGACACAAATGCAACAGGTGACAGAGGGTAAGTATTTACCTGACGGGTACTTTACAAGTACATTTTGAAGAATAGTGACAATTTCAGTACATCGGTGATACCATGATTTTCAAATTTTGAAAATGTTCTTGTCCTTATCCATATAAGCAAATTTGAAAATGTTTAATTAAATAAAAATACTCATGCTCAATAGTTGTATCACATGACATACAGATAGTATTGTTTCTCTAGATTTAACCACTTCCTATATACTAATCTCTGCAATAAATTAAACTTTATAAAACTTATTCCATTCATGAAGCATAGTCACATATTTTGATGATATGAGAGTCAAAGTGTTTGGGTCTCAAATGATGTCAGCCATGTTTAGAGTTTAGTTATTCATAAGTGCCACTGCAACACGCAGCAATGTAACACCAAGTTTCATTATCCAAAAGTTGCATTTCATTGGCAAGGATCTTTCAGCACAACCATTTCTAACCAACATATATCTAATATAATATTATATTGGACACCTTAACACCAAACTGGTTATTTTGCAGACTTTGTAATAAAAAGTTTCATATCAAAGATCTTGTTTACATTATGCTGCATAATACTGGGTAATTTGAAATGCACAACACATAAAAAGAAATAACAATGATATTAACTCTGAATCACTGATGCAAAAATAGGGGTTCAGTAATGCCCCTGTTCCAACATAGGACTAAGCTCCCTTCTTGTCTGGGACCCTTAATCATGGACAGTCGGTGAAAAAAATAGGTAAAATGGGCGGGAATACTGAATCAGTATTGAAGCCTGGGATTAAGCTCAGATCGGTCTCAGGAAGCCTGAGGAGGCCCCAGGTGGCCCCAGACAGTCTCCGACTGTTCTGGGTCTAAGAACCGACTAAGCCAGTTTTCTGGTCGATTTGAAGCACGATCTTGTCGTACACATACCGAATGGGTCTCAGGATGCCTCAGGCTTCCTGGGACTAAGCCCCCAACTAACCCCCGATTAAGTCCCGGCTTCCTCAGGCGTCCTGAGGACTCCTCAGTCTTCCCCAGATTAATGTGGCCGGTTCTTGTTCTGCAATGGGACTTATGTGGGTGTTCCACCACACGACTAAGGCTCCCGATTAAGGGTTTTTGAGGGTCGGTTTCAAAAATTTGCTTAGTCTCAGGTGTCCTGTAAGGGTCGGTTGTGGTCGGTTGAGGCCGTGTGAAAGATCAAACATGTTTGATATTTCTCCCGACCCCAACCGATTATTTTTTCCCGCCATAAACAAAATGTCCAGTCCCAGGCTTCCTCAGGCCTCCTCAGACCAAATTTACACAGTCCTATGCTGTCCCAGGCCTCATGTGACCCTTAGTCCCCGACCCTTAGTCCCAGACCCTCTATTCCTTAGTCCCAGGCTTCCTGCGACCCTTAGTCCAATTGCAAAACAAAAATCGGCTATCTCGGTCTGGGGACGCCTGGGGACGCCTCAGGACACCTTGTGGGGTCGGGACTTAATCCTGGGTTAGTCGGGGCTTAGTCCCAGGAGGCCTGAGGCGTCCTGGGACCCAGTCGGTTTGTCTACGACAGGATCGTGGTTCAAAACCGACCAGAAAAATGGCTTAGTCTGTTCTTAGTTCCAGACTAGTTAGGGACTGTCTGGGGCCGCCTGAGGCATCCTGAGGCTTCCTGAGGATGATCTGTACTTAATCCCAGACTTTGAAACCGATCCAGTTTTCCCACCCATTTTTTTCACCGACTGTCCACGATTAAGGGTCGCCGACAGGATTGGGGCTTAATCCTTTGGTGGAACAAGGGCATAAGGGTCACAGGATGCCTGGGACTAAGGTACTAAGGGTCTGCGACTAAGGGTCGCAGGTGGCCTGGGACAACATAAGACTGTGTAAATTTGGTCTGAGGAGGCCTGAGGAAGCCTGGGACTGGACATTTTGTTTATGGCAGGAAAAAAGAATATGTTTGGATCGTGAGAAATATCAATCATGTTTGTTTTTTCTCACGGCCCCAACCGACAACTAACGACCCTTACAGAACAACTGGGACTAAGCAAATTTTTGAAACCGACTCCCCAAAAACCCTTAATTGAGAACCTTAGTCGTGTGGTGGAACACCCACATAAGCAGAACTGCGACTTGATTGCTGTAGTGCAAGAGGATGGTGCCCCGGGTATAAACAAACAATAGAGTAGGTAGGTTGATTGCTAATTTTAGACACTGCTTTAATATAGAAACTATTCTATCGCCGAATTTGTTTTTCCTGCAAACTGTAAATTGATAAAGGGTGATTTTGTCAATGTATATTTTGTTAAAAGTACATCCACATCAAATTACCAAAATTACAAGTGAACATATTGCCGTTCAGTCATGTAGTTTATTCCAGTGACTGTGAAAGAACTATTAATTTTGCTATCATGTATGAACATTTTAATGTACATTGATGAAATATTGAATTACCTCCTTGATACACAACTGTCAATTTTGATATCATTGCTAAGATGTCAGTAATAAATGTTTTGAAATATATAAATAGTTAACTAAGACCTTGCAAAGCTCTGTAGGATTTAATAAATGGGTTTAACGATTTATTATTTATCATTAGGACACCAGATTGAGGAATTGTTTTTATAAACACCATCCCACTCAAAAGGTGGACACAAAATAAGCAAAAACATGAAACCTAAAATTGATACCTATACTTCCAGAGTTTTATGTCACCCTGAAATAAAACAAATAACACTGATACAGTTATTGTGAGTTGTCCTCTTTCACCACTAATGGGGCGACTCAGAATGATTTTAGGAAGAATGGGTAAGAATAGTTTTAACTTTAATAGGTAACACCGGACTGTATTCTTTGCCATGAAGTGTGAATTATCCGTCAGAGCTTATTTGTGCCTATTTATTGGGGCATCACAGAAACACGGTAGCTGTGACAGTTGTCTGCAAGGTAAAGACTGTAATACTTATAGTTACTCTCCCCTGATCAACTCCTCTAGTTACTAACACCACAATATGAATCCACAAAGAGAAGAGATCAAAGGATTCCATCCTTGTTGATCCTTCCGTCAATTCAGTTGGACCTGTAGAATCACAGTCTGTGCATCAACCACCTTCATCTTAAATTTTTGATTTTTGTCCCTCGTTCTTTCGGTAAAGAACTGGCTGGTATTGATAACAATTAGGACACCAGGTTTGCTTGTCTGGAGGCTTTGTTAACCATGTACTCATGTAAACCAGACCCTCAGTTTCAAAGTGGAAATAGATACAAATCACTTTGCTCAGTCAGTTTCACTTAAGGATTCTACAAGAATAATACCAGACAGTGACACTTCTGATCTGACTGGTTTAGCTGAGGATGTCTGCTATGTCTATCTCTCTTGCAGAATCTTGATAGTACACTGGAACAGGACCAGGAACTGGTCTTCTAATCTTAAGATATTCCTTATAATGAGGAATCTAACTCACCATGCTGACCAGTCAAAGAAGGGGAACTTTCTTACTCTAATAACATTCGCACTGAGAGTATTTTGTCTGCAGACTGAAGTTACCACGGGAACTATCCACACTGTTCGATTCTAGATGGGATGGTCATCAATCCTGGATCTTGAATACTAGCCCACAAGCAGAGACTTTATCCACTGGGTTGGTAGCAGGAGCCAGCTGGTATGGAAAGTGTTGATGGCCATGTCACCTGAAGGCTAACTGTGTTACAAGTTTGAAACTTTAACCTTTCAGCGTCCGGAATTACCACAACCTCAGGAGAATCTGCTCGTCTTTACACCAACCAATTTCAAAATCTTATTTGAGATGCTATGTTATTTATTGGAACAATAAAAGAGTTGTCTTTGACAATGCCTATACCAGGAATGGTAAGCCTTTAGGTTTAGCTTTTGTAGCCTTAGCCTACTGTCCTCTCTCACAGGGTGTTCCTTAGAAGTGGTAACGGCCTGCAAAGAAAGGTGTATGCTTGGTAAATCATTTCGCAGGTTTTTCTAGATGTGTTAACAAGGTACAGTGCCAACTACAGGATCTATAAATGAACCTGGACGTCAAACTGAACTTGGGAAATAAAGAAAGCAAGCCAGAAAGCACTTTACAAGATTCTTTCGAAAAGGCAATAAAGCATCTTACCGACTCCCTGTTTGTTTAAGCCTCTAATCGTGTGTTTGTTTGCAGTGATGCATATTTGAGTCATGTCAAAACTTGGATTGAGCCTAAGGAAGTCTCTCTGAAATGGATGATTTTACTAATTTTGAAGCTGGCAGGCATACTTGCCAGCACTGTTTGGGTAGAAGGGGTTTGCCAGTAACAGTAATTCGGGTATTCTACTGGAGCCTTCGCTGCAAGCGACCCTATGATTCTAGTCTAGTCTAGTCGGTTCTGAACGTCATAGAGACATCAAAAAAGTGGTTAAGAGACCCCAACAAGACGGTACTTCAGTCATAGAAGTAGTATGACAAGCCTTAAACCCTAATGGACAAGCCACATCACAAACATACAGGCTGTAAAGACAAGCAGTTAAGCTGTGACCATGTCCATGACTCATCAAAACAAGACTGATTGATTTTGGGGTTGGTGTCCATAGTCAGGATCCAGAATCAGGATCTATATTACACTACATAATCCCCTCTTCACATGTGACGAGCCACTTATTATTCATTGCAAAGATGACAGTTACACATCAAGATGAACTATTTTGACAAGTTGAGACTCCTTTGGTTTTTCATTGAGCTGATATGTTATTTTTCATCATGATTTCCAGACAAAGAAGACAACAAAACTCAATACCTGCCCAGCTAGCACTGCCACAACAGCCTCAGTTCCCACCATCTAGGAGGAGGAAGCCACAGAATCCATGCGTTATGCACTAGAAGTTGGTTTGAAACAGGTAGTTACATTGAGGCACTTATCCACGGGAGAAAGCAAAACTTATTGCAGTTCCATTGTAGGGTTGGCAGGACTACCATATGAAAATTTGTCCCCAAGGTGTGCAAAACCATCCTTGAAGAATTTCAGCAGGGATATTTTATCTGTCCACAGATCCTGAAAAGTGGAAGAAGATTGAGGAGAAATTTAGAAACAGATGGGATGTCCCTTATGCTGTAGGTGCACTAAATGGCAAACATATAGCTATGAAAAAGCCAAGAAGTCTGGCAGTGAAAGTTTCAACTCCAAGGATTACTTCTTCTTGGTACTGTTAGCTCTGGTCAATACAGAGAACAAGTTCCTGTGGGTCAATGTGGGGCTAGTGGTTTTTCATCTGATGCACAGATGCACATCCATAGAAAACTGATAAGAAAAATTGAGAAAGGCACCTTGGGGCTACAGCCACCAGAACCACTGGAACCCAGAGAGCCAAATTCCTTTTGGGGACGATGCCTTTGCCCTGATGCCTTGGCTGGTGAGGTCCTACAGCAGAAGACAACTGACCAGGGGAGAGAGAAAAGCCAACTACTGGATATCCAGGGACAGGAGGGTTATGAAGAATGATTTTGAAATATTAGTGGGAAGGTTCAGGGTACTGCTGACCACCATGGAGCAAAGGCCAAAAGTTATGAGGAACATTGTGTTAACATGTGTGGTACTACATAACATGCTGAGGAGTCATTGGGGTGGAGCAGACAGGCCATTCACTCCAGCAGACAACATACAACCACCACAGGCCGACCAGGAAGAGAAGGGACAGAATGAGAATTTTAGAAACCCATTGAGGGAGGCCAAGTCCTCAAATGTCAAAGCTCAAACCCTACAAACACATTTCTTCTGAATTTTATGAAAATATTTCTTATTTTTCACACGATTCTAGTAGCAATTTCTCTTTTAATATCTTAGAAGCACTTTGATTTTATGATTGGCAATTACAACCCGAATAGCTCAGCAAAATATCTGTGAAGAAAGACACCCTCAATGAAGTGTTGGTCAACTGGGAAAAATTAAGTCAATCAGTCGTATTTTGCAATGTCTTTGTCAAGTAACATGTTGGTTTGAGATACTGTTTGTCAGTCAATCCACACAGTCATTCCAAGTTAATGTTTTAAAATATTTTGTGTGTGTTTGAATCTTTATTAAATTTGAATCTAACATTGACTCACTCATTCACACAATTTTGTGTTTTTATAGGAAGTGTAAGTGTAGATGATGTAATTATTTTTAGTTTTAAGAAGAACAAAGAGCTGAAGAATTGTTTTGGAAAGATTTGGATGGCCCTGAGATTTGCCTTTTTGATGTGACTCAATGCAGGCTAATCTGCTGATTTGGGTTGACTCTGCTGGCTGGGCTGGCAGGGAGGTCTTGCTTGTTTTTCATGAGGGGTAGTTGACATTGCAAATGGTGCTGGTTGAAGTTGAGAGGGTGAGTTGGTTGTGGTTTGTCCATCTGTTGGGGCTGTGGTATGGATTGAATACTTCTGAAAAGACTTGACAATCCTGAATTGTTGTGCTGTCTTCCAGTTGTCTGGAGGTGACGGATGTGGGGTTATATGTCTTTGTTGGGCTCAAAGCTGACATCAGTTATCTGGAGATCCAGGCTACTGGTCATCAACAACAAGAGATGCAGGCTGTGATGAAGCTGATGCTGACCTCTGTGATTGGACTTTTGCAATCACTGTAAGAGGCTGTGATGCTGCTATCTGAGTTGTTGCACAGTGGGTGCAGAACTTCTTGAGTATCAGGTATTGTGAGGATGTATTCATATCTTGCTGTGGCCTGTGTCTCTTCTGGAAGTTGAAATGTTGTGACCTTTTGATTTGTTGTAACCTGTCTCTTGCATTCTCTGGCCTTGTTCTGAATTTGACTAAGAAGTTTTACTGTCTCATTCCTGAAGGTCAAAAAGTGTTGCTCCTCCAGGTGTTCAATCTCAGACAAGACATAGTTGCTGAACAACTGCAGTGGATTTAGAGTAAAATCCTGACGTGCACCCCAAAAAATGGAAATCATCAACCCAATCTGCTCAAACAGATCTAAAACTGCATCTTTAGCAGTGGTGGTGGCGAAAGCAGCTTGTCGGTGTGAAGGGCTTGTGGTTGATGAGGTACATCTGATGCCATGATTTACATCTCAGATTCATTAGTGTGTCTTCACTTGAAGCTGTGGCTGTTTCCTCTGAAGGTCTCAGTGGTGGCTTAAACGCTTGAAACTTAGACACTCCCTTCTGATGTGACCTCTTAGAAAACTAAAATTATCTCTCAACTAGGTTTGTCTTTCAGTGCTCTTCACTGCAGCTTGTCCTGACTTCTTATGAGTGAGCTTGCAACATCTGGTACATTGAGTCTCGAGCCACTTCTTGACAGTGTTGACAGAAACATTCCTGGAAGCTGCTTGTCTCCCCCTTCCTCTGCTTATGTTTGAATTTCACAACAGTCTTGTTGTAGAGTTCTGCATCCACTTGACAAACTCCACAATGGCATCTTCATCAGAATCACTCAGGGAAATAGACTTCATTTGCCCCTTCTGTCTGGATTGAGTTGATTCCACATCATGTTTGTGTCTGACCGAGGCCACTGTTTTTTTTCTTTCTTCAGTCTCTTCCATATGCTTGGTGATTTATGTCCTCTGTCTTTCCAACCTCTCTCTGTCCCTCTCCTCCTTCTACTTTCTCTCCCTCTCCCCTCTCTCCTCCCTTTATCTTCTTCTTCTCTTCATATCCTCAGCAGTATCTCCTAACTCAAAATATGGTTGACAATCTGTAGGTACAATCTTTCTCCTTCTGTCCCTTGGTATGATGTCAAAGTATATGCACAAATGCAGCTTCTTAAAAACAAAAACTTAAACTTAAAAATTAAACATCAGAGGACAAGTTTCACTTTTGAAACAGACAGGCCAGAAGACAAAAACGAAAAAATGTTGCTGGCTCAACAGTTTACAGGGACTTAGATACAGTTTCCAGGGCTTTTCAGATATCAAAATTCCCAACTCTAGGACTCAGATGTTAAAAGTTCCCCACTGGCCTGGAAAACTTACAGTCCTGTCAGGAGCATTTACATACAGGTTGGTTAAAGTTATCGACTGTACCATTATTTTCCCACACCGTCTATTTCTCATCATGTACAGTCTGGATCACTAAATGTTTGATAGCTGCTAGGTGGTTGTAGTTAGGGTATGTCATAAAAAGATCAAACATGTTTGATATTTCACAGACTCTTCTTGACAAGCCTGGGAACTACAACCGACTGTAATAGACTATGTAAACATTGGTCTTGACTCAAAAAAGACATAGTTACCGACTGGTCAGCTCCAGTTGAACACCTGCATAAGATTGGTTATTATTACCCCTGCTTTCAAGATTTAAGGTCTCAGGACAAGCCTTTTGATCAACTCCATCAGCCAACATTGAAGTGTTTTGCTTTAAGAGGTTGCACTAAGGTGAAAAGAAAGTCTGGAGAGCAGTTATATCCATCTGATGTAATTTATATTTGTCATGCAAATTTACAAAATTCAAGCCAAACTGTCTGCAAGAGAAACTGGCAAGGCCTATCCTCTGTCAGAAGCAAAATAAGGCCTGTAAAATATTTCTTCTGTAAATCCTTGTCTTTCTGTCAAACCTGTAGGCAATGTCCTGAATGCTGCACTTGTTCCTCCTTGGAGGAGGCAGGATGCTAAAGTTTTGAAAGCCCTACTCCTTATTTGATGGGTCAAATAGCGTTTTGAGTCCTGTAGTATATGGAGATATTGTGCTATAAAAACACAATACAATACAGTACAATTCCTTGGGACAACCCCAGAGTAGTCTCAGTTATGAAAGAGGGATACTTCCTTCCAATCAATTCAACACCTCCTCTCACCACTTTCCTTCTCAATCAAAGTGATTTGTGAGCCCCTACCTTACAGAGCAGCTACTTGAAAGAAGTTTTTCTCTTCTGTTACCTTCTACAACAGTATATTTTTGGTACTCAAATAGCACCACAGATGGCGACAAATGTTGGACCACTGTAAATCTTAAATCTGATTCTGCATTTCAAATCTTTCAAAATGGAGACCAAAGAATCTTTTGGGCCCTCACTTGAAAAGTGAATGGGTAACAGTGCTAGGTTTCAGGGATTTATATATCCCCATCCAACCCAAATCAAGGAAATACCTGAGGTTCTTTTACGAGGGGGGAAGCTTTCAATTCAAGGCTCTCCAGTTTGGTCTCTCTTCAGCCAAAAGAGTTTACTGTAATAGCAAAAGAGGTAAAGCCCATGGCTCAAGCGTAGCAGATAAGGATCGCCCAGTATCTAGATGGCTGTTTTAGAGCTCCTTTGAGAGAATTGTACTTTCAGGCAAACAGTCGCTGCTGGACCTGTGCAAACAATTAGGCAGAATAGCAAAGATTCCAAAAATAGGAATTGGCCTAAAACAAGTCTATTTAACGTTAAGGGTAACAAACAGAATCTGGTTACACGTGTAGTCAGAACCACCCCAAAAGGGGACAGATTCTGAGGCTTTAGATTTCCACCTTCTGACAGATCAAACTTTTTAGATTGGGAACTCATGTCACGAATAGGCCTGCTCCTATAAGACCAATCTGGGGGCTCCTAAAGAAGAAATTGGCATGTTTTTGGAGAAAGCAGTTCGCCCCAGACATCCTTACCTGCTTTGATGGTTAAGAAAGGAAAATGCACTTCCTGGCCAACCTCTATATCCCCAACCTCTATACCCCCTTTAGATTGCTCTACAGAACCATACAGATGCATCAAATGAAGGCTGGATGTAAATTTATCGAAATGTATAGCCAAAGTAATTTGCTTATTTACAGAAACAAAACTTCACACAAGTTAAAAGCTGTCCTCACTATTTAAAAATTCAAGTATCTGTGCAAGACTATCCTCATAGCCACAGACAACACCTGAGATGAGGCAAAGAAGCAACAACGGGAGGGGAGGGAGAGTGAGGAAGCCAGCAGATTAGAGAATATTCTACAGCAGGATATTTCACTGACTGATGAAACGGTAGCTGTAAAACCCACAGCAATGACAGGAGTAAAAAGTGTAATAGTCACAGAGGAGGAGATGCCAGCCAAACATCTACTGACTGCCAATCAAGACGATAGAAAAAATAGACACATTTATATATTGCAAAATTGATACTACTTTCTTTAATGTGCTTGACATCAAAAAGGGCAGTCCCCAACGCCCCCAGAAGGCCCAGATAAATACATTTGTGCGGAAATTAATTTATGTTTTATACACACATCACATTTATACAAAACTGAGTATAGTTAAATGGTAATGCATACTCTAATTCTATAAAGTGTGTAAAGACTGAACTTAGGTCACCCATGAGAGGGCCAGTGTAAGAGATGGTCAAGGCCCAACCAGTAGGGGTATAAAGTATGTAGGACCCTAGAAAAGGTGTCAGCCATACCCTCACCCATTTTTGCATCTTGTTGAATATACCTCCATACACAATGATAGTTGTAATCAAAAGTGGTCCCTGAGCGTTGAAATGTGTGGAAGGTAAATAATGTTTATAGTCACCCATTTTTGCATTTAAAGAAGAGAGGGTCTTCCTAATTCTGGTATCAGTAAGAGAGGCACCAACCTGACTTAGTTTGGACCTGGAAAAAAAGGCTGATGCTGTTCAGGGTGATAAGTAACAAATATACGTTTCAGAGCTTTTAAAGGACACATTTTTGAAGCCCTAATACGAGGCAGTGATACTATATGCATTTTTGTCTCATGTCTTGTCCATCTTACTCCATTTTATTAGTATTTTAACATCTGTTTTTGTAAAGAATACATTTCCTGCTGCTATACGCCTTGAGACATCAAATGAGGTGAGAGAGTGTGGGGCTATGTTTGATAACCACAATAACCTTCAGTCACCCAATAAAGACACAGCTTTGTAACAACGTCTATAAATAAACCATCACACAGAACAATCAGATGCTTTAAGATCTGTATAGTCATGATGTTTCTTCTAGGTACACACAAAGGTATATTTCTTCTTACAGATTTAAAAAAAAACATATGTTAGGATCATCAAAGCATGCATGCTTTAAGAAATATGATGAAGTTCTCCTTAATGGCAGCTAGATAATTTGCCAGCATGTGCATCACTACATTCTGTTGAACCAAACATTAGACCATAAATACACAAAAAGCAAGAGAAGTTCTAAACACTAACTGGTAGCTTCTGTGATTTTGTGGACGAAAAGCTGCTTTAATTTTCTTGCCAGCATTTTTTCGACAGGTTAGACATCAGCCTGGGACCTGAAACAAAGTATAATATATGTAACACAAGCGCTAAATGTAATTATCCATGTTTGACATGTTTATATGTACAGTCTACCAGACAGGTGTATGGACAAATTTCCTCAAGCAGGATCAGTGTTAGTTCATCCTTACAGCAGATCACCCACTGCGTTAGTTTTACCAAGCACGTGACTGTAATACAAGTCAACATCATATTTTGCAGCCTGGAATCAGATGGTGCATGCACAGGCCCCTAGGAACTGATCACAAGCACTGCCTGACCTCAAAACGTTAACAACTGCATCGTTATCACATATAATAAGGATATATTTGTGACACCATGCACTACCAAATAGCTTGACAACCACCAAGATGTTTATCTTGTTAATTGAAACCCCTTAGTATATCTAGATGATAAAAACACTGGTCACACCTACCCCTGAGTCTTGTTAAACATGCATCTAATCCAAGGGTCTGATAGACTGGTTTGTAATCATAAAGTGATATGCTCTTATAAGTAAACATAAACTTCTCAAATCTTTGTGAAAGTCACTTATTTGGGTTATCATATCTTTGTAATACTCAATCCTGAGAAGTTAAAGAATTCTATTGACGAAGCAATGTGTAGATTTTACACATTTCTGTATATATAGTAAGTGTCCAAGGAGACATTATTTAGTGTACACATCATTTTGGAATGCCATAAAAGAATGGATTCATTTATCTGAGCAATTTGTTTCTGGAACAATGGAGAGAGTGCCTTCTTTTAAATCTATACCTACACCCAGACAAGTGGCTTTTGTGCTGTAGGGACTAGTTTTGTCTGGCAATAACCTCATATAACCTGATATGTGGGAGCTGTCTCCCATAAAGTAAACATAAAGCATATTTATGGTGGTACAACTTGTCCCCATTCTCATGACCCTTGCTGTGAAAGTAAGCACCCGTTTGCAAAGATTTTCAATACCAAGGCCTTCTGTTATCATCCTTGCCTCAATTTTGTGCTCTTTTGAAAAGAGTGCTTCTGAGCGTGAGCTCTTCTGAGTCTGTCCAATCTACCAGAATCTTCCCAACTTAATCTGCCCTTTTCCCTCTCACATGGTATTACTGCATTAGCATCTTTGACATTTGGCCAAGAAAAGTTCGCTGTATCCTCCATAAGTGTGCAAAGCAATTCAGCATTTTCTCTAATTCTTTCTCAGATTTTTTGTCTAGAACGTTTTTGGTAAACCCCCGTGTAAATTGTATCAAGAAAATTGGTCATATGTGATCCGAGATAGATATGGAACTCCCAAAATAGCATCATGGGGCAAAGCCATCAGGGCCCATATTCACGAAGGGTCTTAGCCAGGGTTTAGGCTTACAGTTGAGACTTTTGTCTCAAGTTTCTGCCAAAAAACTGCAAAGACTTTTGTCTTAGGCTTAGTGGTATTCACAAAGAATTTAAGACCGGTCTTAGGCTTAGCCAAGGGTTCAACTTTAACACTGGTTGGTAGTTGGTTTAAATTTTGTAAAGAGGACTTTGTTTTAGCATTCGCCAGGGGAGATGTGGTTTTTATATTTTCGTTTAAAATTTTTACTTTCTCCAAAGAAACTGGTCGGTATTTGACATATTTTACTGTTACCGTATGCATTTGATGAAAAAATTATAAACCAATAGATTACAGACTGTCAGCACGTCCGGATATCAGTCAAAAGTGGTGTTTGTCATTGAACAGGTATTATCGCCCATCCAATAATTCCTGCAGTAACACTTTCAATGTTTCACACACAAAGCTTACCAAGTGTATTACATGTAAAATAGATATATATCATAAAATATTGGTTACCAATCCATTTTCCCTGTCCACTGTTTGTTATATTTTAATCCTACACATCTATCAAACACAAGCACCAATCTGCCCCTTAGTAACCTAGCATCTTTTGATTTTGGTACTGTGATGCTGTAATTAGAAAGGTTTGTATGTAGAAAAGGTTAGTGCACCTATTTCTAAATTTTTAATTTTTGGCTTTCTTTGGTCATGCATTGCACTTTATGGTTCTGTTTTTCCAGCCTTTTGACTGCTCGGTCAACAACCCCCACCAAGGAAAATAGTTTGCAATCACCAAAAATTATTCATTCAAGTTTACTCTCCTCTTTGGACAGTTGCAACATTGCTTTTGTCTCCCTGCAGGCCCACTGCTGTCGTCGAGTGACGCACTGTTTCAGAAATATCAACCCTTGGCGAAGGGACAACTCTGCCATAAACCGTAGTAGGTATAAAGCCACAGTTAACCATTTCAACCATCTCTTGGAATGTGCAAAAACCAAATGCTATAGTGATATGGTTAGGGAAAATGAGGATAACTCCAAGACCTTGTGGAATTCCATAAAGAAAGTCCTCCATAGATCACCAAAAATGGTACTTCCAGATTATACCACCATGAACAGTCTAATCAACACTTTTCGCAGGTATTTTGCAGATAAAATTGCTAAACTAAGATCTGGATTACTGTCTACTGATGCCGATCCCCCTGTCTCAGGTTCCTACAAAAACAAGTTTGTTTCTTTCCGGACCATGTCAGAGGAAGAAGTCCTAAAAATCATAAAGTCCACACCAAATAAATCATGTGACTTGGATCCAATCCCAACATCATTGGTCCTTGATTGCATCAGTGTGCTCTTGACTCCTATTACAAATATTGTGAACTATTCCCTACAGGAGGGCAGTTTCCCATCCTGTTTTAAGACTGCACATGTTACACCCTTGTTGAAAAAGCTGGTCTTGACAGAAATATTCTCAAGAATTATCGACCAGTGTCCAACCTCAGCTACATCTCCAAATTCATAGAGAAAGCTGTGGCTAGGCAGATAAATGAGCACATTGCTCATAACAGTATATCCAATGAAAACCAGTCCGCATATACAGTTTTTCACTCAACTGAAATGGCATTGCTCAAAATACAAAATGACGTTGCCACCTCAATAGACAAGGGTGCAGCTGTTGGATTAGTCCTTTTGGACTATGCAAAGACACGTGGCTAATCTATGTCGCATAAGTTACTACCTTCTCTGGGAACTATGAAGGGTCCACAGTACTTAAATCATGAAACAGCTGTAAAGGTGGCAAATGCCTTAGTTAGCAGCTGCCTGGATTACTGTAACTCACTGCTTTACAACACAAAAAAGGCATATACTAGTAGACTACAGAGAGTTCAAAATGCCTTATGTCGAATGGTGTGCAAGCTAAATAAATAGTGTCATGTCACACCCTTCCTGCACAAACTACACTGGCTCCCCATTCATTACCATATATTGTTCAAATATAATCTGCTCACTTATAAAGCAATACATTTCAGCCAACCTCCATATCTTTCCGCTCTTATTAGGCATAGTGATCTCACACGGGGCAATTGCCTATCAATTTCCTCATCAAAACCAAATAAATGCTCAGGGCATCACAGCTTCATAGCAGGGGCTCCCACAGAGTGGAACAAGTTTCCTCAAGCCATTAGAAACACAGAAATCATTTCTGCTTTCAGAAAACAGTTGAAAACATATCTTTGAGATTAGCTTATCCTCCACTATAGCCTATCTCCCCTATCGCATGCTAATATGGAAAGGGAACTCTTTTTGGAACTGGAGTATCCCTATTTCCACATCAGTGCCTTAGAGGATGTTAAAATCAATTTTGGTGCTTTATAAGTGTTTCTTACTTACTTACTTACTTAAATATGGCCGCCATAAATTTTTCTCCATTTCAAAATTTGAAATGGCTGTAAATAAAGAATAATTGTACAGAACACCTCACTAAAGAAGTCTTTTGGAAGTTTGTATGTGGTAACAAGGTTTTCCATTTCAAAACAGCACTTTTCTTTAGATTAAATGCATTAAATGATATATGTCACCAATAATATAGCTTGAATAGAAAAAAAAAGGTCGCATGACACAGAAAAACACTGTGGTTATTTGATAATCTTGGACTTAGGTAAGTCACCTTTTGTGAATACAGTTTTAAGACAAAACTTAGCTGAGACAAAAGTCTTAACTTTAAGCATGGATTTAAGCCTAAGACTTTGCTAAGTCTAAGACCCACTGTGAATACCAGCCCAGGTTTTCAACAAGGACCTTAACGGATCCATCCCTTTTTAATTTCAACTTTTCATATTTACCTTTACTCTCAGCATTTCTTTCTAACTCAGCTAGTCTGTCATCTACCTTCTTTTGTGTATGTTTGTCTGATCTTAAACTCTGAAACATCTAAATCATCTAACGATGATTCACTAGACTTATGACAAATTTTGCTGTGTTTACAATGTTTTCAAAAAAGCTTATATTTAAAAAAAGAACTTAACATTTGAATGTCCTTTTTTGGATCCCTCTCTCGCTGTTGACGCATCTGCCACCTTGTGTTCTATTACCTCCAGCCTGGAGCTGACACATTGTAACTCTTTGAGGATCTGTCCTTGAATGTTCAGCAATGTTGACGTCCAAACAGCGGTTCCTGTGGCTCTCTTTTCCTCAGTGCCAATTCATTCTGATGTGCTTTCAACATTATTCTCCATACTTCAATCACTACATATGTCAGAATCACTGAACAAAGCTTTTAACTTTTAATGCACTGGCACCAGACACCCTTTTGGCCTGTGCTTTCCATTTCAAAGTATTTTGTCCCTTTGGTCTTATTATCATTAATATCGTCTTGGAATACACATTTTTTCCTGTGGGAGCGAAATGCTAATATCCGTGTTTTGAGCACAAATATTTTGATTTTGTAATAACTTGCTTGATATTGTCACAGTAACTGGAAAATATAAAGAAAAGAGGCCCCATACCCTCTGCTGTTTCCCAACATCGGTCTTAATCTGGTTACTACAACCATAAAGAATCACATAGGTTAGACTGTTCCTATAAGCGGGACTGTAGCAGTCCAAATCAAGCCTGAGGTTGTCAAACCAATCCACAGCACCCCTTCAGTATCCTATTATAGAGCAAGAGTTCGGTTTATTTCTTATAAAACAGTGTGTTATTAACTTTAAGAATTTCCTCTTCCACTAAAAACACTTAAAGAATAAATTACAAATATAATTTCATGGCAAGTTGAGAAAAAATGTTCACACATTTGAACTGGTCAACATTTACATTTAAACTATTTCATATTTAAGAAGCACAATTTTAAGAATAAGGCCAGGAAGGATTGCCCATTTTGCAAGCAGCCACAAACTCTCACTGAAAGTACGGAAGACGTAGTTTGTACCCCAAGGAACTTGCTATGGAAAATTAACCCAGTCTGGACAGGTTCAAAAGGAAATGACTGGGAGGCAGAACTGGATATATGATAAATTCTACTTTTTGAAGACGCACATTAGAAAGAAGGGCCAATTTTACATAACAAAATGAGCGAGTGTGTGAGTGACTGAAACTTTGGTGATACTTTGACACTTTTACCTTCAAGAAACTTTAGAACTTAGGAAAAGATTTTGACCATTGATTTTTGTTTGCAAATTTGACATACGACCTATCACTTTTTCTGAAACTTTGTTAATTTAAAATGATTTGGACTTTTCAGAAACTTTGAAAAGTATAAAAAGATTTAGACAATAGTTAAGACAGTTAAGTTTGGAATCTTTAAACATCTAGAAATTAGTTGGACATTGGTGCAATCCTAGATCTTAGAATAATTTGGTGGTCTAAAAGAGGTCTGATATATGCCCGCTTCTTCTGTCCCAGGCATTGGTCCTACTCACATCTTCAGATCCTGCTTTCCTGCACAACCAATGCTAAAGTTGTTCTCAAGTAGGTTTTTCTATTGATTTGTCTCTTCTCGATAGATACCTGTGGTTGTTATCAGCTCGACATAGTACTAGTTCATTTACTATGGCTGCAAACAACAACCACATTTACATGTGGTGTTTTGGCCTATCAGCCAGTTATACTGCAATTACTTTTATGTGTCTCCTGTTACCTGGTGCTTTTGTATTATTGACTATTTAAATCCAATTTCTAAGGACTTCCTGGTTATACAACTTGCTGGTTGTATGATAGATGGTGGTCCTTGGATAGGAAGAGCCCTCTTTTGCTTGTAAATCGATGTATCAATCAAAATACTGACCTCAGCAAATACCAAAAGGGCCCTAAGCTTCTGCAGAAAGTCTCTCTGATGTGGAGCTGCTATTTTTGTACCTCTACTGCTTTTCCACATAATTTTCAGTCTGGCATGGGGAAAAACAGGCTGACCTCAAGTGACTGTTTTCTGTTGTCTTAATACGGTGAAAAAAAATTAACCCCCCATACTATGTGTTCACATTTTGAACCATTTTAGCTGCAGCTTCACAACAATTCCTGGTTTTAACAAATTGTCATACAGTCATAAATCGTGCAGGGAATTGTACATTTAACATGGTTTTGATAAAGTATGTTTTTTTTTGCAAATTTTTGAGCGACACTCGGCATAAATAAATAGTGGAAATGTTATAATATGATCAAAAACCGTTATCTGGAAAATATAAAGGTACAATAATTGTAAACTTTATGGACAAGTATCAGTCCTTTTCTTTAATGGCTAGTAGGTCCTATGTTGTATAACTACACATGACTGATATTTTACATTTTTGAATGAATGTATTTATTCCTCTGTTTGTCTCATCAGAGAAAGAAGCCAGGCAAGTGTCGGCTTTCTTTGCAAAAGGTGTTGAGTCTGGCTATGGAGACAACGCCTATAAGACTGGAGATAGACTGGTGTACCTCAACACCCAACTGAATCCTGGTGAACATTACAACAAAACCACTGGGGAGTACAGCTGTGAGAAGAGTGGAGTTTATTACTTCACATACACAGTCCATGGATGGGACATAAAGGATGGACCCAGTCACTCCCTTGTCAGTGCAGGTCTGATGAAGCAAGGTGTAGTACAAGGTAAAGTCTATTTCAGTAATTATAACACTGAGAGAATCTACATCACACGGAGTCAGTCACTGGTACTGCAGTGTGATGCTGGGGAGAAGGTCTGGGTGGAGAGTAGATACAACAATACTCAAATTGGTGGATATTCTAACGTGAATGTTTTTGCTGGGGTCCTTCTCTTTTTGAACTGATTACTTCAACTGTTATTTTTCTCAACATTTTAACTTTAATGATGTTGAGACGTTTTATATCTGCTATAGTGCTTGATCCCGTTTGAAGATCATGTTTTCATGAAGTTAAAACAACTGAGATTACAATTGCATTCTCAAACATTTAGAACAAATACTAAAAAGATAAAATGTGAAATCTTGAAAATTTAATGTGTTACTGAAGATAAAATTATCTAAAAATGTCTTATCAACAGCTATTAACAACAACAACAACAAAAAACAACAAACAAAATGAAAGATGGGAATCAGATTTTGTGTAGTTATTAAATGAGTTACTGTAAATGATCACTTAAACCCTGAAAAATGAAACAGTTATGATAATAAGTGTGTGTAATATCACTTGTTATAGACATCATTACATATTTGCATGTAAACTATAACAATTGTACACATTATTTGTTCTGTTGTTTTATTTAAGTTGTGGTCGAATTCCAGTAAAAGCTACTAAAAATATTGAATTTTATTACAGTAAAATGTGATGTAAAAGCAAGATGCTAATTCAAATGAATAAAAAGATTTTTACTGTAATATACAAATAACATCAAATATTGTATGCTGTGTCTGGTGAATACATGAAGTGAAATGCCACGACTTTAAAGTAACCCTTTTGTATTGTAAGGTTAAAGTTTATTTTGTAACCTGCAACATTGATGTAATATACAAATACAAAAGACACAAAATCTATTTGTGTATTTTAGATTTATGAAAATAGTAGAATATTTTTGTTGCATCAGTATCATTTCTTTAAACATTTATATATATGCATATTTTATTTGGAGCACACTTAAGGTTTGTAAAATGTATGTTGATTGAAATCATAAGTTAAAAATTGTCTTGTAATAATATCTTAAGGTTTATTTCAAAGTGTTGCTATTATAACGGTTAGTAATCAATAATATATATTTTTAAATTGAACGTGATAAGAAATCTGTTACAATGGGTTATTTTTGCATCAACACAATTGTTTGTATAATTATCTTTGTTTCAGAAGTTTACAATGGTCAATCTTATTCCAGTAACTGTCTGTAAAAACTGTCTAAATTTACTAGACTTTTAGTTGTATATTCTGTAATCTGTAGGGGTGAAAAAGGCTTCTGAAACTTAATTGTTAAATCATTATTGTTGAAAACTGTGTTAATATTCCTTGAGGCACAGATAACAATGAAATCTGTAGAATATTAGCAGTTTTGGTGTTTAATTTTCACAATAAAAGAAAATTAAGAAACATCTTTAAAACATTTTCAAGTGGTTAAATTGTTTCAGAGAAAATCTCTCAGAATATTGCTAAAATAGAAATATCTGCTTAATTTGGAATTGTTCATTTTCTTTCAATTGTTTCTGGTTTGTACAATAGGCGTATTCTATATTTTCAGTTGTTTAATTGCTGCTCGATTGTAGAACACTAGCTGCTACAGTATGTCAGTGGTTCTTTATTCATCTGTGTCAAAACATTAACTACTATTTTATACCATAAATATGCTATTTAAGTAGCTATGATTCTGCTATGATTCTGTTTAATAGTCATTTATTGATATTGATCAATTAAGCATTAACAACAAATGTATATCTGTACTTATGTTGTTTACTCATCTATTAAAAAATCATTAGCTACTATTGTATCTAAGTATGTCTGCTATTTACTCATCTACTGTAGAGCATTCATTACTGCAGTATCTCAGTAATTCTGTTTGATACTCATCTGTTGTAGAGAACTAGCTACTTTTGTATCCAATAATTCTGTTGTTTGACCATCTATAGTAAAGCATTATCTACTACTTGTAATATCCTCACATAAATCAGTCCTGGCTTCTGGGCTTCCGCGGCTTCCCCTCAGCTGTTTAAAGAGCTAGACTTGTGTTTATATCTCTATGTAATCAGAAGGATGTAAGTTCAAGACACAGCAGAGCCAATCAATAATTTCTCACTGCATACTTCCCACTACATACTGTAATTTGACTGGTTACTCATCTATTGTAGAACACTAGTTACTCCAGCATCTCAATTATTCTGCGGTGTACTAATCTATTGTAGTGCATTAGTTATTACTGTGTATCAGTTATTCTGCTGTTTGCTGATCTTTTATAGCGCATTACTTACTACTCCATCTTAGTAAATCTTCTCTTTACTTATCTATTGTAGACCATTAGTTGCTACATTATCTCAGTAATTCTGCAATGTACTCAGCATTAGTTGCAACTAAAATGTCTGCTGTTTGTTAATTCATTAAAAATATATAAATTGTTTAAATATATGAAAATGAAATGACATACAAAACAAAAATAGTTTAAATCTCTTACTAAAATTCTTTATTTCTACTTCTTGGGTAAATTATGTAATGTAGAAGTTTTTCGGATCAAACTTTCAATATGGTTAACTTGAAGTACCAACATTTAAATTCTATTATAAGTGACTCTGTCACATAGAAAAAAATATGCACTATAGTTTTTCCAGAATCTGTACTTCCTCAATCTGATGTCACTTTGATCAATTATAAAATAAATGGATAAAGCGGCATTTTATTGTCTAATTACTGACTATCAAAAAAAGGTTAAAGTTGAGATTTTGCATACTCTGTTAATAGCCAATGTTATGTTATGCTAGGCCCTTGGTAAATTATCCCACAACATTGAGATCAAACTGTATTGAATGACTTGGATGATGACCATATATGCAGGTTTTAAATCAATGTATGTCCTTTAATATTACGATGTTGTATGTCTCAAGGTACAATCATCTTAGACATACATACTGTTTAAGTCTTAAACATGTCATTGAAAGATGCAACTAATTGGATGACCAAATATAAATGCTTGCAGGATTTTTAGTCAAAATGTCTTGGATTATGGAATACAAAAGGCAGACACAGGCAATCACTTTACAATGTGACTGATGGGAAACAGGAATCCCAATGTGTTGAATTTATAAGTTAGTTTATTTAAAATGTTTTAAGAAAAAAAACTAGGGGACTGACAATGTTGATTCCTAGAGACTCAGCTTGAAGCATCAACTTCTTACCCGCTAAGCTACATTCCCCCAGTCCCCAGAAAATCATAAATGGGATTATAATTTTTTGTTGTACAACACTACCAATATGTTTTGTAACAATAGTTACATATACGTCATACTCATAATATACTATTATAATGTATATAAAATATATAGTAAGGTTTATAATTTGCAAGTTACATCAACAAAGCAATTGTGTTGACCCGGAGATCAAAGTCAAAGGTCATATGGCTCAATGTCAATACTGAAAAGCTCAGTGCCAGCTCCTAGCAACAAAACAAAGGTAATATAAAATAACCAGACCAATAACAATTACGATAATGGATCAACACAAAAACTTCAATAGCTACCTCTGAAGGTCACAGCAAAAGGTAAAAATAGCATCAGAGATGCCCGTATCCCACAGCCTGGGGAAATACTTTTCAACACCATGAGATATAGAAGTAGTGAAACAGTACACAGAGTGGGATATTTTCAGAGCAGTGTCAGTGTCCAAATAATGTTTAAGTAGAGAAAGTAACATGTAAGAGAAAGAAACTGCATGTAAAGATTAAGTATTAAAGCAGGACAATTCAGTTAACTAAAAATTATGAAGCTTTAAGACTTCTCCCATTTTAATATTAATTTGTTTGGTGAAATTATGATTTGCAAGTTTTGAATATTACCCATACTTACAGATGTGGCAACACATGCTTTTGTGTGGAGTTGGGGCAAAACCTGTGGCTCACTTGATGTAATATCATCTGTTACAATGGGAAATTGAATAAGTAAAACAGTTAATGAATTCTAATATGACTTTAACAGTGCTTAATCTACATCAAAAGACACCCAAAGGTGCAACAACCAAGATTCAAGTAAAAAGATATGAGAGATATAATAGAGATAAAATAGTATCACATATCCCTGTAGAGAGATAAAATAGCATCAGATATGCAAGATTAAAGGTCAAATCCAGGTCACACCATGGAGTAGCACACATATAACCGCCGACCAACCGCCGACCAAATATCAACTTCCTTCACCTTATGGTTTCCGAAACATAGCACAGACAAGGAATTATAGGTCAACGTCACTACAGCAAGGTCAAAGGTAAAATCATGGGTCACCTCATGACGTTTTACATCTACACACCCCAGCCAATGTCCCTACCAAGTATCAACTTCCCTACACCTTACGGTTTTCAAGATATACCCTGGACAAGATTTTATAGGTCAAGATCACTACAGCAAGGTCGAATCAAGGTCAGGCCATGACGTTGCACACCTACTCTTCCTAACCAATGTCGCATATCAAGTATCAACTTCCTACACCTTATGTTTTCAGAGATATAGCCTGTACAAGATTTTAGAGCTCAAGTTCACTACAGCAAGGTCAAAGGTCAAATAAAGGTCACACCCTGATCTTGCACACCTACACCACCTAACCAATGTCCCTACCAAGTATCAACTTCCTACACTTTGCGGTTACTGAGATATATCCCGAACAAGTCAAAGTCACTACGGCAAGGTCAAAGGTCAAATCAAAGTCAGACTATGACGTTGCACACCTACACCTCCTAATCAATGTCCCTACCAAGTATAAACTTCCTACACCTTACGGTTTTTGTGATACAGGCCAGACAAACTTATTCCCGCTGCGCCCCCGCCCATCTGGACACCATGGGTGAAAACAATACCCCGACAGCCCTTAATTGCTGTGGGGTAAAAATGGTAAAGGTCCCATCTGAGGGCCCTCCAAGAAAGGTCATACTTCTAAGTTATTATGCCTGAGACAAGTAAATCATCAATTACTTTTCAAAAATTTGGCCCACCAAGTACCATCTAACTGATTTAAGGGACTAGGGGCTTGGGATTGTTATTACAAACAAAAACCTTTGCCAGATTTTACACTGATGTTTTGGGAAATAGTTACCTCAAAGAGAGCTTATAGATATATACAAAGGCTGATTCTATTTTTTGCAAGATCTAATGTAAAATGTTTCCGCAGGAAACACTTTTATCTGAATGATTGTACTGTTTTGGTTTTGTTTTGGTACCATAGACTAAAACATTTGGAGGAGTTCACAAAATTTTGTGATAATATGAGTTCTAGAGATATCCACTTAAATAAAATTCTGATATAGTCCAACGACAACTGTTGATACTGCAACCATTTTATTAGAATTTTCCGATAAGAAAATTGGTTGTGCAGACAAACCATTTTGTGATATTATTTCCAACTTTGTTAAATGTGAAGAGATCTACCTCTCTAGATTTGGGATGATTAAATAACAAACTGTCTAGTTAGAATTGTCAGTTGTTAAAGTTTATTATGTTAACAGATGATACTAATACACATTTTTGGGTTTTTACTTTCCCTTTTTCTGCTGTGGTCAAGTTGATTGCAGGCATCAATAGAAACCCTAATAAATAACACAAAGTTGTAATTTCAAGTATATCGCTGTCTTTATACAGTTTCTTTATAAACAGTAAACACACTGTTCTATAAGATTATGTACAATGGAACTCACTCCGGCTTTTCTAACTCCTAATTCATTTTTATCTCATCAAAACATTAACTACTATTTTATACCATAAATATGCTATTTAAGTAGCTATGATTCTGCTATGATTCTGTTTAATAGTCATTTATTGATATTGATCAATTAAGCATTAACAACAAATGTATATCTGTACTTATGTTGTTTACTCATCTATTAAAAAATCATTAGCTACTATTGTATCTAAGTATGTCTGCTATTTACTCATCTACTGTAGAGCATTCATTACTGCAGTATCTCAGTAATTCTGTTTGATACTCATCTGTTGTAGAGAACTAGCTACTTTTGTATCCAATAATTCTGTTGTTTGACCATCTATAGTAAAGCATTATCTACTACTTGTAATATCCTCACATAAATCAGTTCTGGCTTCTGGGCTTCCGCGGCTTCCCCTTTAGCTCAGCTGTTTAAAGAGCTAGACTTGTGTTTATATCTCTATGTAATCAGAAGGATGTAAGTTCAAGACACAGCAGAGCCAATCAATAATTTCTCACTGCATACTTCCCACTACATACTGTAATTTGACTGGTTACTCATCTATTGTAGAACACTAGTTACTCCAGCATCTCAATTATTCTGCGGTGTACTAATCTATTGTAGTGCATTAGTTATTACTGTGTATCAGTTATTCTGCTGTTTGCTGATCTTTTATAGCGCATTACTTACTACTCCATCTTAGTAAATCTTCTCTTTACTTATCTATTGTAGACCATTAGTTGCTACATTATCTCAGTAATTCTGCAATGTACTCAGCATTAGTTGCAACTAAAATGTCTGCTGTTTGTTAATTCATTAAAAATATATAAATTGTTTAAATATATGAAAATGAAATGACATACAAAACAAAAATAGTTTAAATCTCTTACTAAAATTCTTTATTTCTACTTCTTGGGTAAATTATGTAATGTAGAAGTTTTTCGGATCAAACTTTCAATATGGTTAACTTGAAGTACCAACATTTAAATTCTATTATAAGTGACTCTGTCACATAGAAAAAAATATGCACTATAGTTTTTCCAGAATCTGTACTTCCTCAATCTGATGTCACTTTGATCAATTATAAAATAAATGGATAAAGCGGCATTTTATTGTCTAATTACTGACTATCAAAAAAAGGTTAAAGTTGAGATTTTGCATACTCTGTTAATAGCCAATGTTATGTTATGCTAGGCCCTTGGTAAATTATCCCACAACATTGAGATCAAACTGTATTGAATGACTTGGATGATGACCATATATGCAGGTTTTAAATCAATGTATGTCCTTTAATATTACGATGTTGTATGTCTCAAGGTACAATCATCTTAGACATACATACTGTTTAAGTCTTAAACATGTCATTGAAAGATGCAACTAATTGGATGACCAAATATAAATGCTTGCAGGATTTTTAGTCAAAATGTCTTGGATTATGGAATACAAAAGGCAGACACAGGCAATCACTTTACAATGTGACTGATGGGAAACAGGAATCCCAATGTGTTGAATTTATAAGTTAGTTTATTTAAAATGTTTTAAGAAAAAAAACTAGGGGACTGACAATGTTGATTCCTAGAGACTCAGCTTGAAGCATCAACTTCTTACCCGCTAAGCTACATTCCCCCAGTCCCCAGAAAATCATAAATGGGATTATAATTTTTTGTTGTACAACACTACCAATATGTTTTGTAACAATAGTTACATATACGTCATACTCATAATATACTATTATAATGTATATAAAATATATAGTAAGGTTTATAATTTGCAAGTTACATCAACAAAGCAATTGTGTTGACCCGGAGATCAAAGTCAAAGGTCATATGGCTCAATGTCAATACTGAAAAGCTCAGTGCCAGCTCCTAGCAACAAAACAAAGGTAATATAAAATAACCAGACCAATAACAATTATGATAATGGATCAACACAAAAAATTCAATAGCTACCTCTGAAGGTCACAGCAAAAGGTAAAAATAGCATCAGAGATGCCCGTATCCCACAGCCTGGGGAAATACTTTTCAACACCATGAGATATAGAAGTAGTGAAACAGTACACAGAGTGGGATATTTTCAGAGCAGTGTCAGTGTCCAAATAATGTTTAAGTAGAGAAAGTAACATATAAGAGAAAGAAACTGCATGTAAAGATTAAGTATTAAAGCAGGACAATTCAGTTAACTAAAAATTATGAAGCTTTAAGACTTCTCCCATTTTAATATTAATTTGTTTGGTGAAATTATGATTTGCAAGTTTTGAATATTACTCATACTTACAGATGTGGCAACACATGCTTTTGTGTGGAGTTGGGGCAAAACCTGTGGCTCACTTGATGTAATATCATCTGTTACAATGGGAAATTGAATAAGTAAAACAGTTAATGAATTCTAATATGACTTTAACAGTGCTTAATCTACATCAAAAGACACCCAAAGGTGCAACAACCAAGATTCAAGTAAAAAGATATGAGAGATATAATAGAGATAAAATAGTATCACATATCCCTGTAGAGAGATAAAATAGCATCAGATATGCAAGATTAAAGGTCAAATCCAGGTCACACCATGGAGTAGCACACATATAACCGCCGACCAACCGCCGACCAAATATCAACTTCCTTCACCTTATGGTTTCCGAAACATAGCACAGACAAGGAATTATAGGTCAACGTCACTACAGCAAGGTCAAAGGTAAAATCATGGGTCACCTCATGACGTTTTACATCTACACACCCCAGCCAATGTCCCTACCAAGTATCAACTTCCCTACACCTTACGGTTTTCAAGATATACCCTGGACAAGATTTTATAGGTCAAGATCACTACAGCAAGGTCGAATCAAGGTCAGGCCATGACGTTGCACACCTACTCTTCCTAACCAATGTCGCATATCAAGTATCAACTTCCTACACCTTATGTTTTCAGAGATATAGCCTGTACAAGATTTTAGAGCTCAAGTTCACTACAGCAAGGTCAAAGGTCAAATAAAGGTCACACCCTGATCTTGCACACCTACACCACCTAACCAATGTCCCTACCAAGTATCAACTTCCTACACTTTGCGGTTACTGAGATATATCCCGAACAATATTTTAGAGGTCAAAGTCACTACGGCAAGGTCAAAGGTCAAATCAAAGTCAGACTATGACTTTGCACACCTACACCTCCTAATCAATGTCCCTACCAAGTATAAACTTCCTACACCTTACGGTTTTTGCGATACAGGCCAGACAAACTTATTCCCGCTGCGCCCCCGCCCATCTGGACACCATGGGTGAAAACAATACCCCGACAGCCCTTAATTGCTGTGGGGTAAAAATGGTAAAGGTCCCATCTGAGGGCCCTCCAGGAAAGGTCATACTTCTAAGTTATTATGCCTGAGACAAGTAAATCATCAATTACTTTTCAAAAATTTGGCCCACCAAGTACCATCTAACTGATTTAAGGGACTAGGGGCTTGGGATTGTTATTACAAACAAAAACCTTTGCCAGATTTTACACTGATGTTTTGGGAAATAGTTACCTCAAAGAGAGCTTATAGATATATACAAAGGCTGATTCTATTTTTTGCAAGATCTAATGTAAAATGTTTCCGCAGGAAACACTTTTATCTGAATGATTGTACTGTTTTGGTTTTGTTTTGGTACCATAGACTAAAACATTTGGAGGAGTTCACAAAATTTTGTGATAATATGAGTTCTAGAGATATCCACTTAAATAAAATTCTGATATAGTCCAACGACAACTGTTGATACTGCAACCATTTTATTAGAATTTTCCGATAAGAAAATTGGTTGTGCAGACAAACCATTTTGTGATATTATTTCCAACTTTGTTAAATGTGAAGAGATCTACCTCTCTAGATTTGGGATGATTAAATAACAAACTGTCTAGTTAGAATTGTCAGTTGTTAAAGTTTATTATGTTAACAGATGATACTAATACACATTTTTGGGTTTTTACTTTCCCTTTTTCTGCTGTGGTCAAGTTGATTGCAGGCATCAATAGAAACCCTAATAAATAACACAAAGTTGTAATTTCAAGTATATCGCTGTCTTTATACAGTTTCTTTATAAACAGTAAACACACTGTTCTATAAGATTATGTACAATGGAACTCATTCCGGCTTTTCTAACTCCTAATTCATTTTTATCTCATCATTAACGACCTCATTTTCCTCCTCATTTTTACTACATCTTTTTCACATACACTTCGCACACCAAACTGAGTAAATTCTACCCCTTTTCTCTTTTTGTGTCTGGGAAAACCGAACACACCCTGTAGCCCAGTTTATTACACTTGTATTCTACACCAACTTTGGGAACCTGAAAGAGGCCCGGCACCGGCAACCTGAAGATGCCTGGCACTGGGAGAACGGCAATGGGGACCCCACAAAGGCTAAATATAGCTCACTCTAAAACCTACACATACACTGCATCTATAACTGTAACTGCAAGATTTATGCAAATTAAAACAGTGTGGTGTCTTCCAGCCTTGACAACCATGCCTTGAGATCAGCTGATTGACACTCAACTGTGTCCACAACTTTCTTACTCAGGCTGTACAGTTCATGTTCCAAGGCACAGAGTTTGGATGTATTCCGCTTGTGAGACTGCTTGCCCTCTAAACAACTTGGGGTAGTTGATTTCCTGCATATATGCTTTGCAGGGTTCAGTGGTGGTTCTGCTAGCTTCTGCGCCTGACAATCATGAATTCGACTAGTAAGGCACACTTTATTTTGGCCATCATTTGTCCCAATACAGACTAATCTGTTGTATCAGGATCTGTGATGACTGATGGCATTCACAGAAACTCTGTTGGTAGTATACCAGCATGTGGTGACAATGATGCAGTTGGCTGGTTGGTGTCCTGTTCTGAGGTACTCATCTTCACTGGTGGATTTGGGAAATCCACACAATGCTAGATGCTGTCACTTCTGTCAAAAGTTGTAGTGTACTTCTTTTCCATAAGCACTTCTAAGTATTTTGCTGTGTTCACACCTTGATCCACAGAAGGAACAAACTTCTTTCGTTCTCAAGCTATATCTATGGTCTCCATATTCAATTTCACAGTTGCTGTATGTGGATTTGATGTACATTGTTCAAATAATCTTGGAAGAGATTCAAATTTAATTTCACAAATGACATACAAGTTATCCCAAAAACCTAGGTGGATGCTTGAGTGAATGTCTTGCTCTTTCATAACTGTTACAAAAGATAGATTCACAAAAAAACAAAAGAAAAACGGCTGAGAAATTTTGTCTGTTCTGAATCAATATATCCTATTTATATATCCATACTAATCAGAATCCCAAAAAGAGAATCCTGAACACAGAAGGAAAGCCTGGAACCCGGAAAAAGCTCTATATATTAAGTGTCAGAACTAAAAGGGAGGTATCGGCACCAAGAAAGTCAGTTTTATGTTTATAACCCCAACCTTTCTGGTCTGTAGAAATGTATCACCTGATTTTAATTTTTCATTGCTTTAGCATTTTAACCAACTTTTGAGAACTCTCCCCTTTTAAGGTCTCTATGCTTAGATTTCTGGGGTGGTCATGGATCCAATGTCCTGTCTTCAATACAATTTTGAGTAATATGTTTTCTCATTTTTAACTGGTTCTGGGACAAATTTACTGTTGTTTGATTTCATCCTGTCAAAATGAAGAATTCTTGGTTAACACTGAAAGTTTGTTTTAAATTCTAACAAGATATAAAGTTTTCTGGTCCTCATACATAGACCTTTCCAAATATCAGAGTTTAATGTTGAACTTTGTCCCTGTGCTGTCCCAATAACAAAAACAACATCACAAACTTTGTAAGCTTTTGAACTTATTCTGGGGTTACAATCTTTTTTGGATACTTTAATTTTTAAAGAATTTCTGACTATTTAATGTTTTGCAGTTTTCCGCTCATGTTCAACACTAATTCAGATTCATTTTTGAAAATGTTTGGTTCAGGAATTGCACCAAGCACATCTCAACTGAAAGATTTACCTCCCTCCCAAACATTAACATGTTTCAATATGAACAAAACTTCTATATGCAGCAATTAACATTGGCAAATTTTCATCCCAGTCTGTTAAATATTGGTCTGTATAAACAGCGATCATATCTAACAGTGTCCTACTGAATCTCTCAATCATGCCATTGGATTAGGGGAGATATGGTGAAGATTTATCTTTATTAATTTCCAGCAATTTAGACACTTTTTAAAACAGGGTTGCCTCATAGTTGCAACCTTCATCTGAATGGAGGTCGAATGATATGCCAAATGTAGGAAAAAAAATCAAATACCAACTTATGTCACACTCTCTACTGAGAAATCTGGTCTTGCATATGCCTCAATCCATCTGATGAAATAATCAACAACCAACAAAAAATATAACTGTTTCCACTATTTGACTGAGAAAGGTCCCAAAATATCAGAAACCACTCCCACCTAGTAATCCCTCTGAGTGGATTTTAGATGGTTTGCTATTTTCCGCCTCTGACCACATTAGCAATGTGGCAACATTAGGATCTTCACTCTGTAATTTTTTACTGGTTCCAGGTCATATTCAATCTACCCAGGATCTTTCTGAAATTTTGTATAATGGCAGGGCCTAAGGGAGATTATATTGTAGATACAAGGATGCCATTTTCATTGTATGTCCAATGACTTTCTGGTTGTTTATTCAAAGGGGAAGAGAAGATCTTCTAAAAATACTTTATGTGAGTAGGGCCTGGTCAATGAAGAAGTCATAAGATTTTGTGAAACACTCGGTTCATATTCTGGATACAAAAATTCCCAAATCCTCTGTGATGACCTGTACTCCAGGGCTGGTTTCTGTTGCCTATTAATTTTGCTTAATTCCCACTTTTGGGATAAATTGTTTGAAATGACAAACATTGTTTAGCTTTCATATGCTTACTGAAGGATTTTGCCAGAAAATAAATAAAAATCTTGACTTATGGTCTAGATCCAATGTAAAAGTTTGTCAATCACAGAGTAGCAATATGAATGGTTTGAGTTTGAGTCTAGGCAAAACAATAGGAATAGAATAATATAAATGCAAAAATGAAGCAGCAGAGTACCTAAATACTTAAAATGCCCAGTGTCAGTAACTCAAAAATTATAGACAGATTTTGGAGAAATTTTCAGGAAATAATGATCATGGCAGTAAGAACAGATGGTTTGATTTCGGTATTGATTTGGATCATTTTCTGGATTGAGAAATTATTTGATAGAGGTTTGAATTATCTGAGTGCTTATCAATAGTGTATTACATATCAGACCCAAATTACCAATATTCTAATTACATATCAGATCAAAAATTTAATTACCATGATAGATACCAAATCGTGGACCAAAAGAGGACATTTTTAGCTTGTGCAAAAAGTGGGAAGGAAGAGGCAATTAATAAAATTCATTTGCTGCACTGGATAACTATTGTATAAAGTTTAAACAGAACTCCAGTGAAGTGTGTACATTTTACATAGTTTCCAAATTATAAACATCATATGGAAATATTTCAGTTTTCAATATTAGCTGTTATTATTTTTAAAGTAACTTATTTTTCAGAAAGTTATCAGTTCATTCTTTTTCCTACTGTGGTCACTCTGATGTCAGAATATGGCCTTGGCTTAGATGCTCTGTTGGAGTGTTTCATCGGTTGTATGTTGCACTCTCTAACCAGGATTAGTTCTTACTGTGGTCATAATATCACAAGCTTGTTATTTGGACATAACAAGAAAAAATGGGTGGATGACATATCTACAAAAACAATACTCTGAGTATGCAGATGAGTTTGTTGTATTAGTGTCAAGTGACGAATGCATTAATTTTATTATCTCCACCTAGGAGGTATTAAAATTCAGGGTTCTTTATGAAAAAAGGAGAGAGGACTTGGTCCAACCTAGATCCCATTAAATTTTGAGAATGATCAGGACCACCGCCTCCCCGTTTACTTATTATTTCATGGCTATTATTACACTGAATGCATTATGTTTGTAAATTACACAGCTTAAAACATTAAAGTTAAACTTGGCACTTGTATTGATGCTCCTAATTCAAAAACAATAACCACAAATTATCTGCTCTATTTTTCTGGTATATTAGGTTAATAAAAACTAAGCTATACTAAAGTAGATGGTGATGAGCTTCAAAATATACTGGACAAATCCTCTTCATATAAAGATTTACTGCTTTAAATGTTAAGGTTTGCAGTGTGCTCTCACTATTTTTTTCTATCCAATTACTTAAAACTGGAATATAGAAATAGAAAGCACCAAAATTTTCAACATCACAATTTTAACCTTAATTTCCTATTTCAATATATTTTAATATTAATACTAATTGTCTCACTCATGTTGCAAGTTCATAAGCTGAGAAAGTGTGCTGGAAACGTGCTAGTTGTGCAGATCTGTGCAACTATAAAGGAATACAATGTCAGAAAGGTCAAGGGTACGAAGCCAAGCTTATTGCACCCTAAATTTGTTAACTTTCTACTAAATAAATATTTTTACCAGTTTGTGACGTCATTCTTCACAGAGAAGTGGTGTAAAGGGGATTTGACTGTGTTTAGTTCAATTATTTACATACCTCATATGTTAAGCATAGCTATTGACGCCACTGAAGATGATGCTCCACTCACAAAATAGTTTTCAACAATGAATTTATCCAAATTTTCAAAATTGTGAAAGTATTTTAAAGCTCCTGTTAGGAAATGCAAATCCTTTTCTAAGGTTTTACTAGTCAATTTTATATTCATTTTTTAAAACTTTGTGTGTTTGTAGTTCTGTTTCATTTCAATCTGATGTTCTTTGTCATTTCTAAAAACTGATGCAACCTTTGAAATGATAACCCCAAAATATATTTTATTTTCTGTCTATGGAATTAGTGCATAAATGTAGAAGACTGTGGGAATATTTCTTACAATAAATGTCAAGTAAAACAACTATCAACTTAAAAGTCACAAATATATGAATATATTTAGATATTTAGCAATATATGAACTTCGTTGGCCTTTTAACATTACTGCTTTTGATAACAAGAAAATAGTCTGGGTGTTCATTTAACATTTACTTTTTTGGAAAAAAATACACAATTTTAGAACAAAAGCTCTCCTATCTAAATTTATACCACCCAAATGCCATCTGATTTCATGAACTTGATTTCCCATGTTTAAATGATTTAGGACTTTCTATTATCAAAACACAGCATCTTTGAATAAATAGGGTACACTCCAGTTTTATTTAGTCTAAAGAATATATCCCCAATGATAGTATATCTTATGCTTTCCTGTAATCCTTATAAATTATATTTCTGGTAAGAATAATTGTTAGTTAAATTTAAATAAAATAAATATCAACTTCCTTAATAAAGTTACATCAGTATATTTATTGCAAAACAATAGGGCATATTATCTGTTTCTGTTCCATTTCTGTTTGAAACCCAGGTGCAAAAGCATCAACAACCTTAAGTAATATAAAAAGCATTTATAATCATGATCAAACTGAAAGTCCATATGTAAGTCGATGCTTATATATGTAAAAAGTTAAGCCCAAATAGAGAGAATACAGCTACTTACTGCATCCACAACAACGCTCCATGCAACAGAGTGACAGGAACACATATCTTCCCACTTTTGGAGGTTTAGCAGATGTCTTATCAGAATATGTAATCAGTCTCATTCGCCAGCCCTATAATCAGTTGAAACTATGATTTTAAATGTATAGAGTTTTTATTATACATATACTAATATTATCCATGATTAGTAATACACAACCTAAGTTAACCTTAAGTTAAGGTTACGAGTGCTGTGCCAATCCTTGTGGTAAGGCTACCTTAATCTACTTGATCACGACTACACTTTTATTTACGAAGGTTGAAGGTAGCATATTATAGCCAATGTAGGAGTAAGTGTGTAGAAGAGTTCAGTAAAAGAGTAATTCAAACAGTCTTAAAATATTTTGGCAACCGATTCTGCAGCAGCTGTGGTCCTGAAGAGTTAATGGCAGATGACATCTGACTTTCATCCTCTGCACACTTTGAAGTGGTTAAGGTCCATATTGTAATCAAAGGCCTGACAGGCCCCTGACCGTGTTTGTGAGTGGAAATTAAATTCAACTGGAAGGAAGCCAAATAACTGAACTAAAGCTATTATTGATGGTGAAGAGACATTTATCGGCTGAATTTGAGGAAACCATTACTTTAAGAGCTGCCACCTGGCCAAGGGTTAGCATCGGACCCAAGTCTGCATGCCTTTGGAGCATTTTGTGATGATTTTGGACCCCAGGTGATTTCACACTCAGTTGCCGTGGCTGGGGAACCTATCCATGAAGACTTAAGTAATTGATGGTGGATCCACATTAGACAGCTGGTAGAAACCCAGGATTGTGACCTCCAGTGCTCCAGTTTGTTCACAGTTTACATTGTATACCACAGCCAACTGTTTGACCTGTACTCTGTTGCTCTTGATTTCATATTGCAAAGTCCAAAGTAGTGTTTACGCAGAGATAATAAGTTGACAAGAAAGTGGGCTCTGAGACCTGGAGTGACCATGAGATGCACAGTAAAAGCCAGGTAGATGTTGCACTTGTCTTTAAGCCCTAGCAGGGTGTGAGATCTGAATCCTGTGTTAAGATCAGCTGCTTTTCTATGGGTTCACTTCCAATTATATAGCAAGATTAGTCTCCAATATAACCTTCAACTTGTTACAACTTTCTTACATTGTCATTATCTGCATTTTAAAAGTGAATCCACATAAAGTGCCAGCATACATGCTTTTATAACCCTGGATGAGTTCAACAAAAAATTTTAATATTATATCTTGCTTGGAGAAGCCACAAACTCTCTGCATATGGAAATAAGAACAATCTTTGGTACCGATAATATAAAGGATATTAACCACAACAGCATTGTCAAAATATGCTTCCACTCTATCATTCTCTATCGACATAACATTTAACACCTCACAGAGCACTAACCGCGCTATATTTCAGGTCTTGTTGCTGTCTTTCTCCAATAAACTTGTCTAATTTGACTATGCATCCCAATTGAATCTTTTGCAAATCTTAACTAGCTCATCTGTGGTAAATGGGCCTGGGGTGTTAGATAACTCACTATGTGAACTGTTGTCAGAACCTATTCTCTCCAGTTTGATATACCTGGGAAGTGCATCCCCTTTCTATCTCTGTAAGGGAAGCCACGTTGGTCCTTTTGGCTGTAATCAAATTCAATTCCAGGCAAGCTGCATGAGGTTAGATTGATATGGTAGCAAATTCATTCGAGTTGGTTGATCTAGGTCTTCTATGATACAACTAGAGAAGAATTAAACCCACTGATAGGTTCCTCATAAGTGGGCATTTTGAAATTTTCACCTGCAGAACAATATATATGGGGTCCGTGGGCCAAATGTATTTTGTTTATCACCTAACCTAAAAAGATCTGATTTAATTTTGGTAGACTTTCCTGCTGTATCATCCCTGTTTGATGTCCTCGTAGTACTCTAATCTCCTGTTGATCTTTCCCTGGATGTCCCTATAAAATTGGCCAAAGGCAGTGGTTTGCAACTCTGTTGCCGCCCAGACCTGCCCAATGTGCTGAGCTGTGTTGATTTTGGGATATGTAGAGCTATGGGCCAAACTTTGTGACAATGTTGAGAAAGTGTTGTTGTCTCGCTTCTCCTGTTGTTCTAACTGCCTTATGAATACCCCATATTTCTCCATCACAGCATTACGTTTATGTAGCACATTCATGGTGGTTGGTTTCGTGGCTTTTTGGGGGTTTTCGAGATGTAATGGCAGTGGACTGCCTCTGGGGCTCAATCCCAGCACCATTGGTATTAGGTTGGCTACCATCCATGATTAATCCTGCTGCGTCAGTAGATATTATTATAGGTGAAACTCCTAAAATTGTCCCCGTAACAAGCAGGAAATATCCAAAACAAGGCCAAGGTGTTTTGGTCACCTAGCGCGAGTGCAAAGCCATCAGAGGCATGAGTAGTGCAGTAGAATTTACCAATGTCTGATTACACAAAGAGATTCCAACTAAAAGGCATCCAACAGCAAGAGAGGTAAATTCAGAATTCACAGGTCTTGTAAAGGTCATCAAACTCCGGAGAGAAAATGACATATGTATGGGGAAAAGCTGAAAGGACATGTGTCCTTTTAACTACTGCAGTGTTGTCATGTCATGAAAGTGTGGAGACAGAAGGACATATGTATATGAAGAAATCAAAAGGACATGCATCCTTGTAGCTACTGGAGAGCAAAAGGGGTAAATTCAGAGTACAGAGGTAACTTTCATCAAAGTCTGGAGACCAAAAAAAAAGTGATCTGTAGAAGCGCGAGCCTCGATAGAGCTCGGGCTTAAAAATACCACTTTGACTTATTTATTCAAACTGAACAACACTAAAAGACTGTAATGAAACCCAAGCTTCCCCGGTGGAGAGAAAATAACTACTTGTTATGGTAGAAAGAACTTAAGACATTGATTCACATGAGTAGGGCCTTGTTCTAATGGCTTTAGTGCCAACGCAAAATAATTCAAATTACTGTAGTAGGAATCCAAAGATGTGTGTGTTTTGTGCTGTAAGGTTCCTTGCAAAGCATCTACTTTGCAATATACGAAATGATTTTCTTAATTCTCTTCTTATTTGCATATCCACTTTAACTAAAAATGTTGTTAATTACTACTGCATATCAATCATTTTACTATCCAAGAAATATTTATAAAACTAATGAAAGTAATAATAATAATGATTCTTCTTCTTACTAAGTGTTCTATAGCATGACCAGTACCTATGAGTCAGTCCTACTGTGATAAAGGTCAAAAGAAACCAGTGTATGCATTTGGTCAATTGGCAGGCCAGGCTGTTACTATATCATCAATTTTGACCCATGTCTTTAAGAAACATTTGCTAAAAATTACTTTTTATTGTTCCCTGTTCACTATCTTTAAGTAACAACAGCAGAAATACATGAAAATATATACATATATTGTTGTTATGAAAGTGTAGTGTTCATTTATGTAGAACATGGTTTCCCATCAGTTAATCTTGCATTTGAACCCAAATGGTTAAACTTGATACCCGCCAGTGATATGGGTGGTATGGGTTTGAACTAGTATTGGCGCTGGATGAATGAACCCGGCTAAGTTAAAGATGAAGGTTTGAACCTAAGATCTGCAAGGTCAAGGTCCAGTGTGTCAACCAGTTAGTAAAAGATAAGTTTGACAATTTTATTTTACATGTTAGCACATATTATACAATGGTTAGCTTGTAAAGAGGCTTTAAAATAGACATAAAGGAAATTTTAAAACACCATACTATAAAATATCGTATCACAGTATCACAGAACAATGTATCACCTCTGACAAGCTTTTAATGACATAGAATTGAATACTTGACTTCATTAATCGAAGTTACATTTACCCATTTGGGTCAGCTACCACAAGGGTCAAAGGTTAGTTAAGGTTAATAGTGCTTAATGTCCCAGCTGGTGGGGAGAGCCAGGGTCAGCCTTGACCGCTTAAGGTCTCATTCCTATGTAGCCTATGTCTATCCCGTATGGGAGACCTCCCCAAGAGCGAGACAGACTCCCGGGGTTCCCAGTTACTAGGGTCAAATGGGTCCTTGCCATGCTAGATCAAGGTCGAAATGAAAGGTCTCTGTATAACTGCAGTCTGGGTCAAAATGACTTCCCAGCTAATGAGAAATGTTAGCCAGCTCAAAAAGCAGAGGGATAGTCAAATTCAGTAGGGGGGCCAGGGTCACCCTGGACCGCCTAGTCTCTAAGGTTACTCACAGCAAACATGTGTCAGTTGCAAACAAGGAGAACATCAAAACGAAAGGTCTCTGATACTACTACAACCTAAATCAAACCCAGTAGAAGAGACTAAGCTACTGGAATAGGACAAAGAGGATTTGGTCATGTCAGATATGGGATCACCAAGGTCAGTCTGGACCGCCTGTTGCTCATGTGGGGAGGGTGGGGTGGCAAAAATATTTTCATGTTGCTTCTTTGAGTTCTGAATCCAAAATGGCCCCTCTTCTTTGCCGTGAAATCAATGAGGCATCAATCATATTTGAGTGGCCCGGAATCAATCAACAGGAAAGCTTTCCTGACAACGAGGAACGGTTTGCCTAGAAATTTAAGGTGGGATCAATTGCTCCAGCAGGCCCTTAAAGTGGCCGTGCTGAAAACAGTTGACCTTGGATTTGAACCCGAATGGTTAAGTGTAATCTCAACAGTCACTCCAGTTCCAAATAATCATGTGTGTTGTGGCCCAACTTAGCAGTCGGCCCATTTTAAGATGGCCTATAGCCCAACCTAAGAACGTAAGTTGATTTATTTTCTTGTGTGTGTCAGTTGTCTCAGATTTGTCTTATGTTCTATCATTACTTTGCACTTATTTCGCTTCATCAGTGAGCAGCTAGCTAACAGAATTAAATGGATAATGTAAAACACTTTTGAGGTGTTTTCTCACATATTAAAAAAATCACCAGTTTAAACTGTTTGATTTAATTACATTTCTGTAAATTAGAAAGGTAATTTCCTCTTTTAAACGAAAGTGATTTTAATAATTCTTTGTAAAAATTATAGTATGGTTCAACCATAAACTGACCCACTTTAGTTTGCTTCTCCGGGGTCAGGAACACAATCTGCAAATAAATACTGTTTCCCAGGAAAGATTATTTAAACATATTTTTTATAAAATAAAACAGAGTTTCCAGACAAAACGAAAGTTTAGTGCATGGGTCAGTTTAAAATTGATCAAAGATAATGTTATATTTTATGGTAATGTTACATAATGCGCACATGCTTGTAAATAGTTTATTTTATATTCAGGGTAAAACTCACTCTTAAATTTTATTATCTTTAATATATTCTAGCCCATCATAAGAAAAGCTGGCTAATGTTAAGATAGGCTACCCAATGTAAGATCCTAAGTTTGGCTGCTCCCCACCTTAAGATGGGCTGAAACATGTGCAATGGGAGTTGGAATTCAACAAGAGTTAAATACTGAAAAAAATGAAGTCAAATAGACTTATCTGGTGTAAAAATGATACGGGTATGATTTCTGGCAGTTTGAGATAAACTATCAATTCTGTTACAGGCTTGTTTTTAAGTTTCTTTGTTTTAGAACTTGAACCCATGACTGAAAAACTTTTAAATGGAAACAAGAGAATGCATATAATGTACAGTGAAATTAGATGCAGAGTGGTTTAAAACATATAAGTATTCATGCTCCCACTGATAAAGCCCAGTGGTTTGGAAACTGGACTTGAAACTTTTCTGAATAAAAATCAGGACTTACAAAAGGGTCAAGGTTAAACCACCATTCTCATAGTATCAGAGCTGATATAGAACATCATCCAAAAGTCAATCTTAAACTTTCAATAGATGACAACTGTGAACAAATGTTAACTTAATGAAATCTAAGATTTGAATAAAAACAACAACTTAGCTTTTGTGATATGTTCTATGCTTTGGAAGCGAGTTTAACCACATAAATTTAAACCTATTTTCTTAAATCTAGTAAGTTTGTCTGTGCCTCAAATTGACAGAAAAATTAAGGAAACCATAAATCCAGACTATAACCTCTAACAATTATGATACAAAGTTGCTTGTGTGGCGGTGACACTGATCGCAGTGATTGAAACTGAATGATCACCCAATGAAAATACTAGGGAGAGTTTAATTACTTGATTTTTAGAGTTGATTTTGATCTACCCATGTTATTTATTTTAGTTAAAAGAAGCTAATGTTAAAAAATGAATCAAGTATACATATATAAGTTTGGCCTAGCTAATGCTTGACAATCAATCAACTTCAAATTTGGAGAGGGAAATCTTCTCTTTGTCTCATACGTAAATAAATATAAGGTCAGTATTTTTATGATGGTTTGTCATAAATGTGTCAGAAACTATGTAACCTTCAAATCTGTTATTTAAATCATTACAAAGGCATCATTACAGAGCGTCTGCTAGTTTTTATTATAATAAAAACCAAGCAGAAATGATGGAGAAGTGGCAAGTTAAACTATAACGTTTGGCTCCTCCCCAAGACCCCTTTTATAGCATTTTATTTGGGGGCCACGGTGGCAGAGTGGTAACACTCTTGCCTCCCACCTCTGAGGCCGCTGCTCAGTTCCCGGCATGGCCTCGAGTGGGAAAGCTGGTAGTTGCTTGCTGTTGGTCAGTAGTTTACAGTTCAGGAGTTTGAATAACTGTATATACTGGTTTCCTCTGCCCTTCCAACTACTCATTGTGATATGACCTTTACAGTGTTGGAAGCGACATAAAACCCCAAATAAATAAATGAATAACGTTTTATTTTTAGTAAGTAAGCAAGAAACACTTATAAAGCAACGGAATTGATGTAAACATCCTCTAAGGTGCTGATGTGCAAAGAGAGATACTCCAGTTCCAAGAAGAGGTGTATTTCCACATTAGTGTTTGATAGGGGAGACAGGCTATGATAGAGGATAAGCTAATCTGAAAAGATATGTTTTCAACTGTTTTCTAAAACCAGAAATGCTTTCTATAGTTCTAATGGCTTGCGGAAGCTCATTTTACTCTGTGGCAGCCCCTGCTATGAAGCTGTGCAGCCCTGAGCATTTATTTGGTTTAGATGTGGAAATTAATAGGTGATTGCCCCGTGTGAGATCACTCCACCTAATTAGAGAGGAAAGATTTTGAGGTTGGCTAAAATGTATTGCTTTATAAGCAATGAGATTGTATTTGAACAATATACGGTAATGAATGGGGAGCCAGTGTAGTTTGTGTAGGAAGGGTGTGACATGATAATATTTATTTAGCTTGCATACCATACGACATAAGGCATTTTGAAATCTCTGTAGTCTGCTAGTATATGCCTTTTTGTGTTGTAAAGTAGTGAGTTACAGTAATCCAGGCAACTGCTAACCAAAGCATTTGCCACCTTTAGAGCTGTTTCATGATTTAAGTACCTGATTTCTACTATGGTAGTAACTTATGCAACATAGATTAGCCACGTGTCTTTTCATCAAGGATTTTTACAGATTCAGCTGGTTGGATGCTGTTGCCAAGCAAACTCACAAGGAAAGATGACTTCAGGGAGCTTCTAATTTGATCATCACCAATCACTATGAATTTTGTCTTGTCAGGATTTAAATTAAGTTTATTATTTCCCATCCAAGCCTGGACTGCCTTGAGTCAATTAGTCAGTTCAGTGATACTAGAATCAAAGTTCCTAGAGTCAAGTTCCAAGTAATTTTGAGTGTCATCTGCATATAAGTGATGGGTCACATTGAATTTAGATATGACTGAACAGAGAGGGGTTGTATGTAGGGCAAAATGGAGTGGCCCCAAAACTGAGCCCTGAGGAACCCCGTAAGGGAGTTGAAAAGCATCTGAAAGATGCCCATCTATTTTGATCTGCCATTTCCTTGAATTGAGGTATGCCTGAAACCACTTAAGCACTACCCCATCAATGTGGTCAGTGCTAAAGGCAGTAGAATATAATTGAGTGGTCTATTGTATCAAAGGCTGCAGATAAGTCCAAAATGACTAATTCAACAGCTGCACCCTTGTCCATTGAGGTGGCAATGTCATTTTGTATTTTTAGCAATGCCGTTCTGTATGAAGAAAAGGGTAAAAATGTTAATCGTAGGATTTTTAGTTATTTCTCTATGAAAGCTTAAACCAAAATGAGATCAACATCATAACAGTGCGTTGTGCTCTTAATACAAAGGCTTTCAGTTTGTCCTTCAACAAATAAGATGTAACAGATCTTATTGTCACCATTGCCATGTGATAGCAAGTATATAACAGCAAGTGTATAATAGCAAGTGTCTCAAAATTTTGCAATTTTTGCAACAATTAGGAAAATAAGTATGAATAATAAGTGGAAAGAAATGAAGAATAACTAAAACGGACCTTAGATACACATTGATGCACAATTTTAGATTCACAAACTTGGATATTTTAGCATTCAAAGCTTGGATAGGTAAAGTTGTTACAAAAACTATAGACATTTGAACTCTGCAATTTAAACATATAGCTTGTCAAGTGATTAGTTATTAGGACATTTCATCAAGCGTTATTGGATTCTCACACAATGTTTTGACCAGCATGCAATTAGTGCTGAAAGTGGCATTTATTTAGCTAATATATCTGCCCTTGATTGGAAAGCTTGGAATAATGACTACCTGATTGTAATAGCTACACAAAGTCCCAGCCTGTCCCCAGATGCAAGAGGGGAGGGAGAAATAAGAACTTGTCACCCTTATGAAACAAATATAACATGATCATGAATTGTCTACCACAAATTGTCATTAAGGACCTAATACATGCTCACCTGATGTATTGTTCATACTTTCAGTCTTAGAGTCTGTCATATGATAGAGATGAATTTCTATAAAAGTACTCTTACTGTATTACATTCAATTTTTATCTGGGGGTTGACTTCCTGAGGGTCGAGTCTTTAGGGGACCAATTTCCCCAGGGCCCATTAGCAAAGGGCCGAATTGCCCAGCTCCCGAACAAAGCAGTCAAAATATATACAGACCCTGTGTACATCACCAAAACTTAATGGAAATAAACACTCATGTAATGTGTCAATCAATTGCCACCTTTCCCTTTTGAATGCTCATTCTATCAGAAATAAGGTTGAACTAATCAATGACAAGATCATTGAACAAGATCATTGAACAAGACATTGATATTTGGGCCCCAACAGGAACCTGGCTAACTGAACATAATAGTATTGTATTGACTTGTTCCTAAAAGGCTATGAGTTTCTTCAAGTTGACCGTAGTAAAATACTGGAGGAGGGGTTATTGTGTTCTGTGACACTTCAACATGCTACAAGTATCTTGCTGAATAAATTCTCGAGATACCTGGATCAGTTGGATACTGCAGATGATCAATTGTTAATTGTTCAGACTTCAATTTTCATATGGATGATTATTAGAACAGCTCTTATGTTGTATTTAGCAAAGTTTTTGATATCAAAGTTTTGTGACCTTTCCTACCCGAACTAAAGCTCACATGCTGGAGTAACAGATCATACAATGTCTCATAAAACAAAATACAGTATGGTAACCCTGGGTTATTGTCGGAAATATATTGTATTTAGTTCATCAAGCTACTCCCAAAGATATCTGGTTTCAGATAACTCAATATCTGTTTTTGTCTGGATTGTTTTGTGTGCACAGGCCTTTGAAATAAATGTTTTTCTTTGGTCATTTTGACTTCAAATTAGAAGATTAGTGCCAGGTGTTAGACGTTAACTTTGACACAGTTTTTAACATTGTGACAGTCTTTAGCCTACAGCTGGAAATATAAAATAGAATTTAATTTTCCTTATGAAAACTGTGAATTATTGCTATTCAGGGCCTTCAACTCCAGATATTTGCTTCATCTAACCATGGATCCTTGTCAAGACCATTGTCCAAGTGATTTACTGGTGGATAGGATATCACCAGCTGTTAATGCTCTGGTTCAGTAATATTTAACCAAGGGTCTTAGGTGCTTGGAAAGGCTATTTCTCAACTTGCGTGTGGAATCGTAAATGAAAAGTGTTTAGTTGTTTAACATTCACAGACGTCTTACAAAAGCATACAAACTTTTATGTTTCAGTTTTATTACCAGCAGTCATTCAAATCACGTCTTTAAGAGAGTTCACTTGCAAAAACTTATTTTAAAGGATTAGACATTGCTATTTTAGTGGTCAGTATATTTACATTTATTTTATATTTACTTCAATACATAAGTAATGATAATATATGAGTGATTATCATACAGTAATAGCTAAATGAAGTCTTATAAACTTGATTGCTATTTTGTTTTATTAACTACAATTTTCCATTCAACTGGGAATACTTAAATAAAACATTTATTTTGTGATAAAAAATTGGTGCTATTAAATTTGAGTATGAAATCTGAAGATATACGTTTTTCATGAGATATTTATTATATAATTTTAAATTTTAAGAATAGATTCTTTGTATTTTAACATGAATTTGGAAATACTCTGTGTAGGCTACATAACTCCATAATACAGTAGAATTACAAGTCTATCTTTGGAATACAATATATCTAAGGTTTCTTTTTATGTACCCTAAAACAAAAAGGCTGTGGTGATTGTGGTATAGCATCAGATTTAGCAAGGTTTCCACATGAGCATACATCATAATGTCCAATGAGATGACGGAAAGGGAAGGATAGAGAGGAAACAGCATGAAGTTTAATGGACTTTATTAATTGTTCAGGTCATGCTGAACTCTATGTCCTGCTGGTTAATTTTCTTAAAAAAAGGAATTCTGTGACTAGTGGGTGAATGACTATGCATAATTACATGGTGTCTGTAGAAAGGAGCATCAATCTTGAACAGATCTCTGACTTTACTTCTTAATCGTCAATGTTAGTGTACAACTTGCTCTTTATTGGATTTCAGATTTTCAGTACAATTATCCACCTGGTGAAGAAAAATGAAGGTCTTTTTCTTGGTAGTCTTACTTGCTGCCTGTGAAGGTCACTCTATCATTAAACACAGGAATGTGACAACAAGAGGCAGGTGTCTGATGGATCAGTCTGTTCATGAAGAACTGAAGATCTTAAAGGAAGAATTAATCAGGACAAATGCCAAACTCCAAGCAATGGCGACAACACAACAATGTCTGCATAGTAAGCTGTTTGAAATTGTACTAGCAATATACAAGTTGTTGTTGTATCATTCAGTTATTTCTTTTGAACGTTTTAAATGATTAAAATTTTACAATGATTTTTAATTTTATTATATGACACAACATTATAGGTTAAACACATGTATTATACATTTAACCTCTGCTATTGCTTAATGAGTGTGACATATAATCAGTGTTGTTGTCATACCTCTGGTCATGGGTTTAAATACATATATATTTATGTACCCTATTGATTAACCTTCAACAAGTAGGAGCATTATGATTTATATTGTTGCACAGTAAGTAGCCACATATTCTTGAAACAAAAGTTTTCATTGAAAAGATTAAAATTTGAACAGTTATTGTTATTGAAATGTGAGTTCATTTCTTTACAGAAAGTATCAAAACTAAGCTGGAAGATATATATGTGAAGTTTGGGGATGTGGATGAGAGGTTCACTGCAGCCAATATAAAGGAGAATGCTGTGGACGAGAAGTTAACTGAGGTCGATACAAAGCTGGATGATGTGGAAGAAAAGTTCAATGAGGTTGATACAAAGCTGGATGAGGTGGATGAGAAGTTCACTGAGGCCGATACAAAGCTAAATGATGTGGACGAGAAGTTTACTAAGGTTGATACAAAGCTCGATTTTGTGGACATGAACTTCACTAATGTCAATACAAAGTTGGATAGTGTGGATGAGAGGTTCACTGAGGTTGATACAAAGCTAGATGAGACGTTCACTACAGTCAATACAAAGCTTGTTGACATGGACACAGAAGTTAAAACACAACTGAGACAGGTGACAGAGGGTGAGTATTTTAACTTGCAGCTACTTTTTTGAAGATTAGTGACCATTTCAGTACATGGCCAATATCATGATTTTCAAGTTTTTGAAGACTTACTTGTCCTTATTCATATAAACAAATTTGAAAATGTTAAGTTGAACAAAATTACTCATACACAATAGTTGTATGATATTACATGAAGATAGTATTATTTCTCTACATGTATCATTTCCTGTATACTAAACGTTGCAATAGCTGAAACTTTACAAAAATTGTTCCATGTATATTTATCCAGGTATAGTCACATAAACAATAGACATTTTTTTATGATATGGGAGTGAATTTGGGAGTCTCAATTGATATCACTCAAGGGTAGTAGTCCTCCTTTAGGTTGAATATAGGTTTTGGGTGAGTTGGACAAATCAGTCCTTTGCCAAATTAGCATTAAAAAATTGGACTACTAAACCTTGGCCTTGGCTATTCGGAAACCACTTGAAAACAAACAATAAAATTTTAAAAAGTGCTTCCTTATTTATAAAGTTCAAACACAATCTTTAACAGTGTGATCAATATTATCCATCGTGTGTAATAAGTTTTCGGAGATCTTCTTTTAGACTGCACATTAAATGAAAGAAAATATGTTTTGGTAAATGTCTGTGCACCAACAATTGATAAGTCAACTGAGAAGGCTACCTTTGGCCATCTTCCATGTAATGCTATGGAAAAAATACTTTGGCCACAGTATTATCACTGGTGGTGATCGAAATTTTAAGTTGGAAAATCTTGAAGCAGTCCAATACAATTAAAGTCATTCTTACAGCAATTACCTAATACAGTTAATTGAAACCTATGACCTTGTAGGTATTTGGAACCTTAAAATCCTGGTATTAAAAAATTCACTCATCGTGAAAACACCCACTATGGACTTGTTCACTCAAGAATAGACTATTTTCTTGTTACAAGTCATTTGGAATAGGTAACTAAAACAGCAGGCATTCTGCCTGGCCTAAAATCAGACCATAGTATTCTGGAGTTAACTATTTTATTAGAAAATAAACAAAAACATGGCAGGTCCTCAGTGGCCTAGTGGTTAGCAAGTTTGGCATCTAATCATAGGCTGTCACCTCTGTGGGTTCGAGTCCCACAAGTGGCAATTCTGAGGACCTGTCCCAATATGACCCTGGCTGTTGAACGGGACGTAAAACCCCAACTTTGACTTTGACAAAAACATGGCAAGGGTCTCTTGAAGTTAATACAATTTTGCTTCAAGATGATACTATATTAAACTTATTAAATCTACAATAGAAGGACGATTGGATATACCAAATCTTAGTGCTAAACATATGGCCTGGGATTATATTAAATGCCAAATAAGGACAGAGTCTATATCCTTCTCTATAAAAAAGAATAAAAAACAGCATGATTGTATGAACACATTGTCAGAGAGATTGGTACATTTTGATGAAAGAATAACTACTTCCCCTTTCCCACTTGAACTTTAGGAGTATAATGATGTAAAATCTGAAATAGACCAATATTATGAGCAAAAGGCAAAAGGTACCATAATTTGTTCAAGATGTAAGTTTGTTAACGAGTATGAAAAACCTTCTAAATATTTCCTGAATTTTGAAAAAGTGAGACCAAAAAGTTGCAGATTAGTGCTCTAAACATAGATGGTCAACACATCAGTAACCCGCCACAAATTTTAGAAGCCCAGATAGTTTTTAGTACTTTTTTCATATTCTGAAATGGATTTTAATATGACAGAGGGTGAATGCAACAATTACTTAGACAATGTAAATATTTCTAAAATTGTCAAATAGCACAAAGGAGGTCTGTGATGGAGTCATCAAAATAACTGAACTAGAAAAAGCTGTCCAGGAATTACAAATAACAAAGCAACCTGATGGTTTACCAAGAGAGTTCTATAAAATATTTTAGAATGACATTCTGATCTTCTTTTGAACAGCTTTCATGATGCATTTAACAATGGCTTCTTAACAAAATCTCAGAAACAGGGTGCGCTGTGTCTTATACCCCAAAAAGGAAAAGACCTGACTAAATTAGAATCTTGGCGATCCCTTTCAGTCTTGAATACAGACTATAAGATCTCAGCAAAGGTTTTGGCAAAAAAGCTCAAGTTAGGATTGAGAATATAAATCCAGACCAAAGTCGCTTTTATGGTGAAAATATTAGACTGATTATTATTGCGGACATGATTGACTTCTGTAAGTTAAACCCATGTATTATATTACTGGCCGACTTTGAAAAGGCCTTTGATAAAATATAAAATATTTGGGTTTGGTGAAATATTTCAAAAATGGATATCTACCCTTTATTGTGATATTGAGAGCTGCATCACCAATAATGGTCACCAATCAGAATAGTTTAAAATATCCTGATGAATCAGACAGGGCTGTCCCGTTAGTGCACTTCTATTTCTGCTAGCAGCTGAAATTGTTGCTATAATTTTGCGTAGCTTGGTCAACATTAAAGGAATTGTAGTGAACCATATATAATATAGTGAGTCATATATAATATAGTGAACCATATATAATAGCTATGTCAACTTGGTGATTACATGACATTATTTTTGAGAGACAATTCCTCAGTATATGAAGCAATTTAGGTTTTTGATAGGTTACAATAGGTTTTATTGTACAAAATAATGACAACCTATATGAAGATGAACATCTTGGTCTTAGCTGGTCCCAGAACACCTTCAAAACTTTGGGAGCCAACTTCTCACTCAATTTTGTATATTGATAAAAATGTGGTTGGTGATATTGATAATCTGATGCCTGATTTTCTTTGGAATACGGGACATCCATTAATAGCTAAAGATACTTTGATTCAACCAATGGATCTTGGTGGTTTGAAAATGGTGTCAGTATTTGATGTTTTTAAAACAACAAAGATTATGTGGATAAAAAGACTGAGAAAGAGCATAAATGCAAAATGGGAAACATTATCATATTACTTAATGGATATAAAAAAGGAACTGTCATTTAGTAAATTGTATTTTTCTACTGTAGAATCTTGCCCCAAAAGTAATTTTACAAAGGTTTATTGCAGGTTTGGTTTGGTTTTATCTAAGTTAAACTGGTGAACCTCAAAGAACTACTTCAGGAATCATTATTTAATAATGACACTTTCAAATTGGAGAGTCACATATATGTAATGAATACCTTGATTGGAAACAAGCAGGTAAAGAGTTAGTTAGTAATATATTGTACAGTGATGGAATTTTTTTTCCAGAACTGAAATCAAAAATAAATTTAGGATAAGAAATCCATATTTAAAAATACTACCAAATTGTTAGTTCCATAAAATCAATCTTAACAAAAACTCCAAAAATTATATCGAGGTTAACAGAAAAAGACAATAAAATTCAAAACTTATGTTTAAGGAATGTACAAAAAGTAACAAGTCAACAGGTGTATTGCCAGCTTGTTAAAAATTATATCGAATTCCAACCAGCCAGAATAAATGGATTGAGTATTACCCCTTTTAAGAACACTTTAACTGGAAAAATATTGATTTGCTTCCAATCAAAATTATCAAGACTACAAATTTGATAAGTTTACAATACAAAATAATGCATAGGGTTTTCAACTGCAATTGTAAATTATTCTTGTGGGGTGTTAAAGATTCTTCAGCATGTATAGAGTGTAATATGACAAAAAATGTGGAACATTATTTCTACTACTGTGATACAGTTTAAAAACATAAATAACATGAATAACATGTTTCCAATTGCAGGAAAGCCATGAAAAAAGGGGGTCAAAGTCATTTTTGGAGCAATTTTATTTATTATATGAAATAAATCTTTGTGGCCTAATGATTTCATTGCCACTTGTTGTTTTACTGTTTCACAAAGAAAATTCTTGTTAAAATTGTCTCGAAGTTGCTATGGTTACACCAGAAATATAACAAAACAGGGCAATAAACAACACATAAAACATTTCACCTTTGATAAAGGTCATACTTTCAGGTAATTTAGTTTCATTAAATTGAATAAAAAGGCTTTAAAGTTTACAAAAAGCATTTTTCAATTTAAATTAATTAATATATATCAAATGTAAGAATAAAAATATATGTAACCATAGCAACATTGATAACAAAATGTAGTTTTTCTATAGAATAAGCAATTTAAATACACATTTTATGTATTTATAAGTCATCATACCACACATTTTAATTCAATTCTAAATAATTAAGCCAAACACCCCATCTTTCATTATTGACAGAAACTCTAAGCTATCAAATTACAAAAAAGCTCCTTCTGACATTTTTTTTGGACAGGATTTAACATTCTGGCTCAGGGCACAGAAGGCCTTGGCAAGACGGTCTTGGAATTTACTGTTCAAACCCTGTTTCAGCATGTCTTTTCAGTAAATTGACTCTGACTTCTTCCAAATCTAAAGATTTTCTGGAGAACACAATGCCCTTGTCTTGACTGCTGAACCTAACTGAATTTAAAAAAAGTAATGTGACCTTATAGATATATTATAGTTAGTTGCAAATATTCTGCAAGTACATATTAAATCAAGAAGAATTTCACTATCTGCAAATGACTAAATGCATACTTAACAGGCAGTGAATACCCGTAGCAGAAGGATATCTGTTAGTGTTGTGAACAGTAAACCGGTATGCGGTTTTTCGTTTGTTTCTGGCAAAAATAACGAAATTCGCAAAGAATATTTGGTAACTGGTAATTAAAAATGTCATCATTTGAGGCCGCTGAATGGCTGATACTTCATCAAAACGACAAAAAATATACATGTTTTGTGAAACATGTCACATTTTTACTTAATATTGAGAAAAAAATCATGTTTACACACTTAATAATTTCTCGCAAAAGCCATTTCCAGTTACAAGTTCTGCCTCATCTATGCCATGCGAATAATTTTACTGCACACTAACACGCATACAAAATACCGGATTTCGTTTGTTTTAAAACCCCCGGTTTTGATTTCTATAAACGGTCCGACCACTAATATCTAGCAACTTCAGGTATCAGAAAAATGGGTACTGAATCTTAATATGAATTGAAATGTGTAAGAAATACAAAAGGTAAATCAAAATTGAGTGCTCTTTTATGTTTAGAGTAGTGTATTTTTTTTCACCACAGCTCTTAAGGGCTGTCGGGAATTGTTTCCACCCATGGTTTCCAGATGGGCAGGTAGGCGTTTGGGCAGGAGTTTGAGTTAATGGGCAATCAGGTGGGAAAAAGGCAAAAATTATATCGAGGTTAACAGAAAAAGACAATAAAATTCAAAACTTAGGTTTAAGGAATGTACAAAAAGTAACAAGTCAACAGGTGTATTGCCAGCTTGTTAAAAATTATATCGAATTCCAACCAGCCAGAATAAATGGATTGAGTATTACCCCTTTTAAGAACACTTTAACTGGAAAAATATTGATTTGCTTCCAATCAAAATTATCAAGACTACAAATTTGATAAGTTTACAATACAAAATAATGCATAGGGTTTTCAACTGCAATTGTAAATTATTCTTGTGGGGTGTTAAAGATTCTTCAGCATGTATAGAGTGTAATATGACAAAAAATGTGGAACATTATTTCTACTACTGTGATACAGTTTAAAAACATAAATAACATGAATAACATGTTTCCAATTGCAGGAAAGCCATGAAAAAAGGGGGTCAAAGTCATTTTTGGAGCAATTTTATTTATTATATGAAATAAATCTTTGTGGCCTAATGATTTCATTGCCACTTGTTGTTTTACTGTTTCACAAAGAAAATTCTTGTTAAAATTGTCTCGAAGTTGCTATGGTTACACCAGAAATATAACAAAACAGGGCAATAAACAACACATAAAACATTTCACCTTTGATAAAGGTCATACTTTCAGGTAATTTAGTTTCATTAAATTGAATAAAAAGGCTTTAAAGTTTACAAAAAGCATTTTTCAATTTAAATTAATTAATATATATCAAATGTAAGAATAAAAATATATGTAACCATAGCAACATTGATAACAAAATGTAGTTTTTCTATAGAATAAGCAATTTAAATACACATTTTATGTATTTATAAGTCATCATACCACACATTTTAATTCAATTCTAAATAATTAAGCCAAACACCCCATCTTTCATTATTGACAGAAACTCTAAGCTATCAAATTACAAAAAAGCTCCTTCTGACATTTTTTTTGGACAGGATTTAACATTCTGGCTCAGGGCACAGAAGGCCTTGGCAAGACGGTCTTGGAATTTACTGTTCAAACCCTGTTTCAGCATGTCTTTTCAGTAAATTGACTCTGACTTCTTCCAAATCTAAAGATTTTCTGGAGAACACAATGCCCTTGTCTTGACTGCTGAACCTAACTGAATTTAAAAAAAGTAATGTGACCTTATAGATATATTATAGTTAGTTGCAAATATTCTGCAAGTACATATTAAATCAAGAAGAATTTCACTATCTGCAAATGACTAAATGCATACTTAACAGGCAGTGAATACCCGTAGCAGAAGGATATCTGTTAGTGTTGTGAACAGTAAACCGGTATGCGCTTTTTCGTTTGTTTCTGGCAAAAATAACGAAATTCGCAAAGAATATTTGGTAACTGGTAATTAAAAATGTCATCATTTGAGGCCGCTGAATGGCTGATACTTCATCAAAACGACAAAAAATATACATGTTTTGTGAAACATGTCACATTTTTACTTAATATTGAGAAAAAAATCATGTTTACACACTTAATAATTTCTCGCAAAAGCCATTTCCAGTTACAAGTTCTGCCTCATCTATGCCATGCGAATAATTTTACTGCACACTAACACGCATACAAAATACCGGATTTCGTTTGTTTTAAAACCCCCGGTTTTGATTTCTATAAACGGTCCGACCACTAATATCTAGCAACTTCAGGTATCAGAAAAATGGGTACTGAATCTTAATATGAATTGAAATGTGTAAGAAATACAAAAGGTAAATCAAAATTGAGTGCTCTTTTATGTTTAGAGTAGTGTATTTTTTTTCACCACAGCTCTTAAGGGCTGTCGGGAATTGTTTCCACCCATGGTTTCCAGATGGGCAGGTAGGCGTTTGGGCAGGAGTTTGAGTTAATGGGCAATCAGGTGGGAAAAAGGCAAAAATTATATCGAGGTTAACAGAAAAAGACAATAAAATTCAAAACTTAGGTTTAAGGAATGTACAAAAAGTAACAAGTCAACAGGTGTATTGCCAGCTTGTTAAAAATTATATCGAATTCCAACCAGCCAGAATAAATGGATTGAGTATTACCCCTTTTAAGAACACTTTAACTGGAAAAATATTGATTTGCTTCCAATCAAAATTATCAAGACTACAAATTTGATAAGTTTACAATACAAAATAATGCATAGGGTTTTCAACTGCAATTGTAAATTATTCTTGTGGGGTGTTAAAGATTCTTCAGCATGTATAGAGTGTAATATGACAAAAAATGTGGAACATTATTTCTACTACTGTGATACAGTTTAAAAACATAAATAACATGAATAACATGTTTCCAATTGCAGGAAAGCCATGAAAAAAGGGGGTCAAAGTCATTTTTGGAGCAATTTTATTTATTATATGAAATAAATCTTTGTGGCCTAATGATTTCATTGCCACTTGTTGTTTTACTGTTTCACAAAGAAAATTCTTGTTAAAATTGTCTCGAAGTTGCTATGGTTACACCAGAAATATAACAAAACAGGGCAATAAACAACACATAAAACATTTCACCTTTGATAAAGGTCATACTTTCAGGTAATTTAGTTTCATTAAATTGAATAAAAAGGCTTTAAAGTTTACAAAAAGCATTTTTCAATTTAAATTAATTAATATATATCAAATGTAAGAATAAAAATATATGTAACCATAGCAACATTGATAACAAAATGTAGTTTTTCTATAGAATAAGCAATTTAAATACACATTTTATGTATTTATAAGTCATCATACCACACATTTTAATTCAATTCTAAATAATTAAGCCAAACACCCCATCTTTCATTATTGACAGAAACTCTAAGCTATCAAATTACAAAAAAGCTCCTTCTGACATTTTTTTTGGACAGGATTTAACATTCTGGCTCAGGGCACAGAAGGCCTTGGCAAGACGGTCTTGGAATTTACTGTTCAAACCCCGTTTCAGCATGTCTTTTCAGTAAATTGACTCTGACTTCTTCCAAATCTAAAGATTTTCTGGAGAACACAATGCCCTTGTCTTGACTGCTGAACCTAACTGAATTTAAAAAAAGTAATGTGACCTTATAGATATATTATAGTTAGTTGCAAATATTCTGCAAGTACATATTAAATCAAGAAGAATTTCACTATCTGCAAATGACTAAATGCATACTTAACAGGCAGTGAATACCCGTAGCAGAAGGATATCTGTTAGTGTTGTGAACAGTAAACCGGTATGCGGTTTTTCGTTTGTTTCTGGCAAAAATAACGAAATTCGCAAAGAATATTTGGTAACTGGTAATTAAAAATGTCATCATTTGAGGCCGCTGAATGGCTGATACTTCATCAAAACGACAAAAAATATACATGTTTTGTGAAACATGTCACATTTTTACTTAATATTGAGAAAAAAATCATGTTTACACACTTAATAATTTCTCGCAAAAGCCATTTCCAGTTACAAGTTCTGCCTCATCTATGCCATGCGAATAATTTTACTGCACACTAACACGCATACAAAATACCGGATTTCGTTTGTTTTAAAACCCCCGGTTTTGATTTCTATAAACGGTCCGACCACTAATATCTAGCAACTTCAGGTATCAGAAAAATGGGTACTGAATCTTAATATGAATTGAAATGTGTAAGAAATACAAAAGGTAAATCAAAATTGAGTGCTCTTTTATGTTTAGAGTAGTGTATTTTTTTTCACCACAGCTCTTAAGGGCTGTCGGGAATTGTTTCCACCCATGGTTTCCAGATGGGCAGGTAGGCGTTTGGGCAGGAGTTTGAGTTAATGGGCAATCAGGTGGGAAAAAGGTTTGTCCAGGCTGTATCTCAGAAACCGTAAAGTGTAGGAAGTTGATACTTGGTAGGGACATTAGTTAGGGGGTGTAGGTGTGCAATGTCATGGTGTTACCTTGATTTGACATTTGACCTTGCTGTAGTGACCTTGACGTATAAAATCCTATCTGGGCTATATCTCAGAAACCGTAAAGTGTAGGAAGTTGATACTTGGCAGGGATATTGGTTAGGGGGTGTAGGTGTGCAACGTCATGGTGTGACCTTGATTTTACCTGTGACCTTGCTGTAGTGACCTTCATATGTAAAATCCTATCTGGGCTATATCTCTGAAACCATAAAGTGTAGGAAGTTAATACTTGATATGGACATTGGTTAGGGCGTGTAGGTGTGCAATGTCATGGTGTGACCTTGATTTTACCTTTGACTTGCTGTAGTCACCTTGACATATAAAATCTTATCCGGGCTATATCTCCGAAACCATAATGTGTAGGAAGTTGATACTTGGTAGTGACATTGGTTAGGGGGTGTAGGTGTGCAATGTAATGGTGTGACCTTGATTTGACCTTTAATCTTGCTGTAGTAACCTTGACCTTAGGGGTTATAGGTGTGTATCATGATTTTTAGTCAACTGGTTAATGCTGTCATCTTGCTATAGAATTGTCTTGTTTTAATACTTCATCTTTACATAACTTTTCTTTCTCTTAGATGTTACTTTCTCTACGTAAACATCATTTGAACCTTTGTATATTTGACACTGCTCTAAAAGTATCCCAAAGTTTGTACTGTTTCACTACTTCTATATCTCATGGTGTTGAAAACTATTTCCCCAGGCTGTGCAGAATGGGCACAAACTGGATCAGATAATACTTTTTCATTGGAAATGGCAAATTTTGTTTTAATTATTGCTGTACAGAGTACTCCTTTAAGAGAAGAGTATTTATGAAGTACTCAAGAGCAAAAATTACTACCTGTCATAAGCCTGGTAACCCTTAAGATTTATTAATTTTGTAAATTTGTCTTTAAACATAATTTAAGTAATAAGTGCATACCTAAAGTGATAATACTGCCTAATTGATTGAAATCTTTTGAAATAACATTCTAAATTTTTTTTCCAATCATTCCACTTCCAGCCATCCTTGTGCAGTACTGTGATGTTTCTCTGCAATAACTTGTCCGGTGCTTCTTTTAGCTGAGGCACGCTGTCACAGTCACTTCTAAAAAAACAATTGAACAAAAATAATTCAATGGTGCCTATATTTTTGTTGGTAATTAACTTTGTATCAAGTTTTTCACAGTAACCAGTAACTTTTTTTCTGATATACATAAACATTTTTAAAAAAATGTTAATTGTCAACTTTCATACCATTTAGAAGTAGCTAACAATCCTTGATATAGTGTTTTAACACTTCATCATAATGCTGCATTAAATAGTAAAATGTCTGAACAACTTACGGAAGACTTCTAGCTTGGGTAGTTCTCTACTTATAGTGAAATATTTTGCTTTCACTGCACTGAAAGGTACATTTTCCTGTATCTTCGGTACATCTTCCTGTATCTGACCAGCATCTACCAATCATTTAGTATGGCCAGGTTATTGGTGATACTGGATTTCCTGGTGTAAGCCTCTCCTTGTTCTCCACAAGAAGTAGGACAAGACATAGCAGTTCTTGTTCTGTCCTATAATATTACATAAAAAAACACAAAAAGGAAAAATTGTGAATTGTTCTATTATGTGCATTTAAGATATTATGTGAATATATAATGTACTAATATAAATTACATGTGTTGTTTGCATTCTTAACTCAGTCTGAAGGCAATGTAACTAAAGTTCAAGTAAAAGTGTTACTTGAATGTTATGTCAGAGTTTTACTGTTTAATTTACTGAACATGTTTTTTCTTTTTTGCTAGTTGTGCTAATTCTCTCAAGTGTTGATGCCACAAAAAGGCCATCTTACATTTGATAACATGAACTTAAGAAATGTTAAAAAAAATCCAGAAATATGGGGGGTTGTTAGCATAGTTGTAAAACACTCAACTCCCACCTCTAACATCCCCTGGACTGGGTGTCTTATTCGGGAAAAGTTGGTGGCACCAAGGTCAGTGGTTTACAGAACATAAAGCTTGAACAACAAAACTGTTCTGGTTTCCTCCACCTGGGGGCCATCCGTTGGAGTCCAATGTGATATGACCCATATAATATGTTGAAAGTGATGCAAAGCCAAAACAACAACTTCACTAAATTTTGTGTCTTTATGGGAAATTAAATTATAGTAATGTTACCTGGGCAGTTATCGGCATGCAAGGTAAGTACCTTCTCCCCAGGGTTCCTGGTTTCTATACAGTGGTGAAGCATGGATAACACCGCAATTGGACCATGTGTCAGGGTTCCATTAGGGCCAATGGTTTCTTCCTAACTGATCAGGTAATTATACTGCTTTCTTGCTCCCTCATAGCACACTCATACACATATCTGTATCTTCTTTAAACTGTAATGCAAAGTCAAATGTGATGTTGATGTTGCATATTCTCTCCAGAAACATTTTCTGCAAATTCACGACAAGACAGTTCAACACATTTATTGTAAAAATGTTCTTTCTTCTACACTGATGGACATGCAGAGATAGTTTTTCTGAGAACGAACTCAAGCTTGTCATTTTCAGATACAGAGTCAGATATTTGTTTTTGTAGCAGTTCACATTTGCTGCATACATCATCCCATGGACATAAAAATTTAACGAGTGGGCAGTATTTGAGCCATATGTCCTTGAAGCTACTAAGTCCAACACATCTAACAGAGTTAGAACTCTGTGAACAAGCCTGGTTGTATAATCTGCACAAAGATACTTTGCTCTCTGCAGATGGCAACACAATGGGAGGTTCATTGGCACTTGCTCTAGGTGTTGCAGGTTGTGCTAGTCCATTTTCTGTTGCATAGCCTGTGATGAACCTGATTACATTTGCATGTATCTACTAACTTCAGACCCCACAGTTTTGGTATTCCAGTTGCCCCATGTATCCTGGGAGTTATTCTGTGTTTTGAGATATGAAGCAAAATGTTTTCAAGTTGTTTTTTGCCCAAATAATTCACAATCAGAAAATCATCTTTACATATGTCTTTGCATTTATATAAATACCTCACTTTTTTCTTTTTCCGGATCTGGTGTTTTCAAAAGTACTTTTGGGGAAAACCTGTCCCATAATTAATAGTTCCTTTTCACGCTTATCCAATTCCTTTAGGTTAAGTATGTCACAATAAACACTGTCATTGTCAATCTCCTTTAAACACAGACTCTTGCAGCCACAACAAGTTCTGAAACAAGCCCTTAATTCTGTCATTAAAATGTCAGGTGTTGATTCAGATAAAAGTCTGTCATTTTCTTCCTGAATCTTCGGCATGATCCTGACTGTCTTAGGTATCATCATCACTGATATCAGATGAATCAGAGAGCTGACTGAATAGATTCAGAGATGCAGCATCTTCAACAGGTGGAGGGAAGTAGTCATCTAGCACAGAGTCTAATGTCTGAAACATAAAGTTGCTAACTTTTATGGAAAAGCAACAATATAAATCTATATACAGTTTATACAGGCCTATAAACTCTTTGATCTATAATCTATGTAAAGTTAAAGTTGGGGTTTTGCATCTGTTTGTTAGTGCAGCTCACTGCTGGCAATAAATAATTACAAAATTATATGCTCAACCGCGAAAATGAAAATATTGCTTCTGATACATGAACACATAAAATATAGCAAGACTCATACATTACCTAAAGAGAAAGATCCTCCATGCTCATATTTTCTTGAAACTATGAAAAAACTTCTATTGTCCAAAATTCAAGGAAAAAAACATTAGAGTAATATATTCACTACATATTTTCAGTGTTGTTTTTACCGCCAGTTTAGTTTCATATGTATTGTTGTTATGACACAAATAATCAATACGTGACATTTAGACTTTAACCCCTTTTCTTCGTAACTGTTAATTTTGCAACTTTATATATTCTTTTAGGCTGCCAAAACCTGGACAAAATGTATTTCTATGCAATAAATAATTAATTACTGTATGGAAAATATTTTATTAAAAAATGTAAACTAAATAATAAAAGCATTTAATGGGATTATTTTCAAAAACTTTTGAAAAAATTTTATTTATTGACAAGTTTTCTTATATCAGTCAAGGTCAGGACAAGGTTTTTAATGATAAATTTGGTATTCTAGTAGAAAAGTTGTAAATTTAATTACTTGTTCTCAATAAATTGATTTGTTTGGGTGGTAAATGTTCAGTCAGTGCAGTGAGTCAGATTAAAACAATATGTATTTTTAAATCTCTTGATGTAGAAGATGTAGTTGTATTTGTACTAAAATAATTTGTTGCCATCTTATTTTGTCATTGAGAATTTAATATCTTTCTTGTACATCTGTACAAAAATGAATGTATGTGACTTGCTGCAAAGATGTAGTTGTATTAGTACTGAAGTAAGTTGTTATGTTATTTTGTAATAGAGAAATCAATACCTTCTTTGTAACACACCTATGCAAAAAACGAATAAAAAAGTTTTCACAGATCCAATGTGCATGCTTCGGTGGGTTTCAAAGTTTAGTTTTTAATTACCGACTGTATTTATGTCAGCAGTGGATTCTGGCGGAACAGGCCCCACCTCTCTGTAAACCCTCATAAGGGCCAAGTCCCTGGTCCCATCACCAGACACTCATGGAACCACAGATCTGCACTGGATGGGTGCCTTATGGACAGTGAACATCATGAAAGTCAGAGATTTCCCTTAATTGGGTGCCTTGAGGACAGGGATCTATCCTATATGGGTGCATTAAGGACCAGGACCCACCCACGCCATGGCAATCTGCATAGAAGGGCGAGTTTTACCCCCTACCACCAGCCTCAGAACCACTGGAGTGACATGTCCCTCAACCAAAGTCAAAGTTGAGGTTTTCCATCCCGTTTAACAGCCAGGGCCATATTGGGCAGGTTCTCAGCATTGCCACTGGTTGGGCTTGAACCCACAGAGGTGACAGCCTATGATTAGATGCCAAAACTTGCTAATCACTAGGCTACCGAGGACGTCTTGACATGTACTCTGCAGACTGAGGTTGCCCCCCATGAGGGGCCAAAAGCGGTGACCCTGCTTATATACTGTGTGACCGCCTTACTGATCACTCACAAGCTGTACAGATTTATACCCTTTTTAGATTGATCACAAAAAGTGACCGGGATTCCATCCACTTAACCCTGAAAAGGAGAATGGATGCATCTTAGGTTTTACTTGAACCCAGAGAAACCCTGGTAAACCTGTCAAAATTGCCTTGTTTTATCAAATGACTTAACTCAGAATTATAAAAGTCAACCATAGTCCCAATTTTCTTATGCTGCCACCAGGTCATTTTAGGTTGACCAAACTATAGAATTTAGTTATGCTGCCACAAGGTTATTTTGAGAATGACCAACCTGTATAATATTTCTCCAGAACTAAACTCTTGGTATTATTACCTACGAGAATAAGATGACTTGTTGAGATATGATTACTCAATAATCTCAAGATGTTACTTATTTCAACTTTAAAGTACTAAGATTATTGTTTGACTAAGATGACATAAATGGATGCCATTACTCGGAATAAGATGTAGACTACAGTGTTATGAAATCTGAAACTCTCAATCAGGTGCTTATAACTGACCCTCATATGACCATTCAGCCTATTGATATTACCATCCATCATCCTTATATGACCATTCATCATCAAGAAGGCACAATATAACCATGAGGGTCTGAGCTCCAGTCCAGGTAAGTTATCAGTTAAGTTCCTGCTTGGCTCTGCAAAGGTTCCGCAGGGACAAGATTAAGACCAAATTTCAAAATATGAAGTCACAGTTCAGACCCTAATACAAGTCTGCTTAATAAAAGCAAATTAAAAACACAAGTATTCAGATTCATGAGAAAAATTGACAATAAAATTAATAACTAGGTAAAGATGAGTGTATAAACAGAATATTGAAAATAGAAAGACTAGAGTTGACAGGTTATTTAACTTTGAAAGAAAAGTAGCTGTTTTAAACTTTATGAAGATAACACTCAACTGTAAAAAGTATGAGGTTAAAGATTATTTGAGAAACTAGTTGTTTGAGAAAAGAGTGAGAAAGGCTGAATTTAGTTTAAAAACCAGAAACCAAATAACTGAAATTTACAAGAGACTTAAAAAAGGCTACTGGACGAGACACCAAAATTAAGGCTTTTATTAAAGAGTATTTACAAAGAACAATTTGAGAAATACTTCAAGTTAAAAGTGGATGTTATGAATTTTATGAAAATAAACAGACTTTGGCAGATGGGACTCCAGTACCTGTAAAACCAAACATAACACATGAAAACACATGACATGTAAGTAACCACAATATAAATGCAAGGTGCACACAACAAGGTTTAAGTGCCGTACCACATGGCACACCAAACCAATATAAAACACAGGCATAAAAAACCAAACATAGTAATATTATTGAGGGTGGACATCATAAACTAGAAATAATTGCACAGAGCTAAAGCAAATAGACAAGGATAATTATTTTAAAATGCCATAAGAAATATTACAGGTGAATATTACAGTAAAAGTGGGCTTAAATACAATAATATTGCGAAAGCTTAACTTGGTGGAACCACTGAAAGTAAGTAAGAAACACTTATCAAGTGCCGAAAGCTATGTAAATATCCTCTAAGGCACTGATGTCCAAAAAGGGATAGTACAGTTCCAAAAAAGATGTCAGTATCCATATTAGCTTCCAATAGGAAGATATTCTATGGTGGAGGATAGGCTAATCTGAAAATGTACGATTTCAACTGTTTTCTGAATCCAGAGAAACTTCCCACAGATCTAATGACTGGAAATTGATAGGCTATTGCCCTGTGTAAGATCACTATGCCTAGTCAGAAAGGGTGTGACATCACTCAATTTATTTAGTTTGCACACAATATGACATAATGCATTTTGAACTCTTTGTAATCTGACAGTATATGCCTTTTTGTGTGATAAAGCAGTGGATTACAGTAATCCTGTCGACTGCTAACCAAGGCATTTTCCACCTTCACAGCTGTTTCATGATTCAAATACTGGCGGACCCTTCGTACTATGCCACACAGATTACTCTGCACTAGTAAATCCCTAACTTCCTCAGTTCATCATTATGTAAAGGATGGCATATCAGACCACCTGGCTGTCTTTTTCACCACAACATTTCCGGTCAAAAGTTCCTGCAGATTAAAACGCTTAAAACTCTGAAAACTTGGCAAGATAAACAAAACCGAATTTATGTCTGATATTGCAAATTCTGAGCTTATCCAGGCTCCTTACAAAACAGCCAGCTTACTATCGTACCAATATTTTCATACTCCTAGAAATTTACTGGACAAGCACGCACCTGTACATGAACGCAAAACTCCACAACATTGCAACAAAGGGTTCATAAACAGCAAGATTTTGGCAGCAAAGAGACGCAAGTGCAAACTCGAGAGGAAGAGGTGAATGGATAACTCTGCCATTAATTGTAGTAGGTATAAGAGCCGCAGTGAACCACTGAAACCGCCTCTTGGAATGTGGGAAAACCAAATACTATAGTAATATGGTTAGGGAAAATGAGGATAACCCCAAGGCCTTGTGGAATTCTGTAAAGAAAGTCCTCCATAGATCACCAAAAATTGTGCTTCCAGATCATACTACCATCAACAGTTTAATCAACACTTTTGGCAGATATTTCACTGACAAACTTACTAAACTAAGATCTGGATAATTGTCTACTGATGTTGGTCCCCCTGTCACAAGTTCCTACAAAAATAAGTTTGGTTCTTTTCAGACCATCTCAGAGGAAGAAGTCCTTAAACTCATAAAGCCCACACCAAATAAATCATTTAGACTTGGATCCAATCCCAACATCATTGATCCTGGATTGTATCAGTGTGCTCCTGACTCCTATTACAAATATTGTGAACTACTCCCTACAGGAGGGCAGTTTCCCATTATGTTTTAAGACTGCACATGTTACAAACTTGTTAAAAAAAGCTGGTCTTGACAGAAATATTCTCAAGAATTATCGACCAGTGTCAAACCTCAGCTACATCTCCAAACTCATAGAGAAAGCTGTGGCTAGGCAGATAAATGAGCACATTGTGCACGAGGGTATATCCAATGAAAATCAGTCAGCATATAGAGTTTTTCACTCAACTGGAACAGCATTGTTAAAATTACAAAATGACATTGCCACCTCAATGGACAAGGGTGCAGCTGTTGGATTAGTCTTTTTGGATTTATCTGCAGCCTTCGATACAATAGACCACTCAATCCTATTTAACTGCCTTGAGCATTGGTATGGCATTGATTGGGTAGTGCTTAAGTGGGTTCAGTCATACCTCAAATCAAGGAAACAGCGTATCAAAATAGATGGACATCTTTCAGATTCTTTTCAACTCACTTATGGGGTTCCCCAGGGCTCAGTCCTTGGGCCACTCCTTTTTACCCTATATACAACCTCTCTTAGTTCAGTCATATATAAATTCCACCTGACCCATCACTTATATGCAGATGACACACAAATTTACTTGGAACTTGACTCTAGGAACTTTGATTCTAGTATCACTGAACTGACAAATTGCCTTGAGATGGTCCAAACTTAAATTAAATCCTGACAAAACAGAATTCATAGTGATTGGTGATGATTAAATCAGAAGCTCCCTGAAGTAATTTTTCCCAGTAAGTTTTCTTGGGAATATTATGGAAGCAGCTGAATCGGTCAAAAACCTTGTTATCATCCTGATGATGAAATTTCAATGCAAAATCATGTGGCTAATAAGTAAGTAAGTAAGTAAGAAACACTTTTAAAGCGCAGAATTGATGTAAACATCCTCTCAGGGGCTGGTGTGCAAAAAGGGATAGTCCAGTTCCAAAACAGGACCATATTAGCGTCCCATAGGAGAGATAGACTATGGTGGAGGATAAGCTAATCTGAAAAGATATGTTTTCAACTGTTTTCTGAAATCAGAGAGTGTTTCTGTCGAGACCAGCATTTTTTAGCAAGAGTGTGACATGTGCAGTCTTGAAACAGGATAGAAAACTGCCCTCCTGTAGGGAAAGTTCACAATATTTGCAACAGGAGTCAAGAGTACACTGATGTAATCAAGAACCAAGGATGTTGGGATTGGATCCAAGTCTAATTGATTTATGTGGTGTGGATTTCATAATTTTGAGAACTTCGTCCTCTAACATGGTCCAGCAAGAAAAAATCTTATTTTTGTAGAAATTGGAACAGGGGATCAGCATCAGTAGACAATAATTCAGATCTTAGTTTAGCAATTTTGTCTGCAAAATACTTGCCAAAAGTGTTGTTTAAACTGTTGTTAGTAGTATGATTTGGAAGTACAATTTTTTGGTGATCTATGGAGGACTTTCTTTAAAGAATTCTAAAAGGCCTTGGGGTTATCCTCATTTTTCCTAACCATGTTACTATAGTATTTGGTTTTCAAACATTCCAAGAGGAGGTTGAAATGGTTCCCTGCGGCTCTATACCTACTGTGATTTATGGCAGAGTTGTCCCTTCTCCACTCCCTTTTGAAGTTTGACTTTGTGTCTCTTTGCTGCAAAAATGTTGTTGTTTATGTTGTTTATGAACCCTTTGTTTGAGTTTTGCATTCATATATAGGTGCGTGCTTGTCAAGTAAGTTCTAATGGTATGTAGATATTGGTGTGATAATAAACTAGCTGTTTTGTAAGGAGCCTGGAGAAGCTCATAATTTACAATATCAGATATGAATTCACATTTATTTATCTTGCCAAGTTTTCTGATTTTGAGTATTTTAGTCTGCAAAAAAAGTTTTGACCAGAAAAAAGACAGCCAGGTGATTTGATAAGCCATCCTTTACATAATGACATACTGAGGAAGTGAGTGATTTACTAGCGCAGAGTACATCAAGGATATGGCCTTGTATGTGTGTAGGTGTTGACACATGTTGGATAAAATCAAAATCTGATAGAACTGTGTTGAAATTATCTGTCCAGCAGTTTTGACTGTCCAGATGGATGTTGACATCTCCCACATTAAGTTAAAGACTACTTTTCCAGAAAACTTTGAATATAATTTTGAAAGGGTAGCAAATTCAAGGACATAAGGTACAAGTTTAAACACACTGGACAACAATACAAGTTCTGGACCAGAGGATTATGAAGTGTAACTTCAACATAAAATATTTAAAATTTAGAGCCTAGAGCCAGGCTAGGCATAGTATATAAGACAAATTAATAACAATAATTATACACCATAAAACACACAAGAAAATTTAAAGAAATAATTTACTTAGTATTTACTGTAATACTAAGGAGCAACCCCAAATGCATAGGCGGGAAGAACTGTTTGACAGCCAGAAATGGATCTGTTGAAATAATGAGGGGAAGTTTCACAGGGGAAATAATGATACACACAGCAGAAATGCAATAAATCAAACACATTTATAAAAGAAAAGCATTAAATATAAAAAAGCACAGAAAGCGTAGATATTTAAGTTGTGCCAATATCCAGTTTTAATGGCTAAAACGCTTGATACAATTTCAGCACCAGTAATTTGGAATTTACTCAAACAAAACTTTCACACGGGAATAATTAAAAATTAAAGTGTTCATAATATTTTAGAAATTAATAAATTTTCTTTACAAGTATTTAGACATTTACATTTAAAGGTCATAGGAAACGTTTTACATAAAAGTTGTGAAGTTAACTTAGTTCAGTAGACAAACACCCAAAAGAATGAAAATGTGGTTTATTTTAAGAAATATATGGTACAAGAGGCATAAATAGCATTAGAAAAATAAATATCATGAAGTGGAGTAAAAAGCCGACATATTGTTTTTCTCGTAGAAGATGATTGTTGATGTCACAGGTTCATAACGAAGTTCTGTTTAGTTGGAGATATAATGTATATTTACAAACTGAAGGAAGATAACATGTTTCTTTGCCAGAAAAAGCCCACTCGCCTTTATTTTTTCCAGATGCTGTTTTTTTCTCAAGTTTTACATAATTTTTAACCACTAACAGTTCTAACAAACACAAATATACTATAAGTAGGCCTGTCTTGGAATGCAGAGAGCGTAAACATCTCCCATTTTTTCAAGGTTTTTAAACTGTGATGGGAAAGTAGCCTTTCACTAGTGAAATATTTATGTAAAACTAAGGATCTGTTGATAATTCAAAAGTTGTCATTAAAATGTCCTGAATACTGTTTTTTTTGTGTTTTTTTTCTCCATTTAAGCCTTTGTTGAGACCAAAAGAAATTGTGTTTGGGGGATCAACACACTGCAGATGACTAGATGCATTATGTATAATGTGAAAGCAGCATTGTTTACAGTTGTGGTGGTAAAGTTCTGAACTAATTTGGGGAACATATATGATTATCCTTGCTTGAGGGCCAGTTCTAAAGACATTTATGTCGTATTTATTTCATCTCCTAGCAATAATTAGTTTTCAAAATTAAAAAAATAACTATCAAATCTTATCTCAGAGTTGAACCTGATTGACTGCATTGTTTTGTGATTTTTATCCAACTTGCTTAGTACCTCTCTAAACATTTTTTTATCTGAAACAAATTATAAAAGATGTTCTCAAGGCTATTTCAGAAACTTACTGTGGCAGAATGATGTCTTATAAATAAATAAACTTCATAAAAACAGATAATGCAATCTTTTAAATATATATGTATGTATTAAAAGGCTTACAAATTCGTTTAGTAATTTGTCCTGCGCCCCCTTCCCCAACATATATGTTCGAGTATAACAAGAAAACATCAAAGCCATACCTTTATAATTGAATTCCAACTAAAATAATCCAAGAACACACAAAAAAGACCATTGTCTTCCCCCCTGGAGTCCAGTACAAAAGAGATTTATCCCAACTCAAAGCCAAGTTAAGAATACTTTTCTAAGCTTGCTTATCTAGGGCTTTGATTGGCTAACATGCCTCAAGCAATAATCACCCCATCATCTGATGTAGGGGCTTATCTATTTAGTGCAAAAGCAATTTTAGCATTTAATCCTGAAATTATCATTTTGTTTACATCCCGCAGGAAGCACATTGGTCAAGTCAAAAGTCAAAACGGAAAAATGGTACCTTATGAACAGGCCAGACAGTGGCAAATTTTAAAGGAGTATATCTGTGTATGGTAAATACCTCAATGTCTTTGGTTGATTCCAAATTATTTTCCCTTTATCTTCAGTCCTCTTCATCTTTGCCACGTCATGGTGACAACCTAATGTTCAAAGTTGTCGCTAGTACTTGCCAATTTTTAATTTGCCATGACAATTGATCACAATTGGCAGCATATTCTTTTAGGTCATAGCTTTGCTGCAGGATAGTCTCCATTGAGTCAAATTACTTTCTTTCTCTAAGTAAATTTGCCAGACATCATCTTTGTTCTCAACTTATTCCCTTTTTATTGTGATTGATTATTCCCAGATAACTTCTATTCTTGCCTACCCATAGCAAATTAGTTGGAAATCGCTGAAAAATTACCAGATAACTTCACTATTTCATTGGGTATTCTCTCTATAATGTTGCTTTATGGAGACTTAATCGCAGGAGAGTAAAGAGAATTCGTGGAACATGGTTGATGTATGCAAATCTTTGTACGGACTCAATAAATAATAATATTTTGAGCTAACATATATACTCAAATTGAATCCCGTTTTATTGGAAAACCCTTCATGTAAATATCATTTTGATAGAATTCAGCATGGTTTCTGTAAAGTGTGTTTCACATTTTTACATTTGTGCCATTGTGTGGTTTACACCTCTTGGATCTGAAAAGCGCTGTTGTTCTCATTGACAATCTCTGAATTAATGGTCAACATGAGCTGGCACTTGCATATCTATATTACCTCTGCCAAGATGGTTATGTTTTCATCAGTGCTTAAAATAATGTCAAAAGTACTAATTTTGATGAAATCTCAGGAGCCATAGGTAAGGGTACATGGAAAAAGTAATTAAAATTTGGGCATGATTGGGTTAAAATCATAAATTATGTCCTTTCGTTACACTACCGTTGAACAAACTCTATATATGCTTCTTAACCTGTGTCTTAATTATTAGTGTGAAGTTTGAATGTAACATTGAACTGTGTATGTGTGACATATGCGCTTTTTTAAATTTTAAAGTTTTGAGCAAGATTTTGCCATTTTCTGGTATTCTTAAAACATCCAAAAAGTTCTGTCATTACTCATACATTAAATGTTAAAGAAAATGAATGAGCTATACATGTTATCAAAAGAAACTTTTTACAAGTCTTTTCATTATTACATTAAATAAGTTTAGAAATATTTGTAGGCTCCTTATGTTGAATGACTTTGGTGACTGATAAGTTTCAATGGAGGTGAATGTGTTTCTATTTTGTTGTTTAGTAAAACATTCTTAAGAGGATATTTCAGATAAATGGACACACATCCTGGCATTTTAGTTTGTATGAAGTTTAAAAACTGACAGTTCCTTTTGTACGTTCTTGTTCACACATACACAATGCGAAATATGCAATGTTTGCACCCTTTTGAAGGCAATTAGTGTCAAATTATAATATATGTTAAAATAGCATTGAACGACTATTTACAAAGTTATTTTATTCACTTTTTATTAACATCTCCACATTAAACATTGTTTCAATAAAGTGCATTTATTTACTTGTTGGATTACACAGTTTTACATAAGTAAATAGTGAAAGTGATTTCATATGACTGTTAATTGTCACTTGAAAAATACAAAGTTACAGTAAAGTGAACCTATTCATTTTATTTTTCGTAAGTATTAAATATATGCCATGTAACTTTTTCTGTTACAACCGTTGAATTATATTGTGCACTTTCTAATCCATTTATTTATTGTTTTATTCTTTTGTTGTTATCAACAGAGAAAGAAGCCAGGAAAATAACAGCATTCTTTGCAGCAGGTGTTCAGGGTGGATGGGGAGACAATGCCTACCAGAAGGGAGACAGATTGGTGTACCTCAACATGCATATGAATCCTGGTGGATGTTACAGCAACACAACTGGGGAGTATATCTGTGAGAAGAGTGGAGTGTACTACTTCACCTTCAGTGTCTACGGATACCAAATAAAGGATACACAGAGTCATTCCAAGGCTACTGGGAGTCTGATGAAGGATGGTGTCAAACAAAGTCAAGTATATTTCAGGAATGATAACACTGAGGAAATCTTCATCACACTGAGTCAGTCAATAGTCCTGGAGTGTAATGCGGGGGAGAAGGTCTGGGTGGAAAGTCCATACGACAATAATTACATTTATGGATCTTCTTACAGAAATGTGTTTGCTGGCTTCCTTCTCTTCATGAACTGATTGCTTCAAGTGTCAAATCTAACACCAATAACTCCGCTGAATGGAATGATTCAACGTAAACATTTTGTCTGGAAAAATGTTTACTTGTTGTATAGACACTAAAGTACTTTAGCATGTTTTGTCAAGAATATTTTCAAATTTTTATAAAGTTAAAATAATTAATATTACAACAGTATTATCAAACATTTGGAAAAGAAATAAACAGACATAAAGGAAAATTTATTAAATTCAATGTTGTGTTTCATTTTGTGTTCATATTAAATGAAGTACTGCAAGTGATATTTAAAGTGAAAAATGAGTTTCTGTAATGTCATTAGTTTCCATTTTTTGTTATTTTTGTTGTTGTCCACATAAGTAACAGCAGATACAGATACATATTTTTCTTGTTAGCTTTAGCTTTGCACACTTAATTTGTTTTCTTCTTTTATTTTATTTGTATTTGGCATTCCATGAAAGACTAAATGTGGTGGTGTTCCTAAATAAAAACATAAATAAAAAATACTCATTTCTTCAATGTAAAATTTGTTGTAAATGTACTAAGATAAATGAATAGAACAGTGTTACTATAAAATGAAAGTGGCATCATACAATCATATGTAGTGTATGGTGAATACTGGAAATGAAAATGTAACAATATTAAGTAACTGCTTTGTAATGTACACAATTCTTTAGTACAGCAATATGTATGGCTTGTATAATTTCCTTCAACAGTTCACAGTGGTAAAGTGAATCGGCCACTTTGTATTGAGATAAAATTACATTATTACATGTATGTCTATCTTATTCCAGTTGTAATAACTATCTGTAAAATGCCTAAATTAACTAGATTTTTTTCATGATTTTTATTTTTTATAATTTTTTTCTTTAAAGTTTTTCCATGTGAGGAAAAGGGGGAAATTTAAATCACAGCATTCTTTCATTATTGTTCTTTGTAAACTTAAAACAAAATGAGATCTCCATCATGACAGTTGGGGGGGGGGGGGGAAATCACAGGCAATCTTCCAAGCCCGGTTCAAACGTAGGGAATTCTGAAGAACATTTTATTTTAGCCAGTTCTATTATTATTATGTTCTTATAGCAACAGCTAATGAAATAAATTTTGTCCCTGTAAAAACTGTAGTAAATCCCAAAATTTGGTCACACCATGTCAGAGGTCGTGTGCAAGTTTTTGTTATAAATGTGTTAACATTTCGTTATGCATTAAAAAAAACAATGAAATCTGGAGCAGATTAGCATTTTCAGTGTTTACTTTTTATAAAAAAAAGAAATATTAAAATATTTAAAATATTCTGAAGTAGTAAAATTATTTTGCAGAAAATGTGTCAGAAAACTGTTAAAATAAAAACATCTGGTATAATTAGAATTGTTACTTTCATTCTAATTGTTGCTGGTTAGTAAAATAAGATTATTCTGTATTGTCAGTTCTCAACGCATTCCTCAACAAGACAGCAATATTCTGCCTCAGTAATTCTGTTTTAGTCATCTATTGTAGAGCATTAGCTACTATTGTGTCTGAGTAATTTGGCTATTTTACTCGTACATTATAGAGCGTTAGTTACTACTGTATCTCAGTAATTCTGCTGTTTACTCATCTATTGTAGAGAATTAGTTACTACCTTATCTCTGTAATTCTGCGCCTTAGTCATATTTTGCTCCAGCATTAGTTCCAAGTCAAAAGTCTGCTGTTTTCTTATCCATTGAAAAATATTGTTTAGAAATTGTTCTAAAGATGTAAAAAGTGTCAGCACATAAAACACAAGACAAGTTTAATCTCTTACTGACATACTTGAATTGTACTCCTTGGGTAATTTGTTTGATGTAGTATTTTTTAGATTAAAATTTCAATCTCAATCATTTAAAATATCAACATTTAAAATTAAATTAAAAAGGACAGAAAAATAGTAGAATTAATATACTGAAAATAGTAAAATTAATTATAACATGATTTTTCCAGAAATAGTACTTTGTCATGTCACTTTGATCAATTTTAAAATAAAATGGATACAGCCTCATATTATTGTCTTATTACAGATCAACAAGAATAGGTCAAAGTTGAAGTTTTGCGTATTCTGTTAAAAATAAGTAAGGTTGTGTTATGCTATCCTCTTTGTAAATGATCCCACATTGATCAGATCAAGTAAGTTGGATTGGATCCATTGGATGTTCATCATCTCTGCAGGTTTCAAATAACTGTATGACCTTGCAATATGCAGATTTTCTATGTGACAGATGATTGGATTGAAACATGTCATTCAAAGATGCAACTAACTGGATTACAAGATATAAGTACATGCGAAATTTTGTAAATATCTTTTGGGTTATGGAATCCCCTAAAGCAGACACAATCAATTTACAATGTGACTGATATGGAATATGGATCACAATAGACATTTCTCAGTTGTGGAGGTTTTCCCCTACCTTGGTAGTTAGTTTGGCCTCATTTGAATACAATGGTTATGATATAAGTGGAGATTCTCCAGGTCACTTTTGTGAAGCACCCAGGGACAATTCATGTTTATTTGGTGTCAGCTGACATTATGCTAATTTAATGAACCATACAAACTCATAGAATTTGAAGTAAAACACAAAGCCAAATATAGAAAATAGTAAACCATGAACAGATTAATCAAGGCAAACTCTAATAAACATTAGGAATTCCCACTTTTGTGATTGACCTTAAGACACAATGAATGTAAAAACTGGGGGAGAATTGGTAAAATTGAAAATATTCTAATTAATTTTCTAATAAATAATCTAATTATTTATCCTTAAATAAAAAGATTGGGTTCACCAATGAAATATTGAACATGCAATCTGCTCTATGACTACCACAATTGATAAAAATAACTCCAATAACACTGAGTTGCAGTCACTCCTTGGAAAGATTTACTGCATCATTGGAAATGCTGGCTTTATCACAGAAGAGATTGGTCCTAATGAATCATAGAAAAAATTGATGTTTTTACCTAATTGGCACCCACCAGATTGATCCCAAGATAAAATACTCAAATCCAATAGGCCCTCAGAAACCTGGTTACCTAAACTACTAGATTTAGCTGAAGACATGACCTAGTAAAATTGTTGCCATGGTAACCATTTCCTTTTGCAAATTTCAGTCTTTGGACATCTTTTTCTGCAGACTAAACCTTTGACCGATTTTATACTAAATTTTGTAAAATTGCACCCAATTTACAACTAATATAACATTAGCAATGAGCTAATAAGAATAGTTGCCAAAGCAAACATTTTTTTCAATATTGGGTCTGTGCATTTTGAATTTTTTACTACTATAGACCACAGGCTTTAACTTTAATCAATTTTGTTGAAAAGGCACACCCCAAAGTAATCTGCATCGCCAGCATTTTGAAAGATTTTGACAGATTTAAACAGAAGTTCAAAAATGTATTTAGGAGAGGGACTATTACATCTTTACACAAGTGTTTTCAACATTAGGACACCGATATGTAAAAGTACCTTAAATGGCGATAACCTTATTATATGATTGTTGGTCTCTAATAGATTGAATAGAATAGAATTGAATCCCAATATTCAGATGGAGACAACGGAGAGAGAAACCATGGGAGAACAAAGACTTCTCTAAGTGCATAGATCTTCAAAGAAAATTTCTTATTTTTCATCAACAGGCTCATGTTGAGAAAGATCCTCAGCATTGTCACTTCTGATGGTTGAACCTTCACCAAAGTCATTAAACAACATTTTGAGAGTGCAGATCTTATCCAAACAGCTCATATCCTACAAGCACAGAGTTTTCTCGATGGTGGTATAACTTAAAAATCACTAAAGAATCCACAACTTCAATTGTGTCAAAGTTTACTTCATTATTGCAAGCACTATTGCCTCTCTGTCTGGCAAATTTCATCAAAATCTGTCCAGCACTTTTGTTGTTACCCTGTGCACAGACAAACGAACCAAACAGAGAACAAACAAATACAGGTGAAAACATAAGCTCCTTGCAAGAGACAATAAACAATCTATGGTAAATATGCCTTGTGAAATAGGCACAAACCTAATCAGGCAAATGATTCTACATCCTTGATGCATTAAATGAAAGAATGTAACCAAATTGTTTGGCTGGTTTGTGAGTAGCGGAACAAGCCACAGAGAAATGTAATGACAATTAGCTCCCTACTCACACTTAAGTTCCAAGTTCCAAGTACAAGCGTTGAAAATTGTGTTACACCAGGAAGCTGTGAATCAGTCGTCAAATGGTTTAAATTCTCCTATAATCTACAAGCAAACAGTTTATCTGGCCACAATTAATTGTTACCTTAGAAATGTATTTTCTTTAAATCGTTTCGTTTCGATATCTTGTGTTGGCTTAAATCATCCTAAGAGTAAAATGCTGAAACTAGAGAGCTTCTTTTCGGCCCCTCTATATAAGATAAGATACAGCTGAAAACATTTAGTAAGTAAGCAATGTAACAAGTTATTTTATATCAATAACTTGCTTTGCATCACTTGATTTATTTTGTATCAAATTTTGACTGATTTTGTATCACAACTCGTTCTGTAGTGGAATTGTTTAATTTTCTATTATTTGAAAAACTCATTTTGTATCAGCAGGCGATTTATTATTTATTATAAGCTGATAATGCAAAATAAGCTGATCTATAGACAACTTGTTTTATATCACTGATTTATTTTGTATTATATCGCATGAAACACCATAATGTATAGGCAGGTTTGCTTTCCGCATTCTTGAATTCATTGCATTTTTCACAAGACACTATTCAAGAGCTTTTTGTTGTTGATGTTTATGTTACAAGTACTTTGTCTTGGTTATATTATGATGGTCAGTTTCAACAGTGGTGAAAACAGTGCACATTTTATTCTTAAAAAAACTGGGAACCTCCAGGCATCAGCAAGTAATATACTAATAATAGTAATAACATAGTGCAAAATATTGCATAGTGCAAAATTGATGAGGATCCTCTTATTTTACTGGACAAGCCAAAAACTAACCTAGTAAGTACCTGCCAAGGGAGGATGACTATGGTGATTGGTATTCTAGTCTATACAACAAAGTCTTGATTTGGCTTCTAAAGCTCTTAATGGTCTGTTGGGGCCTGTTATTAGAGTGGGAACCTGTTCCATTACTCTGGCTGTGCAAAAATCATGCCTGCCTCCAGCCTTTCCGTGAGGGACTGATGAAACTGTCTCCATATGGAGACTACTAGACGTAATCAGAGACAATAAATAGGGAGGTAGTGATGAAGTTTATTCCTTTAAAAGTGAGACACTTAAATTTGAAAGGAATACAATATGAAATGGGAATCAACATGGGAATCTTGACAGTGCCATGACTCACTCTGTCTATTCTAAAAAACAGTGTGAGAGAAAGCATTTTTAACCCTGTCAAACTTTCTTAAGTTTAGGAACACTCCCTGTTGACCCTAAAATGTAAGGGGAAATAGTTGTCTAGTCGACTACTGACCATAGCGTTTGCCACAAAAACTGTACGGGCAAACAGATGGACCAACTGGCACCAATTCTGAAACAAACCTAGCCAAGATGGTGTTCAACCACACTGTCAAATTTCAAATCAATTGACAGAAGTGTTGTTGAATTACAGTCTGGAAACCAAAATGATGATGAATAGCCAGACCGAGTGCCTGCTGATAATGACCAGATTTATAAATATTTACATGGATTGTACAAAGATGTTACAAAGATACTTTAAAAATTATATTTTAAATATTGAAATCATTATGATGTGTACTCCACAGTTTTTCAATATATTTTACATTGAGGAGATTTACCTCAGAATATGGCTTCCTAATGCAGCATGCGGGAAATGCTAGTGGTCTGTCCAACAGAATGTTTTAAGAAAACTAACATGAAAACTAATAAGCATCCATTTCATCAAAAGGTTGCTTATTTAGTGCATACATGTCTGGGTATGAAGATTGTGCTTTAAATTGTTACAAATTGCAACAAGAAACCGCAAAGTCAGTAGATTCCCTCCAGGTATACATGTTAGTTAAAATATGTTGATCACTGTAAAATCTATATATATATTTCCATTTCTATTCAAACTAATTTATTGCACAGCACTTGATATTTATTAGGTGGATGTAAAGAACAGAATATTTCTTGTACTATATTGACATGCAAATATTGACAAGTAAACAATATTACAATGAAACAAGACAGTATTGGATTATATGTTACAACAACAAAATTGGTAATAATAATACTCTACTAGTAATAATAACTTAAAAAAGAACTGAGGGTTTACATAATAAATAGTTAACAGGGTCTGAGTTATCTTCAAATTGGAGGGATTCTTCAAAGATTTCAATCAATAGTTAACCAATTGAAGCTTAGATTTATTTAATGATGTGCTAACTAAGAGTTAAGAGCTAATAAATCTGTTAACTCATCGAAGGTTTTAGGTCTTAAATTCTAAGCTACCAAATGCTTGAGTAAATCAATACTTTAGTTAGTTTACTGTTGGTTTTATTGTCTCTAATACCACCAAATTTGAAGATAACTCACACCCTGTCCTTATGTTAGTAGTTATGTTAACCCTTAGTTTTCTGCATCCAAATAAATATAATGTTCTAATTATTGTGTAAAACAAAGATACTAAAGTTTTGTTCAGTAAGGCTATGGGTAATTTACCTACATTTTACATTTCAATTAACATTTATGACTTGGTTCAAAGTTCAGGTTATACGTCCCGTTCAACAGGAAGGGTCATAGTGGGACAGGACCTCATTGTCACCTGTGGGAGTTGAAACCCACACAGAGATGACAGTCTGTGATAAGATTGCATACTTGCTAACCAACTTGGCCACTGAGTACCTTCCATTTGTGACTTAGCAGGAATCTCCAATGACCATGTAATTACTACTGACAGTATAACGACTGCTCAAATAATGCTTCTATTTACTGTCTGAATTCTTTAGAAAATATGTTGCATTATCATTAAGTATTAGTTAATTTGCTGTATTTTGAAAGCTTCCACTTACAGGCCGCTGGTCGTAATCAATTGTGACTTGCAGGAGTCGAACCCATACAGAGGTGACAGCCTGTGATTAGATGCCAGACCTGCTAACCTACTGGGACATTGGGGACCTAAATAATATTAAGCAATATCAAGCGATCACAACAGAAGTACCTCCGGCAAGATAAGGCCTTGACATTTATTACATAAGCAATGAAATAACATTACAAAATTGAAAGATCACAGTAAGAATCCCCATATTTAAAGATTCTAAAAATAATTGTATAGCAAATTAACAAAATATGCAGAACACCAGACTTGCTTGCAAGTCTTTACTTTTGGAGTTCTTGAGACATTGAATGAGCGCATTTTATAACAGTCTGGATTTTACATTCTTCCTTCTTGAGGGAAATGTTCTCAAAGAATCATAGTGTACTAAGGAAGGACCTTGTACTATAAGTTTTTAAAGTGCGATAAAGTTGTATGTAATATAAATGTACATTAAAGTAGCCTTAATTTATACCTTCAAAGTCCCCCACCAAATACAATCTATGGTTACAAAGTATGTGTTGCCTAATATATGGCTTCTAAAAAACTAAAGAAACTGCAGTAAAAATCATAACAATAGCCTGCCAAAAATCACAAATTATACTTATTTGTCAAGCCAATTGTCAAGCCAATATCAATTAGTTGATATAAATGGTCTCCATGACAAATATTTGAATCCCATTTCTCGTGTGAATAATAAAAATATGGAAAATCTTGATTGTGACATTGTTAATACAGAAGTCAAATTAACTATGAAATCGGTTTAGTCCTATCAGTAGCATGCAAATGTCTGCTTCAAAATCAATCAACGTTTTACATGACTATTGCTCTATTAGTGCACATATCAATGTTGCCAAATCAGGGTAAATATTTCTGGGGTACCACAGTCAAGGTAGATAAACAGTTTTACTTTGAAGAGTTGCAAAACAGCTGATAGATTCTACAGACAAATAATTAATTGACCTCCGCACTGCTGGCTTCCCTCTTCATTTTAATAGGATCTCACTCCTACAGTGAGATGGCTAAAATAACAATCTGCTATTGATTATCCTGATGACATTGAAGCTGATGTCTAGAATGATCTCAGTTGAAATACACATTATTGCTGTCCAATGCTGGATCTTAGTATATTTTTTGGAGTGATTGGACGAAAATTGAGAGCCTTGATACCAGGTGGCAATCATAGGAACCCTTATAGAATCGCCTTATTGAATTCATTTTGAAAGGTTTATATAAAAATCTTAAAACAGTCGGATTGCTGCCATGGGTCAAACTGGGGTGATAAAATTGTAATTTATAAGCAGTGTTTTTAGATAATTAGAATATCTTTTTAAGTAATCAGAAATCATATACATTCAGAACTGGAGAATAAAAAGCCTTTCACATTTACTACTTGGCCCACCATTATGGCTTCAACTGGGGTTGCAAAAATTTCCCAATTTTGTAGATTTATCTATTATCTATTGTTCTTTAGATTTTTAGTCACCCCTTGCCCCCTATTATGAGTCAAATTTGAGGCATAAAATTGCCAGGTTTGTATTTTTCATTTGTATCGCCTTAGTATTAAAAATGAAATACACACGTGTGGTACATCTAAAATTATTTGATGTAAATGTCTTTGAAATCACTGTCAGCTCTGTGGTGTGTGGTTAGCCCTTAGTGATTCAATGACTGATTGATTGATATGGCCTTAACATTTGCTAATATCATATTGTATGTCACAGGTCATGTCACAGCGAGTGACTGAGGGGATGAATAAAGCATTGTAAAGAGACGATCAAAATTCTGAACTGAAAATAACTGGGAGTTTAAAGTTTGATAAAAACCTGGTTTCAGCGAGTGGATGGTGAATGTGTCATCCAGCACACCTGTGTGGTCCTAGTTAATACAGTGTTTCCACTGGAACTGACAGGCCGGTAACTATGCATTTTTGGAGAATCGGGACCAATGTTTACATGGTCGGTTTTAAGTTCCCGGCCTGCTGGGGAGAGTCAGTGAAATATCAAACATGTTTGATATTTCCCCGACCTTCCCTGAGTCTTGTTCCCGACCATAATTTCAGCCCCCTAGCAACAGGCCTGTCGGATAACTTAAGGGCCTGTCGGTTACACTTCCAGGCTTGTCTGTAACTCTTCCAGGCTTGTCGTTATCACTTGCAGGCCTGTCGTAATATGAAGACAGCTTGTCTTTTATGATTTATTTGGTACTGCTCATTTGCAGAATGATGTGAAGTAAAAGTACGTTCACAAATTATGTCAAGAATGAAATAAAACAGTGCAAGTGATCATAATGTCAAAGTTAAAGAGATAGAAAAGATCAAATTTGATATTTTAAATGACTTTTTCGTTCATAAACTGAAGCAGACATACATTGATTTTAGTTTTTATGTATATTAAAGCAAAAACGTGGAAACTGTGGTTGAAATTACAAAAAAAAAATGAATTTGGACATTTTGGTCACGTGATGGGATCAAAATATTCAGCCTTGACCTAGTATGAGAATTGTTTATTGGTCTACACTCCACCCTCTATTTTCCCCCAAAATTCATCAAAAACTGTTATTACAATACCGACTTCAAATCTGGTAGTAGGGTTCTGTATGTTTCTCCAGGCCTGTCTGTTTGTCAGTATGACTTGTCGGGACTTGATACAGCTTGTTTTCCAGACCAGTCTTGTAGAAAACATCCCGAATCCACGGCAGGTTGGCCTCTAGATCCAGACAAGCCTGTATGTTTCACGTCCTGTTGGGGAGTTGAAGCCAACCCCAAAATTTTCCACCTTTTTTTGTGAATTTTTTCCCCGACCCTCCTACTTTTGCAGCCGACCTTATAATAAAACAGAGTCGAAGGGTCGGCCTCCAGTGGAAAAACTGCATAATATGGGACACAGTCTAAAAATATGCATAGCCTAAAAGAAATGAGGTGAGACTACAGAAGAAACTTTCAGTCAGAGCTCATTACACGGGTAAGTATTAGTCTTCTTTCATCATTTCATAATTAAAATATGCTAGTACAGGAACAAAGTCATGGTATTAAGTAGAGACATGGGATTAAGTTGAGGGGTAGCTGATGCTTAAATTTTATTTATGTTATCTATAACAAATGTAATATAGACAAAATATGTCCCAAAAGAAAAAAAAAGTCTCAATTTTCGTTCAATTAAGTCAAGTATAACCCATTGTCATCTTACTTTGTAAGCACATTTCCAAAACTTTCTGCTTTCACTTAAACATCTTACCTGTTGTGACTTACATAGTATTTGTCCTATGACATTTTGCTTGCATTTGCTTGCAACTGTGAGTTCATTCCTGATGGGCCACCTTAGTTCTGCATTAGTACTTGTACTTCTCAGGTTAATTTTGTATTAGGAGTGCAGATTTTCTCACAGAGCATTTCATTGGTCCACTGGCATCTGCTGTTGGAAATTCCACATTCCCTTTTCTATTTACATTTCAGACTTGAGAGACGGAGCACGGAAAATTAAAAATTTCTTTTTCTTCATTGAACCACGTGGTATTTACTGCTTTAAGTTTTAGGTTTTTAATTTTTTTACTTTTTATGAGTTTGGCAGTACAATGGAGAAAAAGAAATATAATTTGCGCTTGGCTAAAGCTGAAAGTGTACGAATTCCTATTCAAGTGCAATTGTCCGATGATAGTGAATTTTTTAACCTGTTTTGCAATACTTCTACTGCTCAGCAGGATTCACATACTTCTTCAAATTCAGATTCACACCGAGACTTGAGTGCTGTAGTTGCCGGGTCGGACAGTAATGATGTGAGTACCCAGGAGCATTCGTTTGACCGTTTACACTTGGAGACTTCAAGTACTTCTGCAGCAGTGTCGGATCAGGCTTTGACAAATCAGAAAATTCTGACTCAATTAAGTGCCATGGGCACCAGATTAGAAAAATTAGAGAGAAATCTGTCAAGAAGTGAAAGCATTCCAAAGCTGCAGGCAGAAGTGCTCTGAGTAAAGGTAAAGCCACTACTCTCAAAAGCCCACATACACATGTCCAATCTACCAGAACATCACACCAAGTATTGCAAGTACTGAAATGGAAACACTGAGTTTACCTACGCTTGAAAATCTGAAGAAAAATGTTTCTGTCCAGCAAATTGTAGAAGATAGGAGTAGCCAAAACCAAAGCCAAAATGCCTTCAAGCGAGACAGAAATGTAAAAATTATGCCTTGTCAAATTTTCAATCAAGGTACATGTATGCATACAAGTATTCACAAAACCAGAATTGTTCTTTATCGACATATCTGCTCGTGCTTTACAAAAAATGGCAAAGTCTTTCCTCACACAGAGGCAGACTGCAAAAATAAACACAAAATTTAAAAAAAACGAGTGAACTTGGGCGTGAGTCAATGCATTGGCTTGTGTTTTGGTCAGAGAATTGTATGGAATAGTAAAAAAAAATCGAAATTTCAACCACCAATTCAAAGTTCCAAATTCAAAATACATTTCCTGGTTTAATACTTCTAAAGCTTTTGCCAATGTTTCTAATGGTAGAACTTACGCCCAAGTCATTCTCACCAACCTCAGTGTTCTTCTGCTAATCAGCGACATAATGAAAGGGGTACTCGCATCGTCACTGTTCCTCAAGGAAATGGAATGCTGCTGTTGTTACCTCTTTCAAGGTTAGTATTCAACCCAAGCCTTCCAGACCGATAGGTATGACCTCCTCAGCTGGTCTCAGATCTAAAGTCCAGGCTAAAGATGATCGTGATAATTTTTCTGATATGTTTTACATTCCAACCAAGAATAGATTTGATTCACTCAAAAAATTGCATGCGAATTCTAGTGAGACCCAGGAGGATGCACCCAATGGTCTGGCTGGAAAGGATACAGCCATGGCTGTTCCTAGAACTGAAAGAATGCAAACAATACAAACCAATAAGGTCAAAAGTACTAAAAGAAGCTGGTTGGTTGTAGAAAACACTAACACTTTGTCCAATAAAGAACTTAGCAACACCACTGAAGCTAAACATACTCCTGTAACTACTAACAACAAAACAGGGGTTATCACTGAGAGCATTGCCCAAACAAATACACAACAGGTGGCCACTCTGAGAGATGGAGGACTTAGGTTCCAGCCACCTCCAGAGAGTGGCCTGGCATTCAATTCAGTATTACCTGACCACACCTCTAGTACATACGATAGGGAGGAAAAAATTCCATTGTATGTTTGGAACCAGAAAGAATGATATAATGCTTGCCTTTCACAAAGTGGAGAAAGTTTTGGTTATTTCCCATTAACTGACCTTAAAACATATACTGACCCTCCAGTCAAATGGGAAATAGTACCAGATATTATCAAGGCACATAATTTAGTCAGACAAAGTGGGGTGCCAAATATTTTAAAATGTTGTATTCCTGTGGAGTCCAATGTAAATGCTAGCACATGGAGAACTTACCTTAAAGACTATTGGGATCAACAATTGCCCGACTTATTGCAGTTTGGATTTCCCCTAGATTTTTATAGAGGTGGCTTTTTGAATTCCTCAACTGCTAATCATACCTCTGTGAATTAATTTCAATCACATGTAGATGCTTATGTTAACAAAGAATTAGAGCATAGAGCCATTTATTGCCCATTTGATAGCTCCCCTCCTTCCCAGTTCATATTTCTCCACTCATGACCTGGGAAAAGCAGAACTCTGCAACCAGGCGGACCATAGTCGATTTAAGTTAGCCCAAGGGGGCTTCGGTTAATGACTTTGTACATAAATGTAAATATCTAGATATATATTTCACCTTGCAATATCCGTCTATTGATGATATTACCAAAAAACCAAGAGATCTTAGCCATGGAGCCCTATTATATAAAGTAGACATAAGCAGGGCTTTCAGACAGCTTAGAATAGATCCAGGAGACATAGATCTTTTGGGTATAGTCAGTAATAAGCTCTATTTAGACGGATCAGTTCCATTCAGATTTTGTCTCAGATCCAGAATTTTTGAGAGGTGCAGCGACACTGTAAGATACATTGTGCAGTGTCATGGTCATAATGCACTCTTAAATTACATCGACGATCTGATTTATATCGGACTGCCATCAAAAATTTATCACTCTTACCGTTTTTTTTATTATACCTTGCTACAGGAATTAGGTTTAGAGGAATAGAGGTTTAAATTAGTGCCCCCTTCAACGGAAGTAGTCTGCTTAGGGATACTAATTAACACTGTTGAGAGAGCTACCTCCATACCTCCAGAAAAATTCCTAGAAATAAAAATATGTGTAATGAGTGGCAATATAAAAAATCTTGTACTAAGACACAACTTCAGTCGCTACTGGGCTCACTTCTTTACATTACAAAGTGTGTTCACCCTGCAAGATTTTTTCTTAATCGAATGTTTCAGGTTCTTAGAAATAATACTCATATATCTTGTTTTCCATTGACACATTCTTTTCATTGAGATTTAAATTGGTTTCTTACATTTTTAAGTCAGTACAATGGTGTAACATATTTCTACTATAAGAAAGTCGAAATAGCTGTCCACCTAGATGCCTCACTTACAGGCTTTGGGGCCAAATTTGGCCCCATGGAATATGCCCTCCCCGTGAGTGGTCATTTTTTAGATCTGCATATAACCCAATTGGAAATGCTAAATGTAGTGGTGGCTCTTAAAGTCTTGGCTAACTTATGGCAGAACAAAAAAGTCGAAATACATTGTGATAACTTGTCAGTGGTCGAAATAATTAATTCCAGCAACACCAGGGATAAATTTTTGGCTTTGTGTGCCAGAAATGTGTGGTTGGTAAACACTATGTCTAACATTCACCTAGTGGGTTCTCATATCCCGGAAAAATAACCACGTAGCTGATTTACTATCTAGGTGGACTATAACCGTACATCCTAAAGACAAGTTAAGACAATTACTTCTAGAATACATCTGGATCAATACTCTTATTAATCTTACAGCTTTAAATCATTATATGTAATATTTTTCATTTAGGTCTTCCCAACCCTATGGCCCAGCTCGCCACCAGGGCTCAAGCTAGAATATATCATGCCTTCAGGCCAGCCACACAGAAGGTGTATCTCAGGATGTTCCGTAAGTTCCTTAGCTTCCTGGTGGCAGCTGGGTTCCATCTTGGTCATGTACACTATATTGCTTTATTTGCTTTCATGAAGTACTTGGTACTCAACCAAATTTCTCCTGCAAATATTTCCAATTATCTGGCAGGTATTAGGACTCAGTTTATTGTTTTTTGATTTGGACACTAGTTACTTCCAACACCACCAGATTCAGTACTATTTGAAATCACTAAAAATTAACAGGCCTTTGCAGCCCAAGACACATAAACATATTGATATACAGCTGCTTACAAGTCTGATTCACATTACAGATACATTAGAACATTCACATTTGTTCAAACCTCTTTATATCCTAGCCTATTTTTCATTTCTTAAGCTTTCCAATATTCTTCCACATACTGTTACAGGCTTTGGGAATTCTCGCCACCTGGCAAAGGGTGATATTATCACAGCCCAGGACCAAGTGTTGGTGGTCATTAAATGGTCGAAAACCATACAAAACAGGCAAGAAATTCGAACCATTAGCCTTCCCACTTTGGGATCATCCCTATTGTGCCCAGCTAAAGCACTGCGTTCTCTACTCGCTTGTACTTCTGGTGATTCCAATGCTCCACTCTTTCAGATTCCCAGGCCTCATGCTTTCACCCCATTAACAGATTCTGTTGCACGCAAACATTTGCACACTGCGTCAAATGCCTTGTACCTCTCTCCTCACCTTACCTTTCATGACTTCAGAAGGTCTGGGGCCGTCTGGGCCTTTCATCATGGTGTTCCACTTAGTCCAATCATGCACCATGGTACATGGAAATCAGATTCAGTTTGGAAATACATAAATGATTTGTCAACAAAGCCCTACTTAGTTTCCACTACTTTCCAACACCGCCTACTTGCTTGAGTTTGGCTGTTTGGCACCCTTTAACAATCTACATCCTACATTTGTTTTTCATAGTTTAGTCAAAAACTAAGTCCACTAAGTTGGGTAACCTTGTTGGAGGTCGCATACATTTACCTCCCATGTTTATGTTTGGCTTTGGGTCTTTGGTGTTTACACCTATGGGCACACTTGGCCTCTTACAGGCAGCTGACTTTGTCATCCAAAAACCTACCTATTGTAAGTAGGTAAGTAATGTCTTAGCATATAAACTGCTTGGCTTAGTAAATTGTAATGTTACATTGCCAATGTCAGCAATTTCTTATTGATTTGTGGGGCTATGGCTCAGCAAATATTTGACATGGACAGTAATCTATAGTTGTATTATATTAGTAATGCATAGTAATGCTCTGAACATTAAATCATTGATGCTTACTTGTAATAAATGTTTAATAATTTACCTTTTTAGTAATTTAATAAACAATATGTTTATTCCCAATTGCTTGTTTCTTTGGCGATTAGTCTTTGGGGCCCATGGGGAATGTCACTTCTGTTCATTAGAATCCACTAACCAAGATGCAACACCTGTTCTTATTTTGCTGTTGAATGTAGTTTGTGTACTGTGATAGTTTGGCTAAGACCAATGATGTATTTGCTTTGGTTATATAAACTTCAATTTTGTAGTGCAATGGTTGTGTTGAATTTAATTATTTATTTAACTGCTCATATAACTGTCCACTTAAGTGCAAACTTGTCAAAATAGGTATTTGAGGTAATAAGTATCAAAATGCAAAAAATTACAGAGCTAATTTAACTAGAGCCAATATCAGTGCTTATACAGAATATCTATCACATTTTGTACATGTGTACTGTACAGAGAAATGATTGATTGTCACTGCTAGGACCTGGTCTCACTGCCTTTGGATTACACAGAGAAACAAACACAATTCTAGCTCTTTGTCCAGCTGAGTCAAAGCTGATTCCCCTGAAGCCCAGGTATTAACAGAACTATTACATGTGAGGATATTACATGCCACCCGCAAAAGGAAAAAACAGTCCTCAGGTCTTACATGAACACATTATTACACTTCAACTCACTTGGCTGTGAGAAGATGTTTAGGCATCTCACTACGTACTGTAATGATAGATTATTAATTGTCTCTGCTTGGAATCAATCTCACTGCCTTTAAATTACATACAGAAATAAACACAATCCTCCCTTTTAAACCACCTGAGCTTAAGGGGAATACCCGGATTCTTTAGTTTTGTGGCTTTTAAACAAATAAACTAAACCAAAATGACCTATACAATTGGAATTTAAACTAACACTCCTGTTAAACATGGACTAAAACAAAACGATAAATTTTGCCTTTAATACTTTGCTGTAGACATTTCAGAAAAATATGTTTAGTTTTAATGTTTTTTTCAACACTTTATAGGCCATATCTTGATGGGTAGTTCTATGGGCAGAGGAAAGAAGTACATACAGTTGAAATCAAGGTTCTGTACTGTAAGCTACTGGCCATCAGTAAGAAACTACCAACTATCCCACATAGGGTCTGGGGCGTGAACCTCATATTTCAGAGGAGGGAGATGAGTGTGTTAACACTGCACCACCATAGCCAGCAAATAGCAATAAACAGCAAATCATTAAAGGGACATGCAAGATTATCTTTGAGGTAGTGCTGTGAAATCTCAGAAATGTGAACTGCAACAGAGAACAACTTGGTTGCTAATACTACTATAAGTGTTTGTCAAGATCAAAGGCTTTAGAATTTTAAGTCATTAAACAAATAAATGACCTAATGTAATATTTCCTCATTCAATTGCAAACTTATTACAAGAAAAATAAGCATCCAATGACATTTTGCTGAAAAAATAAGCATACAGTGACATTTTCCTGAAAGAATTCAAATCAGTTTGGTGTGTATTTAACAATATCACGGATTCTCTAACAGATCAATATTTCCAATACTTATGAAAAGAATTATTGGAAATTGTATGTGTAAGTATTTATTGCAATAACGCTTAAAAATTGAGTATGATGATACATCTATGACAAAGCTGACTTTGTCAAAAGCAGATAATACTGACGATATTTTGTGCTAACAGATGATAACTCACCTAATTTTAATAAAGGAAATTAGGGGTCTCCAGAGTGTGAAGAAAGACCAAAAATGCACAGAGTCTAGATAAATTGGTTTAGTGCCTCAACTAAAAAGTGAACTAAAATATACCTTGCAACTTATGAACAAATTACTTAAGTACCAAAGTGCATCCCACTTCAGATCCACTATTAATCACTTTTCACATAAATATCTAATTTTAAAATTACTTCCAATAAGAAATGTAATTACTTACCAATACACCCATTGTGTATCTTGTCATTAATATAAATGTCAATAAACGTTATAAACCCTTACAAAAAGAGTTTGTATTCCTTACCAATTCTGTTTTCAATTGTATCATAACTTTATGACATGGGTTCAATTATCCAAACATAAAACAATTGACAACCATTGAAGAATCACCAAACCTGCGCTCATCACATGATAGTGTTTTTCACCCATAAAAAGGATGAACTTAACACTGGCAAATAGAAATTAGCTATTTAACACTTGCAAGAGCGAACTTGAGTCCTGTGTCCATATGCCAACAATATAAGATGTAACTAAACATGTAATAAAGGCCCACATACATATGGACTACATATATCAGGACACATTCAAAAGAGCAACAATAAGATGTGGATCCACTGTCAGGCACTCAGTACCTAACCTTCTTAAGTCCTTAAGAGGCAATGGGTTTGAATGCAATATGAACATGACTTGCCTGTATAAACCTCTTCTATATATTATTACATATATTTAAAACCTTAAAATAATATATAACCTGAACCAGGTACTCACACTAACCCCAATTTACCAAAATTACCAATTTGGCTAAAATTCACTTATGCACCGGTGCATTGCACCTGTGCACCGGTGCAACACCACCGGTGCAAATGCACCTGTTTAGAGTACCCCAGGGAGGAGTTGCTCCTTAAAAATCCAGCCTCTGATGATAAAGTCCACCCATGACTTTTGAAACACAATCTACAACCTTATAAATATTGTGTAAGGCATATCATCGTATATTAACAGTGTGAATAACATTAGTGTCTTAACACTTCAGTTTTTATGTCTTTTATCACCTAATTTTAATGTTGACTAAATATCTTACATGTTATTTATTTGTTTCATATGAGTGATAACAAGTTATGCACTGACAATAAACTGTCTGTAAATAATGTTACAGAGGTATAAATCGTTGGTCTGAAATCCACAAAGTGCCTACAATGTCAAAATCCTACCTTCCCCTTTCCCCTGGTAACCAGCTGTTCTTGCCGTCAATTTGTTTGTTGTCATGTGTACTTTCAAGATCTACCTGCTGGAATTGCAGTTTGTTTTTGTGATGGCACCCCCAAATTTGTGGTGCAAAAAAATGCAAAAGTGATCAAACTGTACCAGTCAAAATATGACCAATATTTGTACTGTTTAACCACTAAAGTATGTACTATGGATGTATTTGTACACACAAAGCATGAAAAGGCTTGAAAAAGATAACAAACAATGCTTTATGTAAGCTGTTTTGAGCAATGTTTACACAATTGGTTAGTATTGGTTGTACTTTCTTGGCTTGTCATGGTAGATCAGCAATATATCAAACAAGTTTGATTTTTCACCAGCCCACCCTGATTCTGTATCCTGTCCTTGGCTCCACACATCCTTAAATGGTCCTGTCGTGAGTCTCTACGGCTTGGCTGACACACTTCAAGTGTTGTCCTATACTATGCCAGTCTGTTGTCTTCCACTAAGAGGACACCACCTAATGACAGGCTGTAAACACCAATTCACTACATGAAAGGAAACCAGCCTGTAGTAAATATAACTGATGTAACTTAGTCACTTCCCACAAGTCTCTTCAACCATAGTGTCGGTAACACCTCATCAGGACAAGATGGGAACACATCACAATAAGCTGAAAACAGAACCTGAAAGAGCAGTTTCAGCAACAGAGAAGCTGGAAACTGTGTAGCCCATGGCTTGTTGGCTGTGAAATCTGTGACTATATAATGTGTGTCAGTTTGTGGAATGCATTATTTAGACTCTGGCATCTGACAGATCATATCTGGCACCAGATAAGGCTTTTGTTTTTTTTACAAAATAACTGGGATTTAGTGTAGCGGGGCAAATTTGGCTAACTTGTGGTTACGAAGTTTTAATTTTTTTACAAATGCTGGTTTTACAAAAAATGGGTTATAAAAAACAGAAGAGTGAGGAAGATAGAAGTTTCCACAGGCACACTGACAGAGTTTGAGTTTAGGGATGCAGCTGCTGATATACAGGAAGGAGGAAAGGGAGACAAGAGAGAGGGAGAAAGAGGCCCAGAAACAGAGGGAGGAAGCCAGAAGGGAGGAAACTGCACACCCAGTAGAGCGGTGAGTGGTAAAAAAAGCATGCGAGGACAGACAGAAGTGACACAGAAATGGACACCGAGGGTGGAGGACAGGCAGCACATCTCAGTTGCACTCAAACCACAAGAAGGGGCACATAACATGTACCTGATGGACTCAGATGGGGAGGCTATTGTGGACTTTGTGAAGGACCACAAGGAGTTGCACCGCAAGCTAAATTAGCACTTTAAAGAATATGCCAGGATGGGATGCCTGTGGGAGAGGTTCACCAACAGCCTCTAGTTGTCTGTCAAAGTTCGCAAGACTTGGTACAAATCCTTAAATACTCACTAAGGCAAACTTGCGCAGTCCAACTCTGGTCAAGCTCCAAAAGAAATGCTAGGAAGGCAGGACTGGATTCAGGATAAATTTAACTTCTTGAAGATGCACATCAAATGCAGTTGACTGCCTCAGCACATGACATCTCCAGAGGTTCAACTGACGTGGAAAGTATGGAGATCAGCATGCGATCACACAGCACAATGCAGCCTGTAGTAACAAGACTCAGCATAGTTTTGCTGCATTTTTTGGTTGACCAGTAGGTCATGGACCAGTTTGCATAGATAAAAACCATGTTGTAATTTCTCAGGTATAGGGAAGGAGACAACCAGAACAGATGCAACTAGTTACCTGGCATCTGATGGGGAGATCTTAGAAGATAGAGACTCTCAACAATTCGATCGCTTGGTAGCTCAGCGTCTTTTAAGTAACATCAAGAGCAGGACAGGGAAAAGGAGCCATCGGCCCCAGCAACCCCATCAAACCTACACTTTGTAGGAGCTCCAGTGCAACTTCCAGATTTGTGCCACAGACATTCAATGGCCACAGCATTCAGAACCAGCTCAAAAGGAATACATCTTAAAGATCCCAAAAGCTCGGATGCCAGCAAGGCAGGTCACCCAACCAGCTGAGCAGAGCCAAGTGGCAAGCAAAGGACAGCAGCCACCGAGAGGGTAGCTGACTGCTTTCTTAGTTGTTGATGATCAAAAACCCAGGCCTCCAAGACTGTTTACTTTGACATTTACCCCAATGAAGCACTTTTAACCCACTGTCAGTGGTCTCAGCCACAGTCAAATAAAGTTAATCTACAGTCATAAAGTTAATCTACCAAGAGATCGACACACTGCAGCCTCAGTGTCCTCAGCAGTCAGCCAATACCAAACAGCAGCAGCACTGTACTTGCCGACAAAGAGTCAGCCCAACACCAAATATTTCACCCAGAAACACACACACCAACAAAAAACAAAATGTGTGAATGAGTGTGGTAATTGAATGGACATTTTTGCAAACCTGCACTCAAAAGATTTTGAAGTTTTGGATCAAGAACTTAAAAAGAGATTTTGGCCCAAAGAATTGGGCAAAGCAAATGAAACTTTGACCCACCCCAAAATAAAAATCGTTTTTACTTTTAAGAGGCTTTGACATAAGGGAAAAGTATTTTGACCTTTAGAACCAACCTTTTGACTTTTGACCTTTATTAAACTTTTGAGGTTCCACACAGATTTTGATAATTTGGAATTAAGAATTATCTTGCAAATTTGCCAGAACAAAAACAAAATGAAAAAAAGTTTTTTCTTTTTCAGGTTAGTACAAATTCTGACTTTTAATGGGGAACACTTTTATATAGCTTGGGTTGAAATACTTCAACAATTTTAGTGGACTTGTGATTTGGTTTGAAATAGTTTTGAAATTTGTTGGAAATGCATTTGATTTTTGTTGGAAATTTGAGCAACACCAGCTTAAATTAATATTCTTGGAATAATTGGGTAGTCCTGAAAATGACTGATAGATGCCAGCTTCTACTGCTCCCAGGGTATTTGGTTGACACATCTCAGATCCTGTCCTCCTGCCCAGCCAATACAAGTTGGCGCCCAACAGAACCACACAGCACTGTGTATATGAGGAACAGGACTTCAGAGTTTTAAATACTGACAAAATGAAGTCAAATTAACATCTGTAACGTAAATATGATATGGGATGTGATTTCTGGCAGTTTGAGATGAGTGATGTGTTCTTGTACGAGCTTGCTTTCAAATGTTATATTGAATCCAGAAGTAAATAGAATTTTTGTCGAACAACTGTTCCGGGACGGAAAAAAAAAAGTTTTTATATCACTGATATATTGTTGGAAAATGTATCACATGTGATGGTCTAAAACAAAAGATAAACCTAAAAAAATTGTATATTCTGAATTGTCTTCAATTGTATTTTTCCTCAATAGGTCATGCTGGAATGTTATCAGAGCAATAACGGAAGAAATGTGAATGTATATTTCATTTACATTAAAGTTAGATGGAAAATGCTTTTAAAATAATAAGGTTGTTAAACTTCTCACTGGTGAATCCCAGTGCTTTGTTGACTGGACATGAATCTTTTCTGAATCTAAAATAGTACTTTAAAAAGGTCAAGGTTAAGCCATCATCCTGATACTCTTAGATTTGATATCAAAGTTCAGCCACGATTTAATCTAAGACAACTGTGAACCAATCTTAACTCAATAAAATCATAGATTTCAGAAAAAGGCAATTTAGATTAGATTTGGGTTTTGTGACCATTTCAACGCTTGGGAGCAAGTTAAACCACACAACATAAAATCTATTTTTTATGATCTCCGGCCTGCAAAATCTTAATTACCTTACCTTGGCTGCCCTTATATGACCCAACTCTGTTATCCTGCATTGCTGTATCGTCCCTTTCTGGGGGTTCTTAACTGGATAACTGGGGAGAATTTCTACCTTTGAGTGATATTCACCTCTTTATTGCAGTATTTTTATCTTTATTTTGTAGTATTTTATATCTTTCTCTAGTAATTTGTCTAGCCATTAGTAGATGACCTTTGGCATGACAGAGTTAGTAGAAACATGATCTCTGATCTAGAATACTAGATTTACTATTGCCCTTATGTGGTTCATAAGTCACCTTTGACCTGTACCTGGTTTAGCTTGGATAAAACCTTTGACCAGGAATGGTTCCTTTTTATTATTTGAATTTTTATTTGGATATTTTAAATGTTTTCCCTCTTTCGTTGTAGTACATGTGTTATTTGAATTAATGTAATTGTGTATTATCTTTGATCTTTGGCTGGGTCAGTACCTGGAGTGACCTTTGACCTGACGTTCTCATGTTATCTTGTAGTAGCTTTTACTTCTTTTATATTATTATTCGTTAGACTTGCTCACGGACATTATATATGTGATGACTTCTATTTCTTACTGTCCAAGTGTATATTATATCTTTGTGCTGTATATATATGTGTGCATTTTAATGATAATTGTTAAGAAAAATAAAAAAAAAACCATTTCATTAGAAACTTGTATAATACACTATACAATCCCAACTCTTGTTTGATCTACAGTCACTTTTGTTTTGGTTAATATCTGTGAAAGGGTTATTTCAAGAGCTTTTGGTACTAAATAGATTTTAATAGCAATAATTTCACCAATATTTTAAAATACACTTATTTCTATGTTTGATAATCAAACATAAAACTGATGTCTTCAGATATCGTTGAGGTAAATAAAAGATGTGCAATGTAAGGTTGAAATCTTCATTGCCAATGTGTACACAGAAAGTTTTTGTTGCAACTTGCTGGATGACCATATGAGAACCAGTTCTGTTAATTAATTAATTTTTTATTAAATAAAATTGCAAATAGTGTGATTGTTTTCTCACTACCATTATCTCAACCTTTTTATACTGATATCAGATAACAGTGATGTAGTTAGGATATACCTTTATTCCAAAATATTGTCACACAAATACACTATTTTGGGCATCAAAATACCTGTTTATGTTTACTGTTTTTAAAAGAACATACATTATGACAAATTTCAGGTTTTTAGATGAGTTGCGGGGTTACTGAAAAGATTCGAACCCAGAACTGTCATTGTTCAAAGGAAGATCAGATTTAAACCCAGTGCTTAACCACTAAGCCATATTGTAATGATGCAATAACTGTAATTTAACAACACAGTGAGAAGATATTGAGGCATTTTTTCACATATAAGTACATGGTTAAGAACAGAAAAAAGATGAAAATTTAAGGAATAAATATGTAAAATATTTACCCAGACCCAATGGAAGAAAAGAAGGGATCTGGGAAGAAGTCTAAGTAACAGAAATGATGGAGGAAATTGTGAGGCATTCTGTAAATATGTTCCACACATCTTAGCTGTTCTCTTGGTCATGGGCCATAATATTTTGAAGTTTTACATTGTGACCAAAGGCTAAAGTTGCCCCAGATCTAAGAAAAGTAAGGAAGCGTGGCTTGAAGATGAAATGTTAAAATAGGCCAACACTTTTCTTCACAGCACCTGTAATATGAGTGTAAATGACAGGAGAAAAGGGAGGAACCCCTTACCTTGACTTTGCCTTCCTTACTAATGTTTTCACCCTAGCTGATGCTGTAACTTTTCTCCTTGTATTGGTGGCTGGAGTTTCTTTATTATAAAATGATATATGCAGAGTATTACAACAAAATGGTGATAATAAGATCACATAAAATAAACTTATGTGACATAAAAACTATTTGATGAAACTAAAAACACTGACTAAAAGTAAACTTTATTCTTTGTCCTTTTTCATGTATTCACACTGACTTCAAAATTTGAAATGACCCACAAGTTACAAAGGGGCAAAACTAATAAGGCATAAGAATCTATGATTGGTCATAGCTATGTACATATAGTTACCAGTGATAGCTATACCCTCAAATATAAATTCCTTTATTAATGGTATCAAGTGAACTGCCCCTACCTAGACATGTGAGTAATTTGGCCTTGTGATCAATTCCTGTTGGCACCTTATTTTGGATATATCATATATCTTGGTTTAAAAACCGTTACTTTTATTCTAGTGTAACTGTTCTGAAGCTGTACATCATTTTCCTACCACATCTCTGTAAATCCAGAGCCGGTTAAGTTTAGGTTGACTAACGATAGATCTCTTAAAATATGGGTCTGGAGAACATTGGTGTCACTGCATTCGCTGATTTTGGAATGAGGCCCTGAGTGAAACACACATTCATTGTACTGATACTGATTCATTCTCAGGTTCAATCACTCCTGCTAATTACACAAATTCCGAGTTGCTGGCATAAGATGCTGATGAAAGTTTTTTCACAAAATGTGTGAGCTCAAAACAATTGATTCCCATGAGTATTTTATGTCAACAGACACTGATGCAAATGTTGAACATCCTTCACTCGATCAAAAAAAAACTATTATTTTACATTGTCTAAAATATTTTCCCTAATGTGTCTTGCTGGGATATTATCAGGGTAAAATGGGAAACATAACAATGTAAATTTGATTTACAGTTTGGCCACTTGATTCAGATTTGGTGAGAAAACATTTAATAAGTTTAATAAGTTTTCGAACGAACAAGTAATCAAGTTATGTCAATTAGCAGATGACACAACACTCTTTCTGTCCGATCCATTGTCTGTAAAAACTGCTTTGGATATTTTCGATACTTTTTATAAGTACTCAGGGTTGAAATTAAATAAGTCAAAAACCGTAGCTTTTGTCGTTAACAATGATTGTATTAAACAAGGTGATAGGTGGGGTATAAAATGGACATCTAAACCTTTTAAAACTCTTGGAATTTGGTTCGCTAATGACCTTGATAACTTGATTTCTCTAAACGTAAGCACTAAAATGGAGATTATTAACTCTATAATTAATGCTTGGATTCCCAGGAAATTAACTTTGAAAGGAAAAATAACAGTAATTAAATCATTAATTCTACCTCATATACAACAATTAGTCTCTGTCAGTAGTATAAAGGCGTGCATTATAGCAATCCAAGGTTAACCTGAGGAGCCGTTTTGAGCTCCTAAATTTGGATTTCCCAATTAAAATTAATGGGGAGGTTAACCTGAGGAGCCGGAGGCTCCTGAGGTTAACCAGAAGTGCGCATGCGCGTGTAAAAGATTAGCGTAGTGCGCATGCGTTTTGTAAATGTTAGGGAGATGAGGTATTGCGCCTGCGCGTGTAAAAGATTAGCGGAGTGCGCATGCGTTTTGCAAATGTTAGGGAGATGAGGTATTGCGCCTGCGCGTGTAAAAGATTAGCGGAGTGCGCATGCGTTTTGTAAATGTTAGGGAGATGAGGTATTGCGCGTGTAAAAGATTGGTTGAGTGCGCATGCGTTTTGTAAAGATTAGATAAAATGAGATAAATTTGGCGGAAGGTAAGTATTTTGTAAAAGATGGATACGAAAGTGGAAATAGATATAGCTTATAAAGGTTTTGGAGAGCATGTATTAAGTATAAGAAGATATCGTTATGAAAATGGTAAAATAATTTGGAGTATGATAGAATGTCGTCACAAACTTTATGATAGATTATATGAGAGTATTGGTGAAATTAATGAATGGGTAGAGAAGGGTTGTTGGGAAAATAAGTGGTTAAATGAGAATGTTTGTGTGGAAGTAGTGAAGTATAAAGGAGAGAGTCAAATTTATTTTAGAAATACGGATGAGGGTGTAATGTTGACTAAAACGCATTGGGAAAATTTAGTGCGTTTAATGGAAAAGTATGCGAAAACGTTAGGTTACGATAGGTATTTTGGGGTTTGAAAAGTATATAAAAGGACGTAAAATTTAGAGCGCGCATGAGCGTCGTAAAATTTAGAAAGAGAGGGACTGCGCATGCGCAACAAAAACTTTAATATAAAAAGACGTTATTTGAAAGGCGAAGGCATAATTGAAGAATGAATCCGTCGGATCATTTCACGCTTAAATCTTTAATTTTATTTATAGTTCAAGTTTTGGTGTTATTTCTTTTAATTGCGACGGCTCTTTGTAATTTATCGAGAGGAGTAGGGGAGAAAGATTTGTGGATTAGTATTCTTTCTTCCAGTACGGGTTATCTGCTGCCTAATCCCAAATTGGAACGAAAATCTTTGCAGAAATGAACAAACAATGTCCGTATTGCTCGAAAACGTTTTTGAAATCTTTTAATGAAAAAAGGCATGAAAAATTATGTTTAAAATTGCAGGGTAAGACTAGGTTGCATTGTTATATTTGTGGTAAAGCTTTTGTGAATGTGCAAAAGAGGGTAAAACATGAGCTGACTTGTGTCAATGTAGGGGCGTATGTTGTGCAAGATGTAAAAAAATTTCAATGTAAGAAATGCAATCAAACTTTTGTTTCAAAGCAAAAAAGTGAGCAGCATATTTGTAAGCAAAAAAGTGAGCAGCATATTTGTAAGCAAAACAGCATTAAAGATTTAGAATGTAAAAAATGTTTAAAGGCATTTTCGTCTGTTTTTAATAAAAAACGTCATGAAAAAGTATGTTTTGTGACTAAACCAAAAGTATCGATTGAAGCATATGTGGAGATGATGAAAAAAGACCCGGCAAAAGGATCAAGTAAAGCAAGTGAGGGGGAAAAAGGTCGTTCCGTGGTTAAACCAAAAGAATTAAATGAAGCATGTGAGAGAAAAAAACCTAAAAGATCTGAAGAAGAAATTTTACCTAAAAAGAGACAATGTGGTGAGTGTGATCAATTATTTGACGGGCGACGCGAGTTACATGTTCATAAAAATATGCAGCATGGTGGAGCTCTTCAAGACAGACCATGGCGTCAGGAGGCTCACTTAGACGAACCTCCTTGGGGTGAACCAGTGAGAGACGAGCCTTTAAGGCAAATTTATGAAGGAAATCAAAACGTCATATTAGCTGACGCAAAAATTGATAAAGGAAGAAAAGTGATTTACAATTTACCGACGAATAATTTTAGGGATGGTGTAGATGAAATTTGGTGGAAATTGGATGAGATTTTTACAGATCAAAACGGTGCTTTTAAAATCAATCTTTCTTTAGGACTTATTTTGAGGAATATGGAAACTGGAGAATACCGATATTTTGCTCCTCACGTAAACGATTCTTTGTTTCCCTCTCCTTTTCTAATTGGGAGTAGAAAATATTTGAGAATATTTCAAAATAAAATTCGACGTTTGGATCCTTTGGAATACATGAATAATTTAAGACCCAATAGTAAATGGAGGCCTTTTATGATTACAAATGTGAGATTTGACGTCACTCCGACGAATTTTCCTTTGGGAAAAGGTGTCTTACCCGATTATATTAAGCAAAAGCGAAGCATTGTGAGTATGGAAATGGATTCACACAACAGGTTGTATAAAGATGATCATTGTTTTTTTCGCTGTTTGGCTTATCATCGAAATCGAGTTCAGGAGAAAGAAAGTTTATTACAAATGTGGGAAGAATTTTCCGGGAAAAAGTCTGTAGAATTAGCAGATATGCCAGACTTGGAAAAGTGTTTTCGTTTGAATTTACACGTGTACGAATTGCAGCCGGATGAAACGGTAATTCCTTTATTCATTTCTCAGTTTCCTTTTGAAAATGACATGTATTTAAACCGTTACAAAAATCATTTAAGTTATATAAAAGACTTTCATAGTTATGCTAGAAAATTCACTTGTGTGGCCTGTCAAAAGATGTTTCATAAGGCTTTTCAGTGGAAAAGACACGTGAAACAATGCAAAGGGTTAACTAAGTGGGAATATCCGGGTACATTTTATGCGCCTTCAGAAACTATGTTTGACCAAATAAAAAGTGTTGGAATTCCCGTGGAAGATACCTTTTTCCCATGGTTTATTGTTTACGATTTTGAAGTCATTTTACAAAAAGAAGTTTGTCGAGTATCGGATAAATTAAAATGGGAAGCCCTTCATGTTCCCATCAGTGTCAGTGTTTGTAGCAATGTGGAAGGTTTTAGGGAACCTAGGTGTTTTGTAGCAGATGATTTGAAAGAGTTGTTGAAAGATATGTTAAACTATATGACGGAGATAGGTCAAGAAATCTGTCATTTAGCTCATTTTAAATGGGGTCACATTTTGGAGCAAATTAAGGAAGTGTCCATCAGGGAAAAATTTGAAACTTATTTGCAGGAAATTCCCGTTTTGGGGTTTAATTCGGGGAAATATGACATGAACTTAATGAAAACAGAAATTGTACAACTTTTAGAACTCGAAAAGAAAAGTCATTATTTTGTGATAAAGAAAAACAACAGTTATATGTGTTTGAGTGATAAAAATTTTCGCTTTTTAGACATTTCAAACTTTTTAGCTCCGGGTTGTAGCTACTCTAAGTTTCTGAAAGCTTTTCAAATACGAGAAAGTAAATTTTATTTTCCTTATGAATGGTTTGATGATAAAGCCAAACTGAATTGGACGCATTTACCTGCACCCGAAGCTTTTTACTCTAGTTTAAAAGTTGAAAATACTTTGGGTAAAACGAAAGGGGACATTGAAAAAAATTACGCTTTTATTCAGAAAGTCTGGGAAGAAGAAAATATGCATACTTTTCAAGATTTTTTAATATATTACAACAATTTGGATGTGGGACCCTTTGTCAAAGCTGTTGAAAAAATGCACGGGTTTTATAGAGATAATGGTATTGATTATTTAAAAGAAACTATTTCTGTACCCGGCATTGCTAGAAAAATGATGTTTCAGCACTCTAAAGATGTTTTATTTTTGCTCTGTGGACAAAAAGATCAAGATTTGTACAAAACGGTGAAAAAAAACATCATTGGTGGAGCATCCATTATATTTTGTCGACATCATAAAGTGAACGAAACTCTCATTCGTGGAAAAAAGGTGTGTAAAAATATTATTGGTTATGACTGCAACGCCCTGTATTTGTGGGCCTTATCACAACCTATGCCAACCGGTTGTTTTGTGAGAAGACATTTTCCTGATTTTAAACCGGAAGTATCCCATAAATATTTGGATATGTACGTCTGGTTGGATCATTTAGCCGATGTGGGAAAAGTTAAGATTGAACACAAATTAAATACGGGTAGAGAAAAGAGAATAGGTAAATATTTTTGTGATGGTTTTGATAGTGAAAACAATGTAGTGTATGAAATGGATGGCTGTTTTTTTCACGGACACAGGTGTTATTTGACTGAAAACGCTTGGAAATCGAGACCTAAGTTAATGCAAAAACGTGAAAAAAAAACAAGAGAAAAAGAACAATATTTAAAAATAAGCGGTTATAGAGTGGAAAAAATAAGGGAATGCGAATATGTAAAGCATTTAAGACCTTATTTAAATTATGACAGATATTTACCTTCTTACTATCGAAAGCACAAAGGGTCACTGAGTGTTGAAACAATATTGAAAGATGTTCAGGAAGGATCTTTGTTTGGCATGGTGGAAGTGGATGTGAGAGTACCCGATGATTTATATGATTATTTTAGTGAAATGTCACCTTTATTTTGCACCTGTTTGATTCCTTTTGATGCCATGGGAAGATATACTCAGAAGCAAATTGAGGAATCAAATTTAGGAAAACATCCTCGCAAATTATTGGTGGGTGGTATGAAAGCCAAAAGGCTTTTGTTATTAACCCCTTTATTGAAATGGTATTTAGACCATGGTTTGCAAGTTACCCACGTCTATCAGGTCATTGAATTTTCACCGGTTTCTTGTTTTAAGCAATTTCATGATAAAGTGAGCGATGCTCGAAGAGCTGGTGATGTTCACGAGGATCAGAGTATTATAGCGGATACCATGAAATTAATTGGAAACAGTGGATTTGGATCTATGATTATGGATCAGGAAAAACATCAAAAAGTCATTTATGTGAAAGGAGATAAAGACATTCAGATGAAAGTCAATGATCCACATTTTAAGAAACTGACAGAATTTTCGGAAGACTTTTGTGAAGTGGAAATGAGCAAATCGAAGCAGATTTTGAACTTACCCATTCAAATCGGTTACAGTATTTTGCAGTATGCAAAACTGAAAATGTTGGAATGGTATTACGACTGTTTAGATTATTACGTGGAAAGAAGTGATTTTGAGTATATTGAAATGGATACGGACAGTGCGTATTTTGCCATGTCTGAAAAAGCACTGGTTGACATTGTAAAACCGCATTTAAAAGAGGAGTTTTTGCAAAAGATATTTAAATCTTGTCATTTAAAAGAAGTCATTCCTAATCCTTACTGGTTTCCCAGGGAATGTTGTGAAAAACATAAAGCTTAAGATAAGCGACAAGCCAGTTTATTTAAAATTGAAAAGGATCACGGTCAAGAAATGGTAGCTCTTTGTTCTAAAACTTACGTCTTAGAAGACAAAGATGGATTTTGTAAAACTGCTTTGAAAGGGTTGAATAAGGGTGACATTGGAAATCCTTTGAAAAAGTGCAAAGAAGTTTTATATACCGGAAAAACTGATGTGGGAATAAATAAAGGTTTTCGTGTGAGAGACAACACTTTATTTACTTATGAGCAAATGCGAGCCGGCATTGGAAATTTTTATTGCAAAAGAGAATTGGTGGATGATATTCACACCAAGCCTTTAGATATAGTTTTATGTCCCTGGGAAGAACAGCAGTGCACAGAAATTACAGACGATATTTTATCTCCTGTTTATCCTTTTCATTTCAGAGTGGGAACTCAAAATTTTCCAAATATTTATCTTTATTGTCAAACTTTAAAACGTTTATCTGTTTTTGATCAGCTTTATTTAGTTAAGTTAATTTAAAAAAAAAGATGGGTAGCAGATGAAAATTTTAAAGACTGTTTAAAACGACAAAAAAATCAAACTTTTGTGTGGGTGGACGAAGATTTATTTTGGGGGTGTGGATTAAGCAAAGTTTTATTTAAGGTCACCGAGTTAAAGCACATGCCTGGAGCCAATCAATGGGGAGAACTTTTAAGTGAATTACTTTCTGTATAAATAAAGGGCTTTTTAAAAAAATTGAGTTATTTTTAATTTGTGTTTCACAGAGCAACATGATTTTATTTCACGTTCCTTCCACCTTTATTTTATCGGGTGCGAGCGGTTCTGGAAAGACCACCTGGCTGCGCACTTTAATCAGACATAAAAATGAAATGTTTGATTCTCCCCCTACCAAAATCTTATATTTTTACGGCATTTGGCAGCCTATGTTTGGGCAAATGGAAAAGGAAGGAGTTGAATTTTTTCAAGGTCTTCCAACTCACGACATTGTAAATTTAGATGGACAACACTGTATGGTTATTTTGGATGATTTACAGCAGCAAGCTGTAAACAGTGAATTTGTGGAAAAACTGTTTACTCAAGGAAGTCATCATAAAAATTTGTCTGTCTATTACTTAACACAAAATCTGTTTCGTCAAGGTAAAAATGCGCGCAATATTACTTTAAACGCGCATTATGTGGTTTGCTTTAGAAATCCCAGAGACATAGGACAAATGACATCTTTTGGTAGACAACTAGGTCAGACGGAATTGTTAAAAGAAGCTTACGCAGATGCCACTTCAAAACCTTACAGCTATTTGGTGGTGGATTTAAATCCTCATAGCGACGAGACTTATCGCTTTAGAACTTGTATTTTTCCCGATGAAGATACTCTTGTGTATCAAGCTTGTTAATCCCGAAATGTATAAAAGGTGACATTTTTGAAAATTGGATTTAGTATTTTTTAGGAAAGCATGGAGCAACATGTCTCACTCGAAAAAATTGGAAAATTTTGTTAAATTTTTGGTGGATGTAAAAACCAAAAAGCAAGCTCAAGCTCTTTTGCACACTTTAACTCCGGCTCAAAATTTAGCCATTAGAGAAATTATTTACAACGTTTCACGACGATATCCCAATCGTTATAAAAGACTTGCTAAAAAAGTTAATAAACCTTTAAGCATTCATTTTTTAAAAAAATACTGGGAGCAATTGTGGAAATTTTTGCAAGACCACTCAGCTTTTATTTTAGAGCATCTCAATGAAGAAACTCATATTAATACCGTATGAAAAATATTGTCGATTATTTTCATGTTCCGATGAAGAGCAGCCCATGGAAACTTGTGAAAAAGTCGACAAAAAGTTAAGTGATGAAGATATTTTATCTTTACTTCCCGAAAAACTTAGAGAGAAAGGTAAACAATTTCTACATTCTTTAAAAAATGTACCTTCCATAGATTGGGATGAGAAAGGAAGGGTCATCATAGACGGAAACATTTTAAATTTTTCGCACATCACTGATTTTTTAAAAGATACCTTGCAACCCGGAAAACCTGTTGAACATTTAGAAACGTGGTACGAAAAACTGTCTGATTCAGTTCCCTTGACATTAGTACATGCCCAAAGACGACCTTATGTTATAAAAGGCAGAAATTTGGAAAAAGCAAACATTCAAAAAGGTTCTGGAGATCAAAAAGGACAGGCTGAAACAAATTTGAAAGATCATTCTTCTCAAGAACCTTCTGGAGAACCTTCTCGAGAACCTTCTCAAGAAGCTGTTCAAGAACCCGTTCAAGCACCTATTCAAAAAACTTCTCAAACACAAAATTCACCACAAAATAGTTCTCCCATTCAACCCATTGTAATTCCTCCGGGAATTCCAAATAAATCACCTAAAAAAGTCAATTTTAAAATGAAATGGCAGACACTGAGTATTTAGAATCTCTGTATTACGACCCCGAAAAACCGGGGTCGTTTAGTGGCATTCAAAAACTTATGAAACAAATTAGAAAAGACGGGAAAAAAATTAGTAGAAAACAGTTGAAAGATTGGTTAGCTAAACAAGATACTTATACGTCTCTAAGAGGTTTAAAACGGAAATTGAAACGTCCCCGAGTTTTTGTCTACGGGAAAAATAAGCAATGGGATGCGGACACGGGAAATTATGCCAAATGGATAAAAGAAAACGAAGGGGTGGGTTATTTTTTACTTTGCATCGATATTTTTACCCGTTATGTGTGGACTAGACCTCTCAAAACTTTGCAGGGAAAAGAAATGGAAAAAGTTTTAGAAGATTTATTCGAAGAAGTTCAACCGGAAATTTTCAGAACCGATGGAGGATCAGAATTTAACAATAAATGGGTGAAATCACTTTTAAAAAATCAAAATATAAAACACGTGGTGACGCTTAACGAAACCAAAGCTAATTACGCAGAAAGGGCTATTAAAACCATTAAAATGAAATTGAGTAAATACATGTACAACGAGCAAACAAGGGAGTGGGCTAAAGCTTTGCCAGACATTACGTCCAGCTACAATGAAACGTATCATCGAAGTATTGGGATGTCTCCCGCCAAAGCAATGACCATGTCGGATGAAGATTTATGGGTGAAACAATATTTGGAAGAAAAAGGAACGCGTTTGAAAAAGAAACCTTCCCGTTCAACTCCCTACAAATTTAAAATTGGGGACCAAGTCAAATTAAGCTTTTTAAAAAGACCTTTTGAAAGAGCGTACGATCAGACCTTTACGGGGGAAGTGTTTCACATCACGGAAAGAAGGATGAAACAGGGTATTCCAGTATACACTTTAAAAGATTATAACAACGAACCCATTTTGGGTTATTTTTACGAAGGTGAAATGCAAAAAGCTTTTGTAAATGAAGATACCGTTTATAAAATTGAAAATATTTTAAAAACTAGAAAAAGACGAGGGCGCACAGAAGTTTTGGTGAAATGGGTGGGCTGGCCTTCCAAATTTAACTCTTGGATTTTACAAAGTCAAGTGAAAGACTATCAGCCGTCGGGAAAAGTATAAAAGAGCTTGCAATGCGAAAAAAATTTATTTGTTTCAGGTCGTTTCAAACGTAAGCATGTTTTTTCAAGAGTCCTTAAATCAAGATTTTATAAAAATGGCCAAAGGAGATGTTCCACCCAACAAATTTTACACTCTACCCAAAAAAGGAAAACCCGGTGACGTGCAATTAGTAGAACCGACACAAGTTCAGGTAGCTCAAGCCAAAGCACAAATCAGAAAAGACGAGACTATAAATAGACCTGCAAAGAGAGCTAAAAAATCAAAACCTTTGAAAGCCTTCGACTAAACCATGTTTGTATATTTAAGTTCCACCGATTCTCCACAATTTTATCCGGAAAATGACCCTTATGAATTTACAGTTGAATTACCAGAAATTCTTACTCTGGAAGGAAATTGGCACTGTGCCCTTATCAGTTTTGCTCAACCCACCTCTGAAGATGTAACTATTTTCTGCGACATACTGGATTACAGTTTTATACAAGATACATATAAACCGGTGCTCCGTCAATTATCGGAACAAGATGTTTATTTTGCCGATTTCCCAAACCTGCACTACGTGAAAGTCAAAGATTTTGCTGTAAAGCGTATAAAAATTTCCATTTTAAAATCAACCAATTTGACTCCACCCAGTCCGGCTCCTGCAGACTCACTGACTCACCTTGGTTTGCATTTTAAAAAGCTATAAATAGAAGTCACCCTGCATTTTTTTACTTTATCTTTGTTTAGTTATTCGAGTGTCAACATGGAAGGATATTCTTCAGACGTTGCTTTATTTCAAAAACCTTTGGTGGAAGAGGGCATAGAATCCTATCAATTTGTGGAGTATAGGCCCTCTTCCACTTTGACTGAAGGATCTTCTTTTGAATTTCACATTCCGGGTTCGGGAGCTTTGTACACGGATTGGAGTACCAGTCGTTTAGTTCTAAAAGTCAGAATGCTTCAAGCAGATGGCAGTGCACCACCTAATCCCAATACTGGAGCTCCCGTTAATTTAACTTTGCAATCTTTATTTCGTCAAGTCGATGTTTTGGTAGGTGGAAAAAATATTACTTCTGAAGTCGGTATTAATTATCCTTACAAAGCCATCATGGATATTATTTTGTTTTTTGGAATGGGGGTGAAAGAAAGTGAATTGCAATCGGAAATGTATTTTAAAGATACTGCAGAAATGGATGCGGTGCCTCCCGGGAATAACAGCGGGTTGATGTCTAGAGCAGCATATTTCGCTACGGGAACAGAGGTTCAACTGACAGGTCCTCTTAAAATTGACTTGTCTCAACAATCCCGTCTATTACTTAACGGTGTTCCCGTCATTATTAAAATGTTCCCTTCCAACAGTAACTTTGTTACCATGAGTCCCTCGGGCACACCTTACAAAATGGTCATTACCGAAGCGAGTCTAAAAGTACGTCATGCAAAAATGAATCCCAAAATTATTCTGGCTCACAATGAGGCTCTGAACCACGGAGAAGCCCTGTATCCCTATTGGAAAAGTAACGTGAAAGCTTTTTCTATTCCATCGGGTGTGAGTAGCTACAGCATCGATGATTTGTACAACGGAATGAAACCCAGTCGCCTTATTATTGCCATGGTGGGAAATACAGCTTACACGGGTAATTCTGAAAGAAATCCTTTTAATTTTCGTCATTACGCGGTAAACTTTATCCAGTTTACAGTAGATGAAAACAGTGTTCCCGAAAAGGCTTTTCAACCCGATTTTAGTAGGGCTGATTATACGGATGCTTACTACAGAATGTTTTTCGATAAATATCCCGAAGAAGGAGGAAATTTTATTACTCTTGAAGATTTTCAGAATGGATACGCCTTCTTTTGTTTTAATTTGGATGGACAGAGCTCTAAAGATGTCATGGTAGAACAAAAATACGGGCAGTGTCGATTGGAATTGTCTTTTGCTAATGCTTTGTCTGAAAGCGTTAGTCTGATTGCCTATTCTCTCTTTCCCTCAATGTTTAAAGTGGATAAAACCAGAAATGTCACTTTGGTATAAATACAGACGCTTAGCCCGTAAACACTAAATATGTTTGGTTTTGAAATACAAGAATTTATGCTGAAAGATCCGTTTATAAGAAGATATTACGGAGGAGTTATTGCTTTAGATGAAATACCTAAAGTTCCCAAGAAAAGTGTGTACATTGTGAACACGGATCCTTCTCACAAAAAGGGGCAGCACTGGATTTTAATCTGGTACCATGACATACCCGAATATTTTGATCCTTTGGGTCACTTTCCTTCAGCTCAAATGCGAGAAAGTTTATTTTTAAAGAAATCTTCCTTTTACACAAATACCCGTCAAGTACAACCCCCTTTTTCTGTTAGATGTGGAGAATACTGTTTGTTTTATGCCTATTATCGTGCCAGAGGTTACAGTATGAAGAAGATTATGGACAAGTTTTATTCGTCCCGTCTAAAATTTAATGATTTAAAAGTAGCCGCATTTTATAATAAATATAAACCTTCCCAGTAAGTGTATGTTTTTCCTTCTAATGTTTTCATAATTGTTTTGGTTAAGCTATAAATAAGTTGTTTATAAAAAATAAAATATGTGAACAAAACTGTTTGTTTTCATCACTTTATGACGTCATCCCTAACTTCAAGTTTTGTGACGACATTCACATTTTACGTCACGGCTCTTCTTGCGTCATGTTGACGTTTAGGCGTTTATCCAGCATCTTTTTCCCAAGATGTCGAGCTACGTAGTTCATTCCAAAGATTTAAAAGCTTGCTTTGACTTTTTATCAGAGCCACTTTCTTTTATTGTGCTGCTTGATTCGGTGAATCAAGAAATAAGTTTGGTGGTGAAAATAAGTCCTGACAAATTATTTACCAGGCAAATAGTGAAAGAAAATCTCCCAAATCAATACAGGTTGGAGCTCAATCTGACTTGTTTTCCAAGCATAGAAGACCTGTTGGATTTTTACCATCAAAATTATTTGTATGACTGGGCGGGCAGCACACTAACAAGGTTTAAGCTGAAAAGGGCCGTGTATAACCAGGTTCTTTCTTTAGAGCACCTTGCAAGAGTGACTTTGAAAAAGAATCAGATGGCAATCCCGTATCCACATTTGGAGGGTAGTTCGACATCTAATTACTTTTAAGGGATTAACCAAGGGGAATTTTCATTCCCCACCATAAAAAAAAAAAATTAAAAATTCATTTTACAACTTTTATTTAATACCACAGAATAACATTTTTAAAGACAATGAACTGGACATTTAAATACGCAACAATAAAATTTAAAACAATTCAACACCAAAAAATCTATAGATTTTAATTGAATACAATTTTTTAAGTTTAATGCATAAACTGACTAGCTTTTTTAATGTTAACAAATCTAAATTTAAAATTTAAACTAAAACTTTCTTACATTTTAAAACCACGGAAAATTAACATTCGTTTCTTGAGGTAATAAAATCACAGAAAATTAAAGAGTTACATTCGTCTCTTGAAACACTAAAATCACAGAAAATTTAAAAAATACATTTCTTGACGTACTAAAATCACAGAAAATTAGAAAGTTACATTCGTCTCTTGACGTTCTAAAATCACAGAAAATTGGAGAGTTACATTCGTCTCTTGACGCATTAAAATCACGGGAAATCAAAACATACATTTCTTGACGCACTAAAATCACAGAAAATTGGAGAGTTACATTTATCGCTTGAGACATTAAAATCACGGGAAATCAAAACATACATTTCTTGACCCACTAAAATCACAGAAAATTGGAGAGTTACATTCGTCTCTTGACGCATTAAAATCACGGGAAATCAAAAGATACATTTCTTGAAGCACTAAAATCACAGAAAATTGGAGAGTTACATTTATCGCTTGAGACATTAAAATCACGGGAAATCAAGACATACATTTCTTGAAGCACTAAAATCTCTCTTGGCGTAAAATCATCATTAAAGAATTACATTCATTTCGTAAAGATAAAATTTAAATAAAATCTAACATTATTAGAATAAATATTTTTTTACTTAAACATGAGCCTATCCCAAGAAATTAATATTTTCCTAGAATCAGGGGACGTGCTGTAACACATATTCAGCTGTCGTGAAAACGTTTGAATTGACTCTATAAGAAATGACATAGCTTGGAGAAAATGAAACTTTATTTCTAGAAGTGTTAACCTTATGTCACCTTCAATATTTTTTCAAAAGTCACATCTTTGGATGTGAAAAGACTTTATGTTATTAGAAAAGCTTAAGGCTTTACCTATAACATATTTGATAACACTTTTAATAAAATACAAATAATCCAGCAGGTAAAAAAAACGGCTAATGTTTACGTTAATCACGTCATTTTCAGAATGACATTAACGTCTCACAAACATATCTTCTAGTCAATAAATTCGAACAAAAAGTCTTTAAAAAACTTTTTTTTATTCAAACTTACAAAACCATAATTTACGCGCGCAAATAACTTTAAATAATTTTAGCACGACTTTCAGACAGACAATATTTAGTCTTTCTGCGAGGTTCGAATAATAATCCCTTTAAAAAAGTTTTCATATTCAAACTTTTGTAACCGTAATTTACATAAACGGCATGGATTTTGAAATTTGAAGCGTTTTAACGTTTTTACCTGCTGAAAAGATTCTTTTAAAATCAAAGATCACGTTAAATGACAAAGTGACTTAAAAAGAAACAATTTTCATACCCTTTTATTTTCCAAGCAGGAAAAGTCTTTCACTCTTTCAACACATCTGGATTGGTGTTGCTTTCAAAAAGTCTCTTGACAAGTCTCTTGACAAGTCTCTTGAAAACTGTCTTGGAAAGTCCCTTGGAAAGTCGCTTGGAAAGTCGCTTGGAAAGTCGCTTGGAAAGCCGCTTGGAAAGTCGCTTGGAAAGTCGCTTGAAAAGTCCTTTGGAAAGTCTAATACAATTCGCACTCAAATCCGCTAAAGCATGCGGTGCACTTGCCAGTTTTTCCAACTTTTACTTGAAAATCTGCGTCTTCAAGTTTCATGCTTAAGGAGGAAAGTTCTTCACGTTCTTCGCGCGACTCAATTGGCTGAATCACTATTGGGTTTGGAGCAAAACATTCTTCTGTTTGAACTGCGGCATCACATCCCAGAAAGGGATAAGGATTTTTACCATCGAGATGGTCTTGCAACTTTTCGTACACAGCACAGTGACATCTTAGACGTCCCCAATCCAAAGCACTCATTTTCTTCTGGGAGCTTTTTAAAGGATGACTTGCACAGAAAAATACATGAAGTATCAGACCCTCAACATCTTCTTTATTTAAAAAGTTCATACACCACAGGCAGAAAGGCTGGAATGCGGGTAAATTCTTTTTGATGGGATGAAGATATTTTTGGCATTTTCCACATTTTAAACTCGACATATTGACGATGTCTTACAGCACGTCCCCTCTCTTGGACTTCTAGAAATCAAATGACACAGAAAGAATATTTCAGTATGATGTAAGTTACGTCGTCAAGACGACTAACCAAAACAAAAACCCTAGTTTCATAACAAAATAAAAAAATTAAAATATTGCTTTTCTTTAAGCTAAAAACATTTTTAAAGCGTCACTTATTAGTTTATATTGTTTTTAAAGTTCACCGATATCACTTTACAACAAAAACATTTCTCCGTTTTAAATTTAACGTACATTTAAAAAATAATGCATCTCTAAAGACGACGTGACGAAAAACGTCATACCTTTTTCGCAACGTCAAGCGATGCTGATCAGGGTTTGTGACGTCACAAACTGAAGCAGAACTCGCAGGAGGGTTTGTGGCAATGGCATCCTTGATCCCTGGTTTGAAAACATGTCAAACATACATCATCTATGTTGAAAATAAATGGATCTTGACTGGTAGTCTGCATGAGGTCCCCGAAATATTTCATGTTTTCTTCATTCGGTTCATCTGGCAATAAGTCATCCAACTGTTCAAAAAGACTTTGCGTTTCGCGACATTCCAAAAACACTATTTCTTGAAGGGACGATTTGGGTAGAGGATCCTCTATTCCGTGTAAGCTATTGTTTGGATCCTGAGAGCAAAACACTTTTTTCCAAGTCAAAGGATGCAAAGCAGTTAAAGGTAAATAATTCATTTCTTTAAATAAATTCACACTTGGAAAATACCCTGAAGCTTTGTCTACAAATATAAAAATCACTTGATGGGCTTTGACGAATAATCTGCTGCTTTTAGCAAAGTCTTCACTAAAGTCTCCCATATAAAAAGGCATCAGCATTTCATTTCTTTCAAACGATCCATTTACCCAAATAAATTCTGATTGACCCAGTCCTTTGCATGTAGATATAAAATTTTCATCAATCACTTGAGTTTGAAAGCTTTGCTTTAAGCTTTTAAAATAGTAATTTTGCATGAGTCGTGAACATCCGCAAATTTCAATGGCTTTGGAGTGAGAAGACTGTCCACATTCGTGAATAATTCGTTGAAGTGTCGAAAGTTCCACACCGTTGACTTCTAGAAACTTATGCAGCTCCAAAAGACTTTCTTTCAGATTCAAATAAGATGTCGTCTCAAAAATACCTCTATGTTCAATTTCCAAGTAACCTTTGTGTTCTAAACTTGAAATATCTACTTCAGATACTTGAAAAGTTTTAAAATCATAAACTGCTTCAGAAGGAAGATGCCCCTCTTTCAAATAAATTTTCAATAATGATAACTTCTTTTTAATCAATTTCAATGCCAGATATTCTTTGTCTTGCAGATAAGGTTTCAATCTTTCAAAACGATGAAAGGCTTCTCCCTTCTGACAAATTTTAAAATACACTGTTGTCGGCATTGTGCTCCAATTCAAAATGAGTTTTTAGAAAAACAGTAACACGTACTTCACTTCGTTGCCTAGCAATTTTTACTTGTTTTGGCAACGGTAACAAAAACTTTTTTTTGTTTTGACTATCACTATAACAATTTTCACTTGTTTTGACAACAGTAACTAAAACTTTTTTTTTGTTTTCACTACAACTATAGCAACGCCTTGACGTCATGCTTTTGTTATGACGATACCCTTAACTAGTGCAAAAAAAGTACTTTACTAATTATGTACAATAATCACAAAACATTCAATCAAAAGTGACAAAAGGTTGAAACAACAATTCATATTCACGAGGAAACTTTACGGGTCTGACTAAATCCATTAAATCTTCTTCGGATAAATCCAATGTTTTTTCATATACTCCATCTGTTTCCAACCCCAAAACCTTCAAGAATTTACCAAAAAATTCTACAACATCTTTCACATTTAAAGAAGATTTAATACGATGGAAATATCCATCCACTTGATCACCCCATTCCAAAAGACACAAATTGTGATCAGATTGACTCATGTATTGAGAAATGCACCCTTCACAATTTTTAGTCAAATAATGCCTCAAATTCGCTTTAATCAAATAGCTCATACCCATTAAAGCAAATTCATACTTGGAAGGAGTGGGTAATTTTTTTTTTAAAATTTTAGCTTCTGAAAAATCAACTAATGCTGCAGCTTCGTGAAAATAATATACCTTTTCACCATATTTGGGAAAATAACGGAAAAGTGTGGGTTTTTCAAAGGCCTCTAATTTCGGATCCATTTCACCCATAATTTTCACAAACATTTTATGAAAATTAACCCATTCCGTTCCGTTTAAATTAATTCGATTCACGTAATCCCCGTTCTTTTTCTCAAAACACATATAATATTCTCCCTCAAAAAGCTTAACGGATAGAGTTACAGTTCCCAGTTGAAAACATTCCTTAGCCTCTCCATTTTGCATCCACTTTATCATATCTTCTTTCATCTCAAACATTTTTTCAAAAAAATTCCGACTTAAATTAATCCACCAGGATTTCCCATTTTTTTCTCTAAGTAATTTTAAATAGCTGCTATAACCCTGTTTCACACTCACGCTTAAAGTAGAACTCAATTCCATTTTTCTTGTGCTTGTGCTTTCGCTCTTCAAATTATACTAAATAAAATATTCACTTGACACCTTTATAAAGCGTTTTTTCTAATCATTACGACGCACATGCGCAGTGCAAAATTTTAAATGACATTCTTAACTTTTCTAATCACTACGACGCGCATGAGCAGTGCAAAATTTTTAAATGACATTCTTAACTTTTCTAATCACTAGGACGCACATGCGCAGTGCAACATTTTAAATGACATTCTTAACTTTTCTAATCACTAGGTCGCACATGCGCAGTGCAAAATTTTAAATGACATTCTTAACTTTTCTAATCATTACGACGCGCATGCGCAGTGTAACATTTTAAATGACATTCTTAACTTTTCTAATCATGACGACGCGCATGCGCAGTATTGATGGGCTTTTTACACTTAATTCATATCCAATGCTGAGTTAAAACATATCCTTTGTGCTTTAAAAAGAGGGAAAAAATTTCCCAAAATTCATCTTCATCTTCAATTTTATAACTCCATCCTTTTTGACGTGCACCAAAAATTAAACAGGCCGTCAGGTTTGCATCGTGCACCAAATACGGAATGTCTCTGGATAAAGAACTTTTTAAAGTACAATATTTGACACTTTCCGGTAATAAAAGCTGCTCTTTTTCCCCCAATTTTTCCATGCATAACTCTTCCAGTCTTTTTGGATGGAAAGCATGCAGAACTCGAAACACCTGATCCTGAATTTTTAAAATTTTCAAAAGTATTTCACCAGTCACTTTATCACCCACTTTTATTTTTAAACCGTTTCTGTCAAACGTATCCAAATGCTCCCAAATAAAAATATTATAATCACAAAACTCACAATCACATACGCCTGACTTTTCATCAAGAAATTTAATCGCATAGGCTTTGTAATGATTGTAAAGTAAACCCAACAAATGCACAAATGTTTGATGACTTAAATCCAAAACTGGCTGCAAATGACAAAACACATGCAAAGATCCACTTTCGGATACACAACAAGACCAACCATCAGACAAGCTAATTTCTCTAAATTGCTTCAAAGAAAAACTTTCCTTTAACTCTTTTAAGACAATCTTTAATCGTCCTATCATTCCCATTAATATCAATTGACTATCTTCTTTTAAAAATATTAAATCCTGCTCACTAGCTAACATTTCAAAATGAACCCCCAAAGTCTTTGCTTCATCAGAAAAATAACTCATGGTGAACCTAATTTTAAAAAACGCCCTAAAAAATGAAAAATTAAACGACCTAATTTTTTCCCAGAAAATTTGTAACACAAAGAATAATAAGAATAGAGTAACAGTACCCAAAACCTTCCAATATTCGTTATCTCAACCTCACAAATCACTTCCACAACATCTAAATCTAATGAGTCTTTAGCCAGTCGCTTTACCTCATTCATGAAAAATAATAAACACCTTTTTCTAAACTTCGCCAAACAGCAATCAATTGCTCGCACTGAACAGCTGATAAAATTATACCCCCAATGTTTACCACCCGTTTCAATTCAATTGTAAAACCACTCCAAGTTTCCCCAAATAAATCTTTCTTTTTTAAACGTCTGCTTATTTTACTCAAGCGCTGAAATAAACACCTATAATCTTCTTTTTCAAAGTTTACTTTCTTGTGACTTTTCTGTAATACTACTTTATTCTTTGACAAATCAAAAGTAAAACCCATTCCTCAATTCTCTTCTCGATTTCGGCTTGTCCAACGTATATCTTTCATACAATACACCCGATGATTCAAATAATTTCCATAGTCTAGAATATTCCTTCCACTCCGAAAATGTCAAACTAAAATTTCCCACGTACACCAAACTATCCAATTCAACCTTCAAATGTCTTTTACCCCCTAAATACTCTTTGTAATTCTTTTCTATTTGACAATCTATTTTATTTAAATCTTTAAACACAGAGTCGTATTCGTCTTCATATATTATCGATGCATCAAAATCAACCACTCTCTCCTCTCCCTGAATCTTTCTTAACACAACCAATTTCTTTGCCCCTTGCTTAAAAAATTCCACTTCTATATTCATAATTCACTTTTATATAATCTCCCAAATGTACTTCTTTCCAAACGCATGCGCAAACATCCCATCTTTTAAACCCTCATTTCACTAACCTTTACAAAACGCATGCGCACTCCGCTCATCTTTTACACGCGCAGGCGCAAACCCTCATCTCCCTAACATTTACAAAACGCATGCGCACTACGCTCATCTTTTACACGCGCAAACCCTCATCTCCCTAACATTTACAAAACGCATGCGCACTCCGCTCATCTTTTACACGCGCATGCGCACTTCTGGTTAACCTCAGGAGCCTCCGGCTCCTCAGGTTAACCTCCCCATTAATTTTAATTGGGAAATCCAAATTTAGGAGCTCAAAACGCCTCCTCAGCTTAACCTTGGATTGATTCATAATTTACTTTTATATAATCTCTCAAAATGTACTTCTTTCCAAACATCCCATCTTTTAAAACCCTCATTTCACTAAACTTTACAAAACGCATGCGCACTACGCTCATCTTTTACACGCGCACGCGCAAAACCTCATCTCCCTAACATTTACAAAACGCATGCGCACTACGCTAATCTTTTACACGCGCATGCGCACTTCTGGTTAACCTCAGGAGCCTCCGGCTCCTCAGGTTAACCTCCCCATTAATTTTAATTGGGAAATCCAAATTTAGGAGCTCAAAACGGCTCCTCAGGTTAACCTTGGATTGCTATAATGCACGCCTTTATACTACTTCTGTCCTTCCATGTAGCAATTCATTTATATCGAAACTTGATACAAATTTGTTCAACTTTTTGTGGAGCAACAAGAAACATCTTGTGTCAAAAGCCTCACTGCTTCTCCCTTTAGAATTAGGTGGCCTTAAAATGATTTCCTCCAGATATGTTTGAAGTACTGCCCATATTATGTTCATTAAACGTCTATGTAATAATATAAATGCCAAATGGAACGCACTTACTGAATTTTTGATGGGATTCAAAATATCTGAACTATTTACTAAAAAAAGTGCACTAAACTTGCAACCTAATGTTAAAACCTCATATTATAAATCTATACTATCGACATGGTTTAACTTAATTTTAACAAAACCAACTACTATTAATGAGTTTCTGGCAGAAGATTTGTTTGAAAATCCTTTATTTACAACAGATGAGCATATTTTTGGCAAAGAGTACAATAACTGGAAGGAGGCTGGTATTTCTAAAGTTAGTGATGTATTTCATGAGGCACAAAAATGTGTTTTAAATAAAGTGTCATTGGAAATCAAATATAATATTTCCATAAAAGATATGAATTATAACAGACTCTCCAACTGTGTCAATAAGAAATCGAAGTCTCTTTCATATTCTCCACGTATTGATAGATTCTCTTTGGTATCATTTGCCAGAAAGTGCCTCAATAACATAGCTGATGTTAAATCTCCAGATGTAAGTACTTACTATGTTATGTTGAATTATAAAAACCCCCACCAGCCAGGATAAGTGGATAGAATATTATCCATTTCTTGAGCATTTTGATTGGTCTGATGCTTACTCGTTAGCATCCAAAGTCACTCTTGATACATATCTTATTACTTTGCAATTTAAAATTTTGCATAGAATTTACAATTGTAATTACAACTTATACATATGGAAAATTAAAGACAGTTCTCAGTGTGATTTTTGCTCAGGCACTGATAATCTAGAACACTTTTTCTTCTATTGCGCAGTGTCTAATTTATTTTGGATTCAATTTAGTGATTGGTTAAATACATCCCTACAAGTTTGTAAAAGTATGACAGTGTTAGAGATTTTACTTGGTGTTACTAACATTCAAGCAGATTGGTTCTACTGGTTAAATTTTGCTGTAATAATTGCAAAATATTTTATAAGTAAATGTAAACAAAAGGCAACAGAACCTTGCTTGGTTGGTTTTATTAAAGTTTTAAAATCGAAAATTGCAATAGAAAAGGTGATATACAAAAATAAAGGCAGAGACAACATATTTAATACAAGATTTATGTATTTATATAATGCACTGCATGATTAAATGGTAGTTTATGAGTCAGTTGTAAGATTAACCCGCAAATACAAGTATAGTACATACCGCTATATTGCTTATTGTAACTAACCTCTTGTATGTGATACTACTTCACGCATTGCAATTGAAGCAATAATGACAATAATGAGAATATGGAAAGGTTATCTGAATAGGTTGTTACATGAATCTTCTCTTAATTTCTTGTTCTGCTAGATCACATTTTTGATATTGTATTTGTTTTTGTAACCTGTACCTTGTATATATGTTTCACTGTTAAAGAAAAAAAAAAAAAAAATTTTAATAAGTTTTTTTTGGCAGCATAAGTATTCTCTTTGGTATCATTGTTAGGATAAACTAACTACATTTAAATTTAGTAACTACTTGAGTGTGTTATATAGTGGTCTAAATGTTATTTGTATGTACTTTATATTATTCTTAAATACTATAGATTTCTTTATGTTGCCGACGTCTTCCAGTGGGCTATACAGGTCACCAGACGAGGGGCTTACAGTGGACCTGAGCATGGAAACACTTGACTAAAATCTTGACTAGTTTATTATCTACAGTAGTCCTACCAGGGATGAAGTAGTTCACACCCAAACATCAGGACATCAAGTCAAACAGAATCGGTCACCGACCATACAAAAACACCTACAAATAATCAGATTCAAGATAAGAAATCTGATATGGGACCACAATAGTAATTAAACAACATACTTGAAAGTTACAAACTAAAATAGGTATCACCATTATTATTATCACAGAATCCATAACATAATATCAATTTTCAAAAGTAATGCATTAACGACAACTACAAAGCTCATCCCAATAATGTAAAATATTCAAGATAATTATTACAGTTTACAACAGATATGGTAATCAACTGATCCAAGATAAATATAACAAGTTCAATAAATTCAATGAAAATGAATTTCAAGAGTTTCACGAAAACAGTAAGCAAGTTACCAAGCACTAGCTAATGTAAACAAACATAATAATTACTGAACAGTTACAATACCATTCATACAGTTGTAACACTAACCTGCAACATCACCAACACATCCAACAACTTTCACACAAAGTTTCACCCAAACCCAGCTACTGCAGAGGCATCCTTACTGTCTAAAATCACCTTCAAAACTGAACAAAATGTCCGTTTTTCCCGCGATTGTAACACACAAGCTGGCGGAAGTAAAATTCTTTTATTTCTAACCGCTTAAATAAACTAGTTATCGACGAGTTCCAAAACCCGGTCGCGATCGCGGTGACATACTTCCCTGTGTGAGGAAAATGTCTCCTGACATTTATAAACATGACGTCACAAACAGACATCATTCCCTCGCCATTATCCTACACAATGTGAGAAAATATAATTTCCTCCCCTAACAGAAACTTCCTCAGTTGTCTTTCAAGAACAGAAAAAATTTTTTAAAAAAAATACACATACCAAGGTTACAATTAAAATAGCTTTACAAATTCCTTCAGGAATTTAACTTTCTGAATCACGTCTCTATGCATCTGGGTTTCTCTCACAGTTTTTGAGTTTGCTGTCTGTGCAAAGTCATATGCGAAATCTGGTCTGAGATGCGTTTTCGACTTAATCCTAGCAGATCTCCTAGGAGCAGGCATGGGAGGTTCTTCTGTTTCCAAAACAGTTTCACTACCTGTTTCATCCGTTTCCGGCACAATTGCTTAAGGAACAGTTTCACTGTCCATTTCCTCCCCGCTAGAAAGATAGTGCTATCACTTTCCAACCCAAATTGGCTTTCAGAAAGCTCACTCTCACTTTCTTCATCCAGAACAGGACTGTTGCTCCCAGAGTTAGTCAACTCATGTGTACCCTGTTCCGGAACACTGGAAGAATCTTCAAGGACAAACTGTTCTACTGTTTCATTTACAGAAGGCTCCTTCTAAGGACTAGGAATAGTCTCAGCCATCCAACCAACAACTGGTGTTCCAGGCCTACTTTTACGAGGTGCGGGTATCGGTGCCCGGCGAGGCCTAATCGTAAAACTAACGTCACTATTCACATCTGAAACACTTGTAACATCCGAAATACTCCTATTCTCCTCAGCTATGACCGCTGGGGTAGTCTTTACATCGACAAGATCTCATTAGGGGCTCCAATGTTGCCGACGTCTTCCAGTGGGCTATACAGGTCACCAGACGAGGGGCTTACAGTGGACGTGAGCATGGAAACACTTGACTAAAATCTTGACTAGTTTATTATCTACAGTAGTCCTACCAGGGATGAAGTAGTTCACACCCAAACATCAGGACATCAAGTCAAACAGAATCGGTCACCGACCATACAAAAACACCTACAAATAATCAGATTCAAGATAAGAAATCTGATATGGGACCACAATAGTGATTAAACAACATACTTGAAAGTTACAAACTAAAATAGGTATCACCATTATTATTATCACAGAATCCATAACATAATACCAATTTTCAAAAGTAATGCATTAACGACAACTACAAAACTCATCCCAATAATGTAAAATATTCAAGATAATTATTACAGTTTACAACAGATATGGTAATCAACGGATCCAAGATAAATATAACAAGTTCAATAAATTCAATGAAAATGAATTTCAAGAGTTTCACTAAAATAGTAAGCAAGTTACCAAGCACTAGCTAATGTAAACAAACATAATAATTACTGAACAGTTACAATACCATTCATACAGTTATAACACTAACCTGCAACATCACCAACACATCCAACAACTTTCACACAAAGTTTCACCCAAACCCAGCTACTGCAGAGGCATCCTTACTGTCTAAAATCACCTTCAAAACTGAACAAAATGTCCGTTTTTCCCGCGATTGTAACACACAAGCTGGCGGAAGTAAAATTCTTTTATTTCTAACCGCTTAAATAAACTAGTTATCAACGAGTTCCAAAACCCGGTCGCGATCGCGGTGACATTTACATCTACACTTAGGTGACTGTATATTTATGTCAATGGTTTCACTTAATTATTTGCTATTTTTATGTGTGTTTTCATTTTTTATTCTGTCACTCTGTTTAGGTCACAAGCCTTATCAGAGGTCGGCATAGCAACATTGAGTGTTGTTGGTCAGACCAATTATAGTTCATATAGTTAATAATATAATCATTCTTCTTCTAAGAGGGTCAATGACAATCTAAGGAAAAATTAAATTTTATGACAAATATCCTAGCCTACTAAATAGACCCTCTGACAACAAAGAGAGGGTTTCTATAAAAGACCTTTCAAATCTGTTGCCAATGCTGAATTTGAAGGATATTGTCTTTGATAAACTGCCTTAAGTATTCTGAAGATAGAGATGGCAATGGGGATCCAACCAACTTCAAGTCAGGTGACTGTGTTGTCTATGTGAAAGGTTCAGTATGACCACTCCTACCAAGAAAAGTAGACACTGCTGAATTTAAATGCTGCATATTCCATGAAAGTCAGTTTTAACCTAACTGCAAAGTGTGCAACACTTCTGAACACCTAAATGGAGACAGGGATTGCACCTCAAAAAATACAGGATCATCAATCATCCTTTTCCACTCTCATAAATGATGAAATCCCTCTTCTTTCTGTTTTTTTGCGTCTTTTCTGTTGCTTTAGCCTAAATGATGGCATTTGAAACCCATCATCTTTAATCACAGTCTTGACACTAGGGTTATCAACAGGGTCGACCTTTGGCCAATTCACATTGGCAGATGAAGTACAGGGTCTTGAGGGACCATCATTCATAGAGTGCAAAGTATTGTGTGACACTTTATCTTTTTTGCTGTCAAAAGACTTACTTGAGGTTGTTACAGAATTGTTAACTGTACTGTGTGACTCGTGAAGCATAACTGCTAATATCTGGTAATGTATCCCTAATATCCATGTTATCTGCAACCATAGCATCAAGATTGAGCTGCAAACTTGACATTCGTGTTTCTAACTGGTTGAGTTTGTTGACAAGAGTAATGTTGTTGAGTTCCTCAGGGTGGGATCTGGGAATAATTCACAATGAGTATGCATTCAACACAAGATATGGGCTCCTATCATATTGGTCTAATTTGGACCATGCATTAAGGATATCATGAAGATGAGAATCAGCTGCAGATCTAGCAGGGGGATTGTTCCTTTAAAGTTTTTTACCTATTACTTGTCTGCCACAGTGATCCCAAAGTGCATCTTTAGCTCAAGGATTTGGGATTCTATGAATTTTTCCAAGTACAGCATTACAGACATTTGCCCTAGAACCAAATTTGCAGTGCAAATACGATATATGATAAAAGGGGTTGTACCAAGACACTTTTGTTCTCGAATGTACCACTAATTAAGCCACACACAGCTTCAGCATCTCCCTGGGATGACGGTGGTGAACTGAAGGAAGAATCACTAGGTGACAATGTTGAAATATTCATTCTTTGTTCTTGATCACTTGTCGACTTTTCAATCCCAGATGGCATGATATTGCCCTCTGACCCCGACTTTGTTTTCTGTTTAATTTCATCAAGCAATGCTTCACCAATGTGTGCGCCATTCATATCTCTTCTGGGTTTTTTTTTCCAGAAAGCACATAAATGCAACTCAAAATTTGTAAAGTGAACATCTATCCCAGTAGCTTGATAGGGGCAAGCATGATCAGGTAGAGCTACACACTTTGGCACGTTTAGCAATAAATAGCTCCAGCATTCACTGAACAGTGACACATGTCAATAGTCATTCAAAATGAAATAATCCAAATATTTCACCAATTTGAAATATCCCATGTATTCAAAGAGAAACAATGGATAAGAGATACTGAAGGTCTAAGTTTATAATGTGGATTCCAGGAGTGCTCAACTAGCACTAGTGCTAAATATAGCAACATATAAAACAAGTGTCCTGAATATAGGTGGGTGTAACTATTCCTGCTGACTCAGGATAATTCCCGATATACTAATAGGGGTATTATCGCCCACCCACAGTTTTATTGAGTTTTACACATGTATTTAAATGTTTTTTGTTCTGAATTACTTTGTACTGACGTTTGACACACATTTACCATAATTTACTGGTTCATAACCTAATAAAAGGCTTAGTTTCCTTATTTCTAATTATTTTTTTTACAAAGTGTGAGCCGGTGTAAACTGGCAGTGCTAATGTGAACCGGCTATGTTGGGGTTAGGGGTTGTGTATCTGATAAACACTCTTTAAAGTATTACTTTATGTAAAAATCTATCTCAAGTGCTCATTCCATGTATCTACCAGCTTACATCGGAAGACATGTGACAACTATTCTGATGGTAAAAAGAAACTGGTAAAATTATATGGAAAATGTTTTTATAATACTAAACTTCTCGTATGTATCACTGATGAAACCCACTGGTAAGACTATCACCTTGTTTGAAGACTTTAATCCTTGCTGAATGTAAAAAAAAGATTCACAAATAATCAAGGGTAAGCCATCAGAACACTCTTAGAGATGATATGAAACTTTAGCTAAAATTCAAAATGAGACTTTTAATAATTGACAACTATGAACAAATCCTATCTTTTGAATCCATGCTGAATGTCAAATAGTCCTGAAATTATATAAAAACAACTCAGTTTAGGTTAAGATGATGCACTATGTTTGGAGTGAGTTCAACAAAAATAAGGACATACAGTAGAATTCCGTTTATCCGACCCACTCGGGAGACATAAGGTCGGTTCGGATACACGGGAGGTTCGGATACATGAATGACACTGCAGTGTCAAGGGTATTATGGGCGATAATATGAGATCGGTACCAAATTTACTTACATGCATGTTGAATCCAAGCAAAACTGATGGATTATGACAATAAGGTTCCTTTTAATAGTTACACCTATTTAAAATGCGATTTTATACTGAAGCCATGTTTTACTGGGATGTTTTATGCAATTCATAACGAACCGCCACATTTAGTTTTGTTGCGTTCTTTTTATCTCTTCAGTTTGGACGTTAGGAAATAAACCCCGGAAAGGTGGCATTAAAATCGTTATTAAAACAGAATGAACATTTTATATGTGAGATGTATACATGTACCAAAAAAGAACAACTATACAACATCCCATTAGGTTAATAGGTTACTTTTTAAAAAAGTCTTTCAGTGACACTTGTTGACATGAGGCAGTCTTGCACCTAAGTGCTTTGTCTCTGAGGTCCTTTGTGTGTACCACATCCAATGGAGTGAAATCACTTTTATGTTGAATCCATTCAAAAAAAAATTGAAATGCACTCATATGTTTTTGAGTCTGGTAACATGGTCCTGGGGAGAGCTATGGTCTCTTCATCTTGGTCTTCTGGTTCGTCTGCAGGTCCCTTCACATACTCCAGAATGGCCTCATCACTCATAACCTCACTAGCATCCACACCCCTGTCACATTCCAGCCACTCCTTTACATCTTCTGTTGGCACATCACCTAGGGACTCCCTTATTTCCTGGACATCTGCATCCTGGACATCCACTTTCAGGGTCTCACTTTGCTCCTCCACATTGGAAAAACATTCCATCAATGTGGATTTGGCCCAGGATTTCAGTAGGTGGCTCTCCTTCACATCTCGCCAAGCCCTATCAATCATAAAGATGGTGTCCTTCAGGGTCAACTTCTTTATGGCTTCAGTTAGAGTGGCGGTGGTGCCCTCACTCACAAGTTTCTGGATTGGGAACCTTCTGTAATTTCGTTTCATGGTCTCAAGAGGTCCCTGATCCATGGGCTGAAGGTGAGATGTTGTGTTTGATGGCAAGAATCTACATTCAATGGCTCCATCTGGTGTCTCAACTGCCAGGTCTGGGGGTGGGCTGGGCAGTTATCTATCAGGAGGATGGCCTTCATGGGTAGGTTCTTTGAGAGAAGGTGACTCACCTTTGGCACAAAAACACCTTTAAACCAATCTGTGAAGATTGGTGAGGTCATTCATGTGTGTTGTTGGGCTCTGTATACCACAGGTAGGTTGTTCAGGTTGACGTGCTTAAAACACCTGGGGTTCTGGGACTTCCCTATGAGCAGGAGTGGCAGCTTGTGGGATCCTGTGGCATTGGAGCAGGCTAATAGGGACACCCTGTCCTTCACCTTCTTGTGGCCTGGGGCAGCTGTCTCACTAGCCACAGCTAGGATCTTGTTTGGCATCATCCGTCAATAAAGGGCCGTCTCATCTGCATTATACAGCTGTTCTGGCTGCTCAACCATCCACTCAGCTAGGGCTTATTTGAATGGCTCTGTCTCATAGCCCACACTGGAAAGGACCTACCCCTGGATGGAAAACTGACGGATTCCATGTCTCTGCTTCCAGCGGTTGAGCCATCCTTCACTGGCAGAAAAGGAGGAATCCCCAGGATGGAGCTGCTGCTGATACCATAGGGCCTTCTCCTTCAGGATTGGGTCAGAAAGAGGAGTCCCCCTGTTCCTCTCCTGAATAAACCAGGTGTACAGAGCCTTGTCTAAGGATTCATCTGCACAAGATTTCATAGTGTGCCTCCCAGTATTGTCTGTATCACTTTGAATCATAAATTCCCTGAGTTTATTTTTGCTGATTTTATGTCAGATACTGTAGATTTACCCACACCAAATTCATTTGCTATATCAACAGCTTTTTCTCCATTCTTTGATCTGTCCAAAATTCTTAATTTTGTGGGAATATTAAGCACTACACGTTTCCTCTTCTGTCCTTTTGAAGCCATTATTCTATGTAAATTGTATAAATGCATAAATGCTAATGAATATGCCATGGTTTTGGCCCATATTTATAGTCAAATAAGTTGGCTAATTGTCATTGAGGATTCTCTTTTGATGCTTTTTAAGTCCCCTGTGTTAGACGTTAATTGGACTGCTCTGGGAGCTACTCCGGGGGATTAATAACCATACAGAAAGTGACAATCGTAATCACCCAGCAATAAGACAGATAACGCGGCTTATGTAATCGTTCCAGTTACGGAACAACAAAGACTTGATGAAGAGATTAATCCCTAACATACGCACATATAGAAGACAAAAGATGGCAGATGAAAGGACAGGTCTTTAAGTTATATATTTGTTATGAGTCATTCTGTCTTGTGGTTAAGGGTTTTTAATAAAATCACCAATTATCACTCACTGGGTTCGCTAATATATGCTTCAAATATTTGGGGGACATAGCTAAGCGTCGGTTAACCTGGAGATTTGGATGAATGGAGGTCAGATAAACAGGGTTCTACTGTATTCTCAGTGTGTGCCTTAAAAGTGACAGACGTTTGAAGTGAACCAGTTGGTTTGTGTGGTGGTGGCACTAATATCTCTTATGAAATTAATAATCACCCATTGAATATACTTGGAAGAGTTCGCTTACTGCTTTCTTTTCTGAGTATACTTTTGGAGCTGCACATATTGATTAAAAGCATCTGGTATTCAATAACACAAGTATATAAAACGGTCTGGCCTAGTTGTTATGTTGCAAAGGAGGTGAAGCAGAATGTTTACTACTTTTTCAAAAGAAATAACAACAAGCAATAATGATGGATTAGATTGTCATATCACTCTTAAACTTTCATAGTGAAGTAAAATATCTTTAAAATAGAATGCATGATTCATAATCTGATGATAAATGATTTTTATTTTAGTAGGTCTACATGTACAACAAAAGTACATTTTTAATTGATTCCAAATTTAATTTAAACTGTAGGTTGATTTTAAATAGCTTTTACCACTTTAATGTCAAGGTGATTTTTTAGGAAATAACAAACAATTCATAGCCTTCCAATAGTCTCGCCGAAGGTATAGACACTTCTAGTGATCTCATAGTGCATGAGAAGTTTTAATATTCTATATAAATATATCCATAACAACCATGTCATGTTTTTACATTTGTATCTCCACATGCTATCAAAGTGCTGTTTTACCCATCCGACGGCACAAGTACAGCTCAACCTCTCAAAATACTGACATTCCCTAACTGAAGGATAAAGATAAAAAGATGACCATTTGCCAATGTCCTCCAGGTTCTTTAGTCTGTCACTGGGGATAGGATCCATGACAGAGGACCGCCATGTTAAGTGCTCAGGCAAGCCATTATATGTTTACCTGTACCTGGGATTCAACCCACATCTATCTTTGTCACCTCTAGTTGTGTTCGCTTCCCAAAAGTGGCAAATTGTGGACCTTTGTGGCTGTTTAATGGGAATATAATCCCAAGTTTCATCTCTTAAAGCAGTCCCATATTGCACCTTGAAACCTTTTATCGAAGGTCATCCAAGGAATGATGAAATCAGACTTGCAAAAGGACACAGATATTTTTTATTAAAGCTTGCTATTTTACTTAAATTCTTAAATAATTACATTTCTAAACTCCCAATGGCAACTAATCTTCAAACTTCTATAGGAGTGGATTGTAGGAGTGTATATTTACCAACTGGAACAAAATACAGCTTGTAAAGGCTACATTTTCACTTACATTTGGCACAGAAAACTTAATACCATTTTATCAATATATTTTATCATGAAAATGAAACTTTTTAGTTATTTTTAATTTCACTGACATCATTGAAAGTATATGTATTCCAGTTTCATCAGCAGCAGTCTTTCAAGTCACATCTTCCAAAGAGTTGTATTATTCAAAAGCTTATGCTAAGGGATAAAACATTGCTACTCAAGTGGTCAGTATATTAACATATTACCAAATAAATCTAAATAAAATACAATTAACTTCTTAGCTATTTTGTTCATGGACTACAAATTTCAAAAGTAAAAGCAGATACTTCAGCAAAACTAATCAGAGTTTGTTATTCTTTAAAGAAACATTTAAGACCATATTCTGATTCCATTGAATTTCTATATGTTGTATGAAACCTTAAGATTTTTGTTTTTTTTATTTTATATATATTTGACTAATATTACAGATTACTAGACTTCATTTTGTAAACCTTAAACCAAATAGGTTATACAGGTTGGTAATTGTGATATAGCACCAGGTTAAAAGTCTTTGTTTCCACATGAGGGTACATCAAAGTGTCTTATTAGAAAGTGGCATGGAAATATATAGTTTCATTCAATTTTCAACTCATGCTAAACTCTAAAACCTCCTGGTACATTTTCTCAAAAAATAATTCTGAGACTAGTCGGTCAATTACAATGCACAATCATATGATTGTTTGCATTCTGGAACTGTATGTATGTCTTACACGTTACTTCTATTTCAAGATTCGTGTGTAACTTCTTTGTCTGGTTTTCAGAATTCGAATACATCCCACTTGGTAATAAATATGAAGATCTTTCTGTTAGTTGTCTTATTTGCCATGTGTGAAGGCCAGTCTACAACAAAACACAGAAGTGTGACAGTAGGAAGCAGATATTTGATTGATCAGTCCGTTCTTGAAGAAGTAAAGATTTTAAAAGAAGAATTATTCAGAACAAATGCCAAACTTCAGGCACTGGAGACAAAACAACAGTCTCAGCATGGTAGGCTTGTTAAAACTGTACTATTTATTTTAGTTACTTTAAGAGAGCTTGAAATGATTGAAATTTCACAATGATTTTGTATTTTATTGTATGACACAGCATTACAGATTGAACAGATGTATGATTTAACCCCAGTTACTGCTTAATACGTGTGGCGTTGTCTGTGGTAATGGGTTTAAAATCCAATGCATGCCAATTTATGGAATCACCAAGTGCTGATTTGGCCTTAGTTTTTGAAAGGGACCTAATATATGTGTCTTATAACTGTAAAATAACATAAAATGCAGAGCGTATTGGTCTTCTGGTGAATCAAAATACATTTATATTTAAAGTTTTATTTACCTCCGATAAGTAGGGAGCATCATTATTATGTGGTAACAAAGTACTTTGCATCTTGTTGGGACAAATATTTTTATTTTAAAGATTAGCATTTGAATACGTACTGAGATTTGAAATGCTTGTTCATTACAGGTAGTATCAATACAAAGCTGGAACAAATAAATGTTAAGTTTGGGGATGTAGATGACAAGTTCAATGCAGCTGATACAAAGCTAGATGATATCTACGAGAGGTATACTGACACTGATGAAAAGTTGGATGAGAAGTTTACTACAGTCAGTACAAACCTGGATAGGAAGCTCACTGCACTCAATATAAAGCTGGATGGTGCGGATGAGAGATTCACCACAGTCAATACAAAGCTAGATGCTGTTGATGTGAAGTTCAGAGCAGTTGATACACACCTAGGTGATGTGGATGAGAAGTTCACTGCAGTTGAAATAAAGCTGGATGGCATTGACACAGAAGTTAAGACATACCTGAGAGAAGTAAACAAGGGTGAGTATTTTACTTTACAAGTACTTTTTCAAGATTATTGGCAATTTCAGTACATGGCTGATAGCATTGATTTCAAAACCTTGCAAAGGTACTTGCACTTGGCCAACTAAGAACATTTGGAAATGTAAAGTGAATAAAAATACACAATAGTTGTATTATATGACTTAGAGGCAGTACTATTTCTGTAGGTGTAATGTTTTCCTGTATATTACTCTCTACAATAAGTAAACATTTACAAAATGTTTCATATATCACTGCAAGTGTTGTTCTCTCTTCACTTGTTCCCATATCATCGACTAATTAAAACACTTCACTTCATTGGTTACCAGTTAAATACAGGGTAGGATTTAAGATATTCCTTATCACACAACAAAAGTCTTAAACATGGCCAATCAGCACACCTTAGTGAAAGAATCTATCCACACACCTGTTTCTTTGTCTACACATAATAAATAATCACTCTGTTACATCCTTTTGGAAATGTCTTAAGGCTCACTGTTTCAATTTCAAGCTTACCCACACGGTACTCTCCCTTTGGTCCCACCAAAAATGCTGGATTGCTGACTTTGATAATCCCTTGACCACGCTTTTGAAACCTACTTTTTAACCTAGGGGACTGAGTTCCCATTGCACTAAAGATATTGTGTCTGCAAAGCAGTAGACTAGATTAGATTAGATTGTGCAGAAACAGTCACATGAAAAAAGTCATGTTTTGATGAATTGAGAGTGAATTTGTGTGAGTCTGATTTGATATCACCCATGTTGTATTTTAGTCGCAATTACAACACAATGTTAGTTGGCCTTTTCCTTTCTATCAATACATGGGATTTCAGCTGTAAGAAACTTTGAAGCACAATTATTTTTAGCAATATAAATGTAATATTATATTGTTTGGGACTCCTGAATTAACACAAAAACTGGTTGCTGGGTAATTTGACATACAACTGTAACAATTAACTAATACAATTATAACCAAAAAAAAAATAATGCAAACAATGACATAAACTCTTCATTGCTGAACATTATGGTCAATGACCAGTACTTGAAATGGGTCAAGTAATTGGAATTGTTTCAAATATGAAGAATTTCTTTAAATCACAAGGTGTACATTATGAACTTATTCTACTGGGTCAATATGACAAAGTCATGAAGGGCGTATAGCTTCTGTGTTCATTCATGAAGGTTTGGGGCACATAACCAGTAATTATGGCAAGGCATCTCATTTGTGATACATGCCTAAAATCTTGTATCTCAGTTCTGAGTAGGCACTTTAGTATTCAGTATTTTAGAGTTATTTATTTCCCACGTAGTTACTTTTTTGTAATGTTATGCTAACTTGGGCACTCGGAATGGAATCTTCCAATATATAACACAAGGCTGTATTCCATACATGCCATGACTGACTGGAAAAAATAAATTCTTGGCAATTCTATTTTGCTTTATATCAGAAGTCTACTTTAGATAGTGCATAATCGGATGGGTACAATCAGCTGCATTATAAGAACATATTGTTTTGATAAAGCATATGTTTACAAAGTTTAGAAAGTTGTAGATTATATTTGGTAAGTTAACAACTTTTGATGTTCGTACTGAGCTTAAGTTTAGAGATTAATGCTGCATAAGTAACAGATGGTTAGGATTTACACGACTAAGGAGAAGGCACTTGAATGTAGTTTTGGACGGACCTAGACAAATCAGCTGTTTGGCAAATTTGTCCCCAGCAAATTGGCCTCCTAAAATGTGGGTTGAAAAACATAGAAATGCCTTTACCTGAATTCCTTGGTTAGGACTTATTGCTATTGCTTCAGAAGTATCATCTCTTATGGAAAATATGTAATGTTATGTGGCTTTTAAACAAAGTAAGCATTTTGAAAGGACTTAAATAAATATATCTTGAGCTAAAATATGTATTCAAGTTTCACTCCATTTTCTCCTTTAAAAACATCAGGCCTGTTTACAAAGCAGGCTTTTTGTAACACATCAAAGTAACCTTTGATTTGAATTCCTTCATAAGAGTGTATTGCTATTGCTTCAAAGTAAAATCTCTTGGAGAAATTATTTGAAGTTATGTGCCCTTTAAACAAAGTAAGCCTTTTCTAAGGGCTTAAATAATCATAGTCTGATCTAAAACATATGCTGAAGTTGAATGCACTGTATCGCAAAAAAGCCTTTATGCAAATGTCAATTGACAGAATTAGACTTATTTTTGTAGGTTTTCTGACTAAAGTTTATCTTTCTAGAAAGCTGTATTTGAATGACCAAATCAAGCTCTCACTTGTACACCTATATTACCTCTGCCAAGGAGTGTCACATAGTAACTAACTAATTAGAATTAGGGCATACTGGTGTTACTCCTCACGGTCCTGTTCTTAGTTTAGGGAACTGGAGTGCAATGAGTACCATCCGCTGGTTGTTCCTCTTACTGTTGTTTTGGAGAAAGTCAGTAAGCAGTGATCCTAATGTGTTTATTCCGTTGTCTGCTCATGGTCTTACGTCATTACCACGCCCCTACAGACTCCACAGCTATGTCCTGAATACACATCTTTTCCCTTGTGTGGCTAAGCGTCAGGGCCTTGCGACCTTATTGTTGCTTTGTGGTGACATCTCCCTTAATCCTGGACCAATCTCGTTTGGGGTGGTAAATTGCCGATCTGTAAGAAACAAGGGACCCTGCATCGATGATACTGTAACAGTACATTCTGTCGACATTCTTGCTGTCACTGAAACACATATTCGCCATATACTACTCCACTGAGTAAAGTCATACAGAATCATCCTGGTATTAGTTTCCAGTTCTACGCTGATGACACACAATTGTATGTACACCTCACACATAAAAATGTTGCCTCGGCCCTTGATAAGCTGTCACACTGCCTTGAAGACGTAAAGAGATGGCTCTCTACAAATAAGCTCAAGCTAAATCCAGATAAGACCGAATTCATTGTGTTTGGCTCAAAGTCTCAGCGCGAAAAACTTAATCAGTCCTTCCCGGTCAACATACTTGGTAATCTCATATCACCAACAGATGCAGTTAGGAACCTTGGTGTCTGGTTTGATTCTGATTTCTCATTCTCTTGCCATGTTAGGAAGGTCTGCAAGGCTTGTTTTGCTCATGTCCGGGATCTTAAGCGACTCCGAGGACATCTGACACATGAAGCTACTCTTATGGCTGCCAATGCTCTGGTCGGAAGTCGACTAGATTACTGTAACTCTCTGTTCAGAGGTCTCTCAGCTCTAGATCTGCGCAAACTTCAATGTGTTCAAAATAGCCTGGCCAGAATTGTTGCCAACACCACCAAGTACTCACACATCACTCCAGTTAGAAAAGCACTACATTGGTTGCCAATTAAGTACCGTTCTATCTTTAAGACTGCCATGTTGGTATATAAGTTCCTACACAGTGGTAACCCCAAATACTTTGAACCCTTCCTCATTCCCAGACATAGTGCATATAACACTCGTCGAAGTCAATCTGATGGCATATTTCTTGAGGTTCCCCACTTTGGTTCAATTTTCAAGTCTCGAAAACATTTTGGACTCAGTTTTGCGTATGACGCACCTATGATTTGGAATGACCTTCCTGATGAGGTCCGCTCTGCAAACTCACTTGCCTCTTTCAGGTCAAAGTTGAAGTCATACCTCTTTGGAAAAGCATACCCACCCTAAATTTCCAATCTCCTTTCTGCTTTCTCCGCGGTGCTGACCCCTGCAATGTCTCTGGTTTTTGAATATTGAACAATGTTTTTGTGTGATGCGCCTTAGAGTCTGTCTTTTGACAGAGATTAAGCGCTATAAAAGTGCTATTAGAATTAGAATTTAGAATTAGTTATGTTTTCATGTTATATTGTCAGCGCATAATGCCAAGGTACTTGTTTCAATGAAACTTGCAGAAAAAAATAGGAAATGGTGCAAAAACGAAGTGATTAAAATTTATTCATAACTTGGCTAAAATCGTGGATTTTGTTTTTTATTTACACCACCATTGATTAAAATTTGTGTATGTTTTTATGTGTGTCTAATTATAGGTATAAAGTTTGACCGTCATTCAGCAAACTATGTGTATCTGGGATATGAGCTGCTTAGCAAAGATTTGCTCTCTCGCAGTGTTTTTCTAGTTCAAACTAATACTGCCAAATTTTAGTCCAGTTTTTGCCCAAAATGTGACTGCGGTCTGAATGACCTCTCCCATGAGAGTCAAACGCCTGACTGAGGGTATATCTTTATTACATATAAGATGAATTGTACTTTTCTATGCAATAATAAGATATATACAGTGGGTAAATGTAATCTAACTGCTGACTGTGTACAATTTATGTGAATAATCTATACGCAGGCATTAACATAATTATGTATGAAAAACTAAAGTTCATGTCCATATAAGCAAGCTACATGCCTTAATGTTACTATAACGTTCATACAATGTATTAGATTGTATGTGTACAGTTAGTGCAAGTTACAAATATACTTCTAATTACATTACTAACAGTACAATGTTACATTAAAAGGTTACATGACTAAGATAAGATATAAAACCATTTGACATTGTAACACTTAGATAATAGCAAACACAGTAATAAAATACCATTATACTAAATTAATAGTTAATCAGTTAACCATTATACTAAATTAATAGTTAATCAGCTTATAACTGATATAATCATGCAACGATCACATGCTGTAAATACAGTATAATCGCTTTTCATTAAAATCGCCACATTAAACATTGTTTCAATGAAGTACATTTATTTACTTGTTGAGCTAAGCACATTAATGTGTATAGATGATGCAAATGATTTCATATGATTGACAAAAGTTATTTAGGAAAACCAAACTTACAGTTAAGTGAACCTAATTATTTGTCATTTTTATTAATATAAAGTATTGTATGCTCTGTTACTACTGATGCATTTATTGTACATTTTTAATTCATGTATTTATTTTTTTGTTGTTTTGTTTTTTCCAACAGAGAAAGAAGCCAGGAGAGCATCATCATTCTTTGCAGAAGGTGTTCGGTCTGGCTGGGGAGACATTGCCTACCAGGAGGGAGACATACTGAAGTACAACAACACCCTTGTCAATCCTGGCGGACATTACTGCGAAACCACTGGTGTGTACAGCTGTGAGACAAGTGGAATCTACTACTTCATCTACAGTGTCTACGGATGGAGAATAGAGGATGGATCGACTCACTCCCGTGTCAGTGCCAGTCTTATGAAAGACAGTGTAAAGCAAAGTGTAGTCTATTTCAGTAATCATAACAAGAAGCCTATCTACATCACACTGAGTCAGTCACTGGTACTCCAGTGTAATGCTGGGCAGAAAGTCTGGATAGAGAGTACACACAACAATACTTACATTCATGATTATTCTTACAGAAATGTGTTTGCCGGCATCCTTCTCTTTATAAACTGATTACTTCAACTGTAAATTCTAACATCAATATTTAGTCTGAATGGAATAATTTAGTGTAAACATTTTGTGTGGAGTGAGGCTGAGACATTTTATGTATGCTTTGGTACATAATCATGTTTGAAGAGAATGTTTGTTATCAAGTTAGACTAATAAAGATTACAATTACATTTTCAAACATTTAGAAATATACTAAAGAGACAAAAAGTATAAAATGTAGAAAATTCAGTGTGTTACTGAACATAAAATTACCCGAAAGGTTCTCGTTAACTATTTGCAAACAGAAACAATAAAACATAAAAGTGAGAATTATATTTTTGTGTATATATTAGATGCATTACAGCAAATGATCTTTAAAATGACAAAAGAAATGGCTAGCATAATGAATTTCTATGATGTAACTATTTATCATAAGTATTTGTATTTTGTTGTGTCAACACAAATAACATCGCATACTGATACAAGTTTACTTTTAAGCTTTAGCCTTGCATACATCATTTGTTTTCTTGTTTTATTTGTGTTTTGCATCCCATTAAAGGCTACATGTAATGGTGTAATCATTTAAAAAATAAATAAAAATGACACATTTTGTCTGTAAAAATCCTGTTAATGTACCAAATAAAATGGCTAAAATATGCTTACTGTAAAATGAAAGTATAATCATGTGATTGTTTAATGTATTGTCTTATGAATACTGGAAATGAAAATTTCAGGATTTTAAACTTTAAAACTTTTTTGTAATGTAAACAGATCTTTAATAATCTGATTATTGTAAAATTAAAAGTGTTACAATGTATTTTGCGAACTGCAACATTTGATGCAATTTAGAAATAAAAAATATATTTCTGTATATAATATTAATGACACTAGTAAATTATTTTTGCTACGTGAGTAAACTTTTTTATGTCAGTTATTTGACCTTTAATGAAGAGAGATATTTTGTTTGGATCCCACATAGGCTCCATAAAGGTATTTTGGTGAAAACTTTGAGGGAAATATTACACTGTAATTAAATTTTAAGGGCTTTGTTCATGTATGTAAATAACAAAATATTGCTATTAATGTGTTCAATATTTCATTATTCTTTCAAAATCAAAATGTTTAAGAAATCTTATTATGATTTAATTTAGAACAGCAACATGAATCACTTGTACACCTGATATCTGTACTTCAGTTGTTCACAGCGGTCAATTGGATCTGCAACTTTGTATGAGGATAAAATTATTTTATCCCATGTGTGTCAATCTTATTCTACTTGAAAGAAATGTCTGTAAACTGTCTAAATTTACTAGATTTGCAGTTGGATTTTGTGTTATCTGTAGTTGCTTACAAGGGTATTATGTAGCTAAATTGTAAATTCGTGGTTGTTGCGATAAGCATTAGTTACTACTATATCTCAGTAATTCTTTTGTTTACCCTTGTATTCTGAAACATTAGGTGATACTGTATCTCAGCAATTCTGCTATTTACTTATCTATTGCAGCCTATTAGTTGCTTTTGTATCAGTAATTCTGTTTGTTTACTTGTCTCTTGTAGATCTTTTTGTTTATTATGATGTCATTTATACATCTATTGTAGAAACTAAGTCACTACTGTGTCTCTGTAATTATGACTGATAATCACCTGTACTAGAGCATTAACTACTATTGTAATCCACTTGGTTAGAGTTAGGTTATTGTTCTGCATTAGGTACTACACTATCCCAGTAAATCTGCTATTTACTCATCAATTGTAGAACATTAGTTACTACTGTAACTCTGCTGTTTATGAATCTTTTGCAACATTATTTGCAGCTGAAAACCTAATGTTTGCTCATTCTTTGTAAAAAATGTTATTGATTGTTTTTTAAGATGTAAAAGTGCAATTAAATTCTACAAAACACTAAAATCTCTTAGTAAAATACCTAAAATTGTACTTGTTGCGTACATTTTGTGATGTAGAAGTATTTTTTTGATTAAAATTTCAATCTGGTTAACTTGAAGTATCAACATTAAAATTTAATTTAAAATGGATTCAATCACACAGTAAAACTAATCACAATATGGTTTTCACAGAAATTGTCCTTCTCAATCTGATGTCACTTTAATCAATTTTAAAATAAAATAGATAAAGCTGGATATTCTTTTCATATTACTAAATAACAAGAAAAGGCCAAAGTTGACATTGTGCGTACTCTGTTCACAGCTAAGGTTATGTTATACTAGGCTCTTGGTAAATAATACAACATAGATGAGATCAAGCTGGTTTGGGCGAATCGGATGATCATTATGTCTCCAGGTTTCAAATAAATGTATGTCCTTCAATGGTGCAGATATTGTATGTGACAGATGATTGAAATGAAGCATGTCATGCAAAGATACAACTAAGTGGATTGCCACATAGAAATATATGCACAATTTTTCTCAAAAAAGTAGATAGAGACAATCACTGTACAATGTGACTTGATGGGGAACAGGAATCCCAATGTGGCTCATACATTTGATGGATTATTTAAAATGTCCTAAGAAAACAACCTGGGCCAGTATTCACGAAAGGTCTTAGACTTAGCCAGGTCTTAGGCTTAAATGTGGTCTTAAAGTTAAGACTTTTGTCTCAGCTAAGTTTTGTCTTAAAACCTTATTCACAAAGGGTGACTTAACTAAGTCCAAGATTATCATATAACCACAGTGGTTTTCTGGGTCATGTGACCTTTCCTCTCTATTCAAACTATACTATTGGTGACATATATCCTTTTTTTAATGTATTTTATCTAAGGAAAAGTACTTTTTTGAAATGGAAAACCTTGTTACCACATATAAAATTCCAAAGACTGCTTTAGTGAGATGTTCTGTATAATTATGCTTTATTTACAGCCCTTTGAAATTTTGAAGTGGAGAAAAGTTTATGGCGGCCATATTTAAGTCCTCTTTACAAAATTTAAGCCCACTACCAACCAGTCTTAAAGTTGAGCCCTTAAATTCTTTGTGAATACCACTAAGCCTAAAACAAGGGTTTTACCAGTTTTTGGGCAGAAACTTGAGACAAAAGTCTCAACTTTAAGACTTTCGTGAATACGGGCCCAGGGGACTAACCCTGTTAATGCCTGGATACTCAGTTTGAAGTAACAGTTCCTTTACTGCTAAGCTACACTAACCTCTGTATAATTATATTTTTGTCCCAAGCTCATGCTGAAGAGATGCTGACATTAATTCCCGGTCTACTGCTTCCCGCTGTAACTTGGCACAAAGGTCAAAATTATACAAAACAGAAGTTGAAATATTTATTAACGTTTGATTGTCATCAGTAAAACTAGTGCACTTTCGCATACCAAATAAGGAAGTAGAAATGACAACAGTAATAAATTAAATGACTTTGGTACTTTCCGTATACAAATTGAGGCGTAGATTTGAAGCAGAAATTATATTATCGCCCCATAAAAAGAACTGTAAAAAGTTAATTGTTTTGACTTAATGTTGGGACAATACTTTAAAACTTGCGCTTGTGTGAATGCATATTTTAATAGAAAGAGAATCCACGACATTACACTTAAAACAAGCAAATATAAAAATGTAATTTCCAATTTGTGCAAAGAGACAACGGGAAGCAGTAGAGGGTTGGTACTACAAACAAAACCCTTTGCAAGATTTTAGCCATGTTTTGAGAAAATAAGTACCACGAGAGAACCACTAATCCTTTTGCATTTCTAAGTTTTATTAGCACTTTTATAGCACTTGATCTTTGCTACCGATTCATGCATTTTACAGATTTTCATCAAATTTGGCAATTATGTATATTCTAAAGTTATATACAAAGACTGATTTCATTTTATGCAACTGTTAACTGTTTATCCAGGTAACACTTTTTTGAATAATTGGGATTTTTTGTGTTTTTTGTCTTGGTATCATACACTAAAACATAGTTTCACCAATTCTTACTAAATGTTCTAAAATTGTACCCTATCCACAACTGATATATTGAACTTACACCATGGGTCAACAATCCAAAAATAGGAGATGTAACTGAAGTTGTAATAAAGGCCCACATATTATGGACTACAAATAACTTGATATTAGCCAAAGGTAACATTTAAGATGTGGGCAAACACCTGGCTCCTGGTACCTAACCTTCCTAAGTCATTAAGGAGCAACCCGTTTGAATGTTGTATGAGTACTTAAAATACCTGTACAAACCGGCAACAGATGTCAAAATAATCTGAAACATTTATACCTGAACTAAGTATTATCTATCAACAACAGTTAACCACCACTGTCCAGCTTCTGGTGACAAAGTTTAACCAATAACTTTCAAAACATAATATATTAGTATTTATTATTGTGTAAGATATACCATCACATTAACCATTGTGAACATTACTTAGTGACTTATTGTGCACTTCAGTATTTTCTTTTGTCTGTTTTAACTATGAGTATGACTGCCTGGAAGTGCAAGTCACTCTACTCTATTAACAGCTACCTCCAGACTGGATCTACTATTCAATGGCCTGGAGTTGGGATGAACAGATAATCCCCTGCCTAAAAGAGAATTTCCCTATTATACTGAATCAATGCACCAAAATAGGTAAATGCATTTATTACACACTAATCCAATTGATAATTCAGATCATGAATCTAAGGATAACATCTCTATTATTAAACCTAAAGGATTATAGAGCCACCTTTGCATCCAACATTTATTGGTAAAATCATGCTCTGTTAAGGATACACAGCTCTCCATTACTCATTGTGGGTTCCTTAAAAAACTGCTCTCAAACATGATCACAAAAGAAGATGTTGAAAGTGGTTCATGTGGCATATTGGGGCAACGGACCCCATTAGTAATAATTAAATTTATGTAAATGTGTGTGCATTTTGGTCTTAATTCACACTCTTAAGACCCACTTTTTGTACTTCATTTTTACCGCACTGGACAACTGTTGCGTGAAAGTAAACACTTAAACTTACTTTACAGGAAGTTTTTTTTTATCACTTACTTTATTCTGTAGTTTCCTAATGTGTTCATAATGTAATAAGCTTTAACTTATTTAGAAATAATAGGAAAACTGACTGAATGACATTTCTACAAAAGCAATGTTTTGACTATGCAGGTAAGAATGGCATATCAATGTCTACTGAGGAATGCTTTAATTTTTTTCTCCATCTAGGAGGTATTACAATTCATGACTGTTTTTCTGCCAATTTATTAGTAGGATTACACAAAAACTGATTAGCTTCAAAATATATTGGGCAATTCCTTCTCATATAAAGTGATAGATTTAATGCTTAAACTTTAAGGTTTGCAGTGTGCTTAAAATATTCTTTTCTATCCAATTGCTACATCCTGGAATATAGGAATAGAAAGCACAATAATTTTCAGCATCGTCATATAAAACTCGGAGCACTATAAATAATTTTTAATGCACAAGAAATAGTTCATCACAGATAATTCATCCGGGATACATTTTAAAAATTATATCTTGTTTTTATCATTGTTCAATAAAATTATCAGATATTTTCGCATTCACTTAGTTTTATTGTTAAGTAGGTCAAAAGGAAAGTTTGCTATAAATATCTTGCTGTCATAAATAATATTTGATTAGATATCAATTGTTCATGCATCATGTGTCAGAGAATGGGTATTCCTCACTTACTCTTTGTGATAAGTACTCCTATTGTAGCCATTTATTTATTTAGTATTTTACAGCAAGTCTAGAACCTTATTAGTTATATTGTGATGGGTAGTTGGAAGGCTGAGGAAACCAACATATACAGTTAGTCAAGGTTCTGTACTGTAAACAGCTGACCAACGGCAAGCATCTACTAACTTTCCCACATGAGGTCAGGTTTAGATTCAAACTATGTTCTCAGAGATGGTATTTTTAACAATAACCTGTTTGTTTTTCCTTTTTGACAGTGATATACTATTACAAATCCCCATGATGGCAATGAAGAAGTGGCAGTAATAAACTACTTGCATTGTTTTTAGACCCATGGGGTCCTTTTAGAAATTTATCTACAGCCTTAAAATGGAACTTCAAAAATGTATTTCTAAACAACATCATGCTTATACACAAACGTATTTTACATTTATTGACTTTAAAAATGTAACACTAGAACACCAATAAGTAATAGCACTTGAAGCAGCTATATCCTTATGATTGGTGGTCTCTGGCAGAGTGAAAGCTTAGCAAAGCCGGTCAGCTGTCAACAAAGGCAAGAAAAGGAGGAGAATTGAATCCCCGTCTGGAGATAGAGACAGTAGTGTGAGATATCCTTATGAACTGAAGAACCACCACATGAAGTGCAAAGTTCTTTATGGGAAGAATGTCAACATAAAACTATTTAAAAGACAGAATTTTGAGAGTATGACCCTCAAGCCAAGTGGCTGATATTCTACATACACAGAGTTTGCTCAGTAGTGGCGTAACTTAAAAATTGTTCCAGATTCCACAGTTTTAATTGTCTCAAAATTTTGAAATATTCTGCCATCTACTATTTTCTATCTAGTTATTCTATTCTTCTGTGTTTTTTTATTCCACTTAATCTCTCTCTTCCAGGCAGATCTTAAGGTGAAACTCCAGATTCCAATTTAAAAAAGTCATCATCCCATAGCTGTTGCCAACTGAGACTCTGCATAGAATATGAGCTAAGTTGGGAAAGCCTTTAATAGAAACATGATATTAACCTTTTTCTAAAACAGGAAAGAGTTGTGGCTGGACAGACATCAGGCAAATCATTCTTAACATTGGCAACATCAAAAGCAAAGCTGTAGCCTAAGTTTTTTTTCTATTTTTGTACAGATGGATAGAATTATATGAACTTCCAAGAACCTTTAATCTGGATAGGCATATTTGTGCTGTATATTTTCCAAAATGAGTACACAAATGAGAACCAAAGTAACTGGGATGACCACTGTTAAGAAACTTATAAATTAAAGTGGATCTTTTACAGATACAGTAAAATTCAACTGAAAACCAATGGAGTCACTTGAGAATAGGAGATGTCTGTGTGTATTTGTTACAGTTTGCGACAATCCTAGCAAGGGTGTTTTGAATAGCTGTTTATGAATGTTGAAACTGGACAGACTCCTGAAGAGAGACTTGCCATAATCAAGATGACTACTCACCAAGGCATTAGCCGCCAAGACAGCAGCCTCATCTGTCAGATACTGTCTAACCCTGTCCTGCAAATTATCCTCTGCAAAATACTCCCTGTACATTTGGTGTTACCTTGTGCTGAGACAAACAAACAAACCAATAAGAAGCAAACAAATCCTGGAGAAAATATAACCTCCTTAGTAGAGGTAATCAACAGTTTATATATATTGATAAATAGGTAAGAAGTAAGCACAAAATGACACAGGCAACTCATCCTATATGTTTATGAATAGAGGAACAAAACAAAGAGAAATGTAATATTAATTGTCTCTCTGTCCCCACCCGAGTTCCAAGTTTAAAGTTAAAGCTTTGAAAATTGTGTTGCACCAGAGAACCTCGATTCTGACATCAAAAATAGTGTAAATATTCCAGTAAGCTATACATCTATCTGTGTTACATGAATCTGATAATATTTTGTCCGCTGATAATAATTCTAATACTAATTGAACTTTTATAGCGCTTAATTTTGCCATACAAGAAAACTCTAAGGTGCCATAAAAAAAATAGTTGACCAAAGTTCAGTATCGAGAGACAGAAGAGGGATCAAACATCACTGAGAATACCAGAGGAAGATCCAAAAAATACCCAAAGTACAGTAAATCTATCCAGACAAAATATCAAGTTCACTCTAGTAAAAGTTCACAGTAACACAAACTCATATATATCCACTTGAATATTATCTTCCAAGACACAATACTTTCCTTATAGCCAGCGAATACTAATTTTCACTTGTGGTGAGACACACAGAACCAACCTGAAGTTAGCATCAGTAACCAGATCAAGTGAGGAAGTTCTAGAACCTACAGGTATCTTATACAGTGTCCCCAAATCTATTAACAGCATCACTGGGGTTAGCTTACAGGGATTCCCTCCAGTCCATAAATAGATCAATAAACACCATAACACATAACACAAAAATCAATAACTCCCTTACTTTAAATGTTAGCATATACATGCAAGGCCTATATCAAATAATGCACAGACACAGTGCACATATATATATATATATATAACCTCCCCCCGCTTAAAACAATTTTGGAAGCCAAGGGATTACAAAATTTTACCAAAATTTTTTGTTTTAATAAATATACATATCCTTTAAAGCACGGGCTGGATTTTGCCCTCAGAGTGCAAAAGGGTTAATTTGCGACCATTACTTAGGCTCTTTGAAATGCAATCTAGCTTTTACTGTTCAGCTGCAAAAGTGTAATTTGCTCCAAATGCAACTTGCTCAAATGTGTAGTTCCCATCTATTTTCTTCATTTTTTACACATTTGTTTTTTAACAGTAGAATGGGTATCTACACATTTTTACACTTTGGCATGTTAGCATGTAAGTTTTTTATGAAAGTTTCTTGGTGCAGGAAATTTGAATTGATACTTATATTAGTATAATAGCAAAACATTAGAATGAAGCCAGGTAAAAGTGTTTAATGTTTAATTTCCCCTAAACACAATGAATTTCATGGTGAAGAAAAGTTATACATGTAACAGGGCCATTGATTGTGATTATTCTTTTGAGTAATAATAATAATAATAATAGTAGGATGTATATAGCATAAAATTGATAAAAATCCTCTAATGTGCTTGAGTCCAAGAAGGGAGAGTCCAGGGACAGGCATGGGTTGACATCTAAAAAGCGCCTGCCAGGGTATAACTAAGGGGGGGGGGTATGCCAGCCTAAACAAGTGAGTCTTTAGCTGGCTTCTGAAACTATCTATTGTTTGCTCAGATCTGACAGCTTGTGGCAGCTTGTTCCATTCAGCTGGTGCAGCTACTGCAAAGCCTTGGATGCCTATGTGCTTCTTAGGGCAGGTTGAGGAGACAGAAAGCCTGTTACCAAGAGTGTGACTGCTCGATCTTATTAAAGCTGAGAGATATGGGGCTGTGAAAAATTGATAGCCTTGAATACCAGGAAATTATACTTAAAAAGGATACGATGTTGAATTAGAAGCCAGTGGAATTTTTTCAAAAAAGGGTGTTCTGGACTCTCTGTAGTTTAGCTATGTTGGACTTGCTTACCCCATAAAGTAAAGAGTTACAGTAGTCCAGACGACTACTGACCATAGCATTTGCCAGAACTATTGCAGTTTCAACACTAAGGAATTTGCAAATTCATTGCAAATCACGAAGATGATAGTAACATGCTCGGCAAACCCATGATTGTCAAAGGAGTTGTCTGAGTTGAAGATAACACCCAGAATCTTTACTTCCACCGACGGAGGGATATTGTTTTGGAGGAGTGGAACAGGGAAATTTGGTGCAAGCAACTCTCTGATAGATTTTTGACCTATAATGATAAATCTGGTTTTTCCTGGGTTTAGTTTTAGTTTGACACCATCCACCCACTCCTGTACTGACTTGAGACACTCAGTCAGCTCTTCCATGCTAGAATCAAAGTTCCTGGAGACAACTGGTAAGTAGATCTGGGTGTCATCAGCATATAGGTGATGGATGACTGAGGGGACTAGTGTAAAGGGTGAAAAGGAAAGGACCCAATACAGAACCTTGGGGGACTCCGAAAGGGAGAATTACCACCTCTGAGAAACTATCACCTATTTTAATTTTTTGTTTTCGGTTTGAAAGGTATGATTTGATCCACAACAAGACAGTACCATCTAGACCAAACCAGTCATGCAAGCAGTCACATAAAAGAGAAAGATCAGCATTCAAAATATGACCCTTAATATGTGTGGGTGTATTGACAGTTGTGTAAAACTAAATTGCTCAAGGATATCATAAAATTTCAGTGTCCAGATGAATGTGTTCATCCAGATGAAAATTAAGGAGAATATTTTCACAGCCTGACAAAGCAGCACCTTCGAGGAACATACCAAATTGGTCCAGGAACTGCGACTTTGAGAATTTTGGGGTCCTATAGACTACTTGAAATATAACATCTTTAGCACCCTCAGTGCTAATCTGAATGGAGGTACTTTCAAAAACCTGATAATTGTTTTTTAAAACTTGCTCAAAACTTATAACCAGGAGGGGTGATACTAGAGATAAAACTTTCAGTATCCTCTGGCCTAAGCCATGTCTCAGTGACAGCTATAAGATTAGCATTTTTATCTTTACAAAACTCCAGACAGGAAGCCAATTTATTTCTGATAGATCTAATGTTGAAAAGACAACCATTAAGAGATCTAGAACCAGGGCCTGAATTGAGACTGATATCACCCAAAACGAGCTATAGCATTGATGTCCACGGACTTACATTCCGGAAACTATGTGTCACCCTTCGACAGTGACCTTGGAAAGCTAGATAGGCATAATTGATGCTATCTACACATCGGTGAATCCCCAACTCAATGATCACAGGATGGCCTGAGGGTGTGATTGATTCAGATGAGTCACAGAATCTGATGCCGCTCAATATGAGGTATACACAACCAGGTTTTAAATGCTCAGAAGTCTTTTTTATAAACATTCTTTGTCTCCTGGTGTTTTGAATGCATCAAGCAGTAAAGCAAAAACAATATTATCCTAACATAGATGTATAATTTGTCATTTGTTAAATAAAAAAGGTTGACAGATAAGAAATAAAGCAAATGGTTGGATCCCCTGCTTGGTGTGAGTTTTAAGTATGTAAATGTGGAAATTTTTGTACTAATACCTAATATTACCCATCAGAGCGAGTACCCGGGTACCGGCCCATTAAACTCACTACCCACCCGGTCCCACATAAGCTGGAATATTGAGAACACTACTTAATTTGTATGCTCCCACAATTGATAAAATGCTTGATCAGAGAGCTTTGGTGCATATGTATATTCAAAATTAGAATCACACATTGAAAAATCCATTGTTGCTTAAGGTGACCTGAATTAACGATACTCAGAAGGCATCTAACAAGATTTCTATAGACTCTTTACAAAAATTATGCACAACTTTGACATGGTTAGAATTTTGAGGCTCACACATTCAGATGCAAAGAGATTTACCAGGCTTGAGAAAACCAGGTTTGGTTCCACACAATCAAGAATTGACCATTTTTTATCTCTTGTCATCTGGAAAAATCAAGTGACAGTTTAACTATCACAGTTAATTGTCACTGACTTCAAATAAAGATCACAGAAGAGGTAAAATTTAATTCTAGTGTTCTACTTAATATCGATTATATTGTGCTGATAAAGGAAACTAAAAATGATTCAATAGAAGTCAGTGAAAACACTAAAGATTTAACATGGGACTATTTCACCTGACTTTCACACTTCCCATCTAGACAGGAAATCTCCCAGTCTTCAGCCGTAGGGTCGATAACATCTCATTTCCTAGGACCAGTCTGGAAAACTTACATACTAGCCATAAACAAGGTGGTTACATAACAGACAAGCTGGGAACTGTGTAGGGCTAATTTGCTTCATTTTTACAACCCACTGGTTGTCTGCTGATAAAATATGTGACTATATAAGGACAGTCTGTTTGTCCGGTGCATCATTTGGAATCTGGGATACGATGGATAACATCTGGCAGTGTTTCAAAAACAGGAGTAGGTTTTTAAAATTATCTATGGCAGTTTTCAGTTGAAGTTGGCTGACTTTATGTTCTAGGATTTTGTATTTTTATGAGAACACTGCTTCTTCTTTTTTGGCAGTTTGTCCTAAGAAAGGCGGATGACTGAGGAAGATAGAGGTTCCCAATAACTGTTTTCTTAAATACGAGGTAGGGGACACAGTGGCAGATATCCAGCAGAGGAGGGAGGAGAGGGAGGCTAGAGAGAGGAAGGAGGCACAACAACAGGGAAGGAGATGGCAAAGGGCAGGAGGCAGGAGTGGAGGAATCACACTCACAAGATGAGGGAGTTACAGAAAAAAGGCCCAGGACAGAAAGACATGACACTGAAACAGAGGCTGTTGGTGGAGAGGTGGGAGCATCGTAGTAACGTTACAAGAAGGGACACATGACCAACGTATATCTCACAGATTCTGGAGGCTATTGTGGCCTTATACCATGAGTTGTACAACAAGATTAGCTAACATTTCAAGGAGAAGGAGTTTGTCATGTTAAAGGACATGTTACAGTAAAATGACACAATCGTAGTCTGGACAGGTCCTGAAGAAGATGACGGAACATCTGACTTGAATACAGAATAAGTTAGGATTCCTGTGAACTCACATCAGATGTAAGGGTCCCAGCAAGTCATCAACCTTCAAATTGCAGGCCTGAGGAGACAGTGCTTCAGCTACTACAGAACACAGCATCTCCAGAGCTTGAACTGACACAGACAGTATGGAAATAAGCATTTGGTCAAAAGACACCATGTTACGGCCTCAACAAGTCACAAGTCCAGGGCACTCTTCAGTGCACTCTTCAGTCGATCAGCCAGTCATGTACCAATTCACACAGATGAGAAGCACGCTGTCACCATTCTTTGGGCAAAAGCATTAGACAACAACATGTACAACCTTCTGCAACTACCTGACATTGTGGGTGTAAGGATTAGAGGAAAAAGACTTTCAAACTTTTAGAAGCTAGGCTGTCAAGCTCCTTAGCAACATTCAAAGAAAGGCAGAAGAACATGGTCACCAGCCCCAGTGCCCACAGCCCACAGACATTTTGACATAGCTCAAAGTACAGCTTCAACATTTGTGCCACAGACATTTCAACAGCCAGAGCAGCCAGCTAGAGCTGAAAAGGGAATACATCTTAGCCATCCCAGATACACAGATGCCTTCAAGCCAGGTCATCCAACCCTCTCAGCAGAGCTAAGTGGCCAGCAGCAGCAATCCAGAGGGCAGCTGACTTCCTTCCAGTAGTTGCCCCTGGCTATTCCTTTTTCCTGGCTAGTTGTCTTTGGTTGTAGGGTTTGACTGTCCAGTGCATCAAGGAAAAGGCCTCATCACCCAGCAAGAAGTAGTTCAAGTCCGCCCTCCCTCCCCCGGGGGTTCAGGTGGTGGAAGCCCCAAGCTGCCATCCTCGATCTTGGCCCTTAAATCACTTTTCTTGAAAATCTGTGTATCTGAGTAGGAACCACTGGACCTACAGTCTATCCACAGGAAACTGTATTCTGTGTCCACCAGGGCCAGGAGAACTATGGAAAAGTAATTCTTGCAGTTGTAATAGTCACTGCCCTTTTTCTTGGGTTTCTTCATGGTAATATGCTTTCCGTCTTTTGGCTTCTACAGTGTAGGTGCCATTCCATCTGGTTCTGATCTGTAGGTCTCTCCAGTGGCTAGGTGTCTCAGGGTTATGGCCAACTTCCAGTGGTTTCCTGAAATTGGTGACTGAATTCTTGATGTGGTGGTGAATGCATTCCTTGGTGCGGTAAAAAGGCAGGGGACATCCTGACAAAATTCAGTTGCTCTGGGATGTCTGTGTGTATGAGGTCGGCCATGAGGTTACTGTAGCATCCCTTTTCTTGTCTTTGGGCATGGTCCAAAGGTTTGGTGGCTTTCTTCTCCTCCTAGGGTCTGGCTGGGGCTGACTCTGTGCTGGTGGCTGTATGACAGGTGATGGTATCATCCATCAATATACAAATCAAAATATTATACTGAATAAAAACTGTTGATGTATAAAGTCTCTGTAATGTGTAGCTGGCATCCTTGCAGTGACAGATGATGTTTTTGGTGAGCCAGAGAGGATTTATATAGTTTTGGTTCAATTCCAACTTTGGATCCTGATTCCAGAATTTTTTCAGTGCAGTCGTGGTATTTTGGGAAAATACTCCAGTCGTGTCTGTATGTCAGTACAGCTTGTTGAGGGTTGCTATGGCTTATCTGTTAGAGGGTTTATGTCTTGTTTTGTCTTTCTTGTCTTGAAAATGATTCTGATCCCAAGTCAAGTTGGGATCTAAAAATAATATGACACAGTTCCAGATTTGATATCAGGATTTGATGCCATAGGAAGTTTCCTGTACATGTGTTTTCAGGAATCACTTTGAAAAGAGCAACCTTCAAGAATTTATCTGGTTATTTCTTGTACCATATCTACCACAATGGATAGACAAAATGTAACCACCGTTAATGAACTTATAAAGTAGTTATTTTGAAGATACAGCAGTATTTAAAGGACAATCAATAGAGCCTTATAGCAACCTATATATATATATAACCTGTCAGGGAGGTGAGAATTTAACATTTGACCAAAAAGTAATGAACTCACTTTTGTCTGGGATTAATTATGATTTAAAAGAAGATATCTATTCTTGCACATCCTGAAGGCAAAAATTAAAGATTTTCAAAAGTCGAAGCTGCATTCATGTGCCCCAAGTCAACCAACAACTGCATGTAGCAGCATAAAATAATGCTGTAGTATTTAGACTTGTCTGCTTAGACGACTGCATTACACTGAGCAAACTGTACAGTCAAAATCTACTCAACTGAGACCTCTACGCCACATACACTCAACCCATTTTCCAGACTCCTATAATTTGGTGTGTATATGAAGTTAACCATAAATAAAGTTGATCATAAATCCAAACTATAACCATTAAAAATTACTGATGCAAAATTTCATGGAAATTGAATAATCACACATTGGCTGTATTTGGAAGAGTTTAATTGCTTGTATTTTTTCTGACTTTAATTTTGAGCAGCATACATTATACATTTTAATAAAAGGAAACTGATATTCAGTGACATAAGTGTATTCAAAGAGTTGGCCTAGTTGTGTGTTGAAATAAGAAGTGAGCCGGAATGTTTTTATGTAAGTCAAAGCAACACTAAATAGAGATAAATTACATTACCATATCGAAACTTTCACAGAGTAAAAAATAGAACGCATGATTCATAATCTGATGGTAAATGATTTTATATAATATATCATAGGTTTACACACACATAACAAAAGCGCCATGATACTAGATTCTAAATTTAGTTCAAACTTTTCTGTAAATTTAAATAGTTTTTACCACTTCGGTATCAAGAAAGTCAGCTGAATTGAAGTCTGTCCTGTGAGCTTCTCGGAAATGACAACTGACTCTCAGCCTTGAAACAGTTTCATAAAAGATGCAGATACTCCCAGTGATTTTATAACATGTAAAAATGTTAAAGATTCTATGCTATTTATTCATAGCAAACATCCATATGGATATATTGGATTTCATTTTTGTAGCATATTTATACTTAATATCACAATATAACCATATTATACATGACCAAAAGTGTTATGTGAATCGTGATGACCTTACAGGTGCAACCAAGCTTGCAGATTAGTTTTGGTTTGTGAACATATTTTTCTATTATCCCTCCTACCTGTCAGAGCTGTTTCATGAAGGTAGTCAATCATTTGGTACTACCAAACTGTGGTTATTTTTTGGTGTATATGTTTGAATTTTTTATTGGAGTTGTGTAAAATAGATTTACTTGAAATCTGTTATTATGTGGTCCATAGTGATTCAGTGGTTAGGAACTTTGGCATTTATTGACAGACTGTCACCTTTGTGTGGGTTCGACTCTTGTGAGTGTCAGTGCTGGGAACCCATGTATAAAATATGACCCTTGCTGTTCAATGTGATGTTCAATGCTGTGTAATGTGATGTATAACCCAGATATTTTGTACTGTATCTTACTATTTTATATAAATTCCAAAAATAATTACATATATAACTGAACAATCCCAATGGCAACTTATCTTCATTTAAAATTCTGTAGGAGTGCATTGGTTGGGTGCATCGTAATCAACTGGAAAAAATACTGCCTGTAAGGCCCACTTATTTACTTATATGTGGTACTAGGAAGTAAATGTTTTAAAGTTTTAGCTTTTTAAGTTTCAATGACATCCTAGAAAAGTATAAATATTCCAGTTTTCTTACCAGTATCCATTCAAGTTATATCCTTCAAATAGTTGTTTTCTTCAAAAGCTTACTTTAAGGGATTATACATTAGTATTTCAGTGGTTAGTATATTAACATATGTCTTTGCATTTGTTCGCAGAAATTATGCTTTACCACATAACTAATTATAAAATACAGGCAATTGCCAAAGGGTAATCATGGAATGAAATTTGGTAAATTTGTTAACTATTTTATTTTATTGACTACAAACACTTTATGTACAAGTGATTACTGCAGTAAAAGTAATCATAATGTTTTTGTGTTTTCACATATTTATTTTCAAGGGCCAAATTTTGGTTCCATTGAATTTTTATATGTTGTTTGAAATCTGAACATTTTAGTTTCATAATTTACTAGACTTATTTTTATATTTAAATTAATATGCCATATACTGTGGTAATAGTACTATTGTTGTAGAACCAGACCACAAATCATTGTTGTAGCATGAGGGTATATCATAGTGTCTTATTAGAAACTACCATGGAATTCGATGGTCTGATTCATTTAGTGGGTCAATGACCATGTTTAAAATCTGACATCTGTAGAAAGGAGCATAACTCCCCAAAAGTATATATGATTTACTTCTTGTTCATCAGTATCACTTGCTCTTTGTCTGGATTTCAGATTTTGAATACCATTATCCACTTGGTATAGAAAATGAAGATCTTTCTCTTAGTTGTCTTACATGCTGCCTGTGAAGGCCAGTCTACAACAAAACACAGAACTGCCACAGCAGCACACAGATGTTTGATTGATCAATCTAATTATGACGAACTGAAGATCCTAAAGGAAGAGTTAATGAGAACAAATGTCAAACTACAAGCATTGGAGACAACACAACATAATCAGCATGGTAACTGTACTTATACTAGTGGTATTGTTTTTTAGTTTTAGTTATTTGTTTGGCTTGAAATGATTAGAATTGCGTGATGATTTTAGATTTTATTATAAGACACAACATATAAGGGACACAATATATGCGGATTATTACTGTACAACAAAGTAAAGTGCTATGAGTTTTACTCTTCTGGTGAATGCATGTATATTTACACATACTATAATGTACATAGTTCACATTGGCTTTTCTTAACTTGGATAGCATGTGACTTATGTGGTATTACATTAGCTTTGAAACATCTTGCTGGGACAAAGATTATCATTTAAAAGATTATAATTTAAATAGTTACTGAAATTTGACAATGTGTGTTCATTTCATTACAGAAATTATCAATACCAAGTTTGAAGACATAGATGTGAAGTTTGGGGGTATGAATGGGAAGTTAACTGCAGTCAATACAAAGCTAGATGATGTGGATGAAAAGTTCACTACAGTGGATACAAAGCTAGATGATGTTGATGAAAAGTTCACTACAGTGGATACAAAGCTGGATGATGTTGATGAAAAGTTCACTACAGTGGATACAAAGCTGGATGATGTGGATGAAAAGTTCAATGCAGTTGATGTAAAGCTGGTTGACATGGACATAGAAGTTAAGACACAACTGAGACAGGTGACAGAGGGTGAGTAGTTTACAAGTACCATTTATGATAAATTCATTACATGCGTGACATCATGGATTTCAAATTTTTGAAAATGTATGTGTCCTTATCCATATAAACAAACATAAAAATACCCATACACAGTAGTTGTAGGAGTTCAAATAAAGTCAGTATTATCTCTCTAGATGTAATAATTTCCTATTTACTAATCTCTGCAGTATATGAAACTTTATAGAATATTTCATTCATGCATGTAAAATCTCATAAATAACAGGTCAGTTTGGATGATATGGGAATAAATTTGTTGGAGTCTCAATTCGTATCAGTCATATTTAGATTTTAGTTGTACCTAAGTGAAACCACAACACAAAGTCATTTAACAGTTTTATTTCTATCAATGTGTGGAATTCCAGTGGGTAAGGACTTTTCGGAACAACAATTTGTAAGCAATATAAATCCAATATTATGTTATATATATGAGTCCTTAATCAACACCAAAACTGCCTGGTACACAGACTTTGTAAGAATAAGTTTCATATCAGAGATCGTAATGGTATATATAATGCTGAATGTTGCTGGGTAGTTTGAAATGCATATTTTATTATAATAAAATCAGGTTAACAATGACATTAAGTCTGAAAAACTTTTGAAAATAAACAATTTTTGTAGATGCTTGTTCATACATAAACAGTGTAAAGTGTGCAATGTTTGCACCTTTTTGAGGGCAATAAGTGTAAAATTAATATATGTGTTGAAGTAGGATCAAACAATTATCTACAAGTTTATTCTATTCAAACTTGATTAACATTGCCACATTAAACATTGTTTCAATGAAAGCACCATTCTTTACTTGTGGACCAACACACTTTGGCATAAATAAATGATAAAAGTGAGCCAATATGTTTTTGAACCTAATTATTTATCCTTTTTTATTAGTATTTAGTATATGCTATGTTGTATAGCTACCAATTAATTATATTGTACATTTTAATTCATGTAGTTTTTATTCTGTTTTCTTTTTGTTGTTTTTGTCAATAGAGAAAGAAGCCAGGATGGCATCAGCATTCATTGCAAGAGATGTTCGGGATGGCTGGGGACACAGTGCTTACAGGAATGGAGACAGATTGGTGTACCTCAGTACCCATGTGAATCCTGGTGGCCATTACAACAACGTGACTGGGGAGTACAGCTGTGAGAAGAGTGGAATCTACTACTTCACCTACACCGTCTACGGGCATCAGATAGAGGATGGAGGCGACAACTCCAAAGTCACTGCAAGTTTAATGAAGCAAGGTGCAAAGCAAGGTCAAGTCTATTTCAGTAATTATAACACTGAGCATATCTTTATCACACTGAGTCAGTCACTGGTACTACAGTGTAATGCTGGGGAGAAGGTCTGGGTGCAGAGTACAGCCAACAAAAATTACATTCTTGGTTATTCTTACAGAAATGTGTTTGCTGGTTTCCTTCTGTTCATGAACTGATTGCTTGAACTGATAATTCTAATATCCATAATTAATCGTAAAGGATATATATCACGTAAACATTTTGTCTACACTGATGATAACATGTTGTTTGTGCACTGTGCTATTTGTTCATGCTTAAACATGTTTCAATAATAATATAGGAATAAAAGACACATTCCAGAGCTATATGCTGGTTTTATATTATCGATCATTGACCTATTCTAAAATGGTCAAGTTTTTCGTAAAATCATTTAAAACCCTTCCATGTAATTCTGCGACCTCATTAATATTAAAGAGTAGTCGATCTTCAAGCTAAACATTGATAAGCATCCGCACAGAACTTATAATTACTGCATGTAATTTGTGTTTATGTTATGGTTATGTTTGCTTCAATTAGAACGTCAAGGGTCAATGGACAAAGAATTCAACTGCACTACTTTAGTTACCATTTACTTTTCCAGAACTGCAAAATTTTTAGGAAAAACCCCAGAACTCACAAAAAGTGAAAGTGTAGAAAATTCAATGTGTTACTGAACAAAAAAATTCCCAGATTGTTCTTATTATCTACTTTTAATAAGAAAATTCTAAGAATCAATTATTGTGTCAATTACAGGAAATGATTATCTAAAATTGTTTTTGGATTTTATTTTTTGTTGTTGTACAAACAAGCAACCTCAGATATGGGTTGATATTTGCTTGTAAACTTGTGTCTTGCAGAAGTTATTTGATTTTTTGTTTTTTAATTTTTTAATTTGTATTACAGAGTTTTACGTGCAGTGGTTTTCAAAAGTAAAACAAAATGAAAAATATGGTGCATAGATGGTGCTGTAATATTTGTTGCAAATGTAAGGTACTAATTTATACTGTTGAAAAGATGTTTACTGTAAAATTCAAGCAACATCATGTATTGCATGTATTATCGTGTGAATACAGGCAGTGAAAATAACATGATTTTAAACTAAATCCTTTGTATTGTACAAAGATTTTTAATAATGTGATTATTGTCCAAATGTTAGATTTTTGGGGGAAGTTTAAGGTGGACTCGAGCAGTGCCTTGGGGCAGCTGTGGATTACCAGATCTCTACTATGTCCACTTCTGTCCGTACTCGCTTGGCAGCAACTATTGAGAGGTTTAGGATCGCCACAAAGACAGAAGCGAAACACTTGATAACTCTTTCACACTTTATTCTAGTTCAATAAACACAAGTCCCAATAATAATTCAACACATTCTCACGAGTGAGAGAGCAAACTAAGCTCTCCCCCTCTGCATACTATTTCATGTTCTTTCACTTGTTATTATCCTGATCTCTCCCTCTTCTCAGCTCAAGGCTGAAGTTTTTATACTAGTCACTGTACACTTACACATATTACTTGTCACCAATTACTGGGTTTATTTCTATGAGGTCTATCTCACAGAAGCGGGGATTGGCTGAGGCTATTATCAGAGGCCGTGTGCTATGTAACTATTGATTTCTACTGTTAAGTCAAAAGAGAGTTAATTTAACGAGGCACTTTGCCTGTGTTTTATGGAATTTAAAGGTTATTAATAATTAAACATTTTCATTTAAATTCTTCACCATTACAATTATTGAAAATGTAATATTTCATTGTAGATTAAGTTTATATAAGAATAGAGGGTTAACTTATACTTTGTGACCTGTGACATTTGATGTAATATTTATTACAAAATACACATAATATTAAAATAACAATAATACTTTGCTCCACTTATTTGAGCTTTTAGAAAGAGACATTAATTTTGATCACACATAAGCTTCATAAAAGATATTTCAGTGAAAACCATTTGGGAAATATTACCTTGTAATTACATTTTAAGTTTTTTTTCATATGCATAAGTCACAAAATGTTGCCATCAAAGTAATTAGTATTTCATTGTGTTTTTAATTAAAATTTATTAGAACTATGTCAAATTTATAATGGCACAGTGAATTAGTTTTTATTTACTTTTTCACGTATTCAAGATTTTATTGAGATAACATCATCATATGTATGCCAATATTATTCTAGTTGTTATAATTGTCTAATAACTATCTAATTTTACTAAAATTGCTAGATTTGCAGTTGCATTTTGTGTAATTTTTATGTCGTTACAGTGGTGTTTTGTAACTGAACTGTACCATTATTTATGTTATAACTGTGTTACATTTGTTATAACTTCCTTTATGCTCTGAACACAATGAAATTTGGAACAAATTAGCAGTTATGGTGTTGACTTTTTTATTATAAAAGGTAACAGAACATTTTCAAAGTAATTAGATTAATTGGAAGAAACAGCTAGTTTGATTGGAATTGTTACTTTACCTTCTGGTTGTAAGTTTGTAAAATAAGCTTATTGTATATTTTCTATTATTGACTTATTCCTTAATCGTATAGCATTGACTACTACTGAATCTAAATAATTCTTCTTTATACTCCTCTGCTGTAAAACAGCTACTCCTGCATCACAGTATTTACGATGTTTACTCATCTATTGTTTAATATTGGATACTATTGCATTTCAGTAATTTTGTTGTTTACTCATCTATGTTTGTTAATCTTTGCTGCAGAATTAGTTGCAACTAAAAAGCTGCTGCTTACTCATTCATTGTAAAAGTTGTTTGAAAAGTACTTTAAAGATGTGAAAATCTCACTACAATAAACACAAGATTAGCTTGAATCCTTTACTCAAATGCTTTAATATACTTCTTTCGTAAATTGTTTGATGTAGTTGTCAAGTAATTTTTCCGATCAAAATTTCCATTTGGTCAACAAAAAATTTGAACCGAAAATGACAGGATCATGTCACTAAAGACATTCCATTATGGTTTTACCAGAAATTGTACTTTCCCAATGCGATTTCATTTTGATCAATTTGGAAATAAAATGGATGAAGTAGCATACTCTTGTGTTATTACTAAATAACAAGGAGAGGACAAGTTGAGGTTTGGCATTATCTGGTAATAGCTAAGGTTATGTTATGCCAGGCTCTGGGTAAATAAACCAACATTGATGAGATCAAGCTGGATTGAATGGATTGGATGATCATCAGTTTTGCAGGTTTCAAATAAATGTCCTTCAATATGCAGATTTTTATGTGATTGGAATGAAACATCATCCAAGGATACCACCAATCGGATTATCAAATATAGACACAGGCTGGATTTTACTCAAAATCTCTTGGATTTTGGAATACAAACAAAACACTTTTGCAGATTCTCACCATGTTTTGGGAAAATATGTACCTGAAACAGAGCTGCTCATCTTTTTGTCATTCTAAGTTGAATTAGCACTTTTATAGCACTTGATCTCTGCTACAGAGTGATGCATCACATTTGGAGATTTGATATATTCTAAACATATATACAAACACTAATTTCACCTTATGAATGGTCATGTGGGTGTCCAGGAATTAATTTCTGAGGTCCTACCTTATATGTTGTTATAACCATTAACGAATCTATAACCAATAACGTATCAGCTAACCAATAATGGTGCAAAAATTGACCAATAATGTATCATCAACCAATAATGTATCAAATTTAACCATTAATGTATCAATTCTCTAACCAATAAATTTTCAACCATGGTTAATAGAAGAGGGTTTTTGTTGTTCCTGCTACTGGGAGTAGATGTGTCCCTCAATCCTGGTACTCTGATACTCAGTGTTTTGAATGCCAGAAGGTACCACCATATTAACATGTCTGACTTCTGTTCAGATCTTAAAAATACTTCCTTTGTCAAGTCTCCAGCTGATGCTGTAGTTGATCTTTATGAACAATATGTATGTGGTTTGGGTAATTTTCTTGATAGGCATGCACCTCTCATATCTAGACTGACAAATAAAGATTCTGCAGATTGGATGTCTGATGATTATCGATGTACAAAGTCCCTTATACACCAATTTGAGAGAGCCTGGTGTAGGACTAAAATCCACTGAACAGAAGGCTGTTTCATTGTCAGATTGCTTGGTGCAATGCACTTGTAAACAAGGACAAGACAGACTATTACAGGAGACTGATTTCAGACAATAGTCTTGACTCTCGAAAACTATGCCTCGAGTTGCATAAAACCCTGAATAGGGTTTCTGATATAACACTTCTATCCCACGAGTCTGAAAAGTAATTGGCTGACCAGTTTGCCTCCTTTCTCTGAATACGAGGTTCACCCTCCTTCAGATCCTGGAAAAAATATCAGGTCATTAGGCAAGTTTCTGAAGATGCTGTTGATAAAATAATTAAAACCTCACCAACAAAATTGTGCCTGTTAGATCTCTGGCTGACATTTGTTATCAATTAATGCATTGACATACTGCTGACATCCCTTACAAAGCTAGTTAACTACTCACTCATGGGGTGATGTGCCCCTGATGCTTTCAAATCTGCTGTGACCACTCCTATTATTAAAAAGCCAAATTTTCTTTCAGGCAACCTGATGAATTATCGGCCTGTATCTAACCTCAGGTTTATATCAAAACTGATGTGGTTGCAGCTGTTAGAACATATTCATGTCCATAACTTAGACAACCTGTACCAGTGGGCATATAAAGCTGGTCACTCAACGGAGACAGCTCTTCTCCATTAAAAAAAACAAGTTTACTGGTCATTGTCAAGGGGTGAACCCACTGCCTTGGTATTGCTCGACTTGTCTGCCACATTTGATTCCATAGATCATTCAACTCTTCTCAGTTGCCTCTATATTTGGTTTGGGGTCGGTGGCTCTGTTGTGAAACGGTTCACTTCCTACCTAACAGACCATTATTAGTCAATAAAAATTGGTTCTACTTTGTCAATTGTTTGTAAACTCCTATTTGGCGTCCCCCAAAGTTCTGTCCTGGGCCCTCTGTTGTTCTAATTGCACACCCCCCTCAGTTTGATTATCAGACAACATAAAGGAATAAAGTTTCATTTCTATGCAGATGACAGCCAAGTTTATGTGCATTTATCCAAGCAGAATGCATCTGTTGCCTTTGATGATGTTAAAGAGTGGTTGTCAATTAGTAAGCTCAAAATGATTCCCATAAGACTGAGATTATCATCTTTGTTTTGAAGGGACAGAGGGATAAGTTGAAAGCATGTTTTCCAATGGATATATTGGGCAGTCCACTTTGCCCTGTTGACTCAGTCAAAAATTTGGGTGTGTGGTTTGAATCAGATTTTTCCTTGCCTTGTTGAAGCATGTTCAGAATGTCTGCAAAAGTTGTTTTATTAAACTCCGTCATTTCAGACATGTCAGGTGGTTTCTGACTCATAATGTTTCTGTGCTTGTGGCTAATGCTCTTGTTAGTAGTCAGTTGGATTACTGCAACTTACTTTTTAGGAGCCTCTCCAAGTTCAATCCATGCAAATTACAATGCATCCAAAACAGTGCAGCCAAAATTCTATCAAACACCAGTTGATACACCAGTATAGCTCCTGTGCTTAAGAAATTGTATTGGCTTCCTGTTGAACATCGCACAGTGTTTAAGACAGGCACACTTGTTAATAAGTTTCTTCACACAGGTTTTCCTACATATTTTACTGCATATCTCTCTCCCTACAGAACATATATATTTTTGTATCAGGTGCAAAGTGGTGGCAATTTCCTTGTCATTCCAAAGTTCTACACTTCTGTTTATAAATCTGTCAAATAGTTTGGTAATAGTTTTGCTTTTGAGCTTGCACTGTGCGGAATGCTCTTCCAAATGAGATTCATGCCACGCCTTCCCTGGCCTCTTTGAGAAAGCAACTTACAATCTACCTGTACACCAAAGCATACCCACCTTAGCCTGGATCATCACTGGCATTCTCTGTGGTGCTTGACCCCTCTTATTTCTCTGGATACTGAAATTTTGTTGACTGTTTTTTTTTGCTTTGCTGTGCCTTAGAGTCCTCTTGTATGGAGAGATTTAGCACTATAACAATCCAATTATAATTAGAATTGGAATACTGATGCAGTAATGTTCCAACGATTATAGTCAAACACTATTTAATAGTTAAACCTTAAGTTAATATATGCTGGATGCATGATGTGCTGTTTACATAACAAAGTGGTTTGCGGCCGAATTTGTTAATACTGGTAATATTGGTGGGAAGCAGGGGTAATTTGTGATACACTTTCACACATATTTAAAGGCCTGATTGCAGTCATCATTATTTTGAAACAAATTATGGATTATCCGAGTGGCCTATGGGTTATTTCCTTTAATATCAAACCATTCAGCATACATGGTTAACAGTAGTACAACAAGGACAGAAATTTACATTGTCCCATGTGGCCTATCTTTGAAGGTAATCAAAGACTTGTTATAACAAATCTTTGTTTTCCATACTAACCCGGATATATAGAACTACAGTTTTATTTATGGTTTGAGGTTAAACTTATGCCCCAGCTACTGTTGGGCATTGTCATTACTTTTTAATGCTAACATTCTTAATTGTGTTCTGTTGCAAACCTTAATATATGGAATTTTTCGTAATACTTTAATGGTTGATACATCATTGCTGCTTACTTGTTGATATTTTATCGGAGCAAGTGATTTTTATGTTATTTGTTAGAGAATTGATACATCATGGTTAACTTTGATACATTATTGGTTGATGATACATTATTGGTAAATTTTTGCTACATTATTGGTTAGTTGATACATTATTGGGTATTAATACATTAATGAGTTGTAGTTTATGTTTTTGTTTATTGGATTTTCGACTTTAGTTTCAGGTTTACATAATATGGGGTGATCTGTCAACAGTTGACCTTGTGTAATATTATGTAATATGTCACTTAGACCTTGGCAGCCATTCAGGACACAGCAGAAATTTCTTTTGTGGCCTTCCGATGCTTGTTTACACTTTATAGTGATTTAAGTTTTAGATTAATCATTATACATATTTATAAAGACATTTGACAGCATGGGGTGTTATAATCAATGCTCTGGTAGGACTGATGACCAGAATATATCTAGAAGATGATGGAAAATTCCTCACTCAGGCATTGGAGTGCAACCAAACTTCACCCAGGGAAGTTTTCCAAAATCAATCTAATAGTACCAGTGATTCAAAATTAGATGTTCGAGAACTGATTTAAAATTCCGGTCATTAATCTATGCCATTGAAAAAGTCAAAGTTATCAGTAAGTGAAACAGGTCCCACATTACCCCTTGTTGAAAGTTTGGTTAATTAGGATGCTATTATAAGGAGATTTTAAGGATTTTTAAGTAACTGTCACATTTAGGTAATAGATTAATAAATATGGAACAACAAAACACAAAATGCAAGAAATCAGTAAACAAAACTAAGATAAAGAACATGGGTAAAGTCAAAGCTAAAGTATTCCCTCAACCTAGCAAGTTGGTTCCCTGTGTTTCTGTCATTCCATCGCCAGCTGAGCTTAGACATAATGCATTGATAAAGCAGCAACTTCAAGAGGGGCTCAGACAGTTTGGTTAAAATACAGCCTTAGGTAATGAAAAAATAAAATCTCAAGGGAGGGTGCCATCGATGTTTATGTAAGAGGTTTATGGGAAAATAGAATCAAATGCAATACAAGTTTTTTTAGTGGGCACAAACAAAAAATGGTCAACTACGACCAGCTCACTCCTCTACAATGGATGGCTGGCTTTTGCCGGTCCATGAGAGCTCAAAAGAATGAAAAGACCAGAGAAAATATGCAAAAGCCAGCCATGCTGTTTTGCTTTGTTGTATGGAGCAAGGGAAAGTATCAGGATGGTCGGATGTTGACAAAATAGACCGGATCCGGGATGCACATGGCCAGAGACATAAAGTTTCCAGTACCTCTCAACATGTTAAAAAATCAGGATAAAGTTTCTCGAAAGATCACTCCTTGTGTTTATTTCAATAAGAATACTTGCAACCAGAAACAATCACATGAAGCAAGAGGGGTTATGTACAGGCATGTATGTTCCACTTGCATTTCTGCTGACGATAAAACTTTTCTGCCTTGTCACTTGAATTGCAGAAAATTAAAGGCATAAAATGGGTGAGCCTGGCCATGTCACATGCCAGGCATGTCCACCCAAAACATATTGTGTGTAATAGTAACTTTTTATAATAATCACTTTCAAATATTTCAAGGATATAGCAACCAAAATAAAACATATTTCTTCCAGAGCTTTGCCAGTTCAAAGCAAAGTCAATGGTCTATCATATGCACAGGTAGCTGCAGTGCGATTGCAAAAAGTAAGCAACTGTGAAAATGGTCAGATGAATGAAGATAAGTAAGTAAGTAAGTTAAAATTAAAGTGCAAAAACACTTACGTGTTATGCTGCACTATTAAGATAAGATATTTAATTTTTTGTGCAACAACACTAATGTGTTATACTGCACTATAAAAACTACTATAAATACATTAACTAATATTCACAAACATATATATATATACAAATAATTAAAAACTGGCAAAAATACCAAACAAAAAACAAGATTATACGAAATGACTAGAATAAACAATGTGAAAAATCAATCAACAATACATAAACAACAAGCAAAATAAAGTGTAAAAATTCAAAGAATAGATCAATATCACAGAACAACATGACTCAAAACTAGATAGTACAGAATAAATTATCACGAAGGACAAAACACAAAATAATTTAAATAAAACTTTTTAAACAGGCCACATTCTTTTAAATAATTTATAACAGTATAAACATTTCATTAAATAATTTTTGCATTGTATTAATATCTCTATAATATTTTATTCTAGTGTCACGTAGGTCGATACAGTCTAATAATATATGCTTGACTGTATCAGGACAATGACATGGAATGCACCAGGGCATATCTTCACCTTTTAACAGATAGCTGTGTGTGAAATAGGTGTCTCCTATACGGGCTCGAGTTATAACTATTTCCGCCCTACTAGATAAACCTGTTAAAACATAAAAATCTCCTACTGTAGGGTTTATTTGGAATAGTTTGTTATCCGTACATGCATTCCATTGAGCTTGCCACTTTTGTTTTAAAAACACTATTAACATTCACTCTCAAGTCTGTATAGCGGACTTTCAAGTCTAAAACATTAAAATTCAAGGCCTGTTTGGCAAGCTCATATGCTTTTTCATTGCCCTTTATGCCTACTTGACTAGGAACCCAAGCTAAAACTACTTTCTTATTCACTGACAAACAATCATTAAAAAGTTTTAAAATATCTTGAATAAAAGGATGATCACAGTTGTTGCTATCAAGAGCCTGAAGACTAGATAAAGAGTCACTAAATATGATAAAATGATCCCAATCACAATCTTTTACAATATTAAAAGCCATTTTAAGAGCCTGTAATTCAGCTGTGAATATACTAGCATTGCCAGGAAGTCTGACCTGGGCACTGAGGCCATCAGATGTAGCAGCTGCAGCAACCCTATTTTCTGTTTTCGATACATCAGTATATATAGCCCTATGGTCAGAGTAATAGCCTTTTAACTCAGCAAATAGACTTTGAAACATACAATCATCACCAAGTTGTTTCTTTTGATGGGTGAGGAATAAGTCTATGTGAGGTTTCTGTATAGTCCAGGGTGGGTCATCTGGCAATGACACAGTCTGAATTAAATCCAGCTGACGACAGACAGCAGACAAATCTTCCTCTACACGATGTCCAGAAGACCTTATTGCAGATGGTTTCTTGTCATACAAATCATAATACTGGGGGTTAAAAACAACATCATAAGCTGGATTATCAGGATTACTTCTCATTTTCAAAGCATACTGAATACATAATTTATCAAACCTTACAATACAATACAAGGGTGGTTCATTTGCCTCTACGCCCCCTGTGGGTCCGGGGATGTAGAATAGGCCCAACGTATCCTCCTGCGTGTCGTAAGAGGCAACTAATTGGGGGCAGCCTGTTTGCCGTGGGTGGCGATCCGTGTCAGTGGAAGAGAGGGTCCTGGCTGTTGAGCCAATACTTTGTTGCGGCATTGAGGAGGCAATACACAGCTTTGGCCTCAATTTCACTTAGTCGGAAGGTTAAGATGGCCTGGCTTAATCAATCGGCTGGTAGTGCCAAGCCCTAGTGCTCCAAATTAATGATGGCTTGTTGTTTCTAATAGTTTATACTGTTGTACTTGATTGTTTCATTCTGCTGGTGTTTGGTTTGTGCTTTTGTTTGGAGTATCTAGAAGGCGGCTGCTTAACAGGTCAATCAAGGTTCACCTTTGTGTTCTTTGAGTATATTGCTAATGTATCTCTGATATCAGTGTGCAGGGCTCAGCTCCACACTATTATGATATCCCCTTGTTGGGCTCGAAGGGTGGGTGGAGAGCATTGGCAACGAATAACCACTTAAACATTATGGCTTCACAAAACTGTAATATGACTGATAGAAAAAGGATAAGAACTTTGCCTGAAATTATGACTATGAACACGGATTCCGCACAGATTTGTACATGGCCACGATTCTTGCTAGTAAAAGGAACAGACAATGAGAGACCTTTGTCAAAACTGTCACCATTTGCTGTGAACAAAGCCATTGTTGCTGTACTTGGGTCAGATCCCTTTAATATAAAGAAATTGAGGAATGGAGACATCTTGATTGAAATACACAAGGAAACTCAAAGCACCAAATTATTGAAGACGACCAAATTGAGCTTGACTATGGACAATGTGATCCCAATCAGTGTATCTCCTCATTATAGTTTAAACACAAAGAAAGGAGTTATTAGATGCCCAGACATAAAAGACTGCACTGATGAAGAAATTCTTGAAGGCCTAAAGGATGAGGGTGTCATCAAGCTGGACAGGATAACTGTATTCAGAGATGGTTTGAGGAAGCAAACAGGCACTTTTATATTGACATTTCAAAGCCAGACCTTACCAAAATATATCAGGGTGGGTTACTACAGGGTGGCTGTGTCACAGTTTATTCCTAATCCAGTCAGGTGTTATAAATGTCAGAAATTTGGCCACACTAAATTTAACTGCAGGAAAAATGAAGTTTGCAACAAATGTGGGCAAGAGGATCACACTGACTCTCAGGAATGCAAAAATGAGGCAAAATGTGTTAACTGTCAAGGAAATCATACATCCAATGACAAGGCATGTCCGAAATGGAAAGAAGAGAAAGAAATACAGAGAATAAAGACTGAAAGAGGAATTTCCTACACAGAAGCCAAGAGACAAATTGACATATTTAATTCAGTAAAGACAACCTATGCCCAAGCAGCTGCAGCAACCAAACCTGTAATTAAAACTGCAAATGTAGAAACGCAAACAGAAATGACATGGCCAGAAGGTACCAAACAACCCAAAAAGTGTGCTACTGAGAAAGAGACAAGTAAAGTAAATAAAACAAGTGCATCAAGTCAGACATGTGCATCTCAAAATGACTCAATTAAATTGAAAATAAGCCAAAGCAAAGTATATTTGACCAAACAGCATAAGGGATCTAATGACCCAGTTAAGCAGTACAATAAATATGATGTTTTGAGTGATAGTGACAGTGAAATGAGTGTTGAAGAATCCCCAATCACAAATTCACAAGGGCGGAATGGCAATAAAAATGTAAATAATGGAACCAAACAAAAATAAAAGTATACTACAGTGGAACTGTCGTGGCTTTAGGCCAAACTTTGAAGAAATTAAAAATTTAATTTCCAATTTTAGACCCTACATTTTAGCATTGCAGGAAACTCATTTTAAAGATACAGATAATGTAAATATTAGAGGCTTTGATCATTTTTTTAAAACTTGTATGTCTGAAGTAGATGGGAGAGCCACTGGTGGCTGCTCTATTTTTGTTAAGAAAGGTATACCTCATGAGGTACTTGAGTTAGATACAGAACTGCAGGCAGTTGCTGTAAAAGTATCTCTGCATAAAACTATAACTGTATGTAATGTATATATTCCACCACATTTTAATGTTGCACAAAGTGATCTTGATAATCTAGTTAACCAGTTCCCTCACCTTTTCTATTTATTGGAGATTTTAATGCACATAGTAATTTATGGGGTTGTTCCTCATCTAATAGTTTGGGCTATAAGGTGGAACATCTTCTTGATTCCTCTGATATTTGTTTACTCAATGATAAGTCACCTACCTATTTTCATCCTGCATCTGGTTCATTCACCTCAATAGATTTGTCTTTATGTTCTGTGTCTGTTTTTCTTGATTTTACATGGCAGGTCCATTCTGATCAGTGTGGTAGTGACCATTTTCCAATTTTTATTGATATAGTTAAGAGTATGCCAAAGGACAATGTTCCTCGTTGGAATCTTAAAAAGGCTGATTGGCTAAAATTCAAACTTCAGTGTTCTCTTGATATTAATAGGCATAGTTTTACTGATACAACTGAAAAGTTTCCTGCATTTTTAAATAAATTAAATGATATAGCAGCAAAATGTGTGCCAAAGTCAACTGGACAGTCCACTGGTAGCTACAAACCATGGTTTAACAGTGAATGCAAAAAAGCTGTTAAAGCTCGTCAAAATGCAATGGATAAATGCCGTATAAATCCTACATCAGATAACATAAATGAATATAAAAACTGTCGAGCTAATGCTCGTAAAGTAATTAAGGAAAGTAAAAGGAAATCGTGGCATGAATATGTATCAAAACTAAATGTAAAGACACCAGCTAAGATAGTATGGGAAATGATAAGGAAAATAAGTGGCAAACAAAGTAACACCACAATACACCATCTGGAAAATAATGATGGAACAAAAATAACAGAAAGAGTGGACATAGCAAATAGGTTGGCCCAAGAAATCAGCAGGAATTCTAGCAGCAATAATTACCGTGCAAAGTTTCAAAAGTATAAAGAAAACGCTGAAAAGGAACACTTAGATTTTGACACAGACAACTCTGAAAACTACAATGTACCATTTACTATTACAGAATTATGTGATGCTCTGAAAAAGTCTCATGACACAGCCACTGGTCCAGATGAAATTCATTATCAACTGCTTAAACATCTGCCAAGAGACTCACTTATGGTGTTACTTGATATATTTAATGATATATGGGCTTTAGGTGAAATTCCTGAATGCTGGAAAGAGGCTACTGTAATACCTATTCCTAAACCAGGCAAAGACTCAAAAAAACCGTCCAATTATCGCCCCATATCCCTGATGAGCTGTTTATGCAAAACCATGGAAAGAATGATCAATACTAGATTAGTTTGGTTCCTTGAAAAAAATAATATTTTATCATAATATCAAAGTGGTTTTAGAAAAGGTCGAACTACAACAGGCCAATTAATAAGACTTGAATCTTTTATTAGAGATTCCTTTTTAAATGGCAACCATGTAGTCTCTGTATTTTTTGATTTAGAAAAAGCCTACGATACAGTATGGAAGTATGGTGTAATAAGAGACCTACATAAAATAGGCTTAAGGGGGCGAATGCCTATGTTTATTCAGAATTTTTTATCAAACAGAGTTTTTAGAGTTCGTTTAGGATCTATTTATTCAGATATATATGAACAAGAAATGGGTGTCCCTCAAGGCAGTATCCTATCTGTTACATTATTTATTTTAAAGATTAACAGTATTGCTGATGTGATTCCAGCTAGCTTTGAAAAGTCTCTTTTTGTTGATGATTTCTCAATCACTTGTTCTTCTAGAAATATAGCTTCAATAGAAAGGCAACTTCAGTTATGTTTGAATAAGATAGAAAAATGGGCTGATGAAAATGGTTTTAAATTTTCTAAAACCAAAACTGTTTGCCAGCATTTCTGTAATAAAAGAAAACTTCATCCAGACCCAACATTGACAATATATAATTCACATATCCCTGTTGTTTCACAAACTAAGTTCCTTGGTGTTATCTTTGACAGAAAACTTAATTTTAAGGCACATATAGATTATGTTCGCCAGAAATGTGAAAAAGCTATGAATCTACTGAAAGTAGTTGCCAAAATGGATTGGGGAGCAGATAGAAGTGTTTTAATGAGGCTTTATCGTTCATTTGTTCATTCTAGATTGGAATATGGTTGTGCTGTTTTTAGTTCTGCTCGTAAGTCTTATCTTAAGAAATTGGAACCCATTCAAAACCAGGGCTTAAGAATATGCCTGGGAGCCTTCAGGACGTCTCCAATGCAAAGCTTGTATGTAGAGGCAAATGAACCTCCTTTACATCTCAGGTTTGATAAGTTATGTGTTCAATATGCTTTGAAATTGAGAAATAATCCTGACAATCCAGCTTACGGTGTTGTTTTTAATCCCCAGTATTATGATCTTTATGATAAGAAACCATCTGCAATAAGGTGTTTTGGACATCGTGTAGAGGAAGATTTGTCTGCTGTTTGTCCTCAGCTGGATTTAATTCAGACTGTGTCATTGCCAGAAGACCCACCCTGGATTATACAGAAACCTCACATAGACTTATTCCTAACTCATGAAAAGAAACATCTTGGTGATGATTGTATGTTTCAAAGTCTATTTGCTGAGTTAAAAGGCTATTACTCTGACCATAGGGCTTTATATACTGATGGATCGAAAACAGAAAATAGGGTTGCTGCAGCTGCTACATCTGATGACCTCAGTGCCCAGGTCAGACTTCCTGGCAATGCTAGTATATTCACAGCTGAATTACAGGCTCTTAAAATGGCTTTTAATATAGTTAAAAATTGTGACAATGATTGTTTTATTATATTTTCTGACTCTTTATCTAGTCTTCAAGCTCTTGATAGCAACAACTGTGATCATCCTTTTATTCAAGATATTTTAAAGCTTTTTAATGATTGTTGTTCAGTAAATAAGATAGTTGTTTTAGCTTGGGTTCCAAGTCATGTAGGCATAAAGGGTAATGAAAAAGCAGATGAGCTTGCCAAACAGGCCTTGAATTTTAATGTTTTAGACTTGAAAGTCCCCTATACAGACTTGAAAGTTAATGTAAATAGTGTTTTTAAACAAAAGTGGCAAGCTCAATGGAATGCGTGTCCTGATAACAAACTTTTCCAAATAAACCCTACAGTAGGAGATTTTTATGTTTGGACGGGTTTATCTCGTAGGGAGGAAATAGTTATAACTCGAGCCCGTATAGGACACACCTATTTCACACACAGTTATCTGTTAAAAGGTGAAGACATGCCCTGGTGCATTCCATGCCATTGCCCCGATACAGTCAAACATATATTATTAGACTGTATCGACCTACATGACACTAGAATAAAATATTATAGGGATATAGATACGATGGAAAAATTATTTAATGATAATGTTCATAATATTTTAAATTATTTAAAAGAATGTGGTCTGTTCAAAAAGTTTTAATTAATTTATTTTGTGTTTTGTTCTTTGTTTTAAATTATTTGTCTAATCTAGTCTTGATTGAAATTATACTGTGATATTTTTCTACTTTGACTGTTCAAAATTTACATTTTGTTTTCTTTGTTGTTTGTTGGTTTTTTACTCTAGTCTTTATTCTAGTCATTTGTTGTTTTTTGTCTTGGTCTTTTTGGCCATTTGTTAATTGTTTGTGGTTATTTGTATTTATATATATATATATATATATATTTTGCTTGTTATTGTAAATATTAGTTAATGTATTTATTAGTTTTTAATAGTGCAGCATAACACTTAAGTGTTTTTGCACTTTAATTTTAAACTTACTTACTTACTTACTTACATTTGCGTCTACATACAAGCTTTGGATTGGAGAAGTCCTGAAGGGTCCCAGGCATATTCTTAACAGAGGCAGATACAGGATTTCCAGAAAGGAGGGGCGTGGGGTGTCGTGGCTATGGATATTTCATACTTGGACATTTTGTAGCAGGACATAGCGTGCAGTGCACGGTCAAAATGTTGGCCGACAAAATACTGGTTGACAAAATGCCAGTCAAAATTGCAAGGGGGGGACAAAATGCTGGCCATTTTATGGGACAGGAAGGGCAAAATGCCAATATTATCAAAACACTTTATATATGATACTGATCATAAAGTAAACTGAAAAAGCCTCTAGCAGAAAAAAGACTCTGTAAAAACATGCAGTAGAAAATACCTCAGAATAAAATCCCTCTAACTAAATGGTACATAACACATTTACACAAGCACTATCAAGTAGTGTACACGATGTAATAAAGGTTTGGGTATTTTCTACTGAGATTATTTGTTCATACACTAGTTTTCTACTGTGACTTTTTCTGAATTTTTTTTTCTATTGGGGCTTTTTCTACACTCAATTGTCAGACACATACAGCAGTTTACTGGTATGAATGAAAATGCATGAAAGCTAAAGTAAACTTCAAATGGACTCTCCATAATAAACAATGGTATAACTGTGAAAAAACATAGGAAACATACTAGAAATCTAAATTTATATGCCACAATGTTTCATTGTACTGTCATTGTTCTTCTTTTAAAACGCATAAACCAATTGAGTAAATCTGATGAAATATTTTCAGAATTTAACTTTTTTTGCAATTTAATCTTATTATAGCTACTGTAGCAAATTAAAACTGAAAACCTAGAAGTGAAGTAATTAATAATTAATTGGGGTGAGTGATTCCAGTTTTATAAACTGTATGTCTCATGTTGAAACATAACTGGTGAACAAAAGAGGTTTATAAACAAAGTTATCCACAAAAGATGTAATCCTCAGTTTCTTTGAGCATGAGACCTAACTTAGTACACATACAAAAGAGCCTAATCCCCTTTGATGCTGGACAGTGACAAGGTATAATAGCTGTCCCTTTAAACAGGTGTATTACCCTAGTAAAGACCATTCTTGGGGTGGGGGATTGGAGGGGGTGGGGGTGGACAGAGACAAAAAGCCCCATGACTAAAGTTTCAAACTCTGAAAGGGGGGGCGTGCGCCCTCCACGTCCCCCCTAGATCTGCTTCTGCTTAAGCCCTGGTTTTGAATGGGTTCCAATTTCTTAAGATAAGACTTACGAGCAGAACTAAAAACAGCACAACCATATTCAAATCTAGAACGAACAAATGAACGATAAAGTCTCATTAAAACACTTCTATCTGCTCCCCAATCCATTTTGGCAACTACTTTCAGTAAGTTCATGGCTTTTTCACATTTCTGACGAATGTAGTCGATGTGTGCCTTAAAATTCAGTTTACTATCAAATATAACACCAAGGAACTTAGTTTGAGAAACAACAGGGATTTGCGAATTATATATTGTCAATGTTGGGTCTGGATGAAGTTTTCTTTTATTACAGAAATGCATGCAAACAGTTTTGGTTTTAGAAAATTTAAAACCATTTTCATCAGCCCATTTTTCTACTTTATTCAAACATAACTGAAGTTGCCTTTCTATAGAAGCCATATTTCTAGAGTAACAGGTGATTGAGAAATCATCAACAAAAAGAGACTTTTCAAAGCTAGCTGGAATCACATCAGCAATACTGTTGATCTTTAAAATAAATAGTGTAACAGATAGGATACTACCTTGAGGGACACCCATTTCTTGTTCATATATATTACTATACACAGACCCTAAACAAAATCTAAAAACTCTCTTGGTGAAAAAATTCTGGATACACTTAGGCATTCGCCCTCTTAAGCCTATTTTATGTAGGTCTCTGGTAACCCCATATTTCCATACGGTATTGTAGGCCTTTTCTAAATAAAAAAATACAGACTACATGGTTGCCTTTTAAAAAGGAATCTCGAATAAAAGATTCAAGTCTAATTAATTGGTCTGTTGTAGTTCGACCTTTTCTAAAACCACTTCGATATTTTGTAAAAATATTATTTTTCTCAAGGAACCAAACTAGTCTACTATTAACCATTCTTTCCATGGTTTTGCATAAACAGCTCGTCAGAGATACGGGACGATAATTGGACGGGTTTTTTGAGTCTTTGCCTGGTTTAGGAATAGGTATCACAGTGGCCTCTTTCCAGCATTCAGGAATTTCACCTAAAGCCCATATATCATTAAATATATCAAGTAACACCATAAGTGAGTCTCTTGGTAGATGTTTAGGCAGTTGATAATGAATTTCATCTGGACCAGTGGCTGTGTCATAAGACTTTTTCAGAGCATCACATAATTCTGTAATAGTAAATGGTACATTGTAGTTTTCAGAGTTGTCTGTGTCAAAATCCAAGTGTTCTTTTTCAGCTTTCTCTTTATATTTTTGAAACTTTGTACGGTAATTATTGCTGCTAGAATTCTTGCTGATTTCTTGGGCCAACCTATTTGCTATATCCACTCTTTCTGTTATTTTTGTCCCATCATTATTTTCCAGATGATGTATTCAAGTCTAATTAATTGGTCTGTTGTAGTTCGACCTTTTCTAAAACCACTTCGATATTTTGTAAAAATATTATTTTTCTCAAGGAACCAAACTAGTCTACTATTAATCATTCTTTCCATGGTTTTGCATAAACAGCTCGTCAGAGATATGGGACGATAATTGGACAAGTTTTTTGAGTCTTTGCCTGGTTTAGGAATAGGTATCACAGTGGCCTCAAGAGATACTTTTACAGCAACTGCCTGCAGTTCTGTATCTAACTGAAGTACCTCATGGGGTATACCTTTCTTAACAAAAATACAGCAGCCACCTGTGGCTCTCCCATCTACTTCAGACATACCAGTTTTGAAATAATGATCAAAGCCTCTAATATTTACATCATCTGTATCTTTAAAATGAGTTTCCTGCAATGCTAAAATGTAGGGTCTAAAATTGGAAACTAAAGTTTTAATTTCTTCAAAGTTTGGCCTAAAGCCACGACAGTTCCACTGTAGTATACTTTTATTTTTGCTTGGTTCCATTATTTACACTTTTATTCCCACTCCGCCCTTGTGAATTTGTGATTGGGGATTCTTCGCAAATCATTTCGCTGTCACTGTCACTCAAAGCATCATGTTTGTTGTACTGTACAATAGGGTCATTAGATCCCTTATGTTGTTTAGCCAAATATACTTTACTTTGACTTATTTTCAATTTGATCGGGTCATTTTGGGATGTACTTGTCTGACTGGAGGAACTTGTTTTGGTCACTTTAGTTGTATGTTTTTCAACTGCACACTTTTTGGGTTGTTTTGAACCATCTGGCCAAGTCATTTCTGTTTGAGTTTCCACTGTTGCTGTTTTCACTACAGGTTTGGTTGCTGCAGCTGCCTGGGCATAGCTTGTCCAGACTGAATTAAATATGTCCATTTGTCTCTTGGCTTCTGTGTAGGAAATACCTATTTCAGCCTTGATTCTCTGTATTTCTTTCATTTTGGACATTCTTTATTAGTTGATGCATGCTTACCTTGGCAATTAACACATTTTGGTTCATTTTTGCATTGCTGGGAGTCAGTGTGATCTTCTTGCCCACATTTATTGCAAACCTCATTTTTCCTGCAGTTGAATTTAGTGTGGCCAAATTTCTGACATTTATAGGAATAAACTGTGACACAGCCACCCTGTAGTAACCCACCCTGATATATTTTGGTAAGGTCTGACTTTGAAATGTCAATATAAAAGTTCTTGTTTGCTTCCTCAAACCATCTCTGAATACAGTTATCCTGTCCAGCTTAATGACACCCTCATCCTTCAGGCCTTCAAATATTTCTTCATCAGTGCAGTCTTTTATGTCTGGGCATCTAATGACTCCTTTCTTCATGTTTAAACTGTAGGGAGGAGATACACTGATTGGAATTACATTGTCCATAGTCAAGCTCAATTTGGTCGTTTTTAATAGTTTGCTGCTTTGAGTTTCCTTGTCTACTTCAATCAAGATGTCTCCATTCCTTAATTTCTTTATATGAAAGGGATCTGACCCAAGTACAGCAACAATGGCCTTGTTTACAGCAAATGGTGACAGTTTTGACAAAGGTCTCTCATTGTCTGTTCTTTTTACTAGGAATCGTGGCCATGTACAAATCTGTGCGGAATCCGAGTTCGCAATCATGAGTTCAGGCGATGTTCTAATCCTTTTTCTATCAGTCATTTGGGAATTTTGTGTAGCCATTATGTTGTAGTGTTTATTCGTTGCCAATGCTCTCCAACCACCCTTTGAGCCCAACAAGGGGATATCACAATAGTGTGGAGCTGAGCCCTGCACACTGATATCAGAGATACATTAGTAATATACTCAAAGAACACATAAAAAGTGAACCTTGATTGACCTGTTAAGCAGCCGCCTTCTAAATACTCCAAACAAAAGCACAAACCAATCACCAGCAGAATAGAACAATCAAGAACAATAGTTTAAACCATTAGAATTCAACAAGCTATCACTAATTTCGAGCACTAGGGCTTGGCACTACCAGCTGATTGATTAAGCCAGGCCATCTTAACCTTCCGACTAAGTGAAATTGAGGCCAAAGCTGTGCATTGCCTCCTCAATGCCGCAACAAAGTATTGGCTCAACAGCCAGGACCCTCTCTTCCACTGACACGGATCGCCACCCACGGCAAACAGGCTGCCCCCAATTAGTCGCCTCTTACGACACGCAGGAGGATACGTTGGGCCTATTCTACATCCCCGGACCCACAGGGGGCTGAATGAAGATAAAGTATTTAGGAAAAGCACCCAGTCTATATCTGAGTCCCACAGGTAAACTCGTTAAGAGGATTTAGGAAACTCTCCCTTAAAAATACAGATTCGGTTAATCATATCAACTGCCTCTACTGGAGTTCAAAATACATAGAGTATCATGTTGCCACACTCGGTAGACAGAAAAACACTAGTGTTTTACATAATATTCTTTACCAGTTGCAAATAGATATGAGGTTTTTAGCAATTGTGACATAGATGTGGACATAGGGTGTACAGTTTAATAAGATAATAAACCTTATGACTATGCTCACACTATAGGCCAACAGTGCTCTTGCAATAGCAAATGCACTCAATAATGCCATCTGAAATCAGAGTAGATTCCGCACCACAGCAAAACCTGCTTGTTAAAATAAATACCAAGTATAACAGCAGAATAAAGTAGATTTTAATTTTTTAACTTGGTATTTAAAACCCTAAAAAATCAAACTCCAAGCAAAAGCTTGAACAAGCCGCGCCTTGCTGTGTGCTTTTTATATAAAAATTCCACTGGCCATGTGCTCTACATATTTCACAATGACCAGAAAGTATGCCACACTTTACCTCAACAACTAACAGCTGACCAGTGGTCAGACGTTGAATTTCTCAAACCCCAGTACACTTGCTAAATATAGTGACATGTCAGTGCATTGATGAACAAGGCCAATGCAAATTAAATTAATGGAGTTAATTTTTTGGTTCTACTGAAACATGGTGTTAACACAACCATAATCAGTATGTCAGCTTGCCAATTTCATGTTTCTTTAAGGTGGTCGATTATTTTCATACTCATCTGTTTGGTTGACCCAACTTTCCTGTTGAGCGCTTGGGTGTCATCTTTATTAGTATCAAGTGACCAGATAGTCTCATTTTTATATATGACAATATAATTTAATTTCATCAACTCAGCAGTAAACACTAAAATTCTGTGCTGTGCATTGATGTATGACATTTCCTGTTGGCTGGGAGGGGAATCAACCTGCTATGCATACAGTGTATTAAGGAATACAGTTTCATTTGTTTATTTGTGGTTTTACGTCACTTTCAACACTGTACAGGTCATATCACGACGGGTAGTTGGAAGGGCAGAGGAAACCAGTACATCTAGTTCGCTAGGGTTCTGTACTGTAAACTGCCGACCAACGGCAAGCAACTACCAGCTTTCCCACTTACGGCCATGACGGGGATCGAACCCCGGCCGCAGAGGTGGGAGGCGAGAGTGTTACCACTCTGCCACCGTGGCCCCCGAATACAGTTTCATCAGCCAATGGACCATTTGGATTTGTACTGTAATCTATATGTGCATATATTGGCTGTGGCTCTGTATGTTGCATGAAGTCCACATACTGATCTGACAATTTATATAACTGTAAATACTATTGTATGATACTTACTTCTTAACATTTTGATTGATGATACAAACATTTTTATACAATGAAATTGACTCTATGCTGTTATATACAATGCTGACACTCACTTTTCTTACATGTTATATTTGTGTTTAAAGTATTTTTAGATAGATTAATTTGTTAAATAAATATATTGAGCTCATTTATTTATTAATGCATTTGGGAATCAATGCACAATCTAATGTGAACTGTTTCAAGAAGTAACACTGTGCATAATTTGGATTATTGGTTTTTGTCTTGTTACCAAAGACTAAAACACGTTTCACCAAATTTTATGATAATCTGAGGTCTAAAGATCTACAGTTAATAAAATTAGTCCAATGAAACTGCTGCTGTTGTAAGCATTTATCAAAATTTTAAAGTAAGATAATTGGTGGTTCATCACTATTTCTAAATATTTATTAAATGTGATTCCTAATGATATCAACCTAATACATCAAAACTACTTCACATGATTGATTTGTTTAGATGGATGTGATACAGTAATATTGTTTCAGGTCTTTGAACAGTTTGCCAGAGGCTGGTTTTCACTAAATTATGTAAAATTGTTGCCTATTTACATCTGATATATCTGAGTTGACCAAAATGGACTTGGCGTGGCATTTTAAGGGTCAAGGGCTGACCTTAAAGGACAACATATCTTTAGACATGGGATAATAAGAACAGTTGCCAAAGCAACCTTTGCCTAAATATTCAGTGTTTGCGTTTATGTTGCCACCTATTCTAGGATTTCGATTATTTAAGTTTAAACAATACACTCAAGAATTCTACACCACCTGTTACATTTTTATTTTGCAAAAGAGCCATTTTGACATATTATGATAGATTTTTTGAAAAGTGTATGTACACCCTATTTAGTTTTGGGTATGATTCATTAAAATTGTTTCCATGGTCACCATTTTGCCCAAATGTTTACATTTTGGGACATTTGGAGGTTTTGGGTTGAATAGAGTTTAGTCATGACGCCATGTCATTGTATGTATTGAATTTGTATTATCATGTGTCTTTTTTCGTTTGTATGATGGTAGAATATTTTCTATGATATTTGATTTTTTCATTGCACCTTCCAAACTAAGAATCAAATTCACTACCTCTGGAAAGGAGATATAAATTTCATGACTGTGTGCATGCTTGTCTGTCTGTTAGCAATATGACACAAAAAGCACTGGTTGGATCTTCATGAAAATAATCAGATCATATGTCTTGGTCCAACTTAGATCCCACTAAATTTTGACAGAGATCTGGTCCACCATCTGGCTTTTCCCATTTACTTATCATTACATGCACTGTCCGAGTGCTGTTAATATCAACTATTTTGGTTGAATAGCAAGTAAAGATGTGTATATATAAATAAGATTTAAGAAGACTATTTTTATATATGGACCCCAGACTTTGATATAGGAGTAAAAGGCATATTCAAGTGCTTTATGATGGTTTTAAGCTATCGATTGGCTGAATATTAAAGCCACGAAGCCCGAAAGACAGTTGTTTGCTTACATTTGTATGTGAAGGGACAATGCACTGAGAATTCAACAGCACTAGTTTATTTACCATTCTATATTCACGATTGTTGAACAGGTCGAGGCTCCGCAAGCAAATTGCCTGGTGCAATCAACTGGCCAACAAAGATAAGGGTTCCTATTATGCCAATCTTATAACTGCTTCTTTCTTCACAAATAAAATAAGTAAAATCAGGGACACATTCTCCCCGTCTGGTTCATTCAATGATACACCTGATTATGTGCCCCCTGCCTTCAATACCTTTAAGCCTGTGACTGAAGACGAGGTCAGAAAGTGCACCAATGAGTCTCCTACTAAATCCTGCCTACTGGATCCCATACCAACATTCCTCCTCAGGGACTGTCTCAATATACTCCTTCCATCTATCACCAAGTTGGTTAATTACTCTCTTAGTGATGGCACTGTCACCGCCCTCATTAAAAAGGCATCTCTGCCCAAAAATGACCTCAAGAATTATCACCCAGTGTCTGGTCTTTGTTTCCTCTCAAAGTTGGTTGAGCGAGTTGTTGCTAAGCAACTTACATCACACATCAATATTAACAAACTGGAAAATCCACATCAGTCAGCCTACAAGCCAGGACATTCTACTGAAACAGCTCTATTGTCTATAAAGAACAAGGTACATCTCAGTCTGGCACGCGGCGAACCTACAGCACTAGTCCTTCTGGATTTATCAGCCGCGTTTGATACCATAGATCATAGCATTCTTCTCAGGTACCTTAAATCCTGGTTCGGTCTTGGTGGAACTGTACTTAAGTGGTTTGCTTCCTACTTGGGTGATCGATGCCACGTCGTTAAGATAGGCTCTACTCTATCTGAATTAAGCAAGCTCATCTACGGCGTTCCCGAAGGTTCAGTTCTCAGTCCATTGCTGTTTTCACTTTATACTACACCACTTAGTAAAATCATCTGCCTTCATCCGCATATCAAATTCCACTTCTATGCGGATGACGCACAGCTTTACATCCATCTCTCTCATAAAAATGCCTCGGCGGCTCTCGCCAGGCTTAATGCCTGTCTTCTCGATGTGCAATGATGGATGTCTCTCAGTAAACTGAAGCTTAACCCAGACAAAACAGAGTTCATTGTCTTTGGCTCTAAGTCACAGCGTCAGAAGATTTCCTCCTACTTTCCTGTTAGTATTTTTGGAAGCCTTCTTCATCCGGTTGATTCTGTTAGAAATCTAGGTGTGTGGTTCAATGCAGAATTTTCATTCTCTGAACATGTCAAGAGGACTTGCAAAGCGTGTTTTCTCCAGATGCGTAACCTTCGTAGAATAAGACAGTATCTCACTATGGAAGTGGCAGTCCTGGCTGCAAATGCCTTGGTTAGTAGTTGTCTGGACTACTGTAACTCTCTTTTTAGGAGTTTGTCATGTTTCAATCTTCACAAATTGCAAAGTATTCAGAATACCCTTGCTTGTATTGTTACAAACCATAGAAGGTATGCTCATTTTACGCCCAATCTCAAACAACTCCACTGGTTGCCTGTGAAGTATAGATGTATGTTCAAAACTGCAACTCTAGTTTATAAATTTCTACATAGTGGCTCCCCTTCCTACTTTCAACCTTACCTGTCTCCCAGTAGTAGTTCCTATAGTACCAGGCGAAGTCACCCAGATTGTCAATATCTTACTGTTCCTCCTTTCCGCCCATCAGTCTTTAAGTCTGTCAAACATTTTGATCACAGCTTTGCCTTTGATGCTCCTAGAATCTGGAATGAACTCCCTCATGATGTGCGCAGTGCAGCATCAGTTGCCTCCTTCAGAAAGAAGCTTAAGACTTATTTGTATGCAAAAGTCTATCCGCCTCCCTTGTCACCCTGTGTCTCCTTGGTACGACCATGCTATATCCCCGGATTTATGTTAATTGCCTTTGCTTTATGTTCTGTTGCGCCTTACAGTCCATCTGAGATGGAGATTAAGCACATTAGATTAGATTAGATTACAGCATTGCGCAAAAGTCATGCCCAAGGTCACTGCGCTGCGTACCATTTTGAAATTTTAAATTAAACTTTCCCATCATTTATGCAGGAAATTTAATGCAATAAAAACAAGCAAAGGCTCAATAAAGGTGCCTTTAAAATACTGAATACAGCATATTGCAGATCAGGCTGTTTAAAATTATTAACAAACACTCACCACTGGTTTTAGCGCTAATAATTAAAAAAAATACCTGGCATACTTTTTCTGGTATTAGGGTCAAATATTATGTGTGGTGAATAAATATATGCAATATTTAAGTAGGTATAGAGTGACATATTTATTGCTTAAATGTTAAGGTGTGTTCTCACTATTCTTCTTCATCCAATAACTACATTCTGGAATGCAGAAATAGAAAGCACGATAATTTTCGACATCATCATATAAAATTTGAACCACTGTAAATAATCTTTAATGCATAAGTAACAGTTCATCACACATGTTTCATCCAGGATGCATTTTTAAAATTAGATCTTGTTTTCATCGTTGCTTAATAAAATTATCAAATACTTTCACATTCACTTTGTTCTATTGTTAAGCTGGTCCAATGGAAAGTTTAAAATAAACATCATTCATCCTTTAATAATATCTGATAAGATACCAATTGTTCATGCATCATTTGTCAGAAAATGGATATTCCCCACTAACCCATGTAAATAGTTCTGTTCTTAACAGTTTCTTTATTTAGTGTTTTATGTCATACATTATATGTTGTATTTTGATTGGTAGTTGGAAGAGCAGAGGAAACCAGTATATACAGTTCATCAGGTTTTGTATTGTAACCTGCTGACCAAAGGCAAGCAACTATCAACCTTCCCATATGAGGTCAGGTTTAGATTTAAACTGCATTCTCAGAGATGGTATTTTTAACAATAATCTGTTTGGTTATGTTATTTGACAGTGAAAGACTATAACAGATTCTCCCATTGACAATGAAGAATGCACAGCAATCAACTACTTTTATTGTTTTCAGGAAGCCTTGTAAGAAACACACCACAGGATTAAAACAGAAGTTCAAAAATGTTTTATACAAGTGTATTTAACATATTTTGCCTTTACTAGGACACCAATATGTAAAAGTACCTTAAGAAGTGATACCATTATGATATAACTGGTGGACTCTGACAGATAGAAGGCTAAGCAAAGCCAGTCAACTGCTAACAAAAAATAAAAGAGGAGGAAAACTGAATCCTCGTCTTGATATAGAGGCAGCAAGGACAGATATCCAGGGGGAGCAAAGAGCCATTACCCAAAGTGCAAAGGTCTTTATGGAATGACTCTCAGGAGAAAATTATTAAAAAGACAGAAGTAAATTTGCTCAATGGTGGCGTAACTTAATCTGCTACAGAATCCACAAATTCAATTGTCTCCAAATTTTAACTCCTTTTTCCTTGTACCAATTTGTATTTGCGTGGAAAATTACATCAAAATGTGTCTAACACTTTTGGTGTTACCCTGTGCACACACAACAAACAAACCAACCAACAAACAATCAAAACGTGGTAAAAACGCAATTTCCATGTCAGTGAAAAAAAGCCTATGGAAAATATAGTTTTAGAAATAGCGATAAAACCTAAATCTAATCAGCAAATAATTCCATTTTCGTGGTGTATTAAAACAAAGAATGTAACCTAGTTGTCTGGATACCTTACATATATTATTCAACTAAAACAAATTTATAAAGGTGATTGTATGAGGCTGTAAATCATATTTATGCAGAAAAGTTATGCAGTTTTTTTTACAGTTCTATTTACACAATTATTATACACATAGCAAAGTCCATCAAATTGCAGTAATGCAATTAGATATTCACACACATAGTCTAGTTATGTAGCAGTTCCTAAGTTGTTTTGTATGATCCAGTCCTGATACAAAGGTCAGTCCCCATGGGTTCCTAAGATGAATCCTATATGAAGACATTGTAATTTTCATATGCACAGCTCCATATGTAAAACACTTCCTACGTTGATTTCCACATGATGATACTTAAACAGATCTACATATACAGTTTTGTCTAATACTAAAATCCTACATAAAGACATTTTGATATATAAATTCATATAGTAACAGTCCCATGTAGTCAGTATGACTCTGGGCCAGAGCTGAAATGGTAGTATAAATTAAGATACGAAATGACGTTGCAGGCTGCCCCCCATCCCGGCCCCCCCACCCGTCTGAGTACACATCAGTGTGTGAATCTGCAGATAACTAGTATCTTCATTATAACACCTCTGCAGGTGAAATGACAGCTCAAAGGTCATATCTTGAGATTTAAACAAACAAAAGCACCGAAGTGCCAAGTAGGAAAAAGTAGGCATCAAAAAGATAAAGAAGGATGCTAATGTGTACCTCTTACGGAGCGGGCAAAAGAACTATCAGCCTTTGTGACTCCAGATGGTCTGTACCAATGCAAGGTAATGCCATTTGGCATGAAAAATTCCCAAGCCACTCTTCAAAGATGAATTAGCATGTATTTGAAGGACTTAGAGGGTGTTGAGGTGTATGTGATACTGTAATCTTTAGTGATACTTGGGAAGAAAATTTTAAAAGGCTTGAGGAAGTTTTGTTTCGGCTCAAACAGGCAAACCGTACTGTAAATTTGTCAAAGAGTCACTTTGTAAAAGCCAAAGTGATTTACTTAGGGCATGTAGTAGGTCATGGAGATGTGACACTAATCAAAGCAAAAGTTAAAAGCATCATTGACTACCCCATTCCTGAAAATAAGAAAAGTTTATTGAGGTTCCTTGGAATGGCAGGGTATTATAGAAAATTTTGTAAAAATTTCTCAGAGGTCACTGCTCCACTGACTGAGCTACTGAAAAATGATGTAAAATATCACTGGTCAGAGACTTGTCAAAATCATTTGACAAGTGAAAAACCTTCTCTGTTTAGAGCCCGTACTTACTGCTTCAAACTTCAGTAAGTCTTTCCAACTGGCTGTGGACGCCAGTGATGTGTGGGTAGGTGCAGTTTTATTGCAATCTGATGATGAAGATATTGAAAATCCCATTTGCTATTTTTCAAAATAATTTAATGGACACAAAAAGAACTACTCCAATAGAAAAAGAATGTTTAGCCCTCATTTTGGCCATTTAACATTTTGATATCTACAGAGCTTCATCATCAAAACCAGCCGTTGTATACACAGATCACAACCCTTTCGTCTTCTTGCACAAAATGAAGATTATTTAACTGGAGTTTAATGTTGCAAGAATACAATCTACAAATAGAACATGTTAAAGGAAAGTATAACATCTGTGCGGCCCTTTGTCCAAAAACTGTGTTTGAAGTATAATTTGTGTACTTGTAAAGGTTAAGTTTTTAAAGGATATATATGTTATAAATGTCACTTTTTCATGTAGATAAATGTGCTTTTGTGAGACATTATTACCTGTGTATCTATATTTGTCCAAAAATCTTGTAAAATTTTGTAACCCCTTGGCATCCAAATTTTGCTTACGGGGGGGACAATACAAATCCAACACGATATTGGCTGTTCCATCAATGCAACATACATAGTGATATCTAGACAAAAATTAAAAGATTTTTGTTACTCTATTTTTACAGGATATTGACAGATTGTCATTATAGGTGCTTTCATTTTGCTGTAAGCTTTAAAATGATATGTTATTTGTTAAAATCAAGCAAGAAATGACAATTATATGAATATTTTAACCACTTATTCTTCCGTGAGTTGTTTGTTTACATTTGTGTGAGAAGGGACTATGCACACAGAATTCAACAACGTTATTTTATTTTTGTTTTATTTTTTATCACAGTTCCAGCATTGTGCAAAAGACGTCTCCATGTTCACTGCCCTGCCTGCTATTTCAGAATAACATTTAAGGTAAAGCGAGCTATTATTTTTTATTATTTATTATTTATTTATTTTTTTGTGTCATGTGATACTGATCTTTATTGATCTATTTACAGACTGGGGAGAACCCCTCTAGACTAACCCCAGTTATGCTATTAATAGTTTTGGGGATACTCTATAGGCTACGTATAGGTGCTGAAACTTCCTCACTTGATCTGGTGACTGCTATTATCTTCAAATTCTATGTGATTCTAGTATTTTTAATAACCATATATAAAGACTGTACATCTGACCACACATGAGATTAGTATTTACTGGCTATAAGGAAGGCTGTGTCTTAGAACTAATAACAAGTGGACAAAAATTACTTACGTTGTTGTGAATTTTTGCTGCAGTGAACTTCCTACAGTTTCTGGATAGATCTGCTGTACTTTGGATATTACTTACTTATTATATACAGTGCACGATTCTACTAGAGAGCAGACAGTATGTTGTGCAAGCCCTCTGAATATCTGTGACATTTGGTGTGGTTGAACATTGAACAGATCGCAGGATACAGATATCTGTGTTAGTGGACATTGGACAGATCACAGGACGGATCACTGGACATATCACAGGATGGATCACAGGACAAACCACATTAAAGATCACAGGACAGATCGCAGGACACATTGCTGGATACAGTGGATAAACTTAACTGACAGTTACAGTGGCCAGGTCAGATTGGTTTCATTATTGTATCACCGTGTGTACTATTGACAGCATACCAGTTGACTGTAATCATTATTTTATTTGTTAAATAAATTTGCTAAGCTAAACCTTTTGTCTTTTCCTGTTGCAACTTAAAAGCAACAGGTAATTGCAACTGTGCTTCCCCCATTACCGTAACATTTCACTCTACCTAAAAATTGGAATAGTAGTCCCTGTACAAGACAGAAGAATTGTAAAGAATTTAAATTGTTTGGGGAAAGTTTGATGCATGCTTGCTATTGTTTCATATTTCATATTGTTTGTTTCTATTTGAATTCCATTTGAGACAAATTACTTACCACATCGTTTTACTGTCCACTTGAGTGAAAATTCTCAAAATAGGTACCTGTGTTAATCAGTGTCAAGGTACAACAATTACAGAGCAAATTTAACTGGAACCATCATTTGTGTTTACACAAAATATCTATCGCCCTCTTGCAGCACCTTATGTACTTCAAAGAGAAATTATTGGTTGGTTTTGCTGGAATTTCATCTCACTGCCTTAGGACCACACACAAAAACACACAAGTCTAGCTCTTTAACCAGCTGAGTTAAAGGGCACTCTCAAGGAAGCCAAGATGTTAACAAAACTGATATGTTTGAGGATATTACATACCATCTGCAAAAGGAAAGAGATGTCCTAAGGTCTTGTGTGAATACATTATTACATTTCAAGTCACTTGGCTGTGAGTCAGTGGGGGCTTGAGATATCTCACAATTCACCCTCACTGCCATTGGATTACAGACAGAAATAAACACAATTCTCGCTGATAAACCAGCTGAGGGGGATCCCTGGATTCTTTATATATACAGTAGCTTATAAAAAGTTGTAAGGATTTTAAACACATACTCTAAATCAAAGTAACCTATATACAATTGGAATTTAAAGCAACACTCCTGTTAAAATATGCACTAAAACAGAAAGTAAAATTTTGAGAAAAATGAAGAGCAAACAACAGATAAACATGTGAGTTTACCATAAGGCTGCTAATGCAAAAATATCAAGAGTATTAACAACAGGGAACAATTTGCTTGTTAATCTTTTAACAAGTGTTTGAAAAGATTAAAGGCTTAGGAATTTTAAGTCATGTAACGAATGAAAATCATATTTGGTGGAACCTCCCCTCACCCCAGATAACCTTGATGTTTTTTTGATCACTAAATTTGGATACTTTCCAGATTTGCTTGCTTGAATTGCAGCAACTTATGCACTTGAGTTACATCACCGTTGGGTGATGATACTCCCATATTAAATTTGGTCTAAAACTGCGAAAGCTGTTAATACTATACCAGTCCTAATATGAGACAAACTCTGACTGATATTTATACTGCTTAACCACAAAAGTATCTACTACCCATGTTTTATGTACACAAAGCTCAAAAATCTTGAAAAGGAAAATAATGTTTTATGAAAACTTTTTTGATATATTGTCTGGTTATTCATTTTCTACATATTTATTACAAAAACCTTCTGTGAATTACAATGGTATATGATCTATATTACTATTCCTGACAGACCAAAGGTAGAAGAAACCATTATAATTGGTCAAGTTTCAGGCATGGGAGGCGAGTCCATTACTAACTCCACCACTTTGGACCCATGACTTTAAGAAAGATTTGTTGGGAATAATTTTTTTATTGTTTTAACTACCTTTATGGCATAGCAGAAATACACAAAAATAGATGCCATCCTATGATAGTGTCTGGTTCGGTTCTTGGTTTCCCAACAGTCACTACAGCTTTATCGCGTCAAGGTGGTGTGTCTCCTAAACCTTTCAAAAATGCTAAAGTCACACCTTTCAGAGACATTAAAATTTGTACTTATATGTACAGGCTTATACAGTTTGCAGATGATACTACTATAATATTGGATGGTACTACTAAATCTTTGCAAGCAACAAATATTTGGTGATATGTCAGGTTTGATAATGAACTGTGACAAAATAAAGTTGATCTGGATCGGAAGTAAACTTGGAACAAAGTAATAGTTAAATGTTTCAAATTATTTACAATAGAATGATTGACAATTTAATTTGTTGGGCATAATATTTTTGTGTAATTTGTATGAAATGCCAGACTTAAATTATGGACAGGTTCTTGTCGAGGCTAAACATACATTGAAATCTGGGAATTCAGATGTCTCACTCCCATCAGAAAAATCACAGCTATTAAAAGTTTGATTCTTTCAAAATTCACACATTTATTCACTACTTTGCCAATAACTGATGGTATTCTAAGTAATATACATAGACTGCTGTTTAGTATCATTTGGGATGGTAAGCCAGACAAGAAAAATAGGGACCAAGTGTGGAACCTACTTATGTGGAGGACTTAATATGACCAATATTTTTAGCTTTGAAAAATCAGTGAAAATAAAATGGTTGAATGCAGGAGTTTTTGAAAAAGTACTGGCTATCTCTTTTCTAGAAAGAAATAGATGTTAATAAAATATCCTCAGTTGGAAGTGAATATTGTGAATTTATATTGTATAAACTCAATCCATTTTGGAAAGTAGTTTTTACATATTATAAAGAGTATATTCAACATCTTAAATTCAAAACTGGTCAAGATATATTGTCTAGTTGTATATAGTATAATAGAAAAATTGGAACTGAAAACATATACTTTGCAGATTGGTTTAAACATGGTGTGTGCATCGTTGGGGATATTGTGAATTCTGAATGTAAAATAATGACCTTGGAACAAATTAAAGCAAAATGCAAAGTGTCTGAATATTTTGAACTACTATTCACTTAAAAGTTTGTAGAAAAGCTTATAACAAAGACTGAATATAAGTTTCTCTCATTCTTTGATAGACCATATTTACCTTTTCACATCTCACAGGTCATTTTCTCTTCATATATCTCAGGCTTCTATCTCAGTAATCTAAGATTCCAAAAAGTAAAATTAAAGTTAAGTGGGGTTTAATTTTATATATAGAGCCAAGCTATAACCTCTGGAGAGTAATTTATAAGAACTGCTTCTATACCATAGATGACAATAGCTATATTTGGTTCCAATATAGAATATTACAAAGAATTACTGGTGTTCAAGATTGGCTTTTTAAAACCAAAATTTCAGACAATGCTGACTGCAGACTGTGTAATGAAAATGCAGAAACAATAAGTCAACTCTTTTCTGAGTGTTGTATATCAAATAATCTTTGGGAAAATGTGGTATCGTGGATAGAAGCATGTACTGAAGAAAAAGTTAACATAACCAAAAACATGAAATAATCCAGACAACTACTGACCAATGCATTTGCTACCATAACTGGGACATTGTATGAGAAATAACTCCCCGATACAGTGCAAATCTCTGAGGTTAGCAAAGCAAGATTTACTGGCTGAATTTACATAATTGGTGAAACTAAATTTAGAGTCAAAAGGTGCACCCAGATTTCAAACAGCATCTGTTTGTGGGAGGCAGTTTCCCAAAATGTTCACAGGGAAGGAATCTTTGAGCCATTTATACTTATCTATAAAACCAGATACTATAAACTCAGTTTTTTCAGGATTTAATTTAAGCTTATTTTCAAACATTCAAGTATGGATGTCACTTAAACAGGCCTGGAGGTGGTGAAATGAGTTTGTGCAATTTGCAGGAGATAGATGGATGAACACCTGAGGATTGCCCGCATAAAACTGGCATTTGAAATTGGTATATTTTGCAATCATCTGACTAAGCGGGGAAGTGTATTAACAGAACAACAAATTGCCATGAGCAGAGGCATTATGTACCCCAAAATTTAGCTTGAAACATTCGGAGATCACAGAGCCAATTTTGACAAATTGAAAACAATTAAGGATATATGTTGTAAACCAAAGAAAATCTGATTCCTACTTATGACAAACTAGGAAAGAATAAAGTGGATAACTGTCTGATGTAATTAACTATAGGTTAATTATATTTAGACTGTCCATATAATATTCCAGTCTCATCAGAGGCATGAATTATCTAAGTCTATGATCCCTGAAGTGTTTTAGGGGTTTTCTGATGAACCCCTGATTGGAGTAATGGATGGGAATTGGCAAAAAACAATATCCCACTAGAGCTGATTTTTAATAAATTGTACTAGGGATCCTATAATCAAAGATACCTAGTCTAGAGCAATTAGAAAATGCAAAGTTTGTATATCTAATCACCTGTACTAAGTGTCAAACGCACTTATAAAGTGGATTTATGAATATAAACCATTTGTCAAAAAGGATGGACAATAACACATTTATCACGTCATTACAAGAATGATGGACACAACATCATATACTTGTAGCTAGAGTTGTGTACACCAAAATTTGAAACATCCAACACTTCCTAACGAAAGTGCAATGAGTTGTGCTGGATATTCAAATTACACTCCCTGGCCCCCCATTGGCTTCAACCAATTTGAGTGATCTTTAATGGTTATTATTCTGATTATAATGCACACAATAATCAACCCTTTTCTTTCATCTATGTTGCAAACCACCTCCAGTAAAGCTGAAACTTGTTGAAAGAGGAGTATGTCATGGTTCATGGTGTCAAAGGTGGTCAACAGGTCAAGGAGTACCAGAGTGATAGGCATAATCTTGGACAATGACAAGTGTCTTTAGTCATGGCCCTGTTATGTTTCACAACTTCTGATTTATGTTGGATGCTGTGCGTTAAAATCTCAGAGTTCAGTGATTAAGCACATGAATACCTGATAATCAAGCTGCTTGTCCCATCATGACACTGCATGTCACCAACTCCAAACTGGAAATAAGTCAAAATGTTCCTAGCACCAACTTATCAGAGTGATTTGTGGCAAATATCTCAAGCCATATTTTGAGTGTGTGCTGTGACAGCTTTGACCTACAATTCAACCTAATAATGCTTTTATAGATCTTAATTTCTGTGGAAACAAATTTTATGTTGGTGATCAAAGGAAAGGACTTTGAAGTGCAATGGCTGTTTCATACTCTGAGTGATGTTTCTTAATTGCATTAAAGCATTTCATGGGCATAATTGATATTGATTGATTGATATTTGCTTAACCAAAGTGGGAAGTCTAATTAATGAAAACTATTATTACCTCTGCCAAGGAGGTTATGTTTTCACCTGGGTTTGTTTGTGAGTTTGTGAGTTTTTTGAGAACAAGATAACTCAAAACCTTATGGACGGATTTTCATGAAATTTTCAGGATACGTCTGAAAAATTAAAAGGAGGAAATGATTCATTGTTGGGAGTGATCCAGATCACTAACTGGATCTTCTGGTTCCATGAAATGTGATTTTTAAAGACAGATAAATTCAAAAAGTTATGGACGAATTTTGATAACATTTTCAGGATATGTGCTCCCTTGGTGGAGGTCTGCGCTCTCCAAGTGCTCTTGTTAATTGTCATATTGTTGCAATCAGGTCTGAGATTATTATTGTCAAATAACTACCCAGTAAACATTTTTGGGTTTTTCAAACGTTTGAAAGGAAATGTTTGGCAATGGTTAAAAAATGATGGGTACGAAAACCATTTGTAATAGAATGTTTTTAAAATGTTTTTTGAAAACTGTTTATTAAACGTTTAGCGATAAATGTTAGTAAAATGTTTTAAATGAACATAATAATGTCTGAATAATAATGGGGTTAGAGGTCAAATTGACTATCTTTGTATGGTTCCTCACTATTGAAAATATTATTTTTATGTCTAAAATTGCAAGATAGTGGCTTACAAACTGTGCCCCCTTTCAATTCTTACTTTTAGGGATTGCATGTGGGGCAATTTTTGACAAAGTCTTCTAAAATCTCCTATTATTGCTCACCGCCATCTTTGTTTGGACATGTTTGAAGGTGAAGGTTTAAAATTATAGGTTTAAAAAACGTATTTCGTAGAATGTTTTTCAAACATTTCATGATGAATGTTTGAAAAATGTTTCCATCAAAACCTTCATTTCTTCAGCTATTTTATAAATGTTTTAAAACATTTCCATTCAAACCAAGCTTCTTGAGTTATTTTCTAAACGTTTAATAAACATTTTCAGTAAAAATGTTTGTATAGAGAATGTTTATAAAACGTTTTTTAAACATTACAGCATAAACGTTTACTTAGAAACGTTTAGAAAACCAAAGATAGGGTTTAGTTAGGTTTTAAAAACGTTTTGTAAACGTTTAAACCATTTAAAAACGTTTCTAATGTTTACTGGGTAGTACTTGGACATTGTTCTGGTCTGGGATTGTTATTGTCAAATAATTAGTACTTAGACATTAAAATAAACCGTTTACATTGACTGATATGTATGTTGACCAAAGTTGAAGCTTTATAGCATAATACAGCAATATGTACATCTACAACGGGCCTCTGATTTCAACCGGATTCAAATGATGAAAGAATGAATTAAAATCGTCAACTCCAGTGTAAAAATGATATGGGCAGAGATTTCTGGCAGTGTGAGATAAGTGGTGTGTTCTGTTACAAATTTGTTTTTAAGTTTTTAAGCAGATAAAAGTTTTATCTGACAACTGTTATATAAACACTAGAATGAGTTTTATATCAGTGCTATATTGTTGGAAAATATAAATAAACGTGTCACATGTAATTGATGGCGTAAAAGAAAAAAAAAACTCCCCAATGAATTCTTTGACCTAATATTGAATATGCATGCATGAATATTGATAACTTCATAACGTAGAAATGCTCTAATTTAAAGTATATGCTCTCCAATCAAATGCAATTTTTCACAAAAATAATCTTTTGGCAGCATTTCAACCTATTGTAAGGCAGCCATACATGGAGCCAAACAGAAATTGCCTTCACACTAAACTGCTTCGTCTGTCTATCAAGAATTTCATAGCTGTGTGCAGATAACTCTGATAGAGGACATTACAAAAGAGTGGTGTGGGCATTGAACGGATCAACTGCTGATACCAAGGATTAATAATATGGTGATTGTAGTGGATCCTGGTGGAATTCCTGAGAAGTCCCAATGCATAGTGTGTGTGTGAAAGTTGAGTGATATGTGCTGAACCAAAGTGGGGATCAATTATGAATACTTTGAATATTCATCACTTTGTAATATTTTAGTAATTGATTCGTTCATGATAATGAATAATATAACTGAAAAAATAATTGCACATAGTTTTTGATTCTTATCCAATATCTTTGTAAATATCCAAGACAGTTTCCTCAAGTAGAAATTGTCACAAACTACAATTAAAGGGAAAAATTAAGTTTCATAAATATAATGATTGTACCATATGTAACACGAAATTACAGATCCTATTTAAACAATTACCTTTGATAAATATAATGATTGTGGCATCTGTAACAAGATATTACAGACCCTATTTTTAAGTATATTAGCTCCAACAAACAGATTTATACAAATGTAACTACATTAACTGCATTAAAAAGTTTTATTTTTGCAAAGAGAGCCAACTAAGCCTGGTGATAACATAATCGAAAATTTATTATTACCTCCTCCAAGGAGGTTATGTTTTCACCTTGGTTTGTTTTTTTGCTTAAGCGTTTGTGAACAACACAACGCAAACACTTATTGACGAATTTTGATGAAATTTTCAGGATATGTGCTAAATGGGACAAGGAACAAGTGATTCAATTTTGGGAGTGATCTGGATTACTGTTTGGATCCATGAAAATATATTGTGAGTGATCCGGATTGAGCTCCTGTGGCAGAGGTCTCTGAGTGCTCTTGTTATAATTTTAGTTCTAAAGAATAACAATGCCTGCTTTTAATATTATATTTAGGAACCTTTAGATTTATTAATATCTACACTTATTATCATCTGCAAGAACATTGATCCATCACCACATTTCATATTTATATACCTCCTTTCAACTTGTCCAAAAGATGTTCCAGTGTTCTCTCTATTTCGGGAAATGTTAGGCTAGATAATGTTTGGATAAATCTGCCCAAACATAGACCCTGTATCACACTCATTGTTAAAGCGTGTCACCTGATACCTTTAAGTTACTTCAGAAAAGATTTTTCAAATTATTTAAACCAATATGGCCCATATCCATAGTGTGACACCTTTCGTTTTTAGTCATGTGGTGATTAATGTTTTATGATGGTAAATTACATACAGAACAATAGACTTCAAAGGACATTAGACAGTAACAGACAAAGCAAATCACTGATGAATGTTGGTAATATATTGTTTTTTAAGTTGATCATACTACTGCCACAGATACCTGCATTCACACATGAAAACTCTAAAAGGGTGTTTGTGAGACTTACTGTGTAAATATGTACAGGTATGTAAACTAAGCCAGGCGTGAGAGGTTAACTCTGACACAGTTTTATCCAGTGCAAATTTTTATCAGCTTTATCCAGGGCCTGGAGCTTGAGATCTTTGCTTAATCTAACCGTGGACACTCGTCAAGACCATTGTCCAAGGGATTTGGGTTAAAAAACTGGTAGATATGACATCACCTGCTGTTAATGTTTTTGGTCAGAAATATTTGATCTAGGGCTCCCTGTTTCTGTTTCAAAAAGAAAGCACACCAACATAGTCATTTGGGACAGTTTATATTTGCAAGCATAAATCTATGACGAACCGGTGTAACGTGAAATAATATACTCCTTAGCTTGTACTTGAATATAACTTATAAATATTATTTTAAATAGTCTCTTTAGCTTGTACTTAAACATAACTTATATTATTATTTTATAATAAAATGCACAAACAGCATATAATATAGTTAGGGGATAGTTCATTTTGCCCAGGGGATGCATTATTTTGCAAAGGGGATACACTTTTTTGCAAGGGGATACATTATTTTGCAAGAGGATACAAAATATCGCAAGCATCCTTGCAAAATAATGCATCCCCACACACTTTTTAGGGGATGCATTATTTTGCGCTACACCGGAACAAAATACTGCTTCAGTGTTTGTAAAGGCTAGCTCCGTACTTGTGTGTTGAAAAGATAATAAAAAGTTTTTAGCTATTTTTACTTTTACAGCCGTCTTAGAAAAGTATGTATATTCCAGTTTTATCACCAACAGTCATTTATGACACGTCTTCCAAAGATATTATTGCTTTGAAGAGCTTATTTGGATGCATTAGATATTGCTATTTCAGTGGTCAGTTTATACATACGTTTATATACATATGTATACTTATATCAATTTGTCTGCTATTATTTGTAGAAAATGTGCTTTAATTCATAAGTAACATATATCAGTGATCATGAAAGAGCAACAGCCACATGAAATCTGATAAAGTTGTTATCCGTTTTATTTTATTTAGTACAATTTCGCATAGTAACAGTGAATACTTCAGCAAGAGTAATTGGAAATGTTTTCAGACACATTTATTTATCAGCAACAAACTTTAGTCTGATCGAATTTGTATATGTTGTATGAAATATGAATATTATAGGATATATATTTTGTTAATATTATGGAATACTAAACTTCTTTATATTTTAACCGTTATAACAGCAAGAACATTAATAAGAAAAAAGTTTGCCAATAATATTAAAGGGTCAAGATGTGGGCGTAATATTTCTGTGGTTTATTGTATAAAACAATGCACATCATACGCTGCAGTAATTGCGATATAACAACAGACATTGATAGCCTGTTTCCACATGAAGGTACATCATAATGTCTTACTGGAGGACAGAAAATGGGAAAACACATAAAATGGAATGGTTTCATTAAATTTTCAGCTTAGGCTCAACCCTAGTGGGTATATTCTCTGTGCCTAGTGAGTCAGTGACCATGCATATTTCTATGGTGTCCATAGAAAGGGCATAAATCATGAATATATCTCTAACTTCTGAATGAGTTGTTCTCTTTTTAGATTTCAGATTTTAAATGCCATTATCCACTTGGTGAAGAATAATGGAAGTCTTTCTGTTTGTTGTCTTACTTGCTGCCTGTGAAGGTCACTCCATAACTAAACACAGGAGTGTGACAGCAAGAAGCAGACGTTTGATGAATCGGTCTGTTGATGAAGAACTGAAGATCTTAAAAGAAGAATTAATCAGGACAAATGCCAAACTACAAGCAATGGAGACAACACAACAATGTCTACATGGTAGGCTTCTTGAAACTGTACAGTCAATATACAAGTTATTGTTAATAATTTTAATTATTTCTTTAAAAGGCTTGAAATGACTGAAATACCACTATGATTTTAAATTATATTATATGACACAATATTGTAAGTTGAGCACATGTATTATAATTTGACCTGATAATAAGTGTGACACTTAATCAACTTGGATGTTGTGTTTCTGGTCATGGGTTTAAATCCAACACATGTCTACATGTGATTTTCACCAAGTGCTGAAATGCCATAAGCTTTGGAAAGGGACCTAAGATATTGTGTATTGTAACTGCACAAGAATGTAGAATACTGAGTGTATTTGTCTCCTGGTTAATCAAAATACATATATATTTGTGTACCCTATTATATATATAGTTCACACTGATATTTTATTTATCTGCACAAAGTGGGTAATATGGTGATTTATGTGGTAGTACACATCTACTTTGCCACATCTTGGACAAAAATTTTTATTTAAAAGATTAGAATTCAAATTTACTCAGATTTTAAATGAGTTTTCATTCCTTTACAGAAAGTATCAATACTAAACTGGAAGATATAGATGTAAAGTTTGGGGATGTGGATGAGAGGTTCACTGCAGCCAATATAAAGCTGGATGATGTGGACGAAAAGTTCACTGACATTGATACAAAGCTGGGTGTTGTGGGCGAGAACTTCACTGATGTCAATGAAAAGCTGGATAGTGTGGATGAGAAGTTCACTGAGGTCGATACAAAACTGGATGGTGTGGATGAGAAGTTCACCGAGAACTTCACTGATGTCAGTGTAAAGCTGGTTGGTGTGGATGAGAAGCTCAGTGAGGTTGATACAAAACTGGATGGTGTGGATGAGAAGTTCAGGGAGGTTGATACAAAGCTGGATGAGAAATTCACTACAATCAATACAAAGCTTGTTGAAATGGACACAGAAGTTAAGATACAACTGAGACAGGTGACAGAGGGTGGGTATTTTACCTTACAGATAATTTGCAGGTTCTTTTTTGTAGAAGAGTGTGCAATTTCTTATCCACATAAGCAAACTTGAAAATGTTAAGTTGAATAAAAATACTCATACACAGTAGTTGTATCACATTACATAAAGATAGTTTGTTTCTCTAGATGTAATCATTTTCTGCATACTATCTCTGCAATAACTGAAACTTTGCAAAAGATGTTCCATTTATGCCAGTATAGTGACAAGTATAGTCAATTTTGATGATATGGGAGTGATTTTGTTTGAGTCTGAATTGATAGTACCCATGTTTAGATTTGATTATACACAATGGAATTGCAACACCAAGCCTTTTGTAATTTTAATTTCTATCAATGTGTTACATTTCACTTGCAAGGATCTTTTCACCACTACGATTTATAAGTTAATTTTATCTAATATTTTGTAATATAAGACGCCTAATAACATTACTGGGTGGTTTGAAATGCACATCACATTATAATAAAAATAAGGTAAGCAATGACATTAACTTTGAATTGCTGATACAAATATATGGATTCAGTAAACAGTACTTGTACTGTCAGCATGTGTCCGATAGTGATTTGTACTGAGTATAAATATACAATACAATCATATACAATCACATAGGAACATTTTAATGTAAATTGATGACATTTGACTTAACACTTGATACACGACTGTCAATTTTAATGATGTCAGTGATTGTACTCAGAAAATTCGCCCGATATCATACCTTGTTGTCAGCTCATTGTTTTTTGTTATAATTGATTTTTCCCAGATCTCTTTCATTGTCACCCACCAGTTGCAAATTTGTTCGGTAATTAAAAGAAAATGTCCTGATTGCTTCACCATTTCCTTGGGTAGTACTCACGAGTGCAATCTAGCTTTATTCAGACTTCATTTCAGAAGAGTCATGAAATATCCCAGAACGTAGTTGAAGTATGCATATCTTTTTGGTGGCCAAGTTTTCAATAGGTTTTCTGATTTAAAATATCTGATTTTGCACAATTTCTTGCTTTGGTAGCTGATAGCAGAATGTATTTTATCAGTCGTTATAACTGCTCATTTATGAAAAAAAAATCTCGCAGAAACATATAAAACCACAGATCTGTTTGTTTTCTTTGTAATACATCAACTCTGAGTAAACTCTGAATTCATTTATGGAATTTATTGCTAACCAGTAATATAGGAAATGCACTTCTAAAGTAACATACCTCTTAACTATATTATTATATTATGGGCCTTTTAAACTAAGTAAACATTTTGGAAGCTAATACATTTAGCTAAGTTAAATGTGCTGTCTCAAAATCGTCCATGTCAATATCATTTGATAGAACTCAGCTGGTTTTGGTAGGTTTTCTGTAAGTGTATTTTAGTTTGTGCCATTTATCTTTCTGAGAACCTGTGAATGAATTGCCAAAATGGGCTGTCGCTTGAAAAGCTATATTACCTGTGTCAACAAGATTATGTTTTCCTCCGGATTTGTTTATTTGTCAGTGAATGAGATAACATTCTGATTTTGATGTAATTTTGCAGGACAGATAAGAAAAGGGTACAAGGAAGTACTAAGTAAAATTTGGACATGATTGGGCTAAATCGTCTTCTGTTCTTTTGTTATGCTACCATTGATCAAACTTTGTGTATTGTTTTAAACTGTGTCTAAATTAAGGGTGTGGAACTTTGATTATACCATTGAGCAAACTCTGTATGTGTAGGATATAAGTTGCTTGAAGAAAGTTTGCACTCTCAGACATTTTTCTAGTTTAAACTGAAATGGCAGAATTTTTTCCAGTTTTGTACAAAATATGATCGTTTTCAGGTGTTTAATACATTGAAAAAAGTTTTTTTTTCAAAGCACGTTTCCCATAAATATTAAAGAAGATGAATGAGCTTCATATTTTATCTATAGAAAGGAACTTTGCAAGTTTTTTATTGCATTAAACACGTTTACCACTACATTGACAGAAACCTTACATTAAATAATTTTGGTAAATAATAAGTTCCATTTGAGATGATTGAGATGAACGTGTTTCTATGTATGGGTTTTGCAATAGTTTATATGAAAATAATACAGATAAAATGGATGAAAATGCAGGGAGTTTAGTTTCTATGAAGTGATACAACTGACAATTTGTTTTTGTGGGTCTTGGTTCACAAATAAAGAATGTGAAATATGCAATGTTAGGGTAATTAGTACCACATTAACATATGCGTGGAAATAGAATTTAAGGACTACTTTCAAGGTTATGCTGTTTAAATTTTATAATATACCCATATGGTTTTTTATGTTTCTTTCCTTGTAGACCTGAACACTTTGACGTATATAAAAATAGTGATTTTATAGGATTATAAATTGTTATTTAGAAAATTACAAAACATACAGCAATGGGAATTTAATTATTTGCCCATTTCATTAATATTCAGTAGATTCGATGTTCTGTTACTATGAATAAATTACAATTTTAAACCAGGTATTTATTATTCTATTGCTTGATTTTTATCACCAGAGAAAGAAGCCAGGCATGTGTCGGCATTTTTGGCAGAAGGTGTTTAGGGTGGCTGGGGAGCCAGTGCCTACAAAAATGGAGACATATTGGTGTACCTCAACACCCCCGTGAATCCTGGTGATTATTATAACAATGTGACGGGAAAGTACACCTGCGAGAAGAGTGGAGTGTACTATTTCACATACACTGTCTATGGATATCAAATAGAAGATGGAGCAGATTACTCCAAAGCCACTGTGACTCTAATGAAGCAAGGTGTAATACAAGGTACAGTGTTTGTCAGTAATGATAACAGCGAGAATATGTACATCACACTGAGTCAGTCACTAGTACTGCAGTGCAATGCTGGGGAGAAGGTCTGGGTGCAGAGCAGAGCCAACAATAATAACATTCATGGATATTCTGCCAGAAATGTGTTTGCTGGTTTTCTTCTCTTCATGAACTAATGACTTCAACTGTTGATTCCAACATCAATATTTAGTTTGAATGGAATGATTCAGAAAAACATTTTGTGTTCAATGTTAGCTACTTCTCAGTAATTTTACTCTTAACCCATCTATTGTAAAGCATTAGCTACTATAGCATCTCAGTAATTCTGCTGTTAGCGCATCTACTGTAGAACATTAGCTACTATTGTCTCTGTAATTCTGCTGTTTACTCCTCTATTGTACAGTATCTGGTACTGTATCTTTGTAAGTCTGTTTGTTAATCATCTGTTGTGGTACAATAGCAACTATTATATCCAGTAATTCTGTTAGTTACACATCTATTGTAAAATATTAGCTACTACTGTATGCCAGAAATTTGACTATTTATTCATTTTTTCTTTGTAGTACATTAGTTGCTACTGTATCTCAGTAATTCTGCTGTTTACTCATCGTTTGCTATAACATTAGTTACAACTAAAAATCTGCTTTTACTTATTAATTCTAAAAAACTCTTCACAAATTCTCAAGATGTGAAAATACCATTACATTAAACACAGCACTATCTTAAATCTCTTACTAAAATACTTTAATAGTACTTCTTGGGAAGATAGAGTGATGTAGAAATGTTTCTTCTAATCAAACTTTCAATTTGGTAAATTTGAAGTATCAGCATTTAAATTGAAATAAAAAAATCACTCTTTCACATTAAAATTTTAATACAGTAATATGGTTTTCAAGAAATTGTATGTTCTCAGTCTAATGTCAATTTTATCAATTTTAAAATAAAATGGATAAAGCAGCATATTTTTGTCTTGTTACTGATTAACAAATAATGTAAAAGTTGAAGTTTTGTATACTCTGTTAATATCTAAGGTTATATTATGCTATGCTCTTGAAAATGATCCTACATTGATCAGATCAAACTGGATTGGATGAATTGGATGATCACCATCTCTGCAGGCTTCAAATAAATGTATGTCCATCAATATGCAGATGTTGTAGGTGATTGAAACACATCATCCAAAGATGCAACTAACTGAATTGCCATATAAATATATACATTCTGGATTTTACTCAAAATCTGTTGGGTTATGGAATACCAAAAGCAAACACAGACAAGCAATTTACAATGTGACTGATTGGAAACATTAAACCACACTTTTGGTAACAGAAAATAGAAAAAGTGTGAATTCTTTTTCATGAATCCTCACTTTTTAGCTTTAGAATCTACACTTTTTAGCTTGAGAATTCATACTTTTTAGTTTAACAATCAACAGTTTTTAGATAAAAAATTCACACTTTTTAGATTAATGTAATGGCCCTGAATATAATGTAATCTGGTAAATATAGTATAACAATTTTAATGTTGTTTTTGTAAAGAAGTGTATTTTGTAAGACATCATTTTAAGGATTTAACTCCTATAAACAACAGTAGTACAAATATATATACAAATGATATTCATTTCACAAAAGAAAATATTTGAAACTTGACACTGACTTTGAAACAATCTTAATATTTGGAACAAATATTGCATTTAACATTTATGAGTAATTTTACAATCTCCGAGTGTATTTAGCAATTACTGCAAGTCATTAAGTTGTACAACTATCCTGTGAGAAATATATCCAAATGTAAGATGGAGTATCACAAAGCTTGGTTGGTGAACAAGCTTCTTGGTGTGTCCTGTATGACTGAAGCACAATTTTTCTTTATTCAATAATCCAATGCATTTTGTAAATAAACAAAATGTGAGCTACATTCATTTTAAATTATTTGCATATTGTTGTATCTGAATTGAGATGATATCATGCAAATCCTCTGCAGGAAAATCCTCCATACAAAGTGAAGCAGTGAATGAAATCAATTTTCTTTAAAGCAATAACCTCGGACTTGGTACATAGACTTAAATTGAGATCCTGACCTTTCATCACTCTCTGGTTTGTTGTATCCCCAAGTTCTCAGATAGTTTTGGTACCCAGTCCAGGAAGACTGAAAACAATTTTAGACAATACAATAAAACATTATTTGATGCTAAATCAATTTTGGGAACAATATTTAATGATTGTGTATTTTCTGAGAAACTAGTACAGAATTATGTTTTGACATTTGATATTGACAACCAATAATTTGTATATCAACATTTACATTAACATTTTGACATATAATTTAAAGTTGAATAAAACGTACAAAGAACACAAGAAAATGCAAGTAAAAAGAGCAAAAGGTGAAATACCTTGCCTTTCTACATTACAAACATTTTTAAGAATCGTTTTTAGACATTTTGTTCAATGTTCAGCTCAACACATCCTATATAATGAGAGAAGTAGGCCAAGTATATGTAAACTTTGCTTTTCACATGGACTTTTTTGTTGTTCGGCCTTGTATTTTCTGATTCACAAATCCACACTTTCTCGTGATTTCTCCTACATGGGATCCCAGTGTGATGAATATATTTTAAAGAGAGGCATTCATCCTTTTGCCATTCTAAATTCACTTAACACTTTTATAGCACTTGCTTTCTCCTACAAGGTGATGTATTTTACAAACATTTATCAAATCTAGTAATTAGACTGATTTCACTTAAAGGCCTAGTAGCGTCAAATCTAACATACTAATATTTTAGGCTTAAAACATTGCACTGATCATCCTGTTTTCATAAATGCCACTCTTTTGAGAAACAATCCAGTATTCATGAATCTACAGCTGATTTCTGTACTCTAAATTAGCCATTTCTCCTGTCAAAACCTCCCCTTCAGAAACGGTGTGTACTACGTCAACTGTTGTGCACAAGAAATATGCTTGTACTGTGAATGCTCTGTGTGTGTATGCAGAAACACACAGTTTCAGTGTTCTGTTTGTTTTTTTTTTCTCATTTGTGTGTAGATTTATCATTTATCAAAGATATATCTGATGAAAATAATTTTCAAAACTTATTTATTTTGATGATAATAATAAACTGACATCATTTATCAAAGATATATCTGATGAAAATAATTTTCAAAACTTATTTATTTTGATGATAATAATAAACTGACATCATTTATCAAAGATATATCTGATGAAAATAATTTTTAAAACTTATTTGATTTTGATGATAATAATAGTGTAACAAGTAGCAAAAATGATGGAGACAACACAGACCTTACCAGATAGGATTGGTAGGAATGTACAAGAATGTAACTTTGAGGCGTGTATATCTGATTATGAAAGTAGTAATAAGAAAGATAATTTGGACCAAAATTATTCATCTTTACTTCATTGGTAAGACAGTATTGACAATATTTGATTGTGTAATGAAATATATACTGCATTATCATATTAGACAATAATAAAACATTTTATATCTGGAACCTGTGAGAATCTTAAAAATGTGTAATATCTCACATCTGGTTTTATAGGTTCTGGGTGATTGTGAGGATATGGGACATCTAGGTTTGGAAATTGAAAATCAGGGGTTAGATATAATTTTTAACCTTTACAAATGAAAGCATTGCCATAAGTTTATCTGAATTTTTTCATTTCTATCAAAGCAGTACTATTCCTATTTTTAGAATGAATATTTAAATAAGCCTTTAAAAATAATCTTTTTCTTAATTTTCTCAGTATTCTTCAAAACAGTAAAGTAGATTATAATATTAATGAGGGGCCATAGTGGCACAGTCGTAACACACTCACCTCCCACCTCTGAGGTCTAGAGTTCAAACCCGGGACCTTATGTGGGAAAGTTGGTAGTTGCTTACAAATGGTAGGCAGTTTACATGAACTGTATGCACTGGTTTCCTCTGCCTACAGAACTACCCGTCATTGTAAGACCTGTGCAGTGTTCAAAGTTATGTTAAACCCTAAATAAATAAATGAATATAATGTACAGTACAACCTGAATTATCCGAACCCAGTGAGAGACATACAATCTAGTCAGATAATCGAGGGGTTTGGATAGATGAAGGAAACTGAAATTCACCGTCTAGGGGTTATCGAGTCGGCAATAATAGGAAATCTCTTTTATGCCCTTAATATAGACATCAGTATTCAGGGATGATATATTTAATATATCTGTATAATATATTGTAACTGACCCTCTAATTGTCACTTATTTGCTCCATATCTATGAATATTATCATTATTATTTAAAATATTCCGCAGATTTTAACTGGGTGAGTTTGGTTGGTACATGCATTGATTGCATTTTAATTTTAGATAAATATTGTCACGCATTTTGTTAATTGAGAAACTCCTGGAGATTATTTATTGTAAAACCCAAAGTGTTTGGCTGGTAATGCATTGTCAACGTCTTTTCTTTAATACACATTGTCAGTCTGTGAACCTACTCCAGAGGGTTATAAATTGCGAAAGCCAATCCAACATCATTTCATTGATTGGAGCATTATGAAAGAAGTTGTGTAGCGGGTCATGTAATTGAATTAATCCCTCCCCTATTGTAACAATGGTGATAAAGATCAAAGAAGTTAGGTGTTTCTGTGAATGGTACATTTTATAAAGCACCAGAATTAATAGTTTCTGAGATTGTGTAAAATCCTGTGTTATCGCTCACACTAGATGGTGCATTAATATATGTAGGGAGACATGATTTTGGTTCAGTTAATCTGGAGATTCGGATAATAGAAGGCCGGATAATTTAGGTTCTACTGTATATGAATATGGCAGTAGATTTAAATACATCCAATGTTTCCACAGGATATGGACATCAAACATATGTCACATATTACTTGATTAAATTAACAATGTTAGTTACTTAATTGTTAAAGGAGGGAAAATTATTTAAAATATATTATAAAGTTAATTTGCTTTCCAAATAATTTTTTATTTCACTTTTGAAACAGATTGAAATCCCCACATCAAAAATAACTCAATATTTGCACAGAAATCCCAAGATGTAGGATCAAAACTCCCCAAGATAAAATATCCATAAAATAAGAGAATAAAATAATAATAATATACAATACATTTTATTTGAGGGGTGTTTGAGTATGTTTTAGGTTCGAGTCCCACAAGTGGCAATTCTGAGGACCTGTCCCAATATGACCCTGGCTGTTGAACGGGACGTAAAACCCCAACTTTGACCTTTGAGTATGTTTTAGAGCATAAATTAACTAAAATGTTTAGTCAAATGGTTTGACTCAACATTTTAGTTAATGTATGCTCTGAAACATACTCAAACATCCCTTAAATAAAGTGTATTGTACCTTTAACTCTCTAAGTATTTATTTAAAAAATCAGTAAGCTTGACCTAATAGCAGTAATAGTCTGTATACCTTTCATTATATATGTTCAACTTCTACATAGACAAGACAAATGAAAACTATTTTCCCTGATTGTAATTAACAACTACATTTCTGTTTTGAAGAACAGGAAATGGAAGTCACATTAAAGGTCTACATGTATACACAGAAATGAATTAATAACAAGACACAATAATAATGCATTTGTAAATACTATAGTATTAGGATATTGCTATTGTCTTGTTGCGCCTTAGAGTCCACTACTCAGTGGAGATTAAGTGCCATAAATAGAATTTAGGAGTTTTTATATTGGTGATTTTTAAGGTTTACTTCAATTTCGCCCCCATCAGTTTTGCCACCAAAATTTGGGCATCAATTTTGCCCCCAGCAATTTTGCTCTCATTTTAAAGTAAGACATTTCGCCCCAAAATAATTTTGACTTAAAATGGACAGGATGTTGGTTTATTTTTTGAAGTTAAAATTGACAAATTAGGTAATTGTGATGCATAACACCTTACTAAGTTAAATCACAAAGAAGTGAATCTATAGGAATGGCTTCTTATGTTAGGCTTTGGGATTAGCATTATCAGATGTGTATACATGGTCTTACCTTGTGCATCAAAGCAAAACTAATATAAAGTGATGTCTTGTGAATTTTATTAGATGTGGCTTCACAACCATCTATTCCTCTTCATGCAATTCTTTTCAATCAAAGAACAGTTTGGCCATTATTCTTTTTAAAGTGTGTATGAAAAGAAAACAATTTCATCTTTGAAATGGGAACACTTGAAATTCTGATAAGACTGAATTAACAAGAATTTAGTCCATATTGACTGGACAAATTATATACTAGTATAGTGCTAACCAAATTTGTACTGAATTTGTACTTGATGTTTAATGCTGTTAAGTAGTTGTCAATAGTAACAAAATGGACCTTTTGACTTTTATTTGATTGAATAAATTATATATTAGTATAGTGCTAACCAAATTGTATTGAGTTTAAAGTTGATGTTTGATGTTGTTAATTTAGTTTGACTACTTTGCATTGAAATAGTAATTGTGTACATGATTTATATGTGTTAAAAAAGGTATATTTTCACTTTTAATTGTTAATTTCATTTGTTCAGTCATGTATACTGTCACTCTGTGTCTTAATAAATATGCAGGTTAGAAAAAATCTTTTTGTTAATTTCATTTGTTTATTTGTTGAATCATGTATACTGTCACTCTGTGTCTTAATAAATATACTAGTCAGAAAAAATATTTTGGGGGTAAAATGTCCTACTTTATAATGGAAGGAAAATTGGTGGGGGCGAAATTGATGCCTAAAATATTTTGGGGGCGAAATTGATAGGGGCAAAATTGGCGTACCCATTTTTAATACCACATCTTGATTTTCTATGGGTTTGAAAATATTCTGGGATTTTTAGTCTGGTGATTTTCAATCTATAGATTTTCATTACAATCTTTACTGATAGTCAAACAATTATAAATATCAATTGGTTTTTTTATCAAGCTCATCAACAAACAGCAAATTATATAGTGAAGTCAGTACTGCACACTGAATGAACACACAACAGATGACGTGTGCACAAGAGATAAAATGGCTACTATTTGTGTTGAAGCAGAAAGCCGACAAGCTGCATAAAAAGTGAAATGTTTATCTAAATATACAACTCTTAGCTGTGTGGTTATAATTACTGTGATGTGTGTATGTTACTTGAATATTTGAGACAAACTTGTATGTTAGGTGCTACTAGACCTTTAATGCATGATGTAATGAGAACTGTTTTGATACATAACACTAATTTTGATTTTCTTTTTCTTTTTGGTGCCATAGACTTAAACATTTTGAAAAGTTTCTCCAAATTTTACGGTATTCTGATGTCTGACAATCTGCAGTTAATAAATTAAGTCCAATGAAAACTACTGCTATTGCAATCATTATATCAAAATCTTATGGTACAATAATTGGTTGTGCAGATTTAAGAATTTGTGAGATTATTTCCAAATTTATTAAATGGGAGATCTTCCTCTCTAGACTGGGAGATGATTAAATAGAAAAAGTTGTCTCCATAGCAACCCTTTCTTTGATATATTTGACTTGATACTTTTGACAGATTTTCACCCAGCTTGGGGAAGGTAATATATCCTAAATAAATCTAAAGTACTCAATTTAATAATGGACATTAGTTGGGCAGAGGCAGTTTGCTAAATGTTAACAGGTAAGGAGTCTTTGAGCCTTTTGCAATTATCCATAGAACCAAAGACTATAAACTATGTTTTTGTCAGGATTTAATTTAAGCTTATTTTCAAACATCCAGGTATGGATATCATTCAAAGAGGCCTTGAGCTGATGAAATGAATTTACACAATTTCCAGGAGATAGATGGCTGAACAGGTGGAAGTCATCCCATAAAAATGGTGTTTTCCATCAATATATTTTGCAATCACCTGACTAAGGGGGGTGGGGGTGATATGGAGGGAGAACAACAAAGACCAAGAACAGAACCTTGAGGTACGCTGAAATTTATTTTAAAACATTCAAAGATCACTGATCCAATTTTGACTGATCATAAATGATCCAGTAGATATGTTGTAAACCACCTTAGGACAGTTTCAGCGAAGCCAAACCTTGTTGACACACAGGTGAGGAGTATGTCATGGTAGATGTTGTTGAAAGGAGAACCAGGGGTGTGGACATACCCTAAGACAATGACATGTTTATCTTATTCCAAATACACAACAGAGCAGTTTCCGTTGAGTTTCCGGCTTTATAGGCAGACTGGAATAGGTATCCAAGATACATTTGAGTCAATGTGAGACCTTATATGAGCAGGAACTATATTTGAGCAGCAACTATATGCTCAACCAACTAACACAGGAAAGTATGCCTGAAACCAGCCAATAATTCTTGAGGTCATCCTTGTGCAGAAAGATCTTCTTGATAAGAGGAGTAACTATGGCATTTTTCAAAGGTTTTGGAAAAACACCACTTTGGATAGACGTTAGGGGTTGCAGTGTGCTCTCACAATTCTTCGCCTAATTGCTACATCCTGGAATATAGAAATAAAAACACAATAAATTTTAAACATCATCATATAAAACTTAGGGCAATGGCAGTAAAGTTTAATGCTGAACTAATAATTATATTCATGATAGCTATTTCATTCATGCTACTTTTTTGTGGAATAAAATTAGTAAATATTTTCACATTATCTTCGTTCCATTGTTAAGCTGGTTTAAGGGGAATCTTACAATAATAAAGATAGTTCCTTCATATAATTAGCCATAGAGTTGTGCTTCATATAATGAAGCTGCCAATTATATTACTTACGGTCTCATCAGAGGTAGGTTTTCCAGAATTTGTTGTTTTCACTCCCTGAAATACTGAAGTGTATTTGTTAAACTTTGCACTCAATTCAACCCCTTTTGTGTTTATTGGAATCTTACAATAGCTGTCATTCTTCTGTAAATATTCTTTGATAAAATATTTAATGTTCAAGCATCATATGCCTGCTAATTGGTATTCCCAATCGCTATGTTTTCCAATTAATATCTTGGTCCACCAAGTCCACCATTCCCTGTTGATTTAGTGACGAATTTGGGTGTGGTTTGATCCAGATTTTTCCTTGTCCAAACATGTTCAGAATGTATGCAAAAGTTGTTTTGTGGAACTCTGTGATTTCAGACATGTCAGGTAGTTTCTTACTCATGATGCTTCTGTACTTGTGGCTAATGCCCTTGTTAGTAGTTGGTTTGATTACTGCAACACACTTTTCAGGAGCCTCTCCAAGTTCAATCTACATAAATTACAGAGCATCCAAAATAGTGCAGCCAGAATTGTATCAAACACCAGTAGATACACCAACATAACTCCTGTGCTTAAGAAATTGCATTGGCTTCCAGTTGAATGGCACAAAGTATTTAAGACAGCCACACTTGTCTACAAGTTTCTTCACACAGGCTTTTCTTGGTATTTTGCTCCTTACCTTTCTTCCTATAGCAGTTCTTATAGTACCGGGCACAATCAAATGGTGGTAATTTCCTTGTCAATCAAAAGTTCTGCCCCTCTGTTCATAAATCTGTCAAACAGTTTGGTAATAGTTTTGCTTTTGATGCTCCCACTATTTGGAATGTTCTCCCAGATGACATTCGTGCCTCACCCTCCGTAGCCTCTTTCAGATTGCAGCTTAAAACCTACCTGTACATCAAAGCATGCCCACCTTAGCCTATACTAGCCCCTGACAATTTCGACAACTGATTTTTGGTTTTGTTGCGCCTTGGAGTCCTCTTTATATGGGGAGATGAAGCACTAAAAAGTCTGATTTGAATTAAAATTAGAATTACATCATGAGTAGTACCTTATAGGTTATATTGTAGCAAGTAGTTAGGACAGAGGAAACCAGTACATACAGTTGGTTAAGGTTTGGTACTGTAAACCGCTGGCCAGCGGAAAGCAACTATCAACTTTCCCACATGAAGTCAGGCCGTAATTCAAACTCCAATCTAACAGGTGGTATTGAAAAATATAATTTGTTAGGTTTTGCTTTTTGATAGTGATAGACTATTAGAGATTCCCCTATTTTCAATGAAGAAGTGGCAGTAATACTTGCATTGTTTTTAGAAAGTTGGAGTCTTTTTTAGAAATACTTCTAAGCCTTAAAACCGAACATCAAAAATGCATTTAAAAAGAACATTATGTATTTACACAAGTGTATTTTACAAAGTTTGCCTTCAAAAATGTAACACTAGGGCCCCAAGAAGTAAGAACGTCTTTAAGCAGAAATGTCCTTATGTTGTGATTGGTTTTCTCAGACAGATTGAAAACTAAGCAAACCCAGTCAACTACAACCTAAGGCAAGAAGAGGATAACTGAATCCCTGACTTGAGATAGAGACAGCAAGGAGAGTAACCCTTCTGAAGTGAAGAGCCTCTATCAGAAGTACAAAGGTCTTTATGGAATGAATTTCACCAGAAAATTATTTAAAAGAAAGTATATCAAGAGTAAAAACCTCAGCCAAGCAGCTTATATCCTACATATACAGAGTCTGCTCAGTAGTGGCATGAACTAAAGATCATTACGGAATCCACATGTTTGTCTCCAAATTTTGATTAATTCTTCCTTGTACTATTTTCTATCTGTCTATTCCATTCAGCATGTGTATGGTGTTAATCTGTGCCAGGCATCATTCCATACCACAGTTACACCGGATAGAGTATATAAGTTTAACCTTTCTCCGAAATAGGTGACAGTTGGGTCAGAACAAACCTCATCAGGTAAATCATTCCAAGCCATCGGAGCATCAAAAGCAAAGCTGTGGCCAAAGTGTTTCTGGATTTATGTACAGGTAGATAGAACTGAAGAACCTCCAAGAACCTTTCATCTGTATGGTTGTATCTTGTACTATATCGTCCACAACAAGTGGACAAAAACCAAAGTAAGTAGGATGGGCACTGTGAAGAAACTTATGAACTGAAGTGGCAGTTTTGAAGATACAGCGAAATTTAACTTGGATCCAATGGAGTTGTTCGAGAAAATGAGGTGCCCGTGAATATTTCTTAAAATTTATGACAATTCTAGCAAGTACATTTTGAATGCACTGCAGTTTGCACATGTTGAGACTCCTGAAGAGAGAGTTGCAGCAATCAAGGCATTAGCCACTGGGATTGCAGCCTCATCTGTCAGATACTGCTTAACCATGTTCTGTAAATTTAATAAAAATCTGAACTGTACTTTTAGCGTTACCCTAAAACAAACAAACCAACAACAAGCAAACAAATCCTGGTGAAAACATAACCTCATTGGCAGAGGTAATAAACAGTTTATATATACTGAAAAATACGTAAGAGGTAGGCACAAACCTATTTAGGCAGCTCATTCCGTGTATGCCTGGTGCATTAAAAGAAATAATGCAGCCCAAGTGTTTGTCTGGTTCATGAATGCGGGAACAAAACAAAAATAAAGGTAATATTTATTGGATTTCAGCCCACACTTGAGTTTCAACTTTAAAGTACAAGCTTTAGAAATTGTGTTACACTGCAGAGCCAGGATTCAGTCCAAAGTCGTGTAAACTAGAAACAAATGGTTTATCTGTGTCACTTAAATCTGATAATATTATGGCCACAACTACTTGTTACTTTAGCATGTATTTTTAAAGCCTTGCTTTGTTGATATTTATTGGGTTAATTTATTACTTCCATTAAAGAGCAAAATGTTGTAATGAAGGGAGCCTCCTTTCAACCCCCTGTTGAAGTTGGGGAACAACTCAAGATATGCGTTACGCTTGCACTAATATCGATCTATAGATAGTATTATTATTAGACACAGACAGACTTGCAAATACAACTCATAAATACTCATGATCACCACTGTCTTATCAACAAGTGCTTTTGCAGCCGACATATGTAGCAAAATATGGTTGTGAGAGAAAATAATGGGCAGTGACTTCACAGTTATGTGACAAATCTGTCTACGCGGTCACCAGGTTAAATCACGACTCACCAATGCAGTTTTATTCAATATGTGTTTATTTGTTTAAATACACAATGCTTCAGATTCTAGTGTCATGGCATCAACCAACCAGTGAAGGCTTAAATCTTGAACGGTGTACCGATGAACAGATGGGTGCTTGAAAAACATGTTTGGTGTTTCCTTACCTAAAATGTCAAAGTAATGTAATATGGTTAAATTTCTTATCAAGGTCAAACTTTTTCATTTAAAAAGAAGCAGCAGAGGTAGGGAAGAATCCAGTTAGGTTTCAACATGTGTTACGTATTAACTCTCTCTGATAATACGTTGTTCTAAATATTAAAAAAGTGCTTCCTAAACATAAAGGTTATAGAATGTAATGCTCTCAAGTGAAGGACAGTCATAACCATTTGACAAACTTGTTTATTACTGTAAATATCTTAGCAGGGACAATGCTGGTATTCAGTGATAACACACTAGCCCCCACCACCTTTGAGATTGGAATTTGAATCCTGACCTGACTTTAAGGATTAATAATGTAATACTCGTGCTATGCACTCATACAATTACTTACATATTGTTTGCAGATATTTTTTTCTGTTCTGCTTCACCCCGCAACTTGGCACAATTTGGATTCAAAATCCTTATTTTTGCTTGTATTAAGTGTAATTTCGTGGATTCTATTAAAATAAGTATTGACACATGTACAAGTTATTAAAATATTGTGTTAACATAAAATCAAAACAATATATGTTTTACAGTGCTTTTTAAGTGGCGATAATAAAATTTCTACATGAAGTCAGGACCCAAACAATTTGCATATGGAAATTTCCAAAATTCCGGAAGCCAATTAATTTATACATATTATCATTGTCATACACATTGTCATTTTCATCTACCTTATATCTACCTTTCATCTACCTTATATCTACCTTTCATCTACCTTATATCTACCTTTTATCTGTCTTATATCTACCCTTATATCTACCTTGTACCTTTTTTTTTTTTTGGGGGGGGGGGTCTTTTTAACCATAACTGAACAAAAGTAACCTATGTAATGGGAATTCAAATTACATTTACTGTAATAAAATATGCATTAAAACAAAATGATAAAATTTCATATTGATGAACTTTATTGTAGACATTTAAGAAAATGAACTGTAAACCACAAATAAACCTATACGAGATGATAGTTGAGCCACTAATGGACAGTGTCACGAATATGAACAATTACAAGAAACAACTTGTTCATTAATATTTCAGCAAGTGTTTGGAAGCCAATAAATAAATAAGATAGTGTTGTTTCCCCACGCAATGGCGATCATACTGCATCAAAATGTATGCATATACAGTGATAATTTTATATCCAAGAAACATACAGTGATATTTTTATATTCAAGAAAATTACTGAATCTTTAACCGATCAGAATTTGAAATATTTGTGAACCGAAGAATTTTTGACAATCTTACATGTTATTAGTGTGACCGGTGGCTATTAGCGGCTCTTAGCTAGCACGACCAGTGTAGACCAAGGGGGTGGAGTGGAAGCGGAACACCAGAGAAACGCAGAAGGCTCAACTAAAATTTTCTTGATCTCTCACAATCAACAGCTATACATCATATTTACAGCACATGTCGCTGGACATCTATGACAGGAATACCTTACTCGACAGCTACATCACTTGATAATTGACATTCATGACAAATACACCTGTCAAAGTACAAACTCACGGTAAGTGCTATGCACTAAAACAGTATACTAGGTCAATATTAAATTTACCAAAAACACCATAATACTCTAAGTTTACATTTAAAGTACCAAAAGCACAGCTTTAAATTACCAGCAATCAATATCTACATTTTGTACTGCCCAGCAGTTAAACTAAATAAGCTGTCAATATTCAATATTACAATCACACATGTAAAAATAAATTAAATAAATTAATATTCACATTAAAACATTAAAAACTGAGATTTACTGATGGGATTACTTCAATCATTTGCTAGTGACTAGATATATCACAAGATTTGTTTTAAACATTACTTGTACTTGAAATGCAAATCATCTATGCAAGACTAAAGTCAAATCATAACTGCAACAAGTTAAATCACTAAGTTAAAAACACATTTACTAAAACAAAATTCCTGTAACAGATTTAGTCAAAATACAAATAAGTCACAAATCACAAAGTATCATCACAAACAGTGAAACACTAACCTGTCAGTATCCAACACACTAACCCAACATTCCAAATTCACACAATCACTTCAACATTCCTAGTCCAAAACTAAAGCACATCTTCACCCCTCCATGATATGAAAGCTTATGACCCCAAAATCAAATTAACATCAGTAACTAGGTCAAACTCCCGCCTTTTTGGGGTTACCTTACAGAAGATATTTTACAGAAAATACGACGCACTTGCATCCAAGATGGCCGAAATTAGCTGAAAACAAATGAAAATTAGCCGTTTAAATAATAATTTCGTCCGACGGAAATCTTAGATTGTGACATACTCCCCTCCAAAGGGAAATGACCTCCTGGCATTTACACTTTAACAATCTCTGAGATGCTTACCCAATACACAACGGACAAAAATAGTAAAATAAGTCCACACACTCAAATCATTCATCAATTATGGACAAATATAACCATTCCACAATAAGCATACCATAAAGCATTCTATCCATCCCGTAATCAGTAAAATCAGTTACAAATAAAATAACACACATTTGAGCAAACACACTGTCACTCAACTGCTCAAAAGAACTCACACTAAGAAAACTTAAAGGTTACTATGTACAAAAATATAAGCTTTCATCTCAACCATCCTCTCCATCTCACTTCAAAATAGCAATCATATCCTTCAGCAAACTTATCTTCTCTAACTCTAAATTTGACTCTGACTCAGGTTCCTGAGGAACTTGAGAAAAATTATACACAAAATCTGACCTCAAATGACCCTGATTCCGAACTCTACCCGACCTTCTTGGTGCCGGAATTGGTGGGGTTCTAACAAGGACAGTATCACTAACACTAGAAATCTCAGTGTTAGAAATTGCTTCATTTGGTTCAACACTGCCATCACTAACACGAGAAACTTCAGTGTTAGCTGTAGCGGTGTCTGATTGATTACTGGAATTACATTCGATTCCAGCCAAATCAGAACTACCAGGGACATTTAAATCCCCAGAATCAGAAGTGACTCTCATTTCATGTGATGAGTCATTCTGATTGATATCCAAACTTGTTTCATCAGCATCCACGCTAGGAACTTGCAACTCTACATCCTCATCGATGACTGACCTACTTACCGTTTCATTCAGAACTGAATCTAAATCTAATACATCCACCTGACCATCAGCAGCAACAGAAGCTGCTGAAGACCTCCTTGGCTGAGATCTCCTCACAACTAAAATGGACTCGTCTTCTGACGATGCTTCATTGTCAGACCCATCACTCCCAGAAATATCCGGAGTTATGGACTTAATTGGAGTAATGCTTCTCCTAGCCCTAGGAATGGGTTTGTTCACAACAGGAAGTGCACAAAGGGGCAATAGCAAATTCCTGTGCAAGGTTTTAACAGCACTGCGACCAACTTCTAGCTTCACCCGATAAACTGGAATATCACTGTTTGGTTGATCAATCATTTCGTAAACCTCCTCACTCCAGCGATCCACTAGTTTCTGCATTCCCTTCAGACCCACTTTGCGAACTAATACCCGGTCACCTGGTGCTAGTACAGCTCCACGAACTTTCCTATCATAAAACTTCTTCTGATCCCCTTGACTGTTTCTACTGTTCTTCTCAGCCATCTCATAAGCTTTCCTAAGCTGCTCTTTCAACTTCTTGACGTAATCACTTCCAAACTCTGACTCATGACGTCCCAAGGCAACATCAACAGCAATCCTGGGGTGTCTTCCAAACATCAGAAAATATGGGGAATAACCTGTGGTATCATGCTTAGTACAGTTATAAGCATGAACCATGGCTCCTACATAGCTCTTCCAATCAACTTTCTGATGTGGCTCCAAGGTGCCTAACATGTTGATAAGGGTGGAGTTAAATCTTTCTGCTAACCCATTACCCATAGGATGGTAGGGTGTAGTTCGACTCTTCTGAGTTCCGGTCAGATGACATAACTCTTCTATGAGCTTGCTTTCGAAATTCCTCCCCTGATCACTATGGATACGACTCGGAAATCCATAATGGACAAAAAATCGTTCAAACAAAACTTTTGCAGTAGTCCTAGCTGTCTGATTGGTGGTAGGGTAGGCTTGAGCGTATTTGGTAAAGTGATTTGTCACCACCAATACGTTTTCAATTCCCCCTTTCGACTTCTCCAGCTTCAAAAAATCAATGCAAACTAACTCCATAGGCTGTGATGTTTCTGTATTCACCAGCATGGCCCTCTGAGGATATAAATCCTTACGCCGGAGTGCCACTGTGGCCTAGCGGGTAACACACTTGTCTAGGAACTCAGAGGTCGTGGGTTCAATCCCAGGTACAGGCAGATACATAGTGGCTCGGATGACCACTTAAAATGGCGGTCCTCTGTCATTGGGTCCTATCCCCAGTGGCAGGTTAAAGAACCTCAAGGATGTTGATAAATGGTCATCCTTGAGCCTCTATCTTCCAGTTAGGGGAATGTCAGTTACTTGTGAGTTGGGGCTGTACCTGTACAGTCGGATTGGTTAAACAGCGCTTTGAGTCCTGTAGTATATGGAGATATTGCGCTGAGTATAAATACATAATAATAATAATAATAATAATACGCCGGAGACATCTCCCACATTTGGTGATGTAATTTACAACTGCTTGTTGCATGCCTGGCCAATAATATCTCTCTCGAAGTAGCTCTAGGGTCCTATCTCTTCCTAGGTGTCCCATCTTGTCCTACACGAACTTCAAAGCAACTTCTCGATATTTATTGGGCACAATCAGTTGATACTGTATCTCCCCTGAGCAATTTCTCTTTCTGATCAACTTGTTGTCTATCAGAACTAAACTCCTCCTTTCCCTCAATAGCTTAGCTGCATCTGGAGGTAAACCACCCTTAGCCAACTTCTTGGACAGTATGTTCTTCACAGTCCCAATATCTGGATCCAGATCCTGTTCGACAGCCCAGTTGATAGACTGATTCAACTCCAACTCCTGTCCAAAATCATCCGGTATGGCATTATGATCATAGCAAAAGGAGTCCACAGGAGCAACCTGGTCTAGATGTGCTTGTAACAGTTGACTAACCACTTCAGAGGTAACATCAGGCCACTTAATTCTTGACAGAGCGTCTGCTACATGATTAGTTGAACCTGGTGCATATGAAATAGAAAAGTTATAGTTGGCAAGTTGCGCAACCCAACGATGCCCAGTTGCATCAAGTTTTGCATTTTTCAAAACATATGTCAGGGGGTTGTTATCCGTGACAACAGAAAATTTGTTCCCGTACAAATATTCATGAAACTTTTCTGTCACTGCCCACTTCAGCGCAAGGAATTCAAGTTTGTGTGCAGGATAATTCTTTTCTGCTTTCAACAAGCTCCTGCTTGCATAGGCTATTACCCTGTTCAGACCAACTTGTTCCTGTGACAAGACTGCACCAGTCGTCTCCGCTAGCGTCGGTGTGCAGAGTAAAAGGCTTAGCATAATCTGCAAAACCAAGTATAGGCGTACTACAGCAAGCGTCCTTAAGCTTCTCAAAAGCTTGTTGCTGGCTTTCTCCCCATTTCAAAGGTGGATATCGGACTGCATTCTTGGTCTTCAACTTCACATGTTCACTACCTTGAGTGACTGCATGCAAGGGCTTGGCGATCTTGGTAAAGTCCTTCATAAATCTTCGGTAAAAACTGGTAAAACCGAGAAACCCCTGGACTTGCTTCACACTCTTTGGAACTGGCCAATTTTTCACGCAAGCAATTTTCTCGGGATCCACCCCAATGCCCTCCTCGCTAATCATATGCCCCAAATACTTGATCTCCTTACAGAGAAAATGGCACTTCGAGGGACTGAGTTTCAACCCGGCATCCTTCAATTTGGAGAAAACTGCTTCTAATCGGACAAGATGTTCCTCATATGTGTTACTGTACACAATGATGTCGTCCAAATAAAGCAAACAGTAGGATAAGTGCAAATCCCCCATACAGTTCTCCATGAGTCTCTGGAAAGTGGCTGGAGCATTTGTGAGCCCGAATGGCATACGCTCACATTCCCAGAACCCCAATGGCCCAACGGTAAAAGCAGTTTTACACTTGTCCTCTTCCTCTAGAGGTACTTGCCAATAACCAGATTTCAAGTCGAGTACAGAGAACCACTTTGATCCGGATAGCACATTCAAAGTTGAATCTATATGGGGCAAGCTATAAGAATCACGCATGGTCTTTGTGTTGAGCATTCGCATATCTAAGCAGAATCTAAGAGCTCTGTTCTTCTTGCGAACAATGACGACATTGGAAGCATAGGGACTCTGACTCCTACGAATGACCCCAAGTGTTTCCATCTCCTTAAGATGCGCACGGACCTCTTCAAACATAGACGGCGGAATAGGCCTTGGCTTTTCCTTAAAGGGAACATCATCCTTCAGCCTTATCCGATGTGTCACTTTATCGGTCTGATTTCCACTTCAGGAGTAGTGATTTCATGGCTTCAACTCTATCACTGTCAAGTTCCTCCTTCAGATATGAAAAGTTCCTTAAGAATGATGCATCTGCCTCAGATTCAGCGCTGGATTCATCACAAAACTCATTCTCCATCTGGTCCACCTCCTCCGTACTGTACAAATCACAAATTTGCACTTTAGCTGGAATAGTGACATCCTGCAAAAGGCAATTAACCAATTCTACTGGTAGTTTTGTCCTAGCTCGTCCTGGTGATATGCTACTCACACAAGGTGTAACGATAACTCCTCTGGGTAATGCATCGGACCCATCCAAACAAACAGTCAATTTCTGACAGATGGCTTTCACCCGAGTCTGTCCCAAAATCATGACTCTACCATTAGCTGGAATGGTCTGTGGCTTTGTAGTCATCGGTCTACCCAAGCTATCCTGTTTGTTTACCAGAGCTTGATGTTTGGCCAATGTTGCAAATGTGTTTTTCCACACAAAATCCTCCACTGTCACTTGATCTTTCATGGCATTCAAGACATTAGTACCCAAGAGCACAGGTACCCGACTATGGTACTGCGTATCAGGCATGACAAGCATGAGTGCTGGAAATCCATCCAATTGAAGATTTGGGCATCCAATACTGGCTTCTACCATTCCTAGGTATGGTATATCATGACCACCTGCTCCTTTTACACAAAAATCTTGATCCAAAGTCTGTACTGACATCTGTAACTCAGCGCAAAGGGAAGCCGATATGGTGCTAACCATAGACCCTGTATCCAATAACGCTGTAACTTCCTTGTTATTTAACATCAATGAAACTTCATTAGCCTTGCCTATCACAGCTGGCTGTGTCTGTTGAGAGCATTTTACTTGGAAGTCAAACTGCTCCCGTTGTCCGACCCCTGAGAGTTTAAATGACAGTTCTTTGCTATATGTCCAGGCCGATGACACTTAAAACAGGTAATCGGTTTCCTTTGACCGTCAAAATTCTTCCTTGGCTTCTGCCCCGGCTGAGAGGTATGAACTGCCCCTGGAGCCACTGTCTGAGATTGAGTCTCAAACTTCTTCTCCAGTGCACTTAGTCTCAGGTTGAATTTCTCAAAACCCTCCTGGATTGCAGCAGAAATCTCTGTACTCACTTGGTTGACCTTCGCCTCTTGTGTCATAAACTCTCTCTCTATCTTCCGGGCCTCCACTATCAGCTGTGGACTCTTAGCCAACAAATTGAACTTGTGTCGTAATGCATTCTTCATCTGGTCACTATGCAACCTGGTCCAGAATTGAGTATTGACCAAGATGTCGTAGTTATTCGGGCTGATGACATTGGTGTCCTTCCTGGTAATGCGACTGGCTAGATCCTCCAGACGGGAATACCAAACTGTCACACTTTCTCCTGGAACCTGGGATGCAGCATAAAATTGTGCCAAGAGCACATGTGGTGGGTTGATATCACCAAACATGATTTCATAACGGCTCAGAATATCAGCTACTGTGGCATCTTCTCCCATGTGCAAAACAAGTTCTTGAGCTTGTCCCTTGATAGATCGTTTAATGGCATTCAACACCATTACTTCTGGACATCCTTGCTTCAGTAAACAGTGTACATCCTGACGAAATTGTTCATATGAGCAATCTTTTGACGATCCTGAGAATGTGGATACTCTTATGTTATTGATTGTATTTGAGCTACCGAACTGGAAAGACTGTCCTGGATGTGGATGAGGTGAAGAAGTAAAAACAGGTTGTGGCAAGGGAGGTGGAGCAAAGCTCTGGTAACCGGCCATTTGAGTTTGTGGGACGGGGGTATAACCAACTGCCGCGGTTTTATGCATTGGTGGTTGGGACACGCTAGGTTGACAACTCTGTGGGCCATCTATCCCGGAACCTTGTACTTGACCACCAACCCCAATGGAGTTAAACCCAAGAGCTACACCCAACTGTTGTTTTTGCTCCAAAGTCCAACCTGCTACAGCTTCAAGCACATCGCTTAACTGCAGAACAACTTTCTGTGACGGTACTTGCTCACTTACCGGTGATGATGAACTTCCTGCAGCACCAAACAACTCAGGTTGTAACTGCATCAACACTGATTTCAATTCAGGAGTGAGTTTACTCACCTGCCCAGACCCATGATACACAGGTTTCCCATAAAATTGATTCAAAATACTCTCAACTGTCTGCTCATCCTTGTAGATCACAAAGAATGACGTTGCATCATGCATTACTGCATTTGTGACACTATTTTTATCTACCTTTACACAAAGAGGTTTAGCTACATCAATGGGTTTGAACCCAGAGGACAACCCTGAAACATAAACAGCATGAACCATACTCTGCTATACTATATTATCTGTCCTGACAGATAAAAATGACAAGTGTGCAACCTGGAATATTGCCAAGATTACACGTTCACAATGTACTTCAACTGGAGCTAACAGTCGCTAGAGAAACTTTACATCCACAGTATAACCACAGTATGTACCAGTAAAATAATTACCTTGGTCTACAGCAATTATCCTCCAAATGCTTGTAATTATTTATTTCCTTACTCAGATACTTACTTTCCCCAGCAAGACATCTAATGCACCACTGACATGGATATAATAGTGCAGAATTGAAATACAATTTCCCTGTGAAGTATTTTTTACGCAATAAAGTTGTATTCATGAGGGGTGCTATTGTACGCAATAAAAACACCAGACTTGCTATGATGTTATACGCAATAAAAAACACCGGAATAGGTATGCTATTACACGCAATAAAAATAAAAGACCAGGATTGGTATGATGTTATACGCAATAAAAATCAATTGTACTAACCAATCATAATGTTCTCTTCAGGGTCATAGTGATGTATCAGTCCGAACAACCCGCGTCACCTGCAACTCAATGCAACACATTCACTGACTCACTCAACTTTCAGTATATGCACAAAACAGAATATCCTCACATTCAGCATACACTGAAACTAAATCATTCACAGCGAATAATGATGCATCACAGTTACAGTTAACACTATAAACTTTCAAAGTTCATTCAACATTTCATGAGCTTTAATAAGAATTAATTCGACATCACACACAAATGAAAGAAAAGAAAAAAAAATAATAAAGGATTACATCCACTACAATACACCAAATGCATGAACACTTCACCAGAAAATTAACAATTAACTATCCTGACTGCATCACGAATTGCAAAAAATAAATAATAAAAATATAATTTTCACCAAAAAAAAACAAAAAAACAATTACAACACTGAACTACTTTAAATCAAATGTCAAAGCGTAAACCAATTGTCAATGATTACTTATGCAGCAGGAAATACACAAAGAAAAATAAACCATCAGAAATAAGTCAGTCAATTAATATCAGCCAAACTTATTACACTGGACATACCCGTTAACACAAAATTAACACAAATCTGAAAATGCAATGTCACTCTAGTTACCCACGTTGCCAAATTTAAAAACTCAATCAACGTCCTAAATATCAAAAGTCTCAAACCTGTCCTTGATACTCAATATTTAATCACACAAGTAACTGCACGATGGTAAATATTAATATCATCAATCACTTGCTGAGTCATTAGATAACCACTCAAAACTTATCTCTGTTCACTGTCTCAGATGACACTTGTGTTGCTCCTAGTTGTAGTCGTAACTTATTTACTTGAAGAAATATGACATCTACCAACAGGTGTATAATCAATTACCACTGTCGTTCCATGCACAGATCAACGATGAGCAAGTTAATGCGAACGGTACCGTATAAGTTGTAAAAGATAAACCGAGCTGAACATCTTCACCTACCCCAACTGCCTTACATCTCGGTGAACACACACTTCATCCCCAGCATCTCATTAGGGGCTCCAAATGTGACCGGTGGCTATTAGCGGCTCTTAGCTAGCACGACCAGTGTAGACCAAGGGGGTGGAGTGGAAGCGGAACACCAGAGAAACGCAGAAGGCTCAACTAAAATTTTCTTGATCTCTCACAATCAACAGCTATACATCATATTTACAGCACATGTCGCTGGACATCTATGACAGGAATACCTTACTCGACAGCTACATCACTTGATAATTGACATTCATGACAAATACACCTGTCAAAGTACAAACTCACGGTAAGTGCTATGCACTAAAACAGTATACTAGGTCAATATTAAATTTACCAAAACACCATAATACTCTAAGTTTACATTCAAAGTACCAAAAGCACAGGTTTAAATTACCAGCAATCAATATCTACATTTGTACTGCCCAGCAGTTAAACTAAATAAGCTGTCAATATTCAATATTACAATCACACATGTAAAAATAAATTAAATAAATTAATATTCACATTAAAACATTAAAAACTGAGATTTACTGATGGGATTACTTCAATCATTTGCTAGTGACTAGATATATCACAAGATTTATTTTAAACATTACTTGTACTTGAATTGCAAATCATCTATGCAAGACTAAAGTCAAATCATAACTGCAACAAGTTAAATCACTAAGTTAAAAACACATTTACTAAAACAAAATTCCTGTAACAGATTTAGTCAAAATACAAATAAGTCACAAATCACAAAGTATCATCACAAACAGTGAAACACTAACCTGTCAGTATCCAACACACTAACCCAACATTCCAAATTCACACAATCACTTCAACATTCCTAGTCCAAAACTAAAGCACATCTTCACCCCTCCATGATATGAAAGCTTATGACCCCAAAATTAAATTAACATCAGTAACTAGGTCAAACTCCCGCCTTTTTGGGGTTACCAGGATATTTTACAGAAAATACGACGCACTTGCATCCAAGAAGGCCGAAATTAGCTGAAAACAAACGAAAATTAGCCATTTAAATAATAATTTCGTCTGACGGAAATCGTAGATTGTGACATTAGTTATTTCAGAAAAACCACAGCTTTTCAAAAATAAAAGTTGGTATGATGCTGATAAAATCTACGAGAGATGACTTGTCAAAGTTGGTAATATTGATGATATACTCTGCTAATAGATGATAACTGACCTATAAATTAGATTACTTCTTACATGCTTTATATGCACAATAGCAGGTTATGCATTGACAAAAAAGTAAGTGTAGATAATAATATAGTGGTATCCATGTATTATTTCTACTTTTGATAATGTTTTTTTCTTTTACCAATTCTGATGAAATGTATAAACAATACATGATATAACAATAAAATCAATTCAGACAGTATATGTTATCTTATACATCCTCAATCACTCCAGTCTTGCCTTTATCCTCATGGGTTCAAATTGGACTTGGTTGAAATTGGTTTGCCTCTCTTCCTGCAACCTTATATGTTGAAAGAAATGTAAAATCCAAACCAGATATTTTAAATTCCAATCCAATCAAATGTGGACTTTTATAGGGCTTAATCTCCTACAATCAACAGATTCTAAGGCACAACTGAAGGTAAGTAATTGTAGGTCAAATGACACAGCCATGTCATACCCAAGATGATGCATAGGTGACAGTGCGGCTATGGCGGATAGGCTTTTGCAAACATGTAAGTTTTGAGCTTTTTCCTGAAGTAGGCAATAGATATTGCAATGTATACATCATTAACAAGAACATTCCAAATCTTGGGAGCATCAAAGGCAAAACTATGGCCAAAGTGTTTAACTGACTTGTAGAGTGACGAGTGGAAAGGAGGAACTGTTAGGTCTTAACGATCCGGGTCTTTATGCCTTGTACTGTAGGAGCAACTGCTCAGAGACAAGTATGGTCCAAAATACCTAGCAGAACCACTGTGGAGAAAATTGTAAACCATTATTGCAGTTTTGAACATGTAGTGGTAATTGACAAGCAGCCAATGGAGTCACTTTAGGATTGGAGTAACATGACCATACTTTCTATGATTTGTGACAACACCAATACCATATTCTGCAGTTTGTGCTGATTGAAACATGACAAACCTCTAAACAGAGAGTTTAGAATCCCAATACATTTACTGATATGTTGAATGTGGCTGTTTCAAATATTTTACAAGTTTTTGTTTCAGGCACAAGACTTGTGTTTGATTATATAAATAGTTGGAAGATGTATTACTTTACAATAGATAAACATGTAGAATGGCGTGAATGGATCATAGACTGATTGTTTAAGCAGTTTGTATTATTGATGAACATCCATAAGTAGCTGAGTGGGTAATAATTTAGTTTTCGTTGATCTTATATGGTCAGTCTGCTGATTGGTCTTATCAAAACATCATGATCAGACAAAGAAAGTTGGTAACAATTCCTGAAATTTCATAAACTTGATCAATGGTGAAGTAATTCAATCCAAATGTTTGCATCCTTTGTAGTATCAAACCCTTTCATGTGTCACAAAGTATGAAAAAATATCTCATAAGAGTGAAACATGAAAAAAATACACAGTGTTATTTATTGCTATTACACTTTACATGATTGGTTGATATTACAGTTGTTTTTTTACCCGACTGTTTGTAATTATTCAGTTTGTATTGTTGTCTTTGAAGACATACATAGAATACAAATTCACATAATTATACAGTCATGGCTGCATATCTGGTAATTGGTAACCCAGTGATTTCTTTCTGGAAGCATCAGTTGCAAAGAAAGTGCTTTCAGAGAGTGATAATTGGAAGTATATGCGTTGGTGGCACTTTTTTGACTTTCTATCTTAGTAAAAATAAAGACACTATCTCTCTGATCCAGTTAACGTTCTGAAAACTGTGACAACGATTTATTTTATATACTTTCACCTGTTTTAAATGATGCAGATGAGAATATAATTATAATCTTAATAATTTAGAAATTAGTAAAAACATTCGCATCATATGTGATAAAATGCCACAGTGTCCAAAGAACATGTCAAAATTATTTAAGATAAAATGTTCAGAATCAGTCTACTAGAATAAAATATTGATGTTGAAATTGACAGTTGAAGTAATCAGTTCATAAAGAGAAGAAAGCCACCAAACACATTTCTGTTAGAATATCCATAAATATTATTATTGGTAGATCTACTCTCCACCCAGACCTTCTCCCCAGCATTACACTGCAGTACCAGTGACTGACTCAGTGTGACGTGCATAGACTCAGTGTTGTAATTCATGACAGAGACTTTCCCTTTCAATACACCTTCCTTCATCAAAGTAGCAATGGCCTTAGAATGACTGGGTCCATCCTCTATTTTGTATCCATGTATACTGAAGGTGAAGGAGTACACGACAGTCTTCTCACAGGTGTACTCTCCAGTGGTGGTGTTGTATTGTCCACCAGGATTCACACGGGTGTAGATATACACAAATCTCTCTCCACTGTCATAGGCATTGTCTGCATAGCCATCCCGAACACCTGCTGCAAAGAATGTGGACAGTCTCCTGGCTTCTTTCTCTATTGACAAAAATATAATCAGAGAATAATGAATACATAAATCAAATATATATAGATCATTACAGACCATCCTTAGTTGGAGAACAGGTATCGAATATCAACAAAAAGGACAGATAATGGTCCATAGGTTACCTCATAATCAGTTTTAATTTTCTGAAGTAGCAAAAAAAAACATTATAAGTGTCCAGTTTTGCTCATTAAACATTAACATAATTATTTATCAAAATACTATTAAATGTGACCATATGAAGACATATATAGACACATAATACATTTGAAATAATCATTTGTTAGGTATATATTTATTTTTTAGTGTTTTACGCCAGCTTACTTGGAAGGGCAAAGGAAACCTGTACATACACTTGTGTCAAGGTTCCTTATTGTAAACTGCTGACTAACGACAAGCAACACTAGCTTTCCCATTTGAGATCAGAACAGGATGAGAACTGTGATCTCAGAGGTGGGGGTCAGGTGTGTTACCTTTGCACCACCATATATAGTCCCTGCAGATCTATAAAGTTTAGAAATGTTGAGTATTGAAGTAATCTCTTAGAACATTACAAAGTTTTTGTGATTATATCTAACACTGACTCTGTATCTCTCCAGTGAAAGGAGGCATTCACATTGTGTATGGACGCATTCACCTCCCAGATACGATCCTGTGAAGTAAAATTATATTTAGATTTGTTTTTATGCGAAGAAACTGAATTAAAACTTTTGAGTCATAACCTGTGTCTAGAGGTGATAATACCTTTTTGAGTGCAATGGATCACATAAACATGACATATAAAGACTTCTCCATCAAAATGAAAAAGAGAAGCATAAAGAATAGTGAATAAATATTGGTGTGTCATTGTACCAACGTTACAACTTCAGGGGTCGATTTCACAAAAGGACTTAGCCCAAACTTAGACTTAAATTGAAGACTTTTGTCTTAAAATGAGGCTAAGTCTATGGTCTTAGACTTGGAGGATTTCACAGAGCTGCTAAGTCTAGGTTTTAGCTAAGTCTACCCAAGAGTGGGCTTAACTTTTGTAAACAAAGGCTTAAATATGGCCGCCATATATTTTTCTCACTTCAAAATTTGAAATGCTTGAAAATAAAGAATAATTGTACAGAACACCTCCCTAAATTATTCTTTGGACATGTTTGTATGATTATAAGGTCTCCCATTTAAAAATACAACATTTTTGCAAAGATAAAATGAGCTAAACAAGGGATATATGTTACCACTAAAATATTTTCAGTAGAAATAAAGGGTCACATGACATAGAAAACCACTGTGGTTATATGACAAGCTTGGACTTCGCTAAGTCACCCTTTGTGAAATCTATTTAAGTCCAGGACTTGGCAAAGACAAAAGACTCAGATTTAAGTCCTTGACTTAGCCTAAGTCTGAGACCCTTTGTGAAACTGGCCCCAGATGTGCTGATACAATGCACTCCTGTAATATGTTAAAATATGTTTTGCTGGAAAAACATAACGTGCTTATGTAAGCATCAAAATTGTCAAACATTAAGCTTGGTGTCTTGCTTTAGGTTATATCAAGACAGGCAATTAGTGGATTCCATTTGTTGTCATAAGCTGGACTCGAACATACACTGACAGGGATGGTCAAAGGTCAAAGTTGGGGTTTTACGTCCCGTTCAACAGCCAGGGTCATATTGGGACAGGTCCTCAGAATTGCCACTTGTGGGACTCGAACCCACAGAGGTGACAGCCTATGATTAGATGCCAAACTTGCTAACCACTAGGCCACTGAGGACCTTCTGACAGGGATGGACAAACTTAACCAATACTGCTACTCTCTATAACTATAACCTTTGCAAAGACACAAATGGAAATTATAAATGTATTTTACCTACAAAAATTCAAAATAATGAACCTTTCAGATGGCTTTTAAATAGTTGATAATGTAATTTCATCTTCCAGTTAGAGACTGAAGCTGGCACAAAACATTATATTTATCTAAAATGTAAGTCCATGTGTAAGTAACAATGACTCCTGTACCTCATTCTCTCACTTTATGCAGTGGATTATTTCGAATATTGCAGTAATATTCTCATCAGTGACCAATGAAAAATTCACAAATTTCCCTGATAATGTGAAAAAAATGGGCCCCGAGAGGAGTCAAACTGTTCCATTTGATCAAGTTTTAGTAAAAATAGGAAAATCATCATGAGCTAATATAAAGTACTGCTATATTTTAAAAGTACATACAGTTACTCATGATATGATATGACAACAACGAACAAGCAATAATCTATATCAGGAATGTATTGTTAATACAGTATTACTAATACAGTATTAGTGACCAATATGTGTAAGAAAAGTTTCATGTGTTTTTGATATTTCTTTAAACCTTAAATTGGGGCCACGGTGGCAGAGTGGTAACACTCTCCCCTCCCACCTCTGAGGTCGGGGGTTCGATCCCCGTGACGGCCTTAAGTGGGAAAGCTGGTAGTTGCTTGCCGTTGGTCGGCAGTTTACAGTACACAACCCTAGCGAACTCTATGTACTGGTTTCCTCTGCCCTTCCAACTACCCGTTGTGATATGACCTGTACAGTGTTGAAAGCGACGTAAAACCCCAAATAAATAAACCTTAAATTGATTCCGATAACATTTAAATATCTTAAGATGTCAAAAAGATTATCTATGATATTGTGCTTCCACAATTTTGTTGGAGCAAACAATATCTTAAATTGATCTGTGTAAAAGGTTTACAAATAATGAATACTGCATCAATATAAATTACTACGAAATTACAGAACTGATATAGATTTAGTAAATATGCAAGATATATGTTTATTTTATAACAAGATTTTTCATTGAACGAAAGCTGCGACAATTTTTAGAAATGTTACTGATTGATTGTACACAAATGACAAGCTTTGATAATTTAATTCTCTCAAAAAGAGATGAAAAAACACACAGTGTTTTAAAAGGTATCATTAAAAACAATCAAATTTTCACAGTTCTGAAAAGGAAAGACTAAACGCAGTCCAGGTATTGGCTAAACTAGTTGAACAAAGAGGATCATTTATTTCAATATACTCAAAAGACAATGTATATAAAACCACTAGGAAATTATAAACATGGGCTTTCAAATTGTCAATGGCTTCAAATCTTGGCTGGAATGCATTTTGTCATCCCTGATCAAGTCTAGTTTCAGTTTCTTCGGCCCGTCCCAGGAATTCCATATGCTGGCCTTTTTTCCACAGCTGCACCAGTAGAATGGAACAGGTCTCGAAATTAGTTTTGGGTCACAACAGACTATTCAAGCTTTAGAACCCAACTACCATACTCACCACCAAAGTCATCCTCACCTTGTGGGAACTTGCTCTGTTATGACTTTGCCATGTTTAAGGATTGTCCCCTTTTTGATTGCAAGCACATTATAGAATGTTCATCAATTATGCATTTTAACAACATTTCTAATTATTAACAATTATTATTATTGTTGTTAATTCACTTATCTCCACCCTAGATATAAAATTATGCAACAAATTAAAGAGGCGTAATGAAGGCAGGGTTTTCACATGTTATATAAGTACATTGTACTCTTTATAAACTTAAATATCCAAAGGTAGATGACATCACAGAAAAAAATAAGGAATTCGGGTGATGAAAAAGTTGTTTACAAAATTGACCTTTGGCTCTTATTCAACTGAGAATGGGAATAAGGCACCTGGGTTGGGGTGTAAGAGAACACTAAGGCTCACACAAACATGTTAATGCCTGCAGGATGAAGAGTAGGAAATGCCCAAATGTAAAATAATTCTTGGCCTCTCTGGCCTGGGGGGTCATCTGGGTTAGTATCATTTCCCATCCAAAGAAGCACTGAGAATTTCATGTTTTTACTTGAGTGGTTATTTCCAGAAAAAGTGTCTGGAAACTGGAGTTGCATTGTGAAGTTTTTGTTTTGAACACTTCTATAGTGTCATACATCCTCTTTCTGAACGGCCTTTTGCTTTCTCCTTTGTATTGGAGACCACATTTAGAGCAGTTACTAATATAAATCAGACTGCTAAGTTTTATGTGATTTGATGCTTGGGGAATGTGTTTACATACAAAACTCTTTTTACTGAATAAAACTTGTCCAACATTTTAATATTTGGGCAGTAAGTGCATTTACCAAGTCTTGTACAGACTGGAGTTAGTATCTTTATTTTGGTAGGTTTTTCTATGGGTGGGTGCCTAATTTTGGCTGTCGCTTAAGTAGGGGAGTTGCCTAAATGTCATGATTGGTTTATCAAGAAAAATATTAGTTCCACAGTATTCTGGATGATATTCCAGTTGGCCCTAATACATTTACTGACATCAGCATTTTTAGGACTGAAAGTAGTGACCATTACTGGCCTTTCAGTTTCAGTTTTTTCACTAATCCTTAGAAGCTGGACTTGAGTGAAAGAATGGGCCTTCTGAAAATGTTTTCTCGGTGACTCAAGTGAGTATCCCCTTTTGAGGTAAAAAAACAGTGAGTTTATAGGCATTGTCCTTGAAGTCTTGGTCTAGAGTGCAAATGTGTCTCAGTCTCAAGTACTGACTAAATGGGCCCATAGTCAAAATACTATGTTGTTGGGCACTTGCATAGTGTAGGCACAAGTGGTTATCAGTAGGTTTATTATATGGGGTCGTGATAAAGTTTAGGGCTATTTTTCCCAAATTTCACTGTAGTGTATAGGAAAGCAATAGAAGTACTGCTGTATTCATGGGTGGATCTGATAGTAGGGTGTAAGCAGTTCAAGTAATTAATGAACTGAAGGAGTGAATCCACCCCATGACTCCAGATCATGAATATGTCATGAATAAACCGCTTTCATGTTAGTAGTTTAAGGTTATATCTTGAGAGGGCTTTTGTCTTAAATCTGTCCACGAATAGTTTTGCATAATTTGATGCCAAGGATGTGCCCATGGCTGTGCCTCCTGTTTGTGGGAAATGTTCACCATTGAATACAAAATTCATGTTGTACGTCCAGAATCAATTTAGCTATAGGTGTTTTGCTAGGGTCACTTCTAAGTTTTTCAGCCACTGCCAATATACCTTCTCTGTTTGGGATATTGGTGCATAAGGAGGATACATCTACTGTACAAAGTAATGCTCCTTTGGGGATAGATCTCAATTCCTTTGTTTTTGAAATAAAGTTCAGGTTGTCCTTTACAAGTTCAGTTGTTGGCACATATCCTTTAATGTATTCACAAACTAGTTTGCTAATTGTGTTTGTTGGGTGATTAACAGAACTGCAAATAGGCCTTCATGGTACACTTTTTTGTGTATTTTGGGAAGGAGATAGAATCTGCCCTCAGTATAAGTGTTAATGCTCAAACAGCATGTTCAACAACCAAAATGCATCGCCAATAGACAACTGCAGTTGCTTATTGGTAACATACGGTAAACAAGTGTATCAAATTCTCCCAATTCTTCACAAATCACTCACGGAACACCTTAAGCAAGATGACATAGCCAGGGATGTGTTCTCACAAAAAATCCCCTATGTCATCAAACAAATTAAAATAGATTCTTATTTAGAAAGCATATGGGGTGGTCTAGGTCAATAAAGTGTATACCCCTGGCATCCAAGATGGCTAAAAAGTTCTTTAGAATTCGGTGTGGGCAACACAAGTAAAGCAGGTTTAAAGCTGACGACCTTGCAGTTGTAACAGTTTGTAATACAGTCCATACTAAGTTTAAGTATTTGCCAGTAATAATTCAAAACATATGGCTGGCATTATGTGGTTAGTCATTCCGTTGCTGGATTTCATCTGACATAAATATTTATTACCTATTTTGTCAGTATTATGAAATTAACTCTGCACATGGTATATTAATGGCATAATTTGTGAAAATGGTGTGTATTATTTAACAAGTAAACACCTTTACGCATCTTACTGTGTAAATATCGCATGGGATATTACATAATATTGTCTTTGTAAATAGATTACTTAGCATACTTGCATAAGCACGGAAAAATTATTGTTACAGATATATCAGGACACTGTTATTAATTTAGCCAAGGTGACCTAGAGTTAAGGTCGCCTTAAATTATACTCTTTGTTATGTAGGTATAAAAATTTAACTAACGTCACCAATCTTCAGAAAAATAAAATTATTTTAACTGCTATGTAGGTTATTATTTACTCTCCACTTGGTTTACTATCTATCACTAACATTTTCTTCCTCTCACACTATTTGGGACTGGAGATGCATCTAATATCATTGCAAAGAGAGTAATTAAGAGATACTTACCTCGTGTCACATGTTCCAGTTCTGTTTCAACATCTCTGAGGTCTGTCTCGACATATTCTAGTTTAGTATCAACTGCAGTGAACTTCTCCTCCATGTGTTGGAGTTTGTTGTTGATATTATCTGTAACAAAATAGTATATTTGCAACAACAAAAAAGTCAACCTTATACATGTGATCTCTAGCAATCAGTCATCGAATTTGATGAAACAGAAAGCATATCTTCAGCGAATAACTGTTCCAAAAAGCTGCGCTAAAGTGTTTGATATGAAAGTTTCTTTTGAAGATATTTAATTTATTTTACTGCTTAACCTGTAGTTCTGTAATAAGAGACATTATTTTCAACATGATATGCATGTAACATCATTGCAGAGAGGATAATGATCATATAAATGTCTGACTATAAGAATGTATTTCTACATCAGGTATCATCTATAGTACTTCTGTTTTTCGCATTTGTTGTTCATCTTATGCATAGGTTTAAGTATTATTACACTTCTTTATTTTCTGATATTTCCAGCAACAAGGCCGAAAGGGGTTTTGGTCTACAAGCACAAGCCGCAAATTCATTTGAGACACAAGTAGTGCACTGAAGTGGTCACCCATCCCAGTACTAATGTAGCCCATTGCCATTTAACTTCCAAGAAGAGACAGGGGCCACGGTGGCAGAGTGGTAACACTCTCGCCTCCCACCTCTGAGGCCGGGGTTCGATCCCCACATGGCCTCAAGTGGGAAAGCTGGTAGTTGCTTGCCGTTGGTCGGCAGTTTACAGTACACAACCCTAGCGAACTCCATGTACTGGTTTTCTCTGCCCTTCCAACTACCCGTCGTGATATGACCTGTACAGTGTTGAAAGCGACGTAAAACCCCAAATAAACAAACAAAATAATCCAAGAAGAGACAGACAGTCATTATGCTATACCACAAGTAATGAAAGTCGGAATACAAAAAAAATTTAAAAAAGAGATCTCTAGAAGCTCGAGCCTCGCCAGAGCTCGAACTTAAAAATATTTACCCGGTTTGACATGTCCCAGTTGTATTTTAACCTCTCCAAGTTCTGCATCTACATCTTCTAGTTTAGTATCTACTGTAGTGAACTTCTCATCAATTTGTAGGAGTTTCATATTGACATTATCTGCAATGAAATGGTATATTTACAATTGTAAACAATTCAGATTATTTAGTAGCAAATATTTGCTGAAAAATGTGAGACGTGTAGCATGTAGCGTCATGGTATTGTTCCTAAGCAGTTTCTGAGCTCTGTTATTACACCTATACCCAAAAATAAAAGAAAATCCCTAAATGATTCAAACAACTATAGGGGTATTGCAATTGGTAGTATTGTAGGAAAAATTCTAGATATTCTGATTCTTAATAGTAACAAACATATCTTTAGCAGTTCTGATCTCCAGTTTGGTTTTAAGGAACATCATTCTATGACCCAGTGCACATTGCTAGTAAATGAAATTATACAATACTATTTAAGTAGAAAGAGTGATGTTTATCTGATGTTTTTAGCATGCCAGCAAAGCATTTGACAGAATACATTATGTAAAATTATTTAAGTTGCTGTTCTCTAAAGGAATATGTCAGTTGATTTGTAGAGTACTTGTTTATAGTTATTTTTATCAAAATATTAATGTCAAATGGGGTGATACAACTTCTATTAATGTGAAAGTGAACAATGGAGTTCGCCAGGGTGGGATCCTCTCTCCTTATTTGTTTTCAGTTTATATTGATGTGCTCTTACAAAATTTAAAAGACAGTGGCTTTGGTTGTCATATTGGTGACACTTTTATGGGAACAGTAAGTTATGCTGATGATGTTGTGATTCTTGCTCCCTCTCTTACCTCTTTAAAGCAAATGCTAAATATATGTGATAAATTTAGCGACAATTACAATGTTTTGTTCAATGTTGACAAATACCAATTACTTCATTGTACTAATGACAAAGAAACTGTAGATGGTTTATATTATCAAGGTGTGTACATTAAATGTTCTACAAGTGCAGTCCACTTAGGCCATGTTCTTACTGCAAAGAATGATACTCAGATATACACTTATGGACTCATTCAAGGTTTCTACCAGTTCTGTGTGAAGATATTCCTTTTGATTATCAGCTATTTAAGCGAGTAAATAAAATGTTTTGGAATCTGCGTAGAAGTGTTAATCCATCTTTAAAGCTATGTGTAAAACTATTAGAAAAAGGTAGTAAATCAAATTTTTCAAAAAGTTTGTGCTACATAAGTAAGAGTTTAAAACTACAAAGGTCGAGTTTAGGTATGTCTCCAGGTAGCTTTAACAATATTCTGAATTCTAAAACTAAAAAAATTATACACTGAGTCTGATTTTATCACTATGGGAAACATTAAGGATTTACTTCACATGCTTGATGTTGGAAATAATATTTTTTCTGTATATGAAATTAATAATTTACTTGATGTACTTTGTACTGATTAGCTGGTGAATGCCAGTTACTATATTAACTTAATCTGTAAACATATTGCAATATGTAAATGTGTTGTACTTTTCATGTAATTTTTTTTATCATATATATGTTCTATTTCAAATGTGTTCATTACAAATGTAATTACACGAAGATCAAATAAAATAAATAAATAAATTTATAGTCATGATTGATGAACACCGCTATGTGACCAATATAGTCAAATATGTATAATGACCATTCTAAATGATTTTCCCCAGGAAATTTGGATGCAAAATATACCCTATTTAGTGACCACTCCTTTGATGTGACCAAAGACCACTAAAGTTATTCTCATGGGATAAAAAAACCTCTGTTCAAGTGACAGAATGCGAGCATGGTCATTAAGAATGAACATATAGGCCATATTTGGCGAATTGCCCTTATTGTTCATTTCCACACACATGTTCAAATAAAGGCTCAGTGTAGGCGTCCATGTGCCAGAAAGTGGTTTGTAGTTTTTGGATGTGGTGGTTTCTATTTCATTTATTTGGATGTGGCTAACACACACCAAAAATTAAATGCAAATAAATCACAACCTACAATACATTGTTTGGCACCCCTTTAACATTTTAAACATTTTTTTTTTGGTCTCATGACAATGAAACAATCTTGAATATTTAATTAGGTTTACCGATAAAGTACTATTGGTTACACAAAAATCCTCACCAAATGATGCCAGAATGACATCCCAAAGACACAATTACAGAGTTTCAGAAGGTGATACAGCTACTGATATCTAGAGGGGAGGGGGTAGGAAGCAGAGAGAGTGGGAAGTTAAGTAGGCTACAGGGGGAGGAGAGAGGCAGGAACAGGGGAAGCCACAGGGGGAACACGAGTGAGATGGAGATGGAAGCTCAAGGGGAGCAACTATCTTTTATCCTGTCAATTCAGAAGGAAGAAGGGCAAGATGACCCAATTTTTTGAGTGATTCGGATGAGGGGGCAATAATAGGTTTCATAAAGGAACACAAAAGAACTGACAATAAACATAATTCTAATTCTAATTGGACTTTTATAGCGCTTAATCTCCACAAACAAGAGGACTCTAAGGCGCAACAAAACAAAAAGCAGACATCAAAATTTCTGTATCCAGGGGCATAGCAGGGGTCAAGCACCACGGAGAACGCCAGGGGAATGATCCAGGCTAAGGTGGGTATGCTTTGGTGTAATTTATTTGTACACCAACAAATGGTGACAAGTGACATTGAGATAGTAATTTTTTACCTATAAGCAATTAATACAGAAAGCCAAGAATGAACCCATGGGAAGCCTTTACATAGAGACGTAGACTTTCTGTACAACACTGTGCAAGACATGGTTCACACATCAGAAGGAAGGGAATAAGCAAACCCTCATAGTTCAGGCCAACACAGGGTAGACCCAATGCAGGCTCTGTGCATTACATATCAAGAACGTCTACAGATGCAGGGAGATCAGCATTAAAGCCGTCATCAGTCGACCAACAGGTGCTTCATCAGTCTGTACAGATGAAGACCATGTTTACTTCTTCTTGGGTCCAAGGCAGGAGACCATCAAAACAGAATTCTGCAAGTTCCTGGCCACAGTGGTATAAAATTAAAAAAAATTAACATTCAGACTTTTAGAGAAGACATTATTAAAATTTTCACTCCTACCATGAGCAAGGCAGAAGAGAAGGGCCATCAGCCACAGACATTTTTCAGGACATCTAGTGCCAGTCCAATACATATGCCCAAGACTCTCCTTACACAGCCAGCAGCTGCACCCAGTGAATACATATGATTCCAGAGACACAGCTGCTTCCACCATCAGAACAAAACCAGTACATTACGCCGAGGTGTCACAAGTATCACAACAGCCAAGGGATCAGCCAGGCACACAACATATACAAACAAGTGCCAGGAACTTAAATACAACTGCATCTGACAGTTCGCTATTCTCCCTTCTCAATGTAGGTTTTCACTGCTGTACGGTTTCACTAGCCATGGCCTCAAAGTGAAAGCATTATCACCCAGCAAGAAATAGTTCAAACTAGGCCCTCTATCCCTCAGTGGTGAGTAAGGTGTATAAGCTCCAAGATGTCATCCTCTAGCCTTAACCTTCAGTGGTTAAAATTTGTGCATCTGATGAAGATCCACTGCTCCCAACATCTACCCAAAGCATCAGTATTCAGGCTCAACCAGGGCTAGCAGAACCAGCGGAAAAAACTTCTCACAATTATAATAGTCTCTCCCAGAACTGGTAGGCTTTTATAGTGATATATTTTCCATCTATGGAAAAAAGTTTATATTAATTCAACTAGGAGATTGTTGTAAATTCGTCTTGGTCTTGGTGCTATGGTGAAGGTTCTGACTGTATGGCAGATGATTCTCCTGGTGCAGATGTTCACACCTTATACACTTGTTTGTATTGTTTACATTTTATGTAAAACTTATCAACTGCCTCCAAATTCTTAGTTAGCTTTTACAATTAAGAACATGGAGGTTCCATGAGAAGGGTTTTTGACTGGATATTGACCGACCATGGCCTGGTTTTTGTTGGGTCATGAGTGACAACAAAATGTATGTTTACTTATTGGGGTTTTCAAACCTTTCTTGTTACATTTTATTAGAAAAGTCCTGTTTATTTTGAAACATTTTGATGTAAGCAATATAATTAAATCAGTACCTTTGTCAAGTCTATTTCCAAGATTCTACATCTGAAGAAGATATACTGCGACCAATATCTACCCAAATGAATCAGTATTCAACATCAACCAGGACTAGCAGAACCAGTGAAACGAATCCCCTTATGGCTGTAATAGTCTCTCCAAGACCTGGTAGACTTCTTTATGGAAATGTGTTCCTGTCTATAGAGCCAGCAGACATTCCAACAGTTTCATAAGTTTTCTTAACCGGAATTCATTCTTTATGAATGTTAGGAAAAATCAAATAATCTTTCTGGAAATCACCAATGATGACCCTGCAGACAACAAGAATGACTTTACATCTGGTGGTTCATCCCACCCTCCAATGATACCCCAATGATTTGTGAGATTGTCCAGTAGCAAAGTATATGAGTGTTATGGCCAGCATTAAACCTGCTTCTAAAGACTTTCTGAAATTGGTGGCCTCCTTCCTCGGGTGGTGATATGCACGCCCCTGAATGAAGTTAAAAACTGCAGGGAGCATCCTCAGAGAATTCTAATAACCTAGAAAGTCAGTTTGTATTAACTCAGCCAAGAGGCTGCAACATCCATTATCTTACCTTGATAGGTTAATGACAGAACCCAGGGGTTTGGTAGCTTTCATCAATATCTTTTGCATGGGAATAGAAGGTGTGGTGAAAGTGTTGGCTGTATGATAGGTGCTAGTCCTTGGTTCAAATGTTCCTGATGTGTCCTTCTTTGTCTACAAATCAGAGTGAAAATGAAAATATTCAACTCAAAATGAAACAAAAGGGCCATCATTTTCTGTAGGAAGTGACTTTGATGTACAACTGTCATCTTTGCAATGAGAAATTATGAGCAACTAGGGGTTCGTGATAGTAATCACTAGATCCCGGCTGGCAATCCAGACTGCAACAAATAATAAGTCCTGTCGTGGTGAGTCTGGATACTGCTACAGTCTTATCAGGGTGTCACTACAACTGATCTGGGCCAGTTATGACATGTCTGTTTGCCTTTACGGCTTTCACATTGAAAAACAGCCCTACCACAAGACTGGAGGTGGAGCCAGACAAGCTGGGATGCATTATGTCACATCATGGAGGTCAAACCGACTTTTAATTTCCCCCCTTCACAACTGCCAAGACTCATGACTTACGGTCGGCTCCCGTGAAACACTAATGTATCCCCACAAAATGTGTGGGAAAACAAAATATGGCAAGGGGGCTGTCACATTTTGTCTCCCCTGTCATATGTTGTATCCCCTTTGCCTTATTTTATGCCCCCTAGTTATTTGTGAGCTGATCATTGGAATTTCGCTCTGTGCCTTATGGTTAAGAATTTGATAACCAAATATTTGTAGTATAAATATGTATTTAGTTTTCAAAACCCTTTAAAGACTGAAATAGTACCTTAAAATATTATTACAGATATTTAATGTGAATTGCCTAATTATAACTCTTTTTGTTTGGTGGTAATTAATCCATTTTGGTCATCATTTACCCCAAAGTGAAACAAATTAACATAACGTAAGCAAAACAAAGGAAGAACCTTGGTTCCTTTGTTTAATCCTGTAATTAACAATTGACCTGAAGACAGACAAATCAAGTACTGGGTTGTTGATTAGCCCTGTAAATTTATCGATTGTGTTTTAATCAACAACATTAGCCTGTGCATTGGGGGATTAATCGGGTGTCTGACTTTAGAATTAGCCCTAATTTTACATGTTGTGATGATTGAATAAATTGGGATAAATTGTGTTTTTAATCTAAAATAATTTTCTGAATGAATCTTTTTTTTAAATTTTTATGTTTTACTTATAATTCACAATAATGTATTCTGATCACTATTCTTTATTTATTTCTTTATTATTTATTTATTTATTTGGGGTTTTACATCGCTTTCAACACTGTACAGGTCATATCACGAGGGGTAGTTGGAAGGGCAGAGGAAACCAGTACATACAGTTCGCTAGGGTTCTGTACTGTACCAATCAACGGCAAGCAACTAACAGCTTTCCCACTTAAGGCCATGACAGGGATCGAACCCCAGCCTCAGAGGTGGGAGGCGAGAGTGTTACCACTCTGCTACCGTGGCCCCTTTCATCACTATTCTATCCTGTGTATATTTTATCTGTGTGCAATAAAATTTTATCGATCACCTTTTCATTGAGGATCTACAATTCTTATAACTTCAAAAAACAATCTCCACATGAACAGGAGATTAAAGAGACTGTTAGCTGTGGTTTCCCTCAACAACTCCAGTACCGCACTTATTGAAGTTCCTGTGTGGCCAGAAGAACTTTCTAAGTGGACTATAGCTGCTGTATCTAAATCATGGAAACTGAAGGTTCAGTGATACTGAGTGAAACATTAAAGCTTACAAATATTTGAACTGATTGTCATTAGTATGTTGTTAGAAAGTGTATGTAAATCCTGACACTTGAAGTATCAATAATACTAAGTGAAACATTAAATATGGCTGTCAATCAGCCAGGTGACAACAGCAGTAACTGTGAACTAAGACAATATACAGTCAAACCTGTACATGTGACCACTCTGAAATAGAGACCACTTGCTATTTGTGACCGCTTTTATTCCCCCCATGAAATTTAGATATAAAACATAAAATCATTCCCGCTAAAATCATTCCCAAGGACACAAAAAACCTCTATACAAGATACCACACAATAGAGATTAGAGGCTAACATGGGTGCTGATAATCAATGGATGGGCCATATTTGCTGAATCGACCCATTGTCCATTTCCACATGCATTTCCACAAGGCCTCCATCTAACAATAAACACATGTTTAAAATGCCTGCCTGTTGTCCTAGATCATTAAAACAAGAGATTTCTATAATCTTTTTGAAGAAAGTGTGACATTTGAATAGCTGGGAGGTGAAAGGGGTGTGTGTAGATTAGTACACTGTGGATTAATAGAAAACTGAACTTCGCACAGGACTATTTAACACATTTACAATATGGTCTTTGTAAAATAAGAAAACAAACTAGCTTTAAATGGGTATTACAAGTGAAGGAGAGGTTTAAGCAGAATTAGTGATGGCCATTTTTAAGCCAAAATGTCTGCCAACTGTTACATGTATTCATTTGCTATATTGCTATAGATCTCTAGCATGCTAATTGTAGATTGCAATGCTTACTGAATGGAAAGAGAAATTCAGTGAAAGGAAAGAAATTCGTGCAATGGTTTTATATAAAGACTGACCCCTACAAAAGACCATTTTAGCATTTCCCCTGGACAGGCTTTATACACAAGTTTGACTGTAATTGAAACTTTGTCTTATATAATTATCCATCCCCCTGTGGGTACGGAGAGGTAGAATAGGCCCAACACATCCTCTTGTGTCATAAGAGGCGATTAATTGGGGGCAGCTTGTTTGCTGTGGGTTGCGATCTGTGTCAGCAGAAGAGAGGATCCTGGCTGTTGAGCTAATTCTTTGTTCCGGTATTGAGGAGGTAATACACAACTTTGGCCTCGATTTCACTTAGTCTGAAAGTTAAGATGGCCTGGTGTAATCAATCGGCTGGTAGTGCCAAGCCCTAGTGCTCCAAATTAGTGATAGCTTGTTATTTCTAATGGTTTATACTGTTGTACTTGATTGCTGTGTTCTGCTGCTGTTTGGTTTGTGCTTTTGTTTGGAGTATCTAGAAGGCGGCTGCTTAACAGGTCAATCAAGGTTCACTTTTGTGGTCTTTGAGTATATTGCTAATGTATCTTTGATATCAGTGTGAAGGGCTCAGCTCCACACTATTAAGATATCCCCTTGTTGGGCTTGAAGGGTGGGTGGAGAGCATGGGCAACGAAAAATAGCTACTCAAACCTCTCTCTTGATTGATAGGAAAAGATCTAGACCTGATATTATGACTACGGACTTTGACTCTGCTCAGATTTGCTCATGGCCACGTTTCTTGCTAATTAAAGGTACAAATGATGAAAGACCCTTGTACAAACTGTCACCATTTGCTGTTAACAAAGCCATTGTTGCTATACTTGGTTCCGATCCATTTCACATAAAGAAGTTAAGGAATGGAAGCATTTTGGTGGAAATGGATAAGGAAAGACAGAGCCAGAAATTACTGAAAACTACAAAATTGAATCTGACAATGGACAATGCTATAGCGATTGATGTTTCACCTCACTACAGTTTAAGCACTAAGAAAGGGGTCATTAGATGCCCAGACATAAAAGACTGTACTGATGATGAAAGATTAGAAGGCTTAAAGCTGAAGGTGTCCTCAAGCTAGACAGGATTTCGGTATTTAGAGATGGACAAAGAAAACCCAGAGACCTTTATACTGACATTTCAAAGCCAGGCCTTACCTAAATACATCAGGGTGGGTTACTACAGGGTGGCTGTGTCACAGTATCCCGAATCTTGTGAGATGCTACAAGTGTCAAAAGTTTGGTTACACTAATTTCAACTGCAGGAAAAATGAAGTTTGTCACAAATGTGGGAAAGAAGATCATACAGACTCTCAACAATGCACGAATGAAGCAAAATGTGTTAACTGCCAAGGAAACCATGCCTCTAATGATAAAACATGTCCAAAATGGAAAGAGGAAAAGGAAATTCAAAGAATCAAGGCAGAAAGAGGAATTTCATATACAGAAGCCAAGAAACAAATGGACATATTTAATTCTGTGAAGACAACCTATGCCCAAGTGGCTGCAGCAACCAAACCTGTGGTGAAAACTGTGAATGTAGAAACACAAACAGAAATGACTTGGCCAGAAGGCACAAAACAACCAAAAAAGTGTGCAGTTGAGCGACTAAAACCAGTGCATCAAGTCAGACAAGTGCATCTCAAAATGACCCCATTAAATTGAAAATAAGCCAAAACAAAGTATATTTGACGAAACAACATAAGGGATCTAATGACCCTATTAAACAATACAACAAATATGATGTTTTGAGTGATAGTGACAGTGAAATGAGTGTCGAAGAATCTCCAATTACAAATTCACAAGGGCGGAGTGGGAATAAAAGTGTAAATAATGGAACCAAATAAAAATAAAAGTATACTACAGTGAAACTGTCATGGCTTTAGGCCAAACTTTGAAGAAATTAAAACTTTAATTTCTAATTTTAAACCCTACATCTTAGCGTTACAGGAAACCCATTTTAAAGATAGTTAAGAGTATGCCTAAAGACAATTTTCCTCGTTGGAATCTTAAAAAGACTGATTGGCTAAAATTCAAACTACAGTGTTCTCTCGATATTAATATGCATAGTTTTACTGAGTCAACAGAAAAGTTTCCTGCATTTTTAGATAAATTAAATGATATAGCAACAAAATGTGTGCCAAAGTCAACTGGACAGTCAACTGATAGCTACAAACCATGGTTCAACAGTGAATGCAAAACAGCTGTTAAAGCTCATCAAAAGGCAAAGTGTAAATGCCGTAGAAATCCTACATCAGATAACATAAACGAATATAAAACATGTTGAGCCAATGCTCATAAAGTAATTAAGGAAAATAAAAGGAAATCATGGCATCAATATGTATCAAAACTAAATGTAAAGACACCAGCAAAGAAGGTATGGGAAATGATTAGGATATTAAGTGGCAAACAAAGTAATACCACAATAAACCATCTGGAAAATAATGATGGGACAAAAATAACAGAAAGAGTGGATACAGCAAATAGGTTGGCCCAAGAAATCAACAAGAATTCTAGAAGCAACAACTACCATACAAAGTTTCAAAAATATCAAGAGAAAGCTGAAAAAGAACACTTGGATTTTGACACAGACAACTCTGAAAACTACAATGGACCATTTACTATTAGAGAACTATGTGATGCTCTGAAAAAGTCTCATGACACAGCCAATGGTCCAGATGAAATTCATTATCAACTGCTTAAACATCTACCAAGAGACTCACTTATGGTGTTACTTGATATATTTAATTATAGATGGGCTTCAGGTGAAATTCCTGAATGCTGGAAAGAGGCCACTTTAATACCCATTCCTAATCCATTCAAAGACCAAAAAAACCCATCCAATTACCGCCCCATATCTCTGATGAGCTGTTTATGCAAAACCATGGAAAGAATGATTAATGGTAGATTATTTTGGTTCCTCGAGAAAAATAATATTTTAACAAAATATAAAAGGTTTTAGAAAAAAGGTCGAACTACAACAGACCAATTAATTAGACTTGAATCTTTTATTAGAGATTCTTTTTAAAAGGCAACCATATAGTCTCTGTAGTTTTTTATTTAGGAAAAGCCTGTGAAACAGTATGGAAGTATGGTGTTATAAGAGATCTACATAAAGTAGGCTTAAGAGGGTGTGCCCATGTTTATTCAGAATTTTTTATCAAACAGAGTTTTTAAACTTCGTTTAGGATCTGTTTTTTTCAGATATACATGGGCAAGAGATGGGTGTTCCTCAAGGCAGCATCCTCTCTGTTACGTTATTTATTTTAAAGATTAACAGTATTGCTGATGTGATTCCAGCTAGCTTTGAAAAGTCTCTTTTTGTTGATGATTTCTCAATCACTTGTTCTTATAGAAATATGGCTTCAATAGAAAGGCAACTTCAGTTGTGTTTGAATAAGGTAGAAAAATGGGCTGATGAAAATGGTTTTAAATTTTGTAAAACCAAAACTGTTTGCCTTCATTTCTGTAATAAAAGAAAACTTCATCCAGACCCAGTATTGACAACATGTAATTCACAAATCCCTGTTGTTTCACCACCTAAGTTACTTGGTGTTATATTTGACAGTAAACTAATTTCTAAGGCACACATTGATTATATTCGTCAGAAATGTGGAAAAGCCATGAACTTACTGAAAGTAGTTGCCAAAATGGATTGGGGAGCAGATAGAAGTGTTTTAATGAGACTTTATCATTCATTTGTTCAATCTAGATTGGAATATGGTTGTTCTGTTTTTAGTTCTGCTCGTAAGTCTTACCTTAAGAAATTGAAACCCATTCAAAACCAGGGCTTGAGAATATGCCTGGGAGCCTTCAGGACTTCTCCAATGCAAAGCTTGTATGTAGAGGTAAATGAACCATCCTTGTATTTAAGGTTTGATAAATTATGTATTCAGTATGCTTTGAAATCGAGAAGTAATCCTGACAATCCAGCTTACAATGTTGTTTTTAACCCCCAGTTTTATGATCTTTATGATAAGAATCCATCTGCAATAAGATCTTTTGGGCATCGTGTAGAGGAAGATTTGTCTGCTGTCTGTCCTCAGCTGGATTTAATTCAGACTGTGTCATTGCCAGGTGACCCACCCTTGACTGTACAGAAGCCTCACATAGACTTATATCTCACCCATCAAAAGAAACATTTTGGTGATGATTGGCTTTTTCAAAGTCTATTTGCTCAGTTAAAAAGTTGTTATCCTGACCATAGGGCTATATATGTTGTATTGAATGTAGATAACTGTTGAATGTATAGATTCAATGGCCCAAGTGTTGAATGTATACATTCAACGGCCTAGGTGTTGAATGTACACATTCAACAGCAAATAGCCATTGAATGTGTACATTCCACAGTTTGGCTGTGGAATGTGTACATTCAACAGTTATGATCATTGAATGTGTATAAGTTCTTTAAATATTATGATTTTTATAAGTAGTCCCTAAACAATTAAATATTTATGTAAAACTTATTTAGTTTAATATTTATATTGTATAAATTAATGATGCAATGTTAATACTATTATAAAACCTATTTAATTTAATATTATATTGTATGAATTAATGATGAATTTTTACTGATATAAAAGTTAAATGTAGTTATGAGTTTATTAGTATAGTGTATTATAGCCTTAAATATTTTTTCAATATTTATAAAACATGGCTTAATTATTGTTTAAATATTTTGTAAAGGATAAAAAAGAACAAGAAATATTAATCTATTTTCCAATTATATAATCACAATGAACCCCAATGCTCTTGTGTTTCTTGGTGTGGTAAGACTAATTGCAATTGCACCTCTGTGATCCTCTTTCATGGATTAACTGTAAACAATCACACACAAATTTGGAGAGCATTAAAGAGGTACTCAGGTGACAACTTTTTCTGTAATCAGTGATCAAAAGATTACTCAGGCTTGAACTGTCTCTCCTTGTTCTTTGCTTTGATTATCACAGCAATTGTTTTAATGTGTGTAGAACTGTAGATTAAAGGGAACTCTTTATGTTTATAAAGTCTTTAATCCTACAAGATTCTTCTTCTTTGAGCCCCTGCTAACACTTCAATAGAAGACCTTTTCTTTTGATCATCCCTACAACTACTATAAATAGTGATTTGATTTTAGAAAATACTCAGTGTATGTTAAAGTGTACATAAGTCTTCATACTTCCAATCAACTTATCAACTATAAATTATTTCCACATTCCATGCCCTGAGCCATTGAATGTACACATTCAACAGTTTCACCCATTGAATCTATACATTCCACAGCTGAGCCATTGAATGTATACATTCAACAGTTTGCCCATTGAATCTATACATTCAACGGTTTGACCCGTTGAATGTATACATTCAACAGTTATCTACATTCAATACAACATATATACTGATGGATTGAAGGAGGAAAATAAGGTTGCTGCAGCTGCGACATCTGACGGCCTCAGTGCCCAGGTCAGACTTCCTGGCAATGCTAGTATATTCACAGCTGAACTACAGGCTCTGAAAATGGTTTTTAAAATAGTTAAAAATTGTGATGATTGTTTTATTATATTTTCTGACTCTTTATCTAGTCTTCAAGCTCTTGATAGCAACAACCGTGATCATCCTTTTATTCAAGATATTTTAAAGCTTTTTAATGATTGTTGTTCAGTAAATAAAAAAGTTGTTTTAGCTTGGGTCCCTAGTCACATAGGCATAAAGGGCATTGAAAAAGCAGATGAGCTTCCCAAACAGGCATTGAATTTTATTGTTTTAGACTTGAAAGTCCCCTATACTGACTTGAAAGTAAATGTAAATGGTGTTTTTAAACAGAAGTGGCAAGCTCATTGGAATGCGTGTCCTGATAAACTATTCCAAATAAACCCTACTGTTGGATATTTTTATGCTTGGGCAGGTTTATCTCATAGATAGGAAAAGGTTATAACTCGAGCCCGTATAGGACACACCTATTTCACACACAGTTATCTGTTAAAAGGTGAAGATATGGCCTGGTGCATTCCATGTCATTGCCGTGATACAGTGAAACATATATTATTGGACTGTATCGACCTATGTAATGCTAGAATTAAATACTACAGAAATATAAACAATTTAAAAGATTTCTTTAATGGTAATGTAAAAAGTATCTGTAATTTTTTGAAAGAAAGTGTACTATTCTTCAAATTTTAGTGAATTAATTTATTCTGTGTTTGTGTTAATTTATTGTGGTTTTCCTAGTCGTGTACCTCTTTTCTTGTGATATTTGTATTCTTGTTTTTATGTATTCTATTTTACACTAATACTTATGTTGCAATCTGTTGCACATTTATATTTTATTTTACCTTGTTATACATACACTCTATTCTGTGTATCTAGTCATGTATTTTAATCATATTTTTGTAGATGTTTGTATATATTATTTAGTTAAGGTATTTATTAATTTATTGGTGCTGTATAACACCAAGGTGTTAAGCACCTTAAATTTTAACTTTACTTACTTACATAATTATCCAATGGTTCAACCTATGTATGGCAATAATTATTGCCCACCATTTTGCCAGACTCAAAACGTTCAGCAGTCATGTCCACAGTATCCTTATCGAAGATATGGCCAACACCCTGGATATTATCTTGGAGTGCCTCCTGCACCAATGGTAAAACAACCTTTGGCCTATTGCTCTTGTCCTTCTGCTACACCTGACATGCAGAGCCTTCTGTCCTCTTCATGGAATTGTTTTTCCAGTGATGACTCAGTCTCTCTGATGAATGCCCATGTGTTTCAAGTTCGTCTGATAAAGAAGAGTTGGTCCAAACTTAGGTGATAGTGACACAGAAAATGAAGAAATGCTTGCAATTAAGAGATATCTAAAAAAATATACCCATCCTGTGCAAGTAAAGCTGCCAAAACAGTTAACAGAAGAAAGCCAAACAGTTCCAAATGATTAAAGATAGTCTGTACTTTGTTCAGTCTTCCAAAGCCAAAGCGGAGACAATCCTGCTCAAGGTAGTTACTTCAAAAGAAGATCAGCAGAAGATCATCTGTTAGTGTCATGATGGTAATGGGGTGGATGCACATTTTGGTGTGAAAAAGACTTTATCAGTTGTCCAAGGACAATTGTATTGGAAGGGAATTGCTGCTGATGTCAATTCATTTGTTAAGTGCTGTGATCCATATCAGTGTGACAATCCACAGCTCATGAAAGTTCCACCTGAACTGCACCACATTCAAGTCATGGCATCTTTCTGGCATCAGGTTGGGGTTGACCTCTGCAGACTTCACAATGTGGTAACAAATACATTCTCATATGTTATTGCTATTTTACAAAGTAGACCCAAGCTATTCCCTTAAAGGACAAGAGTGCATTTTCTGTGGCACTGTTGAAGCTATTGTATGAGAAGGCACCTCTGTTTTCATACATGGCCAGGGCACTGAATTCATCAATGGCATTAACAGTGAACTATGCAGACTGATGAACATTACAAAACGGATCACAACAGCTTATCATCCCATGACAATTGGGTTAAATGAGCATTGGACTGGCACACTTCAAATCACTCTGAGAAAAGTAGTTGGCCAACACCCACAAAATGATTGGGATGAACCCCTGATTCTGATTATGACAGCTTATAGGGCATCCAGGCATAAAACTACAGGCTTCTCACCTTACTTTATGATCTTCCATAAAGGGCCTCACCTCCAGGTAGACATTGAGTTTCATGATGACACTAATCTACTCATTGAACAATCTTGCTTGGTTCTTCATGACCATCACTTAATAGAACCATACCTACACTTCATGCTTGGTGTCAAAGACAAGATTCTCAACCTTGCCTCTGAAAACATTACTAAAGCTCAAGCCCATCAGAAATTTTGACAAATGACACTTGATCTTAACATTTCAAGTTGGATCCAAGGCTTTACTGAAGAATATGGCATGACAGGCACAGCCAAGAGGAAAAAAGGAGTCACACTTTACTGGACACTATGAGATTGTGGAGGAAAGTCTACAGACATTAAAATATGAAAATTCAAAGAAATTTAATTCTATGCGCTTTAAAATCTACCACTTACCATAAACAACCACTGAGACAGAGCCCAATGCTTCAGTGCCCGAGGTGAATGAACCTGATGTGCCCAAGGCTGATGTGATTGTACCTGATGCAAGAATGCCACAGGCTTCTGAAAACGTTACCCAGAACCAAAAAAAATAAGGTTGATGATCTATGATGATAAAGAACCACACTGAGTGACAGATCCCTTGCGGGAGAAGGGCTTGAACTTAATGACAGGACAATGCATGCAGTGTCTTAACATCTGTAAAAACTATTCCCACGTGTAAAGGGATTACAGTCGACTCTGTTGATTAACACATCAGAACATTGTGATATTGTTGGACTTCACTGCAACAGTGTACAAATTTTCAGCAAGAGTCTAGACACCATTAGATAGCTAGTGTTGTAGAGGACAGTTAACTTTTCATATTTGACAGCTTACAGTAAAAAAACTTACCCAGTGACTTTAATTTAAACAGGTGCTTCAAAATTAATATGCTGATATAAAAACTTCATTACAACTGATGTCGCTCAGCAAACAGGTGTTGTTGACTGTGGATTGTTTGCCATAGCTTTTGCCATAGCCATCAGCCATGGACTTGAACCTGAGAATTTCTGTTTCAATCAGCAACTGCTGCAAAAACATCTCCTGACATGTTTTGAAAGTAAACAGATGACTCATTTCCCCCAACCAAAACAAGACAGAGGAGGCTTCTTGTGCACAGATAACTGAATTAAAACTTGCATACCGTGTTCAGTGTGTGATAAGATTTTTTCTGCATGAACTTAATATCTGTTGTACTTAAAATGTATACACTTGAAAGGCCTTTGTATTGCATATGTTTAACATAAAATGTAGTTGTTCATTTGTTGTTTCACTTGTTCTTATCGAAGATTAATCCAGTTAGTTCATCATTTGTGAAACAAATCAATATAAAGAGGGGCTAAAACAATGGAATCTAGGACTAATCATGTAACTGATCATGGAATTAATATACACCAGAGCACAAACATCTTGGTGATTGCACCAGTGAGCTTGTACAATCTACCCTTCTCTTGTAATAAATTACATTAATTTGGCCATTGAGGGACTACTTGGGGTATGACCAATTCTTGAGGATTGATTGAATTAGATGGTGCAAAGCACTAACTTTAAACCTTGTGAACACTAAATGAATAGGATAACTTTGAATTTTAAAATAATTTTCAGTACTACATTTAGCATTTTGTTTGAGACTTGGTACTGTATAAGATAAGATAAGATATTTAAAATTTTCAGTGCAACAACACTAATGTGTTATACTGCACTATAAAACATTAACTACTATAAATACATTAACTAATATTCACAGACATATATATACAAATAATTAAAAAGTGGCAAAAATACCAAACAAAAAAACAAGATTATACGAAATGACTAGAATAAACAATGTAAAAAATCACAATCAATAATACATAAACAACAAACAAAATGAAGTGTAAAAATAAAGTATAGATCAATATCACAGAACAACACGAATCAAGACTAGATATTACAGAATAAATTAACATGAAGGACAAAACACAAAATAATTTAATTAAAACTTTTTAAACAGGCCACATTCTTTTAAATAATTAATGATATTAAAAACATGTTCACTAAATAATTTTTCCATTGTACTAACATTTCTATAATATTTAATTCTCGTGTCACGTAGGTCAATACAGTCCAGTAATATGTGTTTCACTGTATCAGGACAATGACATGGAATGCACCAGGGCATATCCTCACCTTTCAATAGATAACTATGGGTGAAATAAGTGTGTCCTATACAGGCTCGATTAATAACTATTTCCTCCCTATGAGATAAACCCATCCAAACATAAAAATCTCCTATTGTAGGGTTTATTTGGAATAGCTTGTTATCAGGACACGCATTCCATTGAGCTTGCCACTTTTGTTTAAAAACGCTATTTACATTCACTTTCAAGTCTGTATAGGGGACTTTCAAGTCTAAAACATTAAAATTCAAGGCCTGTTTGGCAAGTTCATCTGGTTTTTCATGGCCCTTTATGCCTACGTGACTTGGAATCCAAGCTAAAACAACTTTCTTATTCACTGACAAACAATCATTATAAAGTTTTAAAATATCTTGAATAAAAGGATGATCACAGTTGTTGCTATCAAGAGCTCGAAGACTAGATAAAGAATCAGTGAATATGATAAAACGATTCCCATCACAATTTTTAACAATATTGAAAGCCATTTTAAGAGCCTGTAATTCAGCTGTGAATATACTAGCATTGCCAGGAAGCCTGACCTGGGCACTGAGGTTATTAGATGTAGCAGCTGCAGCAACCCTATTTTCTGCCTTCGATCCATCAGTATATATAGCCCTATGGTCAGGATAACAACCTTTCAACTGAGCAAATAGACTTTGAAAAAGCCAATCATCACCAAGATGTTTCTTTTGATGGGTTAGATACAAGTCTATGTGAGGCTTCTGTATAGTCCAGGGTGGGTCACCTGGCAATGACACAGTCTGAATTAAATCCAACTGAGGACAGACAACAGACAAATCTTCCTCTACACGATGCCCAAAAGATCTTATTGCAGATGGTTTCTTATCATACAGATCATAATACTGGGGGTTAAAAACAACATCATAAGCTGGATTGTCAGGATTACTTCTCGATTTCAAAGCATATTGAACACATAACTTATCAAACCTTAAATACAAGGGTGGTACATTTGCCTCTACATACAAGCTTTGCATTGGAGAAGTCCTGAAGGCTCCCAGGCATATTCCTAAGCCCTGGTTTTGAATGGGTTCCAATTTCTTAAGATAAGACTTACGAGCAGAACTAAAAACAGAACAACCATATTCCAATCTGGAACGAACAAATGAACAATAAAGTCTCATTAAAACACTTCTATCTGCTCCCCAATCCATTTTGGCAACTACTTTCAGTAGATTCATAGCTTTTTCACATTTCTGGCGAACATAATCTATATGTGCCTTAAAATTAAGTTTTCTGTCAAAGATAACACCAAGGAACTTAGTTTGTGAAACAACAGGGATTTGTGAATTATATATTGTCAATGTTGGGTCTGGATGAAGTTTTCTTTTATTACAGAAATGCATGCAAACAGTTTTGGTTTTACAAAATTTAAAACCATTTTCATCAGCCCATTTTTCTACCTTATTCAAACACAACTGAAGTTGCCTTTCTATTGAAGCCATATTTCTAGATGAACAAGTGATTGAGAAATCATCAACAAAAAGAGACTTTTCAAAGCTAGCTGGAATCACATCAGCAATACTGTCGATCTTTAAAATAAATAGGGTAACTGATAGGATACTGCCTCGAGGGACACCCATTTCTTGTACATATATATTACTATATGCAGACCCTAAACAAACTCTAAAAACTCTGTTGGTTAAAAAATTCTAAATAAACATAGGCATTCGCCCTCTTTAGCCTATTTTATGTAGGTCTCTGGTAACCCCATATTTCCATACCGTATCGTAGGCTTTTTCTAAATAAAAAAATACAGAGACTACATGGTTGCCTTTTATAAAGGAATCTCGAATAAAAGATTCAAGTCTAATTAATTGGTCTGTTGTAGTTCGACCTTTTCTAAAACCACTTTGATATTGTGTTAAAATATTGTTTTTCTCAAGGAACCAAACTAGTCTAGTATTAATCATTCTTTCCATGATTTTGCATAAACAGCTCGTCAGAGATATGGGACGATAATTGGACAGATTTTTTGAGTCTTTGCCTGGTTTAGGAATAGGTATCACAGTGGCTTCTTTCCAGCATTCAGGGATTTCACCTGAAGCCCATATATCATTAAATATATCAAGTAACACCATAAGTGAGTCTCTTGGTAGATGTTTAAGCAGTTGATAATGAATTTCATCTGGACCAGTGGCTGCGTCATGACACTTGTTCAGAGCATCACATAATTCTTTAATGGTAAATGGTACATTGTAGTTTTCCGAGTTGTCAGTGTCAAAATCTAGAGCTTCTTTTTCAGCTTTCTCTTGATATTTTTGAAACTCTGCACGGTAATTGTTGCTGCTGGAATTCTTGCTAATTTCTTGGGCCAACCCATTTGCTATGTCCACTCTTTCTGTTATTTTTTTCCCATCATTATTTTCTAGATGGTGTATTGTGGTGTTACTTTATTTGCCACTTATTTTCCTTATCATTTCCCATACCTTCTTTGCTGGTGTCTTTACATTTAGTTTTGAAACATATTTATGCCATGATTTCCTTTTACTTTCTTTAATTACTTTACGAGCATTGCCTCAACAGTTTTTATATTCATTTATGTTTTCTGATGTAGGATTTATACGGCATTTATCCATTGCATTTTGACGAGCTTTAACAGCTTTTTTGCATTCACTGTTGAACCATGGTTTGTAACTACCAGTGGACTGTCCAGTTTACTTTGGCACACATTTTGTTGCTATGTCATTTAATTTATCTAAAAATGCAGGAAACTTTTCTGTTGAGTCAGTAAAATTATGCCTATTAATATCCAGAGAACACTGAAGTTTGAATTTTGGCCAAACAGCCTTTTTAAGATTCCAACGAGGAACATTGTCCTTAGGCATACTCTTAACTATATCAATTAAAATAGGAAAATGGTCACTACCACACTGATCTGAATGGACCTGCAATGTAAAATCAAGAAAAACAGATGCAGAACATAAAGACAAATCTATTGAGGTGAATGAACCTGATGCAGGATGAAAGTAGGTAGGTGACTTATCATTAAGTAAACAAATATCAGAGGATTCAAGAAGATGTTGCACCTTATAGCCTAAACTATTAGACGAGGAACAGCCCCACAAATCATTATGTGCATTAAAATCTCCAATAAATAGAAAAGGTGCAGGTAACTGGTTGACTAGATTATCAATATCACTTTGTGCAACATTAAAATGTGGTGGAATATATACATTACATACAGTTATAGTTTTATGCAGAGATACTTTTACAGCAACTGCCTGCAGTTCTCTATCTAACTCAAGTACCTCATGGGGTATACCTTTCTTAACAAAAATAGAGCAGCCACCAATGGCTCTCCCATCTACTTCAGACACACAAGTTTTAAAATAATGATCAAATCCTCCAATATTTACATTATCTGTTTCTTTAAAATGAGTTTCCTGCAATGCTAAAATGTAGGGTCTAAAATTGGAAATTAAATTTTTAATTTCTTCAAAATTTGGCCTAAAGCCACGACAGTTCCACTGTATTATACTTTTATTTTTGTTTGGTTCCATTATTTACACTTTTATTACCACTCCGCCCTTGTGAACTTGTGATTGGGGATTCTTCGACACTCGTGTCACTGTCACTATCACTTAAAACATCATATTTATTGTGTTGTTTAATAGGGTCATTAGATCCCTTATGTTGTTTGGTCAAATATACTTTGCTCTGACTTATTTTCAGTTTAATGGGGTCATTTTGAGATGCACTTGTCTGACTCGATGCACTGGTTTTATTCACTTTATTTATCTGTTTCTCAACTGCACACTTTTTGGGTTGTTTTGTGCCTTCTGGCCAAGTCATTTCTGTTTGTGTTTCTACGTTCACTGTTTTCACCTCAGGTTTAGTTGCTGCAGCTGCTTGGGCATACGTTGTTTTCACAGAATTAAATATGTCCATTTGTTTCTTAGCATCTGTGTATGAAATTCCCCTTTCTGCCTTGATTCTTTGAATTTCCTTTTCCTCTTTCCATTTTGGACATGTTTTATCATTAGAGGCATGGTTTCCTTGGCAATTGACACATTTTGCTTCATTTGTGCATTCTTGAGAGTCTGTATGATCTTCATTACCACATTTATTACAAACTTCATTTTTCCTACAGTTGAATTTAGTGTGACCAAACTTTTGACACTTATAACATCTGATAAGATTTGGGATGAATTGTGACACAGCCACTCTGCAGTAACCCACCCTGATGTATTTGGGTAAGGTCTGGCTTTGGAATGTCAATATAAAAGTCCCTGTTGGTTTTCTTTGTCCATCCCTGAATACCGATATCCTGTCCAGCTTTATGACACCTTCATCTTTTAGTCCTTCTAATATTTCCTCATCAGAACATTCTTTTATATCCGGGCATCTAATGACCCCTTTCTTTGTGTTCAGGCTGTAGTGTGGTGATACAGTGATAGGGATAACATTTTCCATAGTCAAGTGTAATTTGGTCATTTTCAGTAGTTTGCTGCTTTGAGCTTCCTTGTCAACTTCAATTAAAATTTCTCCATTTCTTAATTTCTTGATATTGAAAGGATCAGACCCTAAAACAGCAACAATGGCCTTGTTTACAGCAAATGGCGACAGTTTAGACAGGGGTCTCTCATTGTCTGTGCCTTTTATCAACAAAAAGTGTGGCCATGAACAAATTGGAGCAGAATCCAAGCTCGTAGTCAAGATATCAGTTCTAGTTCGTTTCCTATCGGTCATTTGAGAGTGTTGAGTAGCCATAGTAAAATAATAAATATTCATTGCCAATGTTCTCCACCCACTCTTCGAGCCCAACAAGGGGATATCATAATAGTGTGGAGCTGAGCCCTGCACACTGATATCAGAGATACATTAGCAATATACTCAAAGACCACAAAAGTGAACCTTGATTGACCTGTTAAGCAGCCGCCTTCTAGATACTCCAAACAAAAGCACAAACCAAACACCAGCAGAATACAATCAAGTACAACAGTATAAACTATTAGAAACAACAAACAATCACTAACTTAGAGCACTAGTGCTTGGCACTACCAGCCGATTGATTAAGCCAGGCCATCTTAACCTTCCGATTGAGTGAAATTGCGGCCAAAGCTGTGTATTGCCTCCTCAATGCCACAACAAAGAATTAGCTCAACAACCAGGACCCTCTCTTCCACTGACACGGATTGCAACCCACGGCAAACAGGCTGCCCCCAATTAGTCGCCTCTTACAACATGCAGGAGGATATGTTGGGCCTATTCTTCTTCCCCGGACCCACAGTGGGATGGTACTGTATAATACATAGGATATATAATATAGGATAAAACTTATATACCTTCATAACTCTGCCTTACTTCAAACCCTATTCACTCAAATCAAAAGAAAGCGACAACGGACTTGTTTGACTCATCCCCCCAGACCAATCATCCCCCAAAATGGCAAGTTAATCCTCTGCAGCTGCATTTGCTATTTATACTTAGTAATTCGTTGTGAGTTTGTGATTATCTTGTAATATATTTAGGCTTGGGCGTGAATAGGTACACTGATGTGAATTAGTCTGCCACCACTAACTGTTTCTTTCCTCATATTATTTTGACATATTACGTTTGAGAAGCTGTTCTCCTGCAATATCCATTGCTTTGTGGAAGTCATTTGATCGCAATTTACATAAAAATCAAATTGTATCCTATATTTCAGCTGACACAATAAAGTGAAAATGTCTTATAAATCACAGGGTCACAGATACCCATAATATTCAATCTGACATTTCTCCAGAGCACCAAATGAGGAAAAAATCGTCTTGATGACAATAACCGCAGACATGCACCAGAACAAGTCTAGGCAACATTGGCTATTTCAGTTTCTTCTTTGTATGGACACGGATACATACAGACATGTGTGCTGACAAAGACAATAGATGTACTTTTTTAAAAAAAAAATTATTACTTTGTATAAAGTGACTTCATTTAAACACAAATATTCAGCTCTAATACAATAAGAAATTCATCAACTTCACATCAACTAAATCACTCTGGGGCACAATTTAACCTGGTTACTGTGTAAACAATGAGTTAATCTTGTTTGCGTGAAGGCAGCCAAGAAGACTTTGTCCATTATTGTTGATCATGGTTCACTAGCTATCAAGGGCTTGCCTTTTAAAGTATACATTGTAATGTGTGTCTAGCAGTACTTGACGCAGTGGGCTATAAACACATTTTTCGTTTCTGAAAATATGTTACGTAATTCCAATAGTCTTATGTTGTCAGGTGACTTCAATTTCTGTAAGTTTTAATTGTTTAAAATGTATGTCTTTATGGTGCAACATTTTCACACCTGGGATTTTAAAATTAATTAAGGAATGACTCAGGAACTAAGTGCCAAGACGTCCACTGATACTTAAAATCACTTTATTGACTCTTAATGTCAATGTTATAATTTTTGTTCCATGAAAGCTTCAGTAAAATATATACTTTAATGACAGCGGTTTATACCCTAGTATCATGAACGTAACAGTTCATGATATCTGTTCAACTTTCTGTCTATCTGGTTTCAGAAAAAAAAACTTTTAACCCTATTTAACATGTTCAATCAATTTGGTAGAATGATTTTTAGCCTTTTTTAGTTTCAAAAGTATAATCATTTATAATTATTGCTGGTGTTTCAAAAAGCCTACCAAGGTCCTCTGTGGCCCAGTGGTTAGCAAGTTTGGCACCTAATCACAGGCAGTCACCTCTGTGGGGATTTGACTCCCAACAAATAAATATCTTAAGGACATGATCCAACATGACCCTGGCTGTTGAACGTTCTGTAAATAACAACAACTTTGAACTTCAAAAATTTATTTATTTATTTGGGGTTTTACGTTGCTTTCAACACTGTACAGGTCATATCACGATGGGTAGTTGGAAGGGCAGAGGAAACCAGTACATAGAGTTCGCTAGTTGAACTTCAAAAAGCCTACCATGTTGGGACCGTTGATGTTCCTCAATTCTAAGCAACTTTTCCCTCAGAATCTTCAATTCTTCATAAAAGGCCTGATCAGTAAAACAGCTGCTTCCTGCTGGCATGTTCCCATGTTTAGTTGTAGGCTGGCCTTCACAGACAACAAGTAACACAGCTAACAGAAAGATTATCAATTTTCACAATGTGGCTAATTATATTCAAAATCTGAAATCCGGACACAAATAGAGTTGCTTGAATAATACTTTTAATGTGTGAGAACTGTATACACATCAAGAGTTTTTGTTTTCATGCTGTGTATCACATTCCACGTTCTTATTCTTAAACTTTTCTTTAAAAGAATTGTTTTCAAATCACACCATTTAAAGTGAGACCCTTGAATTTTATTGGATTTGTCTATACCTGTGTACCTGGTAAAATACCCGGATAAGGTTACACTTTTGTCTCAGAGTGGTATCACATTGTCTTCCACAGTGTATCGTGTATTCAGTCCAGACAAGAAACATTTAAATATCTAAAAGTGATGAAAAGGTATTTTAGAATATGGTTGTATTCCACCAGGTTTCTGCACTTGTGTTAAAGGTATCCATTAATTGTGTCAGGTTTCCGTACCTGAACTTTCCATCCAAATCTAAGCTGTTTTGGAATAAAAATAAAATTATCCTTTTTCAAAACTTATCCCACAAAATACTGTCGCACTTTTGGCACAAGAGTATTCATGTACTTATTTGGCGTTTTACATCATGACCTCTGAATTGATTTTGTTATATAAACATGATATGCATTACCTTTATGGGGGTGTGTTAATAAGACATGCTATTTTGAGGCTTCTTTACTTTTGGGTAAATATTTATGTGCTTCACTGGGCTGGAAGCCACATGGCTTGACTTTCTATTGTCTGGCAGCCTTGACCGCTTTACTCTGCAATAAAGTGTGGGTATTGGCCACCATTTTTGGACACTTGGCATTCATGGTTACACCTAGCAAATATAGAGAAAACAATTGAATATGATGTATTTCTGGCCAACTTGTTTGTTGTGTACATTATTTGACGTTTGACATTAATCCTCCTTTTACTATATAATGACATAACAATTAAATAATTTATTTGTTAAATAAAAAATTGTGCATCAGTTTTAGTGCCGTAAATCCTCATTATCACCAGCAAATATGATTTTGAAGGATATTGCCATCTGTTTGGTCCACAGGGCCAAGCATGGTAGCAATTACCAGTTGCTTTTCAGTTGCAACAGGAAAAGAGAAAAAAGTTTTACTTAACAAATTTAACATTAAAAATACTGATTACAGTCAACTGAGGGGGCCATGGTGACAGCGTGGTAACACTCTCGCCTCCCACTTCTGAGGCCAGGGTTCGATTCCCGGCATGGCTTCAAGTGGGAAAGCTGGTACTTGTTTACCGTTCGTCGGTAGTTTACAATAGAGAAGCCTGACAAACTGTATGTACTGGTTTCCTCTGCTCTTCCAAGTACCCTTCGTGATATGACCTGTACAGTGAAGAAAGCGACGTAAAACCGCAAATAAATAAATACAGTCAACTGAGATACTCTTAATACTTTGTACAATAACATAACTGTACATTAATGAAACCAATCCTATTCACTCAATTGACAGTAAAGTCTGTTCACTATATCTAGCAATCTCTCCCGTAGTCTGTTCAACATCCTCGTATACACAATGTCTGAATCATGTTATCCGTCCAGTGTCCACAAATACAAAATGTCAGTATCGAGATATTCAGAGATTCTGTACAACTAAGCTGTCTACTTTAGAATGTAAACATCATCCAATATATAGGAAATCCTCTCTCTGGTATATCCAGAAATTGTATTCAGATATAAAGAATACCCAAAGTACTGCAAATTAATTCTCTGTTAGACCTACACACTATACTGCCTTCCGTCGTAAGTTGGCTGAGGGCATAAGTTGGCCACCCATTGCCCCCCTCACATTATATTACATCAACTGTTAATGTTAATGATAGCAGTACTATAATATTGTTTGGATAAGCTTGGAAGGCAATACTTATCTTGTGTATGCAACTATAATGAAGAAGAAAATAATACAAAAGTCCCAAAATGTCCTTACAATGGCTGCCTGCAAGTTTGTCAACATCTGTTAAGAAGTGTTTTTTCCACACTCATATAAACTTTGCAGAAATGTCCTTAACAGCCAAAGCCAGAGGTAACATAAAACATTACATCACATGTAGTAATAATAAATGCAACTTATGCAATGATTCACTTGTTAATATGTTGCAGGACTGTTTGTAAATTCACATATTTATTAATACAATTATCCAACTGAGTTGCTCACAATGCACATGGGCACCCAAAGAAACAATATAGTCATGAAGTTACCAGAAGTAGAAGAAAATTAAGGTAACGCAAAACAAGTGTGATAGTGCATGCTGGAATGATAAAGCTGCATGTAAATCATTAATGTTTATTTATTTTTATGTGAGGGGGCTTGTTGGTGTAGCAGTTAGAGTTCCGCCTCCAACCGCTGTGGCTGCCGGTTCTAATCTCGGGCTGGGGGCTTCATTTTAAAAAGTTGGTAGTTACTTGCTGATGCCCGGTGGTTTATAGTACAGTATGCACTGGTTTCCTCTACCTGCAAACTACCTGTCCCAATATGACCCTGGCTGTTGAACGCGACGTAAAACAACAAATAAATCTAAATATAAATCTGTATTTTTATGTAGATATTAATAATTCTTGTATGTAAGGATGGATATTACAGAATTTAGCAGTAATGAAAAATGTTGGAGGCCTGCAATATAGACTTCATAATATATTTTTCATTATGTGTGAACCCCCATCACATTGTATCATATCCAGTATAAATGTCAATGATAGCAGTACTATAATCTTGTTCAGCTAAGCATGGAAGACAATACTTTTCTTGTATATGTTACCCCGCACAATAACAAATTTATAGTATAAAAGAAAATGTCCTTACCATAGCCTGCTGCAAGTTTGTATATATATATATCCGCTCAGAGCCGTGTTTGTCAAGACAGATTTAAACCCTAAAGAAATATCCTGAACAAGTACTGCAACAGGTAACATGGAACATTACATCATTTAAACTAGATATCAATGCAACTTATGCTGTAATCCAACTGTTTAAATATCGTGGGAATACTTGTAACTTGACTGATTATTCAAACAATTATCCAACTGAGTTTGTCAAAGTACACATGGTCACCCAAGCAAACCCCATTTAGTTCGAAATGTACTGGAGATACCACAAGTTGAAGTGACTCACAACAGAAGTTCCTTAATATGTGTGGTGTCACGTTCATTGGTGACATTTCAATGATTATACATTTCACATGTACAGGTACTAATAAGTATCAATGTAGGGATGCAGATGAAAGAAGTAGTAGCTACGGAGTAATGCAATGACATTGGGGAATTAAAAAAACTTTCTTTGGAATCTAAAAAAAGTTAAATAATCTCTGCATTTGCCATTTTCAGGGAAATACTCTCAGTACAGCAGAGAGGATTTAATAGAGGCAGTGTTGGAAGTAAAGGCTGGTAAACTGACACGAACTGAAACATCAGATAAGTACAACATCCCTAGAAAAATGATTACCAACCACGTTCAAGGGAAGATCATAGATTTTCATAAAACTGGAAGGGAAAGAGCCCTCACAGATGATGAGGAGTCTGCAGTTGTGGGATACTTAAAATATATGTGCAGGAGCCACTTCCCTCTTAGGAGATGTGAAGTCAATGACATGATAGTGGTGAAGAATTTTAAAGTTATCCTCCAATTGTGTTAACTTTTGAAAGAACCCTAAATTGTGCACTTAGGCTGGTTATGTACCTCCACTTAGGCTGGTTATGTAAATCCTAAGGCCTAATTGAGATTCACATTATGATTAATTCTTATCCAAAGTGATTGTTATCCACTCTTTAATTTATTTGTGATCACACTGTAAAATCACCTGCAGATAAGTTTCAGTGAAATGTATTGGTACCTAGGGTATGTCGTCATTAATCATTTTTACATATTATTACTCCATTATTTCTGTTTATTGTCTGTAGACATAATGTTTGAATTACAATAATTCATAATATTTCAGGATATGCTAAAGTGAAAGGTTGGAGATGTCGGTCACTCCAAATTTGACAGGTGCAATGGACCATCTGATAGCTGGTTCAAATCATTTGAGAAGGGTCATCCTTATTTATCATGGTCGGTGCCACAAACAATAGACAAGCACCATGCTGACGCTGCTTATGAAAGGAAAATAGATTCTTTCTTCAATCTTCTAGGCAAGGTGAGTACGCTTCCTTTGTTTAAATATATTTTTTGGGTTTTAACATCACTTTAAAAAGACTGTATAGGTCATATCCCAACTGGTAGTCTAATGAGCTGAGGAAAACATTACATACAGTTGATGAAGGTATTGTACTGGAAACTTCTGACAATTGGTAAACAAGTATCAACTTTCCTACATAAGGTAAGGGGTATTAACCATAGGCCTCAAATGTGGGAGGCAAGTATGTTACCATTCTATCACTGTGGCCCTCCCTTTGATTTAAACAACTGAATATGTCCAGAAGTCTTTAATCGAGTATTTAATTCATACTGTTTGTATATTATTAGTTTTTTTTTTATGGGCAAATATTGTAAAAATTTCAAATGTATGGGTTATGCAATTAAACATATTGAATTTTAACTGAAATATTTGATAGTATGTTTCAGATGACTGATGCATGAACAACCTTAACAAATGCACTATTATGTAAGAGAAATGCCAAAATTAGAAGACACTTGGGATATACATCAGCACGAAACATCCTGGCACATACCAGCACTGTAATGATCAAGCAGCACATTCATTTATTTATTTTGGATGTTACATCACTTTTAACATTGTACGGGTAGTCAGAAGGGCAGGGGAAACCAGCACATACAGTTGGTCAAGGTTCTGTACTGCAAATTGCCAAGCAATGGCAAGCAACTACCAGCTTTCCCACTTGAGGCCGTGCCCAGAACCGAACCCTGGCCTCAGAGGTGGGAGGCGAGAGTGTTTCCACTCTGTCACTGTGGCCCCTGATCATGTAGCACAAGGCTAACTTGCATGTTAGGTATTTGTAACAGATATTGGTGGATCTGTTTCATAATTTAGTGATTCCACATTCAATACTCTTTGAAGAACTGGGTTAATATGGAGACAGTAAACCATCATTGGAATAATATGCAGTGCATGCCACATAAGTGTGACATGTTTTCATGGCAAGGCTAAGTTGTCATTATCTTGCCCAAAGAAGTAACGCTGTGTCATTTTTGCAATAACAATTGTATATATATAGCGAATATTCATATACAAAGGAGAATTAAGAAGACACCCGATATAGAATAAAAGTTTTGGCGATGTATAGGAGGAAGCCAATTATGCATTATAGTCACATTAAGGCTTTGGGTGAAACCACTCAAAACACATACAAACCAGTGTATCAATTCCTTGCTTATTACGAACCTGCTATAGTTATTATTGAAAAATCTGTGTAATTACAAGCATAAACATTCATGGTTTTGAATATGAAAATGCTATAGACCAACCATTGAATGTTTGACATGCAGACACCTATCCAGAGATAACATTGGCCAATGGTATTTTCTACAACCACCATGGTTACAGCTGATAGCATGCTGGAACACACTAACGCAAAAGTAGTGAAATTAATTTTGTGATGGACAAACAATGCATGCCAAACTTTATACTTTACCCTATTTTACTATATTATTTTATTAATAATAATACTTTTTGTTTATGTACAGCACTTAGAGCTTTGTTTTTAAGAATAGGTGTTACATAAATGTATGATAATAATAATAAATAATAATAATACTCTGTTGGACTGTAATTCTCAAACCAAATTTAATTATTTAAGGATTACATATTTAAGGTCACTTACAATGTAGTATAAGTAATAATGCACAAATATTACATGTCACTTGAAAATATATGGACATGATAATCTGTCTAGGTAAAGCTGCAGCACATAAGTAATCACTTTACATCCCTTTCTACAGCACATAGTTAATGCGTTTGAAAATACATATGTATATTTGTAATTGACATAATAATTATTTTGATGAAATACCCTCATACAGTACTTTCCAAAAAAAAACTGGTTTATAAATCCCAAACGGATGAGATTATATTATTTTTCAACAATAAAATATAACCTTAGATTTTTTTATAAAAAAATAAGAAACAAAATGATTCTGCACTAATTTTTTTTCATTGTACATTGTTGACATTGCTATACCCAATTAAATATTGGAAATTGCATATCAAACTTGCAGAAGATGTGCTTAAAACAAATAACCTAGTGGACAAACCAGCACAAATCTGGAACTGTGATGAGAGCGGGGTCCCCAGTCATATAGCTACCAGAGAAAAAGCTTACAGAATAAAAGGAGAATGCAAGTATCAGCAAAAGGTAATGATGCTCATAATTGTGTGGGAACAGTATAACACTGACCAATTCTGTCACTTTCATGTTTTCAAACTTGTAAATGCAACCTATATGTATGTGCTACCCCAAAAGGTCATTGGAATGTGTCATCCACACTGTGAATAATTATACAGTAGGAAATTTTATATCATATATTGGCCATTCATTTGTTGAAGTTCAAAGTAGTATTTATATAACTTTTAGGCATAATGCAAAATTGGCTTTAGCATAGGGTTTAATAGGCAGGGTCATAATGGGACTGTTCAACACCATTGGCATTGTGTAAGTCAAATAAATTTAGACATGAAAGCCTGTGGTTAGATTATTGATTATGGCATAACACACTGAGAAAGTAAATTGCAAATGACCAATCAAATGAAAATTGCATTACAATTTCGCAGTTCCCATATTTGTCAGTAGAAAATGCGACCAAACATTTCAACTATCTTTAACTTGATTTATTATTTTGAGGGGTATTGGGTCACTTTCAACACTGTATAGGTCATTTCATGATGGGTACTTTTATGAGTAGAGGAAAAACTGTACATACAATTTGTCAAGATCCTGTATTGCTAACTGCTGACCATTAGTCAGAAACTCCCAACTTTTCCACGTAAGAACAGGGGTTTCAACCACCAACCTCAGAGGTAGGTGGTAGGTGTGCAACAACCATCTCACTGTGTCCCCTATGTTTAAGTCGAAGTGAATCTGTCACATGTGTTCCACCAAGTGTAAATGGTCGTTACATATTGGCTCATGCAGCCATACCTTTTAACTTTGAAGGTGTGCCACATTGACCACATAACCGTCATGATGTCAGTTTCCACTGCTGGGAAGAGTATGCCCACTTTTCTTATTTATAAGAAAAATCTATCAACTTTAGCAGTTACTGATAACCTACCTGAAGCATAGCTCCACAGTGTGTCACAAAAAGGTGGGATTTCATTAACAGTATCTTTCTCCACTATCTACACATAAGAATTCGTGTACATTAACATTCTTTTCACTGATCATATATTCAAATACAACAGATAAATGATATAATTAAAACTTGGTGATGGCATTGCATGGCGCTCTATATCTTACACAAGTAATAACCAGTTGCAGCGTTTTCATGGTAAAAAATTTAATATAAGTCAAAGTCACAACACAGCATTGCTTAGTTTTTATGTAATTACAATACTTAGTATTGTAGAATTTCTTGTCATGCTATAATTAAACAATGCATAATCCTCATATTTATGAAGGACATGTCTCTGTAAATTCAATCAGACCCAAACTATGCAGACCTTATGTAGAAAGTAAGTCATAACTATTGGTAAATGTCACAGGTTATATGGACAAGCAGCTTTTTAGCCTATGGTTTTCCAAAATATTTTTGCCAAACCGTGGAGGGGACTGATTGGTGCTCCTGATGTTGGATAACCATGACTCCCATTTGTCCTACAAGGTTCTGGATATGGCCATGAAGAATGAGGTTAATATGTTACACTTTATAGTGCCACTTAATACTTTCCTTCTATTTAAGTCACACCAACTGCAAACACAAGGGAGGATATAATTGCATGTCACTTAAATACAAAATGTTTGCTCACTCCATAACTTATTTGAAAGATTGATGAAAAACAGCAATGCCAAGTTAGTTTATGTTTCTTTCTCTGTACACTAGGTTTTCACCGATGTCCTTTAAGTTTGTCTTAAAACTTGCTTGGATTTCCAGCACACACGAATCACATTTTACAGCTGCTGGATGTGGGAATCTTTCAGAATATCAAGAAAAAATTCAACCAGCTTTGTATAAGTGCAGGAGAACATGACAACCGATCACATATCACCAAGCATTATTTCCGCCAAATGTGAACAATGCTCAGCGAGCAGCAACAAAAAGCATCATTCAAAGTGGATTTCAATGTGCGGGCATATATCCCTTTGATCCCACATCTGTGGATGAGACTAAGATAAAGACGTATACGTTAGTATTCCTTTGTAGCATTTTCATCATCATTTAACACATAAGCAATGACAGTTGGCAGTTTGATTCAAACATCAAGAGCTTCTCTGAAATAAAGAGCCAATGATAAATTTTTGCATAAATATTCCTAATATATTACTCCAAGAAAGAAACCTCATTTAGGGGTTACATGATAACACAGTGTTCATCAATAGATTGAGACACAGATTATTAGGTCCATTACTTTAATTTCTTTCTTTAACATGCTCAAAACAAACATAGTATGAAAGATTTGATGTTCAAAACTTGATATATTTATACATTGACAACAGGTTGATGAAGTTTAATCCAGGATCAGTTCAGGTCATATCTGAAGTAGTAAATGTTCTTTTCTTACATTGCTTCTGTGATTGCATATCTTCACTTATTTAATGAACATTGTGTATAGGCTGGATAAAATGAGTATAAGTCATGGTCACAACTCACCTATAAGATATCTGTGTGAGCCAGTCAAATTACTTACAAAACTGTTTAGTGACAGTGTTACTTTCATTATGTGTATTTCATTCATGAAAAAGTCTTGTCTAGGCCCATACAGGGAAGTGCTGAAACTAATGTGGTTGAGATCACTCCCCCCACATCAATGCACAGCAATACTTCTCCTGATACCACCAATTGTGAGCCCGCCGATCTGACAATTCAGGAAACTCCATGTGTGTTGTGTGGTATGGTGCCTCCATTGGTAACTGAGGAAGCCAAGAGCTTACCAAAACCAATGCAAGCTGCATTTGCCATCCCTGAAGCCTGTCACACCAGCAGTACTAAGGTTACATAATTGCACAAATTAGCGCATGCACTCGTCCCATGACAATCATTGTTACTTGATGCTTTATGTAATTTATGCAAACTGGTATTCCAGAGAGGTTTCTGAGTTTGTCATATGTACAGTTGAAACATCCATGTATTTTGTAGTGCCTACAAACTTTAAACACATATGATGTATACTTATGCATTGGGTAAATCAAAATAAACTTAATTATTTTCATAAGACTTTTTCACTCTTCATTTAATACATTTACCATGAGTTAATAATAACTAATATATAATAAAAAGTACATATATCAAATAGCTTACAGATTTGCTAATGTCAAGTTTTTACAGACTTATACATGACGTAGGGCAGTGCCTAGTGGTAGGGTACTAACCTCGGAGGATTTTATAAACCAAATCAAAGTCAAGGAGGAGAAGATTGAAAAGGAGATGAGACAGAAGGAAGAGAGAAAAAGAAAGAAAGACCAGCAGGTGTCCCAGAAAAATGATAGAAATATCAAGAAAGCTAAGGTGAATGAATACACTCTTAAATATCAACACAAACCCAAAGTAATCATTGCATGATTGCCTTTAGCAATTTCAGGCCAAACTATACAGTTATACAACATTTATGAATGTTTAAAGCCATTATTATTTTAGAAGTTGTATATATGTATATATCTATGTATATATTTAACTTTATCAATGGGGGACATGGTGGCCGAGTGGTGACACTCAGGCCTCCAATCTATTAGATTGGGGTTTTGGTTGCTGGCCCAGTTTACATTACAGAACCTTGAACAACTGCAGGTACTGGTTTCCTCTGACTATAGAAATACCCATCGTGACATGACCTGTACATTGTTGAAATCGACGTGAATCACGAATAAATATATTGAAATTATCAAACTTCATGTTATATTACAATGCAACAATTTATTTCACACAGAAAGAGAAAGACCTGCAGGGGGACTCATTTGAGAGAATTGAATCAGCTAGATATCAACAACGAAAATGAAGCAGTGGATGTAAGACAATCATATTGCTCTTACTGTATATATCTGGTGATATTATTCCTCTACATGAATGTAAATGTATAGATGGTCCATTTTTGGTTTATGTTTCCTCTCTAGGGAGTGTCTATAAACTTTCTTTTTTCAAGGATATATGAAAGTAATACAGTTAAAGAAATAATTGAATGTAAAAAGTCATATTATGTGAACACTGTGACAATAACTACATACTTGGTTCATTAGTAATGAAGGTGTACTACAGTTTCAAATATAGGTAACTGTTCCAGTCAGTCACAGTTGGTACTTATATGTTATCCACTTAAGTATACTTTAAGCATTTGACTTTGTTGTTTCAGGAATGTATATGTTACATTTGCCTAAAAGAAGTACCACCAAAGAAAAAAGGTAAAGGCAAGGGTATCAACAGCTCAATTCATTGGGTTTCTTGTGACAAATCCAACAGATGGTATCACTGTTCTTGCTGTGAAATCAGACATACGCAGATACCTGAGCAATTTGTTTGTACAAAATGCCAATAAATTTCAAAGTTATATCATTCATTTTAATGTGTTCATATGGCTATTGTAAATACCTGCAAAACACTTTTTTTTCACTTTTTCTGTCACCATAATCAACAATGTCAACAGCAGAGGTCAAAGAGATAATAAGTAGAAACTAAAAATATTCTGCATATAATGCTGCTTTTAAAAAGTTAAAGTAAAAGTTACCTTAAATCATTTAAAAATTATTTATTTTCAACCATATTGTTTTCCTGTCAGGAGTATCCCAAATGAGCTGATAGCAACTTATGCCATATTTTTCATACAGAAACTTCATAAATAATAAACCTTTTATATAAGAATCACATTTTTACTCATAAAGCCCATTAAGTCCAAGATTGGAAAGTGACAACTGCCTTATGTGGTACAAATGCTGTTTCGGCAAAATTTAATCTGAAACCAGTAAAATCATCATATTTACAGGTAATGTTAATTATAACTTATTTAGGATGATGAAACTACAATGTGCCTTTTAATATTTTGGTATGAAGCTTTTAAGTACCCCCACAAAGAACTCTCCACATTTGGATTTAGTGGGACCCTAACAAATCTCCATTAGTAATTTTTCTACTTAGAATAATCTCCAAAGAAATAATCTAAAGTGAGATAAAACAATTTGTCATCCAATAAATGAACTAACTTATCGACAAAAACGCGAATTTTGTCCGCGATCATGGCCAACTTACGACGGAAGGCAGTATCCAATTCATTCCAACATACCTTTGTCACAAAATGTGTAAAACACAGTATACCAGTCTGTGTAGCGCAATAACTCAACACAATCTGCTGTATGGTCAGATTTTCAACCCTTTACATACTGGAGATACAGAAGGTTCTAGAAAAATGTATGCAATACAGTAACGGGAAAGTTCTAAAAATAATACATGATGCATTTCCAGTTTTGCACAAGACATGTCAGAACTAGCTAGGCCAATTCTGTAAACTACACAGAAAAATCAATGATTCAATATCCTTGTTTGGTTCAAAAACTCTTCATTCAGTGCAGTGCCACACACACCATTGTCCCCTTTAAAAGACTTGCTGGCAGAGTATCCTTATATGTAACACATCCCAAATATTATTATGGTTAATTAGCAGTATTTCATGTTGTAGCTGCCATAACATATGGTAAAATATTTTCATGGTGCAGCCTTCCTGAGGCACGACAGATTAATGTCTCTGGTAGTGCACCAGCTCACGACATAACAAAGAAAGCAGAAAAATTAAAGCTAAAGATCACCGTAGGCGATATCAATCCCTTTTTTGTTGAAGTTCACTGGTGCCAGTCTACTCTGTCATATAGTATACAATGACAGCAGTATAGAAGAGTTTGTTAAGATTTAGGTACACAAGATATATATTCTCTAAATCAAAGAAGTGGACACATTTTTGAAAAAATATTGGGCCACATACAGTTGTATCTTTCATAAGTAAACTTGTATTCGTAGTTCTGAACCCAAACCTATTACACAAATACAGATTTATTAGAATACTTTTGCTTATATACTAACTTTAGCCTTGATAGATGGGTCGGAGGTCCAACTTTTGGTGTTTTGCAAACTCAAGCGAGGCTTGTGATTCTAGAGATCAATTTTTGTTTCATTTTTTTTCTCTGTATTTTTATGAATTGTGCCATGGCCACAATGGCTGTCTGTGTTTCGCAGTAGTTGTGCCAGAAGTTTCAATTAATTTCAATGCATTTAAAAATGCACCTTACTTTGAAGCCACCATAAGTGTATAATAAAATAGGATACGAAAGCATACACTTGCCGTTCAAGATTTACACATTACTTTGTGTTGAGACAATGAATGAGTGCATTTTATAACAGTCTGGATATTACACTGTCACTAGAAGTAAAATATTTTCTTTCTGTGTGTGTGTGTCTGGGGGATGTTGTCAGAGAACCATAGCACACTAAGGAAGAACCTTGCAATAGGTCTACTGCAGTATAAAATGTTTTTAACACATAAATTTTCAGATTGATTCTTAATCAAAAGCCCCATTTAATCTTTCTAGACATACCCTATAATATTTAATGCTGTAATTGCTTAAATATAGTATCTTTTACTGTGAAGGTTGAAAGTAAACACAAAATATTCTCTCATTGTCACAATTTTGTTGTCTCAACAATGTTTTCTGATTTTTATTTACTCTGCCAGCCTTCTGCAGTGCATCTGCAATGTTTGTTAATCAGCGTGTACACTCATTTCCTGAAGTAAATCGTACTGCTTGCACCAGTCTGTTTTAAAGAGTAAAATGTACTGATAATAAGTTAGTTGCTTCTTTTATGTCAAGTCCTGCAGTAAAGAATTCTATATTAATTAACAGATTAACAAAATATATATACTCAGCTGAAATTAGTAATGGTTTGAGTAATTAATGTCACTTCCAATCACACTACTTTGTTTTTTTTTCTTATTCTATCCAATTTTCTTTTCTACATGTACAAATTGTATAAGGGGCCATGGTGGCAGAGTGATAACACTCTTGCCTCCCACCTCTGAGGTCGGGGTTCGATCCCCGTCATGGCCTCATGTGGGAAAGCTGGTAGTTGCTTGCAGTTGGTCGGCAGTTTACAGTACAGAACCCTAACGAACTATATGTACTGGTTTCCTTTGCCCTTCCAACTACCCGTCATGATATGACCTGTACAGTGTTGAAAGCGACGTAAAACCCCAAATAAATAAATGTACAAATTGTATGGACTGCTTTATTATAACCTACTTGTAATTTTTAATATGCAGTATGTCTGAAATAAACTACTATTATTATTAATTGTCACATTGTCTATTATGTAGCTTTGAGTTCTATAATTTAAAAATACCTGGCAACACAATGTCATCATTTTGGCTTGGCGATGGCAGACTTTTGGGGAGGCTGTAATTGGTATTTGTACCTTAAGATCTCTGTTCCTGACTCATATACACACATCTACACAGAATGACATTTCTGGAGATAAACAGCTACCATAACAAACCCTCCATACAAGATAATCCCAGTATAAAGAGCATATCTTCTTGAGAGTTGAAAGTTTTATAGTACACTCAGTATTCTTCTTTTAATGTGTTTAACATAAAATATAACATATGGACTGTGATCTATCAGGTGAGCATAATACAGATTGGGTAACATACTACAAAGCCTAGGTTCAATTTCCAGTTATGACATGAGGTGGGGAACTTGTTAGTTTCTTGCCCGTGATGGGTGACAGTGCAGAAACTTGAACAACATGTAAAACAATTCAGTCAGCCAAAGAGGAATAACAGGACCGCCCTAAGATATTTGTCAACTAATTATCTGGATAGCTTAAGATAGCCATCTTTGATTATCCCCTAGATTTCATAATGGCCAGTGACCTCCCCCTTACATGTAAGGCCTTCTGGAAGAAGTAGTCATATTCAAAGAAATTGCCCCATCCTCTAGACTTGTAGAACTGGTAATTCTGAGTTCTGGATCTCAGTTATCATGTGAGCTCTCTTGTAGGGAGCTGTTCAATCCCCAGTTCGCCCCAAAGCTAATACAATAATACAGTGTAAAGATTCAAGATATACTAATACTACTGTTACATGTACATATTCATCTGACTACAAATTCCACTTCATTACGCAAGTGAGTTGCATGAGCACATAATACACATGCAAACCATGCACAGGTACATAATAATCATGCTGATTGATATGTCTAATTTAAAATTCTGAATACGACAAATACATACTAAGTTAAAGAAAAAGTTACTTTAAAACTCAACAATAAAATTTACCTGACAGACATGAGAAGAACCCAAGCCAAAATATAAGGTGACAAAAATGTTGAAATTAACTGTTTTATAGTACACCAACCACTATATATAAAATTAGAAAGATACAATAGCCAGTATTTATAATAGATTAAAAGTGAAATTAAGGAGAAGATAACTGACCACTTTTCATATATATCTAAAAGATGGAAAAGATTGTTTTGTGACTGTTAAGGAGATTGCAGCTAGTCCAAAATTCACTGTGCAGGATTGTCACCCATTTCTCTAAATTCTCTCACATTATCCCTCAACTAAAAAAACTCCATTGGCCACCAGTCAGATACAGGGTAGAATTCAAAATTGGTCTTATTACATACAAAATTCTCAACCAGGGTCAACCAGTTTACCTAAGAGAATTAATCCACCCCTATTCCTCTTCCAGAAACACAAGGCGAAGTACCCCGAAACTCAAGTTTCTTCAAATCCCCACCTTTGATCGCAGAGTTCACAAGTCAATAAAACATTTTTCTAATTCCTTCAGTCACTATGCCGCTTCCTTTTGGAACTCTTTCCCTTTCCATGTAAGAAATAGTCCCTCTGTTGCATCTTTTAGGAAACACCTTAAAACGCACCTCTTCAGCTCTAGCTTCCCAACTTAGTCTTTCCTCCCTTCCGGTCACACCCACAATCTTGGATTGCCGACCTTGAATGCCCCTCGACTTCTCTAAGATTATGATTGTGTTTGGTTAACGCACTGAGTTCCCCTTCGTGGGGAAGATATTGCACTTGCAAAGCAGTAGATTAGATAAGATTAGACTGTTAAGATAGATTTGATATTACTGTATGATAAAAATCTGATAAGGATCAGAAGAGGTTTGCAGTAATACCATAAACTGTTCATGATGGACTACCAAGAGCTGTTATCATAAGCCTGTTGAAATTCAATTCTTGATTCCCAAAAATTGGCAATCATATCTCAATCGGGAAGGAGACACGCAAAAATGGAACAGCCCCATAAGTACCACACACAGACACAAGTACAGCATAAGATGTGTGATACAAAACTAATAAGGCTGTTCCACCATATGGAATATATGATAAAAGGTTACTGATGATTGTAAAATACCATGGATTGGGTAAAAAATGTACGATCCAGTGGTGTAGTTTATGATTGGTTTATGATAGGTTTATAAGCCTCAAGATAGACTTAAGATTGCTATAAGATGGAAAAAGTGCTTTGCAACTGTCAAGATAGGTTCACCATTGTTATGTGGCAGATGTGTTGGCCTGACCAATACCATTCTGTGGGGGGTGCTTGGTTGTTGTTTAATTACAACCAGGTTCAACAAGACCACTAATTAGTCAAACTGACCCCAAAGTGGCCCTCCGGCTCGAGCCCCCAGTCAACAGCAGTTGACACAAAATTTCCCATGTCAGATCATTTCTGCAACATGCCCAGGTCCAGTGGTCATCCTAAGTTAATAGGGAGGCTGTGCCTCATATTCATAAGGTAGGGTATTCAGAGACATCAATCAACAGAAATACCATAGTTTAACTATAATTACATTTATTCACCAAAATTACCCCTTCCAAACCATACAGTCATTACAGTTGAACAAGATTCAGCCAAAGAACATAATAATTTCATAAAGTATCATAAATACACAGTTTACATTAACTGAATGGATACACGATCCCATGTAAGAGTTCAAAATAATGCTTATTAAACTTACAAGAAACTGTTGAACTAGAATGTAATCCCAAAAAATCCACAATTGGTACTAAATTGGTCCACTAGTGAAACTAAGTGAAAGTCAGAATTCACAATATAATCATCTCAAAATCCATAGTAACATCAACAAATCCCTATAATATAAACTTAACTAAATCAAATAAGGTTAAACTTCTCATTCTGACTTGAATGGCTGACTGATAAAACTGATAAAACTAGCCTCAGACAGACTAAACATTAAACTATAAACTTAAATTGACAAATAAATTCTAAACAAAGTGGCATTTAACACACTTGTCGTACCTTTCATACTAAATTAACATATAGGTCAGATTTAATTATATAATTACCTTGAACAGTTATCTTCAGGATAAATTTGGCCTGATAAACTATAAAATTACTAATTTAAGGAACCATGATTGACTTACATGATCTCAGGACAACTGCATGTTGCCAGAGTTCCCAGTGAAGGCGACTATATGTCTTTCCCGTGGCTTTATGTTAAGTCAACCCTAGTAACCTTATATGTGAAAATACTTAACCTCAATAAACTGAAGAAGTGACCTGAAATTGATCTAAAGTATCCACTTAACTCAAAGCCTAGCCTGCATGGTCAAGACTCTAAATCAAGCAGATTAATTTTGCCTATATTTGTATACAATATATACAGCCTAGATGACAGTATATACTGTATGTACTGCCTACATGAAATAACACATTTAACAAAGTCAGTATATATTAATGAGCTGCCTGCACAGACACCCCATAATATACCCTTATCATAAATAACCTACATTTTAGACAATGCCTACACCTGTATGATAGTACACATTTTTATATACTGTTTAAACTAAGCTTTCAATACAGTTAATAAAGTCATATTGTGTATGAGCTGCCAGCACAGACACCCCATGATTTAGACTTATCTCACTATTTGAACCTATAACATACAGTGTGTACAACCTGAATGAAAGTACACATTGTACATGCTGTTTATTCTAAGTTTACAAAACATTAACAACATCATTGTTTGCATGAGCTGCCTGCACAGACACCCCATAGTTTAGTCCTATCACCTTATTTGAACCTATACTTCATGTACAATGTACACAGCCTGAATGACAGTACACATTGTACACTGAGATTATACTAATCAGACCTTAAACTTGTAAAAGATTATACCATTTAAACTTAAAACAAAAACATTATCAACTACACACAAAACTATATTTACACACATTAACATTGGTAAGCTTACACATTATCTACATATTTACAAGGAACCTTAAGTAAAATGAATATATATTAAGTAACCATGCTTACCCCTTTTGGTGACTGTCCAATCCAAAAATAGTGAACACTTGCAAAAATGTTGAAACAAAACAGTCTCCAAGAATCTGGATCACAAAACACTCCCTCTCTTGTCAGTCCCAAAAACTTCCCCTTTTCCCAAGAAACTGCCCCTTTTATACACAAATTTGACCACCCAAAACTGAAAAATGGATTCCCCAGGCCAAAGGATTACATTTCAAATACTTATATCACTTCAAAAACAAAAGCAGTTACTTATGGATCTGTGTCCTGACACTGATGGACATCAGGTGTCATTTCTGTCAATTTTATAACCATGCATGCAGCTGTGTGCATCAATACAGAACATTTCACAAAGTTAAAACAATATCACAACTCATTACATGTAGTGGCACTGACATTGTTCAAAAGACAACACAAAAGAGTTTATTTTAGTTATGGTCAACTAGTAAATTTATAAAATAAATGTAATGTTTAATAAAATGAACAAATGAATCAGTATATTTATAGTAGGATTCAAAGCTTGTTGGTTGTTTTTAAAACTAAGTAAGTTCAATTTAGATGTACATGGGAACTGTTATAGTTTCTGCCAGGTGTGCATTTAATTGAGGGTGAAATGGGAGATGATGAGAATGTACCCAAACAATATCAACAGCTCTATGCCTTTGTGAAAGGTATAGCCAGTGGACATTTTGTAGTCTTGTCCAAGACCCATGATTCATCAAAGACTTACTTTTGTATGTAATTAATACACAAAATTAATGAATTAATTTAAGAATAATAACAAGGCATTTCCCATGCCGCCACATCACTCCCTCCTTTTTAAAATAAGAAATTACTGGCTATAAGATCAGTTTAATTATGCATAAAATAACCAACATTTGTAAGTTGACCCAAAGAATCATTCTCATTAAGTCACTTAATTCATGTAAACACATAAAAGAAAAATATTTCCAAAATTACACTAAAGACATTGAAATCACTGCCTATAAGAACAGCCTCATAATGAACAAAACATTTAACCCAACATTTGTAAATTGACCCAATTAATTATTCCCATTTTATCTCTTAATTGATGCAAACACATATATACATCCAAGTCTCTATTTGCAAACAACTTTAATAATACCCAAGCAATAATCATAATAAGGTAGTAGAAAATACCACTCACTTGTGATAAACATCAAGATGCAACAGAATGACGTTTAATACAACAAAAATACCCATTGACAAATAATCATAATAAGCTAGTAGAATATACCACTCAGTACGTGATAAACATCAAGATTGAACAGAATGACATTCAAATCGCCATCCACCATTACTTCATTGCAAAACATCTCTCAGAAAAATTAATAAAACATGAAATGAAATCATTGACAATAATCAAAATAAGCTAGTACAAAAACCACTCAATATGGGACAAACAGAATTCAACAGAATTACATTTAAATCACCACCCACCATAACTTCATTGTAATACATCTCTCAGAAATATTTAATAGAACATGAAACATAACCATTGACAATAATCATAATAAGCTAGTAGAATATACCACTCAATATGTGATACACATAAAGATCCAACAGAATGACATTTAAATCGCCATCCACCATTACTTCACTGCAAACATCTCAGAGAAAATTAATAAACCATGAAATATTTGACTATAATCAAAATTTAAGCAAATGAAATGTAGATAACACAATCTTCCAACCAATTAAAATTATTAAATTGTACCATCCAGGGAGAGTCAAGTTTTGATACAAAATTTTTTTTAAACAAATGTTCCAGTGTCATTGTATTAGAGATAACAACAACCTGAGTAGATGGATTTCCAGGAACTTGTCTGGGACATCAGGTGTACTAAACAAGCTTCTACATACTTTCCTTGCCATGAGAAGTTGTGAATATCAGAGGTCACAAAGAGGCTTTGGAACGCTTTGAGACACCAGGAACAGGATGGAGCGCTTTGATACATCAGAAGTAGGACTGTATGTCTTGAGACCTGAGAAGTAGGATGGTGTGCTCTGAGCTGTAAACACCAGAGGTTGTCAAGGCACACAAGCTTCAGGACATGGCTTCTGACAGCAGATCATCATTATGTAACAAGAGTATTCTGAATGTTGTGCCCTACCATTTATGTGTCAAATTTGCCTACTTTTGAATTTTGGTTTTTTGTAACATTTCAGCAGCTTCTTCCAGGAGGTTTTCAAAATTTTGGCCGAGTTCACAGTTTTGATCAGAAATTTGAAATTCATCCCCAAAACTGGGAGTACAAATTTTGATAGGTTCCTTGTCATGAATAGACATGTGTGTAGCCAGGATCTCTTTGTTCAAACAATTGAAGTTACAAAGTCCACAGGTCAAAAGTTGTGAGTAGCCCTGTGGAACCTCAAATTTGCAGGACACTACATTGATGTCAGACATGTGTTGTAATTTCAAGTGTTGGACCATGTAACTTTTGTTAAATCTTGTTTCAAAATGACAACACAAGGGGCATTTATAGCCCCATGACTGGAACTCGTGCATTCTCCTCCTGTGGCGAGACAAATCTGTCACTAATTTGCCACACTTAGGGCACAATTTCAGACCCTTTTCCAGATCAGCTAGTTCACTTTGAGTCTTGGCAACCTTCATATCCTAAAAAAAAAACATCATTTATAATCTGCACAACAGATGACATTTATTCTGTATCTGGGATTTTGTGGCCATACCAGTCAGGGGATTTCCTAGTTCTCTGGGGTCTAGTTTGGTTATCCTCATTTGGTCTTAAGTTTTCTTCTAAAATTTGTTCAGCCTCAGAAGGTAGTACCACTTTTGGGACTTGTTGCCTTAAAGTATGGGCCCAAGAAGTATCGACTTCTCTCCTTGTGTGAGCCGGTTTTAACCTATCATGATTGGCTATAAAAGGTTGGGAGCTAATGTTTTCCTGCAGCCTATAAATCCTTTCTGATATCTTTGTTACAACTACAAATGGACCCCTCCATTTATAAAACCTTTCCTTCCCAGAATTTCCTTTGACTGGGTTGTAGTAATATACCAGTGAGCCTACCTTGTAGGAAGTTTCTTTCAGCCAGTTGTTATAATTTTTCTCTTGTCTGATAGATGCTTTTTGGTTTTGACCACGTGCCAAATTATGGGCCTGCTTGAGTTTTGTTTTAAGATTTTGGACATACTCTGAAACATTTTTTGTAAGAACTTCTGTTTGTGCTTACAGTTGGACTTGCTAGATCTATTGGTAGAGTTGCTTCCCGGCCATAAACCATGAAATAAGGAGTTTGCCAGTTGATTCTTGTATACTCGAGTTATATGCCAAGGTGCAAAGCCTAACAACCTCATCCCAAGCAAATGGATTTTCATATATGGTACAATTTAGAATGTTACAGAGGGTCTGGTTTAGCCTTTCAACAAAACCATCACTCTGTAGTCTCATTGGAGTGGTGCGTGTTTTCTCAATACCCAATAGCCTACATGTCTCAGAGAAAAGTGTTCCATCAAAATTTGACCCTTGATCAGTGTGGATTTCAAGTGGAGAACCAAAATATCCCACCCAGCAGTTATGTGTCCTGGTCATCATAACTGAGTTTGTCATAACATATTAAAATTTAAGAAAGATCCCCAAGTTTCCAAAATAAACAATAGAAAAATGCCACAAACTCTAATAGCACAACCGTAAATTCAAAACAATCCATAAATTCAAAATGGTTCTTAAAAGTTACAACCTATATCAGAAAGAATTGCATGAATCCCAGCAATTCAATTTAAATACAGTGAATTCATGCAACAAAAGATTGCAAAGTAAGTCACAAAAATTTACCTCAGAAAGAACTCCCAAGAATTCTAACACAAGTTTACCATATTAACTCAACCCATTTGAGTGTATTTTTTTTTAAAGCTCACCAAACATAAAAAAAAGTTCATAATTTCTATTGATTCCACAAATTCTATAGAGATTACCCTGTTAGGATACAACCCCAACAGTAACCTTGTAGAATTTATTCTACTTCAAAAGTCCATGAAACTAAGCTCATAGATCATTCATATGAAAAATACCCTTCGATAATAAAAATAGCATTTTAGATCTCATTAGTATGCACTAACATCTTTTTCTTACCTGAATCAGCAGCCATTCATTCCCTGATTGAGTATATATACCTACTGACTGAATTGAACCATCAGCTGATCCTCTATCGTTTCAGCCATGCTGAAAGCTTGAAATCACCTGAAAACTTAGTGCAACACATTTATTATTGTTTTTTTTCCACAATACCACATTTGCACGAAGACTTCAGTATAACAATTTTTTTTTTGCTTGTCACTTTGTTAAGAAAAACATTTCTTTCCATGTCCCTAAAATCTGACAGAAATAGTTAGCCATTCTGGATACCTTAATGTAAGTTAGAACCACTCAGTGGGGTGTAGGACCTCAACAGATGCCTCGGTGCACACCCCTTACCAAACCAAAGTTGAGCACCGTTTACAGTGTCTTTAGTAACATTCGAGCTTCCTTGCAATTGCTATATTAAGATACTCTTTGTCATATACTAAACTAAGTGAGATGAAATGATAATGAGCATGAAATGATTAAGTCAAGTAAATTAAATCACAAAAGCAATTACTCCCAAATGAACCAAAGGTCACACCTTCTACTAAATGCTCCAATCCAAGATAATCAAAATAAAGCCCAGAGAACAGAATCAAGATTTGAAGTGACACCGGTAATTCTCTATCAAATAATGAAACTATCCCTTAAAGAGTGTGAGTGCTGTTTGAAATATAAGTTTATATCATCCCTCATACTGCTGAGCTCAAGGTACAATAATACAGGATGACGTACCGTTCGACTAGGCACACACACTAAGATCAAGCCTTTTAACAGCTTATAATAAAATTTTGACAGATCAACACAATGGATTCATAACTACATCAGAACTCCAATAATGAGCAAACCATTCAACAGCAAAATAGCAAAACACAAAACAGACCAGTTCTTGAATAATCCAGGATTAAATTCAAGAAAAACTACATACCAATTGGTTAAGCTTACCTTAACTCACAACAAAGCCAAAAGCTTCCAAACAAGTAGCTTTACAGCCATAATAAACAAAACCATCTCAAGCTTAGCCTTGCCCAGGCCTTAAGCTCATGAGACATCTCACCCTAATCACCAGTAACCATAAACACAACATATTTCAAGAGAACCTTACTCTTACAAAAATACATGACATCATCACCTGAATCATAAATAACCTCAAACAACATATTCTAAGAGAACCATACTCTTACAAAATACATGACATCATAACCTTAATCATGTCACCATAAGCACAACATATTTCAAAAGAACCTTACTCTTACAAAATACCTGACATCATTACCTGAATCATAAATAACCTTAAACAACATATTCTAAGAGAACCATACTCTTACAAAATACATGAAATAACATTCTAAGAGGACCCTACTCTTACAAAATACATGACATCCCGGACGAGCCCCCACAAAATGTGGCAGATGTGTTGGCCTGACCAATACCATTCTGTGGGGGGTGCTTGGTTGTTGTTTAATTACAACCAGGTTCAACAAGACCACTAATTAGTCAAACTGACCCCAAAGTGGCCCTCCGGCTCGAGCCCCCAGTCAACAGCAGTTGACACAAAATTTCCCATGTCAGATCATTTCTGCAACATGCCCAGGTCCAGTGGTCATCCTAAGTTAATAGGGAGGCTGTGCCTCATATTCATAAGGTAGGGTATTCAGAGACATCAATCAACAGAAATACCATAGTTTAACTATAATTACATTTATTCACCAAAATTACCCCTTCCAAACCATACAGTCATTACAGTTGAACAAGATTCAGCCAAAGAACATAATAATTTCATAAAGTATCGTAAATACACAGTTTACATTAACTGAATGGATACACGATCCCATGTAAGAGTTCAAAATAATGCTTATTAAACTTACAAGAAACTGTTGAACTAGAATGTAATCCCAAAAAATCCACAATTGGTACTAAATTGGTCCACTAGTGAAACTAAGTGAAAGTCAGAATTCACAATATAATCATCTCAAAATCCATAGTAACATCAACAAATCCCTATAATATAAACTTAACTAAATCAAATAAGGTTAAACTTCTCATTCTGACTTGAATGGCTGACTGATAAAACTGATAAAACTAGCCTCAGACAGACTAAACATTAAACTATAAACTTAAATTGACAAATAAATTCTAAACAAAGTGGCATTTAACACACTTGTCGTACCTTTCATACTAAATTAACATATAGGTCAGATTTAATTATATAATTACCTTGAACAGTTATCTTCAGGATAAATTTGGCCTGATAAACTATAAAATTACTAATTTAAGGAACCATGATTGACTTACATGATCTCAGGACAACTGCATGTTGTCAGAGTTCCCAGTGAAGGCGACTATATGTCTTTCCCGTGGCTTTATGTTAAGTCAACCCTAGTAACCTTATATGTGAAAATACTTAACCTCAATAAACTGAAGAAGTGACCTGAAATTGATCTAAAGTATCCACTTAACTCAAAGCCTAGCCTGCATGGTCAAGACTCTAAATCAAGCAGATTAATTTTGCCTATATTTGTATACAATATATACAGCCTAGATGACAGTATATACTGTATGTACTGCCTACATGAAATAACACATTTAACAAAGTCAGTATATATTAATGAGCTGCCTGCACAGACACCCCATAATATACCCTTATCATAATAACCTACATTTTAGACAATGCCTACACCTGTATGATAGTACACATTTTTATATACTGTTTAAACTAAGCTTTCAATACAGTTAATAAAGTCATATTGTGTATGAGCTGCCAGCACAGACACCCCATGATTTAGACTTATCTCACTATTTGAACCTATAACATACAGTGTGTACAACCTGAATGAAAGTACACATTGTACATGCTGTTTATTCTAAGTTTACAAAACATTAACAACATCATTGTTTGCATGAGCTGCCTGCACAGACACCCCATAGTTTAGTCCTATCACCTTATTTGAACCTATACTTCATGTACAATGTACACAGCCTGAATGACAGTACACATTGTACACTGAGATTATACTAATCAGACCTTAAACTTGTAAAAGATTATACCATTTAAACTTAAAACAAAAACATTATCAACTACACACAAAACTATATTTACACACATTAACATTGGTAAGCTTACACATTATCTACATATTTACAAGGAACCTTAAGTAAAATGAATATATATTAAGTAACCATGCTTACCCCTTTTGGTGACTGTCCAATCCAAAAATAGTGAACACTTGCAAAAATGTTGAAACAAAACAGTCTCCAAGAATCTGGATCACAAAACACTCCCTCTCTTGTCAGTCCCAAAAACTTCCCCTTTTCCCAAGAAACTGCCCCTTTTATACACAAATTTGACCACCCAAAACTGAAAAATGGATTCCCCAGGCCAAAGGATTACATTTCAAATACTTATATCACTTCAAAAACAAAAGCAGTTACTTATGGATCTGTGTCCTGACACTGATGGACATCAGGTGTCATTTCTGTCAATTTTATAACCATGCATGCAGCTGTGTGCGTCAATACAGAACATTTCACAAAGTTAAAACAATATCACAACTCATTACATGTAGTGGCACTGACATTGTTCAAAAGACAACACAAAAGAGTTTATTATAGTTATGGTCAACTAGTAAATTTATAAAATAAATGTAATGTTTAATAAAATGAACAAATGAATCAGTATATTTATAGTAGGATTCAAAGCTTGTTGGTTGTTTTTAAAACTAAGTAAGTTCAATTTAGATGTACATGGGAACTGTTATAGTTTCTGCCAGGTGTGCATTTAATTGAGGGTGAAATGGGAGATGATGAGAATGTACCCAAACAATATCAACAGCTCTATGCCTTTGTGAAAGGTATAGCCAGTGGACATTTTGTAGTCTTGTCCAAGACCCATGATTCATCAAAGACTTACTTTTGTATGTAATTAATACACAAAATTAATGAATTAATTTAAGAATAATAACAAGGCATTTCCCATGCCGCCACAGTTATAAGATGGACAGGATTATCTTGCGAGTGTCAAGATAGGTTTAAGATCGCTGGAAGATGAAACTGATGGGTTTACGATTTGATCAAAATCTGATAGTGATCAGGGGAAGTTTGCGATAATTTCAAACGGCTTGACATTCTTGTTACCTTTTCCTAATGGACTTATGAGCACCATCATTGTATACCTACTGGAATTCCCATACACTATTGGTTTATGATGACTTTAAGATCTATAAGACTGAAAAGACTGAGGGAAAGAATCCAATGTATGGATACTCACATAGGGGTGGAACACCCCCATTAGATGTTAGATTAACTGCAACCATTTCCAGAATTTATGCAAAGGGGATCCAAAGACCAAATCCATTTTTTTCTGTTTTCTGATTTGACAGTTGTTGTGTTGAGCTACTGATGTATTTTCTTACTCAGTTTTCTCGGTGATGAATGTCTGTGATGATATACTAGTATTTTCATTGTATAAACTAATCTTACAAACATTGCAGAAATGACCAGTAACCTGACAGGGTGGTGAGACTCTAACACAAGACCCAAGAAGCCTCAGTTTTGTCTGGGTTTAATTTTATCTTAGTAGAAGACATCCATGTTTGAACATCCCAAAGACGAGAATTGAATTTTTTTAAAAGCCAAAGCTTTGATATCAGAGTGCCTTCCAATAGCCTTATTCACTGGAGAAGTGTAAAAAGAGGACAACAACACATATAATTTAGTGAGTATTGTGCCGAATTTATTTACTTGGCATCAATGGCTTAGGTAAGAAGTACTTTACAGCATTTGCTATACACACCAAACCATGATGTAAGGCTGTCAGAACTTGTCAGAGCTTCTTTGGGCCATGTCTTTTGTCATTTATGATTGTACCACTGCATTCAAACTTGTCTGTTTTCACAATTGCATAATACTGAACAATGACACCTAATAGATTATTATTATTATTATAGTACATAAATATATGCCATTGTTGAGTGTATCCTTTTCAATCTCTAGTACATGGTTTTTCCAAATGTTGCTCTAGCATCAAACAATCAAACTTTCATATAGATAAAATACACAGCACTGTGTATAAGTGCAATGGGCCTCAAAATTCAGCCGGATTTAAATGCTGAAAAAGTAAAATCAAATACACGCCTCTAGTTTTACAAAACACAGTGATATTGGTAATCATTTCTGGCAGGTAAAACTCGTGGAGATAAATGAACTGCTAAGTTACAAGCTTGTTTTTAATTTTGTTACTTTTAAAATAAAAACTTGAACCCAGAAGTAAATAAACGTTTTATCTGACAACTGTCAGATAAATGCTAAAATGATGCATTAAGCCGGAATTAAACAACAAAACTGACGTTTTTTACATCACTATGATATTGTTGGGAAATACCAAAGAATGTATTATGGGCGTTGGTTTAAAAACCTAGAAAAAAAACTCCAACAATAAACTGCATTCTCTTTGATTGTTTAACCAAATGTGTCACGTTGTCAATTTTGAAGACATTTTACTGCCTAAAAGACAATAATGTTTAGCAATAAATTGTTAAACTGGTAAAGTTCTGACTAAGTGTAGTTCCACCCTACGTCATCTCAGACCAAGAAGTTCTGATTTGATGGTCACCTCAAGGAATATTTTCAGGGGAAAATGGGAAAATTTGAGAATGTTTATTTGATTTACAATGAAATTAGGTGGATAATGTTTTTAAAACATCAAACTTTTCATTCTTTTGCTGGAATTGATTAGTAAAATTAACACCTTGTTTGAAGACTGTAGTTGAATCCTAGCGGAATGTAAAATGAGACTCAAAAAGGTCAAGTTTAAGCCACCATCCTGATAGTCTTACAGCTGCTATGGAACTTAAGCCAAAAGTCAATCTAAGACTTTTAATAAATAACAACTGTAAATAAATGTTAACTCAATAAGATCCTAATTGTCATTTTTTTCAATTAGAACAGCCTGATATTTAATGACACAAGAAAATAGAAAGGTTTGGCCTTGTTGTTGTGTGGAAATGAGAAATGAACAAGAATGTGTGAAGGTTAGTCAAAGGAGAAAACCCAAAACAATGGTGACAGATTACATTGTAATCATTTCTAAACTTTCCCAGTGAAGTAAAAATACCTTTAAAATTATTCATATTCCGATGATAAATGGTTTTATATACTGTAGGTTAACACTTTTAACCAAAGGACAACAATAGTTAATTCCAACTTCAGTTCAAACTTTATTGTGATTTTAAATCCCTGTTAACACTTAGACCCACTGGACAGCATGGCAGATTCATTTGTGAAGAGAGTTTTTAAGTGCAAGCCTTATTGAAGCTTGCACTTCTAGTGTTCACGTTTTTTTCCATTTTTTTGTCTCTGCACTTTTATAAAATAATATAAATAGAGTGATGAGTATCAGTCTCTTCACTGAAATTAAAGAGCAATGAGTATGTTAGTACTTAGATTGGCGGCCAGTTCAGTGCACTATTTATGCCTCTGATGGCTTTGCAGCTTGCGCTATTCAAACGTAGCCACTTTTGGCCTTGTTTTCTATTCCTGTCACCTGTTTGTTTGAAAATAATCAATAATATGGTATGTACTACCTGCAGTTGCTTTTCCACTGTAAAATCTTTTATCAGAGTCATGTTGAACAGATTTACTTGTCTAATATTATGGTCCATGGTGCCATAGCTCTCAAGGTTGGCTGCAAATCCAAAATGTCACCTGTGTGTTGGTTCAACTCTCACAAGTGGCGATGCCGTGAACCTTTCTTAATATGACCCTGTCCCCAGTTGAATTGGATGTATAACCTCGACTTTGATTTATTATCAGGCACATATTTGACCCTAAAGCCTCTTATTGAAGGCCATCCAAGGATTCATGCGCTCATAACTGATATAGTAACCTGGATATTTTGTACTTTATATTTTTATTTTGTATAAATTCCAAAATAATTACACATATAACTTCTCCACCTCAATGGCGACTTATCTTCATTCAAAGTTCTGTGTATTTAAAGGCTTGCATTTTAGGAGTGCATTTCGACCAATGGGAACAAAATACTGCTTGTAAAGGCTACTTCTTGCAAGGAAGTAAATTTAGTTTATCAATATGGGAAGTTTTTACTGATTTTTAGTTTCACTGAGGTCACAGAAAAGTATATGTATTCCAAGTTTCTCACCAGCAATCATTCAAGTCACGCCTTTCAAATAGTTTGTTTACAAAAGCATATATTAACGGATTATACACTACCATTTTAGTGGTCAGTATATGTACATTTTTCTTTACAATCAGTTGCAGAAAATATGCTTTATTACATAAGTAATTATAATGTACGAGTGATCATTCAAGGTAATCACTGAATAAAATCTAATAAACTTGTAAACTATTTTAATGATTACAAGTGTTTTCAAAAAAAATTATTTATGAGGACCAAGTATTAATCCCATTAAATGTGTAAATGTGGAATGAAATCTGAAGAATTTAGTTTTTGATGATACATATATATACATTTAGGAATAGATAACATGAAACTGGAAACTCTATGTGGTTTAAATAACAAGAAATACAGTAGAATAACAGAACAAAGTTTGTCAAGAAGATTAAAGTTCAATCTTTGGTTCAATTTTTCCCCTCGGTTCCTATTGATATTGCATCAGACTACTAATCCCTGTTTCTACCTTAGGGGACGGAAAATGTAAAAATGAAAAAAAACCTATTAAATTGAACAGTCTCATTCAATTTCCAGATCATGCTGAACTCTAAATCCTTCTGGTTCATATTATCCAAAAATAAGTCTGAGACTAGTAGGTCAGTGACATGCATAATTTTGTCTGTAGAAAGTAGCAATCCCAAATGCATATCTAACTTTACTTCTTGCACATCAATATTAGTGTATTAGTTGTTCTGTGTCTAATTTCAGATTCTGAATAAAATTATCCACTTGGTGAAGAGAAATGAAGGTCTTTCTGTTAGGTTTCTTACTTGCTGCCTGTGAAGGTCAGACTACAACTAAACATAGGAGTGTGACAGTAGGAAGCAGTTGTTTCATTGATCAGTCAGTTCAAGAACAACTGAAGATCTTGAAGGAAGAATTGATCAAGACAAATGCCAAATTACAAGCAATGGAAAGAACACAACAAAGTCAGCGTGGTAGGCTTCATGAAACTTCACTGGTTCTACATTTATTTGGGGTTTTACATCGTTTTCAACAGTTTACAGGTCGTATCACGATAGGTAGTTCTGTGGGTAGAGAAAGCCAGTACATACAGTTGGTCAAGTCTCTGTACTGTAAACTGCTGACCATCAGTAAGCATCCACCCACTTTCCCACATAGGGTCCGGGGTGTGAACTGCTGACCTAAGAGTTGGGAGGCGAGTGTGTTATCACTGTGCCACCATGGCTCTATGCAAGTTTTTCTTTAATATTCTAGTTATTTGTTCAAAAGGCTTAAGACGATTTCATTATGATTTTAAGTTTTATTATATAACAAAGCTTGACAGACTGATCACAATATATAAGGAACCTAATATATGCTTATTATACCTGCACAACAATATAATACTAAGTGTGTTTGGCCTTGTGTATTTAATGAATAAAATATATTTAAATATATATATCACGATGGTATCTTATTAACCTGCAACAATTGGGGAGCATGGTTACATACGGGGTAGTACAGTAGTTTGCCACATCTCGTTGGGACAAAGATATTCATGTAAAAGACTATAATTTTCAGTGAGATCTGAAAACCTGTGTTCAATTTATTACAGAAAGTTTCAACACCAAGCTAGAAGACATGGATGTGAAGTTTGAAGAAGTGGATAAAAGGTTCACTACAGTTAGCACAAAGTTCGATGATATGGATGAGAGGTTCAATACAACATTAGATGAGAAGTTCACTGCAGTCAATACAAAGCTGGATAGTCTGGATGAGAGGTCAATACACAGTTGGATGAAGCTAGAAGACATGGATGTGAAGTTTGAAGAAGTGGATAAAAGGTTCACTACAGTTAGCACAAAGTTCCATGATATGGATGAGAGGTTCAATACAACATTAGATGAGAAGTTCACTGCAGTCAATACAAAGCTGGATAGTCTGGATGAGAGGTCAATACACAGTTGGATGAATTGGATGAGAGGTTCACTACAGTCAGTACAGAGTTGGATGGTGTGGATGAGAGGGTCACAGCCAATACAAAACTTGATGCGCAGTTCACTGCAGTTAATATAAAACTGGATGGTGTGGATGAGAAGTTCACCACAGTCAATACAAGCCTGCATGAGAAGTTCACTGCAGTCAATGCAAAGCTGGGTGGTGTGGATGACAGGTTCACAACAGTCAATAGAACACTAGATGAGAAGTTCACTGCAGTCAATACAAAGCTGGATAGTCTGGATGAGAGGTTCACTGCCGTCAATACAATCCTGGTGGAGACATTCACTGCAGTCAATACAAAGCTGGGTGAATTGGAGGAGAGGCTCACTACAGTCAATACAAGCCTTGATGAGAGGTTCACTGCAGTCAATACAACCTTGGAAGAGACATTCACTGCAGTCGAATCAAAGCTGGTTGAAGTAGATGAGAGGTTCACAGCAGTCAATGCAAAGCTAGATGATGTAGATCGGAATTTCACTACAGTTTACTTGGACACAGAAGCTAATACACAATTGAGACAGGTGATAGAGGGTAAGTATTTTGTCTTACAAGTGCTTTTTAAAGAGTATGGATAATTTTCCTACATGGATGAGGTAATGGTTTTTTTAATTGTTCGAAACAGAACTGGTCCTTAGCCATACAACCAAATAAAACATACATACACAAAGGTTGTATGATATAATATAAAACATTATTATTTCTCTAGTTTTAATCTGTATTCCAGTTTTTTCTGTATTCTAATCACTACAATAACTGAAACTTTACAAAATGTTTTTATACATGTATATCTGTAATACCTGTTATGCATATGTACCTGTAATACCTGCCATTTTGATGACTTCTAAATGAATTTGTATCAGTATCAATTGATATCACCTGTGTTTTGACTTTAGTATGGACCATGGAGAAAGCGTCTTTTCAAAACTGTAGTAAAAAATAACATCTTATGGCAAATATACAGTACTTTTTATTCTATTATCCAGTATTTTAGGTTTATTTAATTATCTACCTTACGTTTATTTGATTTTTTATCCCCTATAACTGTTACTGTGATTTTACAATATTTAGAGTATTATCACCCACCTAGCCGGGAATTACTGGTAACTGTTTTGCAATCTATCATGCCAATTGTATATTGTTGCTAAATGTGTGTAATTTTAAATTGGTTCATTACTCTCATAGATGGTTTATTATTGCATTGCAGCTTCTTTTGTCAGTTTCCCTTGTATTTCATTATAAAATACTCCTTGGGTTGTGGTTGGTTTTGAGTTCATCAGGTTGGCTTTCATGTGGGTTGCTAGGGTGCCCGTGAGTTGCCCACGGGATGAAGTTTCAAGGGTTAGTCCTTGAGGCCATAAAGGTTAGGCTACCCACAGGTGATTTTGATCCTAGGGCATTGTCATTCAACCAACCCAACCAAGATGATTGCCATGCACATTTTTCTTTTCTGCACCATGTTGATGGCCGCCACTCATCTCAGGAGTGTCTCCCAAAATTTCACTGGAAGTGGATTCCTCATTCCATCCATTTTGAGGATTGCTAAAAATTACTCTTATAGCTACCCCTGCCATGATTTTCCTCCTACGGTAAAACAGAGTGGGCTTATGCTATTACTTCTTATGTGTGGTGATGTTGCCATGAATCCTGTACCAGTTATGCTTGGCTCATTGAATGTGAGGTCAATCACCCCTTTGATTTCCTCTGTCTCACAGAAACACACATTCGTACCACTGATTCTGACAGTTTCCTTCGTTCCATCACCCCTGATGGGTTCTCATTAATACATAGGCCACGTTCAACAGGTATTGGTGGTGGTGTTGGTTTCTTCATTCTTGAATGATACAAATGTCGCAAGCTGGATACCCCAAATTATAGTTCCTTTGAAAATATTTTCATATTAATTTCAGTGGTGGGCCGAACTTTGCTCCTAGCTCTCTATCTATCATCCTCCTGGGCCGAATTTATGTCCTTTGTTTGTTTTTTGTCTTCTGTTGATTGCAATTACTTCATCTGCGGTGATTTCAATATACATGTTGATGTACCTAGTACTGATAGTTACAAATTGGAATGCCTGTTAAAATCATGTAACCTAACACAGTCAGTTAACAATACCACTAATTTGCACGGTCATATCCTTGATCTCATTCTTTTCCCCAGTGATCAAGATATGTGCGGACATGTTGACGTCTGTGAATTCATATCTGACCATGCAGTCATTAAATGTGCTATAGACTTTCCTTCCTCTCTTGCTAACTGCCAAACAAGAATTTCTATAGGAGGTACCATGTGATATGTCCAACTTTAGGTCTGACCTTAAAGATATGCCTTTTGTGAAATGTCCAGCAAATTCTGTCTCACTGCTCTATAATCAGTACATACATGACTTGAGTCGTATCCTTGATAGGCATGCTCCTTTCGTGTCCAGTTTGAACACCACACAGCATGCTGACTGGCTGTCAGAAACTCAGGCATCAATTTGAATGTGTTTAGTGAAAAGATAAAAGTCAATACAACAGGAGTCATCTTCGAAGTCAAATCGCCTGGTGTAATCGTCCAGCCGACAGTGACAAGACTGAATATTATAGGAAACTTATCTCCGACAACAGCCATGATTCCAAGAAACTATGGCGGGAGTTACACAAAGACCTATATAGATCCCACAGCACTACCTTGCCCACTTGAAAATCCTCAAAGTCATTGGCTGATCATTTTGCTACATTTTTCTCAAATAAAATCATGAAAATCTGCGAGAGTTTCTCCTCATCTGAGTCCTGTAACATGGTACATCCCCCCTTTGACCCTCCTACATTAACAGTCTTTACTCAAGTCACTCAAGATGAAATTGGTAAAGTAATCAGTAAATCACCCACCAAATCATGCCTGTTGGACCCATTGCCCACATTCTTAATTAAGGAATGTATTGACATCCTTCTACCATCTATAACAAAATTGGTTAATTGTTTGCTCTGGGAGGGACTGGTTCCAGATGGGGTCAAAAGGCTGTAGTCACTCCACTTATAAAGAAGGCCTCACTTCCTGTTGAGGATTTGAAAAACTAGCACCCAGTATCAACACTCAGCTTCATTTCCAAACTGGTGGAACGTGTAGTTGCTAAACAGCTGGTTGACCATATTCATCGACATGGCTGGGATAACTCACACCAGTCAGCATATAAGTCAGGTCACTCAATGGAAACGGCTCTGCTTTCCATCAAAAATGATATTCATTTGTCACTATCTTGGGGTGAAGCTACTGCCTTGGTACTTCTGGATCTCTCGCCCGCCTTTGATACTATTGATCATTCCACTCTCCTCAGCTGCCTTCTGGATTGGTTCATTGTTGGTGACTCCGCTCTCAAATGGTTCTGTTCCTATTTGACGGAACGTTTTCAATCTGTTAAGATTGGTTCTACTTTGTCTGATTTACAAAAAATTGCTGTTTGGCGTACCCCAGGGTTCTGTTCTGGATCCTCTGCTATTCTCTCTTTACACATCTCCCCTTAGTACTCTGATTGGTAGACAAAAAGGCGTAAAATTTCATTTCTATGCAGATGATTCACAATTTTATGTCCATCTGTCACACATGAATGCCTCAGCTGCTTTTGATAAGTTGAACAGATGCCTACAACATGTAAAGGAATGGATGTCGGCTAGGAAACTCAAACTTAATCCAGATAAAACTGAGTTTATACTTTTTGGCTCCAAGAAACAGAGAGAAAGGTTAAATGTATGTTTCCCAATTGACATCTTGGGTAACCCCCTTCACCCCACCAAGTCAGTCAGGAACCTGGGTGTGTGGTTTGACTCTGATTTTTCTTTCTCTAAACATGTCCAGAATCTTTGCAAAAGTTGCTTTATTCAACTGAGGAATTTTAGAAATATTAGGCAGTTCTTGACTCATGATGCAGCTGTGTCGGTTGCCAATGCTTTTGTTATTAGTCAGTTGGACTACTGTAAGTCACTTTTCAGGAGTCTCTCCAAATTCAATATTCACAGATTACAGTCTATCCAAAATAGTGCAGCTAGAATTGTTATAAATTCGAGTAAGTTTACTCGGATAACTCCGGTCCTCAGAAAACTCCATTGGCTCCCTATTCAGTTTCACTCAGAGTTCAAACTGGCTAACCTGGTGTACAAGTTTATTCATACTGGCTTCCCTAAATATTTTGGTCCATATCTTTCCACATACCACAATACTAGATGCAGTCAGAGTGTTGCCAATTTCCTTAATGCTCCAAAGTTTCAAGTTAAAATTCACAAGTCCACTAAGCAGTTTGGTTTCAGTTTGGCTTTTGATGCTCCCACTGTTTGGAATTCATTCCCTGAAGACATTCATGCATCACTCACTATTGCCTCTTTTAGAAAGAAGCTCAAAACCTATCTCTATGCAAAGGCTTATCCTCCGTATCTCATTTTCTCTTATGGTTTCTCTGTGGTATCCACCTATTTCTGTCCCTGGACTTTGAATTTTGCATATTGCTATTGTCTTGTTGCGCCTTAGAGTCCACTACTCAGTGGAGATTAAGCGCTATAAGCGCTATCAAATTAGAATTAGAATTTAGATTTTGGTTGCACATAAATACAACTGCAATACACAGGCATTTGGCTTTTTCATTCCTCTCAATGTGTTATATTTCAATGCAAGGAGCTTTTCAGTGCAACAATTCATAAATAAATAAATCTAATATTATATTATATAGGACTCCTTAATCAACATCTAAAGTGATTGGTTTGCAGACTTTGTAAGAGTAAGTTTCATATCATATAGATTCTAATTGTTCACATTTTGCTGAATATTGCTGGGTAATTTTGAAATACACCTCACATTATACCAAAAGTTAGGCAAAAATGACATTAATAGGGGTATTCCACTAGAGTCCCCCATAACAGACTGTTTAAGGTTAGTTATGGTCGGTTAGGTGTCCCCAGCATTAATTGGAGGGTCAGTCAAATATCATACATGTTTTATATTTCACTGACCCACTATGTCTCTTCATCCTGATCTTTGTTCCATCCACAATGTAATCATCCTTGTCATTTTCCATCTTATCCTGTTCACTTCCAGTCCAGTCCTGGTCACTTACCATCTAATACTTAAACACTTGCTGTCTGTCCTTTTCAAGCACCCTACCTCACTCCAGGACAAGTCCCAAAACAATACTGATCATACATGAAAAGCGACTGGCCTGTCCTAATCAAGCAAAACCAGACTTGGTGGCTTCATGTCAACATGGGAACTCTCCAGGACTTTTGTCCATGGAGTCAGTTTAATTTTTAGCATGACAAAGCATAGCAGGAAACAGGTAAGAAGAAACCCACAAGGCGGTTACACCATGAGGTGTATACGACGGGTCCTTTTCACCTGTCATGTCTTGTCAGCTGTGGGATCTCTACTCAGAAAAAGGCTAGTCAGAGCACATCATGCATCATTTCGAATTTGTTCACCAACAGATGACAAGGAGTGTTGAGATAGGCTTTTGTTTTTTCTCCAATAAAGTCAGGATTCAGTGCAAAACATATTTTTCCTGTCCAGTTGATATGCTTTGTTTTGTTTTTTTAAATCCTACTGTATAGTCATAGATAAATCATAGACAAATCAATATTTTATCAAATTGGTTCCAGTCAAATAGCTAACAAAGTTAAAATACTGGGGGATATTTCCCCCCTCCAAAAAAATACACTGCTCAAATCAGCCCCCAGAAAATTACTATATTCTCAAAGAGAAACAGGAAAAAGTTGTGTACAAGTGAACAGAAACCCTGGGTTTAAGCTTATATATAATCTAATACAAACTTTTATGGTGCTTCATCTCCATCAAATCAATTGCACTTTAAATAATTGTAACATGTCAGCTAGAGACAGAGTATTAAAGATATTAGTTACAGTATACCAGCAGTTTTTATATAGGTGAATTGCACTTCCAATTGTTATTTCTTAATTCTAACATAAACAATCGCCTAAACGACATACATTAACACGATTGGATTACTATATCACACTTGCCTGATGGTGATTTGGAAAAGGGCTGATTTTTCCAGGTCCCCTTTAAGATGGCTCCTAAAAAGACAAGAAAGAATCCCTGAAAGATAGAAGTCCCACAAACACACCTACAGAATTTGAGTAGGGGGTCAGAGGTGTGTTGCCATCGCGCCACTGTGTCCCCCAACAGCACTGGCTGCACAGAAAATCCAAGTCCTTAGGGTTCAGGTAAAAACAGTGTGGACCGAGGGTCATTGAAGGCTCCTCGCATGACATCTCAGGAGGCCATGCAAACACAGACCATGGAGACCAGTATTTACTGTGATAGGAACTTCAAAAAAGAAGCTGTAAAACAACTCAGTGGTATACAGATTAAGGAAGGGGAGAGGACATCAGCCTCAGCCAAGCACATTTTCTAGAACAGTTTCCAGTTGCCAGTTCAACATATGGGCCACCTTCTCTCTTTACAGTTTACACAGCAACCAATAACTGCTTCCAGGGAGTAAATACCCCAATTCCAGAGACACAGCTGCTTCAACCATTCCAACAAAGCCAGGTTCAGTAAACAGAGTCATGAGTAGCATGACCAACAAATGTGTCAGACACTGCCTACGCTGTAGTTGATGAATACGTACTGGGGCATCAGGACAAGTGCATTTGGAAGAACTTTGAACCAAAAACTTTAACCTACCCTCTGTCACTTTGACCATGGGAAATTAGACAGCACACTACATGTAAGGCTTATCAAGCCTTTCAGGAGCATTCATGCGCTACCATCAGATTAACACATTCCAACAATTGATATCAACTGACATGTCCTCAGTGGTCCAAAGGTTAGCAAGTTTGGCGTCTAAGCACAGGCTGTCACCTCTCCCTGTTCTCGAATCGACTCCCACAAGTGGCAAATACAGTGGACTTGTCCTTATCTAACCCAGTCTGTTGAATGGAACGTAAAGCACCACCTTTGACTTTGACACCAGCTGACCACCAGCAGCAGCAGTAGCACTCCACCTCTCCCCCACCACCTAGCAGCAAGACACCACATCAGCCAGCACAGCAGTTTACCTGCTACTGCTTAAAGGTCTTTCTCGGTACCACTACAATATTACCTCTACCACACGGTACCACTACAAAGGTCCTCCTCAGTATCACCTAAATATTTCCAAAAAAAGCTATTTTTTTAAACCAACCACCAAAACGTTACACTGTCACAGCAAAAAAATATACTACCTTAATGCATACAAGCACACAAATGTCAGTAAGTGACTAAGTGATTGAGTGAGTGATGGGGTGAAACATTAGAGATTTGTATTAGTCATCTTTTCTTTGTTAATTTGTTTCTGTTAGGTTAGAATATTCTCAGTTTTGTGTGAATGCAAGTACTTCTTTGATGAGGGACACTATCACTTTTGTTAATTTTTAGAAATTTTTGGACACTTGTAGGATATTTCTTCGAAACGTGTTGGAAATTGTTTGAACACTATCATAAATAGAAGTTCTTGGAACAATAGGGTAGTCACCAAAAGGACTGATAGATACAAGTTTCTTCTGTGCCCATTTCGGTTCTCATTTTAAGTCGTCAAATCCGTTATGCTGGCCATCCTATGCAGGTCCATAAAGCTGCTCACTAATGTTCCAAAACATTTCTCGGCTACCCACTGCCTCTGTACATCTTGTAGTTTGATATTCTCTCTTCCCCACTCCGTTATCTTCTGATGTATGGTATCTCTATCCATAATCACAGGGCAAAAAGCATCAACAGCCTGCAAGAAATAGTTCAAACAAGACCCTCCCTCCCCAGAGATTTTGATGGGGGGAAGTCCCAGAGTGCCATCTTCTTCTGCTTGCATTGTTTAGGAATTTGTGCATCTGATAAAGATCCACTGTACTCAATGTCTGAATTCAGCATCAAGTCTAGCAGAACCAGGGAAAAGAAGACCCTGTAAATGTAAAATTCGATCACAGATCTGGTAGGCTTCTTTAAGGTGATATGTTTCCTTGGCATAGAGCCAATAGGATATAGGGGCATTTCATTTGTTGTGAAAATTTTTTTAAATGTCTCCATTCTTCAGGAGAGTAAGAACCTGTCAAAAACTGTTTTTGAATGCTGTAATTAAGTCCTTTCATCATTTTTCCTTTAGACACAAATTGAAATTTTTCATCAACCTTGTACCAGCTGACAAACAGTAAATTTACCACACATTCCCCCTTGCTCTTAACTCTTTCTTTCTTTGTGGGTAGAAACTTATTTTCAGATCTCTTTCATTCATAGGACAATTACATGTAAATCATCAGATACTTTCACAATTTTGTTGGGTATTCTCAATATCTTGCTTTGTCTATGCTTAGTCTCAGTCCAAAGAAATCATAGAACATTGTTGCAGTATAAATTTTTTTCATCACGTGAAAGCAATTTTCCACTTCTTCTTCTAAATGTAAAATTACCAGTATTCACCAAGATTATCATAACGTCATCTCTATTGTGTAACCTGAGGAAAATATTAATTCAACCTCATCTATCTAATTAAAATCTGCGTGTTTTGAGGCTTTCTGTTTGACCTCTTGATCTTGCTTGGCTAATACATTTTATGCCCTTAATCGTAAATTTTAATCACCATATTTTTAGTTCTTCCTTTCTCTGTCTGGCTACGTGTGTTTGGGCATTTGGGCACGTGTGTTTTATTTATTTATTTTTTATTTATTTATTTGGGGTTTTACGTCGCTTTCAACACTGTACAGGTCATATCACGACGGGTAGTTGGAAGGGCAGAGGAAACCAGTACATATAGTTCGCTAGGGTTCTGTACTGTAAACTGCCGACCAACGGCAAGCAACTACCAGCTTTCCCAGGGCAGTCATTGAAAACTGTCTTGAAACTGACATGTGAATTGGTTTACATGTTTTTAACATCTCTTTCTCCTCATTATATTATCTCTGATATTCAATGCATAATTGCAATTCATTCTACTTTCTTTTATGGTTTGACAAAAAAATTTCAATTACTAATTTTTAGTTCTTCCTTCTCTGTCATCCTACTTTGTGAAGTTAGTAGCTGTCAGATTTGGCAGAACACCCTTCTAAGGGTGGCTTAGTCTTATTAGATTACCACAGGCTTGAATTAGATTTTACTGATCTTTTACCTCACCTTTTATGCAGGGGTGACCTTTTCTCACCTCTCTTGACCTTGGAGGTCATTAGCTCACCCATTCTTGACAATTGCTTTGACATAACGGTGTTAATCGCCTCTTCTAATTTATGTTGCTTTTATCGACTTATTCATTCTATAATGTTGGGCCCTAGCTCTGGGTGACCTTATGTCACCAGGATCCCTTTTATACTGTGCATGTTAACTGTGATTACCTTGCTTGTCATTACCCCTCCTGGCAGTAAGTAACTGTATGTAATCATTTGAGCTTTACATATCTCCCACTGTGGCCTAGTGAGTAACAAACTCACTGGGAACACAGAGGGCGTTTGTTCAAACAAATGTAGAGACAGATACATAGTACCTCGGATGACCACTTAAAATGGTGATCCTCTGTCATTGGGTCCTATTTTTAAAGAACCCCAAGGACGTTGACAAATGGTCATCCTTGGGAGTCTGTCTCTCAGTTAGGGGAATGTAAGTAACTAAAGAGTTGGGCTACACTTTTGCAGACGGATGGGTTAAATAATCCTTCTAGTCCTGTAGTACATGGAGATAATTCGTGGAGTATAAATGCACATTACATTAGATAAAATTACATAACATATGTTATAAACTGAAAGGATATTAGAGTAAATTATACTATCCCATCCCATGTCTTTTTGTGTTGGAGAACTCTGGGGAATGTAGTAAAATGTTATTTAGAAAATACAAATTTACAGTAACCTGAATCTCATTATTTGTCCTTTTACTTAATATTTGTGGATGGAGAGAAATTATTGATTGGTTCTGCTGGGAGTCACGTACATAAATAAATACAAGTCTAGCTCTTTTTCCAGCTCAGCTGAAGGGGAATCCTCAGAAGCCCAGGTGTTAACAGAACTGATACATATGAGGATATTACAATATTTTGTATTCTGTAACTACCAATGAATTATGCTGCACATTTTTGAATCCATCTATTCATAATTTTGTTGTTTTGTTACTATCAACAGAGAAAGAAGTCAGGAAAATGTCAGCATTCTTTGCATATGGTCTTCAGGATGGCATTGGAGACAGCGCCTACCAGAGCGGAGACAGATTGGTGTACCTTAACAACCGCCTGAATCCTGGTGGGTATTACAACAATGTGACTGGGGAGTACAGCTGTAATAATACTGGCATGTACTACTTCACCTACACTATATATGGATGTCAAATCGAGGATGGACCCAGTCATTCACGTGCTACAGCAAGTCTGATGAAGCAAGGTGTAAAGCAAGGTACAGTCTATGCCACTAATCAAAACACTGAGTCTGTCTGCATCACACTGGGTCAGTCTCTGATACTGCAGTGTTATGCTGGGGAGAAGGTCTGGGTGCAGAGTCCATATGACAAAAGTCATATCATTGGATCTACTTACAGAAATGTGTTTGCTGGTGTTCTTCTCTTCATGTACTGATTACTTTAACTGTCCATTGTCAAATCAATGTTTCATCGGAAAGGAATGATTTAAAGTGAGCACTATGTCTGGAAAAATGTCAGTGTATTGCTAAACTTACCAAAAACATTCTTATTGACCACTTTTTACAAAAATAACCTATATAAAATAAAATGAATTATATCAAATAATATTTAAAGAGATAAATTAAACAGCTATGTAAAGTAGCTTGTGTGATGACACTACTTTACAGTCTTTTTGGTGTTCTACAATTTGTTTCATTTTGTTTGTAGTTTGCATTACTTGAAAGACTATGTGTAGCAATGTTTATTAGTTAAAAACAAAAATTACTTGACTTTGTCATTTTTACTTTTTTTTGTAAATTTAAGCTACTAATTGAGGTTATTAAAAAGCATGTTTACTGTAAATTATAAGCAATATCATGTACTGTGTTTATTGTCTTGTGAATACAGGAAATGAAAATGTTGGTTTAAATGTACAACGAATTTTGATAATCTAATTATTTTTAAATTGACATTCCTTTTAGAAATGCTTGGATATAAAAATATAAGTTTAAAATGTATTTTGTTACCTGCATGTTTCATGTGTTATATATAAACTACAACTATTTTGTTTATTTGCTTATTTTAGATTTACCAGCGTAGTAAAATATTAGGTGTTTTTAAGTAGGTGCTTAAAAGGGTCTTATGTAACTAAATTGTATAATCATTACTGTTAGGGCTGTGTTAAAATTATTTGAGACAATGAAAGCGTTTGAAGTGTTTACTCTTTCTCAGTAAAAGATAAACTGAGAAACAGCTTTTGAAACATTTTCAAGTGGTTAAATTGTTTAGTAGAATTTTTCATATTCTTCCAATTGTTGCTGGTTTATTAAACTAGCTTATTTTATATTTTCAGTTCTTTACTTACTACTCAATAGCAAAGCGTTAGCTGCCACTGTATCTCAGTAATTCTGCTTTGTCCTCATCTACTGTAAAGCATTAGCTGGTATTATATCTCAGTAATTCTGCTTTTCATTCATCTATTATAGAGCATTAGCTACTGCTGTATCTCAGTAATTCTGATTTTGTTTGAATTTATCGCTTTTTGGGACTTAGGTTTTGAGTTGGTTTCAGTTAAGACACTGTATCCACTCAGCTATTAAATTTGTATTGTTTCATGTCATTTTGTTTTTCATATCTGTAGCACTACAATATTTCAAAAAGAAATTATTTACAGGAAGGTCTTGATAAAAAGATACATTCACAAAACAATCCTAATTTAACGTAATCAACTGGTTTCGAACCCAGGACTTAAGACTACAACCAAGTAATTAGATCATTCTAAGAATATTATCTACTCTAATAACGGTTTTTACTGTGTTTTATCATTTTTTCAGACTTTAGTGCACAACTGTACATAAGTATATTGAATAGAACACAAATGAACATAAATGCTGACAATATCTTCAACATTTTTGTCTGTCTGGGTTTTTCATCAACAACCCTAAAGTGTTTAGGTCTGTTCATTTGTCTGTCTATCTGTTTCTCTGATGTTTGAAACTCCAAATATATTTTTAATGGCTTTCTAGTTGACAATAGATAGTTCTACTAAAGAGTAGGTTTTCATGATATACTATATGTAGGTACAGCCCTGTTAAAGAAGAAGTGATTAGATTTTGACAGTTTGTCATAAAATCAGAAAAAGTTTATGATTTATGTTTTAGATCCAACGTCAAATCAACCACAGGGTAATAAATCAAATGGATACAAAATTATATGAATGCAAAAGAATGATACGGAATGGTACCAATATAATCAACTTCTCCCATACCTTTTTATAGACAATCTTAAATATCTGAACAGACCATTAAAATAAAGATGAAAAATATTGGACAAACAAGGTTACTGATCAATAATTGCTCACACTGTCTAAGAAATATAGATGTTCTAAAATAGATTCAACAACAGAGCTGTGTTACTCCTGGTAATTTTTGCGCAGGCAGAACCTGGAACTTTGTGTAAACACTCTCTATTGGACAATCAAAATGGCTAATCAAAGGAAAGGTCACAGAGCTCTGGAGCTCAGCATATGCTCACTTATGACTTCACTTTTTGGCCTTTTGTAGTAGTAAGAAACACTTATAAAGCGCCGTAAACATCCTCTAAGGAGGTGATGTCCAAAAAGGGATAGTCCAGTTCCAAAAAGAGGTCAGTGTCCATATTAGCGTCCGATAGGGGAGATAGGCTATGGTGGAGGATAGACTTATTTTGAAAAGATATGTTTTGAACTGTTTTCTGAAACCAGAAATGCTTTCTATGGTTCTAACGGCTTGAGGAAGCTTTTTCCACTCCCGTCTATTGAGATTAAGTGCTATAAAATACATTAGATTTGAGATGTCAAAATTAAAAATTAAGTGGAACTTGGGTGCAGATATTATTCTTGTGATTTTGTCATTGAGTGGAGTCAATAAAGATAGAGAACCTAACATCTACTTATAACATACACTAGCCCTTGGGGGTAAAGCATGGTGGATATCCAAAGCTTAAAATTTGCTGGATAGTGAAATTCTAAGGAAATAAACTTTGAAATAAATTTGTGAAACACTGCAAAGAATCCAATAGAATCCAGGACCTCAAAATGTCAAAAAGAGCTCAAAATGTGGAGTATTCACTGGATCAAATAGAAACAACCTTAACATTCTGAGACATTAATTAAATCATAATTTAATAGATATTTGGCATCATTAAACTCACAAGGAAAATAACAAGGGAAATTTGTTGTTACACCAGGTACACCAGAAAAGTTTACAGCAGAAAGATACTTGGATGTTAGCACTGCTTAAGGCCCAAATTTGCATGATATCTTTTCAAACATTCACATAGATATTTGGTATTCATAAAGCACTCCTACATGTTAAGAGATAGAACTGTATCAGACAGACTCTCGGCTGTAAAAGTACAGTACATCTATGAGTACATTATAGAAACTGAAACTCCATTATCTGACTACAAACTTTCCCTAACCGCAACTTGAGCCTTCAGCAAGGCGACTTCGATGTATCATTTTTACCAGATTTCAACAGAAAAGGTAGTTATAATTCAGTTTGATTCCATTGAGGAGACAGAAACAAGCTAGCACCAACAGACATCACTTTATTTCACTCCAATGCTGAGAAATCTTCACAACACAACAGCAAGAGCTGATCAAGTGCAGTTACACAATATTCATGTTTACATCACCTACTGAGAAGTGGAATTTCCTAGATGTCTATAAATATCCTTTCTCTTTCTATCTGTCTCTAATATAATTACATGGCTTATAACTCTCAAACTATTGCATTTATAGTATTTTGTTCCAATATGTTGTTCAGCTACTTTCTCCACAGCTACAACATGGTCAGTAGTTTGGAAGTGTATCTCCATAGTTAAGTGAGTAATAGCTACGTTATCAATTTTTATCTCTCGTGTTTGCTGCACAACTAACATTTATATTTTTCCCAGTCCAGATGATGATATGCAGATAGTGTAGACCCACTGAATTTTCCAATTATATCTACAGCTACAGTAAATACACCGATTTAATTACCTAATTAAAGCTTATAGGAGATGGTTGTTTGATATTATAAACCACGCTTTCACCTGAATAACCAATTCGTTAGATTAGATTAATATACCAAATCTTTATTCAACTAAATATCTTCCCACTTAAACGTGAAATGGCTTAGACTAAAGACAACATGTTTGGTGGTATTAGTTTCTCTGGTTGCAATATGACTCAAAACCTATGGTTTTGAAGAAATTTTCAGGATATGGTTGTGTTATTTGGTGGGTTTCTTTGGAGCTTAATTAATGTTAATCTTCATTTAAGAACAGACAGCAAGATAGGTCTTGACACTACAAGCATTTATTCTAAACTCCCAGATTTCACATAACAAAGTCTTATATATACATTGTATGTACAATATGTAATAGTTGGTACATTACAAATAGTGGAGCACACACATATATAACATGCCCCTCTTTTATTAAAAATTAATTGTTTAATTAATTAATATAAAATTATTTTTATAAATGTCCATCAAGATTATTCTTTAAAATATAAGCATATAGGTTCTATTGGAGATGTTATGGTAGCTAGAAAAGGTTGACTGGATTTAATGGCTTGTCAGATCTGTGTAGTGTTCCTTTAAAGTGATAAATTATGTTATTCTTATCTTGATATAAGAGTTTCCTGACATCATAGGAAATGCTGTTACTGTACACAATAAAATGTAATACATCAGTAGCTTCTACAATTACTTTAAATTTATGCACTGAGATAATCATTTGTTGGAAAGTTGTTTTCACAGATGTAGCATTTCCTGTGAAAGATATATTTGCCTTTGAATTTTCTCTTCTCTGGTATTAATTCTGGTGCACCAAATATTGTAGAGTGGATCTTACAAGAGAGTGGGTTAGTACAAATCAAGTGTCACTGCATTATTTAATATGTTTAAAATGTTCTCCTATTTTTTTTATCAAGGAACTAACATGCATTTTCCAATGCTGAGAAACAGGGTAGACTGCCCTTTCTCTGTTTTATCACCCAAGGGATTATTCTGCCCTTTTATTGGTGTGATAGTAATTTGCCTAGCTTAATAAATGCACAAATAGCTACAGATCTAGTAATCAGGTTGAATTATATATACAAAGTGTCCACTTAGACACAAAACTTCCAGTATGGCCCAGAAAGTTTCTTGTAGTAAGGTTTCTGTGAACTCATTTATATTTCAACTGTATTCCACATTTTTAGTGATGCAGTTTCTGTAAATGGATTCTATTTCGCCTGTATTCTGCCCCATCCTCTGTTGTGACAATGTAAGAACGATCACTGTGGACTGCCTTGACAACAGCTTGTTTCCAGCTTTTGTAGCTATTTGTGCATTTATTAAGCTAGGCAAATTGATTAGCTTTTCCACATCTATAGCATTCTTTCCCCATCGCAGGACAGGTTCCACCTGGGCTGTGTTGACCACCACACCTGGGGCATTCCTTTTTAGGTCTTGTGTTTTGATGGTTTTTCTTACTTTTGCTGGATTTTCCATAAGAAGTTTTCCTCCTAACTACATGTACTTCTTCAGGTGGACTGGCCATAGTTTCAGTTGTTGCTTGCAGACCTCGTAGGTTTGGGCCATTTCAATGGCGCTATCCAGGGTGAGTTCATTTCCTTTGTTAATGAGTTTTTCCCGTATATTTGGGTTGTGCACACCAAACACAATACGATCACGCACCATTTTGTCATCTTCTGGATATGAACAGTCTTTTACTAATAACTTCAGATCGGTGACAAAGTTTTCAAAAGGCTCACCTTCAGCCTGAACTCGAGCTTGGAACTTGTAGCGGGCGAAAACTTTATTACTTTTTGGGGTGACATAAGCTTCAAATTTGTCATAGAAGGTTTGTAGCCTCTTACCTTCTTCATCTGACAAAGTCCAAGTATTCCGAATGTCTCTTCCCTTTTCACCTACCCATATCAGTAAAAAACTGACTTTGGCTTCTTCACCAAGCCTTCGGAGTGGACCAGAAAACATTAACTCTGTATGTTGCCTGAATTTTTTCCAGACTTCTGGCAAGTTTTTAGCTTCCCAGTCCATTACAGGTGTTGTTACATGCCTATCCATTGTCAAGATTGTATCCAATTGTACACAAAATATCCAAAGTATATGTAAGTTACCACTCTGACACCATGTGTTATTTGGTGGGTTTCTTTGGAGCTTAATTAATGTTAATCTTCATTTAAGAACAGACAGCAAGATAGGTCTTGACACTACAAGCATTTATTTTAAACTCCCAGATTTCACATAACAAAGTCTTATATATACATTGTATGTACAATATGTAATAGTTGGTACATTACAAATAGTGGAGCACACACATATATAACAATGGTGATATTTTATTATTGTATGACAGACTTATCTGGATCAGTCTTTGTATGAAAACATCAAAGAACCAGAATTTCCCCTTTACTAATGTTCATTTGTCTTGGCGAATAAATGTGTTCTCCAACTGCTCTTGTTGTCCAGTTTTTGTATGAATAACAAGAAAAGGAAGTACATATATAAAGACGAATGAAAAAGACTGTCTTGCACAAACAGGCCCTAGTGAATTTAAAGACTGTAAGTTTTAAATTGAAATTTCTCCATCATTTCTGTGTGGACTTTTTTTACCATAGAAAGGAACAGAAACTCAAAAAGTACCTTTCATATAATGAATACATCGTATTTGTAGAGTTTATACAGTTTAAAAAAAACTTAATAAAAACACTTATTTCAGCGGTAATAATCCAGATTAATGCCCCTGTTCCACCAAAGGACAAAGCCCTGATCCTGTCCCTGACCCTTAATCGTGGACAGTCAGTGAAAAAAAAAGTAAATTGGGCGGGAAAACTGGATCGGTGTCAAAGTCTGGGATTAAGGTCAGACTGGCCTCAGGAAACCTGAGGAGGCCCCAGGCTGCCCTACACAGTCCCCGACTGGTCTGGGACTAAGAACCGACTAATCCATTTTCTGGTCGGTTTGATCCAAGATCTGGTCGTAGGCATACTGACTGGGTTTCAGGACGCCTCAGGCCTCCTGGAACTAAGCCCCGACTAACCCACGACTAAGTCCCGGCATCCTAAGGCCTCCTCAGGTGTCCCCAGTCTTCCCCAGACTGAGATGGCCGATTCTTGTTTTGCACTGGGACAAAGGGTCGCAGGAGGTCTGGGACTAAGGCACTAAGGGTCGGGGACTAAAGGTAGCATAGGACTGTGTAAATTTGGTCTGAGGAGGCCTGGGGAAGCCTGGAACTGGACATTTTGTTTATGGCGGGAAAAAATAATCGGTTTGGGTCGGGAGAAATATCAAACATGTTTGATATTTCTCAAGGCCCCAACCGACCACAATCAACCCTTACAGAATGCCTGGGACTAAGCAATTTTTTTCAAACTGACCCTCAAAAACCCTTAATCGGGAGCCTTAGTCGTGTGGTGAAACACCCACATAAGCACCTCCTGAAAATTAGAAAGAAAAACAATTACACAGTCTATTTGTCCTGGTATTAATGTCAAAAATTGTCTGTGGTGGGTACAAAATTGCATTTACATCTTGATAAACAAAACTCATATTCAAAGCATATTTGATAATCCTTTCACACATTTACTGATAAATATACTGTTTAAATGTTAAGGTTTGCATTGTGTTCTCATTGCCCTTCTCCACTCAACTATTATAATCAAATTCTAAAGTCTATTTCAACAATATTTTCTGTACAAAAAAGAATTCAGTGTCGACCAATCAAAAGTTGAGAAAATTAGGTAAAGGACAGTCAACATAGCTGTTTGATCACTCCAACAGCATGATTTCATGTTAAGTCCACAATTGGGTCTTTCACAGAGGCTAGGACTGACTTTTTATAAATGTGTGAAGAAATTGCTCACAGGGACGAAATTTTGACTTTCCTATAGGTCCGAAATTGGAGTAAAAAACTAGGACTAAGCTAGCGAGTTGTCATTGTTTATATGAGACATATTTAGAAGCACATTGCACTCTGAATGCTTGGATAAGATGCAAATAGTTTTTAAATGGAAATTTTTTATTTTAAGTGACTATTTCTGTCATATCGTCAAAATCAGAAATAAGTTGATGTATTTGGAGTAATTTTAAAGCCCAAACCTGCAAGCAGTAATTAACATAGCCAAAATGTAAATATTATTGTTTTTTTCACTTGTTGGGAACAATATATATTGTATTGATATAGGTTGGTTTTTTTTTTGATTGGTCAACACTTTTTCCCAGAAATAGCAAAATGAATGGAAAATGGACTCGCAAAACAAGTCTGATCGTGATGAGTCGATATACTTCTCCAGTCTTATCAGGCCATCACTACGTCTTATTGTGGTTATCTACGACTTGTTCTGTTGGGCATCTAGAGCTTAGTCTAGGGGTTTAGGGTTCGATTTACAGGAAACGCCCTGACCCCAAGTCAGGTGGGGAGGCTGATCCAGACAAACAGAGATGTATTATATCCTTCTGTGGAGGTTTAACCAACACTTCATTTCCCAACAGTCACCCCAGAGGAATCCCCCAACACCCCAGAAACACACAGGCGTTAGAAATAAAATATTTTATTAATAAAAGCAAGCTATGTTAGACACATACCCACATAGCAAAGCCCTGGGCCACTGTAAAGCAAATAGTTCACATACACACACCAACCTGAGGCCCAGGGCAAAATTACACGAAAACCCTAACGCTCCACAGTCCGTAAGGATCAACTCCAGTGGAACAGACCCTGAATAATGTTTAATGCACAAACTACAGTTACAGAGATATATTCCATCCATCATGCATTTTTTTCAATTAGTTCTTGTTTTCATTGTTGTGTAATAAATTATCACATACTCCACATTTGCTTTGTTTTATTGTAAACCTGGTGCAAGGGGAAGTTTATAATAGACGTCATTCTTATATTAGTAGTCTTTCATAGAATACCAAATTTTTGTTACATCATATCCGAGAGAATGGGTAATCCCCTACTACCTCCATATTGACGGATGCTCCTATTAAAAAAAATAATGTATTGGGTTTAGCTCTTTGAGAGTGGCGGACTATTATTTTAGATTTCCCCATCGACAATGAAGAAATGACAGTATTCAGCTACTTGCTTTGTTTTACAGACATGGGGAATTCTTCTTGAAAATACACATATAGCCTTATAACAGACATTCAAAAAGTTATTAAAAGGAAAAGCTTATGTCTTTACACAAGTGAATTTTTGTGAAGGTTTCAACATATATTTTGTATTAACTTTCAGTGATAATACAAAATTCAACAGTTGAAAAGTGCTTCTTGACAAACTTGTGTATTACTGTAAATATCAAAGCAAGGGGTATGTTTGTCCAATGGTAGCACACTCGCCTCCCTGTCAGCTGTCAGTTGCTTGCGTTTGGTCGAAGGTTTACAGTACAGAACCTCCATCCTCCAACTACCAGTTACTATAGAAGTGATACAATCTCAACCTAACACGCACATAACATTCCAAAACCTTATAAAATGTGTTTCGATACAAGTTAAACCAAAACTAATCAACAAATCAGTCTTATATCCTCATTTCAAACCTTTCTGTTTTACAATCACAGATCTCCCACCAATGAAGACATGGCTTAAAGTATCTGTAACTGGAAGTAGAGAAACTTTGTGTAATTATTTGTAAATGCTTCTAAAAAACACATTTTGATGGGCTTTTTTAATTTTCAAATGACTTAATGAACCTGTAATATGTTTATTTATTGTCATATTTTTCTGTGTATAATTTTTCTTTCACTGCAGTTTACTGCCTTTTTACTGGAGACTATTGCAGAATTCCATTCTGAGATCAAATGTATACTTTTTCTATTATTTTAACAAATCTCCACGGTTGTCTAAAACATCTGTGAGAAAGGAGAGCCAATGTCCCTGATCAACCACTTTGTGTCTTGATAGAAGTAAATAATACCCTATTAGAGTATCCTTAGAGGATGTCTACATCAATTTCGGCGCTATACAAGTGTTTTTTACTTACTTACTTACTTATTCACACTGCCGACGGTACGCCTTGTGGTTAAAAGTTGTACCCCACCATTGAACTACCTCCCAGGACAACTCGTATATTCGAAGATTTGGTGTATCCATAAGGTGTGACGCCCATGGCCACTGATGTGTAACCATCAATAACATAACATAACACATGATTTTTATATAGCGCTTATCACTTAGTATGTCTCTAAGCGCTGTATAACAGGATGGCTGCAGCATGAGAGTAGTTACAATGTGTGTCACTGAGAGACAATCTCCATTTACTTCCATTCGCCTTATGTTGCTGTATTACACCGAAACATAACCGAGTTAAAACCTTATCTAAACCATTGACCATATCTTCAGTGACTGTATAAAACATTCTTCGGCACATGTTTACATTTCCAAATTCATAGGCAGAATCTTTAAATATTTTAAAACTTCCACAGGATGCACAAGGAATTGGACGGTTCATACTGTGTGTTGGGAATGTGTGATGGTAGTGGGATGAGAAGGGCATTTTGTCAGACGCTTATAACCACAGATTATACTGCATGCAGTGCTAATGGGTTTATGGCTATATTGAATAAACATAAAATTACAGATTAGCTCACTATGTGAATAACGTTTTCTAAATGTTCACCATGCAGTCTTACATTTGATTTGAAATGCAACATTTTAAGAATATAACATCATATTAATAACAATTGGGTATGAACCGGTGATAGTGAAACTGAACAACTACAATTTTCAAGTATTATGTTGTTTCAAATAACTACAGATTTGCTCCAAATCTTTGTATTTCTTACTCCACCAAATCTGACATACATGGAATCATTATGAATCCACAAAATACAAAGATTTACCTGAAATACAAAGACTTATCTCAGCGAGGGAGTTTTCCCTGTAATGAGTTTTACAACATTAAAATTAATGCACACATCAAAGGGGATTCCCCCTACACATTAGCATATTTGTGTTTACATCTGAGATGATGTGGGTGATTTATTATTCTCACTATTTTTCTCCATTTAGGTACTAGATTAGACATTTCTCAGCTTTGGAGGTTTCCCCCATCTAGGTAATTAATTTTGTTTTATTTGTATGCACTGTTTTTTATATAAAACTGAGACTTTCCTGATCACTTTGTGAAACAACCAGAGATAATTTATGCTAATTTACCAGAACATGTGGAAGTTGAATTAAATTAAATTTTTCTGTTTTACAGACGGGTATGCAAAATTTGCCTTCATCTAAATTATGATGTTTGACTTTAAAGCTTATAAATAAGTCTTATGTACATAAAAACAAATAAATTAATAGCCAACCCCCATCACCCTAAACTGTTCTGTGCTTTTCTCATTTAAAAAGAACTATATTTCCTTATTGTATATGGAGTACTATTAATATTTGAAATTCAGCATTAGTCTTTTGCTGACTTCAAAGCCCCTAAATGATAAATGATTGACACAGGAGAGTGACATTTTATACAGGCAAAGCAAATGTAAATTTATCTAAATGTATATCATAAGCAGGGACACAATCTTGATCAACAAAAATATTGCACTTGGCAATGTTGGGTCAGTTTCATCTCCCCGACAGGATGTAGTACATCCTGGCTTTTCTGGATCAAGATGCCAACTTGACTTGGGATCAGGATGATTTTCTCCCCAAAAAAGACAAAAAACTACTGCAACAAACTATAAGCCTCTAACAGACAATCTGTAACAAACCCCAACAAGCCGTATTGATAAACAGACAGCACTGGAACATTTTGCCCACCCATCCCAATTGGACTGCTTCATTCCTAGAGTCACACTATATAAGCCTCCTGTTTTCAAGTACGGTCAGTTTGTGTGTACAGCCTGTCGAGCAGTATTGTCCTGATACTTAACCACAACAGACCAGGAATTTCTTCCAGACAAGAACATTGGAGTGTAGGACAAGATGGGAAGATTGACCAACAAACCATAAAGATCCACAACGGGACGGTTTTGAGGTGGGTGGAGCCAAGGTCAGGATACTGAGTCATGGATGATCAGTGAAATATCAAACCTGTATGATTTTTTGCTGGTCTTCTATGACAAGCCAGGAAACTACAACCAATCCTAACCAACTCTATAAACATTGATCCCAACCCTCAAAAAACACCTTGTTACTTACAAGTCAGCTCCAGTGGAACACCCCCAACATAATAGAGGTTTAAAAAGTTCATAGTTTAAAGTCCTGTCATCAGCCAGGGCCATATTGGACAGGTCCCCAGCATAGACACTTGTGAGCAAAACAGAGGTAACACCCTGTAATTACATGTCAAGCCTGCTAACCCACTAGGTCACTGTGGACCTCAGGGTGAGAGTTTGAATCCTTGACTGATTTTATCAGATTGTTTTGCATACAGGATCTTGGATAGGTAGAATGGACTGTTTTCCAGTATCCTGGAAAATTGTAGAAGTTATATGAGATTTTAACTTTCAAATTTTGGGATTTTTTTGTTGTAACCCTGTAACTTCTACTTGTTGGGGGTCTAGGAATCATCCCTTTACCTTTTATTGTTGCAGGTCTTCAGTTTAACACCTTTCAAATTTTGGTAGTTTAGGGTTCGACTTGAACCCTTTGACCTGAACTTTAAAAATTTGGGCATTTTAAAGGGTGTGCTGAAATATATTTTGCTAAGTTTATGACCCACATTTGACCAGTGAGGGCCAGGGAGAGGAATATTTGTGCTTACATCAACAATAATGTTTTATTTACCCTTAATTATAAGAATAGCACATCACATCTTGACATGTAGTTACTCATATACACATATGTCAATGTTTCATCGATTTAAATAGTCATTTATTGTAAATAAAATGTTAATGTAATTAAAATATCTATCTCATTTTGGCCATTCATAAACAAGGTCCAGGCTAATTTTAGCCTTTACTTGTAATGACTGGTCATTTCAGTCATTACACAAAATGACTGAAAATTTTAGCCATTACGCATAATAAGTGGTTTCACAGATTGACAGTTTCTTTATCCAAACAGGCATTCATTTTGGTAAAATTGTTCAAATGGTAAATCTTATATAGCAGTCAGTGAGAATGGAACATGAAACTATGCAATTCTTAATATTCCTTGTACTATTAAAGAGCCTGTAGCACCCTCAACACAACTTAACATAAACAGTTGAAAAACCACATAAACAGAACACCTACACACAACATTTTTGAAAACTGCCATGTAAAAAAGAAAAAAAAATCACTTTTTATGCAGCTCCCTCCCCACAGATTTCAGACACAAACAGCCTTGGTAACAGAAGACTGTGACATATGAGGGTGGATTGCTTTCTCATGGCCACTGTATATCCTAGTAATATTGCACTATAAACTATACAGTAAAATTTTTTTCTGGTGCACACAAATTGTTTTAATTTACATAAAAAGTTAATCTACTTGAGTAAGTGGCCAATAATTACTCAAAGATAGTATTTATTGCACCATTTATAAATTGGAAACCCATCTGCAGGAGAAAGATACAAATACAAGTACACAATAAAAGTTTTGTTTCTTGAAAAAAATGGTGACAATGGACATGAAATATTCCAGGAGTAACTTAATATTAATTTTTTAAATAATACTTACATTAAAGTATGTATGTGGCTTTTCATTTGACATTTTACTCAAATATAGTCAATATGAAAATGTTTCAATATTTGATTATGTTTATGTTTTGTTAACAATTCTTAATAAATGCTATAATTACAAGAATATCAACTTTAGATGTGAGTTTGATCATGCACACATTTGTATACCACATGAAAATGTCATGACAGAACTTAAATGCTTATGGCAGAATTTGAAATTCTTTTGACAAGAATTTCCAATCCTTGTATTGCAGTGGTTTAGAAGAATATCAAATTCAGCCAGCAGAATTTAGACAGAATTCATAATTCTGTTTATGAAACTTAAAATTTGTCAACATGCATTATGAATAAGATTTACTCAGAATTTAAATTATGGCTGAATAATCCTCAGCAGTATCAAATTGGAGGTCCAGATTTTAGTTTCCTTTAAAGACTGATAATTATCCCATCCTTTTTGTTTATCTAATACTACTTTTCTTTTTGTCTAGTCAACTATGATAGTTCAGCTAAAGCATGCCTAGCTATGGTTTGAATTTTGATGTCAGAAATTCTCATGTTTCTGGTATAATATACGCACATGTAATGAGCAAACAGAGTTTTTAAACTTTACATGAAAGACCAGCAAAAGCAAGCTTGGAAATTATGTTTCATAAAAAACTAAGAGATGCGTAAATTGCAAAGATTATTTATAAGACTTTATTTTGTTTATTTATTTTGTTTTTGTTCCTCATTATAAATAGCAATGATGCCATCTAAGTAATTATTGTTATGCCAAAATTCAGGAAAAAAATATATTGAGTAAAACAATACAATTTTAAAAACTGCCATATACAAATCCAGGTTTCAGATGATTAGCCCTTATGACTTTGTATATGAATAGAATCAAAATAATCTTGTTAATGTTTGAAATGAATTTATATTACAGTATTCAGTAAATTGTCATCTAAGTATTATTGACATAAGAACCATTGATATTATTTATATTTATATCATCATTTTCAGTAATACTGTCATCATCAGAGAGAAAGGGTTTAGATTTGCAAAAGCACAATGCCTCCTTTATGATTACTACTGTTATCATCACTAAAATTTGATTTATTTCACTAGTACCAACTTCTGTATCTGTGCATGATTAATGTATACAATTTCCAGCACCAGGAGACATAATTAGATTTTAAACATCAGGAAATAAGTACAAGAACACTGTAGTCTTTTTGTGCAAGTGGAAATTTCAGCAATTGTGTGACATAGTACACACAAGCTTTGGACTGCTGGCCTTGAGTTTTTTTCCAAGAGGGAGGAAAATTTGAGTGACAACAGTTAAAATGGTTGGATAAACTTTGGCGTGGTGCAACTGGGAGAAGTGTAAATATCTTTGTGTGGTTATGTACTTTATATAGAACTAAAAAAGTGGTATGTTAAATTTGGCGCTACAGGCTCTTTAAGCATGTATTCTCACAATCTATTCTTTCACAATCTTAATTTGCAATTCCACCTATACTGTCAAACCAGCTCACCTATGTTTCTTTCTGTCTATTTGTAGGTTATTCCTGATTTTTGTTCATTACTGACTTACAAGCAATAATAATAACATAATAATCGAAGGATTTATAGAGTATGAAATAGATACAAATCCTGTAATGCATTTAAGTCCAAGAAGGGATAATCCAGGGACAGAAATGGGTCAATATCCAGAAAGTGACAGTTATGGGGTATGACTATGCTGGGGATATGCCACTCTAAACAAGTGAATCTTCTCTGACAATTGTGACAGCCTGTTCTATTTAGATGGCACAACAACTGCAAAACCCCACATACCTATGTTTTTCCTGGGGTGGGTTGAGGACATAGATAAGCTGTTGCCATGAGTAAGACTGCTAAGCTTAATTAAAGCTGATAGTTTAGGAAAATTTGATAGTTCTGAAAACCAGCGGAGTGGAAGTGTTACATAAATTGACACTGTGTCTGTGCGTTATTTAAGCTAAGCTTTATATGTATGTTTTAACATTTAGAGTAAAGGAGTTATTGATTTTTGTGCTATGATGTTTATTGATCTATTTAAAGACTGGGGAAATCCTTCTAGGCTGCAATAATCTCAATGGTCACTCCAGCAGCCTATATTGGAACGTTGGTAATCAGTTTTTACTTGTTTTCTATGACAAAGAGTTTGATTTGAATTTTTCTGTGACTGCTGGTGCCCTGGGGGGTCATAATATTATTGAGGAAAACAGTGTTACCATCTCGTTTACCAATTACTGGTGCAGCCATGGTGACCTTTGGGGGCAGATTGTGTATATGAATCCTGACGTAAATGAACATTCTCAAGGGTTTTATATCTGGGCAGTCAATCACGAGGAAAATCTTGTTTCCTTAGTTCCTTTTAGGGGGATCCTTGGCACCTTTCAAATCATAGGTACTCTTCAGTTGGCCCTGCTCGAGCCCACTAGAGTGAATTATTATAAAAGCCAAGAACATTTTGCAGCAAAAGAGACTTATAAGGACTTTCACAAGGACAAACACTGTTTAGGTCACCATGCTTGCTCGTATACAGTATACATGTCACATATAATTGATGAATTGTTGTCTGAAATCGAATTACTTGAAAACACAGGTGAGAGTGAACTCCACCAATTGGAGGTGGGGTATTGTGATCACCAACTCGTTTCGCCCATATCTGATTGGGGGAGTTGCACTTAGTTCCAACCCCTCCAATAGCTGAGAAACTTTGAAAGATTTCAATATTCCTGATAAAACTGTGGCATACCTAGCATTAGAAGCAACCGATTTTGAGTTCATAGGCCCAGATTGGGCCCCAGTTAACATAACTTCGATTGACATATGCCTACGAGTGGCTAATGTTATTTTATCTACTAAGAAACCGAATTCTCAAGAAGCAAGAATCTCAATACAGCCAGGTTTAAATGTAAAGATGTGGGAAAAATACTTACAGCATTATCCAGATGACAGATCGATCCAGTACATTAAATTTGGATTTCCCTTATCGATTCAGAATCGTTCACAATTGCATAATAAGGATGTATGCAACCACCACTCTGCTTTGCAGTATCCACTTGACATTCAGAAATATTTAGACAAAGAAATAGAATTAGGGGCCATGTTAGGTCCCATCGAAGTCGAAAATCACCCTGGGTATCATTGTTCTCCTCTTATGTCCCGATCTAAGGAAGGTGACAGTAGAAGGGTCATTCTGGATCTTTCCCAGGGGCAACTCTTTAAATGACCAGGTATCCAAAGAACGTTTTGATGGCAATTTATTTTTATCGTCCAAGATATAATTGATATTAAGGATGACCCTGTATTATTCAAAGTAGACGTCGCCAGAGCATTCAGAAATCTCCCTGTGGACCCAGCCGACTCCCTTAAGTTTGGCCTTAAAGTCAATAATCAGTACTTTCTTGATAAGTTGGTTGCGTTCGGCTGGGTCCATGGCACGGCTTCGTATCAATTAATCTCAGACACAGTAGCTTATCTTATGAGGGATCAGGTCAGGTTACATTGCTACATAGATCATTACGTGGCCATCCTCCCTAGAGTTAAGGCGCATGAAGTCTTTGGCCACTTGTGCACATTGTTGAATGAACTCGGTCTCCCCTTGAATACTTCCAAACTCACTGCTCCAACTAAAAGAATTACATATTTGGACATTGACATTGATGTCAATCATAGTACTTTGTCCATACCCCAAGGAAAATTGCAGGAAATTCTTGCAGAATGTAATAAAGTGAAACATAAAAAATATCTCTCCAAAAAGGGATATCAATCATTGATGGGCAAGCTTTTATATATTCAGAAATGTGTACGATCCGCTAGGGTCTTCATTAATCAAATATTATCTTTATTCAGGAAGAATTCTGCCAAAAATAGAATTTATTTAGATGAAGAATTCCACAAAGATATCGCTTGGTTTTTGGAGTTTCTGCCTACATTTAATGGAATTACTTATTTCAGAAAGTTGGAAGTAGACAATAATCAGACCCTGTTCCTTGATGCCTCACTCACAGGTTTAGGGGGGGGGGGGGATCTGGAGACAAAGAGTTTATGCTACCCCTGTGAGGCAAATTCCTGGCTTTAACCTAACAATAGTGCATTTAGAGATGCTAAATGTAGTTGTTGCTTTGCGGTTATGGGGGAGTCAATGGTGACACATGTGGATCAGTGTACTTTGCAATAATTTCAGTGTAGTCCAGGTGATCAGGTCTGGCAAGACCAAGGACCCATTCTTGGCCCTTTGTATCAGAAATCAATGGCTTGTTACAGCTCACAATGATATAGAAATACAAGTTAATCAATACCTGGTGCTAAAACACCATAGCGGATACTTTGTCCAGAATTTTTTCCCCTAATCCTGTGAATAGTAAAATTTTGCAGGATTTATTAGACAATTATCAGTGGGACATGGTTCCAAATTCACATTTTGACCTTAGTGTTCATATATAATTAACAGATATGGCGGCCCCTTCTTCAGTTTTGGCATTGGCAGCCTGGCAGAGAATTAAGATGGCGTACAGACCTGCAACAAGATCTGCCCATACCACACATCTAAAGACTTATCTATCATTTGTGGTTTTTATGCATCTACCTCTTCAGTTCACATTGCATTTAGTTCTGGCCTTTTTTAGCACTTGTATATCAACAAAATTTCGTACAGAGTAATCCTAAATTATTTGGCATCCCTTAGGTCCCTGGCCAAGCGTTACGGTTGGGACTCAACAGTACTTTCTCATCAATTAGTACTCTCATATTTGAGAAGCATTACCAGAAATACTCCTTTCAATCCCCCTTCAAGGGGTATATTCTCCTTACAGACTTTAACTGGCATTTCAAAGGCTTGTGCTCTGTTGACCGATCCCCCACTTTTCAGAGCCACTTTTATCTTGGCATTTTTTGCATTTTTGAGATGTCGAACATAGCTCCACATTCTAAAGCTCAGTTTAACCCCATGAAACACATACTTAGACAAGATATATTATTTTTGGAACCAGGTGCCCACGTCCTCCTTAAGTGGACCAAGACCTTGCAGGATAGTTCATCTCACCATTTTGTTCAGATTCCTAAATTAACTAACTTGGACCTTTGCCCAGTACAAGCTCTTCGGGACCTTATGCAGATGAGACCTCTTCCAAACCATGCTCCATTGTTTGTTCATAGCACTCCTCCTTTTGAACCAGTCATTGATACCACCATTAAGGATGCACTTAAACTGGTTCTCATTCACTTGAATATACCATTGCAAGGACATGGGTTCCATTTATTTCGGAGGTCGGGAGCCACCCTAGCCTTTGACTCAAATGTACAATTGCAGGACATCATGGCCCATGGCCTATGGAAAAGCTCGGCTGTGTGGCAATACTTACAGAACGCATCAGTAGCACCCGCCATTGTACCAACCACCTTTGCTGCCATCATCCCCCCTTCCTTATAGTTTGGGATTGGTGTTTTTCAAATTTTTAACTAAATTCTCAAACCTTTTACTGTTTTAACCCTCTGTGTACATAAACTAACATATAAAATAAAAACCGCAAATCATAGACCTCTTAATTTTACCTTGAATATGACCTTCCCTTAACCCTGTCCCTTGATCTCTGACCTATGGTATGGCATCAGAAACTGTGGCAAGCACGGCCTGTGCAGGGGCCTGCGTCCTCAGTTTCTGTACTACCATAACAAAAATTTAAAGTATAGAAATTATTCTTGTTAATGGTTACATCCAATCACAAATAAGATCATGCTTCATTGGACTTCTGTTTGCGATAGGGGTCTTGCATATTGATTCAGTAGTCAAAGGACACACAAGGTTATTTTATTTTTCCCACCACCCTCACCTGGTACAAATAATAAGGCGTTAAATAAATCCAGATCCGAATTCATTAAGGTTGGGCCAGGCGGTCCCTGGTTCCCCCTCTCGGATATGACATAACAGATGTACGAAAAAGTAGATCAAGGTAGGGCCAGCAATTCCTGGTAGCCCTCTCTAGATTATGAATTTTATTATTGTGTTTTAATTACTGTGTTTAATGTTGGGCACTTCTGTTATTTGTGCTAGTCACTATTGTATGGTACCTTTTAAAAGTTGTGTCTGGTACCTGTCTTTTAGTTTTTACATGCCCTTGTTACGGGCTGGTGTTTTTCAAATTTTTAACTAAATTCTCAAACCTTTTACTGTTTTAACCCTCTGTGTACATAAACTAACATGCAAAATAAAAACTGCAAATTATAGTCCTCTTAATTTCACCTTGAATATGACCTACCCTTAACCCTGTCCCTAGATCGCTGACCTATGGTATGGCATCAGAAACTGACCAAATAATACGACCCCTACACTAACAGAAAATTCTCAAGAAATGCATTAACAGGTGGCCATAATAAGTGCATATGTATATGAAGTATAAGTTAAAATAAAATAGTGAGATATAATGTACAAGGTAAATTGTACAAACTAAAATCTGTTCATTGCTATCAATTATTGCGAAATATACTAGAATAGGGGATTGTAACAAAGTAAGATACAAATGCATTAGCATTACATGGTGTTCATAGCACATTGTAAAAGAACAATTATCAGTAGACAATTAGATCATATTTGGCATAAGCCCATGTATGGTAAACAATTAAATAAATATTATTGTAAAACTCATAACTAAAAATCGCATTTTGAATTCTGGAGAAAATGAGGCTAAAAACTACATGGTTTAGTTAATTAGGTTACAGATAAATCATTACAGTCGAGAGAAGAAGTAACATCACGAAGCAATGGTATAACTGTAGTATATAAAGCATGATGAATTACAGTTACTACTGAAGGCAATACCAATTACTTAAACTTTAAAGTTCATGATATAAAATTTAACACCACACTGCAGAACATAACAGCTGAAGCCAGAGGAAGTATGCCACCACATTGTGTCCATCAGGAGCCTCCAGTCGACCAATAGTCCAATAGAGCTAAAACATTGCCACTTGTTTGAGCAAAAGCAATGTGTGACAATCGACATCAGCCAAGATAAAACAATGACAATCTGAAAGAGCTTGAAGCTCAAGGGCAATCTGAAAGAACTTGAAGCTCAAGCTTAACAAAGAAAAGAGCTTGAAGCTCAACAATGAAAAGAAGAGCTTAAAGCTCAACAAAGCGGAGCTCGAAGCTCAAAAGGGAAAAGAAGAGCTTGAAGCTCAAAAGGAAGAGCTTGCACTTAAACATGAAAGAGAAATGAGAGATTTAGAACTGAATGCCCGTAGAATTACCTTTCAAGAGTCCATTGCTACCAAATTTGATTTGGGCAAGAATGTGTAACTGGTACCACCTTTTAATGAATCGGAAGTTGATAAATACTTTCAACACTTCGAAAGAGTGGCTCAAATTTGAAATGACCCACAGACGAGTGACCTTTATTCCTGCAAAATAAAGGGGAAAGCCCAAGAGGCATAAACAGCTTTACCAATTTCTGAATGTGTGGGTTATAACTGAATAGTTTGGTGTCCCAAAAGTTCGAGTCAGGTTCCCATGAAGATTTTAAGAGACACTGGAGCTACTCAGTCATTAAATAAGGTCAACTTAATATCAGACTAAGAGGGAATGTTATTGGGAAATGATCTAGAAGGTGGAAAGGTGGTTGCTGATCCTAAGGCTGCTTCCAAACCGATCACTTTGCTTAGCACTGAGAAATTAGAGGTGGTTGTACCTGGTATTTTTCCCTCCTGTGCTTTGACTCGAGCTATGGCTAAGAAAGCCCAAAAAGAACCAAATATTGCAAGCAATCTACAGATACCTTAGTTGATTTGTCAGATACTTTCTTGAACAACTATAATCATGCAGAAATCTACTGATACTAACCCTAAGGTCAGATTCTGAGAATCAAGACTCATTAGTTGGTTCAGACGTATTACTTTCAAAGTCAAGATTGATTTTAGAGCAGGAAAATGACCCTGAATTAGCTCCTTTGTTAAAGTTGGTATCGACACCAGAGGCTATTATGTCAGAAATGGTGTACTTATGCAAAAAGGCCACCAAATGTCTCTTCATCTGAGGAATGGTCAGTAGTTTACCAGATTGTTGTGCAAAAAGTGTATCAAAGTGAGATATTGAAATTTGCCCATGAGTCTTCAGTGGGTAGCCATTTAGGCATCAACAAAACTTACAGCAAGATATTCGAACATTTCTATTGGCCTCAAATTTGGCGCTGTGTGGCAGGAATTTTCAAGACTTGTCATGTTTATCAAATGGTAGGAAAACCAGCCAAAAGATTCCTGTATCTCCTCTTAAACCAATTCCAGCATTTGAGGGACCATTTAGCAAACTGATAATTGACTGTCTAGCCCCCTTACCAAAACTAAATCCAGAAACCAATATCTTTTGACCATTATGTGCACCTGAACCAGATTTCCAGAAAGCCATACCTTTGACCAACATAATAGCTCCCAAAATCTCAAAAACTCTTGTCAATTTCATTAAGCTTTCGTTGGCTTACCAAAAGAAATCCAGTCAAATCAAGGGTCAAATTTTGTCAGGACTATTTCAAGTATTTCAAGGTTGTATTTCAGTTAGGTGCGAAACAAATCAAATCTAGTGCTTATCACCCAGAATCATACCTTGAAAGAAGCATGAAAAGGCCTGTCATGGTTACTAATTGTAATGTAGAAAATAACAGTAATCATTAGAATGAAACATGGGATGACACTCTTGATCTCGATGTTGAATGTAAAATCAGGTTGAGTAATTCTGAGATCCTTGATGATTTGGAAACGAAACTGAATCATGTCCCCTCTTATGGACTTACTCTTGATGTTGGCAACGCCCATCCGATCAGACAGCATCCCTATTGGGTAAACTCCATCAAACTCGAAAAATTAAGGCAGGCGGTGCAATACATGTTGGACAAAGATATAATTGAACCAAGTCAAATTAGTTGGGCATCTCCTTGCATTGTGGTCCCAAAACCAGATGGTTCAATCAAATTTTGCACCTACTACAAGAAAGTCAATGTTTTGAGTAAAACAGGCTCCTTCCCTATTCGAAGGATGAAAGACTGTATTGATTGGATATCACAAAATGTAAAGGATATTGGAAACTGAAAGGATATTGGTGTGTACCTCTTACTGAGCTGGCAAAAGAAATATCAGCCTTTGTGTGACTCCAGATGGTCTGTACCAATGCAAGATAATGTCATTTGGCATGAAAAATTCACAAGCCACTTTTCACAGACTAATGAGCAAGTGTTTGAAGAACTTAGAAGGTGTTGAGGTGTATGTGGATGATATTATCATCTTTAGTGATACTTGGGAAGAGCATTTCAATTTATTTACTTAGGGCATGTAGTTGGTCATGGAGTTGTGACACCTATCAAAGCAAAAGTAAAAAGCATCATTGACAATCCCATTCCTGAAAATAAGAAAAGTTTAATGAGGTTTCTTGGAATGGTGAGTATTCTAGAAAATTTTGCCAATATTTCTCAGAGGTCACTGCTTCACTGACTGAGCTACTGAAAAAGGATGCAAAATATCACTGGTCAGAGATAAAGTACAAAACCTTCTCTGTTTAAAGCCCATACCAACTGCCCCAAACTTCAGTAAGCCTTCCCAGTTGGCTGTGGATGCCAGTGATATGGGTGCAGGTGCATTTTTACTCCAATCTGATGATAAAGATATTGAAAATCCCTTTTGCTATTTTTCAAAAAAAATTAATGTACATCTAAAGAACTGCTCCACAATAGAAAAAGAATGTTCAGCCATGTTTGGCCATTCAACATTTTGATATCTACATATCTTCATAATCAAAACACACCATTGTATACACAGATCACAACATTTTAGTCTTCTTCAACAAAACGAAGAACAAAAATGGAAGACTATTAAACTGGAGTTTAATGTTGCAAGAATACAATCTACAAATAAAGCATGTTAAAGGAAAGGATAACATCTGTGTGGACACTTTGTCCAGAAACTGTGTTTGAAGTATAATTTGTGTTCTTGTAATTAATAAGTTTGTAAAGGTTATATATGGTATAAATGTCTCTTTTGCATTTAGATTAATGTGCTTTTTGAAACATTATTACCTGCGTATATATACAAGTATATTTGTCAAAAAGTCTTCCAAATTTTATAACCCCTTGGCTTCCAAAATTTTGCTTTAAGTGGGAAGGTTACATATATAGACACTGTGTCTGTCCATTATTTAATCTAAGTTTATATGTATGTATTAACATTTAAAGTAAGGGAGTTATTGTTTTTTTTTTGTGTTAGGATGTTTAATGATCTATTTATAGACTGGGAAAATCCTTCTATGCTGCAATAATCTCAGTGGTTATATTAATACATTTGGGGAAACTCTGTAAGAATCTTGAATATAATATAAATCTGGTGATTGATATTATATTCAAATATTTTCTATGAGATTCTAGAATTTTCATAACCATATATAAGGACTGTACATCTGACCACACATGAACTTATTATATACAGTGTATGATTCTACCAGAGAGTGGATTTACTGCATTTCCATGTCTTGGAGCAGACATTACAGTTGTGCAAACACTCTGAATATCTCTGAACAGACATAATGTGTGATTGTATATCAAAAGGATCACAGGATAAGGATATTTCGTGATATGGAACATTGAAGAGATCAAAGGATACAGATATCTGTTAGTGGACATTGGATGGATGACATGATAGATCACAGGACAGGTTGCTGGATACAGTGGATACACTTAACTGTCAGTTACAGTGGTCAGGTCAGATAGGTTTAATTATTGTATCATTATATGTACTATTGAGAGCATGCCAGTTAACTGTATTCATTATTTTTAATTGTTGAATAAATTTGTTAAGTTAAGCTTTTTGTCTTTTCCTGTTGCAACTTAAAAGCAACCAGTAATTGCTACCGTGCTTACCCTGTGACCATAACAGGAAAATTTGGTGTTCTTCTGGGATACAACCATTTATTCCAAGCATTTGATCCAACCATTTGATCTAACTATTCAGTTAACATTTTGAAAATTAATTTGATTTGACAATTTGTTACAGTCAACAGTGCTCAAAATGCTTAGTACTTGTCCTATGGCCGTAACAGGAAGTCAGAGGAATTTTTCAAATAGGGTATAATATGATTTATTCTCTCAAGTCTGTATATGATACAACAAAGAGCATTTTGGACTCTCTTTAGTTTGGCAATTTTAAACTTGGTAACCCCATACAGTAAAGAGTTACAGTAGTCCAAATGCCTACTGACCATAACATTTTCCACAAGTATTTCCATATCAACACTGAGGAATTTGCGAACAACAAAAATTAATAACAACATAACTAACAAAATCACATCTTATTTGATGTTTTCATTGAGTACCGTTCCATTTTCTACAATTGTATTATATTTGGTTCACTTTTTACATAATAATTAAATTTTTACTACTGAATTTTTGAAGAACTGTGTTTTGGTTACAAATGAATTTTAGGACAATACTGGTGGACTGCAAAACTTTTAATTCACTGTATTTTCCAAGATATTTTTTTTTTAAATGCCGCAAGATCAGTTGTTAAATTTTGCAATCTTTTTATAACAAAAATAGTTTTGTACACAAATCATGGTTCGATATCAGACTTTAATTTGAACTAAGTGTTGAGTTAGAAACAAACTTACTGTATGCATGGTACTCACTGATTACTAACCAAAGGAATTATTACAGAAATTAGCAAAGAGAATGTATTTACACATGCAATCTTAAATTGGTCTATTAATGTGGTTAATACAGTAAATTAATGGCGCACATATTAGGTTTTAATGATAATGTACAAGAATACTGCTGTCTTTCATATTGTAACATCCTCACGTATGTCAGTTCTATTAATACCTGGGCTTCCGGGGGATTCCCCTTTAGCTCAGCTGGTTAAAGAGCTAGACTTGTGTTTATACTTGTGTGTAATCAGAAGGCTGTAAGTTCGAGACACAACAGAACCAATCAATAAAATCTCCCTTCCACTACATGGTGAGATGCCTAAAGATCCTTCCCTCTCAAAGCCAAGCGAGTAAAGTGTAATAATGTAGTCATGTAAGACCTGAGGACAGGTCTTTCCTTGGAGGGGTGGTATGTAATATCCTCACGTATGTCAGTTCTATTAATACCTGGGCTTCCGGGGATTCCCCTTTAGCTCAGCTGGTTAAAGAGCTAGACTTGTGTTTATATCTGTGTGTAATCAGAAGGCTGCAAGTTCGAGACGCAGCAGAACCAATCAATAATTTCTCCCTTCCCACTACAATATTGACCTTCTTCAAAAATATGTTTTACACAGTAGCATGTACACCTATTGAATACAAGGACACACTACGGAAATTCAAAGAAAAGAGGAAATAGAGTAATGAACACAAACCTGAAACACACCATTATGTAAATAAGATCAAAAACAATATAATTCAAGCAATATTGGCTAAAATAGATAAATTATGGTTTATAGACCACTAAACACTAAACTTAATTCAATCCAGTCATGTCCGGAACTAAGGGTAGTAAATTTCAGATTTCGTGTTGAATTTTAGATTTTTTACTATAATTATTGACATTATGATCCAGTTGTGTTACAGATTTCAAAGCATATATTTAGAAGTATCAAATATCGCCTGTGCTGTGACTGTAGAAGTAATTTTATTTCAGTTCAAAGATAAACAACATCTACTGTTTTCATCAATGCTGAGTTTTTAATAAATAAAAAATGCCAGAAACATTTGAATAAATACTTTATAATTCATGACATATTAATATATGATAACTTATGTAGAATTATATATATATATATATATATATATATCTGTGTCTTTAAATTAAAACTTAGTAAACTTATCAAATACATTAACTAATAAAATACAAACTTGTACTTTCTGCTCAAACTAAAAATTTTCAACTCTACAAATTTTTATTTCTGATTTATATAACTCTGTTAGTATTCAGTTTCTCATGCTCAGTGTTTTTGAGAATACAGCCTGTGATGCCATTAAGAACTGCGATGTACTAATATGGTGTAACAGAGGAATCAAATTATGAGCGACAATAGCAAATAATTTTATGCTCCATGTGCTGTTTTAATAGTATTTTTAGCTTTTGTACTGTGCAAAGCAAAACAGGAGACTCAAACACAACTGTTCCAAACTGATCTTTGAGTAAGTCTAATCCAGCTATCATTGGATGCATTAAACTTGAAGATGCTACACATCTCTCCAAAATGTCACAAGTTAGCAATGATAGCTGAAGTATTTGTTCAGTGGAACATTTGTGAGAAGGTGCAAGGTCACCTTTTGAGAAGCTTTCATCTAAGGCATACATAAATGCTATTTTGAGCATATATGTTGAAACTACACCACCTTTATCAACATCTGGATCCGGAGTGATCAGTAGTGGAAATTCTGGATCATCAGCAATAGCTTTAAAGGTTTCAATGATGTCACTGTCAGAAGCACAGATGTAGTCATCATACCCAGTGTAATATCTCTTCCACTTCTTGTGAGTACTCACAAAGGGTGAGTGGTTCATCAGTGCCTTGCAGAGCATGTAAGCTTTGCAAATAGAAGAATCAATACTCTGAAACATTTTGGACTCATATCTCTGCATTGAAATCCGGAAGACACTTGTCCTTTTAGTGTACTGCTCTTCCCCTGATGGTGACTTTAAAACTATGGTTGTGCCAACAGAATCTTTCACAATTTTATTCATAGGAGCACTTTTAAATGTTTTGTTCTTTGCAGGAAGCCAATCAAAGTGTACTGTTGGAACAATGTCAAGACTGATAGGTAAAGACTTGTAGAGAGGACCATTCCAAAATAAGCTGAAAGATGTCAGGGAAAGTTTACCAAATGAGATACTTTTGCCTAAAGCTATATGTGGGTTTGGCTTTGATAGGCAAATCAACAAACGGCGTTCAATGAGGCAGTAAAGATACTCGGTTACCAAGTATGTGTCCAGATATCCATTATTCAGAAATTGGTCATACAGTTTTGCATCAGCTTTATCTGCAAGACGGAGTAAAGCATATCCTGTAGGGATGTCCTCATGAAATTCTGGTATAAAGTCTTTCCCAAAATTGCTTAGATATAAAACAATGTCTATTTCATCTGGAAAGGCACATTTAGTCCCTTCTGCCATGCTTCCTTGAATTTCTGCTGTGTTTTTAAACAAAATATCATCTAGCACTATGCCTTCTATGCAGCTTTTCACAGTTTGGAATAATTCACTGACAACTAATTCATTTTCATCCGTGTCATAAAATAATCCCATGTTTGCACTATTGAGAATCATATCAGCAAACTTTGAAATATCCATTGAATGAAATTCCCTCAAGTGCTCTTCCCAGTCGTGATTGTCATCCTGCAGTGACACAATTGTTGAACAAGGTGTTAACCAGTGTTGACAGTTGGTACAACAACCACCTTGGAAACATTTTTTGCCTGTCTCAAACATTTCAGACATGTGTCCATTACAAAAGTAATGGCTCAGGCTTTCAGGTGTGAATCCTTTGGTGTTTAAACCACTTGATTCCGCTCCATGTTGTAACAGGAATTGTATTGCATCATCATTTTGCCAAAACACAGCCCAGTGCAAAGGGGTCGATCCAAAAATGTCACGAGCATTGATACCTGGAACTCCAAGGGAAAGAAGTTTTGGGAGAATGACCTTACTAAAATTTCTATTAGTGGTAGCTATGTGCCACAGGCTTTCACTTTTCAATGTTTTAATTGACAGATCTAGCATGGGCTGATCCAGAAGAAAATTTACCTTGTACATGTGCTGTACTCTTGTCGCCAGGTAAATTGCACACTCTCCATTATTATTCACTATGTTTGGGTCAGCACCAAGTTTTATCAGATGATGCATAACTTGTCCAGCCCTTGTTCCATCATGACTGTAGCTTGCCAATGCAACAAGTGGTGTGTCTCCGGATACACATTTGTCATTGACATCCATCCCATTCTCTACAAGAACATCCAAATTTTCTGATCTAGTGGCAAGATCTGTTGTCCCAAACAATAGATTTTCCTGTGTTATAGTTTTGTCATAAATATTTCCTGCCTTTAGAAATGCTGCAACAATTTGTGAGAAATCTACAGGATCAGCAGAGAGTGATAACTCTAGAAGAGGTGTCATGTGATCTTGGTCTCTTACACCCACGTCAGATCCCTTGTTTATTAGCCATGACACTGCTTCTGGACAGCAGCAGTTGACAGCTTTATGAAGAGGGATTTCACCTCTTTTGTCTCTCACATTAACGCATAAATTTCCACCAAGGTTTTCAATCAGGGACAAAAATTCATGACAATGGTGGTTATTTTTTCCTCCTTCTTTCTCTTTAGTGTCATCATCATCCATTGCACTTAGCCAACCTTCATGGATTTCATCTATATAATGCATTAGGGTTAGGCCTATAAAGTCTAACTCACTTATATCATGGGGTCTACTCAATAGCTTTTGAATAATATGAAAATATCTTGGATCATACCTACTCATAGCACATGCTTTCATAACAGGACTTTGTCCAACATAATTTTTGTGCTTAATGTTGCATTTACTATCAAGAAGGACATCTAGCACATAGTCATCTGCACAAATGTACAAAGCTTTAAAAATGACAGTTTCCTTCATATCTGGATCTTGAAGTTCTACATCAGCCCCATACTGCAGTAGTAACTGTAGTGCTTCTATTCTCTTATGCAGCACAGCCAGCATGAGAGGAGAACACCAGCTATTGAACTGACTAAATTCATTTTCACAGTCTGACAAATCATATCCCTTTTCTATGAAATGCTTCTGTAAGCAGGTTTCCTCTCTGTAATTCCCTCCTAACACGAAATTAGGGGAAACGCCAGAATGAAGAAAATCTTGGAGTCTTACTGTATCTCCTAAAATGACAGCCTCACACATTAATATCTGTTCAATATCTGTTTGAACACTGTATTTAAGTATTTTGTTTTGTGATGATATATTATCATCAGAGTTCCCCAACGCCATCGCAAAAGAATACACAATTTACTCAAGACAAGCCACACAATTTTGCAATATGTCCTATGTTGACAAACACTTATTAATGTCTCACTTTAGTCTTTTATACCTGATGTAATGTAAGTCAATAATTATATTAGTTTCACTGAGGCCAATAGCAGAGCTTTAGTTGACAATAATGCTTTATTTATCGTTGACACAAACTGAGCCTGTCGATATATATTGATATTCTCTCCAATATGACATATTCAGGGAACAGAACAACACTCAACTGGCAATATATCAATATTTACATGGATGTTGTTTTTCACGTATTGATTTGCACAAAACACTTTGTTTAGCAAGAAACTTGAAAGTATTACTAAATTTAATATTTGCCATCAAAACACTTTTTGAAAGACTTTTTGTTAGAAGTATATATAGTGACTACAGACTTTTAACAACTATTTCAAAATTGGTAATTGTAGCCAGTTTTATGTACTCTACTATATAGATCTTTACAGATCCTTGCACAACAAAACATTTGCAGAGTTTACAAACTATTTTTGAACATAGACTTAAATAACTTGGCTTGAATCGCATAACTGGGTGATTTAACACATTTGTGTTTGAGGTTTGTAATTTGCCCCGGTTTTCTATCATGCAAACCAGAGGCAGATTTAGGGGGCGTGAGGGGCGCATGCCCCCCACGCCTCCCTTTCAGAGTTTGAAACCCTTGTTATGTGGCTCTTTATCCCTGCCCACGCCCCCCTATATACCTGTTTAAAGTGACAGTTATGATACCTGAGTCACTGTCAAACTGTCCCAATAACAATTCTAATTCTAATTCTAATTGGACTTTTATAGCGCTTAATCTCCCCAAACAAGAGGACTCTAAGGCGCAACAAAACAAAAAGCAGTCAACAAAATTCTGTGTCCAGGGACATAACAGGGGTCGAACACCACGGAGAACGCCAGGAGGATGATTCAGGCTAGGGTGGATATGCTTTGGTGTACAGGTAGGTTTTAAGCTGTTTTCTGAAGGAGGCCAGGGATGGAGAGGCACGAATCACATCAGGGAGAGTATTCCACACAGTAGGAGCATCAAACGCAAAACTATTACCAAACTGTTTGACAGATTTATGAACAGAGGGGCAGAACTTTGGAATAACTAGGAAATTACCACCACTTTCACTGCGCCTGGTACTATAAGAACTGCTGTAGGAAGAAAGATGTGGTGAAAAATACCTGGGAAAACCTGTGTGAAGATACTTATAAACAAGTGTGACTGTCTTGAACACAATGCACTGTTCAACAGGAAGCCAATGCAGTTTCTTTAGCACAGGAATTATGCTGGTGTATCGACTGGTGTTTGATACAATTCTAGCTGCACTATTTTGGATGCACTGTAATTTGCGTAGATTGAACTTGGACAGGCTCCTGAAAAGTGAGTTGCAGTAATCCAACCGACTACTAACAAGAGCGTTGGCTACAAGCACAGAAACATCATGAGTAAGAAACCGCCTGACATGTCTGAAGTCACGGAGTTTAACAAAACAACTTTTGCAGACATTCTGAACATGCTTGGACAAAGAGAAATCTGAATCAAGCCACACACCCAGATTTTTACTGAATCTGCAGGGCAGAGTGAGTTGCCCAGGATATCAATTGGAAAACATGCTTTCAACTTATCCCTTATCCTTTCAACCAAAGATGATAAACTCAGTCTTATCAGGATCCAGTTTGAGCTTACTAGTTGTCATCCACTCTTTAACATCATTTAGGCACTTATTTAGCTTTTCAAAGGCAGCAGATGCATTCTTCTGGGATAAATGTATATAAAGTTGGCTATCATCTGCATAGAAATGAAACTTTATTCCATTATGTTTACTGATAATGGAACTGAGGGGGGTAGTGTACAATGAGAACAACAAAGGACCCAGGACAGAACCTTGGGGAACACCAAATAGGAGTTTACAAACCTCTGACAAAGTAGAACCAATTTTTACTGATTGGTAACGGTCCATTAGGTAGGATGTGAACCATTTCAGAACGGAGCCACTGACCCCAAACCAGTTTTGGAGGCAACCTAGAAGAGTAGAGTGATCAATGGTGTCGAAGGCAGCAGACAAGTCAAGCAATACCAAGGCCGTGGATTCACCTCTTGACAATGATAAGTGAACCTCATTTTTTATGTAGAGAAGAGCAGTCTCAGTTGAATGGCCCACCTTATATGCCGACTGGTACGGGTTGTCTAAGTTATTGGCATTAATATGTTCTAACAGCTGCTTAGCAACCACACGTTCTACCAATTTAGATATAAAACTGAGACCTGATACAGGGCGATAATTCTTAAGGTCATTTGAGGGAAGATTTGGCTTTTTAATAAGTGGAGTGACCACAGCAGATTTGAAGGCATCAGGAACGCATCCCTCCATGAGTGAGCAGTTGACCAGCTTTGTAAGGGATGGTAGCAATATATCAATGCATCCCTTAATCAGGAATGTCGGCAGAGGGTCCAACAGGCATGATTTTGTTGGTGATGCTTTAATTATTTTATCAACAGCATCTTCAGAAACTTGCCTAAAGACAGTAATTTGGGGAGGATCTGAAGGAGGGTTAGCATCATATTCAGTGCCAGAAGAAGCAAAATTATCTCTAATCTTCTTGATTTTGTTGGTGAAGAAGGAGGCAAACTGGTCAGCCAATGACTTTTCGGACTCATGAGATGGAAGTGTGGCATCAGAAACCCTGTTCAGGGTCTTATGCAGCTCACGCCAAAGTTTTCGAGAGTCATGACTATTGTCTGAGATCAGTTTGCTATAGTAGTCTGATTTATCTTTATTTACAAGTGCATTGCACCGAGCAATCTGGCGACGAAGCCTACTCCTGTTAAGTGTACTTTTAGCCCTACGCCAGGTTCTCTCAAATTGGCGCCTAAGGGACTTTGCACGTCGATAATCATCAGACATCCAATCGGCGGACTCCTTTTTCGTCAATTTAGATATAAGAGGTGCATGCCTATCCAGAACATCACTCAAATCATGTACATATTGATCATACAGATCGACAACAGCATCAGCTGGAGACTTGACGAAGGACGTATTTTTGAGATCTGAGCGGAAGTCAGACATATTGATACGGTGGAACCTTCTATATTGAACTACATTTGGAGTATGAGACACTTGACAAGGGAAGGCAACTGAACATTTGACTAATGCGTGATCGGAAACAAAGTCACAAATTTTAACATCAGCAATGGTGTCCTGATCACAGGGAGATAAAATCAGGTCCAATATGTGACCATGTAGATGAGTAGGTTTATTGACTAACTGTTTGAGGTCACATGAATCAAGAAAGGTAGTGAATTTCTGACCGTCACCAACTGGAACATCAACATGAATGTTGAAGTCGCCACAAATGTAATATGAAGAATTAATGGATGAAAGGTAACCAACAAATGACATGAATTCTTCCAGAAAAGTACAGGTACATGATCCTGGAGGGCGATAGATGCAGGCAAGCAACACTGAATGGCCATGAAGCCCGATTGACACCACTATATTTTCAAATGACTGATAACAAGGAGTTTCAATTATATGGGGTCTGTAGGAGGATCTGATGAAAAAACCCACACCACCACCAATACCTGAGGGACGAGGCTTGTGAGGAAAGTTAAAATCGGGAGGAGTTATAGACCGTAAGAAGCTGTCAGAGTCAAATGGACGTATGTGTGTTTCCGTGAGGCATAGAAGATCAAGGTCGTATGAAGCCACCATGTCGGCAAGGAGAGGACCCTTGTTCCTTACGGATCTGGCGTTTTATAACAAGGGGGATTAGGCTCTTTTGTGTTTACTAAGTTAGGTCTCATCCTCAAACAAACTGGGGATTACACCTTTTGTGGTTAACTTTGTTTATAAACCTTTTTCCTTTACCAGTGTATGTTTAAACATGTCATATACAATTTAGAAAATTGGAATGACTCACCCCAATTAATAATTTATGACTGTACTTCTGTGTTTCAATTGGATATTACTACAGTAGCTATGATAAGGTTAAATTGAAAAAAAGTTAAGTTCTGAAAAAGTTTCAGCAAAATTTAATCAATTGATTTATGTGTTTTAAAAGAAAATGAAGAAAGAATTTGTTATTTTAAAATCAAAAGGTTGAAAACAAGAAACATTGTGACATATAAATTTAAATTCAAGTATGTTTCTCTCCAATTTTTTACAATTACAAACACAGTAAACTGCTGTATGTGTCTGCAATTGAGTGCAGATAAAGCCCCAGTAGAAAAAAAACTGCAGAAAAAGTCACTATAGAAAACTAGTGTATCAACAAATAATCCAAGTAGGAAAAACCCTGGTGGTATTGGAAAAATATGCAAACCTATGTTACATGGCGTATACTAATTGGCAGTGCTTTTGTAAATGTGTTATGTACCATTTAGTTAGAGGGGTTTTACACTGAGGTATTTCCTACTGCAGATTTTTACAGAGGCTTTTTCAGTTTATTTGACCATCAGTATGATATATTAAGTGTTTTGATCAGATCGGCATTTTGTCCTCCCTGTCCCATAAAATGGCCAACATTTTGTCCTCCATTACAATTTTGGCATTTTGTCCACTGGGATTTTGTCCGCGCACGGCATTGTATGTCCCGCTACAAAATGTGCAAGTATGAAATATCTACACCTGTGACAACCCACGCCCCCCTTTCAGAAAATCCTGTATCTGCCTCTGCAAACGTGTATTATAAAAATATAGCAAGTGAAGATATAGCAAGATCTAAAGTGAAAAAGTGAAATGTAACTTGAATGAACGCCAGTGCTTTGTTTTTGTTACACTGTAGTCTCCCGATAGAAGGGATCTACATTAATTACTGACAGAGGCACACAGCTAGAGACCTGTTCCACTTTGGTAATTGAAGATACTGACTGTCTTGATGTAACCAAATTAGCACAATTGGGATGATTGCCTTGGTTTTTCAACATGTTAAAACCTTTGCAATTGAGTGACCACAAGAAGCTCAATCATGTTCACTTGAGGCCACTCGTAACTTCATTAGACTTTATCTTTTTTGTTATAGAGACCTATTTTTCTTCCAAAGACCTATCTTTTCTACTTACAAGAAATCTTTATAATCTGTCGGGAGATTTTCAACCGTGACTGGTCTTATTTGACAGGAGGAGTCGGCCCATATTTTAGCTCTTTTCTTGCATTAAGAGGGGTCTTTTTGCTCGCAGCATTAAGAGTAATGTTTTGCTCATATCTTGCTGTAAGGAGTTATATTTGTTGATCAGCTAAGCTTGGGGTGAGTTGTCTTGTCAATCTTAATGTTCAAATTTTCCTTTTTTTACAACCAACAACAGCTGAATAGCAATAAGCATTTTGACCAGTGCTTTGTAACAATAACTCATAAAAGTGGCAGAGTACCCAAACATTAACACCATACAATATACCTATGGTAGTCTCGCAAGGGCTCCACTTTGTTATTAATTTCACTGGTTAGGATAAATTAATTCGAAAAACCTTTTAGGAAAATTACATAATTTGATCTAGAGGTGCTACAATACACCTAGAGAAGGTTTCAGAAGTAGAGAAGAACCTGGTCTATTTTGCTCCCATCTATTGCCACAAATCTCCTGCACCCTTAATCCCAACCAGCCCACCCTAAAGAGTGTTTTTAGCTGTAATCATTAACGAGTCTAGGGCCCAGTTTCACAAAAGCTGTCTTTGAAAGGACCTCCTTAAGTAAAGGAAGGTGATATTTTTCTTTTGTAAAGTCCACCTTAAATTTCAGTTTCACAAAACCTCCCTTAACCCTCCTCCGCAACATCTTCCTTAGAAATGATTGAGGGAGCAAGTTACCTCCTTTAATTGATGAAAATGGGTTGAACTAGTGATTTTAGCTGAGGAATTTTACACACCCACTAGAAATGCGGTCTGACTAAGGTCTGATTATATAGCATTCTGAACTTGCAAATGAAGAATAACTCGAAATAATATTAATTTAAGTGGGTAAAAAGTTTTGAAATTATTTCCAATCAAATTCTAACACTAAGTGTAAGTTTTTCAGGGTACATCAGGAAATATCAACTAAAACTGGTATATTCACCATGAATTGTTTAATAGTATACTGTAGAGTCCACTTTTAATGGCTATATAGAGCTATATTTAACACCAAACATATCCCAATACCTAAGTAAAATATTCCTTTTATTTGATATGTTAGTGATCCATTCACTGCAATTGCTGCATATTTATCACTAGCCCTTAAAACATAAACATGTTTTAAAATAATTACAAAATATATTCAGTAAATGATAGATAAATAAAAAACTTTTTAACAAGTCATTTTTCTGACATGAAATGCAAAACACATAATACTTAGTTTTCTTTGCGAAATTATTACAAAAAAAATGAAATCACTTTCAAAATTTCATTATCTTGAGATAAAATACAAAAGTAGTTATCCTTGTGAAATATGTATATATTTACTCTCCTTGAAATGAGCAGAACTGCTGAGTACAGATTTCAACTAGATCTATAGATTTATTAAAAGCCGTTTCAGCTATTGATTTTGTCAAAGTGATATAAACTTATTAATCAATAATTGCACAAAATTGGGAAACAATCTTTCAGTGTTTACGGCAATTTTAGCACTTTAATTTTGTGTAGATATGACTGTAAAAATCATTTTATAAACCTAATGGTGAAAATGTATATACATAAGTGGATTAATGGCTCATTTATGTGTCAAAAATACTCTGGAGTACTTTTAACATACGAAACTTATGCAGTGTTTCCACTGGAATGGACAGGCCGGTAACCATGCATTTTTGGAGAGTCGGGACCAATGTTTACATGGTTGGTTAGGGTCGGTTTCAAGTTACCGGCCTGTCGTGGAGTGTCGGTGAAATATCAAACATGTTTGATATCAAACATGTTTGATATTTCTAGAGTTTCAAAGACAAGCAGAAGAAGGAAAGACTTTGGGAGGAGGTAGCAGCTACCAGAAACTTGCCTGTCAAGACTGTGAAGAAGTGGTTCGAGACTCAACGTACCAGATATGGCAAGCTCACTCACGTAAAGTCAGGCAAGGAGCTGAGAAGAGTACAGAACGACAGACCTGGTTGAAGGACAGTTTTAGTTTTCTACGAGGTCACATCAGAAGGAAGGGAGTTTCCAAGTCTTCTGCATTCAAGTCACCCAACAGGCCTTCTGCAGCCACAGCCTCAGTTTCAGTTGGAGATACATCCATTGACACAGAATCTGAGATCAAAATCAGCATTGCATCAGATATTACTCATCAGCCTTCGAGCACAAGTCCTAATCGACGACAGTCTCCAGTCGTGGTATAATTTTGTGATATAATTTTGCTTGTTTTAAACTGAATGTGGGATGGATTTGTGTTTGTGATGGGGAATGTTTGTGCTGATATTGAATTTGAATTAAATTGTTGGAAATTTTGGGTCATTTTTAGGGAAGTAGCACTTTGCTTAATAGAAGTTCTTGGATTATTTGGTTTGTCTTGAAAAGGACTGATTAAAAGTGACAGCATCTTCTCCCCCTCGGTCTTCTTAAACTGTGTCCTCCTGCCCAGCCAGCACCCCCATGTGGTTAAAATAGTCTTTCAGTAGGTCTCGTTGATGTTTGGCCTCCCTCGATGGGTTTCTAAAGTTCCCCCATCCCCGTTCGATGTCCCTGTTCCCCCAGGTCTGCCTGTGGTGGTTGTATGTCGTCAACTGGAGTGGGTTGTCTGTTTGCTCCCCCCTGTGGCTTCTTAACATGTTATGTAGTACCACACATCTTAACACATTGTCTCTGACTACTTTTGGCCTCTGCTCCATGGTGGTCAACAGCGCCCTGAATCCCTTGACAAGTATACCAAATGAGTTCTCGATCACCCTCCTCCCCCTGGATATCCTGTAGTTGGCTATTCTCTCTTCTCTGATCAGTTGACGTCTACTGTAAGACTTGACCAGCCAAGGCATCAGGGCAAAGGCGTCGTCCCCCAGTAGGAAGTAGTGTAGATCTGGCTCCCCAGGTCCTAGTGGTTCAGGTGGTGGTAATCCCAGGGTTCCGTTCTCAATTCTTCTTTTCAGTTTGCTGCGGTTGAATATCTATGCATCAGATGATGAGCCACTGGACCCTGCATTGACCCACAGGACCTTGTAATCTGCATCGACTAAAGCCAAAAGTACCACAGAGAAGTATCCCTTGTAGTTGTAATAGTCACTACCTGACTTCTTGGTCGTCTTGATATGTGTTTTCCATCTAATGCAATGACTGCATGCGGGACATTCCATCTGTGTCTAAATCTTTCTTCAATTTTCTTCCAGTCTTCAAGATCAGAGGGGCAGACCAAGTACTCATGTTGGAATTCTTTTAAAATGGCTTTGCAGACCTGGTGGACAAATTTGCAGATGGTTGATCTTCCAACCCTGCAGTGGTATTGCAGTGAGGTATAGCTTTCCCCTGTGGAGAAGTGTCTCAAAGTAACTGCCAGTTTTAAGCCAACTTCCAATGGGTGCCTGAAGTTGGTGATTAACTTCCTGAGATGAGGGTGACTCTTTTTTCAATCAAATAAAATAATGCTGGCTCCATCCTGGTGACATTTCCTGGTATGTCACTAATGATCAGTTCATCCAGAAGTGTTCTGTAGCAACCTCTCTCCTCTCTCTGACATATCCAGGGCAGGATCCATGGATTCTGTGGCTTTCTTCTCCTTCTGGGGGGTGGGGGTGATGGTGATGCTGGCTGGGCAGGTACTGGGTTCTGCTGTCTTTGGTGTCTTGTAAAGATCAAGTACAATAAAAAATTAAACTCAATAAAAAACAAAAAATGCCTGAGTTGATCTATCACTTGCTCTTGCTGTGTTCCTGTCATCTTTGAACTGTGAAATGAATGGGAAATCACATGTGATGGGGGTTTATATAGTGTGATATGGATCCTGATTCTGGATCACGACTTTAAGATCCCGACCCACAAAAACAATCAGTCCTGTCGTGAAGGGTCGGAAAGATGTTTGTTTGTCTTTACAGCTTGTCTGTTTGTGATCAGGCTTGCCTGTTAAGGGTTTAAGGCCTGTTGGGCAACCTCTATGACTGGCAGTATAAAAAACATCCCCAACCCTACGTCTTGTCATGATGGCGTTCACGTCCTGTCTGTAACTTCACCATCCTGTCATGATTTCATAACCGACTTTTGCAACCAACCCTAGAGTTGTAGGGTCGGTTACAGGGTCAGTTCCAGTGGAAACACACCATTACATTAAACAAATCTCCATAAATCTAAGGTAGGTCCTGTGCTTCCATAGAGTTTAAGGAAATTTCAAGGAAGTTTTAAGGTCTCCTTTCTTAAAGGAGACATTATGAAACTGCCTTGAATTAAAGGAGGGAGGAGCTCAAGGAAATCCTTCAAGTTAAGGTAGCCTTTATCTTAAGGAGGATTCGTGAAAACGGCCCCTGGCCTATTCAAGTTGTTAATACCAGTCTCTACACTTGGTTTTTTGGACAACTAACACACACATACCTGATCAATTATAGATAGTATTATAAATGTTCAACACATTAATATTTCATGTTAATATCAAATTGGCAAAAAATCACAAAGTCAAGCATAGACACTGTGGGGATCTGTGGGCTAATATAAACACAGGATTGATCTCCTATAACCAGCGATTTGTTTGAAGTAATAAGTGAAAGAGCGTCAACAGTCCTACTTGTGGTGAACGGTTTTATGACTGCCAGATATTTGTCCTGAAGTGATCAACATTTAATAAATCCCATAGAAGTGCCTAAGTTGCTTGCACATTGTGACACACTTGTGTGCCGGACCTTTGTACAGTAGATATGCTTATACTTTAATTCAGAGAGCTTCTGTAAGTGTTTAGAAAGTTGTATAACCGCCAATGTTAATATGTCACTGTGTAGAACTAGCATAGACATTCTAGAAGAATTCTGGTCACAGAAGTTGGTTTTTGTGTTGAATGCTAGCTCTTATTTGAAAATTTTGAACAATGTAAGTAATGCGGAAAGTGGACTTCACAACTTCAGTTTTTTTTCAGTTATAAAAGGGTGGTCTAACTTTGTAAAAGTAATATTCAGGAAGAATCATCGCCTTCGCTTATAATGCCCTCATTCAGGCTATATACTTTAATAAAAATTGATTTAGTATTAATCTTGACTCATAAAACTTGAAACCAGAAGTTTCCACTGCTTACTGTATTTGTTGTGTCTTTTAACAAAATAAAGAAATGTCTCCACTATTATTGTGTCCAAAATGTAAATTTATCTTGATTGAAAAAAATATGATCCAACATGTAATTTTCCAAAATGAAAAAAAAATTTTTCTACTTTGAAGATCAGCTTCATGAGATTCAATTCAGTTTTGTAGCATTTTTATAGCGCTTAATTTCCAATTCAGGCATTTCATCCTTGCCATTTTTAATCTCATAGTTCGTCATTCATTTGATGAATAGCTAGGAGAGGAAACCGGATTACCCGGAGTAAACTCACACTGAAGAGCAGCTCAGATAGCATATATTAGTCAGGATACATTGGTGGAACTCTTCAGACTAGCATAGTTAAGTCAACTTAAGTGTCTTGATTAAGGACACAAAGTGGCAGCCCCACAGGAGACTCGAACCCCCATTGGTAGTGGCCAACAGATCATTGGGGGAATACTAATAATATGCTGATATGGCCAAGTAAATAACATACTCAAATACTAAGCAACAGAACTGTGTTCAAAATCAAGGACAGAAACATATATATGTATCATTGTATCTGTCAGGTCCTATCCCTAGAAGCAGGCTAAACTATAGAGTTGCAAGATGTTGATAAATGTATGGGTGCAGCAAAGCACGTAGCACACGGTTCAGTCTCAGGGGGGAGTGTTTGTGTATTTAGAGATAAGCTACTTGCATTCGATGTGTTGTGCCTAGACCTTGTGATTGTTGTTTGAGTTAGAGTGACCAGTCAGTAATCATATTGATTCATGAATATTCATGAGGAGGTATCTATTGTTGGACAGTAAGTGATTTAAAATGCGTCTGGTTCTTGTTATTTGCTGCCAAAATTGTCCATTAAAATGCCACAGCCTTAGGTTTCCTTCAGTTAGAATTTCATGGTGTATATGCTCATTGAATGCTTTAGGAAATTCTGGTACTGACTGGCATGGATGGCAATGAAGGCAGAGGCGAAAAGACTGATAAAACAATGACAAAGAAGGGGCAGCTACATCTGAAGTTGGGTCAGAGCAGCAAAGCATTACTCATGAACAGGACACTGTTTCTCAAAGTTAGACATTTTGTTGAAATAATTTCAAGATATTCGTAGGCACTTCAAGGAGCAGGGTATGCGTCTGTGAAGACAGGAAGAGAGGACTAGTATCAATGACATTTAGCTAGTGTCTTCAGTACAGAGTTCATCCAAGTCGCAGAGGCAGACATCCAGGCTGGACCACCTCAGGTAAGCAACAAGCAGAAACCAGACAGACTACCTTCCTTTGAGATACTCAAGTCTGACTCAAAGATTAAGACAGACGTGAATAGAAGGCTCAACGAGTAACTAGGTACTTCATGCATGGAAGGAACAGGTAAGCAAGCTACTTCTTTATAATCTGGTAGATTCCTAGCAGGTTTCTCAAAAGTACTTACACATGTACACAGATAAATAATGAACATTACTCGCAAACAGGTAAACCATCACAAATAAAAAGTCAATAGCTGCTTTTATGTCTGTTGAGGCCCGTACAAGTGGCAAAGCTGAGATTCCGTCGAATATGACCCTATCATGGGATAAATTCACCTGCTAAAAACGAACAAGTGGAGCTGCTTTGATGTCTTCTATTGAATAGGTTATGTGGAATCAGAATAATCTTACATACACTTTTTGACCAATTAATCATTATAAAATAATGAATGATGACACAACACATTAAGTTGCTTGGATCACGGGGCCTTCATATATTGTCTTCTTTTCTATGCTGAATGTAATTCCCGTCAGTATGCATGTACTACTACGTCACCACAAGAAATCAATAATATCAAATAATCTCTCAAAACTGTGGATATATATGCCATATTTATGCATGAACAGGTAAAGCTTAAAAGGTTGTTTTGGTAAGTATATTTACATTATAAAAATAATGTATTGTTTAAATGATGATTAGTACCATTGACAATGACCAGCTTGATATAAAACCTATAGCTGACACCTTGATATCAGACCACTTTTCCATTCTATCACGTGTTGATTTCCCGAAAACAAAGCATGTATATAAAACTATATCATACAGGAACATTAGAAATGTGAACATAACTGAGTTTAGAAGGGATATCAGTTCATCAGATCTTATTACAAATACAGCAACAGAAATTGGAAATTTGGTACATCAATGCAACAAATGCTTGTCGGAGTTGCTTGAGAAACATACACCTATGCAGGTGAAGAAATTGTCGACTAAGTCTAAAGTCCCATGGTTTGATAATAAAATTAAAAATCAAAAAGTAAAATGCAGAAGAGCTGAAAGGAGGTGGTTAAAGACAAGAAAACAGGCGGACCTGGAAAATTTTAAATCCTGCAGAGACTTTTTGCACAGAACTATCAATGAGAGTAAATCACTGACATAAATGCTGACACTAGTAAAAACAAACTCTTTAAAATAGTGGATTCAATAAATAATAAGCAAAATGAAACTCCAATGCCACCAGATATAAACCCAGAGGATCTACCAAATGGGTTCAGTAACTACTTTAAGACTAAAATTGACAACATCCGAAAAGCTTTCAAAGAAAGTACAACATTCAATGAGTTTGATGGTGAGACAGACGCAAAGTTGTGTCAGTTCAAAACATAATCTGTAGAAGAAATCAGTAGACTGATAAAAAGCAGTTTCAACAAACAATGCATCTTAGACCCTATCCCTACTAGACTGTTAAAATAATGTAATTCTGAACTTTCCCCGGTTATAACCAAAATTATCAACCTGGCCATTGAGACTTCAACAGTGCCAACAGAGTTCAAGCAAGCTGTAGTCACACCTCTTGTCAAGAAGCCAAATGCAAAGTTAGAGTACAAAAATGACAGACCAGTGTCAAACCATATATTTCAAAATTATTAGAGAAGGTGATATCTTGCCAACTGAAGGAACACTAGCAGGAAAACAGACTTGATGAACCTTTACAGTCTGTTTATAAACATTCCCATTCCACCCAGACAGCTCTTTTGTAATTCTTCAATGATATTCTTACCAAAATGGATGATAAAGAACTAATGTTTCTAACACTTTTGAGGGGCCACGGTGGCATAGTGGTAACACTCTCGCCTCCCACCTCTGCGGCCGGGGTTCGATCCCCGTCATGGCCGTAAGTGGGAAAGCTGGTAGTTGCTTGCCGTTGGTTGGCAGTTTACAGTACAGAACCCTAGCGAACTATATGTACTGGTTTCCTCTGCCCTTCCAACTACCCGTCGTGATATGACCTGTACAGTGTTGAAAGTGACGTAAAAACCCCAAATAAACAAACAAATAAATCTAACACTTTTGAACTTATCAGCTGTCTTTGATACAGTAGATCATGATATCCTTGTAAACCGTTTGAGAAGCTGTTTTGGAATCACAGAAGGAGCAATCGAGTGGATTCAGTCATACTTGCATGATAGAAAGTTATTGTGAATGGCAGAGAAAGTTCTCCACAGCTGCTAGAATGTTGTGTACCTCAAGGCTCATTGCTGGGGCCTTTGTTTTATTCAGACTATACCAAACCACTGGGTCATCTTTTGCACTCACTAGGTTTCCAGTTTCACTTGTATGCAGATGACTCCCAGCTGATTACATCAATACCAAGTGGCACCCAAACTGATCAGGAAATAGTCACAAATTTAGTCCAATATGGAGTAAAACAAATAGGTGAATGGATGAAACAAAACAAACCACCACTTGAGATCAATATGGAAAATTTGCCAAATTGAAAGTTGGATTACTGCAACTCATTCTTATATGGAATAAAACAGTACCTCATAGCTAAGCTTCAAAGAGTTCAAAATGCCGCTGCTAGATTGATTATGCGATGTCATAGAACAACACACACTTCCCCTATTCTAAAAGAACTGCACTGGTTACCAATAAAGGACAGGATCATTTTTAGTGTGGTAGTCAATGTTTTTAAAGCTCTTCATGGCCAATCACCTCAATATATTAGAAACTTACTTTGTTATGAAGAAAAAACAAGACTTACTCGTTCCAGTGGAAAGAGTCTGTTGAAAATACCAAAATGGAAAAACAAAATATGTGGCAGAAGAAGTTTTTCAGTTGCAGGACCATATGAATGGAACAGACTCCCACTTTACTTAAGGCAAAATGACACACTTAAAAAGGACCTTAAAAGGACCTTAAAACCTATCTATTCAGAAAATCCCATCAATGATGAATCTACCAATTCATACATGTGTATAATGTCAGCCTAGTATTCATATTCCTAAATTGTAAAGCGCATAGAGCATACTGTTTATGGTTTTGCGCTATAAAAGTATTCTAACATAACATAACCATTTGATTGTCATAAAGGACAAAATCATGACAACCTGGCAATTTTATTCGGATTTACGACCGTCTCCCAAAGTATGGTGAGTCCAACATAGCAGAGAAAAACATCTCTTGTACAAAATGACAGTAGGGATATCTCTATCAAGGACTACAGCACTGGTCAAATTAATGCTCTTAGTGACGTTAGTAAAGCATTTGAGCCAATGGTGAGGAGAGATTTTGGGTTCTTCCCTGTGACCATTCCATGTGCTATCTACCCCAAATATACATCTTTACAATATTCACTTTATTTTAGCTTACACTTTATTTCAATTTTCTCAAGAAAAAAAAAAGAAATCATGCTTCTGCTTCACAGAATGCCACGTATTTTTGACAAGGAAGTTAAAGAAAAGACTTTTATATGGTCCCCCTTTGGTGTTACAAATTATTCTCCCTATGGCCAGGGATAAGCCCCATGGTGGGGCTAGAATCATTGTGGATTTTTCTTGGTCCAAAGGGGCCGGTGTTAATAGCTGTATACCAGCAGAAACTACCACTTTTACGCCGATGATACCCAGTTTTACATGACACTTTCACCAGAAAATTTCTCCCATTCTATACAAAAACTAAAGGACTGCCTAAATGACATCCAAAATTTCATGTTAGCAAATAAGTTAAAACTCAACCCAAACAAATGTGAGTTCATTCTCTTTGGCTCCCAAAAATTGTAACCAACTCCTCCTTCATTTTCCCATCAATATTCTGGGACATCAAGTCCACTAGAGTACAGGCAAGAGACCTCAGAATTCATCCCCTTTTAGACCTGAATACATCAGTCCTGTTAGCTAATACTTTGGTGAGCAGCAGGCTGGACTACTGCATTCACTCTTCTTACCCCTCACTGATTCTGAGTTAAGGAGATTGCAGCTAGTCCAAAATTCACTGTGCAGGGTTATCACCCATTCCTCTAAATTCTCTCACATTACTCCCTCACTAAAAAAACTCCATTGGCTTCCAGTCAGATACAGGGTACAATTCAAAATTAGACTTATTACACACAAAATTCTCAACCAGGGCCAACCAGTTTACCTAAGAGATTTAATCCACCCCTACTCTTCCTCCAGAAACACCAGGTGAAGTACCCCTAAACTCAAGTTCCTTCAAACTACCACTTTCGATCGCAGAGTTCACAAATCTATGAAACACTTCTTACTCCTTCAGTCACTATGCCCCTTCCCTTTGGAACTCCTTCCCTTTCCATGTAAGAAATAGTCCCTCTGTTGCATCTCTTTAGCTCTAGCTTCCCAACTTAGTCTTTCTTCCCTCCCGGTCACACCCACAATCTTGGATTACCGACCTTGAATGCCCCTCAACTTCCAAACAATTATGATTTTGTTTAATTAGCGCACTAAGTTCCCCTTCGTGGGGAAGATATTGCGCTTGCAAAGCAGTAGATTAGATTAGAAATGTTTGACACAACCCCCTTTCTAAACTATGTTACATTTGATCAGGCAGTACATTTTGTAATTTACAGGTAGACTCGTACAACTATCCTGTACTTGTCCTGTCATGCAACATTAAGACATAATGTGACATCAGCATAGCGTTCTGGATTAAAAATGGTGCTTCTGGGTGCTAGATGTGTACAGACCTTATTACATTTACGTTGCATAAATGTAGAGCATGGCTCACTAGCTGTCTGGATAATTATATTGGAGTGACTTTAAATGGCATGGCTATAAAGGAGCCTGACGTGGCAGTTGATAATAACCTTAAAACTTTAGGTACACCCAGTATCCCTTATTGAAGCCATCATTTGAATCATCCAATCACATTTCTGGTTAGTAGGCTTCTGCTAGGGCGGGAGTATGACTGCCACTTTGAAAATTGAAACCAAACAGTAAACATCTATGAATTTATTGTCGAGAGTTACTGTGTTACATTGGATTATTTCTGAATTTTACTGATTTTACTGTTTTATATCACAATGCCTAAGAAAAAGACCCCAGCAGGGGCATTATCACCAGTTAAGAAAACTGCAGCATCGAAGAAAGGTTTAAAGAAAACAACGGACATGGATGGATAATTTCTTCAACTATCACAGTTGGAAACTGTAAGTACTGTACTGTCGGAGTTACGACACCATGATCAGCCACTCATTGATAAATCTGATACCATCCTTGCCTATCTACAAAAAATTGACCAAATGAACCAGTCTCTGGCGAAAATAGTGAATGAATCCAACAGGTCTGTTAGTTAAACACCTCGATCACAGATGTCTGCAAATCATATCCACAGCTCACATCTGGCACAAAAGGCCCATCACCAATCAACAGGACCACTAAGATCAGATCCTACCTCGGGTTCCACAAGCAACCACATCCCTTGTGGATCGCTGCCAGGACCTAGCAACCATAACTCGCAATTCGCTTCGGATGGTATTCTGCCAAGTATCAACACTCTTGGACAGAACCCCAGTGTTTTACAGTCAGTTGCTGAGGTCATGGCAACGTATGAGAATCAAGCCAAGCAGGAAGCAGCTTTAGGTAAGGGCCACCAGACTAAAATATCAGGCCGTTTCAACACCACAGATACTATCACCTCTGTACTTGAGCTGAGATGGCCCAATGAGGGCTACCATCTGGTTAATGGCAGAAAGCGTATAGTTTATGATGAGTTATCTCTCCCTGAGTGGGCAGTGGGCCAGCTTAGCAACATTTATCAAATCCACGACCCAACTACAATGAAAAGGGCACTGCTACAAACCATCATGGCCCTCAAAGACACCACTTCACTGCCATGGCCAGCAGTCCGTTCTGTGTATGCGAAAGCAATGGGTTCTTACTAGTGATCTCAACGGGTATCCGGATATCCGGGTACCCGAACCCTGAATATTTACCCGAATCCGAAATCACGTACCCGAGTACCCGAAACTACTGTTAATATCGCCCACTTTGGCTGACGACTACAGACATATCTCGACTTCACAAATTCATCTAAAAATGAAACTATTCAATTAAAATGTATACGAGTAATGTTTTCTTACCCTTACACACCATTTATATTATTTAATTTGTCTTTTATTTTGGTTGTTTATGCACTGTCAAATGCCGATACCCTTTGAAAATCGTCAGTATAGTAACACAGTTATGTAATTCCGAGTACATGAAATATTGTGTATATTGCCTATACGGTGACGTACACACCTTAAATAAATAAAAGTACAATATTTTAAAACAGTAGTTCATAATTTAGCATCAATAAAGTTCACATATTTCCCTTACAAAAAAATAAAATTTTCATTCCGAAACTACATTCGAGCAACAGTGAATGCTTTACTGACAGGTCATGTGACCCCACTTTTATGGACTCTGCAATAAACAACCGTGTTTTGAATGTACAGAAATCTTTTCTTGGTTAACATTTCTTCTGTGTTGTGCTGTTTTGAATGCAAAAAGGTGGCCGACGAGATATAAAGCAAATGGTTGGATCCCATTATTTGTGTACGTTTTAGGTTTGTAAATGTGGAGATTTTTGTAGAATCACCTATTATCGCCCATCGGCGCGAGTACCCGGGTACCCGCCCCGGAAATCCATAGCTACCCGGTCCCACCAAAAAGGGTATTTTGAGAACACTAGTTCTTACTTGGGATAACCATACTCGGTGGTCCTTAAACCGACTTTCAGCTTCACAAATTGCTATGGCAAATGCTAACATAGCTGCACACCAAGGTTCATACAAGAAAATTTGTAAATATTTCACTGAAGGAACTTGTAATTTTGAAAACAATCACGCTAACTTCCGACATGTTTGTGCATTTTGTGCAAAGTTAGGGAAGAACTTAACACAACCAGAGTCTAAATGTCTTGCAAAACAGAGGGGGCAGGACAAACAACATAGCAAATAGTGGGTACAGCCATCACCTGGGCTTCCTGTTAGTCACAATGTGACCTGGGAGATACACAGAACTAGGGAGGCACATCACATCAATAACTTTACAACTTTGGGGGGTAGCAATGTTATATCAAATTCACTAGTTTCATCTAAGACCAATACACACGGTGTAAATGAATCTGATCTTGATTATCAAAGTGTTGATGAAAGTGTCAATTGGGGGCAAGCTTATAATTCATTATGTTATCATAACAATAGTGAACATGCGTTCTTGTCTGATCAATTGTTGTGTAACGTAAATACAAGCTCGTGTCAAATGCGAACAAAGGACCAAGTTAATGTGTCTGGCAATAAAAAGCCAACGTCAAATACTAATTTTAACTGTCAATATTCACATGCAAATGTTATTAATAATTATAGGCGAATTCAGCCAGACGCAGCCAGTGGTCTGTCGATATTGAGCAGTGGGAACACTTCAAACCAGGTTCCATGTAACTCTACTAACACAGGTGACGGGTTTCTTCATACTAATTATGCTAACCCATACTATTATGACCAAGTTGTGAATAGACCCAATGGGGCTCGTTGCAGTAGCAAACAGTCCCCTTGCATCAATAACTCACATGGGGGGTCCAATATCAGCCAGTGCCAAACTTTAGTCCCGCATATGGTGGATTTATTGTGTTATATTAATGATAGTATTCCATATTCCATCAACCATGTCATTTTTGTGCACGGTTCCCCTATGGACAGCATATCTGGGTTTTATTACAATTATACAGATTACCTTGGAAGACTGATCCCATGTCTCGACCCCATTAATGGTCCCATTCACACACTAGGTAGAGGTCAAATATACTGTGTACTGACAAGAAGGTGTTACACTCTAGTAGTGATCTTTTGAAGCCAATAGCAAGACTGGCATATGACAATTTTAAGAAGGATCAATATCATTGACACGGTTGTTCATATGACACTTATATGAAATTCATAATTGACAAGCTATATCAAGATCAATGTAGCTCTAAGCAAAGTAGTGACATAGTTAGCAGCAAAGCGGATAGATTGCATTATAATGGTGTCAATACTAATACGAATGTGACTAACAACTCTAACCTTAAACAGAGCAGTGTCCCTCAAGGTATACAGGCCCACATGGGTCATGACCTCCGTCTGGAAGGGGTCATGTGTAACGCTTCCATACCAGACAAGAATACAGGTTTTCTGAATCATGCACCTGCAAAATTCCAGTTCATTGGCCCAGACAGGGCTCCTGTCAATATAAACTCTATTAACAAATGTCTTCACGTAGCTGATGTGATTCGGGGCACAGGGGTCCCCAACTACCGTCAGGCCAGGATACCCTTGGTATCTGGGTTGAATATTGGAAAATGGGAATCCGAACTACGTGACTACCTGGATCAGATCCTAATTTAATATCTAAAATTCGGATTCCCTTTATCCTTGCTTAATCCAAACCTCCTTCATAATACTAATGTTAAGAATCATCATTCTGCAAACCAGTACCCTACTGCTATCAAAGACTATTTGATGAAAGAAACAGTCCTGGGGGCCATGTTAGGGCCAGAAAAATCAGTTCCATCTGAGAATTTTCCTTACCCGCCCAAAGGACGAGGATAAGCGTCGAGTTATTCTTAACTTGTCCCACACCCATGGGTGGGGGTCAATGACAATGTAACTAGACATCTATTTGATGGAAGAAAATTCACACTTAAATTTCCCACTATTGATGAAATTGTCCAACACCTTATGAACATAAAACTGACCCTGTCATTTACAAAATTGATGTGGCCAGGGCCTTCAGAAATCTCAGGGTTGACCCTGTTGACGCTACTAAATTTGGCATCCAATAGGATGGCCTGTAGTATCTGGACCAAAGCATTGTGTTTGGATGGATGCGCGGGAGCGCAGCATTCCAAATGGTATCTGACGCTGTCACGTTCATAATGCATAACCATGGTGCCACTGTAGTGGCCTACATTGATGATTACATTGGTATTGCTGAAAAACGTCCATGCGTCACTTTGACCTTTTTTACACTCTTTTAGTCCAACTAGCTCTCCCTATAAATCAGGACAAGCTATGCTCCCCATGCAAGGACCTCACCTGCTTAGGTATCAGAATCAATATACCTGAGGCTTCCCTGAGCATTGATCCTGTTAAGCTGACAACCATTCACAAGGAATGTCACCATATATATGGCAGGAAGTATCTTTCTAGAAAGCAATTTCAATCCCTCATTGGCAAATTGATCTATCTTCAGAAATGTGTCATTCCTGCCAGGGTATTTATCAATAGAATTCTGGACCTATTTCGCAGGAGTGCTCACAAAAATAAAATTTACCTTTCCACAGAATTTTTTAGGGATCTGAACTGGTTCATCAAATTTTGCCCAATTTCAACGGCACCACTATCTACAGGAAGCCAAGCATCACTGAGTCTGAAGCCCTGCACCTTGATGCATGCCTCATGGGCATGGGTGGCATATGGCATGACAGAGTATATTCTGCACCAGTACCAGTGGTCCCAGGTTTTACTCTCACTATTGTGCACCTTGAGATGCTCAATATCATTGTTGCCTTACGGTTGTGGGGCCCTCTCTGGAAACATTCAGGATATACTGTGACAACGAAGCAGTAGTCCAGGTGTTGGCCACCAGTAAAACTAGAGATTTTTCTTACGGGCATGCATACGTAACTTATGGCTAATTACTGCTATTTTTGACATTCACTTTCAGATCCAACACATTCCAGGGCATTTGAACACCAAGGCAGACCTTTTATCTCGTCTTCACTCTAGTAAACCAGTTGATGTCCATCTACTTAGACAATTACAGCACAGCTGTATCTGGGAGAGGGTCTTACCTTTTCATTTTAACATTGACTTTCAATTGTAATTTTAGGTGTGACCTCACATTCCAATCATCTCTTTGAAGCAGCATGGTATAGGACAATGGTATCGCACAGACCCTCTACCTCTGCAGCTCATCATGTACACTTCAGAACATTTTTATCCTTTCTCATATTTTTACAACTTCCCTTCGTCATTAGTGTACATAACTTGCTTGTATTCCTAGAATACTTACATAACAATGCCCTCTCCCTTAAAGTCATCAAAAACTACCTCTCGTCCATTTCTACCATGACTTCCCACTTTAATCTGGATTCATCTCCTACCAAACATGAAACCACCAGTAGGTACCTTAGGATTATCACAATCAACTCCCCATTTTCTCCCACTCCTAGAGGTATTTTCACTATTCAAATGCTTTACCAAATCTCATTAACATGTGATTTCCTTCCTGATCCCATTCTTTATAGAGCAATTTTCTTAACTGCATACTTTGCTTTCCTTCGCATGTCCAACATTGTCCCTCATAGTTTATCAGCCTTTAACCCCAACAAACACCTTTTACGTAAAGTTTTTGGCCCTCCTGGGGCCCATATCATAATCAAATGGACCAAAACTCTTCAAGAATCAAAAGCTCACCATGTAGTTCAAATTCCCTCCCTTACTAATATTTACCTTTGCCCAGTGCGGGCCCTTTCCCGACTATTGGAATCTAGGCCCCTTTCACCAGACCACCCTTTATTTGCCAATTTATCTCCCCCTACTATCTGGTCATTGACATGCACATTCGCAACGCACTAAAAACAATCCTAAAACTAAGGAATCATCCTATTCGGGGTTTTGGCTTCCACACATTCAGGAGATCTGGAGCCACATTTGCCTTCGACCACAATGTGGCCCTTCACAACATCATGTCACATGGCTTGTGGTGTAGCTCAGCCATTTGGATATATCTGCAGAATGTATCGCAAGCCCCTTCCATCATACCCAACACCTTCTCCAAGCACATCCCTTCCCACTTTTAGCTGGGGTTTGGTGATTTTTAAAATAAATTTTATTCATTTTAAAATTCTGCTCTGTACAGTTCTACTAACATGTAAATAAAAGTCTCAAACATGTTTTCTTCCTGTGTCATAAACCTCACTCTGACCTTAAGTCTGACCTTTGTCTTACCTTTGACATTTATGGGGTATTGAACCACAGTCGTATACTCGGCTTGACCTTGTAACTTATCAGCAACTGCCCTGGCTTTTGGCCATGGATATTTCACCTCAATCGCAAATTTACTAAACATGTGGGTTTACCTATTAGCCAAAATAAATTGGAACCTCCAGCTGAAAGTATAATTTGTTTAGCAATTGAAATAAATACAAAACTCTAAAACATTGTATGTTTATGTAAATAAATGGCTACAACACGCCCCTAAAAGATTTGCAGAAGTTAACTGGGAAAGTATAACACATACACAGATTGTCAAACCTAGAAGAATATTTGTTAACTATAAATTGTCAGTTCTTAGAATTCTTCTTACTCCAGATATTAGAGCTATACAGCTACCACAAACTTTCTTCAAAGATATTAGTTGGTTCAATTCTTTTCTTAGCTTGTTTAATGATTCCATTGAAATTCATAAACCAGTAATTATTAAATTTACTTTTCATGTTGATGCATCCTTGCAAAAAATTGGTGCCAAATTTGGTGACAAAGTATATGTATGTGACATTCCAAAGTATTTCAGGAAAGTAGATAGCATTGTACACTTTAAAGAAACCAATGTCTTGTTAGCCATTGAATTGTGGTATTACCTATAGCCAAGTTCAAGATAGTGCCCTTACTGTCTGGTATGACAACGAGACAGTTGTGAGTATCTTTGGTACTCATAGAATTCAGGATCTTAATCTTGTGGCTCTTATGAGAACTGTTTGATCATACAATATACAATTAGAAGTTAAACATATTACAGGGTTAACAACAAATATGCAGATATTCTTTCTAAATGATACCATTATCAAGAGATTTATTCTACCCAGGTTTAATTATTAAAGCAGTGTCAGTGTCAGTACCCAGAGCCTGATACGTTATTGCCTAATTTTGATATTTAGACATCTGTTGCCGGCTTACCTTCTTCAAAAGAGTCTGTTTTCCTGTCCAAGAATACGTCACTGATGGTCCCCTTCTTTTTCAGATTCCCCCTGGCGTCCAAGTTGGCTTTCATGGCTCAGAAACGTAGGACTTCTAGACTGAGACCTAGGCCTGGCTCTGCCTACGTGATTTCCTTTAAGTTGTTCCTGGCCTTTGTAGTGTATATGGGCTTAGATTGTCCATTTTCAGCTGATACAGTGATTATATGTTTGGAATTCTTTGTCTCAGAATAGCTTAAAAATTGGTTCACTACATAACCATATATTAGTCTTGAAGCATTACTTTTGTCTGTTTGAATGGCCAATGTTGGTCTTTTCTAGTAGAAAAGTACACATGTTACTGAAATCTGTACAAATGAATGGTAAAACACCAGTCATGGTCAAAACATATTTACTGTACCTATGTTAGAGAAACTAGTATGTCATGTCAGAAAATTTCATAATGGCACAACATTCAGGGCACTGTCTTCCTTGTCTCCTTCGTACTTTTCAATGTTTGACAAAACCAGATTCCCCTTAGTTGGTGACATATTTTGGGGTTCTCCTGGATATTGTGGTAAGATATGCTAACAATATGCAGTCACCAGGCCAATATCAGGTTGTGCAGATACCCCAGCTACTGTTATCATCTCTTTGCCCTGTTCAGGGATAAAAGTTATTCTCCAAAAATTTGGTAACCGACCAAAAGAGGCCCCGTTGTTCCACATTAGATGTAATAGATTAAACTACTTTTCAAAAAAAACAATGGTTTGGGGTTTGAGGAATTCTTCAGAATTGAGTTTTATTATCGGTAAGTTGTATAAATTCTCCCAGTTTTTGATTCACTCTTGATCTTTCAGAGTCATAGTTCATCTTTACGCTTTATCACAAGCTAGAACTTTAACTTAACTCAGTCAATGACTAGTCACTCAGATGTTCTGTTAGTCACTCTGATCATATACGTCGTTTGAGTTAAAATATACATAGTGGTTTAGTTTTTCTATTTTTGCCTATCATGATTGTAAAAAGATGTTAGGTAAATGGAAAAAGCTGAATTTAAGTGTGTTGTTAAACTTAGATGTATGGTTAACTGATACTCACCTCTGCTCAGTTGTTCCAGGCAGGCTATCTTTGAGTTAAGATTAGTTAACTTGCTAAAATAGTCAACATGCAAACATCCATAACTTCGTGGTTCAGGTTTTGTAGGATTCTTAAAAGTGATGTGGATCTTTGAAAAAGCTAAACCAAGTTGGTTAAATTCACTCACTCGTCTCAAATGCTCTAGTGAAGTCTACCAGTAAGACAGCCATAGGATATGAACTACTGTTAATGTACTGCCCAGATAGCAAGACTCTGTAGGGCCACCGCTGGCCCACTGGCGGCATAGCTGTCGGACCGACGTTGGCTGCAGGCGGTGGCCAGCCGTTGGCGTGACCGGCTGATAGGCAGTGGTCCACCGTTGGTAGCCGACAATAAGGTTTTCTGGTGCTCCTTCAGTGGCCCACTGTTGGCAGCCAATGATAAGCTTTTCTATTGGCCCACCAGTGGCCCACCTTCAGTAGCCGACAAGGTTGACTGGTGGTCCACCAGTGGCCCACTGTTGGGTGCCATCAAAGGTGGTTCTCTGGTGGCGTGATCAGCTGATAGACAGTGGCCCACTGTTGGCAGCCAACAATAAGGTTTACTGGTGGCCCATCAGTGGCCCACTGTTGAGTGCCATCAGTGGTGGTTCTCTGGTGGCATGACCAGCTGATAGACAGTGGTCCACTGTTGGCAGCCAACAATAAGGTTTACTAGTGGCCCATCAGTGGCCCACTGGCTTTTAGGCCGGTGGATGTGTCGGTCTGACATTGGCAAGCCACTGGTAAAATTTTACTATCACTATAATATAGCATCAGCCAATCAGATTGCAGCATGAAGTTATGTGGCCATTGTTTAACAGAAAGCAAATAATTGACAGATTGTGGGTGGATTTTAGTTAAGGGAATCCCTAATAAGTCACATGACCAAACATAAACAATGGTGGAACAGTATCTTAGGATGACATGTTCCATAGTCAAACAATAAAATTATAATGTTCAGAAACAACTTTTCTTACTGTGAATTTCTAATGAGAATGTTATTTTTATGTCTAAAATTGTTAAATAGTTAGTTAAAAATTGTGGGCCCACTGAAATATAATTTTTAGACATACCATAATAAATAATTTTTTACCAAGTGTCTCAATATCCCCTATTATTGCTCGCCGCCATCTTGAATAAAAAGCCACCATTGGCCCACTGTTGGCCCAACCTTGGCAGCCTGAGTTTTGGTTGGCAAGCCTTCACTGGGCCAGCGTTGGCATGGGTAGTTTACCCACCATGGGTAAACTGATTGGAATATATTTCATGGGTAATTATTCCTTTCAACTTAAGAAACTTTATATTTTATCGAACACATACATATTGCAGCTAGTGGACCAAGGGTCGTCCAGTGGTGGCTACACCTCAACCCCAATTAATAGGGTTTTGATTTAATATATTTTTCTCCTGTACATGTTTTATGGTTTGTTTACAGGGGAAACTTTCACTTCTGTTAACTTTTCTGTGTAATTATCAGATGATTTTATTGATTAGATCTAAAATCCGGGTGGAAATTAGAAAATTCCAATCAGTGGCCCATCAATCATAGCTTATATACCACTGATATAGTTGGTGGGCTGCCAGTGGTAAATCTTGGAAGAAATTTGTGGTACAAGAGTGGAAAAAAAAGAAATATATATAAATGCAGAAATGTAACATCTGTTATTTAAAAATGTCGGTGTCTCAGTGATATACACACACATACATAAAGTATCCAATTACTTTGCCATCTGTGGGCCACCGGTGGGCCAACAGTATGTGTACCATGCAGGCAGAAGGTGGACCACTGATGGACCACCAGTGGCAAATCTTACATTTTTTTATGTAATAAAATTCAGAACAGCTACTTTTGGAAAGTAATTCACTTGAAACAAATGAATTTAAGCCAAGACAGCCTCTCTTCAAGATCTGTCAAAACAAATGCCGTTCAGCAGAGCTTGAGGTGTAGCCACCAGAGGACCACCATTGGTCCACCAACTAAGTATAGCTCTTACAGATGATAGTTGCATGTGTCAGACAAAAACAAATTCTGCGATAGTTTTAGGTTACATCAAAAAACAAATTTATATCAAAAGGAAAAAAATGAAAATATCTTTCTTTAACCTTCACTAAATATATATATATATATATGTGCCACCAGTGGCCCACTGGCTGCCCATCATGGGTTATGTACTACTTATGTAGTGGGTGGACCATTGATGGACCACCTGTGGCAAATATATAAGCAAGTAATATATAAAGTAATAAAGTGGAGAAAAGACTGACTGAGCAAAATGAAGGAATACAGAATAAGTTTGTTAAAAAATGACATTAACTTATGTTAAGTGAAAGAAAACACATTTTATCTAATTTTTCCCAGGATTTTACACCAGTGGGTGTAGGCTGGTACCTGAGCTACAGCCACTGACTCTGGTAGTTGGTGGGCCAACAGTGGGCCACGCAATGTATTTATATTTTGAAATAATGTGTTTTTAACATTGAATATTGTTAAATAATATGTCATAAAACAGTATTTGAGGTTGCTTTTGAAGTTGTTTATAATACTTTAAAATTTTGAAAAAAAATGCAGTCAGTGGGCCATCAGTCAGTGGCCCACAAGCTATATTTTGCCACCCATAGACAACGGTGGCCGACTAGCGTCTTGCTATCTGGGTGTTGCGTCCTAATTTGAGTGTGTTAACTATACTAAATGTACCAACGAGAGTGTTGTAATTATTTTAATAAAACTCCAAACTGTTTAATATATAATTGAATTTTATTCACCTTGTGTACAATCATACAGTTATTTAAACTTTTTCGCCAATTGATCTTCATATTGGTCTTCCTCCACCTGTGACTGTCCATTTCTGGGTATCATCATGGACAAGTCGGTGCAAACATTAAGATGAATTATATGGCAGCAAAGATTGTTCATTCAAACCTAAAATGTGGTTTCCAATAAACTAAAAAAATTGGGAGAGCAGACTTTCATCAAGCAAACTGTTTCCAGCTGACATTACACTCATATATCCTTTGGAAAAAACTAGGAATATTGAAATTTTGCCGTCCATAATTTACACATGACAAATTGTAGATAACTAGCATAAAATCTGTATTCAGATCTAATTTGGTGAAGAATACTTCTTTGATAGAACAACTCGCCTTACATAAATGTGTCAAACCCATGTATGTTGGTTTATGGTAAAAAATGAAAAATTGAGAAACCACATTTTAAGTTTATGATAAAAACTCCTGTACTCTGTATGCCTGTAACTCTTATTTATCTAGAGGGGATTTTCTAAAAATGTGCATCTTAATGTGACTGCCCCGATGCTGTCATCCTGCAATCAGTTACATTAGTTTCAACCAAAATGACGTTTTATTCTTGGTATCTCAGGGCCCTATAAGTGCCAAGACTAAGGTCCAGTCCAAGCATGATCCTGACTGTTTAATGGGACATGAAACATCAACTTTGACTCAGAGCTAGACAGCGTAACTACAGATCAAAGTTTGACTGTAAGAAAACCCATGCTCTTAATACTCTACAGACTTTACTTACAGTAAAACAAACAGCCAACAAGGCACATCTTGCGTGACATCACTATTAAAGAGGAACACATTTAGCCATATCTGATGCAATGTTATCAGGATTTCGTCTGGATCATCAACAAAACTGCCATTGTTTTTTCTTCCCTATTTCTTATAGAAATTATGAAAATATCATAGAAATCTTTTCATGTTCTTTTCGGGTAAAATAAAATTTTAAGATTTACAAATTTTAACACCCATAATTGAAATCCATCTGTAGTCATGCTTTGTTATCCATTAATTTGACACAACACTGCAAGTTTGTTTGAAAACATCAGCATGAATAGGGGTAAACAGCAGAATTTGACAATGCTGTAAACATCAATATTTGTCGATGATTCTTTCAGTAATATTGGTGGAAAGATGGACAGACAATCACCATCGAAAAATGCTATGGGCTTTTGTTATTAGGTAGGATTTAAACTTTGGACAAATGGTGCTACAATAAAACATAGTAAATAAAAAACTCAACAATCTATAGGGTGCAGGTACTTATACTATAAGACACAAAATCCTTGCAAGATGGCATTGTGGTCTACTAGTTGACACGTTCATCTGCAAAGCAGAGAATGTTTTCTAAGAATCGGGTAACACCAAGATATGTATTGAGGTTTAGAGAACAACTTAAAATACTGGTTTTCTATCATTTGGCCATATCCCAAGTGGCAGGCTAAGAACAGAGGTCCATTATGTAGCACAATGATCATAAAAAGGCAACTGTCCCCTTAGATATGTCAGTCACTAGAGCTTGGGCTGTCCTTGTAAACTGACAGCGGTCAAAAGGCACGTTGAGTATAAAAACAATAAAATAATAGAGAAAATTTATTTTACACAACAGTGACATAAACAAAAGAAATACACAAATAGGATAAACGCTAATACCATTTTAGAGACCAGTGCAAGTTTAACAAAAAGTCGCATTTTCTCACCCCCTTATTAAGCCATTCAAAGGATAATCAGGAGGACGTCTCCAAAAATCTGAGACTTCTTTGTTCACATTTTAAGAATATTATCACTCAATTTATTTTGATGATGAGGATTTTCTTGTCCAATTCTTGACTAAGTTGACTATTGACCACTGCATATGTTTGATGCAAAAATACAATAAGTTGTAAATATTTGTACAAGCAGTACATCAATTCATAACTTGCTGGACTTTTTCCATGTAATGTTAAATTTTATACCTTACTGTAGTTTTGAAGAAAAAGATCATATTTCACCACTATCCCCAAATTGACTTCTTAATGTTATATGTCTTATTTGTCTTTTATATAACGAACAGTGAAAACAAGTACAGGACATGAATGTCCAAAACAATTTTCCCCAGATGTTTTCCGGCAGAACTACTCTCATAGCTCCTATTTATATGCCTAACATCCACAATTAATAAAAAATAATATGTGCATATAAGCTGTACCTACAGTAAATTTGCTTAGCAGTTGAAAATAGGGGTGGATAAAATTACACATAACCTTATTACATAAAGCTCTTTATCACTTTCCATTGAAGTACCAGTCAGATTATGAATATATGTATACCCTATGCACTTTAATCAAACAGCCCCTTCAAGTCATTTTTATTATTAAACAATTATTTTTATTTTCTTTTTGTGAACGTTCACCTTTCAGTTGAAAGTTTTTCAGGCTTTTACCTAGCAATCGTTTTTTAAGTTGTAAAACAGAAAAAGGCCATTCATAATTTGGAACACCAAAAACAAACTTCCAAAAATGAGAAATGGCCAGCACTTCAATCTCTGGCTAATATATCTTAATTTGCCAAACATGTGGAGTGAAACAAGACATAAGATTGTGTCACAGATTAGGCCTAAAAGTAAAAGAAAACACAAAACAAGTGCTGATGGCTCTGCTTCATCTTTTAAATACAACCCCCCCAAAAAAATTCACTTCAACATTTGCACAACAAAACATGCAAATACATGACATCAACAATCTTATTGTTTTCCTCTTCACAATCGTGAATGTTCCACGGTCACATTTGGCTGTTTTAGTGAGAGTTCCTCGATCACACTTACCATCAGACAAATAGCTCCCAACAAACTCTTTCTCAATATCATTAGTTTAAGCAATGTCTAACACATCTCTTTCAAGTACTTCTGACTCTAGACCACAATTTTAACCTCTAACTCTTGAAAACTCTGCATGGCACATTTTGCAGGTGCTTTGCTCAATGATTCAAGTTCTGTTTTCAATGTTTCAATCTTCAATATTTTATCTTGAATTAAATCTTATGCTGGACCAACCATGCTCAGTTTCTCTTGTATGTGTTCTTGAATATCTGTCCTAATATTTCTCACATTTTTATTCTAGTGAGCCATAAACTGTCTTTCTTCCCTTGACGATATTGTGATTCCTGTTCAAGCACCTGCAACTTCTCTTCAAATTTGGATATGTGAACACTTCTTCAGTAATTCCTCTCACAACATGGTTCCTGTGTCCCAAATCATCCAGCGATGTCACACATTTGGCGCATATTGCCATATTGCATACTGTACAGTATTTCTTCTTAAAGACCCCATCATGCTTTTGGCAAAGGCTTTAATTCATTTTATTGATTTGTTAGTGTTTTTCATCTTCAGCCAAAGAGAGGATGACAGTCTGATTGCTGAGGATATCGCCTTTTTCTATGTGTTTTATATGACAAGCAACATACAGCAATTCACAACAGTTTTTGCAAAGGTAGGCAGATTCACTGACACACAAAGAACAGCTGGACATATTTTAAGCGTTTTATCTGATTGATTTTTTCAATCATATCGCCAGAATCCAGCTGTCAGTCAAGTTTGTATTGGCACTGTTTGGCAAATTGGAGATTTGAATTAATGAAAATTGAACATATTATTTTGTATGTGCCGGGCGATACAAAAAATGTGTGGCCACAAAACAGCAGTTTGGGTACCATGAATATGTCCATGCATATTTAACATTCAATATTTCCCTTCAAATTTTGAAGAATCTGCTCACTTGAAAGAGAAAGACAACAAAAGCATAACTACCTGGTTGCGAAAAAGATATACCAGGATTTCTCCATTTACTTTTTGCTACATGCTTGGTAAAAGGCCTCTACTCTCCAAGTCAAGTTTAGTCACTACAAGGTAACCAAAAGTCTTATAGACAAAATGCCTTCTGGGAGCATACTCTTTATAAAATATACTTTGTCTGCTTTGATAGAAATGATTTTCCTCAAAGTACTGAGGCTGGATACTTACTCATTTAAGTACAACATTCATTCATAATTATAATACTTCGTGCTTGTTGTGTGTTAAAGTATGACCTTCAATATTTGCAATCTTGTGTGATATCAAATGTTCACAAATTGGAAAAAGAGCGTTGAATCTTAGAATCCCTTCATTTCAAACAAGACCCCAAATCAATAAATGACAACTTACTCTCAACCAATAACAAAACTCTAAAATATGATAATAAATACATTTCTGATGCAGCCCATAAATTTATGTTCAAAGTAAGCAGTTTTAATGGTCTAAGGTGTTCACTATGTAAGTCCTATGCCTCCTCTCATTTCATTTATCATTGTAACTAGATTTCATTGTGTAAGAAGGCTTGATATAATTGGGAAATCAATTGCTGTCTGCGAATAAAATATGTTTAAAGTTATTGATATTGCTATAACTTGGCCTCCCCTTATCTGGGATACAAGTCCGGTTTTTAAAAATATTTTTTTAAGATACAAAATAACCTAATCTTTAGGTTACTGGCCAGAGGTAAGACTACCATATATATGCTTAAATTCAACTATTTAAATATTCTTGGCCTATTTACCAGTTATAAAAAGACAGAGAATAATATCTAACACAATGATAAAAGAATAACACACATATTATTTGGGTTATTAACATTAAGATGTATATATAATATTTTCTGTGTTATTAAGGTTTAAGGTCAAAACTTCACGAAAAAAGACACTCAAACTGACAATTGATTCTATAACTTGTATTAGTACATTATGTAGATATGTTTGTGATGAGGCGTTTATAGTAATTTCTGTTAAATTTGGCGCTTAAGTAATACCTAAACATCAACACATCAAGTCTTACACAATTAATTAGACATACTAAGGGGTCCTTCCTAGCGCACTATGATTCTCTGAGAACATTTTCCAGACTGTCATAAAATGTACTCATTCAGAGTCTCAAAAAAGGCAAACTAGTGAGCAGGGGAGTCTGTCTTTTGATGAAGATTAAGGTCTATTGAAGTACTATGAATGTTAAGGTAAATACTTGTAAGCAGGTCTAATAATTAAAATGCATTCAGTTAATGATATTAATAAAAAGAATGCAACTGCACTTATCGGTAAAAATTGAGCAAAAACAGAGAAGTCACACCTTATTAGGACAATGTAAATATATAACATACACTGTCTCTCTAACAGGGCAACATCTTATGTACAGGACCTATCACATAGTTCACACAGTTCCGTTCTGGTCTCATCAGCTACATGGGGGCTGAAAACTTTTATCTTGTTGGCGCTTGATATATTTAATACTTTGATTGAATGAGTACCTGTCCCATCACAGAAGTTAGTAGCAAATTGGCTATGTCAGTACTTGGAATGGTGCCAGTCTGACTTTAGGACCATATATGTGGAATTTGTTTTTCTTTCCAGCCTTTCATGAGTTCTAGTGTACTGCTTGTGTCTTTGATGGCGTTGTGATGAGTTGATGATGTTCTATCTGATCACAAAACTTAAGCAGCACTGTTCTACCTTAGCTCTTGGAAGGGTGACTGACATCGTGTCTCTGATGGTTTTGCAGCTCATTTATGTAGACCAAAAAATTGGGGTCTTGTTTTTTACATGTTCATTACACACAAACAAAGTCCATTTGCAGAACAAATGATATAATATAACTGTTCTCTATCGTGTTTAAAGGGCCTCCATACTGGCTAGAAAAAAACCATATTATGGATATTTATTTAGCGCCTTACAGCACGCCTTGTACCTTATCAGTTATATTGTGATGGCTTGTTAGAAGGGTAAAGGAAACCAGCACATAAAGTTGCTCAAGGTTATCTACTGTAAAATGCCGACCAACGGCAAGCACCTACCAGCTTTCTCATTTTATGCTAGGCCAGGTTTCTAATAATGATCTCAAGCTGATCTCAAATGCAAAAAATAATATTGTCATTTTTACTTGTGATATATTCTTTCATATGCCCTACAAATAATATATACATTTAAAAAATAATTTTCACTTACCAAAACTCTGAAATTAAAGTAAGCAGTATCCATCCATTACACCTGGTACAAGGTCTTTCCTCAGTGCACTATGATTCTCTGAGAAAATTTTCTAGATTGTTACATAATGCACTCATCCAAAACCCACAAAATAGCAACTGTATTCGATAGACATAATTCTATTTAGAAATTGAGTTTTCACACTGTATCTTGCATCATTAATTTTGCAGCAGTTTTGTAGACTGTTCCACAAAGAGGATAGGAATTTTAAAATGTTAGAGAGGAATTCACTAAATATTTTGATGTAGGTGGTCAACACAATGCTTTCACTAGGGAAAACTACTACACAACGGATGAATAATATTTGTAAATTCAGGTCTGGTTAATAGTTAGCCATGTTCCAACCACCTAATATTTCAAAGCAATTTGTGACAGTAACATCAGAAATCCAGGTTATTGATATCCCAAGATATTACGACTATATTTTTACCGGCCAAATGCTATACTACAGTGACTGACCTTGATATCAATTAATAAGTTACAGTCTAACACACCCAGGAGTCTTTTTTTCGGGGGGGTTTAATGGTTACTTTAGTAACCATTAAACAGACATCAGCTGTAGCTTCATATCTTATAATATGTTATATATATGCAGATATCCAGAATACATTAACTGATGTTTAGTTGTGTTTATTATTCATCACGTGATGTATTTGATCTAAATACAAGAAGACTTGATATTATTTTCATTACCTGTTGCCATGAAACAAGTGCCACATTTTCTTAAATATTGCCCAAGCTATGCATCGTACAGATAAATTATATGCACTGGTAGAAAGTTGTTTTTACTGAGCTTCTGCAAATTTCAAATTTGACAGGAAAAAAATTCAAATTTGACAGATAAATATCAAGTTTAATTTGGTTTCTACATCCACTAGTTGGTGTTTAATTTTGGATACATTACCAAGCTGATTTTTTCCAGCAGCTAAGTTATTCATTATAAAAGCAATATGACGATCCAGTGGCCCATATTTTAAATATCTTACATTTGAGGAGATTCCAAGCCTAGTGTTAGTCTGGGACTCTTCTCTGACGTAGACAAAATATTCTTGCATGCTTAAAAGGGGAAGTGAAAGGTTAATTGATGAGAAATTTGGGTAAAATAGATGTATATTTAGTACATATTCATTTTAATGCATATTTTCACCATATAACATCTCCTTTATCTAACTTAAAAACACAACTTATTATTTTGTGTAAAGAGTAACCAGAAATTACGACCAAAAGGAATTTATAAGAGATATTTTTATTTTAATTTTTTTAAGCCAAACTTTTGCTTTTCTCAATCAACTAAGTTGGGGCGTACTATAAGCATCTACATTCACTAATGATTTTGTAGTCAATTCAATATGAAAGCTTAGCTAGTCTAGAATAATCTTACACCAATTGCAAAGTATGATCAAGATCAAACACGAAAGCTCTTGTACATCCTGAATGGTTGCTGATTGGATACATATGGGAATCAAACTCTGCACAACCTTTATGTGAGTCAAATGCTACACAACCTCCATCTTATCATACAAACGGTAAGCCATCACAAACCAATTTGAATGTGATCTTTTTACAACCTAAGTTGGTTTTTTTTATCTTAATTTGATATGCGATCCAAAAGCTATCATAACTCCTTTAGAGTTACTCACAAGCATTTTTCACATAATTTTAACATCAATCTGGAATCACTCTTGAACCTGTAATGAAACTATTGCAAACCACTCATGTATCATGGGTGTTTATCAGCTGTTTTTTTTAATCAGAAAGTAGGTTTCTAATCAGATCACAATAATGGAAATGGCCTTTAAGCAAGCATACAAGACTCCACAAATGTGGTCCACATTTTTTTCCAGAGAGAATTTACTTGCTGAAGACGATGAAGGTATGAAGTAGGGTCATTAAGTGCAAGCCAAGAGGAGAAATGAGAAGACAAGGTGATGATCACAGTAACAGCCTCTTTTCAAAATTCAAACAACTTATGCATATGTGGCAAGATGCTTTTAGTATATTTTCAGCACTACCAGTTTACAAGGGTTTATGAATCCTGTGGTTCTGTTGCTTGAAACTTCGTCCTCTCTGAAAAACAGATTTTTATATTTAGCATATCGTGTCTTTTTAAACCAGCCATATTTCAATTTGGTACCTCACTCTATCAGGTGGCTATCAAATTGAATCACAAATCGAAGTGACCATAGACTTTATGAAACAATGACATAACGTTTAGCCCACTAAACTTCCACCTTAGCCGAAAGAAAATGAGAAAACGTCCTATTACATAGCTTGATTAAAAGAAGACACACAGAAGAGTTAACATGGGAAAGCCATGGTTAATCAAATATAAACAAGTTTATGAGAAAATTCTGTAATCATGTGGTAATGCAGCAAATATGTGTAAGTTTTATTTTAAACTTGTATTGAGATGAAAAACCATTACAGAATCGGTATAAAAACACAATATTTCCTAAACTCCAATTAAGTAGAATCATTCAGTTGTCACATAAATTAAACAAAGTTTTAAAACTGCTCAGATGACATGTAATTTCCCAGGAAATGGACTTCATACATAAAAGGCTTCTAGTAGCCTGGATAAGTCCCAGTAGTTCACTACAATTCCCCAATGTTAATTTTAATGTTATATATGTTAGGGCATTTAAACATTGAACATTGAAATTTTCATTAATTTTAAAGTTCCAGTTTATGTCTTGAGCCAACTCTGTAACTAAGTATATGACGCGGTTCCATCTCCCCGACAGGACATAGAACATCCTATGTAGATTAAGTTACTTTTTTATTGAGTTAATATTTTGATTTTCATCATGATTTGCAGACAGAGAAAAAACATATTTGAACCCAGGAACAGTACCTGCCCTACAGGCAGCACCACAGCCACAAACAGCCACCAGGAGATGAACAAAGCCACCAAACCCCTGGGTCATTCCCTGAATACTTCAAAACCAAGAAAAGGATACTACAACAACCTCATGGCTGACTTGATACAAACTCATATCCCAGGATACCAGAATTTTGTCAGGATAACACCTTCCATCTGATCAAATAATGCATACACCACCGCATCAAGAAGTCAATGACCACTTTTAGGAAGCCCTTAGAAGATGGATTGAAACTGTTAATAACACGGAGACATCTGGGAACAAGGGAGATCTACATCTCCTCACAGTATCACTGACTGGTTGGCAGAATCACCATCTGTAAATTCTTCCTCCAGGTCAACCGAGCCATCCTTGCTGAATTCCAGGATGAATATTTGGGCTACTAACCCTGAAGACTAAAAAAGGTGGAGCAGATCTAGGTGGAATGTCCCATGCTGTAGGGGCAGCAGACAGGAAGCTCATTGTGAAGAAGAAGCCAAAGAAATCTGGCAGTAACTATCACAACATACAATGTTTTTTTCCCTGGTGCTACTAGCCCTGGCGCAGATAGGACACCAACCTGAGCAAAAGATGTAGTGGCCCTACAAAATGAATAAGTGATGTATCTGCCAAATTAAAACTACAGGAGTCTTTTAAAAGAAGCACAACATTAGTGAGACCTACTAAAAGACTACTTAATCACAATGGAGGGGGGCATTGGCTGGGTATGAGGACAGGTTCTGAGATGTCTCAAACACATACCCTGGGGTAGAAGAAGCTAGCATCTATTATTCCTTTTCATGACTACCCAATTATTCAAAGAACTTTTGTTTAAGCTGGTGTTGCTGATATTTCCAAAAAACAATCTAATCCATTTCCAACAAGCTTCAAATCTATTTCAAACCAAATCCCAATTCCCAAAACAATGTTGAAAAACTTCATTCCAAGTTATATCAAAATGTCCCCCATTAAAAGTCAAAGTTAATAAACCTTTAAAGAATTTTTTTTTCAATCTTTTTTCTTGCAAATTTGCAACATATTTCTAAGTTTCTCAAAGGTCAAAAATCTAAAGGTCGGATACAAAGGTCCAAATACTTTCCCCAAATGTCAAAACTTCTCATAGTCAAGGTGTTTTCTTTTTGCTATTTTTTTCCTTTGGTGCAGGCCAAAGTTTCACTGGCCCCAAGTTTTTTGCCAAAGTCTTTTTTTAAGTTCTTTATCCAAAATTTATTTGTTTTTCTTTTAAGTCCAGGCTTGAAAAATTTGAAGTTTTTTAACTCCATATTTTATACACTCACATTCATTCGCTCATTTTTTATAATGGGGCAAAGTGTTCGGTGTGGGGCCTTGTAATGCTTTTTTGGGGGAGATTTCTTTTTAACATGACAAATTGTTTTTGCAAGATTTGCTTAATCCTGAAAAAGGCCATTAAATGTTTGATAGCAGTGGTGCTGGACAGTACTAATTGTAGGCAAGTGCAGTGGTTCTACTACTTTTGCTGTTTGGTATCGGCTGACTGCAGAGGAGGCTGAAGTTCTTGCTGTATGGTGGTGGTTGGAGGAGAGGTGGCTTGTTGCAGGTTTGGCTGTGAAAATGGCTGCTGTGTGTTGATTTGTCAGTAGCCCATCACTGACTGTATATACCCAAAGAAGCTTGAGAGTCCTGATATCTTGTGTTGACTTTCTTCGCCTGTAGCAGAGGCAACTTATGGTGGGTTGAAGTGCTTTGTTGGGGTCAGTGTGAAAGTAAGCAGTCTATATCTATGAAGAAAGTTGGCTGCAGTCTCGATTGCTTGATTGCAATGTCTCCGCCCAAGAGATGTTGACAGCATGATTGGCATCTGTGCAAACTGGTCCAAGACCTGATGGTCGCACAAAGAAATTCCTGAAAGTGCACTTGGGCTCATAACTGAAAGCTGTATTGTGGCGTCTGATCGCATGCTGATCTCCATACTTGCCATGTCAGTTAACCCTGAGGAGATGTTGTGTGCTGAGGCAACGGATGCACTGGCTCCATGGGCTGAGGACTTGAAGCCTTTGTGTCTGAGTTGAGTCTTGAAGAAGTTAAATTTATCCTGAATAAAGTTCTGCTTGTCAGTCATTTCTTTTGGAGTATAACCAGACTTGGACTCCCTGAGGTAGCCGTAACAAGTTCTTTTCGATTCCAACCTAGTCTTGCACACTTTGACAGCTTGCAACTGCAGATGAACCTCTCCATTCCTTCCAGGCCTTGTCCTTAAAATGCTCATTTATCTTGTCATGCAACTCCTCGCAGTCCTTCACAGAGTCCACAATAGAGTCTTCATCTTAGTCCATCAGATAGATGTTTGTCATGTGCCCCTTCTTGTGTCTTTGAGATGTGTCCATCTCTGTTCCAGGATCTGTAACCATTTCTGAATCACTTCTATCTCTCCTTGCATGCTTTTCCGCCACTCCCTCCTCTGCAGGGTGTGTAGTTTCCTCCCTCCCAGTTTCCTTCTCTGTTTTTGTGCCTCTTCTGCAATTTCTCTTGTCTCCCTATCCTTCCTCTTCCACTGTATTTCTGCAAATATCAAACTCTGTAGGTATGTCTGTGGGGTCTTCTATCTTCCTCTATCCTATACTCTCCTTAGGACCCTTAGGACCCGTTTTCCTGGCTTGTCTGTTGCTGTAACCACCTTGTTGGTTTCTGTTTATGGCTTCTCGTGATGTATTCCTGGTTTGTCCTGCTGAGATGTACATGACTCTATAATTGAAGAGTGGGAGACATCCTGTCTTGATGGGAAGTGGCCAACTCGGGTCGGTAATGATTATAACATGGAACTTTTCTGTATACTGCCTGTCGGGAGGTGGTGTTCAGGTACTTAAACATGACAGGCAGGGAAATTTTTCACAAGAAGATGGTTACAATATATGACAAGATAAGAAGTGTGACTGACTAGCCATATAGACTAGGAGGAAGGAAGGTCCAAACACAGAGTCTTGGAGGAACAGTGAAATATCAAACATGTTTGATATTTTTGCCGATCCACGGCAACAAGCCGGGAAACTATAACTGAGCCTGACTGACTCTGTAAACAGTGCTCCCGTCCCTCAAAAATACCTAATTACCGACAAGTCATCTCCATTGGAACATACATGATCAATACTGTTCAAGTACTTTAACTATTTGTTTAATTATTTGCATATCTGGGGGGACTATCAGAATGCCTGAAATTGTTACTTAAAACATGGGCATTATTGTGGTCCCACTAATTCAACCCTGCTTGAACTAATTCTGTTTTTTTTTCTTATTCTTCTAGGGTAAACTAGCTGGTTGAACTAGGGTGATTCTAGCTGGTTTAGGAAGTAGACTTTGGCAAGTTCAACCTTTTGAACCTGTGGTTCTGCTGCTTCCTCTTCTAGATATGGTTGCTCTCCTGGTTTATGAAGAGAGCTGACACTTATTGGCCTTATTTAGGGGGCTCGGTGGTGTAGTGGTTAGAGTTCTCGCCTCCAACCTCTGAGGCCGCTGGTTCAAATCGGGGGCCCGGCGCTTCATGTTGGAAATTTGGTAGTTACTTGCTGATGCCCGGTGGTTTACAGTGCAGTATGCACTGGTTTCCTCCACCCATAAACTACCCGTCGCAATATGACCCTGGCTGCTGAACACGACGTAAAACAACAAATAAATAAATATTGGCCTTATTTGATCAAGATGTTTCTTGACAAAACAATTATTGCCATGTTCACGTTGGTATGATCCTGGATCAGTTTTCTCTTTGATCACTGCAGCCATCCATTTGTCTCCAACCCCACAATTACGTAACCTACACGGGATCATTTACCTAAACTTTGCATGTGAAACATATCTGTCCTTGCTCTTTCCTTGCTTATGTTTCCAATACTGGGAAAGAAGGGATGCAGGTGGGTAGATATTATTCTATTCATCAGGTTTTCACCTGGTGATTGCCAAGTGGTTATCTGTGGAGTTTTCCTGTGTTTGAAATGAAGTCTGTTTAATTTTTTTGCAGTGTTCCGGTAATAAGTTTCAGCAAATTTTTTTGAAAGTCTGTACATATCTCTCGGCCATTTCATTTGATGAATGGTGGAATTGGGCATTGTGAATATGGCGGATGTTCTTCTTGAAGGATTCATTCATTTCTTCACTGGTGAAGACAGAACCAATGTTGCTGACAATGCTCTTGCATACCCCATGAGTAGCAAATATTTTTCACAACTTCTCAATGGTACTTGCAGATGTGGCTCTATCAACCATCGCATCTTCTAACAACATAGATGTTGCATTTACTAACACTAAGAACATTTTCCCCATGAATGGTCTGGTGTAATCAATATGCAGTCTAGTCCGTGGAATATGGGGATATTTCCATGAAAGCAATGGTTCTTGTGTGGGTCAATTTCGGCTTTATGGACAGGAACTGCAATCTTTCACTCTACTTCTAATGTCCTTGTTGATTCCTGGCCAATGCTATTGTGCTTGTGGTGGTATGCAAACACGGACTCCCCCACAGAACATATCCATCAAGGAGACTAAGTTCATTTTGCCTTAAGGTGTTCATCATTCACTTCCTGTGGACAACCATTTGATGTGTATAGATGTATATAAGACATGACTGGATTTATGGATGTCCACTATTTGATACTTTACACTGGATATTAACATTTTTTTGGTTATGAGTACACTTGGACCAAAATAAACCAAGTAGGGTGCTTGTAGTTATTGATGATTGAAAGTTTTTGTCCGTACAGGTACTGGTAAAATTTCCTCACTCCAAAGATGATTGCAAGATCAGCCTAGTTTCTGTTTGCTGGTGTCGGTGTGCACAACTCAAAACCAGCTCCCAGTCTGTATGAAAGTACCAAGCCAAGACAAGTTCTTTCTTCTTATCATAATGGATCAGAACTTTATCTGACTGTAAAAGCATTTTGGACTTGTAAAAGGTCATTTGCTGTGCCTCTCTCAAATTCCAATTAACGTTCTTCTGTTATAGATGATGGAGTGATGCCAGCAACTTGATAGAGTCATCAAACCTAAGTAGAACCATAACTCAGTGATGTTAATAGAACAAGGTGCATCATATTTTACCTTGATTTGGATTAAACTGGATCGATTTCTTGGTCATCAATTTTGTGCCCAAAAATACAACATTGCCAAGTAAGAAATCACTCTTGTTTCTCTTCAGCCCAAAACCACAGTCTGACAAATTCTTTCAGATCTTTTATAGGATTTCAAGGTTTTCTGCCAGAGTATCCTCCGATAACAATATGTCATTGATTCTCACAATCACACACGACAAGTCATCCAACAACTGCTCCATTGCTCTCTGGAATATTCCAGCAACTGATGAAATGCTGTATTTCAGTCTTTTGTATGCAAAATTCATGTGTGTTGATTGTGGTGTACTTCTGACTTCCTTCTTGAAGATAAACTTTTTCATAGACTGAGGTTTAGCTTGGAGAAAAACTTGTGTCCTGATTCTTTGGAATACAGATCTTCCTAACTCAGAATTGGATAATTATCTAACAATGACATACAAATTGCAATTAATTTGTAATCTCCACAGATACAAACCAATCCATCAGATTTCTGAACTGAGACAATGGAAGCAGCCCACTCAGAAAACTTACCTGGGGTGATTATGTTTTGAGATTGTCGTCTCTCCATCTCTTTTCAATTTTGTCCCTCAGTGCATGGGTACTAGTCTTGGTTTGAAGTAAAGGGGCTGAGCTTCTGAGATCACATTTTGGTTTTAGCTTTATGATATGCCCTAAGGCCTTACTCAAACACCTCCTTGTATTTCTCCAGAACTGCATCCAGTTTTATTGACTAAAGATTCTTATGTTATTCCAATCCATTCGTATTTAATTAAGCCAGTCTCTGTCCAAAAGACATTATTGTTTTCCCTTCAAGACTTTAACTGATAGTTTTTAGATTGATTTTTGTAGCTACAATGGGGACTGCAGGTCAAGTATAGGATTGTAGTGCCATTTTTGATTCCTGTAACGCTGCCTTTTGGTGTCCCACCATTTATCTGCTGATTGCAACATCAGCTGGGCGCCAGAGGGAAAGCAGAAATGTGGACGACCAAAAGCAACTTGGTGAAGAACAGTAGAGATTGAAAGAAAGGCTCTAGGTCACAGCACATGGGCAGAGGCGAGAGTGCCAGCAGCCGGCAAAGATAGATGGAGATGTTCTGTGGAGGCCCTATGTGCGACAAGGCACCAGGAGGATAGGTAACAGGTAACATTTATCTGCTGGAACATTGTCTCATTGATCACTGACACTGAGGCTCCAGTGTCCATATTTATTACTATCAGTACACATTAATGTTAACCTGAGCTCTGTATTGGTTATTCTTTGTTGACTGAATGTAAACAAGTTGAATTCTTGTGTTCACTTGACTGGGTGTCCGCTGTGGCTGTCTCTACTTTTTCATGTACCTACCTCTGGATCCCTTTTTCTCTTCCTCCCATTTTTCTAGCTCCTTTTCCTGAAGTAGGTTAGTTTTGATCATATCATTTAGTGTCTGGTTTGGCTGGTGACAAATTCCTGATGAACAAACTTCCAGCAAAACGTTTATTTTATTGGTCCAATCTGTAATGTCATTAGCTGGAAAGTAATAGTTTAGTCTGTCAATGTATTGTGACCAATTACCAGAGTCAGTAAATTTATCAATTTTACTGTATGTAGTCATTTTCACTGACAGAAAATACCCACTGTAAATTAGCTCTGTTGGGAAGAATAAAATAATGCACAAAAATTTATCCTCATCATCAAAAATATGTCATAGCCCAGTAAATATAAGTAAAACTCAGACGTTTTATTTTAAACTTGTATTGAGATAGAATGCTAGCTCAGAACTGATACAAAACAAAATACTTCCAACACTTCAATTTAGTAGCATCCTCCAGTTGTCACATAAATTAAAGAACATTACAAAACTGCTTAGATGACACATAATTTTCCAGGAAATGGATGAGGGCTTCTACTAGCCTGGATAAGTCCCAGAAGTTCACCATAATCCATAAAATGTGCAAACACATAGGCAATAATTATTTTTATGATAAACCTTAAAAAATCCTTTTATGGTTCCAATTACTAAGGATGGTGGTGCTACAGTTTTCGTCATCAGATGCTCCTACAGACCACGTAAATAGTCTCCTGTGTTTCAGTCCATTGAAAACATGGTGGGGTTAATAGTGCTTGCTAGCCAAACACTCTTGTTTGTCTGTTTTATGTCCCCAGGATCTTACAGTTTTTAGAAAAAAGCCATTGATCTTCTGTTATATATTAACTGTGTGTATTTTCTCTTTGGTGATTTCAACATGTTGATGTACCTGTTGGTGACGGTTATAAATTTATTATCTTTCTTAATTTATGTGATTTTATGCAGTCAGTTAGTCAGACTTTCCATCTGCATGGTTATGTAACTTAATCCCATTCTTTTCCCCGTGATCAGGATACTGTTGTTGATGTCAAAATCTGTGATTTTATATCTGATCATGGTATAGTTAAATATTGCTATTAGCTTTGTTTCATCAATCTTTTGAAAATATTATATCTTAATGGCAGTTTTTTTGTTCTAAGAATCATGAATGTAACAGTCTTTCTATTTCCAAATCATGTCCAAACCTCATCATTGCATTGTGGTACAACATAAGCTGCCTATTTTGTCTAATTTTGTCACAGTTTATTGACAATGGAAAATGAACATTGGACTTTTAAGCCAGTTAATCTTTAACTGGACACAGATCAAATATGGGGTTTTGCTTCCAATTTAATAGCCATGGTTATATTGGGACAGGCCCTCAGTATTGCCACTTTAAGGAGTTTAGCCCACAAAGAAGTGACAGCCTGTGATTAGAAGCCAAACTTTCTAACCACTAAGCCAATGATAATTTAACTGGAGGCAAACAACATCAGTGGTGCTAAAGGTGTCATTTATACCATAAAAATGTCATCTTTACCATCTACATTACAGCACTTGCAGTGTCAGTCACATCATCAAAAAGGTAAGAAAAATCATCAGTGTAATCAGTCACTTGCACTATTTGAACAGGGGGTTCATCATTTGAATCAGAATCACTGCACCAACCTTGCTATGTTTTTTTTTCCTACACATTCCAAGCCTCATACCTGTTTAAGAGGACTTCAAACATTTTACACATATGGTAACTTATTTCATCTATGGCACTATAATTACTATCTCTGGAAAGTCCAGCATGAGCCATAGGTGTACTTCCTCACCACTAAGCTCTGAGTCAGACATTTTACAGTGCAATGTAGACAAATCAATACAATTAGTTTGCAATATAAACGATTTAGTATGGAAACAGGAATGTAATAACTGCAATGTAGTTGAAGATAAACAGAGCAACTTGTATAACTTGTATCCCAACAATTGATCTTTATCTTCAGAATGCACATGAAAACATGCTTTGGTGAAAACACTTGGCAACAACAAACAAGGAACTGACTGGGTTATGAACACTCTTTACCTCATAGAATCTGTAGTGACGTTTAGGATTAGTAGAAGCTATAGCTTCTTCATATCTGATGAACTTTCACATTTTGCTTCAGTGATACTAGCTGGTTTAGCAGGTTTAGCTGAGTTCGGCAGTGTTCAGCATGTTGAGGTTGTGGTTCAGCTGCTTTCACTTCTAGATATGGTTGTTGTTCTGGTTAAGAAAGATTGCTAACACTTCTTGGCCTTATTTGTCCAACATGTTTCTTGACCGAACAATAATTGCCAAGTTCATGATACTTGACCAGTTCTCTGTTCGATCACTGCAGCCATCCATTTGTCTCCGACGCCATAATTATGCACATTTGTCAGGCTCATTTGTCTCAAAATGCCTAAACTTTACATGTGCAACATGCCTGTCTGCTGTTTTCTTGCTTCTGTTGAACAACGCTATGAGGGTAAGGTATTTCTTGTTTTACTTTGATTTGGATTAAACAGGATGGATTGCTTGGTCACCAATTATGTGAGAAAAAAATAAAACACTGCCAGACAAAAAATCACACTGGTTTCACTTGAGCCCGGCACTGGAATCTGACAACTAGGATCTTTTCTAGCGTTTTAAGGTTTTCTGCTGAAGTATCCCCCAATAACAATATGTCATTGATCCTCACAATCACATGTGGCAAGTCATTCAACAACTGATCTATAGTTCTCTGGTATATTCCAGTAGCTGATGAAATGCCATATCTCTGAATCATGAATGTAACAGTTTTTTTCCATTTCCAAACCATATCCGAACCTTGTCATTGCATCGTGGTACAACATAAGCTGATGATGGAAAATGAACATTGGCCTTTTTGAACCAGCTAAGCTTCAACTGGTAAAAGATCAACGTTGGGGTTTTATGTCCCAATTAACAGCAAGGGTTATATTGGGACAGGCTTTTAGCATTGTCACCTGTAGGAGTCTAGCCCACAAAGAATTGACAGCCTGTGATTAGAAGCCAAACTTTCTAACCACTAGTCCACTGATAATGTTAGCTTTAACTGGAGCCCCAACAGTGTCAGTTGTGCTAAACTGTCATTTATTCCATTAAAATGTCATTTTCACCATCAGACACCTGCATTATGATCAGTCACTTGCACATTTTCAACAGAGGGTTCATCAACAGAGTCAGAATCGCTGAGCCAGCCTGGTTATGTTTTTATCCTAGACATGCCAACCCTTGTGTCTGTTGAAAAGGACCTCAAGCATTTTACACATTTGTCATGTATTGTCATGTCCACTTAATTAATATGGCAAAAGCAGTGTTATAACTGCAGTATAGTTGAAGATAAACAGAGCATCCAAACAAACAAAGATAGTATCCTAACAATGCACACGAACACATGTTGTGGTGAAAATATATCTACACTGGGAAACAACTCCACACCACTGTTTATTTCAAATTGTAAACGTTTCAAAATTATAGTTGTGAACAATTAGTGTTGGATGCACTGTGGTAGGAATGTTAACGCTTTTCACGTCTAAGCAAGTTTTCCCCCAGAATCTTCAATTCTTCCTAATTGTCCTGATCAGTGAAACAACCACTCTCTGCTGGGATGTTCCTATGTTTGGCTGTAGCCTGGCCTTCACAGGCAGCAGGTAACATGGCTAACAAAGTGATCTTCATCATGCTTCACAAGTAGCAAACAATGTTGAAAATCTGAAATCCTGACAAAAATTTAAGACAAAGTTTAACATGTGAGAGGCACATACACATATTGAGTTTTTGTTGTGGTTCCATTCCATGCATCATATACAATACAATAGGTCTTTAAAGTGCCAAAATTTATAAAATATATTTATTGACACTTGGATATTTACAAAAGGTGGTTGTATGCCTCATGGAACACTAGAACAATAGTCCTTTAATTGCACTTTTAAAAATGAAGAATTCTGTAATTCTTATTTTAAATTGGCAGATTGTTTGAAAGTTTAGGTGCAGGATCTGAAGGATCTGTCGCCTATGGTTCTGTGGATTGACCTTGGAGTAGTTGAAAGCAAAAGATCAGATGATCTAAGTGTTCTTGTCGGACAAAACTGTTTAAGAAGCTCCTTTATGTGACTAGGAACATTGTTATTCAAAGCTTTAAAAGTTAATAGTAAAATTTTGAAATTGATTCATTGTTTGATTGGTAACCAGTGAAGGTTATAGATAATGTCAAAGATATGAGTCTTTTCAGCTGCCAACTGGGGTGTCCAAAAAGTATAGCATTTGCATATCCAGCCTGGAAGTTACAAGCATGTGTACTCGTATGCTACAAGCATATCTGGTGACATATTTCCAAATTTTGCCTATGTTTCTGAGATGGAAGTTTACAGATTTACAAGCTGCAGATATGTGGTCAGCCACAGACATGGTTTCATCAAAGGTAACTCCAATGTTCCTGGCACTATGTGATATCTTAACAGAAGCATCACTTAGTGAAATCCTCTCTGTAGAAAGTTTTCCCTTTAAATGTGGTGTCTTAAAATAGCCACTTCAGTTTTCAGTTTGCAATTTTTAAGTTTTTGAATGGCATGTGTAAGACTTTTATTAGAAAGGGCAAAGGCTACATACAACTGTGTATCATCTGCATACATATGAAACTGGAGATGATGTTGTCTGATAATGTTACTCACAGGAAAAGTATAGATTGAATATTCAACCAGTCCAAGGATAGAACCTTGACGAACACCAAAAAGAAGCGATATACTTTCTGATGCATAATTATCTATATATACTGCTTGCGAACAGCTATGTATATTTGACTATAGCTTTGATACTTATTCAATTTTCAGTCTCTGTATCATGATTTCAGATGCACTGATATTCTTAAAATTTGCTTGAAAACTGTTTTCAAATCAGCTCATTTAACTGAAACCATTAAATTTACTTGAGTTTGTCAAGTCACATGTATCTGATAAGGTTATTTAATGCATTTTATTTCAGATGATGTCACATTGTTTTTTGCAGTGTGTCACCTGCTTGTTTCCAGTCAAGCAAAGAATAATTTAAAGGTATACCCATATTATATATAGATAAGTGATAAATTAATAATCAAATGAGATTGTACAGTATGCAATCCCCTAGACATGTTGCTTTTTTGGATTATCAAAAGTAATTTAAAATACTTCTAGATCAATTACTTAAATATTGCCTAATATTACCTCTGACTTCAATATTTTTATAAAGAGTCAGAAGTCATAGCTACTACAACCACCCTCTTGAACAGAAACTTATACCACGCTAACTTTACAATAACTAACTAGTGAAAACACTGTATAATATTATTTTGAATAAGTTGCCCTTAATTACGTTTCTGTTGATGAAACATTTCTCAATTAAATCTTTTGTTGTAAACACTTGTTCTATTACTGATCATTTTGCATTATATAAAGGCATGACATGTTATAAACAATTCTACGTATACATATTTTTAGACATAGATTTCTAAAGTTTGGGAAAATTTAGCGTAAAAATACGCTAAAAACCTTAAGGGAAACTATGAGTGTAGGCCACCCAACATTGCTACTTTTTCACATAGCACTGTCTAAAAATGACGTGTCACACAATAATTCATGACGTCACACAAGTAAATTTCTTATACTAGGTTTCACTGATTATAATTGGTCTCACCTAAGCTGTTAAATTACTGAAGTATAAACAACTTTTCCATGTATCGATTTCCAGATGGTTCCAAAATAACAATAAAGCAATCTATATGATTTGTGATATTTCAATTTGTAATTACTTATATACATTACCTGTGAATGTACTTTGAACTGTAACTATTTGAACACCAACATTTTCTATGAAATTCACAATTGGCTTGTTAACATTCTAAATGTATAGCTTGCAATTCTGAAAATGAGGTAACTTTAAAGATGACATCATTAACTGGTCTGCCGTACACGCTGTAATTGGAACTTATATCTTTAACTCTCTATGCCTGGGAGTAGTATATGGACCCCGACAAACTGATACTTCCTCCTCAATTTTGAGCGATTTGATTGGTCGAGATGTCCTCATGGTAACCATGGCACCGGAAGTGATGTCATCATGTTTACCATGGCAATGGAAGTGATGTCATCGTGTTTACCATGACACCGGAAGTGACATCATTGTGTTTACCATGGCAATGGAAGTGACATCATCATGATCACCATGGTAGCGGAAGTGACGTCATTGTGTTTATCATGGCGACGGAAGTGACGTCATTATAATCACCATGGTGACGGAAGTGACATCATCATGCAGCAATCTGATTGGTCGAGACATAGGTGACGTCATCATGGTGATTGGCTAGCTAGTAATATATATCCCTATATATATCCCTAGCTAGCTATTAGTTAGCTAGTAATATATATCCCTATATATATCCCTAGCTAACTATTAGCTAAGGTGCGCATGCATGCGATAAAATTTAGAGTGTACATGCGCATGGGTAGATATGGTATCCAGGAATAATAATAATAATAATATTAATAATAATTATTATTATAATGATGCCAGATAGCAAAGCTACATAAGGGTGAATTTATAGTAAGAAAAGTGTTTTAATATTTTAAAATTTGAGGGACCACTTAATTGGCTAACCCATCTCAAGATATTTTTTGACAAAGTTCCATAAAATCCCCTATTATTGCTCACCGCCATCTTGTATGACATCATATACATGATGTCATGTGGTGTGTAGCAATCTGATTGGTTGATGATGTCACGTGACTAAATTGGTTGAATCTGTTTGATGACATCATAGGATACTGCAATCTGATTGGTTGATGATGTCACGTGACCAAATGGTGCCATCTGATTAGATAATGATGTCCCATGACCAAATGTTGCAATCTGATTGGTTAATGACATCACATCAACCAGGATGCAGGCATCTGATTGATTAATGATGTCATATTGATTGGTTAATGGAGTGATGGTGGTTGTTTATTAGGTCACGCATGCTTACATTGTTGATTATAGTTTGGTTGCAGTATGTATGTGTAATTTTATATTTTTAGCCATAACTTCCATATTTATGGATGGATTTTAATGAAGTAAAGACCAAAAGAAGCATTGTGAAGTACTCTTTCCAGTAATATATATTTCTATATGTATCTTTTATAGTTTTGAAGTTATTGATGACAAAGCAAAAAGTAAGCATTGTGTAATATTCAGACCTTTGACACCATATTTACGCTTTGCAAAATGCGAATAAAGCCCGTGGCATTAAATTTTGTGATTCTGTTTGATTTGAACCGATTTCCAAGGTTAAACTGTAATATCTCGCTTATTTGTGGATGGATTTTGATGAAATAAAGACCAAAAGTAGCATTGTGAAGTACACTTTCCAGCAATATTAGTTTTCCATATGTACCTGTTATAATGAAAAAATTACCGAATTAAAAAACAGAAAGTATGCATTGTGTAATATTTAGACCTTTGAAACCAAGCCTGTGGTTAATAACAGGTATTGTTTAAATAAACTTGTAAAAAGTTGTACATAAAGTTGTAAAGTTTGTTGTTACACACATTTTGTTGTAAATAAAATACATATTGTTGATATGTTTTTTTTTATTATTTTGTTATCATTACCACCACATTCCACCACCACCACATTCCACCACCACCACCACCACCACATTCCCACCACCACCACCACATTCCACCACCACCACCACCACCATATTTTTATGAAAATGTCATATATTGTGCCACATTACTTTTGACATGTACAGTAAAACAACAGTTAAGTTTTATACCATTTATTTGGGAAATAGCCATGGTAATTGTAATTAAACAATTTGATGTCCTTTTCTTTGATAAAATCTCTCTTCATCTTTCAAGATGTTGGCCCTCAATCTCAAATATTCTGGTGGCAACGGAAGTGACGTCATCATGCGCATGCTAGATTTTTATCTTGCGCATGCTAATTTTTATCCTGCGCATGTGCACTTCCGCTAAATTTTTTATTCTCGCATGCGCACGCTAATTTGTATCCTGTGCAACAGAGGTGAGTTCTGTTGTTTCGGGGTTTTCTCTGGAAATATTGGGCGGATTTTTAAAAGTAAGATATCGTTAAATTTGTCTTGAAACGATCTTTCAAACCATGTTGTTAGTTTTGCATTTTAGGAAATGTAAAGACTTTAAACACAGTATTGATATTCTTTGTATTCACAATATTTAAACTATCCTACCCAAAATTTGCAAACTATGTAAATATATATATATATATATATATATATAACACATACATGACTACTACTTAATTTTAAAGAGACATAGATATCAAAAAAAAATTTAAATGCTGTTTCAAGAGTTAAAAAAAAAATAATGTATATAATGGTGTGATGACGTCAAACTGTATTCATTTGATGTTTTGTCATTGAAGAAGCCACATGGATCAATTTTGTCAAAAGTCTCTCGTAAAATACACGTGTCAGATGATTATTCTGGTCTGTGTCATCTGTGCCTGTATTGTAAACTTAACCAGAAATCACATTTTAAAAGACATTTGGTTAACTTTGCTATCATCTTCTCTGGGCTACATTCTACCAAATCCCAGTGTAAAACACAGGAATGAACTCAAAGATTGAAGCATGGATGGATACTATTTATTTTGATCCAGCACACCCAGTCAGTTTTTCCGGACCACAGAAACTCTATCACTTTGTGAAGAAAGTATACTCTTCACTTTCATTAAAGGATGTCCAGTCCTGGTTAAGTGGGAAAGAAGCTTATAGCTTACACAAACCTGTGAGAAGGCGTATTAAAAGGAACAGTGTGATTGTGAAAGAAATCAATCAACAATGGGATGTGGACTTGATGGATATGACAAGAATTGCTAGTGATAACGACGGCGTTCACTTTGTCCTTCTCTGCATCGATATCTTTCTCGTTATGTATGGACCTATACGTTAAAAAATAAATCTGGAGACAGCGTACCAAAACGCATCGGTTCTGATAAAGGCACAGAGTTTATAGGACAGAAAGTTCAGAGGGTGAATTTGGGGTGCATCACTTTGTGACTCAGAATGAGGTGAAGGCGAATTATGCAGAGAGAGCCATCAAAACCATCAAGGGGAGAATTTACAAGTTTTTTACACACAAGCAAACACACCGCTACATAGATATTTTGCAAGATGTTACTGGTGCCTATAACAACAGTGTCCACAGATCTATTGGCATGGCTCCTGCGAAAGTGACAGAAAAAACTTACCACACTTCATGAAGCCGCTGAATCAATCATTGAGAAAAAAGAAGAAATACAAATTTGAGATTGGGGACTATGTGAGGATTTCACACACCAAAAAGGCTTTCAGCAGAGAATACGATCAACGGTGGACAGGGGAACTATTTAAAGTTGTGGACAGATGTTGGAAACAAGAACATCCCACCTACACCTTGCATGATTATGCAGGTGATACAGTGGAGGGAACATTTTATGAAGAAGAATTACAGAAGGTTATTCCTTTTTATAGTGTGGAAAAAGGGTTAAAGCATCGTCAGAGACGTGGTCACCCCAAAGAAGTCTTGGCGCGATGGTTGCACTGGCCACCAAAGTACGACAGTTGGATTCCAGAAAGCCACCTGAGAGATTATAAAAGTCATCTTCACCATTTAACTCATGGCAGTAGAAGAGTGAACATGTCTCTGCAGAAATATAGACATGTCTTAAAAGTGTTATCTGAAGGAAATAAAACCACCACCATCATTGTACTAAAAGAAGCCGGCAAAAACCTGCTGACCTGTTTATCCGAGTGTGCCCACAACATCTTACAGGGAAATGTCCCGCTCGGTGTGATACAGAAGAGAAAGTTGAAAAAATACAAGAAAGAATTAAAGCTACTCAGAAAAAAGAGTAGCAAGGAGAAAGACAAGAAGAAGGCATTGCAGAAAGGAGGTTTCTTATCAGCATTGTTAGCACCCATTCTCACTTCAGTTGTTGCACCTCTAGTGTCAAAAATATTAAAATGAGTCGATATATTGAAAAAATTGTGATTCCCAAGTCTTCCCTTCAGTGTCATCAACATCCCAGAGGGAGAGGAGTCCCCGGTATTGCAAAAAATATAAAGACTGAGATGAATGAAGTCTTGGACAATCCCGTCTTAAAACAAGAAGAAAAAATGAAAGTCTACAACCAATCTCTAGACCGTCTCCTCACCTATGATCAACAACTCCCCAAACCAAGACTATCAACCATAATCCCACCTCATCCACCACCACAGCAACAAGAATCCCAGATGGATGCTTTGGTAGCAGAAGGAGAAGAAGAAGACATAAGTTCGTCATTACCCCCGACTCTTAAGACAAAAGGCAGTGCCCTGCTAAGAAAATTGAAGACCTCATTAGAATGGAACAATAGGGGTGAAATTTTATCTGATCATGGCAAGCCTATTCCAGGGACAAACATCACAGATTTGATTCATACTGCTGTTTGGGTACATAGAAACCCAAAACGCTGGCCAAAAGGATGGACCTATTTTCTTCAAAGAATGGAAGAAGCTAATATCCCACAGATATTGCTAGGGTCAGGACTCAAGTTGAACAGGACATGGATCAGGAGGGTGATGATGTTGGTGGTGAAGAGAAAATCAAAGATGAGTGGAGTGGACAGTAGGACAGACTATAAAAAGGGTGACACTCTCCTCTTAATCATCAGTGTCACACCAGAGGTTGAATCATGAACTTCTATATCACACTACCGAGTAATTCCAGTCTGAAAGACTTTCCAAAAAACACCGCTGGAGAGTTTACTGTTCCTCTACCCCACCCTATTCACCTTCCAGTGGGTGGGAGGGGTGGGAGGTGGGCATGGCAGAAATTCAGTACACAAAATCATGGTTTAACATCCCAGAGGAGCAGGTCATCAAAGTGGGATCAAAAGAAGTGGAAATATCTGAAGGATTCTATCCTACGTTAGAAGTATTGACTACAGAGCTCAACTTCCGACTCAAGAAATTCGAAGAGACGATGCGAGCTAAAGATCAAGGAACTTTTAGCAGAGATAGACCACCACCCACCACTCGGTTTAGCACTTTCTCATTCACTAAGATTTGTTTATTTGGGGTTTTACGTCGCTTTCGACACTGTACAGGTCATATCACGACGGGTAGTTGGAAGGGCAGAGGAAACCAGTACATATAGTTCGCTAGGGTTCTGTACTGTAAACTGCCGACCAACGGCAAGCAACTACCACCTTTCCCACTTACGGCCATGACGGGGATCGAACCCCGGCCGCAGAGGTGGGAGACGAGAGTGTTACCACTCTGCCACCGTGGCCCCCTCATTCACTAAGAAAACGAGATTAAAAGTAACAGAGGAAGTTACTGCTCTAGACGACAATGAAATTCACCCTGATGACAGGGTGATTCTATCTCCATTTTTGAGTGATATGCTTGGATTTCAGAAAACTGGACCATATGAGATAGGCGAATACAAATCAACCTACCCTGCAGATATCATGAGTGGTCTTTGCAACCTTTTTGTATATTGCGACATCGTTCAACCCAACCTCGTAGGAAATACTAAAGTACCCCTGTTGAGGATTGTGCCAGTGGAAGAGAGACATATCATCACTAAGAGTTATAACAATATTTTCTATCACCCTCTCTCTAGAGAAATCATTCAGTCCATCCAAGTGCATATAAAGAGTGACACAAACAAAACGGTTCCATTTAACACTGGGAAGTCCATCGTGACACTTCACTTTAGAAGACGGCAAAAATGAGAAAAGAAAAATACTGTTGCGACGAAGCCATGAAAAGGCAATAAATGAACTATTACAAAGAGCAAGCCGGACACGGTTTGCCAGGATTTCAGGGGACGCGCTTTCAAAGAGGGTACAGACTTGGTGGAATGTTTAAAGGATTGTTCCGTTTGGCCACACGTCTGCTTAAGAAAAGAGCTGTCGAGCTTAGGAAAACGGCTCTGAGGACGGGGTTGAGAGCACTGGAGGAGAATAAAAGACCACCACGTCCAAGAAAACGTGTCAGATCCAGTTCAGTCGTTAGACGAACAACATCTCACAAGCGACCAAAGAAGGATATTTTCTAGTTATCAACAATATCTACAAAAACAAAAAAGCATGGCACTCATTCACCCTTTGTCATCAGACTGCTTTAAAAATGAACTGGACCTTTTTTCTGTTCCGCCTACACAAACCAGCATTGAAGCGGGGAGGTGGTTGGAAATGGGTCCTATTACTCCAGTCGCTAATGATTCAGACACGAATGAATTCAACATCCCTGCCTCTGTATCCGAGTACATAGACCTGAGCAGCTGTTATATACGAGTGAAAGCCAAAGTGGTGAAAGCTAGTGGAGATGCCCTGACTGCCCCACCCACTGCAAATGATGACCCTCCAGCTGACAATGTGGCCCCCACAAACCTTTTTCTGCACGCTCTATTCAGCCAAGTAGATTTTTCCATGAAAAATACAGTGGTAACCACCTCAAACAACACCTACCCCTACAAAGCCTACATCGAAACTCTGCTGAGTTTTGGAGAAGAAGCCAAAGAGAGTCAGCTCACAGCCGCATTGTGGTACAAAGACGGAGACAATTTTCAGATGGGTGAGGACAATGGGGGATTTGTGAAGAGGAAAGCAATGGCAGCCGTCAGTAGTACAATTGATATGGCTGGGAAGTTGCATGTGGACATGATGTTTAAAGACAGATATATTTTAAATCAAGTGCCCATGAAACTGAGGCTGACCAGAAGTAAAGATGTATTCTGTCTTGACAGCCCTACAGTTGCAGCATCTTTTAAAGTCCAATTACTAGATGTGAAATTCATGTTGAGAAAAGTACAGATCAGCCCTGTGATTCAAGAAGCACATGCCAAAGCTTTAGAGGTGAGCAATGCTAAATACCCAGTGACCAGAGGTGAGTGTAAAACCATTCTCATCAGTGCTGGGACCAGGAGTGCTACAGAGGAAAACTTATACAATGGGCAACTACCCAAGCGCATTGTGGTGGGATTTGTCACAAACAATGCCCTGAATGGGGCTTTTAATGCAAACCCTTTCCAGTTTCAACATTTTGGACCACAACACATCGGACTCACTGTAGATGGAAAACAGGTCCCCATGAAACCATTAAAGGCCGACTTGGCCAGTGGAGATTTCATCAACTGCTACCTGTCACTATTTACAGAGGTGAACGCCTTCCATCAGGATAAAGGTAATGCTATCAGTCGAGAAGAATATGAGAATGGATATTCTCTGATGGCGTTTAATTTGACACCAGACTTACAAGAAGCAGGAGGGCAAACAAATCTCATTAAAAACAGTGTGATGAGTCTGGAAGTTCACTTTAAGGCAGCCACCACCCAAGCCATCAACATTGTAGTATACGGAGAGTTTGACAACCTGGTTGAAATTGACCGTTTCCGAGAAGTGTTGTGTGACTACACTCTTTAAACTGAAATGAACACTTCAGAACTGCAAGATATCTTGTCAGCAACCTCTCCAACACCATGGAAGGTGGGTGTGTTTGCTAGAGATGAAATACCTAAACCACCACCAAACAGAAAGTGTTTGTACATCTGCAACACAGACAGCTATCAGAAACCTGGAAGTCACTGGGTTGTTCTCTGCATTAATGGGAAAGGAGAAAGACTGTACTTTGATGCTTATGGCCTGCCTCCAATGTACAGTGAATTTAGACAATTTCTCAAGAACTATGTGTACAACGATGTACAGTTGCAAGAACCATTTTCTACTGTGTGTGGACATTATTGTGTGCTGTTTGCTCGATATATGTTTGCTGGATACAGTATGAAACAGCTTGTTTGGAAACTGGAACCTTATACAGATGCAGACATTGAAAGAATTTTTTGAGAAAATTAAACACTCTATAAACATTGTACCTTAAAATTGTATATGTATATATTGTATACAGTGTTCGTAATTAAGTTTTGTTCAAATAAAAAAAACTACATTTTTTCAGTTTTTTGTTTGTCTTCATATATGTATATATATAAATTGTCACATTCCACCACTCAGGCTCATTTTGCATCTGAATGTCCATGTGTCAAGATGCAGGAGTGTCCTGAATGCTCCAAGGCCTTTACCAGAAAGGATAGTCTCCAAACACATGTCAAGTCTGTTCATGGTTACACATTAGAAAATAGCAAGGGTCAAATAGTACTAAAGAATGAAGACTGCACAAGTGAACCCCCAAAAGGCCAAGAATTCTATCCAATTCCAAGCGAAGACCAAGATGGTTACACAGTAATAGCTCTGCCAAAAATGATTCACCCATTTACTTGTCTGGTGGCTGGACCTACAGGTTGTGGGAAATCAACATTCTTAAAGAAACTATTAGAACTCAAAGATGACAAGATCTTCAATCCCCCCTCCAAAGTGATATGGTGCTACACTGAGTGGCAGCCTCTTTATGTCTCCATGGAAGGAGTCGACTTTCATCAGGGATTGCCAGAGGTAGAAGAGTTAGAATCATGTCTCCTTATTTTAGGCGATATGATGAGCCAACTGGGGAGTGAAGTGGCAGAAGTGTTTACCAGAGGAAGTCACCACAGAGATGTGTCCGTGATTGCAGTGATGCAGAATATGTTTCACCAAAGTAAATACCAACGCACCAATACCAATGCAACGAGTTTGAACACCCATTATATGGTGTTGTTTAAAAATCCCAAAGATGCCAGTCAGATTCAACATTTGGCCAAACAGAGGAAGTCACCACAGAGATGTGTCCGTGATTGCAGTGATGCAGAATATGTTTCACCAAAGTAAATACCAACGCACCAATACCAATGCAACGAGTTTGAACACCCATTATATGGTGTTGTTTAAAAATCCCAAAGATGCCAGTCAGATTCAACATTTGGCCAAACAGATGTACCCCCAAGGTCCATTGTACTTGGTGGATGTCTATGACAGAGTCATGTCTCTAAGACCCTACAGTTATATTTTTATGGACTTGAAACAAGAGACACCAGAATATTTGAGATTGAGGGCCTACATCTTGAAAGATGAAGAGAGATTTTATCAAAGAAAAGGACATCAAATTGTTTAATTACAATTAGCATGGCTATTTCCCAAATAAATGGTATAAAACTTAACTGTTGTTTTATTGTACATGTTAAAAGTAATGTGGCACAATATATGACATTTTCATAAAAATGTGGTGGTGGTGGTGGTGGTGGAATGTGGTGGTGGTGGAATGTGGTGGTGGTGGTGGAATGTGGTGGTAATGATAACAAAAAAAACCAACATATCAACAATATGTATTTTATTTACAACAAAATGTGTGTAACAACAAACTTTACAGCTTTATGTACAACTTTTTACAAATTTATCTAAACAATACCTGTTATTAACCACAGGCTTGGTTTCAAAGGTCTGAATGTTACACAATGCTTACTTTCTGTTTTTTAATTCGGTATTTTTTTCATTATAATAGGTACATATAGAAAACTAATATTGCTTGAAAGTGTACTTCACAATGCTTCTTTTGGTCTTTATTTCATCAAAATCCATCCACAAATAAGCGAGATGTTACAGTTTAACTTTGGAAATTGGTTCAAATCAAACAGAATCACAAAATTTAATGCCACAGGGTTTATTCGCATTTTGCAGAGCGTAAATATGGTGTCGAAGGTCTGAATATTACACAATGCTTACTTTTTGCTTTGTCATCAATAACTTCAAAACTATAAAAGATACATATAGAAAACTATATATATTACTGGAAAGAGTACTTCACAATGCTTCTTTTGGTCTTTATTTCATTAAAATCCATCCATAAATATGGAAGTTATGGCTAAAAATATAAAATTACACATACATACTGTAACCAAACTATAATCAACAATGTAAGCATGCGCGACCTAATAAACAATCACCATCACTCCATTAACCAATCAATATGACATCATTAACCAATCAGATGCCTGCATCCTGGTTGATGTGATGTCATTAACCAATCAGATTGCAGCATTTGGTCATGTGACATCATCATCTAATCAGATTGCACCATTTGGTCACGTGACATCATCAACTAATCAGATTGCAGTATCCTGTGATGTCATCAAACAGACTCAACCAATCAGATTGCACAATTTAGTCACGTGACATCATCAACCAATCAAGTTGCTACACACCACGATACCATGTATATGACGTCATACAAGATGGCGGTGAGCAATAATAGGGGATTTTATGGAACTTTGTCAAAAAATATCTTGAGATGGGTTAGCCCATACTCAGAATTACGTGGTCCCTCAAATTTTAACCCACTATTTTGCGATTTTATACATAAAAACACTTTTCTTACTATAAATTCACCCTTATGTATTATTATTATTATTCCTGGATACCATATCTACCCATGCGCATGTACACTCTAAATTTTATCGCATACATGCGCACCTTAGCTAATAGCTAGCTAGGGATATATATAGGGATATATATTACTAGCTAACTAATAGCTAGCTAGGGATATATATAGGGATATATATTACTAGCTTGCCAATCACCATGATGACGTCACCTATGTCTCGACCAATCAGATTGCTGCATGATGATGTCACTTCCATCACCATGGTGATCATAATGACGTCACTTCCGTCGCCATGATAAACACAATGACGTCACTTCTGCTGCCATGGTGATCATGATGACGTCACTTCCATTGTCATGGTAAACACAATGATGTCACTTTCGGTGTCATGGTAAACACGATGACGTCACTTCCATTGTCATGGTAAGCACAATGACATCACTTCCGTCGCCATGGTAAACACAATGACGTCACTTCTGCTGCCATGGTGATCATGATGACGTCACTTCCATTGTCATGGTAAACACAATGATGTCACTTTCGATGTCATGGTAAACACGATGACGTCACTTCCGTTGCCATGGTAAACATGATGACGTCACTTCTGGTGCCATGGTTACCATGACGACGTCTCAACCAATCAAATCGTTCAAAAATGAGGAGGAAATATCAGTTTGTCGGGGTCCTTATACTACTCCTGGGCGACTTATATACTTACATGTACACGGAATAACATGTCTTGACATATATAGCCACCGTGACAAAACTTTCATAACAGAACAGTCCCAGTATAAAGATTGTGTTTTCTTGAGAGGTGGCAGTTTTAAAGCATAATTAGTTTACTTTTAGCAATTTATTCATCATCAAAAATAAAACATACAGTGGCGGATCCAGCTATTAAGTAAGGTGAGGGTTCACATCAGACATGACATGATTTTTTTTGTAAAGATATAATGCATTAATGCATTCCCTGTAAATTTAACACTGAACCATCTGACTCCCCCCCCCCCCCCCCCCGATCCGCCAGTGGCATATGGACTGTAAGCTAATCTAAGCCTCTCCTTGTACTTGTGTCAATCAGTCTTCCAGTACACAAATGATATGTCAAATTAAACGGGAAGTGTTTCAAATATTGAAGTAGATCATGCATCTTCATTTTACAATACAGTGTGTGGGTGACAGTTTGGCAGTACTGACAAGAAGCAAAAACCAACAAAATGTCTGGATCAACTGACCCCGGGTTTCTATGGATCTGTTAAAAAACAAATATATATTTACTGAAAACAACAGAATAACAATTTTGTAAGTAGAGTATACATTTTGTTATTTTAAATATTACAGTTTATAAATATTGCACATTTTAGTGAACAATATTATTATTATTTCTAAATGGTTTTTATCATGTTCAGTACCTTAGTATCAAGGCACTGTTAAAGGGCACAAAAAAATAACCGTACATAGAGTTGGCCAAATATCATACACTGAACGTGAATCTGTTATTATTGTCCCAATTTGAGCCCAGGGCTTTAAGTGACATTTGCTCAGAATAATTTTTATTGTTTTTTTACTATATGTCAATATGACATATTAGACATACAAAAATATGTATGTCATCTTTGTGAGAGTGTCCAGTTCAATATATAGTACATGATTTCCCAACAGTCACCCCAGCCTCAATTAATCAAGCTATCTGTCTAGCTATGGTATCACACAGCACTGTGTATATGTACCATAAACCTCAGAGTACAACCACATTTAACTAGCTAAAATATAGTCAAATAAACATCTATGTAAAAAGAAAATGATATGTGCAATCATTTCTGGCAGGTAAAATTTACGTAGATAAATTATCTGTTCTGTGAATCGGTAAACTTTTTGACAACTGTTAGATAAATACTAGAATGCTACATTGGGCCAGATATAAACAACAGGACTGAGTTTTTATATCACTATGATATTCTTGGAAAATATAATTAAATGTGTTATATGCATCGTGTAAAAAGAAAAAGTTTAAACAGTTATTCTGCATTGTAGTCCACTACTTTTTCCTTATTTCTTCATGCTGGAATATTATGAGGGCAAAATGGGAAACATACACATGCATATTTGATTTACAGTGAAATTAACAAGTTTATCGGTGAATGTTTTAAAATATTAAACTTCTCAAAACTCTGATTAAACAACTGATTAAACTCATTTGTAAAGCTCCGCCTTGTTTAAAAACTTGACATTAATCCTTGCTAAATACAAAATAGGACTCACAGATATTCAATGTTAAGCCATATGCATAGTCTTTAAAGATGATATAAAACTTTCATCAAAATTCAATCTGAGACTTTTAAATGGACAATAATGAACAAGTGTTATCTCTGAAATCCTAGCTGAAGGTAACTTAGAACTCACAAATAGAACTCTTATATGCTGTTTTGTGAGTACCTTTAATTGACAGACGTATGAAAGAAACCATAAATCCAAACTATAACCATTAATAATTACTGATACACAACTCATTGAAATTGAACATTCCCACATTGAATAAATTTAGAAGAGTTTAATTAATTGTTATTTTTTTTCTGACTACAATTTTGAACTACATATATATTAAATATTTAATTAAAAGAAATTGATGTTACTTGACACAAGCAAGTATTAAGGTTTAGCCTTACAGCTGTGCTGAAATAAGAAATAAGCCAGAACGTTGATAGGTAGTCAAAACAATTATATCTAAAAGTTGTGATAGATGAGATTGCCATCATTTCTAAACGTTCACAGAGAAGTAGAATAATATTAAAACTGATTGCATGATTCAACTTCTGGGAAATGACAAGCAACTCACAGCCTCACAAAAGTCACACTAAAGGTGAGGTATACAGTGATCTTGTAATATATAAGACCTAAGAGTTATATCCAGAGAAAGCATCTGCCGGATTAACAAACTGTGATTGCTTTACTGCTGTGTAAGTTTGAATCTTTTCTGTGGAGTTATGCTGAAGAGTATTCAGTGTATTGTATTGAGTTTTTATACTCCGGGCAATAACTCCATATACTACAGAACACAAAGCACTATTTGACATATCCGACTGAACAAAGTACAGTCTAAGCTCTCAATGACTTGCATTTTCCTAACTGAAAGACAGAGACTCAAGGATGATCATTTTTCAACATCCTTGAGGTTCTTTAGCCTGCCACTGACCAATGACAGAAGACCACCATTTTAAGTGGTTATGCAAGCCATTGTGTATGTGCCTGCACCTGGGTTTGAACCCACATCCTCTGTGCTCCTAGGCAAGTGTGTTACCCGCAAGGGTACAGGGCCAGATTATGGTCCTGTACATTCATATTGTCCATAATAGTCTGGTGGGTTAGCAAATTTGGCATCTATTTACAGGCTGCCACTTCTGTGTGGATTCTACTCCCAAATGTGGCAAAGTTGTGGACCTTTCCCAATATCACCCTGACTGTTGATTGGGTTGTATAATCCCAACTTTGATCTCATATTTGACTTGAGACCTTGTATTAAAGGTCATCCAAGCAATGATGCAATTTGTTTTGTGAAGTGACTCACATACTTTGCACATCATCTTGCTTTATACATATTATATATATATATACATTTCAAAATAATTACATACAACTTCTCAATCCCAACGGCATCTTATCTTCATTATAATTTCTGAAGGGATGTTTTGCATGAGTTAATCTAGACCAACAAAATACTCCTTGTAAAGGCTACTTCTTCACTTGCGTCTGGTACAGAGAAATAGATTTGGTTTTATTAATATGGCAAGAACATGAAAAGTTTCTAGTTATTTTTTGTTTCACTGATATTTTTGTCATATATATTTATTCCAGTTTTCTTACCAGCATTTATTCAAGTCACATCTTCCAAATAGTTTGTTTTCGGAAGCTTATTTTAAGGGATTATACATCACTATTCCAATGGTCAGTATATTACCATTTATCAGGAAATATGATTTACTACATGAATAATGAGTGATCACTAAAGGAAAATGGTGAATGAAATCTGATAAACTTGTTAATTATTTCATTTCATTGATTACAAATTTCTATTGCAAAAAGTGAACACTACTATAAAAGTAATCACATTTTGAGCACCAAATTTTGGTTCCATTGAATTTGTGTATGTATGTATGAAATCTGAGAATTTTATTTTTTGACTTGATATATAGTTTGCTAATATTATGGATCACTAGACCTCTTTCTATACCTTAAAACGTATAAGTCATACACTATAGTAATTGTGACAGAGCACTAGACTGAATCTCCTTGTCTCCACATGAGGGTACATTATAGTGTCCTGAATATTTACATTCATTTTCAACTCATTCTAAACTGCCCTGCTGGTTCTGCAAGTTCATTTTCTCAAATAAGGATTCAGAGACTAGTGGGTCAGTGACTTTATATAATTAATGCTGTATGTCGAATGGGGCACACCTCCCAAATATATAACTAACTTTGCTCTGTGTTCATCAACATTAATGTATAACTTGTTCTGTGTCTGGATTTCAGATTTGAATACCACTATTCACTTGGTGAAGTAAAATGAAGATCTTTTTGTTGGTTGTCTTAATTGCTGCCTGTGAGGGCCAACCTCCATTTTTTCCCGGAGGTGTGTCACCAAGAAGCAGTAGTTTCATCGATGAGTCTGTGAATGAAGAACTGGGGATTTTAAAGGAAGAATTAATAAGAACAAATGCCAGATTACAAGAATTGGAGACAACACAACAAAATCAGCATGGTAGGCTTCTGGAAATTATACTGGCTTTATTAAAGCTATTGTTTGATAATTGTAGTTATTTGTTTGTAAAAGATTTGAAATGATTGAAATTTTACAATGATTTTAAATTTCATTATTTGACCACTAAAATAAATAAATACATTAACTAGACAACATATACAAAAATATAAACAAAACAATAAATAGAACACATGACTAGATATACAGATTCAAAACGTGAAATTCATGAAATTTAAATCAAATCTATACAAAAATGAATGACAAAATAGGATGATAATAGATCATAATGGACAAGATAAAACAACGAACTGTTTTGAAAGAAGAAATACAATAAACAAGATACAAAACATAAATAACAAGCAAAAGTTATAAACAAATTAAACAAAACAAAAATGCTTATTTTGTGATATCTAGTCTAACACTGTGATATTTATCCTTTCTTAATTTTGTCACTTCTTTCAACACAATGGGGGATACATTGGGCCTTTTCTTCTTGTCCAGACTTACAGGGAGGGGGGAGATTACCATATAAAAGATTAGAATCTGAGTCGTAAGTCAGATTTGAAAAGTATATTCCTTTCATCGCAGAAAGAACCAATACCAAGCTGGAAGATATAGATGCAAAGTTTGGGGATGTGGATGAGAAGTTCACTGCAGCTGATACAAAGATGGATAAGAAGTTCATTGAGGTTGGTACAAAGCTAGATGCTGTGGATGAGAAGTTCACTGCAGTTGACACAAAGCTGGATGACATGGACACAGAAGTAAAGACAAAACTGATACAGCTGACAGAGGGTGAGTTTTTTACCTTACAAGAACTTTATGAAGAGTATGGACAATCTCAGTCATGGGTGATATCATGGTTTTCAGATTTCTGAAAAGTTGAACTTAGCAATATAAGCAAATCTTGAAAATGTTAAGTTGAATAAAAATAGTCACACACAGTAGTAGCACTAAATTACACAAGGACAGTATTCTCCAACTGTAATATTTTCCTGTACATCAATCTCTGCAATAACTAAATTTGTTTCATGTCACTCAAAATGCTACTGTCATACAAGTTTCCCATATCACCCCCAGTTAAAAAAACATCATTGACTTCCAGTTAAATACAGGGTACAATTTAAAATAGGCTTTATTACATACAAAATTCTCAAACAGCCAATCAGTATACATTAACAAAATAATCCACATATACATTTTTTGGAAAAATACTAGAGCAGTTCCCCCAAAATCATACTCCATCATATCCTCTCTTCAGTTGTAAAGTTCAGAAATCACACCAACATTTTTCTAACTCATTTAGTCATTATGGCCTTACCCTCTGAAACTCTCTAACTTTCCAAATAGAAAATAGTCCCTCTATTACATTCTTTAGCAAACATCTTTTCATCTCAAGCTTCCACGCTCAGTACTTTTCCTTTGGTCACACCAACAATCCTAGATTATTGACCTAGATCATCCCTTGACCATGTTTTCAACACTACTTTTGTTAGCCTAGTTCATGGCCCTCATAAGTGAACCTGAGAAGAGCAAACATCCAGGGGAAAATCAAAGACTGGTTGCTCTTCGCGGGTATTGGTCTTTACAGGTTCATTTATGAGGGCCATGAGTTAGAGTCATGTGCATTCCTGGTGTGTTTCAAACAAAATATCTATGATTTTAGAGGATATTTATTTCCACATTCACCAGCAACAATAACATACATGGGGATAATATGAAACAGTAAGCAAATTAGATAACTTACCTATGTTGAAAGTGTTAAACATTTATAACTTTCGGGACTGAACTGAAGACTTTATTTCAAAAGATGATTTAATTTGATTTGCTTTATTGTTTAGGACAACAAAATACAAAGTTTCTATAACTGAATTTACGAGTACTAATTGAATTAGAGATTTTAATGTCCTTTGAGAGCTTAAAATTAATATGTGATGAAATCTTTGAAGTGAACTAAGGAGTGAGTTGTACACAATTCCATACAATTGAGAACACCCGTCTAAGTGATCCAATTGTCCATGAAGTGAGGCACAATGGTGGGGGTGTTGATCACTTGTCCAGTTAATAGTGACATCCATGAGTAATCCTACAGATAAACAAAACAATTATCCAACTTCACTGAAAGCAAATATGATAACTTGAAAGAATATGGTCTAGTGTTGGCTAACATTTTTATAATACAAAGGCCATTTAAAAAACAACCTTCAGATTGCAGTTGACACATGTTTAGAAAAAGCCAAGTTTTGCGCTATTTATGTACCTTTTTGTTTTGCATGTACATGTATTAAGATACAGGCAAAGGAAACTGCCCTGAAAACTTAAGTGCATAAAATGCAAAATGTGTTTGCAGAGATGATATATAAACACATGTATTAAAGTAAACTATATTGAATGAGTAATTTTATTTATCAAAATGATTAATAAAGTTAGCACTAATGTTGTACCTAAATGTAATGAGTTATGAATTTGTTTATTTGTTGTTTTATGTTGCGTTCAACAGCCAGGGTCATATTGCGATGGGTAGTTTACAGGTGGAGGAAACCAGTGAGTACTGCACTGTAAACCACCAGGCATCGTCAAGTAACTACCAACTTTCCAACATGAAGCGCCCGGCCCAAGATTCGAACCAGCGGCCTCAGAGGTTGGAGGGGACAACTCTAACCACTACACCACCGAGCCCCCGTTATGAGTTATGAAATACATCATGAATTTCAAATACATTGGGATTTTTTATAGCAAAGGGTGGTAGCCCTTCACAGGTTCAGGGCTTTCTTTGGACATAAAAAGGTGGATGTTTGTTGCAGGTAGCAGGTGGTTGCTGTTAGCAGGTTCAACCTAATGTAAAAGGTCATTTGTGGTTTCAAAAGTGGTTGCTCTTTTGAGGTGGTTGCTTGAGCAGGTTCGACTCTACTTCAGTTGCAAAGATGTTGTGCCAGTACTTTCAGGACAAAATAAACTTCATTCTTTCTGACAGTCATGCAAATGACTCTCCTTAATCAACTCATGTTAGTTTCACCTGGTTCATTGATGTTAGTATTAATTACATCAAGGTGGTGATGTCAAAATTACCAAGTAAATCATGTAACCTTGACCATATGAATATTTTCCTGGTCAAAGATTGCATTATACCTTCTGTCACCAAATTGGTCAACCTGTGTTTATCTAAAGGCACAGTTCCTGACTCCTTCAATAGGCCCATGGACACGCCTAATATAAAAAAGCAGACACTTTCAAAAATGATAAAATATTATAACCTGTATCAGGCCTCAGATTCAATTCTACACTTGGTCAAAGGGTAGTTGCTCCTGAAGTTATAAACCATATCAATACGAATAATCTTGACAGGGTGTATCTTGCAAGTATCATTCCCCAGAAAACAGCTCTCCAAAACATAAAGAATGATACACACTCTTCATTATTAAAGGGTGTGCCCTTTGGGCGCGAAGTACCGATCCGCGCCATCTTGAGATGGTACTTGCGTGATCTCGTCATCAAAAGATCGCGCGCCCATCTCGAGATTGCTCAAACAATCTCGAGATGGAGCTGCTCCAACTAAGGATGATTTTTAATTATTGATTTCGAAAAGTTCTTTGATTTGGATTAGCCATATATTATATCAGAAGCTCAAAGTTTGCTACAGAAAGTATCAGGTATACTTATTATATTACTATTATTATATAAGTAGGTGGTTGTATGTACAATTTACTAATCCACTATAATTATAACTAGTGGTGGCTATGGGGGATTATGGAGTGAATCAGTATGGCCCTGGCTAGGAAGAAGCAGCCTGTAATGGCAATTAGAATAACTTATAAACACTTTGTCACCATATAGTCTTGGGTTGAGTTTAACCATAGCCCAGGGACAGGAGAGGGCCTAAGAAATTGCAATTGACTAATCACTAACTAATCATAGAAAGCCTTGTGTCACCAGGTCCATGATAATAGGAAATGCCTCCTTTCATGTTGATTTGCTACCGTCTTATCAGTGATAAGTTGATTGCAATTAATTCTTGACATCTGATCATTCAGTATTAGACAGAACAATTGCTGAAACTGTAAGACCTTAAAATGGGCTGAGATCTTAAGATCCCTAGATGCCCTAATAAAGTGTGTTATAAAATTGGCCAATCAGTGACCACTACAAAAATAAATACAGCCAATCACATCAAGATTCTGTGATACAAATCATTGTGAGTTGGAGCAGCTCCATCCCGAGATTGCTTGAGCAATCTCGAGATGGGCACGCGATCTTTTGATGACGAGATCGCGCAAGTATCATCTCGAGATTGCGCGGATCGGTACTTTGCGCCCACCATGCCTTCTGCTCTGATCTTACTGACTCTCTGCAGCCGTTGATACTATTGAGCACGCTGCTCTCGTGGCCTGTCTCAAATACATGTGAATGGCATATCTGGTGTTGAAATTAAATAGTTTGTGTCTTATCTGCCAAATACGTGCCAATATAAAAATTCATCTTTTGGACCCTTAGAGAAGTTCATCTCCGCCTTTTAATCACTGAAATATAATTTTTTGGGACACAACACTCCCTGCCATATTGCCTGGATGATGCAAAAACTACTTTCAGTCATCTTCAAAAGTCCATGAGTGAGATCCACTTATGGATTAATTTAAATAAGCTCAATCATAATCCCTCTAAGGCTGAGCTTAGGATATTTGGAGGAGCAGCTGTGGGAAAAAAGATTAAAACCTCTACACCTTACCCAGTTATGACAGGCTGAAGCACACTAGTCACTTTACAACATGCCATTGGCTTGTGAGATGATTAAAACAGTGAAAATGTTATATATTAATGAGTACTTCCTTATTTCATGGTTCAAACTCATTTCTAGACTGAATAATCAATATTATTTGTGGATTTGTAATACCTTTTGTGACATCCACGGTGCATGGTTTAGTGGGTTAGCAAGTTCGTTTTTTAATGACAGACTGATTTTGCGTCACTAGTAGATGTGGATCACATGCTTTGTGACATTTTAAGGCCCATTACATTATGTTTTATACATAATGGGCAGCTTCTTGACATTCACTCAACCTTATCTTCCTGATTAAAAACAAACTACAAGATACAAAAAATTGTACAACAGGCCCGCTTGTTGATCAATATGTGAATTTGCAATTGGCTGGTGTTTAATTGGCGAGCCCTTGACTTCTGATGGCAGTTTGGCGATTCATTACCAATTGATTAGTGACTGATTGGTGGTTGGCAAATGACTGGCGATTGATTGGCATATGAATGGTGTTTTATTGACAATTCATTGAGATTGAATAATGCTGCATTGTCCAATTGATTGACAATTGATTGTTAGGTCCATGGTGGCCTAGTGGTTAGCAAGTTTGGCAACTAATCACAAGTGTGGGTGGGAATCCCACATATGATGATACTTAGGACCTGACCCAATATTTGTAATCTCTTGGCTACTGATTGCCTCCCTTTTGGGCAGTAACCAGCATGCCCTGGCCCATTTTTAGTAACACCACCAGTTTTGAGTTATGCTTTTTGACCCTAAATTATTGGTGTCAAGTTTTATTATAACGTTGAGCAAACTTTGCGTTTATGTGGGATATGAGATAGAGATTTAGTATTACATTTGACAGGAACCTTACTTTAAGTGATTTCCATTTCAGGTGAAAGTGTTTCTATATTAGAATTTAGCAATAAATGTACATACGTACATTACAGATAAAATGGAGAAATATCCAGGCATATTAGTTTGCATGAAGTGGCAAAACTGAGCTTTTTAGCATGTACTTGTTTACACAAAAAACAATGTGAAATATGAAATATTTGCACCTTTTGTGAACAATTATCATCAAATTAATATAAGCATTAAAGTAGTATTAAAAATGACTGTTTAAAAGGTTATTCTGTTCTCTTTGTTATTAATATGGCCACATTATGCATTGTTTCAATAAAATACATTGATTTACTTGTACAGCCAAACTGATCTAAATCTCAAGGGCTTTCATATGATGGTAAATTGTTATTTAGAAAATACAGTAATGTGAATGTAATTATTTGTCTGTTTCATTAATATTTAGTACTTGCTACATTCTGTTACTACTGATAAATCATATTGTACATTTTAATCATTGTATTTATTTTCCTGTTGTTTGATTTTATCCATAGAGACAGAAGCTAGGAAAGCATCAGCTTTCTTTGCACGAGGTGTTCGGGATGGCTATGGAAGTAATGCCTACCAGTATGGGGACAGATTGGTATATCTCAACATCCATGTGAATCCTGGTCAGCATTACAACAACACGACTGGGGAGTACAGCTGTGAGAAGAGTGGAATCTACTTCTTCACCTACAGTGTCTATGGATATCAAATAGAGGAGGAACCCACTCACCGCAGGGCAGCTGCGACCCTAGTGAAAAACAGTGTAATGCAAGGTACAGTCTATATCAGTAATACTAACACTGAGCCTATCTACATCACACTGAGTGAGTCACTGGTACTGCAGTGTAATGCTGGGGAGAAGGTCTGGGTGGAGAGTCGAACAAGTAACAATGATATTTATGGAGATCCTGAGAGAAATATATTTGCTGGTGCCCTTCTTGTCATGAACTAATTACTTCAGCTGTCAAACCTAATGCCAATATTTTGTCTGAAAGGAATGATTTTGTGTAAACATTTTGTCTCGACTGATGTTAATACAGTTTATGTATACTGTACTACTTAATCATGTTTGAAGAGAATGTTTTCATGAAGTCAAAATTATAAATTGAGTGTGCTACTTGAACATAAAAATACCCAAATCATTAATATAAAAAGCAATTAAAAAGATGAGAATCAAATTTTGAGTATGTTTTAAAGGAATTTTATATGTTTATATATGGTCAGATAAATAAAACAGTTGAATATGAGTTTGTGATATAGCAGTAATATACAAAATTGTTTTTGTTGTTGTTAACACAAGTAACAGATATGAACTAGTAAACTTTAGCTTTGCAGATATTATTTGTTTTCTTGTTTTATTTTATTTGCATTTTCATTCTTGTAACACTTCGTGTACTGATGCTTATAAGTAAAAAATAGTAATGCATTTTGTCACTGTAAAATGCAAGGTACTATTACATATTGATGAAAAATGTTTACTCTAAATGTAACATCATGTATTTCATGTATTTTCTTGTGAATACAGAATGTAAAAATGTCTTAAAAATGTATTTTAAAGAAACTCCTTGATATTATACAAAATTTTAATTTTAATAATCTGATTACTGTAAATTTAACATTTTATTTGGAAATGCTTTGATATAAGAATAGAAGATTAACCTGTGTTTTGTAACCTGCAATATCTGATGTAATTAAGAAATAAAATATACAAAAAAAATTTTTGTATTTTAGAATTCTGAAAAATTAAAATATTTCCTTTCTTCAATAAAATACATAATACCAGTTTTTTTAAGCTTTTGTGAAGAGAGATATTTTGCTTGGATCACACATAAGCATCATAAAAGGTATTTTAGTGACAACCATTGGGAAAAAGTACCTTGCAATTATATGTTCATTATACGTTGTGTTTCATTTACTTAAATAACACAATGTTGTTATCTAAATATTCACAATTTGAATTGCTTTTTTCAAATCAAACTTTATGATATTTTATAACTTTATAATAAATCTGTCAAATAGGTTAAGCTGGAACACCAACATCAGTCACATGTATAATTAACATCCTGGCTTCAGTGGTCCACAGTGGCAAAGCAAATTAGCAAGTTTTTATTCCCATAAAATTACCTTGTTACATGTATGTCATTTTTGTTCTAGCTGTAATAACTGTCTGTAAACTGTCTAAATGTACTACATTTACTACATTTAGTTGTATATTTGTGCTATCTGTAGGTGGTTAAAAGGGTCTTATGTAACAAAATTGTAAAAACATAATTGTTAAACTGTGGTAATATTCTTTGAAGCAGTGAAAATAATGAAAGCTGTAGCAAGTTAACAGTTTTGGTGTTTACTTTTTCATAATAACAGATAAATTGAGAAATATCTTTAGAACACGTGCAAGGGGTTAAACTGTTTTTTAAGTAAAAAATCTGTCAGAATAGTGTTAATTAACAGAAAAATCGGGTTTATTTATTATTATTCAATTACCCATATATTGTAAAGCATAAGCTATTACTATATCTAAGTAATTCTGTTGTTTACTCATCTATGCTTAAACATTATCTACTGTTGTATCTTAGCAATTATGATATTATTCATCTATTGTAGATCATTAATCACTTCTACATTGCAGTAATTCTGTTTGCTACTCATATTTTGCAGAGAATTAGCTACTATTTTATTTCAATAATTATGTTCTTTCCTCATTTATTGTAGAGCATTAGTTACTACTCTATCTCAATTACTCTGTTGTTTACTCACCTATTGTAGAAAATTAGTTGCAATTAAAACGTCTTATGTTTAGTCATTCATTGAAAAAATGCTAAGAAATTGTTTTAAAGATGTGAAAATGTCATTACATTATACACAAGTGTTTCTTCTGATGAAAATTTTAATCTGATTATTTGACACATCAGTATTTTAAAAGTAAAAAATGACTATCGCATATCAAAATTAATCTGATATTCTCAGAATTATACTTTCTGTACCTTATGTTATTTTGATAAATATTAAACTAAAATGGATAGAGCAGCATATTCTTGCCTTAATACTCAAAAACAAGAAGAGGTCACATCAATGAGATCCTGCTGGATTGAAAGAATTGGATAATTATCACATCTCCAGGTTTCAAATTAATGTATGTCCTTAAATATTCAGATTTTTCAAGTTTTAGATTTTGTATGCAACAGGGCAAATATCAATACATGCAAGACTTCATTCAGAATCTCTTGAATTATGGGTTACCAAATGTAGACACAGGCAATCACTCTACAATGTGACTGATTGTAACAGGAATCCCAACGTAGGGAATATATTATGTGATTCATTTAAAGTATGAAAGGAACAACCAGAGGACTGACCCTGTTCTTGACTGGAGACCCAGCTTGAAGTATCAGTGTGTTAACTACTTAAACAACGTGGTTTCTATATCATGACAGCATCGTACCTTACTCCTGATGAAGACAGGGTAGCATTAATTTTCTGACCAAGGGATTGTTATTACAGACAAGATCTTTTCCCAGATTTTCACCAAGTTTGGAGAATATATACCTTAAAATGAGCTACTCGTCCTTTTGCCATTATGAGTCTGTTATTATGAGCACTTATTCTCTGATACAGTGTGATGCACGTTACAGATTTTCATTAAATTTGGTAATCAGGTGTATTCTAAAGACATATACTAATCCTGATTTCATTATATGCACAGTCAAATGTCTCCCCAGCTAACAATTGTCTTTCAATAATAAGGATTTTGGTTTTGTCTTGGCGCCATAAACTAAAACCCTTTGAAGAGTTTCACCAAATTTTATGATAATACGAGTTCTAAATTTAATTAGTTCTACAGTTATAAATTTCTACTATGGTCATAAGATACTATTGCTATTGCAGCAATTTTATTAAAATGTTCTGGTAATACAATAGGTTGTGCAGACATAATGCTTTATTTCCAAATTTATTTATGTTTATCCCAAAAAGTTCTACCCCTCTGGACTTGAGGATCACCTAATCACAAACTGTTTCCAATTTGGTTCATATATTTGACTTTAGATACTTTATTTTGTCAGACTGAACCTTTTGACAAAATGGCAAAAATTGTGACACCTAGTCCCCCTGATCCACCACACGACTAAGGCTCCTGGCTAAGGTATTTTGATAATCGGTTTCCTAAAACTGTTGAGTCCTAGGCAGTCTGTTTGAGTTTGTTATGGTCTGTATAAAAATCAAACTTGTTTGATATTTTACACGATTGTAACCAATCCAGTTTTGCCCCTACACACCAATTTCCTAGTGTCAGGCTTCGGGAGGCCTCCTCAGACCAAAATCTACACAATCCTATGTTGTCTGAGGTGTCCTGGGACTCTTAATTCCAGAACGCCTTAGCTGTATTCCCAAGAGGTCTGTCCCCAGCCAACCATGGAAAAATCGACCATTACTGTCTGAGGAAATCTGTTATTAGTCTCAGGAGGCCTGAGGTGTCCTTAGACCAGTCTGAGACCCAGTCAGTATATTCCTGACACGATTGGTGTTGAATTGAATCACAAATGTGATTTAATCAGCTCTTAGTCGGGGAGCAATCATGACTTTTCTGAGGATATCTGAGGCTTCTCAAATATTCATCCCAACATTCCCACAGCTGGATTCAGATTACATTTTCTGGTCCAGGTTGTCTTGCACAGACTCTCAAGGATTAAGGGTCCCGGGACCAATCGGGGATTAATCATTTGGTGGAACAGGGGCATAGGAAATCGATGCTACTGAATTTGGTTAAAGACATTATGCACTAAAAATTGTTGGTAACCATTTCTGAGTTTGACGATATTGCCACAGACTAAACTTTTGACAGATTTTTACTAAATTCACAAAATTGTACCCTACCTACACCTGGTCAATTTTTTTCTTTATGAGCCAATATGCACAGTTGCAAAAGCCACCATTCTTTATACATATATTCTTTGCATTTTGTTTGTTGCAACATATTCCAGTACCACATCTCCATAGTGTCACCATTAGCTGGATTCGAAACTAGAACTAAAAGTTACAACCAAGGATTAGGTGACTCTAAGAATCCGATTTAATATAATAAGGGCTTTTATAGAATTCAGTCTCGATTTAAGAGATTTGAAGGTTCAACTCTAAATAAACATATTGACTAGAAAAAAGTGAACATAAATGCTGACTGAATGTTTTCAGTACATTTTTGGCAGTTGGCACAGTTGGCATTAGCAAACTTGGAGCCTGTCAATCAAAATGGGAGGTGAGATTCTTGGTAATTTGGAGCTTCAAATCCATTTTGAACATTTAAAACTGTTGTACCTCATGTGTGCCTTTTACTTTTTCCAGGAGAGTAAATTTTTGGCGTGTTCATTTGTTTGTCTGATTCTTTGAATTTGCAATAAGACTAAAAGTAATGAACAGATCAATCTGAAATTTATATAAGGGTGGGACTGACCAAAGAAAGATATTATTTTGCATTTAACTATCTCATTTTCAATGTATTTTCAAAGCCTTTGGCTTTCTGAATTACATTACTCCAGCAGTAAAGAGCAGATCTTCTGAAATACTTTTTGAGTGTAGGGTCTCGCAAATTAAAAGTGAAAAGATTTGGAAAAACATCTGGATCATATTTTGAATACAAAAATACCCAATTTTTTGGAAATACTCCTCTAGAATTGCTTTCTAATGTCGGCATATACAATACAGTGGGGATACAAAATATGACAGCTTCCTTGTCATGTTTTGTATCCCCACACACCTTTGGCTGCACCGGCTACAGTCCGCAAGTAATGTATGAATCTGTCCAGTGTAATATTCCCCTTTGAGACATATTCTTGGACAAAAAAATGCTTTCATCTGATCATTTTTTCAATTCAAGCTGTTTTTGTCTTCCTAAATTACAACTATAAATATGTTTTATTCAGAATTGTCAAGCAATTCTAAAAAGACTTTTTGATGGATGAAATATCCTTGATACTGTAGAAAAAAAACTCTTGTTTGTACTTGATGACCTCTGTAAAGGAAGGCACTTCTGGCGGATAATAGACAAGTGTAGCAAAGACCAATTTTATTTGGGAGTCCAAAATATTCTTATAAATAATGCTTTGATTCACCATTTTGTCACACTGTATTTAGTTAGTATCATTGTGTCAATCGTTCATTTATTGCTTCAAATAAACGCACACAAAAGATGCGCAGAGCAGGCTTTTTGGTTGACTGCACACCTCCAGTCTTTATCATGAAAATCAATATTATAATTTAAATGATTATGATACTCACAACAAATTTTCATTGTTGATTCAACTAACCTCCGGCCTTTGTCTCAAGTTTGTGCTTTTTGACTTTATCGAAATAAACTTTAAGGTATGAAGCAGTACATTATGACTTACAGCTTGATATGCATATTTTGTTCACAATGCACTAATATAATACAAATAATGGGCATATCATGGAAAGAGGTCAAAGATTTCATTTTATGTTCCTTTTCAACTGTGAAAGATCAAATGAGGACAGACTACCAGTATACCTCACTGTTATGACTTTGATCGTAAGGTGGCTTTTCATAGACAAAATAAAAAGAATAATCTTCAACTTTTAACTCTTTAATAATGATTTATGTTGTTATATACACTTTACAAATGATAATATGCGTGTATTTCCAATATCAGAACCCAAACTCTATCTGTATGATAACTTCTTTTAACCATTTAGTACTATCACTGCTGAATCAACTCAATGTCTATATATAAAATATTAAACAATGTCATAGATTCCCTGGGTAGACTGCATAGTCATTATCTTTGACGAAACTGGTAAATGCCAGAAGACATCAGAAGCTACTAGAAGGGTGGTACTGCAGAAGCTACTAGAAGGGTGGTACTGCAAAAAGAAATAATAAATTCCCTTACTAACTATACTTGGGGGAAATTAACAATATATTACATTTACTTCAGTTATAGTCTGAATCAATTAATCTGTCTTCAAAATTTAAAGTATGTATTTTACTGGTAACTACTATCTTTTAACCAGAATCTAGCAATATTCATAATCACAATATAATTACATAGTATTTTAAACATACTAGGGAATTGTCAAACAGAAGGATCTACAATGACTATACTAAATAAACTACAAATCTTAAAGCTTTAATAAACTAAAGTTATACTACTTAAACAAACTACATGTACTTACAGACATCAAACTTTCCACTTCAAATAAAGCCGAAGCTCTCTACACATCCTTTCCCACTGACTTCAAAAACCCAACTCACTTTTCCATGTATCCCAATTTCCTTCAACAATTTAATAATAAAAGAATTTTGACCTTCAACAATAACATCTAGTTCAATAATCCTTGGTCAAACCACCTTCAACATTAATCAAGCAACATGGTTTAAACATCATTCATACTGACATGATTTCCCGACAAGTTTGCATGAAACACACTTTAACTTTGTATAAATACGCATTATTATACAGTACATCACATATACCACTTTAAACAACTGATTGTGTTAAATAGAGTTTAAGAAAATATGATTATAATATTTATATTCATTTAAAGTGACTACATTACCAGAACAAGTGTGACCGGGGTTTAACCTTAGGTTTTTATCAATATTAAATAACATAGAGTCCCTCTATATATAAAACACATGATTCAGACAGTCATTTATACACAATGCTGCATTAATGTACTTTAAAGGTCATTGACAATACTGGACTATATATATCAATACACACCTAGAGAAACTTACAAAATCTTTAATTGGTAAATATAACAAAAGTGGACAGACTTGTACACAGTGTAAATAATGTCATGAACTGAGTGCACTGAACTGACAGAAGTCAAGTTTCTAGAGTCCATTGAAAATACACAAACATAATTCAAATTGTAACATACCCTTCCCCTTAAGTCAAATGTTTTTGACAAAAACACGATTTAAATTATGTAACAAGTTAACCTTTACACACTACTATTTTATAACCTGCTAAGATAGTCAGCACATACATTTTGTGAACCTTTAATTGCCCTTATTTTACATTGATATGGTTGCAATGCAAGTGCCCACCTCACAAGACGTCCATTTTCCATCTTTGACTGACGTAAATATACAAGTGGTTGATGATCTGTCTCAAGAATAAAGTCCTTTCCATAAAGATAAACATGGAAGTTTCTAATAGCCCAAACCAGAGCCAAGCACTCTTTCTTAATTACAGAATAGTTTAACTCACTTTTAGTCAACTTTTTACTGGCATATGCCACAGGGAACTTTTGACCATCAAAATCTTGCAAAAGACATGCACCTAGCCCTACTTCTGATATGTCTGTCTGAAGAATGAACTCTCTTGACAAATCAGGGAGTCTTAAGACAGGATTTGAACTCAGAACTTTTTTCAGTATAACAAAAGATCTTTCTTGAGCATCACCCCATACTATCTTATTTGGGCAACCTCTTTTAGTCAGGTCTGTCAATGGAGCTGCTACGGTACTGTAGTTGGGTATGAATTTGGAATAAAATCCTACTAACCCTATAAAACTTCTAACTTGTTTCTTGGTTTGAGTTATTGGGGCTTGTTGAATGTTAAATAACTTCTCAGGGTTAGGACTTATTTCCCCCTCTCCCACAATATGCCCTAAGTAATCAACACTGGTAAACCCTAGTTTACACTTTGACGGTTTCATTGTCAGACCAGTAGATCTCACTCTCTCAAACAGTTTCCTAAGTTCACACAAATGTTCATTCCATCCAAGTGAGTGAGTCAATACATCATCTATGTAATGTTCAGATTTGTCTAAACCTTTGAGAAGCAACCTCATCATATGAGTAAATGTAGCTGCAGAATTTACAAGACCAAACGGCATTCTCAAATAACAATATGACCCTTTTGGAGTTACAAAACATGTTTTGTCCTGACTTGACTCATCAACAGCTATTTGCCAATAACCTTTTGACATATCACATTTGCTCACCCATTTACTGTCTTTCAATTTGCAAAATATCTGATCTGCCTGGACCATTGGTTCAGTTGAAAAAGAGGTCAAACAGTTCAACTTTCTGTAATCTGTACAAAAACGGATCTTTCCATCAGGTTTTTTTACAAGTACAATTGGAGATGCATATGGAGAATTACAAGGTTTAATCACATGCATTTTTAACATACTCTCAATCTCAGAATCTACAGTACCCTGCAGATGATATGGTATTGGGTATGGTTTTGATCTGACTGGTACAGTACTTGTTAAATCTATCTCATGTTTAACTAACTTTGTGTAACCCGGGAGGTCAGAAAAGATATCCTTAAACTCAACCAACAGTTTAGATAAGTCTCTTTTCTGCTGTTCATCTAAGTCTGGGTTGATAACTACATCTTTGTACGTTTCTGTTTGCTCCATACAACTAAACTGAATTAAGCTATCATCATCAACCGTACCTTTTTCTGAATCAGGCTCAATAATGGCCGAAGACACTACCTGCAAAACTGAATTCTCAGCTATCTCAATTGTTGAACTGACAGATTGGTCAATCCTACACTCAATATACTTCTTGAGTAAGTTTGCATGGTAGGTTTTAACTTTACCCTTAACTTCAACTCTGTAATCATCACCAAGTACACCAACTATGTTGTAAGGGCCCTGCCATCTTACCAAAAGTTTGTTTGTCTCCGTTGGCAACAGAACCAAAACTTTCTCATTCTTCTCAAACTTACGTCTTTTACTTTTCTTGTCAAAGTAAAGTTTGCCTTTTTCTTGTGTACACTAAGTTTTCCTGAGCTAACTTACAAGTCTTCTCAAGTCTTTCTCTCAAATCTACTATGTACTGATATGTGGTTTTAGTTTCATCAGAATCAATCTCAGCTGTCCATAAGTCCTTAAGTATGTTCATAGGTCCTCTAACTGTTCGTCCGTATAAAAGTTCAAACGGGGAAAACCCTGTACTGGCCTGAGGGACTTCCCTATATGCAAACAGAACAGCTGGGAGATACCTATCCCAATCTTTGGGTCATTCAGCACAAAGTTTTCGGAGCATTGACTTCAAAACAAAATGAAACTTCTCCACCAAACCATTACATTGTGGATGATATGGGGTTGTTACTAAGTGTTTTACACTCAGGAGCCTATTTACCTCTTGCATGACTTGAGACATGAACTGAGATCCTCTGTCACTCAAAATCTCACATGGTACTCCTACCCTAGAAAAGATTTCTATCAAACCTTCAGCAACACACTCAGTATCTATGGATGGAAGAGCAATGGCTTCCGGGTATCTTGTGGCATAGTCAACCATGGTAAGAATGTAACGATTCCTACGCTCAGTGATTGGTGAAAAAGGTCCAACCAGGTCAATTGCTACTCTTTGAAATGGAGTATCAATAAGGGGCATTTTATTCAAGGGGACATGCGGTACCCTACCTTTTGGTGTAGTTTTTTGACACAAATCACAAGACCTGCAAAATAGATTCACTTCACTTTGCAAACATGGCCAGTAAAAACTGGACATGACTCTGTCTAATGTTTTCTGGATACCCAAGTGGCCACCTAACAGCGTTTCATGAGCTAGTTTAAGAACTTTTGTCCTTAATTTCTGGGGTACTAACAACTGTTTAACCACTTTCTGTTGCCCTTTAGACTGAACCCTACGATACAAGAAACCTTTCTCAACAAAGTAACTGGTTTCATTAACACTCTTCAGTTTTATAGTCTTGTTTTGTTTTGCTAGATCCCACACTTTGTTAAGACTATTATCCCTTATTTGTAGTTGTTTGAACTCCTCAGAGGTTAAACCTAAGTCAATTTCAGAAGGAACTTTCAATGGACTAGTTGGTTTGTTCAATTTCTCAGCTTGAGACCTTGTCATTACAGCTACTGTCTCAGTTTTTTCCTTAACTTGTTTGGTCTCTTCCCGAACACCATGCCATTCAGGATCTGGGTCATTTACATCCGTAGCACCTAGAATGTTCCCTACCACAAGCGGATATATGGGACTTTCCGTAACCATAGCATCAGTTTCACTTACAAAGAATGGGGTATCTATGTGTACCTTGGCAATTGGAACCTTTTTGACTGTACCATCAATAAGAACACAATGATAAACTTTCTCTGTAAACTGTTCTGGTTTTACCAAGTTTGATTTTACAACAACACCTGTACACCCACTGTCACGCAAAGTATCTACAGTAACACCACCTACAACACCTTTAAACACTGGCAAATTGTTTTTTGAACCACCACTAAAGTCTTGTTCACACACACCAACTATAGGTAGTGATTTACCTGACACCAGTTTTAACTGATCACCTTCAACACTCTCTGATAACATGCGTAATACACATGTTGCGCCCGTACCATGGTCATCAGTTTCATTACTTTGTTGTATTGCACTAGCAACATTGAGTTTCACTCTACAGTTTCTTTGTATGTGGCCCTTTTTACCACATCGGTAACAAGTTTTATCATTGACACTAGTCTTTGTTATCAACCTAGACTCACTACCTTTTATATTAGTCTTGTCACTTGACGTTTGTTTCACAGAAATAGTCTCTTTTACAAAACAGTTCTGATCACCATGGGCTTCAACAAAATGTTCTGCTAAACAAGCCATTTCTTTTACTGTTTTTGGTACACGCTCTTTCAAGAACACTGCTAGAGGCTTACTACAGTTTAACAAAAACTGTTCTCTCAGAACAAGATCAGATAAATTTCCAAAACTTTTGGACACTTCTCCAAATTCGACCCACCTCTCAAAATAATTTGTAAGTCTATCAACAAACTGGGATGGTGTTTCACCCTTTTCAACTCTAGAATTCCTGAATTTATTTCTAAAGCCTTCTTCCGTCATCCCATACCTCTTTAGAAGTGCTTTTTTGAGTTTCTGATAATCATCACTATCATCTTTACCCAATCTAAGGTAAACCTCTAACGCAGTCCCCGAAAGAAGTACACTGAGACTCATAGCCCAATCTTCAGGTTTCATAACTTGTGCTACAACATACTTTTCAAAACGAAATAAAAACGAGTCCATATTGTCCTTACTTTCATCAAATGCTGATAGTTTTGGATATTTTGCTGAGACTACCCCCTGACCTGGGAAAGACATTTGAGATGCATTAAGACTAGCTATCTTTAATTCTGTTTCTTTTAGCATTTTTTCATGTTCCCACTTAGCTGCACGCTCATCCCTTTCTCTAGCTTGTTGTTCAAGTTCATATTCAAGTACAAACTTTTGTAAGGCATCCCCTTCCAACCCCATTTGTTTCCCATTTTCAATTAGCTTTTCCATTTTAAATAGAACAAGCTATAACTCTACTCTGAAGTGGAAATAACACCAGGCTAGGACTTACCTCTGCCTAACCAAAGCACACAGGTTACACCAAAATAACTATTGGTACCAATATAGTTCTATGTCAACCTAGTAATGCTTACAACGTGGGTTTTGAAGAAACAATGGTATACCCTTGATACCATTCAACAACTGAAGTCTATTAATTAGTATAGTCTGTCTATCCAACCATAAAATATATGCTGAACCAGATTAACCATTAACCCTACTCCAGTAACGAGAAACACACAGTAACTCTCAAAAATATATGCAGTACACTCACCCTTCTATACTCTTGTACTCACAAATCAATACTACCAGTACTGCAACATATGACTACATATACAGGAAAGAAACACTACCTAGTATCACAAAATAGCACTTTTACGGTACCATCAACAAACTAATTTTAAAAGACAAATTTTTACAAACAAATTTTCCTACAACCTTTTATTTTTCCTACAAAAAATATCCTGGTCATGGCACCAATGTTATGACATTGATCGTAAGGTGGCTTTTCATAGACAAAATAAAAAGAATAATGTTCACTTTTAACTCTTTAATAATGATTTATGTTATTATATACACTTTACAAATGATAATATGCGTGTATTTCCAATGTCAGAACCCAAACTCTATCTGTATGATAACTTCTTTTAACCATTTAGTACTATCATTGTTGAATCAACTCAATGTCTATGTATAAAATATTTAACAATGTCATAGATTCCCTGGGTAGACTGCATAGTCATTATCTTTGACGAAACTGGTAAATGCCAGAAGACATCAGAAGCTACTAGAAGGGTGGTACTGCAATCCCTCAGTGCTTAAAAAGAAATAATAAATTTCCTTACTAACTATACTTGGGGGAAATTAACAATATATTACATTTACTTCAGTTATAGTCTGAATCAATTGATCTGTCTTCAAAATTTAAAGTATGTATTTTACTGGTAACTACTATCTTTTAACCAGAATCTAGCAATATTCACAATCACAATACAATTACATAGTATTTTAAACATACTAGGGAATTGTCAAACAGAAGGATCTACAATGACTATACTAAATAAACTACAAATCTTAAAGCTTTAATAAACTAAAGTTATACTACTTAAACAAACTACATGTACTTACAGACATCAAACTTTCCACTTCAAATAAAGCCGAATCTCTCTACACATCCTTTCCTACTGACTTCAAAAACCCAACTCACTTTTCCATGTATCCCAATTTCCTTCAACAATTTAATAATAAAAGAATTTTGACCTTCAACAATAACATCTAGTTCAATAATCCTTGGTCAAACCACCTTCAACATTAATCAAGCAACATGGTTTAAACATCATTCATACTGACATGATTTCCCGACAAGTTTGCATGAAACACACTTTAACTTTGTATAAATACACATTATTATACAGTACATCACATATACCACTTTAAACAACTGATTGTGTTAAATAGAGTTTAGAAAATATGATTATAATATTTATATTCATTTAAAGTGACTACATTACCAGAACAAGTGTGACCGGGGTTTAACCTTAGGTCTTTATCAATATTAAATAACAATCCTAGTCTCTCTATATATAAAACATATGATTCAGACAGTCATTTATACACAATGCTGCATTAATGTACTTTAAAGGTCACTGACAATACTGGACTATATATATTAATACACACCTAGAGAAACTTACAAAATCTTTAATTGGTAAATATAACAAAAGTGGACAGACTTGTACACAGTGTAAATAATGTCATGAACTGAGTGCACTGAACTGACAGAAGTCAAGTTTCTAGAGTCCATTGAAAATACACAAATATAATTCAAATTGTAACACTCACATGTTGTTGTGAAGTAGATGTGAACGCACATTCACAGTTTTAATAAGCAAGTAATTAAATCTCAAATATGGTAATGACTCAGACACTCTAGGACTGTCATTGAAACTAAAAAAGTGATAAGCCTATGACAGAATTATAGAGGAATCCTTTTAAAGTACCATTTTCAGAAGAAAACATTGTTTCCTTAAACTCTCACACATTTACGAAGTCAAGAAGTTAAAACATTGAAAAGTTTATAATATCCAAATGGTAGGTTTCCGATGGAATTGTTATCCTTCTTTTAATACGAGATAGAACTGGCTCAAATTGCTTGCCATTTTAAATAGCTTTATCTCTTTATTCCTTAAAATAAAATTTGCATCACACTTACTTATGTAACTTTGTTTCATTAATGCACCATTCACAGGCGGTACATCCAACAGTTAGAAGTTTTTTGTACGTGACTTTTTAAAACAGTCAATAACAGTCTGACGACAGTAGTAAAAACGTTGGTCACTGAGAATCTCCATTAACCTCAACTCACCATTGTGTAGCCATCGGACAAACATATGGAGAAATGACCAATAGCTTAACTTACCTTATATCACCGTGTTATATGGAAAGACATCCTAATCACAACCTTATGTACACCGTGGACCACATCTTCAGTTACAGTAGAGAGAAATTCATATGCGCACGGTATAGAAATGAGAGGCGGAAATTTCAAAAAAAACTTTTGTAGGACTACAAAGGTAATGGACTGTTCACCACTGATTTGCAAGGTTGTCAAAGGGCGTCGGATGGTGATCCAAGGACAGGGACATTTCCACAAAGGTAGGTAATAGCTGCTTGTAGTGTGAATGGGGTTATAGCTACTGAACAATGTGTTTCTCTAAAAACTTATATCAGTACATCATGCATGAGAGTGGATTTGGGATAATTCAAAGCCAGCTAAAGACTCACCTTTTCAGGCTGGCATACCCACCACCTTAGTTATACCCTGGCGGGCACTTTTTAGATGTCAACCCATGTCTGACCCTGGACTCTCTCTTCTTGGACCTAAGCACAGTATAGGATTTGTATCAATTCTGTGCTCTATAAATCCTACTATTATTATTATTATTAATAATAGCCAGGGGGTTCAACATACCATCAAAATCACTAATTTGTCTGACTAATGTGATACTAAAGTAAACATCCTAGCATGTATATGTCATGTCTCACATAATTAATATACTACATATTAAAGCTGTAACACTGCCGTGAATATATAAGGGTTTATAGAGGATTTCACTGCCAGAGATGTAAACACCTCAGTAGCCACTTTTCCTAAGTGTATTATTAAAACTCAGCACAATATCTCTATATACTACAGGACTCAAAGTGCTATTTAACAAACTCATCTGCACAAGTACAGCACAAACTCCCAAGTAACTAAGATTCCTCTAACAGAATTAGGCTCAAGGATGACCGTTCGTCAATGCCCTTCAGATTCGTTAGCATAGGAACGCCAGTTTAAGTGGTCATCTAAGCCACTATGTATTTGCCTGTACCTGGGTTTGAAGCCACATCCTCCATGTTCCTAAGCGAGTGTGTTACCTGACAGGACACATTGGCAGAATGAAGTTTTAAATGTAACTGGATTTTATAATTAGAGAAGGTATTGGAAAATTTTTTATGAAACTTTGGAAGTGGTTGGTAGTGAGTCATATACTTGATGAACTCAAGCTGTTTAAAATTTTTGCAAACTACTATTAATTTTCCACATCATCCATCAATTTCAGTATGAGAGAACTCAATTTTAAAGCTGTTATAAAGCAGTCTTTTGAATCTGTCATCAGTCACAGAGATTTGTAATGTTTGTCACCCAGTCGGAACACATCACAAAGCAATTAGTGGATTCTAAAACCAATTCAGAGGCTTTGGGTAGAAATCACAATGTTAAATAGAAAACTATCTTTTCACATTTTTTTTGTTTATTTGTCAGTTTATTGTTCAAGATTACACAAAAAACACTGGTAGGATCTTCCTGAAAATTGACTAGATGAGTCTAGGTCCATCTTATACCCCATTCAATATTGAGAGTGATCCGGATCACCCATTGGGTACAAAAAGTATCAAAAATTCAGAGTCCCCAATTTACTTATAAATGCTTTAGAAAGGAGAGAATAAGGTTCTGAAATAACTATACATGCATTGGTTACAGGTCTGCACTACTAAACAATAGATAAATAATATTTGTGATTAATGGTTTACAATGTTAGTTTAGAGTAATTTGGAACTATTCCAAGCATCTTTTATTTCAAAGCAATTTGTAGCAATCCCATCAGGAATTTAGGTTATAGATATCATAAGATTTTACAATATATTTTAATCTGACAAAGGGCTATACTACAGTGACTGACCTCGATTTCAATCAATAAGGTACAGTCTAACATGCCCATTCGCTTTGAGGGTGCTTTTCATACAACAAGTGATCAACACTTTGGCTACTGTTCTAAAAGTACTTTAATAGTCTTGAAACATGCATGAGCTATAACATTATATCTTATTATACACGGAAGCTCTGAGCTGCCATAATTTATTTTATATTAAGTCGAATACAGACTTTGTATCGCCTATATTCGACTTACTATCTTGTATAAATAAACTAAGTATCTTGTATGACTTACTATCTTCTATATACCACTTATCATCTCATGTATACAACTTAATAATTTTTCTAAAGTAGAGATTATATTCTTGCATACTTAAAAGGGACAGTAACAGGTTAATTGATGTGAAATGTTGGGTAAAATAGATTTATGTCTAGTGCTCAGTTTAATGCATATTTTCATGATATGACATCTAATTTGTCTAACTTAAGGAAACACAACTTATTATTTTGTGCTAAAAATTAGTACAAATTATGGCAAAAAAGGAATATATCAGAAACATCTTCTTTTTAATTGTTTTTAATTCACATTTTTGATTTTCATAATTTGCTATGTTGGGAAGCAGCATAAGCATTTACATTCACCAATGACTTGGCAAACCAATTCAATATGAAAGCTTTGCTAGTTTGGTAAGTCAAGGTTTCATTTACAACAATCTTAAACAATTGCTGTAATCAGGAGGATCACACAAATAAGTACTTGTATTTCTTCAAGAAAGCTGCAAGATGTATAGGAGAGGTCTGTGTCGTGTTTCCAACTCACAGCTTCTCAGTTACATAATCTGCATCTGTGAAAGGGCCCATCAGAAAGTACACTGCATCATTTGGCTGCTTCACACTGACAAATACAAGTGGCATTTTAGATATTGAAATATGAACAAAATCCGACACCTAACAAATTTGGAAATTTATATTTTGACCATTTTTACGGGTGATCAGTATGAGATCACCAATTATTTGGCAACATAAATGGGTATGTGACCTTGTGTACTTCAGGATACTGTATGCGTCTTATTGCTGATAAATAGTGTCGAATTTGTCCTTTAGTTAGGATATTATTAGTATGCCAAGATTTATTAGTAAGATTACCAAATATGTTGTTTTGTTCTTTCAGGTGCATTCAGACTGGAAGTTGACAAGTTGATGTCAATATCCTGAAAATTGACCTGCCATCTCATGCATTAGTGACTATAAGATCAACAGTATATTCAATATTATACATTAATTTATTTTCTTATAACATGTTGAAAATAATGCATTGAGAAATAAACATGTGTTTATGGGTTTTGTGACCTACTTACATTCAGAATCTGATGTTGATAGCCACTGGTTCCAGCATTAGTAGATGTATTAGGGTGGTTAGAGCTAGCATTGGCTTCTCTATTACAAGTAATGTTGCTTGGAGACTGCTCAATGACAAGTCTGGGGTGCACTCTCCAGCCATTCCTTTTTACGTCATGTTTTCTTGTAAACTACATTTTGATTTTTTTTGCACAAAAATCTCCTGTGATCATGAGCCTCACGCTTATGCCTTCTGAGGCTACCTGAACGTTTGTAGCAATTATTGCATACTCCACATTTATATGGTAGATTATCCATATTTAAAAATGCTGTCTTTAACCAACAAAATTCAGTAGGTCTCTATGTGACTAAAAATACCTTACCAATTTGTGACGTCATGGAATGATTATTTGACATTATTTGGATTAAATGACGTCAGGAGATTATGCAACACATTCCTATGGAAAATTAAGTGTCTTATAGGGGTGCATAATGGTGTATTCACCATTGGTGGGTTCAAATGCACAATTGGTATAATAAATTTAATATTGGTTAATTTTTGGTATACCAATTTTTTATGAATGATCATATCTAGAGGCCCGTTTATAGATATATTTGGCCAATAATTAGGCTTTTTGAATGCGCGTAATAATGAAACCAAAATTATATTAAAATATTTTTGATTTTTGATATATAAGACATGAGCTGGATCCTGGATCTTTAAACTGCACTCACTAGCACCACTAGGCATCAACCAATATGTGTGAGCTATGGGTATATTTTATAGCCTATGCACTCAAGACTATTTTCTTATTATTAATTTTATTTATAGTTATGTTGAACTGGAAGTGAAACCCATTGGTATTTGGATGTTTGGCGAAGTCTGCAAGTGAAAAACGTGATTCAGGAATAAGTTACTTCAAAAAATAATTAGTGTGGATGTTTGAGAAAACGATGAATTTGTTAAAAGTAGGAAAATCAAGAAATCTTGCCCAATCCATTGAAATAACCTTTAAAAACTTCAAGGATAGGTTACTACCTTCCCCAGTAAACATTTTTGGGTTTAGCAAACGTTTGATAGGAAACGTTTTGCAAAGGTTAAAAAATGATGGGTATAAAAACCATTTATAATAGAATGTTTTTAAAACGTTTTATGTATACCGTTTATAAATGTTTATGATAAATGTTAGAAAAATGTTACAAATGATCATATCAATATCTGAATAATAATGGGGTCAGAGGTCAAATTCAATACCTTTTTAAGGTTGCTCCCTGATCAAAATATTATTTTTATGTCTATAATTGTAAGATAGTGGTTTAAAAATGGTGCCCCCATTCAATTCTTACTTTTTTGGATTGCATGTGGGGTAGTTTTCATCAAAATCGGCTAAAATCCCTATTATTGCTCACTGCCATCTTTGTTTGGACATGTTTGAAGGTTGGATAAGCATTTCGAAAATATGGGTTAAAAAATGTTTTTGACAGATAGTTTTTAAAACATTTGATCTACAATGTTTTTTAAACATTTTATGTTTACCGTCTATAAAACACTTCATGTTTTTCAACATTACAGTGCAACGGTTTGCTTGGAAACATTTAGAAAATCATAAGAAAGGGTTTAAATAAGTTTTTAAAATGTTTTATAAACGTTTAAACCATTTTAATGTTTACTGGGTCGGATCACTCAGTGATATTTTTTGATAAAAATTAAAAAAGATCTTATTAGATATAAATTTACTTTATTGCTGTTGCTCCATACTTCCATTTATAACTCTTTTCTCATATACATATGACTTACTTAATGTCACATACAAGTGGAGGAAGTAGGTTTCATAATGCTCTCATGTAACACCGTATGAACTTATATTTATACATTATAATACAGATTATGGTTGGTTTTTTGTACATTGCACACTCACCATGTTCTTATTGTTCAATTCAAACACACGTCCACACAGGTAAACACTGCATTTTGAATGCATTTGGCAAGTGAGTCATCACCAGTATTATCCACTATGTCCTCTGACCTAAGTACCAAGATTTACAGCCCAGGGCATAACTTTCTGTGTATCACAATGTATTTACTATACATAATTATGATTAAGAAATCTTCAACAGATACAAGTTTTTAGTAAATATTTCATAATGAAAGTATAACATATTTTGTGTTATGTTCACTATTAGAAAGGTAGTCTAACACAGCTTCTCTAATGTGGGTGTTCCACCACACAACTAAGGCTCCCAATTAAGGGTTTTTGAGGGTCGGTTTGAAATATTTGCTTAGTCCCAGACCTTCTGTAAGGATTGGTTGTGGTCGGTTGAGGCAGTGTGAAAAATCAAACATGTTTGATATTTCTCACGACTACAACCGATTCATATTTCCCGCCCTCAACAAAATGTCCAGTCCCAGGCGTCCTCAGGCCTCCTCAGACCCAAATTTACACAGTCGTGTGTTGTCCCAGGCCGCCTGCGACCCTTAGTCCCAGACCTCCCTAGCTTAGTCCCAGGAGGCCGGTTGTTAATCCCAGACTCAAATATGATGCGTATGAATTTCATGCGTCTGAAAGTGAGTCGGTTGCATTAGTCCCAGGAAGCCTCAGACCGTCTGCGGTGTCCTGGGACCCAAAAATCTAGGTCTGGGACTAAGCCCCGACTAAGGGTAACCAACCCTAACCGATCCAAACCGACCTCCCCAGGACGCCTTGGACAACACAAATTTAGTCTGCGACGGTCTGAGGACGCCCCAGGAGCCTGGGACTAACAACTGATTAAGAACCGACTCTTTTCCGCGTGTCGGAAATTAAAACGAAGCAATGAGGGGGTCTGGGACTATGTAAGCGACCGCGCACACATTCTCATTGTTACTGACTGTTTGGCTACTGAGAGATATGTGTCACTGATTTTTAGGGGTTTTCAGTTTTTTTTAAATATATTATACTTGAGCTTAAGGCAAATTTCACAGTTAGGAGACACATTTTATTATTTTTCTATTATTTTGTCGACTGGATTATGAGGAAAGAGAAAGGAGGGAAGAAAGAAAGGAAAAAGATGGATGAGAGGGAGAAGGAAAGTAAAGTAGAGGAAAGGACTGAAGTTACAGAGGAAGGGATTGAGAGGAGAGAGGAGGAGGAGATTGAGGAACATCCAGCAATTGAGGACGCTGTGGAAGAAGAAGAGAGGTGTGAAGAAGATCCAGAGTGCCATTCTTCAGCCAAGAGAGCCAGGGTGTGTGCAACTTTTACTGACAGTCAGGAAATTTCCATTGTGGAATTTGTAAAGCAGACAAGGGACATCCACATTTCCACGACAGCACCAGAAGAGAGGCTCTCTGGGCAGAAATATCTGCAGAACTCAAGCTCCAGCCCTTTGATGTGAGACGTTGGTTCGAGTCCCAGCGAATGCGTTATGGCAAGCTGTCTAAGCTCCAATCTGGCCAAACCCCGAGGGAGATGACCAAGAGACAGTCCTGGGTCTACCAACAGATGGGTTTCCTTAAAACCCACATCAGACAAAAGGGGGCCAACAGAAGTTCAGGTTTCGAGGCCACTCCAAATACCAGCAGGCAGAACGAATCACGTGGCTCAACTACTGACACAGAACACCTTGAGTCCAGTGTCCTGAGGGAGAGGAGTCAGTCCGTCATTACATCTACACCCGTTTCAACAGCAGCAGCTCTTTACTATCACCACTTCAGCACCGCCTCAACAGCAGCAGCCTCCTCAGTAGCCATCCAGTCAGGGCGGGTCTTTGACCTGCCATGCCCTTTTCAGGGCCACCAAATCTTTCAAAAACAATTATTCAGCTGCAAGTTATTCCAAGAAAAAATTTAAAAAAAATTAAAGTCCAACACCCACACCACCCCAAACATGAAATAAATAACCCATGGTACCACACATATCCAAAAAGGCCACATAAATTTTTTTTTTTAAAAACTCCCAATATGGCCATTAATCAGGCCATTTTTAGATTAAAATCCATGGGATAGTTTAAAATCTGTAATTGAAAAGTCCAAGACTTCCCTAGAGTTAAAAGGCATTATCACATACTTACCAACCCACAAACAGACAAACCCAATACCAAACATAACCCCAAACTAGCAAACCCACTACCAAACCTAACACCCAACTACCAAAAAACAAACCCAATACCAATAACCACCAACCAAGAAATAGACAAACCCAAAAGTAAACAGAACCCATGCCAAAGAACTGACAAACTATTTTGCAAACACAATCCCCCATTATTGAAAAGAAAACTAGCTTCATGGTTATATTTTCTATATATTTGTGAATAGAAGTGAAGATTTTAAATTTAAGATTTCCATATGAAAACATTTCTGTTAGAAATAATTTTCCAACCCAAAAAAATAAAAATTTGGTGAAATTAGGATGTGGATTTCAAAATATATACAAAAATAATTCCATTTAGGATATTATGTGTGGCTTTGTGTGTGGCTTTTGTTTGGCACTGGGTTTGTCTGTTTGTTGGGCGTGTATCTTGTGTTTGTCTGTTGGTCAGTCTGTGTAACTTATGTTTGGCATGGGGTTTGTCTGTTTGTCCGTCTGAACAAGTTATGTTTGGCATGGGGTTTGTCTGTTTGTCCGTCTGAACAAGTTATGTTTGGCATGGGGTTTGTCTGTTTGTCCTTCTGTACAAGTTATGTTTGGCATGGGGTTTGTCTGTTTGTCCGTCTGAACAAGTTATGTTTGGCATGGGGTTTGTCTGTAGCAAGCATAGCTCATTAATTGTTTTTGGAATATTTGGTAGTCATGAAAAGGACTGTTTCTTATTCCTGAAAAGGACTGGTTACTGCAGCAGGACTTATATTCTGCCATCTTGCCAGGCCACTGCTCTCTCATTATGGAAGTAGTCCCTCGGGTAATCCCTCTGTCTCTTGGCTTCTCTAGCAGGGTTTCTGTCTTGGCCACCACCAGCTGCACCACCAATCAATCCACAATCACCAGGCACATCATCACCATCGTCTTCCCCAGGCCGCTGACCACCAGGTTGACCTTGATACTGGCTTCTCAGTATGTTGTGCAGAACCACACAGGTGAAGACCACTTCTCTGACTGTTGCTGGGGGTAGTTCAATAGTGGTCCTCATCACCCTGAATCTTGACACTAGGATGCCAAAAGCATTCTCAACAACTCTCCTGCCCCTTGATATTCTATAGTTGGCAATCCTTTCCTCTCTTGTTAACATCCTTCTGCCATAGGGTTTCATGAGCCAGGTCTTCAGGGCAAAGGCATCATCTGCCACAATGAAGTAGGGACATCTCGACCACCCTGGGTTATAGGTGCTGGGTCAGGGAAGACCTATCCTGCCATCCTCAATCCTCTTCAGCTGAGAGGCATTAAATATCTGGGCATCTGAGCAAGATCCAGCTGTACCAGCATCCATCCATCTAAACTTATACTGTCCATCTACCAGGGCCAACATGACAATGGAAAAGAACCCCTTGTAGTTGTGGTAGAGGGCTCCAGTGTTCTTGGGTTTCTTCAGGGCCACATGCTTTCCATCAAGGGCTCCCAGGGCATGTGGAACAGTCCACCTGATCCTGAATTCTCTCACCAGTTCTTTCCACTTATCTGGGGTAGTAAGACATCTGAGGTACTCTCTGGTGAACTCATCCTGGATGGCCCTGCAGACCTCTGGTAGAAACTTGGAGATGGTGGATCTTCCAACCTTGAACTGACAGGATAATGATGTGTGGGACTCCCCAGTGGCCAGATATCTGATGGTGAGGGCTAACTTCTCCCCAACACTGATTAGTGCTCTGTAGTTGGTGGCCTGCCTGGCTAGATGTGGTTCCAGTCTGGTCTTTATCATTTCAAAGAATTCTGGGGTCATCCTCATCAAATTGGTGAATCCTGGAATATCTGTGGCATACAGATCAGCCATAATGTTGTGGTAGGCCCCCCTCTCCTCTCTCTGTAGTAGCCATGGCCTGACCCACATGTTGTGCCTTCTTCTAGGTCTCTGTATGGGTGCCGGTGGTGGTGGTGGTGTTTGCTGTGGTCGACGTAAAAATTGGAAATACATCATTATTTGTAACTGAATAAAAACAAAAAAAAGCCCTAAGTTGTTGTTGAAGCTGTCTTCCATTAAAAGGTGGCATCCTGCTGTGTTCCTAGAAAAGCAATGGTGATTAGATCACGGATTTTATATATATATACCCAGAAAATCCAGCAACTTTACAAAACAAGAATCGGCGATCCTGGTCTGGGGAAGACTGAGGAGGCCTGAGTACGCCGGGACTTAATTGGGTGTTAGTCGGGGCTTAGGCATCCTGGGACCCAGTCGGTATGTGTACGACAGGATCGTGGTTGAAACCGACCAGAAACTCGGCTTAGTCGGTTCTTAGTCCCAGACCAGTCGGGGACTTCTGCGGCCGCCTGAGGCATCCTGAGGCTTCCTGAGGTCGATCTGTACTTAATCCCAGACTTCAATACCGACTCAGTATTCCCATCCATTTTACCTTTTTTTCACTGACTGTCCACGATTAAGGGTCGCCGACAGGATCGGGGCTTAATCCTTTGGTGGAACAGGGGCATAATGATTTTACTGATTAATCATGAAAGTGGTTGATAATAAACTTAAATATCTCTCATTAAATATATAGAAAAATATATCGCTGCTGAAGATTAACAATATAACATTCATGCCATGATTCCTGTAATAATGCCATTTTGAATTCTTGAAATGTATAGTTCATATTGTGATGTTGTACTTTGCATTCCTGTAATCAGTGATACAAAATCATGAGAAAAACAAATAACATGCAGAAATTTGACAACAGCACTTACTCATAGCTTTACGCTATTTTTCTCAAAAACACAGTTAATGAGACGGCTTAGCTTTCATTTTTTCTTCAGCCACAAAGCCAAGTCTTTCCAAGTCTTCCAAACATCACGTGAATTATGTAGCCAATCACAAAAGGCAAGCTTATCAGTTGGGCTTTCTTTCTCAGCAAGACACACTTTTCTTGGGTGCAGATTAGGATTAACACCGGAACTACAACCAGACCACATTAAACTTCTATATATCAAATCAACAAACATATACATTTTGGAAATTATTCATTGAAACTGAAACATTTATTATCTAAATTATATATTTAATTATTTGACATTAAATTTGCATTTGTATTTCATAAAGTGCATTGATATTTAGAAGTTCTTTAGCAGTTAAATCAAAGAAGTTTTAATTGAAATATAAAAGAATGAATAATAAATGAAACAGATGTTTAATTTTTGAGCTGTATTTCTGTTATCAACATATCAATTTCATCAAATTGCAAATGAACAAATAGATGTACAGAACTATTTCCAATGTGTAAATTGTCATTCCAAGGACTTCAAAAGATCCTGTTTTCCAATGTCCACGCAATTGTTGGATAAGGCAACTAAATGCCATGCTTCTCGTAAGTTTATCAGAAACAATATCACAGCCAAGTAAACATTAAGATTCTACCAGTTATAGAACTCAGCTGAGCAAAATATAAATTGTTTAGAAACATTGAAAATAAATAAAGTTAGGTATTAAATTGTGACATGATACAGTGTACATCATTTGGAAAGTTTTCCACGGGCCAATTTTATGAAAGGTCTCAGACTTAGCCCAGTCTCAGGCTGAGCCAATGCTAAAGTCTGAGCTTGACCATTTTTTTTTCTCAAACAGTTTTCACAGGTCTAAGCTGAGACCAAAACTCGTGGTTTTCTATGAACTTTTACTTCTGTACAAATTATCCTACTGATGACATCAATGCTGAGACACATTTTGTCTCTTATGTCTATTTTGTAATCACATAAAACACACAAACACTACTTTGATGGGGAGTTTATATACTTGTACCATATTTCCACCCATTTTATATTTTTAAGTGGAGAATGAATTATGGCAGCTAAGTTTGAGGCTTTCTTTACGAAAGTTAGGCCCACTACCTACCTGTCTCAGTATTTGAGACATTGGCTCAGTAAAAGCTGAGAATTTGAGGGTTTCAACTTTGAGCCTGGGACTGCGCTAAGACCTTTTGTGATGTTGTTAAATTAACAGAAGTTTTTATAAGAGAAGTCTTGCTGATATGAGTATAGATCTAAGGGGTTTAAGTTTTATGACACCATAAGTCACTGAAAATATTCTCTCCCGAAAAAGAAGTATATATATTATGTGTGTCTAACCTGATGGAGGTTTAAGGAAGTATTTTTATGTATTTAACAACATGCTACAGTAGATGAGAAATATACGACATGTTTTAAAAATATTTTTCCATTAATATTTAATAGTTAAGTGATTGTTGAACTACAAAATTGATTGTTGAACAATAAAACTTGGCTATTGTCAAACTTTTGAAATTGGAAACTTGTATTACTTTTTGAGCATTCTGTCAATGGCTTACAAAAATATGCATGCCTTTTGTCACAGCCATTTTAATTTATAATTTAAGTGGCAGTTACACATCGAAGGATCCCCCACGGATATATGCTATGGTTCCATATATGGTAACTGACAAAAATCTCCTGCAGATTGAGTGTGCCACAAGAACGTTAGTGATGCATTTCATCGCTTGCGGATGACCTGCAGATATGTGCCAGTGACCACCCACAATGCGCAGAAATACTCCAGAACACACCAGCACTACACAGGATTCCACCAGGACATCTCAAAGATGCCCCGGATGGGTTTACAGACCTTGCAGACACTCGCAGATGGGGTTTAAGGATCCAATTTTTTCTTGCGGGTGTAAAGTACATTTAAGATAACATTAAGATAATATTGCGGGTGTCCCGCTGAGAGGTAGTGACCACTGGATACCGGGATCCCATTGGCTATAAAAGTGATAATGCTCAGGTCACTAGCCAGATTGAATCTAGATGCCAATATGGACAGAGAGGACAGAAATCATTTTGTACAACTTTAACTCTTACTCTTAAAAATGGAAAGGCAGTTACTCATCATTTCACCTATGATAGAGATGGTGAGAAGAAGATGGCACCTGCCAGTTATCAGACAGTGAAGACACAGAAAAAAAGTTCAGGCCTTGGCTAGGACAGGCAGAGCGTGAAGAAGAGGATCAGTACACCAGACTTATGCCAAGGCTCCAGTTAGATGACCTTTCTGAAATACCGAAACTTCATCTGGATGCCGTGAGCTCTTTCAAGAGCTAAAGCAGAGAATCACTTCTACACTCCAGATGGACAGGACCTGGATGAGTGATCCTGTGAGTGCAGGAGTTAAGCTGGCAGTCACCCTCAGATATCTGGCCACTGGAGACACTACACCACCCTGCAGTATGCTTTCAGGTTGTCCAGTTCGACCATCAACAAGTTTGTGCCTGAGGTCTGGGATGCTATTGTCAGGGCATATGGAGATCAGGTGATGCAGTGTCCCGCACTCCCAGAGGACTTGTTACAGGTCGAGTCTGTCTTCCGCCTGAGATGGAACATTCCGCATGCCCTGGGTGCCCTGGATGGAAAGTATGTTCCAATCAGATGTCCACATCAGATGTCAGACTACAAGTTGATCTGGGTATAGGTGTGGGCTGCTGGGTCAAGCTGAGATGCTCAGATCAAGGGTCAAGCACTCCGATTTGAGGCACAAAATAGAGAATGACAGCATCAGCTTCCCTTGGGATTGGTGAATAGAAGATGAACTTTTTCATCCTTGGTGACGACGCTTTCCCCCTCAAGCTCTGGTTAAGAAAGCTCTATTCCAGCCACGGTATGGACTTGAAGGAGAGGGTCTTCAACTACAACATAAGCCAGGGAAGAAGGGTGGTTGAGAACACCTCTGGCATCCTCATGTCTTGCTTTAGGATTTTCCAGAGCCTGATTCAGCAGGAGCCCCCAGTGGTGGCCAGGCTGGTCATGGCCTGTTTTGTACTGCACAACCTACTGAGGATCAGATATCCCGCAAGTCTACAGGCTGACTTCAGGGGAGAGGGCCAACCTCCGATAGTGCTCGAGGGCAATGACATTCCATATGATTGCTGCAATCCAATGGAAGCAGATAAAAGACAAAGGAATATTCTCAGGGATTATTTCATAAATGAGGGGTCGCCCCCAGGGCAACAAGACAGAGTTGTTGAGAACTTTACAAAAGGTATTATGGACACTTACGGTGAAAAAGCTTAGGCAATATTTGTACAATAAACATTCTTGTCTTATTTATGTTTTTGTGTCATGTGTCATACATGATTGTCTATGTCTATGTTATAATTGGTCTATGTCACTATTGCCAATAAAATGTTTTCATTTTGTTTTGCTAACTTTGATTTTGACACCTAAATAACTGCATCCATTTGGTCAAGAAGGAGATTGGATTACTCACATGAGATAACTTAAGATAACTGGTCACTGGTGAATGGGCGCCCGTTATTGGTTGCACAATGAATAGATAATGAAGAGGTTATGAAAACACTTGTTGTTAAAATGCCAAACATTGCATCCGTTTCTTATGCTTGTGTAGTGTAAAGGTGTGTCACTCAATCTGTGTGGTGACAAAATCAAAAGGGTAAGATACAATATTTTGAAACAAAGGATAGGCATGCAAGCAAGCCCTCCTCGAGGGTACAAATGAATGATGGTAGAGTGATTGTTCCCCAGCATTCTGACCATGGGTTCAAACACAAAAGAATGATGGTGGAGCTATGGGTCCTCAGCATTCTGGCCATGGGTTCAAACACAAATCGGGGGTGGGAGGGTTTCATTCGCACTATACTTTTTGGGGGTGGGGGCTGTGTCTTAGAAGATATATTGTACTGCAAACTATTATACTCTTTTTTCGTGTGTGGGTGGGGCTTTATACATTTTTTTCTGTTTGGAGTTCAATTTGGTTGAGATAATAATCACTGTGTGTTAACTATGGGGAAATTAATTTGTGTGACAGACACAGGACTTTTTTTGAGGCCATTTAGTTTGTATATTTTTATCATGTTTGGGTGGTGGGTGGTGTGGGGTATTTTTCATTTAATAATTTTGGGGGGAGAACAACAGCATAGCCCAAATAATAGTTTGTGAGTAAAATAAGAGTTTGCAGCCCTAAGAAGGGCATATATAAATTATAAGCTTGTGCTGATATGTTGGCTGGTTGTGGCTGGCTCCTGGTCCCCTTGAGGCCAGTTGGTCTGGTTGGGTGGTTGTGTCGACTGGCTTGAACTGAGGTGTGTTCATGGCCCCAAAGCTGACATCTTATGACTTGTTTGGAATATTACTGAAGTACTGGCTGTCAACTGAGGGTGGATTTGTTGGTGGTGAGAAGGAGGATCCGGCTGGTATACTGGTAAGTGGTGGCGACATGACCTGCTGCTGTGAAGAAGTGGTGTTGTGTGAGGCTTGCTGCTGTGATGTTTGTTGGCTGTGCTGTTGTGTGGGCTGCTACTGTAAACTTTGGGCAGTTTGTTGATGATGATGATGCTGTTACATGGGCTGCTGCTGCTGTTGTATCAGCAGATGTGTTTGATTGACTGTTGCATGGCTGCTGCTGCTTTGTCAGCTGATGTCTTTGAATTGGCTGTTGATGCTGTTGCTGTTGTATTGGCTGCTCTGACTTTATAGAATGGTTTGTTGGCCGATGTGGTTGAATTGCCTGCTGCTTCTGCATCGGCTGCTGTGATACTGATATCAGTAGCATGTGGTGCTGTGGCTGCATGGTTTACTGGTGAGCTGGTCCATGTATCTGAGTGAATATTTGTTGAAAGTACTGCTGTGAATGTGGTACATGTGTAAATGTCTCTTGGATGTGCTGCTGTGGAAGTACCTACATCTGGGTGTGAAATAGAGAATACTGGTGTGAAGTCGAGGCCTGGCTGATTGCATGTTGGAACTTTTGCTGCTGCTTGTCTTTACATTTAAGTCGCATCACATAATTAGTGTCTCTTGTTGAAACCTATCATAAGGGTTGCTTGTTAGTTGTACCACCTCCACCTTTAGAAAGTCACAGAAGCCCAGACTTGGGTCATTACGCTTGTCATCACTCAACTTTTTAACCACGTCTTTTAAGTCTGTTATCCCCCTCTGAGATTCTGCAAGAGCTGATTGAAGGTTGGAATCTGCTAAACTTGAGGTCACACTGACGCCCCACACGATCTAGGAGTATCCAGGTTGGACAGGTCTGCTGGGTCATCAGTGGATTCTGGACGAGAAGTATCCTGGAACGGTTTCATGTACACAGTCTCCCATCTTAGTGCTGAGCCCACTGCTGCAGTGGCTTGGGAAGCAGCTCCCTTGGACACCCTGAATTCACTTTTTGCTGTGAGATGGTGCATGATGTGGTCCCTCAGTAAGTCAAAATTTTCCATTTCTGCCTCTGTGACAGCTGTGCTTCCCCCCTGCGCCGGACTTCATGTAAGTGACCTTTCTGAAGAGTATGTGCTGGCTCTAAAACCATATTTGGTAGGCAACCATGTTGTTCACACAAAACTTATCCTACACAGTCTCCCTCTTTGACTTATCCTTAGTCCATTAAACGTTTGTTGTAGAGAATTTCATTGTCACCCAAAAAATCCACCAATTTGCTGCTCCTCCTCAGCACTGAACTGAGCAGGGGGTTTCTTAATTCTTTTGTCAGAATTCTCTTCTGATACATGTTGCCCTTTCCTGGTCTTTGACTTGCCTTTGCCTTTGCTCTTGCCCTTCTGTGTCCACCCAGAAGCCTGTGTGTTCTGTCTGTCAGCAATGTCCTCATCATTTGAATCTGTATTGTGCTGTGTCTCAAGCGCAATGTCACCCTGTTCTGTGTCTGACATCTTCAGAGGATCCTCCACTCCCAAAATCAACTCCTGAGGCTCTGGTACACAACTCAACTCATCCACCTCTGGATTCCTGGCCTGGGCTTGGGTGGACATCTCCTCTCCTTCTTGACTGCTTCTCCTCTGACTTTTCCTCGGTGGCATTCCACATAATTATTCACCAAATTTCGAAAAAAACAAAAATAAAAAAACGACAAAAGTCTGAATAATTTTGACGAAATATGCCAGCAAAATATATCCAGTATCTGCTTTAAATTATTGGATTGATGTATCCTCATCATAATGAAAAATGTGTACGAACAATAGCCAAGTGACTCTTATATAGGCTTTCGTTCATTAGAAAGTGTCTTTACGTAACTTCCCGAGTGGCATGCGAAAACACAAATCAATCTGTAAACCCAGTTCTTATTGTCCTTGAGGTGTCTTTATCATTCTTAACCCCATTCTTATATCTTCTGGGAATATCTGTAGAAATTTTCTGAGCCTGTTGCAAAAGAGCCAAGGATGTTAGAGATGCCACAACCCAGTGAACATTACAAACGTTTATAAACCTAACTATGAACGGTTTATTTAAGGTTTAAAATGATGGGTCCCTAAACGTTTGCCTATAAACGTTTATAAATGTTATACATAACCGTTTATAAATGTTTATACATAAACGTTCAAGTATCCAGCATGATTCAAGGGAGAATGTAAACAAACTTCATTTTATGAATAATTTTCCTGTTAAAATCAATTTATCCTTGTACAGTGCATTCTATGATATAATGTACTTTTATATTTCCAATTATAATTTAGTGATGGCTTCAAACAACAGTGATACAGTAATATATAAGAACAGAAATATTTCTCCAGTTTCTCTCAAAATGGCTGTGCTGATATCATCATCCAAAATGAAAGCGAGGTTAAGATATTCTTTACTCTTTCTAAACATCTAAAATGTTTATAAACATTTATAAACCAAACTAATGTTGCTGAAACGTTTATAAACGCATAGTACTGAATAATTGTCAATATTTAGGTTTATATTTGGTTTTAAAAACGTTTATAGGTTTACGAAACGTTTATAAACGTTTGCTGTGTTTACTGGGCAAGGACATCCCTGATAAGTTTGAGGACTCTACAGATGAGTTACAGATGAGTTATGAATGTCAATTACAGATAAGGTCCACAAAGCATTTATGAAAAAATCAAGCAGTTTGATTTTCCTGCAGCATCCTTGCAGACACAACACATCCATGGCGGATGTCACATGGACATTAAGGATGAGCTCAAGGATGAAAAATATGATCTGTAAATCACTCAACATTTTCCATATGAGGAAACCTGGGGTGATCTAGCGAACTATCTTTGGATGTGTAAAATATGTGATTAAATCCAACCTGCATGAAGTACGCCGGTTTTTAATACAATATATCCTGAAACACAAAAAATGTAATACATGTACAATGTTATTACTGATGTTAGGCTTCTATACATAACCTAATAACACAGTTACAGCTACAAAAAAGTACAACTTAGTCCTTGTCATCATTCCATTGTGTTTTTTTCTGTGTAAGATTTGTAAGATGGACAATCCATTCTGTTGCATTCAAACCATATTGTAACATGAGTACATTGTACAATGTCTGTAGTTCCATGTAATTCTAATTGGACTTTTATAGCGCTTAATCTCCCCAAATAAGAGGACTCTAAGGCGCAAATAAGCAGACATCAAAATTTCTGTATCCAGGGGCATAGCAGGGGTCAAGCACCATGGAGAACGCCAGGGGAATGATCCAGGCTAAGGTGGGTATGCTTTGGTGTACAGGTGGGATTTGAGCTGCTTTCTGAAGGAGGCCAGCGAGGGAGAGGCACGAATCTCATCAGGGTGAGCATTCCACACAGTGGGAGCATCAAACGCAAAACTATTACCAAATTGTTTGACAGATTTGTGAACAGAGGGGTAGAACTTTGGAATGACAAGGAAATTACCACCACTTTGACTGCACCTAGTGCTATAAGAACTGCTGTAGGAGGAAAGATATGGAGCAAAATACCTGGGAAAGCCTGTGTGAAGATACTTATAAACAAGTGTGGCCGTCTTGAACACTGTGCACTTTTCAACAGGAAGCCAATGCAGTTTCTTTAACGCAGGAGTTATACTGGTGTATCGACTGGTGTTTGATACAATTCTAGCTGCATCATTTTGGATGCACTGTAATTTGCGTAGATTGAACTTGGAGAGGCTCCTGAAAAGTGAGTTAATCAGTAATCCAGCCGACTACTAACCAGAGCATTAGCCACAAGCACAGAAATATCATGAGTGAGAAACCGCCTGACATGTCTGAAATCACGGAGTTTAACAAAACAATTTTTGTAGACATTCTGAACATGCTTGGACAAAGAAAAATCTGAATCAAACCACACTCCCAGATTTTTTACTGAATCAGCAGGGCAGAGTGAGTTGCCCAAGATATTAATTGGAAAACATGCTTTCAACTTGTCCCACTGTCTCTTCGAATCAAAGATGATAAACTCGGTCTTGTCTGGATTCAATTTGAGCTTACTAGTGGACATCCACTCTTTAACATCGTCTAGGCACCTATTTAGCTTTTCAAAGGCAGCAGATTCATTCTTCTGGGATAAATGTATATAAACTTGGCTATCATCTGCATAGAAATGAAACTTTATTCCCTTATGTCTACTGATAATCGAACTAAGGGGGTGGTGTACAATGAGAACAGCAAAGGGCCCAAGACAGAACCTTGGGGAACGCCAAATAGGAGTTTACAAACATCTGACAAAGTAGATCCAATTTTTATTGATTGGTAACGGTCTATTAGGTAGGATGTGAACCATTTCAAAACACAACCGCCGACACCAAACCAGTTTCGGAGGCAACTAAGAAGAGTGGAATAATCTATGGTGTCGAAGACGGCAGACAGGTCGAGCAATACCAAGGCAGTGGTTTCACCTCTTGACAATGATAAGTGAACTTCATTTTTTATGTAGAGAAGAGCTGCCTCAGTTGAATGGCCGGCTTTATATGCCGACTGGTATGGATTGTCTAAGTTATGGACATGAATATGTTCTAATAGCTGCTTAGCAACCACACGTTCTACCAGTTTTGAGATAAAACTGCGGCCAGATACAGGACGATAATTCTTCAAGTCATTTGAGGGAAGATTAGGCTTTTTAATAAGAGGAGTGACCACAGCAGATTTGAAAGCATCAGGGACGCATCCCTCCATAAGTGAGCAGTTAACCAGCTTTGTAAGGGAAGGTAACAGTATATCAATGCATTCCTTAATAAGGAATGTTGGCAAAGGGTCCAACAGGCATGATTTGTTGGTGATGTTTTAATTATTTTATCAACAGCCTCCTCAGAAACTTGTCTAAAGACGTTAATTTTTGGAGGATCTGAAGGAGGGTGAATATCATTTTCAGTGCCAATGGAACCAAAGTTATCTCTAATTTTCTTAATTTTGTTGGAAAAGAAGGAGGCAAACTGGTCAGCCAGTGATTTTTTGGACTCATGGGATGGAAGTGCGGCATCAGAAACCTTGTTCAGGGTTTTATGGAGCTCTCGCCAAAGTTTTCGTGAGTCATGACTATTATCTGAAATCAGTTTGCTATAGTAGTCTGCTTTATCTTTGTTTACAAGTGCATTGCACCGGACAATCTGACGACAAAGCCGACTTCTGTTCAGTGGATTTTTAGCCCTACGCCAGGTTCTCTCAAATTGGCGCCTAAGGGACTTTGCACATCGATAATCGTCAGGCATCCAATCAGCGGAATCCTTTTTTATCATTCTAGATACGAGTGGTGCATGCCTATCAAGAACATGGCCCAAATCATGTACATATTGTTCATATAGATCGACAACAGCATCAGCTGGAGACTTGACAAAGGACGTGTTTTTGAGATCCAAGCGAAAGTCAGACATTTTGATACGGTGGTACCTTCTATACTGAACTATATTTGGAGTGTGAGCCACTTGACAAGGGAAGGTAACTGAGCATTTGACTAATGCATGATCAGAAACAAAGTCGCAAATCTTAACATCAGCAATGGTGTCCTGGTCACTAGGGGATAAAATGAGGTCCAATATGTGGCCATGTAGATGAGTAGGTTTATCGACTAACTGTTTCAAATCACACGAATCAAGAAAAGTAGTGAATTTATTACCGTCACCAACTGGAACGTCAACATGAATGTTAAAGTCGCCACATATGTAATATGAAGAATTAATAGATGAGAGGTAACCAACAAATGACATGAATTCTTCCAGAAAGTTACAGGTACATGATCCTGGAGGACGGTAGATGCAAGCAAGCAACAATGAATGGCCATGAAGCCCGATTGACACCACCATATTCTCAAATGACTGATAAAGAGGAGATTCTATTGTGTGGGGTCTGTAAGAGGATTTGATGAAAAAACCAACACCACCTCCAATACCTGAGGGATAAGGCTTTTGAGGGAAATTAAAATCGGGAGGAGTTATAGACCATAGGAAGCTGTCTGAGTCAAAGGACAGAATATGTGTTTCAGTGAGGCAAAGAAAATCAAGGTCATATGAAGCAACCATATCAGCTAGGAGTGGACCCTTGTTCCTTACGGATCTGGCATTCAAAACACCGAGTGTGAACGGACCAGGGTTGAGGGATACATCACCTCCCAGTAACAGCAACAACATAAGCCCTCGTCTATTAACCATGGATGAAAATTTTCGGCAGGAACACAAATATGAGAAATTTTTTGCAACCCTTGTCAAAGGAGGACATGATGTATAAGATGCTCTAGTGCTAAACATACCTTAAACTAAGTAACAACACCACCAGACACCAACAATAGACTAAAAAGTAAACTTACAAAATACAAATTAGATTATATATAATACCCAATGCTTGATGTTGGGGAAATATTGATCAAATTTCAACGGTAATTCCCGGCAAGATGGGCGATAATACCCGAATAACCAACAAGTGGGTAGAACAGTGAGATGAGGGGAGATTAAAATTAAAAGACACGATCTACCAAGTGATCGTACATGAAAGCAATATTTGGAGCTGAAATCCTGTCTAAAATAACTTTATATGTGGAAAAACGGCCTTTGTTGAGATAAATTTTCAAGAAAAGCATCTCCGCGGTGCGTACTAAATTCAAGTAAACATGTGACTGTATTTTAATTACTTTAGAAATTCTTGCTTTCCAACAACTGTATGTACAAGACACATACAATTGCACGCCAGCGTATACACAGGCCAATTGAATTAATAAAAGCAATCATAAAGTACTCAAATACATTACATTGAAGCCATATATACAGAGCATTTCATCCAAATCTTTCAATAAGCAACAAAATGTACTCATACACAATATGCTGTACCTATACACATTCATTCTCAAAGAAAAACGATCCAGCTTGAGTATTATACTAGCCTTGCCACAGACGTTAATAGGTATAGTATAGACACAATTGTCTGATTGCATTATATATTAATGTTATTATATATATTACCACACATAATGCTATTACTTGCAGAAGTTAAAAGTGGGGAATTTGATACATTTGCTTTGACTGACACCCATATCAAGGCTCGTGATACTCCATCTTTCTTGCAAGAGTTAATCCCTGAGGATTTCACCCTGGTTTATACTCCAAGAGTAAATAAAGACAGTGATGGTGTTGGTTTTTCTGCTTCCTTTTTTTGCTTCCGGGTTCCTCAGTTCAAATATTTTTAGAAGATTTCTTGTAATATATCATTTTGCTGTTGTACTGAACCTCCTCTTTTGTTGTGTGTGATGATTTTAACATTCATGTTGATTCTGTATGCACTTTAGTTTTTGGATTTATGTCTTTAGTCGATGGCTGCTGCCTAACTTAACATATAAATTTTACTGCGCATCTCCATGGACATACTTTGAACTATCTTCATAAAACCTTGAACAAGGTTTCTGATGCCACACTTCCATCCCATGAGTCCAAAAAATCACTGGCTGACCAGTTTGCCTCCTTCTTCTCCAACAAAATTAAGAAAATTAGAGATAACCTTGGTTCCAATGGCACTGAAAATGATATTCACCCTCCTTCAGATCCTCCAAATATTAATGTCTTTAGGCAAGTTTCTGAGGAGGCTGTTGATAAAATAATTACAACATCACCAACAAAATCATGCCTGTTGGACCCTTTGCCAACATTCCTTATTAAGGAATGCATTGATATACTGTTACCCTCCCTTACAAAGCTGGTTAACTGCCCACTTATGGAGGGATGCGTCCCTGACGCTTTCAAATCTGCTGTGGTCACTCCTCTTATTAAAAAGCCAAATCTTCCCTCAAATGACTTGAAGAATTATCGTCCTGTATCAGTTTTATCTCAAAACTGGTTGAACGTGTGGTTGCTAAGCAGCTATTAGAACATATTCATGTCCATAACTTAGACAATCCATACCAGTCGGCATATAAATCCGGCCATTCAACTGAGACAGCTCTTCTCTACATAAAAAATGAAGTTCACTTATCATTGTCAAGAGGTGAAACCACTGCCTTGGTATTGCTCGACCTGTCTGCCGCCTTCGACACCATAGATCATTCCACCCTTCTTAGTTGCCTCCGAAACTGGTTTGGTGTCGGCGGTTGTGTTCTGAAATGGTTCACATCCTACCTAACAGACCGTTACCAATCAATAAAAATCGGATCTACTTTGTCAGATGTTTGTAAACTCCTATTTGGCGTTCCCCAAGGTTCTGTCCTGGGCCCTTTGCTGTTCTCATTGTACACTACCCCCTTAGTTCTATTATCAGTAGACATAAGGGAATAAAGTTTCATTTCTATGCAGATGATAGCCAAGTTTATATACATTTATCCCAGAAGAATGAATCTGCTGCCTTTGAAAAGCTAAATAGGTGCCTAGACGATGTTAAAGAGTGGATGTCCACTAGTAAGCTCAAATTGAATCCAGACAAGACCGAGTTTATCATCTTTGGTTCGAAGAGACAGTGGGACAAGTGGAGTGTGGTTTGATTCAGACTTTTCTTTGTCCAAGCATGTTCAGAATGTCTGCAAAAGTTGTTTTGTTAAACTCCGTGATTTCAGACATGTCAGGCGGTTTCTCACTCATGATGTTTCTGTGCTTGTGGCTAATGCTCTGGTTAGTAGTCGGCTGGATTACTGCAACTCACTTTACAGGAGCCTCTCCAAGTTCAATCTATGCAAATTACAGTGCATCCAAAATAGTGCAGCTAGAATTCTATCAAACACCAGTCGATACACCAGTATAACTCCTGTGCTAAAGAAACTGCATTGGCTTCCTGTTGAACAGCGTACAGTGTTCAAGACGGCAACACTTGTTTATAAGTATCTTCACACAGGCTTTCCCAGGTATTTTGCTCCATATCTTTCCTCCTACAGCAGTTCATATAGCACCAGGCGCAGTCAAAGTGGTGGAAATTTCCTTGTCATTCCAAAGTTCTGCCCCTCTGTTCACAAATCTGTCAAACAATTTGGTAATAGTTTTGCGTTTGATGCTCCCACTGTGTGGAATGCTCTCCCTGATGAGATTTGTGCCTCTCCCTCGCTGGCCTCCTTCAGAAGGCACCTCAAAACCCACCTGTACACCAAAGCATACCCACCTTTGCCTGGATCATTCCCCTGGCGTTCTCCGTGGTGCTTGACCCCTGCTATGCCCCTGGATACTGAAATTTTGATGTCTGTTTTTTGCTTAGTTGCGCCTTAGAGTCCTCTTATCTGGGGAGATTAAGCGCTATAAAAGTCCAATTAGAATTAGAATTAGAATTCTTGCTCGTTCTGAATTCTCAACTATATCAGATGAGCATGATTTCGTTTCATCAGTGATCATAAAATTGTCTCTTGCCTAGGTGATTTTCCGTTTGTGTCAAACCATCAGGTTTAAGCTGTACCCTTAATTAATATTAATTGACTTAGAAAAGACATAGTGGCCTCTGTTTTTGTGGGCTATCCATCACATGACATTGACACACTCTATGAACAATATGTGTCTAGTTTGTCTGATTTCTTAAGCATTCATGAACCCATGAAAACAAGGCTCCTCACCAAACCTGCACCTAGCTGGATAACAAATAAGTTTAGAACAAGTGTCTCGGAAGGCAACATTAATGACCTTGGAGGAGGGACAAATCCCGATCAAACAAGGCCTGTCTTAGACAGCAAATAAATAGATGTAACCATTTACTGAACAAGAACAAAGGACAATACTACCAGGACTTAGTCAATGAAAACTGTAGGGATGTGGCGCGGCCCAGGTCTCTACCCTTCCATCCTGTACTGATGAAAAATTACTGCCAAACTGGTTCGGTGCACTTTTTAGAGACAAAATTAACAAAATCAGAAATATGTTTAAAAATAGGACATCAAGTAAGTTTTTTTTTGCACATACCTGATACCTGATATATACTTAGCTTAGCTAGCTGAGGAGAGTTAAAGAAAGTCAGAGATGTTTGATTGTTGAACTTTTCTATTGCTTGCTTTTGTGTAAGTGCAAGTAATGACTCCATCAGGCCTCTGATACAGTGTGCATTATGGCACATATTTCACATTTGCATTATGGTTCAGACAGCCTAGAAGGCCAGGCTAAGGAAATGTACTGACACACAATACATTGAAGCTATGCCCACGAAATGTATTCATATCTTTAACAGATCCAAATCTTTAAATAGATTATAATGTTCTGATATACAATATCTTACACCCATACACAGAGTTTATATTCCATCTTTACCGATCACAAGATACAAACAGAACCCTGGCTGAAGGGTTTAGCTCTGAATGTTCTTCTTGATAGTTGGTTTGCTGTACGTTACGCTGTATTAAAGTTAAAGTTTGTACCTGCCTTTCTACAGTTTAGGTCATATTATAAGAGACCAGGAGTATTTGCCATGTATTACCATGAACTATATTCAAACCACGAACCAACAAAACAAGAGACTGATGAAATATCAAACCACTGACCCACTGACACTGCATCTACATATTTCAGTATTCAAATTGTATTTATTGACTCCAGTTTTATGTTCATTACTACAATTATTTTAATAATTATTTCATTATTTTCGTATTATTATTTTTCCTATTTTTATTTATAGCAAAAACTGGTTCTCTATTTGAGGGCCATTTCCATGCATCCAGTATCTGTTATCTGGATACAGTATCCAGTGGGGCTGTTTCCATATGTACTGATACAAATGGGTAGTTACTGAACAATTCCCATGGAATAGTGACTTTGCCAATTATAATTAGTCTTCAAATGTCATTTGGATATCACTTATGTAAGAAATACATGGGTTTTACAATTCTGGTTTATGTGTTGTTAGTTTTAAAAAGAACTGTTTTGTTTTCTCTTCCAAAATAATTTGAATAGGTGTTATACTTCAGTATCTAAAACCAAGCCATCCACAAGTCCAAAAGTTTTTGACATGTTGATCAATGTTCTTCAGGAAATGCATAAAAGCATTCTGGAAAACTTAATGTCAAAATACCTTATAATGCATACAGAAAATTTTTATATTATCTAAAATTTAACCAATCTTTTTGAAGATTTCCAATGATGATGAGCTTTTACATGGTTTCATGGCAAGATTCAAAGTGAAACTGATCACCATTGTGTGAAGCATTTGATCCACCTTGCCACACACTGGTATTTCAAAGTGTAGACTCCCTGGGGGCTGTTCTCGCCTGCATCTGGCCATAAAAGGGACATTCTTAACTTATCCTACCACAGGAGCTTTCAGTTAATGATAATGTCAGTAAGACAGACAGAGAGAAAACGCCTTAAATTTCCTACAATAGATGATATAGTTGAAGAGTTATTTTAACAAAGCAAAGAGGTCCTTGGTGGCCAAATGAAAAGTTTGGCAGGCCGTTACCTCTGTGGGCTTGAGTCCCACAAGTGGTGATGCTAAGGACCTGTCTTTATTTACCCTGGCTGTTGAACAGGATTTAAAACTATAGCTTTGATGTTTGATGGGGGCCACAGTGGTGAACCTAAGGTTGGTGGATCAAACCCCATACTGTATGTGCTACCAAAGCTGTTTGATGATAATCAGCATTTTACAATACAAAACCTTGACCAACTGTAAGTACTTTTTTTACTGCCCATATGTTAAACTGTCATGATAAGACCTATACAGTGTTGGAAGTGACATTACACCCAAATAAAATTAAAATTGACCTTCAAAGACAAAGTCCAATTCTTGCTATAACATTACTTAATCTCTCCTTTGCAAATCAATGTTTGTAGGACAAATATTGACTTAAAACAAGAGATTGTAAACATCTAATTCATTGAATAAAGCTTGATCTCATCCATGCTGGACCAGTAACCAAGGGCCTAGTATTATATAACTTTAGCAATTAACAAAGTATGCTAAACCTAAACTTCGATCTTTGTTGATATTCAATAAGGAAACAAGAATAAGTTGCTTTACCCATCATTTTACTTTAAAATTGATGAACTTGACCTTACAATGAAAAAGTACAATATTTTGCACAACCATATCGTAGTTTAAGTCACTTTGTGATACAATCATTTTAAAATTCAAATTAGTCTTTAAAAAGTCTTAATACATCAAGTAAACTAAATTGATGTTAAATCAGAAAAACTTTGGATCACACAGTTTTTATCCAAGTAGAACAATTTAAGTATTTTAATCACTTGTATCAAATGTAATGGCAATTTTACATGTTTAAAACCATTTGTAAACATTTTTTACAATAATTGAGTAAACAGCAAATTATTGATTTGCAGCTAAAGTTGTAGCAAAAGAAGTGCTAACAGCAGACTCACTGAGGTAATGCACTACAACAGATAAGTAAACAGTAAAATTACTGATATACAGTAGTAGCTAGTGGTAGGATCGCCAGCTAAAATGGCAGATCGAGCATCAGCTATTAGAAGCGAGTTGAACTCGAGTTAAACTTGAATAATTTTTGGGATAAAGTATTTCGTTTGATTAATGGAAAATATTTTACCTTAGCCAAAATTTTAACCTGGAAATGGCTTTCACAAAATAATTTAAGTTAAATCTTCATTGGATTAAGCCAGAATAAAGTAAAAATGCAGCATATTTTTGAAAATTTCGAATATATCTGTTGTGTTGGTGAAATGTCAGCCTTAGATGGTGAAAATATTGATGTTTTCAAAAACTCAAGTTTCACTTGCGCTGATCGATGTTACCCCTAATTATCGCCCATCGAGTAACAACACTACTTTCAGCCAACTCATCTCAGCACTAGTAGTAGCTATATGCACTACAATAGATGAGTAAACAGCAAAATTACTGATATACAGTAGTAGCTATATGCACTACAATAGATGAGTAAACAGCAAAATTACTGATATACAGTAGTAGCTAATGTACTACAATAGATGAGTAAACAGCAAAATTACTGAAATACAGTAGTAGCTAATGCACTACAATAGATGGGTAAACAGCAAAATTACTAAAATACAGTAGTAGCTAATGCACTACAATAGATGAGTAAACCTCTAGATTACTGGGAAGTAGTATTAGCTAATGCACTACAATAGATGAGTAAATACCAACATTGTTGAGCATTTAATGATATACAACATTTTAGTAAATAAAGAACTGCAAATATGGATTAAACTTTTCTACAAACCAGAAAGATTTGCAACAAAATAGTAATTTTTCTGAATAAACCTGGGACCGATTCTACAAAAGGACTTAGCCCAGATTTAGAGTTAAAGTTGAGACTTTTCTCTTAAACTCAAGGTAAGTCTATGGTCTTACACATAAAGGGTTTCACAAAGCTACCAACTTTGGGTTTCAATGTAAAACCCTGTATCCACATAAAAATTCCCAAGACAAATATAGATAAGATATTTAAAATTTTAGTGCGTAGGTAGCGGGTAGCTGGTCATTATTTCTGCCGGCCTCTAGTGGGTTGCGGAAAAAATCGGTCAGGGATCGAAATGAAAATAACAGCTCACCTTCACCGCCTCCCTCTATCCGCAGCCGTGACCCGCAGAAATAGAAACACTGCTGAGTATTTATGTAAGATGGATTTTTCCCACTACCGCAACCCGCATACATGGAAACAGAGATTTATTCAAAATCATATAATGTGGAAATTTTGTACATTTACCAGTAAAATCACAAAACTAGCCATAAATATAAAACTAAAATAGCATCAGAGATGCCTGTACCCCACAGTCTGGGGAAATAGTTTTCAACACCATGAGATATAGAAGTAGTGAAACAGTACACTGATTGGGATACTTTCAGAGCAGTGTCAGTGTCCAAATAATGTTTAAGTAGAGAAAGTAACATCTAAGAGAAAGAAACTGCATGTAAACATTAAGTATTAATACAACACAATTCAGTTAACTAAAAATTATGAAGCTTTAAGACTTCTCCCATTTTAATCTTCTTTTGCATGGTTGAATTATGGTCTTCAAGTTTTGAATATTACCCATACATACAGATGTGGTAACACATGCTTTTGTGTGGAGTTCGGGCAAAACCTGTGGCTCACTTGTTGCAATACCATCTGTTACAATGGGAAGTTGCAAAAGTAAAACAGTTAATGAATTCTAATATGACTTTAACAGTGCTTAATCTACATCAAAAGACACCCAAAGGTGCAAAAACCAAGATTCAAGTAAAAGATATATAAGAGAGATATAAGAGAGATAAAACAGTATTAGATATCCCTGTAGAGAGATAAAATAGCATCAGATATGCAATATCAAAGGTCAAATCCAGGTCACACCATGACATTGCACACATATAACCATTATCCCTACAAAATATCAACTTCCAACCACCTTATGGTTTCCAAAATATAGCCCAGACAAGGAATTATAGGTCAAGGTCACTACGGCAAGGTCAAAGGTCAGATCAAGGTCAGGCCGTGACATTGCACACCTGCACCCCCTACCCAATGTCCCTACAAAGTATCAACTTCCTACACCTTACTGTTTCCGAGATATAGCCCGGACAAGATTTTATAGGTCAAGTTCACTAAAGCAAGGTCAAAGGTCAAATCAAGGTCACACCATGACGTTGCACACCTGCACCCCCTACCCAATGTCCCTACAAAATATCAACTTCCTACACCTTACTGTTTCCGAGATATAGCCCGGACAAGATTTTATAGGTCAAGTTCACTAAAGCAAGGTCAAAGGTCAAATCAAGGTCACACCATGACGTTGCACATCTACACCTCCTAACCAATGACCCTACCAAGTATCAACTTTCTACACCTTACGGTTTCTGACATATAGCCTGGAGAAGATTTTATAGGTCAAGTTCACTATAGCAAGGTCGAAGGTCAAATCAAGGTCAGACCATGATGCTGCACACCTACACCCCCTAACCAATGTCCCTACCAAGTATCAACTTCCTATACCTTACGGTTTCCAAGATATAGCCCGGACAACATTTTATAGGTCAAGGTCACTACGGAAAGGTCAAAGGTCAAATCAAGGTCACACTATGATGTTGCACACCTACACCCCCTAACCAATGTCCCTACCAAGTATCAACTTCCTACACCTTACGGTTTTCAAGATATAGTCCGGACAACATTTTATAGGTCAAGGTCACTACGGAAAGGTCAAATTAAGGTCACACCATGACGTTGCACACCTACACCCTGTAACCAATGTCCCTACCAAGTATCAACTTCCTACACCTTACGGTTTTCAAGATATAGTCCGGACAACATTTTATAGGTCAAGGTCACTACGGAAAGGTCAAATTAAGGTCACACCATGACGTTGCACACCTACACCCTGTAACCAATGTCCCTACCAAGTATCAGCTTCCTACACCTTACGGTTTCTGAGATACAGGCCGGACAAACTTCTTCCAGCCGCCCGCCCATCCGGACACCATAGGTGAAAACAATACCCCGACAGCCCTTAAGGCCTGTGGGGTAATAAAGTAAACAGAGAACACTTGGGTTTTTTCCCACATGTTGTCAAGATCAAAAAAATCAGCCAATCACAAGCTAGGATACAGAAAGCAAGGCATGAAGCAAGGCAGACATCTGTAAAACATTTTTGGGTTATATTTTGGTTAGATTGGTGATAATTTGTGTTAAATTTCCTTTTTTATATTTAATAGTTTATTTAATATTAACACTTTTAACTCCAAGATTGACAATGATCGATCTGTGTTCACAGTGTTCCAATTTGAACATCGACAGGTAAATTCACAGTGATCTCCCATTATATGTGTCTATTATTATGATTTTCCTTCAAAAATATGTGTTAACAAGTTAGATATCGATTGTAATCAGCGTTCGACAGTAATGCTGTCCCCCTGGAAAAGTTACTGGCCCCGTTTGCCAGTAGATTTTATGAAACACTTTCACTTGATATTTTGAAGAACATAGTGTAGATTTATTTGTCATAATTAATGACCACCACAAAATCTAAAGGACCAGTAGTTATCGAGAGTTACTGGCCCAATGGTCCAGTGTATATTTCCTGTTAATGTCGAACACTGATTGTAATATTTTGTCAGAGTATTTCAGTAAAATACTCTTGACATCGAGACCCCAGGGTTACCAACCTATGGCTAATTATGTGCTTCCTAATTATCATAGAAACAAAATAATGAATCTGTTTGTAATTAATCCATTATAATATTTGACAGATGGCTTGTGAAGTGTGATTTACAAACAATAATGCAATAACAAAATACTTTGAGAGGTTATGTTAATCATTTACTATGAAATGAAATAAAATTTTGAAATGTGATTGCAAACAAATTTTTCCATTATGTTTCCCAAACATACTGTTTAAAAAGATAATTTGTAAATCAAACAAAATATTTCAATTCATGCAAGCTTATACAATCAACGTGTACCATTTTACTGATATGCAACAAAAATATTACGAAATGTCTATTCTTTTCTATTTGTGAATCAGATGAACTGAGTAAGTTAACACAATACATTTTAGGTGTATATTCTAATTTCTAAGAGTTTCCAATTAAAGCCTTAATTTTACTATGTTCAGAATATCACAATTGATCAATATAGAGGAGTTACTTTAAAATTCCACATATTTTTACTTCTTGTATTCGCACAACAATACATGTACTACACGATGTTACTTACATTTACTGTAATCATAAAGTATTTATGGAATCAAGTCAGTACCTCATATTGATAAGAAATTGTACAATTACAAAATGAATTATTTTTCTTTTTTACCCCGAAACACCACTATGTTTAAAATAACAGAATACACATAAAACAAAACACAAAAGTCAATAATGTACTAAAACCTTTTGAGTTTTTACTTAAATGTTTACCGATGTATAATGTTAGTTGTGTGTACGTAAAAAATAAATACAATTTTGTAGCACATATAAACTTTTATAATCGTAAGAAGTATAAAGAATGATTCACATCATTGTTTCTCTGTTTACAGCTGACAAGAAGAATTAATTATGTATTTTAATGTTCATAAACATTGAATTTTTTACATTTTTGTCTTTATTTTTAAATGTTACGGATAGTACTTGTAGGCTTAATTATTTTAACTTTGTGAAAAGAGTGGCATCAAACAAGATCAAGTAGCTGAGAATTCATACAAATTGATACAAGGACTGAATGTTGGTGTTAATATTCATAAAATATTAAATTTTCTACATTTTCACACTTTCTAAAAGTTACAGATAGTTATTACATGCTTAATTCTTTTAACTTTTTGAAAATATTCTTATTTAGAAGATAAAGTAGCACAAACTCCATACAAACCATTCATATTGCAGACAAAAGGTTGAAAATCATTCTATTCAGACTGAATGTTGATGTTAGAATTGAGAGTTGAAGTGATCAGTTCATGAAGAGAAGTATGCCGGCAAATACATTTCTGTCAGAATCTCCATAAATGTAATTATTGTCCCATCTACTCTCCACCCAGACCTTCTCCCCAGCATTACACTGCAATATCAGTGACTGACTCAGTGAGATGTAGATACGCTTAGTGTTATCATTACTGAACTTGACTTCACCTTGTTGTACACTGTCCTTCATGAGACCCACAGAGACAAGGGAGTGAGTGGATCCATTCTTTATGTTGTATCCATACACAGAGTATGTGAAGTAATAGACTCCAGTCTTCTCACATCTATACTCTCCAGTGTTTTTGTTGTACTGTCCACCAGGATTCACACGGATCTCAGTGTACACCAATCTGTCTTGATACTTGTAGGCATCGTCTTCATAGCCATCCCGAACACCTCGTGCAAAGAATGTGGACGCTTGCCTGGCTTCTTTTTCTGTTGATAAAAACAAAACAACAGAATAATAAATAAACAGATTAAAAAATTACAGTGTAAGTCATTAGTACACTAATAATGGTTACAGGGCACATCACATCCCAACTATTACACAAAAAACACAAACAATTGTTCATAAAGTTGACATTATAGAGTTACTATGTTATCAATAACATATTACAATGATGTCAAAGTAATTTTTAATATTTATAAGAAACATTGAGATGTAATGTTACTTCCATCCATTGAAGCATCAACAAAATGGACAAAAGTCTAGTCATTTATTTGTGATAAAGTTACACAACTTACACATCATTTTTTTTTTGGGGGGGGGGGGGGTGTTTAGAAAATAGACTGTAATGATATTGATGAATTTATGATATGCGTCGCAATAACATAAAACATCACAGACGTTTGAATGACGTGTTTTCACCGTGTCCTGTTGTTTTGCTGGACAATAATTACATATTTTTTTATTAAAACAATCTGATAATATCAATGAAGAGTGAGTACAATTACATTGTAGAACATGATTTTGAATATTCCTCATCAAAAACATTCACAACTAACACGTCAACACATCTCACGTCATGGCTACACAACAAGGACAAAGTCCCACACTTTTAAAATTTAAACTCAATAACGAAAATCTCCACACATGAAACAAAATCATTGTAAATAAAAGCACAAGCTTTTAGTTTTAAATTATTATTGTCCCATCAAACACACTGTACATCTATCCTAAAATTGATGAAACGACCGTCCCCAAAATACCATGTTCCTACACTGAAAACACGCGTGTTTGTAAAGATAAATTCCACAAAACCAGGCTAGTTTCCATCTATAATAATCATGAAAAAGGAAAAAGTTTACTATTTTATTTGTAAAATAAATTCAATGACAAAGCCACGCTAGCTTACAATTTCTACTGAAGTATAGTTACCTTTTAAAATTGAATCTAACGTGTTTCTATTTGTAAACAAAATCCACCGTAAAACATCACACGTAAACACGTGTGACTCCCTCATATGTCACAAATGTGTTCATTGTGACGTCCCAATATGATATATTTGGTTTTGCAGGACAAAATACTCTAGCTTATATTCTCAAAAAAATATGTTGTTCAGCTAATTTTTGTACCTAAAACAGAATTTTTTGGAAAAAATGGGGGTTGTCTGGGGCTGGTTTCATGAAAGGTCTCAAACTGAGCCAGACTCTTAAGGCTGAGTCAGGGTCTTAAATCTGAGACTTTTGTCTCGGCTGAGTTTTTGGCTCAAATGGATTTCACAAAGGGTGGATCAGCTCAGACCAGTCTCAAGTTATGGTCTCAACTTTTTAATCTCATTTCATATATTTAGTGGGCTTATTTTTAGTTTAAAAAGTTATATTTCATGATTATTATCATTTTAAATATCTCTAATACTCATAATACAAAGAAATTATATGATAATATATTATTCTAAGTGATCCATAAGATTGAGACTCAACTGAGGTTGAGTCTGGCTTTGAGTCCACCCTTGAGGCCTGTCACTTGATAATAGCCTATAAAGCATGTCAATTCTATTGACTTTTGTTATTAGTAAATATTGAATATGTGGCTGTAATAACAAAATAAAATGAAAATAGAAGATTTCAAGATTTATCAATTTCATTTTGGAACAAATTGTATCGCTTCATGTATGTGTTTTTTGGCATCAAAGCTTGGACTCAAATTTGAGACACCTCCTTCATGGCTCAAATTTGAGCCTGTGACTGAGCCAGGTGTTACGGTCATGGGCAAGCACGGTAGCAATTACCGATTGTCTTTAAGTTGTAACAGAAAAAGCAAAAAGTTAAACTTAACAAATTTATTTAATAGTCAACAATAATGATTACAGTCAAGTGGTATGCCCTTAACTAAGCACACTAATACAATAACAAGATCTAGCTGACCTGACCACTGAGATTAAGAGTTAAGTTTATCCGCCGTATCCAGCAATCTGTTCCGTAATCCGTCCTGTAGTATATTCTGTGGTCTATCCAATGTCCTGTGGTCTGTCCTGTGATCTGTCCAATGTTCACTCACACACGGATATCTATATCTTGTGACCTGTCTCACACTCAACAACACAAAAGGTTCTTGTCCTGCTATTCTTTATATATCCAGTCACACAGAATGTCTGTCTGAAGATATTTAGAGAGTTAACACAACTGTACTGTCTGTTCCAAGATGTGGACAATGTCCAAAATGCAGTAAATTCACTCTCTGTTATATGAATGTACAATATCCAAAATATCCAAAGTACAATAAATCTGTCCAGATGATGTATCCAGTTCACTCCAGTAAAAGTTCACAGTAATATAAGCATATATTATATTCCAAAACACAATAGCTCTCCTTATAGCCAGCGAATACAAAGTTCACTTGTGGTCAGATGTACATTCCTTATATACATTCACAGATTTCTCTGGAATTGTACAGAACCAACTCAAAAAAAGCTTGAGCCATCTAGGCCAAAGGAGGAAGTTCTAGAAACTACTGGTAATTGGGTTTCCCCAAATCTAACATAACCACTGACGGGGGGATTTCCCCCAGTCTGTGAACAGATCAATAAACACTAAAACACAAAAGTCAATAACTCCCTTACTTTAAATGTCAACACACAAAAAGAACCAACAACACAATTATCTTTTATGACAATGTATAAACATATTGGACACTATATTAGTACATTGTATATTACATATATTAGGCACTATATTAGTGCATTGTTTAATTTAAGCTTTATGTTTATAAATTGTCATAAAAGATAATTGTGTTGTTGGTTCTTTTTGTGTGCTGACATTTAAAGTAAGGGAGTTATTGATTTCTGTGTTTTAGTGTTTATTGATCTGTTCACAGACTGGGGAAATCCCCCCCTCAGTGGTTATGTTAGATTTGGGGAAACCCAATTACCAGTAGTTTCTAGAAGTTCCTCCTTTGGCCTAGATGGCTCAAGCTTCTTTTGAGTTGGTTCTGTACAATTCCAGAGGAATCTGTGAATGTATATAAGGAATGTACATCTGACCACAAGTGAACTTTGTATTCGCTGGCTATAAGGAGAGCTATTGTGTTTTGGAATATAATATAACTTGTGTTGCTGTGAACTTTTACTGAAGTGAACTAGATACATTGTCTGGACAGATTTATTGCACTTTGGATATTTTTGGATATTGTACAGTTATATAACAGAGAGTGGATTTACTGCATTTTGGACATTGTCCATATCTTGGAGCAGACAGTACAATTGTGTTAACTCTCTAAAAATCTCCAGACAGACCTTCTGTGTGACTGGATATATAAAGGATAGCAGGACAAGCACCTTTTGTGTTGTTGAGTGTGGGACAGGTCACAGAATATAGATATCTGTGTGCGAGTGAACACTGGACAGATCACGGGACAGACCACAGGACATTGGACAGATCACAGAATATACCACAGGACGGATTACAGAACAGATTGCGGGATACGGCGGATAAACTTATTCTTAATCTCAGTGGTCAGGTCAGCTAGATCTTGTTATTGTATTAGTGTGCTTAGTTAAGGGCATACCAGTTGACTGTAATCATTATTGTTGACTATTAAATAAATTTGTTAAGTTCAACTTTTTGCTTTTTCTGTTACAACTTAAAGACAACCGGTAATTGCTACCGTGCTTGCCCGTGACCGTAACAGGAAAATTACGGGTCCCGGGTTCAAATCCCGGACGAGCCCCCAATTTTCCTGTTACGGTCACGGGCAAGCACGGTAGCAATTACCGGTTGTCTTTAAGTTGTAACAGAAAAAGCAAAAAGTTAAACTTAACAAATTTATTTAATAGTCAACAATAATGATTACAGTCAACTGGTATGCCCTTAACTAAGCACACTAATACAATAACAAGATCTAGCTGACCTGACCACTGAGATTAAGAGTTAAGTTTATCCGCCGTATCCAGCAATCTGTTCCGTAATCCGTCCTGTAGTATATTCTGTGGTCTATCCAATGTCCTGTGGTCTGTCCTGTGATCTGTCCAATGTTCACTCACACACGGATATCTATATCTTGTGACCTGTCTCACACTCAACAACACAAAAGGTTCTTGTCCTGCTATTCTTTATATATCCAGTCACACAGAATGTCTGTCTGAAGATATTTAGAGAGTTAACACAACTGTACTGTCTGTTCCAAGATGTGGACAATGTCCAAAATGCAGTAAATTCACTCTCTGTTATATGAATGTACAATATCCAAAATATCCAAAGTACAATAAATCTGTCCAGATGATGTACCCAGTTCACTCCAGTAAAAGTTCACAGTAATATAAGCATATATTATATTCCAAAACACAATAGCTCTCCTTATAGCCAGCGAATACAAAGTTCACTTGTGGTCAGATGTACATTCCTTATATACATTCACAGATTTCTCTGGAATTGTACAGAACCAACTCAAAAAAAGCTTGAGCCATCTAGGCCAAAGGAGGAAGTTCTAGAAACTACTGGTAATTGGGTTTCCCCAAATCTAACATAACCACTGAGGGGGGGATTTCCCCCAGTCTGTGAACAGATCAATAAACACTAAAACACAAAAGTCAATAACTCCCTTACTTTAAATGTCAACACACAAAAAGAACCAACAACACAATTATCTTTTATGACAATGTATAAACATAAAGCTTAAATTAAACAATGCACTAATATAGTGCCTAATATATGTAATATACAATGTACTAATATAGTGTCCAATATATGTAACACCAGGTCTCAAGTTGAGCTTGTTTGTGAAATGCATTGAGTCTGAGTTCACAGACTCGGCAAAATATTTCCAAAATTTGAGACAAAGTCTCAACTTTTGAGTCTGACTCAAGGCTTAAGTCTGTTCATGAAACCGGCCCCTGGGAAATTGATATTTCCTATGCCAACATTTCGTAATGAGCAATTTCATACCAGTTGCCTATTAAATGGAAAAAGTCCCTAGTAGAAAAAAAACTCTATAAAACCCAAAGTGGAAAAATCCCCAATTAAAAATCATGAAATGATACATAGTAATCAAAGAACTAAGATAACTTTTTAAAATATTTTACTAACAATCTATAACACAAAACCACACATTTTGAAATACACAAACAGTGTCACCACATAACATAAATATAACATTATAAAATAACAGAAGGGTCAGGTGTAATTCAAAGCTCATAACATGGGTAACTGAGTCCCAGGAAAGGGTTTACTTCAATTTCACCCCATCAGTTTTGCCACCAAAATAATTTGGGCATCAATTTTGCCCCCATTTTAAAGTAGGACATTCCTGAACCGAATTCCTTTTCAAGTGTGCTCAAGTGTTTTTAGCAAGATTTAAAAAGCCTGACTATAGAATAAAGCATAAGAAAAAGATATATATATTTTGGGGGCTAAATGTCCTGCTTTATAATGGAGGCAAAATTGCTGGGGGCGAAATTGATGCCTAAAATAGTTTGGGGGCGAAATTGAAGAGGGCAAAATTGACGTACCCCTAGGAACGTCCAAGTTTTAGAGATTTGGGTATTTTTAAAACCCAGTTTGGAGTATTTTCTACCAAAGTTTTCTATTACTGTGGCTTTTCTACAAGTTTTTTTCTACATGTTTGTTTCTACACTTGATTACCAGACACATGTAAATGAACAAAATAACATGAAATAAACATCAAAGTGGCTTAGCTACTGTCATTAATAGTTGTGGGATTGTAAACATGTAGAGATACATACACAAATCAAATTTGTATACCATAATAATTCTTTTTTTAACTATTTCAGTTTTAAAATAACAGATACTTTCATAGTTTTTCTTTAAAAGAAGTTGATAAAATTAAATGAAACTATTTCAGAATTTAAATTGTTTCTCAATATAATTTTGTAAAAAGTACTGTTTATAAAACTGATTATCAGTTAAAATTCTGATTAAAACACAGAGTGAACTACTAAATTATTTATTTAGGATAAAATAGAACTAAGTGATTCCATTTTGTGAATTGCGTATCTATTATGTACCCTATTAAACTGATTGGGCGTACAACCCAAGTTACAAACAAAACATATAAACATGAATATGACAGAGGACTTATCCCATTCTGTTTGTTTGACAATGACACAGGAGTAATAGCTGTCAATCGAAACAGGTGTGTAACTCTTTGGAGGCAGTACAGATGCAGAAGGGGGGTATGGGGCGTGGAGGATGAACCCCTCCATGACAAAGGTTTCATACTCTGAAAGGCGGGCGTGTGCCCTCCACGCCCCCTCTAGTTCCGCCTCTGTAAAATAGGGTGAATGTTTTACAGGTCTACCTCAATAGCTAAGTAATATTTATTTTCTGTTTCGGCAGTGAACAAAATGAGTAAATCTTTTTTTTTCTTTTTAACTGTTACAGTTACAATGGTTAAAGATGTTGTGTAGCTACTCGTTGATGTTCTAAGTCTGAGTGGTAGCTGAGTAATAATTCCATATTATGACAATGAGTAAGTCACTGGTAATTTTGACTATATTGAATTAACATGATAATAGCAAATGTTTTTTAGGACATATTTTCAGAGCTATAGCTCCTCAGCAACTAACTAATTTAATAGTTCAGCTTTGACTAAATCACTGGTAAATACGAAACTATTAGATTTAGTGTTTTTGTAAAATATGTTGTTCACCAACTTTTCAATATACTCTGACATAGTCACTTTTCAAAGCAGTAGCTCCGTAGTTAATGTGTACTTATAGATCTAAAATACTATTTGCATAATGGAATAATGAGAGATCAACGCCATCTTAATAAAAGTATGTAGTTAAACATTTTACATACTCTATATTGAGTATACTGAGATATATTTCCAATAAACTAACACAAGTAACCTAGATTAGGTTAAGGTGGCCATACTGCAGCTTGACCCCATTAGTTGTTAAGTCTTTGTAACATAGTGAAGAGGATAACGATAAGGTCAAAACTTAATTGAAGTGATGTTTATTTTTAAGAATTTTACTTGAACCAAATAGATTTTGGGCCAAGCTAAGGACATGTATGACTTTAAGCATTTACTTCTGGTAATAATAATTTAGATTTTCTGGTTAAGTATAGTGGGCTAAGGAGTAAAAACTGTGGAGAAAGATCTAATAAGTACCCCCATTGTTGTGTTGTTTACAAAATGGGCAGATTAAAGTGATGAGTATTTTTAATATGTATAAATGTAAATAAACTAATAAAAGGTGTAAACATAAAAGATGAGTAAAATTGTAAGATCTGCACTTAAAATAAAGATAATCAAAACTTATAAAAATAATTAGATAATCATTAAAAAAAGTCTTACCATGTCAAACCTTTGAGATATTATCTGGGAAAAGTTGACCAAATATCTTATGAAAATGTGATATTTATCTAAAATTTATTAGTAGAGATCCCCTTCAATTAAAGAATGTTCATTGAAATGTATCACTTACTCGACCAAATCCAATGTAAATTACCATTTATTTTCACATTACCTTTATGCTCAATATTCAGTAACTTTGTTTTATACAACAATTGTAACCGTATATTTATTTGGAAGTAAAGCAGAAAGGGTCAATGCAACTAACAGTTAACAAGATTGTCTGAGTTATCGTTAAATTTGAGGGTTTTTTACGTAAAAATAACCAAGAGTAAACTAACTAAGGTTTTGATTTACACGAGAATTTGCTAATTTAGGGTTAACTTAGACTTATCCAATTAGTTAGCAGAATGAAGGTTTTGATTTACGGGCCTCTGGAGTCTTTCGTTTCATTTCGTTGATATCATTTCATGTTACTTTGGTGCATTTAGACCATATACTATTTCAGGAAATCCACTTAAAATGTATCAAAACTCAAATATATTGTTCAATATTTGCCATACTGCATAATACTCCAACAACAATTTTCAACATTAATCAAGAAATTATGTTTTGAGAGAAAATATATTAAGACAGAGGACAATCTAATTTGTTTCCATTTGCATGTTACGTCACAATGGTACGTGTCACTGACTGGATGACAAAGCTGACATATCTGTGCCAAAAAAGTAACATTTACATGAAGAGTAGTTGAGATATAGCACCTTGTACTTTAAGAAAAACGCAAAGTCTCTGTAAAATGCCTTTGAAATAATAAAACTAAGGTCATAGTAGAATCTCTTATTTAACTGTCAAAAAGTTTAATCTTTAATACGTTTTTATAGGATGAAAGTAGACAACATATTCATTGAGAAATTATCATTTAAAAGGTGCATAGCTTAGACAAGTATTTTTATACATGCATAGATATTTTTTATTAAATATAATTTTTAAAGCTATGCTATTAATGAAGAAATTTATATTTTCATATTTTTACTTTTTACAGAATTAAAATTTATTAACTAAGATGACACAAAATTTAATTTTGTTTGAGCACAGTACTAAGAACCAACATTGGGTACTTTAAAAATTTAAACATTTCAATAAGAATTAATAAAAATTTTTTACTCAAGCATTTTTTAAAAAATTTTATCAATTTATATATTATTATAATAAGCAGGCAACTACTGACAATAGTAATGGCTCTGTGTTGCTTGTGAGCGGTTCCAATTCCAAATCAACTTTTATAGCGCTTAATCTCTGCCAAAGTGACAGACTCTAAGGCGCAACATCATAGGCATAGTCACAAAAAATCATTGTCCTTATCCATAGCAATGGTCGACATCACGAAGAACGCCATATGAGGGGGAAAATACTAAGGAGGATAAGCTTGGCAGAATAGGTATGCCTTAAGTTTTTTTCTGAAGGAAGCAATAGAAGTGGCAGATCATACATCATCCGGGAGTTCATTCCATATTTTGGGAGCATCATATGCAAAGCTTAGACCAAACTGCTTTGTGGATTTGTAAATAGATGGCTAGTATTGAGGAACATGTAGAATTATACCATCACATTGACTCAACCGAGTATTATAGGCACATTGTCTAACTTTGAGGAATGGGCTGAAATATTTTGGACAGTTAGTATGTAGGTATTTGTATACCAGCAAGGCAATCTGGAAGATGCAACGGTGCCTTATGGGTAGCCAATGAAGGGCTTTTCTTAGTGGAGTGCTATGAGAAAGACATGTTGCTCTACAAACAATTCTGGCCAGACTGTTTTGAATGCATTGTAGCTTGCGTAGGTTAGAAACAGATAGACCCCTAAACAAGTAGTTACAGTAGTCAAGTCTACTCCCCACAAGTGCGTTTGCAGCCATAAGAGCAGCATCACGAGTCAAGTACTGTCGAATTTGTCTAAGATCCCTCATCTGGATGAAACAAAGTTTACATACACTTTTAACATGTTTGGTGAAGGAAAAGTCTGAGTCAAACCAGACACCCAAATTCTTAATGGCATCTGAAGGTATCAGTGATTCACCCAATATGTTTACTGGAAAGAATGGGTTTAACTTATCTTGTTGAGACTTGGAGCCAAATATAATGAAGTCGGTCTTATCGGCATTCAGCTTTAGTTTATTTGCACACAACCACAGTTTGAGATCTTCGAGACACTTTCCTAGTGGATCGAAGGTAATTTTTGCATTTTTGTGTGTCAGGTGAATAAACAGCTGGGTGTCGTCAGCGTAGAAGTGAAATTTGACATCTGGATGTTTAGAGATTACTTTGCTCAAAGGTGTGGTATACAACGAAAAAAGAAAAGGACCAAGAACTGAACCTTGAGGAACACCAAACTTAAGCTTACTAGTCTCAGAGAGAACAGAGCCAATCTTGATGCATTGGGTACGATCAGAAAGGTATGACTTGAACCAATCAAGGCATCTACCCCCGACACTGAACCATTTTCTTAAGCAATCAATTAGTTTGTCATGATCAATGGTGTCAAAAGCTGCAGATTGATCAAGCAGCACCACAGCTGTGGCCTCACCTCTGGCTAGAGATAGGTGAATCTGATTCTTTATAGACAAAAGAGCTGTTTCAGTTGAGTGGCCACATCTATAGGCAGATTGATTCTCATTTTCCAACCCATGGAGAGAAACATGTCTGCTCAGTTGTGAGGCAACTACACGTTCCACGAGTTTTGAGATAAAGCTCAGCCCAGACACAGGGCGATAGTTCTTTAGATCGTCTTTTGATAAAGAAGATTTCTTTATCAGTGGAGTGACAACAGCACTTTTGAAGCCATCTGGGACAGCACCTTCCGACAAAGAACAATTCCCAAGTTTTGTGATAGAAGGAAGCAGTATATCAAGGCAATATCCTTAGCGGTTGGTATTAATACTATTAAAAGAATCTGATGAAATAACAAAGTAATGGACGAGTGTTTTGAAGCACTTTTTGCAAAGTAGTTTTTGATGAAAACAAATATTAACTAGACCAAGGATGCATCTGTTCAAGGTGTATCCACCAGAAAAGGAAGACTAACATGATTTTTAATATAAACAACAATTCTAATTCAGTAGCATTTAGTAGCCAGGTGGTCTAAGATTTGTCAAAATATGCTCTATTTTTACTGTTTTCAAGGTAAACAACATTTTCCATTTCCACTTAAATTCAAGATGGTGGCCACAATTCACAAAAGCCTGAATTATAAAGAAGTCCTAGTGAAATTGTCCTTAGTATCCAGAGTGTCCAAAAATTATCCTAAATTGCTCTATCTAACATAGTTTTTGAGATAAATGACATTGTCCATTTCTGCCAAAAATCAAAATGGTTGCCAAAATTTATCAAAGTCTAAATTAAGAAAAGTTTAACTTTTCGGAGGTCATAAACGAGTTGTCTTCAGTATTCAAGGGGTCTGATCTTTCGTTGAAATCATTGTCGCTTACAATTTTTGTGATAAACCATTTAGTCATTTTGGTAACCAATGAAAAGTAGGACAAATTAGCAAAAACACAGTTAGCTGTTGTGGTAAACTGAAGAGCCAGTCTGAACTTTTAATATCATATAATGCAAAAAGTGGCTTAAAAACATATTAAAAAGAATAGGTATAACTGTACTGCTTTTTAAAGATAGAAGCCATTTACTCATTATCTTAATTCCTGAAAAGTTGGGCAAACCATTTTTCATTTGGCATAATTTATCTGGTGTTGTTGGTGTGGGCTCACAATGTACTCATTCATGTGAGCATATATAAATGTCAAACCCTCTAGGGTACATTATTATATTATATTTATTTTAAATTCCACCTTTTAGTATGGGTGGTACTTTCATGCTTTATGCATTTTGCCTCAAGCATACTATAAATGATTTAACCTATACTCTATCATTGCATAATGTAAAGTACTTTATGATATAATGCTAAAAAGAATTTTATAAAATAAATTTATAATCCCATCTGGTTTTTTACTATTATAAGGGCCCCTTGGGGAATGTGCGAGATGGCATCTAGGTGCCATCAAGTTCATTCCTGAAGGGGTCATGTTTTTGGGGTTTCAAAAATTTCGGATCAGACATCAGATTTAGTATGCATGACCATGCTGTTTTCTAAAAAGCTTTCTTATTGGTTTACAGGTTCTTGACCTCAAGAGCTGCCCTTCATTCTGCCATTTGTACGATTGGCAGCAGAGGGGTAACATCTCTTGAAGCTCCCTCCCTGTAACCCACCCTATTTGCATATGTACTTTAGCTTTGTCTTTCTATTTTGACAGGCTTTGCTGCCAATTGGACAAAATGGCCTCCGTCTGTGTTAAGCTATATATTTTGTTACTTTGCTATTCTGTGGACAGAGTACTTCCTGTAGTTTATAGTTTCAGGTACTGCCCACTACTTTGAATTTCATCTTGGACTTCGATACTACGATGTCTTTCCTGCCAGGATTCTCGCTGGTGTGGTAGCAGGCTCCAGCATTTGAGAGAGCGTCTGCTTGTGTTTGTTAAAGTTTGGTGTACGTCAAGCAATGCTATGGACCTGAAGACTTGGGCTCTTCCTGGCAGGCCACAGTGTTTCATTGCTATTCAGTGGCTGCTCTGTTTCAAATATCATCTACAAGCTTGCCTCAGATGGAGTTTATATTGCTTGCGAAAGGAAATACCTCTCTGTTGCTTTTCGTATGAAAATAAGTCCATTTTAGTATGTTACAGTATCTACGTCAAGTATTGGACTGTATTATAGTTCATGATAGACTTTATCTCAATCCACTTAATTTAGTATGCCATACCTTTATGAATATTATCATATCATGATTCATGTCATATATGACAGCAAATATGGGTCAATTTGTAAATACTGTTATTTAATCTTGCAATGATTATTTTACACTAGGCAAATAAACTGCCATATACTTGTGTTGTTGTTTTATTCATTTGGCTTACCTTTGACTTAGTCAAAGCCAGATCGAATGATGAAATTATTTCTAAAAACAATTGCTTCAAGGTTTGCCTGTATTACAATATAACATATGGGTAAACCTTGTCCCTCACGCACGTCTGTGGCCATTATCTTATTTTACTTTTTAGTATTTTATTGGAATTTCACTTCCTGTAGTGGTTAGCTATCTTCTCAGCATTTCCTTAACCTTGCTTTTACTATTCTACCTTATTTTAACTTTGTCATCCAATTTCTGAGTTCACATTTTTATAACCACCAATACATCTATTCAATTGTCTTGACCTCACACATATTGTGATCCTTTACTACTATGTCATCTTTTTTTGGTCATCTTATACGTTTAAATCTCGACCTTATTATTGCAATTTTGCATGACCTTTTCATCATTTGTTCTAGCCAACAAAATAACAACTATCATATGGGGTTGTGCCTTCAACTCCACTTTGACCTTGCAGGTCATTTTTCACACCTTAGAATATCACATATCAAATTTCAAAATTTTTACTATTTAAATTTGGCCCCTATTGGCCCCTCCTGGGCGCTTTGTCGCCCAGCAGGGGGCACTGGTGGCCCCTTTGCCTTGGGCAAACCATTTTTCATTTGGCATAATTTATCTGGTGTTATTGGTGTGGGCTCACAATGTGCTCATTCATGTGAGCATATATAAATGTCAAACCCTCTAGGGTACATTATTGTATTATATTTATTTTAAATTCCACCTTTTAGTATGGGTGGTACTTTCATGCTTTATGCATTTTGCCTCAAGCATACTATAAATGCTTTAACCTATATTCTATCATTGCATAATGTAAAGTACTTTATGATATAATCTTAAAAAAAAATTTTATAAAATAAATTTATAATCCCATCTGGTTTTTTACTGTTATAAGGGCCCCTTGGGGAATGTTCCTGAAAAGTTGCAGTTATAGCCATAGCATACTCAGCTATTACAAAAGTTATACAAAGGTGAAGCTAAAGATGAAGTAACTAAAAATACATTTTGTAAGAATACTAAAAATGAATTAATTTTCAAAATATAAGCAATTTTCTCAACTGTGAGATTATAAAGTAACTATTACTCAGTTATAAAAGATTATTCTTACTTATACACTTGACTATGGAGTTTTCAAAGTCTTGCTAAATAGGAATTTTTGAAAATTTGGTGAAATAAAGTTTCATGTAAGTTGGCAAATAAATCCGGCTTCATGACTAGCAATTTTGGGCGGTCACCATACTGAAGCTGAAGATAGTTGATAATCACATATGTTTCATATATCCGTGACTGAGTTCAAGGCTGACTGGATCCCCTTGAAGGGGGTGTTCCACAGGGGTCCTCTTTTCAGTAGCTATGGATTTTTCAAGGGTAGGTAGCAATGTTTACAGAGTTGGTTAGGGTCTGTTGTAGTTTCCCGACTTGTCGTGGTGGATCGGCAAAATATCAAACAAGTGGCTCCCCCACCTGGAAACCATCCTGTCAGGTATCTCTATGGCTTGTCATAGTCACTTCCCATCTTGCCCTAAACTGATACTGTCTTGTTTGGAAACACTTGCCATCCTGTCGAACTCAAATGCTAGGATACCAGTCCTTGACAGGCCGTGAATTCAAAGCAACAGCATTTGAAAGCAAACCAGCCTGGCGTCAACAACAGATGGGCAGTCTTCAAGTCTTTGGTTGCAGAATTGGTAACATCAGGACAAGCCTGGAACACATCATGACAAGATGTGAAAAGAAACTCAGAAGGTGGTTACAGCAACATACAAGCCGGGAACTGTGCAGAGCAAGCTAGCAAAATATTTTCTTCACTTACAGCTTGTAGGTTATGAAATCTGTGTTTACATAAGGAGGGTTGGTGTGCAGAATGAATCATTTAGATTTACAGCTCTGACAGATTACAACTGGCAGTGTTTAGGTAGGCTTTTTTTTTACAAATTAACTTAGGATTTTGTGTCATGATACAAGTTGGGTTGACTTGCTGCTAGGCTTTTTTCACAAACACTGCTTTGATTTGATTTATAAGATGTATCCTAGAAGGGTAGAAAGAATGTGAGGAACATAGAAGTCCCCACAGACACACATACAGAGTTTGAGTTGGGAGATACAGCTGCTGACATACAGAGCAGGAGAGAGGAGAGAGAACAGAGGGAGAAGGAAGCAGAGGCTCAGAAACAAGGAGAGAGAGAGGGAGGAAGCCAGGAGTTGAGAAACTCTGCAGTCACAGATAGAGGAGCCAGTGGCCAAAAAACGAAAAGAAGTGAAAGTAAAATGGACACCGAAGGTGGAGGAGAGGCAGGCATAGAAGGGAAATTCCAAAGACTCAGATGCCAGCAAGCCAGGTCATTCAACTTGCTCAGCAGAGCCGAGTGGCAACACGAGGACAGCAACAGCTCACAGGGCCACAGGCTTCCTTCGTTGGAGTTGGCAACCAACAACCTGGGCTTTCAAAGCAGCTAACTTTTACTTTCATCCCAACAAAGCAGTCAAACCCACTGTCAGTTGCCTCTGCCACAGGCGAAGAAAGTTAACACAACATATCAGGACTCTCTAGCCTTTTTGGTAATAAACAGTCAGTCATGAGATAACAGCAAATTGACACACCTCAGTTATTTTCAGAAATTGACCCACATCGACAAGCTGCCTCTCCTCCAACCATCCAGCCACAAGAGCCTCCACAGCAGCCAGCCCAGCCCACCCAGCCAACAACAGCAGTAGAACTACTGCACTTGCCTACAATTAGGCCTTTACAGGACCACTGCTGTAAAATGTCCATTTCAGGAAAACTGCTGATTCATAGATATTTCTCAGGACCAGAATATTCCCAAAGCAATTAATAACCTGTGTGTTCATAAAATTCCCCCTCAAAATTTTGTTAAGAAAATAAAAAAAACCATTTCACCATCCTACACTAAACACAAAACCCCCAACACAAACCTCAAGTAATTTTAACATAGAATGAAAAACAATTTGAACGTTGAAAAAAATCTTATAACATTTTTGAAAAGGAACTTTGAAAAATAATTGAAATAACTTGAAACTTAAAAACACTCAGCTTTCCAGATACTTTAACATTTTCAAATGGATTTGACATATGGATCTGACCTTTGACTTTTAACCTTTGAGAAATTTTCGAAGTTATAACAAGATTTTAAGAGTTTGGAAAGTTGATTTCTTGATACAGTGGTGCATGAGTTTTTAGATGAGGTAAATAAAGGCTGGTGGCTTTCTGGTACCCTGGCATATCAGTCTGTGTAAGATCAGCTAAGAAGGTTCTGTAGCATCATTTTTCTTCCCTCTGAAGGATCCAGGACAAGGCTCCCGGGTTTGGTGGCTTTCTCCTCCTCCTGGGTGGTTTTGGGGGCTGAGGTGAAGGTGCTGGCTGAATGGCAGATTGTGGTCCTTGGTTTAGATTCTATTTCTCTGCATATCATGATGAAAATGAAAATATTAAACTTAATAAAAAACAAAAGTACCCTAAGCTTCTGTGAAAAGTCTCTCTGATGTGGTCCTGGCATCTTTACAGTGATACATGATGAACAACATCAGCCACAAGGGGTTTATATAGTGTTGGCTGGATCCTGACTGGTGATCTCGACTCCAGAAATTAACCAGTCCAGTCAGGATGGGTTGGGATACTCCAGTCCTGTTGGTTGGCCTGGTATGATTTGACTGTTAGGGGTTTCCCATCTTGTCAGGTAGAAAAGCATCCTGACCCCAAGTGAAGTTGGGATCCTGATCCAGACATGCCGGGATGTACTAAGTCTTGTAACCAACCCAAATTATTCGAGCCCTTTTTGTTGGATTTTCATCCCCAACTCCCGACTTTTGTAACCGACCCTAGGGTCAGAGTCGGTTGTGGGTTGGGCTCCAGTGGAACACCTCCATTAGCAAATGCAACTTTAGATTCAGCTGCCAACTTCAAAAGTTATTTTGTTTATTCGAATGTGGCCTATTCGGTGATTATCTGAAAAATGAAACACCAGTCACCTTCCTCTTCAGGGGACCTGAGTTTAACGCATGCAACAGGCCATCAAGGCGTAGGCAATTGTACTTCTTTTAACCATTTAAAATCCAACAGTTTGGAGGTCAACATTATCAGTTTTTGTCAATTGATATAATAGATGTTCTGCTGGAAGCCATTAGCTCCTTAATACAATATCCTGGACATGTGCTCCAAAAGTTATTTTAATACTGCTGATCACAACAGGATCCAGTTAACTTTGATGTCATTACAATTTCATATATTTGATTTAATGCGATCCCTAAGAAAGATAACAACGAGGATGCATTTTGGATGTTTTGTCCTTTTGACACGATTTCTGTAAGTGTCCACCATGCCAGTGGTGTTCTTAATCATATTAATATCAAGACCAAAGGTCAAAGTTTGTGTTTTACATTGTGTTCAACTGTCAGCTTCATACTGGGTCATATTGCGACAGATTCACAGCTTTGCAACTTGTGGGAGTCAAACCCTCATAGAGGTGACAGCCTGTGAGTAGATGCCAAATCTGCTAACCCACTAGGGCAATTACACCCTCTTGAGATGTGTAGAAAAGAGATGATAAAGTTCTGTCTTATGTTCTTTTTGGTATGTTGCAGATGGGACATTCGAGCTGTCCTTCTAGATCCTAGCCATGCAACTTATCACTATTTATCAAACCAGTTTAAACCGTTTATAAATTGAGAGTCTTCTGCAATTGCCGAGTAAACATTGGAAACGTTTCATAATTGTTTGAAGCCTATTTAAACCCAAACCAAATCAAAACCTATTTAAACCCAATCTTACTGTTTTCTAAATGTTTCCAAGTTAATGTTTGTGCTGTAATGTTTAAAAACGTTTTAAGAACATTCTCTATACAAACGTCTTTACTGAAAACATTGATTAAACATTTAGTAAATAACTCACGAAACTAGGTTTGACTGGAAATGTTTTTAAACATTTATAAAGTAGCTGAAAAAATGAAGGTTATGCCGGAAATGTTTTTTTTCAAATGTTCATCATTAAATGTTTGATAAACAGTACACATGACGCTTTTGAACCACATTTGTTGACAATGTTTTGTAAATGATTGCTTTGAAAAGACTTCACAAACATTCACTATAAAATAGTTTTCACACCCATCAATTTAAAGCGTTTTCAAATGTTTTCTATCAAATGTTTTCAACATTTCAAAAATATCAAAAACAGTTTTTAAATCCATATTTTCAGAATGCTTATTAAACGTTTACCTTCAAACATGTCCAAACAAAGATGGCAGTGAGCAATAATAGGGGATTTTAGAGGATTTTGTTAAAAATGGCCCCAAATTCAATCCATAAAAGTAAGAATTGAATGGGGGCACAATTTCTAAGCCACTATATTACAATTAAAATATCATACAAGTACACATAAAGACAATATTTTTGTTTAGTGAGAAACTTTAAAAAGATATTGAATTTGGCCTCTGACCCCATTATTATTGAGACAAGTTCATTTGCAACAATTTTATAGCATTTATCATTAAAGATTTAATAAACGGCATACATAAAACATTTTGAAAACATTCCATTATAAATGGTTTTCGTACCCATCACTTTTTAACCTTTGACAAACATTTCCTTTAAAGAATTTGCAAAAACCAAAATATGTTTACTGGCTGAACCTGTTAGAAAATGCCAGGTAAACTGAATAAATGTATGTCTCACATGAAAAGATAAGTTTTTATGATTCATTAAGATAGTTCATAGCACCAGGCTCTGTTCTCTATTAGGAAGCAAACCTTAACTAATGCTACAGCACAGTCAATCTTCCCATAGGTTGTGATTATCCAGTGCATAGTTTAGAGAAGAGTATGCAAAATGAGTCATATCAACCAAAACATTAGTAATACTGTCATAAAGATACGTTGGAGCAGTTTAAATGCAAGTAATAAGGAAATTATGGCAGAAGCATCAGTTCT